>CM074614.1:69111123-71936123 GCA_037305975.1 Chrysolophus pictus | reverse complement strand
TTTTATCTCTTTCTCCCACTGAAACATGTGGACCTTTACTTCTTCAAACGTAGGCCGTAGGGCTCTCAGCCTCAGCACAGCCATGTTTTGGTCAGCATGGGACATTACTAGAATGGCAGGACCATAGCTGCCTGCTGTTCTGGATGCCTCTCTGCTTTCTCTTCTTATCACGAGAGGAGGAGGCCGACAGGCATATCCTAGGCTCCCTAGAAATAGGGGGATCCTGCAGCCAGAACCCCAGTTGCTGAGCACTTTGGGCTTCTAAAAGCAGAGAACTCTGAGCAAAGATGAGTTTTATTAGAGAGTGGTCTGCCTGCAAACGTGTGGGAGGCATTGAGGAGTTGCCTCAGTAAAAGGTGGGACCCTCCTCTCACTAATAAGCTCCTGCTTCTCAGGAGTAGCAGGAGCCTGGAACTAATGAACACTGATGTCTGATGGTGACATGGAGCCCATGGAGATGGATCCGTTTCTGGATGAAGAAGTCATGTAAGTGGATCCACCATCATCAGGGCTGGAAAGGAGCCATAGGACTGCGTCTGACATAAGATGTAGCTGCATCTATCAGAGACATGCCAGGGGCTCTCAAGTTCCACCTGGACAGCCAAGCTCACTGAGCAGGTTTTGGTCATATGCACCTTTCCTTCTCCTTCAAAACTAGGGCATCTCTCAGGGCGTAGGCCTCTCAGTCCCAGCACAGCCATGTTTTGGTCAGCATGAGACACTCTTAGAATCGAGAGGGCAGAGGCCCTGGCTTTCTGCAGTATCTGCTTAATCTTCTGAGCCCTTGAAAACAGGGGAACGCTACATCTGGGTTTCCTATCACTGATGTGTGTCTACCTTTATAAGCAGAATACTCTGAGGAAAGAGGAATGTTACTGAAGATCTCCTCGCCTACCTTTTGGATGCAGGAACTTTCTCAAACAGAGGAGGTTGCACCCTCTTCCCACTAATATGCTCTGGCTTATTGGGAGCAGCAGTGACCTGGAGCTGATGGATTTTGATGTCTCTGACGGTAATATGGAGCCCACAGAGATGGATCCCCTTCTGGAGGAAGAAGTGGTGGAGGATAGCTCCACCATCATTGTGGCTGGGCAGGCACCACCATGTTGTATGCAGTCAGACATACTTGTGTCCATTTGTGGTGCACCAGGGGCTCTGCAGCTCCCCTGAAACATCCAGCTCGTTTCCACCACTGAGAAACCCATGATTTCACTGTCAACTGGGAAGAGTCCCATCTCCATCAGCTCCTATGACCTTTTCTTTCCCATCCCCTGCACTTGTCCTTCCCCAAGACTTGGAGTCTCTGTTGCACTGAGCCCTAAAGAAGAGGGCAGAATGGGACTCTGAGCTGCTGCAGTGGGGCAGCAGGTAGGCGGTAGATGGCCTAAGTTCACTGCAGACACCAGGCAGAATTAACCTTACAGAACTCCCAGTTTTTTAAAGTCCTTTATTGCGAATTTGAAGCCCATTGGGCCTATCTGTATTTAGCACCATTGCTTTCCTTATGTGTTCTTGCCAAAAATCTATGAACTGTACTGCATGTGCAAACATATATATACATATATGGTATATAAATACTTATTTATAATAGGTAGAACTTAAACAGGAAAACAAACATTTAGTACTAGGTTCAATATCTGAAAAAGCCATCACTGTAAAGAAATGGAACAAAGCATCAAAATATAAATACTAATACATAGTACTCCAAACTGGCTAATTAATATTGCCAATCTCTGACTTTCTGCAGTACTGGTGGTAGGTGCATGGTTGGACTGGATGATTGTGGAGATCTTTTCCAACCTTTGTGTTTTTATGATTCTATGTACCTGAGCATAAACATTCTCCTTGCTTCTGTGCACACTTGATGCACTTGTTTCTGTAGCAAAGCTATGCAGAGAAATGTTTACATCACTGTTTAGCCATTTGCTACAAGCACGCTGATATTCACTGTGTGCTTTCCCTGCTGGAATTCACCTTGTAATTAATTTTATGTTTTTCTACAAGCCTTCCTTAGATGAGGCGCTCAGCTCAGACCCCATTGTGTGTTGCAGCTATGTAGCATGACTAGTCCCAGGCCAGATGATGTGATTTCCCAGCACACAGTGCTCCCAGGCAAAAGTAAGGTGCAGAGGTGTGGTTGCATGGCTTTCATAATGGCTTTGGGAACTTAATGTATTTTAGGTGGCTACTTTTCTTTAAATCCTGAAATGTCCTTGTGCCTTTTCTTCTTAAGGAAAAAATACAGTAAATCAAGCTATTGCAGGCCAGAGTTTAATCAAATGCTCACAGTTGAATTGGGCATAGGAAGGGCAGCATTTGAGCAGTGGGGCAATTCCTTCCTAGTTTGTTTTTCTTCTATGGGCTTGACACAGTGGACCTTGAAAACTTTGCCTTCCTGCTAAGTAGAGCTGTGTTCTGCACTATGTACAGTGTGTTATGTGTGAACATCAA
This sequence comes from Chrysolophus pictus, assembly GCA_037305975.1. Taxonomy (NCBI): domain Eukaryota; kingdom Metazoa; phylum Chordata; class Aves; order Galliformes; family Phasianidae; genus Chrysolophus; species Chrysolophus pictus. The sequence goes on along the minus strand of CM074614.1, from coordinate 71,933,672 downwards.
AAATTACTTTCAGCAAACCTTTGTGGTGCAGAATTAATGGGAATCCTCAGTATACAGAGGTGCGGGGAGAAGCTGAAAACATTTTAAACTTAAATCAGGGGGTTAAGAATATGGTACGTTCAGTAGGGTTTTTATTCTTTCTCCGTTCCACCTCACTCCCCTTTATTTTTGCAGTACTTAGTATGAAACTGCACCTGCCATAATGCACGAAGTCAGCAGTTTCTTTACTCTCACTGCTTGCCTCTCCTATTAAGCCCAACTGACTACGGGTTGAAATAACCCCCAAAAGCCAGCAAACAACAGCAGTACACCCTGAGCAATGAAACTGGTACAAACACACCCTTGTAGTACTTTTGGAAATGCAGCTTCTTTTCCTTACGTTGCAGTCAACACCTCTGACATCTTGCAAGCTTGACAAACCTCTGCCTTCCACTTTATGACTCCTCTGGGAACGCAGTGCATAAGGATGGGAATGGTAGATGCAGTTTCTGCGGCTATCAGCTGCTGTAATGAACAGAGATGGCTGCTGAGATGTCTCCATGTACCCACCCTTCCCAACCCTTGACACAGTTCTGCAGTTTGTTCTCTGTTGGAAATAGTAGGTGAAACATTATGATCTGGCTGCTCAGGAATGCCATCCATTAGCTTTGTGTCTCTTCAATATTATAAGCCTGCTGTCTTCTACCCAACTTAAAGATACTGGAAGTCCTGGTACCAGTGCATGTGTAACAGCCTATGAATGGATGCTTGCAGCCTAGCAGATTCCTGCTATCTGATGCTGCCGATGTACAATACATAGGCAAACAAGGCAAACAAATGCTAACAAGAAAGGACAGCCCCAAGTAATCTGATTCTTTTCCACATCAGACATTGAGTTCAAAAATTTGATTGATGTTCCACGTATGGGAGACTGACTTAACGAGTACAATATCAAGTGAGAACCACATGTACTCAAGATAAAGGGCCTACATTCAGGTCACTGAGAAGTTTCTATCACTCCCATCCTAGACTCCACAGAGGGGATGTATGGCAGGAATGTAACTTGCAAATCTCACTAAAGAGTCTTTCATGCCTTCCTCTATGTCCTTTGTGCTCTGACTTAAACATTCAGAACTGAAGCCCCTTATTTCAAGAAAGATGTAACCCCTTCAGCTCTCCTACAGATGAAAACTTGAAGGTACAACCATCTGGAAACACTAGAACAATGATTTTGTTTAGGAAAGAAAAGGGAAGACTAAGGAGTCAAATAGCAGCACTCTTCAAATACAAGAAAGGGCTGCTGCAGAGAAAGAAATGGAGTTGTTTCTCATGTTTCTGATCAACAGAACAAGAAACAGCTGCTTTACGCTGCATAAAATTGCAAGGAAATATCAGGGAAAAGTGCAGAAGTAAGGCTAAGGCTGTGCATTTGCCTTACAAAGTTGTGGAATTCCCATTACTGGAGAATTTTAAGCACAGGTCTGACGTAGATCTATCTGTCAAATAGGAAGTCAACAGAACTGATGTGGTTTGAGAGCAATTTAATCTGGATTTGGAGTAAGGCACTAAGGTCTCTGAGCTTCTTAGGTTCCTTTCAGCACTCCTTCCTAGACACCTCAATTTCTTAGTCTTGCTCAACTTCTTGATCCTTTTCCTTCTTTATGAGTCCAGATTCTAAAGAAGGGTTTGGATAAGTTGTCTAGAGGATTCTCACATGTATGAAATATGGTACAGAAAAACACAGGAACTGTCTTCTTAAGTCAGACCAGAGGTCCAGGAATGTCAATATTAAATTATAAAAGAAAACTAATAAAGCAAATGTTTGAAAGAGCAAAACACAGCATGGTAGGAGTGGGTTACTATAAAAGAATCACAGAGTTGTAGGGGTTGGAAGGGACTTGCAGAGATCATTGAGACCAGCCCCCCTGCAAAGCAGGCCCCCTACAGCAGGCTGCATAGGTGGGTGTCACATTTTCCAGAGAAGGAAAATCCACAACCTCCCTGGGTAGCCTCTTTCAGTTTTATAACTCTTATGTCTGTAAATGACAGCATAAGCAATGGCAGACCTTCTATTTATGCAGGAGGGAATATAGGAGGAGGATCAACTTAGGGAAAATTAAGTTGTGATAGTGGCTCTGAGGCTTTGTGGTTTATCTGGCTTACAGTAGTCAGCATTGGGGTGACAAAGCAACAGATGTTCCCTCTGTGCAGCAGTCAGTAGTGCAATGAAGCTGAACAAAGCCAAAATCTCCACACTCCAGCGTTATTGCTCAGGGTATCAGGGTGTGCTACTGGGTCAAGGAGCAAGGTGTGCAAATGCACACCCTGCATTTGTCCGGTGCACGAGAAAAAAAATGGTGGTGCTCTATGCTTAGCTTAGAACGTGCGTAAACTCCTTTAAACAGTGAAGTGTGATGCTGGTGCCAGGACACAGCGCTAAGCCTGGAGTCCCCTAGCAGTCATCCATCCAGGCTGGGGAATGCAATGCTTCAGGGCACTCTGGCTGTTGCTCTTCAGCTTTTCTGGCACACATCCCAGATAGGATGACAGGAGCTGGACTTCAGGCTCTGACTTCTTTCCAGCTGCCCTTAAGATGCTTGGCACTGCTTCTAGCCACTCATTCCCACATCCTTCTAAAGAGGAAAGGAATCTGCTTTTAACTCAGATGCATTTAGGCAGAAAACCGTTTTATCCTGGGAGGGAGAAGTTATCCAGACTTCCTTAACTACTTCCAAGGGCCACTTCTCTCTGGGTGAGCCACAGGAAAACATGATTTTTTTTAAGCCTGACATGTTGAAGGAATTCACTCCGTGCTCACACAGTGACCAGAGCAGAAGACTCTAAAGACATCATGGTCACCACCTGTCATCTGTGTAGGCACCTGCTAAACCTGAGGCAGTAAGCACTCGTCTTACCAATAGTCACTCTCTGCACCTAGTGAAAACGAGTGGCATTTTGGTGACACGGCAACTGATGCACTGAAATAAACTTGGATAGTTACTGACTCACTTTCAAAAAAGCAATAAACAACAACTGTTTATTGACATTCTGCTAGCTCTGCCAATGCACCAGTCACAGCACTGCTGTTTTCTGAGCGACTGCTGAATAAATCTTAGTTAAGAGTAACAAATAGGCCTGCAATATCCACTACAGGATCCAGGTTTCAAACACAATTAGTTTACAGTTATATACAATACAAACCAGTATTTGATGCAATTTTTTTTCAGCAATTTGAAAAGCCTGCAGTGTTAATGTTGCTGTGTGATTAAAACCTCAAGTCTTATTAATTAAACTGAACCAGAACTACACTGAATTTACATTCTCCTCTGCACACCTGCAATAGGTGAAGTTCAATTCACCAGAAGGTAACAAGGAGCTTAGGTCTGTACTTTGTTTAAAATGGGTCCAGAAGTGCCAGTCTGCCTTCCCTCAGCATGGTGATGAAAAGCTGCCTGGAAACCCTGGCCATAAAAGCACTGCCTGACTTCCACGTTGAATCTGAACAAAATGCAACAAGCAGAACGCGTAAACAGGAAAGTGAACAAGAAGTTTCAAATGTCTGTTTTCTTAATCAGAAATGACATTTGCAGCACAGGGAGAAACTTCCCATTTTTTAGATGATGATGTATGACTAATCCTGGGAGTCTACAGTAACAGAGGAAGCACCAATTCTTTAAGTAGACCAAATGCTTTGGGAAAGAAACTGGGGGACAAGGAAGAAAAATGGAAGTAATTACATGATCTCTGTTAGATTTCCCTCAGAGAAACCAGCAGCACAAGCAGCCTCCAGTCTTTTCCTTTCCATCATGACAGAGTATATTTAACACCGTATTTCCCTCCAGGCTCTTCTCACACACAAGCACCAGCCATCCCTATTATCACATGCATTTATAGCTTTGATATCTTGTGCTAACTTTACATGACTTAAATTGGACCATTAACATTGCAAATCAGAGAAATGCCACATTGCACTCCTCACTGCCTGCAGCATTTGACAAGTGGATGGTGTACAATAACTATTTAAAACCAGCTATTAACTTAGGTATGTTGTCAGGATGCTTCAGTACTAAAACATTTTGTCCATATAAAGATTACATATATAAGAGCATTATAACTTTCATTTTGTACCTTTGACTATACATCCACAGCTCTGAGAACCAACGAGGCATGTGATTAAGGCAGTAAAGCACCACACATGCTTTGGTAGCTGTTGCAAGAGTGAGTTTAGCAACTGGCATGTGGCCAAGAACTCAACCCCCCACAAATATCTTTACAATTGCTTTTAAAAACTTGACTCATGAGGGAGGATATCCTCAAAATGATTAAAAATTGAGATATGTGTCAGAGCCAAAGTCACAGTGCGTTTGAAGTCTGGGGGCAATAGGAGCCTGGGCTTCTACAGGCACATCCTATTGAAAACTGCGTTAGTCAGCTCCAGTGCTGCCCCTAAAGTACCACTGCAGGAACTCACAGTGACTAAGTTCATGCTTGTTGGTGAGAGCTTCTTTCACAGGTATGCCCCATCTCTTCAAGGCTTTAATGAAGCATTATCAACAGCAAAACTATGTTTAAAAAAAAAAAAGAGCTTTTCACCACAGATGATCTGTGCTTCCTCTCCAAGGACAGCCCTAACACATTTGGCTGAGAACGTGCAAAACAAGTGGTGCCATCACTGCTAAAATGCCATGGTCATAGGTATATACAGAACAGCTTATAGATCCTCTCTTGCCCATGGCCTGTCTACAGACAGCTAGGCTAGCTGTATGTGAAGGATGAAACCAAAGCTTGCCTGTAGGAAACACTACAAATGTTGGCTGGGTCTGGCAGACATTGCAATGATAATAAATTCTGACAAAAATGTCCCAGCATAATACAAATGACAGTAGTGGAGCCCTGTTCAGATGATGTAAGATCCCCCCAACACCCTGGAGATTGAAAAATCACCTCCATAGGCCATGAACTGGATTCAGCATGGCAAATCCTGCATCACTAGGCTTCTAGAGCCTCTGGCAGTAAGAACAATAGCAGGAAAAGGCTGGGTCAGCTCAACATCCGTACCTTTTACAGACCAAGGGCTCCAATCCACAGTTCAATGTCACAGTTACTACTAACATACCTCTGGGGCCATCTGTTCTCCGGTTAGCAGTCAGGACATTTTTTCATAGAAAGGCAGCTGATTTTCACATGTTCAGTTTCTATACATGTAAGATGAATGAGGTCTTGCTTTTTGCTCTGGAATACCACTGGCACTTTAATTCATTTCCTTACATTTTTTTTCTGAGCTGCTTGATTGTTTCTCCTTTTTACTTCCCCAGCAATCATTCTTTGTCCTGCCATACTCTTGCCCCTAGTAAATCTCCTCTCCTGGAGGGCCGTGCATACTCCTTGCAGGATGTCTTCACTGCACACCTACTCTGTGTTTGCCAGATCCACTCTGATCCTCAGACACCTCATGCAGGCTGCCTGCTGTCTCAGAATCTAAATTTGCACACCTCCACTATTCAGCCATTTAAGAAATCTAAAAACGCAGGCTATTCCAGTGTGACCCGAACAGTGAATAGCTGTCCAAAGCTCACCCTCCAACACACTCAGGCTGCGGACAGGAGAAGATCTCAACGGTGACCGCAACCCTGTCCAGAGCAGGGGACTTTGGCAGCCCTTACCCACAGCTTGTACCCAGAATCAGAATGGTTTAGATTGGAAAGAGCACCTTTAAGATGACCTAGTTCCAACCCCACAGCTGTAGTGGACACCACTCACTAGATCAGGTTGCTTAAAGCCCCATCCTCCCAGGGAGGGGGCATCCACAGCCTCTCTTGGCAACATGTTCGAGTGTCTCACAGCTCTCATAGTAAATAATTTCTTCCTAATATCTTGTCTAAATCTACTTTCATTCTGTTTAAAGCCATTTCCCCACATTCCGTTGCTACATGCCCTTATAAAAAGTCCTTCCCCAGCTTGCCTGTAGGCCCTCTTCATGTACTAGAAGGCTGCTATAAGGTACCCCCATTGCCTTCTCTTCTCCAGGCTTAAGAGTCCTAGCTCTCTCAGCTTGTCCCCATAGAGGAGGTGCTCCAGCCCTCTGATCATTGTTGTGGCCCTCCTCTGGACCCACTCCAACAGCTTCATGTCCTTCTTGTGTTGGGGGCTGCAGAACTGGATGCAGTACTCCAGGTGGGGTCTCATGAGAACAGAGCAGAATCACCTCCCTCAATCTGCTGGCCACGCCTCTCTTGATGCAACCCAGGATACGGTTGACCTTCACAGCTGCAAGCACACACTGCTGGCTCATGCTGAGTCTTTTATCAATTGACAGTCCCAAATCCATCACCTTAGGGATGCATTCAAGGCATTCTCTGCCCAGCCTGCATTTGTGCTTGGGATTGCCCTGACCCAGGTGCAGGATGTTACATTTGGCCTTGTTGAACTTCATGAGGTTGGTATGGACCCACCCCTCCACTCTGTCCAGCTCCCTCTGCATGGCATCCCTTCCCTCCAGCGTGTCATCTGCACCACTCAGCTTGGTGTTGACTGCAAACTTGCTGACAGTGCACTCGATCCCACTGTCTGTGTTGCCTACAAAGATGTTGGTACTACCAATCATTTCATCTTTATTTTCCATGTCCCTCAGTAGAGCCTTCAGGGGGATCTGCTCCATGGTCTTGCCAGGAACAGAGGTGAGACTGGCCTGCAGTTTCCTCTCCCAGTGCTGTGCCTTGCCCCATTGCCTAGACAGAATTCTCAGCTAGGAGTCTGGTGGGCAACAGCAGTGAGTTTTGAAGGGCAGCACATAGAAGGACTACTCTTGTTTTCACCTCACCATGCTTTTTTTTTCAAAGCCTTCACTTCACTGTCCTGAGAACAGCCCAAGAGGTCACTTGCCTTGACTGAAAAGGTAATGAAAACTTGCTGTTTTCTTTCCACTAGCACAGAAAACAAAGCTGCCAAGCAGAGTGCTTAGCAGCCTTTTTCTCTTCAGCACAGCGCTTTGAACTTGTCCCAAGAAATGGAGAGCTCAATCATCAGATTTCCATATTTATAAGGAGAGAGTTTCTGTTTAGCCAAGACTGTGACAGAAATAACCCTACAAACAGGAGCAGAAGCAGCAACACAGCAAACATGTCTGAGGGCCGGGGATGTGAAAGCCAAGGCAGATCTCCGACAGCTCTACCTCGGCATGGCTCTCCAGTCACACACAAGAAATTCCAAAGGCACAAAACATTTTGGCGTTTAAAATAAGAGCCCACCTCACCCCCACGCCTGTCTCTCTATTACTGAGTAGCAGCTGGGGAATACAGATTCTCCTCTGATCAAATGCTGTTTGGCTCAGCTCTCCCCTGTCACTCTTGTATTAGAAGCATACTCCTTATGTGACTAAATGGGGAAACAGAGATGAAGGCATAGCTGACTTAAAGAGAAACTGCTGATTTTTATGAACGAGCTTGTAAGTTATTCTGTCTCCAAAAGACAGAGATGCTTCCTCCCCTCCCATTCCTGGAAAAATGCAAAATTAAGATCTCTTAAGAAAAAACAATTTTTTTTTTAAGCTGGCTTTACGTTCCCCTTGCTTACTGCAGGGCAGCAGTTTATTAGCCATATAGGGCCAGGACAGCATGCCAGCGCATTGCTGCAGCTGGGGCTGGGCTCAGTGAGGTGCTCAATAGCAGCAGTGCTGCCAGAGGCTGCAGATGAAAAGCAACAAGGGTGGATGGGGTTTTAGCATGCTGAGCTTTCAGCCGGTGGCATGCAAAATGCCAGCCACATTCCTGACTGTCTCTGGAGAGGGAAAGATAGTTATCTTTCACATAGCACAGCAGACTGAAAAAGGACTAGAGTATGTCTTAAATACTGAGTTAAATCCAGCTTGGCAGTAACTGTTTGAAATAAAGGCAAACAAACACCATTTAACATTTTTAAAGAAAAGTTTGTTTCTTTCCATGCTCACTGTAATGGAATTGGTCTCCATCCAGTGCTTGTCTCCTCACCTTCCATGGACTGTGCCAGAAAGAGGTAACACACCAGACAGTTTCCGCCTCACTTCTCCATTGGAGGCAGCTCCTTTATCAGCCTAAATCAAGCCATCTGTCCCCGGGCCTCCTTTGAAGCAATGCAGCAGATTGGAGAGGAAACATCACACAAGGTGGGACTAAAAGGTCAAGGAAGATCCTTCCCAGCACAAAAAACCAAATGAGATCCCCTTCCTTCGGCAACGGGGAGAAGCTGTTTAGCTGGAAAGGGAAAGGGAAGGGTGAGCACAGCCATCTGTACTCCTGGATAAGCTCACTGGCTCCTGCTGCTTACTTACCTCCCTGTGGGTGGCTGCTCCTGCCCTAAAGCCCTGCACAGGGTCCAGAAAGCCCTGTTGGAAGCAGGCTGCTGCAAGACATGGAGGGTTTTGCCTGCTTTGCTCAGCATAACAGCCCACATCTTTTCATTTGGAGTTTTCTTCATTTGACAAACATCTATTCATTGGGCCAAAATTTTACATTTTGGACAGCACCTGATTTTTTTTTTTTAAAGTATATTTACGTATAATGTAATACTTTTTTGTTGTTATTGTTGGAGTAGTGTACTGGGAATATTTTGTCACCTTCCCTGCTGGGTGACATCCCTCTCAGCAATTGCAGCATAAGGGTGATGAGGGCAGGGGACAGACAGGGGGATGTCTTGAAGGAAAGGAGGCAGTGTCTGCTGGGAGGACATGAACTGCAGTGTCTGCAGTGTTGTTCCTGTGAGCAAGAAATCAGGAAAGGGTGACAGGAGACCTGCGTGGATGTGCAAGGAGCTCATGCACAAATTCAAAGGGAAGAAGAAGGTCCATGAAATGTGGAAAAAGTTTCTGACCAGTTGGGAAGAATATAGAAATGCCGTCAGGGCCAGCAGGGATGTGATGAGGAGGGCTAAAGCCCACCTGGAATTGAATCTGGCAAAGGTGATAAAGGATAATAAAAAAGGCTTTTTTAAGTATGTTAACAGTAGAAGGAAGAGGGAGAATACTAATTCAGGGGGTTGTTCTGGTAACGGGGGATGCTGAGAAGGCAGAGATACTGAGTGCCTTCTTTGGTTCTGTCTTCAGTGAAAAAGCTCTCCCTCAGGAATCCCAGACCTTGGAGGTTAGTGAGAGGGTCTGGGGAATGGAAGACTTCCCTTTAGTCAGGGAAGAGGCACTCCGGGAGCACCTAGGCAACACCAATGTTCATAAATCCATGGGAGCCGATGGGATGCATCCACGGGTACTGAGGGAGCTGGCAGAGGTGATTGCTGAACCGCTCTCTATCATCTTTGAGAGGTCTTGGAGAATGGGGGAGGTGCCTGAAGACTGGAGGATAGCCACTGTCACTTCTGTCTTCAAAACGGGCAAGAAGGAAGATCCAGGTAATTACAGGCCAGTCAGCCTCACCTCTGTCCCTGGAAAGGTGATGGAACAGATTGTGCTGGATGCCATCACCAGACAACTGGAAGAAAAGGAGGTTATCAGGAGTAGTCAGCATGGGTTCACCAGGGGGAGGTCGTGCTTGATCAACCTGGTAGCCTTCTACGATGTTGTCTCTGGCTAGGTGGATGGGGGGGAGAGCAGTGGATGATACCTTGATTTCAGCAAGGCATTTGATACTGTCTCCCACAACATCCTCACAGCAAAGCTGAGGAAGTGTGGGATAGATGAGTGGACAGTGAGGTGAGTTGAGAACTGGCTGACTGGCAGAGCACAGAGGGTCATCACTGACGGTGCAGAGTCCAGTTGGAGACCTGTAATTAGTGGTGTTCCTCAGGGGTCAGTGCTGGGTCCAGTCTTGTTCAACATCTTCATTAATGACCTTGATGAGGGGGTAGTGGCCACCCTCAGCAAGTTTGCTGATGATACGAAGTTGGGAGGATTGGCTGACACACCCGATGGCTGTGCTGCCATTCAGCAAGACCTGGACAGGCTGGAGAGCTGGGCAGTAAGAAACCTGATGAGGTTTAACAAAAGCAAGTGTAGAGTCTTCCATCTAGGGAGGAATAATTGCATGCACTGGTACAGGTTAGGGGATGACGTGCTGGCAAGAAGCTCTGCAGAGAGGGAGCTGGGTGTCCTGGTGGACAACAGGTTGGCCATGAGCCAGCAGTGTGCCCTTGTGGCCAAAAAGGCCAATGGCATTCTGGGGTGCATTAAAAAGAGCGTGGCCAGCAGGTCGAGGGAGGTGATCCTCCCCCTCTACTTTGCCCTGGTAAGGCCTTGTCTGGAGTACTGCGTCCAGTTCTGGGCTCCCTGGTACAAAAATGACAGGGATCTCTTGGAAAGAGTCCAGTGGAGTGCCACAAAGATGGTGAAGGGCCTGGAGCATCTCCCCTATGAAGAAAGGCTAAGTGAACTGGGTCTGTTTAGCCTTGAGAAAAGAAGACTGAGAGGGGACCTGATCCAAGTCTATAAATATCTAAGGTGTGGGGGTCAGAGTGGCGAGGCCAGACTCTTTTCAGCAGTGTGTGGAGACAGGACAAGGGGAAACGGCCAGAAACTGCAGCATAGGAAGTTCCGCGCAAATGTGTGCAAGAAATGTGAGGATGATGGAGCACTGGAACAGGCTGCCCAGGGAGGTTGTGGAGTCTCCTTCTCTGGAGATATTCAAGATCTGCCTGGACACCTATTTGTGCAACCTGGTGTAGGGAACCTGCTTTGGCAGGGAGGTAGGACTTGATGATCTCTGGAGGTCCCTTCCAACCCCTAAGATTCTGTGATACTGTGATTCTGTGAACTGGATTGGGAAGGGTGAGAGAAAAGGAAGGGATGGGTGGCCATGAGGGGCTGAAGTATATTCCTGGACAAGCAGATCCAAGAAAACAAAGAATAGACAGTATGGGAGCAGCAAATATATTATTTCCCCAGCGGGAACCTGACTATCTTTGTGATAAGCTTCAAAAGCCTTCAAAAGCCTTCCTGACATGATGAGAAATCAACAGGATTAGCAAACTAGCTGTCCCTGTGGCCTGACCTTAGCTAAGGCTGGTGGCAAAGAGCTGAGTACTCCAATAGCCTTGAGCCATGCTGGTGTTGCTGTGTCAGGCCATGCTGGACTTTCTTTACAGCTCATTTCCCTCTGTTAAAACTGCAGGGAACTGACATTATAGAAAAACAGCAGGGCTGGTTAGCCAAGCTCAAAAATACAGCTGCTGCAGTTCCTGCAACCTATGTGCTTTAATGACGCACTCATGTAACCCGTTGTCCTTGGTAATTCAAGGGACACACTGTAGATGAAGGTTAAGGCAACCAGGGAAGAGAAGCCTAAGTATTGTGACTTCTTGCAGAAGCTGCAAGTCTCAAAGGGAACAGGGGAGCAGAACACACTGGAGGAAAGATGATCTTGCCCTTCTACATACCTAGACTGTCCTAGGGAACAGGGACCTTTACTTTCAAGATCTTACATGAAACGTGTCAAGTCTCCTAAACCATGCTTCCAACATATGGTTCACGAAATAAGGTCTCCATTCTTTGCTGGGCTCCTGGCTCATAGCCCTGGAGTATGATTTGCTGACTGCTTCCAACTGCTTCCAATGTGATGTCCTACTAGATGTACTGTGAACAGGTGAAAAGTTATGAATCAGGGTTAAAAATAATCATCAGACAACAGGTGCATTGTGCTGAAAACCTCAAATGATATGCTGGCCTTAATGACTATATGTTTCAAGCCCTTACTATAGAATGGTAGAATCACCAAGGTTGGAGAAGACATCCAAGATCACATTTGATCTAATTGTACACCTACCACCAATATTTGCCAACTAAACCATGTTCCTTAGTACCACAGTCACCTATCCATCCAGTTTCAAAATCATGAGAGAGAGGGAAGGGATTCTGAAAGGACCAAGAGATCTTGTGTGCTGAATAATCCATTCTCTCACCTAGCAGGAGTGCTCAGGCACTGTGTGTCCTGCTACATCACACAACAGCTCACTGAATGACTGACTTGGCTTGCTGGAGGAATTTTGCTGTAAATAACAACCTAGATACCTAATAGGTGCAATGAGACTACAGCAAAATACAATAAACATTGCTTGTGAGCTAAACGAACTCTATCCATCTGAATAGAGAAATGGTCTTCAATCATAGGACCATGCAGTACTTATAGTGCCTAAGGTTCAAATCAGGGCTGTGGAATTTTTGTGAGGGAGCTTAACTTGGCAGTTTATATGTAGTTCTCCTTATCTATCAACCATCAAGGGCACTTTCCTTATCCATCAACTCTCCCCTCCTAGCAGGTGGAACCTTTTGCCAGTGGGTCCACAAGCCATAGGAATGCATAAGAGGCATCACAGCTTCTCACTCCACCATGGGATGTGTTCAGCCTCACTAAATTTTGTTTTGGAGTAAAAGTCCAAGCACCAGCTAGCTCCTTAGGTCCCTTTTCTATCTCTTGGATTATTTTCTTCCTCTTAGAACGCCTTCTAATATTTGCTTCCTCAAGAAGGACCAATCCTACTATTTTCACCATATCTTTCTTCTAACCAACTTCTTCTGGTTCTACAACATTCTTTTCAAAGTAGATGATCAGAAACATGTGCAGTGTCACAGGCACTAAACTACTGATCTAGATCAGCCTCCCTGCATTTTATCTCTGTGGCATTTTCATCTTCCTGAACTTTTGTTTGCTTTTTTGTCTGTTACCACATCATCCAGATAGCTTTCTTTGTGTTCCCTGTAGTGACACTAAGCTCTTTTTCCTTTGTCTCAGCTCTTCTGTTCTCCTTTTTATCTTTCAAAGTGTTTTTGAAAGAGGTGTCTGAATCATCACCATTTTATATGTGGGTACACTGGGATCCAGAGAGGTGAAGTTGTTCAATAGAAAAGCAGGAAAGCTGGGTCCTCCTCCACAGTTCTGTCCTGTGAGATAAGAACATTTTCATAAATGCATTTCTTCTGAATACACTTGAGAGCACACACCAGAAGTAAGTACCTATATAACACTTCAAACTACGCCACAGGGGAAAGAAAGTGGACAGGAGACCATATTATAGTCCTGAAAAGTGGTTCCTTCCTGCAAGTTTTTGATATTAAGCAGAAAATTACATAAACAAATCAAAAGCCTTACAATCCAAATTGTTCCCCAGACATGGGTGCCCATGATTGGGTGCAGTATACAGCTTGTTTCTTTTACTTATCATCTTCTTTTTCTAGAATTGCCTTGTGAATGGCTTCATGCTCTTTGCTGAGTTAATTTTCCTCAGGAACTTAATCCCTTCTCATTTTCATCCAAACACTGTCATTCAGAGAAAGCTCCCCAGTGTTTCAGTTATGTCGCAGATCTCTGATCAATGAAGTCACCTCTTCACTGTTCTGTCACATCTGACCATTTCCTCTCCCTGTGAGTTTAATTTACCTAAGGAGATCACAATTAAAAAGGTAAGAGCAACACACAAACTTAAAAAAGAAATAAAAAATGCACAACTTCCCTCAGCGTCTTCCCCTAAGGTACCTTCTCAGTTCTATGTGTTAGGTTCACATTTGCATCTGTCTTCTGCTGTGTAGAAACAAATCAACAAAACACAAGAATGGGATTTCTCTGAAAGGTTTCAGTCTGGTTTCTAAGTTGCCTATATAATTAATATGTGGGGAAGCATTAAGAAGACCTCTCATTACCAATGACATTTTTTAGCTTAATGAGGATGTCTTAAAAATACATCTGGATACAGGAAAGATGGTTCAGAAAAAGTTTTTATGAGAAAGGTCCTTTGTGACTGTTTCTAGCTCCTTATCCTCGCAGCTTTCAATTAACACTGTGGGTGGGCACAAAAACACTTCCAGCTTGTTATTCTCTTTCCAAATTCTGGTGGACATGAGATATTTAGTTGAAACAGCCTTTAGTAGATATCTTAAATTCCATTATCATCAAAGGGACAGACGTGGGAAAGAAATACTGTTTTCCTTATCTCTTAGTTCCATCTTTTGCAAGGTTGAAGCAGTTTTGTGGATTAATTTAAGGTTTGCAACATCTGCACTGCTGGAAAAAGCTATCTGAAATGTACATCTTAAAAGCAATGATAGATTTAAGCTAAACTCAGGCACTTCATTTATGAAAAAACATACATCAGGAATGTTACTTGCTCAAATATCCGCAAGCCTTCCAATGAAATAGAAAATGGTAAATAAATTGGACTCTCTCTGGATGATTGTTCTCATTATCTGGCTATTTAAGGTAACAAGAGAAGCAAGTAAGAAAGGTTGTCATTAATTGTTAATTGAAGCACTTTCAGAAAGCCTTGTTTAAACTTGGAAAGATAGGGTGTCTTTTCAACTGCTGTCTAATATGAATGTTAGAACTGTACTAAAGCAATCTGAATAGGTGCTTGCTCCAAGCACCACAGCTGAAAGAGAGCTTCTAATACTTCAGATGGAACTTTTGTTTTAAAAATCTCATCTACACAGAGCCTAACCCTTGGTTAAGATCTTCAGGATACTTCACTGCATATAGACCTACCCAAGCTGATGCTCGTATTGTACAAAGATACCTAAGTGCATCATAGTGACCTTCAGAAGCAGCAGCAGAGTCCTGGCCTATTATGATGCCAAATCACATAATGTACTGATGACACAAATCATAATGATTAGGCTGTAAGGTAAGTGCAACCATCTCAGGACACAATTTTAGGTTTGCTGGCTCTTTACAGCTCTTTTGCACAACCTCTTTGGCTCTTATCATCTCCCTCTCCTTGTTCCCAGACTTTTTATTTTCAACCTTGAATAGCTCAGGCTCATAGCTGGGAACCATTAGTCTCAAAGAGGGTCTCATGTGGAGACAACCACTGAGGGGTGAGAAACCTCAGCTCCTCCTAACAGGCTACCTACCTATAACCTATGCTTGAGCCTGACAGAATTGGGATACTTTCAATTGAAACTGATTATGTTGCCATTTGAACACTTCTCTGTCTCTGCAATGATTGAAGTAATAAATAAATAAATAAATAAATAAATAAAAATCACTATTTTACCTCCAAAACAACACTTGGTTTAAATTACAGGATCAGTGTCTGGAAACTCAACATCATAATAAAAGCTTGCATACTGTTACTGCAGAACCTTGCGGTGATCCCAACACAGTGCTGTGAGCCCAAGAGAACAAGACGACAGAGATAGAAATAGGGTCATGGATGGAAAACACAACTCATAGGTGGTGGAGTCACTGTCCCTGGCAGTGTTCAAGAGGCATCTGGATGAGCAGCTATGAGATATGGTTTAGTAGCTTGTGGTAGTAATGATAATGGGAGGATGGCTGTACTAGATGATCTTGCAGATCATTTCCAACCCTGTGATTCTATGATTCTATGGGGGATCAACAGGCCAACAATTAATTGCAATCTGGGATAAATTCTACATGCTAAGAATGACATCAAGATGACATTATGTTTAGTCATAGGGCAGCTGTTATACATCTACACATCCCCTATCTGTTTCTTACGCTTCCACCTCTGCACTATTTCCAAACATCTGAAGCAGAACAGTAGTCAACACTGAGTACATAACAGTGCTTAAACAGGGAAATGTAATTCACTTGAATTTCCCACCTCAGTCATTTTGAAGTTATTAAAAAGCTGAAAACTATTTCCTGTTTGCAGGAGGTAATAGACTTTAACATAGTAAAATTAAATTATTCTGCTTTTACACTACGCATAGTCCCTGTAGAATTGCTTTGAGCAGAAATGGATATTAAATTGCAAAAACAGTATAGTTTAGGGTCATTTACTCCAACTGCTCCAAGCGCCTTTCAGATATAACTACTTCTCCAGCTATAAAAGGGCAGGATTCAGGAAATTTGTGTCTGCTTTTTAAGTTCCTAAATACATCTGTATGGCTGTATTCCAGTTGGAGCTACCAGTTCTTGGATCCAGCTTTTGCATCAGGCATATTACAGAGGTAGTTGTCTCCTGCTGTCATGCCCATGATAATCCTGAGGTGCTGGCAGTGACACATGCACCCATGCAAAGAGACAAAGTGTGGCATCTTAATTATATAGGTTACCACGTCAAACACATTTTCAGTTACAACTATGCCCAGTACCTTGAACTCAGACATTCCTGCTCATCCTGCATAAACATTTCAGTAATTGTTCTCTATTTCCATCACACCAGTAGGTATCCAATTGCATTAATATGCCACATTTAAAATTCAGAATTAAAAAAAAATGACACCCAGTAGAACAGGAGCTAGTGCGATGGTTTTGACAGAGCCAATACATCTCACAAAAGCGTGAGCGCACAGTATCACACATGCTATAAAAATGCATTCTCTCTGTACATCCGTTTAATTGCTCGCTGTTTCCACACCCTTCCCCAGCTAGCAGCAACTGTACTTTATGGTTTCTCCTGAAGAACAGTTTCACAGAGGCCGCCAGAAGCAGCCTAGGTCTTGTACCATCTTACAGGAGGCAATTAGAACAGTGAAGGCATTTTTTCATGGGAGAAGATTCCATCCCACCAACAATCAGCTAATAGGGTTTCTTGCAAAGCCACACCAGGACATTCTGCCGGGCTTCACAGTGTGGCTCCTTTGAAACTTCTGCCTGGAAATGACCGTTAAAATCACTTTCTAATCACATCTGCACAGAGAGCACAAACTGATAGAGGCAGGTGAGCACAAAGGAGTCTATGACAATGACCTGAATCAAGATTTCAGCTACTCAAATGAGCTCACACTACATGTGCAGTGCATTTGTCCTTCATCCACAACCAGCTGCAAGACTTACAAGTTATTCACCCACAAATCCATGACATTTGCTTGCAATATGTCTTGTATCTCTTCCACACTTACAAAAGCACAGTTCAGCTGGCAGCCCAGGCTGGCATGCTGCTTTTTTTCTTGAAAGAGGGGAGGAATTAATTTTCAGTCAGCTCAGGCTACCTTAACATCTGATCATCTCCTCCAATTTGGGTACTCATAAACCCGGACTGCTGCTGCACTCCCAGCAGGGACGTAGCAAGGCTGGTAAGTTGAAAAACCACTCCTTTCATACATGCACACAGCCTGGAGCTATTGCTGGAGCCACTGCCACATCAGCTGGCCCTTAAAGGCAGGATGCTTCTCCTTGAAGCCAGTGCAGCTGGGCTGTGCTGATTCACAGATTCTGCTGTTACTGCAAAGGGAGGGTGTTGGCATGTTCGGTGTCATATTTAAGATGAGTGTCACAGAAACACTGCAGGTGAAAAAAAATAATCTGTCTAAGCATAAGACTCCTACAGCTGTTAAAGTCTGTAAGAGTTAAGACATCAGTGCAGTGTGAAAACTCATCCCTTCTTCAGAAACAGGAGATTAAATGTTACTTGAGTAAGCCTGGTGTTCTATATGCAAACAATTACATGGTTCAAAACTCCTTTTTTTCTTTTCTTTATTTTTAATATGCTTTCCTCACTGGATGCAATAGAAGGAAGACAGTCTCAAGGTCTGAAGAGAGTATCTTTGATGGAACCATGCAAGACCTCCCTCATAAAACTATTTCCAGCTGAAGGAACTTCACATTTTCAGTACAATTTCTCTAGCTGAACATGTTGCACCAGAGCTGAGGTTTAAGTCAGTAATTCTGTTCCTTTACTGTAGAATAAAAATTAAAGGGCGAGTGGGACTTCAGTGCAGAAATGCTGGAGAAATACTATTCTTACAGTGCAAGGAGAACAGCAAAGACTTAACTCAAGCACTGTTGAGATAACTGGATTTAAGAAGAAACATTCCACCTCAGGATGTAAGAAGCTGCTTCTGTCCCAGCCAATGTGAGAACCATCTGTTAAGAGATCCACTTGCATTGTTGGAAGAACAATTCCACAGCTGTTCTCCATAAGTTAAAAGAAAGTACAAATCTAAAGGAATAATGAGTGTTTCGGGAGATGTTCAAACAATCTATTTCTTTTTGTAGCGTTTCAAAAAAATACAAAAGAGATGCCACTAGCAAACTCGTCTTGCAGATGAAAAGAGAAAAGCAAACTGCTTTAAATCCAAACACACCAGCAATATTCTACATCTTACAACTGACGCATTTCATTTAACACCCTGTATCCCATAACAAACCATTTGATAATTTTATTAAGGTATTGACTCCTGTCTGTTAAGTAAACTTCCCCAAAAAAGTGCATCCACAAATGAAGGACACCAAATATTATCTGTTACCTGAAATCAGAAGTAGAATTAAGAGAAACAAAGCAGGAGGATATCTCACCTCATCCCCAGGAAGAGGTGTTATGTAGAGCTCTTCTATATAAGCCAAGTGAAAGCTCCTCTCATTTCTTTTTATTATAATGACTATGGCAAGTTTCATCTGAACTGGCACCTAATCAAATCCTAAACTGCAGGGGAACAAGATGTCAGTTTTAATGTCCTGTGCTCAAGCCAGCTAACATAATTACTGAAGACTCTATTCAAACCATCTCCAACAGCATCTGAAATGCCCTTGGCTCCCACTGCAGCAAGCAGATGAAGGAGGGGCTGTATTCAGACTGCTGGCTCCAGATGTCAATCTTAGCCAGCGTGACAACTTCTCTTCAGGAGCTAGGACAGGACTGCTTCAGACAGCTCTGAACTGTGCTCTGCTCTCTTAAACTCAGATGCACATGGCCCCAGTTCCTGCCTGTTCCTGTGTAGCTTTAGCTCATTTCTTCCTGTGCCAGATGTGACATTGCCACTCTTGTTTCTCTGTGAACACTGCAACAAATCAAGATGGCTGAAGGTGTGCATCACAGCCTTTAATCAGTACAGTCAGTAAAATATTTTGGTAAAACAGCAAATTTGCACCATAAAGTTGGACCATTCCTCACACAACTCTACATAGGGAAAGAGACTAAAATCCAAGCACAACTGTGGGACACAAAGATTTTAAATTACAATTAGTATTACCCTGAACCATACAGAAATCCATATATAAATACTTTTTTTTTTTTTTTTTACCCCGAAGGTATCGAAACATGATTGAAACTAATTAAATGTAGTCCTTTCAGAAACATTGCTTAACATATTTTGGTAAGGCAGAGAAAAAATTATTTTCCATTTAAGCCAGACTAATATTCAAAATATTCAGAAATAATAAAGAAACATAAAAGAATATAATAATGACTTAATTTTTTTAAAACTAAACTGTTATGCTTTTAAGAGACTGTCCTTTCAACTTTATGGACTCACATGACATTACTGGATGTGTAGGCTGTGCAGCACCATAAACTGTAAAGATTAGGGCTACTGCTCCAGGCTAATAGTGTAATTTTCCACTGGATGGCTTTCATTTACAATTCACCTATTGTATCTCAAAGTCTAATTGTAGCCAAGCACATTTTCAGGCTGTTCAAGGTGTAATAAAGAAGCAAATAGCTTAGTAAGGCAGCTTTAACTTCATAATTAGAAACATTTGCTGTTTCAGGTGGCTTCCCCCCAGCATGTTTATAGGTTTGTGATTATAACTTTCAGTGTGCTGTAAAAATATGCTGTGACAGGACACAGAGTGATTCACGGATACAATAAGAAACAAGAATGAGAGAAACAATGCAGGAAGAGTCTGGATAAACCTGAGACAGCAGAGTATCTGGGAATCCGTAAGAGTTTTCCTGCAGGAGTGAGAATGAAAGAGTTGTTTGTATTCCATTCCCAGGCATTTAACATAATGTGACAATGGAAATCAGCGTCTGTTTCCCGTGTATGAGGTGTGAATGAGTTTATCAGCAGATCTGAAGTGGAGGGGGAGCTGGGAGTAAAGAAAGGAGAGGGGACAGTATGGAGACCCCAAAAATGCTGGGCATTGGCAGTCACCATCCCACTGAACCTGGCAGTTACTACTTGCTAAAGTAGCTCAAGTGACACCTCTGGCCTTATGGCCCCAGCTAGTCCTAATTCTCCAGAGCTGCCATCAGCAACTCAGTTTCTCCTCAAAGTGACTTATAGCAGCCTGCTATGCCTAGTTTGGTAAAGCAGGCACTCCTGCAGAGCCATGCAGTCCCTCGAGACCAAATGATAACCTGTGAAAACAGACCTTTTGCTGGTGAGGAATAGCAACCTGGAGGATGGTCAACAACTGCTTTCCTCTGCAGCTAGTAGTATTGCAGAATTTTGTCTTCCTGAAAATGTGTTGCTTGCTGTCCAAATAATAACAGCATTGTAATCATTCTTGGTTATTGTTTTTGCTGGACTGGAATTGGCAGTTGAAATGCAAGAAGTTTCCCACCATCTCATCAGTCCTATGATTTCATCTTTTGCCTCCTGGAGGGTTATGAGACTATACAAGGGAAGACAGAGAAACCAGGAACTTGAATTTTAAAAAGTGAAGAGTCACTATTCCAAGAAGACACAGAAATGGTGGTTTAATGAAAATGTAACTTCTCTTTAATTTTACAGATTTTAAGACTCTTTTCCACTGCTGCCCCTAACTGAATATTACGGAACAATGCTGACCAGTAAGCATTTCAAACCACTGTATTTTCTGCTTTGTATCAAAACAAGATATTTTTGCTTTAAAATATCCAAGGTTATGACTGCCTTTCCAGAATAATCCAGTAAGCGCCACACATCTCTTCTTCTAAAGATTCTTTTCTTCTCTTGCTAGTATAGTCTGGATGTTTCTGCAAGGATTCTGAAAGACACAGATAAATCCTCCTCAGGACAATGCTTTACAAATATCTCTGACATCTACCAAGAAAGAAAGAACTGAATATAAATAGGAAAGTGGACATAATCTCTTCTGAGGAGTTCCACATAGCTGCAGAATTCTCTCACTGCATTATTATGAGGTACACTAGCAGCCAGAGTCCTCCTCTCCATCCTGTGCACACAGCCATCAGCCAGCCACTTGCCAACAGCAAGATGTGGGTCACACTGGTCAGGCTACATAAAAGTTCAGTGAGCATAGGGATGTGTCTTGGAGGGCTTTCCTTCCCTGCTGCTTGTATTTTTTGGATGTTTTGTAAAAGCAAGCACTTTGCTGATGCTGGCTCTTCGGTTTTGTAGCACTCATCAGTATAGAGATTTCCACACCTGACCACACTGTACTCACAGTCCACCATTAAAACCTGAGGAAAAACCCTTTCCTTCAGTAGCATCAGTTGAGATTTGCAATAGTGTTTCTGCAGAGTGTTTTACAGAGTGTTTCTGCAGTCTCTGCTGTCTTGCTAAGTATACTTACCACTGTCAAAACAGAATTATGAGGAAAGAGAATATAACATCTAAAATGATCTTCTTTTGGTATATCAGAATATAAAGAGCTCTACACAATGAGAAAAATGGAAAAAAAGAGAAGATGTGGGGGCTTTTGAACAGCATAGTGTTGTAAGCTCTCCCTGTCAGGGTGCAGATGTCCACAGCGCTCACAGGATGCAGGGCATTCCAGATCACATTTCTCCCAACCACACAGACTTCCAGAAAACAATTTTATCTTATAAAATACTCTGTTGTTATGATATGACTAACTCTGTACTGAAAACAAAGTCCCATAGGCCTTGCTGTTTTTTTTATCTGCTTTAAGACAGCTTTGCCTGCAGTGGGCACTGGTAGCACATGCAGAGTAGTCTGATCCACCTACAGACTGGAGGTGCCTATATCCCACATCAGGCTCTGATTCACAGTGCACACTCAGAACAGCATTTGACTGGCCATCCATGATCTGTGATGTGTATTGAACTGACCAGTATCTGCCCTGTGATATTCTGCAGAGAAAAGGATTTGGTTTATTGTACCTGCATAGCACAGTTTGCTCACTCACTTAAATTCCTCCTGTGTTTTCAGCTGGCTGCATTCCTACTAGCCATCACCTCCTCTCTGCCATACAAATGACATCTGCAGACAAAGGATCAGCTAGGTGTCTCAAGAGAGGTGTGTCTGCTCTGAAGTAATATATTTTATACAGCTGTCAGGTTAACACCTTTCTGCAAGATCTTCAACAGGAGGCGGCAGCTGTCCTCCAGAGACTTGCATGTCAGCTCACACAGGGGTAGTTTTATGCCTGCCATGCTATTGTCCTTCTTTCCATCCAAGGAATGCTCTGGCAGTTTTCCCACTGCCAGGTTGGTTTTGCTGCTTTGTCACCACACCAGCAGATTATCAGTTCATCAGCCGAAAAAACTTGACGCTTTCCTGAGGTTATTACTCAGAGACAAGAAAGAAAACTTATGGATAAATAAAAAATAGTAAAAAAGAAATCAATGTAAAATGGTTGCAGACAACATTATTGTGCTAGCAGACTGCAGCTGACTGGGAGGAAAGGGTAACTAGGTCATTTGAGAGTTAAAATCAAGCCACTGAGCCTGTATAAAGAGTTTTAGGGTCATAATACCCTGGCCATATGGTGAGCAACAGACACCTAGCTATCTCAATTGGAGTTGTTTACAAAGGCTTACAGACAAAGGGCAAAAAAAGTGAATTTTCTTATGATCTTGTGCTATCTATAATAGGATTCCCAAGCCCAATATAAAGAAATGCAGGCAAAAGCAACAGCAATGCTAGAGATTAACTAATTTTAGAATCAACCACACGCTGTTTGCTTGCAGCTGGTAAGTGACCTTTGCATTATTCACAGCTAGCAGGAAATTCCAGTCTACATTAATAAGCAGAATATTGCTTGCACTTCCAGCAAAGCTTGCTTTAAAGGTTTCCTTGCACATACAGTCCTCAGCCATTTTTTACCCTCTTGTTCACACTTCTAACATCAATGCATCTGAATCAGTGCAGTGGTAACTGCCATGTGGATGCTCTCTTACATGAAATGCTGGAGTTTGGAGTGCTACACAGGAATGGAGTTCTTCATCCTTCATATCTATGCTACCATAGGCATTTCCAGATGCCACTGCACAAGACTGTTGCTTTCTGCCAGAGATTCACCCCAAGTTTGCTGAAAATATCAGAAAAGTGGTAGGAAAAAATTCTGCTGCAGTGCTAAGCACAGGAATCCTGGCTTACGCTAGGTCTGAGGCATTCAAATCCCATAAGCATATATTCCTCTTCTTTTCTTGTAGGACAACATTTAACCAGCTAGGGAAAACAGCCAATTAAACATTTCCCTGCAGGTCATAACCACAGCTAGAAATTCTTAATTAACAAGTTAAAACTCATTTACAAAAGACTTATTAATATTTTTAGGACCAGTATTTGCTGCTTTCTAAACAGAAAGAAGCCTGAAACACTGTACTGGAGTCACCTGAACAAAAAGCTCTAGCAGATTTTACCTCTTTTATATTTAACTCCTTTTCCTTTTGCATTTGTCTCAACTTACATAAAGCAAAGTTCAGAAGGAAGCACATAACTCTCTGAAGGTGAACTCAGCTGTGGCGGCTTTTTGAAAATAATAATTGAAAGAGTTTTTAAAACTATTGTCTACCATTGTATTTGGAAACCACTCAACATGTTTACTATCAAAGACAATGATTTGAAGGCTTTGACTGATTTAAGGGTCAGTGGCTCCAACTGATTATCAAAATGCAAGGGCAATTAGATTAAAGAAAAAAAAAAAAGACTTGACAGTTTTCCAATTCCTTTCATATGATTAACCCTAGTGACTTGATGTTGTAAAGCACTGAGGAAGGATACACAGCTTTTCACCTAGGTGCCCTGCTTTAAATTGTAGATTTTACTAGCAGTCATTTATGAAGGCTAAAAGATTCATCAGCCCAGGATTCAGCTTTAACAGATGCTGGGAAAGCCAACATTCCACACATCTGCTTGTGTCCTGCCCATCAGCTGCACAGCGAAAACTGGCATTCCAAGTATTTCTGTCAGAGGGGGAGAAAAGGATAGTTAGAGGTAAAACATAACAAAACTAGTTCTGTTCTACTTGGTTGATCTTGGAACAATCTGATTAGCAGCTATCGCTATTGAAAAAGATCAAAAAAGGATGGGAACAACAGAAAATCTCTTAATGCCAACAACAAAGAGAGATAATGCTCCTGTCAAGTGATGAAACCAACTGAAAGGTCCAATTCAGATGCCATTCTCTTCTTTGTGGATGCAGCCCAAGATTTGGTTGGCTTTCTGAGCCATGAGGGCATACTTCTGGCTCATGCCCAGCTTTCCATCCACCAGTACTTCCAGGTCCTTTATGGCAGAGACCTGGGGATACTGTATTTTGTACTGGCTAAACAAGAATCCAACATGCCAAAAAGCAGGATCACTTTTGCAGTTGTCCTGGTGCTTTTTTATTCCAGCAGCAGCAGCTGAGGCAGAGTATGCACTGCCTGTCCAAGCACTGGGATATCATGGGCATATACTTCTGCGCCTTATATGGGTTTCACTACTACTCCATCTTATTCCAGCACTCTGTGTCATAGGAAACGAGCTTTTATAAGCTTGCTTCTTCTCTTTAAGTTCAGAGAGCTGTGTGGTCTTGAAAGGGTGAGCAGGTTTCTGGGAGAATGAACCTGCCCTGTGGTACTCTAGAACAGTATCCCTTCTGCTCTCTCTTCCCCACAGCTTGCCCTACACTGTCAGTAAGAGGGACCCCATGAGGATTCACAGAGCACAGCAACTTAGGTTTTGTAGCTCTGAACAGAAAGATGCTAAGCCTTCCTTGCACTGCAGCATTACAGAGAGCAGCTCTGAAATCTAAGACAGTGGTAAAAAGCTACATCCACCAAAATTCCTCCTTCCCCTTTTGAATGAAAAAGCAATTAGTGGTGAGCAGAACAGTCCTGAGAGGTCTGCAGTGGCAGAGGCAGTCTGTCTGCACAGGGACACAGTGCAGTGAACTGCCCTCTTGCAGAAAGGGCTGAGAAAGCCAAGATTGGAGTAGCAGAGCTCAATCCATCAGCACTGCAGTGACTGCTTTTCATCCATGGTCCATCAACACTGACCGCCTGCATCTGACCCACACTGCTTCCTTGGTCACTTTATAGGGTGGGAACATTTAGGACTTCTTTGTTACTCACCACAAGAAAATGTGTTTGCACAAAGTTCCTGGGGCGTGAAGCACTCTGAGATCACTGCCCAGCAGTGCTGTGCAGAAGCAGATGGCCCATGCTGATTCTAGCTGGCAAATGCCTTCCTGCACCAGGCGAGGGGCTGCATTCATCTGGGGTATGGGGTATGACTTCTCTGAGGGACACTGGCAGCAGGAAACTCAGCTACAGGAGACTAGGTGCAAGGGCATTTTACAATCATAGAATCACCAGAGTTGGAAAAGACCTCCAAGATCATCCAGTCCAACAGTCCACCTACCACCAGTATTTCCCCACTAAACCATGTCCCTTAATACAACATCTGTTTCCTGAACACCTCCAGGGATGGTGACTACTCTAGCACATGATTTTTCTCATCTAAATTAAAAAAAAAATCTAAGACTTTCTAAGATTTAAAATTTAAGATAATTCTTACCTCAATCATTACCTACATTAAAGATGTCAGACTGTGGCAACAGAAGCGAACTCATCTGTCTTCCCAGGTGCTGGTGTCTGGTGGACCTTTGCCCCAGAGCACTGGAGCTTTAAATAGGAATTAATTTTTATTTTGATTCAGATCTTGACACAAGTCCATAGAAGCAAGAAACAGAACTCTGCTAATGAAAACAGCACAGCATTATGTGATGGACAGCTAATTTATATAGAGGGTCTGAGACACCAGTGCAGGTTTCTCCCAAACCATGTTTTCATTCAGTCTAAATTTGTGTGGGAATGGAAAAAGCCAGCATTATTGTAACTGAGGCTTTCACAGAGCAACTTAATCTGTTGCTTAGATATTCTTTTTCATCTTCTGCCTGAAGGAAATCACAATTCATCTTTTAAAGTAAAAAAAACTCACAACCAATATACAGAGGAACATTGGGCTATTGGGGACAAAGGAGATGCATCAGAGACACAGGAACAGAGAAGCTGAAACAAAGGGTAGAAGAAAGAAGCTTACAGCCTCAAAACATGAAAGTCAACAAAACACAATATTCAGAAGGGCCTTTCTGAATCATCTCATACAGTCTTAGCCCAAAAGGTCGCATTATCATGTGGTTTGAGTTCACCTTATCGCTCTCTGTAACTACCTGAAGGGACGTTGCAGTGAGCTGGGGGTCGGCCTCTTTTCTCATGTAACTGGTGACAGAACGAGAGGGAACAGCTTCAAGCTGTGCCAGGGGAGATTTAGGCTGGATGTTAGGAAATACTACTTCTCTGAAAAAGTGGTCAGGCACTGGAATGGGCTGCCCAGGGAGCTGGTGGAGTGACCGACCCTGGAGGTGTTCAAGGGATGTTCAGACGTTGTGTTGGGGGACAGGGTTTAGTGAGAACTATTGGTGATACACGGATGGTTGGACTGGATGATCTTGCTGGTTTTCTCCAACCCTGGTGATTCTGTGATTCACCCCTCATAAACATGCTCTGTACCTTTCAAGTTGTTACTCCGCAGATTGTTAGCTTCCACTGAGCTGCTGACAGATTTTTCTGTGAAAATCAACCCTTCTGATTTCCTTCTAAAGAATCATAAAATGGTTTGAGTTGGAAGGGACCCCAAGAAGTAAGTGGCTGTAGAAAACCAAAGGCGCTATAAAATCTTGCTTCCTAAAAGATGTGTTTCTTTTGCCCACTGATGTACTTCTCATCATAACCGTGCCAGCAGAGAGCAAAACCACGGCCAACTCAAGAACTGAGAGCGTGCTGCATAGCTTGCGGGCAGCTGCCATGCAAACCTCAAATCGGATCTTGTTTAACCTTCCCACAGTGGGGCACATTTAGGCCTCTCTTCTGCGTTGCTGCTGATTTTCACTGAGACTGAAATGTAACATGCTAATTATCTTTGGAAAACTGGCTTGTATCAGCTTACAAAAACTTATTTGAGGGGCAATGGAGAGACATTACTACAGTGTAAACTTCCTGTCCTGCAATCTAGCCATGTTATAGATGCACTTCAAGAACAACTTCCCAACATCTTCATGTCTTCACAAGCTTCTGAAAACATGTTGACATTTTCCTGTGTGCCACAGAGGTGCTTGAAAGCAACACTTGGCACAGCTGAGAAAATGGAATAAAACAACAGCATTCCAGGCCTCAACCTGCATTTTAACCACAACAAAATGCATTTCAGCATTTACCTCTAAATCTGAACACTACAGACCATGGGCTTTTGTTCTCAAAAAATCAGGAGAAATTAGAGAGAGGTTTCCCAGGGTCAGCTTTCTTCTCCTCTCCCATAGTAATGCTTACGTCAAGACACAGACTGCATTAAATCCTTTTCTCCACACTCCAAGCTGTAGAAATGCAAGTTTCTAATTTCTAATTAGATTCATTAGACATAGATGTGCTTCTTCCACACCCACTCAAGCAGCCATCATAGCATTCTGGTCCTGCATAGAAATTAAAACATAGCTCCACTTTTGGAAACCAATTCTAAAAATATCATTGCTATATTTAAAGTTAGCTCATCTCAATGGTCCAGATCAAACACGCTCCACTTCACTTCAGTTCTCTAGGAACACTGTCTTGGTAAGCAGTACACAACATAACTTTGTGGCACGATCCTTTCCCTCACCTATAATTAAAGGGTTGAATGCTTTTGAAGATTCACAGCCATGTCCCACGAAAGACAGGATGGTTAGTCTCACACTTGGCCTCAGTTTCCCTTAGGAGTGATGCTACATGAAGCAGAAAGTCTTATGTGACCATCAAGCTCATGACTGAGTTGCTCTTTAAAGAAGATTTCCCCACCCACACAGGGAGTGTTAACCCAGCCAGCAAATGTGGAAGAGCAGCAATATTACCACTCTGGATCACTCTTTGGTTAAAGCTTTGGGAAGCCACTTCCATACTTCTGTGCTATGGCTCTTTATGTGCAGTCCTTTTCCCCATTTGCCCTGAACCCTACTGATTTCATCCAAGCCTGTAAGAGAACAAAACTCAGCCAGAACTTATTTCCTCAAGAAAATCAGTCTTCGAATTATAGAAGTAAAGTTTCTTGGTAAAAATGTATTGGTTGAGAGCTTTGTAGGCTTCATGGAAGAATCAGCCTGTCCTACATATAACCATCTAACAGCATCTGAGAGAACAAGCATAGGTGGGCAATGGCAAAACCAGGGCTTTGGGGAAAGGACAGAGAAAAGAGAAATAGGATGCTTTATTATTACAGTCATTTTCCCCCACTTCCACATAGCACACTGAATTGTGCCTATGGCAATGCTAACAAAAGGATTTTCAGGCCTAAGACTGCACAAATTCCCCTGTTCACTGAGAACTGCAGCAAGCCAGGACTGACACACTTTATGCCTTGACAATGGGACTGAAGATAATGAATGAAGATTGATTATAATACAAAGATTGTTAGTCCATAGACAGCTATTTCAAGGATGAAAGTTTATTTCTCCTTTTTGCAGTGATTTCACAAGCAGACATTCCCCTATGGTGAGAGAACGTTATTAAAACAACTGAATTTCTAGCATTAAGCTTTACAAAGCATCTGGTAGCACAAACAAGCATTAATTAGTTTCTCAGAAGGAAAGCCGAAAGAGCATATACTGAAGCACTGTTTTACAGAACACAATAGTGGAATAGGTTGTACTGTACCTATCACGAGTGCATTAAGGCACAGGGCTTCACCAGGTTAGAACGACCTGAGGCACTGAACTGAAAAGGTAAAAAATCATTTTTGCTCCTGCCAGGAAATCTTTTGTAAGTCTGGTTGTTTTCAGTGCTTTAAAATGCAAGGTAAAGATTTGTGAAAAATTGGTATATTTAAGTGAATTATATTCTTTCAGATATCAGTGACTTTGAAAAAAATAAAAATCAGTAAGTAGGAACATAACAAACTCACTTGCTAACTTTGGATTTATGTGTTTGTTTTTACCCATATGACTGGTCTGTATTTTTTTTTTTTTTTAACAAAGTCGACTTTCAATCTGCAGCTAAATCTAGTCTTACTTTGTAGTTGCTCTTTCTGCTCCCAGTAACAGTCTCCATTCGTACACCCCTCTTTATGTTCATCCACTTTCTGGTATCATAACAAATTAACCTGATTTCCTTCCTCCTACTAAACTTCTACTGCTAAAACTACATTTGAATAGCAATTAGAGCCCACGTGCACAAACACAATTTTTAACAAGCAATGAATATCTTAAACTTTACATCTGAGATTATAAACGCACACAGAGTCAAGGTATTGCAAATTTGATAGTTTCTGCCCAACAAGATCTCAGAACTGATCTCTGCCTCAGACCTCCTCCACGGTTGAAGCTTTCTTCACATTTTCCAACTCCCAACTGAACAATTATTATCCAACCACTTCAGGTTAATAACCTGAAAATCCTCCCCATACCTCTGAGGGAACGATTACCAAGGAAGCTAGCATTAAACATGAGTAAAAAGCTTCCAGACAGTGACTTTTCCAGTGCAGTATTTGATTGTGAAGTTACATTCTTCTGAATGTTTTATTTACACAGCAGCAAGTTTCTCTCACACAGATTATTTCTGAAATATTTGTCCTGAATCTTAAAAATTGGTGATTGCATATTTAAAATTAAATTCAATTAGTTTAGTCAGTGAAATGGGTGGCAAGTTCCATGTGATTATTTTAACACTTGACAGCCATCACTTCGTTGAGACTGCAAAAATGATCATTAATATCATAATCCAGAATTCTCCAGGAAAGTAGTGTTTCTGCATATCTCAGTAATTTCCCTTCCCCTACATTCCTAAACATCTCCATTCCCTCCCTCTTTTTCATTGAGCACAGTTAAGACCCCAAACACTTCATCTCCTGCCATTCAATCCTTGCCATAGATATAAGTAGCTGCTCTTGTAGTCTGTGGCTACCAGAAAAGCAGCAGAGCTTAGGAAAAAAGCGCATGTGTTAACCACTCCATCCCGTTTCTCTAGTAATATTCAATGGAATTTTCTTCAAACCTGTTACAGGAATTTATCTCTGCTTAAGTGCCTCTTTCATACAGAAAATACAGTACAGATCCAAAGAAGCCTTGCCACTTGTCTCCAGAGCATAGAAATGCGTCTTGATCAGATTGGTGCAGGACTAAGATAAAAACCTAAGTAGAATGCTGCTATCATCCAGCAGAAGAAACAAGTACTGCATCCTTATAACCAGGATAAAAAACAGCTTGCAACCTTCAGTATTTGAAGGAAAATAAAAACTGTTTTCAAACTGTGTTTTGCTGACAGGCAGGTGTACAAAAGTGCACTGCAAAATAAGCAGGTGTCCCAAAGCCAGAGTTATTAAAGGTTTGAGTGATTAACTGAGTGACTTATTTCCCCATGAATGTATTGACAAGTATTCCTCAACGTGTCATTTAAAATTGCTGTAAATCGCAGCAAGGTCTTTTTAAGCTGCAAGTGCTTTTGGTCTCTGACACACTGATTGCTATACCTATGCTATGAAGAGGTTGGCCTTAGCTGTGCACTTTCCTGAAGCAAGAAAAGAAGACAACTCTAGCAGAACACAGAAACCTCTTTCCCTCTGTATAATGAAGAGGGTGGCAAATTTATGCTAATGTTTAGAAAATAAGATGTTGCTGAGAGGACCACTGCAGTTTACCACAGCAAAAAGTGCAATACATATACTAAAGTATTATACTGAATATTTCCCAGAAATGTTCTCTCCATCCCCCCAGTTTTTGTCGGCAGGTTTGCCTCTACCAAAAGTTCAAGAGACTTTTGAGTGTTGTTCTTTCCTTCAGAAGCCTTTTTAAAGGACACTGGCCTCCGGCACTTCGACATCAGCCCTACTGTTGCTTAATTGCTGCTTTCTGGCAGAAATGTCATCCCACTGACACGGGGCAAGCTCACGGCTCCCTCTTCTGTGCACGGAGCCAATGTGTGGGCTGCTGCTTTGAAATTCTCCATGGGCTCTGTTCCTCTGTAGTGCTAAAGCTTACCATAGATGTGACAGTTTGTGCGTCATGTCTCAGGTGGTTCCACAACCAGTGTGCATGTGCACACTGTCATCCTTTAGGCAACAGTTACACCTTGACACACGTAGACCCTCACAAACCTCTGCTGCAGGACAACTCTTCTCAGTTCTTTCACCTGCAACCTCTTTGCAGGTGCACACAAAGCTTGGTGGTTCTCACACCAAGGACAGGGAAGGCTCCAGGGAGACCTCATTGCAGCCTTCCAATACTCGAAGGGAGGAAGAGTACGTCTTTTTACGATAGGACAAGGGGGAATGGTTTTAAACCTTCCCTGTCTCAGTTTAGGTGAGATATTAGATGGAAGTTTTTCACACAGAGGGTGGTGAGGCACTGGAACAGGTTGCCCAAGGAGGTTGTGGATGCCCCATGCCTGGAGGCATTCAAGGCCAGGCTAAATGTGGCTTTGTGCAGCCTGGTCTGGTGGTTGGTGATACTGCACATAGCAGGGGGGTTGAAACTTGATGATCTTTGTGGTCCTTTTCAACCCATTCTATGACTCTACGACAGTCCCCAGCAATTGCACACAACACATGTGGCAATGGCACAGTATTAAAAACTAAATTTGACTCAAGAGCAGTCTGAAACAACATGGGATGAGAGGGCTAGCAACAAGGAAGACTATTTAAAAAGGTGTGTTTAGCACTATCTTTGGAAGAAAACTTGCAGATTTGCAAAATAGCGCAATGTAAAATACTGACATCTTAATCAAGAGAAGTCACAGCCAGAACAGCTCACAGTGCAGGAAAGCCTCAAACCATTGCTAAGCGTGATTGTATGCATGTTTGTGAATAAAAAGGCTGTTTTAGGGAGCTTGCCTAGTGCTCTGTGTGCCTTAGAGATTGTTCAGGAAATAACACTGCACATTCAGTCCTTCGGGGCTACTTGCCCTCGAGAGACAAAACTGCACAGCAGCTCAAAGCCAGGAAGAAGTCACAGCAACACTATGATTAATCAGCTCTGACTTTTTACATCAGTCTTTTCCTTCTCCAGAGCACACTGAGCCAGCAGTAGTCTAACAGAACTTTCTATTTTAACTCACACATTTACTATATTTGATATAATTTTCCTGAAACAAATACCTATTAAAAAGTTGTTTGTATTTTTTCCTTCAAATATAGCACTCAAAGTACCTAGAGACTTCACCCAACACTCTGCTTGCCTATCTGTTGAGTTACTTATTTTACAGACACAACCAAGGCAGACATAGTTTAAAACTCTTACCAGCTGGCTTTTATAGGGGCATTTTAGACATCTTCCATTGCTTATATATTGTCTACAGATCCTAATACACCAAAACAGTACAGAAATCAAAACTTTTTAGAAATAGCTTTACTGAATAAAAGTCTTTCATGAGCAGAAACTACAGGCCAATCTGCACAGTTTGCTTCATACTTAAACACTTTTGCAATAGCATCGGAACACTTTCCCTATGATTTTTAGAAGAGAATAGAGCAGCACTGAAACCGGGTGGCAATCTCCTATAAGGATGCAGGAGTTGCAGAGATTGTCTGCAGTAATTATTGCCTTGCACAAACAGGAAAGCCACGAAACTCTGCACAATGTTCTACAGGGCATAGAGATTGCTTGAAAATGTAATTACAGTTCAGTTCAGCAAATGACTTATGATAAATCAAGTTTTCTTCCTTTTTTTTTTTTTTTAAGTGAAAATATGTGCCTGGCTTTCCACACTGCCTCCCTGCAGAGTTACTTACAAAACACATCCCTTAGGATCCATAAAACTCAATTCAACTAAGCGAACATCCAAAAATAAATTAACAGATAAATAAATAAATAAATAAAAATCCCTCCAGGCTGGAAGCAAGCAACCTTGCTGGAAGGAGCTTGAATATGTTAGCTAGCGAAAGACTTACAACCAAGAGGCAATACAATCTGTGCATGAGTAGCATGCACTCTTGCATAGCTTGGAGGCAAATCTTTTTCATGTAGCTAAAAAAATTCAGAGCACTGAGGTACTTGCTACTAAGTTACTGCAGTGCAGCCGGAAGACAACTACACTTAGCTTTAAACCAGTTACACGTACATTCTCACTGTGCAATCAGAAAAGCACATGAAACTCCCTGGAGGCTAATTCACCTGCTTCAGGGACAGATCTATAGTCCTGCTGGGCTCCCAGGTGGTATGTCTGGACAGAGATGCTTAAACTTAACATTAATTCAAGAATCTGTGCTATGCTGGATTAATAGATGTGGTTACAACACAGATAAACCTTCAGATGCCCTTGAGAATGGAAACAGTACCACAGACCTACTAATTTTCTCACCTGGTTTTAACAACCATCACTACCACAATTTGACTCCATACTGGACATTAATAGGTTCCTTTCGTGAAAGACATAAGAAACCCATTAGAGAAAAAAATGATGCGCTGCTTGTATAGAAAGACACTGTTATGTCTATGTGAATTATGTTAATAGACATTGCCAAACTATCAAGCTGATATGAACATGGTTACAGAAATATTTTCATTTATTTTACAGACATATCGCATACTCATGGTCCACGTGAAAGTGAAATGGGACTATATGTCCCATCAGCTGCTAACAACTTGTCTGTATGAACAACAGGAGCAGTGGGTGGTCAGGGGCAGCAAGGAATATGAATGTCACACTGATGTCCCAAAAGGCTGAATGTAGCCCATTATGGCTGTTGACTACCATCCCATTTCAGTGAGAACAGCCAAAGGGTATTAGGACAAACATCAGTAATACAAGAACACATCAGAAATTGCCTATGAAACATGCATCTGAGCCATTAGGACCCATCTCACCACATGCCCTACTCTATTTAAGTATCACTGCAAGGATAGGATTCATTTTCCTCTGGGTTGTTTTGGCTGGAGAAATCCCACTGCCATGGAGAGAGTTATGAGCTGCTGAGCTCCAAATGAAAGTTGACACATGCAATCTCTTCATTTAGTGTTGTTTTGTCCTGAGTTTCCTTGTTGGTTTCTCAGGAAGGTGGCCAGCAGCTCCATGGGGAGACCAGCCAGAATCCAAGGCACTGCTGAAGTGTGAACTCAAAATTTGCTTTTTGAACTAAGAGACACAGGCTGAACATTGTGTGGCTTCTGATGTGTTTGCCCCGATGACTCTAGAAGCAAAAGAAAAAAACTTAAATAGAAAACCTGTTCCACAGTGGAAAGGCATTAAAAAATAATCAAGAACAGAAATCAAAATCCTTGATCTTTTTAGCATGGCTTCTGCTTGCTCTCAGGGCTGTCAGAGCTTTCCTCACCTATGGGAAGAAATCTTGTTTCTATCAAGAAGACCATGGAAATATTAAATTTAGATCTAATATTCAGTAGGTTTGCAATGTGTTGGTTGCCTATAGCAACACAAGGGCACCATCACCAGACTCTG
Organism: Chrysolophus pictus; assembly: GCA_037305975.1. Lineage (NCBI taxonomy): Eukaryota > Metazoa > Chordata > Aves > Galliformes > Phasianidae > Chrysolophus > Chrysolophus pictus. Next base: position 71,899,505 of record CM074614.1, on the reverse strand, counting down.
GCTTAATTGTGACTGTAATTTTAATCAATATTAACTGAGTCAACTGAATCAAAGGTTTCATGTTGACACAGAATTGACTTTTAAGTACTGCTATTTGGCTCAAGAGCTATTTTTCTAACTTTCAAATCTGGTTATTTTGACAAAGATACTCGCAGATACAGTGGTATAGCACCACAAAAATTATCATGTTCTTAATCCAACATTGCATGAGAAATGTGAATTTACAATGGACAATAATGAACAATCAGTTCTTCTGGAGAAAAAGGCTTTAAAGTTTTATACTGTCTTCTATTATTTCCCTGGAAAATATGTGTCTACTTAGCTTCCTATGCAATAATTTTTTGAGAGAAAGAAGAGTCCACAGAAGTTTGCTATGCCACAGCAGGACTTTTCTAATACATCAAGATGACAGCTTTCACAATGCAGTGACACGACCCCAGGTAGACACTAAGCCTCCTTCCTGGAAGTCTGGGCAAATGTCTACTCTACTTTAAAGAAATACTGCTTTTGCCTTATCAATAGCTACCTTTGGCTCTTCCCAATTGCTGCACACCATGGGGCAGAATTAGAACCTTTCACCACTACTTGTCTTCAATTGTTCTTCTTTTCTATGATTCCTTATTAGAGAAGTCCACAGGACTTGAGAAAGATGGTTTTGTTTTTGGAACTCTCCAGCCATGGTGGATTGAGCTTAGGTGCTATTTCTTTACCTTTGCCAAAGAATATTTTCTTACAGCAAGGCCAGATAGAAAAGTTCTTCCAGCTGCAAGTAGTAAAGTAGACAAAGAGTTTATAATAAATGTCCTGATCAGATATTATTAGACTCTTAGTAGCTGGCAACAGCTGGTAACAACACACTGCCTACACCTTAAGTACTGTACATATGCTTTTGGGGTGGCTCAGGACAATAATTTTTATTTTTTGGTGCACCAAAACAGAGGAACAGTTAATAAAAGACTGTACACTGCAGTCACTGAAGAATTCCAGCTTACCTGAACTTGTCAGAGGCTTGAGGGTAGCAAAGGAGACGCAATATATATACCTTTTAGATAATTAGATGGCAAGCTTGCAACAAAACCACGAGACAGTTCGTGCTCCTGTTCACTGGACCTTGTAATGCAGTTTAATTTCGCCAATCTAAATATCAGATCCAAGAGTCACTATCTTGCTTGTTCTCTAGATGACATTAGGATTCTAGAAGGATCCGTTTGCATTAAAAACAGAATATGTCACATTAAGCCATTAGTGCATTCTGTAAAAGCTATGGAAAAGCTTCTCAAGAACACACTCTGAATTCTGTTTTTTCCATCTCCCTTTGCATTTGAGGTGCATGGGGTAGTCAGTGCAGGGAAGGCTGCTCCTTTGGCTGTGCTCCAGTAATTAGAATCCTGACCCCGTACCATAAATAGAGCTACATCTGTATAAAGCCTTCTATGAACTTTGACAAAGACAGGGAATTCAAAGATCAGTTCCTCTAGAGATTAAGAAGAACTCCTTCTGGTTGCTTTAATAGCAACATTTAACCCAGCAACCTGGATTTGTTTTCTAAAGCTTTAGCAAAAGAGTTGCTCAATATGTAGCATGAGACATGGCCTTACACTGTCAGGATCTGGTCACTGTCCTGAGATGTTTCCTGTATGGCTCATAACTTTAATCTCCGACTACAACACCCAAGATCAACCACACAACTTGCTGTTGAACAAGTGACAGAAGCAGGCAGCAATGCCATATTAGGTGCAGGACAGCTAAGTTAACAGTCATGTAAACAGAACTTAACTATGTGCCAAGGACGCTGCTAAAGACCAGCCACTGCACTTCTAAGTGTACAACCTGTGTTTCCTTACTGCACAAAGTCTGTGCACTAATATCTCTAGCCAATGTACTATGAAGTTACTTCTTGCTACCAGAGTGATGTCTTGCAATTATTTTTAGATAGTTGCATTGACTCTTTTTTTCCTCATATCTCAGCTGCTACAGGTATTATTGGAAGAGAGACATCCGGCATCCAACACAATATCAGCACAAAACCAGAGCCAGCACATATCATCTGAGGCAGAGTGAAAAGTGGAGTGATGCTGTGTCTCAAGTAAGATCTAATTACAAGGACATTCTTCTATTCACAAGAAGTTACTGGGATTCTATGACCCACAGGATTGTGTAAGGTAAATTTTCTCTCTGTTGGCAGCTGTGAGAATTTCAACTCTTCTTCCATATCTGGTAATGATGCAGATTTTCAAGGAAAGATGCTGTTCTTCCCAGAAACCTACTAACAAAGGCTTGGAACAAAACCAAATGTACAGAATTTGCTTCTTATTTCTGAATTTGACTTCAGGGACAGGAGAGAGCAAAGCTGAAATAAAAACTTTCATTCAGCACTCAATCAAAATAGCTACTGGGAGAACTTTATCAACACCAGAAAAGAGACCTGTGCTGTCTCAATATATGTGATGAAAGCTAGGACAGTCACCAACATGTGATGACTTGCAAGAGCAGAGCAAGCCAGTCCTGACTGTCGACAGGCATAACTCTGTGATGGCAAATATTTAGGAAGAGATGTGCAGAACATTACCTCACTAATTTACAGTATCTTTCCCGCAAAGAATTCACCAAATTTGATTGGAGTTCCTGGGGTGTTGCAGTTTCCAGCATCCAACTACATAACATTTTGTTTACATATACACTCTGCCTACCAAGGACATACAGTTATCTCTGAAACTACATCTATGACAAGGCAAGACAATAAGACAGCAGCACTTCCATGATCATAGCAATCTGAGAAGAACTGCACTGCTCAGTTTCCAAATTGTTCTGACTTTGTCTGGGATAGGGTTGATTTTCTTTGTGGGGATTTGTGTGATGCTGTGTTTTGGATCTTTGAATAAGATGGTGATGGCATGTCCAGGTTTTGGTTGCTGCTGAGTAGTGTTCACAAAGAGTAAAGGACTATGCTGCTTCTCACAATACCCTGCCAGTAAGGAGGCTGGGGGTGCACAAGGAGCTGGGAGGGGAAAGAATCAGAATAGCTGACCCAAACTGGCAAAAAGATGTTCCATACTTTATGGCATCATGTTTAACAATAGAAGCTGGGAGAAAGAAGGAGGAAAGAGGGATGTTTGGAATGAAGGCACTGCTATATATCAGGAGCCCTGCTTTCCTAAGAGTGGCTGAACATCTGCCTGTCTATGGAAAGTAGCAAATTAATTCCTTATTTTATTTCGTTTCCATATGCACATCTTCTGCTTTACCTAGTAACCCACGCTTTTACCTTTCTGGTTTTCTCTCCCATCCCACTAGGCGACACTGAGCAAGTACGTGTGTGGTGCTGAGCTGCCTACCAGGGTTAAACCACAACATAAAAGAACTCAGCTTTGATCTATCATTTCTATGGAACTTCTGTTGAACAGACCTTCACTGACACTTCCTTTGCTCTGTTTCTGTAGGAGAAAGTACAGCAAGTTTAACCAGCATTCCCCACTCAGGTCTGAAATCTACAAAACAATATTTTCAAAAAGCCTCCAGTTGCCATTATCAAAAATAACTATGTATGGTAACACTATTTTGCTCCTTTAAGAAAGCACACTGACTGAAATGACAGCTGGAGTGATTGATTTACTTACACTAGAGTGTTCCAGAAGAAAAAGGTGCATCAGTACAATCCTGACAGTGCATCACTTTTCAAAGCCCGTTTTCAAGGCTGAAAACAGGACCTGAACACTTGTATTTAACATACTACAAATTCATATATCCTTGCACCATCCCTTCAGCACCCCACCTTTACTCACAGCATTCCCCTACCCATACTCACTGTACTTGTATGCTTGTAGGGTCCTCCTTTGATGTATTAAGGGATTTTTCTAACAGCTGCTCTGTCCCTGAGGCATCAGTAAACCTGATGGTCTTCCCTGATACTCACTTTAAGCTTTCCAGAGCACAAGTCACAAGAAGTACAAGAAAGGCACACATCTCAGTAACAAACTGCTTTCTAACACATGACACAAAGGTATGACCTCCTGAAATTTGTAGTCACTTTAACTGTCTAGGTTTTGTTCTTCTGAATTTGAGATATATAAAGAAACTGGTACAGGTCTTCTATATGGTAGAGGACACACTGGCTCTATTGAGAGCCCACTACCTTTGTGCAAATGGAAACAAGGCTGCCTTTCAGCCAGCTCTGAGTATTGCCCACCACCTGCAAAGTAAAGTAACATCAAGACTTTTGTTGAGCTGAAGGCACACCACAGGGTAACAGCTTACAAAACTATCATTCTCTCTCCCCCCATTATCATTCATGATAAGATCGCAGTGATCAACTCTTACATCCAGATTGGCACCTTTGCTTTCCATTTAGTTTCTGATGTACACTCATTGTTCAGCACACCTCTCTGCTCTAAACAAAGGTTTTGTTCTTTCTTGATAAAAACCCAGGCAAGGTTCAGAGCAGCAACCCAAGCCAGGAGACATTAATTAGGTTGAAACATCCCCTGGACACAGTTGGTAGTTTTCCAGGTGCTCTGCTAAATTGAAGGAAGGCCAGATTTACAGAACCACTTACTACACTTCAGCAAGCAGTAAAACAATTTTTAATAAACCCTAGTGGTTTATTAGCCTTTTTTCTATACTACTGTAGATGAATTACCAAGACACCTGTAAACACTAGCAGGTAAAATCAGGACAAATTCAGTCAGAACCTTTAATAAGTGGTTAAAATACAGCAAAAATTGCTCTAAGATTTCACATTTCTAATCATGCATGAAATTTTTGTAACAAAGAAGTAGCTTTTGAGGCTTCAGAAGACATCCATCTGGTTGCTCTAACCTTCAAGAAAAGTCTGTAACTTGAACTGTTGGCACACACAGAGCAGAACTAATTTGAATCTGAATCACAGGTGCTTTTTACACTATATTAGCTATATCTGTGAGGTGCCTCTTGCTCTGCCAAAGGAAGCAGTGTACCTCACTATGATCCAGCACTCAAAGTGACCACAGCACAATCCTTTCTTCCAGATGGGGACAAATGTACAGAGGATGTGGATGAAGCACATTTCTTCAAGACTGAAAACTAATCAGTTAGGTCTGATTTAGAGCGCTATATGTGCTCACTGTTTGCACCAGCTGACCTAGAACAAAACTAGCTCAGACAGTAGTCTTGGCACATGAGATATCATCTGAGGGCCAGTAAAACTTACCTGGAAAATTTGGAAAAGACAAAGAAGTAAATTTTGGACAAGACGAGCAACTACCTCCAGCTTGCTAAACTAAATAACAAGTTTGCAATAACAAAGGAATAAAATCTTAGCAAAGGTCTAACACACTTCCGAAGGAATGGAGTGTTATGTAATGGGCCTGCCTTGACCATGACTTCCAGCTCTCCCATGCAACAGGCATGAAAATCTTATTGCTATTGCTGTGGACTGCTAGTAATTCCCTGTGATGTTAATGAGTTTTGAATTTATGCAGTCTCCCAGCAGGTTCTTCCTTGGTATCTAACAGCCCCCATACCAATGGAGAATACTTGCACTAAGAAGCATCTAGCTTTCTCCCATTACTCATTAATAAAACAAACCAGACTTCTTTGGTCATTTGAAGATCTCTTTCCCATCCCCCAAAAACAAATGAAAAAAAACACACACACACAAAACCATCACCACAAAGCAACTGGCCTCGAAAGAAGTAGCATCAAGGAAGTGCATCAGGACTTGATTTTGCATTCCTATGAATCTATTAAAAACTCACAACATGCCCTATCATTCTGTATAATTCTGTACAACACAGAAATCAAAGTGAAGTGTTTGACTCTCAAAATGATTGAGAACAGTTGCTCAAGATATCAGGACTTAGTGCAGTCAAGAATAAATTCATAGCCGGGTGCAGATTTGGAAGCTGAAAAGTCAGAAGGCTCAACATGAGTTTCTCTGTCCATCACAGCAAAATTATCCATCGTCACTTTACATCACAGCCATTGTCAAACTGCCATGGCTTACAAAAAAAAAAAAGAATACTTTTTGCTCATACAGAATCACAGAGCCACAGAAGTGTAAGTGAAATAAGTAAACCACCACCAAACTCACATTCTCTCCTGTCAGCATAAGCATTTTGAGTCTCTCCAGGCATGCTTTTGCTATGGTATTAGCCACTAGCTCCTCCAGTCAGCCCTGCCATACAGGAACACTGTACTAAATACTGTTCTAAGTATTAATTTTATAGACAAACAAGGGAAATCTTTGGTACTGTTAGAATCTGTATCTATCATGGACTCCTAGTTTATAGAGCAGAGTTGAAAACAGACCTGGTCTCTTGGCAACACCAGCACATACACCCTCATTCTTATACCTAGACTGATCAACAAGCAGAGTCCTACTTACTGAACAGTGTTTAAGTAGATAAACACATATATGACATATATGTACGCATGTATACTACATTGTCAAACCAAATATAGCCTACAGCCACAAAGCAAGCAGCAAGCTTCACACCTCTGCAAATCAAAACAAAAGCATCTGCAGATTCCTTAAGTGTTCTACCAGTAAACCTACTGGGACACTTTTTTTTTTTTTTGCTGGATTGATTCCTACCTGAATAACTTTTTCCTCAAATTCAGAGCTTAATCGTAAAAAAAAATCAATGTTGCAAATACAGAACCTTAGTCTTAGTAATAGTTCATGTCTGACATGTGCCACTGCAGCACAAGGAAACTTTTTTTTTTTGCAAAGGCATGGATTATGAATTACATGTAGTGAAATAATCCAAATGAAGCATTCTCCCATAACTAGATAATCTCTTTATAATAATTCTTACATGCACAGCATGGATCATCTTAGTTGTTTTTACAATGACTTTGCCCTATTTTTTTTTCAGGAGCTACAAGATATTCTTACCATGAAGAAGTTCTTTTGTGGTACGCTGGCTAAAGCATATCCACTGAATAGTTAGGCTCTGCTGGAATAGCCAGAAAGGAGCAGTGTATCTTTTTATCCCATTGGAGCAAGAGAGAAATCATTAGTGCTTTAAAGAATACTAGATAATACCCTCAGGCTCTGCATTAACAACCCAAAGTAGCGATTTCTGGCAGATAAACGTTAGTGCAAATGTCATAACATTTTCAGGAAGTGTTGGACTTCCCATGTCGTATACAATCCCCTCAATTTTAGGGGGAAAACTAAAACAAAAACTATAATCTAAACTCTACTTCTGACAAGCAGATTTACGGAAATTGAATCACATCACAGCTAGCAGTTTCTCCAATATTTATCAGGTACAAGCAGCCCTATGTGAAGTGCAGTTTTTACACGCAGGCTAGGTGACTTCCATCTTTAAAGCTGCGAAGATGCCATTCTTGCAGCTACTGTTGGGATGGCTATTTGAAGCTATTTCCTTATATAAGGAGGAAGGATGATTCCAGAGATCTAGACAGACTACCAACCTGAAGGAGGTTGGTGGGGAGAAAGAGCAAAGGTTAAATCTTTCCCTGTATTATTTCACATTTCTGCTTGAGACTGTCTAGAGGTCAGGAATCCTAAACTTAAAATAAACTTTTCCTGCTGCTTCTGTACCATTTGGATCCTGTTAAATATCTGTTACACATTCATCACTCGCACAGCCAAATGAAAACTTCTTCACTTCCACTCGTTAGACCTTTTGTTAATCACAGCTTAAATCACAAGATCTCAAGATTAGAGTACGCCTACTCTTCCCCTATCACACAGCTTGTCTCAAGATACTGCCACAGGAACACTATGCATTGCTCCAAACCCAAGACCCCTATTACAAACAAGCCATTTCACTAAGGGTGAACCTACACTCCTCCATCAGTGTAATCACCATGGACCCCACTTATGCCCCAGCCAACAGTGACATCTGCAGAAGCCCTGTGATTGTGATGCTCAGCTGGACAAAATGCTTCAGTCAAAGACAATGTTTTTTCTATTTGCATCACATGCATGTGGATGAGAAGAAAATCATGTTTTCTCACAAGAGTGCATTGTTTTTAGAAGCATCAGTCACACGATCCTTCAAGGCAAAAGCTTTGCATGCAATCTCTGGTAAGGAACATTTCTACATGGTTTTTTTCAATTAAAGCATTCTGTGCAATGCAGACAGCTCTCCTGTTTCTCAGAAAGTCAGTCTGTTCAGACAGTTCCTTGGATGTCCAGCTTCAGCAGATTCAGGAGCAATTTTGAAGGTTCTTTTTTTTTTTTTTACCTCAGCTCAAGCTACTTGCAACAACTAACCATAAGACAAGTTTCAGATTAAAATTTAAACCCCGGAATCAAGTTATTGGGAATAAGCCCCCGTGAATATTTAAGTAGTAGATTCCTCTACTGCATCAACGAGTGCAGCTGAAAAGCTTTTATCATGAAAACAGACCACAGACAACATTTAGAGGTTTCTAACCACAGCCACAAACATTAGGACTTGACTTACAGAACTGCCCTACTTATAAAGAATGTGAACATTCTCTGAATAACAGAACCATCATCATTAGGTTCCTGTGCATTTTGTTCAGTAGTCTATCAATATCAGTAGCTCTTCAAACAGCAGACTGGGTTTACTGGACTTTAGTAACTGTTGTAGAGTTTTTTGTTTGTTTTAAGACCTCAAAGATCATCTCACATCATATCAGAGTAAGTTAGCAATAACGATATCTGTCAAGAACTCAGTAATTCAGGAGAGATTATAGACTGCACAGGAGTTGATCTGAATCCCCTCATCTCCTTCTCTAACAGAAATCAAACCTGTGTGCTCTGAGATGCTCCAAGAAGCGGCGTTCCTGGAACTAGCTTGGCTCAAAACACAGAAGGGTCTTGTCTTTGACATCAAGACAGAGATTTGCTATTACACCAAGGGCTGCAGCCAAACAAAACCTCAGACAAGACATAGTAAATTGTTAATTTATTAGAATACAAGTGTACTAAATCACCAACTTATGTTCCCATGTAATCAGTAAAATGCATAAGACAGAGAGAAATGATGATCATTAAAACACCACTGCTGAACTAGATTCTTAGGAAAAGAGACTGTCTGTAGGATTTATTAGATTGAACACTACAGACCCAAAAGGTCAGCTGCTCGTATTAATGAATCTTATCAAGAAGCATACTGAAAAAATACCAAGAGAAACAGTGTCAGACAAGCATGAGACAAGACACTGTATCATGTCCATGGAGAAAGGATTCCTGTATGATGGCTCTGAACACCAAAAAACAAAAGCAAGACAGAAGAGATAAAACATCCTTTTCTATAAGAAACTCAGAGAGGTGTGCAAGCAAGGTGATTTCCAAATAAATGGTGAGAAAGGCTAGAACTACGTTCTTCCGTGCAGCACACCAAATCTAAAGGCTGTGGTTCAGCAGGCACATAGTGCTGTTTTCAACACCAGTTAGGTGGCAGCTATTGTCTGAGGACTTGACCTACCTCACAGCTTTGTTAGGTGTTTTGTCCACCAACTCCATTCAGATAGCTTGACAACCTCTGTAATAAAGCTGCAGATACGCAGTAGAACTCACTAAGTTCAGGGAAGAACTTTAAAATGCTCTAGCAAAATAATCTGCTCAGAGGCAGAAGATAGATCTTCACTAGACAGCTTGCCAGTACTACTGAACAGCTTTGAGACAGCTCTCCATTTTCCCTTTGGGACAGCAAATAAGGTCTTGCACAGTAGGGTGAAGAAACTGCATTTCTCTAACGTGACTTTAAGAGTGTCAATGGTCTTTTCCACTGCTTCTGACCCTCAGCCTTACTACTGAAAATGACAAACTTATCTTAGTCCACAACTAAGAGGTCTTTGCCACTCACTTAGTAAAAGCAATGAAGACATAACCAGTATATGCCACATGTACTTAAGAGAGCATTTCTCCCCAAAGAAGCAATGAGCCTTGCAATCCTGTGAATTGATGGTGGATATTTCCCAAAGCCAAGCAGATTCCCCAGAAGTTTCTTCTCTTCAAAACTGAAGAAAATTTCCACCTACAATTTCATTTACTGCAGCTCACTGTCTCCGGGGTCAAAGCTGAGAAGAAAATGGTTGCTTTTTATTGTATGCTCAAAAAGGGGCACCATTCACCAAACAAGATTACAATTTAAATCTCAGAAAGAAGAATGATGGTCAGGAAGTCTACGCAGGGTTAGAGCTGGAACTGATTGATTTACTAGTTGCGAGTGGCTGCATCTACTAAGACGTCAATTTCAGTGACAGGTTCAGAATAATTCTGCTGGGACCTTATATCCAAAAGGATGCAAAGCCTCACAGAAGATGCATGGTTTGTGCAACATGGGGGAAGTGTAGACACATTTTGACAGAGTGACTGTGGAAAATGACAGAAAATTGATCTGCATAGAAGCAGAAAGACAACTGCTCCAGCCAAGGTCTAAAATGTCTGGAAGAAAACAGGCACACCACTGTGACTGACTGACTCCCAGCTGTGCCTTTAGCCAGCTCCCTACTTCACCTCCTACCCACAGTAAAGGCACTGATGAGGTCCCCTCATGTCTTCTTATCAAGTTCAGTCTTCAGTTTGACAGCAAGGACGACACAGTTCCAGCAAGGACACATGTGCTCTGCAGCCCTGTGGGTAAGCTGACTGCTTTCTTTGGATAAAAGCTGCAGAAGTAAAGGCTTTCCTCTCTTGCCCTGGAATTGTGCTCATCTTGACTGATTCCTTGCTGACCTGTCATTATTACTGGCAGAGAGAATATACAGTAATTTCTGCATCAGAAGATGGTGTCACAGTAGATATTAATATCAAGTTACAGATAACGAGCTCTTGGGAGGTATGGAAGAATCCCAAGAGATTGTGCAAGTTTAACTCTCTGTTAAGTTCAAAGCACCTCTCTTTTAACACTTCACTCAGAAAAGGATCTCCCAAGCTGACTGACAGAACAACTGCATTTGAAAGTTTGTGCAGAGCAGTGGAAAAGAAGCAGCAGACCAGAGAGTCAGAGCTCCTGCACCCTGACAGGTCACCATCACAGCAGTCGTTTGAGAGCCTGCGCAAGAACGACTGCTCCAGTTTTACCCTGGCTTGTGGGAAGAACAAAATTGCTCCTATACCTATGCACTAAAGACCTGATACAATATGTGGGAACAACCACAACAGAATAAAAGTATTCAGGGAGATTGTTTTTAAGACTACTGCTATAAATGACACTGCAGCACATCAAAACAGGTTGCGTAACTAAAAGCAGCTCCTCTGGAATATTTCTATTTCAGGACTCATAGTAATGGGCCATTATAAGCATCACGTACTGCAGGCATTTACAAAACACATAGCTGTGTAAGCCCCTGGCTACGTTACAATGAATATACATAGGAATGCCATTTTCATTTTAGAAGGCTTTTCCTTCTAGAAAGATGAGTTTCTTGTCTAGCTGCACTGGGGACCTAATGTTACATTAACATACTATTTCTAAGCCCTACAGGTATAACCTTTCATTTTGCTTATTAGTAACTCTTGCTTTTCTATTTCCAGTCGGAAAAAAAAAGATCTTAATACACAGCATAACTTCCCTAGCAGGAGACAGTCAATATTACCAAAAACTAAGAACACATTTAATAAGCACATTAAACACTGAATATCCGTTGGCTAAAATTATAGCTCATTCTTGAAAAATTGAGAATTAAGAATTGTCTAATTTTTTTTTTCTTTTCTGCTTTTGGTTTGGATTTTCAGGAAAAAAAAAAAGGTAGAAACAACTTCTCTATCTTTAAATATCCTGGAAATTTTACACCTCCAGGATCAGCTCAGATTTGGCATTTTGGTTGGAAAGCCAACAGTGTTGCTGCAGGATGTGGTTAAAAAAAAAATCCTTTAGTTACATCATTAATCAGAATTCAAGCTACCAGCTCAGGAAACCAACCAGGCCATAACAGTTCAGAACAACATATAAGAACCATTAGCCCAATTTGTCTGAAGAGAGGTTCCATTTTCCAAGTGATCTGGGAGATTTCAGGAGAACTGGGGAATTAAAATATTGTCTTTCAGGTGCCGTTTTCACAAATGAAGCCAAAGTCTCAGCAGTTTGCAGAAAATCTCTTCTGAAGCTGTTGTGCTTTGGCAGGTGCTTACTTTAAGGAAAAGGCATAGTGATGCCCTGTGGGCAAATGCACTTCTACTCTTCCTGTGTTTTCATGCTAAGAACAGCAACTGCAAGAATGATGTCCAATCCAGTACGATCTGTTTGCTATCATACACCAGCCAGCTTGGGAAGGTTTCCACATAGCAGAATCCAACATATAATCCCACTGCATTTTACTCAGCACATTTCATTTTAACAAAAAGAGTAAAGATTTTGCAAGAGTTTAGCCTACAGCACACAATGCACTTAAAAATCACAAGGAAAGCACGTAAGATAGGTCTACAAATAATTCCAGGCTTCCTCATTCCTATTTCAGAGCTCTTTAATGCTCTTCCTCCACATCATCCTCACTGTCTGAGTGATGCAGAAACACTGAGTTTGAGGCCTCATCACATCACATATCTCAGCCATGCTGGAATCTGAAAATAACTTGCTACCCAGCAGCTACTGGGGAGTCCTTTTTTGTGAGCACAGAAGGATTGTGACCACACAGATCAATCAAAGAAGTGTTTAGATGTTAACTAAGGGACATGGATTAGAGGAAATACTGGTAGTAGGTGGATGGCTGGAGTGGATCATCTTGGAGGTCTTTTGCAATCTTGATGATTCTGTGAAAGAGAAAATAATTGGAACAGTTTCCACAGTCAAGCTTACATCATGTTGATAGATAAGACATGATACTGAGAAGTGTTAGAAGCAAGCAAGACTCCAGGTATATTAATTTCTATTAATTTGAAGAGGCAGCTATTTTGGAGGTGGAAGCCAAGAGCCGCCAGTCTCCAAGATAGGAATCTGGAATCAGGAGCATCCTATTCTCATGGAACGTTGTATCACAATATCAAAATATGCAGAGTAATCTGTCTTGCAAAGATGTGAAACACTGGACATGATCTGATCCTATGAACTAGCAATGTTTAGTCAGGATATCAGTCATCCTGTCCATCTATCTGCAACAACTCTGCCTCATTAAGACCCACACTGCACTTTTCCTTAGGTTGGCATTAGAGTAAGAACTTCTCATAAAACATTTGTAGGGCTGAAGCAGAATCAAGACAATTTGCGTGACTAAGCGATGCTTATTCAGACAGACTGAAAAGGGGGAAGGGAATGACTGCCCACCTTCATAGCTTCCATCACTGCAACTGACAGGAAGGTCAGGGGAACTGCAGAGACTGAGGTTGGCAGGACCTCGGGAGGCCATCTGATCCAAGCCTCACCTTGAGCAGAGACACCCACAGACAGCTGCCCAAAAGACTTCTGAGTATCTTCCAGGACGGATGCTGTGCCTTTGCTTGACAAAAATACACTCAACAAGTGGGGTATGCAATAAGTGCACATCAGCTTGAATAGATGGTTTTCTTCCCCAGTGCAAAAGCTAGAAGCTAAAGAACCAAACAATAAAAAACGTGGAAACGTTTTCAAATTTATCAAGACTGTTACCCCTGATGGATAATTGATCAATAATGTATCAGGGGAAGGCTTGGGCATTCATGGTCTTAGAAAGGCTTCAGACTATATTCAAACATGGTTTTCCCTAAGCATTTACCAGCTGTATATACTTCCTAATTCCAGGAAGAAACCTGGCTTTCAGGTCAGACCTGGAAAACTAGCTTTTTGGATGAGTAAAACACCATCAGACACCTTCACTGTTCAACACTGGATTGAGATGCAGAGGTTACTTTGTACTTTAAAGCATAAAGAAGAAGAATGGGATAAGAAGTAACCACCATACAACCAAGCAACAGCATGGGGCAGAACTCAGTTGCCCAAGCAAACTACTATAACAAACTACAGCCAAATTCCAAACTTCTTGTTTCTCACAAGAAACAATCCTTTCTTGCAAGGTACCAAACCAGGAGCTATGAAGCAGAAAATGCTAAATGAGGCTTTGTATGTCACATGTCTGAGGCTATTGCCAGCATTTCCAGGCACACTGAAGAATCTCACAGCACCCACTCACTGCAGCTGACCATCACATACATCAGTTTTCACTATGAACACCATTACTTAGAAGTAAACTGAAATTCTGAAGGACAGGAAGAAAATCTCTTTGAATGTATCTTTAGAGTACTTTCTAAAAATGTGTGAAATCTCTTTGTGGCATTTTCCAAATTGTTGGTTGCTGAAGAAGGGAAGGAAACCTACTTAAACTTACCATCACTGATGCATGACATGCCATCCTAACCTTCATTATCACATTTTGCCAGGTGTAGAAAATTGCAAATGTTTTAGAAAATGTTTAAGGGGTGCTTTTTTTGTTTGTTTGTTTCCCTGCTTGTGGGTTGTTTTTTTGTTTTTGTTATTTTGGTTTTGGTCTGCCAACAGATTTACCAAACTTTCTCACTGCCACACCAACAGGAATAACAAGGGCCAGCCTTGCCATATCTTGTGCTTCTGCTGGACAAAGTAGGGCATGCAGCAAACCCACTTTGCACAGACAGTCTTCTTCCCTGTTATGAAAACTACAGCTAAAGATCCAAAGAATAATCACAAAAAGAAACAAAATTAAAAATACATTCAAAACGTGTCAAATCCCACTACAAGGAATGCATTTTTCTTAGCAATCAGAAGTTTGTAGACCTTCACAGGAAGGGTCCTTCTATTCACAAGGCACTTGCTTTGTTCTCAGTGCTTCGAGTCTTCTCGCTGCAACGAGAGACCAAGATACACCAACACCAAGCTGCCAGCTCTACGATGTTCCAGCAGCCTCAGAAAGCATCCTAAACGCTAATTCTGACCTGCCAGTGACCCACCCCCACCTACTATCAGGAGGATCTGCACACGCATCTGGTGAAGGCTCCTTCGCCTCTCCAAACATCCCATCTCGCACCACCAGGATGGAATTGGCTCATCCAGGTGCCAAAGGGGATCAGCATCCCGGGGGTGGAAGGCACAGAACAGCACACGGAGCCTCCAGGCGAGGAGCGGCGTTTCCCCGAGGCGCAGGCACCCATTGTGCCAACGTCTCCGGCGCTCGCTCACCGCCTGAGCACGATCAAGCGCAAAACATCCCGGAATGAAAGGGAAAAAAAAAACAAAAAAACAAAAAAACCCGCACACACAAAGACGTCCCTCGGCGTGAGGGAAAATAAAATAAATGAATAAAAATAACAAAAATAAAACCGACTGACACCCGCACAGGCTTTATTTCGAGACGCACAACTTTACGCGAGCACACCTCGCCCGACGGAGCGCTCCTCCCCGCCGTTCCCTCACCCCCCGCCGTGACACAGCAGCCCCCGCCCGGCCGGGCGCCGAGGTACGGCATTATATAACGGCCGCGGCGCCCCCCCCCCAGCACTGCCCCCCCCTCCGCCGCCGTTTCCCACCCCCCTCGCACTGAGGCGAAGCGGCGGCGGCTCCCGGGGACGGCGCGGCCCCACCCGCCCCTCACCAGCGGCTGCATCTCGGCGCGCACGGCGGGCACCTGGAACCGGTCTATCTCCTCCATCATGGTGGCGGCGGGGGCGGGCGGGAAGGCCGCGGGGCTCCTCGCGCTGCCGGGCTGCTCGGCTCCTCAGGATGCTGCCGCCGCTACCGCCGCCGCCGCCCTGTGCGGCTGCTGCCTCATCGCCGCCGCCGCTCGGCTGCCGCGGTGACTCAGCCGCACCGCTTCCGGGTCCGGCTCCGACGCCCCGCCCTCGGCTTTGCATATTTAAGGAGGCGTGGCCCCAGGACGAGAGCATCCGGGCCCGGCCCCGCCCTCCGGAACGAACCGCTCCGCGTCTCCAGGAGCGGGGAAAGGTTGGAAACGGTCCCGCGGCCGCTTCCGGCGCGTTGCCGTGGCTGCCGCTGTCAACTTCCGGTCGGCCGGCGGCGGTTAGCGGCGCGTGGCGGCCGTGAGGCGTAGCCGTGCGCAGAGCTATGCCGGCCAAGGCGGGCGACAGACAGCGGCAGGTAAGGGCCTGTCCACCGTGGGCTTCGTAGCACGGCGGAGTGGCCTCGCGTGGGTTGGCGCAGCGGTGACGTCACTGCTAACCGCTACCGCAGGTTCCCTACAGTGGGGTGCAGCAGGCGGCACCCAGGTGGGTTTGGGCTGCGTCCGGGGATGGAGACTCCGCAGCCAGGGCAGCCCGTTCCTGTGCCGTGTCACCTCACGGGGAAGTTCCTGTGTTCCAACGTGTGCCCGCCGTCCCTGCCCTGTCACTGGGCACCACCAAAACGACCCCAGGCCCGTCCTCTGGACGCTCACACTTGAGATATTTATGAACAGTGATGAGATCCCCCCTCAGCATTCTCTTCTATGGGCCCAGGTCTCTCAGCTGTCCCTCTTAGAGGATGTGCCCCAGCCCCTTCATATCCTTCTGACACCTTTCTGTGTATTGCCGAGCTCTTCATCTGAGGAGGTGATCTGAGACAGCCAGCACAGCATCCCTAAGGGAAGGTCATGCCTGGCCTGTCTGGTGGCTTTCAGTGACGAGGTGATGGCATCAGTGGACAAAGGCAACTGATGTAGTTTACCTGGACTTGTGCAAAGCCTTTGACGTGGTCCCCCGCCACCTCCTTATCCCTAAATTGGAGAGATTTGAAGGGTGCTCTATTTAGCGGATAAAGGGTTGGTTGGATGGTCCCAGCAAGAGGCCACTTGCTCAACGTCCAGGTGGAACGAGTGGTGTCTTCCTGGGGTTCATCTTGTGGTTGGTGCTCTTCAACATCTTTGCTAATGGCATAAAGAGCAGGATTGAGTGCACTCAGCAAGTTTGTTGATGGCATCAAGCTGAGTGGTGCAGTTGACAAAGCAAAAGAAAAGACCACCATCCAGAGGGTCCTGAGCAGAGCCAAAAAGGTGGACCCATGAGAACCTAAAGGGATTCACCAAGGCCAAGTGCAATGTAGCACAATCCCAGATGTGAATACAGACTGGGAGAAGAACACATTGTGAGCAGCCCTGTGGAGAAGGACTCGAGGGCCCAAATGAATGAAAAGCTGGACATGAGCCAGCAGTGTGTGCTTGCGGCCTGGAAGGCCAACAATATCCTGAACTGCATCAAAAAAGGAGTAGCCAGCAGGGACAGGGAGGTGATTGCCCCCCTCTACTCTGCTCTCATGAGGCCCCATCTGGAGTACTGCATCCAAGTCTGGGGCCACCAGTATAGGAAGAATGCAGAGTTGTTGGAGTGGATCCAGAGGGAGACCATGAAGATGATCAGAGGGCTGGAGCACCTGTCTTATGGAAAAAGATTGAGAAAGCTGCCCTTGTTTAGACAGGAGAGGAGAAGGCTTTGGGAAGACCTCACTGTGGTCTTCCAGCACTTGAAGGAAGCTTATAAGCTGGAGGGTGACCGAATTTTTACACATTCTAATAGCACTAGAACAAGGAGTAATTATTTTAAACTAAAAGAGAGGAAACATGTTAGATGTTAGGAAAAAATTCTTTACTCAGAAGTAAAGGGGAGGCACTGAAACAGTGAAGAGAACAGCCCAGAGAACAGCCCAGAGAAGCTGTGGGTGCCCCATCAGAGGGATTCACAGCCGGCATGGATGGCACCCTGGGCAACCTGATCTAGTGCTTGACAACAAGCCTACAAATAGGAGTTGGAACTGGATGATCTTTAAGGTCCACTTCAACCTAAGCCATTCTATGATTGTGCACCCCACACTGTGCAACCACAGTGTTATGTTCTGTGAGATTGCAGCAGATTTCCAGGCATCATTATGTCATGCCACGTCAGAGCTGCAACAGCATGGAGTTCCCTTCTGGGTCAGGTTTTAGTGCACGTGAGATGGAGATGTTCCCACTGAGATCCTTTCAAAAACAGAACTAGCATGTTGAAATCTGTTTTTAAAAATTAAAAAAAAAAAAAAAAGAAAAAGAAAAGTATATTGTACATAGCTTTTCTTTTTTGTTTTGTTCTGTCAGTTTCTTTTTGTTTTACTCTTTGGTCTCTCAGTTCAGGCAATGAAATGAGATTTTCTCTGAACTGCTAAGGACCTAACCCTGCTCTGGGGTCAGCAATATGGGTGAATGTATGGCCATTGATCTTACTGCCTGCTTCAGGCTTTGCATTGGCATGGCAGGCTGCCCACATACTCCACCTTGCAGGAAGAAGGGCTCAGGTACCTTCATTCCTGGACCTCATGTACTGCTGTAGTATCAAGGTGTTGACTTAAAATCAGGAGACAATCTGGCAGATAAAACCTGTTTCTTAACAGGTTTTGATCAATCCCAATGTTATTTGATCTCTAGGAGGTAAAAAGGGGGTTAGCGTAGGTAATCCTGAAGCGACCCAGAACAAGCAGCCTGCTTCCTCAATCCAGAGTGTTTGCCAGCAAACTGTAACTGGCAAGGAAAGGTGAAGGTGAAAGAGGGACAGATGAAAGTATTCAAAGCTGTGAGATGGTATCTGTGATCCCCAGACAAGCCTCAGTGGTCTGAATGCTGAGGACAGCAGCTCTTTCAGGGTACCTGCAACAACAAAGGAACAGAAACTATTCCTTGTCTTTCCTCATATAGTCTTCTTTATGGAAGTAACTTCTGTTTTAACCAAGAGTGACTGATCTGTACTACAGTTTGTCTACACAATGGCTGTATATAGTCTGCATAGACCTATACAATTTATGAAGCTTGAATCAGCTAAAGGTAGCAGAGCTGGATTGGACCTGCCATCTCCTGCAGCTGAAGACTGAAACTCAGAAATACCTAAGTGGCTCTTCATAGGCTTGATGTCTTTTCTTTCTTTTTTTTTTTTTTGTACATCTGGTAAGAGGGCTTCTGGGTTTGGGGTTGAAAAAAGCAAGAGAGAGGATTACTGCAACTTTTGTAATGCTTTTGTTAAGAAGTACAGTTGTTGTGTTACAAAGGCTTTAAAAGGTTCACAAAGTACAGGAATTCAGAACCAAAGACTGCATTCAGTCCGTGATAATAAAGATGTTTATGCAAGATTGTAAAACCCAGTGATAATAATAAGGATATAAACTAAAGTTGGGATCAAATACTTGCTCTGAATTTCAGTTTCTCTTAGTTTTAGAATTTCTATGTATTTTCAATCATTTTCAGTAACCTTTATCACAAGGATTTTGAAGTGTCTAGATTTTCATTCACATGTTATTTGAAAAGCTTAATTAATGTTCTGAAAAGGCATTTGGTTCATTTCAATGTTCTTGAAACATCATGAACTGATTAAAGACTGGATTTTTGGCTTTTCACATAACTTTCATTACCATAAGTGAAAAGAAATTAATTTTAACCTGCCCTGTGTTTCCTTGCCTACATTTGCCTTGGGCTTGTTAAATATGATTGCTGTTTCATGTACTTTCATCTACAAGAATTTTCTTCCCTTGGATTGTGTGGATCACGAGTTGGCTTTGCAGTCCAGAATCTTCTGTCTCATTTCCAATGATTTAAAAGCAAGCCCATGTCATAGGGGCAGTGAGAATCATGGCATGGATGGCAGTGCCTCTGCACTACTCATTGCACTGTCAGGCCCTGATTTGTATTTACTGAGGCCTGGTGGCTACTATAAAATTAACTGGTGAGTCAAGGTCTAGATCTCAATTCTTGCCAAGAAAATCTGTTTTGAAAATAAATGCACTTCTGTCTCAGACACACGCCTACTCTCTGCTAATGTTCACAGTGAGGCAGGAAACAAAGCCAGCTACTTGCCTATGAGACTATGTTTTTTCTACTGAGCATAATTTCCAGTCTTTCCATTCTTGTTTCTTTCATTGCAAATTCTTCTCTAGCACTATGGTCTTTTCACCTGTCCTTGTGCTTTTCATTCCTCTGATCTATTTTCCATGTATTGCTTTGTTCTGCTATGCCTCCCAGGATTTTTTTGTTGCTTTCCCTTTGAAAATTTTCTCCCTGAGATTGTTCTCAAAGCTGAGTTAGTTACCTGAACATTACCTGTTTCTTTCCTTTATCATGTGTCATTTCTAGTCCCTCCTTCTTTTTCATGGCCGTGTGCTCTTCAAGTGCTTTGTGATCAATTCTTTTTCTTCTTTTCCCTTTCAGGTTGTGGTTGCCTGTCCTTCTTCTGTGCCTGTCTTTTATTTTCTCTCTTCTCTGACATCAGTTTCTTGCTTTATTTCATTCTTCTGTCTCTTCATCCCAGTGACTTCAACCTCTGACTCAGTCTCCAGCCACCTGATATTGTTTTGTTTATTTTTGAATGGGATCTCCCATATCCTTGGATGAAAATATGCCAGAAGCTCAGAGATGAAGGCAGTAGATGAAGTGGAGTGGATTTAAAATGAATCATTTGATGTGACTTGAACCTTTATTAAAAGCATCATTAGGCTTTGGTATGTTCGTGGATATTAATAAGAAACATTCCAGTATGCCTCGATCTATGTGTTTACAATGCAGCTTTGTAAATAATAAGACTTTTGTATTCTGTGTACTTCACTAACATCCTTCCTTTCTGATCTGAAATTTGTTATGCACCATTAAGACCCACAGCATTTTGAGAAAATGGAGAACTATGGAAGGACATTGGACAATGTTTCTGATCAGGCTGAGATGGATGGAATAATTAGGTTATGAGCTCTCTTGAAAAGTAGATCCTGAGTATGACATACTGGACATTCTGAAGTATAATGTTTTAAAAATACAGACCTTGTGGGGTATGTATCAGAGCCTGCAGAAGGTTGTTGGTAAGGCATGGGACTGCAATCTATTGGCCCTGTGTGCAGTCCTGGGTGCTGAAGATTCATAAAAACAGTTATTTTAAACATGGTTGTCAGGTATGCTGTTGAAGGTGTTGATTGTGCTGGATCCAGAGTTCCAGTTCCAGTTTTGTGGGTCATCTTTGCTTTGTGCAGTAGACTGCACCTAGTGCTGCTATGTATTTCCATGGCTGAGCCCACTGATTTGCCTATGGTTTCTTAGCTGATATTGCATACATTTATTTTCATTTACAGTAGGTAAAACTAGATTTCCTAGATTGCCACAGAGGGTCAACACTGCTGTCAGAAGGATGTAACTTGTGCTCTGTTATGAAAAATTCTGAATTTGGACAGCAAGGCGTTCCTACTTACACTTGATACATTGGCTTGTTCGCACTGACATGTCAGCAGCTTTTTTGCTGCTCAGCAAGTTGCCAAGGAGAGGCAAAGAGGCCCCATCCTGAAATGCAGTCGGCAGACACATACTTTTTGCCAGCCTTTAAGGTCCTTGTTGGCTCTTAAGCATGCATTAAACCATCCATGTAATATAAAATAAACACTTTGGTGTCACTTTAAAATGCCTTGGCAAATTGCATTTAAATTGGCATCTCTAATGATGTAAATGGATGTCTGCTGCAGGGCAGCAGTCATTTGCTTCCCTTGGCTTTGTTTTTGTGCCATACTTCTCTGCTCATTTTGCCAAGTGGTATTTTACTATGGAGACTGCTAATATTCAAAACAAGAATAGAAAGCTAGCAGGAGATTATTAAATGGTTTTACAGAAAATTCAAGTCCACTGCTTATAGTGAGTCTCCCTCTTTCCCCTTAGAATCCTACAAGCAACTCTGTTGTTTTTTTCCCCTATGACTTGCTAACCCGTTTGCTGAGCTCCAGAGGAAGCAGGAATGCTGATGTCCATGGTCAGGAAGAAAAAGTAACCTTAACAGGAGTGGTCTGTGATTGCTCAGCCTTGCAGTCTGATTGTCTTCTGAAGACAGCTGGTGTTGGGAGCAAAAAGGCTGCCAGAATATCTCTTTAAAATCTTAAAAAATATTTAGGCTGGGCTTGTAAATGTTCCACAGTGGGCTTTCCATTAATAGGTAATCAATTTGCAGCCTTTGGAAGATTTGTTTAATATGAACTAACAGTTCAGTTTTGTAGAATCTCCATCATCCCTGCTGTGTTCTCTGGTGTTTTAGGCAGGATCTGCAAATCCAGATGTGCTCAACCCACTCTGTTCTTTAAGAATAAGGAGAAATTTCATGTTACTCAAGGAGTTATTGTACAGTGGTGTGCCTGGCTCCTTACTTTGTTATGTATGTGTAGTGGCCAGTTGTAAGAGCTGGTGTGGAAAAGTGGTCTAAGCTGAAGTGAAGGGGAAGGATGAACCACTCAGCAAAGGCTGGAGAGAGGAGCCTTGTCCTGACAGGAGGGGAGCACTCATGGTAGCATGGTTGTGTCTCCTACCTCATTAATCAGGGCAGGCCTTGGGTCAGCTTGTGAGTGGTACAGACATTTTTCCAGAAGGATTTCTGCAATCGTGACTGGAGGGTTTGACCTGGTTCTTAAATGTACACTTGCTCATCAGAGTAAATCTCTTCTTTCTTTGACAGCAGGATGATTTATGTACCATCAGCATTGCCACTGACAATTCAGAGGTTTAATGCAATGTAGGATGAAATAATTAAGAAGTAGGTCCTTACAAAATGCCTGTTAAAAAGGAACCAGACATGTCTGGAAACCAGATGACTTGTAAAAAGCTTCAGAGCTTTTGCTATTTAGTCAAGAAGGCAGCTACCCATTGTTCTGTCCATTTTATATAAAATCAGTGGATGAGTCTAAGATCAGCAATGAGTGGCTGTCACATCACTAACAGAAAGAGAGAGTAATAATCACTGTGGATAGAATAAGTAAGATTGGCAAGACTTGAATGGATGGTTGTGTATGTTTCTTCATTTTCTTCATTTCTGTCCAGGCTGGAAGTACATTAATTCCAAGGTGTCGAGGGCAAAACTTTCCTAAAACTCCCATTACATGTTTCAGAGATGCAGATATAGGACAGCATTTCCTAAATGTCAGCCTTAAAGTGCTTCTTTGATATACAGCAGTGTCCCTTGGAAAGTGATAATTTGCTTGTTCTTATTATAATTTTCTTATTTTATACTTAAAATTATTTAGAGGAATTTTGCTTGGAGACAGTCGAAGCACTCAACCTAAAAATAGAGTTAGAAATGCTTTCTGGAGAGGTCAGCAACAGGAAAACTTCCTTTGAAGACTTGATTCTGCCCTTTCCATCTCTTGTTGGCTTGTCTATATTAGAGGGAGCTGTAGCAAGGAAAAGGAAAATTAAGTGGCATTTAAAGCATCAGTTTTCAGCTGATGCTGATCTTAGACTCATCCACTGATTTTCTCTTCAGCTGCATCATCCTGTTAGATTACTATATCTTTGCTATAGCACAGTCGACTTGTCTTACTGTGTATTTGACATCTGACTCAGGAAGGAATTTCTAGGTGCTGTCAGAAACACCTACTGGAAAACAACGGTCACCTGAATTTTATATATATTCTTAATTTAGGTATTATGACTGCTATGGGCTTCTACTGCCTTTTCAGCATGGGAACTGCAATAATCTGTCCATTTATTTAACATAGGATGGTCATTAGAGTGAAACATTTTCAACATGCAGGAGTTCACACTTTGGCATTTTTCAGTGGAGCAGTAGAGCACATCCAACAGTGCTCTGAGTTATGATGATGATCTGGAGGTAAGAAACTCCTTGCAATTATTTTGTCCCACTTACCTGTTCCTGATTTCCCTAGCAACAACGTCTCTTTTTCCCTAATATAAATTCCACATATTCACGCTCCTCTTCTTGTTAGTTAGTATGGAATTTAATAATTATTATTTAAAGGAATTTAATAATTATTATTAACGTTGTTTAATTAGAAGATTTATGAAGGCTTATGATGCTTTGTATGGCAAGGATGTCTTCAATTTATACAGAATTAGCTCAAATTTAGCTATTTGGATTTAAGTGTTCTTTGCTGAGTGTTTGATTAGATGCTTACCAACATAAACCAAAATACTAATAGCAACTTATTGTCTCAACTCTGCCTGTACTCTGTACCTGGGAGAGCTTAAGTGAGCAGGGAAAGTATAAAAAAAGGTGTGTGATTATGCAATTAAGCCATGTATCATGCTTGTGCTCAATGGGATGAATTGAAGGTTGCCCCAGCAACCTTAATTCTTGCATTTTCTTGCTTCTGAACACTTCTCTATGAGGTCCTAATAAAATAACATGCTAACTTTGTTTCATTTCTGTAGCTCATTATATAAGAGCAAAGATGTGCTTGAATTTTAGAGATGTGTATGTGAAGGCCAGCCCCTGTCATCAGCACCTTGCTGGTGAATATCTGATTATGCTGATTCACGGTTCTAGTTTATTATTTATATGTCCAAATGCATTCGTGACCTTTCCCTTGTACAAACACTGTGTTATATGGAAGAGAGAAGTAGCTGTCAGTGCGAAAGGATTACAGTTTAAATAATAGCTTATATGTAACACATTGAGGGAGTAACAGAACGATGAGGAAACAGTCATCATTCTGAGCTGTGGTGGCAAGACACCAGCTACCTGGGTGCTGTTGAGAACTCTTCACAGCTAGTGTGACAGAGAGAGGATTTTTAAGGAAAGAAATGAGGAAGAACAATGTGCTGGTTTTGGAAAGATCTGCAGGAAGCTGGAGCTTGTGAAAGAATTAACAAAAGCACCAAGCAGAGGCACACCAATGAAAATGGCAACTAGCAACTAGCGCAGCTAGATTTTGTGCTATTATCTGAATTGGAGGTGGTGTAAAATGTTTTTTTATTCTTGGCTGACCCAATTTTGTTCTTTACCATGCTTCTTTTAACATTTTTAAGCAGATCTGTCAGTTTTCGTGCATCTTCTGTGGTGCAAGTATTACCAAAATTTTATCTCATCACATATCCCTCTATCTGTGTCACCTTCCAGCTGGATTGCAGCAATTTCAGGTTCTTGGACGTGAACCTTGCATTGCCTCAGGCACTTTGCTAGCATGGGCTGTTGTCACGCATCCCTGCAGGAATGATGTTTGCTTCCTGAATGCTGCCTTCTGCTTTTTGTATTAGCTTCTGTAGAATATTCTGTGCCTGTAATCCAGTATATCCAACAAATTCTACATTCAGATTTCTTGTTGTTAGACTAATCTCTGTGTTAGCTGTGTCTGTAGCATGTAGCTCTTGGCCAAGTATTTGTGAGATAGCTAAGTAGTCCTGAAGTATATTAGAACTTGGGGCTGTGATGATGTGTTTTGTGGTTCAAAATATCAGAGATTAGAGGTGTGATTTATAACTGCCCTGCCAGTAGTGTCCTTGCCCCCTTCTGAGGGGAACTCAGTTTAGCTGCTGGTAGAGCCCCCAGCAAGCTGCCCCAGCACCATGTAGATGGTCAGAATACTTCTGTGCATAACAATAATGATAATGTAGGTTAAGATTGTTGCATGCGAACTTCTTAGTTTCATACCCCTTTTCTGGAGGCGTACTCACCTCTCTTCTGCTCTTTGGGCTCCAACGTTGATAGCTTCATTTTGCTGTCATTGTTTTTTGGGAACAGGGTGAGAAGATGTTAGCATTTGGGTCCTTCACTGGGAAGGATAAGATGTCCATGTTGATGGTTTCTTCTTCCTCACTCTAGGAACCAGCTGAGGTTTCTTACCATATTAACTAACACACTTTTTACACCTTTGTTGGTGTGTTGTTCAGCATTGCATCTGACAGTACAATCTGTGATGTTTTTCAAGTGTTAGATTCCCCTTTCAACCTAAGCCATTCTATGATTCCGAGTTTTTGTTTGTTTGTTTGTTTACTTTTGTTATCCCTAAAACCATCTTTGTCCAGGCTGTCAGGTCTGCATTTCTTCAGCTGACCAAAGGCGAACTGTTTGCAGCTGTGAAGTCTCCAGTGCCAATTCTGTGCCCCATCATGAATCATCCTTGTGCTCCTGTTTGCCATGTTCTGTATTCCAGGGTTTGTCTTGCTGCACCAGACATTTTTTTCCTTCTGCATTATGCTACAGTCGTAAAACCATGGGTGGTTCTTTACAAAGATAAAAGTAAAGCAGACAAGCCATAGGCCTGTGATCAATTAGAAAAATTGCTGCCCAGCTAAAGTGAGTAAAACGAAGCTGCAGGTAGGCCAAAAAGAATTCAGACAACCAGCTTCAGTCCTGAGGACTTGCAATCAGTACAGAGCCCAGAGCACGTTGCTAGCAATGACAATCCCATATTACAGAGCTGAGTAACAAGCACGCATGGCCACATCAGGAAGGACATTCCTGAGCTAAGGATTTCAGAGAAGTGAGAGTGGGAGAATGACAGCAAGAAACCAAGACCTGCAGACTGCTCTGTTATAGTGGTGATCTGTACCTTTTTCACAGAGCCTTGGGTTTTGCTGCTATGCATTTTCCTACATTGTTTCTCACATCTGTGCTCTGCTGGATTATTGCTGCCTTTTTAATATCTAAGTTCATACTCTATCCTGCAAAATTCTACGCTGTGTGGGGAATAGGGTAGGATCTGCACTGCTTCCATACGCTGGAATCAAATCCCAGCTCTCTTCAATGTCACTTTTGGATTTTAATACGGTTCCAGATATTTATTCACTTGTGGCTCTTTAGAGTATGTTAATTGAAATGTGTGCAACTGCCAAAACCAATTACCCTCAGATTGCCTTGTCAATGCCTTTACAGCTGGATAAACGCTTTTATATGCTCATTTACGAAGGGTAATAGTGAGTAGGCTTTATTTCCTCTTTCGAATTAAGAGTTTGTTTTTGATTCAGATCTAAATAATATTCTGCTCTGAAGTTGTATTTTAAATTGTATTGCTTT
This sequence comes from Chrysolophus pictus, assembly GCA_037305975.1. Classification (NCBI taxonomy): domain Eukaryota; kingdom Metazoa; phylum Chordata; class Aves; order Galliformes; family Phasianidae; genus Chrysolophus; species Chrysolophus pictus. The sequence goes on along the minus strand of CM074614.1, from coordinate 71,872,918 downwards.
TATCACATCTATTTCACATGTAATATCTTCCTTGCAGAACAGGGTGCTCTGTTGCTGAGCAGTACCATGGGGGAAGGAGGCTGTCTGTGTTATCCTGTGGTTTGAGAAGGGGCTGTGATGCCAAGGCTTCTGGGCACTCTGCTATGCTCTGCTATCACCCCACTGAGGGTTTTAAAGTAAATGTCGTAATTATTTTTTCTGATTTTTTCTTTTTGTGTGTGTCCATTTGACTAATAACAATTTGTATTTCAAAGTAAGGCATATTTTCTAAGCTTAGAAATGTATCAGTCCGCTCATTCTTTTAGTGTACATTTTCTGGAATAAAAATAATCACACCTTGTTAGTAACAGCATTCATACAGCTTGTATGATGGGAAACAACACCGAAAGTCACAGTCTCTCATCTCTGCTCCACTTTGTTCTCATCTAACAATACTTTCCTTCTTGGAAATGTCTTGCTACATCGTACTTAGTAATGGGACTTTAGAAATAAGACTTGGAGATTCTGTGTGAAAGTGATTTCAGGTACTTAATTTTTTAATACTTAAGAAACAGAAGTGAATATTTGTGTTTTATAACGAAGAGGAATCATGAGAGGAGTCTAGGAATTTGTGTAGCATCTCATGCTTTTTTTTAACTGATCAATAAGAAATACAGAAAAGGGGATAAACCAAAGATAATGTAAAACTAGGCTTTCCAGCTGGAGAACTGGGAAAACCAGATGGAAACAGCAACTAGCAGGCTTTAACAGCAAGCGGTGGACTTTGCATATACACATCCATGCTCCCATTAGCAAGGCTTGTACAAGTCCTTGATGTAGGCAGTTGTCCATGCTAGAAGTGAGCATGAATTCCAAAGTGCTTGATTAGTTTTGTGGAGAAAAAGGATATGAAACAAAAAGGACAATATTTCAGGTTCAGAAATTCCCTGGAGGCTGAAAGGGCATCCGGGAGAAAGTACCATAAATACCTGCTTTTGAATACTTTTGGAGCTGTACCTGGCTAGCTGGGCCTTTGATCTGAGCGAAGAGGTACACTATTATGTTCTTCTAAAGAAAATCGATAAACACATGGGAGCTTACCCCTCCACCTCATTGTTTTTGTTCCTTCTTCTCTAGTATTTTCTTCTATATGACAAAATCAAATGCTCTTTCCAAGCAGAAACTCTGCTTTTCCCACCAGTCCCATCTGATGTTACCTAGGTCCATCCTTAAACTGTTCTTGTTAATGTCTCTGATGTCTTCTCCTTTGTTTATCAGTTTTCCTTTTAAAATATAATAGCTTCATTCTTTGCTTTCTGAGTTCTTCACCTTATCTGTCTCCCAGCATCTTCTCAAAAGGATCTTTCATTTCTTCTTCTGCTTTCTGTAGAGTCTTCACAAATCTTTATCATTGCTGTCCTTGCATTTTTTCTTATCCTCTGGACAACCTTCTTTGGAATGACAATGTAAGGCTCCCTGCAAGGAACTGTTTTATTGTTCTCCTTAAAGCCTATCTAAAATTTTTTCTTTGTTGCAGTGCACTCGAGAAGGTTGTTGGTGGTTAACTTCCCAGTTGTTGATCAGTTTTCAATGTTTTTTCAGTAATCTTCTCTTTGTAGGTGCTAACCTGCTGTCTCTGACCTCACTGTGACATGCAAGCGTTTGGGGCAAGAGTGGTCTTTCTGGTGTATCTGAGTGAGGCAATAGAACCTGATGTGTGTGACATAAATGTGAACTACAGATAAGGCATACTATGGAAAGAGCCTCTCATTTCTCCATTCTGTTGAACTTGTCTTATAGTTTGATTGTGACTACCTTTCATTCAGAAAACATTTAGAATAAAGTACTGGTGTATCTGGCTTTTGAAACATACCACTGCGGCAAACCTTAGCAAGCATATTAAAGTTATATTCCACTCCAGTTAAATTGGGGAACAGAATGTTTTAAATTTTTATGTTGGGTCTATTCTCACTTCAGAACCAAAATGGACCTCCAGGAGGAAAGGCTGCACAACCGAGGCTTTATGGAGCTTCAACTAAAAAACGGGTAAGATCACAAATCCCAGAGTTTTAAAATATCATTTTTCTTTCTTTGTCTATGAGATGCAAACTAGATTCTGCCTGAACAATGACTTGTTTTATGGCGTTAGTAACATTCCAATTGATTTAACAATAAGAGGTTCCACTGAAAAGGGAATTACACTAGCAAGGTAGAATAAAAGTGGAAGCTAAAACAAAGGCAGAATTCTGGTAAACTGCAAAATGAAAAGAATTTTTTTTAAGTATGTGGTATAAATTCCAAAATATAAGTTGACAAAGGCTATGAGAAAACTGCCTGCTCTGGTTAGGAAATTCAAAACATACTTCAGATTCACTTATTAAGGAATACAAGCATTTATATAGGAATACAAGCGTTAGAGAAAACAGTGTTAACTTTTTGACCGTTGAACTCCTGATAATTCTTTCACTGGCAGGCAGATAAGTGCTTAGAATAACAATCTTAATCTACCTTCTTCTTTTATAGAGACAAAACGTAAGGCTGATGTAGATGGGTTTATCACCATTGGTATGAATGGGGGAAGGACAATTTACATGCTTTTAAACCTTGTGACAAACAACGTTTTACCTTCTTAGAATAAATTATAGTCCCGTCATTTTTTCCCACTTCTTAAGTCTCTTAAAAGGGAAAGGTATTGACTTTCAAATAAAAAATGAAAACACAGAAAACCCAACACTATTTTTATCTTCGTCACTAGAAAAATAACAGCTCTGAACTAACTGGCATTGAATTGTGTATGATAAATGTCCTACAAGCAGGTGTTCATGTGAATAGCATTAAATCACAAACAACTGTTCTGCCCTCATAGTCTTTCGAGAATTGAGGAGCCTGACCTTCCTTCCAGCTTGTTTCATTTTGGCTTCCTTTACCCTTAGGAGCAAAAGGTTCAGCCTGTGAATTTCCCTGGCTTCTGGCATATGCAAAATTCTCTGTTACTTTAAGACACTGTGTGCTTTTACACATCACCGTGCTTTTTACCTTTGTGGTGCTCTGCTGATAGCATAGCTTTCCTAGGTCTTGCAAACAGCCTTCACTTACACCCTGGATTCATTGACAGCTCCATATGGCTATAAAGTTTAATAGACCAAAGAGACCTGTATTTGAAAAAGTGATTGATTTATTTTAAAACAACTCATTACACATTTCAAACTGAGGGAGAAATTTTATGCTGAGCAGTTAAACACTGTAATCAGCAACCTCGTGTTCTAGCAGTTTATCTTTAATGACCAGTAATTGAAATTCATCCCTGCAGTGATCCGTTTCCTATTAATGATATTGTATCATGATATCAACCCTAGTGTAGCCCCAGGAGAACAGCTCTCACCACTGCAGGAATGCAGACCTACTGGTCTTTGCAAGAAAACAGCATTCATCCAGAAGTCACTTCCTAGCAGCTTTATATCTTAATCTAATTTCTAAATGTAGCTTATATTATAACACTTAAGAAGTAATTAAGGTACTTAAATTATGCCTTTTAGGGTCATTTGGGTTATTATGTGGTCAAAAGAAACAATTGTCAACTTTTAAACTGAAATTCAAGTGGAGTTTCTTAAGTTTTGTTATTGGAATTATTCCCATTTTATAATGGGCCAGGAATTATCTTCAGACACTATCTCCTCCAACCCACTGAGCTACTGTTGCCAACTTGCAAATTTGGGGTTATCTGGCCTCTTCTGTGCAAAGATGAACAGGGAAATGCTTGTCGTCTTTGTACTGTGCATGCAGAAGTGCCTCTCTGTGAGTGAGCAAACCAATCACAGTCTTGGTGTTCAGACTGACTTCCTTTTCCTGCGCTAGGATGAAGATACATCCACTGAAGTTGGAGAAGGAGTGGATGAGTGGCCAGCATCAAAGACTGTGGTCAAACCTCCAGATCAGCTGGAATTGACTGAAGCTGTGAGTAAAAAACAGTGTCTGTACTTGTCATGAGAAGCGTACGAAATTCCATAAACTGAAGCCTACCTCTCACCCATTTGTTGTTTTTTGTTGTTGTTGTTTTTCCAGAGGAACTCCTGCAAGAGTAGGACTAATAGCTGTTAATGTACAGTGCCTGGAGCACAGGCTAAAATGGCTTTCAGCAGGAAAGTGGGGAGGACGTGCTTTGAAACAGCTCTGGGCTTAAGGCAAAGTAACACTATATGTAGTTGATCCAAGAGGGGAATGGGGCCAAGTCTTTCATCAGATAAGGAGGACACCAGTGCTAACCCTGAGCTTTTCAGGAGCAAGAGGGAGTTTGACTCACAGAGTCATACAGAGAGGAGTCATTTTGTTTAAGGCCATTTCTTGTCCTCTTGGTTAACGCAATCAATCACCCTTCTAACTGCATTTTCCTCTCTTCTGACGGCTTATAAAACCCTAATTTTTCTCCCTGTCCTCCAAACAGCTCTCAAAATGAAGCTACACACACTTCCTCCTCCTCAAGCAGTAAAAGCAGTTGACACTGGTACTATTTTTTGTTTGAACTGGTTGAGCTTGCAAGCACTGCTACTGTGTTGAGTGTTTACTGGATTTATAGAATGTGTGTGCTTCAAGACAAAGGTTTGTATTTTTTGCCATACAAAACGCAGCTAGCATTTTTCAAGTGCTACCACAGCTCAGACAAAAATTAACGTGACGACTAAAGAATTCCAAGAAACCCATTGAAGTATTATGATAGGAAGCAAGATGACTTTGTTCTTGACCCCACTCCGAGCTATCTTGGCTCATACCTCTGCTCCTGTGGAGGCATCAGCTGCAAGCAAGATATCTGCAGCAAACATCCTAGAACTGAGTATAAAGAATCTGGTGATCTTTGTATATTCTGTGTTGAATAACAGTGACATTTTATTTATGATGTTATTTTGTTTCTCTTCCAAAGGAATTAAAAGAGGAATTTACACGTGTTCTGACAGCTAATAATCCACATGCCCCTCAGAATATCGTCAGATACAGCTTTAAAGTAAGTGTAGCATGACCTCTAAATCAAAGATGAGTTTTTTTGCAATTAGCTGTTTTTGAATTTTCTTTTTATTTCCTATCAGGTGATTTATTTTTAATATGGAATTCCTCTTGTTACATACTTACTGGCAGTGCTTCCTAAGGGAATTTTGCAGAGGGTGAAAGTCTAAAAGCATTGACATGTTTATTCAGAAGTTGGAAATAACAATTACTCAAGTTTTGTCAGTGAATAAAATTGGTGTACCTAATCTCAGGCAATGTTTTTTTGTTTTGTTTTGTTTTGTTTTTTCCATTCAGTGGTGATTAGAAAATAAAAGGCAGTAGTTTATTTGGTGTATAAGTAGTAATACCTCAGTATCCTTAGATCAAGATTCAGTTGTTTGCATTATATGAAAATTCAGAAATGTTATGTGAAATGAGTGACAAGGGCTCTATTCACAATGAGTAGGAGTGAGCAGGGGAGGTTGCATCAAAGATTGCTGGGAAACATCCAAGAGTCACACACCTTCACATGTCTGTGTGCAGAGAATATGCTGCATTACCCTGGAGAGCCTTTCTCCAGCTAGCATTTACCACTAGCAACATAGGCTGCTGCAGGGGCAGAGGGAAAGGGTGGCTCTACTTCTCCCCTCTCCCGTGGAAGAGTCACACCTCCTGAAAGAAGTGAGAGCCCATAGAGACAGCTCTTCCAGCTCTTGCCTGGGATGGATTAATCCCAGCTTTAGGCAGGGAATAGATAAGCAGGTGAAATAGACCTGAGCTTGTCTCATCTCTGCATTACTGTAAAAAGTTTGACAACCATTAGGCTAGATCACCAGAAAAATTCCAGTCTTGTGGAAGCTAGTGGGATCTCTGTCTCCTCTACTTGGTGTTGATGTTTTCCATCTTTATGGGATGTACACAGGTGACAAGCAGTCTATATCTTCTAGTCCTTCACAGTGAGTGAAGTGGGCTCAATACTATGCTCTCATGGATACAGGTAGCAGTCATATTTTTAGAAGGAAACCACTGAAACATCTATGGTCTGCAGTCACTTCTGATTGCTTTTAGATGTAGCTCTAAGTCTTAATATGTAGTTTGAACACAAGTGCATGGCTGCTCTGTACAGTGACCTTCAAGCAAGTGCCAATAAAATTAGTTTCAAATAGCTGAATTAATGTAGTGCTTACAAGCCTGAGCACAGTGCTAGGACCTGTACTGTTTCCAAATCAGAGTTGCTCTCTCTGCATGGTGCTGCTCTCATATAGGAATGACAGCTCATTCAGGTATCTCAGTACAATAGAACATTGACGTCTTTTATGAAGTGCTGTGCAATAGAGATGTACTAGAATTATATTTGAACTCCCTTTCTGTGGTAGTTTAGGAGAGCTAGAGGTTTCATGTTCTCTCTTCTTTTCCTTGTATTTTTAATTTATGACTTTCAGTGTCTTGAGATATAAATAACTGCTGGAAGGAACTCAATATAAAAATGTTAACAGCAAACATTTTGTCAGTATGGGACTTCTTAGCTTTAGCATTTTAGGCTAAACAGTATTTCTGGCTTTAAAATATATTTCACCATGTTGATTGTGTTGTATTTTCATTTTTAAAGGAACGAGCTTACAAGCCGATAAGCTATGTAGACCAAATAGCCATTCACTTCTCTTTGAACGGGAACATGATACTCAGAGATTCAGATGAAGGCAGGCGGCAAAGTCTGAGATTAAGCAATGCATCAGGTTGGTTTATCTTCTGAAATCACAATCATTTTCAGCTGGGCACTGGTACCATTTAGAATCATGGAATCATGGAATCACCAAAGTTGGAAAAGACCTGCACGATCATCCTGTCCAACCATCCACATACCAGCAATAGTTCCCGCTAATTTATTCAATGAGAGGGATATAATCATGCTTCACAACCATAGAATTGAGTAGATTGTATCTTTCTCAAGAAACAAAAACAGAAAAGCGCGTGAACAGCCAGCCAGATGTTTGACGCAGTGTAGAAAACAATACCTGCTTTTGAAGCCAGGTGAACACCACCCACTGAAATTTTCAGAGCTATTTAGTGTCTTTAAATGTCTTCTACTAGAATTGTTTGGACGTAAGTGTCCAAACTCATTATCCTGCTTTGAGAATTTCAGCCATGTTTGAATCTTGAAACAGATATATTCAGAGGCAGGAAGTGTGTTTGGGAAACTGTTATATACTTGGTGCATTCTTCCTCTCTTATCATTATATCTAATGGACAATGTGAGATATAACATACTGAGCTAGTTGAACCTTGGATTTTAGCTAGTCATCTACATGGACTTGTGCAAAGCATTTGATGCTGTCCTCCATAACATCCTGGACTCCAAATTGGAGAAAAATGAATTTGATGGATGGACCACTGGCTGGATAAGGAATTGGCTGGGTGGTTGCACTCAGAGAGTTGCAGTCAATGACTCAATGTCCAAGGGGAGACTGGTGATGAGTGGTGTTCTTCAGGGATTGGTACCTGAACTGGTGTTTTTTAATATCTTTGTAAGTAACATAGACAGTGGGATTGAGCGCACCCTCAGCAAGTTTGCAGATTACACCAAGCTGTGTGGTGCAGTGGACACACTAGAGGGAAGAGATGCCATCCAGAGGGACCTGGAGAGGTGGGCCCATGCCAACCTCATGAGGTTCAACAAGGCCAAGTGTAACATCCTGCACCTGGGTCAGGGCAATCCCAAGCACAGATACAGGCTGGGCAGAGAATGGCTTGATAGCAGCCCTGAGGAGAAGGGTTTGGGGCATACTGGCTGATAAAAGACTCAACATGAGCCAGCAGTGTGTGCTTGCAGCTGTGAAGGTCAACCGTATCCTGGGTTGCATCAGGCATGACCAGCAAGTTGACGGAGGTGATTCTGTCCCTCTACTCTGCTCTCATGGGACCCCACCTGGAGTACTGCATCCAGTTCTGGGACCCCCCACGCAAGAAGGATGTGAAGCTGTTGGGGTGGGTCCAGAGGAGGGCCACAAAGATAACTGGAGGGCTGGAGCACCTCCCCTACGGGGACAAGCTGAGAGAGTTGGGATTCTTAAGCCTGGAGCAGAGAAGGCTCTGGGAACACCTTATAGCGGCTTTCCAGTACCTGAAGAGGGCCTACAGGCAAGCTGGGGAGGGATTTTTTACAAAGGTTATGTAGTAACAGGATGAGGGCAAATGGCTTTAAGCAGACAGAAAGTAGATTTAGACAAGATATTGGTAAGAGATTCCATACTGTGAGGGTGGTGAGATACTGGGACAGGTTGCCTGGTGAGGTTGTGGGTGCCTCCTCCCTGGAACCATTCAAGGCCAGGCTGGATGGGGCTGTGAGCAACCTGGTCTAGTGAGATGAGTCCCTGCCTATAGCAGGGGGTTGGAAGTAGATCGTCCTAAAGGTCCCCTCCAACCCAAGCCATTCTATGATTCTATGGTTCTAGTATTGTGATTCTTATGTTATCTGTCAGGAAACATACTTTAATCAGACACTAAAGAGCTGTGTTGTCAGGAAGCATTTCTAGGTTACGATTTTCCTCAGGGAAAAGTGTTTAGTGATTTTCTCATGTTTTGGCTGTTCAAGAAAGAAGCTGTGTCACAAAGAATGTCCTGTTGAAGTGGTAACACAATGATATCGTTGTTCCTGGGAACAGCTGTTACCAGTGGCCTTGGAGGGGTAGTGCCTCTTTTCTTTTACATTTAACAAAGTATGCGTAATGATCTGAAGTATGACAAAATGCTAAATAGAATTGTCATTGCTGCGAAAGCATGAATTGTTGATGTTGGCAGTGCTTTTTACTGTGTGCAAACGAACCAGTTTAAAGCAGCTTGATGCTAGCTAGCATCACTACACACTCAAGGCTGTGACTGAAATGTAGATATCCATCATTGTCTTAATATGGTGTTGTGGTTTAGCCCAGCAGGCAGCTAGTGCATTTATTTTTATCTGTATAAATAAGAACAAATCACACTGTAACTCTTTTGTACCTTCAGAGCATTGCTCATAGTTGTACGTAACAGCAGACTTTTTTAGAGTGCATCGAAGTCCAGAGCTGAAAAGATACTCCAGAAACAAAGTTACTCAAATCAGAAGTTATTTCAGAAGTTTAATTTGAGTGAAAATCAGATTTTTTATTTCATCAGTGAGAATTATTGCAATCTGATCTAGTAATAACATTGCTTTTTTCTGTCTTTGAGCAATCACCCTGCGAACTGAGAATTGGTTACTCTGTTGAGAAGGCATTAGAAAAGGATGCATTTGTATAATAATACTGCAGAAGATAGAACAGTCTGCAGGATATCATATATCGTATCCTATTATCCTAGATTAATTCACTTATCTTTTCTGTCATCAGAAAAAGCTCCTTCTGAGACTTCTGCAGTAGTATCTGAAGAGGCAGAGATTAAAGATGAAAAAAGCACAGAAGATGTTCAGGTAATTCTCCATAGTCAGCTGAGAGCTGTACTTTTTATTTTTAATATTGGATTGGAAACCCTCTTTGTTATAAAATGAGCTCACTGAGATGCTTCGGTAATCTATTCTTTTGTGCCTGAGATGTCTCAGCTGTTGCTGAAATTCTGCACTTTCTCCTGAATAGCTGGGGTCCTCCTACCTTTCCTCGATTTGGAGAAGGTGTACAGGGGATGACAGGTCCCTACATACTAGGTTTGTCTTCATCCAGATATGATATCATGATGGAGCATAATTTGCTGGGACTTGGAATCCCTCTGAACAGTATGTGAAATCTCTGGGTTTCCCTGAAAGGGAAGTTGGTCAAAAATAAAATGCGGAGAGATGAAAGCAGTAATTGTAACTAGTTTAACTGAGGTGTGGCCAACTTAGAAAAAGTTGGCTGATCAGGAAAGGAGTGTGCTATGAGCAGTTTGTTCTTACCAACACAGTGTCATGCCTTGTAATCAGTTTCAGATTGAATTAGTTTCAGATTGAGCTGATTGTCTACAAAAGCAGTGAAAACATAAATTCATGGGACTCTAATACAGTCTTCTGATCCTCAGGTCTAATTCATTTTATCAAAGGCAATCATGCTATATTATCCTGTTCATACGAGGCTCTGTTTTAAAGTAACATTATTTCCTGTTCTTCTCTTTCTCCATTTAGATACTTGTCCAGAATCTCCTTGCTCTGATAGCTAAAAGTCTCCTAATTATCATCTTTTATATTTTGATCTTAAATTTTTCCTTTGCCAACCTGTGGCCATTTGAATAGGTACCAACGTTGCTGTCTAGATGAAATAGCTCTTGCTTATGATGTAACCCAACCTGCCCCCACATCCTTTCAGCCACAGTTGGACTTACTCAGTTATTTGCCTATTTCAGTATTGTCCCCCACCAAATCTTCAATAACAGTCTCTGCTCCTAGGCAGCAAAATTCCAGCAGTCTGGTAAGTGCTTCAAAAGAAGGGAGGAAATATCTGATCCTTCCAGGGTTCTCTTGCAGGCTGCAGAAGAGGAAGAGGCAGAGGGGGCAGAGACAGCTGAAGCAGCTGAAGCAGCAGAGGCAGAAGAGCCTCCTCCCCCAAAAGTAAAGGAGAAAAAGCTTCCAAACCAGTTCAACTTTATTGAGAGATCTTCAAGGACACTTGAGAACCCTTTGCGGGTACGCTGCTTGCTGCTGTTTCCTTCAGTGACCCAGAGAATCTTTCCTTTGGGTAGGCGAGTGGAGCATCAGTTTGTGTCATATTTTGTAATCCTTGTAGATGCTGGTAGGAGGGAAAAAAAAAAAAAAAAAGCACAACAGTATTTCAGTATGGTAAAACAACGTTTGACGGTGGTAACACATTTGAGGTAGTGAAAGTGGTGACCAAAAAATTCTTGCCTTAAGGACTGTAGGACAGTCTATAAAAATTTGATGCTACTATAAATCTTCATATCTCTTCTTGGTCCCCAAGAAAATCTGTATTTGCATCATAACCAGTAATGTTTGTGCAGTGATCTGGGAATTATTTGGATGCTGAATCAATCCAAGATCAGTATTATTCTCAGTACCTGCTATGAGAAGGTAGTTTCCACAGCTGGACTATGTCACTGCAAAGAGTCTTGGTGTATAAATTACATGTTTTTATGCTTTCTTTTTTTTTTTTTTTTAAATTTAGGAAAGAGCATCCCAATCGGAGCCTACACCTTGTAAAAACTTTTCAGCCAATGCTAACCAGGTATATCCTTTTGACTTCATTAACCATTTTGGAAAATATACAGGAAAATTGTTGTCTTTGCATTCCTTGTACTGGAATGAACTCCTGTACTGTGGCTTTGATTTCTGGTTTGAACTGGAGAGCAAAGTAACATGGCTCTCTTTTCTGTCTTTATGGGTAAACTTTATTTCTAAGGTCAGGTGTCTCTGTTCAGCTGGTTTTGATTGATCATTCACCACTGACCCCTGGCTGGTTTGTTTTAGAAGGTTTTACATGTGTAGAAATGGAAAACCACACTGTGAAAATGGTTCTGGGCTCAGCAAGAGCTGAGCTGAACTCTTCAGGAACTGCAGCTGCTTCTTGGAGGCACTGACTCCTCCTGGGATATGGCTCTCTTTGTGATAAGTAGCACTCCGTTGTTGACTATTTTCCATCAGTGCATGGTAGGTAAGCTGGTCATTTAGGAAGAGCTGTGGTCTAACGTTCTCTGCCTGCTCTAGGAAGTGGGAATGTGCCAGTTTATTCATAATTAAGATCTATTCCACAATTGTTTTCCATTATTTTCTCCATCTATTAAATACATACATACATATGTATCAATTCATATATTTATACATACACATATATTAATTCATAATAGTAAATACATATATATATATATAAATTCTGCATGACTTTTTACACATGAAGTACACTATAGCTTTCACTGGAAAGGGAATCCAGCCAGTTCTGCTGACTACTTCTCACAAATATTTGCAAAATATATCAGTGTATATACACTGATACAAATCTTGTCTCTCGTGTTATCAAAGTACCCTGGGAACCTCCAGGAGAAAGTGTTAAGTAATGATAGTAAGTAAAATGCTACTGTAAGCAAGTGATAGGAAGAGGAGGGGAGGTATCTCTGTCAAGCTGGAGATTGTAACCCAGTTTATTCCTGAACTTGAATTCATGTAAAAGTTCAGGAAAAGTTCCTTTCAGTTGGAGTTTTCTTTCTTTTTTTTTTGACAGTGAGGTGACCTCAGAATTTTTTTCTTTTAATTTTCCTGTTAAAAAGATTTAGCATAAGCTGTTTTTTCCTCAACTCTTTTGCCTTCTTGTTCTTCCTTGTGCTCATAATTTTTTCTTACAAAGACTCCTGTTCTGCTTCTTCTTCACTCTTTTCATCACATCTTGTTTTGTCCTTCCCTTGATATTTAGAACATCTTTTCTTCTCACTTCCACCTGCAGATTTATGACAGAATGCACATTTTCTTGCTACCGGTTTTCTTCTACTTTCTATATTCCACTGTTTTAGTCTCCTTTGTATTTGATTCATACTCCCTCTCTTAAGATGATGTATCAGATTTAGATTACCATTTCTCTTTGCTGAAAGTAATATAACTGCTTCAGATACAATACTAGCACTGCAATAATAATGAATAGTTCTCAAGTGGAAAAATTACTTTGGATCTACTTAAGTAAGACATTCCTGGCATGTGGCTTAGCAGAAGATATTGAACTGCTCTCAGTTTCCATTTCATCATATGCTTCAGAGTTAGAGTTCAAGATTTAAATTGTGTTAAGCAGCTACAATTTAATTTTCCAACAACACATGAGAAATGTCACAGAGCAGATGTTTAATGCATGTTTCCTATTAAACACTAAAAATTAGCCAAACAGAATATCCTACAAAAAAGATACAGAGTCAAAGCATCAAGGAGAGTGTTGGGAAAAGGATAATACTTTATTCTCAAGAAGTGAGACATGTCGCATCAAGCTTTGAATATATTGTTTGGTCCTTCATTGTTTTGCCTGCTGTCTTTCAGCTGATCCTGTTGACAGCGTTACTGTTTGGATTGTGTGGATGATTTTTTTTTCTAAAGCATAATCAAGTCCTTACAAATTCTGCCTCTTATCTGTCTCTCAGTGGGAGATCTATGATGCCTATATGGAGGAGCTTCAGAAAATGGAGAAGTCAAAAGAGAAAGAAAAACCAAAAGCTCAGATAGGAAAGAAAGAGGAGAAGAAGAGGGGAAGAAAGTTAATTTCACTGGAATCACAGGTATATTCCACAGCTCTACAAGTATCTTGCTGAGAGTGGTAGTGAGTACTTCTATCACGTAAGCAAGGGGGAATGTAGCAACTCATGCTGACTGTGCTGGCATGTAACAAACCTAAGAAATGCAACTACTGTTTTTTTACTAGGAACCATGTTTCCAAAACAGGGATTTCTTCCATTTTTGATTTGTTGTTCTTTTTATAGGAATGCAAAACAATGTGAAGCCATAATCTTGACTCAAAGCTCATTTCCAAGAGCATTATCTCATTTTTGATTAGCATATGAGGGGTAAAAGAATGAAATAAGTTAAAACACTCTTTGACTTTATACAGTTTTTTCCATGGGATGTGGAAGCACTAAGTCTTCTAATGAAAAGCAAAGAAATTTAGGATTTCTTCAAAATGTTAGTAAAACAATATATTAAAATAAATTTTGCTACTTTTTATTATTTTAATGATAATGCTATGTAATTATAACATAAGTATTTTACAGTTGTGTACATATAAATTTCGTATAATAGAAACACAGAGTTCTTTTCATAGCTTGCCCCTACCATAACTGTAGGTGCATCAGTGTAACTAAGATATTCCCGTAATGTAAGTTGGCTTCTGAAAAGGACTTTCATACCATACACTGATCTGGCTGTAGAGGATTTAGCTGGCTGAGCTTTTGCAGTAGCCCTCAGCCCTTAAAATTCTTGCAGTTTAAACAGAAACATGTTCTGATAGGCTTCCTCCTGTGAATAGTGCCATTGATATTCTCAGTACTTTTAAAACTAATAAACCTTTCACCTAAGTGTTGAGAACTAAGCCCGAAGTCAACGATGCAATTATGGGCTTAAAGAGTGGAGTTCTTAAAGCTGTCCGTTAAAATGAAATAAAAATTCTACTAATGGAACCACATTGTAAAAAAAACTACTGCATGTTCAACTGACAACAGTAGGAAGCTGAAATCTGTGCATCTATGATCCCTCCCCTTGGTACTTTGCTTTTGACAGGGTGATTTCAGGGAAATCAGAAAGTGAATAGAATGGAAAAGTGTAATTGAAATCTCTTTAAGCAGAGCCAGTATTTGACTTTGAAACCCACTGCGAGACTGGTGGGGTGGTTTGCAGTGTAAGAAAAAGCTGCTGAATTTTCTAGTCACTAACTGGAAACATACTACCAAAGCATCCAGGCATTAAAATTTGATTATGAGTAATTCTATAAGCATTTTGGAACTGTCAACATAAGGAGGATGTTGAGTTGCTCAAGTATGTGCAGAGAAGAGCCACAGAATTGTAGAGGGGAATAGAAAACAAGTGTTATGAAGAGCAGCTGAAGGAACTGGGACTGTTTAGTCTGGAGGAGAGGAAGCTGAGGGAAGACTTTGCTGCTCTCTACAACTCCCTGAAAGGAGGTTGCAGTGAGAAGAGCGTGAGTCTTTTCTCTCAGGTGGCAAGTGATAGGACACAGGTGACATAATACACCAGGGGAGGTTTGGGTTGGACATTAGGAAGAATTTCTTCATGGAGAAGGTGGTGAAACATTGGAACAGGCTACGCAAGAAGAGGCAAAGACCCTGTCCTGAAGGTATTTTAAAGACGTGGAGGTGGCATGTGGATGGACATGGCTTAGTGACGTGACTTGGTAAGTTAGGTTGATAGTGGGATGATAGTTGATGATTCTGAAAGTTGATGATTCTATGGAAATTAAAGATTGCTTCAGAATCTGTATCTCTAATCTCAAGCTAGCAAATGGAAAAGTGGGCTTCCAAATTCTAACTCACAGGTTATATAGTTTTGGTTACACATAGTGATTGGAAAAAAGATATCCAGCTAAACTTTTTCGAGGACTTTCTGTCTTTGACAGCTGCTGAAGTGGAGATGTGGAATCACAAGCAGGAAATATAGTGATCTGCAGGATGGCTAAAATCAAGGAAGCTGTGACTAGAAGCAGTTATTGACTCCATTGTTATTTCTGTATCTACTAAGTAGATAGTGGAGCTACTGAGACAATACTGGATTCAGCCCAAAGGGAGGAAGAGAATAAAGTGAACAGATATAACCAGAGGTAGATTGATGGAAGCTCTTGCTGTGGTAAGAGGCTGTGAAAGAGAACATCCAAGCTCTAGAGCTGTTTGAGATTATAGTAGAGTTAAGTGAGGAATTAGAAACAATGGAATAAAATAAAGGAAAAACAGTACTAGTACTGAGCTAGAGGCCAGAAGAACAGGTGACTGGCTGAGGAAGAAAGCAATCCATAAAAGAATGTGGCCAAAGGCAGAGAAGAGAAAGAGCTTTGATAGTTGAACAGAAAGGCACTGCTATGAGAAAAGAAGTAGAATTAGGCCATGCATAACACTGGGGAATGAGGAGAAAAAGCAGGAGACAAATGGTTTGACAAAGCAGAAGAGAGAGGCAGCAGCAGATAAAGGAATTGAGATTACCAGGATTCTAGCTGAATGAAGGATAAGAATGATATAAAGAAGAATGCAAGTGAATGAAAGAAAGAAAGTATTTGACTGAAGTGTCTGTGATAGACTTTCAGAAATCTCTCAATTTGCCTGTCATTCAAATGGATCTAGAGAGAAGAGGATATGCTATGCTACATCCAAGAGAAACAATATAGTGTTTAATTTTTTTTCCTTAGTTTTCAATAAAGGCAGCAAAATAGAACATGGAGAAGACTGAATACCAAAGAGAAATTATATGAAACCTGAAAATAGCTTAAAGTGGGGAGAGCCAGGCAGAAGTGTTGTATCTGCTTGTCCTGTTCTTACTGTTCCTGAGCCATCTGCTTATGCCTCTGATTATAGAGAAGATCCCAGCCCAGAGATAGTCTTGGTCTGATCCAGTATGACCCTCCTTATGTTGTTATGTGAGCATAGAAATTACCTTGTTTGACAAAGATGCAACATTAAGTAAAGAGACTAATGCTGTTGAGTGGATGCAAGCTAGCTCTTCTTACCCTTTAGATGACAAGACACAAAATCACAAGTCTGACAATAAGGACTTTTGACAGATCAATCAAGAGGAGGGTGACGCTATGCAATTGGAGAATAGCAAGGCCAGATGATGTATAAGAGAAGTGAAAATGATTCCACTGGTCTAGCCTTTAACAGTGCATGGCAGTAGAGCTAATTTAGAGAGGAAGAATGCAAAATTGGGAGTAAAAATGAAATGAAATAGAGTATGTGTTTAGCGAAGTAGCCTGTGTCCAAATAATCTCAACTTCTTTTGATAAGGGAAACGTTTTTTTCCTTAAAAATGAAAATGCAATAAAGGTAATCCTTAAGATCAGTAGATCTATTGCTGTATAATGCCTCTGAGGAAATTATTAAGTAAACTTGAAGGGCCGTTACTAGTATATATTGGGAAGGACTGGTGGAGTGGGAGGCTACGCGTTTTGGAACATCGAAAAAAGTCTTAGATGAAGTGAGGGCTTACTGCTTGAAATGAAAGGGAGAAACATGAATCTATCAGATGGTGAGTTGTGGTGTGGATATAAAAAGAAAGTTACACTGCTGGAAAATTTTGTGTGAGGGATAGCAGAGGAATAACATTTCTGTTACATCTGTCCCACTACAACATTACTTCTTGAGATATGCCCAGTGAGATAGCCCAGATCACTGGGTCGTAATTATAATTTGGAAGCTCTCAGACATCACCAGTTATTTTTATAATAACAGCAGAAAACCAAATGCAATTAACCTTCTTATTAGTGTTTGCCTGCTCTGTTCAATTGAAGGGCAGGATGAGTTGTTACCAACATTCTTGTCTTCATTCTGCTGTTTACAGCCTGTCAGCATTAAAAGCAAGTAATAAAAATGAACAGAGTGTAATTCTAGAAAGTAATAGCTGCTTGACAGGATTCAATATGAGGGCCTCTGTTTAGGATTTGCAGTGGTTGGAGATGTTGGCTGGGCAAGAGATGGCAACACACCTGTACTATGTTTTTTTCTGAAAGCTTGGAATTCTTGTAGCATCCATATATGTTGCAAGAGATATGAACTGTTATTGCACTGATTCTAGGGTGGAGTGTGGTTATACAGTTACAGATCAGCAGAAGCGTTGTTCCATGCTCCAGTTAAGTGGAGCTGCATATTGCAACTGGCCAGCTGCTGAAAAGGCAAACCTGAAACAATTAGTGTTAATGAATAGTACAACAAGCCCAGGATATGTGACCAGCAGGGACAGGGAGGTGATTGTCCCTCTCTGCTCTGCCCCTGTGATGCCCCATCTGGAGTACTGTGTCCAGGTCTGGAGCCCCCAATACAAGAAAGACAGGGAGCTGTTGGAGAGGGTCCAGAGGAGAGCCACAGAGATGATCAGGGGGCTGTCTCCTATGAAGACAGGCTGAGGGAGCTGGGCTTGTTCAGCCTGGAGAAAAGAAGGCTGCGGGGTGACCTCACTGCAGCCTTTCAGTATCTAAAGGGAGCCTGCAAACAGGAGGGGAATCAACTCTTTGAAAGGGTAGATAACTGCAGGACAAGGGAAATGGTTTTAAGTTGAAGGAGGGAAGATTTAGGTTGGATGTCAGGGGGAAGTTCTTTACAGAGAGAGTGGTGAGGTGCTGGAACAGGCTGCCCAGAAAAGTTGTGGATGCCCCGTCCCTGGAGGTGTTCAAGGCCAGATTGGATGGGGCCCTGGGCAGCTGGTCTAGTATTAAATGTAGAGGTTGGTGGCCCTGAGTGTGGCACGGAGATTGGTACTTCATGATTCTTGAGGTCCCTTTCAACTCGGGCCATTCTGTGATTCTGTGACATTTATTTTCAAAGTATTAACCCATTAACTATCTTAACAGATGATTCCAATAATAGTATTGCTGTTCAAAAAATCTTCTTCATGCACAGAAGTAAAATAAATGTACTAGTTGATGAGCTCTTATTACATTTGTCTTGCCAAACCAGAGTTGTCCTACAAAGAAAAAAGTCAGTTTCAAACAGATCTTTGAAAAAAGATAAATTAGACCTATCACTTCCACTGGAGATTTATTTCAGGAAGATACAGAATAAATCAAACCTGAAATAGCGAAAGATTGAGTGAGAAAATAACTTGCTCTGATATAGTTTAGTGCCAAAAATGTGGTTATTCATGACTGCATTGCTTACACATAGCTACTTAATAAGAAAGGTGACTTAAAGCTCTTTTCATTTCATCTGGACAGTTTCCTGCATTGCAGAAAACCTTCACTGAATGATGCATTGTTCCTTCATTTACAGAGTTTTGTTGGTTTTTTTTTTTTTTTTTTTTTTTTTTTTTTTTTTTTCAGTTCAAAGTCTATTTTCCACTGACAACAACAACAAGGTTTTATAGATGTTTCAGGACCTACCATTCATCTTTAGGTACACAATAAAGTAATCCTTGTTTTCTGCCCTACCGTTCAGAATTGGATTCTCAGGTTGGAAATTCAGAAAGCTTGCAGTGCAGTTTTCATTGCATATGTAAGAGAAAAGTCTCATGTCTGATGGGTAGAACACTGCCATTCTTTCCCAGTTCCTTCCCATAGCACAAGCATGTTAAAAAGAAGAGAGTTTATCCAACTTAGTAGGTGAATGGAAGACAGCGTAGATAGCACATCTGATGAACCAGCAGCACTCCAGGGGATCCATTCTTTGTACCCAGTAACTACTACTTTTTCAGTGTTTATTGCTCTTCTCTCTCTCTAAATCAAGTTGTAACCTTTTCAGCACTTAACCTCTGTCAGCTAAGCTCACTTAGAGCAGTGTGCTGGTGGCAGCCCATGCCATTTTTGTAGTCGTGATCCCAATATCTCTGGAGAAGTGTTAGCAAAGGTGAATTGCTTTTTTCTTTTCTACAAAGTATTTCAGAGAAAGACATCTTACAGTGGCAGAAGCAGTAATAGCAACTTAGAGTCAAAAGAGTGAAACCTCAGCAACTGAGAATATTGATTTCTGCTTGGGATGTTTCAAGTATCCTCTTTCTCTCCCTCTTTAATTTCTGTCAATACTTCTGAAGTCATAGTGTCTAAGGAATATTTTGCAGAAAGTCAAACTGTGTTAAAATATAAAAATATACATCCCTGTGCTTTCTAAAATTCTGAACGTGACAGTAAACTCTGTGCAGTTCTCGAGAAGTCCTCCCACTGACTCAGGGAAAAGCTGAAGAACATAATAGTGGTCACATTATGTGGTTGGGGCTCTAACCACAGCTGAATGTGTAAGAAAGGCTAAGAACACAGCAAGTGCGTATCATATCCCTCCCTGACCCAAATATTCTTCCAGCATTCAACGACTTTGAGCTTTTTCCCAGAGTTGATCTTGTTTGGCACATAGAAGTATGTGTTCAGTCTTCCCTGAATCCACGTAAAACGTTTGCTGTACCCTTTGATAAGGAGTTGCACAGGTGTCATCCTGCTGTGAATCACCTCATTTTCTTTGTTTCTAAGTTGACTTCCATTAACTTTTCTTGACAGCCCTGGTTTTATATTGGAAAAGGCAATGACTAGTCAACCACTGTCCATCCTCTCATGACTATTTAGGACTTCATGGAATCATAGAATGGCCTGGCTTGAAAAGAACCTCAAAGATTATCTAGTTTCAACCTCCTGCTATGTGCAGGGCTGTCAACCATCAGACCAGGCTGCCCAGAGCCACATCCAGCCTGGCCTTGAATGCCTCCAGGGATGGGGCATTCACAACCTCCTTGGGCAACCTGTTCCAGTGTGTCAGTGGATTTCACAGACTTATGACTTTCAAAGCCAACTCTTTTCTAGACTGGCAAGTCCCAGCCGACTCAATCTTTTCTGAGACAGAAACTGCTCTGGATCATGAGTCACCTCTACTGCCTTTCTGTGAACTCTTCCAAGTTCTACTTTATCTTTTCCGAGGTGGGAGAAGACTGTACACATTAACAACGATAGAGGCAAACTATGTAATCATAAAAAGTGTTGCAGATTATATAATTGTTTTTCTTTTTTTCCTTTGTCCTGTCACCTTTCTGTATGGGTTTTATGCTCTTTGCCACAAAATTTGTCTCTCGTGCCTGTTCAGGGCCCTCAAAAGAAGCAGAGGGTTGAGATGCACATAATCCAAAGCCATATTCTTGGTTTTGATTGTGACTGTGCAGTGTAATTCTGGCAAGTCATTTCATTTTTTTATTTTTATGCTTAGGGCAATCTCTGGGCTGTGCCAAGGATGACAAGTCTCTTTTTACCGTCTTGACTGTGGGGGAAATCATACTGTGCTGGCAGTCATTGGTTCCTGGCAGGGGTTTGAAGATGAAAGGCTTTGAAACCCTGCTGGGGCTTTGAGGCAGCAGTAAGATTTAGGGGGGATTCAGGTCCTTGGAGCAACATGCTGTCAAAACACTTTGCATATACTTTGGCATTCTCGCATCATTTTGCAAAGCTGTTCTGGCGTTGCCCTCACAGAACACAAACTGTCTGGGGAACCTTAAGCTCTGTCCCTCCAGTTGCTGGCATGAAGATTGTGTCCTACTTCTGGCTAGCCCAGCTTGAATTTTGCTTCTGTTCACTCAAACACGTGCACAGAATAGAGAACATGCTAATACAGAAAAAACAGAAATAGAGTTTAATAAGAAGATGGGATAAGAATGTTGTGATCGGGCACAGGGCTCAGTCAGACAAGCATACAGTTAATCAGAGACCATTGGCCTTGCAAAATGCCACTCCTCAGGAGGCCACCCTTGCTATACCTGAACCACTACCTGCATTCATTTCCACATGCAGATTTGCCCACTTGTGGTGTTCCTTAGTGAGGAGGGTCAGATTTTCCAGTATCGAAGCATTTTCCACAAAAGCTGGACAGCCAGCTGCCCTTTGCATGTTTATTATGTATACTGTGTGAGCTCATGGAGCTATGTGTGCATTGAGCAGGAATTAACATTGATTAATGGGAGGATTTCTCCATTCTGTGATCTTTACTTAAGACAAGATACCCGAAAGCTCTGCAGGCAAATAAAAGGGGTTGCTGATACGTTATCAAACATGATTGTATTGGTGAAGCTAATGAATTGTTACCAAGTGAGTTGGGGGATAGATCATGTGTGTGTTTTTAGCTCATCCCATCATGAAACAGATTGGATAAGTTGAGGAAATTAAGACTCTGACTGCCTTCATAGACAAGCACCTTGCCATTGAGCTAAATCAGACACAAACACTGAAGTTGTTATATCTCAAGAGTGAATGGCACCTTGCTGAACTTAATATAGATTTGTTGCCTTAATTCAAGTGCCCTTATTACTAGGTAGTAGTATGAGGAGCTTCAATGTACCCTGTATTCAAGGTGGAAAGACTCAAGCTTTTCTATCACAAAAGGTCTGAAGGACCTGTAACTTACAGGGTACACATTTTCTCTTATTTGTTTATCTTTTCAACAGGGTGATGATATAACCAAGATCTCCAATGCTGCCAAAATAATGGAGCGGATGGTGAATCAGAACATATTTGATGACATTGCACAAGGTACGGCCCTACTCGGAGATGATGTTTGCTCTCAAAACAGAATTCCTGCAGATGAGTGGCCATAATTGTAGCAAGAATCACAACAGATCCTCTGGGAAAGCTGGCTCTTAGTAAAAGAAGCAGGCAGGGGTTTTGGCAAAAGATACCAAGGCAGTGGTTAGCAGTGGAAGATTGGGGCACGAAGCCTTTCTATGAAAACTGGTTTGTTGCCTTATGGTATGCTGGTGTCTCTGATGCTAAATGTTAGACAAATAGAGCTAAAAAGAGCAGGGTTAGCAACCGGCTGGCATACACAAGGCAAACAGACAGCAAGCTGCCGTCATTCAAAAGACATGCACAACAGCCCTGCTCTGTGCAGGCTGGGCCAACAGGTCTGGTAGGCATTGTCTTTCCTCAGCAGGCAGTTCTCTCCTGGATACAGGTCTTGGTGGCAAAGCAGCCAGTGCAGAGCAACCCTCACATAATCACAGAATCATAGGATTTGGAAGGGACCTTTGGAGATCACCAGCATATGCAATACTGATGGTATTTTGCAAAGGTTTTCACACCTTTGCTCAGCTCCCTCTTGAAAGCCTGCATCTAGCTCTGAGTATGACCTGAGACTACTTCTTGCTCTCATTGCTGCTTTCTTATTCATTCATTTGAAGACCATCAGCCTTTTGTGTGAGGACTTGGTGCTTGGTAAAGTGCAGGACTTAAGTGTTGTTTTGGAGTGAGACTTAAAGACAGCTTTTATACTAATAACTGCGTTGTACCGAGGCTGTGACAATGACAGAGATTCTTTAAAGCTTATCTGATACTCCACCATGGTTAAGTATTTCAGATTTTTTCCATGAGACTTATTATTTGATTTTGGTTTTAGATTTTAAATATTTTGAGGATGCCTCCGATGAATACAGAGATCAAAAGGGAACTCTGCTCCCGCTCTGGAAGTTCCAGTATGACAAAACCAAGAGACTTGCAGTTACTGCCATCTCCTGGTAAGTCTCCTTAATGCAAACTTGCTCTCAGTTTTGCAGAGTGGTGGAATTAATTGTCTTGCCACCTTACAAGGCAGTGCTGGTTTTCTGTGGAAATATTTTTTTGAGTAATTATACTCATCATCTTTGATAGCATGTAAACATGCCACGCACTTTTGGATGGAAAGCACCATGTGTGAGGCTGAATGTGTCAAGCTTGGGACATTCAGCAAAAGGTGGAGACCCAAGAGGTATGGGGCAGTGCTAGGGCAAAGCAAGTGCAGTCCGGAGAGCAAATAAGTGTCCTTTATTGGGAAAACTGAGATAGATGGGACTTATCTTTGGATAATATGCTGTAAGAATAAATCCCGAAAAGTTCAGGGAAGGAGAAGAGATGGTGCTGTTTTTGACAAGAGATGTAAAGCAGCAGAAAGGGAAATGCAAACATTGCATGTGCTGGTTACATGATCACCATATGCTGTGATGCTGAAGCACCCACACCTGGCCCTTATGTAGGACAGTGGCACGGGTTGCAGGCACTGCTGAGACAGCAATGGTATTTATCTGTGGGGTTCTTACACACTTCAGTTTAGCAGCCATTTGACCTGCAGTCCATTTTTGCTTATTTACTCCTGTCCAGTCTGAAAACTATCATTTGAAAACTTTCAAATCAGCTCATGGTCACTACCACAAAAAAACTTCTCAACCTGAATGAATCCTTTACTTTTCAACATATGTGATCCTTCCCAGAACTGGCACTGGCTTGTTCATGCAGTTGTGTGGGACTTATATAGCTCCTGCCCTGTGCTCTGCTACCTCCTCTTGTTGGTGAAGCAGTGTGACACATCTTCCCAAGGAGGCTCTATAGAGAGAGAGAGCAGAATTGCTATCTTTCGTCCTTTCAAGCCATTGCAAGTTTTATACTTTAATAGAATATTGAGGAGGTTGTTGTGAGAGAATTACAAAATAATACTAAAATGAGATGTAAAATTGAGAAAAAAGGCATCTTTTACATGTCGTTTGTGTTGCTGTTATTCCTGTCTCCAGGTGATTGTAGGAGAAAGATGGCCCAGAAATTGAAAAAATGACCCAAATTGCTTTATGTAATAAGCTTTTCTAATTTAATTTTTATTCACGCATTACTATCAGTGATGGTGCTGTTAGTGGATAGAACAGGAACAAGAGCATTAGGATGCCTAGGTATTTACCCAAGTGAAAAAGGAGAAATATTTTTATTTTATTAATTCAGAATAGTCAGGGAAACAGTAATTAGGTAAATTTCACGTCCATTCATTTCAAGAGTTTATGTACAGCAGTGGTACTGAACTGTCCACACAGAGCAGAAGTTGTAATAGTAGATAATTTTCAAATAAAAGGACTTTTGAAGGTATAATAGCTACTCAGTCATCGTGCTTTTACAAAACTGGTAACTAATTGAATCAGAAGGGAATTTCCTTTCCTGAGCAATCGTGATGAATTTTTGAGCCAACACTTGTCTCTTGAATCATCCATTATTATTTAGTGATAGTGAAAGTAAGCTTATTGAGTATTATTCTTTGGTGAGTTAGAAACTCCTTTATTCTGGCTTCTGAAAGATGGAAGCCAACATATTCCTGCCTTTTTCCCTTCTTCAAAGACTTCATCTTTAAAAGTAAACTTTACGTAGTCATTAAGTACATAAGCCAAGAAATGCTGGAGATTGGCATCGTATATAAGTCTTTGCCCTTTTTATCCTTTTCATCTACTGCTGTGGTCTTCAGATGTTATATCTATCTTATGCATCTTGAGTCCAGAAGAATTACTCATACATGAACTTTACTGGTGCATATATTCATAAGGTCTAGCCCTTAGACTGTATGTAGTCCTGTGATAATGGTCTATAATATTAAAATTTGAAACAACTATGCATTCCTGTTGAATTATGTAGTTAATTATAAACTTATAAAATTTATAAACTTACAAACTTTATAAAATTATAAAGCTTTCTTACATTAATTTTCTCATTACAGGAATCCAAAGTACAAGGACCTGTTTGCAGTGGGGTATGGCTCTTGTAAGTAACAAATACAGAAGTGACATTAACAGATTTAAAAATATTAAACTGGTACATTGAGGTTAAATCATATTACACTGTGGGGCACAGACTACATCTTGTATCAAGGGCTCAATTTAATATATGTAAACTGAGATTGAATTCAAAATAGGGATTATACCTTTACATTCCAAGACACGAAGATTTAGAAATGCATAGATATTCACAGTGTTAGACAGGATTTTTGGCATATGATAGTGCTGACTCTCCCTTCGGTCAAGGACTTGCCTCTAGGAGCACCACGTAATCCCTTTAATCTCATCTGATGGACTGTGATTGGCACTCCCCTTTCCCTGCCCTTCTAACTGCTTAAAGACCAGGTCTGTTCTGTTTCACCAGAAGCTAATCATGAGAGACATCTCTAAGTATAAACACATTGTCCTTTTGGTGGGGAACATCTTCCAGAGATGTCTCTAGAGGTAAGCTCTCCATTAGGGCATGCCAGGCCTGAATATTGTGAAAAGGCACTTTTCCTGCTGTAGTGTCTGGGATTATGAGCCGCTATGGACATCTAGTTCAGGGGTTCCTGTGCTAATCCATTACAACTTCTGTCCAATGTTACTGCCCACATTCAGGAAATGGAAAAGAATTCTAGCAGGCTGATATTTTCTCACCATTTTTATGCTATTTGTGCACCTTGTATTTACCTGTCTTACCATTCACTCTGAAATGAAGCAGAGAGGGTCAGAGAAAAGAATAGCATTGCAAAGGCAGCAGAGCTTTCTCCTTGCTTCCAGAAAAGGGTGGACTACAGAATGATTCTTCTAATTTGTGAGAAGGACTGGGTGTGTTGACCCAATCAATTTCCTCATTGTTTCTAGCAGGAAACTTTTTGTCTGAGTTCGAGTGTACTTTTTGAAGTAAAAGCTGATTCCCCTATAGAGCACTAATAGTCCTCCATCTGGCTTGAAATGAAAACCAGCCACCACGCTACAGATAAACAGTTTGAGAACTGCAAATAGCAGGATTAGTCACTGAATTTATTACCCTAAGCACTTCAACCCTGGGATTTCTCTGTGGATGACAGAGAGTGGAAGACAGGGAGCCAGAGACAGGGCCTTAGCTTTGCCCACCTGCCATATCAGTTGCTCTGTATCTACTTGCAAACTGCAGATATACTTTTTTTGCTAGTGTTCTTTGGCATGAAAACGTTATAGTCTGTTGTGAGTATTCTCTATTAACAAAGCGAATTGCTTGGTGTTTATTTTTAGGGAACAACTGTTTTGCATGGATGCTGAAGGATCTCAGTTGTGATAAAATGACTAATGAAATTCATTGTTGGAAAATTTAGTCGTGGGATAAAAAGCTCAGTACTGGACTCAAAGAAAATGGTTGTTATTCAGGAAAGAAATAAAGGAAAATAAAACAAAACTCCTGGATACAGTAGAAGAAAAATAGAAAACTACATATAAAGCAGTAGGAGAAACAACAGTAGAAAACTAAAGTAAGAACGAGACAAGATCTGTAATATAGTGACATCTTGATTACTGTGTGCAGTTCTGGTTGTGAACTCTGAGGAAATATGTGTTTAGCTATGGGAAGATGGGAACATATCAAGAAAAAAGCAACAAGGATGAGCAGAGATATGTAGGATGACTTCTGTATCATCCAGCATGCTCTTATAACAAGCCAAGGGAGAGGGGATTTGATACGGGTCTATGGAATCCTGAGCAGCAAAAGTGAAAAAAGGTCAAATATTCATTATTGCCTATAAAGCATATAAGGATGAGGGAGACCGTATGAAATTATTGAGCTACTGGACTAATACAAATTTAAAATAGAATAATATCATACGTAACAAAATTGTGAACATTTTCTTCCCATACTTCATGCTCTGGAGTACAAAGATATACGTGAAGTCAAAAGATCAATTCACACTTTGCTGCTGGCCATTACCAAGGACAGGTCCTTTGATTCAGTAAGTTCATAATTGCAATTTGCAGGAAACTCTGAAAATGAGGTATAGAACAACTTTTGCTGTGATTCTTGTGCTCTTTGATCAGTTACCACTCAGCACTCTTGGAAAGCAGACACTTGGCTGCAGGGGCCCTTGGTGTGGTCCCAAATAGCCTTTTTCTTTTATTCCTCTGTGCTCTGACAGTAAAACCAGATGGATTGTCTTCATTTGTACTGGTAAAGATTACATTCTGTGTGCAATATTTTCTTTAAAAATGACATTTCTCTCTTGAAGTTCACTGCATCTTAGCCCAGGAAATGTTCCTGTTAGTTTGTTGAGAAGCCTGAATTGGCCTGACAATTTCTTTAATCCAGCAGGCAGCAGGAATTCTAAAAAACAGAGTAGGATCAGTCTTTGCAAAAGAAATGGTGGCAAGAAATGCTCAGGATATTCTTCACCTTGTCTAGCAGAGTGAAATCTCACAGCCCCTGTGCTAAGAGTGCAGGAATAAGGCAGGACTTTCCCACTGTTCTGGCATCCAGGTGCAGAAAGGGAGATGAATCCTGGCCAGAGGAAATAGTCCTGTTGTCACATGGGGACTCAGCTAGAGCCACAGATAGAACTCAGCTCTTTGGATGTGTGGTGAGCATAATTACATCACGACTCTTTTGTGCAGCATGCATTTGGCAGTGCTGCCAGGGTACAAGCAACACATTTGTTCTGCTGCCCAAAGTATACTTTTTGAAACAAAAGATCCCTTGTTTTGTGTGGGTCCATTTCACTTCATCATGGTGAATTCTTTACAAATAGGGTCCTAGCTTGTCTCTTGCTTTTGTATCCTATTACTGAAGGTTTCATCAGTAATTTATTTCGATGAGGTTTCTGATGCCAGTGGCATTTCTTTGGCATGTGACAGTCCCCTCTGAACAAGGGAATACTGTCATTGCAATTTGCAATTCAGGATCTTTGCTGCTTGGCTAGAATTAATTGTTATTCCCATCAGGAGGAGCTGTCTTTCTGGTTTTGTTTCTGCGTAAGTGACACTGCTGGATTTCTGGCTAGACTGACAGCCTGCAGCATAGGCTTCAGAGGGCTGTGGTGGGTGTTGGGCTTGTGCTCTGCCTTGCTCATGGCAGCACAACAAACCCAGGCCTTAGCAATCACCTGAATTCATGTTCCAGAAGCAAGCGTGCTTCTGGCAGCATTCAGAAATGGCTTTCTATGTACAACTCTTGCCATCACATGAGACAAGAAGGAAAAAACAATATCTGCCTGGTAATGTACCCTCCCCGGCTCTATCTCTACTCTGCGGGTGTAACTTGCCAGCTACAAGGATGCACGAGGAGTACAGGCTCACTCCCAGAACACTGAAGAATCTGGTAGAGCTGTCTAATCCTCAGTTCTTGACAGTGAAATGACTCTGTATAATGGGATCTAGCATGGGCACAATTGGACCATGTAGAGGGGCCTATACTGCTCTAGCTGTCTCTGTAATTTCAGGATGAGCAGTGCTAATGCAGAGTGCTTTTGTTGGTGCGACTGCATCTAAAGTAAAGGTTGTTATGCCTTTTGACTGAATTAAATTGGTGTAAAATCCTGGCAAGAGTTTCCACAGGGAATAACTATTTAGTAATAGATATCCTTGAGATTTGTGATGCTGAGGATTTATGGTTGAACACTGAAACAACAGACCAGTTCTTATTGTGCTCATCTAGGATGTAGTGTCACAGGGAGGAGAGGTATAATTACAGTCTTGTATTTTTCATTTTCTCAAATGCACTGTCCAATGAACATGGACATCTTTCTTGTACTGCTCACACTAACTGAAACTGTTGGATAGACATTGCAATAAGGACATGGGAGACACAATGTCTCCAATTAGGACATACTCAGTGTTCTTCAGAGATAATGGAGAGAAGAAAAATGGACTAAGTATCTTTAATAGCAAGGTACTGCAGCTTCACCTCTGTGGTTTGCAGGCATTGCTTACTTGACTGAAGGTTTAATCCCTCAGTGGATCTTCCAGGTCTACTGAATCAATTCATCCTTACCACTAAAGGATGTAGTGCAGCTACTCAAGGAGCTGGCTGCTCTGTGACACTGAGAAACTTTTCCTGTAGGAGGCGTAGTGAAGAAATATAGCAGGACAAAAGTGAAATAGGTTTGCATGATCAAGGAGCATGCTTCTTTTACCTTGCAGAGTTTCCCTCTGTGAGTTTAGACTTCTAGAGACAACTTCATCCACAACTGTGATTATTTACAGATTTACAGAATCAGGACTTTAGATTGGAACTTAGAATAAAGGAAATGACTGGTAACAGAATTTGCTTACTTCTGGAGGTTAAAAGCCATCCTGCAGGGGATGGTGAGAGTGTGCTTCAAAGTATGCCATTTTTTCCCCGTCTTTATTTTGCAAGAAATCTGGATTCCCTCTAGAAAGCAAGCTGTGGAAAAAAAAAAAATCAGTACAGAATTCCCAACCCACTGTCCATTCCAAAGATTTCATGAAAATTAAAATCGGCTTCATGTTACAAACCAATTAGGTTCATACAGAGCCTGTTCCAAACCCCAGAAGTTTCTTCTAGGACAAATACTTTTACATACAATACAAATTTTTTTACAATACAAATTCTAGCAACTTTTAAATACTTATTTGAGAGGCATGTATCACAAATAGAGGAGGTCAGGGTAGGAAATTCATTAGGCATCTTCTACCCTGGTGGTTTCAGACTGTGGCATGCATTCAATCACACTCCATTTCCATGTCAGAACTCCATCTGACATAGAATCTTTCATCCACTCACCCTCAACATCCCACATTCTTTCTGAGTGCAAACACCATAATCAGACATACTGACCTAGTTTCTCTCATGTGTTCTTCATTCAGAAGTACAGTTTCACCTCCCCTAATGGTCCTCATAGTTTTAGACCAAGCCATTGTGTAATCACGGCTCATGGCAATGGTAATGACTGTCAACAATGACTGGCATCAGTCTTTGAGTTTTTGCTTTCCAAATTGTAGCTTCCTGTCTTTGATGTAACCTTCATTCACTAAAGGACACTTGCAGTCATATCCATCTAACTACTGGGATAAGAGCATACTGTAAGTGTAGCTGCAATTTTCATCATTTCTGTGCCAGCAGATTGTTTACATCATTACACAGATTAAAATAAAAATACCAAACACTGCAGAACTAGAAATGATGCTCATAAATCTGCAAAAGAAAACATCTCTATTCATTTCTGTTTACAGTTCTGCTTTAGGCACTGACAGCAAACCAGGTTTAAATCCATTTAGTGTGTGCTCTACTAATTCCATATCATGTAAGATTTAAATTACATATTATGAGGTACTTAACAGAATGCTAAGGGAAGATATATTCTTGTCAGCACAGTTACTTCATCAGTTACCAGTTCATCACCAATGACTTCACCAGTGATGGCAGCTTTGACATTTACCCTCTCCACCGGTCTGGGGACCTCAGTAATAGAGGAGGCAACTTAGCAGGACTGGGATCCTCACACTGAAAGAATCTTACTGCATTTAGATAATGTCTGTGATCACTAATTTGTTTTAACTACTTATTATAATGCTACAATGTGATCTTGAAATGTAGATAAAAATTGAAGTTTTTTCTAAGATCTCAGTCCAATTATGGTATCAAAACTATCAAAAACTTATGAAGCCAGCTCTCTGAAATTCTCAGATACATTAGAAAGTCACAGAAAATGGGACTGAAAAATATTTCAGAAAGTTATTAGTCCATCTAAGTACAAGATAATATTTTTATTTAAAATACGAGTGTGAGGCTAAGCTTAGTCCCACTTAGCATGCAGTGTAGTGGCAAGATTGAAAGCAATCCATGTGACAACAACACAAGCATATGTTGGACAAGGAGAACTCCGCAAGTCTGAAAACTCAATTTGACAGTGCAAGCTGTGGGTTTAAGGGCAGGCTGTGCTAGAAGTTGTACTACGTGTTCACTGACAATTTTTCTCGCTGCTGTGGCACAGCGAAAGACAGTAATGTAGCTTGTAGAAGATAGCCTGTGCTGGATTTACATAACTAGCAGCTATTAAACTTGGTAGATTCTGATGAATGACCAAAGAGCTTTAAGTAAAAGCACTAAGAAGATTGAATGATGCCTAAGGAATTCAGATCTCTGAACCAGATCACTGAAAGTCTCTTTCAGATGGCTTTTGAGATGTATGTATATTTAAATCATGCTCCGAATACAGACACAGAAGATGCTATGAGTGGAGATCCCTATTAATCCTTCTGTAAGTTGCATGAGTTTATTTCTGTATTGATAATACTGAGACTGAAAACACTGTCAGAGAGAGAAAAAACATTTTGGATTTATTAAGTGAATTTCCTTGTCTTGTGTAAGGCTATGTGCATGTGATTCACATGTGGGGACTGCACTGGAGTTGGCTCTTCAGTCATACACCTGTGCTTGGCTGGGACCAGCAGGCAGCTTTGGCCTTGTGAGACCCCAAATAAAACTGCTGTGGTTATCTAAGTGCAATATCACAAAGGCTTAGTTGGGATTCATGTGGCCCACAGTTGCATGCACACACTTCAAAGGGAGACTGATACTGTAGTCTGGAATCAGTTTGCTATTTGGGCTGTATTTATGAAAAGCACTACAATGACATGACAAATCCCAGCTTTGAGAAGATGTCTCCGTGTCAATTCAAATGCCTGTGCTCAGCACTGATCTAAAGTTGGTAAAGTTAAACATAACTTCAGTATTCAGAAACCAAGGAACATCACTCTGACTTTTGGTAGCAGTTTTGACAGCTTTGTTGTGCCAGCATGGTGACTGAGTATTTCCTTTTAACTGTGGGTGTGTTTCTTATTGACACTGGGTATTGGTACTCTGAGTTGAAAGACTTATTCACAAATGCTGATGATGCCAGTTATTAATGGTGGTTGGTTTATTAGTGATATATTAGGACCCCATTTGAGAAAGAAAAATGAGGCAATCAGAAATAAAATTGTTGCTTAAAATTGTTGCAGTAATTGTTGCTTAGTTGCCAGGCATTTTAATTGGTTATATTTGTTACAGGCAGACAGAAGCCTCACTAAATAATATGCCAAATTGCTACAGTAAAGGAATATTATAATGCAGAAAACAAGTACAAACACAGAAGCAAAGAGGAAAAATTAAAAAGGAATATGTGTATCTTATTTGTGAATTGCTGTAGAACATCTTTATGGACACTCAGTACGCCCACAATCAAAAAGAAGGACCATTGGTCTGCTCTATTTAATTCATGAGTGTATGGTGTGCTATGAGATTTTCTCATAGCTGTAAGGAGCTCTTCCATGACTACACTGTATTGATTAAAACAGGCTGTGGAGAGAAAAAAAAAAAAAAAAAAAAGGTAAGAAACGACAGCATTTATATGTCTCTGAAGCAAACATAACAAAAGTAACTAGGCCAGGCATGTCCATCCTGTGGTCTGCAGGCCGCATGCAGCCCAGCACAGCTTGCCATCGTGTTGGCAGCTCTTGAGCTATCAGCCCATCACTCAGCCATAACCAAACAGTGATGTGCTGTTAACCCCATCTGGGCTGAAATCAGGGCCTGGGCAGGGTGCAGTGCCAGCTCAAGTGATGGCAAAGAAGTTTTTGCTTTTTAAGATATTGGCTAAACACAGTCCTGTGAACAGCAAAAAATATGCATTCATGCTTCCATTTCAATAAAGGAATTTGAGAGCAGCTTTCAAGATTGCAAAAAAAAAAAATCTTTTTGTGTGTGTGTGTGTGTGCCAATCTGTGGCTCCATTTTCAGTCAACATAAATACATGACCTTCAGATTTTCAAATGGAATCAGTTATCTCAAAAATCTGATCGTGTCTCCCTGCTGGACTTTTGTCAACCCTATCTTACCAAAGAAAAATATCTCTCACTTCACGCCTTATTCATGTCATTGCTTTTTGACATTACATACATTTGTGAACAACTGTTTTCAGGAATGAAGTGCAAGAGTAATAAGATTTCATCAAAAATCTCCAGTGAACACCTTGAGACCTCACTAAGAATTGCAACCACTGCCACTGAACCAGACTGAGGCATTAGTTGCATAAAAACAGGATCAAATATCCCACTGTTTTTATGGTTTTGTTGTTTTCCCTTTATTATGTTTTAGTTAAAAAAAAAAAAAAAAGTTTTTGTTAGCTATATATATGTATACATTTTATGAGGGCTGTTCCAAAAATAATGCCTCCCATTTTATTCTCTTGGTCCATGATGGCAGAGGCAGATGCTGGTAGTATGGTAGGAGAGATTGAACCTTCCCCCCAATATTGCATTATGTTTTGTTGCTGTACAACAGATGGCAGCAGAGAGGCAGGGTTACAAAATACTGTCTGAGATGGAAGTGCATACAAAGCCAAAGTATGGAGCTGAATTTCTCCATGGGGAAAAAATATCACCCTCTGACGTTCAGTTATGCTTGCTGAATGTTTATGAAGACCAATCAGTGGATGTGAGCACAGTGAGGCAGTGGGTGATGCGTTTCAGCAGTGACAACAGCAACAGTGGGTCACCTTTGATGGTATAGATTTTTATTAGAGCAGCATGCAGGCTCTTCTTCATTGCTGGCAAAAAATGCATAGCTAATGGTGATGATTATTTTGAAAAATAGTGTTTCATGGCTGAGAATTTGCTCTAACAAACAGTGCTACTATGCTCATTATATCTCTTGTAGTTTTTATTGAAACAAATAGGAGTCATTACTTTCAGAGCGACCTACATACAGCCCAAGACAATTCGTTTTCAGTCAGTGTGGCCCAGGCAAGCCAAAAGCTTGGAAATCCACAAGGAAGAAGTAAGCAGAAAATCACTGCTGATATTTTGATAAGACAAATATCTGACAGGTGGTGAGAAATGGAATAATCAGATTGAAGGTACAGAATGACTTAAATCTCTTGGTAGGAGAGTACAGCAAAACAGTCTATTTTATGGTAACCAAGCATAGGTGTGAAGAAATTCAAGGCATAATCTGTATGGAGGCAGCCCTACCTTGAGAAGCTGTGATATTTTACAATAGTGACCGTTGGCACAAAAGGAGAGAATTTGCATAGGAACTCCGAGTTTCAAAGAGCCTTAATGCTTAAATGATCCACCTATAAAAGGCATGCTTACCTCTGGTTTTGACATGCGAGGGAGAAGGATGACAAAATAGAAAGTGTTCAAAAAAGAATGAAGGAATCATCTAAGGAGGACTGACTTGGGAAAGGAAGTCAGAGGAGCTCGGTTTGTTCAGCTTGTCAAAGGCAATCCAGGTAGGTTGGATCCTGGTCTGTTAACTCCCTGTATTGGGCAAACAGATCATGTAACAAAGGGCTCTTTAATCTCCCAGACAAATGGTGTAACAAGATCAAAGAAAAGCTGGAGCTGTGTAAATTTAGGCCAGACAAAGCGTGAGTTTTAATAGCAGACGGGTAATTGAGAACAATTAGTTTTGTTGCAACAAATTCCCAATCTCTGGAAATTTTTAAATGTGGAAAGTTTAAAGGTGGAATATTTGTCACCAAGTTTTGCTCTGTGACAGCAAATTTTTTATTTAGAACAAGAATTAATGTAGAAAAAGCTTAAGTTATTAATGTATTTGTTTTTCAGGACCTGACTTATTCAGTCTTTTAGCCTTTGCAGAGGCTGTTATCAGCACCATCTCATGTCAGAGACCTTGACGTTCACCGGAAAAACATCTGTATCCATGGTCCTCCATGGTCTGGACGTCTTTAAAAATCCTCCCCCCAGAACTGATGTTGGAAACTTAAGCCATCATGCATCCTGTTTATTGAGCTAACTAATTGTGGTCAATTATGCATAATTACACTGAAAATTACAATACTTTTAGATCTGTTTTCCAAATACCAAATATCTCTTACCACACATACATGCTCTGGGAGTGTAGAATTGACAATACCTATATACCTGTCAACTCTTTAGTAAATATAACCTACTAAGTACAATATGTTACGTGAATCACATGAAAAACTAATTTCAGTTGCCATCTTAATTACTTGTAATTTAAATAGTCAGAGCTTTGCCTAATTTTTTCTTGTCTTAACCTTTTGCTTTGTTTAATTTTAAGTTAAATCATAATGTAGTCTTTTGCTGTAGCATTTTGCTAAGCATTAAGTAATGAAAGGCTCTGTTGATGTGTTTGGGGAAAATGACATTTTAAGAGATCTTTCAGAGCCTGAGGATCAAAGGAGCTCCTCAGTCGTCCTGTTGTGTCTCTGGAGCATTGCAGGCCATTAACTGCTATCCACTTACCTGTCTGTCTAGCCCTGTTTAATTGGTGCATTTTGGTCCACGGGAGATGAAACATTTGTATGCCATAGCCTTACCTGGTTGATAATGTCAGACTGACTCTTTTCTTTTTTTAGCTTTGTCTCTGAAAACAGCTACATTTAAGTCACTGTGGGAATGATCTTGTAGCACTGCATAACAGAAACTGGGTTGAGATCGTTTAACTGTCTTTGCCACTGATGTTAATTGATGTTAATTAAAGTGATGCTCTCATAACAGAAATTAGCTAAAAGATGTCTTCCCTATTACACTGGAAGACCCCTTCATTTGGCAAGAGCTGATCAACAGATGATGAGGACAAGCAGAACAGCTCTATACACTCTTAAATGTGTCATTTTATGCTGCATGTTTTGAAAATACAGGTGTTCTTACGCCTAGGCTCTATAAGACAAAGGCATTTATAGCTTGACTTTTCCATAGCAAGAGTCCTAGAATCAAGTCTATTACTCACCCTCTATTGTAAGCAAGAAAGATATTACCAGGTCCCTGGGTAATAGTGGCTTTGGTGGCCCAGATCGCCCTCAGCAGTGCGCTGTTCAGGGGCTGCCAAGGCTGTGTTAGTGTGATGGATACTGGCTACCCATTCCTTAGGGAACATCCCATGACTCCT
This sequence comes from Chrysolophus pictus, assembly GCA_037305975.1. NCBI lineage: Eukaryota > Metazoa > Chordata > Aves > Galliformes > Phasianidae > Chrysolophus > Chrysolophus pictus. The sequence continues at coordinate 71,837,444 of CM074614.1, read as the reverse complement.
GTACCCAACCCTGGCACCTATCTATTCCCCTAGTAACTCACATTTAGATAGATAAATAGCAAAGTAAAATCTAACAGAAACCCATGTAACTCAGCCAAAATGCTTTTACTTGTGCCGGATACTTTTGTCCGTACTAACTTTATAGTTTGAAAGACTTGGTTTTATTCTTGCTTTATTTTGCCTTGCCAAAATCTTCATATGAGCCACAAAGCAGATTTCTTAATCTATTTCTAGTTCTATCAGAGAGAAAATAGTATCAAAAGTATGAAGATCCAATCTTGATTTATTAATTTGCATTAAGACTTTGCAGTGCAGGTTCACAAGTCTGTGAATGCACAAAGGATGGGAATTTTGTAAAATCCTTATTTTACCAACTTGTATCACTGTCAGTAAACCGGAATTATATTATCACTTTCTTCAGAGGAATTCCAGAGCCTCCATAGAAGAGAAGGCTAAATGAACTGCTTTGTTTAGCTTCCGTATTGCTCCATAAGTATCTCACAGATGATAAATGCCAAGGAGGCCTAGGTGCCAGTTCAGGCACATAGAGTCATTTAAGGGAGAGTTTGGAATGCTGTAGGTTTGCTGTGGTTGTCTGCCAGAAAATGGCTTTGGATCCAACAACCTGAGGGATTTCTCCAATTCTTCCTTGTTAGACACAGCTGCAGTTGTGAAATCAACCACATGGATAAGGATAACCACTGGCTCAGTCAGATTTATTTAGTGTTTAATTTGCATAGTTTACTTTGGCTAATCAGCTCAAAAATTTCAAAGTCTTTGATAAGAAGATAGAGCTATTGTTAATCTTTCATGGCTAGAGGAAGCAGCATTAGTAGTTAAGTGTAGGTGTTGAAAAATTCCACAGCCATATAAATAATTTGTACAGAATTCCGTGATTTTTCTCATGTTAGCTATTCCTGCCTTAGATGTGATCAGGTGATGTGCATTCTTCAATTGCAGTCAAAATCTTTCATGTAAGGAGTCACTTTAATGCTGAATCCCTAGAATCCACGTGTGGAGTCTGTAGTTCTGCAAGCAGTTCCCTTGTGGCAAAAGAGTGGAATTCTCTGTGTGGGTTTCTTTTTTTTAAGCTATAGAAAACCTCTCCATTTCAGTCCTGTGATGTGGAAGGTATTACAGGAATTCCTAATGAGCACATCAATGTGTGGCTGAGATGCAGGGGATGTACCAGCTTGAAAAAAATTCGATGCTTTTCAGCTGTAATGCTTAAGTACCCTTGAACATGCTACTCCAATCAGTTTGCTGTGTTAGACTACACTGTGACAGTACTTTCATATCAGAGCACTGAGATGAAATCGTCTATCTTCTATCTAACTCAAATAGGAAAAAAAAAAATCACCATGAGGTCCGCAGAGCTTGTGTTCAGCAAAGCTTGTGGTCAGCTTTGTGTGCAAGCATCATTAGCAACGGTGTACCTGTAACTGGGACTAGGCTGGCCAAATGGACGAATCATTAACCAAACTGCCACTTTTACTGCTTTCTTTCTTGAACTTATCTTGACAATATGCTGAGTGCTGTAGAAGAGTCTATGCAGAAAATGTGGATTATACAGCGCTGCTGTATGTATCAGGATGAGCAGCATGCATGTTAATAAACCCTGCAGTGATGATATAGTGCAGAAAACTCTCAGGTTGAAAACATATCAAAAAGTAAACAAAAATTCCTCTGTTTAGCTTCCCTCTGTGGCTTTATCTGCCCCTTGATGCATGCCATAGTAGAGCAAGACCATATCTGTAAGCACTTTTTACAAACCACTATACAGGAAAAGGTCTGTTTTTATGTAGTAATCTGACAAGTATGATAACTAACAGTTGTCTCTTTTAATAGCTGTCCTTAAAACTGTAAGGACAGTAAAATGTATTTTTATTTGATAAAAACAACGTATTTTAAATCATTTTGAGTGCAGCGTACAGATTTATGAAGTCTTCAGCAAAAGGCTGCTTGACATATGAAAGTGAGAAAAAAGAAAGAGCTAGAAGTGGAAAAGGCAATACTAATAAGCATTGGGAATTTATTTTTCAGGGAATAAGGAAAATTTCTTTGGCAGCCAGGAGAATTTACCCTGAGGGTGGTACAGTGTTGCCAAGTCTGATTATTCAGAGATCACAAGGCAGACTCTCAAAATCAGGAGATGATTACAAATGATAAGAGTTGACTTCTTTTTATTTTCCTCCTGTGATTTCAGGGTAGAATGTGGTGTTTTAAAACCTTCCTTTATTGGTGTGAAGGCTGGCTAAGAACATTTCATTCTGAAACAAAGCGGAACTTGTGTTTAAATAATGAGGCTGAGGCTTGGAAAAAAATCTCCTGCTACTGCAGCACTAGTGATACAGCAGGAATTTGCAGCCCTATTGTAGCTCCTGTCCATAAGATTCCCATCATGAACACAGAGATGGTGGTTCCCAAGTTGATGGACTTTTGACAAAAGCTCCAGTTGTGGCTGTGCAGATCTGATGAATTAGAACTTTTGCCATTTTATGTGTTTTGTGAGATTGACTTGCAGTTGGAATCTGGTCCTTGGAATACAATTAAGAAATCACTGGTAAGTTGTGGTCTGATCTATCTTTGCTAGATTGGTATTCCTTGCTGTTCATTTGCTTTCTTTAATATTATGCTTTCTTATCTGTTAGATTGCTGCTATGACTGAACTATGATTTTTAATGAAATTTTCTGAATTTGATTCTCACTGAGAAGGGTGAATTAAGTTTTGCAAAGGAGTGTTTGAGCTGTATTTTCAGATTTGTAAAAAGGTTTTCAAGACTTCCAGCCAAACCTCAAGCCCCACTGGGATCTTCCATACTTTAAAGGCATCAGAGCTTAGCTTCTTCCTATATGCCTGTTGTACTGCAGAATCTTTGACAGCTTGTAGTTCTTCCAGACTTCACAGCATGCCCTGAAAATTGCAATTTCCTTTTCTTATTTGAAACAAATTCTTATCATTTCTTGCATATGGTTTTACCGCTGACAGTCTGTAGTCCCAGCCTGAATACTAAGACTGTAATGCTGTTTCTTGAGTTCTGCTACAGTGTATGAATGTATTCAGCTTAACTCTCAAAGTAGGAACCACAGAAAAGGAATCTCCATTAATTTACAAATGATAGTCAGTTGGGATCATGTTCTATGCTGACCACCAGCTGATTCACATTTTAACATGCCATTGTCTTCCCAATTTGAATTGTATTATTTCTTGAATCCTCAGCTTTCTCCAAGCCTCTCTGGCCTTTGAACTATTCATGATGTATTTTTTCTTTTACTTAGCACATGTATTTACATAACTGCAGATTTAGTTAAAAGAAAGGAAAAATGTGTCATCTCCAGCTGAACTGGAAAACAAAATTGTTGTCAATTCGGGTAAACAGCTTCAGAACAGGAAGTCTGAAAATCACATATTGTGACTGAGATAACTGGGCAACGAAGGCTGACTGTCAATAGGGGTGATGACCACAACTGACCAGTATTTTCTGTGGTCATGACATTCCCCGTTGTGTTGAATAGGAGAAGGCAATCATGGAATATCTGAAATAATGCTAGGCTGTATTCTGATTTCATGACCAGGCTTACCAGACTATCTGGCTATGGAATTATCTTTAAAATGAGTTCATTTAAAGATCAGATTCGGCCTACGCTTTTCACTGGGAAGGTATTTGAGTATGTCTTCCTTCCGCATTAAAACATGCTTCTATGTTGGAATAAAAACTGTAAATTAGTCTGGCATTGGTCTGATTTTAACCTTGCTGATTGCAGGGTTGGTTTCAAAAAGACGTATAATAGTGATACAAAATCAGACTGGAATTAGCCTCTAGAAATCATTTACTCGGTATCAGGACAGGCTTAATTCTGCTTAATGGCTTACAACACGTGTGGCACTTCTTAGATCAGTGTCTTAATACTCGAGAGATGGTAACTCTGTCTCCACTTAAGCATTCTGTCCCAGCACTGTCAAATTCATTTGCTGGAGAAAAAGCTTTGAAGACCTGACACTCCTTGCCACATGGATTGGTGTTTCTACAAACCTGAAATTCAGAAGAAAAAGGCCAGAGCTTGGGCTGGAAACTAGGTGGAGGACTTCCTTCTTCGGATAGGTGGGATGGCAACAACACGTCCTTCTGGACATGTCTCCATATGGCAACAGGGACCCTTTCATCCCTTGTGTGGATGTGTATGCTGAGGGTCTTGAAGCTCATCACAGACTGCATCCTATCTCTTGTCCTTCTCTTTGGAGAGAGAGTCCTGCAAGGGAGCACTCCCCAAAACATTCTACTGCATGAAGACATACACAGAGAGACATGCCTGAGTTAATGGCCAGCAATGTAAGTTGCTCCTGGTTGGGAAATTTTGAAAGACCACTTTAGTGCCAGAGGAGCAAGGAGCATTGCTACTCGGAGCCTTGTCCCCTTTTCCAGTCGGCAAAGAGTGGGCTGAGGGTGTGTACAGACATTTTGAGGATGCTCCCATATTTTCCCTTTTGTGTGCTGTTTAAAGGTAGAGCAGATCATAACACTCAATATATCCCTTGGAAAATACATTGGCTCCTGTCTATCAGCTGTTTACAGGCTGGATCTGCTGGCTTTGTAAGACCAGAGATGCTGGATAAGGGATTTGGTTTTGTACCACATATGTTAATGTTGTCTGACATACCTCTCTGTATTATAAATATCCCTATCGGATAGTGGAATTGCATTAATTTGTACATGTTTTCATGCCAAATTTGCTTGCCTTTTCTAATCAAATATTTACAAACAGTCTCACCATGCTGTCTGGCATCATGAGGCAGCTCTCTGAACGAAACCATTAATTTTATGTTGCTCAGCATCGGCTGATTAGATGCTTTGTGGAGGAAGAATTGATATGAAAGCACAGAAATGAAATCAACAATACTCCTGCCAAGCACTGTAGCCTCTTGCTATATGTTGCTTTCATTCGCCAACTGGTTTTATTCATTTATGTGAGCAAATAGTGAGTGAATCTTACCAGAGAATTGCACAGGCTGTGAAGCAGCATTCGGGAGCATGACAGTGTGACTTATTTGCTATTTTCTTTCTGCACCTCTGTTCCCAACACCAGAGGTCAGCTTTCTGCTGTTTGCTTGAAGCAATTTCTGCTCCAGCTGTGACATCTAGACATTACAAAATATAAAGAAACAAACAGGAAGATCTCAACCTCCTCCAGGCCAAACATTATTGGTGAGAAAGGTTGAAATAGGAGTAGCTATGGGCCGGGTAACCTGCGCTGCACTTCTAGCAGTGCTAATTTCTAGTTGCCTTTGCCTTTCTGCCTTGTGCTGCAGTTATCCATGTTTGTTTGTTCAGACTTACTTCAGAGCCGGTGGATCTGAGAGCTTCTCTGTGGTGCACTGGGGTTGCAGAGGGGGCAGGATCTCTGCCTGTCTGTTTCAGATGTGTAAATGGTCTTTTTTGCTCTGATACCTCGGTTCCCTTCTGCCTTGATGGTCTATGTCTTCCCAGATGAGGCCAAACAACCCTGCCTACTAAATTCTTACTGATTAAAAAGCCAAGCCTGCGTGCCAAGACAACAGACATGCAGAAGACAACATGTATCCAGAGCTGCATGAATCTCAGATCCCATAGGGTGGTCCTGGCAACAAAAGGCTCTATTCCTGTAATTCCCATCAAGGGAGAAGTGTCTCTGGAGTCTTGTTTTTCAGAGAGGTAATTCAGTGTGCTTCTCTGTGAGTGATGCTTCTCTGGGCCAGTACCCCATCACTGTATATACATTTTGGAGTGCTCCTAACTAGTCTGAACCATCTTCAGCTCCTGCAAAGAGCAGAAAGCTCTCTCAGTCAGCTGTCTGTCCTCACTGGCTAATATATAGTTCACGAGCTGTCTCAAGGCAGCTTTGAAAACCGAGTCTTCTTTTGGCTTCATTTAAGAACTGCTAATTACATAGATTGAGTGTTATACACATGTGATATCACCATCAGTGCTCTAAGATGATGATACCATTTAAAATGAGTGGTTTTTATGCAGATCAGCAAGCACAGGGTCACAGAGTTAGAACAACAACAGGTGAGAAGAGATGGCAGAGAGAAATAGATGAGCAACCCATATTTAGATTGTTTTGTGTCTGTCATGAAACTGGACTTGAAAATATTCTTCTGCCCTCATGTACACTCTGAGAAAAGAAAACTTGTGGGACAGCTGCAGAAGTTCACCTCAGGAGCTCTGACACAGGATATGGAAAGCTTTCACTGACCAGAGACCAGCAGAAGGGAGGAGGTACCACTTCAGCACATGATACTGGTGACCTTTTCTGAAATGCTGCATCCAGCTACAAACAATTCAGTCTTCACTACGGACATCAAAAAAACTTCAGAGGAGAGCCACAGTATGACTTACGTTTGGAAACTACCTTACAATGAAATACTTACACATCTTAACTTAATTAGCTTAGTTATTAAGGAGTAAGCTAACTAGTGATTTTTTATTATCTATTAGTTACTTGAAGGGAAAGGAAGATGTCTTACAGAACAGAAGTCTTTTTTCTTGCTTTTTCATCTAGGATGGAATCTAGCAAATGGAATTCAGAGACCTCAGAAAACTGGAAATGAATTGATTTTTTAAATAGTGGAAGTAATTAAACATAATTCAGCATGTGCTAAATTATTTCATCACAACCATCTCTTCTGGCCTTAGAATTTATGAATCTGCATAGGGCTCATTCCATCATTAATTTTAGTGATATGTAAGTTACTTTGTAAGCTCCCGAGTTTAGATAGCTTGTCATTATTTGTAGGGCAGAATGGTACAAAGAAATTGCATAGGGCTCCATTGAAGGCTTTTACTTCTAAGGCTTTTCTGTCTTTTGTTCTGGAGGTGAAAGATGATCATTTTTCATCAGTGGGGAACAGTAAAAACCTGAAGGAAGTCTATCTAGTGTAATATTTTCATTAGAGCTGAAACTTGTGAGACATTGAAACTGTTCTTCACTTCCCTTTTGGTTTTGCCACTCCACAACAAAAATACGTAATGTCCAGTATAACTTTTCTCCCTACCGATCTGCAACTTAGGGAAGTAAGTCATAGTTTTCCATTTGTAACTTCATGCTTTATAGTGTTTGGCAGGCTGCTAAACCATCAGAAAATACCCAGGAATACCTGGATTTTAACCTCATTGATTCGTATCGTAGACCACCATATGCTGTGATTCCATCAGGAATACTTAAAAAAATTGTCATTGAAAAATAAGTACAGACCAAATCCTGAGGTTTTAGAAACTTCTAGCACCAGAAGAGAGTAAAAATCTCTGCACTATTTTTTTTTGTTTTTTTTTATTTCAGTGCATGCGACATTTTTTGTTCTCAGGGATATCACTTTGCAGTAATATAGCTGAGGGATGATAAAATGAGTTTTAGGATATTGTTACATGCAGTCAACTAGAGAAGGTAGGAAAGAGATTTATTCAGAGATGTTTACAACTCTGTATCAGTAAGAAATCTAATCTGCAAAACATGTAACCAGCTTTTAGTTGTTTCTTCAGCAACTTCTCTCCACTTCCGTTTTGCTGGCTATAAGATAGGAAGAACATGATTTTCCTGTGTGGAGAACTGGAGGTTTACATTGTGCACAGAGCATCCTTATCTTTTTCAACAGTGGATTCAGGTCATAGTTAAATTTTAGGAATTAATTGCTGTTGGAATGTCACCTGCCATAAAAGACAGGCAGCAGGTATAGCTCAAAGTGCTATTGCCAGCTTGTTCAGCCCTGGATTATTCTCATCAGATTCCTACAGGTATCAGAGAACTGACTGGAGATCTGCTTCCAAATGGGGTTCATTAGCATTTGCCAGCTCCTCTCATCACATGGTGCCTGATGAGCTGTTTTGCAGCACTGCACAGGAGATATCTGTAGAGGGACAGTATCACCTGTTCTTATTGTTTGGTGAGTACATAAAAGAGAAGCCAGCACAGTAGATTCTCAAGGTGCTAGTACTGTGAATGCCACACTGGGTGCCAAGAATCACAGAAGCATAGAATCACAGAAAGTCAGGGATTGGAAGGGACCTCAAAAGATCATCCAGTCAATCCCCCTACTGGAGCAGGAACACCACCTGTCTACTTCCTAGATGCTGTGCAGTCCCAGGCCTTTTCCTATGCTGTGCAGAGTTTGGAGCGAAGCTGGGCTGCCCAGCAGTAGTCTGGCTGGTGGGGACAGGAGGTCATGGGAAGCTGAACGCCCCTTTAATTCCCACTGTGAATCCACAGCCTTGTCGTTTGGTTTGATTTACGTGACGGTTGTCTTCCCAGAGTGGGAGTGCACAGAGTTGGTTGTCACTAGAAAAAGATGGAAGTTTCTTCTTTGATATATAAATGTCTGATGGTAAGCAACAAAGATAAGTGGATCCAGACTCTTCTTGGTGGCACCGAGGGAGAGGACAAAAGACAATGAACAACAAAGAAAGACAGAGAAAAGTTCATTTAAACATAAGACAGAACTTCTTGTCTGGGGGATTGGCTGAGCAATGAAACAGTTTACCTAAACAGGTTGTGGAGAAATCTCCTTGAAGATAATCAGAACCTGACTTGACACGTTCCTGGGCAACATGCTGTAGTTGGCCCTGCTTTAAGCACTGACTAGATGCTCTCTAGAGCTTCCTTCCAGCCTCAGCTATTCAGTGGTTATATGGTTCTTTTCTTTTTTCTCACCTTATTCCCATCATATCTAAATGTGATCTAAAAGTTGGCTCATGGTTTGCACGGGTGTTTATGCTTTCTTTATGTGAGCTTTTCTGCCAGTTCCATTCTTTTATAACAAGTGATTGCTGTTCAGAAATTTCACTCTGAAAGATCCTCCCCTTGCTATAACTTTTTTTCCCTTTGTTTTTGTTACCTGATCAAAGGATTGAAAGCTATTGATTTGTTGCCATTTACATTGTGAGCTGACTTTACTGGAGACTAACAGATGTAGAATTTGCTTTTATTTTAATTCAGTGTTTCAGAAAACAAATTGTTTTGCTCAGAAATCTACATTTAGTAGTTCTTAAAAACACTCATATGCTTATACTGATCACCAATTAAATGCTTCACAGATCTGCTTGAGATGTACCATATTTCATGCACTAAAAATAAAAGCAAGCCAAGAAGAAATAAGTTACTGTGAGAAGAACTAAATAGCTGGTCTGTATTCCAGCCATGTACAAACAAGAATGCTGAAAGATGCTGTGCAGATTTAATCAACAGTAGCTGGCTTCTGCACAGGATAGTGGGAGGAGGACCTTTAGGGACCTGGGAGATGCCTAACAACAAATTAATAAGGATTTAGACAGGATCCTGGAAAAAATATCGCTTTATCAATGCCTTGTTTTTTTACACTTTTGTAAGTATCTGATGTCAGTGCTGCTGAAAATGGGACAAGGACAGGTGTCTGAGCTATAATGGCTGCTCCCACGTTCACTGTTACTGAAAGTGCATGCCTGAACAAAACAGACTACAGGCTGACCTGTGCGTACATCTCTGCTGCTTCCGTGCTCCTCAGTGAAACCTAAGACTTATGCCAAATGTCTTCAGAAAAATTCTCTGAGCTGCAGTATCGTTTCTAATTGCCACCTCTGAGGTCTAGGCTGTACACGTCTGTCTCATCAGGCATCTGTCTGCTTTCAAGAGGCTGCAGCACCATCATAAAACTAACGTGTCTGTCTTTTAATTATAGAACACATAAGCATCTCCTGCACTGCGTGCACCCCCCTCATTGCCCATCAGGCCAAGAGTACTGATATGCCTGATATGCCAGCAGCCTGGCTTGTTTGCAGCAACAGCAGGCTGGTGTGATCATCGAAAAGCGGAACATTCGTAGAGGTCTGTTTGTTGTGTGATCCGGGGGATTTCTGAATGATGTGTGCCTCCTCAAAGCCTCCTGCTGCTAACAAGCGCTTCGCCACTTGATGGCACTCTTAAATATTTAGTGGGTTGCAAACGCCATCAAATAAGCCCTTTTTTTTTTCAGAACAGGGGTAGAGGACGTAGAGCCTCATGTATTAAATAATAAAACACTATAAAGTCTGCAGCTTAAGCTGACCAAAACAAGAAAGGCAGGAGCAAGAGTTGAGTCGGTTGTGCCTGGCTGCCAGCTGTGTGCAGCTGGTTCAGCACTGGTCTGACTTCCCAGCTCTGAAGTGCTCTGCAGAGATGAGTGTCCTGTTGAGTGTTGGGGCTGGGAATGTCCTTCACTGCCTGGCTTCTGAGGAGCTATGTGTTATGTGAGACTGCTGATTTATCTGTCTTAGGGCTGTGAATGTATTGCTGTAAACCATAGGAGTGTTGCTCCTGACATTACCAATGGATGGAACTTACATAGCCCCCATCAGTCATCTTTTTCTCCCCTCTTCTGTGGTGTACATCCTCAGGAGTGCTGTGAGAAGTATGGAGAAGAAAGAGCTAAGACCATGTTAGCTGGTCTGGGATACAAAACTCCTTGTTGCTACTCTTCATTGTATGGACTCTCTTCCCTTTATTTGAGTATCTTCAGGGTGCACGTTAGCATTCATAACAATAGGTTGCACTATCACTATTTTCATTGCAAGACCAAATCTAAACCTATAATGCAAAGCTCTTTCTGATCAGTATGAGAAAAGTCTGGCACTACTTAGAGCTCTATGAATTCAGCCCAATTGTGTACTCCTTTTCTTTCCAGTGCTCACCTGCTCTCCTTTATGTGAACCAGAGGAGAGCTGAGCTGCAAGTCAAATACTCCTGTTGCTCTCAGGAAGGCATGGTATCTTTTCATCCTGTTTTCTACTGTTCTTCTCTGCCCCTGAGACTCTCCTGCAGCGTGCAGCAACAAACAGTGCCTTACTTGCACTTGTTTGCACAGGTGTTTACAAATCTCTATTTTTTATTGTACCAGTTGACTGCAGTGTCTCTTGTATTTTTTTGCCAGACTGTTTTAGAGTAAGATGCAAACATGCATGACAGCTTATTTCCACATAGGCTGTTTGTGGAAAGTCTATCAGTCTGGGTTTCTGGAGTCTGTGTCTTGATTCTGACATGTGTGGAGCCCACAGCAGTAATTATGACTGTGGCATGGCCTCAGGTCATGTGTAAATTACAGCCTGCCTTGTTGCCTGTCAATTTTGTCTTTTCTAAAATTTCCAAAAGGCTTTAAAATCCTTTTTTTTTCTCTCTCCAATCAGAACTGCGAGTACTGTGCTTCCCGAACAGAGCCACAATTAATAACATTAACTTAATCAGGAGTACCAGGAGTAAATCCAACACTTGGTGGAAGATGTCAGGCAGAATACTAAATGTGACATTCCAACATCTGAATCAGCACAAACCAAAGCGGTCTGCAACTTGCCAGTGCTGGACTGAGGGGATTGCCCCAAGCTTGCAGAGCTTGCTGCTGACCAGAGGGCATCTGCTTATCCCTGGAGCCAGGAAATGCTCACTGAGCTCAGCCCAGCACAGGTGGTCTTAGCAGCAGGATTCAATTTCCACTGACAGATGGCAGAAAATGAATACTGGTGGACTTATCAGCTCAGACAGCATCTTGGAGGGGATGCTGTTGAGATCAGTGGTGGCCCTGGAGCTAGGCTTTATTTTTGTTGGTCCTCAAGATGGAAATACAAACTCACAACAGAAGGAATGTGTGACTGATGAAAAGACAGGTGGAGTTGCAAATGCTAGGAACACGGCTGTCAAACAGTGATTAATTTTGTGGTCAACAGGAGTTATGCAAACCAAATGCATTTTCATGCATCCAAGTATAACATTATACCTCTCTAAACAAGGAGGAGTGCTGCATCTTGGAAGGCAGCAACTCCAAGAAAAAGTAGGCTTTTGTGGACAAGCAATAAATTTGAGTTTCCAATGTGAGATTTTGGCAAGGAGGGTGGATGTGATCTTGGAGTGCAAGCAGGGAAGCCTGAGTGGCAGCAGAGAGATGATTTAAGCATTAGTGAGACTGATACTAGAATACTGTGTTTGGTTCTGGAGCCAGTATTTGTCAAAGAATGCATAAAAACCAGCAGATAGTTCAGAAAGAGCCCCAAGCTGTTTCAAGAGGTGGAGAAGTTGCTTTAAAAGTGGAGTGAGAACAACACATCCAGTTGAAATCCAGGCTGCATGTGAATTTTGTCTGACCTGAGCACAAGTCCTAGCCATCTGAGGGACTCTGCATCAATGGAAAATTTCTTAATATTCTACAGTTCTCCGCATCAACTGAGAAGCAGCTTTCTCTTTGCAGCTCTGAAGGCAGCACCTTTGACTGGTATGACAGAACTTGTGATGGTCCCCAGCCCTTTGCTGAGCTCTGTGCCAGTCTGGTGAAAATAAATCAAATTTTTTTACTTCAGACCGAGAAAGATATCAAATACATGCTGAAAACTGACTTGCATTAGTTTTAAGTAACTTAATGAAGAGAAATGCCGGATATAAAAGAATTCCTTCATCCAACCAAGATAAGCACAGTAAGAATTAACAGTGGTAAGATGGACAAGTCCAATGAGGAGTTAGCTGTGACCTTTTAATCATATCACGTTATATATATCAAACTATAAAATGATGTGGCTTCTCCATATCTCAAGATCTTCAAGTGAAGAATGCAAGTGCAGCCAAAAACAAGTTCTAGGGTTCAAAACAGGATATACCTGTAACATTTGTGAGCTGTGAAATAGAAAAGGCCAGGCTTTCTGGCCCTGAGCTACAAATTAAGGAGTTCTCAAAACGTTTTCTTTTCTGAGAAGAGAATGTTTGTGTTGTTTGGTGTAAGTTGAATTTTCCCTGCCCACATTGAGTTTCATAGCCATGTCCACAGAGATCAAGGTTTGTATCAAAACAGCAATGTACTTGAGTATTGGTGGCCATTATAAGGAGTAGAAACAGAATGAGCATCAGTGATTCCAGTTTAAATCTCTTGGGGATCCTGGGCAACCTTGAGCAGAAGTCCTGGTTCTACTCCCAGTTCTTCTAGCTTGCGGTCATGTCCTGGACAGTCCCTCCATTCACCCTTCTCTCCCTTGGCTATGAGAAGTAGTGCAGCAGATGCTTAAAGGACTCTGAAGTGCTATAAAACTTCCAGTTATTATTGTTAGTCCTCATCAGCCTTTAAAAACGCATTCAACACATACTCAGATTCTCTGAGCTCCACGAAAAGATTTGTTCTTTCCTGATTTTTCTGAAGTATTGGCATACAGTGATGCTTGACTTGCCAGCCGTTTCCCTTCTTATAAGCATGCAAGAGCAGAGAAGTGTGGAGTTGGCAGAGCTATTTAAGTGAGTGAGGAGAGAGTCTTGCTGAAGCAGCACAAGCTCACCCAGTGTGTTTTTGCAGCAGGGTAGATGAACCTGTGCTCTGTACCACACTGCACAGGTTTTGCTCACTGATAGAAGAAAAATGTATTGAGAATTCATTAATTTGTGACTTTCTCAGTCATCTGTGTGCAGGTTGTAGCATGGGCATAAGCTTAGACTATGCACAAGGTTTTATGGAACTGAGTGATAATAATAATTTACTTGGGGACATTTGGTGGACTGCAGATAACCTTTTTTGTCCTCTACTGTTGAAACAGTTGAAAGGCAAGTAAGCAGCTGAGCCACTTCTTTGGGTACCAAAACTTTTGTCACTGAAACTGATCTCTACTCCCTGGAGGATATCGCATAGCTGGGTGAAAAGCACAGCCAGCCATGGCCCTTGGCTTCTCTGAAATCCAACCCTAAATGAGAGAGCCCCAGCCAGCAAGCTCATCAAAGTGTGGGCATACCTAGGAAAGGAACGTAGATGTGCTTCTGCAGCTGTGATGCTCAGAAACAAGCAGCTGTTCACAACCGTTCTTCTCCATCTTGCTTCTTTTTATAGATGGGCAGATTTTAAGCAATGGCGTTTCCTTTTAGCGTGGTGATTTCTTGGTACAAGCTGTATCTGTGAGTCAGCTGGTGGTCTTGATTTATAAAAAGCATGTATCTTAGGATTTAAGATAGAAGGCTGTAGTGTTTGGGGTTTTAAGCCCTCCAGAGATAAAATAATTTGCAAGTTTAAGACACAAGAAATTATAGCATTGCCTTCTTCTGTAGTAAAAAATCTCTGCTTTGACGCATGACCATTGAAGATTTTAACTTCTAAATTTTAGTGAATGCAGGATTTACCCCAAGCATTGTAACTGCACTGCTGTCCAGCTGTTGTGTTGAGCTTCCATGTTTGGCCAACAAGGATTTTGTAACAAGCAGAGGAAAAACATACATGGCTCAAGAGTTTTTTGGTGATCTAAAAGGGAAAGATGAAAAAAAGTAATTCTGTCCAACAAACAGAATATCTTGATCTGATACTGAGCACATAGTGATGCTTTTAAATTCAGCTAAGGAAAACTATAAATGAAAAAATCTGTTAACACAGACACTTTGTAAACATCAGAACAAAAGATTTATACGCATGAGCCATTGGGTGATAGCAGAGTGATATTCCAAGGCACTGTACTCCCTCTACATCAGTATTTTTCTGAACAGGCTTTGGGTTGAATCTGCCCAACTATATATGCAAATGCAGATGAATATTTTAGATAGCAGTAACGGTTGGTTTGAAACCTATTTCTGATTGCATGTGATACTTACAGGCTCAGTTCTCCTGGTTGAGACCAGTAATGATGCCGTTTGCATCTGTCTTTAGCAAAGCTTCTCTTGCAAAAAGGATTTGTTATGTGTCAGGTTCTGATATGTAACCTCTGCTCAGTTGAACACTGAGGATCCTCATCACGTACATTCCTCATTACAGCAAGAGTCTATTCACATTCCTCTTTTTGCTGCACTGCTTTGCATCTTCCTGTAAAGTGGAATACAACTCCTGCTGGCATGCTTGTCAGAATAACTGTCTAGTGTCTCTGGTGTCTCCAGTCCTTATATCTCAGAAAAAGAGCCACATGTCAAGTTGCACTTTGTGGTTCTGCAAAAGGCAGATGCTTTAGCTTCTTCCAGTGTGTGCTGGTGTATCCATGCAGTGCAGAGCAGCAAAGTGCAGCTGCTTCTGATCTGAAGTTGCTGCTTTTGACTCCAGCAGGGGTACAGCAGCCACTGCCAGCTCTTGAGTCTGCACCCTTTGCTTCACTGTGTTCTTACAACGCTATCTCAGTAAGCTGCCTGCGTCCTCAGAGGTGGCCTGGACAAGATTCATTCAAATCTTCGGTGGGATGAATCACCCACAGAAAGTGTGTCTTTCTGCTCTCTGCACAGAGAACCTAGGGGAACAGCCATCCAAGTCCTCTCAACTCAGTGCCAACAGGTAGAGAATGAATGTGCATCATGGAGTTTTTGGAAATATACCTGGTTGCTCAGCACACCCCAGGAGAAATAAGAGCAAAAATCAGCTTGATATCAAAGGCTGTCCAACAGATTTGACTTACTAGCCCATTTAATGTGAGTCACTCCTGGTAGGTCATCTTCACAGCCTTCTGGGTGTCTTCTGAGTAGGGGAGGGATTCATACTTGTCAGGACTGGGCCTCAACCTAATACCAGTTCAGTGACATTACTTGGCAAGGGTACTCTGTGAATTC
Source organism: Chrysolophus pictus (assembly GCA_037305975.1). Taxonomy (NCBI): domain Eukaryota; kingdom Metazoa; phylum Chordata; class Aves; order Galliformes; family Phasianidae; genus Chrysolophus; species Chrysolophus pictus. The sequence goes on along the minus strand of CM074614.1, from coordinate 71,821,931 downwards.
TGAGGACAGGGAAAATCTTTGAAGGGGAAAACAAGTTTGCTTCCTTTTCATCTAGATTTCTAGGAATAACCTTCTCCCTCTTCCAAAAAAATATGTTAATAATACTATTTGTGGTCAGATACATTTAAAGTGATGCTAGTTTTGGAATTCTGCCTTTCTGCAAAATAATGAAACCCTTTTCCCTGCCTGGCTCTAGTGTACAGAGGGACCCATGAGAAACAGTATAGCATACTTGGAAAATCAGAATATTTCCACCATCCAAGCACAAAGCAGAACTGGTACTTTTACTGATGTGTTAGTTACTTTACTAACTCTTTGGATGTTCTGTGTGGGCATGATAAATTTGAGGTCAGCAGAGCCTGTACCTACCTGTGTGTTGATTTGGGTTCAGCCTCCTGACAAGGAAAGCACTCAAGTTAGTGTTATCACTACGGCACACATTTACCAAGTCCTTATTCCACAGGGCGGTCAAAATGTTAGGCAAGGCAAGAAACACTGTTCTGGAAATAAGATGAGTAGTGTGTACCTACAGCACAGAAAACAGTGAATTTGTTTCCCATATACTATCTATCAGAGGGCATTTGACCATTAAAAAAAAAAAAAAATGTTTGTAGAGATGGCTAGGATGTCCTGAGAGAGAGCACTTGGTTGATAGATTAGAAAAGCTCTTCTTTTGCTTCTGGAGAGCTTATCTACATCAGCAGCTTCTCTTCCCCGTTAGAAGAATTTGGAAATTGGTTTTTAGGCAAGCAAAAAGTCTGAGAGTTGTAGAGGACAGTTAGGACAGAATAGAAAAAGCAAACAAAGGAAAGATGGTTCTGTTGTGAATAGAAGAAATTCAGGCAGTGCAGATGAGATGTAAAAGTAGGGAGAAAAGGAAAAAATGGAAAGACTTATCTAGAGAGAGCTGCTGTGCCACATAAAGAGATGTTGGACATAAGCTGAAAATGGAGGTGCACTGACTTGTGCATTGTACAGTTTTGTGTACCTGCAGTAGATATGATGCTTTACACATACTTCAATGAAGTGCTTTTAATGAAACTGGGGAAATTTAGATTGCTAAATGGCAATGAGGCATTGGCACAGGCAGCCCAGAGAGGTGGTGGATGCCCCATCCCTGGAGTCACCCAAGGTCAGGTTGGAGGGGCTGTGAGCACCTGATGGAGCTGTGGGTGTCCCTGCTCATTGCAGTGGACTTGGACCAGGTGACATTTAAAGGTCCCTTCCAACTCAAAGATACTATGATTCTAAGAAAGGGTGCAAGCTGTAACATCACATATTGCTGAAGCAGAATTTGAAATATATCTATCCTTGATTCTGCCTGAGTTGTGTGGAGTGTTAATGAAATCCAAGCCAACAGAAAGAATTGTCCAGGACACTAAAATATGCTTTTTCTCCAAGGCCTCCCAGATTTCCTTCCTAGAAAGAAAAGCTGCTAAAATACTAGTTTCTCTGCATACGCAATTGTCCCTACATCCCTGACATACCAATGTAGAAAAGGTTGTTTAGGTGCAGGCACCCCAACATGATCATTTGGTCCCACCACCAATGTCTTTCCCATAACCTTGCATGCAAGTTGGTTTGGAGCACAGGTGAGTGCTATCAGATCATATATTTCTGTAGCAAAGAATCTTAGAAATGGACTTAACAGCAAAATTCTTTCCTGTTTAGATGACTTCATGAAGCAAAGCCAGGGTATGCTTGTGCTCTACACAATGAAGAACCCCTCCTTCCCAGAGTATGTCTTCAGCAGTGAGAGTGGCATCATGTGCCTGGATATCCATAATGACCACCCCCACCTCATGGCAGTGGGCTTCTATGATGGCAATGTGGCCATCTACAACCTTAAGAAGGCAGCTTCCCAGCCAAGCTACAAGAGCAGTGCTAAGTCAGGAAAGCATACTGATCCAGTGTGGCAGGTGAGTACGCTCTTTCCCCGAATTGAACTTTTAACTGAGTTCAGGTGCAGCAGGAAAATATGCTGTTTGGGCAGAAGTGTTGGTTTAATTCATGCATTAATGTTTGATACTTAAGTTGTATTTAAATCTAATTTTGAAATGCACAGGAAGGCAAAGAAATTGCTTGAATCCTTGGTCCTAAACAGAAACTGAACATGTGTGCAAAATTTTGCTTACAGAATTATTTCTCCTAAGTTTTCACTATTACAAATTATTTACTTCTGGGGAGAAACCAAACACCATATCTCTGAATATACAGCATACAATGTCTTCTGTGTTCCAAATACAAAATCAAATGGCAATAAGTAATGAGAACCACCTAAAACACATACATCAGCCTTAAAGAAGACTTGTCTCAAGCACAACAAACCCAAGGACAGCTGTCTGTGGAACTGACCGTCTCTGAGAATCAAAACACAGCACCCTGTGGTTGATCGAGAAGTTTTCTAGTGAACTAAGCATTACAATGTGCAGGTAATGCTCTTAAAGTAATGCCTTTTAAAATGCCTCTATAGCATATGTCACAAAGAGGCTCCAGAGAGATGATACTGTAAAGGACTGGAGTGAATATATTGCTACATTCATCTAGCTTTGTAGTTATGTTTACAGTATAATCTGAGTTAAGACTGGAGCACTGAAAGGAATATATTATTCTGATCTTGTTCATAGCAGAAGTGTGACAGCACAGGCTTTAGCACAGTCTGCATGGGCCTGCTGAGGTGCAGTTGTGCATATTTTGGTCTGGGCTACAGGTGCTGCTGACACCTGATTTAGGCTTTGCTACCTAATGCAGACATACCCCTATGCACACAGTCAGTATTCGTTGTACTTTTTCACATAATACAGCATTTGTCCCCTAATCGTAGGTCTTTGTCATTTCAACTTTCAATACAAAATAAAAAAAATCATGGCATCCCATTGGGGCTTGCAGGTAAATGTGGGACCTGGCAAAAACAATAGTGTTATAAACAGATAGATGATGCAAAAATAACATGTCGGAGGACATCTAAATTTTGTACTTGCTGCCTATCTGGACAAAGCTTTTCTTCTAGCAAACATTTTCAGCTCTTCTTACAGGTTTATGTGATACCCCAAGGTTGGACTGTTCTGATAGTACAGAGTGTCATATTTACACAGAATCTATCTTTGCACATGCACACCCCCAAAGGCAGAAAACTCCAAGTTTCTCCAGTTGCCATATAGGCTTCCAGTAAAATAAAATAAAATAAAATAAAATAAAAACAGTAAATCCTACATGCAGCTTCCCATGATCTCGCTGCAGCATGCCAGAGGTGGTCACTGTTATTACTGCACTTTAGAGATGCCAGAATCACAGATCATTTGTGCCCTTGATAATACAAGGAAAGGCAGAATATGCTTAAGTTGGCCTCATCCATGCAGAACTGCAGCAACTACGTGCAGCGGTAGATGCAATCTGTACGGGGCTTTTAGAAGTTTTAGGTTTATGTGTACTGTCTGTTATCTCAGAGGTGAAGAAAACTATTTGACACTCCAGGGAGATAGCTTTGCAAAGGAAAGAAACCACATAATGGATATGGATAGAGGCAGGTATGAGTAGCCTGTGGATCCCATCTGCTTGTTTTATTTCCGGAGGCTGAGTGCTGAGAATTATTATCCTTATTTTTTCTCTACAGTAAAGTACCTGTATTTTTAGTAAACTTTAAAGTGTCTGGCTTACCTTGCTGTAAAACAAGTGTGCAAAGTTAGTAATAAGGTGATAGCACAGCAATCAGGAAAAGAGCTTGTACATCTTGTTGGAATGATCTGAGCTGTAGCTATTTGTCAATATTAGGCAAAAGGTTTATAGAGAGTTTCTCTTCTTTTGTTGGGAGAAAATTGGTCCTGGAGGATGATTTGTTATGTTGAGACATGGATTGTTATTCCTCATCTAACATTTAATGGTTCTAGAAAGTGATGTCTCGTTTCTCAAATTTGGCTCAAAGAAGATGCTCTATTCTACCCACACCAGTGCCTCAACCAGTCTAAATCCTGTTCTATGTCTAGACCATCCTCTGCAGTCCTCACTGATGTAGAGACTGCAAGCCCACGACTACAAAGACTAATTAGAAAAGTAACAAAATTCTCCTGAACAATTAAGAACCTTTGTTCTCTGGACAGCCTGGCTCCATCCCTTCAAAACAGTGCATTGTTCTTGCAATGAAAGCAAAATAGGAAGTGAGTAAAACAGCCTGACAGCTCTTTTCTTTAGCCATTTCATCTTCAGAAACTTAGTAGTATATTAGTAAGTTTGGATTTAAAAAAGCCAATGTAACATAACCCATTAGTAAGATAAAAAGTAATGTAATATAAAATTTCTAATTCTGTTTCCTATTAGCAAGTTCATCTGTCTGATGCTGGCTTCCATATTTTTAAGATCGTAACAGTGGCTTCTTCTGGATTTGGTCTTCTTTATACTATATAAGTTGTACTGCAATATAAAAGAAGGAAAATTCTGGCCTGTTTTAAAGAAGATATTTCTTACTCTTTACCACCAGTTAAGTTTCAAAGTCAGAACACTGAAGAAAGAAAATAAAGGAGTAAACATATATGCATACAGTCAGTGAGGATAACATAGTCACCAAAGCTTTAGCTTTTATGGGAACATAAAATTGGAAACATCTTGCAGATCAGTGAGGCCAGACCTCTGCCTAAAAGCTGTCATATCCTGGGAAGCTGTGCCAAATGTTCTACTGGGCAAAAGTTCTTGCGGGATTAGACTAAACCCCATCTTAACTGCAGTAATGCTCCAGACAAGGAGCACATGCCTCACACCCATCATCTCTATCACAGTATTCCTAGAAAGCGTGCCCCTGGACAGGGTATCTCCTTCATTCATCCAGTGGGCTCAGTCACAGAGCTTGCATTTGGATGTTAACTAGGGTGGTCAAAGTGGTGCAACTTGGCTGGACTTTGGCATGTGGAACCCATGAGAGCAATTTCCTCCAGGTAGAAGAATGAACCTGCTGGGAAGAGGCTCTCAGCACAGAGATCCCCTCCTGTTGTTAGCCCTTGAGCTTTGTTTTCACTTCTCAACTTTAAAAAAAAAAAAAGGCTTTTTGTTTTTTTTTCTTTACAGCTTAAAAGAGTGCTTTTTTTTCTTACTCCTCATCCCTTGAATATTTGAAATATTTTAGATTTGAAGCATTTGAAAGCTGGAGCAGTTCAGAAACAGCGACCGGGTGATAAAGCGTTTGCTGTGTCAAAGTTCTGCTGTTCAGTTTCCCTCTTACAGCACATCTTATTCAACACATCTGTTTCCACCATGTGCTTCTGGTCCACTTTTCCATAGGACTTTATTTCTGCTTGCTTCTGGGATTAGTGCAGTGCCAGCTCTGCTGCAGGGGATTGACTTTTTTTTTTTCACCTTTTTTTTTTTTTTCCAGTCAGTATTACTGACTGAACTCTCAGTGCAGAGTGTTGACCCTAAGGTTGGTGAAAGGAATATTTATTTTGGCTGTGCTTAGAGCAAGTCTCAGCTGTGGCAGGCTGACCCATGCGCACAGCTTGGTTTGGGATTGCTATGGAGAGATCACTGATCAGAAAAACAACTTGGTTCATTGTGCATGTACTGTATCTGATCTGGCCTGCCGTGGCGCTGGCACCATGGAGCTTCAGATGGCATCCTGAAATAATTATTTTCTGCATTCTGCATTCTGCATAGGAGGAGAATGGCTGGCTGCTGCCCGCTAACTCTTTGCCAAACGCTGCTCAGGTTAAATGTGAGTGATGCTCGTGGTTAGGACAAAATGGGCAAGGCAGCATAGTAGTAGTCTGCGAACTCCTGAAGGAAACCTGAGTGAATGCCAGCTTGCATATTGGTTTACCAGTTGAATTTATGGAATTCTATCTCAAATGCAAAGCATATAAAACACACCTGAGACCAACTGTGTGAAGCTCAACAAGAGCAACTGCTGGATTCTGCACCCGGCAAGGGGCAGCCCTGGCTGTAGGTACAGTCTGGGGGATGAGAGCCTGGAGAGCAGCGCCCGGAAAGGGGGGAAGGGTCTGGAGAGCAAGGCGTGTGCAGGGCAGCTGAGGGCCCTGGGTGTGCTGGGCACAGAGCAGAGGAGCCGAGGGGAGCTGATGGCGGAGGGCAGCGCTGAGCTCTGCTGTGTGTGGCAGCAACAGGGCCCGAGGGAACGGCATGGAGCTGTGTCGGGGGGGGCCGGGGGTTGGGGAAAGGCTCTGCACCACAGTGGTGGGCATGGAACAGCCTGCCCAGGGCAGCGGGCATGGCTGGAGCTCCAGGGGTGTTTTGTCAGTGCTCTCAGATACAGCATTTGAATTTGGGTGGTCCTGCATGGAGCCAGGTGTTGGAGGTGGTGATCCTTACCGTCCCTCGGAATATTCCGCGATTCTGAGAATCTCTCTCTCAGCATTTGCTCTGTAATTTTGGAATTGATTGACCTGTTCTCTATCTCTGCTTTCTGTGGTAATAAATCCTTAAATAACAGCAGTGAATCATAGCAGTCCGTGAAGCCACCCTAGACTCACCTGGCAAGGTTTTGGCTTGCTGAAGGAAGTAAATGAGATCAGTTGCAGAGCTCCTTTAAAGCTTGCTTTTCTCCATGCTGCTGGGCACAAATTCACACGCACACGAAAAAGGCCTCTCTAGGAAGCAGATTGTATTTGTTGCACTTAGAAGAAAAAGCATTTTGTTCATAATCCACTGTCACACCAGCACATTGCTTCATTTCTGATGATGGCCAGTCTCCTAAATCTGTCATCTACAGTCAGACAAACAGCTTTTGTGGCTTGCTTTGCTTCTGAGATGTTACTGCTTCACATAATATTTTGTTCCTTTGGCTTCAGGCAAACAAAGAGTTTGTTGCAAAGAAAATAAAAGCAAAAGAAGAGGCAGAAGGTTATTATCGAGGTCAGAATAAAGATCAGCTGTCTCAGAACGGGCTCGATTCTTCTGCTGTCTCTTTGACTGCTGAGAGGCACTAACTAGGTGTTTGCTGTGGGCAGTGCCATGGTAAAACCTTGTTTAGCTCCATGAGGATGCTGAATAGGGGATAATTTCAATGGAGAAACAGAAATCTGGAGAAGAAGGGAGAGCAACAGAGACCTTAAACCAAGAAGGCTGGGCAGGAGATGGGGATGAGGAGAAGCAGGGTGGCTTGTCATGAGAGCTGGCAAGTGGGAGAACATAGGGGATAGTGGAGAAGAAACCTGATAGCAAGAATCATTTAACACAAAACTTCTAGGATAATGCAAGCAAACTGCATCTTGTACTGGGTCTATTCAATGTCTGCACCTGCAGCTTTCTCCTAATTTTCTTCTGCTGCCAGCCTTGCTTTGCATTCCTGGCCCAACACAAGTAGGACAAGTCATGTTAACCTCTTATGTCCCAAGGGTAAAGGAGGCCCCTGTAGCCTCACATGAGAGTGGCGGCTTGACTTCAGTCATCGGGTCATGCACAGAAGTACAGAGGTGTGACAAGAGTGTCCGTGGGCTAACCAGGGAGTTCTGGGGAGTCAGAGGCTCCCTTGCTGGGGCAGCCCTTACCTGCACTTCTGCTCCCAACACTTAACTCAAATACCAGGGGCAGACTGGGATTGCCATTTGCTTGCTGTAAAAATGGTAAAGAACAGCAGTTTTCTGGTCATTGTTAGAGCTGAGAGAACTCACTGCAGTTATGGTTTTGCTGTAAGGAATCTTGTCCCCACACAGACAATTTTCAGTGCTCTTCAGGGAATGCTCTGTTGGGCCATTGGAGTCTATCCTAAAGTTTTAGACTATTTTAGAGTGATGATGAAGGTGGTGGGAAAATGCAAGGCAGAGCTGTGGTAGAAGTGCTAGATAAAATCTTTTACATTGTGTTTATACCTTGTTGAAATCCTTTTGACACTGTGTGAGGCACTCTCAGGTTAGAAAAGGTAATTTCCAAAAGCTTCCTTCTAAGTATCTTTTACAACAATAGACCAAGTCCTTCATTTTCTAACTTCAATGTTATATGTTTTGAGATTATATCAGACTATATCTGATAGAGATTTAGTTTCTTTAACTGACTATTTTTAAACTGTGCCTTGAGTTGGGATTCTTGCAGGTTAGAAATTCTCTTGAAAAGCGTTGCAGATTATGTAACATTTGTCTGAGAAGAAATTTTTTCCACTTTGATGCTGCTTTTCCCTCTGTACTTCATAGAGATGCTGAACTTACTTTCTTTCCTTTGGTCTGACTGCTGTTTGCTAAAAAGATTCTTCTGTAGTGCTGTGTTGTTCTTCTCTCTCCCCATCCTTTTACTCAAGAACCAGATCTCTTCACTATGGACTGCCAAGTTGTTTATTTCTTTTCAGTAACAGCAAGCAAAGTATATGTAATTTGCTTTGCACATCAGTTGTGCTGGTGCTAGTTCACAGATAAATCTTCACTCATTAAATGTAAAGTCAGTTCTTGGAATGCTGGAAAATGTTAGTCTCTGGCCAAAGAAGTTGTAATGAATTTGTTTGGTTACTTGGATCTTTGAATCTTCCTCTGCTGCTTTACAGCCATCACAAACATTAACTAAATATTTAAGAGAAATCGAGAAGCCAAGTTGGATCTCTGTGGAAAAAACGTGGCCTATAAAATATGACTACTGATAGCAGGATTTTCAAACTAGGTGTAGAAAGCACACATGGATTTTAAAAACACTGACACAGCCTGCAAAACAACAGAGTACTTCTGCAAGGAAGATGATGCAGAAGTAAGGAAGGGGTAAGGGTAGAGCAGGCTGAGCAGGTATGGTGAGGGTGAAGTCATGGTCTGCAGGGAGCAGGGGCTGCCGCAGCTTCCACCCCTTTCATACCGAGGTGAGCACCTCAACTTGGTGTGCTCAGGGGCAGAACCACAGTCCTGCAATGATGGGCACCTTCTGTCAGGCACGTTGCAGATGCTGCCTCTGATTTAGCAGCATCAGACAGCTTAGGGATTTGGATGTGAGCATGTCTGCCATGTGCTCTCCTTTTGCAAGGAGTGGGGAACTTCTTATTTTGTCTGTAAATTGAATCTTGCCCAGTGAGCACAGTCAGAATTGGAACTAGGAGCTGTGAATTCCAGTTGGTTAAAAGCCCCGAGTTTTCTGGCTTCTGGCACCCATCATTCAGCTGTGTGCTGTCTGACATGGGAATACCACCACTGGCAGGACAAACAGGAGAGAGTCTGATGGCTGGGTCCTTGCTCCTCGGCTGCTGGTGTACCAGCCTAATAAATGCAGTGAGGAGTGCTGTGAGGGGAATAAGCAAGCAGATCCCTGGTACAAAGCAGAGCAATCGCCTCCCAGCAGGAGGAAAACAAACTGAAAGTAGGGCCAGCCCTCATCCAGTGCTATTTATAACTGAACTCTGCTTCCTCTAGATAAATCTGAGGCCGTGAAGCATGAGCAACGCACAAGCCCCAGGCTGGGCCTTTGCCCTGCATCAGCATCACTTCTTTGCCGTGCTCTCTGCTCAGCTCAGTGCTGAGTTCCTCTATCACTGAGTATACTCTTTGCTAGAGCTTTCTCTATCCTCTTTCTGCATCCCAAATTCATGTGTGATGCCTGAAGGCACGGTGGTACAGAGGGTCTGATTCTTTGCTACTGTAAGCTGATCTTGCACGCCTGGGCTCATGGGTGTCCAAAACATGGTGCATGGGGCTTTCCAGGATGATGGCATAAAGGTGGAAGACATTTGTTCCAGCTATGGGGGAGAAGTGATTTTCCAAAGAGGAGTGCTTATGGGGTTAAATAAGATATGGGACTTTGTTTTACAAGGAGTCCTCAGTGTTAATAAAATATCTGAAAGTTTTCTCTCAGCTATCAAGAAGCTTTCAAGTACTACAAAGGAAAAAAACAACCACCACCACCAAGAAGACTTTCAGTAAAGCTTGGTTCTTATTGTTGCCTCCAGCAAGATCTGTTTCATCAGATAAACTTAATGTTTGCTGGTACCTGTGAAAAAGCCTCAGCCAACCTCACACCCATGGTGCAGGTGACTGATGGTCTCTGGGAGCACCCAGACACACCTGTGCTATGCCTTCCTTTCCAGGGTGCTTTGAGATGCTGAGGAATTCTTCCTCCTGGTTTGTTCCTTGGTGAAATCAGTCCTGCCAAACTGGCTCAGGTGATGCCCAACTTCTTTGTAGGTGAAGAAGCCGCCTTCATTTCAGTACCTGCCTACTGTTTTCAGGTCTATGTGTCACTCTGACCATTGTGATTGGTGTATTTATTATCAGGAAAGCTGTGTTACATAAAGTGACAGTAGGTAGAGTTAGGCCAATTAAATCCCTGTTCTGCTTCAAGCAAGGAGTACCATAGGCCGGAATTGCTCACTACAAATGCAAGAGAAATGAAGGAAGCCCAGGTTAGACTGAAGGGTACTGGGATCTTTGAACATTTTTACATTCATCAGCCGTCTAAACCATTTTCTCTCTAGTACAATCAGTACATCCAAATTTTAATATTACTCGCCTTTAGGAAGTCGTAGTAATTACAAACCTTATCTATTTTAACAGCTTATATCACAGGGACAAGTTTGCTTTTAAAGCACTCTGATCTGATTCATTCTGTCCTGTTGCATAACTTTACAGCAAAGCTTCAAGATATTTTTCTACAATGGAAAGAAGAGCACCAAGGACTCTCCTCTGCTTAGCAGCTCCCATATCTCTAGATTGCTGTCATAGCCAAAACATTTGCATTTAAAAGAAAATCCAGATTCTGAGATAGGAACATTCTTCACTGGATTTATTTTTAAGTGTTTATTTATATGTATGTAAATCAAAGTAATTTTTATTTATATCTTTCCGTCAGCTTTTGCTTACACTCAAAAGACTTGTCTGCTGTACAAAGCAGTCTCATCCATTGCAGTGGATGAAGCAGTCACAGTATGGATGAACTTGACGTGCAGTACACTCTTGAGAAGTGAGACTGAATTTAGAATCAGAGTGAGCCTTCATTTCTGGAAAAAGGAGAACTGTTCCTGAATCACAGAAATGAGAACTGGCAGAGCCCTTGAGAGTGTCCTCTTCTAATGGTTATGGCGTCACAGACACTACAATATCATTCCTGAAGTGCTTTCTTCAAAATGAGTTTGTCTGGCTATCTTCACCAGTGCTGACGGAATGAAGTCATTATCTGGAAAGTCTTAGATGTAACAGATCTCTTGATCCCTTTGAAAAAGATTTCTGTAACCCCCCTGCCCTAGCAGTATCACTTTGCTGATTCCTGCATCACCCTCTGATCCTTTTCTGCACTACTGCCACTTAGCTAGAAATTCCCTAATTTCCACTTGTTTATGTGCTTTCTTCTTCCTGTGTTCCTCTGTACTTGTCTTTATCAAATTTAGTCTTATTGTTTTCAGGCTGTTTCCAATTTGTCAAGATATCTTCGAGTTCTAATAATAACAGAAACCTTTGTCTCCGAACTGTGTCATCTGCAGATATTCTGTGTATTTGGCCATCCATTATGCAACTTACTAATGAAAATATTTAATAGAACCAGACCTGGGACAGTCTCTTGTGGGAACAATCTACTGTTGTTCTCCCAAGTGGTCAGGAAGTCACTGATCATTACTCTCGCAGATTCATTTTTTTCAATCACTCATCCACTTCATAGTAATTACATCTAGACTTAATTTTCTTAGCTTGCTTCTAAAACATCGCAAGGAGTATGCCAAAAGCCTTACTAAATTAAAGGTAAATCACATCTGCTCCTTTCCTCTAATCCTGTAGACCCATTACCCTGTCAGAGGAGAAAATCAATTTTGTTTGAAAAGATCTTTCCTTGACAAGCCCATCCTCACTGCTCCCTGTCTTCTTGTACCATGGATGCATACTGATGACTTATACTTTGTTTCAGCTCTCACGGTTCTGAGGTAGGCTGAAGGTCCGCGGTCTTACAATGTAGTCCTTCAAGCTAGCTTTTGTTTTCGAGTTTCTGGAGATATTTTGGCCCTGTTCCTGTCCTCCAGGACCTCTCTTAGTTTCCACAGATAATTACGTATGATTTATGGATTGTTTCACCTGCTCCTTAAGCACCTTTGGGTGAATATCATCTGGTCTTGCTCAGTTGAATATATCTGTCTTCGCATTCTGGCCTGTGCTTCTTAATTTTATTAAGCATCTAGTCATAATATATTTTTGTATGGCTGTGAAACAAGGAGGGCTTTATTTATGGTTCTTGGTGGCATCTGCTTTACTCTTTGTAAACAACAAACATGGCCTTACAGTTAGAGGCTCAGATGAGTATTCCTGGGATGTCTGATTCAGGCTCCTGGCAGACACTGGTCTCCTGGCCCAGAAAGTCACATCCCTCATGGAAGAGTCTCCAGCTACTTCCTCACACAGACATCTCAGACAGTAGCAGAAAGGTATTATTAGTGGTGCTGCACTCTTGACAGTTGCTTTCTTCTTGAGGTTTCTGGGTATGCAAAAACTCTTGAGCCTGAGAGTGGCAGCCCAACTTTCCCCATTCAGCAGGCATGATTCTTCCTTTTGGGAGCAGCTGCTCCTCTTTAGCTGGATTCACCCATCTGCTCTGCTTTTACCAGCACCATTTCTAGAGCTCAGGCATGGGGATGATGTTTTTACTGAGAACAAAATCAAGAGCTAATGTATTTTGTGGCAATGTTGACAAAAACTGTTGTTTTGTCACATTCTTGCTAAATGTGCCGCAGCAGAAATGCTGTCTGCTTCCCAGTGGAATAGCCAAAAATGGTAAAAAGCCTTGATACAGCCCAGTGATCCCTTCGGTCGAGCGTGCACCATGGGGCAGGAGCCTGTGATGCTGTATGCAGCCATCCTCAGTGGGCAAGCTGACCACCTCATTGTTCTGATCTTCCTCATTGAGAGACTGACTGGAGCTTTCCATGGCTGCTTCCTTCCTACCTGGTGTATTGAGTAGGAAGCAGAGACCCACAAGAAGCCATATCTTCTCCTGACAGTGGTATCATATGGTCAAAGTACACTCTGGACCCAGGAGCAGCTTTTGCGTGAAGGCTCAGTCAAAAACATTGACTGGGCACTTTTGACCTAATCTTGGAGTAAGCAGTCTGCGTGACATTATCACAGTTTGTTAAATTTGTCATTTTTGTTGCAAGCTGAAATGAGTCATCCTGAATTTAGCCCACTCTTTGCCTTTATCCCAGCTAACCGTGGTAAGGAATCCTTTTGTCTTCCTTTACATCTCCACACAGGACAACTGCTGCTGCTGCTTCTGCCTAAGTTAGCAGGACTCCAGCACTGCCGTGCTCCTCACTTCTAAAGCTTTCTCTGTCTCTTGCGACGCATAAGACTAACACTGGAGTTACTCTGCATGTAAGTGAAGTAACCTGTGTTTTCTAGGTCAGACATTTTGGAGGGTCTCTTGTGACCAGTTTCAGGAGAGCAGCCTTGTTTCTTGCATGCTTTCCTCCAGGTGCCTGGCCTTGGCTTCGCTTTTAATAGCTGGCATCAGATTCTCAGTGAGGCAGCAAGACCCGTGTGTGGGGCATGGCTGGGAAGTCTGGTAAGCAGTAAATGAAGAATAGCTGGCAGTGCTACTTAGGATCAGCTGATGGCCAGAGGAGGCTTCCACCACAGCAGATCCCTCAGTTGGACAGCAGAGGCAAGAGATACAGGGAGGGAAATAAAAAATAAAGGCAGTTTGTCATTAACAGGAGGAGAATGTGAAAGATTTCTTCTCTGCTGGTAATGAGCTGTTTCTGGATGAGAGTCACTAGCAGGAACCAACAAGAAACACATTTGGAGGTGATGGTGGGAGGAAATGAGAACTGTTTCCTGGCTCTAATTAAGGGTTGCTGTAGAGGAATCCAAGGAGTATTCACACCAGAACACGAGAGAGATCAGCCTGGCTCCAGAAGGTGTGACCTACAGAGCAATTTATTGCAGATCAGCCTGCAGCAGGCTGCTGTGGAAGCCTGAAAATAGGATAGCAGCAAAATGGAAGAAGTCTCCTCTATGCAGACCAACTGTGGCATGAAGACAAAGAAAGTTAAAGGAGGTGAAGGTACAAAATGAGCTGTGATTATCCAGGGTCGCAAAAAGGAAAGGACATTTGGCAAGGGTATTGGAAGTTGACGGAACAAAGAATATAGGTTCATTACTAAAGCCAGCTTTCAGCTAATACAGAGTAGTACGGAGAAGAATGCACTTTTTGATGCTGTATTGTTTAATCTTAATTTAAATATTTAAGACTGACTGCTTAATATGTTTAATGTAAAAAGGGAGTGAAAGCACAGTTCAGAATAGGGAAGTGCAAGTTAGATAATGTTTAGATGAGATAGGTATGTGCTCATCAGCAGGATCAGCATAAGCATACCCTGCAGTATTTAAAGAATTAGCCAGAGCAATTTCAGACCATTAGTGAGCATTTTAGGAAGTCTTCGTACTATACCCATCCTGAATTTTAAGCAGAGACTAGTGGTTTTTTTGTGCAAGCCCATATGCAGTTTCCAATCTAATTGAATACAAGCCTCTACTCAGAGGCAGGGTTCCTGAGGCATGGACAGAGGGAAGCGTTGCTCTGCTTTTTAATGTGGATGGGGGCACATTTATGTACTTGTCGTGTGAACAGACCAAAATAATGATAAATGTAAAATCTGCTGTCATCAGCAGGTTTTCAGTGGCACCACGGAACCGGTGTCTGGCAAAAGAGGTTTCTGCATGTGCTTTTCTTGAAGGGTCTGTTCTTGAATGCAGAAGGGACATGGTATGGACAAGGTACCAGAGACCAGAAATCAGTATCTGAACAATTTACAACAAAGTATAGATTGTAGTACAGCAATGCATTAGCTGCACTCCAGTGCTTGGCTTGTAGGACAAGCATGGCCATGAAAAGGAGGAGAGGTCTCAGTGGACTGGAAGAATTTAAAAAAATCTAGGTTAAAATGTTAGGTTTGAACCAAGGAAATTATTGACCAGGCAGACCAATTTCACTCCCTGGAAAAACACTTATAAAAACACTTATACAAATGGCAGAATGGTTTGTAAATGTCTAGATAATAAGGCAATTCAGAAAAGCCAACATGGATTTGTCCGGAATAAATTGTTAAGCTACTATAATTTCTTTTTTTCTTTTGTGTCAGAAAAATGGGCATGATGAAGAAGGGAGAGGCAGTCAACATTATCACCTCAATCCATCTTGACTTGACTAAAGCATTTGATCCAAGCTGGCACAGTGACATTCTTATTACCATTGTGTAGAAATATGAATTGGATAAAACCGCTGTAAAGAGTTTGTTTTAGGTGACTCAGACCATGTGTTCCACGAGCAGTTATCCAAAGCTTGCTGTCACACCCTGAAGATGCTTCAAGTGAGACCTTCCAGCTGTCAGCCCTGGTCTTCTTTTGATCAATACTTTCATTAACAACTCAAATTACAGAATAAGGAAGCCCCCTTGGGAGGCCCAGGCACTTTGCAGGACATGATTTCGTTCAAAATCACCTTGATAAATTGGAAGAATGGTCCAAAATCAATGTGATGAAATTCAATAAAGACATGAGTAAATACTGCATTTAGAAAGGGAAAATTAATTGCACAGATACAAATGAGGGAATGAGTAGTTCGGCAGCCGGCTGCCAGAAGGGGTAATAGCAGATCATCAGTGGTCAGCAATGCCATCCTGTTGTACAGAGGCACATAATTCTGATTTATTTGCAGGAATATAAGATAAAGGAGGTTGTAACTCCTGTTTGCTTGTGCCTAAGGGAAGCCATGTATATTTCCAGCTACATAGAAGGGCTGAAAGGGAAGAACTGGAATGCTTAGAGAGTGTGACCTGGAAGGAATTTATGGTAAAGGAGATTTCCTCTATAAGGTCAATTAAGTCCTGATGCTTGTCTACATGGCAGCTGAGTGCCTGTTTTTGGAGGCTGGGGAGAACAGGGAATGTGAACCACCACCACTGGTCACGTGTATCCAACCCCACCTCAGAAGAGATGTCCTCTTTTGTTCCTCCAAGCCCTACCTTGCCACGACAGCTTTGCTTAGGACTGTACTGGTTACCAGGTTGGAAGGATTTTGTCTCTGGGTCACATTGGCAGGGATCTTCAGCAGCCTGGAGGCTCACTCACTTATCTGTGTGTGTATTACTCAGCTCCTGAGGGTTTCACAAGTCTTGTGTCATTCCCACTTCCTGCCTCTGACAGACCTTATTCTATTTTTTAAGTTTGAATGACCCAAACTCTTTTGTTTCGCCTCAGGCAGGAGTCAGCAGGGCGCAACATTCCAATGTTGGCTAAGAGCTCCATGGAGGATAATTAATAGGAAGGAAAGGAATTGCTTGTTTAATGTGTATGTGCCACATGTGGCACCCCACAGCTGAGTCTTGGCAAGCCAGCAATGAGCCAAAGGGGCTGGTGCTTGCAGTAGCAGGTGTTCCCTTTGAAGAAAGGAAGGCAGTCCTGCCTATGGCTGTCTGCAAAGCGCTCAGGTCAGCTTCATGGCCAAGATGGCTTTGACCAATTTTATTTGTCAACATGAGGGACTAACAGTCTCCATGTCAGGAAAAATGATCAAGCATTATTTCTTTTCTAAGAATGACATTAGAAACATGGGAGTTTTCAAACCAAATTGGATAGATGGTCTAATCTTCTGTTGGACAGGAGCCACTGCCAGCTGCTATAGACAAAGATGATATTATTCTCTTGCTAAGAGTTGATGGATTATTGCCCTGCTAACCTGCTGTACATAGCAGTGAATGTGCAGAGTTCTACCTTTATTTTTCTGTGAGCAAACAAAAGTAGTTTTGAATAGCTTACATTTCTTTATGAATAACCAGAATTTGAGGAATAAAACTTAAGAAATATTAGGCTCTTCTCACAGGTACCCCACAGCAATGTTTCACAAATTAATTTTGCACTGAAAGAGCAGTCAGGCTAAAGATTACTATAAAGATAACAGTATATTTTTAATTTTATAGATCCCATCAGGATCAGTCATTTGTAGTAGTCTTTACTTGTCTCCTTTCCACTGTTTACATACACCTTTCTTTCTCGTGTGGTGCTTTGCTTTTACTATATCGAAATTGAACTTTTGCTATAAGTCATCTCAAACAGCCAGAATCCTGGAATCATTCTCGCATGCTTAAAAAAAAAATAATGTCTTTCAGTAGCCTGCTTTTCTTGTCAAATGTCCCACTTCTCACAGCATGGATACTGCTAATGATAGGAGGCCGTGCTGCATCTGTGGGCCTCTGGGAGTAGGGAAAAGGCCAGTTTTGAGCAGATGACCAATTTGATTGCAGTATAATGAAGGCTAATTACCCTAATAAGCGTTTGTGGGATTCAGAGATCGGGAGAAAAAAGATCATAAGCAATATTAAGGTGTCAGAGGTGCTGACAGCAAATTAGAAGTATCAAGTGCCAATTTCTGTTTTCTGAAATTCAGGCTAATGCCACGGAGAGCTGCTGACAGTCATGTGAGGGCAGATCTTGATGCCACTGAAAGTCTGAGTTCAGTCTGCCTACACTATGTACCTAACTCAGATGCTGTTAACTGTTTCGTGAGCAAGAGTACCCAAGAGAATCAGCCAACTTGCTTTTGAGGGCTGTTGACTCCACTGTATAACAGATGAAGAGAATTAGTTGTGACACTTAACTGATAAAAGAAAAGTTGGATAGATAACTGTCAGAGAGATGGTATTTGGAGTGAGCAAACCCTGAGTAAAGCTCTCCAGCTGAGAAACACTGAAAGGGATTGGATTTTGTAATAATCCCATAAGATCATGGAAGTGCCTGCAATGTTGGATGCCTCCGGATGAGGTTTCTTCAACACACTGTGTTAGGACAGACACGAGGATTCTAGAGCTGTCTGCAGTGTGATTAGATGCGGACTCCAGCTGTTTTGTCTGCACATTTTCCATTGATGTAATGGGCTGTTACTTGGCTGTAGTTTGGGCACAAAACATCTGCACTGTGCTTAGCCAGAGTAGAGCAGGGAACTCAGCTGCAGAGCAGAGAGAGCACCTGGACCTCTGCTCTGGTAGTAGTCAGGCTTGGACTTTAGGGAAGTCTAGATCAGCTCAGCTCCTAGCATGTGCATTGTTTAAACAGGTGGGAGGTGACTCCAAGCCTAATCTCAGACCCACACTGACTTCAGCACAGATGTGTCTCTTGCACTTCCCTTCCAGTTGCAAATCAAGGTGTTGCTGGGTTCAACCTGCAGGTGTCAAATCCTGGAGAACCCCTTTTCTTGCTTTGTACCCCTGTTGTGATAGGAGATATTTAAGGCACTTGTGCTAACTGCTTCCAAGTTTAAATGGAATTTCTTTTTTCACGGAAACCTACCTCAAGCTAAGCAGCTTTGCCATATAGGGAAGTTGGGAAGTATGACTGATTTTTCCATATATTTGGGAAAGTAGAAAGTTAGAGGAGTTAGAGGAGAATCAAGTTAGACATACAAATAAGTGCACCTTGTTGTTGGACGAGTTTAGAGTGGCATTTTAAAAAGCTCTGATTTGATGCACATCCCCTTTCCTGTGCCCTGCATGAGACACATAAGTCAACATGTTTATTAACCAGTTCCTCTGAAGCCTGTATTTTTATCTTTGAATTAAAATTCCTCACTACACCAACCTCATTATCTGAAACAGCTGCTGATGACCACCATCATCAGCAGTAGCTCATGATGCTGGGGAGATGTTCCTGGAACAGATATATATAGCACAAATGTGTGCAGTGGCCAGCCTTGGAAATTACAGCTCTCTGTGTGTTCCATTGGACCTGTTCTTTCATCACTAGCCATTTATTCTGAGTAATATTGGATTATGCTGTTCCTTAATGCCAGACAGAAGTGGTTCCACTTGGAGTCTTTTGATTTCTGCCATATAAGGATGGATGTTCAAAACCACTCAAAACAATTCAGTCACATCTTATGGCCGTGTAACTGTCAGTGTGTGTGCATTCCCTTCCATTTTATTTTTCCTTCTGCAGAACACTGTGTTCTAGGTAGGAAACAGGTTCACTAGAGAATTAATTAATCTTTAGTGAGTCTCTTGCTGAATTTTCATGCTCCACAGAACTTCATGGTACAAACAATTTTATAAAAAGGAATTAACACTTTTTCCAAGAAAGTAACATCAGGATACCCAATCTGTGTAATTAAAGTGTTGAGAACGCTTGCTTGCATTCTGGAATAGGTACCAGATAAATAGCTGTTCATAGATTATTTGATAAGCTCTAGGATTCCTGTGCCCATTTATCATAGATGACATTTAGGGAAATGTATCTACTGCATGGACAGAAACAAATACACCTTTGAAAACCACAGCAGAACCTGCCAGAGTGCTTGTCCCTATCCTGAACTGACAGATGCCCACAGGAGTTTATGCTGACAGGCCTAGTGGCAAGTCATCCTTTTCCCGTCAGTCTGATTGAATTCCACATCTGGAAATTGAGCGTTCTTAATGCTTTTCGTCTAACTGAAATGTCTCTTTTAAACTGTAAGCCATTTATCTGAGTTCTAATCTCTCCTGCTGAGCTGTCACAGTCAAAAGGCAAATCTCCTTACTAGGCACACAGATGCTCTGAAGGTATAGGCAGGATTTCAATTTTAATGGGGACCTTTTGATCCCCCTAAAACAAAGTGCCCCAAGGACCCATGTCACACATTGCCTGAAAGGGCTCATCTGTGTCCCGTGTAGGCACAGAAAGCTAATTTGAGGTGAGCTGGCTGAAGGGTAGACATTTAACGCTGTATTTGCAGAAATTAGTCAGATGGGAAGGGGTTCATTTGCACAGGGCAGTGATATGTCATCTGCAGCATCCCTGCAACACAGTGAGAGATGGGAGTTGTGGGGGCACTTGTGAAATTGCCTCTGGTGATGGGAATGTGTTCATACGTGCTGTGAGCCAGCATCAGGACTCCAGGGTAGAAACCAGCTGCTCTTTACAAAGGGTGTGCAAGAACCCTGCCGAGGGCCAGGGGCTCTGTCCTGCTAATTCAGAGTGCTCTGTGCTAACTGGGATTATCTGCTTGTTTGAAGGTCAAGTGGCAGAAAGATGACATGGACAACAATTTGAATTTCTTCTCTGTCTCCTCGGATGGACGGATTGTGTCATGGACTTTAGTTAAGGTAAACAGTAGGTGGCAATTTCCTTTCCTGGCCAAATTATAACCACTTTTTTTTCCAAAGTTCAATGATGTATTAATTGTATTATTATTTATAATGAGCAAGATATGAAAAAAAGTGGCGGCAAAACATTTCTGGTTCAGTCACAGCTTGCTGTGGAATGTGGAGGACTGTGTTAAACTCTGAACTGAGCAGAATGAGCCACTTCTTACTTAGGGCCCAACCATCCTACATGCACCTACAGCATCCATTGGCTTGATTATGAGAGAACATTTTTCTGCTTCACAGATGCTGTAATTGAAGACTTATCCTTGCTCTGAAACCCTCCTTGTTCTGGGAGGATCATCCAGAGACAAGGTGGAATAATCTGCTTTTTTCTACAGTTTCAAGATTCCTACTCCCAAAGTGCTGCCCTATAGATTGCAATTCAGAAAGGGAGAGGAGAAGACATAAACTTCTCTCCTGCTCTGATAGAGTGAGTGACCAAGGTGGTACAGAGTAATTCAGGGCTGCTACATAGGAACCTGGTAGCTGCTGCCCAGTTCCCCAGAGCAGCTGGTGCAAGGAAAGGCAAGTTGGAATATTTCAGCCATGGAGCGGGGAGAAAGCTTGTGTTTGCAGCGACACACAATTGAGCAGGCAGAGGGTTTCCCATTGCCAGGACACTGCCTGCTCACATCCTAGAAAAGCTGTTAACTCATTTGTTTTCTCCTCTTTGATTACTTTTTCTTTTGCAGTACATGCAGTGGCAGAAGTGTTCCTAAATGTCCCCTAGATTTTAATCTCTCTGTCTTGACATGAGCTGTCTCTACTGGGTACTTGATTTTACATTTTGAAGAGTTCTGTTACTATTTTTTTTTTTTTAAACTTTAGAAATAATCAAATTACCCTGAATGGGGATTTGAAGCAGCTGTTCCATTATTTTCCAGTTAGCAAAGAATTTTCTTTATATCATTAGATACTCATTTCTTTAACCTTTCATTTAACCAAGCCATTCAAAGCTTGTCTGTTCTGAAAGTTTTAGGCCTTGCTGCCATGGCAAGGGTTTCATATCTAACATTATGTCTATTTTTAAGTCTCATGTTCACCCCAGGAGTTGGAGCCCCTTCTAATGAGCACAGTAGGAGTGCGCAGAGGGCACTGATAATTAGGTGCTTTCATAAACTCCTCCAGGTTCATACGCACAGCTTCAGTTACAAAAATCCCTCCACTAAGTTTGTCCCAAGTCCTTTTCTCTGAAAAGAGTGCTCAGAGCTCCCTAGATAGGAAACTAATACTGTTGCAGCATTCAACTCCTGTTTTATCCCCTGTATAGAAAAGCCAAAAGGATTTATGCTGAAGTGGGTAGTACACTCTTAGAGCTAAACACATCCAGGTAAGGTGACCTGGATGTTACACCTCTTGCCTGGGCCCCAGTGACTGGCTGTGCTCACATAACTGAGTGATCCTGTTTCACACGGGGGGTGAGACACACTGGATTAAACCTCTTTTACATTAAGCTTCAGAGAAGTGCCACAGCTTGGATATACTAAGAATCTGCAGACAGGTTCTGCTGACAACTCACCTGTAAAAGGGCTTTATGTAACGTTTCTGTGATTCAGCTGTGCTTAATTGTGTTCCCACATCATAAGGCTGTTTTTTTTTCTCCTGTCCCTTGAATGTGTTGATATAGCTAGTTAAGAGTCACCTGGTATGACTTCTAAGTCCTGCTTACACAGTGTTATTTCTACTTATTCCTTTCACTTCCTGGCTACAGCCATGCATGAAGTTGAATTCAAATTACCCCTGAAATTGCCAGAACTGATATGTACTTAGCAGGCGGGGTGAAATCCAACAAGTTTTATGTACATTCTTGTTTCTTTCTTCCAAGAGAAATTCCAAAGAGAAAGCAAGAAATAGAACAAAAAGGGTGCTTTGTTACAATCCATGGCTTTATGCACAGCAAGGAAGAATGAATGATTTGCTTGAAGTCCAGTTTTACAAGAGACTGATCTCTGAGTTTTATTTAGAATAAAATTAATGATACCGCAGATTTTCTACTTTGCAAATCCATTGTGCAAATATAGAGTAAATGAAAGAGAGCTTAATTAATCTTTTTGACAGGACTATCCAGAAGTAAAGCTTCTTCAGACACTGATAACTTTGACACTTCCAAAGCTGAGAGCACAAAGTGAATAAATGAATTCTTACTTCCAGCTGGACAACTGGCAAGCAGCACTCAAAATTTGGATAGAAGACTTCAAATTTTAGCTAAGGATGGTTGAGCTGCCTTGGCTGTGGTTCTCGTCTCCGTTAAAAACTGGCACAATCGCTTTGGACAAGCTTTCTGAAACACTCACGTGTTCACATTGTCATCTTGGCTTGGTTTTAGGTCATCAGGAAGGTGTAAAACTGAGGAGAAATGTGGAAATTCTGCAGCTGGGAAGCTGTGCTCTCCCTTCTTATATTCATGCAGTGACTTT
Source organism: Chrysolophus pictus (assembly GCA_037305975.1). Classification (NCBI taxonomy): domain Eukaryota; kingdom Metazoa; phylum Chordata; class Aves; order Galliformes; family Phasianidae; genus Chrysolophus; species Chrysolophus pictus. The sequence continues at coordinate 71,799,458 of CM074614.1, read as the reverse complement.
TGAGGAGAGCTGTCAGAATCATGGCAGGAATTTTTTGGTTGGGATGCAGTCTGGTACTGCTTCTTGGGGTGATTCTCATTGATCCTGGGTTTGACTAGCAGTCACAGCCCACCCTTCTTTTATGACTTGGAGCTGAATTGCTGAATAGGTCTGGGCCACTTTTGTCACTTGGGGTTAGTAAAAACAACTAAAGGGAAATAGGCAGCTGCAAGACCTAATTCGCTAATGCTTTCAAAATGCTTTACAGTTGTTCAGCAGAAGTAACAGAATATTGTTCAGTATTCCTGGAAGGCCGAGCTGTCAACAGTCTGTTTACCCAGAGGAATATATGAATGATTCTGTCGGTAAACAGCCTCAGGAACAGATGCATTTTCCAGACTGCAAGGCTGTGTACAAAAAAAAAAAAAAAAAAAAAAAAAAAAGCACAATGGGGAACACTGCATACGTAAGATCTTTTGTGAAGGCAGGAGCCTACAGAAGCTGCCCACAATGTGGGCCTTGGCCTGGTGGAGGTGCTGGGAGGCATCTTCAAAGAAAGGCTGCAGAACAACTTGCACTTAGATAGAAGGCCTCATGCAGACCATCTTTCTGCCAGAACAGAGTGAGTTTGCTGGCCTACCTGTCTGCCTGCCCTGGGCACACCAGTGAGACTCTGTTAGGCACACAGAATGTATTGACTTGTGGAGCTCCAAAGCTGCACATCAGACCTGACTTCGGTGGCCAACAGGCACGGCTTGGACATGGCAAACGCTATCAGAGAGCTGAGCAGAGGTGAGTTCAGCATGTTCTGACTGAGCTCCAGCAGCCCACCATGCTCCTGCTTGGATGGGCAGAGGGTAGTATGAGGAATGTGCTCTGCACCTGGATGCCCAGGGCACTGCTCTTCCTGTTCTTGCATACACACACCAGCATATATGACCTCTTTTTTCATATTATTTTTGTCTATACCTAATGAATCTGGCATATGCTGCAAGAAGAGTCACTAGCAGAAAATAAGATTCTGCAGGATGCAGGAGGCTTCTTGCTGCAGTCTCACAGAAAAGTTACTCCCATCAATAGGTAAAGGCTTGTGGTTAGTCAGCAGTGCAACCTAATGAGGAAGAAGTAAATTATGTTATGGATTTTGACCCTTTTAGGACCTTCTGTAAATGTGTTCCCTCAAAATATGATTAAAATGTCTTAGAAAATCTGTCTCCTCTGAGCTGTAGTACTGAATAAACACTCTCAAGGCCTTCTCACCCATTCCTGATGCAAAATTCCCTGGGTCTGACTTTTCCAGGCAAAATCTCTTTTTTCACATAAGTCCTGCTCTGGGTTTAGAGAAGCTCCAACTAAAGCTTGATTCACTGAGCTAAGAAGTTATGTTTTGTTCTCACAGTACTCCAGTGGGAAATCTGCAGATTCATGAAAACATCCAGTCCTCAGCCCACACTTCTCACTAATTTAATCTTTAGTTCTTTGTTCTTTTTATTAGCCCCAGGGTATTCTTATATTCACAACCAACTCCAATCTGCAGAGGTATTTTAATTCCCAGAGCTAGTCTAAGAATGAATCTTTGCCCTCTCTTTATTTCCTCAGACTCACCCACATGGTGTCTATTTTCATCTGTCTTCTGTTTCCTACCTAGATTGTAAACTCTTTGGGACACAGCCTTTTTTGCCCTGTGCTCATACAAAACCTTGCACTGCAGTGTTGTGCCCTGCGATGGTCTCTTTAGAGCTGTGTTGATAACAACATGGTGCACTTTAGCTATTTGTTGGTTATTCTTGTTGGTTGAATCTCAGAGTCTGAGAGATTGTGAGTTCTAGGACCTGAGGCTGCTCTAGGGACAACAGGAAGATGGTAAGAAGAGAGATCTGGTGAGGTAGTACATTATTAACCCTTAGTGTGGGTTTTAGCTGGCTCCACAGTTATACACAATACCCACGTTCCACTGTGCAGAGTGATTTCACCCAACACAATTCACGTTGACAGTGTCACCTTGCACTTGAAAGTACTGACCTCAAAACCCGAAGCTCAGGTGCCTGTGCCTGTGTGATACACAAGAGGCTCTCAGTACCAGCACACCAAAGCATCAGTTTCCTGGAGGTCTTATGTAAAGCAGCATGTTAGCAAATTGCCAGCTGTGGGCATGAAACATTAAACAATTTTTGGAAAGCTTTTTAAAATTCCTTCATAAAATTTGCCATTTGAAAGTACTGAATGTCTCTGTATTGTTGCTGTTGCTGTAAAGCCTGTTATTCATGTGGAATCTCCTCTGCCTGCAGAATGAGCTGGTTCATACAGATGTCATCAAGCTGTCAGCAGAGGGAACAACGATGCAGGGGCCAGAGGGTCTGCAGCTGCAAACAGTTGGTAGGAACCCAAGTCCTCACCATGCTGATGAATCACTTACTCAAAACATCAGGCATTCTGGGAAATTAAATTGGGAATGGGATGTTGAGAAAGAGAAGGGCTAAAGAACAGTTACTCCTTCTGGCTTTGAACATGTAGTAGGGTAAAGTCTGTCTGTAGCAATTGCCAAGGACCAGAAAGAGTGCCCAGGTGCTGGAATGGGCTGCCCACCACCTGGGAGGTGGTGAGGTCACTGACCCTGGAAGTGCTCAAGGAATGTTTAAACATTGTGTTGAGGGACATGGATTAGTGGGAACTATTGGTGGCAGGTGAACAGTTGGACTGGATGATCTTGTAGGTCTTTTCCAACCTTGGTGTTTCTATGATTCTATGACATCTCGGTGCAGACATGGCAAGGGAATTACCCAATTACAGAATAAGGTCAATTGTATTCCTCCTAACAAATGCTGATCTGAACTGGCCAAATCAAAATGAAAAGCAACCTTTCCTGAGTGCACGGTTCATCCAGCCTACAGTGCGATGTGCCTCATATGGCTCTCTAAAAGCATCAGGCCTATTCTGAGCTACTGTGTTAGACTTCCTCCATACAGGGTGGAGACTGCAGTTCTTCTAGGTTGAATCCCCTTATCCTTACTATCCTGTGTTTGATATAGGAGGGAATGAGTCAGCTGTGGAAGTCCCAGACTACACAGGGAGCCTTGAGGATTCCACTGATCATCTTACTGTATCCACTTTTTGCTCTGAAGCTGTGGTCTTGGTTTGGAGAAGGCACTTGCTCTGCATTTAGAAATGTTTCTAGGCTAGTAATTCCTGAATGTGTGTTTGTGGAAAGGTTTGCATTGCCACACAGATTGTAAGAGACCAGCGAAAGCTGAACACTGCAGAACTCCCAGAGGCGCTGGGATTATTTGTTAGTGTTGCTGGGAAATGGATTTTTCTAAGTCTTGCTTTGAATATTTAACAATCTATTTAAATGTTAAAAAAATGCAGACAGTATTACAGGGTTGAAACAACCTTAGCAATTCCTTTGAGGTCTACATTTTTTTAACGTTTAAGACATAAGGCTGTTTTCAGCTGCCTTTGCAGAAAGTTCTCTGTAATGACGTACTTCTGAACCTTCTCTGCTTGTTCTGATTTCTCCTCTGATGTTTGCTGTGCATTTCCCTTCTGGTCAGCAGACCAGATTGCTCTGGCACTCAGCAGACATCCATTTTCTGCTCAAGAACCTTACTGAAACTTTCTTTCACCACCATGAGAGTTTAGTTTATTGGATGATGTTGCATCTGTTATGGGAGCAGAAACCAGAGGATGTCAAGGAATCACATCCCATTGTGATTGATGCTTGTTTTATGTATGGGTTGCAGTACTGCTTGATTTTAGGCTTTTGAAGTAAGAAGAATCCTTGTGTGACTGCCAAAAGATTTGTTCTCAAATCACATCCTTTCCTGTTGGCTTTACTGAAGTGAGCCTGCTAAGTGGCTTCTGAGCCAAGGACAAGGAAGGACACAAGGAATTATCATGTTTCCTCTCTGGACCATTTAACACTTCAGAAAACATTTATGTGTTTGTGAAAACCAACCAAACAGAAGAGATTTGTTCTTCTCTAACAGGAGGCAGATCTGGTCCTCACTACTCTTACATTTGCAAAACATTTGCTACTCCCTCGATTGTGCTAGAGGATGCTGATTTGCTGGAGGTCCACAGAGGTAACTGGAGTCTTGGCAACCTTAGAGATGTTTGGAATCAAAGACAGACACTAGACACAATAATAGGCTTGGTAGGACCAAAGAACAGTAGTGACTGAGTGCAGAGTGCAGAGCTGATCTGTGTTCTTGTCTAGCAATGTCCTCGAGGTTATATCTGAGAGAGAAGTCTGAACCAGAAGCTGCAGTCTCTGGTGGGGGCTGAGGCTGATCCCGAAGAGAATGATGGAGACTCCCTTGGGTGCCCTTGCCTTCAGAGGCCATCTGGCAGGCGCTGCTAATCACAGGTCTGTGTCAGTTCTTCCTGGAGCACAGAGTTATTTTTTGTACAGACAGAATTCTCAGAGGCAGTCTTAGGGCATTTGTTGCCCTAAGCAACAAATGATGTCCTGTGACTGTTGTTATGCAAGGCTTTGGATCTCCTCACCAAGTATTCTTTGTGGCCAGCTAAGGGGCAGCCCAGTCCAGTGAGAAAGAGCACGAGGCAACTGCTCCGAGAGCTAAATTTGCTACTGACCTCCTGCATGTGTTCAAGTCAGTTCACCCTTCTTTCAGTTCACTTTCCCCTTCGTGAGTGTTGTTTCTTCAAATGGAAGGTCCTGGAGAAAGGCACAGTTTGGAAAGGGTTTTCAGGAGGGGTGGCTCTAACATTCTGGGAGAGCTTCTGGCTAATAAATCACTTCTGGAAACTTTGGCAATGAGCGTGTGCTGTGCAGATGAACCAATTTTCTGTATGACTCCTTTCTTTTTTTCACAGGCTGTGGGACATCTTTTGATTTTCACAAAAAGATAGACTATTTGTTTCTTGTTGGTACTGAAGAGGGAAAGATCTATAAGGTAAGAATGACTTCTTTGTCCCTTGTTTTACATCCCCTGACCCATGCTTGTCTTTCAGGTTTGTCATCTGAACTGTTTGCACAGACAGCAACAAAGTACAACTTCAGAGGCTGGTCCTGCCCACAGATCACTGTGGTGAGCCTGACACCAACACAGAGCCCCATAGGGTCACAGGCAGCTCTCTGCACAGACCCAATTAAAGCATTATTCTGCAGAAACGTTTTTTTCATGCAAACTGTGTCCCAGAATGCTTTGCAGATTGCAGCTGTGCAAGTGAGGCACTAACCATGATCAGAGCAGAAGTTAAAAGGCATCGATCGTCTGTCCTTATGGCTGTGGGAAATGGCAGGAAAAATTTCATCTCTTTTCCTTTTTAGACCTTTTGTGAGCAGTGAAACAAATGAAGCCTTTCTTCCTGTAGATTAATGTCCCCAAACCCTCCCTTCCACAATTACATCCCAGCTCCTTTCTCATTGTCCTCCTATCTCCAGTTTCTCACTGCCTCCCCTTATTCTTCCTCTCTCTTACCACCTCAGTGCTGTCTGACCTCAATGACTTTGTCCCACCTCCATGCTACAGCCCACCTCCTGTTTGGTGCCTTCCTGCAGCCAGATGCCAAACAGCTACAGTGGTGAGGAAAGGGGCTGAGTTTTGATTGCCTTTCCCTCATTAGGGGCATTGCCCAGATGCTTGCATTCTGCAGCCATCCCTTTTTATGAAATGTGTAAGACTTTAATATTGTCAAGTCCTCTCTGCAGCCAACTTTGGCTAAAATTGCTGGTGAGGTCAAAAGTTGTTTGAGATGAGAGAAGCAGACAGCAGAGACAGACGTTTTTTTTTCTTAAGAAAACAAGATAAAAATAGGAAGTTTTGATCTCTGCTATAGTTAGCCCTGAAAATTAAGCTTGTTACTGCTTGTGTTACTCATATAACTTTTGTTTGACTTGCATTCCTCCAAGCTGGCTTTTTGGCTTTGTTAACATCATAGCCACAGCCCTTCAGCATTAGGAATGGATCATCACTGGGAGGCTGGGATGCAAAGCAGAGCCATCCAGTTATCCCTTGAGGATACTGCAAACTCCTTCTGTCCTTCCTGCAAAATGGAAACAAAACAGAAAAAAAGAATCCAAAGGGATTTGTATTCTGAAATGAATTTCAATCATGTAGGCAAAACAGACGTAACAGATATGTATTCCTTCCAGAGGGATGAAGCTGAAGAAAATTTACTCCTCTTCCAGGTAATATCTAGGGAAGGTTTCTGATCAGTGCTCACTTTCATTTGACAAGACAGATGCATAAGGGAGCTGGGAGCAGTGGGGTGCTGGGCTGATGGGTGATGGACAGTGGTGTAGGTGCAGTGGCTTTTCATTGATGCTTTCAAAGTACAATGCATCTGTTCAGTTACAGGCAGATGTTGAGTTGGCTGATTGCCTACGGTAGTTGGTACCCTGGGTATTGTACTCTGATTTGTTTGAACACTGTTGCATCTAGTCCCGATCGAAATGCAGGAAGGAACCACAGGTTTTAGTTTCCTCTATGCTAGAGTGCAGGATGTGAGTACAAAACTGGATGTCAGCATTAGGTGGGGCCATCAGTTACCCTTTGGGAGAAATGGCCAGACTGCTATCCAGGCTGAGTTACACAGCAGAGAGAATCCTCCGTGGATGTGGATTGAGTCAGAACAGAATTTGGTGGTGATTGCATTGACAGAGCTGTATGTGGTCCTGCTTTCAACGATCTTCAGTGAAACAAGAGATAGGAGAATTTTAACACATTGATCCCAGGCATGAATTCCAGGCATTTTAACCACTTTTTGAGTGGACAAATGCAGAGAAAGACTGTTGCACAGGATATTTTCTTTTATTGATACTAATGCTGATTTTGGGGTTACTGATGAGGAACAAAGTATTCCTGTGGCTTTGGTGGGCATTGGAGAAATATGGGGCCACTGTCACATTGTGCCAACCAACCTGTCAAATTCAGGTGTTGCCATGAGAAGGAGGAGGCAATTGTCCATTAGATTGTATGGAATAACACAGAGATGAGAAATCTTCAGTGCCTAGACAAGCAAGCCTTTGCAGTATCCACAAAAAATGGGGGGGGAAGTTCTTGTACCCTCAGTGTTACCCAAGAGTTTTCTACAAGAAGTTTCAGAAGTTTTGGAATCAACAAGTTGCTGCTGCTCCAGACATTTCTCAGGGATTACTGCACGCTTTAATTCCAGCTCTTATTGAAAACTGCACATTTGAACCTTGCATGTTGTGTGAGCCAAGTATCAAACATGGAATGCTCTATGCACAGGCTGAATTTTAGATTATTTATTAAATAAATTGAGAAATGAATTTCAGAGAGGCATTTTTCCAAAGACTGTGCATGTCCACAAATAGCATTATAATATGTTAATTCTTCAGCTGCAGAATGATTACAGTGAATTTTAAAAATGGCTTAGTTAATAGCCCTTCTGAAGCCAAGAAATCATTATCTTAATTATACACAGAACCATCTATTGCCCTTTTTACACAGAGGACAAATTGTTTCCGTATTAATGTATTTTTGTCATGCAAAACTGCCTCTTTGCATATCGTGTTTGCTGTTTAGGAATTGTTCAGCTTTGGTGCCAGAAAGGATGGGTCTCTGAGATTGACGTTAGAACGCTCAGCTTTTTGGTCAGAATTATTTTTTTGATCAGCAGAGCTTCACACCAAACAAGTTGTGATAAAATTTGAGCATTTTCATACGAGAGAGGGTTTTTCTTTCTCTTGTAGTTGGTTTGCTTGAGTTAAGGAAACAAATCTCAGTGCGAGTCTGTACAGAAAGAGTGATTCTTATCTTAACAAAGCTGTTTTCACATGCTCTCATTCTCTTGTACCAAGCACTGGGACATTTGTATCTGTGTGGTCAGGCCAGGCAGTCCACAACATGGGACGCATTTGTGTTGGCAGTTTCTGAAGAGCAGCTGGGTGTCCTGATCTGCCTGGGAACGCTGGCTCTGGGCTGTACTCTGTCTGCTGCCAGATACAACACTCCTTTGAACAATGTTTTTTATTGTATTTACCTTGAGCCTCAGTATTTCTGATACTGAACTGTAAAACATTCCACATTATAAGCACATGTATAACTGTCAATTCAACGTGGAAACTGAGCAGTGTTGTGTCAGGTTAACATTTGGGATAAATTGAAATGCTTTTAATGAAGGCTATGAATAAACTGTGTTCCTTGCAGTTGTCCTTTCCTCCCAGTATTCCTCCCATTTGTTTTATAACTTGTTGCCAGACATCTTATTACTTGTGTTCTGTATTACTTTCTTGCTTTCCTGTCCCATCATAAAAATACAATTTACTATTCATATACACATACCACCACTGAAATAGGAGAAAAACACTTTCAGCATATTTGAGAAGCACTCTAGAGGATCACATAGGCTGCACAAATGCCTGCTCCCTGATCAACTCATCCTCTTCAAAGCTATCTTGTCAGAAGTTAAGCGTCACATTTTCCAGCAGTTTTGTTTTTCGCCTTGACGTGCGTCTAATAATGGTATAGTTTTTAAAATGAATAGCAGGAGACGACATTGCCAGCAGTTTTAGGTAACTCAGAAATTCTTATTCATTAAAGTCAAACTTCTTTCTGAACTAATTTCATGGTGTTCCTTCAAAGTGGGAAGTTTCTTCCATGGTATTCCTTCAAAGTTCCTTCTTCTTGGGAAGGCCACGGCTGTGTGTCACGCATCAGAGATGTGTCACTGAAGGTCTGGATAGACATGGCGTGTAGGGTCGGCAGTGCCAGAGCACAGGGTATGGCACATGGAGTTTATTTTTCACAAGTGACACCAGCCAGGCCGTACAGAACCCCTTTTGCTGTTTATTTAATGAGAAAGCTTCAGGTGCCTTTCCTGCCAAGGCCTGGAGCTCAGCTCCAAGCCAAACTTGCAGACTGCAGACCCTGTGTTGAGGGTCAGAACGTCCCAGAGTGTTTCCCACCATACTGGTACTGGAGAGCTGCCTTGATCACAGACTCAACTCCAGTAAGGCTCTAAAAACAGAGCACTAAGCATTACAGATCTGTTGGATGCTGACAGATCTTGTTAAGATCTCACTGATCAAAGCCGTCAGGTATTAAGGACCTTCAATCCACCTACTTGGAAAGACAACCAAATAAAGCAGCCTCTCTCTTGTGATGAATTACTTGTGACCTATTCTGTCTGTTCCCAGCAAAGTGACTTTCAAAACAAGCCAAGTATCAATTTTCCCGGTGACTGAACATTGTGAATTATGAAGCAAAGTTACGGAACATGCCATTAAGGGTGATTTCGTTACCATAATTACATGCGAGCACAGTTGCTCAGAGCCAGAGTATGCACCAAACTATTAGCAAGCTGTTGGCACCCTCAGTAAATTTCAGAGGGACACGAGCCCCTTCCTGTTTCAGTTTCCTGCCATGGCCACCCTCCTGGGGATGGTACAGCTGATGCAATGCGCAGACTTCAGCACTCCTAATCCTGTACCTGTCCTTAACACACAAGGATATTGTAAACAAAGCAGGTGAGAGTTACCAGACAGTGAATGTCATGTGCAATAAGTAGTTAAGCCTCCTGATTAGTTAGAGCTTTGGTTTGCAAGAATTAAAGTCATGCAACACTTCAGCAATCCTGCTGCTCGGGCAGATGATGTTTTGCTGCATTCCGCAGGGAGTAGAGAAAGGTGCTCAAAAGTCCTTGTAGTGACAGTACTGAGGCAGACTGACAGAAAATCCTGAGACCAACCCAAACTTGCCATGTAGATATGGCTTGCATATGAAAAAACAACCAAGAGAGCATTACTTGTAAGTAGGGATCCTTGTGGCTAATGAAGGAGGCCTTCTGTGGGAGGAAGGTGGGGGAGAATAACCTCATTTTTCTGTGAACGTGGACCTGGCAGGATCCTGATCGAGTCCCATATCCTGTTTGTGCCAGCAAGTGGATCATCTTTTCTTCTCCCTTTCATGAGCTCACATAGCCAGCAGGGCACAGGGAGGCCTAGCAGCCCAAAGGGAGCATTCCTCAGTGCTGGACAGCCTCCAGGGTTCTCACACCCTCTGGGAAGTCATGAGCAGCATGGGAAGAGACACAGGGCAGGGCTGTGTGGTGGGGCATGCTGCTGGGACTAGCTGTCACAGGATGATGGCAGAGAAGGGGCTGTAGACATATTCCTAAAACTTGTTAGAGCCAAAGGCTCTGATAGATCTTCCTTGTGCTGAGAATACCATTACTGGAGGTTTTAACTGGAACAGTCCAAATGCACACTGTTGGTGTGCTCTTGTGCAACATGAGTGTCATTTTCCACTTTCTGAGAGCCCACTACAGAGACACTGCAGGAGGTGAGGGAGCTCCTACCGTGCAGAATAGGCTCTGTATCCTGCCTCCAGCTTTAAATCCAGCCTATTCCCATCTGTATGTCTGGCTCAATATTGCCTTCAGTTGGGGTGAAGCAGCATGTGCTAAATGATGTTTGTAGCACTCCTGGGTACCGGCTGCCTCTTCCCAGCCAGCCCAGACGAGCCTGGGAGGCCATACAAATATTTGCACCAGTCTTTCTCTGGAAGAAGGTCTAGCTCTGATTAGTGACTAGTTCTTTCCATTGCAGTGTTCAAAATGCTATTCAAGCCAGTTTCTGGATGTGTTTGAAGCCCATCACATGGCTGTGGATTCAGTCAGCTGGAATCCCTATCACTTGAAAATCTTCATTTCCTGCAGCTCTGACTGGACAGTCAAGATCTGGGATCACACCATCAAGTGAGTCCTACTGGGTCCTGGCATGGGTAGTGAGGTCCAGGCTAATCCATCTGCATGTGTTGATTCTGCTCAAACCTGAGGCTGTTTCACTCTAAGATGCTGATATTGCTGTCTTATCTCTGTTCTTGATGGCTGATGAGTCAATCTAAAGGATGACGTACAAAGTCTAGCCTTGCTCCAGAACTCTGCCAAGAAGTGCAGCTCAAGCAAACAACCTCACTGCCTGGCCGTGGAACTGTCTGCATTTCAGACTTGCTGTGGCAGGGTGATTCTTCTAGAACAATGGCATAGAGAAGTGCTGGTAGGTTGCCTCAGGAGCCAGAAGCCTCCTAATAGAGGCAAAAAATTTAAAAAAAAATTGGAACATTTAAAAATCCATAGTGAAGTTCAGAGTTAGTGGTTGAGAAATGTCTGGTTTCAATCAGGAAACTGATTTCATTGTAAAGCGGTCAGAGTCAAATGTTTTCTCTTGCCAATACTCCTCTAATATTCAATGTCAGAGGTACAAAGAGGGAAGATCACTTTTTCCCATATGATCATTTAAGCACAGAGTCTCCCTCTCACTGTGTGCAGTAAAAGCTTTCAAAACACTTGCAGAAAGAAAGCAACATGCTTCTTTTCTTCTCAGTGCAGTGGGATTAGGTTGAGGTTCAACTCTGCAATGCCCTTGGCTCAGACCCTGGCTAGTGTTTGGTGTAAGAAAGTATCCTATATCCCATTTCTGAAGCTGGCATTTAACACAGGCTGCAACATCCAAGCATTTATATCTCAGTGTTTCACTTTCAGACTGATATGTTTTTAACTGAGCCTGGATCTCTCTTTACAGGACTCCGATGTTTATTTATGACCTGAATGCTGCTGTAGGGGATGTTGCCTGGTCCCCTTACTCTTCCACGGTCTTTGCAGCAGTCACCACCGATGGCAAGGTGAGTGACTGATTTTCTCAGCAGACTGAGAAAAAGACAAGGGAGATGAAGGCCAAGTATGAGGCCTGGTCAGACCAATCCTGGCTAGGCAGATCTGGAAGCTGAGGATCGGCCGCCAGCAGGAATCCAGCCCAGTGACTGAAGCTGGTTTGTCTGAGGCGTGCCGGGGCTTCATAGAGAGGCAGGGTCACTTTGGTGACTTGAGGCTCCAAAACTACTAATTCCACTTTTTATCAATCTGATTTCAGAGGACATGGATGTCCAGTGGAACTGAGAAAACCTAGGCAGCAGCATTTCTTACTCCTCTTACCATGGGCCTTGCCACACTTATAAAAGCAACCAGGCCAGCTGTGCAGCAAACTGATGTTAAATCACAAATCGGTGAGCTCTTAGCAGATACTGAAGATCAGCTGCATGTCTTGTGCAGCTTGACAAAATCTTCATAGATGCATATGGCCATTCTTCTATAAGCATGGATCCTTCTTGATGGGACCGTACCCATCAATGGTGAATCTTAGAGGACAGAAAGGAAAACTAGACAGGAACCTGGGAACAAACTGTTTTTCCTATGTTCTCCTGCCCTTGGCATGCATATTGCTGGGCATGCACTGTTTACTCTTTCCTGATGCTGCTCTCTCTGCATTGAGATGAGTGTTGCAAGCACACGCAAGTTCCAGCTTCTTCATGCTGATGACATCAAAGGGGATGTACTGCTTGCAGTGGTACATGCCAAGAGAAAAACATTTAACTCTCTCTGTGTGAAAACAGTTCATTAATGAGTGCTTCCCTGGAGATGGATAGATGATGGTGCTGAAGAGAAGAGCACCTCCAGCATGAGCTGATACCCAGGCATTGATTCAAGGTACAGGGAAGCAACAGAATTAAGTAAATATATACTTAAAATGTTACAAAAATAAATAAATAAATAATAAAACATTAAAAAATCAGTTATAATAATATACCCAGGCTTAGCCAGCAGAACTTTGTTCCCATTAAATAAAATGAAATCAGCATTTTCCTTCTTTGTCAGGCTGTCTCCAAGAGTAATGACTTGATAATGAAGTACTTAGAACAATCCTAATGTTGAGTTGATGGCAGTTATATTTTTGCCCCTAGCCATCCATTCTGGTAGCTCAGATTGGTTAATTTGGGCCTGGCAAGTAGCCAGGGCACGTAGCTATCTGTCAATAATGTTTTTGTACTGTAAGACTACATTGCTCTGTCGCCACGGGCTGCATGTTCTGCTGATGTAGATTGGAAAGTCTATGCAGTTTGGCCAAATTACTCCAGAAAAAAGATGGCCTTTATATATCCATATCGCTGAATTAGCAGCTTTATTGCAGTTTAACCTTTATATTGTAGCAAAAAATTCATTTCACTGATACAGTGGCTGAGGCTGAGAATTTGTCTCACTAAGCAATGGAGATATCTTTACTGGTGCACCTGGGCCTCCCTAAGAATTTCAGGTTACTGCAGCCTGAAGAAAGGAGCATTGGTGCTTCTCCGTCTGCAGGCAGAATAGCTTGGGCCATTTATGCATTCCCCTTCTCCTGTATACCAAGTGTGTTCCCTACAAGAACACTTATCTGAGCCCCAAACCTGAACAGAGTTCACTGAAAACTGGGCTGAGCAGAGCAGAGGCATGTTAGTCTGTGTCTAACTATGTGTCTAACTGTGTCTAACTGTGTCTAACTGTGGCATCTAACTGTGGGGAAGAGGAAGAAATGTCTGCAGGCAGTGAGACACTCTGGGCACTACTCACTTGAGCCAGGTTCTTTGTCAGAGCTTTACCCATTGCAGAGAAGCTCCTATGGACTTGAAATGTGCAATGAGGTGTTTCCATCCCAGCTCTTGTCTTAGCCACTGCTGTCATGGTTCTAATTATGTTACTGCAGAGACACACTAGCTACGTTATCTATGAGCTTAGAGTTCTTATGGGGCTGTGGATAGGACAGAAAACTAGCTTGCCTGGCAGTGCTGCACCTAGGATATTTTATGTGGAGTAGGATCTCAGTTTGCTCTATGCCTTTAATCTCTCAAAAGTGACCATCATTGGGTTGTCTAGCAGGAAAGACTGAGGTAAGAGCTGCTTTGCTGTTGCAGTAGACTGGCCAGGACTGATGCTGAAAGCAATCCTGGTCCTCTGCACTAACCAGCAAGATAGGTCTGAGATATGGTTTAGCTTATGTTTTAAACAAAATCTGTTAGATCTTCAGTAGAAGTGGTTGTTTACAACCTTTTCATTCTGGAGGATATTCCACTTTGTACTAGAACTCACTCTTTGGGAGTAACTCAGCACTTTGCAAAGGACAGGCTCTACTAATGCTGGGAAAAAAAATCTACGTTAACAGGATATAGAAAACTACAGGACTTGAGCCAGAAAATAAAACATTAAAGGCCTCCTGCTCAGAAGCAGCCTCTAATTTTGCATCCACGTATAATTATGCCTGCAATACTTGAAGGTTGCCTGGAGGTGGGATCAGGCCCTCATTGCAATCTTAAAGCGATGTTGGTTATATTTTGAAAAGCACATTTCTTTACTCAAGTTGATGTGTCCAGAATGTTTGTATTGCCTCCCTGTTGATTAGACTGACTTGGAAATTATTCTAACAATCTCCTGATACACATGACTCCAGGAGGTGCATATTTAAGAAAAGCTGTAAATATCTGGAGCATTATATTAAAATCTATGTGTTGGCAGCTGGGCATCTGCTTCAGACAGCACCACCTCTTCATAAAGAACCAAGTGAGCACGTTCTGCAGCTGGTGCGATGGACAGTAAATACTCCTGTTTATCATGTTCTGGATAATTTCCTTAGTGTCCTGCTCTGCCTGATGGCCGTTTCATTTCAGAGTGAGCATAAATGATTTGCAATGAAAATTGAAATAAAGTAAAATGATCCCTGAGATGTGCACATCTGTGCCAACACTGCCTGAAAAGAAGCTCCCAATTCTATAGCTAAATAAGTGGCTTGATTTTAAAAGGATAGACTGTCAGCTGGTTTTATGGGTGAGCTCAGAGTGGTTGCTAGTGAGCATTTGGCTTTGGTTTTAGTCAGTTTGCTAAGTCAGATGCAGTTCTGTACTGTGATTGCATTTCAAATGACGGGATGTTCCTTGAAGACTCCACAGTGTTTCCTAAAGCAGGCAGGTGGAGATACCTGTTATTTCTGAACATGAGACCTGCAGCATAGTTGGCTGACTGCAGCTCTGCGGCCCCACCAGGCCATCTCCTGCAGGGACCTGTGTGCAAATATTGATATGATTAGCAGTGAAATAAAATGAGGCTAGATAACACCTTGTTTCCATGGTTTTAGGTTGTAAATGGTAGAATCCTGACATGAAATAAAAAGAATAGCTGAGATGTGAGGCCTGCTTTGGAAATAGTAAAGTACTGTGGAGGTGGATTTGGATGCCTAACTCCTACATTTAGGGAACAAGAGATCTAGTGATGCTGTCCAGCTTATTGTAAGGATAGAAGACAGGGAAATGGATGGAGTGGGATTCAGTCCCTGTAACATTCAGCTGGATTTTTATTTGGGATCTTGGTTTGAGCCTCAAACTAACACTTAAAGCAGAAATGAGTATCAAAACACATAAAAGCAGGACTCAAACCTGAAATTTCTCTCTCAAGGTTCTTTACTTCCTTTCCTTAAGAAAGGAAATGATGTTGGCAGGTTGTGCTGTGCAATAGCAGTGGCACAGAACTCTGAGTCTGGCTCACTCATGTGAATGTTTTCTCCTTCTGAATTGATCCAAGAGTTCTCATGCCTGTTAAAAAAGCCAGAGGCTCCTGTTGCAAGTGTTCCCAAATGTCTGGATCCCAGGCTAGAGGCCACAGCCACCTTGTGGAATGACTAATGGTGCTGTCAAGCTGGGTTTGGTCAGTCTGGAAAAGGAGTAACTTTGCAGATACCTAACAGCAAACTGTCAGTGCCTATAAATAGGTCATCGAGAAGTTAGAGCCAGGTTCTTCAGAGCAGCGCATGAAAGGATGATTCTTGAAATTAGGAAGAACTTCTTTCCTACAAGACTGGAACGGGCTGCTTGGAGAAACTGTGGATGCCCCATCCCTGGAGATGTTCAAGGCCAGGCTGGATGGGCCATTGTACAACTTGATGTAGTAGAAAGTGTCCAAGCCTATAGCAGAGATGTTGGAACTGGATGGTCTTTAAGGGCCCTTCCAACTCAAACCATTCTATGATTCTATGACAACAGCTAGAATGAGTTGAAACGAGTGATTTGGACTGGATATAAGAAAAAACCTTTTCATCAGGAATGCAGTCAAGCAGTGCAGCATCTTACTCAAAGAGAGTGTACCATCTCTGTGCACAGAGTTCTTAAAGACCAGGTTGTGTGGAGCCCTGAACAAGCACGTATGATCTCAGGAGGTTGGACTAGAGACTTCTGGGAGTCTCTTCTACCCTGAATTATCTTCTAACCCTGAGACACTACATCCTTATGTGAGAAGGAGGATCCCAGGGCTTTTACAGCAGGAGGCATGCACTAAGTACAAGTGCATTTGCTCTTCTGTTTTTGTGGTTTGTGTCCTTCATGACTAATACAGCAAGGGGAGGATGATGTTACAGTTATCCTTAGTAAATATTGATAGCTTCAAGATAAATGTCATCTGAGTGTGCATTCTGCAAAGAAAGCCACTCAGGCATATGCTTCATGGCCCTTCCCCCGGTTACTGAAGCTGTTGACATTCAAGATATGAAATCCTTGAGATGCCCCAAACCTTCAGGAAATTAACTAATGCCTTGGGCTTCTCAGGAAAAGAGTATACCCTATCCTGATGAAATAAACAGATTTTACTGAACAACTGTTTTATATAAGAAGTCTTGAAGACCAGGTTTCTGTCGTGTCTTATGTACAGGGTAAGATGCTGAAGAAATGCATGTCATCTTGATAGCCATCATTTCCCAGATAGGAGAGAAACACTTGTCAAGCACTGCTGTGTTTGTGTTTATGGAACAATTCACAGAGACTTTCTGCCTATTTAACTTCGACTAGAAGCAAAAACCAATCTTTCTGTCTTTAAAACTTGTGTGACTTTGCAAATAAGAGCCCTGCCTAACATTTCAGGTACGCTGGTACTTCTTTGGGTGTGTTGGACCTTCTCCTGCCTCACCTTGTTGAACATGAGTCAAGCATACTGGCAGACCTCTCAGCATTGCTCAATGCTTTTGCCCAAGAAAATGAGGGTTGTGAACTCCCAACAGCTGCAGATGTCTTTCCCTGCCATGTCCATGTATTTCCTCCTATGCTTCTGTAGTAGTCTACCTGAGCCTTGCATGGCCTCCACTATCTCTGTAAGGCTGGACAATCACTAGGGTGTGAAAACAGTGAGTACAGATCTCTTTCTCATCATACAGAAGGACCTCTGAGCGGGCTGACGCATGTAGAGACTTTCTTAAAATGGCTTCTAAATTGCATTCACAGCGAAGTGGTTGTTTTCCAGTAAAACTGTTCATTTTCTTCCACCACAAAACATAAAAGGCTCTTTCTTATTCCCTGCTGAATCTTTAAGATTGATGTGGATGGATGGGCAGACTCCTGTCTGCTTTAAAACAAGGGTTGGTGACATGACAAAGCTAAGTGAGGTAGATGGGCAGAGTCCGTAGGATTAATGCTGCCTTCTTCTTACTCTGTGCCAACCAGGCTGCACTTGCTTTTCTTCCTCCAGCCAGCACACTCTCTTTGCAATAGGATTTCTCTCCCCAGAAATTGCTCTAAGTCCAGAAGGCTTTGGTGTGTTTGTACAGGGTCTGATTCCTCACCTCTATCCTGCTGCATCTCCCATGCTATCATGGGGTGTGCTGGTAAGCTCCAGACCTAAAGATGCATCTGGCAGCTGAGGACATATCTGCTCACTGCCTCATGTCCCATAGCAACTGTGTCACTGGTGAGGCAGTTCTGTGAGCACAGTGGTTGTTTTTGGTGAAAAAAGAAACTGACGAATTTAAACCTCTTCCATCAGTGTTTTTTTGCATGGTTTGTTTTTTATTCAGATGCTCCCAGGCGAGTTTTTCATTACTGTAGCTATTGCTCTTTCAGGTTATGAAATACAGCGTTTAAACAAAACCCACCCTGCTGAGACTAACTAGTTCATTCAGCCACACAGGACCCAAGTTTGCTCTTTTCTGCTTGTATGAATGTATGTGCAGGGACAAATGCCTTGGGTAGCATCTCCAAAGATACCTTTAATTAACCTGTTTGACTTTGCATGACTTTGCTTACTGAGCCTATCAGGAGTATCTGAGAGAGTTTAGAAAGCTGCTCATAGATGCTTTTCTGCTCTTTGCTATCAGCAGCCACTAAGAATGACCCCTCACTTAGGTTTGAATTTGCAAGTGGTGACAGTTGGCATTAAGGCCACTAAGACCCCCTCATCTGTATGCCCCATCCTCCTGTACAGAGGCAGCAACTTGTGAGCCTTGATGTTTATTGTTTGGCATTTTACAACAACCTGAAATCTGTGCTCGTTCTTTTTAAATGCCAGTCTCCAAGCCATGACAGTTCAATATCTGTCTTATGAATAGCTTTGCTGGCCTGCCACGGGGCAGACAGTGGCAGACAGCAGGGACTGCGTACCCCACCAGACAGTGAGCTGCCTGTGCTTGCACCATAGCCTGTCTTCTCACCCACTCCAGCAACCAGTGCCTACTGTGTGGGGCATAGCCAGGAACCAGGACGTGGGAAGGGATGGAGCCTGATCCTGATCTAAGAAGAGGCAGTCTCAGCCTGACGCCAGGGGCTGGAATGTGGGTCACTGTAGGAATGGAGCAGGGGTACTGGCACAACTGGTATGTATTCATGTGGCATAGCCCAGTAACCAGTAAGGAGCTGGTTGAAACAGCCTCTCAGTTCTTCACCAGTTCTCTGAGATGGGATATCAGAGTAGGGAAGTGTTGAGGACTGGAGGAAAGACTTTCTGCTCAGTCTTCAAAGGCATGACAGTGCAGGAAAGATTAGGCAGCCTAAATACACTATCCAGAGAGATACCAAATGGTATATTTGTAAGCACTTCTAGATCAAAGAGCAACCAGTCTAGAAAGGCTTCTGTAAGGCCATATCATGTAAAACTGATCTAATACAGTTTTGAGAGTAACAGCCCTGGTACAAAACATCTATAGAGGATGACTTTAGGAACACAAATCCATAAAGAAAGGTGAGAAGATGGATATGGCATGGTGGAAATCATCCTCGGCAGAGCGCATGAAGACTGGGACTGGCACTGAAACCAGCAGCAATTATGGTAGGACTAAGGGGACAGGACTTAAAAGTGCTTTAGTGCCAGAACTGAAACTGTAAATGAGCTCAACAGCCTCAGCAGCAATTTGCAGTCAGTGAGATGAAATTCAATAAAGACACAAACCAAATGTGCAATATTAAATGAGCACTAACTGGGAAGCAGCAGGACCATAAGGCTGGGACTGGCTGCACCACCATGCTCCTGCCAACACCGCAGCTGTGCTTCTAGCTCAGTCCCTGGGAGATGCTGGGGGCACTCACCCCAGGAGCACCAGTGGGGTTCAGACTGGATGTGCTGGACATCTCTTCTGTTGGAGCAGGGATGGCAGCACAGCGTGGAGGTACCAACTGCTTCTGCCACACTGGCATCACACAAGTTCACTGCAGATTAGTTTCTCTCTTTGGCTTTCACCTTTCAGAAGCAATCTGAAAAGTAACAAATTAAATTTAGTATAATACCAGGCAGCAAAAGGCTTTGTGAGGAGGTGTGAGAAACATTAACTCAATCTCTGATTCATTCCAATGCATGCTATTAATGTTAGAGAGGAAAAATTAAAAGAGTCATTGGCAACATAAGAAAATCTTATTAGACCAAACTGAAGTGCATCCAGCTCTGGTGTATGATGTGTCAGCTATTTAGCACCAGATAACAGCATTCAGGAGTATGCAGGACCAAGACATGCAGGAGATTATCATAATCACTGAGACTGCCAGAGCAGAGCTGGTTGGCAGGAAGTGCTGACTGACAGGAAAATTAGCTCAGATACATGGGCACTTTCTTGTAAAACAATGTGACAGGGCTTTCTGAGGAGGTTAAATGGTCCTCAGCCTGTCTGAATGAATAACAGCTCTTCCACATGCTGAGGCTTTGGTTTCCTGCTGCCTTGTGGGAGCTCAGTCAAATCGGCTGAGGTTGTTTTCTTACCATGTCAAATCAGGAGTGACCCAGTTCTTAGTGAATGAGCAAGAGAAGAGAGATGAAGCCCTAAAGAGAAGCTCTCCCCTACAGCCCTGTGTTAAGCCAGGTGGTACAGAACTTCTCTTCCTACTGTTGTGCACCCCAGAGCAGCATGCAGAGATGCTGCAGTGCTGACATACTGCAGACCTGGGGGATGTGCTTGGTGTTCTCCTGCACTCCAAGGTGTGCAGCCAGCCCTGGATAGTGAACCTGCCCAGACCAAGCAGAAGCTTTAATGGATGTCTGCTCATCTTCCTGAGCATAAAGCTAGCACAGAGATTGCTGTAACAGGGCTGGGGCCAGTCCTTCTCCCCTAGAATGTATTTGTCGGTCTGGCACTGGTATCAGGCAGCAGAAGATCTGCATTCCTAAGCCATCCTTGCAGAAGCAGTGCAGCAATGAAAGTTTCCTGAGTCAGGTCCTCTGCCCTCCTGTGGAACGTCTGCCTGCCCTGTGCATTGGAGGGACCAAGGAGTGTCTTAAAACTCATTCAAGTTACTAATGTAAATTGAAAACATCTTACAGAGAATGAACAGGAGCTGCTCTCCTGATTGACCTGGCTGCAGTGAGACTATAGCAATTGCATAAAATAAGTCCTCCACCACACGAGGCAGTTTGGCCTCGATGCAAGCAGGGCCTGCCCTGCCTGCACAATGCCTTTAGGAAGTTCCAGTGCAAGGGTTGGGGGTCATCTGCCAACTCGTTAAATATGTGACTTGAGATTTTGAAACAAGTCATCTGTGGCGTTTGCCAGTGGGTGAGGTATCATGATTCAGTCAAGGAAATTAGGGAAATCCATCACACAGACAGTTAAAGTCAAGCAGTGAAAGAGACGTCAACAGGTAAAGGGCAGCGTGATGTGCAGCATGATATTAAATCATCCCTCACCTTTTGCTCTTGCACCAATTTTTTTCTTTGTTGCCAAGTTACCAGGTACATCTGCTTTGCTCTTACATACATACATAGTTTCTCCCAGCGTGGGTTTTGGTTGGTACCAGGTTGTTTTTGAGCACACTGGCACTGTTCTGGCCACTGGTGGGGGACGAGGCCTTGTAAATTCAGGAGAAAAGGACAGCTTCTGTTTGAGGCACGCAGTAAAGGTCTGGGTAGTTTGTGGGCTCCCATCTTCATAGGCCACAAAAGTTGAGTAGGCTGCTGTGCTGTAGGACAGTGGGTGACAGCTGGGTGAGGGCAGAGGGGTGCAGATCACCTTGGAGCTGCTACAGCTGCTGGGCTGTGGGACGTTGGGCTGGCCTTTGGGTTAAAGGTACAGTTTGCAGAGTGAGCAGGGAGACGTGAAGTGTTTAAAATTAAGAACATGGTTTGATGCTGGAGCTGTAGCAACAGCCTTGGATTTACGCTGTGCCAAGCTTACAGAGTGGCCATGCAGAGTCTCAGTGGGGAGTTATTGGTTGTGGGATATATTTGCATGATTCTGGATGTGACTGAGCTGGATTTCTTCTTCAGCTGTCTGAGAGTCAGGCATCAAAGCAGCTCATTTGTGTTAAATATTTTCTGCAACTCTAACACAGCAGTGATAGCCATTATTGCCAGTACATCAAGCATGGAGGCTCTGCTGTTACCTTGATCATAATTAAAAAAAAACATTCTTATTGATTAAAAGCCTCTGACAGAGGTTTCGGGATTCCCCTGATCCCATCTCAGAGATAACTGGGAGTCTACTTAACTTCAGTGCTCCTCTTCAGGGGCTGCTGACTTATCAGAGGCTTTGCCCTTCTGTCTAGGAGAAGTTTGCTTTGAACATCTGCCTAGCACATCTACCATCAGTGTCAGGCTCTCTGGGGCTGTGAGTCCAGGTTTCCTCTGGCAGCTGTTGAAACCAGCTCATAAATCCCCATGCTGTGAGGAACTACCTAGCTGAACACATTTGGCCTCATTCAGAGTGTGGTAATTGTTCTCCTGTATTTCTTTGGGGTGGGTGCACAGTTTTACAAGAACCATAAATAAAAGAGCTGTTGGAGTTACTAGTTGCTACCCAGTGCTTTCTTCTCTGCAGCTAGGCTGGGGACTGCAGATGGGGATTCTTGCTCTCTCTCATTACAGCAATTTTCAGATTTCCTTTACCTCTCTCTGTACCTCTCCACAGGTTTCTTGTTCTCAGGGTCTGATTTATGCTCCTCTAGGGAAGTGGCCACATATTGTTCCTAAGCAATCTATAGCAAGAGAACTGAAATGCCCTTTCCCATTTTCTCAGTGCTTGTTAGCATGAATGAAGATGCCTCCTGTGGTCTACAGGCAGCCAGGTTGCCACCCCTACAGGTCCGTGGTTTGCTCCTGCAGGATATGCAGAAGGTATCAGAGAAAAGCAGGAAAGTTATACATTCTGCTTTGAGGACAAGAAGCAAATTACTGTATTCTCCATGGATTCGTTGAACTGTGAAGTTCAGATTCTGTGAAGCATCACTGCCTTGCTGTGTTGCTGGAAGTACAAGTCTGGGTGCTGCTATGGCTCTGAGTGAGAAAGACAGGATGGGTAGAAACAGCCTATAGGAGTCTGTGAAAATGCAACATCATCATGTCAGTAAGCATGGAAATGCATTTGTCTGTCGTGTTGGAAAGTTATGCAAATATCGACCCTCATCAGACCAATTTGTACCTGTGTGTGTGTCTGTGTGTGTGTGGCAGCTTTGCCACCATGGCTCTGATGCTAGAGTCACACGCAGGCTGACTTACCTGTGTTGTGCACCCAGAGAGGGCTCATCTTCTGAAACCTGAGAGGCTGTCTTTGGAGGTCAGTGGTCATCTACATCTGGAGAGGTGAAGGTCGCTGGAGTGATGGAGAGATGCTACGTGCTGCTGGTGACTCTCTGGGATGGGAGACAGCAGTTGGAGCTGTCTCCATATCTTTAATCCCATGATCTGAGCCACCACAGCAGCTGGCATTAAGAACCTCAAGGACAGCTGTGGGGTTTCAGTCTTCTGTTCTTAGGGCAGAAAGTCTTGCCCCAAATCCCATGCCAATCTGCAGCCAGTGCTGGTCACTGTCAGCTCTGCTGATTTATGGCACCATGAGGCTGCCTCAAGTGTTGTGTGTACCCTTTTAGGATACTCCCAAGGCATCAGTAACTGAGTTGGTCTGACCCCACTTCCCCCTCCCCTCACAGTGCCTGTCATCAAAGCCATCCTTCCTGATGCCTGTCAGGCCCACCCCTCCATCTGTAGAGTCTGCCAGCTGATTCGAGGCTGATACTTCCAACTGAAGAACTGGAATTGTTTGTTCTTTTCCATGATTCCCTTGGCAAAAGAAAACAAGCCCATTTGTTTAGAAGCTCATAAAGGGAGAGTTTTATAGTAGGAACATTCATAAACTTGCTTGCTTTTGACCTCCACTCTGCTCATGGTTTTGAGTTCTTGTCCTAGGCATTCTGTCCTAGGCATGCCTGGGCTGTCAGTAACATTTTGGAAAAACTGCCTCACCCGGAGTAGTTTGCATTGCTCAGCATTCCAAAACAGAGCCTTCAGACCATGCCATCCTTGCTACCCTGTGCTGCTGGCTATGAAGTGCAGGTGTGATACTTTGACAGCCCTGTAAAACAGATCTTGTTGCTGAAATGAAGCCTGGCCATTAATTCTATGCTGCCTGTTTTAAATCTGGATTAATTGGTGCTCCTCTAGCAATGGACGTTTCCTGGGCTCTCAGGTTACTAAGTATTGAGCTTGTGTCTTTGGTGGGAGAAGTGAATCATGCCCTTAAATTAATAAATATGTATTCTGTGAAGGCAAGCAATTAAACCTTTGGTGAGTGTGGGTCATGTGGGGTTGATGCACTTAAAAGAGAGCTTGCTTCTTTTCAGAGATAGGAGGACAGCAGAAAGTAAGCCAAGACATAAACTTTTTATGCCTAAAGGTGGAAATTGGGATTACTTTGGCCTGAGTGTGGAACCTCAAGTTTCTGGTTTAGATTCGGAATTCAATACTGGCATCTGAAATTTTAAGTGGATCAAACTGAAATCATTTTTTCCCAACCTGTTTTCTTGATGATGGGGGAAAGGGAAAGTCTCTACAAACTGCAGATTTTTATCTGTTTCTGCTGCTTTGTTTCCCCTCCTTGAATTACAAACTGCTGTGGATTTCTCTAAAACACATGAGAAGCTTTTGCACTTCCCAAGCTCTTCCCTGTCCAGAAAGGTCTTACTTTACTTCAGTTTGGAGGGAGCCCCTCTTTGTCATATATTTTTGCAGCTACGAAGTCTTTACTTGATTCCCCAGCCCAGGACAAGGACATCACAAATGAGCTCTAAAGACACAGTGGTGTTGAGACTGCCTGTGACCTGTGTCCTAGGACCTCTTTGCTTTACACAGATCCAGATAAAATTCACCAACTTGGTTGTGCATGATGAGAAAGTATACACATAATGATTTGATACACAATCTTTCATGCTCTTTGGAAAAGGCTTTTATAGGATACTGCTGTCAGATTTCATATAATTCCTAGATTGAAATTGTGAGCATGGCACAGTGTTGAAACAATACACGTCACCTGGCTCCTAGCTGCTGGTAAACAAGACACAGCTGGCAGGAAATGCACACAAAGTTCAATTCTAATTTCTCCCATATTCCCACTATACTTGTTAGCATAACATTTCCTTCCTTAGTTTTTCTGAAGGTAATAAAGGGGAAAGAAAAATAAAGCTGGAAGTCTACACAATGGATTCAAGGTGGGAGCCCAGCATGCTGGAGAGTCCTTCAGCACTGGTGAGGAACATCATGTTTTATTAGCCTTTGCAGGTTGTAGCACTGACAGGAGCTAATTGCAATTACTGGGAGACAATGTTAACACATTCTCTTGAGTATGTTCCACTGTTTCCATTGGAGTCGTGCTGAAAAGCTCTCTGTCATGCAAGTAGTGATGTGCTCTGTATCAGTGCCATAGCTCTGGGGTCCATGCTAGAGGAAATCCTGCCTTCAGGTCTCTCACCCTCCTTTGACTTTCTCACTTGCCCAGCCCTTGACTATAAGTGCCATGGGAGTGCCGTGTTGGCACAGCATCTACAGCATCTGGTCTGGAACAGGCTGCTGTCCCCACACTGTCCTGTGCTTTGCAAAGTTTGCCTGTGCTTCACCCCAAGGTACATCCTGAATCATACTGACCATGTTCACATTATTTCCCTATTAATTACTGATCTGACTCTTAATTGTTATTATTAAGCTGGAGATATAAGGAAGGTCTGCAATAAAGGGTAGTCAATATTTCTGACAGCATTTCCCACTTTGTGAGTCAGTCTGTGTTAAACTGTGGTTTCACAACTGGTTGACTCATTGCTTACAGCCCTGGGGAGGGAGGTTAGGACCTGTGGGGCTAGCAA
This sequence comes from Chrysolophus pictus, assembly GCA_037305975.1. Taxonomy (NCBI): domain Eukaryota; kingdom Metazoa; phylum Chordata; class Aves; order Galliformes; family Phasianidae; genus Chrysolophus; species Chrysolophus pictus. The sequence goes on along the minus strand of CM074614.1, from coordinate 71,774,325 downwards.
TGCCAGATTTGAGCTGTCTCTAGTCCAGATCAGCTGGAGCTTGGGAAGAGCTTGCCCCAACATCGGGGAATGGGTCCTTACCCCGTGAGTTCCTGAAGTAAGGGGATGGTCCCTCAGAAGCAGCAGGCGGCTTCTGGACATAGATTGCTTAAAGATGTTGAAGCTTCTGAAGTCAGATGCTAATTGTGTGCTGAAGTTACCTTTCCCTAGAATCTTCTCTTTCTGTGATTTCTTCAGGCATAATTCTTCTGCTGAGGATTCTTCTTGCCCAACTAATCTCTTCTGTGTTGTCTTTCTTTTATTTTCTTCCCAGGCCCATGTGTTTGATCTGAACATTAATAAGTATGAAGCTCTCTGCACCCAGGTAGTGGTGGCCAAGAAGAAAAATAAAATAACCCATATCCAGTTTAACCCCGTGTACCCTGTTGTCATCATCGGAGATGAGCGAGGCCAGGTTACCTGCCTGAAGCTCTCCCCCAATCTGCGCAAGATGCCCAAGGTAGGTACAGCTGAGGGACCAAACCACAGCAGGTCTCTTCATGCCTGCGCTGTCCTCTCTACTCTGTGCTTCATAGGTTTCCCAAACATCCTATCTTTTCCAAGCTTCGGGTTTTGTTTGCAAAACTCCTGGAAACTTGAGTAGAGGTGATATCAGCTCCTCCCTGAAACCTCCTGCAGAGCCTGTGCTGCCTGTCTTCTTGCTCTTCTGGATCATCAGAGCCTGTGTCCTGACTGTTGTTCACCCCTCTTGTAAATGAGCAAGTGCTATCTTTATTTAGCAAAGTGTCTTGGGATCCTAGTCCTAAGAGACAGCAATGAGATGTACATGCCTGTATGAGTTGGCAAAGCCCCTTTTCCCACCCAGCCATGAGTGCCAGTCTTGCAGTATGCTGAACATCTCCCACACAGTTCCTTTATTAGACTTTCTGGGTTTCCTCCAGCCACAGATGGTATTGCTGCAAATGCAGCATCATTTCTGACCCCATGTAATTCTCATAGCCAGTTGTCCCTTGCTTAATAGAGCTTCCTCAGTTTCAGGCTTTTTAGAATTGATCCAAGAAAGCAATATCTCAGGATGATCATTTTTTATTTATATATCTCCAAAGGTTTTATACATTCTACCAGTCAGCTGTGTAAGGTGAGGTCTTTGGCCAGAAACTAATCACCCTAGTGTCAGTCCAGAATGTTCTGACTGATTTTTAAAAAGTCCTTTCTTCTAGACACCACTGGAAATACAAGTCCTTTCTTTTAGACATCGCTAGAAATACAAACTTCCTTGTGCTGAGAGAGCATAGAAAACTGAACAACATGGCAGTCTATTTAAAGGTGATGGAGCTGTGGGGGAGAGTGTCTCATAAGCTCTATGTTTTCATATTTCCATCAAAACTACAGCCTGAGATAACCCAGTGTCTCAGGGCTGCTACCAGCTTGACTGGGGACAAGCTGATTTATGAGTCCTTCCTGATGTGGGTGAGCACTCTGTCTGCCACTGGCCCTGGTTTCATAGGGCTCACCAATGGAGATGGGTTACAGACACAAATGTGGCTACCCACCACCACACATTTAGCTATGAGGTCAGGAGCACCCAGCAATATTCTGCCATGGGTCAAAATAAATCTGAATGTCTCCCTCACTCCTTGTGGCCAGCAGCAGCCCTTCACACAGGCATAAATGCCACTAACTCTTAAATTCTCTCCTTTTGCAAACTTTCCACAGAGGCAAATTGCTTGACAAAGCTGAGCTCACAAGTGGCACAACCACATTTTGCTGACCTTAACCTATAGGTACCATATCCCAAGCAACATAATGGGATGGGAATGGACTTTGCTGCTCTGATGTTATTAAGCTATCTATCTTCCACTTCTTGGTTCGGTCTGAAGGGACACTGAACACTGAATTAAATGTTTCCTCCACATGTGGAGAAAAAGCAGGGATGTTCAGGCATGGTTGGTGATGTGTGCAGCTCCCCTGGCTACAGCCAGCACTTCTCAGAGAGTGAAGAGAAATTAAAACAGATGTCATACAGGGTGGAAGCAGAGTGGTGGTGATGAATTGCAAGTGGACAAGTGAGCATGGTTGCCAGGCCCATCCTTTGTGGCCAGATGATGGTGACCACAATGCTATTGTGAGGAGTGTTAGCTACTGCAAAAAGATGATTTGAAAGAGGTAAGTGAAGCCCTGGCAGAGCAAGCAGTGCCATCCGCTGCATCTCCTGTCCTCCTCATTGCTGTACCAGCCTCCACGTGCATAGTGCAAACCTCCAGCTGTAGTTGCACAAGCATCATCTCGCCATGGGGATCCAGATGTACTTTAAAAGTATTGATCCCAGTCCCTTTGAAGATCAAATCAGTGTGCTCTTTAAACACTTACCTTGTGCTGTCAGCTTTCCTCCTAAAATATCTTAACTTCTTCCTCTTTTGTGGGAGTTAACCAGAGTTAACAGGAGCAGAAAATCCATATATCCTTAAAAGTGCAGAGTCTAGAAGGATGTGAAGAGCCGTTGCATCCCTGCTGTCTCATGCAGGAAGACAAATCTGTTTGCACCTGGGTGAATATCTGGATTCCCCAGTCCAGACTCTCCAGTGCCTGATCACAGAATCACAGAAATATAGGGTCTGAAAGGGACCTCTGGAGATCATCTAGTGCAATCCCCTTGCCAAAGCAGGCTCTCTAGACCAGGTTGCACAGGTAGGCATCCAGGGGGGTCTTGAATATCTCCAGAGAAAGAGACTCCACAGCCCCCCTGGGGAGAGTCTTCCATGCTCCATCACCCTTACCATGAAGAAGTTCTTGTGCACGTTTGTACAGAACTTTCTGTGCCTCAGTTTGTGGCTGTTTCCCCTTGTCCTATCACCATGCATTGCTGAAAGGAGTCTGGCCTTGTCCCTTTGCTTCCCACACCTTAGATAGACATTGATCAGATTCTCTCTCAGTCTTCTTTTCTCAAGGCTGAACAGACTCAGTTCACTCAGACTTTCCTCGTAAGAGAGGTGTTCCAGGCCCTTTATCATCTTTGTGGCCCTCCACTCAACTCTTTCCAGGAGATCCCTGTCTTTTTTGTACCAGGGAGCCCAGAACTGGACACAGTACTCCAGGTAAGGCCTCACTCACCTGCTGGCCACAATCTTTTAAATGCACCTCAGGGTGCCATTGGCCAAATCCCTGCAGAGCCCTGTGGCGAAACCTACCTGAAACCCAGATGGAACCAAAGATGGTGTTCCTGGGGGTTGTGGTCTTCACATCAGCTCCAGCACCTGCTAACTCAGCTGCCTTGTTTGTGTCCACTGGCTCCTTCAGAGATGGAATATCTTGCAGAGCTCAGTGTGTCAATGAGGCCCGACAGCTACGAGCTCATCCACATCTCACAGCCTCTCTGTTTCGATGTCACAGGGGTTTGCCTGTGAAGCATCTCTGCCAGCATCCCACACATCTGGGATAGCAGCTTTTGACAGGTATGACTAGCAGACTAATCACCCTTTCTAGAGAGAGCTCTTAATAGCCACATGTCATTCCTAACCCTCTTTTTTCCCTAAAAATAGACACGGTGCTGTCTGCTCCACGTGCTGTGCAGTGCTTGCTGCTGCTGGGCTTCCAGGATAGAGCTCACTGGGAGATGCTGGGCTAACTTCATCCCAGTGGGATTTCAGCAGCTCTGAATGTATTCTGGTTTGCCTGATAGTTAATAGTGCGATGGGTTACTGGAAATGGGGAGAGTCAGGACTCTTGGGTTCTCATCAGGCTTTAGTTCATTCCTTTGTTCACATCCTTGAGATGTAAGGGGAGGCTCAAGAGCTCAAAAAATAATTTCCTGGCTTGATATGCGGCTTAATTAGCTGATGTTTGTAAAACGCTTCGGGATCTTTAAGAAGTGTTATTTAATAGCCCAAGTTTTGCTGTCAGCAGCAATATCACAGCCCTGTTTGTGAGCACTTGGCAGAAAAAGCCAACAGGGGAACTTTTTGAAAGCACTCAGGTAGCATTTTTAGAAGTGACTTTCACCAAGACGACAGAGAGTCTAACAGCTTCAAAAACGCCTGAAACTCCCTGTGAGCTTTGGCCTCCTAAATCCTTTAGTGGCACACAGGAACAGTTACCCTTGATGTTGAGAGAAAGCCAGGGACAGGGACTCTGCCACCTACCAGGCTGTGCTAAGGACACATCTGTGCACACACTGGGCACAGAGTCTTGTGCCAAGCAGAGCAAGCATCTTACATCCTCACTCCATTAATCTGGGGCCTGGAGTCCTCCCCACAAGCTGAGGTCTCTGGGGCAGGGACTTTTCCATGCCTTAAGATAGCAAGCTGTATTTTCCTGGGTTGTGAGCCTGGTAGAGGTTTTTTGTGCCTTTCACTCTTTTGTTCTTAGATCATATGAGGCTTGGTGAACACACAAGGTATCAGGGAACGGCTAAGTATCAGCTCCAAGAGCCTGGGAGCATGGAAGTTGGGGAGGGAAGTGACTGAGCACAAACCTTGTGGGAAGAGCAACCACGAGGCAGAGAGAGGAGCTAGAAATCATCACTGCAAAATTGAAGTTTGCATTCAAACTGCCACCAGCATGGCCCTGCACTGTACATGCCAAGCAACCAGCTCCCTAAGCATCCATCCCTGCTTAGGCAGAAGGTTGTGACAACAGATATACTGCTGCCCAAGCAGAGAATGTTGGTGAAACTGGTTTGGATCCTTCTGCTAAGAGCTCAGAGGTGGGGCAGAAGTGCTTGCAGCATTTTAAGATGCAGCACCAGGAATAAGTGGCTCTCTGCTGTCATCCAGTCCACTTTCGGACTCTAAGTGCTCCTTAGATATTACAGCAGTCGTTAGGCAAGAGTTGTTTAACTAATAAAATATAGTTCCTAATTTATAACGACCTTGGTGGTTGAGTTCACCCAAGGGAAGCATTGCTGGCAGAGCTGTTTAATTAGTAAGCCTTTCGGGTTTCATTCCTGAAAAGAAATTAAAGCATTTTGTCATCACAGCCAGAAGAATGTAGCTGCTTGTGGGCTTAGGTTTGTTTTTAAAAAACACTGCTGAAATAGCCTAGTACAACCCATCATGTCCAAAGGCAAACAGGAGAGAATCAAAAAAACAGAAAGTGTTTTCAGAAATGTTGGGAGAGCATGGCAGAGTGGGAGAAGACAAGAAAGCAAGTCAAAGAAAGGATGTAAAACAGCATTTGCTGAGGCTAAATGAAATTTCTTGGACAGTGCCCAGGCTTACAAATAGGGAGGCAGCCAGCCTCTTGGTCTGGTGCTTCTCTTGGATATTTATGCCGGATTATCTAGGATGATTATTTAAGCCTCTGTACTTGTGGGCTCATGTGTGAGTCCAATGCTGGCTGCAGTGACGCTGCTTCTGGTCGCTGCAGGGGGTATTGCAGCATCTGTTGGGGATGAACCCAACCAGCACAGGGAGAGGAACCTGTACTCCCTCCTTCTGTCCCAGGATCTGCAACCCATCTGCTTGTGCGGCTAGTTTGTGTTTTCAGAAGCCTCAGATTAGATGCACTCTCCAAGGTCATGTCAGCGCTGGACTAGTGTAGTGAGTGGTGTAGCTCTGAAGAAAGCACATTTTGTCTCCAAAGTTAATATTTCAAGCTCTGAAGTGTTATCATTCCATTTTAGAAAAAATCACTCACCTTTCCTTTCCAAATGTTTCAAGAGTTTAGTACTTAGTGGTGCTATTCCCAGTCCTGCTGTTTTCATGCAAATGCTGCTTTGTCATTGAGATTCACACAGTCACTTCTGTGCAGCTTGAGCGATGGCAGGATTTCCTTGTGTCTCTTCAGGGCTGGCTAATTGCGCAGTGACCCAAAAGCACTGAGCACAGGCAGTGCTGGAGGAATTCGGCACCGAGGGCTGCTGTGCCTTGCCTGCATCAGGGCTGTTGCCTTTGGATGCAGCTTGGCCCCCTGATAAGGAGGCACATGCAAATAAGCTTGAATCTCATAAAAACTGACCTGCAGCTTGATGGCTTTTTTTCCTCTGAGGTTTGTCAAAGCTTTTTGGTTTCCTTTCAGTCCTCCCCTTGTTATTTGGGCTGCTTGCAGATAGCTGCTCTCTGCACTGCTAGGGGAGCAGGTGAGCGCTGCGAGGTGGATCCAGGGACTTGCAAAGCACTACGTCTGCCCTTTCACAGCTCTCTCTATTGCCTGCATAGTTCATTTAAGGACAGATGATTTAGGCTGTGATGCACAACATCTCAGCAGCGAACAAGCACTGGTTTGCTTTAACTCTGGAGTTCACTGCCCTAAAACCTTCATTTTCTGGTGGCTCAGGGTGCTGCAGGGGTGTCCCAGTACTATGAACACTCAGGTGCCACAACCATGAGCTACATGTGCACTGTTCCTGCGTGTTGCTGCCAAGAAGAGAGTCGGGGCTCTCCTTTAAGTCACTATCTTGGATTAGGAGAATTCTTGGAGACCAACCACAAGCAGCACCTGCCCACTGAGGTTTATACGTATCTGGGCAGAGCAGTTTGCAGATGATGTTTGGAGGGCAGCAGCAAGTGATGTGCTTTCCCAGTGGCCTCACTGCGCTTTCTGCACTCACCTGGGCTGGAACAGGGCTTCAACCTGCAGAGGAGAGGTCCTGGCTCTTTTGCAGCTCTTTCCCTGCTGGGGATGAGAGCTCAGGCTGTCTCTTCTCCCAGAACTAACTCTGCAGATGAAATCCAAATTATCTCAGTTAGAACAACTATAAACCCTACAGACCTCAGGAGAACACTGCTGTGAGGTACCTTAGTTACAGTGGTCATGCTTTCCTCTCTGCCTGAATAGCCAGTGTCTGGCTTATTAAAGCAGCATGCAAACCCAGTCTGCTGAATCCTAAGTATCTGTGCCTTCCTGCTTTTCACCCTTCTCTGACATCCTGTGCTGTAACCTTACATCGAGGCTGGGCTCACACAAACTGTTGCTGAAGAGAGAAAGGCAACAGCCTCATCTCTGCATAGGTGGTACTTCAGACATGGGCTCTGATCCAGAAGAAAGGCTGACAGAATGCAGGGGAGAAGGATGAGATGGAAGGGTGGCTATGCTCCAGTATTGACCTTGGTGATGGAAGGAAACCCAACGGTGGAGGCCCTTAAGAACAGGTCAGGAGCACATCTGTAGGGAGGGGCTGCTCTGAGCCTGCCTTGGAGAAGGATGGCTGAGACAGCCGTAGTGCTGGCCCTAGCACACACTGAGGCCAGCAAGAGGCCATGTGTGCAGCTTGCCAGTGCGTGTGCAGCATTGCTTATGTCCTCTGGCCATTCTGCTATGCAGAACTGTGACTCACAATTGTAAATTCACATTTACTGAGAGGAATATTGACATGAGCTGGCAAAAGCACACTTCTCTGCCCCTTTCTCCCTGCTCCTTCCTCTACGCTTCCTTCACTGCCTGGAGAAACACATCGGTTTGGAGACTCCACAGCCTCCCAGGATCCTTCTCCACTATCACACAATCACAGAATCACAGAATGGGCAGGGTTGGAAGGGACCTCAAGGATCATGAATCTCCAACCCCCCTGCCACATGCTATCCACTATCCACCACTGGAATAGCTCCTGTTTTGGGATTGCAAGCCCAAGATAATATCATGGGGCTGTGCAGCAGCGGAGAGCTGTTTCAGCAGTTTCTCACCCTTCTTGACTAGAAGTTGAAGCCTTTGGATATCTGTCTGGACATCCTGGGCATATTCACTATGCACAGGAGAGTGGGTAGATCTGTAGCACGAATCAAGATGTCTCATTGTGTCACACTACAGATACAAAGAGTTCTGGATTCTGAGCAAAGTTGTGGCAGCCTTAGACAACAGCACTGCAAGGAGAGAGCTAACCCAAACAAGCCATCAGGAAATTTAAAGGGCTTGACTTTTCTTTCATTAAACCAGTTTTTTTTAATAATCAGTGAAACAACTGCTGGCTTGCATTGGAGTATGTGAAAGGAGAAAAGAGCTCCGTGTAACTGTGGGATTGGTGAAACCCAAGGTCAAAGAATTGAAAGTTTTCTTCTTTTTATTGTTCCTGGCCACGTGGCTCTAATCTTGTTTTTGTTGTGTAATGCCACTTTCTTTGACCTCTCCCTTTGGCAGTTGGTGGAGAGACATCATCACATTTACAGGTTATTTTAAGCTAAAGTCAATTCTCAGCGGTCTGGATGAAGCGTGTTTAGGATGTGAAATGGTAACATTGTCAATTGGAGCAAGAAAAGGTTCCGATTTAGGAAAATTCAATAGTACTTATAAATTATTTCTAAAGTGCAAGCTTTATCCTATGAGATGCTGAGGTTGCTGTCTGGGGGAAACTGCACATGGGCTGGGACTGGTTTTGACTTACTTTTCCTCTTTGAAGATCTGCATAACAAAAGGTTGGCCTGCATTTGAAAGTGGTGCAAGGCTGCTCCTTGCATTGCTAGGGATTTGGAGAGAGTCTGAGGAAGGATTAGTTTTTGTGACCAATAATAATCCAATCACTGAGCTAATGTCCCTCTCCTGAAATAAATCTGGTGCCTTTCCATTGAATTTGCTATTTTTTTTGGGTAGCCAGGAGTAACTGAAATCTGGATTGGGACAAGTAAGATGGTTTTGGTGGTGCCTTTTTTTCAGTCCTTTCTTTGGATTTCTCCACGCTGGCACGGTTATGATGCCAAAAGAATTGCTTTGTGTGAAGGCTTTGCATCCACTTCCTCATGGACAGATGGTGTCTGTGCTTTGGTGTCCTCCTGGCAGCCTGGGCGTCACTCCTCTGCTGTCAGAGGAACCCATCACTTCCTGCCCTGGGAAACGCCTAATGCATGAGAATAAGGAGTCCTGATTTACATCCTCAGAAAGCTTTCATTTTGAGATTGCCTGAGTGTGTCTGTTCAGCTTCCACAGCTCCTCTGAGCCGAAGTTCTCTGCTTTCTCCCACACCTCACAGAGATCTGTTTGGCGCAGAGAAGTGGGCACAGCTCAGCGCGATGGCAGGAGAGGCACTTCCCAGTCCCTCAGGCAGCTTGGCTTGCCTCTCTTCCCTGTTTCTTTCTTTAGCTACCCTCTGTGTGTTCCTTTCTGTGCACATGATTTAAATCCTGTCCAGAAAACAGGGAGATCCTTAGAAACCACCACTTCTTTAGGTGAATGACAGCCCCAGCACAAAGGCAGAGTGAGCTGACACCAGCCAAAGCTCCGTGGGAACAGGCTGCTCTCAAAGCATGCCCTTGGCAGCACCAGTGAAGGAAGCTGTTTGGGATGCTGCCTGCCTTTCCATGCTCAGCCACCACAGATCTGCTTCCCCACAGCCCTTCTTCTCCATATGCCCCTCCTGAGTGCTTTGGGAATACATCTGACACTCTCATACCTCAGCAGAGGGGCTGATGTTGGGCTGTGTTGGTGGAGAACCCTGTCCCACCAAGGCCCAGCACCTTCTGAGGCCTCCCATCTCCCTACATTGTCCATCACTGGAAGAAAGCTGGATGAAGGGACAGGACTCACTCGGCAGGGATGACAAATGGGACCCGCGTCTTCATGGCCTGGCCCAGTTGTGGTTTTTTTGCATTGCTCCACTGACCTGAGCAGTGCCGCAAGCAAGTGAAGAGCTCACAGAAAATGGGCTTTTACTCTTCTTCGAGCTTTTTGTTGCTTGTGATGTTGTGTATCTTATTCCTGTGCACTGTCACTCCTTGGAGAGCCTTTGGCATCTGCTGCAGCAACAAAGTCAGGAAATTTAACATGGCCTGGAGTGGGACGGATTGTGGCTACAAGGGCCAGAGGAACAGCTTGAGATGTGGCATATCCCAGTAACTCCTCCCAGGCTGCTGCCGGAGGCTGACACAGCCTTCCCCAAACAGCCAGCCTGGGCTGAAAAGTGCTGAAGCTGCCAGGGGAGACAGAGAGGGCAAGTGTGCCTATAAGGCTGTAAAACACATCCCAAACACACGGCTGCAAAATGTCCCTTGCTTGCAGACTTTGCCTGCTTGACTCTGGATGCAGAGATTTATAGAGCCCTCTGCCCCTGCTAAACCTCCGTGTTGCCGCGCTGAGCTGATCAGCCTGTGCTGCTCCCAGCCCATGCCAAGCACACTCATGCCATCCACCAGCCTCCTCTGAAAGAAAAGAAAAGGAGACACCTGCGCCAGCAGGCTGGCCAAATAATGGTCCTTGCTCAAATTAATTTGATGGGCTCAATGGGGAATTGTTTAAATGAGAGAAAGGAAGGAATTGCAGATGAATAAAACGTTTCGCTGTTCATGGTGATGGAGCTGACGCAAGAGGATTATTTTTATCCCATGGCAAAAAGGAAGAGAAGAGCCTTCTTTGCAAAGTCGAGGAGAAGAGGGGCTGCATGGCAGTGCTGCTGGCTGCAAGCGTGGCAATCACAGCAGCTCAAAAGCTTTCCCAGAGGGAAGCTGCTACCCTTAGATTCACTGGCTATTTCTGTGATGCAGGATGCCTAATGCTGACTGTGCGGGGCCATCTCAGGGCAAAGTCCCCCTGTTGTCCCCTACTCCTGCATCTTGATGGGGAGATGACTCTGATTCCACAGGGAACTCTGAGCTCCTCACCCCCATCCTGATCAGCACAGATCTTTCTTAGCTGTAGTGTTCCTCATGTCCTTGGGCTGAAATCCCTGTTTTTTTTTTACATCCCAGTCTGGATCCCATGAGCCATGCTGCATGGTTTAAATTCCCATTCTACCTTCCTGGACACCTGCAGACTTCCCATCTGTCCCAGTGTCCAAGCTCAGTAGGAGCGCTGGCTCCAGTAGCCCCAGTAGCTGTGGACCGCGTGTGTTACACACAACACAGCCCTTTGTGCTGGCAGCTCTGGGTACAGCCATTAGGACAGGTTTTGCCAATGTTAGCCCATCTTACCTAGATCTTATGCTTTACCTGAGGATCAGCGTATCACAGTAGGTGGTGGCCTCTCCTAAAGTTGAGATAAATGTCATCTGTGTCCTGTACACAGGATCTATTATATTGTTGCAGAATTAAATCAGACTGTGACTTATATGGTACAAATCCTTGTTAGCTGCAGTGCATCTCCTTGCAGGTAGTTACAAACAGATTGTTGACTTGTTCCACACGTCTTCTGGAAAGCGAGGATAAACTGATGGGTTTGAGATTTTTAGCATAGTTACCACATTTGCCATTTTCAGCTTTTCAATCCCTGTCATCCTTTGATATTCCCCAAGACAAGTGTTTTGGATTAAGCCTGCTAGGTCAAGACAGTATGAAGACAGCTGCCTCTCCAATGAGCTGTGGCTGTTTGTCCAGGATGGTCTAACACTGTCAGTAAGCCAATGCCTGTGGGCAGGCAGAGATAACAGCCTTTATTAGACAAACATACGTGAGAAGAAAAGACAAGTGCATGTGCCCTACAGCTTGTGCTTCATTTTCTAGATATTAGTTCAGCTAATAAAAGGCATTGCCTCTCTGCCAGCCTGTGCTGAGTGCATTCCAGCCTGTGCCTTGCTACAGCTGAAGTCTCAGCACTTGTTGCTGATATTGCTGTGATATTCCAAAGATCAGAATCTGCAGGAAAAGGGAAGTCTCAGGATCACAGCAGGAGCACTGGTGCAAGCACTGCTTGGTCTCCGCTCCTTTATGCGCCTGCCTCCTCCGTCTTCCTGGTGATGATGCTGAGTTGGTGTCAAAAGTCAGGAACCAAAACCAAAATGACCTGAAACTGAGTGTGTGACTGCAGCTGAGACTGGTCTCCCACTCTGATTTGCTTGGAAGGAACCCGCTAAGCCAGGGAAAGGAGCTCAAAGATGCTCATTTTATCTGGCCTGGGCAAACCACAGAGCAGCCAGTGGGAGTGCAGGATGTTAATAATTTAGTTTCTTTCAAGTCATTAAAAAAAAAAAAAGCACCGGGGTTTGCTGCACAGTTAGTGTTTGTAATAGAACAGAACCAGGGAGTAAAAGGCACTTGGGTTTCAATTGCAACTGCTTGTTCAAGGAGAAAAGCTGTGCTATGAAAGCACGGCATCCCTGATTCCCTCCTGCAGCCCAGGGGCTGGGAAACGAGGGAGAAGTGAATTCATGCTGGAACTGGAGGAGCAAAAAGAGGATTGAAGGTTGTAGAGGAAAGTGTGAACTCCCAACATGATGCTGAACCACAGAGCCAGACACGGCCTGGCTGCCTCTCAGGGGGTAATTCAGAGCAGGAATGAAACCGCTCCCTGCGAGCAGCAGTAGTAAATCCATCGCTGGCTGAAGCGTGCATCTCTGGGTTTGACACTTCAGTGGAGGTGATGAAAAATGCAAACTAAGTCTGGGAGGAACAACAAGGTTGATCCGAGGTCTGGAAAATATAATTTCATGGAGCTCTTCAGGGCTCTGCAAATAAATTAAGCAATGACTTGATCTCAGCCTAAAAGCACCTGCAAATGGAAGGGATTTGCAACAGTGGAAGGCTCTTTAAATTAGCAGAAAAGAGATATAACAGGATTTCGCAGCTGACTGCAGCTAAACATTTTCAAACAAGGACAAGAGCCTGCACATTTAGAGCAGCATGTCTGCATCCCCCAAACTCCTTCACATCAAAGCTCCCTGTTGTGTTTTAGCCCCAAGAGAAGTCATTGGTGTAATGAGTTTACTGACTGTTGCTGTGTGGATTGCAAAGGTTCTGTGACTTCTATTAAATCTGCTTCTGCCTATGGTCTTCCTGAAGTGATCTGGGATTGATGGATAGAGTTACAGAGAAAGATTTGCAGCTTTTATAAAGAGAAGTTCACAGCTTGGAATAGTCCAGGTTGTTTTATATGAAGAGATTTACAGGCTCCTAGACTCTTCATTTCTCTTGATTCAGGCTTATTTACTAGTTCATGTGTTAGAAAATCAAACTGTAAGCACTCAGAGATAACAAGGTGTTACTGTAACAGCAAGCACAGGTCTGTCAAGGACGAGACACATTAAATCACTGTTATCCCCTGTCTGCCATTGAAATAAGCCTAGTGGGAAAAGATATACTTGCCCCACAAGCATGGCGAGCACATAATCTCCCATCTTAGTTTATTTCAGGCTGGAGCTTTCCCAGTTGTCAGTAAGCACAGGGAAGTTGTCCTGACCTCCTGGTCCCTGGGATGTAATCTCTCGAAGACACAGTGTTCTCCTGGGTCCTCTGTCCATCTGCTCTCCATGGGCATTCTCCACTGCTTCGTGGTTGTCACTGAAGACCTTCTTCCTTTCTCTTTTCATTCTTCCCTGACAGCAGTCTTCAAATTGGTGCATCTGCGTCCAGTCTTGGGATACCCTGGGAAGAGAGGTCTGGACAGTCTGTCCCCTGATACAGTGTGCCAGCATTCCCCAGGGGCTGGGAATTGCCCTGTGGAGGGTAGGATTGCTCCAGTCAAGTCAGAACCTGTTTCATTTTGTGGCTGTTGTGTCTCATTTTCCTGCTGTGCACTCCTGTGAAGATCTGTTCTCTGTTTCCTTGCTACCCCCTTCCTGGGTGCAGACAGGCTCCTTTAGGTCCCCAAAGCCTTCTCTGCTCTGGACTAAACCATCTCAGCTCTGGTAGTGCCTCCTCAGGCTCTCTAGCCCCAAGCTGTTTTGGTAGTCTCTGCTGGGCTCAATTTGGTTTATTGCCATCTCATTTCAGGCAAACTACCTTCTACTTTCCTTCCCTTAGGTGAAACTGGAATTCTCCTATCCATTAATTGAAAATTAAGATTTTTACAATCTTTTTTTTTCATCACCAAGGGCAGCGAACAGAAGCACTGAGCCAGCATAGCCATCGTCTCCTCATCTTTTCTCCCTAGAAAGCTCCTTTTCTTTTTTTTCCAGTGACTGTGTATGTGACAGCAGATAGCCCTAGGGACAGGAGGTGAGAAGGTTCAGCCTCTTTTAGCTTCCACCTCACAAATCTTCTTTCATTAACTACTCTCACCTTGTGTTTCTTAATTAGCACATACTGCCATTGAGCAGCCTGCTTGCATTAGATCCTTCCGAAGAAAATCTACTTAAGCTTTATCCACCGTAGGACACGGTATACTGAACATTAAAAGACTGGCCACTAGTCTTACTCCATAACACTGTATAGGAGTTGAGTGTGATTAACACCCTTGGACCCTGTGGCTTTCTTGGGCTTTACGTGTCTCTCCTGAGGGAGCCTTCTCACGTAGTTGGGTTATTGCCTTTCTTCAGACTTTTGATGCTCATCCAGATGACAGGTGCATGGCTGAGCTAAGCCAGGGGGTTGTGAGTGTTATCCCTGGAGTGGAGTGAATAAAAGGCTGAAAAATCACACCAAAGAGTAGTTGTCAGGGGTTTGCTCTCAGACTGGGATGATATCTCAGAACAGATTTGTCTTGGAAGGTTGTTTATTGACCTCACCAGCGTTTCAACCTTTCCATTCACACCATGGATGATCCAGAAGAGAGCGGAGTTAAAAGATTTGCAGGCACGACAAGGATCATAACGATTTTGGAAGACTTTGGGTCAGATGTCTGTGTGGCCTTGTGACACTGGGGAGATGGACTGAAGGTGCTGAATTCTGCAAAGACCTGCACAAGGTACGAAGACCATCTGCCAGCTGTGCAGATTCCTCTTCAGTGCAGAGCTTGGAATGAGTTCCTGCAGTCCGAGGACCCAGAATTGCATTAAGGAGTCCAACTTGATGAGCAAACCCATCTATCCTTGAGGCTGGCATAGTTTCACACATTGGCTGTGCTTACATCCTGTGTCACAGGACAGGACCAGCCATAGCAACTTGTTGCAGACTCCATCATGGTGTTATTTCAGTGGTGAGAAGTTCAGCTTGAGCTGCACTCACTGCATTAGCACTCAAGCCCCAGATGGTCACATAGGAAACAGTGCATTTTTCTGCAGTTATATCAGGGGAGGCTGGAATAAATCAGCTCTGTTACAGGTTTTCTGCTGCTCTCGCTGGATTTCTGGCTGTCTGGCTCATTTACAGATGATTGCTGTGGGAGTTAAATTACAAGCAATAACCATTCAAAACGATCCAGGCTTCTTAAGGATTTTATGGGCTAGGGGAGGACAGTATTTCCCCAGTTACCTTCTTTTCACCTTCAGAGCAATTGCAGCTCTCACTTAGGGATTTTATGCATCTTTATGGCAAATAGGGTGTTAATGAAGGTGTAATTACTGGAATTAAATTTGGATTTAATTTTTGGAGCACAAATGGCTATTTTCTTTCTTTTGTTTCCTGCTTGATTGCCAGCTGTGAAAACATATTTCAGACTTGTTCTTCATGCAGAGTTACTTGGACAGTGTAGGGCATGCTGTAAAGCAGTAAGCTCAGTCCCTGCAGGGCTCTGCTTTGTCCAGCTCTCGAATGATTCTGAGTACTCCCCAGAATGATCAACAGAGTGCCTGGAGAAGGCACCATGTGTCCTTGGCATCTGTGGTGTGTATATCTCACAGCTTTTACATACAGGATCTGCATAGTTAACTGTTTTGTCAGAGAAACAGTAGGATATAGGGGGCTACTACAATTTTATTCCTATAAAGGAATTGTTCTCACCATTCTCTAGGCTCAGCACTGATGGCAAAGGATAACTTTGGTTACCACCTTAGAGCACTTTGAGACATCACCAGGTTCTTGTTCAACCTTTCTGACTTCTACCCAGACCTGCAGACTGACAACATGCCTGGGTTTCAGGAAGCTCTTCACACCTGGACAATACCAGGAGGATTGGTGCTTTGACTTAGCTCAGAACAGGAACAGAAGAACCTGGGAAGAAGTGACCCCTCATGAAATGCTGATCTGACCATGCTGGGGGAATCTGCAGCCAGAACCAGTTCCTGGATGTGGCATGACCTCTTCCTTCTCCACCAAGGAGGCATCCCCACGAAGAGCAGCATTGCCTCAGCCATTTCCCTCTGTTCCAGCTATGGTGGCACAAGTTGTGGGGCAAGGATCAGGCCATCCTTGCCCTTATGTTATGGTTTTCATCCTGAGTAAGGTAACAGGTTTTGTAGTGCTATTGTTCTTTTAATGTAGCTTGTCTGTACACTATGCATTAGGTGTGTGCATCAGTTTCAGTTAAACTCTGCTAGTAGTCCTCAGATTTGTCAATTAGTTGTCAAACACCTGCTGCTGCCAGCTGCTAGTTGCTGGCTGACCTTCTGCCATCAGTGGTGCTGGTGAGACTAAGTAGACCATAGAGATTACCCTGGGAGGTGCTCACCTTAAGGTCCTTAATGACTTTCACACCATTTTCTGTGCAGTCTGCCTTTATTTTTACAGAATCATAGAAAGGATTGGAATAGATTGGAAGAGACCTTAAAGCCTATCCGGTCTCAGCCTCCTGCAATGGGCTGGTTGCCCCCCACCAGCTCAGGCTGCCCAGGTCCTCATCCAACCTAGCATTATGCGCATGCAGAGGTGGAGCACCCACCTCTGAGTAAGTGAGCTGCTCTGGGCCAGCACCTCACTGCTCTCATAGGAAAGTATCCTTCAATATATTTAACCCAAATCTCCCATCTTTTACTTTAAAGCCATTCCTTGTGTAAAAATTCTGTCCTGTCCTGCCTGTAAGCTCCCTTCAAATACTGGCCTTCTGGGCTGCAGGTGCACCCTCCCAGATCACATCCAGCTTTTAGTCAATAAGAACTCTCAAGTACTTCTCTGCAGAGTTGCTCTCAGTTAAGATCTTCTCACAGACTATAGACATATCTGGGATTGCCCTGATCCAAGTGCAATAGCCTGTACTTAGTCTTGCTGAACCACATTTGGTTCATGTAGGCCCAATTTTCAAGCTCGTTCAGGTCCCTTTTGATGGCTTCTCTTTCTTCTATTTTGTCCTCCACACCAGTCAGCTTGCTCTCATCCACAAACTTGCTGAGGATGCACTCTTTCCCACTGTCTGTGTTGCTGACAAAGATGTTCAAGAGTACTAGTCCCAAGGTGAACCCCTGGAGGACACTGCTCGTGTCTAGCCTCCACCTGGACACAGAGCCATTGACCACAACCATCTGGCTGTGACCATCCAACCAATTCCTTACCCACCGAATAGTCTACCTTTCAAATCCATACCTCCCCCATTTAGCGATAAGGATGTGGTGTGGAAGCATGTCAGAGACCTTACAAAAGTCCAGGTAGATGACATCTTTCCTTTGTCCGCTGATGCTGTCATTCTGTCACAGAAGGCCATCAGACTGCTCAGGCATGATTTGCCTGTGGTGAAGCCATTGCTGGCTGTCTTTGACCACCTCCTCATCTTGCATGTGCTTTAACATGCCTTGCAGGATGATCTGCTCCATGATTTTCCCCAGTTCTTCTTTATCCCCTTCTTAGAAATGGGAAAAGGCAGCATTCTGATGCAAAGAAGCTCCACTGGTTGAGCAGGTAGACTGAAATCATCTATGGCAATGAAGGAATTGTGTTTGGTACAACAGAGAACACAACAGTGAACATATGAAATTAATTCAGGTGCAGCATCCTGGTCAGCAACCCAAAGCAATGTACTCCAGGGAATGTGCTTTAGCAGTGGGTTGGACTAAATGATCTCCAGGGGCCCCATCCCACCCCTATGGTTCTGTGATTCTGTGATGTCCTGTTTCTTCCTTGATTATGCATTAGCATCAGGGAGATTGATTACTGCTTGCATTTCTCATCTGATTCTGTTATAAATAAAATGGCATTATACGCATGAAGCAATTAGATCTTAATAATGCTTTTCTAAACAGGATGTCAGGGATCTTAGTAGAAAGGGTTGGGATACAGTTGAATCAGCATTTTAAGACTGGATTGTCATTAAAACTGCTGCCAGCTGCCTGGACAGCTTACACAAACACAGGATCCAGCTCTGCTTTTCAGTCAGGGTGCCCCTCAATGTGTTCAGACACAGCCCCAACATGTGCTGGCCGGCAGCGGTGAGCATCCTGCAGCAAGCAGCACTGTGCCAAACCTATCTTCAGGAGAGAGCTGACACCAAGGCTTCTGAATAGGAGCTCTGAGAGCAGGTTACAGCTGTGCCTCGTCTGCCTTGTGGCAGGAAGGGACTTCTTAGCCTCTGTCACAGAGCCAGGTCCTAGGGAAGAGCAGCAGCTTTCATGACTGTGTTTTCCATGCTTATCCTGTGTCCAGCTTCTTGCTGACCAATGTGAAGCCTGATCACAGCTTATACAGTTATACTGCAGCATAACTCAGTGCCAGTAGAGCTTTGCCTGACTTCCTGCATAGTCCAGAGTATGAGTGTAAGTGTTTGTGTGGCATCTCTGCCAGGCTATTTCCTCTGCAGAAGGCAAGGAAAACCCGTGCAAGATATTTCATTTGTGGCAAACAGGGGACACGGTCTGAAGTAAACAGGATGCACTTCAGTGAGAGTGGAAGCAAAATAGGAGGGAAAGGGAAGGAAATGGAAATAATCAACCAGGGAGGTTTGTAGGAAAGGATCCCAGACACTTGCCAGCAGTTGCTCTGCTGTAGCAGAAGGGATACGCTGGGGAGAACAGGAAGGAGAGAAGGAAAACCCCCTGCTCAGGCACACTGTGCCAGCACCCCAAAGTCTAGGTCGAGTGCTGCACAAGCATCTGTCAGAAGCAATTTAAAAGCAGCCACACTCACCATGGACCAGGACGGATGAGCTGGCTCTGGAGGGCTTCTGCTCGTCCTGCCCCAAGGGTGCTGTGATTTATCTGGAAGGTACTCACAGGGATGTGTGGTTGGAGTGACACAATTGTTTGCACAGCTCAAATACCTACTGCTTTTTCTGGAGCATCCCTGAGTTCAAGTGCAGCCATGGAGAGAGGGGAAGTGTGCTGTGGGGTGATGTTGTATTTCAGATCGAACTCATTCGATACCACAGTATCAATCATAATGCAACTTTCATGTCATTGGCACTTAATATCATTTAATGAGTGGCAGCTGGGAATGAAAATATTTATTTTCATGTCTATTTATAGCAAAACTCACTTTCCAGTGTATTTGTGTTTATCCATAGTGAAGTATATTCACACACTAGTACGTTACGTTAGTGGCAAACAAGAATGTAGCCTGGAGAAGAGAAGGCTCCAGAGAGACCTCATTGTGTCCTTCCACTACTTGAAGAGAGCTTATAAGGAGGAGGGAGACACGCTTTTTACACAGCGAAAGAACGAGGGGGAATGGCTTTTAACTAAAAGAGAGGAGCTGTATATTAAATGTATGGAAGAATAGTTTTCCTATGTAAGTGGTGAGGCACTGAGATGTGGTGCCCCATCCCTGGAGGTGCTCGAGGCCGGGTTGGATGGGGCCCTGGGCAGCCCCCTGGCAGGGGTTGGGGCTGAGGGGGCTTTGAGGTCCCTTCCAACCCAAAGCATTCTGAGACTCTATGAGTCCACGACTCTGTGCAAACATTTCCATGAGTTGTTTTAAAAATCTGATGTGACAAAAGTTTTAAAGAGAATGCAGTGTTAAGAGCAAAAGAGCAGCTGGACTTTCATAGAACAGATAAAATGCAATGGCAGGAGATGTGTATTAACAGTAGCAGTCAGAGTAAGAGATATTCAGGAAAAAGAAAATGCATTATTTCTCTTTAGAATATACTGTTAATACAACTGCAGGTGACCTCATGGTTTTATCTTCTGTGAGATTACAGCATTATCAAGGTATTGCATATCCACATCCACATTTATTTTGTTTTATTGAAATCTAATCCATAATGGCTTACTGAACTGTCGTACAAAGACACTAAAGTAAAACTGAAATAAGAAAAAGAGACGTGAGTGATAAAGAAGTGTTGCAAGGTGACTGACAGTGCAACCTGCCATCTGGCATCAAAGTTTGTGGCTTAGGACTGCAGGATTGATGCTCCCTGCAGGGCATCTCCCTGATCTGGGCAAAGGGTGGACTGATGTTGGAGCCCACTAGAGATGGGTCTGGCTGATCGAGTACAGCTACAGTCCAGGGTGCCTCCTGCCTGTGATCTGCCTGGACAGTCCCGACTAAAATCCAGTTTGAGCTCCTTCCTCCCTGTCTCGAGCTGTGTTTGAGAGATCCCATAGCTAACCCATCAGGCACTGATACCCACCAGCCCTTCTGTCTGATGGCATTACGGCACAGGCTCTGGGTAGCAGGGCTTCCCACTGAGTGTCATTTAGGGCTCATTAAAGTAATCAATCCCACCCAGAAGAGACTGATGGCCTTGCAAATAGTTAGAATCCAGTAGGGCTGGACCTAGGTCTGAGGGTGGAGGGGGATACTCTGCCCAACACCACCAGAGCCAAAGGAGAGGGCCTCCATTGCCTCTGCCCTGTCCCAGCGGTGATTTGCACCACCAGGACTTCTGTGGAGACTAAAACTTTAGGAAGCCTTTATGGCTCAAAACAAGGTAATTACCCTGCAGGCCAACCTCACAAGAATTTTTCTCGGTGCTTAGTGTCAAGTCTGTGAACTAGTATGACTGAAAATCATTTCCACGAGCCTTGTGAGGAGGTTATCTTAGCATCAGGCTGCTTTCTTTAAGGTAGCTGTTGTCAACTCTCTCCATGACCAAAGGCAGTGATGCCTGAGGAGCTGGTCTCCATCACACAGTGCTCAGAACTGTGGCTGAACTGTCCCTGTGGTTGACAAGCCCAGTGTGTCCTCCTGTAGAAGCAAAGCACCTGTTGCTGATGCTCATTCACTGCAGCACCAGTGCAGGGCAGAGTTAAGGTGATGTGCTTAGCCGCCCTGTATCAGACCGACATGTCTCTGGGTAACTTTTAAATGTAGCCTTAACTTTAAAGATCTTATTTTCCTGATACTTGAGCTGAGGCTCATGACCACATCCCTGTTGTAAACCCCTAAATGACAGATATGGTAAAGGCAGCAGAGAGACTGCTTAAAAAAATGTCTTTTGTGGTTTCCTGGACTAGCAGTGCCTGGTTCAGAGGAGCTCTGGGTGCCCTGCCTGTGCTCAGCTTCAGCTCTCCAAAGTTTGGCACAGCAGCTAAATGTGGACTTCTTGTGGCTATATTTAGGTGCCTAAATTAGTGGTGTGTCAGAGAAGTTGCTTATGGCTCTGAGAGAGCATTCAGCATGGCTGAAAGCCCAAACTCTTCTTTCTCTACTCAAACAGCAGGGCCTGGGACTGATCCTTCCTTACTCCACAGGTGTACATGGTCTTTGTGTATGCCTTGGGATGCTCACAGCCCCTCGGAGGTCTGATCCAACACTGCATGCACACAGCTAAGCCTTGCTCCTGCACCATCCTTGGCAGATGGCACAGTGGATCTTGAGCTAGGCAATTGCTCACATCATGATGTCTTTGCTGGTTCCAGTAGATTCACTGTCAGCTTCCAGTGTCACCTATGGCCATCAGACCCGGATCCCCAACTGTGTCCTGATACAGCCTTTTACAGATGCTGTCTCTGAGTCAAATATGTGAGCTGCAGAAAGGAGAGGGGCTTGCCCTGAGCAAGCCAGGTTTTAGCGGAAGCTGGCAGGATGAGCATCTTCGTTGTGGGAAGCAAAAAGCCCCGAGATCCTGCCTGGCTGCTGACGTGTGAATGACCCAGCCATCCCCTGGGCTTTGTTGCCAGTTTCATTCCCCACAAGTAGAACATTTCCTGCGTCATTTATTTCCAAACAGTAGCAAAATAAGCCTAAATCCTTATCTCTAGTCAGTCAGCTAATCCTTCTGAGGGCTAGGAGCAATGCTGTCAAATCTGGCTGCAAGTGTGGCTTGAGGCTCTCTGTGACTGCAAAGTGCCTTGCTGCCTCACATAGATGGCACCTCGAGAGCCCCAATGGTCCTGCCACAGTGTAGTGTGATCTTTACCTTACATCACAGCATCAGATAGCAATGGGACTATGGTGGAGAAGGTTTTGGACACTTGGGATGTGCAGATCCTATTATAACCTTGCAGTGCATATTAGGTTGCTGGATCAGAGAGCTTTGTTCAGAAAGGAGTTTGGTTTTCTTTGTCTTCCCAACAGAAAGGTTCCAGAGAAATCTCTTTGCTTTCATGAACTGAATTCTCCCATCCTGTTGCTGGCATGTTTTGCCTATGGAGGAGCCATCACCCTGGAGGTGTCACCTCAACCTGTCCCTGAGCAGGGCAGAAGGAGCAAGGGAAGGTCTGCTCCAGAAGCCAAGTACCTCTGAAGGCCTGGCAGACCATATGCCTTTCCACTGAGGGTAATAAGGCTGGGGGCTTTGCTCAGCCCCATTTGTGGCTTCTTGAAGCACCTCAGCCCTTTCTTATCCTTTAAGTACTTGCATACCTTTTGCATGGCAGTCACAGAATCACAGAACCGTTAAGGTTGGAAAAGACCACTCAGATCATCTAGTCCAATCCCAACGCCCCCTATTATGCCTGCTAACTGCGTCTCTCAGAGCCACATTTCCACATTACTTGAACACTTCTAGGGATGGTGACTCCACCACCCTGCTGGGCAGCCTGTGCCAATGGTCCTGGGTCACCAGGATGCTGTATCCAGACATCCCACTCTGTTGGGAATGGCAGGAACTGGAAGCACCACCTTGGCCAGTCTTCAGCAGGGACAGGTCCCCTCTGCTCCTGGGGAAGCTGTAAGGAATTTTCCACTGATGTTTGTGCCAGCATGGTTAACTTTCTTGCTACTTTAAAACACAAATATGTTTTGCTTTGTTAAAGCGAAACCTTACAGCAGATGTTTTATGATTATTCCACCAATGGGAAAAAAAAAAAAAAAAAAAGATGTTGAGAAGTGCCAGCATCATGAGTTTTATGGGAGAGTTTTATTAACTTGGCAGTTTATTGTTCAGCAAGGGAATGAGGGCATCAGCCAAAGCACAATGTCTCCAGTGTATATGACTCCCAAATCCTGGATGCAGAGCTCAGCTTGTGCCAGCACAGGGGGTGCTGGGACTCAGGGCAATGGGGCTGGGGTCTTCAAACAGCTGGTGCTGGTCCTAGTCCTGATCTTTGTTCTCAGCCCTATGTCTCAACCTCAGTCATCTTCCACACTCTGCATGGTCTCACCTCCCTGCAGAGAACCACGCAGGATGCTGCAGCAATTGTGCCCACACTGCCCCGTGTCTCAGTTTCCCACTCTGGGGAACCAGAGGAGAGCCTGAGTGTAGAGTGAAGTGAGTGTAGGGCAGTGTAGGGGCTTGGCCCCTCCAGTGTACAGGCATGCACAGCAGTAGAGTCATTCCTAACACATTCCTATCGCTGTTTCCTCCAAGAGCATTTTGCTCTCTTGCTGGGAAGCATTAACAATAAAACTGATGCAAATGATGCTGTGAGCAGCTCCAGTACCCGTCTGATGAGCTCCTTGGGGACAGACCTCCCGTGTAAGTTTAGCTCTACATCTGTTGGCTCCATGGGGGGGATGCTCTGCCCCAGCTCCTCATGAGCCCATGGGGATACCTTGCAGGCAGGGAGCAGACAGTAGACGGACCCCATGAGTTCATTGCCATCCGTCACGGGTGATGAGTTGCAGTTGTATGGGTGGTGATGCTTCTCTGAGCCTAGGGATGCTGCTAACAGCTTTGAGAGCTGCTGCTCCTTGGGGCACAGGGGAGTGAATGCCATGAAACCTGCAGAAGGCCAGCCTGGATCAACCACCCCTGCAAGAGCGTGTGATGGGAAACCTCTTTCTGGTCCAGTGCCTCAAAAAGGACTTTGCAAAGAGGTGTCAGACAGGGATCCCACTGGTGTTCAGGATAGCAGCAGGGTGTCAGGGACATCCCAGCTTCTTCCTTTTCCAGCAGAGCAAAGCCCTCTTCTCCCATCCTGAGGGCCCATGCGCGGTGCTGTGTGCTATGCAGGGTGCCAAAGGGAGGGTTCTGCACGCTGTCACACAGCAAAGCAGCTTTTCTGCAGAAATAGCTAAGTCCTGAAATACCCCGAGCAGCTGTGTTTATCCAAACGCTCCTGCTTAGAGAGATGCTCAGCTGTGACGTGGGCCATTAGCACAAACATCGTTCTGAGTGCCCGGAGCACAGCCAGGAAGGGCGTTGCTCAGTTTGCAGAGTTAATGCAAACCAGCCCTGTCCCAAGATGCGATCTGTGAGCTGGGGAAATGAAAACCATGCAGCCTCGTCCTAGCTGAGGAGGGGATCTTTCCTAAGCAGGCTGAGCAGAGAGCAAGCAGCCTCCTTGCTCATGTGCTGCATTCTGCTCCCTTGGCCATCGCAGAGCATCCCCACGCAGCGCTGCCAGGAGCAGGCACAGGGCTCTGTGCTCACAGTCCAGGCTGGTGGTGTCCCCATGGCTCTGCCATGGTTCAGGGACCCGTGCTACCTCTCTAGCACCGTGTTTACCCATGTTTCCTGCTTCCTGGGGTGCTCACAGTCACATTGGGCACAAATGAGCTTCCCCTAACATCAAAAACAAGGATGAGGTCAGAGCCCCAGAACAGTGTTGAGCCATGGGGATATGACAGCAGATGCTGCTTTGGAGGAACACAGCAAGGTAAATGCTGAGCTACAAAGCTCCCACCACTTCGGGCTCAAAAGGCAGGGACAGGCAGGCACACCCCACACAACTTAGCTCACCATCCTTCTCTGCTGACATCTCGGCTTTGCTCTCCCCGCAGGAGAAGAAAGGCCAGGAGGTAAAGAAGGGCCCAGAGGTGGAGATCGCCAAGCTGGACAAGCTGCTGATCCTGGTGCGGGAGCCAGATGGCAGGGCCCAGGGGCAGGAGGACAAAGCCCTGCTTTGACCAGCAGCTGCTTAGCATGCTCTGCCCTCTCATAGAGCAAGTGCTTCGCCCCCGTGCCTGGGTGAATAAAGAGAGGCACTGAAATTGCTGTGGCATTTGTGCCATCCTGGTTCTGCCATGACTAGTGCCCAAGGAGCAACATATGGGTCATTTACACATGGGACCCCACTGTTGCAGGGCTTTGCAGCACAGGGGTCAGCTGCTGTGTGGCTGAGGAGAAAGCAGGAGCCACGGTGGCCTTGCTATGTGCTGATGAGCAGGGATACACTGCCATTGTCTCATGTGCAACCAGGAATAGGGACTTGCTGTACCCCCTCTTGGTGTGGCTGTGAGTGTACTCCATGCCCACATACATCCCCTGCATGTACCATGTGCTCCGTAGGGATGGAAACCACAGTACCACCAGCACCAGGGCTGTACATTGCTGCCTGCCTCAGCAGGTGAGCATCTGGCTGGGCTTCTCACCCAGCATTCTGAGGCTCAGAGGGACCCAACACTGTGCCCACAGAATTAAGGGACAGCCCCAGAATACCACGCAGCGCTATGGGCAGGAGATGAGGCATCCCCCCATGTCCTCGTGTGCAGGACAGAGCTCAGAGACACCTCCTGGGTCCTACAATCTGTTTATTGATCTAAAAAACAAAACAAAACAAAAAAAAAACCACAACTGCAAAGGGACATGTTAGCTACACCTGATGTGGAAAGGAGCCAGTCCTGGCAGAAGGACCCCAGCCCACATCCCTCCCAGCACAGCCCCTCCCTCCTTATTGCAGCATACCAGGCACCCCAGGGCCTCACTCTGGCTATTGCTTGGCTCTAGCATGGGCAGGGCAGAGCCCCAACAAACCCACAAGCAGAACAGGGGGGACGCTGACCGCATCCCTTGCTGCACAGCCACTGTGGCACCAGAGAGAGGTCCAGGCTGCACCCACGTCCCCGGGTACTGAGGCTGGAAGACCCTTCGGTGTCGCTGCACCAGGCACACGAACTGACCCCACAGCTTTGAAATATCCCCATCTTTCTGTGGGCTCAGGTGGGCAGCAGTGAGACACGGGGAGGTGCCAGCGATCCCCACCCAACACAGCACACACAGAGGTGCCCATCACGGCAGCAAAAGGGACAGCAACAGAGAGAAGGATGCAGCAGCAGTCCCTGCCCATGAGCTGCCCCTGGATGCAGGCAAGCTCAGGGAGGACAGGGTGTGAGTAGACTCTAATGGACAGATCCAGGACAAAGAGACAGACTGAGTGGCCCTCTGCACCCTGGCAACTCCTCAGACCTGGGCAGGTGGGTGCCGGGTGCCCCCTGCTTTCCACATCCCGCAGCCACCCTGGTCACTGTGGTGCTGCAGGTGTCCACCGGGCAGGTGCCACCCCTCAGCCGCCTCTCGTAGGGGACGGGCCCTGTGCTGGCCCTGCTCAGCTCCGTGGCACAGCGGGGTGCTGCCGGCCACCTCTCCACGTGCCACTGTCCCCGAGGGAAAGGCAGAGCGCGTCCCCTTAGCCGGGCTGTCCCCACATGCGAGGTGACACCGAGGGCGGTGCACATCCCCAGCCGCCGTCTCTCCATCACCGCGGCCATCCAGACACCGGGACCGCGGGGCCGAAGGGCTCCGCTCGGTGTCACTGTCCCTGCGCACAGCTCCGCGTCCCCTCCGCCCCCATCGCCGCGCGCTCAGGGCTGCAGGAGGTACTTCTCCTCGTTCCTCGCTTCGTCCGCGTCGGACGCCGGGCTCTTCTTGGGGCACGACGGGGTCCTGCAGGCCTTGCAAAGGATGTGGAAGAGGATGAGGATGAGCAGAGCGATGATGCAGTTAAAAGAGATGGCAACGACCGCTCCGGTGGAGAGAGCCGCCCCCATCGCCGCCGCCCCGCGGGACGAAGCGGAGCCCCCGGCTCGGGACGCGGCCTCCGCCCGATGGCATTGGCGGGGGACGGAGGGGACGGCGGCGGTGCTGGCGGCGGGCGGCGGGACGGCGTCACCCCGGCGCGGCCCGGACAGCGCCGGTGCGGCCTCGGAGGCGCGGGAGCGTCGGAGCGGCCCCTCCGGCGGCGCTGCGGCGACGCGGGGTCTCCTCTCCGTGCACCTGGAGGGGAGAAAGGACCGTCACCGCCGGCACGAAGGGACGGCGCGGAGCACGAGGCGGGCTGCGCCGCCTCCTCCGCACATCCCCAGCCCCGAGGGGACTCCGCAGGACGGAGCCCGCGACCTCCCGGCGAGGCGCGCACCTTCCCATCCCGCGTCCGCAACAAGTCCCGTCCCAGCTCGTCCCGGCCCCGCACTTACCTGCTGCCGCCGCGGCCGCTCCGCCCCGGGAGCCGCCGCTCGGAGCCGCGTCCGTTCCTCGGTGTCCCGGCGCGGAGTGCCTCCCGGTCCCGATGCTCGGCGCCGGTCCGCCGCCGCCGCCTCCCGCCGCTCCGGGGGGGGCGGGGCGGGGCCTGCAGACGCCCCGCCCACAATCGCTGGTGGCGGCCCCGCCTCTCCGCGCCGCGCAGCCATTGGACGAGCGCTCTGCGCTGGCCCCGCCCTTCGGCGCGCTCTGCCGGGGCCGCGCTGCTGCTGCTGCTGCTGCTGCTGCTGCGCGCGGTGCGGTGCGGGCGCAGACGGCGGGTGGTACGTTCGCTGCCCGGGCTGCTGTGCGCACACGTATGTGCATGGACGCAGGCACACCCAAGCCCCTTATCTGCACTGTAGCAGGGGTGAGGATGAAGCAGCTGTATGGCCTTGCTGGGGACGCGCGCGGAGTGCCCCTGGGAGGGGTGCGCAGCCCCGTGCGCAGAGGCACCACGTCCTGTGCACAGTGCAGACAACGAAGCATGGGGTGGCCCGGCCCTGCAGCCGTGCTCGGTCCCCGTGCAGCCTCGGTTCGAGCCCCAGAGCTACCCATGGCTGCCGGCCGAAAGAGTGGGTGCTGAGACTGAGGAACACCCGTGTGGCACGTGTGGCTGTGGGTAAAGGACACCCACGATGCACACGCTGCACCGCTGCTGGAGGCCCCTGGGATCGGAGCTGAGGTGAGGAAGGGAGTCTGAAAAGGGCTGAGCATCCCGGCGCCTACACGTGCTCCAAAAAGCCACCTCGGGGCAACAAGCCGCAAATGCGGGGCTGCGTTGTCGCCCACGAGGGACCAGAGTGGCCGTGTGCAGTGCAAAGCATCAGGGGAAGTCCGAGCAGACCCGACGACTCATGTTCTTTACCGAGCAGCTCAGCACGGCTTGGTCACATCAGGAAGAAGGCAGCAGGGTATGAGATGCAGATCCGCAAGGCAGCTGGGGACCTCTCCTGGCTGCCAGCAGCACACCTAGCTCTATTGGTTCTGCTGTCCACCCGTTGGGTGGGCTTTGCTTGGGGAGATGCTCCGTGGCCCATGGATAGAACCCAATGTTCCGCTGCATCAATTTTTGTACTGCAAGAAATATAAAATCATTCTGCAGCTCTGACTGGGAGCTGAGGGGAGTGCAGCCACAAGGAAGGATTACAAGGGCTATTTCAGGATCTAGCTCTAAGTTGAGGGTGTTCAATAGTAAACAAACACAGACATGCTGCTCATTGCAATGCAGGCAGTGCAATCAGATGCTCAAGCATCTTCCCTTAGTATTTATCTCTGAACTGCTAATTAGTAAAAGCTACTAGTCAGTCTGCTACTCAGCTCAGGCATCAGTCACCAAGCTTCCTGCTGTGGGCCCATGCTGGCACAGCAGAGCCACACAAAGCCATGGCCCTGCAGCTCCTTCCTGCCCAGCATCACTTTCCGCAGCTGCTCCAGGAGCAAAGCTGTGGCACACGATGTGATACTCCATCCCCTGCTTCATTCAGTAGCATTCAGAACAAGTATTTTCAAGACTGCTGTTCCAGAGAGTTTAAAGGAAAATTAAAAAGAACAGTAAAAAGTTTCCCCCAGAAATACCATTCTGGCTTTTCCATTGGTAGAAAAGGTGAATGGCAAAGGAAAACCTTCCTCCACCATCAGGGTCCACTTACAGGAGAAAAATGCCTGCAGCTGCAGCCCTGTCAGTAGTGCTGAAGGTGACCCCCAGTGCAACGAGGAAGACACAACAAATTTTTTATCACTTAAAAACTTTATTTTAAACCCATCTCTATGCATCATAAAGGAGCAGAAAGGGGAAACAAGCATCCTCTGGAGCTTACCATTGCCACCCTAGTGCACTTGCCTAGATGGTTTCAGTATGGCGATGACATTAGTTGACTCCTGCCAGAGGTGTAAATGTCAGCTCCAGAGAGGAAGTGAAAGTAGGACAGGAAGGGATGATTGGCACACAGTGAGTTGCATCCCTGCAGTCTCACATCTAAACCATCAGGACACTGGAAGGCTTGAGCAGAAGATGCCTCTCAGGCACGGGTGAAGTGGCTGATCCAGCCCAGAACAATGCCATCCGCACACAGGAGCTGCAATAATGGGCAGGCAGCCCAAGCTGGGCCATCTCTCCCCTCTAGGAGTTCTCTCCACCCCTGTCCAGGCAAAGCACTGCCGTACCTGGAATGCCTGTTTGGGCTCACTAACTGGATGCCAGCGGTCCTTGCCCAAATAGCTGAATCCTGTATTTCCATTTCATCCCTGAGCAAAAGGCTATGGAGTGCAGCCTGGCACCATCTGACAAGGAAACTTGCCAAAACACAATTTAGACAGCTACAGTTTTGTCAATTTTGGAACAGTGAGTTTTCCTGTCTACCCCTAACAGCTCTGCAAGCCTGTGTTCAGCAGCAGCTTTCCAGCTAGAGCAGCTGGCTGGTTTCTGTAACATCCCCAAGATAGACCCACAAGTGTCCCTGTCTCAAGACTTCACTCAGGACTCCCCAGGCGCTCCGCTGGCACGAGGGTGCTTTCCCATGCTGCCAGTTCCCCTTCCTCCACCCTGCTTCCTCTTCATTTGGGCCTGGGACTCTGCTTTAAGTGTCTCAATCCAGAAGGCATCAAAAGAGCCTGGAGCCTGATATCCAGGCTCCTGGGGATCGAGGGCATCTTTGCTCAGCAGGACACATATGGCAGGAATGTTTCTCTTCACTGTCAAGGCATCAAGACCTGCCTCAGGCACAATGGGTTCCCAGATCTCCTCGATCTGTTTAAAAAGCACTTTGGTGATCTGGTGGAGTTCTTTCAGCCTTCTTTTCATGATTTCCACACATGTGATGGTCTTGCTAACAGCCTTGCCTGAGCCAGTGAAAAGGATCTGCCTCACTGAGTCCAGTTCCATCTTGCCAATGGCGTAGCCCATCAGATTTCTTATTTTACTTCCGTCTTTCACTTTCATTTCAATGATATCAGGAGGCAGGTCAGTGAAAGGAAGAGGACAAGGTTTCTCCACAATTTTGGTCTTCTTGTAGTTTTCCATTTTGCTGTGCTGAAAAGGAAAAGGAACCCATGAATACTTGTAATTAGGGCTCATACAAATCAATCAGTGTGGGCTTTCCCACCCAGCAGCAACATCTGTAGCTTCCAGCAACCTGTGCCTGCACAGCAGAGCTTGAAACTGAGGCTGCTATTGGCACGATTTCAGCCTCACTGACCACGAGAAAAGTCTCAGCACCTCCACACACCTGTACCTGAGAAACTTCCAAACGCTGTGCAAAGGACTTCTCGCTCCAATTATGTGCAATCTTTTCTCCAAAGGGCACCGTCAGACTTTGGCAAGCGGACAAGGCAGATACAACCTATCCACCAGAACACCCCGACGTGCAGAAGTGCAAAGGGAAGCTGTCATTTCTAGCAC
The DNA here is from genome assembly GCA_037305975.1 of Chrysolophus pictus. Lineage (NCBI taxonomy): Eukaryota > Metazoa > Chordata > Aves > Galliformes > Phasianidae > Chrysolophus > Chrysolophus pictus. The sequence goes on along the minus strand of CM074614.1, from coordinate 71,744,051 downwards.
AGGCAGCCTAGGCACCGGTCAGCAACATGAACGCAGGGGTCAAGACCGGAAAGGAGCAGCGCTGGTTCAGCTGGCGGAATCCTTGGGAAAAACGAAGAACAAACGAGAGAGGTCAGCTAAGCGGGCCCACGCTTTCCCCCCCCTCTGGGCCCACGGCCGGTTCCCGGGCCGGCCCACCGCAGGCACAGCGATGGCCGCGATTCCCGCGGAAGGGCGGGGGCCAAAGGTAGGCGGGAAGAGGCCGAGCCCCACAGGGCCCGTCCTGCAGGCCGGCTGCCGCGCGGGGAAGAAGCACGGGGCGGAGGAAAGGTCCCGCGGTGAAGGGGAGCCGATGTCCGGAGGGGCTGTGCGGGCTCCGGGCTGCAGGGGGCCCGGTGCAACCGGGAACCCCGCTCACCTGCCGGCGGCGCCGCACCGCGCCCCTCGCCGCAAAATGGCGGCCGCCAGCAGATCTGCGCATGCGCAGGACGGGAGGCGCCCCGCCCACGTCCCGGCTCCTGATTGGACGTGGAGCCCACGGGGGCGTGGCAGGAAGGTGACGTCAGGCGCGGCCGAGCTTTGATGTCAGGGAGGTGGATCCGCGTCTCCCAGAGCGGGAGTTTGAGGATGGTGTGGTATGTAGCTGTGGGACTCGGGGCCGGGGGATTTGGAACCCACCGCGTGGGTTGCATCCCAGGAGCCTCACTGTGCCACGTTCCTGTGCCCGCAGGCTGGCAGGTGGTGGGGGCGAGGAGCAGCAGCACCAGAGACAGGTGAGTCTCCTGAGGGTCACCCCGAATCCCAGGCTTGCCCTGATGCATGTCAGGCAGTGCTGGGCCCATTAGAGCAGCCCAGCCCAGGACTGGGAACTGGCATGCTTCAGGTCGGCCAGATGGGCCAAGGGCGTCCCTGGTGCCCCATCCTGCGGTGGCTCAGACCCCCTCCCTGTTTTGCAGGTGCTGAGAGACAGACGGGTCGGCCATCATGCTGCTGCTTCATAGCTGACCAGGAGCTGCAGCAGCTGGTGCTGGTCCAGGACCAGCACAGCTGCTGATACCCCAGAACGTGGAGCTGAACGTTCAGCAAGTGGTAATTGCAAGTCCTGGGGGAGGATACCCTTACCATTGACAAGAGCTGTGCAAGGGTCGCTGGAATGCCCCCGAGGAAAAGAATACGTGTAGAGATCCTGAAAGCCCCTGGTGCAATGACTGAGATTCAGGGCTCTAAGGCAGACACTGGAGCCAGTGACTGCCCCTCCATCCAGCCATCAGTGAGGGGGAAGACTGATCTGTTTAAGCTGCAGCTCACTCAGGACATCCACAGGAAGCTCTCCGTGCACATGGCCAGAAAATGCCTGGAGGTAAAGTTTCAGAGACCCCCTAGAGCAGTACGGCAGTCCACAGTACAGCTGCAGTGTCCATGGCCACCACGGCCTATCTCTTTATCATCAACAGAAAACACCGCCTGCAGCCAGCTCAAATCACACAGCAGCAGCTTGGGGCACCCTCCACCTGCTCAGCTGCATGGGCACCAGGATTCAGCTCAGTGCCTATCTACTTCCCCAGCTGTAAGGCCACATTCCTGCCTGTGAAACAGTGCTGTGGGAGAAGGGCTTTGCCAGCACCTAAGTGACTTCTCCATCAGAGGCAGCTGGGGCAGACGCACACCCCAAAGAACCTAAGGACACAAGTGGTGGCACCATAGGAAAATCAGATGGAAGAGCACCCAGATCACCTACTTCCAAAGAAAGAAAGTGACTTGTACAGATGAGTTGGGCTGAAGAGCTCTCATATTCATCTTCCACTGGCAGAAGTATTGGTGATGGATGTGTGACACTGGGCTCTGAGATTCACACAGAGGGTGGTGACACACTGAAACAGGTTGCCCAAAGAGGTTGTGGATGCCACATCCCCAGAGGCATTCAAGGCCAGGCTGGATGTGGTTCTGGGCAGTGTGGTTTAGTGGCTGGCAACCCTGCACATAGCAGGGGGGTTGTAACTAGATGATCATTGTGGTCCTTTTCAACCCAGGCCATTCTATGATTCTATGAGGGAGGTGTACTATTCCACAGGAGGACAAGGTGATGAGGATTAGATGAGGATTAGCCAAGGAGAGCCAGCTATTCCTCCTGGAGCTTATTCTCTTTCCTAGGCATGCCATGGGGCAGCCTGGGGCTCTCAGTGACTCATCTGGAGGTACAGCACCAAGCTCAATACCACCTTCTTGACCAAAGGGGGCTTTGGGCTCCCACAGTGTCAGCAAGAGGTCAGCATCCCCTTCTACAAGCAGCGATCTACGTGGTGCATGTCCGCTCCTTTGGCTCACCTTCACCTGTGACCCAGGTGTCAGAACTGCCTGGCTTCCTGCTTAGCTTGTATGACACACACATCACCCCTCCAGTGTCATATTTTCTACAAGCCACGCAGGATGGTTTAGGAGCTGCTGGTTTCACAAAGGCGTATGCTCACTCAGAGTCCTCTGTACCTGAACAAATTCCATGCTCCAGCCAGAACAGGCAGGGGGCAGCATATGCCTCTTTCTGAATAAGAAAGGACTGGCTGGGGCTCTGACTCACTTCTGCCATTCTGGTAAGCAGAGGCAGGATGTAGGCCAGGGTCACTTGCTCCTCCTAGTCTCCAAGAGTTCCCATTCCCACTGTTGAAAGACAGGACACCAGCAACCACCCCAGGAAGGGACATGCAGATGACTGCTTCCGGTTCGTGCTAGACATAACATTTCCTTATGAGACATCAGATGTGGGTAGTTGGCAGCGCATCTGCCTTACTGAGTTTAACCAGGCATTCTGTGCCACTGATGCATTCAGGGGAGGAAAAGACAAGCCAGGTAGTGTATTAGGGCTTTACTGTGATCCACGATAAGAGCAAAGAGGGATTTTTAAAGTATGTTACCAGCTTGAAAACATTAAAATGCAAGATAGCATATTAACAACAGTGACGTATTAAGAGAAAACTATATGCAAACAATGGCATATTGACAGTGCAGCTTTGATTGAGGGCCACAAAGCCAGGTGCCCCCAGGAGCCTGTGACATCACTTGCAGCATACTCACGGTGAGTATAAAGATGCTGAGGCAAGAAGATGCAAGCAGCTGCTGCAGTCTCTCCTGAGTAACTCAAGACCAACAGTGTCCTAAGACCTTGGCTCTTTGCCCTCCCAGCTTTGCCATCACTCTGCTGTGGGTTTCACTTCACTGGCTGCTTCCAGCTGTGTTAGTATTTCATTCCACTGGACAAACTGCTTGGAGAGAAGCAGAGTCTGGATGTTCCTCTTAAGGAAAGAAAAGTGAAAACTTCAAGGAGGAAACAAACAAAGGATAGCTAGAGCACCCCCCATCAGCCTGACAGCACTGATATAAAACCAATTTTTTGGCAGAGAAAAAAGTGAAGGAAACTGGATGTACACTACATAGACTCAAACCAACTACACACCAATGGGTATCCAGGAACCACTTCTAAACACTGCATAGCACTGCAAATTAAAGGTCTTCCTTCAGAAAAGAGCAGAGCTCCCCCACCCACTATAGTTCAGGATGTGTTTCAGTACTGGGATGAGCTGCTTTAAGGCTCTGGCAGGTCACAGGCACATTTGACTGACATGCTATATCTTCTTTGTGCCAAGCCACACTGTAAGCAGATCCAGCAAAGAGGCTTTGACTCACAGGCAACATCCTGCCCTTCCTGTCTCAGATAGACAGTTCTGTCTCTCGGCACTGTATCAGGACTCCACTCCTGAGGTAAGTATAATAAAAGGAACACAAGCATCACTACACCAGAAAAGGTACTGGCCATTAAACCTAAGGCTGGAGATTGCCTGCTTCCAGCTACCTGATAGGACAAGGTGGCCCAAAAAACAGGTGTACAGTTCAGTCCAAGGCACCAGCTAAAAGGATACTGTCTTGTTGTAGTTTTCCAAGAGCATCTTGACTTCATCAGTAAACTGCTCACACTGCTCCTGCAAAAAACAGTGCCTCAATGTGTAAGCAATAAATAAGTTAAAGGACATCTGTAATTCCAGGCAAGACAGGGGAAATCCTGTCCAAGGCCAGTACCAAGATTGAAACTCAGGCCCTGGTTGTGAGCACTCACTGTGGCTGAAAGAGTTTCAATAGTTGAAATAAAGGTTATGAAGAAACACCCATGCTCATACAGTGTGAGAGCACCCATGCTAGCACTGGTGCGTGCTTTTTCTTAGCATCCATGCTTTGCTTGCCTCAGAAGGAAAACTCATAGCAAAACACAAGGAGGGGGCATTAAGTTAAGCCCAGGCTACACCCTCCCACCTCATGGGGTAGTCAAATGGGGATGAAAAGAGACAAAGTGACAGTGTTAACAGTTTACTAGAGACTGGGACACTGAAGAAGTGCAACATTTCAGTGTTCCAGTGAAAAGCAGAACAACAGCTGGTTAAAGACAATGCTGCTTACTAAGAGGTGCTCAAACCTCCGTTTTGAGCAGGCTTATGGTAAGTAAAAAGCTTTTCCAACTCAAAGTCAGTTGTTAGTAATCCTAGGTATCTTCCCCAAAAGTTCTTAATTTTTTTTTTTCTTGCTGCAGTTTTTAAGGTGTTGTATAAATGAGTAATTCAAACAACTGCAGATACAAGGGTATCATCAGTACATCCACTGTCAAATGGTTCCTTCTTCTGGCTAGTCAGGACTGTCATGAACACTCACACTACCTGTTGCTGTATCTGGATTTGAGAGAGTCGCTGTAGTTTGGCTGCATGTTCAGGAGCCGCTGAAAGTACAGAAATCCATTTTGTTTGTTTTACATCATGTAGGATTAGTTATTAAAAAAAAACAAAAACATTACTTTTCTAAGGGCATGTCACAGCAAAATTCTGCTCAGTGAATTCAAGTGCTCCATACCACAAACATGTTTTTTTACACAATTTAAAAAAAAGCCAACTAACAGAAAAACCCACATAGCTACACTGCACACTAAATAACAAGTTTATTTGCTAACTACTTGAGTTAGGGTCAGTTAGCAGATGCTTGCACTGAGGGAGCAAACAATTAGATGAACACTGTAGTAAACATTAAAAGAAGCATCTCTGCCTACACAGGGAACACTGATGTTCTGGATATAAGATAGCACATAAGCAGAACCCAGGAGAGTCACCAGAGCCTGGGGATTGTACATAGTGCTTAGTCATAATTTCTCACCCTTTGCCAAGCCACTGCCTCTAACCTCTTAACTAAACTACACAGTCACTTCCCTGACCCCTTGGTGCAGGGGCCACATTCCCACCCCAGGCATGCTTGGTAACAGCTAAGACATTCAACAGTGCTCTGTTAGACACTGCACACTTTCTAGACATGGAACATGAGAGCAACGTGAGGGAGGAGCAGATATACCACTGTGTACCTACTTTACTCACACCAAGTTGTGTGCTCAGCTGTTATCTCCTTAAGTCTGAGGCTCACAAAAAAATAAACAGCACAGACAACAGTTTGGAGGATAGCATTTGCAACTGAGACACTTGGCATACCTTGGATACTGGCACTGTCTAGGACGGGCTCAAGGTTCTTCACCTGCTCCAGAAGGGCTACTCGGGAAGGAAGAGCCTGTTCCTCTGATCAGGGAGAGATAATAAGGGATATTAGGAAATAAAGACAGAGTTTTAGCTTCTCATAAATACTGGTGCATTAGTGGGTATGAATCTATTTTCTGAACCATTTACACCCAACACACCAGAGAACAGCTTGGCAAATATAGAAAACAAAACTCATAGCCAAAGCTAGAGTAAAGGCACGAAAGTCTCTGACTACAGACTTGGAAGTTCCCCAGTTACAGGAGCTCTTAAACAGGTCAGCTGTAGCCCCCACCTCAAAAACGGACTTATTCCTACTCCAAGCTGATGACCAGCTGGAACTGACACTTGTACTCCAGCTCCCTTTTTCCAGTTATTTACCTGTACAAAAAAAGAACTTGCTTATGATTTCATTCAGCCTTTTGTGATGTTCATGACTACATTCTCATTCATGGTAACTTAAGTCAGAAGTATCTCCATGAAAATTAATTCACCATAACCAAGACAAGGCTGAACCAAGTTATTTGGAGGCAAAGGAGAATAACGCTAGAAGGTATTTAATATATATCCAAAATCCTCCTGTTTTTCTTAGAGTCCTCAGAGTATTTAAAAAAAGGGTGAGGAAAACTATTCAAGCTCCATCTTTTTCTTTTCAGCCTTGTGTTAGTTTATGGATAAACTGATCTATAGTTAGAAGATCAGAAGAGATAAAATGACAGCATGGACATGCGCAGGGGAACACAATGGGTGACAGATATCCTCATAGAAATCACATTTTAGGTAGCTCTAAAGAGGTTTGCTTTTTCACATCTTTCTAACTAAACAAAATAACTCAACCCAATCCAGCTTATGCAAAATATAGCTTTTGCAGTGCTAAAAACCTGTTTCCCCTCATTTAAGCCATACCTGCCAAGATGAACTGCAGCTTCATAGTGTCTGGAACAGCCATTCTGTCAATGTACTGAGGATCTAGGTATTTTATTACATCTTCAACTAAAGCAAAAAATAGGTTTGAAGATAAAAAGTAAGAAAGATGTTATCGCTTTTACAAGTGCAATTCCCCACTGCGCTACATCACACAAGGTTGCTTTGTAAACACGGTACATTTAGTGTTATTTTTATTCAGATTCATGAATGTTTGCAGCACTTGAGAACAAATGACTTTGGAAAGCTTTGACCAAGAACTTATAAATTACTCAAGCCAAATAACTGCTTTGTTACAGACATCTCCATCACTTACTTTTTGTTTGGCTAACAACACCAATTAAATCTGCTTCTTCCTGCCCTTGATACAAAACCAGAGAACTCTCCCTCACTCTGGTTCCTAAAATTATTTAAATGTACTGTTACTGTTTTCACACCTAACACTCACCACAGCGTTGGACCACACCAGCCCTTCCAGTGCTGCTCCCATGGTGCCAGGCCATGATTCTTGGCCATGAAGAAGCTCTATGGGACAAACCACAGCTTTGTGTTCACAGTTGATGCTCCCTGGCTTAGAGAAGACTCCACAAACATGATCAACAGTGCTGAGATGGCATTTCTAGTGCTTGCACCACATACAAAAGGGAGAGATGGTCTGGTGAGTGGTTGCTCTCAACCCACAAGAGCTCAGGCCCTAGAAGTCTTCCAGGCGTGTATTGGGCACGGCTATGTAAAGCAAAGAGTGGGTTGCAGCAGCCTGTTCCCCACTCCCAGCAGCTCAGTGGAAGAATCACATTACAGACCAAATACTAGTGACATTCTGCAAGTTTAAATCCAAATCAGGCTTTCAAGTTTGGGGCATGTGTGAACTAGATAACAAAAAGAATGTATTTCATAAAATAACAAGAAGTTACCAGTCTACGAAATATCATTATAATTTTGGTGGTGTTCGAATCCCCACAGTCTAAGATTAATCATAGAATTATTGAGGTTGAAAAGACCATTAGGGTCATTTAGTTCAATCAGCATGCCTGCTAACTGATGTCCCTCATTGCCACATCTCCACATCTCTCTTGAACATCTCCAGGAACATGATTCCACCATTTTCCTGGGCAGCCTGTTCCTACACCTTACCACTCTTTCAGAGAATTTTTTCCTAACATCTAATCCAACTTTCCCAGCATGACTTGAGCCATTATCTCTCATCCTATTGCTGATTACCTGGGAGAAGATCCCAATCCCTATCTTGCTGCGACCTCCTTTTAAGGAGTTATAGAGTGCTATAAGGTCTCCCCTGAACCTTCTCTTCTCCAGACTAAACAATCCCAGCTCCTTCAGCTGATAATCGTAAGACTTGCATTTCAGAACCTTCACAGCTTCGTTGCCCTTCTCTGGACACACTCCAGTGACTCGATGTCTTGCTTGTAGTGAGGGGCCCAAAACTGAAAACTTACAGAGTGTGCACTCAATTCCCTGCTCCAGATCATCAATAAAGATATTAGACCAGACTGGCCCTAGTCACGACCCCCAGGAACACCACTCCTGACTAGCTGCCAGCTAAATTTAACTCCATCATTTTCTGGGCCCAGCCATCCAGCCAGATTTTTACATAGAGAAGGGTACAGCTGTTTAAGCCACAGGCTGTCAGCTTCTCCAGTAGAATACTGTGGGAGACACTATCAAAGGCTTTGCTAAAGTCTGAGCAGACTACACCCATAGCCTTTCCCTCATCTACCAGGCAGGTCATCCTGTCATAGAAGGAGATCAGATTAGTGAAGTATATCCTGTCTTTTGTGAACTCATGCTGGCTTCGCCTGATCTCCTGGTTATCCCACACATGATGTGTAATCACACTCAAAGACTATTTGCTCCATAACCTTCCTTGATACTAAAGCCCGTCTGACAGGCAGTTTTCCAGATGCTGCTTCTGATATTTCTTCTAGAAAAGTGTCACAAGTCTCCAGTGCTGTACAGATCCAAGGACATTTCAGTTTCTCATACTGTCTTGCCTGTCAGGAGGGCTGAGGGGACACAAGTTGTTGTGAGGGAATGGAACAAGAATAGCTGACCTTAATGAAGGTCAGCTTTGAATTCTAGAGAACTGAAACACTACTTAATGTAGAGAGCCACCCCACCACCTCTCCTTCCTAGCCTCTCTCTTCTAAAGAGCTTATAGCCCTCCAGTTACAAGAGCCATTGTACCACATTTCAGTGATAGCAACCATGTCATAGTTCTCCTGTCACACAATGGCTTCTAGCCCCTGCTTCTTGCCCATGCTGTGTGCACTGATGTAGATGTACTTCAGCTGAGGTATTGCTCTCAGCCCTAGCTCTGATATGCTCTGATAGAAATGAGCACCTAAGCTCATTTCTAACGAGCCTGCTTTTGTTCCCTCACCCCCTTCAAACCTCATCTCAGTGAACTCCACCAACTGCTGGGCTAGAATACTTTTCCCCTTTTGAGACAGATGGATCTCATCTGTCACCAGCAAGCCTAGTGCTGAATAAACTGCCCCATAAAAAAAAAACAACAACATTCCGCCAATGGCAACAGCCACAGAGCCACATGTCAATCACATGAGTTTTCCTGTTCCTCTCAGTATTTTGCCCTATTACTGAAAGAATTGAGGAAAGTGACTGTTTACGAGGGTGGATAGCGATAGAACAAGGGGGAATGGTTTTAAACTGAGACAGGGGCGGTTTAGCTGAGATATTAGGAGGAAGTTCTTTACACAGAGGGCGGTGACACTGGAAACGGTCCCATCCCTGTAGACATTCAAGGCCAGGCTGGATGTGGCTCTGGACAGCCTGGTCTGGTGGTTGGCGACCCTGCACATAGCAGGGGGGTTGAATCAAGATTACCTTTGTGGTTCTTTTCAAGCTAGGCCATTCTACGATTCTACAAAAACACCGCCTGAGCTCCCACCCCTTTAACTAACCACCCCAACGCCCTGAAGACAAACAAACAGATGCCTTTCTTTCTTTCTTTCTTTCTCGCTTTTAAGGAAAACTTGCCGAACCAGAACCACAAAGGAGCCAGCAGATCCCAAGGAGAGGATGCGGGCTCACAACTGCACAACCGCCCTCGTCACAGCTACCTTTCTGCACCGATCCCAGCACAGCAGCCCACTCACTTTTCTTAAACAGGATCTTGATCCTCTCCCTCTTGCCGGCGATGTTGCTCAACGCCACCTGCACCTTGACGAGCTCATCAGCCACCTGCAGAGGGAACGGAGCCGTCAGCCGCCAGCGAGCCGCGAGGCCCAGGGACGGGGGTGGGCTGGGGAGCGGCCCCTGCGGGAAGATCCCCAACGGGCGGTTGGGGGGGGCAAGAACGGAACCCGGACCTTTGGCGGCTCGCAGGCGCCGACTCCCATGCGCTGCTCCAATTCCTCCAGCCGCCAGTGTAGCTGCTGCAAAGCCGCCATCTCCGCCGCCATCTTGCCGCCGCACCGGAAGCTGCTCGTCTTCGCTTCCGGCCCGCCCCGCCCGGGGTACGCCCCGTTGCTATGGCGGCGCGTTGCTAAGGGCGGCCGTTTCCGTGGCGACGGACACCCCCGGGCGGGCTGAGGGCTGCGGGGCCGCGCCGAGCCCCCCGGAGACGACGGGGCGGTCGATGCTGATTTGCACTGCAGAGAGAGGCGTGCGGGTCTCGCGGCATCCGGGCGGTCGATGGATGCTTCATTCCTGCGAGGTCCTTCGGGCGAGAGGCGCTCGGCTGTGTTAAAAGCGACAGAGCAATGGCGGGACCGGAGGATGCAAGGCCTTTGAAATCCAGGAGCTGCCTCGGGCTTTCCCTCAGGCCCCGGCCTGCCCGCATTCACCTTCCTCACATCGACCACTGCCATGCTGGTGAAGGCAGCAGCTGTCCCCTGCCCCAGCTGCACTCACAGCCATTGAAACCCCTCGAAGGGCCAAGATGGATCCATGGCAGCAGAGCCACCACAGCCAGAGGATTCCCAGGCTGCAAAGCGATTGGTTCTGGAGAACCCAGAGCATCTCTCTGTCCCTCTAACAGAATTGTATAATCACAGAATCATAGAATCACTCAGGTTGGAAAAGACCTTAAAGATCATCAAGTCCAACCAGCACATAACCAAACTACCCTAACTCTAACAACCCTCTGCTAAATCATGTCCCTGAGCACCACATCCAAACGGTTTTTAAACACATCCACGGGTGGTGACTCAACCACCTCCCCAGGGAGCCTATTCCAGTGCTTAACAAACCTTTCTGTAAAGAATTTTTTCCTGATATCCAATCTAGACCTCCCCTGGCACAACTTGAGGCCTTTTCCCCTTGTCCTGTCAGCTGTCACCAGTGAGAAGTGACCAACCCCGCTCTCACTGTAAGCACCTTTCAGGTACTGGAAGAGAGCAATATGGTTTCCCTTCAGCCTCCTTTTCCCCAGACTAAACAGCCCCAGTTCCTTCAGTCTCTCCTCGTAGGCCATATTCTCCAAGCCCTTCAGCAGCCTTGTTGCCCTTCTTTGGACCTGTTCCAACACCTCAATGTCCTTTCTGTACTGAGGTGCCCAAAACTGAACGCAGCACTTGAGGTGAGGCCTCACCAGTGCCAAGCAGAGGGGCAGGATGACTTCCCTAGTCCTGCTCACCACACCATTCCTGATCCAAGCCAGGATGCCACTGGCCTTCTTGGCCACCTGGACACACTGCTGGCTCATATTCAGCCAACTTTCCATCAGTACACCAAAGTCCCTTTCCGTCAGGCAGCTTTCCAGCCACTCCTCCCCAAGTCTGTAGGGTTGCCTGGGGTTGTGACTAAAATGCAGGATTTGACACTTGACCCTACTGAAACTCATACAGTTAACCTTGGCCCATCGATCCAGTCTATCCAGGTCTCTCTGTAGTGCCTTTCTCCCCTCAGGCAGATCAACACTTCCTCCCAACTCGGTGTCATCTGCAAACTTACTGAAGGTGCACTCAATCCCCTCATTAAGATCCTTAATGAAGATGTTAAATAAGAGTTATTCCAGTACTGAGCCCTCCTGGGGGACGCTGCTCTTGACCTGCCTAAAACTGGATTTAACTCATTGACCACAACTCTTTGGGCCCGGCCATCCAGCCAGTGTTTTATCCAGTGGAGCGTACACTCATCCAAACCATGGGCAGCCAGCTTCTCCATGAGGATGTGGGGGACAGTGTCAAAAGCTTTACTGAAGTCCTGATACCACATTGACTGCCTTACCTTCATCCACTAAGCTGAGTGCTTAGGGACTGTTTTGGCACCAGAGAGACCTGGGGTGGTTAATCCAGGCCTTTCCTTTAGGTCAAAGCCATCTGCTCATAGGAAGGTCTGCAATGCCATGATAGCTGCAGTTTGAGAGCAAAGCTATGCCATGAAAAGCTTTGTCCTTCTACAGGGCTGCTCTGAAAGCAATGCCTCCTATTTTATTCTGTTGACCTGCAATATCATAGGCATATCATAGTTGATGGTATGGCTGTGGAGGCTGAACCTTCCCAACAGTATCCTGTTACATTTTGTTGCCATGTGACAGGTGGCAGCAGAGGCAGCAGTTTGACAAAATGTTGTCTGACACGGGAGTGTGTATGAAGAAAAGATGTGTCATTGAATTCCTTCCTGCAGAAACAATTGCATTCACTGACATTCATCAACACTTGCTGAACATTTATGGAGAACAAACAGTGGATGTGAGCTGGTAGGTGGTGTTTCAGCAGTGGTGACAGTGACAGTGTGTCACCTCTGCTCATACAGATACTTATGAGAGCAGCATGCAGGCTCTTGTTCATTGCTAGTGAAGATGCATAGTTAATAGTGGTCGCTATTTTGAAAAAACAGTGTTTTGTAGCTGAGAATTTGCTCTATCAAATAGTGATATTGTGCCCTTTGTATCTGTTGTAGTTTCCATATAGGAGCTATTGCTTTCGGGGAAACCTACATAGATGTGTTATTGCAGGGAGCTTTATGCGGCCACCAGAAAGGAGTTATAGGATGACTTGGGGATCCAGCAACATTTGTAACCCCTAAAACCTCCCTGCAGAAGCTGAGCGAAGTGCTTGGATGGGGAGAGCAGGCTGAGACCCAGAGCTCTGCCTTTCTTCCCAATGATCGATTGCTGGGCTATGGAAGAAGCATCTTCAGAGGAGAAAAGCTGCACTTTGTTCCACAAAGGCAACAATTAGAAACTGCCTCGTTAGCAGAAGTGGCTGGGGGCTGCAGCAGAGCCTGGAGGCTGTGAACACCATGCTGGTCTGCTTTTAGAGAGGAACAGCTCTACTGCAGCCTATGCCCAGCAGGATGGATGATGCCCATGAATGCCCAAACCCCTATGCTAGATCAAAGAAGATAACCCACCCCAAGAAAGTGAGAAATACAGGCTGGGGCTCAGGCACTGGCGCTTTGGGGTCAGAGGACAAGCCTGAAGCCGCTGGCTGTCCACAGTCTTGTATGGTGCATAGTGAATCTCCCCCAGTTTGAGTCTCGGAGGCTGCGAGGAGGGTTCTTTCCCCATCCCCATCCACACCCCTATCACCATCCCCATCACTGCAGTTACACAGTGGTGCCACAGCCATCTGCCTCCATCCTGCTGCTGAAGCTGGATCCAGCACTCTTCCTGCTAGGTTGAATGGCCCCTGCACACCCTCCCCCCCCCTCCAACTCCTCCCTCCTGCTCAATTATGTTCCCTGTGGGATGCGGGAAGTGGCATCGATCAGGGCTGGTTACTCAGGTGACAGCAGCTGTGTCCCTGAGCCCCCCAGGGAGAGCGACATTGCATATCACCCCCTGAGCTGTGTAACAAGGGAGGATGCTGGCCCACCTGTACACTCGTGGCCCCCTGCTGGGGCCTTGGCACTCGATGTGCTATGGCCGGCACTGCTCAGCAGTGACAAGGGACACAAGACCCCAATTAAGGCTGCATTGATTTCACTCCAGCCCCGCTTGGCAAGCTGTGTGGGGTTACAAGAGTTCTATCAGGTCTGAGCCGTCTCCCACCCATGCAGCGCTGGCACCCACATCCCAGCACCCAGCACAAACTCCCTGAGTGCCCCTTGCACTCTGGGATACATGCTGGCACATGGACACAGACAGACAGACACAGGCACACAAACCTATCCACTCACACTCATGATCCTCGCACCTTCATATCCAGCTATTGGACTCGATGATCGTCACGAGTCCTTTACAACTCGGGATAATTTATGATTCTGTGCAGCCCGTCTGGTCACATTCATACCGGGGCCAGCACTACCGCAGTCTGTTGGCTTCCCTGCACAGCCTCTGTGTCCCCCACCCGTTTCCTCCCCACGAGCCCTGCTACCCCGCGCTGCAGCACCACGGACAGCGCCAGAGGCAGCCGGGGGCGTCCCACGGGACTTGGGGGTATCCCAAGGACGAGGGTATCCTCAGATGATGGTTCCACTGCCATCTTCGATACAGGAGGTGCTGTCCCCGTGGGCACCAGGGGCCTAGCCTCACCGGTGCTGGGGGCTTTGTTCCCGTGGGTGCTGTTCGGGACTCATTATTGGAACCCTGAGTCTGGGGGTTGGTGTCGCTATGGGTGCTGCAGGCTTGTGCTCAGGATTGCCATCCGATGAGCTATTTTTGTTCACACTCTCCCCTGTGCACCCCATAACACACAGGCCTGTGAGCACCTGTGTGTGTACCTGTGCCACCAGGCTGGCCTGGCAGCGCTGTCATCTCAGGGTGCAACCCTGCAGTAATTACTCGAACAGCTTAATCCCCACATGGCACGGGGATCTCCCACCCACGGTGGCCTCGTAGCCCCTAGCGAGGCTTGGTTTGTTGCCCATCCTACTCCGTGCATGACAAGGCACCAAGTTGCACTCCAGAACCCAAGGAGTGGGAACAATCCTGGTGTAGAGGCAACAGCAACATGGGCTGTGAAGCCTTGGCCTTCACAGATGCCACCCCAGGATGTCACAAGTGTACTGAACTCTGAGCTATCCCCATCCCAACCACCGACGCTTGCAGTATCCCCAGTGTCATCCTCAGCTCCAGCTTGGTTCAGTTCAGTTCCTTTAATAGACACACAGCCACGCTGCTGTGGGGGTGGCATAAGCAGCACCGAACCCCCACTGAGGTAGAGGCGAGCGTTGCCTCGCGCTCATTTGCTTTGGCTCCCAAGGGTGTGGGTGGGTGCAGGAGCCATTCCCTTCCCCCTTGCCCCAGCGAGGTAGTTCAGGGCCCCCCCTCTCCCTGCCCCCAGATGGGACCTTGGCATCTGTGTCTTTGGTGGGAGGCACTGCTATGTCACACTGCTCTGCCCCCAGCAAGCCCTTCCCAGTGCATTACCCCCACCCGCTGGCATTAAGTCCCCCCCACAGCCCCAACCCAATAGGCCCCACCCCCATTCTCAGCTCGCCCCCCCCACCAGTCCCACCAGTATCCCCAATGTGTGCCTCCCAGCGCAACCCCCCCCCAAGCTGGGGGCTTGAGGTGTCCCCAGCGCTGGGTGCCTCTGCCCTCGGGAGACCCCGGGGGTGTCACAGGGTGGGGCAGCGTGGGGGGAGTGAGAGGGAGGGCGGCAGCAATTGTTCTGAATTTTTTGGAGGGTGTATAGTGTGCATGAGGAATGCGTAGGGGACACAGTGTGCACCAGGGGACAGGGGTCAGTGTAGGGGGTGTATTGGTGATGCTGTGTGTGGGAGATGCAGGGTGTGCGTTGCCAGCATGTGTAAGGAGCACAGTGTGCAAAGAGATGTGTATAAGGAATGTGGTGTGTCATACAGCTTTGCAATGTGGAGGGGACACTGTATACACCAAGGTGTGTATAGAGGCTGCAATGCATACACTGAGGTGTGTAGGGGCTGCAGTGAGTGTATCAAGGTCACTACAGAGGATGCAGAATGTGAAGAAGTATGTACAGGGGATGCAAAGAGAGCATCAAGGTATACGGTCTGTAGCAGCTGAGGCATACATAAGGGCTGCAGTGAGTATTGAGGCAAGTATGGGGAATGCAGAGACTGCATCAAGTGGATGTGGTCTGCAGGGTACTGGGGTTCCAGGCCAGCAGGAGCTGCACGGGGGTCATAGGAGATGCATGTTTTAGGGGTCCACATGGGTGAGGGGTAGCTGCACCTGTGGGTAAGGGATGAAAGGGCCCCCATGGTTATTTGCTGCACTGCCACAGCCCCACACCGCAACATGACGTTTCCCCAGGCCCTCATGGGCACATCCCTTCCCAACTGGGCACATCCTTGCCCCGTGTTTGGGAGTGCAGCTCTTTGAGGAGCACTGCCCCTAAGGCGCAGTGCCAGTGGGAGTGTGGCTTTGTGAGGGAGCTGGTGGCAGTGGGTTCAGGGTGGCCGCAGGGTTTGGCCCACTTTGGGTGCCCCCTCCACCAGGTGCCAAGGGGCCTGCAGGACGGCGGGCAAACAGGACACCTGGGGAGTGAGAGAAAAGGGGTTACGGGAAGGGAACAGCACCTCAGGGGGCAGCAACCCCACATCACTCTTAGTGACACCCCTGTCCTCAAGTTCCCTTACACAGCTATCAGGGTGGCCAGGATCCTTTGGTTGGTGGCTGTGCATACTCACGAGTCCTGACCTTTGTGGTTTGTTAAGTATTTATGTGCTTAAGGAAAAGCTATCTGCCTTAATTGGGGTGTCTCAGCAGGACAGGCTTGGGCAGAGTGGCCTGCTTAGCCAGCATGGGAGCTGTATCATCATGCAAGGAGGGCTCCTGTGCCCCATAGAGTGCTGTCAGTGAGACAGGTGCTTGAGCATCCCCTCCAGGGCACCTGCATCCTCTTTACCACCCTAACATTGTCCTCACTGAACCCTTCCATAGGGAACTCCAAACCCTAAATCCCAAATCCCATGGTGAGGATGACCACAAGCCTTTTAGCACCACTCAGACCAACTCTGTCCATCCATCTATCCATCCCCCTCTTTGGGCATTCACTGCCAGCCCCTGCAGGGTGACAGCTACCAGCTGCACCACCCCCCTTCTCTGCCTGCTCCCTCTCTCCAGCCCCTGCCACTTTGTTACAATGGATTTTATAGTAAAGACATCAGATTGAAGGAAGGACTTGCTGGCCAGGCAGTGGCTATAAGTTATTGGATTTCCTGGCCGCAATTACACAGGCCAAGCGGCCCTTCTATTTACCTGTGTAGACAACTCCATTTATTTCTATTGACATGTTGATACTGCTAATGCCGTTGGTGGACAGGTTCAATGCGGTCTCCTGTCTGTCATCTGGGGAAAGGAAATACCAATATAAGCACGAAGAGAAACAGAAGCTGGATGGAGCCTTCTGGAGAAGGGCTCTGTTCTGCCTGTGCATCCTTGCTCTGCCCCAGCGTCCCCAGTGTGCCAGGGTATGGGGTGACCATGCTGGGAGCAGCAGTGCTACCTCGGTTGGAGACTTTGATGTTCATGGGGAACTGGGAGGCTACAGCCAGGAGGTTGTGCTGCAGGGCATGCTGCATCAGCCGCTGCTGCTCCTCCACCGTCAGGGCCACCTTCTTCTCCGGGGGCTCACCAGTTTCCAGCTTGTCCCGCAACTGCTCCAGCACTGCTGCCTGCGAGGCTGCAGCCACTTGGGCTGCTGTGAGATGGTGGCTGGACAGCCCCACTGGGATGGCGATGCGCCCAGGCACTGTGCCATCCTCTGCAACAACAGCGAGAGGTCAGCTGGACTCCCCCACTCCACCCCATCGCAGCATCTTCACCACAGGGTTGGGTGGGCTCTGGGATGGAGAGCATCCCCCAGAGGTAGAGACACACTCCTCACCCACCTTTCTTCACACTGTGCACCTGGCTGATCTGGCTGCAGCTATGGGTGGAGATGCTGAGACCTGGCAAGGGCATTTTGGGGGAACCCAGCAGGGTTGGGGTGCCAGTGGGAGAGTAGTTGAAGAGTGCGGTGCCAAATGTCTGCCTCCGCCCCTCCCGCCGGTTGCTGTCGATAGCAGCCTGAAGCTCCCCAGGTGAGCTGAGAGCCCGCTTCTCACATTCATAGGGGTACAGATACTTCATGTATCTGTGGGGAAATAGAGCTGGCATCAATTTTCTGCTGAGCAGTGGGATGGACAGCAGGGATGGAGCCCTCCTTCCCCTATGGGACACCCCATGCTCTCACTGTGTGCGAAGGGTGAAGGCAGCACTGGTGATGGAGGTAGGTAGGTTGAGGCCCTTGGTGATCTCACGCCAGATTTTCTTGTTGATGACCTCCACCAGGCCACCCTTGTCTGTCACCAGCCGATACAGCGTGTAGAGGTCCAGCACTTGCTTGGCCATGATGGGGATGCGGTTCACAGGTGTCCCTTCCAGTGAGCAAAGAAGGAAAGAGAAAAGAAGCATGAGATGAGCCTGCATCCATCCTCTTGGGGACATGGCCCCCATGGGTACCAACTCAGCACCGCAGCTCCTCCAGAACCCCTCACAACAGTTTCCCTGCAAAACTCCTGCAGCTTCCTGTAGAGCATCCGCAAATTTCTCAGAGCATCCTAAGAGGCACCGTCTTAATACTGAGCCTTGGGGCATGAGTACCAGGGGTCTCTGCTCCCCATAGGGACACTGTTCACCAGGACTCTGCAAGACCAGTACAGATCAGCATGGTTATCCAAAGCCATCAGGTCTGGCTACAACCATCTCCCTACTTATCCCAGACACATGTGCCTGGGGGCAAGCACCATGGCAGTGACTTGAGGCAAAAGAGAAAAGAGGGATATGCATCCTGTCCTGTCCCATCCTGTCCCATCCCATCCCATATTTATTCCCTGGCAGGCTGTGGGCAGTATTGGAAAGCCATCCATTCTGCAGGGGAGGCTGTCACAGCTGCGCTTTGCCCCTCAAACGAAGCCGTCACTCACCGCCATCCTCCAGCATCCCTAATTTATGGCCCCGATATTGGCTTGGCTTCTTCGCATAAGCCTGAAAAATGAGCTCTTTTTATTCCTTTACTGAGTTCATTTAACTTTTTTTTTTTCTTTTTTTTTTTTTTCCCCTTTGTATTGTTTGCCAGGTTGGGAAGGGCTAGTTTTCACTCCTGGGAAAAGGGTAAAGACTGATCCGATATCCACCCATGGTCCTTCATCAGCCCTGCCCAGCACAGCCCTATTACCTGATCTGGGGGCTCCCCATCACCCCAGAAGCTATGAATGCAGTGGATCCAATCAATGCCCTGTAGACTTCTTCTCTCCCCCACCTCTCCCTGGCTAATGAAAGCAGATATCATTAATCTTGGGGCTGTGCAGCGCTGACAGTCAGTGCCCATCCCATTGACAAAGGGACCTGTCTGCGTCCCTGCAGAGTGATGGCCCTGGTTCTGACTGGGGTGCATGGCACAAAAGCCTAAGGAGGTGGTAGGGCCATTGTGCTGCTGCAATTAGTTCCTCAATTGATTAATGGTGCTCTGTTATCAGCAGGGCCCTTGCTTTGGGAGGGGGCAAATGCAGGGGATGTGCAGCCACCTCCTGGGGCTCACTGTTCCTTCCCAACCCATTGCCATCTTGGGGATGTCACTCCTGTCTGTACACCCATAGATGCCCATGGGATATGAGTACTCACCCTCTGAACCACAAGACACCCAGCGCTGCCCAGGGTCACCCTGAGCTGCTCCCCACCCTGGAGAGGGGAGAGGAGTGGAATAGGGGAGCATCCGGCTCCCTCCCTCCTCCTTGCACCACCAGGCGCTCACTTAATTAGCCCAGGCCCCAATAGCAAGGGAGTTAATTAGCTCTGGAGAGAGAGATAATGAAGCCGCCAAGCAGCCCATGAATCTTGTGGCTGAGGGATGCTGGGGGGTGGAGGGGCAGAGAGGACAGTGCCAGTGCTTCCCCAGCTCCCTCCCACCTGCCCCACAGCTGGGGTCACGCAGCGCCCACGGGGCAGCACCTAGATCTCCCTCTGCTTCCAGCCCATGGCACTGAAAAGAAGTTGTGGTGGGGACTCAGCATCACCAAGAGTCGTGTGCTGCTGCCCCACGGGTGGGCACCCACTCTCCCTGATGACCCCTAAGGCAGATCTGGGTCTGACTGCCCCCCTCTGCCCTGCACACAACTACATCCAAGCCCTTTCCGTCCCACCCCCCCTTCAGCCTTCCCCCGTTAATTAGCTCGGCATTAACCTCTGCCTGGGGTTTACTGGCTATCGAGCGGCATGTTCATTAATCCACACACTGGCAAAAGGCTCTAATTAATACAGCCAGCCGCACGCCTGCATTCGGCAACTTTTAATTGTTGCGGACCTGGATGGTGAGGGCGAAGGTTAAAGCAGTTATTGAGTCCCCAGGAGCTGGCTCGTCCCTGTGCCGATAGCAAAGATTTCCAATGGTCTGGGTAGGCTGCAGGGCTTTAACCCCTGGGCACCCGGTGCTGCTCCCACAGCCCTGGGGCAGTGCTCCTGTATGGCCATGATGGCCCACAAATGCTAACAGGGATCGCTAATGGGCACTGCTAACAGGTCTTGCTGATGGGCATCTCTGCTGGGCATCGCCAATGGACACTGGTAACAGGTACTGTCAGTAGGCATCCCTGTCAGCCATCACTAGTGGCCACAATTAATGGCTTTTTCTAATAGATATTGCTCAAGGGCACTAATGACTGCCACCACGGCTGCACATTCCTGCTGGTTGTTGTTGAGCATCAGCAGTGGGCATCACCTCCAGCCCAAATTTGGGGGTCCCAAAGGAGCCCCTCTGCCTGACAGCAACCCAAGATGGGTTAGATAAGCGGACTAACCTGTGGGTGTGTGCATGTGTAAATGTGTGTGTATAGAATGTGGTGTGCAAATCTAAAGGTGCATTCCAGGAGACACAGGGTGTGCAGGCAGAGATGAGCTTGTGTGACAGTGACACACGCGAGTCTGTATGTGCTCATCTAGCCTCAAGGGCTTGCAGAGACCTGCAGCTGCTCAGTGCACAAGTGCCTCTCATGAGCTCCCCTTAGCCAGAGTACCCACCCACACCACCCACCTTTACCTCTCTTCTGCATGAAGCTGAAGAGGTCATCCAGGAATTCCTTGCGCTTTGGATCCTCATCCAGTTCATAGAGCTGAGGACAAGGGATAGAGGGGTCAGTGCTGCCAGCACCAGGTAGTGGTCAGCATGAAGGATGGATACTCTTATGGCATCACCCATTCCCAGCAGCTCTCTGTGCCGAGGGCTGCTGTATGCTCCCCAGCACCAACACGATCACCCTGCTCCCTCTGTGCCTCAGTTTCCCCACCTCAGAGGGCAGCAGGGTAGGATGTGCCCATGCTGTGCAGCTTGCCTGATTCCAGCACAGCGCTTCGGTGACCATGACAAATTGGAGCCCGCCAGATCGATGGCCCAGCAGTAAAAGTCAGAGCACATGAAGGAAAAATTAGCACCAATCGAAGGCGCTATAGACACTGATTCCTCCCAGTGAGCCCAGCAAGAATTTAAAGCCATTGAAAAGAAACAAAACTCAGCAGTCCAGAATGGATTTCCAAAACGTATACAAAGAAATGCAAGCTGGAAAACAAAGTCAGGCACAAAATAGAGTCGTTTAAAAAACAATTGTATAGGGAAAGGCCGTTAAAAACCAATAGAAAGGGAGCCCCCCCACCTCCACGCAACACATAATTCACGGGTAGATAAAAGGAGCGGGGCTGTGCGGAGGTGTCAGCAGCGGGCATGCAGGGATCTGCGGACATGGGGACTGGGGGCAGAAGGACACAGGGATGGAGGGATTCAAGGACATGGGGACATGGAGTTGGGGTTGTGAAGAGATGGGGATGTGAGAAGAAGGGGATGCGGAGGCATGAGGACGTGGGGACACAGAGATATGCAGAGGTGAGCACATGAAACGAGGATCTGCTCTGACAGTCTCAGAACCCCAGAAGATCTTGTTTCCCTGCCTGGCCACCAGCCCACCCCTTCCATTCCTCCCAGCCTGGGAACTCAGGACTAATACCCCACAACAACCACTGCTGCCAGTCCAGGGTCATACCCTCCCCAGGGGTCAGCCAGCAGAGGGGTCAGGCTGGGCCCCTGCTGCCAGATCCATCTCTGCTCCTGCAGCTTCCAGACAGGTGCTACCTCCCAGCATCGGGATCTGTCCTCCACCATTTATTAACCCCTCACCTTTTATCTATTGTGCAAAGAGATGTTACATCAGGCCAGGAGCAAAGGTCGGCTTTTAAGTGGAGCAAGGAAGAGGGGATACAGTGGGCATCCCACGTGGTTTGGGGATGCTCAGGCTGGAAAGGGGTTGGGCATTGTGATCTCCTGCCTCTATGGGGACAACCATTGGAGTGGCAGACCACAGCTCCACATAACTC
This sequence comes from Chrysolophus pictus, assembly GCA_037305975.1. Classification (NCBI taxonomy): domain Eukaryota; kingdom Metazoa; phylum Chordata; class Aves; order Galliformes; family Phasianidae; genus Chrysolophus; species Chrysolophus pictus. The sequence goes on along the minus strand of CM074614.1, from coordinate 71,722,343 downwards.
CACGCAAGCACAAATAATCTTGCACAGGTGTGCACAGCCCTGCATCAGAGCACATGCAGTCCACACAGGTATGCAGAGCCCTGTACATGTATGCAAAAATGTCAAAAGTACAAGTCTCCACATGGGCATATACAACACCACACGGACTTATACAACCCCAAATAGAATTGCACAACCCTCTACATGTATGCACAACCCCATATGGGTGCAATTACTCCCTCTCAGGAGGCATAACCCTGCACATGCATGCAGAGTCCTGCATGGCACCACATGTGAACACACATGTTCCTAATGGGGATGTACACCCCCAGATGGGGATGTAGACCCCTGAGTGGGGACACTCCTCTCACACACCTCCAGCAGCTGTCAGCCTTGCTCAGGGGGCAATTGTGCAACATGAGCAGCAGCTCCTGCTTGCAGTGACCTATGAGCAAGGACCCTTTTAATCGTGTTTGTATTGATATAATTAGTAACTCATTTAACGCCATCGATGTAACTATATTCCTCTATAAACACAAGTATTAAACTGTCAAGCCTGGGAATCAATATCCCACTGGTGCGCAGCTCTGCTTCACTCTACTGACCTCGGACCCCATCTGTGAGGCTCTGACCCCACTCCCCCCCAGAAAAAGCCCACAGCCTCCAACACGAACCCAGCACAACTCTTGGGCTTTCCCTGTCCTGAACCCACTGCAGGTGCAGCTGTGGGCACCCTGCTCCCTGTCAGCACCCCATTGCCATGGCGATGTCTTAATTCTTTAAGGAATGGGGATAACAGGGCTGCTCCAGGTTAAAGGGCAGCAGGTCGAACACGGCTTATTAAAAGGATGTGAATAGACCTCATGCTTCCCCTGCCACCTCACCACGATTAAATAACATTCTTAGCACACTTGCTCGCCCCAAAAGTGCCTCTCCCTGATCTGGGGGTGTAGGAACAGAACAGATCCCACGGCCCAGCCCATCCTGCAGAAGAGGGAAGCAGGGAGGTGGCAGAGCCCCTCCATCCCCACAGCACTGCCAAGGAAAGCACTTGCAGTGGGACCCCTTCTCAGCTGCTACCTCCCACCAGCAGCCAGGGCTCAGATCAGCCACCAGAATTTAATCCACTTAATATGGGCTGCATCGATCCCAAACCCTGCTCGGCTTCCCCCCTGCCTCGCATCCCCCCCAGCCCTCAACCGCTTAATATGCACCGCATTGATTAGCCTCCCTGCTAATTTCTCCATCTGTCCATTGCTCACACAGGGAACAGAGGAGATTCTCTTTCTGCACCCACCCTCTACACTGGCGTGCTGCAGGTGCTCATTTGGGGACCTTTGTCTCCTTTGGGAACTACACAGCCCCCTGGAGCATCACTACACTACAGTCCCACTGCATATTCAGGAACCACATACCTGGTTCCCATCATGAACCCATGGGTTGGGGGAGCCACTGGTGCCTCAGTTTACCCATGGAGTACAAGTCAGAGACCCAGGGGCTCTGGGCCCCCATGATGGGGTCCCTCCCAATCCCATCCCACTGCTGGGAGCAGCTCGCTCCCCGCCGGGCACCATCCAGCCCTGACCTTGCAGGCGCCTGGCCCCATGCCGTTAATAAGTTAATGGTTATAGGACGGCACTGCCTGGACGCTGGCTGCATCCGAAAGTGCTGTCAGCTGCTGGGGGGCTGTGCCCCAGTTCCACAGCCCCCACCAGGGCCACACTGACCCCAGTGTCCCTACCTTCATCACTGTCCCACTATCACAGCCAGACATCCCCCACACTGGATCTCCCCAGCCTGTTCCAAGTGCTCCCCTTCAAACCATTCACCATGCTTAATATTTAACGGGGCTTTACAGAGCAACAGGTTTAATCAGCGCTGATAGCGCGGCGGATCCGGCAGGCCATTAAAACCCCCTCCCCGCCACCACTGTTGGTCCTGGGGGAGCTGCCTGCTGCAAACATTAACCCAGTTTGGGGCAAGGTGAGTGATGTTTGCTTGTGGCACTGGCCTTGGGATGGCAGCCTCCTGCCCTGAGGAGATGGGGACTCATGGGATCCCCAGCTATGTCCCCAGCCAATTTAGCAGGAGGGGAAACTAAGGCACAGAGCACCAGAATGGCATGGAGGAAATGTGATGTGTGATGCAATCGTGACACCGTCAAGTCCTGGAACTCTGGACACGGGATATTGCTGTAGGGAACCTGTTTTAGTAGGGAGTTAGACTAGATGATCTCTAGAAGTCCATTCCAACTCCTACAATTCTGAGACTCTGTGACACTGCAAGGTGAAGCAATCCAAGTAGTGCCCCATGCCCCTGTGAATAGCCATGAGCACACCCATGCATCCCTGTGGTGCTCTCCATACATGCACATTCACCCTCCATGCACACGCTGCATGTTTGCACAGCCCCTTCCTGCTCATACACCCACACGCACTCTCTCTGTGCACACACACCCTGTGCACACTCACACACCCCTAACACACATTCTCCTTCTGTATACTCACACCCCCACTACCCTGTACTCACCCCACACACACCTGTATCTGCTCCCATACTCTTCCACAGCTGCACACCCCCATAGGACCAGAACCCACCTCTCCGGGTTTGTATGCTGCCCCACTGCAGCAGCCCCTCTTCCATCATTAACCTAATTAATGGATTAGTGGAGGTTAAAGCCGGCGAGGGGGTGCAAACCCACTACTCTCGTCTGACTACTGGCACAGAGCCGGGAGGGACGCACAGAGTCCTGCCAGCCTCGTTTCAGTTTTTTCTCCTTTCCCCGAGCTCGGGGACGTGGCTATCCCCACCTCTCCGAACACTCGTCCCCAGCTCCCGCGCTGCCCGCACTGCTGGCACCTTTCTTCTCACACCGTTGATTAGTTTTTACACTTCCTTCTCGGAGCCCTGACGCCGAGCCCCAGGGAGCTGCAGTCTGGGAACTGAGGCTGTGGTGGCCAAGGGCGCTCCCGGCACCCCCAGACAGCAGCGGGGCCGGTGTTGCATTCTCCCGAGGCACTGGGCTCCATGGGATGGGACAGGGGTTGAGCCCCGGCACTCAGCTCCGCTCACTTCGCAGCCCCTTCGCCGCAGGTGGTCCCGTCCCCACGTTTGTGGTTGGGAAACCTCCGGCAGCCGCGGCGAGGAGCGGACTCTGCGCCCCTGTGCCGCGGTGTAACCAGAGAGCCTCTAATTTTGACCCAGAGCCCCGCGGGGCTGGTCTGCACCTGGGTGGAGATGCACCGGGAGGAGGAATGGGTCAGGGCGAAAGCCCCTTCCTCGCAGGGGTCTCGGCGACCGTCCCAGACAGCCGGGGAGACCTCTGGGACTTTGGTCCGTGCTTCTTTATCGAGCAGACACGAACGACTGTGGGGCTGATGCAAGGGGAATGGTAAGGCGTTTCCCGACCCGCCGGTATCACAGCAGCCCTCAGAGTAAGGGTCCCCCTGCGCCCACAAACTGCGGCTGCCCAAAACCATTACCCCTGCATGGGTTGCCCGAGCAAAGCGCTCGTTTCGCCCATTAATCCTCACAAATCCCCTCCGCAGCCCCTTCCTACCGGCCCCGAGCGGAGAACCTGTTCTCCAGGTCAGATACAGCCTGGAGGACACGTTCCCTCCCGGACAATGACAGAGGAGGGCCAGCTACCCCGCAGCCCCCGGGGCACCGAGCTCTGCTCCAAACCACAAAGCTCCTTTCCCCTCTTTCCGACTCATCCTATCTGAGGCACCCTCTGGCAATAGGTCCCTTTGTCCCTGTGCACCCGAGGGTACTGGAGGTAAGAGACGCCCTTCTGTCTCCAGGGCTGGATGGGAAAAGACAAGCTACCAGCTGGAAAACCCATGAGCGGCAGCGACTCGTCTCTTAAGGACTGAGGAGGAAGAGGGGAGGAAGCCGGCAAGCTGGCGAGTTACAGTTATCACCTCGCCCTGATGTCCTCTGTGATCTGTCCCCCCGTATTTACATCGCGATTTGCAGCCGCACTAACGAGGGGCAGGGCGCGGGGCCGAAGGAAGAGAGAAATGCCTGGGATGCTTTCTCTCTGCAAAGCCTCCCCGGGGCCGGGAGCGAGGGAGGAGCCGCGTCCCACCTCCCGCCTGAGCCCGGGAACCGGACAGTCAGCCTTTTTCAGCGCAGCGGGCTGTAACGTAACACTTCCCCGCCGAGCTATTCGACCTATGCAGCGCACCCACCCTGGAGGTGGCCCAGTGCGTATACCGTGGACCAGAACCATAATGAGCAGTGCAATATCCGAACAGAAAGACTGGCCCCTGCAGCCATTCTCATCCCCTCCTGGCTGAGGATGTCCCTAAGTCCCCAAGCACTGGACATAAGGAACGTTCATCTGTCCCCCAAGCAGCACTACCACAAAAAGCCACACAGCTTTGCACAGGGACATCTCAACCCGCTCTGTCCCTTTGTGCACCATCCCTGCCATGACCACCACTACGAGTCCAGTGAGTTCACGGGATGTGCAAACCCAAGACAGAGCTGTGCAACCCACACTTGCATCCCTGCAGGAGCCTAGTACAAAGTGAGGGTAGCACAACCCAGCAGGAGGGAACATATGCAAGTGGAAATGGTATTAAACACAGAGATCCTTTCTCCACCCCAGAGCCCGCAGGCCCTATGACCTTCCCAGATCCCTGCAGAAACTCACAGGTGGACACAGGGAAGTGCCAGATTCTGGGCACCCCCAAGGCGTAGGGGACACGGGGGAGGTGAGGCACACCAGAGTGGGGTGAGATGCGTCTTGGTGATAGGGGATGGGGGGTATGTGGAGTCCATTTGGGAAGCAACGAAGTATAGGGTGGTGGGAAATGGGGAACCCAACAGGATACTCGTTGGGGAGAGACAAGGTGCAGGGATGGCAGGTGTGGAACATTCATGGGGTGCCCATCTTGGGAGGGATGGTGATTCAGAACAGGGGTGCTGGGGTGCACTAGCTGTACTTGCCTGGCATGCAGTTTGGGGGCAAAGAAGGGGGACTCAGGGAGGGTCCATTTAGGGTGGCACAAAAATGATATTTGGGGGCAATGGGAGATATGGCAAAAGTCTTCTTGGGGTACAGTGGGAATGGGGTTTGGGGGCAGTGGGGTGGCTGGAGATAGGCTCTGGGGATGGAGAGAAGGGAGTATAAGTGACATCTATTTGGGGAAAGCAGGAATCAGAGTTAAAGGGCAGTGGGTGATCAGCCTGGGGCTGCTGGTGCCGGCGCGGCAAATGCTTCTTACCTGCTTGAACTGCTCCTCGTAGGTCCACTCGTGGTGCGGGGGGGGCGGCGGGTCGCAGGGCTCCCCTTCCTCCTCCTCCTCCTCATCCTCCTCTTCCTCTTCCTCCTCCCCCGCTGCGGCGGCCAGCGGGCGTGGACCAGGGGTCGGGCGGCGGCGAGGGGCGGCGGGCGGCGGAGCGGGGCCGGGACCAGGAGCGGCTTCGAGCGGCGGCCGTCGGGGTGCGCCGTCGGGGCCGCGGGCCAGGCGGGCCGCCTGCTGCCGCTGCAGGCTTTCCATCACCGCCGCCAGGCGCAGCCCCCCAGCCGCCCCGGGCCCCCGCGGCGGTGCGGCCGGCTGCGGGCACAGGGCACGGCCTCAGCACCGCCACCGGAGGAGGAGAAAGAGGAGGAGGAAGCACCTCCACTCTCTTTGCCCCCACCCGACCGGGGGCCCTGCCCCGAAGTTGCCCGCAGTCGGGGTTTTGGGTATGGGGTGGCGCGGGGGGGGGGAGGGAGGACACCTCATCCTCGCGTCCCGGTACCCCTCGGGACGCATGTGAGCGAGGACCCCCGTCCCTGCCTTTCAGTCCCAAAAAGACCCCGCTCCCACCGGGGAACCCCCACTCCTGGTACCACCCCCGCGGTCCTACCGGAGAGCCCCGTTCGCTTCCATCGGGGCGTCCCCACCCCGTTACCCCGCGGCCCCGGAGCCCCTCCGGTCCGTCCCGTCGCGGCTCGGCCCTCACCGGGGCGGTTCTGCCCGCCAGGCTGGGGTTCTCCACCATACCGCCGGCTCCGAGCGCCGCCCGGGGCTCGCCCCGCCGTCCCGGGGGCACGGCGCTGCTCCGCCCGGCCCCGGCCCGCCGCTCACATGGCGCCGCGCCCGCCGATATTTCTTTTATTCCGCAGCAGATGAGGGTGGGTGGGATTTTTTTTTTTCCCTCTTTTCTTTCTTTCTCTCTTTCTTCCTTTTTTTTTTTTTTTTTTTTTTTTCCTTGCAACAAGTGGCAGGCAGGCAGCAACACCCCTCCCCGCTCCCATTTGCTAGCGCACGTCAAGGGAGGCAGCCAGGGAGGGCCGGCCCTGCGCAGCCCCAGGGGAGCCCCGGGACCGGCCCGCGGAGAGCACAGAACCCGAGGCTGCGAGAGCCCTGCGTGTGTGTGTGTGTGTGTAGGGGGGGAAGAAGGGGGTCTGTGCTCCTCTATAGGAGTGTGCCTTGTGTACGTGTGTGTATGGGTGCAGAAGGTTTCTGCCTGCACGCATCTGCATGTTTTTTTGCCGGAGAGCTGTGCATTCGTGCACAGCAAGGATAGTGAACACTGCGCGTGTGTGTGCGTGCGTGTGTGTGTGTGTGTGTGTGTATGCAGGGAAATGTGTGAACGCCTGGTGAGGGAGTGCCCTGCACTCATATCTGTGTGTGCAGATGGGCTTGCACACGTATGTGTGTTGCACTGCAAAGGGTTTGTGTGTGTGTGCTCTGTGTGTGTTCATGCAGGGTGTCAGCACATATGTACTTGTATGCAAGCTCCTTGTGTATGTGTGTGAGTGTGCAGGTCAGTCTGTGCAGACGGTGTGTGTGTGTGTGCACGTGGTGTTTAAGGTGTGCGTTCACCCCACGGGAGCAGAGCGCATGCATATATTGTGCAGAATTGTTCACATGCACACGCAGCATTATTGGAGGAGCTGAACATGTGTGCTTTGTGCGTGTGCTTTGTGTGTGTGCACGTTTTCACACTGCTGGGGACAATGATGTGTCTACCTGGACGTGCTGGGGCTGGGTGTGTGCGGTTTGTGTGCTTATCTGCAGCAATCCATGTCGGGAGAGGTGGGCGTGTGCTCTATGTGCACAGGTAGGTGTGTGCACACATGTGTCGGGGGGGGTGGGGTGCACCCTGTCACTGGGCGGTACAAAGGGGAGGCTGAAGGCAGCGGCAATCGCCTAGTCCTGACCCGCAAAACGAGCCCTGCCCTGGGCTGGGGCCAGGACCCGCAGCATCCCGCAGCCTCTGCCCTTGCGCTGCCGCCTGTGCGGGGAGCAGCGGCGGCTCACCGCGGTGCTGCCCGGGGCTCGTGCGGCAGTGCAGCACTCCGACCCCGCAGGGCCCCCGGGCGCTGTTTATCTTTGCACAGGAGATAAAGCAGCTGTCGGCCATCCTGTTTCGGGGCTGGGCAGCTGTAGCCGCCTCGGCCCATCCTTTCCCGTCACTTCCAGCACCAGATTATGGGCTTCAGCTCCCCTTTTTGGTGCACCCGAGGGTGCTGGCACCTCCTGTGCTGGGCTGTGCCCATCCACTTGTGCACCAGGCTGACGTGTCCCCCATCACCTTATGGGGACTGTACCTGTTTGGACCTGCAAGGGCCGTGTTCTGCACTGTGCACTGCTGGGATATGGCAGTGCAGGAGAGAAAAGAGAAATCCCCCAGAAAAATGTGTGTCGATGGCTGCAGTGGAGGCAGCACAGGTAGATACTGTAGGTATAGACGGGCACAGCAGACAGCAGAGTAGATTGAGAGATACTCTGAGCAGAGAGATACTGCAGGAGGAATCGGGAAATAGATCCTGCGGGCTGATCGATACCCACTGTGTGTGGAGGGACAGCAAGATAGAGCAGGCTGCAGCGGGAAGGTGCGTGTTGGGCAGCGAAGTGCATTTGTCCTGTGATGGCTCCGAGGAGCTGCAGCTGGACCCACATCACATAGTCTCTCTGGCCACCTTTGAGGTGCCCTGGGATCCCCACTTGTCTTCTGTGTGCCAGAAGCTGCAGCCCTCCCACGTGTCTGGGTCACTTGGTGCCTGGGTGCAGGCAGCTGAAGGGCTCTGACCACAAGCCCCAGCCCAGGATGGGTGCTTGAGTCAGTGGCAGCAGGGGAGCGCGCACCCTGCTCTGTGCCTCAGCTTCCCCATATGAATCAAATGGTGGTTAAGGACAACCCCTCCCAGTGGCACTCACCAAAACCCTTTGAGCTGCTCCCTTCCTCTGCTGAACACACCCAGGGTGATAAGGGCACCCCTGGAGCAGCCCCATGGGGACCCTTGCTCACCACGGCGTTATTGACACAGGTGCTACTGAAAACACTGCTGAGATTGTTCACACTAATGTTATTTAGCAGCAATATTTCCGTAATAAAAGAAATCAATGGGCAAGAGAAAAGACCTGTCCAGAGCTTTGATTTTCTCATTTTAATGGCATACTTATTTACTCCCACCAGCGTGCCCATCGGATTTTCATTACGTGGCCTTCGCTGTAAGTGGAGCGGTATTGATACGAGCTGCTGAGTTAGCGCCTTCCTGCGCGGGCCAGAGCAGGATCACTCATGTTCCTCGACAGGCCTGCGGAGCACACACATAAACACATGCATGTGCACATGTGTGCACGTACATACACCTGTGAACTTGAATGGGGCACGTGCACAGAGGTGCACAAACACACGCACACAGCTCCTCTGCCTACACACATCCATACGCATGCGCTATATGCTATGCACACTTTCCTGACCATATAGATGCATGATTGCTCTGCATATGCATACATGTGCACACACCTCTCTTCTACCCACCTGCACGTTTTTAATCACAAGCACCTACGCACTGCTAATGCACATGCATACACAGCACTCCTTGCAGCCCTGCACACGTGTGCATGGCTCACGCACCCCAGGATCACCTCCCATGCCCTTTTCACACCCTTCTCTCCCCACTCTCCTATCTATGCCTCTGCATCATTGTGCCCCCATGGCTGTCCCAAGGACCCACACTCCAGACCTAGCCCCAAATCCTGTGCTGGGAGCTCTGCACACACCAGACACCCAAGCAGGTGGGATGATGATGTTTATTACTGCCATCTTTTCTGGGGTGACAAAAGACAATGTAGCCCATGCACAGGGCTGCCAGTTGGAGGGATAAGGAGAGATGTATTGTAGGCTTTTGGCCTGGGGACACAGAGTATTTTGGGAACAGAACAGAGCTGGAAGCCCTCCACTGAGCCCACATAGGCATCAGGCCATGAGCAGAGTGAACACCCCCACTTGGCCAGGGACCCTGCTGGCTCTCAGCCAAGGGAAGTGTTTTGAGGGGCGAAGTCCCATCCTGAGCTGATTCAGAGTTTTGGGCACCCCCAGACACTCAGTATGTGCACAGCCTGGAGGCCATGCTTGGTTAAGGCGACAGATGGTGGCTGTCTCCCCCCTGGGGGGAAAACAAGGGGGAGGCACAAGGAAGGGATCTCTTCCACTCAAGGGGCAGGTGACACAGCAGGGATAGGTGCCAGAACAGACTTTCAGCGCAGAGGCTGATCATCCCCATACTGCCTGGGCATCCTCCCCGGTGCCTGGGGACATTGTGTGCTGCCAGCACCTGGGAGCCACGGTGGGAGCTGCCAGCTGGACACTGTGCTCTGTGCTGACCACAGCCGCAGCTGCCTGCCAACCCAGATGGCACGTGGGGAACCTCCCAGGGGCTGCTTGGTGCTGGATGCACCAGCATCCTCATCCCCAGGTTTTGGGATCTGCAGCCCAGAGAAGAGAGGGAGGAGGAGGAAGGGGGAGGAAGGCTATTGGGGCACACTGTCCAGCCAGGCTCAGCAGCCCAAAGTGCTGAAGAAGGCATTGGCTTCCAGGAGGAGGCCCTTGGTGTAGGCGCGTAGGGTGTAGAAGAGGGTGATGAAGTCCTGAGTGCTGAAGAGGGTGTCTGCCAGTGCGAAGGCAAGTGTGGATGGGACAAAGCCTCGTCCATACTCCACCATCCAGGTGCCTGCACTCCACTGCACTGACGTGGCCTCTCCTGCCTGGTGCACGATGGTGTCCCCTGCCAACACAAACGGCATCACTCCCAGTAGCTGTCCCACATCATGCCCAAGTGCTCAGCCCCTTCCCATCCCTTCTTTGTGGCCTGCAGCCACTCCTCTATTATTGACACCGCTGTGGTGAGGGGACGTGGAGCGCTTCGTCCCCCTTTCTAGGCTCTTGCCAGCTGGAAGGAAGAGGCTGCGTGACAGTACAGAGTAGCCATACTGCAGGATGGGGATTGCAGCCCTCATGTCAAGCTTACCGGGATAATAGATCTCGCTTCTGGTGGTTCCCTCTTTCCACTGCCGGAAGGTGCCTGAGATGATGGTGTCATAGATTTCCGCCCAGTAGCGACCTGCAAAGGGCAAAGCACCATTCATCATGTCTCTGTAGGGATAAGAGGGCTGCCAGCCGCTGGGATGGACAGTCCCAGAAGGAGAGGGGCTAAAAGAGCACAGAGACACCCCCTGCCCCACGTACCTGAGTGTCCCCCAGTGTCAATGGCTGTCCCGAAGAGCAGCACATACTCAGTGAGGGAGGCATGCAGCAGACACATGGAGCCCATCCATCCGCCCGCGTTCACAAACACCCACTGCAGGTCCTCGTCAGGCAAGATGTGGCCCGGGTGCTTCTTCCGCAGCTCCACGATGATCTTGGAGAAAGCCAGCTCATGATCCAGCCCTGCAGTAGCGGGGTCAGCCTGAATCCCTGGCAAGGACCAAGCCCTAACAGCCTCCCGACACTGCATCCTTAGCTATGGGGTCCCGGTATGGCCTTTGGCAGCTCTACCTAGAGGACTTCTTTCCCAGTCCCAGCCCCACTGCCTCCCCAATTGGTGAAGAAGGATGTATGGGACTGAGAGCCCCAGGCCCACCCCTGGCACCATCCAGAGCGGGACCCCGAGGTGACGGCGGCCCTGTGCCAGTAGCGTGCAGCCCCCTGCTGTGACCCTACGGGACTCCCCATGGAAGCCGATGCCGTCCCATCCCACTTCCCCCAGCACCAAAACCTCCCGCCCCCATTCCCCTACCTCTGCTCCCTTCCCGATCCCTTTCCCCTTCTCGGTTCCGCTTCCCGTCTCCCCCCTCCCGCACATACCCGCGTGGTGCCGGGCGAGCTCGGCGATCTCGGCGGGCTGGAACTCGTACCGCTTGCAGGCTAGCCAGCCCCGCAGCCCCTGCAGCAGCAAGGCCAGCGCTCCCAGCCCCAGTCCGACCCGCAGCACCCACGGCCCCGCCACCCCCATGCCGCCGCTCCTCTGCGCGCCGCGCCGCGCCGCTCCGCCCCGCCCGCGGGGACGACCCGGGTCCGCCCCGTCGAGGCCACGCCGCTCCCGGCCGCTGCGCTGCGCCGGCGCGAAGGGGCGGGACGGAGCCGGGACCGCCCGGCGGGGCCGGGGCTTCCGGGTGGCGGCGGAGGCATGGAGTCGGCGGCGGGGGGAGGCGGAGGTGGCTTCCGTGCCAGCGGTACGGCGGGGCCGGGGAGTGCGGGGCGGGGAGGAGGGGCAGTCCCCGCCCCGCTCGTGTCATTCCGCTCGCGTCCCCCGCTTCTGTCGCCCGTTTTTGTCCCAGCGCTCGTGTCCCCGCACATGTCCCTAACCCCTCTCGAGTCCCACCGCCCGCGTTCCTCGTTAGGTGTCCCCCACTCTGCTCGTGTTCTCGCACTCGCCTCTCCCCACTCGTGTCCCCGTAGAAGTCTCCCCCACAGCTTCCCTTGCCTCACGTTCCTCCACTTACATCCCCCTCAGTCGTGCCCCACTTGTGTCACCAAACTCATGCCCCCACTTGTGACCACCCTGCTCACGGCTCCCAGCAGCGACCCCACTTATCTTCCCCCATTCATCTCTTCACACACTCGTGCCTGTGGCCCACCTGTGGCTCCCACTCATGTCCCCCCAGTCATGTTGTCCAACTTGTTTCCAGCAAATGTCCCCACCCCCACTTGCATGCTCCTGGTTGAGTCCTATCACTCGTGTTCCCCTTTCGTGTCCCCTCCCTCACCTGAGTCTCCTTACTGTTGTCCCATACTCATTTCCCCCTCCACTCACACTCCCCCATTCAGTTCCCCCTACTGTGCCCCCCCAATAGTGTCCCCTGCTTGTGTCCCACTGTCCCACCAGTCATCTCCCTACCCGCTCACATCTCCAACCCACTCGTGTCCCCCCAGTCATGTCCCTCAGGAGTCACCCCCACTCATACCCCCTCAGTGACCCTGCTGCCATCCCACAGAGCACCAGCACTCCCGCTACAACCCGCTGCGGGATGAGTGGGTGCTGGTGTCCGCGCACCGCGTGAAGCGGCCCTGGCAGGGACAGCTGGAGAAGCCCCCCCCCGAGGACGTGCCCCGTTGGGACCCCAAGAACCCTCTCTGCCCTGGGGCCACCCGGGCCAACGGTGAGGTACCATGGGGCACCATGACCCTGTTTCCCCCTCTGAGCCTCACCCCCCACCCCCAGACTCCATTTCTCACCGCTACAGGTGAACCCGAACTACGAGGGCACCTTTGTCTTCCCCAATGACTTCCCCGCATTGCAGCCTGATGCCCCCGAGCCTGGTAACTCCTGCAGGGGTTCTGGGGGGCTGTAGGGGCGTGGATGCTGCCCAAATTCCCTCCCTACTCTCTGTCCCCCCCAGATGACAGTGGCCACCCCCTGTTCCGAGCGGCAGCTGCCCGGGGTGTGTGGTGAGTACTCCGGCTCTGGCAACAGGCAGCTCTGTTGCTTTCCTTTGCGCTCCTGTTCTGATTTTGGGGCTCTCACCCATGGGGGGCTTTTTCCTCAGCAAGGTGATGTGCTTCCACCCGCACTCCGACCTGACACTGCCCCTGATGTCGCTGATGGAGATCCGGGCGGTGATTGATGCGTGGGCAGAACTGGAGGCAGAGCTGGGAGCCTCCTACCCCTGGGTGCAGGTCTGTTGGGGACAGGGGACGTGTCCCCATCCATGGGGGCACACGGGGGAGGTGCTGCTGGAGCCCCATGGCTGGGTCCCTCATCCTGCACCTGGTGCCCTTATGCATCAGGCTTCTGCTCTCCTGTGCTGGTTTTCTCCTATGCTGGGGTCAGCATTTTGTCCCCGCAGCAGGGATGGGGGTGCTGTCACCTGTCACTCCCTACACTGTTTCCTCCACAGATCTTCGAGAACAAAGGGGCAATGATGGGCTGCTCCAACCCACACCCGCACTGCCAGGTGAGGCTGTGATCCCAGAGGCGACTCTAGGACAAAGCCCCCTGGAAGATGGGAGCACAGTGGGGTCAGTCCCCTTCTTGTCCCCTCTCTGCCGGGGACTGTCCCTTGTGGTTGCTGCATACTGGACTGCCCACCTGGTGGCAGCACGGAACCGCGGTTGTTTGGGTGTAGGGTTGGGTTTAGGTGCTGTGGCGTGAGCCCGGAGTGCTTGGGGGATGTGATGGGGCCAGCTCGTTGGGGACAGCTGATAACACAGCCCTGTGTCCCTGCCAGGTTTGGGCCAGCAGCTTCCTCCCCAACGAGGCGCGCCTGGAGGAGCGGACGCAGCGGCAGCACCACAGCCAGCATGGTGTGCCCATGCTGCTGGAGTATGCCGAGCAGGAGGCTCAGCGTAAGGTGAGGACATGGCTGTCTGCCTGTCCCTAAGTGGGGGATGTCCCTGTCCCCATCCCCTGAGTGCCGTGTCCCACAGGAGCGGCTGGTGGTGGAGAATGAGGACTGGCTGGTGGTTGTGCCCTACTGGGCCACCTGGCCCTTCCAGACCCTGCTCCTGCCCCGCCGCCATGTCCTCCGCCTGCAGGACCTGTGTGACAGCGAGAGGGACAGTGAGTGATGCCCTGGGCTATTTTCTGGGAGGGAGCTCTATGGGGTTTTGTGGCAATGAAGGACATGATGCTCCATGCTCTTGGGGTGCTGCCTTGGGGAGCGACCAGCACATCCCTCGTGCTTGTCACCAGTGCCTGGTGTTACTGGGGGTTCTGGCCAGCTCTGGGTGCACTCACTGCCCTCAACCCACAGGCCTGGCCTCCATCATGCGGCGGCTGCTGATCAAGTACGACAACCTCTTCCAAGTCTCCTTCCCCTACTCCATGGGCTGGCATGGTGAGTGTCCCATCTCCTCTGCCCCTCTGTCCTCATCTCTCCCATTGCACAGCTGACCCCGTACCCTGCTCAGGAGCCCCTACAGGCCCCCATCTGCGGGAGGATTGTGGGCACTGGCAGCTCCATGCCCATTACTACCCGCCGCTGCTCCGCTCTGCCACTGTCCGCAAGTTCATGGTGGGCTATGAGATGCTGGCACAGGCACAGCGGGACCTCACTCCTGAGCAGGTGAGGAGCTGGGCCTGGCACAGGGAGCTCAGGGAGTGGTCTGGCTGCTTGCTGAGCTGCCCCAGTCTTGTGTCTGGTCCCTGCAGGCTGCAGAGCGGCTGAGAGCCCTCCCTGAGGTGCACTACAAGCTGAGGTCTCAGGAGACGGTGTGTGATGCTGCCCAGGCCTGAGGCAGAGTGGAGAGCTCGGCTGAGGTCTGTCAGCTTCTTCCGAGCTTCCTCATGGACTGTGGCTTCCCCAGCGCTCATCCTGCCACATCCTTGCACAGTCTCGATGCCAAAGGGCTTGCCTTCCTCCCAGTCTGATCTTACTGGTGGAACTGGGAGCGGTGCCCAATAAACCCGCAAGCAGAGTGCCTCTGGCTGTGCCCTGCTGGCTTCTGGCCTGTTAGGAGGAACCCCAGCTGCTGGGAGGGGAAGTAACCTGGGGGCTGCAGGGGATGAGCTGCTCGCTGCTGTCTTTGCATTGCCTTCTTGTCCTCCCTGGGGGGAGCTCTGGGCCTGCTGAGCTGCCTTGCAGGCTGAGGAGTGGGAGGCAGGAGGCAGCCCCAGATGCATTCATCTCCTAGGCAAGGGTGGAGGCTGGCGAACTCGCTGCTCCTCTTCCTTCTCACTGTCTGGGGACACAGTCCCCATCCTGCTTGCCTGGGTACTTGGGATGCAGCATGAGGTGCAGCGTGGGGCTGGATGCAGTGTGTGGGCCAGGGGATGCAGCAGGCAGCTCCATGTTCTGCTCCCCCCTGCAGCCCCATCTCCTCTGTGATGTCCTACAGCTGATCTGGGGGTTTGTCCCATGGGGATGCCCGGTGTATGGAGCACCATCTGCCGCCGCATCCGCATGCAATTCTATTTTAATTGTCACCAAAGAGCCATTCTCATAACTCCCTAATGAGGCCCATAGCGTTTTGAAGTCTGAGAGTGGTCCCCTGGGGGCCAGAAATCTCTTGCAAGCAGGGAGATTCTCCTCTACAGGACTGATGTGCTACCTCCAAGACAGCGCCTTGTGGGAAGTGCCACATATCCCTGTCTATGCATTGTTCCCACATCCCTGCCCGTGGAAGGCTGGATGCTGTCTCCATCCTCCCTGTGATGTTCCCATTATCTCTTCCTGATGTCCCCGTCGCCTCCAGTGTCCCCATCCTCACTCCTCTGTTCTTATCCCCTCCAGTGTCCCCATCCTGCCCCTGATGTCCCTATCGCAGAGCCATGAGACATCCCTATCATTATTCCACTTGTGTCCCCCACGTCCAGCAGGTCCCAGAATTTTTGGCAGGAGGTGGTGGATGGCAGCATGTTGGTGTGACGACCACCATCAGTGCAGCCCTTCTTCCTTGCAACAAGTGCACGCTCACAGCAATCATAGACCTTGCACAGCTCTTCCCCAGGGCCCTGGAAAAGTGGCAACGAATTGGCTTAAATGTGGGAATCCAGATTGGGGTAATTAGCCGCTGAACTGGTTGTAACGAGGCTCGTCATCCCCCTGCACGCGCAGTTAGCTCTGATTTAATAGCCCACCAGCTCTCAGCCTGGGCCGCCGTGCGTCAGCCTGGGGCCGTAAATGAAACTTGCAGTAAGTCAAGCGGTATTAAACTTTACAGTCACCGTCTTTAAAAACGAGACTCTTTCTCTAATAAATCAGAGCAAGCGGGATTGTAAATATCAGGGCAGGATCTGTATTGCTTAATTAAACAGAACCTAATGAACAGCCTGTTTGTTGTGTTGTGATTTAGAATGAAAGACGGGGAGGTGGTGTGTGCTGAGGAGCGCAGGTACTGCTGAAATAGCGCCGAGACGACACTATGAGGGCTTCGTTTTATTTAATTTCTTCTTTTTCTTTCCCTCCCCCTGAAAGGTGAAAGATTCAAGGGGGTACATCAAATGGATTTGCAGGAGGAAGGGAATGGCTCGTTAGGGGCTCGGTACCTTTAAGTGGGGTGTGAAGGGATGGGAAAACACAGCCAGGAGAGATGCAGCCATGCTTGCATCACAGGGAGGGTGTGATTTTGGGAGATGAGATGGAGCTGGGTGCAGGATCATTGCTGTGACCCTGAGCGTTACCAGCTCTGCACAACCTGCAGCCCCCAGCCTCACAGTCTGCAGGCTCAGTGTGACATTGTCACAGGGCACGGGGCCCCTTCTGAAGCCCAAACCCCGCCGTGCCCAGAGCAACTCCCTCCGTCCCAGCACAGGTGAGACAATAAATACTGCGTGAAAGAAGTTAATCTGTGACCAGAGCGTTTTAATCAGGGAAAAAAAAAAAGGTATTAGTGCAGGCCTGCTGGCTCCTGCCAAACTGCACTTTTACTGTCCCTGCCGGTACAGGGTTTATGGCTGTCATTTCACTCCAGTTTTACTGTTGTTTTTGCCTTTATTGTTGAGTTTCCCCTTGCCTCCAGTTGCCTGTGATTGAATCGATGGAAGGAGGGGGGGGGGGGGGGAGATAGAGAAGAAGGAAGAGGAAGGGAGAGATGAAGGCCCTGTAGCTCCTGGGGAAAGGGAATGGCCCAAACCCCTCTGTTTCTATCTGAAAGACACCATCAGGCACTTAGCATGAAAAGTAATTACAAAAATTTAAGCAGATGCTGAACACCCTCGTGCCCTGCAGCAATCAGCTCCCTGCTAAGGACAGCCCTGGTATGCCAGGAGAATGAAAACCAAAACCCCCAATCCCCCCAGAACTGCTCTTGGCACAGCATCCAGCTTATGCTGGGAAGCCCAGAGCATTGCTGGGTGTCTGGGCTCTGGGAACACAGCCCCATGTAATCTTACTTGTTCTGCACCTGAAACGGGCAGTGATTGAGCTGCATCACCCTGCAGTAACCATGTGGGCAGTAAGCAGAGTTGCCCCATCACCCCAAATTTCCTGGTGCTGAGGACATACTGCTCCACCACAAAGCGCCCTCATAAATAACCCCCTGCTGCTTTTTAACCCTCTCCACCCCATTTTCAAGTTCCACCAAGGATCAGGGATGTTCAAAAAGCAACCGGCAGATTCCAGATGCTTCTGCTGCGTGTTGGTAACAGCAGGACCTATCCCAGCTCCTTAGAAATGCTGGCACAGGAGAACAGAAATGAAGCCCTTGTCCCTGCCAACATCCGAATCCCCCTCACCCCCCAGTCTGGATCAGCCATCGCATCGGGGACTTTGCAGTGATTATGATAAAACCTGCAGGACACCAAGGGCATCACTATGATTTGTGCTGTCTAAATGTTAATCAGAATAATAATGCCTATTGAGACAGCTGTTTTAAAAGGCTGTGATGTCGGAGTAAAAATTCCAATAAAACTCTATTAGCCCTTCCTCGTTACACTAATGGTGCCTGCTGCTAAAAGCCCCCCGCTTTAGACACCCGTATTAATGGGCTTATTACAGGAAATAAAATCCGAGCCTGAACATTACAGTGAAGCCTGATTAATTCAGCAAGGTAATCTTTTCCTTTTCCTTTTTTCCTCTTTTTTTTTTTTTTCCTCCCCTCCTCTCTCCCTTTTCTCCCCTCCACCTTTAGTTAATGAAATGTGCTCCTTGAAGTGTCAACTGTGGAGCTTTGCATGGAGTTTGGTGACATTTTTAAACCTATTTTTGTTGATGTGGAGAAGCTCCTTGCTTCCTGGGGACATCCATCAGAGCTGGCGATGCAGCAGTGCGGGGTGAGAGGGACAGTCCCACGGATGGCCATGGCTTGGTCAGCAGCCCTGCTGCTTGTCCCCAGGTCTGCTGCTGCCATACCCAGCACATGGTATGAGGCAGAAATCCGGGGCACGCACATGGCTGCTCGTCCAACCTATAAATAACTTCCATAAAAATCCTCTTCCCAGCCTTTTTGTGTGCAGCCAAATCCTGCCAATGGGAGAGGAGACGGCATCTATTTTATGGGCAGCTGGAAGCAGGCTTTGCATTTTTCTGGCTCATGTAATCCCACAGGTACCCTCATTTCTTCTCTTTTTCAACAGCCTTTTGCTTCACGTTCCTCCCAGCCACATTCAATTATGGCCTCCACTCCTGCTGCCCAGGAGAGGAGAGGGGAGAGGGATGGAGGGAAGGAAGGAGAAACAAGGAAAGTGCAGTATCAGTTTGTGCCTCGTCCTGGGAAGCCTGGAGAGATACACAGATTGTTGCCTGGTAATGACTGCCTTTATTAGCCTCATTACTTTTACTGACTTCATTGAGGAGCTATTGGGATCCTCTGGGTGTTCCTGGTGGCCAGGTGTCCGCATCTCCCCATCACCATGGGCTGGTGTGATCCCTGTGTGATGCTGAGTGCTGCCAACTCGTGTCTTTTGAGCCTACATGGCAAGGAATTCCTCCCAAATCTGCTGCAGCCTTTGAGTTAACCACCTTGTACACTGCAGGCATCCCTTACTGCTTGTATGATGGACACAGCCAGTGCCACTGTACCCTGCAGCCATGTCCCCCCATCGATTGAAGCTTTCAGCATCAGACCCTCGGCAACTCTTGCCCAGGGGTTTGCTGTGGTCGCTGCCCCATTGCAGTCCTTACTCTGCTGTTGGTTGGTGAAGGCAGTGGTCCCTGTGGGCTGGTGAGCAGGAAGGAGAAAATACAGGGGAATGGAAGAGAGGGGGAAAAAAAAAAAAAAGAAGAAATCAATTTAGTTGCAATAAAGCCTCTTACAGTATTAGCAGCTAATCCACAAATACACAAACACACAGAGGGAGTCCTCGGAATAAAGGCATTTAATTATGCTGTTTGCTCGAAGCTGGCTCAGAATGGTCTGACATGATGGCGAAGCAGGCACAGCAGGACCCAGGGAGATGCTGGGACCTTCCCTTTTGTTGCAGGCTATGCAGCAGTGCTGTTCCCCTCCACAGGGACATGGGTCACCCCTCTGTCCACCTCCAGGCCTCCCCAAGGTCCCTGTGGGGGGACACCTGTGGGTTCTGAGAGGGTTGGAATGAGTTCTCCTGGCCGGGACAGCACCGTGGGCATCATGGGGCTGTTTGCACTTTCTTTCTCTCCTTTTCTCACTTCCTTGCGGGAGGGGTCTGTGGGGGGGCTATAACTCTTCTCCACTCCTGTTTGATCTGCCAGCGGGCTCAGCAGGGGAAGACCCTGACTCGGCAGGCTGCCCACGAGATAAAAGGCACGGAGGGCCCAGCCAAGACATTTTTTCCACTGTTCCCCCACCCATTCACCCCTTCCTCCATCCCCCTGGTTTTCTTGGCAGAGGACGAAACAGGAAAATGAGCGTACGCCTTTCAAAGCCCTTCTTCTTTCAATATTGAACAGGGCCTGGATCCCCTTCTGGATGCTGGATTGCTGGCATTCCCGCTCCCCACGCAGCCTAAACTGTAACAGCTGAGTGCTGAGGGTGACAGCCAGGGGCTGCCAGCATGTACCCCAACTGAAGGCAACCAGGGGGAAAAATCCAGTTGGAAAGAGCTATTCAAAGTTAGCATGGCTCTTCTTCCCTGAGGTGTTCACCGGGATGCAGGAACACACGAACCTCATCCTGCCCCAAGCAGGGATTATAACCATGGCGAGACCTGGCAGGGCACAGCCCAGCTCCGCCTGCTGCTTTGGACCTGATTGTTTCACTTTAACGTTTTCCAGAGATTTTCTTTTTGATGTCACCCTTTGCTATTTGATTTTTTTTTTTTTTTTTTTGAAGATGATAATGATCTTCCATTTCTAAATGAAAAGTCATTTGGCACTCATGGGGAAAAAAAAAAAAAAAGATTTATTTTTTCATTTAAAGCTGTTGAAACAGGATAGTTAAACCACTGCATATCTTTTTTTTTTTTTTTTCTTTCCCACAAGATTTTTGAAAAGAGAAATTCCTCTGAAGTGACTTTTTCTTGGGAAGTATTTTGATGAACTGGCATTTTTTGGATGAAAAAATGTTTCCGTTCAAAGTGCGTGGCCATACTGAGGCAAAGGGCAGGAGCAGAGGGGCCTGATGCAGAGAGGAGGGAGGTGGGCAGAAGCAGGAGCCTGATTTTGGCATTTCTCTGACTCTCTGGAGAAGCTGATCTTCCTGGAGTTTATGTGGAAGCATGTGGAAGGCAGGTAGGTGGTTAGAGGCAGCCAGAATGGCTTCAGCAATGGCAAAGCATGCCTGACCAATGTGGTGGCTTTCTAGGATGGAGTGATGGCACTGGGGGACAAGGGAAGAGCAACAGATGCCGTCTACCTGGACTCGTGCAAGGCTTTTGGTCTGGTCCCTCACAACATGCAAGCACTAAACTGGGGATGTGGATTTGATTGATGAACTGTTAGAGGGATAAATTATTAGAATGGCAGAATCATAGGATCATTAAGGTTGGAAAGGGCCACTAAGATCATCTGGTACAACTGCCAACTCATCCCCACAGTGCCCACTAATCCACGTACCTCAGTGCCACATCTCCATGGTTCTTGAATACCTCCAGGCACAGTGACTCTGCCATATCCCTGGGCAGCATGTGTCAATGCCTGACAACTTTTTAGGAGAAGAAATATTTCCTAAAATCTGATTTGAAATTGACTGGATATCCACATCCAAGAAGTTATAGTCAGTGGCTCAATGTTCAGGTAGGAACCAGTAACCAATGGTGTCCCTCAGGAGCCTGTGCTGGGACCCATTCTATTCAGTGACTTCACCAGTGATGTGGACAAGTGATTGTCCCCCTCTGCTCTGCCCTCATGAGGGCCCACTTGCAGTACTGCACCAAGCTCTGGGGCCCCCAGTACAGGAAGGATGTGGACTTGTTGGAGCTGATTCAGGGGAGGCTGTAAGGATGCTCAGAGAGCTGGAGCATCTCTGCTATGAAGACAGGCTAAGGGTTGAGCTTGTTCAGGCTGAAGAAGTGTCATGGAAGACTTTATAGATTCCAGTACGTAAAAAGAAGTTAAAAGAAAGGTGGAAAAAGAAATGCTGCTTCAGAGGAGCTCCCTTTGTTATACCTGGGCCCCTCACTGGCTGCTTTTTGGTGTGCCACATTGATTCAGTGTTGCTCAGGTTTATTAACCATTGTCAGGAAGGGCAGATCAACAGGCTTACAAGAGCCTAAGTGCATCATAGCAATGCTATCATCCCTCAACACCAAATTCATAATCTCTGTGAAAAATTAGAGCAAGCCAAACTGATAATCCCTATTCTTCTCAAGCCCTGAAAGCAAGGCCTCAGTTATTTTACCTTTCTTTAAATCTTTAATCCTACCCTCACCAGCCACCTCTGATTCTTCCTGACACAGGATTTGGATGCACACATGCTTTCAAATGCTGGCACAGGCAGCAGTGCTCCTGCAGAATGCAACAGCATTGAACTGCTGCATGGTTTTTGGGGTGCTGGATGGTTTTTAGGGTGTCCCATGCCAGCAGACCCTCGGTGACTGGGACCCTTCCTGTGGTACCAGCAGGTGGTGGTGATGCATAACTGATACCTCTCTGCCTTTTCTTATCGGAGGCTTTTAACATTGTGCTAGCAATAGGCTGGCACTGGACTTTCCATAGACCCTTGCCCCATAGTGAGGCATTTCCTTCAATGTTTCCTGAGCTGGACACAGGCACTTGCTTCCTTCTCCTGGTCTCCAGCTCATGTCACTGCCAGACAGCAGCATCTGGAGGGAAAACAGGCAAAACCTCTTATCATGCCTGCAGGTCTGGCTGACACAGTCTTTCCACTCTCTGATTGTGTTTAATACCTTCTATTTCACATCTTTCAGCACTTCACGATAGAACTGAAAACTGTAATAGCTCTAATAAAGCCAGCTCTGAAAGGACATGTGATAGATGAAGGATGAGGCCAGGGTAGCAGGGAGGGCTTCACCCCCCCCACAGATGATGAGGACTCGAGCTTCAGCTGAGATGTTTGGGGCACATTCTGTACTCAGGAGGTGCTGTGATGTGTGTACGTGATATAGTTTGGGGTACATAGGCATGAGTGAACTGCCAAGCCAGGATGCCCCCAAGCTCTTACCTTCCAGGTGTTTTTTTGGGCTAGCTGTTGGCATCTGGGGCAGAGACTGGGAAAGATGTAGGGAAAAACAATTCTTTCTCCCACTGTGTTCTGCTGCTGAACTGAACACTACAGAAAACAGAAAGATGTGCTGGAAGAGGAATTGGAGAGGTCAGGAGCAGGGCTGCAGAGATGTTTGGCCTCAAGAAGTTGAGACGGGCAGAATAGGAGCAGGGGGATGAGGACACATGGTCCATGGGGCTCCTCAATCTGTGGGAACAGGACTGGCAGCAACTTGCTTCCCTGGAGACACCAAAGGTATTCCCACACTCAAAATCCCAAATGGCCCTTAACGGCCCTGCTCTGCATAGGGAACATTTTACTCCTTGCTGTGTTTATGTTCACGTGTTTAACTCTGACCTTGGATCAATTTCTTGCTTAAAGTTATCCATTTTCCGTGACAAGGGACTTGGAGATGATGAAAAATTGACATGATATAATAGCAGAGCCTCTGGATCTGTAGCCAGTCTCTCCTGTGGTGTGGAAATAAAGTGCTCTGAAGGCTGCACAACATGTGAGCAAATCTCTCATTATATATGTATATATATGTAAACATGTACCGGGATGTATATGTGTCTGGCTTCATACATACACGTATTAATATTCTCCACCCATTTCATTGCAGCATCTGGCCTTCAGAAACAAAGCTCCTTGTGCCAGGGGCTAATGGGAGATGTTTTTATTTGTCCTTGTTATAAAATAGGTATCTCCGTATTAACTTTGCAGGGCATTATATTGATGTAGTGCAGTAAACTTTATGGCTGATTTCACAACCCTGTTAAGTGCATCGTCTTAGACGGTAATAACCAGCCAGGAAGACAAGAAAAGCCCTTGCAAATGATACACTGCTTGGGGAGCAGAGAGGTGATGCTGTTCCTGCGGGGTATCCAGAGAAAGCAGGATGCTCCCCACATCCTGGGAAGCTCTCCTGAAGTTTCCCAGAGCCAAACAGTGATTGAATGCCCCCAGTTTCTATCTGTCTGCTCAGGCAGCTGTTTGCTCTCCTCCCTCCCTGCCTTCCTTGCCCCCAGTAAATTTAATGTGATGAACACGTGTCCGCCAGTCACAGATAACTGCTTAGCTTAAATCCTGCTCGAGTTCCCTTCATTTATCTGTTAAATGGGATCTTGGTTATAAATAGAGTCCTGTGGTCACGGGGGCTGATTTGGGCAGGGGTTTGTTTGGGAAGGAGTTTTACAGAAATCTGAGCAAATTGCTGGGAGAAGCTGAGAGATAATAACAAGGAAAATGATATTAAACGGACTTCACTGCTCGTCCCACATCCAGCTGCCAGCAGCCTGTGGGGATAACACAGATCTTGGGCAGACAAGACAGTACAGGTGAAAGCAGATTGGATATGAAGTGTGCTTGCAGAGGCTGGAGTAGGAAAAGAGTTCTTAGTCATGAATTCAGCATCTGCAAAAGACAACTGGCCAGATGGGCTGTGTGGGCCCATAGCTTGTACAGGAGATGAGCCTCACTGATGCTCCATCTCTCCAGAACTGTACAGACACTTGGAATATTAAAGGAACCCAAAAATCTCATTCACTGGGATCTTCATAGGATCATAGCACCATAGAAGGGACCTCTAAAGGTCTTCTGGTCCAACTCCATCAGATGCTCAGAGCCCCTCCAGCCTGACCTTGGGTGTCTTCAGGGATAGGGCACCCACCACCTCTCTGGAAAACCTGTTCCAGTGCCTTACCATAAAGAAAACATTTTTTCTTATATCTTGACATAGGATAAAACTTACACAGGGAAATTAATCCCCCGGATATGACAGCTGGTCACTGTTGGTGACAGGAGTCTCCACCACTGTGTAAAATGTTGTCTTGGTTTTTACAAACCACCTGGCTGAGGGGTGAACCTGCTGGCAGCCTGAGGTCACCCTGCCCTGGGGCCTGTCTTCAGGATATAGAATCATAGAATCACTGAGGTTAGAAAGGACCACTAAGATCATCCAGTCCAACCCCAACCTGCCCCCACCGTGCCAACTGACCATGTCCTTCTGTACCACATTTCCACATCTCTTGAAAACCTCCAGGGATGGTGACGTGGTGTGGAGCAGGTGAGAAGAGTAAGATGCGGTTTGACAGAGGGCAATTTGGGTAAAACAGCACTGGGAATATGGGAGCAGGTCTGTTTGCAGCCTGAAAACACCTCCAGTGGGAGTGCAAGGGAGACTTTGGAGCTGATACTTTTGGGCAAGAGAGGCAGAGAATTTGATCTGCTAACAAACGGGAACTGGCAGAGCTGAGAGTTTTTGCTCTGATTGCCTTGCTTCCTCTGAGCTCAGCTATGGCTTTTTTACTTCTCCTTTAATTTTTTTTTTTCTTTTTAATTTATTGAAATCCTCTGGATCACTACTCACTTTCTTTGCTCTTTATTTCTTATTGCTTTGGCTGAAACGCTCAATCCCCAGTACGGCTGGGATCGGGGCACGAATAAAAATAGTTTTGTGGAAAAACAAACCCAAACCAACAAGGACATGAAAACAAGTCCTCAATTTTGGTAGCAGAATAGGGGTGACAGCTAGCAGGATGAGGACGGGGAGGGGAGGGGGGGTGGCAAAAAAGGCTGTTACTGGTCCAGCTGGTGGGCTGCCCCTGGCTCCCAACAGGAGAAGTCTTTGCCAAAATTGGCCTCCTGCCTCGATGGGCAGGATAAGGGAGAAATGTCCCTGCCAATGGGTGAGGCCGGAGGTTCCTCCTGTGGTGCTGAGAAGGAAATCTTGCCTTGTGAAATGTCAGCCACTAGGGCGTAGTGGTGCAAGCCAATGGCCTCCCGCCCACCTGCTGTGCCAGCAAAGAGCACCCTTTGTCACCAGAAGGGGAAACTGAGGCAGCGAGGTGGCTTTGACAGGAGTGGATCGCTGAGCATTGGCCCCTTCCTGCGCAGTCACCGTGCTGAGCTGCTCCCCTTCCATCAGCCTGAAACCATCATTTGGAGATTGCAGCCTCTTCACAGCTTTGACTCATCTTCAGATTAAATGGTGCTTTGCTAGCACCCCCATGGCTGCCCATGGCTCATGGCAGCTCATCTTGTGGCTTTCCTGGGGCAAACCATCTCTCATAGCCCCATTCAGCCATAGCCCTCTTCTCAACCTCAGCAGCTATAAGCAGCACGCTGCAGAGACTGGTTTGGAGAATACAGTTCAGCAGCAGATGGAGATTATTGTTGTAGGATGTGGCTTTTTTTGCATTTCAGTTGCAAAGGGGCAATTGAAACAGAAAAATTGAAATTACAAAGCAGCTATTTCCCCTGCCTGTGACCTTGGAGAGTGGGAACAAGAGCTTATGTTAGGATGAACCACCCTGTCAGGGTCTGATTCTGCCGCTGACAGTCTCTGTTATGAGTCAAAGTTGGATTTGGCTCCTGGTAAAATGAGTTGAGAACTCTAGAGCTTGAGCAGTACGGAAAACTGGTTCCTTGTTACTGTCCTCCCCAAAGCAGACCATTGCTCTACCGATTGTAACAGCTGCTTGCAACTGCTCCCATTGCTGCCTGCCTGGAGACACCCGTCCCAGCAGAGGGGGAAAGAACCATCTCAGAAAGGCTTTGTTCTGCAACCCAGACAGTGTTCATCAGCAGCATCCCAGGGGGCTGCTGTGTTTCTCCCTCCAGGTTTAACTCCTGCGCTGAGAGAGGTGTGTTGCCCAGGAAAAAGGGGGGAGTGCTGCACTCGATCCTGCTGCAAACAATGTTCTCCATCCCTCCAGCACCGCAGACATCCTAACAAAGCCAGAATGGCTCCCTGAGGATGCCGGGCACTTTTCAGTAAAGGTTTTGCACTCCCTGATCAATACCCAGGGCCTCCTGCTGCTCTGTATTACGGCTGAGGTGCGGGGAGCGCAGCTGATTAGTCAGAGAAGAAAGCTCTGGGCTGGATCAGAGGCATCCAAGATGTCAGATCCTCTTCACTCATCAAAATACAAAAGCAAGAATCTCATCTGGCTGCTTGGCTGTGCTGAAATAATAGCTCATTCAGGAGGTGGAATTTAAGCCTAAAAGCTAACATTTGTGGTGTGTATTTATAACAGGCAGGCGCAGGGAACCTATCCATACTCCATTTAATTTCTTTCACAAGCTTCTTTGATCCAGGCATTATTGTCCAGGCAAAATTGGCACAAATTTCACTGCAGACATCACCAGCCGTGATGCTGAGAGCTGCCCAGCATCAGGGCTGAGAGGAGCTGCATTATAATTCATTCTAATTGAGTGTTTGGGCTAGCTGTGCTAGCCAGCTCTCCCTCTTCAGCTGGTCACCACCAGCTCATTACCTCCCAAACCCAAGGGCTTGACTTACTTGCAGACAGGAGCTGAGGGAATTGTGGCCATGGATCTCAGTTATTTGCAATGCTTTGGGTGATGTAGGGAGAGATGAGACACCTGCCCAGGGACCCAGTGAGTATTTGTGGAGGCTGAGGATGCCCATGGGATGTGTGAGGTCAAATGTCTGCAGAGAAGAGGATGGATTCTGGGTTTCCAGATTTGCTTGCTCTCCTGCTCTGGGGCGAGCAAGACCTCAATCCCTGGGTAAATGTGGTTCTGCTTCCCACTGCAGACTGCTGGAGGAGGCAGTCCTGACCCAGCCTCTGTTCACCACCTTGGGCCCTTTCCATTTGATCTTTTTGAGCAGAGTGAGCAGCAGGACACACTCCACTCATAGGGTCCAGATTTACACTACAGTGTGGTGCCATTTGCAGCTTTGCTCTCATTTCCCCACTGCTTCAGTGCTGCTCCCTGCTAGGCAGAGCAGCAACACCCTGGTCACTAGCACAACACAGATCAGCTTATTTTCACGGTGTTCACTGTCTGTCTGTTTCATCTGTCATCTTGTTGCTGAGCAGTTGTGCCAGGTCTTCTGCAGCTTTTCAAAATCAGGTTCTTTTCTGATAACCCTACCTGTGTGATGTTGGCAGAAGCTGTGGTCACCTATCTGTGTGCCTCATTCCCAGGCCCATCTACGAGCTGACTGAGCAGCACAGGCCTTCATGCTCCATTCACAGAGCCTTGTGTCCTGGCCTCTTGGCTCATCTCACTAGGAAGAAAACCTCCCTGCTTTTCTGCTGCCTTTGTTTAATGATCATTTTGCTGTTGGTTTTACCACTTGCATTAAATCTGCCAGAGCCTACATATTTTTAGTTCCTCATTTGGACAAGCCTTCTATTTGTGAAGGCCACCCCCTTTCCTTCACTTTTCAAATGCCTTTTTCTGCAAGAAGAAACATAAGTATTCAAAAGGGCACCTGTAAACATCTCCCTTGCCACAAATGCACATGGGCTCTTTGTCTCTTTATCTCATTTTGATCCTTTTAGTAAGTGCTCTCATTGCAGTGTCCTTCCCCTTTTTCAGGTGAACAGTGTCAGGATGGGATTTAGCTGTCCCCACATGCATATGATGGTCATATCACAGTGGGTTTTGGGTACCACTGCCTTGGAGGACACGGTGAAATGTTACAGATCCTTTTGTGGTCTCAGACACAAACTGCTTTGTGTGAAGACCTCTCTGGTGCCAAGAGTCTCTGAATCACACAGAGAAATGCTCTATAAATGTTGGTTTCCAAGAGCTACCAAAACCATGGCTGGAAGGGATCTTGAAGGAGTACTTCAAGCTGGAAATGGGCATTGATGACTTTTGACCTCCATGAGATCGTTTTCCATGGTTATTTTGGAGACAAATGGCTGTCCAGCCTGCAAAAATGACTGGTGAGTGGAGAAAGAAGGACAGGTCTTCTTTCAGAGTCATCGCTGTCAACATTTTCTTGTGCAAGAGAGTTACCCTCTTCATTAGAAATCTTGCAGCTTGCAATGTCAACTGCCCACAGCTGACACTGTTTTTATGCTCTGGGCAGTTCCTGTGATCACTCATGCTGTGCCAGGAGTTGTCCCCCAATCATGCATTACTTTATGCCTGCAACAGACCCAGCACTCAAAGTAAATATGTATTCATTGCAAGCTCCAGCATAGCTGCCAGGTTTGTCCTCAGACAACAACAGACAATAAACCTGGTTGTTTCCTCCATGTCTTCGAAGTTCCCACCTCATTTGGAAGCCGTATCATGGGTGGGGGGATCTCTGTGAGTGGGGATGGGATGGGAATCTCTCAGGAACTGTGTGCAGCACTGCTGTGGCTTCCTACAGATCTGCATTCCTGCGTCCATGTCTTACTGTGGATCTGCATGTCTGGGTCCATGTC
Organism: Chrysolophus pictus; assembly: GCA_037305975.1. Taxonomy (NCBI): domain Eukaryota; kingdom Metazoa; phylum Chordata; class Aves; order Galliformes; family Phasianidae; genus Chrysolophus; species Chrysolophus pictus. The sequence goes on along the minus strand of CM074614.1, from coordinate 71,693,919 downwards.
TCACATGGGGTGATGGGATCAGGCAGGAGGGAGGCCAGTGGGACAAGCTCCAAGTCCAGCAGCTCGCTAGATGTCTCCGTTCATTGCAGAACTCAGCTGAGGCCAAGACGGGGAGTCTTTAGCACTAGGATCAGCCAGATGAGCAGGGGTCTTGCAGTATTAATTAAACATCTGGAGAATTTGGCAGGCAGCCCACCTAATTATCCCTAGTGCTCAAGGATGCTTTCAGGAGTCTTCCCCTTCTGTCCCTGCTCTCATGGCTTCTTCCTTCCAGCACATCACCATTTGTCTTCCCAGGAGAGACCCCCATTTTTGGTCCTGTGGGGAAAGATTCTGCTCCAAGAAGTGTCTTTCAGCTACCAGACATGCTGCAGGTACCACATGGTGCTGGGCAAGGCAGAATGAGGTGATCTGCTGTTCTTGTGGATTGTCTTGAGATTTGTTTTGGGTTATCCCGGAAAGAAGTTGTATGTCTCCAATCAAATGCAGCATTTGCAGTGCATTTTTTCCTGGTGTGAAGCAGAGTATGGGCAGATAAGTAGCTCTGTGTGTTTCAGAACCTTTCAGACTCAGATTGCATCTGCTCCTCTGCTCTGGGGCATGTTTCCAGCCGTGTGTCACCCAAAACTTGTGCAAGCAGTTCTCCATGGAGCAGGGCATCTGACTGCCTTGTCCCATGCCCTGCAATGAAGCTGGGAGGGCAAAAGGGTCTTGGCATAGGTGCAGGAAACTCTGAAGTGCCACTAACAAAAATGGGGACAGCAGTCCCTTGATGCTACTACTTGGAGGGTGTGTGCAGAAGCGTGAAAAGCACTGGCAAAACACATCTGCCACCTGGATCCTTCCTAAAGTGTGATAGTGGTAAGCTATGGGAGACAGTTATTTTCCAATTAGTAGGCGGGAGGCACAATGAGACAATTAGCCACCAGTTAACAGGATGAATGTGATGACCACATTCCCTGCTTACTGATGTTTGGCTAATTTACCATTGGTGGCCTTGTTAAGCAGTCATGAATTGCACAGGAGGAGCAGTGGGCTGGAACGTGCAATAGGGATACAATAGCACGTGGCTCACAATGGTGACATTCATTACTCCACAGGGTGACAGCCCCCATCCCACATGGCTGTCCCCTTTTCCCTGTGGCTCTGTCAGCTCTATTTCACAGAATCACAGAATGGCCAGGGTTGGAAGGGACCTCAAGGATCACGAATCACATGCAGGGCCACCAACCTCCTCATTTAATGCTAGACCAGGCTGCCCAGGGCCCCATCCAATCTGGCCTTGAACACCTCCAGGGACGGGGCATCCACAACCTCTCTGGGCAGCCTGTTCCAGCACCTCACCACTCTCTCTGTAAAGAACTTCCCCCTGACATCCAACCGAAATCTTCCCTCCTTCAACTTAAAAACAATTCTCTTTGTCCTGCTGTTATCTACCCTTTCATAGAGTTGACTCCCCTCCTGTTTGTAGGCTCCCTTTAGGTACTGAAAGGCTGCAGTGAAGTCACCTGCAGCCTTCTTTTCTCCAGGCTGAACAAGCCCAGCTCCCTCAGCCTGTCTTCATAGGAGAGGTGCTCCAGTCCCCTGATCATCTTTGTGGCTCTCCTCTGGACCCTCTCCAACAGTTCCCTGTCTTTCTTGTATTGGGGGCTCCAGACCTGGACACAGTACTCCAGATGGGGCCTCACAAGAGCAGAGTAGAGGGGGACAATCACCTCCCTGTCCCTGCCGGCCACCCCTCTTCTGATGGAGCCCAGGATACCATTTGCTTTTCGAGCTACAGGAGCACACTGCTGGCTCATGTTAAGCTTTTCATCCATCGAGACCCCCAGATCCTTCTTAATAGGGCTGCTCTCACAGACTGCTCCTTCCAGTCTGTATAATCACAGAATCACAGAATCACTAAGGTTGGAAAAGACCTATAAGATCATCCAGTCCAACCATCCACCCTATCACCCATGGTTCTCGCTAAACTATATCCCTCAACACAAAATCCAATAAATGCCTGAGATTCCTCCGGCCCAAGTGCAAACTCTGCACTTTGCTGTGTTGAACCTTATCAGGTTCACCCGGGCCTTTTGAGTCTGTTGAGGTCTCTCTGAAAGGCATCCCTTCCTTCCACCATGTTGACCGCACCACTCAGCTTGGTGTCATCAGTAAACTTGCTGAGGGTGCACTCGATTCCTTCATCGATGTCATTGATAAAGATGTTAAAGAGCACCGGTCCCAAGACAGACCGGTGGGGGATCATGTCAAAGGCCTTGCTCAAGTCCAGGTAAATGACATTGGTCGCCTTTCCCTTGTCCCTCAATGCAGTCACTCCATCATAGAAGGCCACCAGATTGGTTAGGCATGACCTTCCCCTGGTGAAGCTGTGCTGGTTGTCTTGGATCACACGCTCATTCCTCATGTGATCAAGCATGTTATCCAGGAGGATCTGCTTCATGATCTTCCTAGGCACAGAGGTGAGACTCATTTGACTGTAGTTCCCGGGGTCCTCCTTGCTCCCTTTCTTGTAAATGGGAGTGACGTGACCCTTCCTCCAGTCATCCGGGACCTCACCTGACAGCCACAACTTTTCAAATATGATGGAGAGCGGCTCGGCAACCACCTCAGCCAGCTCCTTCAGAACCCTGGGATGCACGCCATCCGGCCCCATAGACTTGTACACATTCAGTCTCATCAGGCGGTCTCGGACCTGCTCTGCCCTTACGTTGGAGGGGGGGATTTACTGCCCCGGTCCCCACCCAGAGGTTTAGGGATGCAGGGCTCAGGGACGTGAGAAATACTGGAATCCTGGCTGCCAGAGAAGACCAAGGCAAAGAACTCATTCAGCACCTCAGCCTTCTCTTCGTCCACTGAAGCCAGCTCTCCTTTTACATTTACCAAAAGATGTACACTCACTTTGGTCTTCTGGCCAATGTACCTGTAGAAAGTCTTCCTATTGTTTTTCACGTCCCTCACCAAGTTCAGTTCCGCCTGCGCCTTGGTTTTCCTAATCCCACACCTGCAAGTCCGGACAGCATCCCTGTATTCTTCCCAAGTGACACACCCTTGTTTCCAGAGCTTGTATGCACCTTTCTTTGCCCTCAGCACACCCAGCAGGTCCTCACCGAGCCATGCTGGTTTCCTACCCCCTCTGCCCTTTCTTGTTCAGAGGGACAGAGAGTTCTTGTGCTCTCAGGAAGGCATCCTTGAAGAGTAGCCAGCTCTCCTCAACATCTTTGTCTTTAAGGACAGCATCCCAAGGGATCTTGGCCAACAGTCCATTGAACAGCTTAAAGCTTGCTCTCCTAAAGTTCAGGGTCCTGACGCCACTCTTTGCCAGGCCCACATCCCTCGAGATCATGAACTCGACCAGGGCATGGTGATTGCAGCCCAGGCTGCCTCCAAGCTTAACGCCTTTAATGATCTCCTCCACATCGATGAGCAGCAGGTCCAGCAATGCTTCACCTCTGATCGGTCTGTCCAATACCTGAACCAGAAAGTTATCATCAAATATCTGAGGAATAAACTTGTCCTCAGATTGGTTCAGTATAAACATGTCTCTTGTGACTGGTGTCATGGAGAGGTTGCATAGCACCAGGAAGGTCAGAGAAGAGGGAAAGCATTTGTAACGGCCCCTTGGGAACCTGTAGGATGAGGTCTGCATGGTACAGAAGTGTAAACTTCCTCACAACCCTGAAGAACTCCTAGAAGGAGGGAATGGCTAAGAAACACCAAGATGCCTGGAATACCTGGGATGTTTTTGGGCCCTACTTGGGCAGTGCATCCTCTGTGGCAGGAGAGAATCAGAGAATGACTTGGGTTGGAAGGAACATTAAAGTCCATCTATTCCAACCCCCTCCTGCTTGTAAGCTCTCCTCAAGTACTGGAAAGCTGCAATGTAGTATCCCCTGAACCTCCTTTTCTCCAGGCTGAACAAGCCAGGCTCCCTCAGCCTGTCTTCACAGGAGAGGTGCTCCAGCCCTCTGATCATCTTTGCGGCCCCTCTCTGGACCTGCTCCAACAGCTCGTTGTTATTCCTGAGCTGGGAGTCCCAGACCTGAACACAGTACTTCAGATGGGTCTTACAAGGGCAGAGCAGAGGGGGATGATCCCCTCCTTCCCCCTGAGAGGTGAGGTCTTGCTCTGGGCAGATCCCCACATCTGCAGCAGCTGCTTTGTTACCTCACATCTCTAAAGAAGGGAAGGGAAGAGGCGATGCTCAGCCCAGCTCTGAGGCAGGCAGAGGGTGGTGTGCCTATGTATGTTTGTGTGTCTGTGCCAGAGCTGTGCCACACCACTTGCCCTGCTGTGGGCTAGAGGTAATTAGCTGGAGCCCAGTGTGATACTGCTGGTGGAGAGACAATGCCTGAGATATTCTGAGGGCGTATGGCTAAGCAACCTGTTAAACACTTCTACAAATCCAACAAGATAACCAGCCCCCTGGGAAGCTACACAAACAGTTGTATTTCCGCTTGGAGGGGGTGAGTGACCTCCTCAAACGCTGAGCTCTTCGCTGGGAGATGTGGGGGCAGCACGAGAAGAGCTCCCTGGGGCCACGGAATGGAAACTCAGAAAGCAGCTTGTCTTCAAGGATTTGCCTCTTTTCTTCCTGGCTCAAAACAGAAGCTGCAGAGACAGCATGAAAATGAAATATAACCGGCAGGAATACCCCATTTCAGTTCTCCTGCATCTCTTACAGCTCCCTGCGGTCCCTGCTGCCTGTCTGCAGAAGTCCATAGCAAAGTGTTATTGAGCTGCTGGAGCTGATTGAATTTTTTTCATATCCTCAATGGGCCACATTGACGAGTGCTGCTTTGAACAAGAGAGGACATTGTTAGCCACTTGGCAGACCTGGTCCTCACGAGACTCACACAGCGCCTGGCTGGGGCTGCTGAATGAGCAGGGTTGGTTCTCTCTGCCATGTGGGAAGTGATGCAGGTATCTGCAACAAGGATGGAGGCTTAGATTAAACTCACCCAGCATGCCTTAATAATACTTTTACTTCCCACAGCCTCTCTGTGACTCAGGTCTCTTTTGGAGAGTAGATCTCTTCTGTCCTAATACTGTGATTCCATCTGGGGGGATTTGGTGGGCCCCAGATACATGCTTGGGATTAAGCTGTTTTGGGAAATGGACCTTCCTGGTACTGGCTTGGAACCTTTTGGGCTTCAGCCTGTTTCTTAGTTGCTCACCTGCTGGCAGGCTCTGGGGTCTATCCACCACCATGAGGGGCAGAGAGAGACAACCCGTGGCATTAAGTAAGGGTCTGAGCCTCACAGAGCCCCACAGCAGATTAATGAGTGAGCACAGACTCAGAGACATCATCACGGATGATCTTCAGGGTGCTTGGCTCATCTCTGTGGATTCTATGTTGTGCAGCTCAGGCAGTGAGGGCACAGTCCTTCCCCATGCTGCAGGCAGGAAGCACAAGGATTCCTGAACCTTGGAGATGGAGCACTCAGCTTTTGCTGTTTGCAGAGCACACATCCATCCACGTTTTTCAGGCTCCCTGTCATTTTTAACACAAGAGCTGAGCCACAGTCTGCGGTGCTTTCCTTCACTAGGGACCCCATCCATGTCTCTTTGGCTTTCTGCTGTGTGATGTTGCCCAGCAATCCATGCACAAGGATGTCCAAACAAAGAGTGGGAACCAACACTGCTCGAGCCTGGCATGGATGCATTGGTGACTGCAGATTGATCTATGAGCAGGGCTGGATCAGGAGCACATGCATTGTCATCCAACTGGCTCCACCAAAGGGATGAGCAGAGACCTGGCTGTTGGAACCTTCATTGTGTTCTCTGGGGGAAAGAAAGCTGGGGCCAACGTCTCAGAGAGCTTATGCTGAGATGCCATGTGCATGGAAGCTGGTGGTGAGACTGGATAGAACACACAGGAGCTGGGTCAAAGCAGTCTGCTGAAGGGCAGTGGCAGCTTGTACATCCTCCTCCCTGTTCCCTGGGAGCAAAGAACGACTTCGGCTCCACATTTCTGTGGTTTCTTTGCTCATTATAGGAAAAACGGAGGGTGAAGACAGGTCAATGAATCATTACTGTTTGGTTTGGCTGCACCACTGCACCGTGTTTAGGAATGGCTGATTTTTTTTCTTCTTGTGAGTTGTTCTCTCTTCCCCTGCTCCTTCGGGTTTTGGGGTTGTTTTGTATTTTTTTTCTCCCCGCTATTATCCTGAATTATTGCAAGATGGTTATTGCAAGAGCAAAGATCCTCTTCTCTTTGGGTTGGCTTCCCCCACAGCAGATGTCAAATGAAAGAGCCCAGCTTTTGGAAAACTCATCCCAAAAGGGGGTTGGTGCATCCTGGATCCTTCACCCGTCCCATGCTGAGACATTGCAGGGAGCCACTGGCGCAGCCATCAGACTCATGACAGCACTTTCCAGGGGGAAAAAGAAGAAAAATCCAGCAACAGCAAAGTAAAAAGGAACAGAATTCCTCTATTTTTTAAATACGTATTTTTCAGGTCGTTGCTGAAACATCTGTTCTGCATTTGCACAAGAGACACTCATATCTCTACATTTGTTCCTTCCTTCGCTGCTGGGATGCTGGGCTTGCATGGCAAGAAGGGGCACACCCTGCAGTACACGGGGACAAGGGAAGTTTTGGAGTGTTTTGGAGTGCAGTGCCCCCGTATGCTGTGCTGGAGACCCACCTGCCTCCTGCCATAGTAACTGTGGTCCTGGAGATCGAGAGGGCAATTTGCTCATTTGAATCTTTCCTTGGTTATAACTTGTCCTAATTCCTCACCTGTCGTGGCACAGAATCTGTGAATGAGAGCTTCTTCTTGCATGTCACTGCCTGATTACATGGTGTCACGAGAACTTACCAAAAATTATACCATGTAGGTGGCACTGTCTGGAAGAGGATGTGGCCTGGAGCCCATGCAGCTCTTGCAGTACTGAGGGGTGCTGAAGATGGGGAGAAGGGGATATTCAGCATTCTCAGAAGTCAAAAACCTCACTTGGGATGAGCTGGATGGGGAAAGGCAAATCTCACTTGGAAGTCAGTTGCCCAGATGGTATTGTTCATGTTTCTGATGCCCAAGATGGGTAGGGGTCTTATGGAGCAGGGCTGTTGATTAAGGCAGGAGAGCCCTTAGCCACATGTAACTCTGCAACAGGATTGTCCTCCAAGTAGATGAAGGGCTGATCAGGGAGCAAGCCATGGAAGATACATCCAAACCAGAGGTGAAGTCTGCAGCACCACAGAGGTGCTGGCAAAACAGGGGCTGCTCTCCCTCAAGGAATGCTCTGAGGATGTTTCTGCTCCATGGGCTTGAGGAGCAGCTGCCTAATCCTAATTGGTGCATGACCCGTTGAGTTGGACTCAGTGACCCTTATGGATGTCTTCCAACTTGCAATACTCTATGCTTCTTTTCTTCATTTCTGTGAGGTTTGGGTGCTGTCATAAACACCTTTTCTTTATGTCCCTTGTTGTTGTGGGGGGTAGCTTGAATTAAAGCTGCCTTCCAGCTCATCTACTTACAGGTATTAAAACAGCTTTGCCTGTCTCTGAGACCCCTCTCAATTTCATAAGAACCAGAGAGGGTCTGATGATGGATGTAGCAAGAGGGCATGAATAGATAACACAGTAGATTGGGAATAAATTAGCAGTGGGCAGTGCCTCACCTAGCTCCCTCTAGCCCAAGCCTCCTGCAGCACAAACATTCTCCCCATCTGCATCTCTGGATGTGCTATTTCATCTGGTTTCAAATGTCCCAGGCTTTCCTTGGGATAAACTTCTCTACAGACTCATAAATCTTCTTGTCAGGAAGTTTTTTTCTTGCTACAGATCCAAAATCTCTCACCGTTTCACTTGTCTCACTGTGGCTGGGGAGAAAGGCTCCTTGCCCTGACCCACAACCATCCCTGCATGAGGCATCTGCCTGCAACAATGCTCAGGATGACAAGGGGTTGGGTCTGAAAACCCAGTGGGCTCTCTGGGCTGCTGCTTGTGTGCAGCAGACAGATGAGCCTGGAGGAGCACCTTGCAGGTTAATCTCAAGACTCTGAACACGGCCAGGTTGTGTTGCAGATGTTGATGCCAGAGTGTATTTGTTCATTTCACAGTTTTGCTTATTTATCAGATCCTGTGATCATTAAATTGTGCATTACCATTTGGCATGTGGCAGGTTTTAATTCCTATGGCTGGTTTATGCCCTCTGCAGGTATTAGCCTAAATGCATTTCCTGACAAGTGATGGATGCTCCGAAAAGCCGTGGCAACATATTTATTGATCAGAGCTCTCTGTAACCCCAGCTCACTAATGCAAGCTCTCGCAGCGCCAGGAACTGTTGTCTCCTCAGACTGTTTCATTAACTCAGATGTGAGGGTTTGGACTTTCCTTTCACGCAGGAAGGAGTAAATCTTGAGTGGTGTCAGCTCTAACAACAACTCCGGCTCAGTAAGTAGGGCAGACCTGGCCTGTGCTTGGCAAGGGGACCTCTGGCATTCTCCCACGGCAAGAAGTGACAGATAACCTGTGCAGTGCTAACAGGCCCACCACGAGCTCCTGCCTTCCCATGCACTCAGCTGTGTGTGCTGCTGACATCCCCTCTCTGCAGATGCAAAGCACTGACCTTGCCTGCTCTTCCCAAACCTGGCATGAAGGAATCCAGGGGATAAGAACCAGAATCCTTTAAAATGTCTATATACTTCTGGAGAGAATAGGGAATACAAATGAAGGATATTCTCTCACATTCACAGTCCATCAAAACCAGGAGCTTCATGAGATGCAATGGCCTTGTAAGCAGATTGTGTCCAGAACTGTTAGTCCTGGGTGATCTGCAAACCTCCTCTTCAAAATCTGGGAATTGCTTCATATCTGGAGCAGAGCATGGCAGGCAGCTTCTTAGCACCCACACTCTACAGTAACTCGTAGGTGAAAGCACCTTGCCTGGGGCAGTTGCTGACAGCTCCAAAACTTCTGTTGCCTCTGTCTTCAGCTCCAGTGATGAGAAAGGATTTCCTCACTCCAGAAGCAAAACACAATGGTTGCCTGATGGTTGTCCTACTGGCTTCCTAAGCCAGATTTTTTAGACTGCCAAATTTGGACCTTATAGAATCATAGAATCATTTCAGTTGGAAGGGACATTTAAAGACCATCTAGTAAAACTCCACTGCAATGAGCAGGGACATCTACAGTTTGATTAGGTTTCTTAGAGCCTGGTCTTGAATATTTCCAGGAGCCACAACATGTGAAACTTGTATCCAGCCACTCCACTCTGCTCCCAGGGGCCATGACAAAACTTCAGCCCTACACCATGGGATGAGATGGCATCACCCAGGTGGCTCATTGCAGATCAGAGCCTTGCAGGGATAATTTTGTGGTGCATGAGAACTGCTGTGGGGAACTAGGAGTGGAACAGATGCTGGTGAAGCTGCCAAGGTCAAAAGGGAAGAGATGAGAGATAGTGGAGAGCTGGTGGGAGGTAGGGTGGGCTTCAGATCCTCAGCTGTGGGAAATGCCGTCTGATTCAAACCTGCTGGCAGGGATGTCGTTGGCTTCAGGAAAAGCAGCCTCTGCTCACACTGGAGCTGAGCAGCAGCCCACACGTTGCAAACATTTCCAGAAATCAGCTCCTCGCCCTTTCTTCTGAGGTTTGCATGACCCCAAGACTCATGGTGGGAATAGACTGTCGGGAAGGAGAGTCCCAGTGGTGGAGTGATGCTGGAGCGTTGCACATCGCTGGCTCTGCTCCCTCTGGCCAACAAACAGCAATGGAAGGGTGGAAGGAGGTGAATTTGTGGCAAAAGGTTGATTTGGTGCAAAAGAAAGTGAGTTTGGTGGTGCTACCACTCGCAAATCCCTTTGCTCTGACTGTGCGAGTGTTCCTGTCTCTCCTCTGCCGGAGGTCCCCATGCTCATCACCAGCAGCCCATCAGGTTTTTCAGCTTCTAGCTGTCCACACCACTTGGTTCTAAATGTTAAGGAAAGAGGTCCTGAGGGGACTGTGGGGCTCTTCCTACCTTCCTCACCTATCCTAGGAAACTGACTTTTGTGAGGTGTTGGGCTAGATGATCACTGGTTGGGCTGGATGATACATGGCTCTGTAATCCTGTGATTCCCTATCCCTTTCTGGAAGCTGGTGAAGAGAAGAAAATATTTTATAGAAGTAAACTGGGTCTTATATTAATAGAGAGAGATTACAGCTTAATGCAAGATAAAGAACGAAACCAAGCGATGTTAACTCTGCAGCGAGGGGGAAATCTTTATTGTCAAGCAGTGTCTCAGAATGCATTGTGTTGTGGTTGTCTTCTGGAAACTTTATTCCACTGTAAATCTGGTTTTCATCATCCCATAATTTCAGACTTACCTCTTGTTTAGAGCTGGCCTGGTGGAGCCACCTGCAAACAGGGAGACATTTCTGCCTGCATGGCTTCAGGAAGGGCAGGAAATGCAAAAGCACTTTTACAAGAGTTTTAAAAAACCAAAGCAAAACAAATATTCCAAGTCCAAACTTGATATGGTTTGTTTTAATTTCCAGAGAAGGATGGTGCCCAGCTGGGTTCCTCCTGTGCCCATGTCCCTTTGAAGTCAGGGTCACCCCAGTGACTGGTGTAGCATCCCAAGCTGATCTGTAAGTAACAGGGTGGCAGCTACTGTGCTCAGTGCTCTGCTCTCAGGCTTCAGTTGCTGACTGAGGTGAGAGTTATTGCTCACCAGGTAGAGGAAATCAGGCTAGCATCAGAATATAAAGGACTGTTTTAATTAAACCTGGTATTTCCAAGCAGCAGCCAAATGGAGGAGGCAGTTGGAGTCAGGCAAAAAATTCCATGCAGAATAAGGCACATTTTCCCAAATGGAGCAGGGCAGAACTAGAACAAGGCTCTTCCTTTGTTTGGAGAAGTATTTGTCTCTCAGCCCTGTGGGATGGTGACTTCAGGAAGTTACCATCAAAGAAGGGCAGCTGTTCTAGGATGAAGCTGAGAAAAACTCAGTGCCCTGAGATGCTCCAAGGATTTGATATCCCATTTGGAGATGTGAATCCCTTGTGCTGGTCTCTGTGTGCAGGACTTGTGCTGAACACAGAGCTCCTCCTGCCTCCTTTTAGGCCCCTGCCTGGCAGAAGAATCCAGGCAAAAGCACATTTTTAAGTGCTTTTTGGCCATGCATAACAAGGTAAATAGCAGAACTCCCCAACAGCACAGCTGGTGTGGGAATAGAGCTGGATTTGGAGTTGAGCTTCACCAAACTGTTGGACAAGAGATCACTGCAACCAAATAAATTCAGAAAGACAGACTGACAGATGAGGAGCTCTATGTGCCTGGGTGGTATGCTCAGTGAACTGGGCTGTACCTGGGAAATGGGCTCTTCAGAGACTTTAGAAATCACAGAATTGCAGAATTGCAGGGTTTGGAAGGGACCTCAAGAGATCATTGCGTCCAACCCACCTGCTAAAGCAGATACTATACAGTAGGTTGTAGGTTCCCTACAGTAGGTTGCACAGATAGGTGTCCAGGCAGGTTTGAATATCTCCAAAGAAGGAGACTCCACAACCCCTTGGGACAACCTGTTCCAGTGCTCCATCACCCTTTCCATAAGGAAGTTCTTCTGCACATTTTTTATGGAACTTCCTATGTTCAAGTTTTAGACTCTTTGTCCTATTGATACACACCACTGAGAAGAGTCTGGCCTCATCCATTTGCCTTCCATTTGCCTTTAGATATTTATAAACATTTATCAGATCCCCTCTCAGTTTTCTTTGCCCAGACTGAACAGATCCAGGTTACTCAGCCTTTCCTCATATGGGAGATGCTCCAGGCCCTTTATAATATTTGTGGCCCCCTGCTGGACTCCTTCTAGGAGCTCCCTGTCTTTTTTGAACTGGGGATCCCAGAAGTGGACACAGTACTGTAAATGTGGCCTCATCCGGGCAGAGTAGAGGGGGAGGATCACCTCCCTTGGCCTTCTGGCCACACTCTTTTTAATACACCTCCATTGGCGTTCTTGGCCCCAAGGGCACGCTGCTGGCTCATAGCCAACCTGTTGGCTTTCAGGTCCTTCCCCACAAACCCCTCTCCAGCAGGTCATTCCTTAACCTGTACTGACGCATGCAGTTATTCCTACCCAGGTGCAAGACTCCATATTTGCTCTTGTAAAACCTCATCAGTTTCCTCCCTGCCCAACTCTCCAGTCTGTCCAGGTCTTGTTGAATGGTAGCAAAGCCTTCTGGCATCTCAGCCATTCCCCTCAGCTTTGTATCATCAGCAGACTTGCTGAGGATGGACTCTATCCCATCATCCAGGTGGTTGATGAAGATGTTGAACAAGACCAGACTCAGCACTGACCTCTGGAGAACACCACTCATTGCAGACCTCCAACCAGGCTTTGTGCCACTGAGGACAGCCCTCTGAGCTCTGTCAATCAGCCAGTTGTCAGTCCACCTCAGTGTACACTCATCTATCCCACACTGTCTAAGTTTCATAACAAGAATGCTGTGGGAGATGGTGTCAAATGCCTCGCTGAAGTCAAGGTACACAACATCTGCTGAACTCTTTGCATCTACCCAGCCAGTGATGACATCATAGAAAGCTACCAGGTTGGTCAAGCATGATTTTCCCTTGCTGTATCCATGTTGACTACTCCTGCTAACTGTCTTCTCTTCTAATTGCTTGGAGAGGGTATCCAGAACAAGTTGTTCCATTGCCTTTCCAGGGATGGAGATGAGGCTGACTGGCCTGTAGTTTCCTGGATCCTTCTTTTTGCTCTTCTTGAAGACTGTAGTGACATCGGCTATCCTCCAGTATTCAGGCACATCTCCTGTTTGCCAAGAGAATGCTCAGGGGCTCCAGGACCAGGAGCATGGGCCAGGAGCAGAGCTGGGCGTGGGATGTTTCACAGAACAATCAGGCCATAGGGTCCAAGATGGAAACTTCCCAGCTTGTTTTGTGCAACTTGTTGATATTAAATCCTCAGTCTCATGCTTAAAATAAACACAACTGAGCAAAGACATGAAAATATGCTTGTATCCACAGGCAGGGCTATGCTTACACACCACATATCTGGAGTTTCAAATGTTGTATTTGCCCAGAATGAAGCTTCAGCGAAACCAAAATTATTTGCAGGAAGGAGTCAGTTACAAAAATCCTTCCCAGCTCAGAAATTCTGGGGGCAAAAGCAACAATGACTATTCAAGTGAAATTGCCTGGCACAGTTTTTTCAAACCGAAGAGCTGCAGATGAACTGAAATAGAGCTGCTTCAGAATTGGAGCAAATTTAAACAAACAAACAAGTACACTAAGATTTGCATGAAACTACTTGAAATGATCAAATGGAGATACATCAGTGGCCGTCCTTCTGCCCTTGAACTGCCGGCTTGTAGGAAGAGAGAAGATATCACATTCTTGTCTCAGTGTGAGACAGGAGACATTCCTTAAATCTCAAATATTTCTATGGATCAGAAAACACTTCTTTTTTTCTTCTTCTTTTTTTTTTTTTTCTCTTGACAGTGTCTCATCTTCTGATGTGGCTTAATGGGTACGTCTGCCAGGATGTTTTCATGGTGCAGCAGAGAGGTTTGTCAGATGTCTGCGTCCCTTCCACAGCTGCAACCAGCTGATCTAAAACGCATATGAAAATCTTAATTAATCAGCAATTAGAAATGGCAGCTTGTCAGTTTGAATACCCTGGCACCTCAAGGTGCAGGCTCTGACCATGTGCTTTCAGAACGTCATCCCTGAAGCAGGCATACACTACTAAACTGTGGGCTTTGCATACATCCAGCCCAACATTAAGGAACAGAAAATGAATAGAGATTTGTTGGTAAGGTGCCCGAGATCCTGAAGGGGCTGTGAGCTGTTACCCCTCCTCCATGTCTGGCATCTCGAAGGTCACTCGGATAGCTGGGGCCCACAAATCACTAAGATCATTTCAAGAGTCTCTGTGATCTCACAGCTCATGCTTTGTGTCCCTTATTTCATGTGCCACCGCCAGCCCGTCCAGTTGGACCAAAGCACTTTTGTTCCACCCAGCCTGCGAAAACACATCAGATTACTTTGTTTTGGAGGCTTCTGCACATCTTCTAACACATTTCTGAGATGAGATGCAAACCTTGATGTGTGACCCCTTGTGTGTGTAACACAATTGTGTAACAGATTGCCCAGAGAGGCTGTGGAGTCTCCTCTTGGGTGATCTTCAACAGCCACCTGGACTCGGATGTCCCTGCTTGAGTTGGGGTTGGGTTGGGTACAGATGGATACAGAGGTACTGCCAACCTCAGCCACTCTGTGATGCTGTGGTTTTGTGTTGAAGCTCACTAAACACTGCTGTGTTCCCTTCTGTAATGCCATGGGCTGTCTGCATGTCCTCCAAACCTCTGGGACAACTTATTGGGAAATGCTGACCTACAACTCCCCATGAAATGTTCAACGTGTGAGACAGCAGCGTTAAGATAAATGACAAGAAAGGGTGCCCATGCTAGCCTATACTTAAAGCCTTACCCACCAGAAGGGATCTGGGAGCAATGGTGAAAGCCATCCAGAAGACCCTCATGGGGATATTATTGTGCTGCTGTGATTTTAATACTCTTAGACAGGAGATAACCCATCTCCACAGATAAAAAACAGGAACCTGGCATGAAAAATGTAGCCATTACCCAACTAGACACAGTTTCCTCAGCTTTGGGAAGCTCTGAGTGGAAGTAAATGCGCACAGGATTGAAATTTCAGTCTGCTTCAACTTCCTCCTGGGGCGAGAGCTATGCAGAGAGAAAGAAAAAGATTTACTTCTTTCAGAAGAAGCTTAGAGCTCTTTACATATGTGCCTGGTGCAGCATGCTGACCAGGTCTGCACATTTCATCTCATTTCATCTCATTTCGTTAGAGCTTTAATCACGTTAATGACAGCCCTAACATTTCAGGATGGCTCTGGATCAGCTGCTGAGCTGCGGGCTTTTTGCTGCAATGGGGAGAATGCCAGCAGTCGGACGCTTCTCTTGAGCATCCTGGCTTCCCTGCTGCTCTGCACCAGCACCTCCAAAATAGCTCCTGCAGGGATGGAGACACAGCCACTGATGGGGATGGGATCCCTCCATCCATATACCAGCCTCTTTTTCCATTCCAGCTTTCTCTGGAGCACTTTCTCCATCCTGGGTTGTTTTCTGCAGGTCTTCACTTTTGGACACTTTTGGCAGACCAGTGGTGGTCCCCTTTTTGCTTTGAGCTTTGAAGCATCAAAGTATCGCAGACTCATAGACTTTTCAAGGATGAAATAACCCAACAGTGATCAGGGAAGATGTTTTGCAAAAATAAAGATAGCTTGATCCATCTGCTTTGGGTAGGGGAACACAAGGCAAATCTTGATAAATGTCGCTGTACTGATTGATGCTTTGTAAGTATTGCTGAATTACCCTCTTGTTGTCTCCTGCCATGACCTTGGATGAGTTGCTCCACCCCTCCTTGCTTGCAGTTCCTGCACATGGGGAATCAGAGCAATGAGCCCCAGAGAAGGGAGGAGGTGAGACGCTGTTGCAAGGCAGGGGCAGCTGCAGGGTTCTATCCAATTGCATCACAGATGCACACACTAGAAATGAATGAAAGACACAAATCCCATTGGCACTTCTCTTCAGCCTCTCAGGACTCAGCAGCAGATACAGAGAAGTCTCACAAGGACAGAATGGTTTTCAGTGCAACTGAAGCTGTGTTGAGATGAAATCCTGGCTGACCTCTGAGCTGCACCGAACATCCCCTGAAATGCAAAAGGCTCTCTGCAGGAACTAAATCCCCATCATGTTTTCCCCACCATGACTCCAGACCAGCACCAGGGCACATTTTCATTTCAGACTTTTCTTTCAGCAGAAGGGTGAGCCTGGCACAGAACTGGGAACATGGAATGTTATCTCAAAGCAGCAACTGCACATTCTATCATTGCATCTGGGCACTCTCTCCTGGGCAGCTCTCAGCCTCAACAGTTCACAGGTACCTCATTGTAACCAGCAAGCCTCAAATGCTCATTTAATTGCCTGATATTCATCGCTTCGTGAATCATTAATTACTGAGATCTTGTTTGTTTTTGCATTTATACAACTAAACAGCTGCCAGATGACATTGTGCTTATTCTGCCAAGCTACTTACCTGTCTTTTTCTTGTATAGTGGCAGCGTATTTCCTTTTCCAAGTGAATTTTATCCCTGGCATTGTCCTGGCTTTGCAGTCAAAGCACTGAGCATGTAATACAGCAACTCATCAACCTCCAACAACTCAGTGTCTGAAGCCCATGGGTTTTCCACCCTGTGTCAGCTTGTCAGCCCCTGCAGTCAGGATATTTTCTCAACAACTGCTGAAAAGCTGGTTGGACCCATCATTTGTGATGCATTAGAAGGAAAATGTTTTTTATGGTAAGAGCTGTGAAGCACTGGGACAGGCTGCACAGAGATATGGTGGGTGCCCATCCCCAGAGACACTCAAGATCAGGCTGGAGAGGCTTTGAGCAGTTGATGGAGCTGTAGGTGTCCCTGCTCATTGAAGGGGAGTTGGGCCAGGTGACCTTTAAAAGGCTCTTTCAACTCAAATGCTTCTGTGATTCCATGGTGTGCATTCATTCCCATTGACTCCAGCACATTTTTTCCCTCCTGGAGGTCACATATTTTGATACACCATGGGAGACCCCACCCTGATGCCACCTCCTGAGACCAGTTTCACATTTCCTGCCAACAGAACTCCATGATCACCGCTGCCATTCTCCTCTGCTGCATGCAGCTCCAACACGAGCTATTTGCTTGCAGGCTGGCAAGGGGCAGGAGCTCAGCCTGTGACCTCAGCCAGGCCCTGCACCAATTGCTCTGTGCAGGCTTTTAGAGCTCTTTCAGCTGCACTCAGCTTTGATTGTGCCTGATCAAAATGCACACGGCCAGCTTTGATAATCGCTGATGATCAGAACCTTTTAGGTGGCAAGTGACAGGGCCAGCACTAGCATGATGGATTGGGTCATTAGGAACAGCTGTTTCCCCTTTCCCTGCCTTTTGAAGAGCCCATGTTTTTCCATGCTGCCCCAGAGGGCTATATGAGGGTGTTTTGGGGCTTGCTCTCAAAGCACAGGAACACAGTCACCCCTGCCTGGTTGGCTTGGTGATGCTGTGCTGGATCTCCCACTTTCTTCGGGGATTTCCAGCCCCCAGCTCCTTCAGGACAGGGAAGCAATTGCAATGACCACCCACCAATGTAAAAGAGCATAAACACAGTGGCTGTAAATACTTCCTTAACCTGGAGGGAAGCGAGCTGCTGCCATCTGTTAGTGAAGTTGTTACAACCCCCAGAACATCATCCCAGCCCACCTCCTCCTGTCTTGCCCCTTTCCCTGACCTCCTTAGGATCTCTGAGCAACAGCTCGGTAAGCTGGTGTGTTCTGAGAGAACTGATGCAGCCCTGACACTGCTCAAAGCTTTGCCTTAGAATCACAGAATCATTGAGGCTGGACACCTCTAAAATCATCTATTCCAACCTTCAATCCATCCCCACCATGCCACTAAATTATGTCCATCACGGACACATCTACACTTTTCTCAAACACTTTTAGGGATGGTGACTCCATCACTTCCCTGGGCAGCCTGTTCCAATGTCTCACCACTCTTTCTGAAAAGGAATTCTTCCTAATATCAACCTGAACTTTTCCTGCAGCAACTAGAGGCTGTTACCTCGCTGCAGCTTTCCAGCCACTCAGCCCCAAGCCTGGAGCACTGCCTGGGGTTGTTGTGACCAAAACTCAGGACTCAGCACTTGATCATCATCTTGTTGGCCTCAGCCTAGCGACCCAGCCTGTTCAGACCCCCTTCAGTGCCTTCTTACCTTCAGGCAAAGGAACGCTTCCTCCCAACTTGGTGACATCTGCAAACTTATGAAGGGTGTGCTCAATTCCCACCTTCAGGTTGCCAATAACAATATAAAACCAGGCTAGCACCAATACCAACCTCTGCCTTTGGTAGGGTTCCTTGGAACAGTTTGTTCCTGGCTTGTCTCTGGGGATGGATGTGCAGGAGAAGAGAGGCACAGAGGAGTGCTTCCCATAGGACTCCTCACTCAGCCCTCCTGCTCTTCTGAGGTGCCCTCAGTTTAAGAATTTATTATACATGTGGATTGGAAAAAAAATAAAATCATTTTGTTTAACAAAAAAAAAAAAAGGGGGGGGGAGTAGGAGGGGGAGAGTGAGGGAGAGTGAGAAAATTTATCAGAGCCATACGTAATAAACAAATTATGCTCAGCAGGCAGGTGAGCCAAGGCCCGCCAGGCAATTGGGAAGGCAGTGTGCAGGCAGTAATTGAAAAAAGTGAGACACACACACACACCTGAACAGCTGCTCTGGAGCCGGGGCAGTGCAGAGCTGTGCTGGGTCCCTGCTGTCCCCTGTCACTGTGCTGGGTCCCATGCTTGGGAGCAGTGTCAGCAGCGATGCCTCTCTATGCTCAGGTCATTCCTGTGTTTGTTAAATGTCTGTGAATGAGTGCCAGGGACTCCCTTTATAGTCCAAATGATGGGTTATTGCAGAACACAAGTGTTAAAAGCCTGCTGCAGAGAGTTGTGCCGTGCCTCTGCGTGCTGCTGCCTTCTCTTCCTGACTTCTACTTCACCGTGGGGATGCAGTGGGGCCTGGGGATGTTTCCCATCATTCTGCTTCACCTGGACCGTGTCTGCGCAGCGGTGACCAGCTCCGGGTGCTTGAAGAATGAGATGTGTGCACCGGGCTCATTGAAGTGAGGTGCTGCCTCTGGGAGCCCACAGCCATGCTTTGCCCCGAGGTGGGAGACCAGACACCCGGTGAGGTGACAGCGTGTACCATGTCACAACAGATGATCCTGGGAGGGGAGCAGTCCCAACCTTTGGACCTATGTAAGGCATGGGGAGTGCTAAAAACAAGACAAACTAAGTGCAGCTGGCATAAAATCCATGCAGTACATTGAACTGTAATGATTCTGACAATAAAGCAACCCAATAAATATTATGAAATGAAAACAGCCCTCCGGGAGCGTTTGCTATCGATTGCTTAGAGCTGGCATTTGTGCAGCAGATTACGTGCGAGACAGGTTCTCGCTGGCTTTTCTTCCTTCCCTTTCAAATGCAGAATTAGAAGAGCTCTCTGGAGGGCGCCTTAGAGGGGGACTTTCCCCCTCCTTGTGCTGGGGCTCTTTCAGGAAGGAAAGATACAAGCAAGTTGGGACATGGGAGAGGGTACAGGCATGAGTTGGGTGGAATGCACCTTCTGTCCTTGCAACTGTTCTGCTGTTAGAGCCTGCAGGACTGGGGGTCTCCCAGACCCTCATATTGTGTGCAGTGTGGGTGTCCTGGAGTAGGAGCTGGCTGGTGTGTGGGTCTGAGCAGTGGGGTCAGAGCTTTGTCCTGTGCTGGGAGGGATTTGGTGAGGCTGCGAGTGTGATATTCACCGTCGGTAACTTGCAAAGCTGCCATCCTGTCTGCCCCACCTCCCTCACTCTTAGCTGAAGCATATGTGACAGTAAATGCTCCTCAGCTGGCCCTGCATGTTGGCCTTGCAGCTCTGGCATCCTGAGCATCCTGGTCATCCCAGGGAGCCCTGGTCATCCCTGGGCATCACAGACAACCTGGGCACTCTAGGCATCTCAGGCAGCCCCAAGTCCCCGACTAAGCACTCTCCTGTATTTCTCTAGCTCCTGCCTGCTGCTTCATGACTCTCCAAATTCCCTTTGCTAATTAACCCTGTTTCCAACCAGAACCTGCCTGCTGATGCTAATTACAAGAACACCAGCCTGCGAAAGAGAAGTGTAAGGGGGATGATTTGTCCCTTGCTTTCTAACAAGGATACACAAACTCTCAGGAGATGGAAGGATGTAAGGGAATCGCTTATAAAGCTGAGATTTATGAGACTAAAGACTAGTTATCCCTCATTGGAAAGAGGACAAAATAGCTCCATCTATTGCAGGCACTTTGTATGGCGATGCTGTGACTGACCTGTGCATGGATGACAAGAATGGGCCTGAATCTGCTCACAGATATTTACCAGAATAAATGTGAAATATCTGTGCTGGTGTCAATTGTTATTACTTGGGATTTTTATCAGAGCAAGCAATAGTAAATGAAGGTTTTTTCAAAGCAATTCAAAAAAAAAAAAAAAAAAAAAAGCCCAACAAAAAAATGCATTCATGCTGGCTAAAGAGATACAATTCTTTGCTAACTGGAAATAATCATATGCATTTTGCTATCAGTGCCTGCTAAATAAGTCCGGGGCTGCGTATTAATGAGGGCATTGCAAGAACTTCAGAGGGCAGCTCCAGCATTCACAATGATGAGATTGGATGGGAGCGACTGTCTGGAATCAGCCAGAGGAAATTCAGTGCCTGGGTGGGATAAATGGATGCACACAGAGGCAACAGGATGGTAGGAGGGGATCGGAGGGCTGAGACGGATCACTGACTTAGTGTGAGTCAATAGTATGATGGTTTAGCAGAAAGGGCAGCTCACCTCCTGGGATGCATTAATGTGGGCTGCTGGATGGGAGCCAGGGAGAGCTGCAGCGCTTCATTCCGTGCTGTGTCCAGGTCCAGGTGCTGCAACTGAAGGCACCTGCAAATGAACTGGAGAGCAGTGAGGTGCTTGAGGTCAGTAATGCTGGGGTGAGACTGTGTTGTTGCTGTCCCTCAGGCCCTCCTCCCAAGCCACTAACACCTGTCCTGGTGGGATTCATCCTTCCACATACACAATTTTTTTGGGCATGCCTTATTCCGTGGATGAAGCCATCCATCATGCTCCTTGCAGGGTATCTCTGCTCCCACCTGCATTCCTAAGGACCACCTGAGCAGACATGAGCTCAATGACCAGGCAGGGAGCCCACCTTCAGACTCTGTGCTCTGGGCTCTCTCTTGGCTCCCTTCCTGGGAGGAGCAGCAGGGGGGGGCATACATGGAGTTTCTGGCCAGCAACCTGGTAGCGTTGGAACCACGCACCATCCATCCATGCAACATTTCAAGCTGCAGACCCCTCTCCTACTGCAAAACGTGTGTCTAGCTCCCAAGGACACATCAACAAACCACACTGATACCAGGAAGTGGAACAGCCCTGGGGCTGCCCTTCTCTCTGCAGCCTCAGCAACCAGCCCCTTCTCTTCTGCACAACGATGGCTCCTTGCTGACTGTAAATCCCAAGAAATCATTGGTGGATAGAAGCAGATCGTTATCTGCTGCTTGATGAAAGCAAGGGGCAAATGGCTTCACACCAACTCTGTCCTGCTTGCGATGCACTGTGCGTAGCAGCTTCTGGGTGACATTAACACTCAGGAGGTGTGCGTACACGGGAGGAATGCACTAACACCAAGCGCACCCCAGGGTGGTGATACAGCCTCAGGATTAAGCTCTTCTCTCAGCAATATTAGGAGAAATCTGCAGGAAGCCTCTTGAAATCAGAGGGGCAGATTATATGGATAAGAAAAGCAATCAGAATCTGTCCTGCTCAGGATATTTAAATGGCACCACTGGCTGCTTGTCTTTTGGGGATGTGCAGTCAAGCCTGTGACTTTGGCACCACAAGCTCCCATGCTCTGGTCCCAGCAGCCCATGCCCAGAGCCCCACATCGCATCCTGCCTGCTCCACCTTAGCAGCCCCATGCAGAGGCAGCAGGGCTGGGGCTGTGCAAGACACACCCTTTGGGATCAGGTGAGTCCTTCCCCAGCGTGGGGTGAAGCGTTCTGCAGCTCTCAGCAGGAGTCGGGCACATCAGCACTTGCAGGAGCCACAGTGCTCAGATGCCTGGTGCTTAATAGGGCTCACGAGCAGTGTCTGAAGTGCTGGTGCTCGGATGAGATGTGTCCTCTTTAGAGGACTGCACTTCCCTGTCTGAATGGCTTTTCATTCCTCCTCGCTTTTTTCCCTTCCATTTTATTAATTTTTTCCCTCTTTTTTTAATATTTTTTTTCCTGTTGGCAGTGAGGCGGGTGCTGGAGTGTGACGTGCAGCTTGTTTGTAAGGATGAGGTTTGCAGCGGGGTGGTGATGCTCCTGAGGTGCCCCGTCCCATCTGCCAGGGATGGATGTGGGAGTGAATGTCACCCAGGCCCACACAGTGCGGGGACACACATACACAGGCTTCAGACCATAGTTGCACGCTGTCTCTCCCACACACAGCATGAAAAAGCCGCCACTCACCTCCCCTGCCATACCTCCACATCGACTGAACGCTTTGCAGAGCACCCCTTTGCACCCGAACACATCTCAAGCAGATGGGACCTGTTGATTGAGCATTCTGCTCATCACACACATCACCTCTCCCATGTGTTTCTCCAAAAGAACAGAAGAACGATCGCTGAAGCTCAGTCTTTGTACGCCATTACCCAGGCACAACCCTCAGCTTCCCCCACCCACCCCTTCTATGCCATCCTCCTGCCCTGGTGCAATCCTTGGTAGATGTCTTTTTGGGGTCATATCTCTCTGTGCTCTGATCTCTTCTGCTTTGTGCTTCTGCAGCAAAGTAAAAACAAAAGGAAAGCGGGGCGGCATAGCTGGGGCACATCTCCCAGCTCAGGTGTGCATGAGCTGCAATAAGCTGGGGGTGTTAGAGAGATGGGCAGGAGGGAGAAAGGGAGAGGGGGGAATGCCAGGGGAGTGCTGGGAGACAGGAAAGGCAATTAAGACCTGGAGAAAGAAGGAAGCGAGACCTAAAAGGTAACTGACTAGAAAATTAAAATTATTCAGCTGCAGAAAAATAGATCTCATGGCTTCCATGCCTGACAGATCTGCACAAGCAGCACATGAGGAGGGGGTCTCCTTAGAGCTGCTGGGGACGGACGGGTTCTCTTTTTACTGAGACCATCTCAATGAATCGGGACATTCTAAGCTCACACCAAAACTGACTCATCAAAATGGGAAGGGGTGATGAGCATCCTTGCTGGGAGAGAGAGATGTGGGACCAGGGTTGGAGCACCAGGAGGGCACTGGTGCTGCCCAGGGCTGTGGTGAGGCATTGCTGGGCTGATCTAGGCCATGCAGGCTGCTGGGAAGACAAAATGGTGAATGGTTTGATGGCCGTGGGGGGACAAGTCATTCACCACCATGGCATTTCTACACCATATTCTGTCTCTCTTTTCATTCTGCCTGGGCTCTCAACTGCTTTTATCCCAAAGGCATGCAGAGAAAACATTGCATACTGTAGAATGAGAAATGGTAAACATGGGTTTCTTCCTAGTTTTTCACTCTTTTTATTTTTTTTCTTTTGGCGAGCATCAACTAAAGCCACAGGGATGGGGTATTTAATTAAAGCATTGTTTTTCCCCCACCTTTAGGCTCTGCAGACTCTTTTCATCCCAGTGAGGCTCAGATTTTCTGGGGAAGCAATGGGGTCACCTCCCCACGGTTATCCCTTTGCTGGGGCTGGGACACCTGGGAGAGGATGGGGAAATTCCAGACCTGTCCTAGGGCAGTTTCCAGGCAGAAGACGTATCCCAATGGGCTCTGTTTGATCCCAGAGATTTTCCCTCTGAGACAATCCTGCCTCATGTCCCTGTCTCTCTTTAACATAATGTCCCTGAAAAATTACCTATGATTTGAGCTCAATGCATTGCAACGTCTTCCCCTGGAGGGTTCCCAGGCTCTTTACGCACTCTAATTAATAATAATCTTCTTTATCATCACAGTAATTTATTTATTCAGCACCATGGGGCAGGCCTGCTGTCTTGCAGATGAAAATACCCCCACATCCTTTCAGAAGTGCTGGTGGAAGATGGAAGACTTGCTTTGAAATCGAGCTCATGGCTGAGAGCCTGAGCAAGGAGACCAGCTGGTGCCGAGGCTGCAGCCAGTTTTCATCCTGCTACTGGGCTGCGTGGAGCTGAGCAGAGCTATTCCCAGGCTGCGGGAGTCTCTCTCCTAGGGGTTCAGGTGGTGATGCTCAGACACATCCCAATCATGTGAATAGAAGGACAGATGGATAGATGGATAGACAGAAGGATGAATGGATGAAAGGATGGATGGATGAATTGTTGGAATGGATAGATGGATGGATGGACAGATGCACGATGTTCCAGGGCTTTTAATGCTGCTGTGCCCCCAGCCCCTTCAGGATACCTCGACTCCTGTGCTGGAGCATCAGGACTGTATGAGACTCTCTTCTAGGGTTTTGGTTGGTGATGCTTGGACACATTCCAGTCTTATGGATGGATGGATAGATGGATGAATAGATGCACAAATGGATAGAAGGATAGATGGATAGATGAATGGACAGATGCACAGATTGATGGACGGATGAGTGGACAGATGGATGGTGCCCCAGAGCTTTTATCCCTGCTGTGCCCCTGGCAGGGCTCCTGCTGTCCGGGTGCTGGCTGAACACAGCTGTGAAGCCTCAGCTCAGCCCTTCCCATCCACTGAGGAGCAGAAAGGTGGGAGAGGAGCAGCCGATAAGCTGAAAGGTGCAGGATGCCTGGGAAGATTTATTGTGTTATGTTTTCAATTCGCACATCGACACAATACAAACAGATGAGGTTTCAGTACAGCAGGCTCAATTAATCAGGGCTTTGACAGCTGTGAAGCTGGACATCATTAATCCCTTTTGCAGACAGGATGAAGGAGTAATAATTACACTTCCCCCCAAAAGCAGAAAGGACTGTCCTGCTACTGCTCCTCCTCTCCCTCCAAGAACATTTCCTGACCGTAGTCCCCAATACTACTATGCTACCTGTAAAAATAATTCAACTCACACATTACTTGCAAAATAGGAAACAAAATGCATGACCCTCAAATTCTGAAAATATTCTTGGGGCTGAGAAGTTTGTTGGGCACCCACAGCCAGGCACTTGGGAGGCAAGAGCTGATCTCAGGAAACATTTCCCCATGTGTCTGCAATCACAACAACAGTGTGCTACATTGCCCAGGGTGCATCATGGAGGTGTGCAGGAGATGGGGAAGCTGTGAATTCGGGATGCAGGGCAGAGGGTGATAGGGCAGATATGAAGCTTTCCATGGGCACAGAGACTGGACATGGGTATCCTCACTGCACCTGGGTGAACCCCATTTTCTCTGTCCAGAAAAGGCAGCATGGCTGACGCAGCACCAATCCACCATGTCTCCAGACAATGTCATCTTCCAAGCGGGAGACATTTAAACATTGAAATGCCAAAGGAGCAGCGTGGTATTTAAAGGCAAAGATGCAATTACCCAAGTTCTCAGGAGAGCAAGCACACAAATGAGGGAGGTTCGGGAGAGGTTGTTTATCCTGCTCCTAATTCCATGTGCTGGTAGAAAGGGGCTGTGCAAACACAGGGCTGAGCAGAGCGTCTCCAGAGGGGACGGGTTTGTTTGACAGTTTTCCATTAGAGCCTCTGAAAAACCTGACATTGCCTGCAGCCACGGTGACGGTGACAAGCTGTGCTTTCCGTAGCATTACGCCTGACTGAAGCCTCGTTGCAATCATTATTGGTGGAAGGGATTGGTTTGCATCTGCACCCAGCAGGTGGGAAGGGAAAATAACTGGGCAAAAGGCACTTGTAGTAGAGTGTGTTTGGGCTGGAGCTCAGAGCTGGCCTCAGATTCTGCCTCCCTAAGTCGCTCACATCAAATTTTGCATTCTCACCATTGTCACTGGCAGCAGGATACAATGGCCGGCGGGGTGTGTTCTGGATGGAGATGGAGCTGTCTTTGTGTTGCTGGGGATGTTCCATGACGAGACAGTAAGAGAAGAGATGTGTCTTGCAGCACAGTTACAGTCCACACACGGCTCTGGACACAACATCACACTCTTTCGCCTTCTTGATGAGGTTGGTGAAGCCCTGCAGTGCCTGGGGGACACAGACTCTCCCTGCCTGCTTCTTCCCGCATTTCAGTGTTGGAGGCATTAGAAAGCTTCCTCTCAAAAATCCAGCCCAAACCTTTGCTCTTCTGCATCTGTCAAGAGCCTTTGGTGCTGGATAACACTAAATAATGCTAATTTTATTCCAACTGCTTCGCCTGTGCTTAAAAACATGCCTGCAGAGGAATAAAAATCAACATCAGTTGGAAGTGCCATCTTTGAGGGAGAAATGTCAGAGGCGCAGTGAAGGGATGAGACTGAAAGCTGAGGGAGATAGAGGCAGAGGAAGAAATAAGGCACTTTCAGGGGTTCCCTTTGCACTGCAGATTCCAATGTATCTGCAGAGCATTGGTCCCGGTGGCTCTCTGGCTTCACAGCCTGTTTGAGACCCCAAACCAAAAAAACCCAAACCAAAACCCAGGGACCCGTTGCTGCCTGCGGAGGGATGGACACATTTTCAGCATTGCAGGAAGATGACTGCCTGTGTGGGGAGTTCCCACCTCAGCTACGGGTCAGCCGGGGGTGTTATTTTATGTGACCGTAATCTTTTATTGAGGGCTGGGCTAAGCGGAGAGGAAGGTGAACGCATTCCCCCTCCCTGCTGGAGGTTATCACAGAGATCGTTTCCTGCCCTCTTGGGTGGGTTATGCCTGGAGTTTGTCAACTCAAATTAAATCTCAGCTGGATGCTCTGTGGGAGGCCGGGGCAGCGGGGTGAGTGGCTGCAGGTGGGAGCAGGCAGGGAGGGGGCAAAGGGCAGGGACAAGGAGGAACAGACTGGGCAGGGGCCATGTCTGGACCTGGGGAGGGACAGAGAGGGAAGAGAGGGAAAAGGAGAAGAGGGAAAGTGAGAAGAAAACAGAATAAAGGGAAATAAAAAGCAAGAAAGCAAGAGAGCAAAATAAAGCAATGAAGAAGTGAAGAAGAAATACAAGAAAAGAGAAAAGAAGAGAAAGAAAAAATGAGAAAAGAAAAAGAGAAAGAAGGGAAAAGGGAAGACAGAAGGGGAGAGGAAAGGAAAGGAGAGAAGAGGAGAGAAGAGGAGAGGAGGGGAGAGGAGAGGAGAGGAGAGGAGAGGAGAGGAGAGGAGAGGAGAGGAGAGGAGAGGAGAGGAGAGGAGAGGAGAGGAGAGGAGAGGAAAGGGAGAATAGGGAAAGGGAAAGGGAAAGGGAGAGAGAGAGAGAGACGGACAGGGACACGGAGAAAGAAAGAGAAAGAGAATGGGGAATGGGAAAGGAGAGAAAAAAGAAAGAAACTGCTACTTCCTACTCTAGAATGGACTTCTCTGAGGAGCTGGTCTGACCTCCTGCATGATTGAAGCCATTGAAATAGAAATGAGCAAACACATGGGGAAAAAAATGTTCCTTGAATATTTGTTTGCCTAGAAGAATGAATTTGCCTGGTCTGGGTTGTGCCCTCCCGATTGTTTGCTTTCTGCAAATATCCAGCCTGTGGGTCGTACCTGCGCAGACACTTGGGCAGAGCCAATTGCAGCCTTGTGCACACTAATTAGCACCGTGTTGAATTGATTATTTCCAAACTGCCCCAGTCAGCCTAACCACTGCTATGGGCTGCCAGGACCGGCCTCACACTGGCTGGTTTTAGAAAGACCACAGATTTTAACAGCATGTTAAATAATTATGACTTGCCATCTGCATCTGAGGAGTCTGCAATCCACTTCCAGACATACCTGAGGCAGGAAAATGAGAGGACAGATTTCCTTGGGGTGGAGTTTTGAACCTGTTTATCTGCATCTGAGTGTGAGAAGTTTTTGGTGCAAAGGTGTTTTGGTGGGAAGACAGGCAGAGCTCTCTGCGTTTGCAAGGCTCCTCTTGTATGCTTTGACCTGGTGTAGGATTTTATAGGGTCAACATGATCCAGTGTAGCCCTTTAGGTTGCTGTAGAAGGAAACCTCTGCCCAGTTGTGGCCAGATGTGGGGCCAGATGGTGTTTGCATCAGTGCAGCCCTTCTGCTCGGACCCTGAAATGCCCTCACTGACCCTGTGTGTACTTCCATTGCTGCAAATCCCTGCCTGGTGAACAGTGAAGTGCTGGGCACAGTAGGACCTGTCATTTCATATAATAGAAAAATAGAATTGTTAAGGTTAGAAATGACTCTAAGATCATCAAGATCAAACATCAACCCACTGAACATGCCCACTAACCATGTCCCTCAGTGCCACATCTCCACATTTCTTGGACACCTCCAGGGATAGTGACACCACCACCTCCCTGGGTAGCCTGTGCCAATGCCTCACAAGTCTTTTGAGAAAATGTTCCTAATATCAAGCCTGAACCTCCCCTGGCACAACTTATGGCCGTTACCCTTCAGCTCACATGGCAGGCACTGCCTCTCCAGTGCCACAGCTGTGGCATTGCTGTGTTCTCCTGGTGACCTCGAGCAGCTGTGGGGACAGAGTGGGTCTCTCCCAGCAGTACTTCTCCCAGTTCCCCATAGATGGGAGCAGAGGTCTCCTTTTCCTCCATATCTGACTTAGTGGAACAGAGCAGACTGTCCTGGAGCAGGGGGTTTCTGCCCATAGAAGGAGGTAATATGATGTTTCACAGTCCCTGCTTGTCAGTCCCTGGTTTGCCTTGGAGCAGACCCTTGCCTGATAGAGAGGATGACCTGCACCCACGCATGGGCCCATCCAAGCCAGGGCCTGGTTTGTTTCTCCTGCCCACTGCCCTCTTGCATTTTCTGCAATGCTGTGCAAGCCACAGTTAATTACACTTAGTGTTTTCCAACTCCAAAGTGGAGTGCACGTATTTCCAAATTAATCCTTGCAGCACAGCACCCTCCGTGGTGAAGATGATGGGCTGCCAGCTTGACTTGCCAGCCCTCCTCCTTCTGCAGAACAGTGCTGAACTGTTCCTTTGCACCTTGCTGGCCCCATGACATAGCAGAGAGCACACAGACATGGAAGGTTGGTCAGGATAGGGTTTGTGGAGACATGCTCTCATTTATCTTCTCCTGTAGATACTAGACATGGAAGATGAAGCCTGGGAAGGGGTTAAAATAGAGACTTCTGCAGCTGCAAACGAGAAGCAAGAAGCAGATCATTTTTACACAAAGCAATTTCCCTGCTAGCTCATTTTCCCACCTCCCTT
The DNA here is from genome assembly GCA_037305975.1 of Chrysolophus pictus. NCBI lineage: Eukaryota > Metazoa > Chordata > Aves > Galliformes > Phasianidae > Chrysolophus > Chrysolophus pictus. The sequence goes on along the minus strand of CM074614.1, from coordinate 71,665,073 downwards.
TTGCTGTTATGGCAGTAATTGCATCTGGATGACAACATGGTTGCTCCTTTCTCAGTCCTGATTTTTCCTCCTGCTTTATCTTGCAGCCCTATCACAAACCCCACTGCTGAAGATATCATGTCCTGTGGTGCAGCCAGTGGCGTCCTCACAGGGTACAGCAGTGGAGGACATTGGGGACAACTTTGTGAGACATGGTCCTGTATCTCCTGCACGAACCCTGTGCTTCAGCTTGACAAGGGCCATTTACCTTCAGGTTCTTGAGAAAAGCAGAGTTGAGAGTTGGCTTTGGGGAGCGCTGAGGGGGACCTGGCTCTCCCCAGCCTGGCAGAGTTCCCTTCTATCCCTCTGCCTTTTTCCCTGCATGCCCTGGAGCTCTGGAGCAGCCCCCCTTGGCCCCTTGAGCTCATTACAGGGACTGAGCTGTGCCCTCTTGACACTTATAACAGGAGCACATGCCTTCAGAAAGCCAGGCCCTGGCCATATCCCCTGGCTTTCCTTCCCCTGCTCTCACAGCCCTCCCATGGAGGGCTGTAAATCTGGCTGAAGCTGCATTATTTCCAGACCGACCCTGTATCGTGTTTCCCCTGCCACCAGCTTAAGTGTCACCCCTTCCCTCTGGCCCCTGTTGTTCCCCCTCCTTCCTGCCCCCCATTGCTGCCTGCTATTTTCCTCTGCTCGCTCCCCACGCACTGGGGTCCTTGACAGGCACAGGTATGCCTGGGAACTATGATTTGGGTATTCCACATGCTTGCACTACCCTTCCATCAGGGATTTTTTGGGAGATGCGCCATGCCCAGGGTTTGTATGGGAGTGATGCTCACACTGTGCTCTTTCTTCCCCACAAAAAAAGCACATCCAGAAAAATCACTGCAACCCACTGCTGGCAGTGCGACACGAACATTCCCCTAAGTCCTTGTCCTCTGTCACCCAGGGCCATGTGCTGTATGTCTCAGGATGCCAAGCCCCCTGTTCCCTCCTGAACAGCTTGCCCTACCCATTGCTGTATGGGAATCAGCCTCACTGGGACCACAGTGCAAGCCTGGCCCTCCCTATCCCTCCCCTTTAGCAGAACTTTGTTGGCAGAAAGCAGAACAGCTACTCACTCCTTGCACCCACCGTGTCCCTGGTGCCCAAGGAAAGCAGCCCTCTCTTGGAGGACCTCAAAGGCTCATTGCTCATTAGCCCCACCAGAGAGTTTTCTGGCAATTAATTTTGAATGGATTGAAAAACTTTCCACCTAACTCCACTTACTTCAGAAGAGGCCTCCAAAGCCTTTGCTCAACCTCTTGATGTTTCTAATCATTATCTCTTACATTCCTTTGGCAGCTTTAGAGACCAAAGCCAAGGAAGAAATTGGGAATAGTTATTATTTCATTTGGGTTAAGCAGTACTGCTTGGCATCCTGCTCCTCCCGGGCATAATCATCAGCATATCTGAACAGAGAACATCTGCCCTCACCACCCGCTCGTGCCCTGTGGGAAGCTCAGGGGAGAAGAAAGAGGTGAGGCTGTCAGTGCATCCTGTTTCTCTCCCCCCAGAGTTTTATTTCCTAGGGATATTTGCATAAAAAGAGGATCTCTGTTTCTGCAGGTTGTGCCAGCTCCCACTGCCAGTCCCCATCTGGAAGCACAATCCTTTCCCTGCAGATGCATTTTGGACCACAGGTGGTTGGGTTTTGGAGAGCATCCCTGACTCCCCACCTTCTTCCCACCTCCCAGGGGTGTTCTGTTTTGCCCTCAGTGCATCTTGGAGCACTGATGGGAGATGCTGGGGTGGTGTCTGATCTAATATGCCACATTACTCAAGCCTCAGTTTCCCTGTGCAGGGTTGTACAGGTGTGCACCGGCTTCAGAGAGTGGTTGTGTGGATTAATTACCACCTACAATGTTATTTGACTGACAGATGCACAAACAATGAAAGCAATTTGCACAGCGCTCATAGGGAATGAGATGTTAAATTAGTCTCACAGCAAACACCATGTAACCATACATCAAACCAGGCTGACGTGGGGACAAGTACTGTTCCAGCAGCCCAGTCACCTCCAGACCCACTGGCTGTGTTGGCCAAAGGGAGAATTTTTACAACTTTACTGGTTAAAACTCATTCCCCTATAATTCCCTTTATATATTAAATCATGCATGAATGTCGTCTTCTTTTTCTTCTTCTTTTTTTTTTTTCCTTTTTCTTTACCCTCTTTTCTTCTTTTTCTTTTTCTCTTCTTCTTTTCCTACCTTTTTTCTTCTTTTCTTCTTCTTCCTCTCCTTTTCTTCCTCATCCCTTTTTTTTTTTTCTTTTTCTTTTTTTTTTTTTTTTGGTCTGAGACAAGAAAGAAAGAGAGCTGGTACAGATTTTCAAAGAACACTCTTTGGTAAAAATATCCATTTAAACAAAAAAAAAAAAAGAAAAAAAAAAGAAAAGGCATTCTTACACTTAGCCCTCCACCAATAGAAATTCTTTTGACAAAACAAAATTTTCCCATAGAAATAATCTCTCTCTCTCTTTTTCTTTTCTTTTTTTTTTTTTTTCTTTTTTCTTTTTTTTCTTTTTGGTTGTCAAGAAGGCATATTTTATCCCATCTGCTCATAAAAATAATATTGAGATGAAAAACATCTTGTGGAGTTGCAAGAGCCCTCAGTCTTCATGGTCAGTGCTGTGTAGAGGGAGGGAAACAGCACGGGCACATTCCTTGGGGAAGACAACCCTGAAGATAGACTCTGAGGGTTGCTCTGCTATTGGATTTTTTTGGAAATCTTCTGTCTTCAAAGTCACCTCTTTTAGCTCAGCACGGGCTGAGGGTGCTGTGCCAGGAGCTGTGTGTTCGGGTGCACTGCACCCGCTGGGTGGGAGCTTGGAGCAAAACCTTGGGCTGCTCCATCCAAACGCTCCCAGTCACCCCCAAAGCTCTGGAAACGAGGAGAGATGCTCCACCTGCTGGCACTCGTTGTATTGCCTAGGGGGGAAAACCACACATGACCCGTAGGTAAGCCTCCATAGCAGCATGCTTGCAAGCAAAACCCTCCCCAGGGTTTTGCAGTGGGGCTTCAGTCACAGGGAAGCAATAAATGTGGAGCCCCAAGGTCGTGCTTCAAAGGAGTGCGGGGTTGTCAATCAAAAACCGAGGAGAGGGCTGCAGTGGAAAGTGCATTTTGAATGAATGGAGTTCCTCCCGCAGCATTTGTGAGTGCAGCTGGTTTCAGACAGCATTTTTCCCCCCCTTGTTGGAAATGCCAAACTGTTGAAAGCAAAACAGCTTGTGAAAATGAGTGGATTTTGAGGGAACTTCATTCTCACAGAAAGAAAAAGGGAGGAAGTGGTCAAAACTTCAAAATGCTTGTGCATAATACACTCTAATGTATATAAAATAACTTAATAGTAATGGGTAATCAAAATCAGGACAAAACATTTTGATTTTATCCAACTGTGCTGAGGAACTCAGAACGATTCAGTTCCAGCTCTTCTAGGGAGAGCTCAGCCTTTGTTTCGCTCCGTTTTGGACCTAGGGCTGTTTTCTGCAGTGACGATCCTCAGTGCTGGTGACACCAAGGATGGGCACACAACCATGACCGTCTCCATCCTCCTTTCAAATGAGCTGCTTGCAAGTCGTGAGCAGATCAGAGATAGTGAGCCCCTATCTCAGAGCACAGCTGAGGGAAGATAGGCCGTCTTTTATGATTAATTACTCATTAATTCATTTACATTAAAAGAAACATTGCTTTCTGTTTCCTCATTGTAGGCTTTCTTCTGTTTGCCGTTTGAGCATGGCAATGAATATGTTTAGGCAAATGGGCTTTCAGAGTGTCATTGTGAAAAGGAAACTTGAGCCTTGCAAATATAACTTTCATTTTGTTGCTTTTTTGGTGGTTAGTGGTGGTGGTTCTTTTTTTACATCCCCTACTCCTGATTAAACTGTGTGCCATTCTTAGCATGAACGTGTGATCGCTGTGCTTTCATAGAGTGCCAGAAGACACGGGGGAGGCGGGGGGAAATCCTCTCCCACTCATTCCAAGGAGAGCTTTGAGACCCTTGCATCCCAGAAGGATCAGTCATCCTCTGAAGAGAGGAACTTTCTCTTCATTAGGCTGCTGGGAATGTCTACAGCTGGGTCATGAACTTATTTACAGTAGTTAACAAGTAGTTAATAAGCTCTTACGCAGGACAAGCACAGTCAGGGAGAAGTTGAGGGTTAGGGTAGGCGTTAGGGCTAGGATAGAATTAGGGTTAAGGTTAGGATTAGTTAGAGTTGCTATTTGGGTTACGGTTAAGGATAAGAAGGGGGTTGTCTGGTTCTCCCTGTGCCACCATTCCTACAACTTCAGTCCTTCCTCCACCAGTTCTTTCTCTAACCGAGCCAGCCAGCTCACTTTCCTGCTCCCAACAGCAAGGAAATGGAATTTTTTGTGTCCACATTCAGAAGTCTCCAGCATGGTCGTCTGCATCCCTTATAGTCAGTGAGACAAAATTGCTATTTGTTATTCTGTGGCAGGATTTCTCCTCCTTGCCAGCTCCAAGATAAAGCCCCATCTTGGGAGCAGTTCCCCTATGCTCCTAACAGCATGGCAGCGCTGTGCTGGAGAAGCTGAGGTCCAGAGGCAGCTGGTTGCACCTCAAGGTGCACAGGCAGGGCTGCTGCCAGCCCAATCCCTCCCACCATTCCCACACACCATCCAGACCCACCTCAGCAGGCAGTACCCACCCCCAGTGTCCCTTGCTTCAGCTCTCCAGTTTCTTTTTATTGCTCTTCACATCTACTGCAGTTTATTTGGGTCTGAATGTGATAAACTGCACATTTGGGCTTTTTTTAAAAGCCAGATATTTGTGGAAAGTAATACTTAGCCAGACCCATATTCCATCCTTAACACAAATCTAATCCAGATATAAACCAAACAGCAGAACTACAACTGCTCTTAATACTCACCGTGTTTCCAGCGTCAGAGCTTTCATCAAGGAGAGGAGATGTCAGCACTTTGGTGGCATTGGGCTTCCCTGGTCTCCCCTCGCACTGATCCCTCCATGCCCCCATCTTCCCCACTACAACCAGGTCTTTCAATAAAACCAAACTGTCTTTGTGGGAAGACTCAGAGATGATAAGTGATGGAGGTGACTGTGTTTTCAAAGAGGATTAATCTATTAATTGAATTTAGTCTATTAATTAATTTTGATTTGGTCTATTAATTTTCAGGCTTGGTACTGATAATCTCTTTTTTATCCCACTCGTTCTCTCTAAAGGTTTCCTTTTGCATCTGCCTACTGAGCCCCAGCGATGCTCCTGGGCTAAGCGGTGCAAATGCGATTTGCAATTCCAGGCGTTCCTGCTGGAGCTCAGAAAGCAGTGCTAATCCACTGGGGTGATTAACTAAGTGGCTCTGCTTCAGCACGGGGGCTGGAAGGATACTGATGTAGGGACAGCTCCTGGGCCTTTCTGCCATTCCCAGATTTCCCCAGTCCAACCCATACTACCAGGAGAGGACACTGCTGGAGCAGGCAGGTTGACACAGGTCATCCCTACTAGATGCCACAGGGTCTCTTTGTTGTCCAGCACAGAGAGGTTACAGAGATAGCACAATGTCAGGATACTTCTCTGCCTTCCCCCATGCCCCTCAATGTGTTTTGTGTCCAAGGAGTCCCATCATGTGATAAAGACTTGCCTTTGTCTGGAACTCTGACTGGAAGACTTCTCCATCTCCTTTCCACGTTCTGTTCTCCTCCTGAACTTGAGCTTATTTCCAAAGTCAGGAGCAGTTGCTATGAAAATTCATTGCTCATTCAGCTTTCCAGTACTTCACAGAGCTCTCGCTGAACCTTCATCTCAGGGAGACACTACAGAAGTCTCACGAAGGATGATCAGATGTGTGGGTAAGTCCCCTTTTGACTAATACTCAAATAACATTTGGCCATAGTCTGGGACAAAGATGTCTGAGGAATACCTGGCAGGAGAAATGGGAAGGAGGCAGGAAGCATGGTGAGAAGCAGAGACCTCGGGAGATTGCAGATAGGTGTTACAAACAAGAAGTGCTTCCTTGTGCAAGGTGTGTTAGACTTGTTGGGGTGGTTGGTGTACAACAGCATGGGTCCTAAAAGTTTGCGAAGGTTTAAGGAGGCACTGGAGAAATCATAAAAGAAAAAGTTCTTAGGGTCTGTAACTAATTGCAGTTGTGGCTTGGGATGACTCCCAGCTATATGAGGTGAAGCGGGTGCTGGAAGTATTTACTGCAGTGTGCTTGCCTTGATCTTACAGGCTCTGTGGGATGGCAGGAGATGGGTGCTTGCACCTACCCAGTCTGCTCTTCCTGCTCTTTGTATGGCTGTGTCCCCTTGTACTGATGCAGCCCCAGTAGTGTGGGTGAACTGTGGGGTGGAGGTGGAGCTGACATTCACCAGGCACTGGTTCCTTTCACATGCACAGCTGGGGATGAGACCACATTTGGGTGACTTGTGTAGGATATCTGCTGACTCTGGGATCCAGCCCATAGCTGGATCACTGCACATGGAACGCTGCAAACAGCACCCTTCTGGTCTGGGTTGTTGGGCTGCACGCTGCCATGACACTGTATTTGTAGCTGCCATCTCACCTGCCTGTCCCCAGCACGGAGCTCCTGCCTGATGTTCAGTGGAGCATGGCCTCTCTGTGTCATCTGCCCCCACACCTTTCCTGGGGAAGCACTTTGCTCTCACCCCTCTATTTCCCAGGCAGCACTTCACAACCCTTACTGCCTTCCACTCCACACCTTCCTTCATTGCCAGCTGTGAGTGATTCAATTTACCCACCTCCAAACACTTGAATGCTGATGTGCCTGTGATGTACAGAGCATGCAATCCCCAGTGAACTCCTCTCCAGATGTTTTCAGAGACCTGGGGAGCAAAGCAGCTGCACATCACAGAACAGGTGCTTTCTTCTCCTCCTTTTTAGGCTTCAGAGGACAGATGGATTTCTGAGGGTTCCTCCAACCAGCAACAAGTGTTTGAGCTGAGAAGGCAGGCAAAAATCAGAGCTCTGAAGGTGCTCTGCATATTCATAGGAGAATATCAACCCCACTTTAGGGGCGTGCTTGCCTTTTTTGGGACTAAACATTGCAGTGGAATTCGTTGCAATGGGATTCATTGCAATAGGATTTGTTGCCATGAGCTGCAGAAAAGCAGGCTGTCCTCTGTGTGCCCAGGAACTCAGGGGGGAGCATGGGGATACCTTCTTACTGTCCCTGCAGTCCATGGCTGGTCTGGAAGGACTGCTGCACGCTGCAAGGAGACAATGTGATGATGCCTGCAAGGTGTCACTTTTGCCTTGGGTGCACTTTTGCCTTGGGTGGCGTGTTGTCCTCTCCTTGAGCTTGGAGGAGTACAAGGAAGAGTCTTGTTTCCCAGAGTCTGGACAGGATGCCATCCAGATTCAACAAATCCGAGTGCGAGGTGTCGCACCCGGGTCGTGGCAACCCCCACTGCCAGTACGAGCCGGGGATGTGGGGATAGAGCACAGCCCTGCCGGAAAGGACCTGGGGGTGCCGGTGGACGGCAGCTGGGCGTGAGCCAGCAGTGTGCCCTGCGGCCCAGACAGCCGGCCGGATCCTGGGCTGCATCCAAAGCAGCGCGGCCAGCAGGGCGAGGGAGGGGATCCTGCCCCTCTGCTCTGTGCTGTGACACCTCACCTGGAGCACTGCGTCCGCAGGTGGAGTGCTCAGCACAGGAGAGACGGGGGCCTGTTGATTCCCTGTTCCTGGAGGTGTTCAAGATCACGCTGGAGGGGCTTTGAGCGACCTGGTTAGGCTCATCGAATCCTTGAGAGTTGGAAGGGATCTTTTAAGGTAATCCAGTCCAACTCCAATGAGCAGGGACATCCACAGCTAGATCAGATTGCCCAGATCCTGATTCAGCCTTGCCTTGAAAGTCTACAGGGATGTGGCATCCACCACATCTCTAGGCAACTTGTTCCAGTTCTTTACCACCCTCACTGTAAAAGACTGTTTCCTTGTGTCTAACCTAATCTCCCCTCTTTAAGCTTGAAACATTTTCCCCTTGTTTTATCACAACAGGATCTACTAAAGATTCTGATTGAGCTGTAGATGTACCCGTTCATTGCACATGCTCATTTCCACAGGTCTCCTCAGCCAGCTGCAGATCCATACAGCTAAAAGCTGCATTGTACCTGGGTGTGCAAACCCTCGTGGTGGCTGGAGAGGTCCAGGAGACACCCAGGGGCTGATGCTGGAACAGCTGCAGGAATCAGAGGGAGCATGCTGCACCAATGAGAACCAGTGACAATTAGTACTAACCACAACAAACTGTAATCACCGAATTGTTCTGAAATAATTGTGCTTTGATAACAACATTACACTTCCTATTTTCTTTATTGCTGTTCCTGTTAAATGTAATTACCATGCAAATTGCACAGCGTAAGCAAGCCCAGGTGATTAACGGGGCCATGGAGGCCGTGGGAGCAGACTGAGGTGACTGCTAGTAGGTATCTCTGCTTGCTTTCTTGTCTGTCCATAAGTGCCCATGGGAGACATCCTCACATGATCAAGAGATGAAGTGAGGTCTGTTTGGAAGAGTGAGGATGGGAGACCAGGAGAGAGGTCGCTCCAGGCTGACCAGCAGGGCTGGGGCAAGCTCTGATGTAAAGAATTCTGGTGTGGTGCAAACCCAGGTCTGACTGCTCATAGTTGATCTATATGAGATTGTCCCTGTCTGAAGGGTTCCTCTACAATCCATGAGCACTGACCAATATAGTGCCTATCCTGTGCCCCTCATCATAGTGCTTGGGTGCCCACTGAGCTTTGTGTGAACCTGCATTGTGTGGTTCATCTTCCAGCTCCCACCCTGCATCCACCTGCACAGGTAAGAGATAGAGAGGATGCCCTTTTCTTTCTTCTTTCCTGTCTCATCAGCGCAGAGGCTTGTGAAGGACATGAGCAGGATGGCAGGGGAGGTTCTGCTAAGCATAATAAAGTGGAGGAGGATGACAGGAACTGCTGAACAGAGTCCCCAGGAGAGTACTGGGAGCATCATTACCTGAGTCAGTGAAAAAGCTGCTGAGCACACCTGCAGTGGGGAAGGATGATCTGGCAGCTGCCCGATGGGACAAGGACAGCTCTTTGTGCTGTGAGTTGGGATGCTCAGCATGGGACCTGCTCAGGGTTCACCTTTGGCATGCTCTCTACCAACTCCTTGTCTGCCTTCTCTTGAGTTTATGAACATGGCTTCTTTCAAACCTGTATTAGTGACTCCCTGCACCTCACCTTGGTCTCATTTCTCTTGGAACACTGGCATTGCTCACTCAGAGGTGGATGCTAGTAGGTGGATGCTAATAGGTGCCCCTGCTCATTGTAGGGAAGTTGGACCAGTTGACCTTTAAAAGTCCTTTCCAATTCAAATGATTCTATTCTGTGAACTTGGGCCATCACGTGTTTATACTCTGGGATTTTGCAGTGAATTGGTGCAACAGGTCTTCTTTGGTCTGCTATAAACCAAGTCAGATCCATTAATCATCCCAGGGCTGCAAGAGGGACAAGGACAGGCTGGGAGGAGACATGCCTTTCCTCTTCTCCACTGGTTCTCAGAAAGATGCTGGGCAGCCTCTTCCCTCAGCACCAAACTGAAAACAGCCTCTCAAGAGCCCTGTGCCTCCTGGAGCAGCCATGAGACCCTGCTTATTATAGGGCTTTCAGCTTCTCAGATGAAATTTTCTTTCTATATGTACATGTATACATACATGTGTGCACTGAGTTTATTATTATTACCATGCCAGACAATCCTTCTTCATTATGCCTTGGAATTTGCTTTCGATGCTTCCAGTCAGATCTTTAACATTATTTAAACACAGTGGGTTTGGAAGAGCTTTTGCTATTTGTAATGCAGACCAGATTTTGCTGGGGTAGGAGAACAGAGCAGCTCTCCTTCCCAAGCGAGGAGCCGCCTCCTCATCTGCTGGAACCAGGAAGGTCCTCGCTTCAGCTCCTCCAAAACCCCAGCAAAAGGAGGAGAGAGGATGAGTCCCCTTATTCCCCCACTGGCACTGCAGAATGGTGATGAGCACAGCTGGCGGTGCTCCCATGCTGGGATACATGTCGAGCAGGCTCTGCCTCTCCTTTGGTATCCTTGTGCGTCACAGCACAGGAGGATGTCAGGAGTGCATCTGGCATGCCTTTGTGCTCAGCACAGCTGGGCTGCACGTCTGCTCGCTTGGAATACCCATCCACACTATGTGGCCCAGCTGCTGTAGCAGGGGCTCACCTCTCCGGGACATCAGAGGCATCTCAGCCAGATCCCCACCTAGATGGGGTGGCACACTGGTCTTCAAGCAGGGAGATTTTCTGGTTACCTCCATCCCAGCGTCACTGAATGTGAGTTCTGTGGAAGACAATTGTTCTGTCAGTGCAGAAGGTGCTCTTTTCTGATGTCTTCGAAGGAGATTCAAAGGAAGGAAGAAAAGAGAAGGAAGGAAAGAGAATATAAAAGATGAAGAGAGAGACAAAGTGAAAAAAAGAAAGAAGAGAAAGACAGATAAAAATAGATGTACTGAAAAAGAGAAGAATAGCCTTCAAATTCTCTCACCTGCTGAAAAACAGACACAATTTGGGTGTCAGAATAACGTTTCTTCCAGAAAGTGAAAAAAAAAATCCATTAGTAGACCTCCCAGGTACAGAAAATACCAGAGAGATGAGAACAAACCACCATCTTGCAGAGGTGCTCAGGTGCAAGGGAAAGCATTTGAAGATGAAATAAAATATTGGCACTAGAACGAACATGTATAAATGGACCATGAATAAATATAAGCTGGAGATGAGAGAAAACTACCGAACCAACGAGAGTCCTGGAACGGCTTTCTGCGGAGCAGTGATGGGGAGAGAGAGATTAAAGAGAATGCAGAGTGGGCCTCAAGTCTAAATGAGCATTTTGCCTTGTTTTTTTGATAAGACCAGCGCTGCTGCCCATGGGAGCAAAGGCGTGAAGCATAATTAGAAGTGAGGGTATGGAAATTATCACAGCCCGTCTGGTAGCAAAGCCTGAAGAGTGCAATGCTCTGAGCTCAGTGGGTCTGGGCAACCTCCATTCTGGCGAACCAGGGCTTGGCTGGTGGGAATTCAGGAGCATCCCAGGGCTCTGAACATGGTGGCGTGGGATGGGATTGACCAGGTTGCAACTGAGCTGGGGCTGCAAACTCACACCATTTCCCACCCATGAGTGCATGAGGCTCTGAGGGGCTGCTGGTGTTGGGTCAGGCAGGAGATGCTGGCAGGGATGGAGGTGCAGCCCTGGAAGCTGGTGAGACCACTGGAATTACAAGCCCTGTGTTAGAAGGTGGGGTTTGCAGAGCTGGAGGTGTCCTCAGGCAGTCCCTGCTCCTCCACCTCTGCTTTCTAAACCAGTGCCTCCCTTGGCATCATCAGTCGAGAGAGCTGCCATCCACTTGAGGCTCTCTCCTTCTTCTTGTCCTGATTATTATGATCATTACTGTCTCATTTCAAGCTGTAAATCAGAAATATTGTGCCTCGTATTTTTCCTCCCCAGGGAACACATAACTAGGGGTGAGATTGGCTCTGAAGTTCAGTGCTGTTCTGCTGAAAAACTGCCTTGACAAATCGAAACTGTCTCACTTTTTAGAAGAAGTTTTGATTGGAATCAATCTTTCCTTTTCTTTTTTTTTTTCTCTTTTTTTTTTTTTTATGAGCATAAAAAGGGAGTAGTTAAAAGTAAGATTTATTCCAAATTCATCTTATCAGCTCTGAGACATTCAATTTTGTAATCAATTCCCACAGGGGCTCCACCAAGAAGCCCATATTCAGAATCAATCTTGTATTTCATTAGGTTATTTCTGGTGTTAAAAAATAAGATTGATTCTTACTTTATGTTATAGCGCTACAGCAATTTATTTTTTAATGATATGAGGTAAGAATCAATCTCTGGCTTCTTCCTTTTTTTTTTTTTTTTTCCCCTTCCTACATCCTGCTTTTCCTGCATTGCTTTCGTTAGAGCTGAGAGACTTCAGCAGCTTCTGAAGGATTTTCAGATTATTCTTGTGCAAATATAAGTCCTGCTGGAGTCAGCCCACTGCTCAGGGGAACTGGCTGCCCAGAGAGCTGTGGTGCCCCATCCCTGGAGGTGCTCAAGGATGGGCTGGATGGGGCCCTGGGCAACCTGAGCTGATGGGGGGCAAGCAGCCCACGGCAGGGGGTTGGGGCTGGGTGGGCTTTGAGATCTTTTCCAATCTAAGCCATTCCATGATTCTATAATTCTATGATCTGCAGAGCAGCAAGAGGCCTGGTGCATGGTGTGCTCTGCCCTATCCTGGATTTCTGTAGCATTCTCCTGGAATCTGCTGCTGGCATCATTTTCCATTGTCCCAAACCCCTTCCTGCCAGAGTGCAAAGTGCAGACCCCAGGAGGGCTCTGCTGCCCATCTTTCAGAGGGCTCTTGTGCCCCATCAGCTCCCATCACTTACCTCTGTGCCCAACGGCGCTGGTTGTTGGCCATTCCTGTAATTGCAATGACAATAATTATGCGTGACTAAATTAATCCGTAACAATTTATAATGAGTTGTGAGTCATCACAAGTGATTCAGAGGTTATTCAAACAAGCACAGGTGCTTTTCACGGGTAGCTGGAAATTACCTCGCCTGCGGCACCAGGGCTTGCATGCACTGTGGGATTTCAGTGTGCTGTCATTTGACTGTTTTCAATAGATTTGGGGATAGGCAGTAGGACTATTCGAAGGCTCAGAATTCTCTTTTATTTCCTTTTGTGCCTAGAAACAACCAAAAGATTTCCAGAAGTGAGGGGAATAAGATAGTGGAATAACTGACACAGGAGGTAGGCCACCAATTGAAGCTACCTGAAGCACAGGAAAATCTACTATAAGGAGTCCTGCTGGCCTTAGTGTTTCAAGACCAATAGGGCAGCCTGGCTTCACCTTCCAAGGGTGCACATCTGGCCTGTGCTGTAGTGCAGCAAACCTTCTACCCCCATCACTGGAGCACTCTGTGCTCCCTGTTGGAGCTCGTATTAATAATCACAGAATCATAGAATCGCTTGAGTTGGAAGGGACCCTTAAAGATCACCTGGTCTACTTCCTCGCCATGAACAGAAACACCTACAGTTCGATCAGGTGCTGAGAACTCGGTCCAACCTGATCTTAGATGTCTCTAAGATGCATATCAGGCACCCACTGGTACCTGTTCCACTGCTTCACTAACACGAGGTAACCAAGATCTCAGCACCCAGCAGGAGTGAAGTGTTGTCTTGTGGTCATCCAGCAGTACCCAAGTGCTCCCCAAACTGAGGTGCAGGTCTTCAGCCACACAAGTGGAGCTGGATGTCTGGAATTGGTTGCCTTTCATGTCCTAGGCTCAGTCCGGACTTCAGTGGAGGGAATCCTTTTGCTTTCAAGCAGTTGGAAGCAGCACACATTGTTGGGACCTTCCCTTGCTCCTTGTTTCTCCTAGGATTAGTGGTCCCCAGGTACAGTCATGCAATGAATATATAGATGCAATCTGTCAAGTGCCATGGCTTGGCTGCAGAAAGAAGGATGGAGGCATGAGGCTGTATGTTGGAAGGGTCCTTTACAGTGGGGAAAATGCTAAGTCTTATCACATTTCTGGATTTCTGAACCTAGCAAAGCAGGGCTGGGAGATGCAGGAAACACTAGCAGCTGCAGGTGCTTGGAACCTGCACACCTCTACGCATGGTTTGAGGGGTCTATAAGAAGCAGGGACACCTCCACCTCACACTCATGTCTCTTTGCATGTCATGATGCCCCAACTCCTGTTTCCTCTCTCTCCATCTGCCTGCTTCTCTGCCTGTCTCCTCATCCGTGTCACCCGTTCGTCTCTATCTTTGTCACTGTGTACATATCTGTCTGTCTGTTGCTCTGTTAGTCTTCAAAGGCCCCGAGTTCATTTGATTTCATTATCATTTCCCATCTCTTGAGCCCTATCTCTTTGTTTTTTCCCCTTTTCTCATTATAATTTACATGCAGCTTGGGCACATGCTGGAAATGAAATGTGAATTTGATAAAGCAGCCATGGCTCTCGCTCTCAGCCATGGCCTGAAAGCCCCAAACCCCTTGGAGAAAAGCAGACTCTTTTTTTCCTTTTTTTCTTTTTTTTCATAAAGGAGGAAAAAAAATTGATTTTTTTTTTCCATTGCACTGACACAGAATGAAATTCTTCCAGCAATTACCAGGAGATAATGGCCTGAAATTAAACAGTCCTATCTCACTCCCTAACTATAGGACTTTTTATTTTTTCAAGCTATTGAATACCAAGTGAATAGTAATCAGGCAGGCATTAGGCATTCATACTCAGGCTACCTGGGACATGAAAGTACATACACATGGCAGAGCTCCTTTTATTGTTTGTTATTAACTGCAAACCGCCAAGATCCACAGCTCTATATGCAAATGGAGAGACACATCAGCATCGTGCTATGTTGCAAAATCAGCTATAGGTAGAGATATAGCTGTAGGTATAACAAAGGTTGTCTCACTCATGGGCACACGTGAGTGATGTAGAGCCTGCCTTGCACCACGCGGATGAAGGAACAGGAGATAGGGTCACGGGGCTGTTCTGGTTAGAATGGAAACTTACTGGATGTCCCAGTCCCGGTCACTCTGCAGGTGGTGACATCTCTTTTCTTGCAGTCGCAGGGCTCTGGTATGGCCATGGGGGTGACACGTAGTGTCTGAATAGAGCCTGGCAGAGCTGGAGCCAGCACATCGCTTCCTGCTGAGCCAATCTCACTCAAATTACCCACGAGAGCTCAGCAAAAGTGTAATTGAACTGTCCTGATTTAGACGCAGTTTGATGCTCCAGGGGAAGGGAAGAAATCCAGGGGGGTGGAAGCACGGCTTCTAAAACTGACAAAGAGTGAAAAGAGGAGATGAGATGGAGCATCTTGCCCCCTGTCCTGCTGCCCTTGCATAGCAGGACTTCTACAAAAGGTTTGCAAGGAGAAGCAGAGGGCAGAAATACATCTGGCTGGGAGGGAGCACCTTCCACCATGGATCGTCCAAGAAGCTGGAGAAGGAGGTGATGGTTGGGGATGCTCTGCTCCAAATCTTTGGATTAATCTCACCTGAACTGCTTCTGCTTCAGAAATATTTCTGTAAGAACCCTTAAAAATTACTGAAGATCTCTTCTCTGATATCTACATGAAACAGGACATTTTCTTTGCCAGGAAATATCTTTGTTCCGTAATACCTGTCAATTCGTACTCACAGCTGCTAATCAAAATTGCAAGGGAAATCACATCAGGTATTCCCAAACTCACCAGCTGACACGGTCTATTTCCAAGTGAGTGGGACTGACACTGGATTTCAGTTCCCAGGTGGAGCGGGGAGATGAGCATCTCAAGACGTTGTTCTGGGCGTAGCGGGGGACATGGGAGAGCTTTCTGCTGACCTGACTGAGGGTGCATGGAGGCAAGCAGGGGAATTTTCCCACCTAACAAGAGCTGGGAGCCCTGCAGAAGGGTTAACAAGATAACAGGGAACAGCGGAGTCAGGGCTATAATTTATTTAAGCTTTCAAAAGGCTTTTGATAAAGTCCCTCATAGGAGGCTATTAAGGAAACTTGGTAACCACAGGATGAGAGGAAAAGCCAAGGCACGAATTAGAAGCAAGATAAGGTGGGGCAGGAAGGGAAGGCGCAAACGTCCAATTCTCAGCAGGCTGAAAGGTTAATAGTGGAGAGCCCCAAGGTCACCGGTGAAACTGTGTGGTTCGATGCATTTGTTAATGCATGCACAGCAGGGATGGGACCAGTGTGAGTTATTATGGTGGGTCCTGATGAAGGTGAGTGGGGTGAGATGGAGCAGGAGTCAGTGGGTGGGGAGAAGATGGGTCAGGTGTGGGTGATGTTGCCCAGCATTTGTGGTTACCCACAATGGGAGCCAGCTCATGTCCAGTGCAGGGACGAATGACAAGGGTCATATGGAAACACCACCAAAAGAAAATACACATGCCTTTGTGTCTGTGGGACTTATGTGTGACAGCTGAAGCGGTTACCCAAAGATCCAGTGATACCCACCAGTGCAGATGGCATTTGTTGGTGGCACCCCCTGCTCCACAGCAGGCAGTACTGCAGTGCTGAGTGCTGTGCAAAAGCCAAGTTTGGGAATTTAAATATTCACCCAAGGGATGAGTGAGGTCCAAAGGAGAGGTCTGAGAAAACTCACTGATGAGCATAAAGAGGAATATTGGCTATTGACTCAGTGAATATTATCCATCCTGTGCAAACAGCCCTGTGGAGCAAACAATCTGCGGGCACCTGATTAAACAGTGTTTATGATCACCGGCAGAGAATGTCTTTTTAATCACTTTTGCAGGAGGTAGTGCAGATTTATGTGTGTTCTTTTTTTCTTTTTCCTTTTTTCTTTTTTTTTTCTTCTTCTTTTTTTTTTTTTTTTTCCTAGGCACAACCATCTTGAGGAACTTTCTTATTTGAGAAGAAGCTTGGAAGAGTTTGGAAACTGGAAGATTTTGGTCTTTTCCAAGAAAGAAAGGAAAGATTGCAGGCTTCAAAATGGCTCTTCTTTTTAAAGAATGACTTAAATGTAGGTTGAAAGGAAACTAGAAAGAAAAGATCCAACCTGATGGAATCCATTCTGAAACAATTAATTTATGTTTCCAGAATTATAGAATCATGGAATTGAGTTGGAAGAGACCCTTAAAGGCCATCTGGTCCAACTCCCAGTGAACAGGGACATCCACAGCTAGGCCAGGGTGCTGTGTATTTTCCAATATTCTCATGAAGTCAAACCACTTTTAGTCAATTTTCCTCTCTTTTTCTTTACTTTAGAAAAGTAATGTTTGGAAAAATGGTGAGACTTTTGGTGAGAAAGTCTTGGAGAGAAAATTGCTCCTCTTTCCAATATATGTAAGGATGACCCATGTGAGGAGGAATTAAATCGCAGCACTAATCTCAGTCCTGGGGTTTCCTAATTGTGATCTCCACATTTCTGCACACTTTTAATGGATTTTCCTAGGCTGGTTATACAATTATTTCACCGTGCATGTGTAAAACTAGCCGTTCAAAGTCAACTGTAAATGAAAATTGCAGTTGTTAAATCGCTGGGGTGGCTAACTCGCTGGCTGCAAAACAAAACTGGCACTCACTAATTGGCCTGTAAACAAGGATGGAGGCAAAATGCTGTGATACATCTCTGGCATCCACCGGGCACCATCCAACAGTGAAGGAAGTGTCTGGAAAGCAAAAGTCACTTGAAAGACCCTCTCCTGCCAAGGTCGTCAACTTGCCCAAGCTGCCACGGTGGCCCAAGGGGACCATCTGGAAGGCTGAGCTATGCACAAACTTCCTCTCCTCTCCCAGGTCATTTGCTGCCTGCAATGTTAATTATCCATTAGGAAAACAAACAAGCAAGCCCATCTCCCTGCCCAAGGTGACTCCAGAGGATGGAGGAGCCCTTCCCACCTGCTATGCTGGGTCTGGTGGCAGGAGGATGATGTAAGCCCGATCCGTGCCCACAGCATTGCTGGCAACAATTGCACAATAAAAGCAGATATATGAGGAAAAAAACATCCAAGGGATGAACTTTCCAGTTCTGCTGTTCATCTAGCTTAAGACGAGACAATTTGAGGCTTTTCAGCCTTTTTGGATCCTAGCATTTGTCTTTGCTTTTTCCCTCTTCTTCTTCATCTTCGCCCTCATTAGAGATTGACAGAAGGATAGGAACGAACAATAAGTCCTTCACATGTCTTTGCCATCTTGTGGATGCTGCAGCATTTTGCAGAGCATGGTGGCAGAGAGCAGGAGGAGGTGAGCTGTGTTTGCTGAAGCCTCCACAGTTCTGTCACCATGTACTTGGCCTTCCCCACTCCTCATGGGTCAGGTATGAGCTGGGCAGATAAAGGCATTTCAGCCCTTTCTGCTGCATGGATCTCGTGGACTGACAGCCCACAGTGGTTTGCACAGACTCCATCCGCTCCTATGGAGAGTCCTCTATACACTGTTTTAAATTCTGAACCAGAACAAGGTCGAAGTATCCAAATCTGCCAGGGAGAAGCAGAGTTACTGTCTTCCACCAGGCAAGCATTATGTTAAGTGGAAACCAGTGTTGCAGCTATATTTAGTTGTATCTCTGTAACTTGTGATGGCAGTCCCCATGAAACTTGATTGAAGACCGGAGCATCATTGTCCTTGGGCTCTGGAGAGCACTCCCTCCAGCTTCCCTCAAGCAGGAGAGGCAAAGGCAGAGCCATGAGCTGGGATAAAAGCAGGTAACACAGACTTCAACTCTCTTGGCTGATTCTGGTAGGACTAGTTTATGGACATCATGCAGACAGGGAATTGGAGAGGACCATCGAGCACTTTATAGACTGTTCCCTGCCCTGGGGCGGATGCAGCTCTACTGAAGCCAAGCACGTGATTCTCACGTCATCCAACAGACCTCAGGCAACATTTCACATGAAGCTTTCTTCTTTAAGCCTCGACAAAATCTTCTTTGTATAGGAGAAAAAGTTAAAAGGAAGATAAAAATTACATTTACCAAAGAGCAGTGTCCTATACTTGATTTGAATTCCCATATGAGTTCTCCATCGCTCCATGGCCTTCTGCAGATACTGCTGATAAATACTGTGCAGTCCTTTCATCAGGACCTTCTGCTGTAGTGTACTGCTATCCATCTGCAGCAACATCTGAGCACTGATGGAGGACAGCTTGGGTCTGTTCCTGTCTGAGCATTCCAGATTGCCCCTCATCCCCCAGACCTTCACCCAAATTAGCACTGCACCATCAGTGGCAAGCCAAAATCACAATTTAGAATCACAGAATCATAGAGTCACCGACTATCTTGAGTTGAAAGGAAACCACAAAGATCACCAAATCCAACTCCTGGCTCCACACAGAACCACTCAAGAATCATCAGCTCTATGTCTGAGAGCATCACCAAACATTTCTTAAGCTCCAGAAGCCTGAGGCCCGGGGAAGCCTGTTCCATGCCCACACACCCTCTGTTGAAGATACAGACTACTTCCTCCTCATTCAACTCTCATAAGGTCATCAACTTGCCCTATGGAGATGTGTATGCCTTGCTAGTCCTGCCCATGGTTCTGTTGCCAGGACATAGGTGGCACCTAACACAGGTGTGTCTCTGTGTCCCATGCTAACACGGCTCAACCATCTTTCAACTCCTGTAGCTCCTTCAGGCATCAGCTTTGGTGTTTTGTCACTGGGTTCATGAGAGCTGTTGCAAACGAGTGCATGTGTAAGGTGAGAGAAAATTAGTTTTAGTTCAGCTGCAGGTTTTAAAGGGAATTTACTCTGGAGAAATTTCAGTGACACCAGCATGGGTTGAAAACAGCAGAAAGTTATAAAGCAAACTCCATGCCTCATCTGGTTTTTGCATTGCTCAGCAAGGTACCAGTCCCATTTAACATATTTATTAATGATGTGGAAGGAGAAGTAAACAGCTTGTTAATTACATTCTCCTGCCTCGGTTGGGAGGCATTGCGAATGCCTGCACAGATTGGGTAATAATAGAAAGAGACACCAGAGATGTTAGAAAGACAGGAAGGAAAGAAAATGAAATTCCTATTGGGCTCAGACAAAGTGCAAAATTATCCAGGGTTGGGGAACGTGGCAGGAACTATGAGCCAGTTTTGAAAAAGAGCAGTGGCCAGCATAAAAGAGAGGGGTTTTAGTGCAGGCAAAGACGTGGAGGTGCTCTTAGGAGGGATGGCATGTGGCAGTGGGGAGAGAACTGTCCCCATCCCTTTGTTGTGCTACCAGAGACAGTGATGAGCTGATGCCATCTCAAATAAGAGCTACAAATATGATCAGAGGCCCTGGGGAGAAGAGAGGAAATACAAAATGTGCCTGCCTATGCCAAGCTTGGTGAAATGAAATGCAAGGGAGGTGGGACAGCAGGTGGCACATGTTTGAAGGGCACACATCTGGAGGAGAGTGGGCTATAAATATGGGATGGGAGCTTGTACGAGGTGTGGGTGTCCCTCTAGATACTCAGAACAGCTGTCACATGGTGGGTCAGGGAGGCTGTACTGCCTCTCTGGACTGCTCCCCAGCACCAGGAATGAGATACAGGAGGGAAGGGTTGAAGGTGAAATATCCATATCTATCACCATGAGATTTTTGGGGACCTCTGGACCAGAAATGCCCTGTGTGCCTCTAGGAACTGAGATTGGGGAGGTCAGTGCATGATTACAAACACAGCCAATGTTGCAAGGTTGCACAGAGCTGTCTGGTGCTTCCTGCCTTAACAAACAGAAGCTTTTAATTTTGGGGTGAAAAAAGGTATTCTAGGGAGAAATAAAAGCTGCAACACAGGGACTGATGTGTGAGGGAAGATTTGTGTAAAACTCCAGAGGGTGTGTTTTGTCAGAGAGAGTGACAAGCAGTGGGGAAACAAGAACACATTTGTCATTGGGGAGCAATGCTGTGTACCATCAATACCTCTCCGCAGCCTGTGCTGGCCCTTAAGTTTTTGTGCTTTGACACCAGCGGCTCAGAGAGCTCGTCAAGCTTGTCACTGGGGACATTTCAGCTGTATTTATGGTTTTTAGAGAAAAATGCTCTTCCCTATAGTCCTTCTACCAGCACAGGTGGAAGGCTCTGGAGAAGTGAGAAAAGAGTCTCTGTTTTGGTTTTGTTTGGGAGTCACTGCTTTGGTGAAACAATTGTGTCAAAAATAAAGCGTCAGCAACCAAAATCTTGGCAGTGAGCTCTGGGAGTACATCGTCAGCAGCTTGAGAACAATCAGCTGGTGCAGGTCAGGAGTGCTGTGTCCACCTGAATCTCCTCCGTGCTGCTTTCTCACCCAGCTCTGGTGAGGACCTTCCTTCCACCGCCGAAAGTTTCCTAAACAACAGAGTGAAAGTCACTAGTGCAAGAATCTTTTGCAGAAAAATTGGGTAAAACACGTGCCTTTCACAGAACATTCCTGTGGTAGGTTTGGAGAAATGGGCAAGCTAATCTTATAGAGATTTTCTGTACTAAAAATGCAAAGTGACTTCTTTTTTTTTTTTAATGCATGGCACACTAACCTTCTTGGTGCTTGTGCTCTCCTCATACCTGCTTATGAAAAACTCATCTGCCACTTCAGAATGCATCTGTCTGCGAGATCCTCTCAAAAAGGCAAGCCCTCAGTACACTGATAACTGAGAAGTGTTCTTTCAGACTTAAGATCCTCTTCTGCAGCTCCTGCTAAATACAGCACTTAGAGCCTTTATGGTGCTTTTCATTTTCAAAGTGCTTTACAAACATTAATAATACAACACACATGAACTCCACTGCCACAGTAATACCCTAAATCCTTTCTCTTATCTGCTCTTTGTGCTCAGAACTTTCCGAGCACACAAGCTCTAGAGTTCCCTGACAAATAAACACCATTAAAAATAATCTCTGTTTTTTCACTTCTTCCTGTTTTGAAAGTACCTCTCTGAAGTCCTCCATACCAATAATCCATTAACCCTGTCATCTGCAGGGTTATTCACTCTGTATCACAGTTGTCTTGCAGAGTACTGTGTTCTGAGCTGGAGCTCTCTGCACTACCTTTGCAGCAGCCTCACAGAGGTACTCCATGCAAGGACTGCAGCCTTGTGATCTTGAGTGTAGGCATTGGATTTTCCACCCCTAGAGTTCAGCTCAGGTTAGGCAGCAGAGCAGAGTCTACGAGCCAGCAAGCTCTTTACTGCAAGATTGGCTGGTGCAAACTGTCCTTGTGCATCACAAGGAGGATGCACTCCTAGTCCTGCTGCCTGCTCCATGTATGCCATATGGAGTGTGTAGCAGCTCAGTGAGCAGGACTGATCCACTGCAAGGCTTCTCCACCTTATTTTTATGGAAAGATGGAATTGGAGGTGACTTGCCCAAAAGTCTGCAAACTGCAGCAGTTGTGTGGCTGTTTCATGAGCACCCTGAAGATCTCACCAGTGAGGCTGTCCCCAGGTGAAGGCCAACAGCCATGTAGTTGTGTTCCACGGTGGGACTTCAGGCTTGTTCCTTTAGGGCAACTACATGGTCTGGCTTGTATTTCCTACAGCATCTCTGCCTGTTGCTCTAGATGCTGTGTGGATACATGTTGAATGATCACAGTTTATATCTGCAAAACAGACAGCAGGAAAAGCACCAGTCAGTTTTCAGGCAAGGCGTGATAATGCTAAGGACTCAGCACTGGTCTGGCTCTCCTCTAATTATGGCAAGTCCATGGTTTTTGTGACTCTGCCAGAGACAACCTGGGTCATTGTTAAGTGCTTTGAAGAAGCTGTGGGTCAAATGGGTAGGAATGTGGCTGGATGCCAGCCCAGCAGCAGTCCGGTATCTTCACCACAAAGTCATCATTTTCTGGGTCATGCCTTGCTTTCAGCTTGCCGTGGTTAGCAATGATCTCTGCAGACACCTAAACACTTCTGTCTCTAATGCTTCTCTGCACTTCTTTTTCTGTCTTTGCCCCTGCTCAAATTTCAGCATCCTTAAATCACAATTTCAATCTCTTGCCTTGATTTTGTATTCAGATTTAGCAACCTGCATCTCAAATTTATGCTTAATAATTCTCCTTATCAAACCATCAAGTAATTTTCCTCCCTCAAATTGCTGCCTCCCCCACCTTCTCTTCAACTCCTCCTCCTCCTTTTTTTCCATCTCTCTTTTGTATCTGGCAATATTTCAGACTCCTTCCGTAATTTGCTTGACTGTGTAATTGATCAGAATAACTCAGTTTTACTACAATTTGCTTGAAATCCCTTTGTTAGCAATTAGAACACTTTGTTTAAAGACAAATAAGATTTAATACGACTCTCTCTCTTCCTTGGCAGCCTCCCAGTCTGGTCGTTCCATGCCTCCTTGCAACTGTCTGTTCTCTGCTATCCTCCTCATCTGCTGACAGTGAATCCTTTGCCTCCTGCCTCTGAGAATTTGCCCTCTGCTTCTCCTCCTGCTGCCATTGGTGTTTCCTCAGACACCATCCTCACTGATACAACAAGGCTTATTGCATTGGCATAGAGCAGGCTGCATTCCTTCTCTCCCTTTATTGACATTTCTCCCTGGAGCTCCCACTATAGAAGCAAATGGGTCTGAATGGGTCATCGTGGCATTGAGGTGGTTTGGGGCCACCTGAGGAACAGTCTCATGCCCAGAGGGCAGAGAAACTGCCTGCTGTAAGAGAATGTGCATGATCACATATATGATAAAAGGGAGGGTAGGTGACATGCATGCTTGTAGATATAAAGTCTCATACATAGATGCATGCCGTGACAATGCCTTGGCTGTGTCTTGGTATGTTTTCCTGAACACCCTCAGCATCTTCAGCTTGCTCAAAACTGTCCACAAGTGGTAAATCTCAGAGAGTAGCCATCATCCCCACTGGAACATTGCTCTGCATTCTTGTGGATTACTGAAACCTCAAAGAAGTCCATGTCCTCTGCGGTGCTCACCTGTTCCATTCAGACACTTCTTTTATCTGTGGCTGAAGATGATGGCCAGCTGCAGCCTGGCAGCTCTCACAAGAGTTGCTCCTTCACACTAAAGGGGAATTGATGTGAGGAATGGGGTAACATATACTGCTGCAGGACCTGGGGCTATGTCAGAGTCTCCTGTTTGGTCTTAATTTCACTTATAACTCTTTGTTATAGAGTAGTTTTGATGGACATGGGGTAGTTCAGGTGAACGGTAGGAGCTGATGGATAGCACACGGTATAGAGTAGATGGGACAGTGACAAATAGACAGGATGTGGGTTTAAGCAATGAACTGCATTGGCCCTGGTTTGTGCTCAGTGCTTCACTCCAGGAATCCCCTAAGTATCCTTACACTCATAAGCAGAGCCCTGTATTTGTTATTCACATGTTAAGTTCCTGCCCATACCAGGTGACAGAGTGTGGCAGATCCCAGGACAGGGATGGCAGCTGGGGATGTGGGCTTCCTTCCATGGAGATCTCCTGTCCCATTGCATGGATGCTTTCTCCAGATGTGGCTGGACAGATGAGGGGTGGTCAGGTACCCTCTGCACTTCAACTGTGGGGACTCAGCATCAGCCCTGATCTCACAGAATCACAGAATCTTAGTGGTTGGAAGGGATCTCTGGAGATTACCCCGTCCAACCCCCGCTAAAGCAGATACCCTGCAGTAGGCAGGGACAAGACAGGGCCAGGTAGGAGGCACAGCCTGCCATCTGAGACCTGTTGGGCTGGCTATCCTTTGCCAACACACTGCAACATCAGTGCCTTGAGCCAGGTGAGAGAAAAACTCCTTTCTGTTGTGGAGCAATGCCCAGCGTGGGGCTCATCTATCCACCCCCTCATCGGATCCTCTTTAGAAGTATCATGTTCAGTGTTTGCCTTGCCTGAGGAAACTGCATATGCATCTGTCTGGGAGGACACAGCCGTGCAGGCTCCAGAACAGTGGTTATTAACCCCAGGGGATTTGGGATCTAGCAGCATACTTGCAATAGCCTGAAGCTCTGTGTGCTTCAGGGGGGAAGGGCTCATCCAGAGGCTGTTCTTTCTGCCCCAGCGGCTAGCAGTGTCAGTCAAAGCAGCAGAGGAAACCCATGTGGTTAGCGTGGTGTGTCATGGAATATCAAAACATGCCACAGGATTTCCGGCCAAAATGTCAAGTAGGGTCTCATGAAAATATCTGACACCGGAATTACCCGGTGCCAGAGCTCGGTGGGATCGTGCTGCGGCTGGACAGTGAGAACCTGTTATTTGCAGCCGGCTCGAAGCTGCTCTGTTAGCACTGGGATTTGGGCTGCTGAGTCGCTTCCAAGTGTGTTTCATAAACTTGGGTTTAGCGACTCGCTCAGAGCGTTTACTGCAGAGCAGCCTGGGTTCTGCTGCAGGCCCTGTTCACATTTCGAAACAAAGAAATGCAGTGCTTAAAATATTTCAGCACAGAACAAACGTAGGTGGGCAGGGACGTAGGGTCTGTGGTTTCATAGGAGCTGTGATGGGTTTGCAAAACGATTGTAAAACCCCTGGCTGGCTGGCTTTAAAACAGTCTAAATCGATATGAGTCTTGCAGTTAGATGGTTAAGAAGAGGAAAAAGATATTGAATGCTGGTGTTCAGGATGGCTTGCTGCAAGTTGATCATCATTGAGAAGTCCATCTGGGTTGGAATTTTTATATCAGCATTTGCATGTCTGGCCTGAATAGTCACCTGGACTCAACCCAAAGGACAATGAAGGAGGGAGGGAATGGTCTGAGCTCAGGTACCAAAACACACCACAGTACCACAGCCACAGCTACTGCCTCTCTTGACCAGGGGTCTGGTGATACCCAGGAGCAGAGGGGGGAACCAGCAGCTGAAGGCACCACCGTTTATCTCCATCATATCTGGGTTTAATTCCTACTTCTAACTAGCTGAACTGCAAAGTACTGGAACTTGTCATTTTTGTTCATCTGTTTTGGTCCTCTTGAAAAATAAATGCACTAAAGAGATACAATTAGAAGTGCAGTGGTGAGAAAAAATTGTAGGTTGCTTTCTGCAGGAAATTTCTCCAAATGACTTGTTTTCCCTCAGGCTGCTGCTGGTGTCCTCCTGTCAGTGAGGCACAAGCAATATTTTTCTTTTCCAGAATAACTTTTTAAGAAAAATACATACTGATGGGGTATGAAAACTGGGTATGGGAGGATTATGTTACTCCTTGGGCTGTAGGAAGGAAAGCTGAGGTTGCCAGAAGACAGTCAGCAGCTTTCATTGCTGGCTGTCCATGAGAGCAAGCACTCCAGTTCTCAGTGGTAAAATGCATCCCTGGAAAACAAGGATGCTGCAGACACCGGTAGAGACTAATTGGGGGCAGATGTTGTAGGGTAGATGTTCCTGTATCATCTCAGTCTCTGCAGACTTTCTAGAGTGGATTTCTTTGGGATTCCCAGAGGAAAGATAAGGAGATTAGCCCCTTTCCATACTGAAGGTGGTTGGTTTGATGCTCGTATTTCTGAGTGGCACCTTTCAGTCTGATGAAACGGAATCTTTGAGTAGAGCAGGAGTGGCTCTCACAGTCCATTCCCCCAGATGGTGAATCCCAAATGCAGTCATCAATGAGCTAAGCTGCTATGCACCTCTAGATTCAGATTTTGCTGATTTTTTATCTCAGCGCAGGATGTCTGAACCAGTGTGAACATCATTGTCTCTTAGACCGAAGTGGTTGTTGATAGTCTGGCCCTGGCATCCCTTCAGACTCTTTCTGCAGAGGGTGAAAACCCATACGGCCTCAGTTTCCTTTGTCACCAGCTTCCCAGGATACAAGGTGAGGGAGAGGGGCAACAAAACCGCTTCCATTTATCATAAGATAAAGATTCTTGAGGCCCTACAGCATTAATCTTGCCCCATGTGTAACATCTCCTCTGCAGAGCTCCTGGCTGGTCAGGACAGCCCTGAAGCAAAGTCATCCTGTGGAGACAAGACAGCAGAGGAGCAGAGCAAGCAGTTTGCGCTGTAAATCCCAATCCCTGTAAAACAGATAGGCGAGATTCAAATCCACCCCCCTTTGCAATTTGAGTACTCATCACACACGCTCTTCTTCCTTCCCTCTGTTCCCCAGTGGGTCCAGAGGCCAGTCATAAAATGTTCCTGTCCCTGATCTCATCCTGATGGCTCCCGATGCAACACCACATTCCTTCTTGCCCGCGGCCCAAGATCCTCTGGCTCAGGGGACGAGAATCCGGAAGGCTGATGCGTGCCTGTGTTTATTTTTTACACACTCTTGCTGTTTTATGGTGTTTTTTGTGGTCGAGGGGTCAGCTGGGAGCAGAAGTAATTTGCCTGCCTTGGGAAAAGAAATGTATCCATTAGTGTTCTTGGCTCTGGTTGGAAATGCTGCACTCCTCCCTCACGCCTGCTGGAGAGGCAGAGCATCTCCAAACAGCCCTGGGGATGGCAAAGTGCTCGCTGTGTCCAAATTATGTCTGGCAGCACCTCTGGGTTGTGCTGTCAGAGCAGCTCCTGGTGGGTCACCAGCAGCCACAGACCTCGGAAATTGGCAGGAAACGTGCTGCTACCCCAGTAGGGATGGGTTTTGCCCCCAAAATATTGTGGTCTGTCCTATAGGGGCTGAGCTGGAAAGGCTTCTTATATTTCCCTCATTTATGCTCTAGAAGGGGAGCTGGCAGTAACCATGTTCCTTCTCCAAAGGCTTCAGTCTTTTCCTCTCTTTGCTCTGCCTAGATTTGCTGATCAGGCCTCACGCCATGATGAGCACAGACAAACCACAGGAGTCCCAGATGCCTCCTCCCCTTTTTCTGGGAGTGGAAACCTTGCCAGGCAATACCTTTCCAAACCATCTCAGCTACTGCCTCCCTCTCATCAGCATGACCAGTGTCAGTGCTATGGCTGAACACAGAGATGACACAGGGACCACAGCCCAGATATCTGCTCTGCTGGGTTCAGACTCAGTGACATAGCTGTGAGGGAGACATTTGCCCCATCAACATCCATGCAGCTCCTGTGCCGCCTTTTACAAGCTGCAGAGCACCCCATGACCTTATATTTCAGAAGGCACCTCCTGACAAGGAGCCCGAGCCCCGCATCAGGACTTGGCTTTGGTCCTTTGCAGGTCTCGAGTCTTTTTGCAGGTCTTCTACATTTATCCATCAGCCAGGGGGAAAAACAAAGGAAGAGAAAAGGTCTCTGCAGCCTCAGCACAGGGCAGAGGAGTTGAGCTCTGAAGGGAAATTGCTCCCGGCCAGCTGCTCCCAGCCAAAGATGTCTTTCCGCCTTTACACTCCCATGCCCTAAAACTACTTGGCTGATCACCAGGCAGAAGAGCTGATAAGCTGGGAAACTGCAGGGGATAGAGTCAGAAGCTGTGTGAAGAAGCTAGAGCAGAGATAAAAGATGAATCCTCCCTATGACACGACAAAGCTCTTCCTCTGCGGCTGCAAGCATCACGCTGACAGCTGCTTCACCGTTCTCATCCTCCTCCCTGCTATTAAAGTGAATTTTATGCCAATGTGTGGCCCCAGTTTGACAGTCCTGGAGAGTGAGAAGCAGAGGCAGGAATGGACAGCAGCCTCCCACCCTGAGATGCTCCAGGCATGTCCAGGGGCAGATGGATGCATGAAGGTGATGGGTCAGAATCCAGGCTCCATGCTGAATTCAGTGGTGGGAAGGTGTGCAGGGCTCACTGCAAGCTGGGTGCCAACAGTCCTGTTGCCTTTGGAAAGAAGTCCAACCCTGAGTTTTTCCACATGTCTGAGGGCAGTGGGCATTTATTAGGACAGTATTTAGCATGCATTCAGTGTGATAGATGATATGTCAGGGGTGTCGTTGCTATAAATAAGTGGGGATGGAACTCTAATCATGCCAGAGGGATTGTCATTCCCAAGCAGGGTGGTGTTTCTATTGCACCTCTGTGTTGCTGAAAGCCCTGAAAACATCTCCACTGTCAGAGGTAAAGTGTCTCCAGATCATGTACCTTTGCTGTGCTTTTCCATCATGATGTGAGAGATCTAAGTTCAGCCCACTGCAGCGGTATTGGACACAGTCATTTAGATGCATCAAGAGTGGTAGATATTGTACTTCTGGTCTGGGAAGTGTAAAACCCGGGCCTCTCTCCTTCTCCAGCCTGAAGAGGTTTGAACAGCCTGCCCACACAACAATCAGAGGTTGCACTTTGTAGTGCTGGGTAGCTGTACAAAATTACTGATGTTCTGCAGTATCTTCATCAGTGATACGGACAATGGGATGCAGTGCTCAGCACAGGAGAGATGGGGGCCTGTTGTGCCCCATCCCTGCAGACAGTCAAGGTCAGGATGGAGGTCCTCAAGCACCTGATGGAGCTGTAGGTGTCCCTGTTCATTGCAGAGGTGTTGAACTAAAGGACCTTTAAGGGTTCCTTCCAACTGACATAATTCTATGATTCTGTGATATCAGAAGTCCCTACTTTTTAAAAGAGCAGGTGATTTGGTAGCTGAAATTTCAAGATGTTGGGAACTGATTGCTTCTGACAAGAGGACCTGGCAGGGAACTGCAGGTGAGGAGAGGGTTTTAGTGTTGGCTAAAAGAAGAGGACATAGCTCCCCCAAAATGAAGGGGTTTTACTACTACCACATTGCTTGCACACTCTGCATAGCAATACAGAGGCTTGAATATGAGATCAGCGCTGCAAGGAGAACATTTGAGCTGCCACATGTCAGCAGTGACGTTCACAGACATGATGGATGTGACACTGAACACCTTGAGTGCACTTCAGATTCAAGAAGTTTGGGGGTTTCCATGTATCACAGAGAGGAAATGATCCTTCAGTAATTAATCAAGGAAGTGATTAATGCATTTTTATCTCAGCTGAGATTTAGCAATGTTATTTCCCAGCCACAGCTGGAGGGAAGGAAGATAATAAATCCTGAGTGGCAGAGGGAGCTGGTACAGGGAGAAGTCACTCAGTGTCCTTCACAGCACAGGTACTGGGGGCATACGAGATTGGCAGGTGGCAGATTCAGAACAAGCGTCTAGATTAGCTGTGGGATGCTGTGAGTGCAAAGGTCTGGAAAGCTGCTGGAGACATCACTGAAAAGCTACTCATGACAGAAAGCCATGGAATCACAGGATCTTTTTAGCAGGAAAGGACCCTTAAAAGTCACCTGGCCCAACTCCCCTGCAATGAACAGGGACACCCACAGCTCCATTAGGTGCTAAGAACCCATCCAGCCTGACCCTGAGTGTCTCCAGGGATGGAGCACCCACCACCTCTCTGGAAAACCTGTGCCAGTGCCTCACAATATATAAATCATATAAAACATTTCTGTATATTCAATCTAAATCTCTCCTCTGTTAGTTTGAAGCCATTTCTCCTTGTCTATCACAGCAGACCCTACTGAAGAGCCTGAAACTGTTTCTCTTACAATCCCCTGTAGATACAGACAGGCCGCCCTCAGGTCTCCCTCAGCCTTCTCTTCTCCAGGCTGCACAGCCCCAGCTCTCTCAGCCTGTCCTCGCAGGGAGCAGTTCTGTTGAAACATAGGTTACAGTTCAGTGGTAAATATCGATTAGGTATGCCAGCTCATGCACTTGCTCCTCTCTTGGCATCTGTGTTGCTGTGTTGACCACATGGATGCAGAGCTTTGGGACGATTAGACAGAGCCGCTTTTGTGCCGCATTTGATGGGAAGGCTGGTGGAAGTCCAGGCATCCTGCTGTCCTCTCCCCACTGGGAGCTGTGGGGCAGCTGATGCAGCTCCAGCTGTGCAGCTGCATCGAACACGTCCCCGCCACCCACCTCCCCTGGCTGTCCCCGTGTGATCATCTGCTGCGGCAACTGTCTGCGGCAAAGACAATCTTGTTCATTAAACGAAACGTGTCCAAGGAGATTTGTCATTTGCATCACCGAGACTAAACAAAACCCTTTATTTGAGAAAATAATAAAATAAAATCAAATCATTACCAGCACTGTTACTTCAAACTTGTAGTGATAAACACCCAGACAGAGCTTTGCTAAATAATCTTGCAGCCTTACTTCTGCAGCAGGCGATAAAGCAAGAAAAACAAACTACCTGGAATTGGCAATACACCAGCCGCCACTCCGTCAGCTCAGATAGGAGTTAATTATTTCCTATCGGCCAGCTAGGGCTGGGAAATAAGGGGCAATGATTTCAAGGCTCTTCTTGTTAAGCAACAGCAACAAAAAAGGGAGGATATTAGGATTATTGTCTGCCTCTTTCATGGAGAGTAACAGGGATGGTTGAAGCAGAGCAATTAAGGAAGAAGGGATTTCATCTCGAGCAACTGAGTTAATGAAACGAGAGAGATGTCTGTGAGAGGAATCCTTGAAAATACTGAGGATAATGCAGTTTATCATAAGGAGGATATTTGAATAACAAAGATTTCAGCCCCTTATTGTAGTGCATTGATGGAGACACACAGTAGTGAGAGAAACACACACTTGGACCTTGAACTTAGTGTACTGTGCTGGGAACTATTCCACCTCTGGTGCATTTTCCCTTCACATCTTTCCCCTCCACCTACTTTCTTCACTCATTCCCCCAGTGTGAGAGACAGTGCCCTCAGCTGGATAGGGAAAGCTACTTCTGAGCCCTGCTCTACACCACATCACTCATGGCAGATGGGACCATTTTCCTTCACTGGCCCATGACAGTGAAGCAGAATATTTTTTCCATACTTACTTCGGTGTGGTGCCCAAAGCAAACTAGTATACACCAGTGTGCATTGCGGATGTATCTTAGGTCTGCAAATAAACATCCAAAAGCTCTTTACCTACACAGATGGCTTCCAGACCAGGATTTTCTCTCTCTAGACTAAGATTTCTCTCCCCATTTCAGCTGTGACTCCATTAGCAGTGTGAGTTTTACCACTTAATGCTATGCCACAGAACGCCTTGATGTGAATTTGATTTATACCTTTGGAGTTATTCCTCTTCACACATGGAAACAGTTACATGGGCATAAGGCGCCTTTATCCTGACATAACCAAGTCCATGCAGAGCAGGTTGTACCACGCTAAACAATACCAGCACTGTTGGAGAGCTAAGCGTAGACAAGCCCTGTACGAGAAACTCCTTTTAAGACTTCTGTTTTTTATAAAAATGGCACTCCTTTCTTCTCTAAGTCTAATGAAATATGATACAGGAAATCAACAAGGCATCGGATATTTATTAGAAATGTAACCTAAACCTGAGAAACATGTCACTGCGATAAAAATACAGATTTGCAAAGACAACAGAACATGACCAAATGCATCATGAGAAATAAATCAGAGACTACCTTCAACTTATTATCAGAAAGGTGACTGTTCTTGATCCAATTTAATCATGATTCCTCAAAATAAGACCTCATTTATACCAGGAAGAAGCTGCCAAGGGTTATATTGCATTCACCTTCTAGTGAATTCTTCACGTAGGATCGAAGATGCTTTCCCTGGCTGAAGACAGACTGACAGAGTCATTACAGGATGTCTGGGCAGGCTGCAGGGGGGTCATGGTGCCATCTCCTGCCCCTACTGACCACACCATCCAATGCACTGTAAGAACAGCAGACCAAGAACTTCTCCAAGTGACGGTGGTGCTGCAAAAAGAATTACAGACACGTCCAGTTAATTATTTATAGCCCAGTTCACAAAGGTCCTTGTGTCAGACGTGGATTTATGGGAAGTCACACATATACATACTTGCAGGCGTGTAACTTGTGCCCTGGGTCTGTGCCAACCCCATATTACCTATTAAGCAGCCACCGATGGTGTTTATCATTTCAGACAGCAAAGCTTTATCATCCCAATGAATATCACTGCCTTGCTGCTCCCTTTGTGTGATTCTGTGTGATCCTCTTTGGGCATGGGGTCTCTGAACACCTGTAGTGTGGGCTGGGACACATTGGCTGAGTGGTTTTATGGGTATATTGCAGACTAGGGTCATCCTGAGGGACACCCTTGCTCCCACCAGGAAACTGAGGACAACTAAATGCAACCGTGGGTGTTGCTTGCAAGACCTCAGTGAGTCAAACCAGCCATCAATCCCAGGCAAAGGGGACACCTGAAGGTATCGAAACCTCCCTTCAGTGCCCTGATCTGGCAGAATGGGCTGAGCAAGCAGCCCCCAACCATAGCAGCGTGATTAGGATAGTGCAAAGTGTCTCCTGAAGGTGCTGGGACGGTGCCAAAGCATTGCAACCAGATTGGCTCTATCTATGATACCATCTGTGACCAAGTTCTCTGTTAGTGCCATGGGAGTGGGGATGGGTCTTTTTTCCCAGAAGGAGCTCTGCTTGGAAAGCTTTGTTCATCTGAAGCCCTGTGACCTTCAGGGATATAGAAGCATTGGGGCAGATCCTGCTTTGTGAAAGGTGGGTGCTGAAATTAGAGAAATTCATTGAGGAGATGAATTCTTCTCTTTGAGGAGCTCTACAACAACTCTTGGCAGAATTTTACCAGGATGTTTAGGAATGAACTAGTATCTAAGCCATACCAATCTGGACACTACAAGGGAAATCATAGAATCATGGAAATGGTAAGGCTGGAAACAAGTTCTAAGATCATCTAGTCCAACCTCAACCCATGCCCACTATGCCCACTAACCACATCCCTCAGAAATATCTACACATTTCTTGAACATCTCCAGGGACGGTGACTCCATCCCCTCTCTGGGCAGCCCATTCCTTTTTTCCTAATATCCAACCTGAAATTCACCATAGTTCTCTGGGCTCTCACACAGAGCCTTCAGTGCTTCCAAGAAACTGCTATGCCCACACCAAAGCTGGACATTTGTGTGCAAATATTTCATGTTCAGATAATCAGATCCCATCAACTCATGTACCAAAATCAGTATTGAATATCATTCAGTGCTTCTATCCTCCAACCTTACCCTTGGAGTCTGTGATATCCCAGCAGCCTTTACTTTAGCATCCCATCAGAACTTGGCTGCAGTCAGTGGCTCTCCTAGGCTGCTGCCTGTTGTGGTATAAAAGCCTTCAGCAAAGAAGGATGAGATGGTGTTTCTATTGCTGTGGTTTCTTTTCCAAGCACATGAGATTTTCCAGCTGGGGTTGAAAAACATGAAGTCTCTTATCCCCTAGCAGGCTAAGGGTCTTGTGACCACTCTGTCCGCTCTATAATCTCTGCTCCGTGTCTGTCTCAGTTATTTGTGCTTGGCATTTGGATTGGTCTGTCCAGCTGGGAGTGCTCAGACATGCATCTGTAAGCCTAGCTTGCTATTATGAATTTTATTTTATTTTGTGAATAATATAGATGAATAGGTTTACATTTTTTAAAAGGTAGGCCGTAATTCACACAGCTAAAACACAAAGCTGTACTTTGGCTGTCGTTTGCACACGTGATGCCTGATAGCCCTAATGTTGCACAGCTCCCAGGCTACACAGATGTGTCAAACAAAGCATGCAGGGAACAGCAAAGGGAGAAATATCCTCCCAGCAGGGAGCTGGCAGTAGTATCATCATCCTCTGCGCTCCCTTCAGCCATGAGACAGTGCTGTGGTTATGCTTCCCCATCCCTGCACGGTGGTCTTCCCTGGGGTGGCTTTGTTAGAAGTGTGATAGTGCCAAAGGAGCAACCTGTTGTACGTTGTATTGTAGCACACAAAAGACAACCTCTACTTTTCCCCTGCCCAGCCCCTCCAGGGTCAATCCAAAGCCACAGAAGCTCAAGCCCTAACTGTAAACACAATTCCTCAAAAGAGCTCCCCAAATGTCACTTGTTTTTGCATCTGCACCTGCTCACTCTCGCTGCCAAAACATGGCCATGAATATTTGGCCTTTGAGGCTAAGACCTTGTGTTCCTGCCTTGTCTCCAATGAATGTACTTACCTTTTATCAGCCAAAACACGTTTAAATGGTGTGTGTTGTTATTGCTTCTTAGCTCTTGTGCTATCTAAATAGAAGCAGAAATGGGCATTGCACTTGTGCTGCTGCTCAAAGCCACACAAACTCCCCTTCTGATAGCTTTTTCTTTCCTGGGCAGCCTGGCTCACCTTCCGTAAAGTTATACTAAAACTTTGAAGCAGCTGCCTTCCCCAAATCAGCTTGCTTTTTCTATCCAAAGGATTTACTTGGGCTTGTTCCTTCATGTTGCACACCAGTTATTTATACGTCAGGGTGCGATACAGCAGCACTGAACCACGATGTCTGTTTTGTACCTGCGCTGAAAGATTGGCACCATAGCAGCATTTGTTTGAACTCGCCCACGAGCAGGCTGCAATCTGGGGCTGTTGGCTTTGATTTGGCTCTGAACTGCTGGCTCATCTCCAGTAGCTTAATGGTCTTCCTGCAAAGGTACCATAGCGAGCAGAAGTGGTAGGGAACAGAGGCTCTGTTAAAAAGTGGGGCTCTGATCCGTGCAGGGACTGAATGTTTGCTAAGTAAGAGCTCACAGAGAGGCCAGCCTTAGGCAGTGCTGACCCCAAGCAAGATTTCAGCTCTGAGCAGAATAACTACGATTTATTATTTTTTTTAATGAAACAAGCTCCACATGCAGAGTGCAGCATTGCTTCTAAGATTACATCTGTGCAGAAGGAATTTCCTGTAGGACAGTGCTGGTTGGAGGTCACCGCTCACCACAACCACATCAATGCATCCAGAAGTTTGTATCCTGCACTCAGCTCTTTCTCTTAAGGACCCAGCTTGAAGTTCAGCCTGCATGAGCTCATTTGAGGTTCCTGGTGCCACTCTGGAAGAAGGACGTGCTGTATCACCTGCCTTGGCACAGAACTGCTGCGTGGTGGGTAGCTGAAGCTGCCACTAGAGTGTACCAATGTAAATTGCTGAGGATGGAGCCCTTGATGCCTCATGAAGACTCTTTCACTGATACCAACATATTGGCAGGCTTGGGTCATCCTGGAGGCGCCTGAAAGATTTCCTGTGGCTTGAAAGTTGTTTTTTCCAGCTCAGTTGGGCACCAGAACATCATGGCTATGCCTCCATGAAGGGACACACTGTGCAGGGTCACCACAGCCTACTGCACACATCAATCAAGGGCAAATGAGAGGCAAATGGTAACAACAGCATTGGTCACCATGGCTGGGAGCAGAGCTCTCAGCACATCTGAGCCCTTCAGGGAAGAGTGTATGTGCTGGTATGATCACCAAACCTAGACGGAATAGGGAACCTTATTATTTGAATAACCCACCTTTAAAGAAAAAAACTCCACCTCGTCACTCCCCAGGTCAGTGATTAATGGTACTGCTGATCATCCTGAGGTCCCTTCCAACCCAAGCCATTGTATGATCCTATTATTTTACATCAGACATTACTCCGTCCCAGCGCAGGGCGCGTTTTGCAAATATCCCCATAAAATATCAGCCATTCAAGAATATTTATTCTTTGGTTATTTTTCATAAAACTCCCCATATCTTGTGATGACACTGTGCTAGAAAGTGGGAATTAATGTGGTGCTGCTCAGCTTCTCTCCCTTTCAGCGCACACAGATTGTTTTTTTGTGGCTTTCTCACATTTTGGCAGGTTTATTCCTCATACATGCTCATGATTGCCTTCAGTTTTGGTGAAGGTGGACTGACAGCCAGCCCCAGGGAATTAGAGCAGAGGATGCAACAGCAAAGGCAAATCCTTCTTCCTGCACAATCCGGCTCTTGTCAACCCAGGTGCCCCTTCTTTACACAAAAGTACAAATGCCTGCTGCTTGTGTGGAGCTGCAAAGAGCAAACCTGAAAGAAAAAAAAAATATTGTAGTCAAAGCTTAAAGCAAATTTCCCTGGGAGCAAAGAAGCAGGTCAGCTTGCGGCAACTCTGCATCCCGTCCCCAGCCAGGCTGTGTTCATGACTAATCCTTGCAAAGCCCCAGGTAGGGGTCGATAGGCAAATGTTATTCCCCAGGAGAGCAGCAGGGAAATTGAACCTCTGTGACTCATTCAGCCTTTGGCCCTGCTGCTGAGATGGCTGTGATGGAAATGCAGAGCACTGCAAGCACGGACTTCTGAAGTGATGCACTTAAATGTAGACAGTGGCCCTAGGTAAATGGTCTGATTGGAAACCAAGGGGAGCTGCAGTGGCAAATTGCTGCTTGGTTCTGCCTCATGCAGGCTGAACATTGCATGGCTAATGAAGCAGGGCTCGTGCTGACAAGGACAGAAACCAACTTTGTGGCAATCACCCTCTGCCTATAATCCCCAGGATGGCTATCCCCATCTATCACTACCGTGGCTGTGACACCGACACCCAGCTGGGGACACAGTCCTTTCCCTGCATCTGACAATGCTGGTTGCTTTGCACTGACAGAGTTTTGGCAACCTCTACACCATTTTCCCACTGGTACTGGGCTTAGGTGTAGGCAGACCTTGGGCTGTCCCATGCAGATCTCACCTGGGAATTTTCTGACTTGCATCTGACATGTCAGGATTTTTAAAAAACTGTTAAAGTTACAGGAAAGATGTTTCTGGATCAAACTGCCAAGCTTGTGATGTGACTCCATGGGGTGCTGGGTGCACACAGTATGTCACTTGGCTGGTTCCCCTCCTCCTAGTGCTACTGTAGTTGATGTGTATCCATTGTATGAGAGATTCTTGCAGAGATGGCCAGCAAGGGCAGGACAGTAGGAAATGTCTTCGTACAGGAAGTGGTTGAGTCTGCAGATCAGCCTTACGCTCAGCACTGAGGCTGTGCTTGCTGTGCTGGGGAAGTGGAGATGCTTTGTGCTTCCACACAAGGTTACAGTGCATGTGTGTAAATGTATGTCTGTGATATCTGTGTGAGGCAGTGCTATCTCCATTGGAGTTCTGCAGTGTGCAGAATGTGCTTGTCCGGGATATGAGAGTGTGCATGTGCCAGCTCTTTGCCTGTGAGTATATCACCTCTGCCAATGTGTGTCTGTGCTCACAGCCGGTGTGTGTATTCCTGGGACATAGAGGAACCCTATCCGCATGTGCCTGCTAAGCGGTGTTTGCATGCATTGTGCTGTTTGTGCACTCAGGCAGACCTGCCTGCCTTTCCCTCCATGCTGTGAGTTTGCCGGCTGCCTGCTCGTGCCTCCTCCCCTCTCTCTCTCATTTCCAGCTACCTGTGCTCTGTGCTTTGAATAAATGGTGCAGTTTGTTGGCCTGTCTCTCACAGGAAGGACTCTATGTGGCTTTTTGTGCTTTTGATGGCTGAGGTGGCAGCAGTCACAGCAGGATGCAGCTTGGGTGACAGCCCCCACCATGGGCTATTGGTGCCTCACGCAAGTTTGAAGCCAGGGAGATGCAAGCAAGAAGCATCTCGAGGCACCAGGGATTGTTGCCAGCTGTGTGGTGAATGGTGCAGTCCCTGTGTGCACTTCATGATGGAAGGAAACAATCTTGTGCAGAGAAGTAACCTTTCCAGGGGAAAGGACTGACAGTGCTAACATTGCTCCTTGGCCCAATTTCCAAGTCCAGTGTAGAAGTTACACAGCAGGAACAGGTGGAGTGAAGGAGACTGAGTGTTAAACCCTGCCATGAGACAAGGTTGTCTTCTTCCCGGAGAGGTACAGTTGTAAGCTTGTTGTAGGTGCCTCAGGAAATGGAGACTCCACCTCTTCTTCCCCAGGTAACCAGTAATAGATGATGGCCTCAAGTTGAGCTGGGAGAGGTTCAAGTTAGATATTAGGAAAAATGAGTTCTCAGAAAGAGCAGTGAGGCATTGGCACAGACTGCCCAAGGGGTGGTGGAGTCACCGTCCCCAGAGGCATCCAAGAAGTGTGGAGATGGAACACTGAGGGACGTGGTCAGTGGGCATGGTGGGGATGGGTTATGGTTGGATCAGGTGATCTTAATGTATTTTTCCAACCTTAATAATTCTATGACTTGGTGATTCTATTATTCTTCAGGCAACTTGTCCTAGCACTTCATTATTTGTAGTGCTAGAGGTTTCCTAAAGTCTAACCTGAACCTCCCTCCTAGACTAGGGTTGTGTCCCGTCCCCAGTGCCCATGAAGAATTCTTTTCTTATTTGAAACAGCTTTTTAAACATTTAAAAGCTATGCTCATGTCTTGGGTTTCTCTGTCAAGACTAAAAAGCCCCAGTGCCTTTGATCTTTTCTTACATTGTTTTCACTGCATTTCTCTGGACAGCTGCCAAAAGGTCCATCTGTCTTCTGAAATACCGTGCACACCTTGGACACAATTTCGCCTCTATCCGGATGTCCAGGTTTCTGGACCACTGCATCTATTCAAAATTCAGGGCACATTCATAGCGGCTGAGAAATAGTGGTAGAGGTGAGCCGGGAAGTGTGCAGTGTGAAATCCAGAGTCCGTGGCACCTCGGTGTTTTTCTCCTCCCAATCCAGGAGGAGAGCCCAGCAGCTGGGAACCATTCATGAAGTTTGAACTCCTGGTTCCTGGGCATGCAGATCTGTTCTGAGGACAGCTGCATTTTGTCCTCTGCTCAGAATCAAGTTTGGGGCACAGTTTGTATCTACAGCATCCTGTCAGTCATGTCCCCAGACAGAGGGGCAAGGATCTCCACCTCCATCTCCACCTCCCTGTGGGGCTCAGCTGCCGTCAACATGCTTTGTGACGGAATGCCAATCTGGCAGTCAGCAAACTCAGGTGAGGGTGAAGCCCCAGAATCCAGTGGGGATTCTGAGATGTTTTGACTGCCTGCTCTGTGGAGCGGACCTGAGGCACTGAGACGAAGCATAAAGTGCGTGATTTCCAAGGGACATATGCTCACCAGCGCCTGCAAGACCCATTTGCATGCCATACCCTCAGCAGGTGAATGCAGAAGCCATGAAATCCCTGCTTAACACAAAGGAGTGCTGC
The DNA here is from genome assembly GCA_037305975.1 of Chrysolophus pictus. NCBI lineage: Eukaryota > Metazoa > Chordata > Aves > Galliformes > Phasianidae > Chrysolophus > Chrysolophus pictus. Next base: position 71,625,925 of record CM074614.1, on the reverse strand, counting down.
CTGTGCCGTTTTTCTTTGCAGTACGAAGGGTGAGAAAAGGCTCTGCTTTTATTCCCCTGCTCCACACACTCCATCAGAGCACAACCAGCTCTGTGCCCCCCTGGTGCGCTGCTTCTCTCGCTGCCTGTGGGGTTCGTCTCTCCATGGGGAGCGGGGTGACCTTGCCTCAGCATTGCACAATGCCAGTAGATGCTTCAATGAGATGTTTTTTTTCCAGTGGAAGGAAACCAGTTTGGCAGGGAAGTGCAAAGCCAGTGATTTTGCCCTTTATTGGCAAGGTGTGCTTTTGTTTTTTTTATTTGTTCCCCTCGCTCATAGATGTTTTAAAAAAGGGAGAGAGGGAGAGAAAGTGAATGAATGAAAATCCATTAAATCTACCCAGTAGCTTAAATGTTTGTATCGTGTCTAACTGCCTGATCCTGCCATTACTTTCCTCTGCATCCTGCTGTACCTGCAATTCAAGAAAATTGCCTCCCAAATTGCCATCTTTAGTTTGAGATCCACGTACAACTTGGCTGTAAGCAGCGGATGGAAATGAAATGGACTAAAAATTTAATCCAGCCAGGATTTCCTTGTGTTTTTCAATAGTCCTTGCTGTCAAACTGTAAGTCCTGCTTATTAAAGGTCATGCATTTTAGAGAATGAGGCAGGGAGAATTACAGAAACTGACATCTTTAGCGGCGCAACTAAATAAAAAAAATTGATCTTTGCCTGCATCTACACATTTGCCTTTGAATACAGGCAGGCAGAGCTATCTAAAGTTGTGTTTGTTACAGTGACATGTACATGCAGAAACCTTTGGGAGAAAGCTTCAACATCCCAGCTGCTCTGTGATTTACCCTTAGAAAGGGTCTAAAATCCCTCTGCTTCACACTCTGGTGATTGGATTTCATCTCCTAATTTGACCTAACAGCCTCTGGAGATTAATGAAAATGTCCATATATGATTTTTTTTTTCTACCAAGTGAAGTGCCCCTCCACCCTTGACTTCCCTAAGGAGGTTGTTAAAAAATACTCTTTTTGGAAATGTGGTCCTGGTTATTCCTTCCTTACTAGGGATTTTCTAGCTAAACCACCACTGTCCTAGTTTCTAGTAAACTCAGCTTCACACACAGATGCACACACTAATGTTTCGGCTGCTAAACTGGCCCTCAGATCATCTGCGCCGAGTTCTTCAGTTCCCAAAGGGCAAACCCTTGCCTCTAACTCTCTTTCTCTTCCTTTCTCCACTTCTTCCTTTCTCTCAGCCTCCTTTCAGTAAATCACTTATTCTTAGGACCATTAATTTGAAGGTTCCAAAACCCAAATGCATAAAAAATAAATGTAAAAGAAAGAAAACTCATTGCTTCGAAGAGCAGTGGTGAGCCTGGGGAGACATGAAGGATGTGGATGAAACAGAAGGATGGAGCAAATTCATGGAAGAATGGCCCTGTGGAGAATCATTAATTGCCGATATATCATTTGTAGCTCAGGATGTCCCTGATTCTCAAATTGCTGAGGTCTGGGACAGCAGAATCATAGAATCATAGAATGGCTTGGATTGGAAGGGACCTTAAAGATCATTGAGATCCACTGCCCTGCCATGCGCTGGTTGCCACCCACCAGACCAGGCAGCCCAGGGCTGCAGCCAATCTGGACCTGAGCACCTCCAGGGACTGTGCATCCACAGTAGGCTTGCCTAATTCTTCTAATCTTGTCTTGTAATCTTGTTGGCCATCCTTAAGAATGGGGACTTTGGGGTTGGCCCAGGTATGATGACATCTGTATCCAGAATACTGAGCCCCTTAGGATCCTGGAGGGTGTCATGGCATCTCCTTGTGGGCTCCTAGCACAGGAGAGGACACCAGGACCACGTTCTGTCACAGCAGGAAGAGATGGAGGCACCTCCATATTTGCAGTCTCATGCAGTATTTATCATGTATTGCAGCTGCCTGCATCCTTACTCAAGGTCTCTGCGTCACTGTTTTTCAGACACACTACAGATGGAGAGCCTGGCATGCCAGCCTCCATGTGCTGACATCACCAGCAATTGCCCTATGGACAAGGGTTGAATGCTTCTGCCCTGCCCCACTTCTGCAGGCTACCTCATTGTCCCCCCACAGAAAGGACAGGCACAATAAATATTCGTCATGCTTGCACTTATGGGTCTATTAAAAGCTACATTTTTTTTCCCCCAAGGTAAGTTCCTCTATTCTGATTATGCTAACGGCCTACCAAATCACTCTCTTTAAATATGCTGTCGCCCCAGTGATGAATGCAGCTGTTGGAGTGGGTCCTTTCTGGCGTTAATCGAATGCTTTAATGAAGTCAGCATGCTGTTCATGTGCATTAAAATACTTGGTCCCAGCCTGAAGAGGTGCAGTGGCTCTCCGGCTCTTGTGCCTCTGCACCAGAGGTAAATAAAACACTTAAGTCTTGTACTGGGGAGGGATGAGTATCTAATGGAGTTTTTATTGCTGCTCATCCTTTTAGCTTCCCCCCACACTACTCTGTTCTTTCATGCCTCTGCTCCGAGAATTACATGGGTAAGCAGCACAGGCAGGCTCTGATGGCTATTTTTTCTCTTTCATTCCCATTAAGTGTGACAAACTGGTGACTTTGGCTTCAGAGCTCGCATTACAGGCCAGCATCTTCTTGAAGGAAGAAGCACTGACCAGAGTGGAAGAACAAGGAGGGTAGAAACAGAGAGACGGAAAAGCCCAGTGGGATGGTGATATTTTGTGTCCAGGTTCCCTAACTCTGTACCCATGAGGGTTATGGTGAGCTTATGGCAATGCGGGCATGAGAGAGGCTTTGCTGAGGAATCCCAAGCAAGATGGGAGAATGTTTATACAAGATCACTGGTGTGGCCAGTAATTTGAACGAGTAAGCAAAGAAGTCAGTGACAAGGGAGGTAAATTGTGTTATGAGCACTCCATGATATGTGCTACTCAGAGAGCCTACAAACCATCAGCAACGTTAAGGTGTAAGTAAATCTTCAACGTGAGACATCTAAACATTCAGAAACTGGATATCCAGGCTAGTGCGGCAGTCCAGAGTGTTATTTCTCCTACCCTTACTTAGATACTGATATTTAGTTAAACTGTATTACTCTTTACTCACTGGTCTAAGCGTACAAGTTTACACTGTGGGTGCCTGCATGTGAGCTGGCTGCATCTTCATCTTTTATGGAATTTAAGCTCCCATTGTGTCCCTGCATCCACTGACTGAATCACAATTTACACTCACATAAGACTCTAAACGTACAGAGGACGTGTGAAATCCCTTTGGACTTTCTGCTGGCCCAGAAAGAAGGCTGTGCTATAGGTCCTTGCATTTGCAAGCCGTGTGTGGATTTTTTGATATAATGAGATGTCTTAGATGACACCACATGTTTATGGGTAAGCACCTGAACGGAGCTGCATTTCCCTGAGAGCTCAAATGACCAAGGCAGAGGACTATATGCAGAGATCAGGATTCAGGTTGACCACCACCCAAGACACTTATCATCTCTGACTGAATCTCCATGTGAAGAGCTGGAAGGGAAGTTCAGACTCTATGGCACATTTAGGCTTCTTGTTAACAAAACCTGAATTTTGTGAAGCTTGGGTGGGAATCTTTGTTGGTAGGATGTGAATAAATTACTCCCTAAGACCAAAAAGGACCCATCAACAAGTTTCATGTAGGTTACAGAATAACGGCCTCGAGCATCACTACTGTGTTGAGATAGAAACAAACGCCAAAGGCAAACAATGAGGCTATATGCACTTCCTACACCCTAAACATTTTCTATTGACTAATTTCATGCCCATTTTCAACAAGGAAGGTATAGCCCTGTGCTGGGAGTTGAGCCTCGTGGAAGGTTGTGTATTGTACCACATCATCAGTGAGTGTGGTCCAACTGAATGAAGACAACTTGAAGACATCTGGTTGCTCTCCCACTCCCTCTCATAACTGGTGTAAATGTGTTTTTAACTTATAATCCGTCCTCTGAACTGAGTCTCCCCTCCCACTGATCCTGCCTTCCTTTTTTTCTCTTTTACCCTTTTTTGCCTTCATGAATGGGACACTCATTCACAAGCTGAGATTTGCGATCAGCTGGAAAAATGATATTGCAAAAGGACTAGAGGGGTGGTGCAGATATGAGAAGAATCTTGTCCTGGTCAAGCCAACACAAGAATGCATAGGGTTTAAGTAGTTCCCTATAAAGAACCATTAAATCTTACACATTCTTCCTGATTTTATCTCAGTAATTTGTGCTTAGTTTGAGTACCATTTCTGGAATGGTATTTTGTGAATGGAAAGCATCAGAAGATAGAAGCTTAAGTGCTTCTCACCAATGTTTTCTCCAGTCATCTTTTGAATTTAAAATTAGGATGCGTTTCCAAACGTGAATTTGACTTCAGATTCTTGACACTGGCTCTTGTCAGGCCTCTCTCAGTATGTTGAACAGCTCCTGAAAACCTCTTCTAACAGTGATTATCCCTATTAGATGTGCATGAGCAGTTGTGACATACCTCTTGACCTTATTTTTGCTAACCTAAGGAGGTAAAACTCAGACCACCCGCTTAATGGGCAGTAAGGAAAGTAAACAGAATTCATGCTCTTAAACTGGAGCTAGAAATTTGGAAAACTTGTTTGCAGCTTCACACACCCTTGGAGAGAAATTTGGCTTATCATACCCCAGAGGAGGCATTCAGAGTTCACTTTTCATGCCTTGCCCTGAGCTTCCAAGGCAGAGACGTTTGTTCTCTTTCATGCTGGGGTAATTTGTGTGTGTAGCACTCCAGTAGCAGTTTCACTGAACCCATTTCCAAAGTTTCAATGCAATTCCTACTCTTAATCTTGCTGTTCCTGCAGCTTATTTCTGCTCTTGCTTCCACCTTGTGCCATACTCGTCTATCCAAATCTCACACACCAAATCTGCCACAAAAAAAAAAAGAACTGATGATAAGTTACTTGCCCTTTATGAGACCGGTTTTTTCCTCCCTCATCTCTGCTTTCCAGAGAGAGCATGTTATGCTTTAAGTGCTTCTTAATTGTCCTCAACTGAGATGTCCCAGCTTCACTTCTTGCTGTAGGAAAACACCCTGTTAAATGGGCCCAGCTGCTCAGCTCGGAATGGGTGTCCTGCCCTTGTTAAACACTGACCACCTTGCTCATCTTTGTGTCACTCAATAACTTCATTAGCAGCAATTTTGTTTTTCCTCCCAGATTATGGATGACAAGACAGAGTCATGCCAGACTTCCTCCCAGCTCCTACAGACCTTGCCTTCCCAGAAACACCCCCATCTGCCCTTGATGCCTTATAACAACCACTTCTTAGGAGATCAGCTAGCAGCTCCTAATCCATTTAAGGAGTGTTTCATGGGCATTGCATCACATTATTTTTTTTAATCAAACTGTAATGAGCTGCAAAGTCAAAGCTTTATAGAAGTCTAAATGTATTATATCTGGTTAGTCACCTTTATCATCCCAACTTTTTATTTCATCAGAGTGTTTGACAAGTCCTATTTTCTATTAGTCTGTGTTAACTGGCCCTAATTATATTCCTACACATTAATTCTGTATTGATTGACTCCTGTATTAGTTTTTCCATTATTGTGATGAGATTATGTCAGGCTTGCCACCCTAGGTTTAGACCACTTTCTCTTTTCTAATGCTGGCACATCAGTGAGAACTCTTCAACTCCTCTGGAATTTCCCTAGTGTTCCAGGAGTTATCCGTGATTGATGTCAAAGGGTCACAAATTTCTTCAGCCAGTTCTAGGAAGAATCTTGGCTGCAAGTTTGCAGATCCTGTTCGTATAAAATGTGTTTATTCCTAGAAGATGTTGCTTAACTTCCTTCTTGGTTGCTAGTAGAGTGGAAAGTATTTCGACATCCGTGTGTGATATAAACACATCCTCTTCTTTCTTTCCAAACTCGGAGTAAACATATTTATTGAACATTTTGGTTTTCTCTAAATCATTTTTCACTTTTTTTTCTGTCTCCACATGCTTGGCCCATGTCACCACTGGCATTTCTTTTTCCTTAATTAGTCTACAGAACTCATTCCTGATCAATAATTTGGATAATTCCTTATGACCTTTAGCATCTTTTTTCCACTTTATGTACTTCTTGTCTTAAATTTTTTACCAATTTGCATTTCTCCTTCCTTGTTTTGCTCTGCTATTCTAGTACTAATTGCTGCTTTCATGTCAGCACTGAACTAAAATGAGCATTTGGCCAAAATTGTCCTGGTTGTTATTGTTTTGTTTCATTTCTTATGAAATCATAGCATTTAGGCCCTTGTAAATTTTCATTAAAACTTTCCTGATAAATAGACATATTTACTTACAATATGTGTGTATATATAACCGTGTATAAATGTTTTTCTCATTTGTGCTCATATTTTCCCTCAGTTTTGGGAAATTGTCTTCTGAAACCATGGTGTACACCTCTCAGAGGGCTTTTTATTGTCTTTATTAGGCATCATGAACAAGTGTCCAAGGACCAGAATGTTCTGGATGGTTGATGAGTCCCAGCAGACAATTCATTGTGCCCTGCAGGGCTTTTATACTTTGTAGAGATGGATGTGGCTGAATATGCCTGCTCAGGAGCAGGAAAAGGTGTCCCCGTAGGCTAATCAGCCATACAAATCCTCATGTTTTCTTGTTCATTCCACCTTCCTCAAAGTGACTCCCTGGCTTACAGTACATTTTGAATCTAAAATGCTCCTACAAGGGTTATACTTTATGGCAGTTCCCAGGACAATGCATACTGTTAGCTGTTTACTGAACACGTGCATTTCATAAGATTGATTTGGAACACTAGACTATTCTTGACCAGGAATTCCAAAAGCTGGAATATACTTGCAAGGAGTGGAGATAGTCTAGGTATCTAGAGGAGAAATATCTTTTACATTATAGGCTGGATCGATGAGCTGAGACCAATGGGATGCAGGATCAAGTATCAGGTCCTGTGCTTTGTGTAGAACAACTCCATTCAATGCTATAGGCTTGGGGGTGAGTGGCTGAGAGGCTGCATAGAGCTAATGGCCTCAAGTTGTGCCAGGGAAACTTTAGGTTAAATATTAGAGAAAATTTATTCTCCGAAAGAGTGCTGATGCATCAGAACAGGCTGTCCAGGAAGCTGGTGGAGTCACCATCCCTGGGGGTGTTCAGTGAGTGTGGAGATGTGCTACTGAAGGACGTGGGCAATGGTAGGTGGGCAATTGGACTACATGATCTCAGAGATCTTTTCCAAACATAATGATTCTATGATCAGTGTTCTATCATCAACACAAATTAAACACAGGGACCTCAAGATGAATTTTCTTAGTGAAAGTCTTGCTTGAAGGTTTCTTGACTCCATTTATTGAATGACTCTAAATGACTGTAAGTATTGGTAATCCCAGCTCCTATGAGAATTAGTATGAGTTCAGAACTTCCACAGCTATTATGACTTTACCCTTTTATGAGTATGAGGAATATTCAACAATGTCAGCCAGTTTCGCGTGTTGGCAATCTCTGTGTGTTTTGAATGTCTGTAAGGATGCCAGAAGATGCTTTATCAGTCTTAGAGCTGTGGGAATAGGAAATACTTTGGCAAAGTGAGATGGAGTTGTTGGTGAAATAACTGACATAAGACATGTTGTGGCTGATAGATACGCTCTAAGAATGATTACAGATGAAGTTCAGTACATGGAAGGAATAAAACCCCGTCAGCTTAGTGGTAAACCATGTGTCTGGAATGGATGTTTCAAGTCATAGTTAATTTATTCAAATCAGCCTTTCATCTTAGTGTGATAGACAGGTACAATATGCCTATCCCCCTTCAGCATTTTAAATAGTTCTCCAAAAAAATGCATCAAATTGAGTTTCACCGCTAGTAATAATGCAGAACATTGACCTGTGACATCGGAAAATAAATGACTGGAGCATAAATGCACTCCTTCTCAAGCAATCATGCTTTTCATACAGGTGAAACATTTTTGTTCCAAAACCATTTTGTTCCAACTATAGCACCCAACTCATGTCAATCACACTGAAGATTCAAAGAGCTTCACTTGTTCAAAACAAACAGAAGGGAGCAGTTCATCTCACAACATATAATTAAGCTGCTGAACTCTCTTCCTCAAGATCTATGGATGATAGAGTTTTTCTGAGTTTAAAAAGTGACTCAACACATTCATGGAAGAGTGTGCTAGCACCAACTATTAAGCCCAACATCCTCACCTGCCTCTGGATGCCTGTAAGACGAAAATTACTGCAGCCTTGAAGATTTTTGCTGGGGAAATATCACTATATCCTTGCCATGCTCTTACATTTCCCATGTAGGCATCTGCTGCTGGGCATTGCCTGAGATATGTTAGTGCTGTAATGGACCATTGGTCTGAATAAGTACAATGTTTCTTACATTCCTTAGCAAACCCAGTGGAAATCCTTGATCATGATTAAAACAGGATTGGGAATGGATTCAGGATGCCTAAAAGTTTGTCATGGCAGATCTTCATCCAAGAGAGTGTCACAAGAGCTGATGTATAACTTGGTGCAATGCTGCATTTACAACAAAACAAATGTCCTTCTTGGTCTGGGATTACATAGCTGAGCTTGCAGTCTCCTCGGCAGACACGATCTTAATGGTGAATGAACTTCAGGGTAGACTGCATTTGATGCAAGATAGCAGTCATTATTCAAGCTGACATTGACAAAATGACAGAGTAGTGGAATAATGGCACATTCTTTGATATTGCCTTCAGGGTCAGGATACTTACTGCTATAGGATAGATTATCGACCAGCCTTGCAATTTTTAGAGCCCAGACAAGATGTCAGAAGGAAGTTGCAACTGGAGAATAACAAGAATTAAAGGACTTAGCACTGGTTCATGGCCTTCACGGAGTGTGAAGATGCTGGTTTTCTTGTGACCTCTGAGTAAATGACCTAAAACTTGTCTTCCTCCCGGATGATGATGCCATAGGATAGAAGATACTTTTGACAGCCAGCGACTTTCCTGTTGATGATCTCATCATTTTATTCCTCTGAGGAATGGATCTCATTTTGGGGCCCACAGTGACACAAAGGAACAGCTCTGATTTCATAGCTGCATGCTTTTCTTTGACATATGAAGGCTTATGCAAAGTCTTGGTGCACAAGGAAAAACGCCAAGCCAAATGTATTTTTAACAGTTCAGACAGCTGGCTTTCTTGTGTCTGCACGAATTCTCTGCTTTCCTCCATAAAAAGATCAGAAACATCACTCTTACAAAAGTTGTCACTTAAATGCCCATAAAAATGGGTGAATCCAAAGGTGCTGTAATCGTCCCCTCTGAGGAGATGACATATCCAGAGAGTTGCAAAATAGTGAGCTTTTTATCTTCTATATATAGCACATTTTCTCAAGCATCATCAGGAGAAGATCAGAAATGTCCATGTAGGCAGCCAGGACCGATCCTGATACAACCACACTGAAGTTACTGACGTAAAACATCAATGGTAATAGTCTGAGCAACATCGGTAAATATGCGAAGTAAACAAGCTCTACATAGACTAAACCCTCCTAATCAACACCTTCATAAATACATGCCACGCTGCAAGCTCTGTTTAAGCCCAACTTCATAAACACGCTGGCACTCTGTGTCCTTTTCAACATTCATTAATTAATGACAGATGACATTTGGTTTTGATCATTATTTATTTTTCATGATTTGATGCAGTCGACAACAAGGCGCGAAGATCTGCCCCTTCTTAACAAGCAAGAGGCAGATACACTTGTGAATGAAATTCTTTGTTAGGCTTTTTTTCAAGGTGTTTGTATGGGGGTTGAAGTTTAGGCTGGAGAGGAAGTAAAATATTTCAACTGAAGTGCTGGACCCAAAATTCAAACTTTTTAGATGTGACTGAGGCTGAACTAAAGGACCAAGCAGCTTTCATTCAGCTGTTTTTTGGAGGTCTGGGGCAGAAGCTCACTGGAGTTTCGAGGGGTTACTGGAAACGGGTGTGGTTAACATGACCAAATTTCCATGACATCACCAAAGTATTAAGAAAAAGGCCACTCTGGACAAACTCCATCTGTATACTGAAGGCATTTCTGTGAAATGTAGAGGTGATGCAATGCAAGAAAGAGATGCCAGTTCCAAGGGAATGCAACATGACAGTTGGATGAGGGAGTTGTCACAAGGTGGTCTGGGACTGGGACTCGGTGAACTCAGTCTGATGCAACAACCACCAGATCCGGCAAGATCAGGAGGGGCTCCAGTTCTGCTGGGCCAGAAAACCAAGCTGCAGGGTAGCCATGAGGTTCCCAGATGTGACAAAGCCATTCAGGAGAACTGTGAAGCACAGCTAGAAGAGCTGACGTAGTGTGGATGGAAACCCAGCTTAGCAGAGCTATCAACTTTCAAGTCTCTCTATGGCTGGGTGTTCTGCACATTTCCTTGGCTGGATAACCATTAAAAAAAAAAAAACAGATTTTTTGACCATGATAAAACAAAGCCCAAGGAAAACTATACTGAATAGTCCATATGGTGTCTTTTCTGGTGCTTTCCTGCCACATTAGCTGACCCTGGTATGAATGCAGGTTCTGCATGAGGTATGGCTGATTGTGGGGAACATGAGGATGATGATGGCAGTGATACTTTCTTTGCCCTTGTTGCTGGTCAAATCTTGTATGCCTTGCAGGTCTGTTGGCAGAGTTCAAGTAAGGATGTGTACAGGTCTGGCATGTTGACTCCAGCCAACTCAATCCCTTGTTTTATTGTCAGATTTGGCAGAAACAGGCTATCTGAGGCACTTCGGTCTCCTCTCAGTCAAGAACTGTGCACAAAAGATCAAAGTAGGACAGACACTGTGCATCAGCTGCCAAGAAGGCCAGGTGGCAGAAAGCTTCTCACATATCAACAGGCACTAGGAGAAGTTTGGGAAACAGTTATAAGCTTCTGATGTCTTCATGGATATCTCAGGCCGCAGCTTTTAAGAGTTCACCGCACCTCCAAGGAGAGCTGCCCAGGAGGCAGGGTGCACGCAGCTGGTTGGGACACAGCACTGAGCAGCAGCTCACAGCCCCTCCTGGAGCGTATTGAAGCAAAGGTGACAACTGAGAGCTGGTCAGGAAATGAGGCAGATGGCAAAGAAGAAATACTAGTCCTTTTTCCATGATAAGCTGCTTTGCCCTTCTTCAAATGACAAGCAAGTGCTGGAAGAGACTTCTTCTTCTCTGTCTTCTTCTCTGTATTGCTTTGGAGGTCTGGAACGGGCTCCAGGAATTGCATCCGGTCGGCTGTCTGCTCCTACGCTCGACTTGTGAGTGGATGATGCCCCAAATCTTGCAGGAATTTAAATGGAAAAAGGGCAAAAAGGCTAATCTAGGGAGGGAGCCAGCAAGACATTCAGATGCAGGAACATGTTAAAGCAAAATATTGTTCCTAACAGCACTTTTGGTCTCCTCCCTAGGATCAAGGATTAAACGGTACAGAGCTGCTTCTGCTTGTCACATGTTGAATTTTATTTTCCTATTTAATTTTATTTATTTATTATTATTATTTTTTTCGTTTGGGAAGTGTCCCAAGAAACTGTGTTTCCCACATAGACATTTCAAAGGAAATTTGATGCTGCAACAAGAGCCCTGGGGGAAACACTTTGGGAAAACAACACCAGCTCTGTCCTTCCTTTCTCTCTTTCTCACTCTCTTCTTTTTTTTTTTTTATTTTTATTCTTTTTCTTATTATTTTGTAGGAAAGAAAAAAAATAAAGAAAGGGGAAGGGGTGAGGAGAGGAGCCTTCAGTGTGGGAAGACGTGAAGCTGGGAGAGATTGGGTTTCAGAAAAACAGTGGTGCCGCTGCTTCATTCATTTCTTGAGCCAAAGACTCTCAGCCTCTGCTCAGCCACGGGAATACCTCACTCCTTTAGGCTGATACTTTTGTGATTCCATTTTGTGTCCTTTTACCTTTTTTCTGGAAGACTCCGTAGAACCTTTCCTGTGAGTGCTGAGAACAGCACAATGGTTTCAGGATGCTGAGATGTGATTCCTACCTGCCTTTCTCAGGGGCTGAGCATAGTCTGCTTTGGTGAGGAAAAACTGTTGCTTCGTGATGTACCCCCCTGGGGGTCCAGGAATGGCTCTGCTCGTGCAACCCTCACCTCCAGAGCAAAGGTCCACATGTTTCCCAGGCTCACAAAGTGACTGCCTGACACACAAGGCTGCTTCAAGGCCTGATCTTTACTTAAGAGAAGGATCTCCATCCCCAGAAAGCCTCAGTTTGCAAAATGATCCCTCACAGCCATGCTGGAGTTGGGTGAGGTTGGAGAAAGGAAAGAGCCATTTCCCAGCAGGAGAAGGTCCAGCTGTTCCCCTTGCTTTGGATAACTAAACAAGGGATTTGAGCAAAGCTGCTTGGCATGAACATCCACCCTTGCCTCTGAAATGCAGCTTTGGAGGGACAAAACACTGGAGGCTGGAAGGAGCCATCGCAGTGTCTGAGGTATGTCCTTGCTTCCTGCTGTCTAGGTGATGTAAGGTGGGGGTGCAAGTCCTTGGCATTTGTTCTTGTGCTGAAAGGGCTCTGACAGCTCTGGAGCCAGCAGCAGGTGGGTACCAACCTACAGACTTACCCTGCAAAGGGCTCTGATCCTGCAGAACTAGAGAAACGCTACTGCTTCCCCAGATGGCTCTCTGCCATCCTGCTTTGTCAGGTGGGGATGAGTATAGTGACAGCATGGTGATGGGTCATACAAAAATGCCCCGAAGCAATTGACTTTCACCAAATCTCACAACTTCAGCTTCCTCTCCCCTTATCCTTCCTGCTCACAGTGGCACGCAGAGCCCTGCTGAGTGGTGCTGTGAGCCTGGATAGACTCAGAGCCTCCAGGCAATGATGGAAGAAGCCCCATCCCGCTGCCCCAGGATCCCAGTGCATCTATTTGTGTGCTCCTTCCACAGAGCTGCCCCTAAATAGAGCGGAGCACAGGTGGGCTGCCCACGCCCATTTTTCAAGGCAAGGCAGGCAGGTGAGCTCCAGCCCTCACTTCTACCACCCATGCTGGTGCCTGGAGGGTTTGCTGGTGCATTTCCATGTTTTCTCCTCACTGACCCCCATCCTTCATCCCACAGCATGCACATGGGGCTGGGAGCCAACAGAGGCTGGCTGCAGGACCTACACTTGCAGCCACAGGACATTTAGATAAGATCAGTATATTTCTGCAATGCAGGGATTCATTCATGGGGAACGGACAGAGATCCATGAAACTCATTTTGCGGATGGCTCTGAACAGCTGCGACACAGAAACAACTTTGCAGTGCTCTCAGCCTGGCTGCATCTGAGCGAGTGTCCTCAAGGCCTGATTTACTTTCTAATCCATCTACCTAGATATTTTGCATGCATCACCACTGCAGCATCTCTGTGTTGGCTTAGCTCCGTATCCTATTGCATATTCCCAAACGATATTGAGTAATGTGTCTCCAATATTACTTTTTAAGTAACCTTAATTGTCTGATTTTGATTTGCGTTTAAATTGCACTTTCCTCTGCAACCCGAGAGGCATCAGAATTGGGCACGTAATGTTTAGGTTACGGCGCAGAAGGTATTTTTGTGTGCTCGTCAGGCGGGCGCTCCTATTGGAGGGCAAATGCATGAGGGGCAGAGGGAAGGCTTCAGGGGGAAGATCAACTTCTGAATTTCCTGAGGTTTATGAGATTAAAACCTCATATTTAATGCTGCATTAGAAGAGAGCTGTCAGGTTCTATTTCACAGAAGATGTTGTTTTTTGTGAAAAGTGCTTTTTACGAAACATATGGCTAAGGTAATTGTTTGGGTTTAGGGGGAGAAGAGGGAGTTATTCCAGGGAAAGCGTGTCTTTTGAACAGCTCTGGCCTGGAGAATTTGGAGCCCTCTGTTAATGCATGGAAATGAAACTGACTTCATGCAGGATGTGCATTGGTTCTCCTGCACTCTCCACTGGGAGCATGGTGCCGTTCCCAAGTGCGAGGTGTAGGCATCTCCCCTGGCTTCACCTCACCTGGAGTGGGGCTGAGATGCCCCAGCCCAGCTGGTGACAGCCTGCTTGCACATGGGCGCATTTAACGAGCAACACACTTTGCTCATTACATGCCTTCCTCTTAAAATCACAAAAGATTTCACGAGGGCTTTTCCTTTCCAAACATATGTAGATGGGTTGCTTCCCTTTAAGGTGGCTTTTGTGTTTGCAACAGAGTGAAATGCTCAGCCACGCTGAGGCTCAGGGCTGACATCAGTGGGAGCTTTCGTTAATTGAATTACTGTTTTGTGGCAGAGTGTTTTAAAAATAAGCGGAAATGTCCCACATACTTTTTTGGCTGAGAGATCAAATGTATCCAAAGGAATTCAATAATATTCCTACATCTGTGAGTCCTGTCTGTCCCTGGAGAAAAAAAAAAAGTCAGATTCAGTCTCCACCATTGTTTGTGTTCATTATATTCCCTTATCGTCTTTTTGGCTCGTGGGCAGCAGGGGGGAACCAGCAGAGTTCCTCAGGCCTCAAATGGAAACATATAGAGTCATATGCATATCACAGGAGCAGGAAGGACAGTATCATAAAAAAAGACTCCTCTGCTATTCATCTGAATAAGAGCCGTGATTTTCTTTGAAGACGTTCACCTCCCCCATAGCTCGTCTTAGCTCATTGCAGCAGCATCTGGGCTGAAAAGGTGTGGGTAAAATAGCAGAGCACGAGGTGAGATGCTTTGAACCTGAATTCACATGCAGAGCTGCATGTGGATATGTATTTTCAGGCAAGTGTATCTTCAGATACGTATTGACAGGCAAATCCCAAAGCAAGTACTTGCTCTTATATGAACTGATGAGGATTTATCTAAGAATTTGCTGGCAAAAGAATACTCATGTGAACACTTATTCATAGATACCCTAGCAGGGAAATACTTGTTCACAGTCTTGTCCACAAATGCATTAGCTGCAAATTCCCGTGTAAATCCTGGAGCTACAATCCCTACGTGCATGGGTGGGTAAGGGAATGCATGTGCATGTGCAGCAAAGCCAGGCACATCCAAATGAGAATGAAAATATAAGAAGTCAGAAGAAAACAGTGTTTGATACCTGTGTAAATGAATGGAGTGCTTATGAAAAGGCTGTGTGAGTGTGTGACTTGGGGTGCCCATGTGCAAATGTATCCAGACAGGGCTTTCCTCTGACAAGTTCTCATACAAATTGGCAGTGCAGCCCAGGGCTAACACACGTCCACTTTCTGTCCAGTGTTCTGGTGTAAAGGTATGAATGGGCACTTCGAGGTGGCTCAGGACAACAGGGGCAGGGAGAGTTGGGGTGGCCAAGCCTTGGATGCTGCTCCAGGAAACTTCCAGGATCCTCACTGCAGAAGGGGAGTGAAGTCACACAGCTCACACCCCAAAAAGGAACTGCCTTAGCTCAGGTCTACACCTAACTCACAAAGAAGGTACAGAATTAAAAACAAGTCCTGGTGCCAAGATGTCAGTTGGAAGACAGAAATCCATCTGGATACATTTGATCTCCTTCACCAAAATATTAATAATAATTAAAAAACAAACCCAAACAACACCATGTTGGACATTTCAGCTTATTTTTAAAACATTCCTCCCCTAAGCAGTAACTTGAAGAGCTAAATCTCCCTCTGACATCAGCTCCTAGCTTCAGTGTTAGGTCAAGTTTTATTTAATATGCCTTAAACAGACATTGCCAAGTTGGAAAGAAAAATATTGTATGAAAAATCTGATACTTAAAAGAGTTATTTCTGACAGAGCCAGTGCTCACTCCATCCCCCAAGAGCTGCATCTCTGCCTTGCATAGCAGGATTTATCAGGAGAAGTAAGGGGTTGAACCCACTTTCTCCAAAGGTTCCATTGCAGGAAAACCAGACTTGTAGTGCCAAGCTTCCCACTGATTGCATAGGACTTCATGTGCTGCAAAACACTCAGTATCTCTGCACTGTTTGTTGCTGATTTAGAGCCTTTCACGTTCTGTGTATCTGGACAGGGAAGTGAGCCACAGAGCTGCAGAAGAGCCAGTGCAGTGCCAACACCCATCCTCTGTGATGTCTCCAAGCTCCTGTTGCTAAGCCCATGGAAAATAATGTAATTACCACTCTAAATTAAAGTGCATCTGAAAAGTGCATTTGATTAAACATGCTCTAATGGACTAAGTTTGTTGGTATAAGTCTGGCAGTGCGCACTCCTCTCCTTTGCTTATACTCCATCATTAACAAGTGCTCTACCAGATTAATGACCTACTAATAGGCCCTGGAGATGCTTTGACTTAGATTTATCCCACCTAATCTGTACAGATTTCACCGAGGCAGATAAATTAGGAACAGAGCTACCAATACAATGTGATGAACAGCTCCAAGAGGGCAGCAGGTCTTCTAAGGATGCAACACTGGGAGAGTGACAAACTCAGCTTGCAGGAAGAGAATTGGAGGTTAACTTCTAGCAGAGCTGCATAAAAGCAGGTAATGGAGGAATTGGCTGCAAGTATCTAGTTCTGGTTACATTTCTGAAGCAGAGCCTCGTGGGGATGGGAGTTCCACCTCTGCTCACACTGCTGCTGCCCTGCAAGCTGCTGATCCTTGGTAAAGCAGATGCTGGTGCTGCCAAGGTGGTATTTTTGTGCTGAGAAAATGTACTGAAATAACAGGGCATGGATTGCTCCTCTTGCCCTGCTCTTTTCAAACGATTCCTCTTTTTGCACCTATATCAGGCTCATTCCTCTCATCCTGCTCACCTGAGTGGTCCCACTCTCTGAAGAAAGACCTCTGGGTGGATTAGGAAAATAGGTCTATGATGTGGGATGCTGTAATGATCCCTTACTTGTACTACAGCAGCGGGGTTTTTATGGCATGTTTTTAACATCTCAGACCCCAGCTTTCTTTGCAAAGGAGCCATTGATTCCGCTCTCCTGGTTTTACAGGGAAGGGAGGGAAAACAGGACACAAAGAGGGAAAGAAAAGCCTTTGTTCAGGGCTGTGCAGCAAGCCAGCAGCAGAGTGAGGGAGGGACACAGCTCTCGGATCACCAAACGTAGCTCCCACTTTGTGTTTGCTGGAAATAAGTGGCTAAAGCCAAATGAGTTTAATGGGGGTCATGGTCCCCTTGTTCCCCCATACTCTGTGCAAGTTGAAGGAGGACAGCAACTCTGCCCATACAGTTGTCAACTTCACTGCTTTCATGTCTGTGCTAGCATGGGGGAAAGCCAGTCTCTGTAAGTGGGAAAGAAAAAATGTTAGCAAGGGAGGACAGAGGAATGTGCTCATACATCTTTGGAGAGAGCTGTGTATTGTTTATATTCACGGAACAGCTCACACTGCTCATCAGAAAAGCCTCTAGACTCCATCACATGTCACAATGAGCATCATTAATGTCCTGCTGCCATGCATCCACCAGCCCCAACAGGTCTGCAGATGTCAAGGTTCATGGGGCCAGATGCCCCATCTCTCTACAATGTGCAGGTTCTCCACTGCCTTATGATGTGGTTAATGAAGTAACTTTTCCCCCACATGGGACATCATGAAGGGCTGCTCCTCCTGATGGAGAGACCACTGGCCTCTAACACTATAGGTACCCAACATCTCAATGGACTTTGTACCTGAGCCTGATTTGGGTGAAATTACCCAAAGCATTTGAAAGACTAGCAAACAACCTTGTTTCCTTAGGAAAGTCCCATGCTAAGCACGTTGCTTTGAAGAATCATTCCCTCTCTCCTCATACACACAGCCCATTTGCAAGTTGTCAGCCTTTATCACAGTTTGCCGAGGGTTCAGTTGTGCAAATAGAAGCTGAAGAAATTGAAGGCTAAAGCAAAGCAAGGGGGAAGAACAGAGAGCTTGTCTGAATGACGACCCACTTCATCTGGACCATCTTATGTCTGCAGACACTCGTTTCATTAATTAGGGCTCCCAGAGCAGGGCAGATTTAGACTGCAATTGTCTTCACAACACAACGTGCCCTCTGCTTAAGAGCCACCCTCCTTATGTCATCCCCCTGCTTCTGTCCCAGTCCTGGGGTCATCCGTCCAGGCATGGGCCGGGGCTGTCATGGGCAGAGGATCCACCTTTCACCTCCTCACTCTGCTCCAGCTTTTGATAGATCACTGTCTTTCTTAGATGAATTCCTCTCGCTTCAACTTCCAGCAGAGCGGCTTTCTTACAGCCTTCAGTGGTAGATTAAAGATCTCTTTGGTACTCATAGCTTCTTCTGAAAGTGCTTAGATACTATTATCCACTCACCACTTCATCTTCTTTTTGATCCACTGAATAGGTTTGGTGATTTAAATCTCTCTCTCCAAGACATCTTTGTCCATTGCTTAAATTATTCTTCAATCTTCTCTGTTCTCTTTCAGATTTTCCATGTCCTTTTTAAAACGCGGGCACCAGAACTGGAGTTTAGAGGCTCAGTTACAAATGGGTACAAACCATTTTTGCTATCTTGGGAAAACTGTCGAGATTTTGTCGTGTTTTCCTGTCTGCAATGAGGAGAGATGTCAAACCCTTGATAAATGCAGCGACATCATGACCCCAGAAAAAATTGTTTTGGAGGAAGGTAAATATTTCATATTGACCTTTTTAACCATATTTTAAGAAACCTTCTGCTTTTCAATTTCTTTTTTATTTTTTTTTTATATCGCTTGTTCAATTTCTTAGCCAGCAAAGTAATTTTGAAGCAAAAAAGGAACTCCCATCTCTGAAGATGTGTTGGAAAATATTGTGCTAATTTTTAACTCCCCATTTTTATTTTTCAAATTGATAAATGCACCATTTCACTGGTCCTCAGCAGATTTTTTTTCTTTTATTTAACCGCATACTAGAAAACCAGTCCTTTTGTTCTGATTACTCACATTTCCCTCATCAACACAGAGGTGAGCTTCTCTAGCTGACTCTGCTCTGCACTCCGGGTATGGACACGGTGATCTCCAGAGATACCTCCCAGCCTCAGTGCTGAGAGCTGACAGGTCACTTAGCAACCCAGAGCAAATCTCTTTTAATTACGGCCAATTATGTTCATGTTTCATGTGAACAGGCACAGGGGAGATAAGTCTTGTTTCAGCGTAGATGAAGTCTGTTTCCAGTCTGTGGAAGAGAAGGAAAACCATGGTGGCTTCTGGATTGGATTGCAGAGTGCAGATATCCTGCACTTTCTTTCAGCATACGGGCAGCATGTGCATCTATCAAACAGGAGCTCTTGGAGAAAGCCAGCAGGATGGTTTGTGTTCTCCTTTTCCCCACATCTCACTAGACTTGCAGAGCATCTTCATTACCCTTGAACAGCATCATGAAAGCAAGAGGACCGAACCCTGCTCTCAGCTCTCATGCCAATAGCCCTGTTGAATTCAAAGGGGCTGCTGGGCGATGGGGTCTCAGTGCAGACTGCTGGCTTGGTCTCTGTGCCATGGACATTTTCCAGCTGGCTAATTGCATCCTGCCTCTATAAATTCTCCCTGGAAATCCACTTGGATGCAGCATCTTCTCTCCCTGCCTCTCTTCAGCAATGGTGGGGAACGAATCTAGGCAGCGAAGCAGCTGCTGCGTGCTGTCTCAGAGATGGCTGCATTCCAGTTGCAGGCAAATGATCTCTGTGCTCATCAGGTTTGCAAAATTGCTAGCAGGGAAGAAGGATGTCAAAATATGTGCTACTGGGCACAGGGGCCTTGTGGTACACACAAACTTCCTGCTCTGTGCTGCTGCCCTGTTGCAGCCCTAAAACCGTGCTGTTCTGCAGTGGCATGTCAGCTTGAAATGCAATCAGAGAAGCACGATGGACTGACATTTGCATCCCTCTCATCTGAGCCCTTCAGAGCAAGGCAAATATTTGCTGCTGACACTGATATCATCTCAAAACTGCAGAAATAAGGCCTGGCAAATGCATGTTAGATCACATGCTGCCATTAAAGGAGCAGGATTGCTCCCTGAGGGAGCCTGGAAAAATCTCCAAGCTTACCCCGTCTCATTTTAGCAATCCAGAGGACCATTCACCATAGGGAGGGATACAGATGTTGCTTCTTTAATGGCTTGGGTGTCTGTGAGGCAGCCTGGCTGGAACGCTTCTTGGACTCAAGCCTCAGCCCTAATGAGCAATTGATACCCAAAGACTATGATAAAAAGAGAAGAACTTCTCCTGTGTAATTTAATACTTATTTTCACTGTGAGCGTGGTTCTCAGTGCAATGCAACATGGCATCAGAGATGCCCAGGGACACTGAATATCCCTGTAGGCACCTAGTGTGCAAAACATGTGAGTGATGGGCCTAGAAGAGGCTGAAGGGGTTGGGAATGGGTGCTCCCTGCATCTGGCTTTGGACAAACCTCCTCCTCCATGCTGTCTTTATCTGTCTTCCTCTTTTTGTACAGCTCTGCTTTCCATCTCCTTGCAGCCCATGCATGCACATTGTAAAGCACTTCTGGTGCCACCTTGCCTTTCCCCACAGCCCTGCAGAAGCACAGCCTGAAAACACACCTTTCTCATCATCAAATGCCGGTGTGCACCCCCTCCATGCAAAAACAGGCAGCCAGGCTCCCCGAATGCGAGCTCAGGGAGTTATAAAAAGGTGGATGTGTTTGTCAGGAACGCGAGCAGCCCAGCTGAGCACAACTTCAAGGGGGCCACTTCTCGCTCCCTTTCGTTTCCACTCCAAAGAGCGCGTGAATGATGTCCGGAGGGAACAAGCACGCCAAGAAAAATGCAGCTGAACCTCCATCGGAAGGGCTGTGTGCTTCACACCATAAAACCTGGAGTGGAAGAGCCGTGTGAGAATCTAAGACCCTCACGCACAGGCCATAATGTTCTTTTCTGCTTTGAAGTGGATTTAAGGCTGGCTTAACCTCTCTGGGGGCTGGAGGCTGCTGCTTATCCATGCATCCTAGCAGCAGCAATAAGCAGCTGAACGGCCATGAGCCTCCTCCAAATGGAGAGCAGAGAGCACTTCCCAGCCCTCTTGCTCCCAAGCAGTGGCTGCAAACAAGCAATCACAGGCTGGATCCATTCTCATCTCTCCAGCATATTTGGGATGTGAATTCTCCCCATTTGAGGTCTTGCCAGCACCTCCTCCTTTTGATCCCATCTTTCTGACCAGGAATACCTTGCAGGGCACCAAAGATGGGACTTTGTGGCCTCCCCACAGCTTGTCTCCAGATGAAGATCTTTTTTCAGGACAGCATTCCTATAGAATCATAGAATCACAGAATATCCCAAGTTGGAAGGGACCCACAAGAATCACTAAGTCCAACACGGCTCCACAAAGGACCACTCCAAAATCTTGCCACAATATCCTGATATCCCTTCATTTTTCCTGTAATGCAGTGCAGCCTTGGATTTTTTCTCTCTCTTCCTTCCCTACTGAAGACAAATAAGTGTTCAGCTGCAAATGTGTGCCAGCTGTTATCTCTGAGATCTCAACCAGTAAGGTCTGTCACCTGTTGCTGGTGACACCCTTCCAGGTGTCCTGGTGATCCATGGCAGAAGGCAAGAGCTGCCGTCAGGGCAGATGCTCTCAACTGTAGCACATGTTTATAGGAACAGCCCATGGGAGCAGGACACAGCGCAAGAAACCCCAACAGTGGGACACTGTGGAGTGCCCACTGTGATGTTTATTCCTGACCTCTTATCTATCCCCATCAGAGGGTAGGGAAAGGAGATTTTGAAGGAAATGTATCCCATGTCTTTGGGTTACCTGCTTCAGTGCTAGCTATGGCTTTAGAGCAGTATTCGCCACAGCACACACTGATGATGGAATAGGACTCAGAAGCCAAATACTGTGTTGACCAAGGAAGCCAGCCACATCAGGACTCCTGCACAGCACTTTGGGGGGCTGCAAGAACAAGCAGTTACCATTCCTTCCACCAAAGAAGCTAGTTTTCTCTCCACCAGAACTCAGCATCTAATTTGCACTTGTCATCTCAGATATCTCCTGCTTGTGGAGCACCTGTTGATGCAGACTCACCCAGTCTGTCTAACACCCTTACTTGAAAAAGGGATGAGTTTTTCCCTGAAGATTCTGTTTTCTCTCCACTTACTGTGAAAGGAACAACAGAGAACGGCCTCACTGTCGATCAGAAACATAACATTAATGCAGACAAAAATAGGTGGGACAAGTCCTGCTGTCTGTGTCAGATGGGAGGTCACCCCTGTATCATGGTGCATGCCCTTTCTAGCTGTTTTTCTGTAAAATGAAATTTCTAATGGTTCTTCTTCAGTCAGATCTCAGTGAGTTTCTAGCATACAGACACTCCCAGGTGCCTCTGAGAGACAGCACTGATATTTTCAGTAGCCTTTCAAGGATATTTGTGGCTGGTGTCAGAGTTATCCAAATCAACACATCCCAGCCAGGTCTGCCAGAGATTTCTTGCTTTATTAATGAGAGCAGGGACACCTGAGAACAGTTCAAAAGAGTTTCCTTGGGTACAGGCAGTGTTGGTCCTTCAGGTAGCATACAGAGATTAGGGGAAAATTGATGAAGTTGCTGCCCAGGAAACACTTTCTCACTCAATTGCAGTTGTTTAAAATTGGTTGGAATTTTGTACGCTGCTGTTCACTTGTTTGTTCAGTGCATGCATTAGGAACATTCAGATGGACCATTGAGGGCTGATAACAGACCTGAGAGGTGACCTCAGGTTGAACTGTTGGGAAAAGAAATTGTTTTCTCATTAATATCTCTGCAAAATAAATGTCAAGTGGAAAAGCAGTTTCTCTGTAATCAATCTTGGTGCATAGACACTGGGCATTGACAATTCCTCTTCTGGAAAGGAATACATTTCTCATAGATCTGTAGTGCTTCATACATTATATCTCTCATAAAAGCAAAAGCCAGTGCTTGGGTTACATTGAGCTTTTCTTTCTAACCCTTTGGTTTCACATGACCATAATTCTCAGAATTTTTTTCCTGCTCCGACTAAAAGTTTCACACTTTGTACAGGGCAAGGAATGATGATTTTTCTTTCACTGAAGAAAATCCTTTTAGCTATCTTTGATTTATTGGAATGTGTGTAGGGGAGAATTACACTTTTATGGTTTTTTAAAATGTATTTTTCTTCTTGGCAACTAACAAGGCTAGAAAAGCCGTTTTCCTAACCTGCTTGGCATTTTCCTTATGGAGAAGCTGAGTTTTTGTTGGGAGCGGGTGCTAGGGAAATCATCTAGAACAACAATTCAAGTATCACCTCCAAGCGTGTTTAGCTGAGACAGGGTGGGATTGGGAGGAGTAAGAGAAGTGTTGAGATTTATTCCTTTCAAGACAACACCATATACAGAATCTACTGCTGAGCCTGAGGCTGGTTTACGTTGGTCACTGGGTTAAGGACAGGAACATGTGGCGGAATGACAGATGGATCTGCCTCAAATGCATAAAGGAGGGGCATCTTTGCTCGCAGCCTCTTCAGGCTGCGTGTTTTGGATGCTGAAGACATTCGGTTTTGCTCTTTTTCTTTTGAAAAGCTCAGAGAACCAAGTGATACAAGGGAATCTCACATATCATTGCAAGGAAAGCACTTTCTCCACTTCATCTTTATGCAGAAAAGTGTGAAAGCACAGCTTGGCAAGGCTCCAGGGCTTCTCAGATCTCTCATGTGCTGAGAACTGGTTCCCATCCTCTTCTTTGGCCTTTCCCGGCTGCCCATGGCAGAGACAAGTAGTTGCTAAATCATGGGTCAAGTGGCTGTGAGAAAGGGTCCTTTCTTGCTGCAAGCCATGCATCTGCTGTGCCAACACCATGTGCCATGGGCACGTGGCCATTGTCCCGGGCCCCTCAAGAGGGATGGGCCCAGTGAAATGTGCAAAATCTTGAGTTCAGTGAAAAAACTTCACGTTTTCAATAAATACTTTTTAATCAGTGTCAGTGTGGCCTGATGAATACATCTGAGGAGGACCAGACTTGGCCAAACCCAAGAGTTCACTCCTTTCCAAGGGGAGCAGGAAACAAAAGAAGTACAAACAGCTGCACAGTGCTTTCTTCTACCCTGATTTTCCCTTACAACCAGTAAGCAAGAAAATGTCGTGTAAAAAGACTGTTAATGTGACAATAGGATGATGTATTCATACAGTGAAGGACAGGAGGAGGCTGAGAGGTTGATCTCACAGCCATGTTAATTTGTAGTCCCCATTTCTTGTACTGCCTGCCTCCAGCCTTGGTGATTGTGGCATCTGGTTCTTACAGAATTTCAACAGAACTCTGGAAATCTTATCTGAAAAGCAAATTCCTGACCACCCCTGGTATTTTTAAAATACACAGGAATTTGAGCTCAGATTATTGCCTTGCTTTCTGAGCTGTGCAATGTAACTCACTCTGTTGATCTAGCCTTTTCTTTTGTACATCCTATGTATTCCTTGCATCTGTTCAGAGACTGGATTCACCCTACTACTACAGAGTTTTTCCCTCTGAGACTTGTCCTTCCTATGAAAGGATGTTCTAGATGGTATTTCTAGTCCTTGTAACTAGATCCAGGCACTGATCTGCTCAGGGTAGTTGGCAACCTCACAGAGATCCCTTCAAACCGTAACGTTTGTCCTTGCAAATCTTAATTGCAGACTTGTTGCTGACTACTCTTGTTGGAATTTAAACCAAAGATGACAGCAATTGTTTGATCACAGCCTACATCCTGCAACACATTCTTCTACAAAGTCATTATTACTTACCAAAAGTCAGCTCCTAAACATCATTGTACCACTAATATCTCAGCGTACCCGTGAGAAAAAAATCTGCCATCTGCATGCTCTCAACAATTTGGACTGGCTAAAATAGATGGCCCAAGAAAAATCTATTAAAAGGATTACGTGATGCATTTCTCATGGGCTGTCAGTCGACCTCTCCAGCACTGAGACCATATATTACACTGACTCAAATCAGAGGGCAGCCTGTGGTTACATGGTCATTAGTAGATGTTCTGAAGGAAGACACAAGCTGGCAGACAAACCCAACTGTGTTCCCAATGGTGCCTAAAAAATGAAATGTAAAATCCTCCTCAAAAGTCATTGTCCCTCAAATTGAATACAGGTGGTGTTTTACCACTTGCACCAGTAACCCCAGATGACATTGAGAACCCACCAGCCAGACTTTGGATCTGCTGCTGTCAGTGTTTTCTGATGGCACAGAGCTGCACAGCTCAGTGTCCTGTCCTACAGCCCGTGTGCAGTCTGCCCATCAATCTGTGGGGTGATCCACAGGGTTAACAATGCCCTGACCTGGGTCCACACGCTGTACACTTGAAATACAGCCGAACAGGCAAGTGGTCAGGTAGGAACACATTTTAAGACTATATCTCTTTGCATTAAAATATATTTACAGCACAAAAAACCACACGCTGTATTTCAAAGACCAGTGAGAAAGGGACGGTTTTGGTGACATTTGAAGTCCATCTCCTGGGCTGTCACATTCATTTGAAGAACGCCTGCTGTGCACTCAGATCCACCCCCATCCAGACTGTTGGGAACACGGTGCTCTCCCCATATGGGGCTAATCTCCGGGAAGGCAGCGGGAGCACATGGTACCAATTCCTGCACACTTTGGTCCCTTAACTCAGTCCTGAAGGCAGCGGGTTGAGATGGGGGTGGGGGGCAGCACTCTGCTGTCACAGTCTCTTCCTTGCAGGTCCTCTGCTTCCAGGTGTTATTTGAGAGAGTGATGCCCTGGGATGTGAAATCCCCAATGGAAATGCTGCAAAAAATTGCTGATCTCTCCAAATTTCTGGGAAACAACAACAAAAGACATCAATCCCAGAAACAGCTGAGTCCTGCAAACCCAACTGCGTGGGGAAATACATGTGTTACACAGAAAAAGCAGTACTGAAGGGAGAAATCTGACTTGCAGCAGTGGGATGTCCTCTGTGGAGGAGTGCTTTCAGCCCTGGAGGGGCCAGGCTGAGCCCATGGCACCCTGCACACACACCTGTGGGTGCTGGAGAATGAGTGAGGGAATACCACTTCTGGCAGGAGGGGAGCTGCTGTGGTGACAGAACTGGGAGATCTGCCTGAGAACTGAATTTTGCACAGAGAGGTAAAATTCAAGCTTTTGAACACTGCATTATTTTCTAAAACTTTCCAAAAGCTGTTGTAAGATTTTTATTGGCAGTGCCTAATAAAGTTAAAAAAAAAAAAAAATCCTGGCTTAGTCAATCTTGCTATTTTTTTTCGGTTTACCTGCTTCTTTTCTTTCAATCTGAAGAAGAAAAAAAAAAGTAGAAAAGGGAAAAAGGGTTAGGGTTAAATTTAGTGCTGGAGTTGGGAGTAAGATTATGGTTAGGGTGAGGGTTGAGGTTAGGACAAGGGTTAGGGTTAGATTTAGTGTTAGGTTTAGGGTTAGGCTTAGGTTTAGGGTTGGGGTTGGATTTAGTGTTAGAGTTAGTCATGGGTCATGAAGGAAGACTGAAAAATCACTACTTTCAGAGGAACACAGAAGTCAGATGGAAGAGGACCTCAACTGTTTAAAATTTTGAAACAATAAATCCTGCTGTCTGAATGTTTTTTTGGTCATACTTTGTTGATGGCTAGTCTTCCACTTGGATTAGGCAAGAGCAGGTGCTAGGAAAATCTATGATGAGAGGGAGCTGGAGCTGTGCTTGCTCTCATCAAGTGTGAGATTTTTTCTTAGCTTCCCCGAGACATTCACACTGCATTGTCTCAGATCAACTGCATGAAGATTCTGCTCAAGTTGTGTTCATCTTGTTCTGTACAGACTGATGCAGGCCCTATTCTGCTGCTGCATGTAGAAATTTCTGAACCAAGGGGTTGGGATCTTCTTAAAGAAAGTCCACTCAGTCCCTCTCCTTCCAAGAAGGTCTTTGCTGCAAGTGTGCACAGTCTTGGTGAGGAGGTATCTATTCATCTGAGATGTTTTGCCACTGTGTTTCAGAAAGAAATCAGTAATTCATAGAATCATCAAATAGTTAAGATTGGAAAAGACCACTACAGTCATCAGCTCCAAGTGCTCAACCATCCACCAAGTCCAACTCATCCCATCATGCCCACTAAGCCATGACCCTCAGCCACAACTACATGTTTCTTGAACACCTTCAGGGACAGTGACTCCACCACTTCCCTGGGCAGCCTGTGCCAATGCATTACTGTGTGAATCTCACATACAATCTCACCTACCTTTAGACACTAAAAGTGAATATTATACTTCAGATCTCATCTCCCTTACACAGTAAGAGCAGAGATTTTATCTTAGCAATGGGACTTCCCACCACCTATAGTTAGATCTGCACCAGAAGGTGCTGCTTGTCCTCAAAACCAGATGACAGCTCACCTCCAGACCAGTGATTTTTAGATATATGCCAGGAAAGCAGGCTCCTGTCCTGGGATAATGGAGACCACGCAGTATTTAATACAGTGGGTACCACCACTCCTTGTCTGTGCTCCAACAGCATCCACTTGCCATTTCTGTCAATTTTCAAATGCTTCAAGCATCTTCACCAAACTTTAATTACGTGATGGCAATCTGTCCGAGAATTTTATGACATTAATAAGAATGTTCCTAATTAGCATTTATTGTTTATATTATTGAAATTCCAAATTACACGACCAATTGATTTTTCCCCGTTGCCCTCATTAAATCACAGCGAAATGCATTTTAAAATAGATTGGCATTTAATACCTTTAGAAAGCACTGATTAGATCAAGGGCCTGTTTCACTGCATTCGGTTGTATGAAGCAACGTTAGGTTTTAATTTCTCCTTGTTAGTATGAAGCTGAGTCACCGGCTGTGTTCCTCTTCCCCTGCCACACAGGAATCTACTGGAAAAATCCCGCTCTGTGGCTAAGGCCAGGACTCTGGAATAAATGAAAGCAAAACAAAAGTCTCCAGACAGCAAATTCAACGTGAGATGAAACACAAAGCTCAGCTGACTGTTGGAAGTGTTCGGCTTGCTTCAGAAGCCCAATGGATAGGGAAAGAAACCTGGAGTGATTAAGGAATTGCAAAGGCTGTTGGTTTTTTTTTGTTAATTTCATACCTTGGTCTTCTCCTGGTCCTCAGGAAAGGCCTTCTGCCTGTCCTCTGTCCCTTCATGCCCAGTCCACCTCTGCAAGACCCATGCTGAGCAATGGAAGCTTGAGATCTGGATGGAGCCGGGATCCGGCCATCAGCACATGTTGCTGGTTAGAATCGTAAAATCATTAAGGTTGGAAAACACCCCTAACATCATCCAGTCCATTCCCGACCCACCCCCACCGTGCCTGCTGACCATGACCCTCAGTGCCACATCTCCACAGTTCTTGGACAGCTCCAGGAACGGTGACTCCAGAGCCTCCCTGGTTAAGACACCCAGCTTCATCAGATCTCATGGCTCTCATTACTTCAATTTTACTCTGTGTGAAAGGGCCGTAATGGTGTCTCCTTGGTGTATATACTCCATAGGACTGAAATTGCATGAACACATGGGGACTTCCGTAGTTTCTTAAATATTAAATGTTTCCCATAAGCTTGTTCCAACTCATCAGGACAACTCATTGTATTGGGGCTGTATCGTCTGCAGGCATGGTCAGGGAAGCATCCCAGACTGTAAGAAGTGCTCTTTTTCAGTACATTTCCTGAGTTTTACCTGGGTACCCCTGCACACAGTGGGGCATCCAGCTAGCTAAACTCTATGCTGGACTGGGAGATAAAGACATGGATGCCTGGTCTGGATCCTCTCAAAGCTCCTTTTCAAAGCTGCTGCAGGTTTTCCTTCTCCTGCATACTGATAACTCATGACTTTTTCCCTATAAAATCCAGACAGACATTTGCTAAATTGTCTTTTAGGGACAGACACTTGGTGGGCCCACACAATGCTTGCAGCTGTTCATGGCAGGCTGTGAGCACGGAGCTGGTGGCACAGGGCACTGCTCCCAGGCTGGTGCCACCTCCTACTCCTGCAGTGCGTGGACAAGGACACAGCTGTTTACAAAAATGCCTGCTGTTGGGTCTCCACTCATGCTGGCTGACAAAACCCATGGTTTATGTCGGCTTTTATGCAAACTTGTTTTTTGAACAAAATTATTATTATTATTTTTTTTTAGGTAGAAACGTTTCTTTCTTAATTTGTCTGAGTTGTTTTTTCTTCCACATGGAAGTGTACAGCTGTTCCAAACAGAGTGGGGAATTGCCTGCTGAAAATGCTACTAGAAGTAAAAAAAAAAATAAATTACTTTCCACCACATCTGCCTGTATGGGAAGAGAACACATTCCCCTAAATCTCCACCAGTGTCACACAGTCACCAGTGGGATCTGCGAGCAAAACTAGAGCTCACCATGCACTTCCCTCCTTTCCTTTTATCAAGTTGACGATGACAGCAAAACAAAACTCTTGTTCCCCACCACATTTGCTGAAATCTGGCCTTGGAAACAGATGATGCTGTAGAGGGGTAAACTGAGTCAAGGAGTATCAGAGCATTTGCTTTGGAGTTCTGCCAGAGCTGGGAAGAAATCCAAGGATCCTGATTGTTGAGCTCTTGACCCAGACACCACCCCATGCAGCCTCTTTATTAAGCATCCTCCAAGATGTCTTTAAAAAATCCCACAGAAAGGCTCCCTTGTTCTCTTGCATGCTCTATATTAGCATCTGAAACAACCGTGCTAAATTTGAAGAGGGAAGGGGAGGTGAAAATGCATGAGCAGCTACTTTGATTAGGTAATAAAGTATCAATTTATTTTCTATAAACGCGGAGAAAATTCAAACCAGCTGGAACCTGCAGTACCTCTTTGCACGCGACGTTTCTAGCAAAATTTCCTCCCGTCCCCTGGAATCCACTCAAGGCGTTGCCATGCCCATAGTTGTGTTTGCTGTGGTCTCTTTGCTGGTCAGCGGGGCACACAGGAAGGCATGGAGCAGGGAGACTTTGAAACAGCTTTTACTGAATATTTTCCCTCTTGAACGCTGAGGGTATCGCCCACGAGGGCTGCACAGCCCATTGCACAGAGGCTTTGGGAAGAGGCGGTTATCTCTCTGACAGCTCTCAGTCCTGCATTGCTGCCGGTGATGTGAAGATGCTTATGAAGATGTGTTTGGAAGCATATGCGTGGGTGTGCAGGCTCTTGGGTGTCTGCTGCTCTTGTGCACCTACCTGTGTCACTCCAACATGACTCAGGGAAAGAAGGCTGTAGAGGTTGACCTGCAGCCCACGTGCAAGAAAGAGAGAACAGGTCTGAACTGCAGGAAGGGGGTTTCAAGTGAGCTACAAGTAAATCAAGGAGACAAGAATCAAGTGTTTGCTGACGGCCTGGAGAGAAGCAAACTTGTTGTTTTGGGGAATTGGCAAGAATAAATATCTGCCAAGAAAGGCTGGAAAAGGCTGGTTTTGGAGAGGGGTGACTGATGGCTCCCTGCCTCCTTTCCAGATCTCATAAATGTGACCTCACATCCCAGAACCTACAGCAGAAACGAGCTTTTGTTTTTCATAGAGGAGAAGAAAAGCTGTCTGCAGCCTGAAGGCCATTCCCTTTGCATTTTGTCCCCAGACCCTCAGGGCCTGTGCCCTGAAACAAGAACTTGTTGAACTCTGATGTTCCCAAACCTCCACATTCCAGTCCAAAGAAATGACATCTTCACAAAATCACAGAACTGTAGGGCTTGGATGGGACCTCTAGAGATCACCATGTTCATCCCCTGCTAAAGCAGGTTCCCTACAGTATGCTGCAGAGGAAAACATCCAGGTGAGTTTTGAATATCTCCAGAGAAGGAGACTCCACAACCTCCCTGGGGTGCCCTTTAGAGCTCCAAGTCTCTCAGCCTTTCCTCATACAGGAGATGCTCCAGTATCACAGCCATCTCTGTGGCTCTCCACTGGACTCTCTGCAGTAGTTCCCTGCCTTGCTTGAACTGGGGAGCTCAGAAATGGGCACAGTACTCCAGATGCGGCCTCACCAGGGCAGAGCGGAGGGGGAGGATCACCTTCCTCAATCTGCTGGCCATGCTCTTTTTAATGCACACCAGGATCCCATTGGCCTTCTTGGTACACTGCTGGCTCATGGTCAACCTGTCATCTACCAGAACACCCAGGTCCTTCTCCACAGAGCTCCTCTCCAGCAGGTCAGCTCCTAGCCTGTACTGATGCATGTGGTCATTCCTCATCAGGTGTAGGACCTACTCTTGCTCTTGTTGAATCTCATCAGTTTCCTCTCAGGCTGTCCAGGTCTCACTCAATGGCAGCACAGCCTTCTGGTGTGTCAGCAACTCCTCCTGGCTTTGTATCATCAGCAGACTTGCTGAGAGTGCATACTATCCCTTTATCCAAGTCATCGACGAAGATGTTGCGCTGACCCCTGAGGAACAGCTGTAGTGACATTCTGACCAGACTGCACCACTGGTCACATCCCTCAGAACTCTGCCAGTAAGCCAGGAATCAATCCATCTCACTGTCCATCCCACACTTCTAAAGCTTAACTTCTGACGAAGCTTCCTGAGTGACTTGGGGTGAAAGAACACAGATTATCCTATCTTCATATTGATTAAAGAATAAGTGATGTAGGGTGGAGTAGAATTATTTTGGTATTGGATGGGACTGCCAGTGGGATCTGAGTGCTTGGTACACGCCTGCACAATGCTGTGCAGCGCCTCATGGGCAGCCTGAAAGACCCCCTTCAGATCTTTCACTGTTTGCAATTATTTTCTGGTACGAAGGCTATATTTTGCAACACACTGAACTTCGCAAACAAACTAGGATTCTATTTTAGACTCCAAATTGATGTATCCAACCGGCAAGGAAATTAGCATGCATTAATTAGAGTGAAGATGAAAGACTTCAGTAAGCAGTGTTATGAGCTACAACGTTTATTAAAGCTCCACAATGCGTTCTCTCCTTATCATAAGGTAGAGCACGCAATCTGAGCACACCACTGACTGGGACTGACAGGATCATACCAGCACTTAAATGCAGGCTCCCTCGGTTCTGCAATTGTGTGCTTTGCTTGCCAGAGGTGGTTTCATCTCCTGACCCCTGCTCTACCCATCCCTTTTGCCCAGCCCCATGCTGCAGCCTCTCAGAGAATTCAGCCTCCCGTAGACAAGCACCACTGATAAAGAAGCTAACCAGCACTCTGATAAGTAATAGCTTAGCTGGGAAACAATTCATCATGAAAACAAAAATGTTTAAGAAGGAGAAAGAGGTGGCAAACAGCAAGCAGAACCTCGAGAGTGTAGCTACTCTATGCTGTCAGTAAGACAGCGTGTGGATTTGCAAGGATATGTGCTTCTCCTCTCCACAGTCTCATGCAGTGCAGGCACTGGACTCTATCGCAATTTTCTGGGGTTTTCCCTTGTGTTGTTAACTTTCACTTCAGGGCTCTGTCTCCTGCCTTTTCCCAGTGTTCTGGAAGGACACAGCAACTGAGATAACAAAATTTGGGGCAGTTAATTAGAGGAATGCTCTGTGCCCTGTAACCTTGCCTTCAGCTCACTGTGTCATTTTGAGAAGATAGATAACATGCATATTGTGCTTTGATCTGCCAGGAGGGCAGCTCATTTTAATGAGAGATCCTGCAGGTTTACCCCTGTCAGTTTGTAGGAATTCCTTGGTTCCTCTGCTGTACCCACCTTCTCCTCCTCTTCCTCCTGCTCTTTAATTGCTCCTTCCCACCCCCCGCTGTTCCCCTAGACCGATCAACCGCCGCCAGCCTTCAGATACACGTTATATATTTCCACTTATTTGGGTTTAGACTGTTAACTATTTGCTCTTTCAATTCCCTCTTGGCCCTCAAGTTTCCACCATAAATGCGATAAGTTACAACATCTGTTCTGCCAGGGCTGGGCTTCCATGCTCACATGCTTGAAAAAGACCCAGAGTTCCCCCCTCCTGCTAATTCTCCTCTCCATTTTGAAGTCCTGATCCCTGCAGCCTCCTGCACTACATTTTTCAGTCACATTGTCAAAGCAAGATTGAAAAAGAAGCAAAGGAAACAAAATGTTTTGCTTGTCGAAAGCTAATTCTCAGCCAAGCTTCTCGTATGTATTTATATGCGTGTGACAACTTTGTATGATAACCAGCAGCACTGTGGCAACCAGCCCACAGTGAGGGTTTGGAAATAGGTAACATTTGAGGTCCCTTCCAACACAAGCCATTCTATGATTCTGTGATCCTATGACTTCTGCGTGCTGGGGACACCTCAAGGATCAAAGCCGTTTGGAGTGAAAAGCATGGCCTCAGAGGGCTCCCAAATGCAGCAGAAGAGATGAGATGTTCCTCGCTCCAGTTCATGAAGCAGGATGGTAGCAAGAAAGTGGTCCTTCCCCCACCTCCTGGCAGCTCTAATGCAATCCATCTGACCCACTGCTTGTAAAAGTGCCTTATCAGCATGCTGGTGCCGATGGTGAAGAAGCAACACTGAAGACCATGCCAGGAAGGAGGGAGAGCTGACTGCAGGGATGTTGGTGTCTTGACGGAGTGGACACACACGACACAGACTCCTGAGTGTGCAGACCTGCCACAGCTATTGCTGCTACTATTGCTGCTATGCATCTCCCAACATGAGCAAAGCAGTGAAATTCAGGGCTCTGAAAGGCACCTGGCCAGTGTTTTCTCTTCCTGCACAGTCCAGAATATGCAAGGTTTTGAATCAGCCCCCTGCCTCTTTTTTATCACAGCTCACCTTGGGCTAGGAGCATCATCTGG
Organism: Chrysolophus pictus; assembly: GCA_037305975.1. NCBI lineage: Eukaryota > Metazoa > Chordata > Aves > Galliformes > Phasianidae > Chrysolophus > Chrysolophus pictus. The sequence goes on along the minus strand of CM074614.1, from coordinate 71,592,384 downwards.
GGCAGCTAGAAGATCAGAAGGTGCCCTGGGCCTCAGGTTTAATACTGCAGAGGTTGTTCCCAGGAGGGAGTAAATGGTGGAGGAACCTGGGCTAAGTCTAAGGCTTCTGTTACAGAATGGAACAAAAGGCAGGGAGAATTATCTGCCTTCTTAAAGAAAAACAGCAGGGGAAAAAGGAAAATGTGGGAATCAGTCAAAGGATTCTGCTTCTGTTTCTGCATTTTTTTCTTTCCTTTTCTTTTTTGCACTTGGTTTTTCAGCATTTTGCTTTTTGAAAGAGGAAGATTCAATCAAAAAGATTGCAGTTCAGAAGACCCAAAAACATTTCAACTTTATCAAAGTGCTCTTCCTCTTTTACCTCTTACTTTTCTTTTTCTTCCTCTTCCCAAAACTGAGTTTTGTCTCCAGCATAAGACTTTTCTGCCTCCCATAAATCACTCATTTCCCATGGAATACTCTTTTAGTGGAATGTGGTTATAAGGTCTGGGAGGAGGTTTGGAATGCTGTTGGTGCCTGTACCTCTGAGGAAAGAGCTCAAGCAGCCTTTTCCTCTAGCTTTGTATGTTGTATCCTTGGAAAAGGCAGAAGAAATCTGTCCCCAGACACCTTGTGCATGATGTGTTTTAGAGTGGCTGAACTCCTGTCTTACCTCTCCTCAGTCATACCTTAGGTGTTACACAGAGTCCTAATTTGCTGGTCGGGGCAGAGAGCTTTCAGCTCTACAGGGCTATAGCTCCTTGTCCTCAATTAGTCTTCAGCTTGAAGAAGTCCCAGATAACTCTAGTTCTCAAATATTAAAGAAAGAAGGAAAAAAAGAAAGGGAAGCTGATCTGTGTCTCTGTAACTTTGATCCTTCCTTTTTTATTTAGGAGAATGCATGTCTCCTGGAGTCTCTTACACAATGCCAAAATTGCCTCCATTCTGAGTTGAAATAGATAACTTTTTTCTTTTGAAACTTTTTCTTCTTTTCCTTCCAGAAATACAGCTTGAACTGATGGAGGTTGTTCTGATATTTTTATCAATTTTGCCAAATAACTTCAGTCTGAAAAGACAGTGAGAAGCCTTTCTGAAAGGTTAGAACTTATCAGTTGTGCATTTACAGAGTGAAGCCTTTGCATTTTTCATCAATATTGTATTTCATTAAAGAAAAAATAAAAGGGAAAGAAAATATTTCCTATTTGCTTAGGGGCAACCCATGCTTCCTTATCACAGAGAAGTAGAAATGTAAGGGACCTGCTATTGCAAGGCACTAGGGGTCATTTTTCAGGCTGGGAAAGCAATATGTAATGTAGGCTAGGAGTGAAGAAATGTCCAGCACAATAGAATCTGGCAACGGGTTCCAAACGGGACAAACTGTCTGCTCTTAAGTCCTCTTTCCAAGAAAGAAAAGGTACTTGGCAAAGGGACTCAAGCACCCAGATCTCATTCCGACAGCCTAAATTCACACAGCTCCCTGCAGGATGCTAGTGATGCCCTGGACATCGCCGCATTCATCTGGGCTTGATATCAGCCAAGCAGGTGTGAACTGCTCCAAGGAGCAATCAGGCTACAATTACAGGTTCTTACATGAGTTTCCACAAGCTGTCAGCTCCCCAGAATATCTGACTGTGAAACACCACTGCACTGTTTCTCACAGGAGGTGATGCTCGGATGGCTACAACATATTGACAAGGTGAAGAGGGTGGAAAGAGGGGAGTGATTCTTGTCCACTGTGTTCCTGAGCAACTGTTTAAATCATTTAACAGTGAATAAATTACAGTGTAATTTAACTGCATAGCATTGCATGCTCAATTAGTGCTACTTCAGATGGAAGACAGTTCTCTATGGAGAGTAAACTCAGGAATTTCAGGCTGCACTTGGAAAAAAAAAACCTATCTTTAGAGATAAAGGAGTAACTATGGCAACAACACAACACTCCGGGGAAAGCAGGGACAAGAGAAGAGGCTGCAAAGAAGGAAAAGGAGATAAGAGACTGGCCGTCAACAGGCCTTCTTTGGGAAAGATATACCTGCTGGCAAAAAGGTGGTAGCAGTAGCCAGATGGCAGTCCCCAGGTCTGCACTGGAGGCACGGTCACCTCTGGCCAAAACAAGTCCAAAAGGCTGCTTTAGTGAGTGATGAATGACAAAGGAAAGACATAAAGCCCAACATCTGCAGGAGACAGCAGGCGGGGAAAATAGAGGGACCGGGAGGTCACACAGGGCTTGGAGATTTTGTTACCCATGGCATGACCTGTTAGCTGTGACATCCTGTCCTTGGTACCCACCACGGTGCAGAGGCACTGGTGAGGACATCAGTATGTACGGGGTCCTGGGGTCTTTGAGGAACCATCTCCCTCTTGTCTGTCTAAACACCAGTGGCATCGGAGCAGCTGAGACGAGTTGCTATCCAGGGGTAATCACATTGGAGGAGCGTTATGTGGAATAAGACACCAATCTGTGCAGAGAGGGATCCTCGGGGTCCTAGAAGCATACACAGCACCCAAGAGCACAGATGTGTGTGGATGATGGCAATGCTGAGATAACTCAAATTTGGCATGGCTCCAAGATGCCGATTCCTCCACAGGTAGGAATTTATGGAATCACAGAAAATTGGGAGGGACTTTTAGAATCTCCCAACCACACCCTCTACTAATGCAGGTTTCCTACAGTAGATTGCACAGGAAAGTGTCCAGGCGAGTTTTGAATATCTCCAGAGAAGGAGACTCCACGTTCTCTCTGGGCAACCTGTTCCAGTGTCTGTCACCCTCACATTCCTCTGAGCTCTGCCAGTCAGCCAGTTGTCAATCTATTATTTGTATGTCCTACACCTCCTAAGCTTACTCACATGGCTGTTGTGGGGACAGTGACAAACACGTTGCTGAAGTCAAAGTACACAACATCCATTGCTCTCCCCCATATACTCAGGTGGTCATGACATCATAGAAGGCTACCAAATTGGCCAATCATGACTTCTTCTGTGTGAATCTATGTTGACGACTTCTGATAACCTAATTTTTCTTCCTTTTCTCTCTGAGCTCACAGGCCTGTGGTGTCTGTCTTGCACAACTATATTCTCATGCCATGACCAAGGAGGCAATTCCTCAGGCTAATGCATCCCTGTGACAGAAGGCATTTCCTGATGTTGATATGTAATTTTTCTTGCTGGATTTCATTCCTTTCCTCCCAGAGAAACCATAAGGGGACTCTAAATTACCTTCTGTTTCCTTCCAAATTCTTGCAGGCAGGCATGTCCCCATTATTTCTCTTTAGGGCCTTTCCTTCAGACCTTTCATCATGCCTGCCCATTTCTTCCCATCCCACAGGCACAGGCCACAGGAGCAACTTGATCCAAACATCAACTAGCACAAGATCTGTGTGTAAGCAGGTGGCACATTCAGCTATCTCCCTAACCCACTGCAATGTCAGAATCATGCCAGGCTTTCTTCTTGGCCTTACCTTTGTTTGTAACAAAACAACATGAAGAGGAACCCCCATTGCCTTGTCTTCTTGCTGGATTCTCAGCACCTGGTATCCACTGTTTCCTGGGACCATTTGAGCCCCTCTTTCAGCTTTAAGTCTGGATGCATTTACCTTCGGCTTGACTAGCAAGAATACCTCTCAGGAGATGTGTTCCATGCTCCTGATACCAGGTTGCCTCAACTTAAGAGAAGATGAGGCTCTGCTGCTGAAAAAGATGCTAGATTCATGACCAGAAACACATTTAACAAGCACAGAGAGGAGTAAAATATTCCTAAAAGGGAGCACAGCGTAAGCTTCCTTCTGTAAGAGGTTCCTGCAGGTATGGGAATAAAACAGGAGCTGCTCTGTATAGATCTTAACCACAGGTGTGGAAAATGCATGAGGAGCAACAGTCTGTGCTTTGAAATGACAGACAGGAATGTGAGGTAACTACTGATGCTGGAATGGCAAACATCACAAACACAAATATCCCATTGTATCTAGATGAGACAAATGGAGAGTAATGCAGATCCCAGAATTAAGGTTGTAGAGAGGATATAATAAAAAGCTTAGTAGATACAGCAATAGTTGTGAAATGAAAGGAAATGAGATGCAGCATAAGGCATTTAGACACCCTTTTTCAGCCAAGTAATTCTGGAAAAAACCTACAGTTTATCTGTCATGCCCCACTCTTGTCAGGAGTCACGTTGATTTGACCAGACCATCTTAGAGGAAGACATCCCTCGTTCCAGAGATGTGATGAAATCACCACGTCCCAGAAGTTACCACATCTCTGGGATTTTGACTGATTGTCTGGTCACATTTTCAGCCACAAATCTGTGCCTGAATTGTTGCTGGAATCTGTCTGACCTTAATTTCCAGCTGCTGGCTCTTGTGTGCCTTTTTCCATGTGATTGAAGAGCCTTTTGCACCTTGTATTTTCTTCCTGGGAAGGTACTTACACACTGCAATCAGTTAAATCACAAACTTCTATTTGATGAGTTGAACAGATTTCTAAGTCTCTCATTGCAAGACTGTTTTTCTTCCACCTCCACAGACATTCTTGCAACTCTTTCCTGCCCTATCTCCACTTGTTCAAAATTCAACATCTCATTTACGTGCCCTCATGTTCCTCCAAAACAGTTTTGCTCATAATTTCCTCAAGATGTGTAAAACTAGTCCTTCTGAAGCAATGAGCCTATGTGTGTACTATATTTTCGCACTCAGGGCTGTCCTTCGAAAGATGCCACAAATGACATCAAACTGTGATTACTGATATCAAGCAATCACCAATTTCCAAAGCCGTGATCTTGCTGATCGCTTCACACTTACTTATCTGTCCCTCTTACTGGCAGAGCTCTCTTTTTCCTCCATACAATACTTTTGAGGTCAAGAAGAAGCATCTCTAACTTTAAACATTTGCCTAAAATGTCCTTGAGGAGTTCGGTGTTTTGAGGAAAGAACTTAGCTGTGAAGGTGTAGCTGCTGATTTGTACTGCCTGTTGGACATGCATATTAGTGACCCTTCCTAATACAAAACAGAGGTTCCCAAAGAGCAATGGATTTATCCCAAATGGGCTTTCCCTCAGTATCTCACGACATTCGTCTTATGCCTCCTGTCTGGGCTCCTCTTCTTGGCACCGTTCCCCTCTAAAATCCTCTCTCCCAGTGCCTGTGCCTCGACCCCTCGATAACAAAGAGCATTTGACCTTGACCTTGACATGAAAAATCAAACAACTCTTCTATCTATGGAATCGTGCTGTTTAGTATCATCCTAGGACATTATTAATGTGTTGTTTACTTCTCCCTCCCTATCATTAATAAAGATGTTAAACTAAACCAGCTGTAACATCGATTCCCGTGGCACCTTCTGGACACCCCCCTCCTCACATGGCCCCCTGTACTTTATCATGACTTGGTATTTACCCACCTTAAGCCAATTTTCCATCAGGTGTCTCAGCTTGTAACCACTACAATTGGAATTCATTTGCCAGGTAAGATTTTGCAAGGCACTACATCAAACACTTTATTAAAGGTGGCCTCTAGACACTTGCATTTTTCTTCTCTTAATACAAATGGCTCCATCTGAGGAGATAACATGCAGGTTGGAAAACATTTAAAAGAAGATAGGCTTAAGCTCTGTATACAGTCAGTGGGTTTCAGTGTGTGCACTTAAGTTCAGGTCCATTAGGGAATGATGATTAGACTGTTTCTGCTTCTTGGGAGATTGATTCTAGTCACTTTTCCTCGTGTGAATGTTTGTTTAGTTTTATTCTGTTTTGTTTTGATTTAGTTTGTAGCTTGGTGGTTTTTTTTTTTTTTTTTTTTTTGTTGTTGTTTGGTTGGATGGTTGGATGGTTTTGTTTGGTTTTAAGTGCAGCTGTTATTTTTCTATTTCTATTTCTAAAGACTTTCAATATCCACTATTTTATAGAATCTTTTGAGTTGAAAGGGATCCCTAAAGGACATCTGGCCCCTGCAGTGAGCAGGGACCCCCACAGCTCCACCAGAGCTCCTCCAGCCTGACTTTGGATGTATTCAGGGACAGGGCATCCAGCACTTCTCAGGGCAATCTGTTCTCTCAAGTAGCTAAAGGCTCCTCTATCCACCCCGCACTGTGACCCAGAAACCACAGGTCATGACAGATCTCCTCTATCCATGCAGTACAGTCAACCAGGTCTTCAATAGTGCAACAGATCTTTTCTGTCCATTCAGTATCCTAGCATGGAGAGCAAATCCTCTCTCTATGCAGAACCCCTATCCACGTTGCTCAAGTAACAGCTCCTCTGTCCATCCAGAACTTATGTCAAGTAGACATAAGTCCCCTTTTTCCATCATGTACCCCCACCTAGATACCTGAAGTAGCAACACGTACCTTTTTCTGTCATACAGCCCCACCGAGATCTATCAGGCAATGGAACAGCTCCTCTATCAGTTCACTGTTCCCACCCAGATCCCTCAAGTAACAGTATAGCCCTTCTGTCCTTTAAATACCCCTATTCAGATTGCTCAAGTAGAAGCACAGCCAGTCTATCTTGTACCCCCACACCAATTCCTCAAGTAAAGGCATTGCCCATCTGTGCATCCAGAATACCCACACAGTTACCAAGTAACCATACAGACACTCTGTCCATCCAGAACACTCAGTCACATCCCACAGGTAGAGACAAGACCCCTCTGTCTCTCATGTACCCCATCCCAGATCCCTCAAACAGCACAACAGCCCTTCTGTCCGTTTGGCAGAGGCTCCCAGGCAGCTTGACAATGTTCATCACAGGTACATTTTTCTGGCAAGCCCCTATTTGCATGAAAGCTTTGATTTAGGGTGACTGACAGCACTTACAAATTTGGTCCAAAATAAACAAATAAAAAAAGAGTGTGGGAAGGGATGCCTGCTTAGGGCTGCATTGCATTCTGGTTATTATCTAATGTGAAACGTTGGATTTCCAGGTCAGAATACTTACGTGGGCAGAGTAAGAAAATAAAATGATGAACTTGCTGTATAGGACTTCAGAGGTCACTCTCTTTCCACATCCTTGGGCTGGGAGCAGAGAGTCTGGTTCCACCCAGACACGGTCCTGGCTTTGGGAGCCATATCCTGGCAATTTCATCCCTCTCTGGGACGCTGGCAGATCTCACAGCCTGCTGACCTGGAACAGGTCTCCAGACTGGGGTATCCTTGTCCCTGTCCTGATGAGGACTTCCCTTTGGGGAACGTGGATGGCAGAGATACCTGAACCAGGACAAACCTTGACATGTAACTGGCAGGGTCTGCTGTCCATAAGCACCAGTCAGAGAAAGATTGCATTCCCATTGCCTTACTTTCTTGTTTTCTAGCAATGCTCTCCATTACAAAATGTACAAGAGAGGCAGAACAGCCCATATCCCCTCATTCGTGTGTGTATGCAATCATTTTTCTCCTCTATCAGAAGGCAAAGCCAGCTTGTGAAGAAGCCATTAATCTGAGCCCATGTCTCATGCTCCTTTTCTGCTGTATAGGACTCTGGAGGACATGCTGGAAAGAGCTGCTTTACTGTGCTAATGCCTCCTAATCTCCTCCCCCCCCCTCCCAATCCCAATAGTCTCCAGCAAACTCTCTCTGAGCTCTGGAGCTATACGTCTTCACGGCTGCTCACAAGGGGCATCATTAGGAAAGGGCTCTTAAATGGCTTGACATTCTCAGCTTCCCAGAGGAACAGGGCCGCTGACAGATCTCTCCATTTGGAGTATGAAATCTATTTGTTCAGATGCATAATGACCGATTTGTCTTCTTGGAGGAGCTCTTGTTGAGTTCTGGGACAGTCAGTTACGGTGCTAGGGGCTAGCAGCTGCATGCTGAAACCACAGTGAGGCCAGACCTAAGCGACACTGATTAGAGGAGAGGGTAAAAAATCATCCCTGGATGGCAAAAGGTGGAGAATTACAGGCTTTGCCGGGGATGGAGAAGGTCCGGAGAAAAAGAGAGCCCCAAAACATTCAAGTGAGACAGTGTGCAGAAGCTCACTGAAGCCAAGAGAGAACTGAAGTCTGAAGATGCTGATTCTTTGTGCTGTTTCCCATAAGAATCCTTGACTGCAGCCACATTTCCTTGTTTGTGACCAGCACCTGAGCTTGTTTGGCACCTGAGCACTCATCTTGCACTGACAGCAAGCAGCAGTAGGTGCTGCCAGCTCCATCACTGCGAGGTGGAAGACAATGAGGAACAGAAAATTAGTGTGGTGCATTGAAAGGGACACACTACTTCACTGTATCTGGCTTTGGCAGAGAGTGGCAGTGACAGGCAGTCCTGCTCCTGCCTGTTTCATCCCACTCAGTGACTGGAGTAGCAGATTGAGAGCAAGGAAGGGGCAGAGAGCCCTGCTGAGAAAGCAGAGATGCATGGGCCCTCAGAAAGAATGGAGGAAGGAAAAGGTATTGTACTTGGGTGATCTGTAGTCAGGAGCAAAGGGAAGACACAACAAAGGGAGAAAGCAGGAGACTCCCTTCTGGGTTCAAGGCTCATTCTGTGAGTGGTCTGCATGGGAGCAGAGATGGCAGCTGCTTTCTGAGGAATAAGGGCAGGAGGTGCCCAGGGCACCAAAAGTCCCTTCTCAGCCTTTGCAAGAAGCTCAGCTACACCACTGCAGGACCACATCCCCTGCCACCCTTCTGCATCAAGGCACTGACCTCTCCCACCGAGACGTGGGATTTTCGCTCCAAGGGGAATCCCATCATTTCAGCGTCTCTTTTTTTTCCCCAGAAGGGTTGGAACAGTTGCCATTACGAAATTTTCCACAGAACAACAATTAAACAAACAAACAAAATCAGAAATAACAGAAAGTTTGGAAGGCAGCAAAGTGTTTTGATGCCGTGAGAAGGTCCAATGGAGTTGGACTTGTGTGGTGCAGAAAAATGCAGGCTGGGGGCATTTGGGAAGTGTATGCAAAATTATTCCCAGACCTGTGCTCCCTCAATACCCCACAGCTTGGCATCAGCAGGTCAGAAGAGGAAAAGGCATCTCAGGACAGCACTGTACCTGCTGCTTCAGTGCCAAAGCATCTGCGCTTGGTCTGCCTCCCACCTTCCACCACGGATGAATTCATTTTCAAAGCAGAAAACAGCTGAAGGCGCCTGGGCTTGTCCAGTGCTGCTGGGAGGGCTGCCCAGGCACACAGAGCTCTGCCTGCTGTAAATGACCCCAGCCCCGCTGCCTGCAAAATCAGAAACAAGCTAATTGAATAAAAGGAGTGGCAGAGAAAACCCCTTCTGTGCTCTTCTGGGCTCCATGAGGAGAGTAGTTGTCTTTTTCCCAGAGTTTGTGGAAGCACTGATTGCAGGATTGTTTGCCTTCTTCATTACAAACAACACCACGGAGATGGCCAATGAATTCAAGGCCACCTTTCATACCGGGATTTCTCTGTTTGCTTAGGATTGTCAGTGTACCATGAATTTCTGGGCACACGAATCAGGGTAGATGCCGGCTGGGGACCAGAGAGGGGAGAGCAGCAGGGAGTGCCAGGCTGAGTTTTCCATCTGATAGAGCCAGGTTTAGTGCTTGCCCTGGCCAGTAGGAATAAACAAAGGGTCTTGGTAGGAAGACATAGGGTCCAGTTCAAAGTTGTGACAGTCTGCTCGTTCTGCTTGGAGAAGGCTGAGTGGAGACCTCATTGTAGCCTTCCACTCTTAAAGTGAGTTTATAAACAGGAGGAAGATCAACATTTACACATTTTCATCATGATAGGGCAAGGGTGAATTGCTTTAAACTAAAAGAGGGAATATTTAGAACAGATATTTGGAAGAAATTACTTACTCAGGGGCAGTGAGGCGCTGGCACTGCTGCCCAGAGCTGTGGTGCCCCATCCCTGGAGGTGCTCAAGGCTGGGTTGGATGGGCCCTGGGCAGCCTGAGTGGGGGTAACTTTACAGCAGGGAGTTGGGGCTGGGTGGGTTTTAAGGTCCCTCCAACCCAAGCCATTCTGTGATTCTATGATTTCACCTTCATCACTATCGCCATGGTCCCATAGATCCAGCCTGAATTTAGCCTGTGTTCCCTGACAGCCTCTCAGTCTCAGTGCCACGCTCCCAGACCTCTCATCTCTGAGATCTCCATTCCTACCACCAAGGGAAAAGCTGGTGGATTTGCACATCAACGTGCTCTGCTTCCACCTTACTCCCCACTCTGCTGGGCAGCTTTAAGAGAAGGATGGTAGCGTTACTTCACGTGCAACAGGATGCAGCCTGGGAAGACAGGACTGCATGGCAAGGGTAGAGTCAGTAGCAAGAATGAGGAGGAGAGAGCAGGCAGGGCACCCAGCGTTCTCTGGGGATGGCCCTGTAGCTCCATGTGTGTGCAACAGCATGGCTGTCCCAGCAGAGAGGGAAAAGAGAAGTGACCCAGCACCCTTCTCCCCACCTAAACAAAACAAACCTGAGCAAAATGCAGCCTCTCTAAGCAGGCTATCCCTGTCACAAAAGGGTGAGAAAGCAAAAAGCAGGTCAGGCAAGTTGTCACTAATGAATTAGAAGGTGCCTAGTGTGTAGCGTCTGGTTGGAGCCACACCTGAAGGTCTGTTCAAATGTGATAAAACCTGTGTGTGTACATTTAATTTATTTCCTCATGGACATCCCTTGCAGAGTGCTAAGACATTGCAATCTCCATCTGACTGGTGTTAAACTTTATTCTGAGAGGAAGATTTGGGACTTGTAAGGCTTTTATTTTTCTCCCTCCCCTTAGCTTTACTTCACAGCAGTACAATCACTGCATCTCCTAGGTGAGATGTGGTCAGAGCCTCTGCGCTGGAGGGGAGCACACCTGTCACCACACCTTTTATTCACCCCAGGTGTCCCCACATGGTTTTGCTGCTCATGCTGGAGTCTTGAGTGCACCTTCTGTCGGGCATTTTCATTCTCACCAAGATGCAGATGTAAATGGTGATGCCAATGGTTGCGAGCTGCCAGCAGCAGAGAAGAAGCTAAAAAAAGGTTCTAAAACAAGGATCTAAGAGCATCCACAAAGCCTGATACACAGTCCTGCTTTGTCCCTCAGCCCCACAGGAAGCAGCTGCCCCAGTAGAGCAGACATGCTGCTGTCATTTCCAACTTCTCATCCACTTCACTCCCTCTCCCTGTCATTCATAACACCACTGAGTGCTTAGGAGACGCACCGTGTGTCCTTCAGTCTTGGCTCCATGCTACATGTTTGACCCAGGAGTACATACCTACTGCTTAACTAACAGAGCTGAGCTACCAAATAAGTGCCTGATTTCTTTACTGCTGATTTCTAGCAATGAAAGAGTCCTAAACCTTATGTGCTGGGTGAGAGTTGCAGAGCAGAGGAACATATTAGCTGTATTTTTTATTTCTTCTCTTTGTTTCGGGATTTTGTTTCCCTTTTAACTGTAGTGAAATCATGATGGCTGCCTTATTTCTACCCATGTGCAGCAGCCTTTCTCTCCCTGGGCTCCCTGTATGGCGTGTCCTGCACCCCTATTCATTGCAAGGCATTTGGACCAGATGATCTTTAGGGGTCCCTTCCATCTCAAATGATTCTATGATGTTATAATTCACCCATGCATCTTTGTGAAGCCATAAACATGTATCTCCGTGCAGTGACCCAATGAGCTCTGGGGAAAAAGCTAAGAGATCTTCCTCAACTCTGGAAAGAAAGGCACAGTTGGCCTTTCTGCTTCCCCTAAGGGCAACAGGAGATCGCTCAGACCAAAGAAAGCACATGCCGATTCTCTTGTGTGATTCCCGTGATGTTTTTGGCACTTCCCTGGCAGTGTTTTTTGAAGTCTTACCTGCATTTGTTCTCCAGCACCTATGTGTTGTTGGGGCTCCCTTTGTTCACTCCCTGCATGTTCTCCTCCTCCCTCTCTGGACTTGCCTTCCAAGTGGATTGTGACTGCCTTTACCCAGAGATCAAGCGCTGCTCTCTCTCATTAAATGTAGTGTTTATTGTACTGGCACTCAAATGACCCCAGTGCAGCAACAAAAACTGAAGAATCCCTTTAACTGCTATGCCAAAGACAAATATTTGCTGGTACAAAGTGCTTAAGTTGATGTTATAAGGATTCTTTCTGCGCACAGCAGACGTGCAGAAAAGCTGACGTCTTATCACCAAGTTGCAAGTACATCTCATCTGTCAGAGAAGCTGGAAAGTCACTTTTATTTTGTAGGGTAAATAAATTTGTCAGAATTTCCTTTTGCCTTGCCTTCCCTTTTCTCTTTTCTTTTCTTTTCTTTTCTTTTCTTTTCTTTTCTTTTCTTTTCTTTTCTTTTCTTTTCTTTTCTTTTCTTTTCTTTTCTTTTCTTTTCTTTTCTTTTCTTTTCTTTTCTTTTCTTTTCTTTTCTTTTCTTTTCTTTTCTTTTCTTTTCTTTTCTTTTCTTTTCTTTTCTTTTCTTTTCTTTTCTTCTTTTCCTGAACTGGAATAAACCCAAGATTTTAAATTTTATTTCTAATGCATTTCTAGGTTGTGCGAAATGAAATGGGAAGAGCACTGGCCCGTGACCGGTTACCACTTCGTGGTGTAAGAGAAATGAATTCAGTCCTAGATAAACTGATTAACTCTTCTCTGCCCTGAGCGCTATGACTTCTGTGCTGTTGCCTAATTTGTGTTTCCTTGATTTTTGACTGAAAATCTTGCCAAATTCCTGTTGAATCTTCCCATCAAAACAGGTACATCATCATTTTGTGATTTGGTTTATTTATTTATTTATTTAGGCAAAATAATGGGCAACGTTCTTCACAAGCAAAAAAAAAAATTAATGAGTATTTCAAGCTGGGAAAGAGGCATAAGGGGGCATTTTGTGCAGATTTCTTTTCTTTGCAGTGACAAGGGGAAATTATTTCAAACTAAAAGAGGGAAGATTTGGGTTGGATATAAGAAATATGTTTTTTTACAGTCAGAGTGGTGAGGCACTGGCACGGGTTGCCCAGAGAGGCAGTGAACACCCCATCCCTGGAGACACCTGAGATCAAGCTGGAGGCACTCTGAGCACCTGATGGAGCTGCGGGTGTCCCTGCTCATTGCAGGGATTTGGGCCAGACGACATGTGAAGGACCTAACTAACTCAGATGACTTTACGGTTCTTCCAAATCTGGGCAGGAAGCAGCAAGTTTAGAAATGAAGTTAGTGTCATTTTCCAGTTCCAGACTGTTCTGTGAGCAAGTTGGGCTCTGTAATTAGAGCAAAGAATTATTGTCTTTTCCTCAAGCATCATGTCTGCAAACTGACTATTCTGCATGTAGCACATGGAACAAGAGAACCTGAGCATGAATGCTTTCCATCGAGCAGAGAAGCACAGTTTTCAGAGGGGTGACACAGGTTGTATCTATGTTAAGTGCTGAGCAGGTGGTATTTTTTTTCCCAGAGGATCCAGCCCAAGTTATAGATGCTGAAGGCAGAGAAAACAGTTTTTCACAATTGGGAGCAGGTGGGATAGGAAGGCTCTCCTCACAGCTGCCTTCTTCCAGAACTGTTCTCACTTACAGGAGTGTTCATTTTCAAAGGCTAATGAGACAAAATGATTCTACAGTTGGGAATTTCTTCTGTAATAATAATTAGCATCCTTTGCCCTTCTCTATCTGCTTCTAACAGGAGACCTCCAGGTCTCCATCTGATAATAGATCTTGCCTTGCCAACCCTTCTGCAGGCATACAGATGGTCTCTGTTTCACAGGCAGAGAAGACAAGCCTGGGTAAAAGTGATGAGCATTTCTTCCCATCACCATTGGCCTCTCCAGATCTTTCCCTTGAAGCCTGGCTTGTTTGTGGTGCTGTGTGCATTGGCTCTTGCACTTCAAGCTGATTTTCCCTGCAGCATACAGGCAGTGCAAAAGGAAGAGTGCAGCAGCACACAGCTATGATCCTGACCCAGCTTCTCCAGGTCCCTCTCCTCCCTCTGGTCAGGCAGAAGAGTGGAGTGCATTGCTGTGCTCGTCCTCAGCAGAGCCCCTCTTATTCCACAACTCATATGGCCATGAATGTCATCCCAATTGCTCTGGGGGAACACACTGTGACATTCTACCACTCTGCTCTCGCCAGGCAGCAGCAAGGGTGAAGAGACCAGCTGGACTATCCTTCCAGACACAAGATCCCTCATGCTTCCTCTCAAATCTGTGTTCTTATCTCCAACATCTCCCCACTCACAGTGCTTGCTGGGCAAAGGGCTTGAAAGTTTCTGTGTTGGCATCTCTAATAACATACTCCAGCCAAAACAAGATTTTTTCAGTATGTTAAAGCTCTAGAAATAAATACTCTTGAGTCCATTCTTTTTTAAAAACAAACAAACAAACAAACAGTGCCTTTCAAATACACACCCCAACACCCCAGTATCCCACATAGGCTCAACTGTACTTAATTTGCTGAGCAGCAAGAGGTTTCAGGAGGTCTTTGCCAGGTCCCTGCTGGTACCAGTATTACTGGATTAGTGCTCTTAGGGCTTCAAACCTTGCTCCATACATCACACAGTGCCTAACCCAGGAGCACCGGGAGCAGGAGAGAGGAAAATGCAGCTTGATTTCCCATCTATCAACTCTCTGATGTGTCTCTTATAGCTACAACCTGCCCTTTCCCACTGCACAGACAAAACTGTGACCATAATGGGTGATTTCTTTCCCCATCTGGCTGGTAATGACACAGCAGAACATCTCCTGCTCTGCAAATCCTCCTTTCAAGTTACATTAGGGTCATTCTTTTTCCGAGAAGGAGATGAGAGAGGAGAAGGGAACGATTCTGAGGAAAGAGATAAATAATCTTCAAAGAGAACAATTAACAATCAATTGCAGTACCACTGTAGAGCAGAGATAGACACATATTTCTGGCTTTTATTTCTGATTAACGCAGGAGAGGCCTGGCATCCCCTCTCCCCAGTCCTGAGAAAATGGTCTCCTGATTGTGTCACAACTACTCTGCAATTGTTCTCTCTGAAGATTATTTATCTCTTTTCTTCATGATTGCCTGCTCTGAGACCTTAATAAATTGGATCCAGTCAGAAGCAGTGCTAGCTAATTTCCCCCTGAAGAGGATTTGAGTTTTTGTCAAGCTCTCAGAACACCCGTTTGCTTGGTCTCTTCTGCTTTTTGAAGGGTTATGATAAAAAACAAAAAACAAAAAACAAAAAAAACAACAAACGTTTTCCACCATTGTAGCATCAAGGTTATTGGCAGTTATGTATTTACACTGGATTGCATTGGCAGCAGAGTCCCATGCTGATGAGAACTGCTCTGTGCCAGGTGCTGTACACGGGCGACCTTGGCAAAAACTGTCTGCAAGGTCCCGTTTCTGCATGCTGCGGAGAGCAACTCGTTCTTCTTCCCAGCCGGCAACATGGAAAAGGCCTGGGACGAGCCAACTGGAGCCTAGCCAGGCTACAGGACAAGCACAAAGCAGGGGAATTTGGGGTGATGAAGAAAGGCAGAGATGCTCTGAGCCAAGCCCACAGGCTGTAGGTCCTGTGCCGGGTTGGCAGACTGGGGGCAGAGCTGCTCCCTGGGCTCGGGTTCCAGCTCTACATTTCAGAGCAGACTACTTCCTACATTTTGGAGTGGGTTCCAGCCCCACATTTTGGAAGGTACTCTGTCTTCATAGGTATCACTGCACTCAGTCCATCCCCAGAGGCTCTCCCAGAATACTAGGTAAACCAGGGGGTCAGTTCTGCAAGGGATTTGTCTTGCTACCACTCTCCAGTCTGCTTTCACATTCTGAATGGCATGTATTGCATCAGATATGCAGCCTCTCAGTACCTAACGGGGGACAGTCTCTTGAGCAGTGTCTGCTGTGTTAGGACAAGGGGAAATGGCTTCAAACTAAAAGAGGGGAGATTTATACTGGATTTAAGGAAGAAGGTTTTTACAGCAAGGGTAGTGAGGCACTGGAACAGGTTGCCCAGAGAGGTGGTGGATGCCCCGTCCTTGGATACATTCAGGTCAGGCTGGAGGGTCTCTGAGCATGTGATGGAGCTGTGGGTGTCCCTGTTCATTGCAGGAGAGTTGGACCAGGTGACCTTTAAAGGTCACTTCCATTTCAAAAGATTCTATGATTCAATGACTTTATTTGCTGTGAAGCTCCCTTCCTTCTCAGAGTCAATCTCTTGTACAGAGTGGATGGCGTCCATTCCTGTGGGTAGCACAGAGGTGTGGATGCTCCTGTTTATTGTTCCACAAGTGTGATTAAAGCCTTTATGCCTTGCTACCTTCCCATTCTCAAGGCAAGGCTTTGCGTGTGCATCTGTGTCTGTGCGAGCGACTCTGTGTTATTGCCTGCGTACACTCAAGGGCTCAACTTCCATTAATGCAGCCAGATGAGGAGCCTTCCTTGGGGAATCATCCCCCACTGTTTTTATTTTAATATAGCAAACATTGCGTGCTTGAGTGGTAAATGAGATGGTGTTATTCCTCTGGCTTCCTTTACGTTCTTGTCCTAATATTCGATCCTATTTCAAGTTGTTGCTACAAACCTTCTCCCTCCAGTTTCTTTTCTCTGAGACTCTCATCCTTCAGATGTTTAGGCTAAGTCTCTCCTTGGAGTCTGATGGGATCAGCTTCATAAACCTCCCTGCTCTTAGCTTTCCTAGGAGAAAGGCCATGGGAAGGAGTGTTACCGAAGACCAGGCTATCCCCAGGGCCATATACTGTAGCTGGCTTTGTGATCTGACTACTTCCTCTCAGTTCAGACTGATGAAAGCTACACCCCTAAAAACCTGCATAAATATTTCAACTGGAAAAAAAAAAAAAAAGAAAAAAAATAATTACAACAAGAAAGGAGAGCCGACTGCAATGCCAGCTCTGCTGGAAACAGCAAACTGAGACGTGGGTGCTCTAAAGGTCACTCTGAGCCAGAGAAAGCCTTGAATGAATTCAAAATGCTTTTCCTCCTTGCTGGCAGCAGCACATGTGGTTGCAGACTGTCTCGAGATCTCACTCTGATAAATTTTGTTTCCTTTTTATTTGTTCTAGCATAATATTCCCCAGTCTGTATCAGGTTGGCAACTCTCCCTGTTTTTTGGGTGTTCACAGCCTGGTGTGGCTGGATGGGAGAAAAGTCATCATTTCTTGTATCCATGCAGCTAGACTTGGTTGCAAGATGACAGCTGGCCTCATCCTCTCTAACACTAACCACACAGTCATATGGGGAAGGTGCCATGCCTGTCCCTTGTTAGAAATTTATCAATTGCTACTGGAAGTCCCCCCTCCCCCCATTCCCCCTTCTGCCCTAATGTCACCTCACTACAAAATCATGCATTACTGGCAAAGACCAAAGCCTTTTTGGGCATTTGTGTGCTCCCAGGGCTGCATGAAACACGTGCCTGCCTCCTGCATGCCAGCATTGGAGAATAGACTTGGACATAGGGTATCTAAAAGAAAACACGTACCACTCTGTCTTGAAATGTAATGGGATTATTAGTGTAGCTGCAGCAGCCTGTGAATGGCAAACCCTTGATTTAGAATTAACTTGACATTTTATTCCAAGCCTATACTGTGTTATAGGCTCTGCTCACCCAGCCCTGACCAGCACTTGGAAAATTGATAGGGGTTGAAGGCATTCTCACCAGTCGTGAGCTGCAAGGTGGAAGTGAAATGCCAAGGTGTTAAATGGAAGAGCTAGCTGATCTCCTGAATGCACAGCCATGTCTGCAGTCTGCTTTGAAACATGAGAAACCAGTGGTATCAGCAGTGATAACTATCGTGAAACCACATGCCAGGTTTAGGTCTTGAGCTCTCGCCCAGAGATGTGTACTCAGCTCTCCCCCACTTAGCTGGACTTGTGTCTTCCTGCAGGACACCCTTTTCAGGTGGTGGTGGTGACCACCTTCAGTTGGGATGCTGTAGGTATTTCTGAGAGGATGTATATATATATCCGTACATTTGGGAAGAGCTTCCTCAGAAATCCCCATCAATCCCAGTAGTTCAGAACATAAACCATTATATAAGGGGTGAGACCTAAATCTCAACAAATCTTGGTGCCACATTAGCCGGACTGCATTTTCTTCCTGGCTCTCATAGAACTTGTGTCAACCACTAACAGGCATAGGACCAGCAGTCTGGAAAGTTGCCCTATTTTTGGTAGTACCACTGCTCTAGGCACTAATTCTGCAGTTCTAAGCATCAAAACTTGGCTTGTCATCTCAGGTTCCCCTTCTCATCATTGCAGGGAAATAATGTCCAGCAATCAACCTCACCCTACAGCAGGGGGCTCAGGAAAGATTTGCCCCCCACACTTGAGAAAGGGAGGTGGAGATCACTGCTTCTGGCTTAAATGCTACATTTTTCAGTGTGCAGCTCTGGGAAGGTGGACCTGTTCCATCACTACTGACCCTGGCACCACTCAGCTGCTCTACTGACAAGTGAGGATTCTCCTGTTGTTACCATAGACTGGTAGAATCATTAAGGTAGGAGAAAAGCAATAAGATCATCTAGTCCACCAATGGGTGACCTGGGTTAGAAAGAAGCCAAACCAATGGTGAAGATGTTGGACAAATGGAAGAGATTAGTCAGGCCACTTTTCAATGGTCAACCTTGGTCTTGCTCAACAGAAACCATAATTCAAAACCTCAAATCTACTAAAACCAACAAAAATGAGGCAAACCAATCCAGCCACTAATGACCAACCTCATCTACATGACACCAAGAAACCATGGTCAGTCTCACTCCTGAGGAATTCAACCCAAATCCTGGCCAGCTCAAACTTATTCCTCTCCAGGTCATCCGGAAAAGGCCAATCCCAGATGACTGACCCAAACTGAAGACCAATCCTAAATATTGACTAAGTAATCACCAAAACTCAACCTAGGGCTGCAAAAAGACCAAATCTGACCCAGCACAAGTATCAACTGAGGTCTTGACCAATCTGGTCAGTACAGAACTTGTCCTATCTCCTGTTCCCTCATGTCTCTCTGTGTCCCTTTGTGCCCCATACTGTGATTGCCATTCTGAATGCCGCCTCAACCATTAAAATCTCTCACCACCTTTCCACACAATTATGATTCTATGATTCTAAATCCACAGCTGCATCAGGATTTCCATGACTGGCTGATCCAGCCCCGTACACTGGTTGGTGGGACCTTTGGGACAATCCAGGCCCAGGAGGGAGCTGCTTTCTTGCACCTACGTCCCTTTCACCTTGGATTGCTCCATTGGATGTGGTGGTGGACCCACGGAGACCTCTGGGATGAAGAACAGTTTGCTCCTCTCCACAGTGAATGGCTCTCATTACAGAGAAAGTGCCAGGAAATACCAGGGACGTACAGCTTCTCTTGCTAATGGGGAGGTCTGGACCAACAGCTGCAAAAATGTGTTATTTTTTGCAGCTTCCATGCCTGCAACTGCGTGGAGTATAACAGGGAAGATTATCTTGACAGCTCTCTTACCTTATTCTCTCATTACAGCTCATCCAGCAAGGATGGGGGTGCAGTAAAGCAATTTTAGGAGGCTGCGCATTTTTTATAGTTATGTCTTATGATGTGTTAATTTGCCAAATCAAATATATGTCTCAGCACTTCCACCTTTTACCTCCCGCATGCCTGCAAAATAAATAGTCATATTAATCACACTTTGCCTTTCTCCCCGGGGATTAGAAAGCAATTTGCAAGGATGGGTTAGGCTGACCGTGCAGCTCGACGTGAGGTGTGTGGCTGCTGTTATTGCATGGATGAGGAAACTGAGGCACAGAGCAGGCAGAGCAGCAAGATGTGGAGGATCTTGGTGGTGGAAGAAGAATGGACAAAGGGGCACAAGGGAGAGATGAGGGGAAAGCATCCCCATAGGAATTTAAATTGGAGCTGCAAGAGAAGGACTTGTTCAACTGCAGACAGCTGAGGCTGGGTGTTGAAGGCAGGGACTGTAATGCTTTAGGATGGGGTCTGTTCTGCTTTCCCCTTCCTTCTCCTCCCATATGCTTGCTCAAATAATCTCTCCTGCCCCTGCAGCCCTGGCTGTGCCTGCTTTTCCTCCTTCGTAGCCTTTGATGACTTCATTCACACAAGCTCCCTGTCTGCTGACACCTGCCATCAGCTCTGAGCCTCTCTGCTGGCACGCTCTGTGACTTGTGGGCTCTGGCATGGTACGAGATGTTATTAATAAAGATAATGTTATCCAGCAGCGATGTAAGTCAGTATTTTTTTAATAATCATTTTCTGTCCACTGTTCCTATTAATGGACACATAAACAAGGATCTGGAATGAGAGGAATCACCAGGTTCACGCTGATCTGAGATGGCCATATTCCTGGCTAGAATTCCCAGGTCGGTGCTGGTGCCTGCCCACCATTCAC
Organism: Chrysolophus pictus; assembly: GCA_037305975.1. NCBI lineage: Eukaryota > Metazoa > Chordata > Aves > Galliformes > Phasianidae > Chrysolophus > Chrysolophus pictus. The sequence continues at coordinate 71,572,197 of CM074614.1, read as the reverse complement.
TTGGGAACATGTGGCCGGTGTGTTTTGCTGAGATGTGAGCAGATGTGACACTGAAGGCAGTCTCTAAGCATCTGAAATCAAGAAAACATGAATTGGAAAAAGTTCTTTGGGTTACCTGCTTTCCCACCAAGATTATCTTCACTGAATCAGAAGAACTGCATGTGCAAAAAATCCCAATGAATCTGCAAGTGAGGAAGCTAACAGAGGTTTGGAGTCTTGAGGGAGGCTGGGGGAGGGTTGCATGATACTGTGTGCCTCACCACAAGATCACATCCGTCCATGAGCCTGGCCCCTCTGTGCCACACTGGCCTGTCTGGTGGTAGAAGGACCACACCAGAGCGCAACTGCACGGAAGCACTTCTATGGGGATTCTCAGCTCTGCTTACGCAGCCTCCCAGGTAGAGTTGTCTGTAAATCAGAATTGATCCTGAGTAGCATTGGTACGTGACATGTCAAAGCTATGCTGCCAGAGAAGGAAGTCCAGGGGAGATTTGACTGTGTTGGAAATGAAAGAAGATGACAATGTAATTAGCAACCCTTGGAGACCTAACTTGCTTGCTTAGAGGTCAAAAGCCATGCCAAGCATGGGGCTGAGATCCCCAGTTACAGCTGAAATGCCACACACCAATACCTTATTCAGACATTCAGGGACACTGGTTGCTGACCAGACTCCTAGCAACTCCCAGCAACCATGGCAGCATTTAGGGACGTGTCTGCAGATTTACACTGAGGAGCCACTGAGGAGACATTAGGTTTCTGTAATTAACACAGACTGATGGATTACCACCATTCTGGCAAGATCTGCCGGAAGACCCTTTTTCATTCCTCAGAGGAAACCTGGCACGATGAGCGTGGTGTCCCTCCTGGCTTCCAATGGCTTGGCCAAGGACTGAAACCACACAGCATGTTGTCAACATGCTTTATTAGTCTTTTGAGGCACAATCCCTCCCAGGGCTGGCAAGGCTCATGACAGTTGAGTTATATTTGTTCTGTGCATTCTATTGTGTCCTCCCTGGTGAATGATACTTTCTTTTGCCATCCTAGCTGCTCCTAGCACCTTTCCTATGTCACTTCAGTGCACTGACAAGTACTCCTGTCTCAGCTTCCCGAGGCTTTTCCCTGTGTAAGGAACTAGCTGCACATTTCCTGCTGCAATAAATTGACAGATCTCTCACTCTTATGGGATGGCCCCATTCCTAGCTTCTTTCTTATTGCGCCCTTAGTCTTTGCATTAAGATAGTGTAATGAAACCACCCAGGACTGAAAGCTCCTACACTTTCCAGTGGGGAAAAATTGGATAATGCAGGCACAGACTCACATTCAGGTTAGAGAGGACCCATCCTCCTGCTTCACAAGGGAAAGGAAATGGAGATCTCTGCTCCCCCATATGTGCTTAAAATTGCAGTCACTCACCAGTCCTGTCATGCAGCAGCACCAGGAAGGAATTTGCTATGCAGGGTATCCTGCAGAACATCATGTCCAGGGGGCAAAGCAGGTTTTGTGTAAATGTACTCCACTGGAGGCTGTGGTGAGCAGAGGCCACCTAAGCTCCAATGCAGCTCATGCAGAGGCTGTTGTCTGAATGAGCAGAGAGGCTGAGGACGGAAGTAGTAATAGGGATTAGAATCACTGTCTCCAGATAAATTGTGAGCCAGGGATGGAGACATCCATCAATAAGTGTCTCCTTAGTATACAGTTCCCCAACTGCTTTACATTTTCTAGTCTAATGTACACATTACAATGGAAGGTACAGCCTCCAGTGTGCTTGGGTACATCCCCAAGGACCCAAAACATCTTCCTGGGGCTGACAGATAGAACAGAGAACCGAACCTTGTGCACCCGTATGGAGGCCATGTGAGGTGACACCTCCACCAGACACATGAATTGCTCCCCTGAGGTCACAGAGCAGAAAGGCAGCTGGAGACAGTTGACATTTCCACCTTCTAAACAAGATGGGCATTTTTCTAAGGAAATATATCCTTCTCCCTCCCCCCCAAGTATTTCACCAGGAATAAATGATGCTTTTCGTTTTGAGAACTCTTCCTCAGTACTCTAAACTGGCGTGTACAGACAGCAAAAATATCTTGAAGCCCCCTGCATTTTTATTTTTTGCACACCAGAAGATTTGCATATGTTAGCATATGTATTTGATATATAATAGATATATAGACTCTGAAAAGTAATTAGTATTTTTTCTACCAGCTGCAATGATCACATGTTCCTCGGCTCCGTGCTGGCATAATTGGATGAAATCGTTGTACGTGTTCTACTGCTGGTTAGAAGAGCTGATCTGAAGCTCCCATCTGGCCTTAAGATTTCAGAATCTCTCTCAGTGCTTTACAGCAGCTCTGCTGCAGCCAAAAGGTCAGTGAAACAGAGGAGGCTGCCAAGGGCTGAGCCTGGCTGTTGGAGGTCATGTCCAAACCCAGCATCCAAGTTTCTGCTCAGGATCTGGAGGAGAGAAAGGAGCTTTGAAAGCCCCAGTCCCTGGCGGCACACCTGAAGCACGGGGCTTTGGCTTAAATAATCTTGTTACTGCATGTTTTCAGCTATCGCCTAATGCAGCTAAACCCAGAAAGCCACTGCTGCCTGCAACACATCATGGAAGAAGTGGTTTCTTCTGAGGATACTTTCTGAAGATAAAGAGCAAGGCTCGTGCAACATGCTAAAGAAGCCGTGACACAGCAGGAAGTCTGTTTATAGGAAGGCTCCACGTATTTCTGGAGATAGGAAATCACAGCTCAGACCTGACTGCCAACATATTCCTGCTTTGGTTGGCTGAATGTGCATCTTCATCCTCCACCCTGGCTGGAAGATATCACAAGGGACAGCAAGAGGCAAGATGCAAGGATTAATTACATGCCTTCCATTGTTGTGCTAGAATTTGTTTTTTAATCAGCAGATTTAAAGTGTTTCAAGCATTGTGAGGATGTTTGGTGAAGAGAAGCTAGAAAGTAAGAAAGGATAAAGTTTGCTTTCAAGTTCTGCTCCATCGGGAGTTTTGCTGATGCCCGTGAGCACGGCACTTCAGCTCCGATGGGGGCTAAATTCCTCGTCTATAAAATGAGGTCAGTCGTACATGTCCACATTGCAAGGATAAGTGCTCACAACTGCTGAGATGCTACAGCAATCACATATCCACTTGAATTAGATGGCCTCATAGTTGCCCAGAGGAAGCAGTTTGCCAGTTGGAAACTCACTGCATTGAGAGGTTTAGCATCAAAGCAAACTCAGCAACAGCAGTGAATGCTGTGCCGATGGGTACAGAGTGAGGGATGCCATGCTGTAAGGAGACAGAGCAGCAGGTTTTGAAACAGGCAGGTCTAGGTAGTCATGCTGGCAGATGAAGAACAGCACTGAAGGCCAGGACAAGGTTATTTGCTGCTTGCAGTGTGCTTGCTGGAAAGCAGGCTCCAGCCACAAGACAGCACAGATCTTCAACCTGGATAGCAATGAGGAGTGCTTCTGCTGGTTTCTCACAATACAGATTTGAGCTACCTGCAGAACGTGAAGGATGGCAGATGGCAGCAGAAAACATGCCTGACAACAGCATGCTGGGGAGAAGGTACTGCCTGTTCAAGAGGTCTTATCACTGTAAAGAAAACACTGGTTTTCTTCCCGTCAGATCTCATCAAGGAAATTTAGCTACTGTCTTACATGGCACAGAACCCAAAATGTTAAAAACTGAGAAATTTAATCTACACGGATTGAATGGGGCTAAGAAATTCAGGAAAAAAACATGGATTTCTTCAGCCCCACTTGCAGATAAAGTACCAGTGCAGCCCTGGATTTCTGAATGTTGAAAACACTGAAGCTCTGTGCCTCCATCTGGATGGACCAGAGCTTTGGACATCCACTGGTCAGCACAAGAATGACTCATCTTGGTGCAAGTGCTCTCAGTGTGCTGGCTTCTGGCACAAGCGCAGGGCATGCAGCAACACGGCATACAAAATGCTGGTCCTGCAATGCCAGCTCTCTGTTTTCGCTCTAGCCTGCCAAGAGGCCGTGCCAGCAGGCTTACCACGGTCAGGGGACATCTATGGCCAGGAGAATCTCTGACTACTTTTTCATTCTGCAGTCTCCTTCCTTACTGGCCAAAATACTCAATTTCAGGCCCAGAGGAAGCATTCAGAGCTGCATAAACTGCTAAAGCCATTCGCTGTCTTCGGGCATCCAACAAAATGAGGGTTGCAGCACTTCTTTCTTCCCAGACTGGATCATAGAATCCTTTGAGTTGGAAGGGATCCTTAAAGGTTGTCACATCCAACTCAATCCAGCTCTGAGATGTCCAAGGGTTTTGCATATGAACCCCACTTTTCCAACAACTTGCACGAGTCTGAGGCAGACCTGTCCTCCCCCTGACACCCCTCAGTGGCCTGTCCTTGGGCCATGGTGGCATGAACTACCCAAAACCCATGTGGTTCTCACACCTGCTCATCTCACACCCTTGTGAGGGAGACACAGTGGCACCAACATTTCTTACAGCTGTCGTGCACGTGTTCCACTCCCTCTATCCCACACCACCTCTGCTGATACAACAAGAGACTCATGCCCAGAGACAGGTTAAACATGTCACCTTTTGGCAGGGTGTTAGATTTTAGGGGACTGCTTTTAATTTGTCTTTTCCCAGCTCCAGCAGCTACTGACCGCAGCTGACTCTTCATTCTTCTGGATGCCATGGCAGAAAGATGGCTTTCTCCTCAGAATACTCTGCTAGCTGAAGTTTATCCCTGTGAAGTGCAGACAGGTTTCCATGGCTGCTCAGTTTTGCATTTATCTCATTTAAAATTCTCCAGCTGTTTCATCTCCCACTTTGACTCAATCTTTCTAGAGTTTCTCACATTTATTCATATTTCTCCCCGTCTTTCATCGGATTCTTTCTTTAACAAATGAAAACCCAAATAGTTTGGTGTCAGCTGGACAGATTTCACCTCTTGCTCTGTTCCCTCACTTCTCCAAATCGTTAATAAATATTTTCAGTAACACCCCTCCCAAAGCTGTTCCCTGAAATCCCTCCTATTTAACCTCCCTCTGCTCTGAGGACCATTCATTCACTCCAACCCTTTGTATCCCGTCACTTGAGCGGTTTTTGACCCACAAGAGGATGCTGCCCCTTACCCTCTGGATATTTATTTTCCTTCAGAGTCTCCTGTGAGGAACTCCATCAAAAAGCCCTTAGAAAAATCCAAGTAAATTGTGTCCAGAAGTGCCCTTCATACCATTTGCTGGATTAACTCTTTCCCAGGTTTTGGCAAGCTCTGGCATTTCAGTTTTCTGGGTCTGCACCCTACCCTCCTCACTTGTGCCATCAGTTTCCACTGGAGCAGATTTCTGCAGGACTGGGATGCTCTGAGGTGCTCACCCAGAGCAGAATCCCTCAGGATCCCACCAAATCAAAGACCTAAAGCACCCCGGAATGTGGTGTTGTCTTATCACAGGGAAGGATTTTATAATAAGGACAAAATTGTGGAGTCCAGATGATGCTTTCCACTTTCATAAAACTGATCTCTTTTACAGAAAGTGTATTGGGAAAAGTTACTTCCTTCAGTTACTTTCAGATTTATATTAGTTTTCTGTATCTCCTTTTTGCTGTTTTTGTTTCCTTTTTAAGTTTCTGCTTATGTCAGAGCTTGCTTGTTATTTTCGTGTTTTTGTTTAAGCTCCATACTGGAATCTTTTAGACAATCATAAAAAAAAAAAATCTCTTTCAAATGAAAAAAACCAAACAAAACCAACCACAACATCATAGATTTGAAAAAGAAATATGAATTAAATTCAAGGATAAAAGGAAAATGTATTATTATTTTGCAAAACAGATGAACTTTACATTTTTAGGCACAGGATGGAGATGCAGTTAGAATTGAAACAAGGCATTGTGATTTCTTGGTGTGTAAGATACTGGTAAGGTATTTATTTGAACATCATCTTTAAGTCTGGTGTTCAGCTTTTAGAAGGATGTTAAAAACTGAATGTGTGAGCAAAAGAGTTGCAAAAATTATTGGAGGCCTGGAAAAAAAACGGAGTGTGAAGGAAGTTATTCTACTCAGCTTACCAGAGTGAAGGGTAAAAAGCAATTTGACCCATAGGTATCCACCCAGGAGGATGGTATTTGATATTACAGTGCTCTTTAATTGAGCAGACAAAGCAGAATGAGTTCCAGTGGCTGGAAGATGAAGCTGGAAAAATTAAAGGTGGAAATAAGTTCAGCTTTTTTTTTTTTTTTAAACAGGCAGAGCAATTAACCACTGGAGCAATTTACAAGAATGGAAGAGGTTATCTATCATTCAAGGTCCTGAAGTCAGGACTGGATGGCTTTCTGAAGTGCACGTCCCACGTCAGTGCCCAGTTGTGAGCACCGTGCAGGACTGCAGTAATGCCACGGATCAGATCCTGCAGGATGTCAAAACCAATTATCATAATTGCACTGTCTCACTTAAATTCCTTGAATCTCCACAGTCCTTTCTCCACTGCCCTTCTAAGACATGCCTATTAGCATCCGCACTGCAGAAACCTTTTTAGGTTGAAAATAGACACAGAAGAAGAATTTCCACCATGTCCTTTTTCTCCCTTCTCCACCTTTGGGAATGTAGAGGTAGCTCTGACTCTCATAGTCATGCCCACCACCCAAGGCACCTTTCCCTACCAGTTTTGGCTTGACCGCACATGCATGGAAAAGCTCCATTTTCAAGGCTGACAGTGGCTGATCCCTCCCTGCCCATCACCTCCCACCAACCATCAGCTCACTCCTAATACATACCCCAGAACAGATTTTTCAGAATCAGCCTTCAATGTGGGTAATGTTTGTGAATTCCCTTCACCATGTTCTCCTCTGCCGTGATGCTCACCTCACCCCAATACTGACAAACCATGGCTGTCTGTGCCCTAAGATCACTGCCTGAACACAGTCTCATTGTTTTCATGCATTTCCCCCTTATGTTTTTTTGCCTTGCATTAGGAAAGCAAGCTTTTCATATGAACACCAAACTGACCAGACTGAGGCAACCCAAACAGCCTCTTACTCTTGCAGCTTCTCTCTGACAAAGGCTGCAGAGGGTAAGAACAGGAAGGAGACACGCTCCTGTGCACCAGGTTTCCAGGGAACTCTCCTTGTTGTGTGCTTTACAGAACACCTCCAGAGGCGGTCTGCAGTGCCAGTTCCTTGGGGGCATCACCATATATTACCGCAATTATTGCAATTATAATAATTATTATTCTGTCACTAAGATTTCAGCAATTAATTTTTCCACTATCTAGTTTAAGGCACTTTCTTTCTACCAGATGCTGATCGCAGCAAGAGCAAGGTGCAGTGTCTGCTGCTGGTCAGAGTCTGCTTTAACTCATAAGGCACTGTGGAGTCAGCTGTCTGGGACAGCACAGAGCTGGATCTCCCTCACCTGAAAGATGAAGCTGGTAGCATGACTTCCGTGCTCCCAAGCAGGCATGACCCGAGTCTGGGGACATAGAATAACATTTTCAGCAAGCTGGACCAGGAGGGCTGAGCTAGAATGGTTCAAAGCCAGGACATCCAGGACACCAGGCTGTTTTATCAAATTAACATGAAGAGTGGGATAATGCAGGATTCATCTTTATGCAGCCAAAGGCTACGTGTCTTTGCTAAAGTACTCATCTAACAGCCCACAGAGAGCCCGAGGAGCAGATCATCCTATCCTCAAGCAGTGTCTGATCCGTGCTTCAACTCATCTTTGGAGGTCCTGTTTTTCTCCACTGATTGTAGAGAAGCCCAAGGGGTTCGTTTAGACCAAACACGTGGTTGAAGTGGGAGGAGATCAAACCTGACCTTCATGTTCTCAGCTGTAGGTCTGATGATAAGAAACCTTGATATGTGAGAAGGATCCATCAATTCAGTGGTTTGGGAACCACCAATTCAAGATAACTGAAGGAAGGGGAAAGCCCGCAGTGGTTTCCTCTCATCTCCCACCGTCAGGTGACACTAATAACACACTGCTGTGGCATAAATGAATGCACAGTATCCAGATCATCTTTCTGAGTGACAGCTCTGAGACCTAAAATGAGTATCAGTTGGACAAGTCCATTGAGAAGTATTTAGCAATTTCCATTTGCATCAGCTGGAGCTGACTTACACCATATTCGGGATGTAACATTAATCTCATACAATGAAATGCTCTTTCCTCGGGCATGACTGCTGCTCCCATTAATAAGCCCTCTTCTATTACAAGCTCTATTGAGGAATTTCACATCCAGGCCAGCAAACCTTAAAATGAAGGCAGGGAACTATATCTCAGAAAGCAGTGACTCTTGAAATGACTGAAGGTTCATAATAGATATTCAGTTCACTGAGGGCTGTCTTTGCACTGCTGTGAGGAAGGGAATAAATGATATCTTCGAATCTTTCAGCAACAAGACAGTAGGCAGGAACTAGAAGATTACTGTTATCTCCACACTTAATATTGTGTCCAATTCTGGGTTTCTGCTTTCAAAAGGGAACTTTAATTAATTAGAAGAGGATGAGAAAATTGCTGCTGTAATGACTTGATTTGGGAGAAGGTTGTCTTCTAGTGAGAAATTCACTTATGTTATTTATCCAAGAGAAGATTAAGAGGCAATTTGGTCATGGCCTATGGGTCTGGGCATTGAAAAAAGGTCTGGGGAAATAAATGGTACTTTGATCTATTGGGAAAAGGCAGATAAATATCCAGTGGTAAGAAGCAGAAATACAGTCACAGTGGGAAAGGAGTGCAAAAAGTGAGGGGATAACCAGAGGGGTTATATTGGGTGTCCCTCACTCACATTTAAATCGAATCTGGGGTTGTGCTCTGGTGCACACAAATATTGCTTGACTGATGTAGAAATTAGTGGGGTGGGTCTTTGCTCTCCTCACTGCTCTTGGTTGTGTTGGATTCTTTAATTGGATTCCTAGGGCTACAAACCATTGCATTACTTCTGTGAGAGTAGATATAAAGTCCATCTCATCTACAGCAGTATGAGATAACGGCACAGAAAAGAGTCTGCCATTTGGGAACCATATCTATTGGGACAGTATCTGTTCATTAAAAGACAATACTAAACTATGACATATCTACTCTCTTGACTGTTTCTTGGTCATCCATGGAAACAATTACAGAATCACAGAATGGCCAGGGTTGGAAGGGACCTCAAGGATCACGAATCTCCAACCCCCCTGCCACACTCAGGGCCACCAACCTCCTCATTTAATACTAGACCAGGCTGCCCAGGGCCCCATCCAACCTGGCCTTGAACACCTCCAGGTGTTCAACATCCACAGCATCCACAACCTCTCGGGCAGCCTGTTCCAGCACCTCACCATTCTCTCTGTAAAGAACTTCCCTCTGACATCCAACCTAAATCTCCCCTCCCTCAATTTTGGAGAAGAATTAAAAAATGGACCAAAATAAAGACAAAAAACATCTTCATTTGAAATTCAGGTGAAACACAAAGGGCCAGCTTCTGCAAGGTCCACCAGTAAGGGCCATGTTCAAGGCTATATAGACCAGGGGCAAGGTCTCTATCATTTCAGTAAGCTTTTTGCTTATCCTGCTTTAGCAAAGATTCCACTGCTGAAAAAAAGGACAATAAACATATTTTTTCTTATTGAACCCCTTAGCTGCTGACAAAGATGCAAGAGGCTGCAGGATGGAACTCCACAGTGGTCCCAGGGTAAAGGGTCCCAGTAAATGCATTTTGGAAAGGCTCTGGTGTACCAAGGATGGAAGGCTGGGAGAAAAATAAGAGCCAGGTCAAGTGAAGGTGGTCGAAAAAAAAAGATGGAGAGGGAGGAAATAGACCGTGTATACATCTTCATGAGGAATAAGTACCTTCTCTTTCATCTAGCAGGTACCAGCCAGAAGCAGCAACTAGCCTTTAAAGGCAAGCAAAATTCAATTCAGAAGGAAAGCACACGTTTCTCACAGTGAGACTGATTAACTGCCAGAATGAACCACGAGGGAAGCAGTGGCTGCTTTCCCAGCCCTGCTTGCACGCTGGTCTGCCTGAGACCTCAAGCAACCACATGTGGATCCAACACACGGTGGAAATGAGAGGTGAGGGATCGCCTCCTAGTCGACAACAAGGGGGAAGAGTGAGTGATTGCACGGCCTTCTTTGCTTTTTCAAACACAGTCAAGATTTTGTAAGTGGGAACGCTCGAAGGCATTTATTTCAGCATGTTCTGCTTAGTTACAATTGCATAATGAAGTCCTTTTAGGAGTAAATGTTTCTGTTTAGTTCAATAATAGAGCTTCATTAAGAGTCTTTATAGACCAAAAGGGGAAGAGTAACCCAATCAAAGGTTTCTGATGAAGAGAAAACAGCGAAGTAGGAAAATAGGTTTACTGTGTGAGCCCATTCCCGGCACTGAACTGAAATGTAGTTACTTCTCTTGCTCACAAGGACGTTTAGTGATGATTTGCACAATAAAAATGTGCACAAAAGCAGAGGTAGGTGTGCAAAATATGTCCAAAAGAAAACTGTGGGACAAAAATTGCCACTGGAAAGGACCTCCTAAGCTGCTACAGTCACTCATCTGCAAGAACCAAAGACTCTAATCCCATTACGAAACTTATCTTTCCTGATGGACAAAAAAGCTTTCTTCCATCAAACGTCTATTCTGATGGAAATCTTTGTACCAGAACTGTGTCTCACAAAGGGCCAGGGTGCAATCTAAGCCTTTGATGTTGTGTTTGGAGTATAATGAAAGGCATTAATTTGAATAGAATTATTGAAATGGCATGTCTGTTTCTGCTATTAATAGAAAAGAGTCTTAAAACAATGAGCAGCAGAGATGGGGTCTATTGCAGCGAACAGGAACAAAGGCAGAGCATTTTGCTTTGGTTGTTGTGTTACGGGAATGGCCTGAGGTCAATAATGTGCTAGGCTCTGTACAGAGCAGAAATGACAAACCTTACGGGAGGCTGCAAGAGAAAATATGGGGAGTTGGGCTCTGGCTGCAGATCTCAACCAGCTTGGGAGCTGTGGGGCATTAAATGAAGCTGGCACAGAGAAAATTCAAAATAAATCAGAGGCGATGGTCTTCATTTAGTTGGAGAACTCCATGTCAGAGAATGCTGAGGGTGCTATAGGTTTACCTGTGTGCAAGGGGAAACTGAATTAACTGAGTTATTGAAAAAGAGATGCATTGAGGATGGAGACCTGAAGTCTCAAATAGTATTAGCCTGGCAAGAGTGCAGAAGAAGAGCATTATATCTGCTCGTCCTGATGTTATGTCTTCCCTGCGCATACGTTTTTGTGAGGATTCTGAAATATCTGAATTTTGATCTGACTTAATAAAATTGTTCTGGCAGTCTTGAGTTCCTCTGATCCCCGAGTCTAGTGCAGTAGTATTTGTATTTTTGTATCTGTGCAGCTCTGTGTAGTAAACTGAAAATCAGAGAAGTGGGTGGAATCTTCTGTGGAAAAAAAAAAAAAAAAAAAAAAAGAAATAACAACCCTTTCCTGGGGCTTGAATTTGTAATGAATTTTCTCTTTTCCTTTTGTGTTTGCTCACAGGGAACAGGATGGCAGAGAAATGAAGTGACACGTGCCCATATGAGGGGGTAACCTGGGAGCAGAGCCGGCAAGGTGCTATGAAGCAGTACAGGCTTTTCTGTGCTGGTTTCCCAGGGATGGAATACACGCTGAAGAACACTGTCTGCATGGGCTGAAGTGAGACACCTCCTCTGGGGTCCAGGAGGAGACCGAGACAGCCTCTAGAGAGATGGCAGAAATGACCTTACCATGTGGTGCAAGACTGAGCCCAACAGAAGCCAGGAATTGCTCTCAGGAAGCAATTATCTATCAATCATCTAGTGGTATATGCTCCAGGTCCCAGCAATGCTGGTGGGAGCTATTCAGATGAAATAAGAACAGCAGGGTCCTCAATAGGAGCTTTTTGCATCCCTAAGTGGGACAAATTTTTCCCCAGGACCATCCAGCCTCTCCACAGAGCTGGATGGTTGAGTGCAGTATGATGCACCTTTGATAAACGGGCAGGGATGTCAGTGGCAGCATGGAGGTTGAGGGTATGCTGGGAGAGGACTCTGGAGAAGGTCCACTACCGAGGGCTGCCTTCCCCCAGGGTTTCCTCCTCCTCTCTGCCATGCATGATGCAAGATGACCTGCACAAAGGTGCTCGGAGGGCCCTGTACAGCTTTGTTTGCTCCCCAGGGCAGAAGAATCCAGGCTTGCCTTGTCCTTACCTCCTTTCCAGCTCCAGCTGGAGAGACTCAAGAGTGAAAACAGCCCAGGATGCAGTCAGAGAGCAGAGAAACCAGGACTGCAAGGCACAGAAGCAAGTGACGGAGATGAGAGCCTGGTTAGCATTGGTTGGATGGATACTGAGCATCGTGATCTAGTACCTGTTTCAGTGGCTGACAACCTTGCCTATGGCCGAGGGCTTTGAACTAGATGGTCTCTGAGGTCTCTTCCAACCCAAATATTCTATGATTCTATGAAAACTGAAGCTGTGAGATGGGAGAGACAAGAAGCAGGCCAGACCAGGAGGCAGCACTGCGTCTTCTGATCTGATTTTCATTTCTGAGAAAAGCAGCAATACTCCCATCCTTGTGCTGAGGTATTCTTTCCTATTTTTCCACTGACATCAATGGCAGTTTCTCCTTCTCTAATGGGACAGAAGGTTTGCATCAATGGGAAGGGGCAGCTTGACCACTAGCAGTGGTGCGTGTGCAGCTGCTCTGTGCTTTTACCAGCTGAGGCAAGCAGGATCCTGCCTGCCATCCCTGTGTGTGAGCCAGCCCTCCTCCCTTTGGTCCAGATACTCTTGGCCACTGCATGCAGTCCTTACCCCCTGGGGAGTTGCCGCAGTAGCAGAATGTATTTCTTCTCCACTCTGCAGAAGCAATACAGCCCAGACTCCCTGCTTGAAAACCCTGAGCTGCTATCACTCCTGCATCACCACTGCTTTTGTATGCTGCTTTGCTAGCCAGAGATGTGAGCGTCTCAGGGCATTCAGGAGCTGAGAACGAACTCCAGTGTGGTGTGCATGAGGTTGAGCTGGGAAACTGGAAGCAGGAGAACTGCCTCAGCCTGCCTCGGTACAAAGCTGCTGCACCTCCTAAGGACACAGGTCCAGAGTGACACAGCACAGCCCCTTGGTCCTGCTGTGTGCACGGCGCTCCATCCCTGCCCATCCTGCAGCCAGACCTGCTCCTGCATGCCTTTCCTTTACTGTACTTAGCCCTCAGCTGCTGTTATTCACAAGGATGCTCTGAAGCAGGGCTCTGTGTAGTTTTTTTTGAGGGGGGGCACATAGGTCTGAGTGGCCTGACATAAAGCAGATGCAGAAGCATGCTTTGCCTGAAAAATTTGCAAGCTTCAAACTTCCCCCTGCTCCCTTGCCTGGCTGGCCAGCAGCTGGCTTCTCACACCCTTTCAGAGTCAGCAGAAGGGGCTGGAAACCAATGCAAAATGGCTGAGGCCAGTGAAGTTTTTAACAGAGTCAAACTGAGCCTCTGCAGCTGAGGTAGGCAGATAGATCGTACCAGGAGTTTATTTAGAGGTTCATCTATTTGCTTGTGCTCAAATGGAGACATAACAAGGATGGATCTCTGCAGTCTCCCTTCCTTCCCCTTCCCTGAAACCTGCGTTTGCAGAGGAAACTGTAAGACCTGCATCCTGCTGTGAGCCTGGTTCTGGGTGCAGCAGTGCTGGCACCATAGTAGGGCCTATTGTTCCACCTCTCCCTGTCCTGAACTTGTGGAAAGAGGGAGGCAAAGCCCTCCAAATGAACAGGCTTCAAGCAGGTATTCCATCTATTGATTTTTCTGCTGGCCTTTTGGCCTGCAGGGTTCACATGTTAAGTAGCTCAGCTATTTAGTCACAGGGGCTATACATAAAACAAACATGTTATGATTTTTCACAAGATTGCAGCCGCCAGAAGCTTTAAGAAAACAAAGCACCAAGCAGCCCCTATGTCCCCAGGACATACACAGAGAGAGCCAGGCTGAAGCCTACAGACATTTCTCCAGCAGCCATACAGGAGAACCATTCCTGCCATCCCTGCATGATTTCCCCAGATGTGTTTGCACAGCTGGTCTTGAGGCCAAATGATGAACTGGAATAAGGGAGTCAGTCTGGCTTACGTAGAACTGCTCGAGAGTATTTCCTTATTGCTGTATATACACCTATGCAAGCATCTCTCTTTGTTTCATTTCCCTGACTGAATTCATTGTGTGGTTTCATGATGATGGAATTCTTTCCCCTAATTTCCATAATTTGCCATGAACAGCTACTGAGATCTGTTCTGGCCTGACCTTAAGTCAGCATCTCCTCTGACACATTCCTGTGGATGGTGTTTGATAACCAAACACATCTCTCTCCAAGAGGAGTGCTCTCATCTTCAGCATAAATTTATTTTTTCACTCTGCTTTTATCTCCTCCTTGTGCAGGAGAGCTGGGGTACAAATTTTATTTGTGTCAGCTCTTTCAGGCAAAACCTGTTGGAGTTAAATACAGGAATCACCCAAAACGCCTCATCGCAGGGGCTGAAGCTGCGAGCCAGGGGCAGCCTGCTACCCTTGAGGGCATATGGAAAGAGAGGAGGCAAATGAGTGCCAAGAGGCAAATCTGCAGCCAGGCTGGGAAACGTTGCTACAGGCAAGGAGCAGAGCTTTGTGCCGGCTGCCTGAAGTCAACAGGGGAACATCAGGAGCTGCTGAAGGTCAACTGCTCTAAACTCCTTTTTCCATTGCCAGAAGCATTACCAAGAGACAGATGTAGGTGAGTGTTTTGGCTGAGGATTCAAGGGTGCTGTGTTCTCGATCCTGCTGCCAGCTGCTCCCCGGTGCACTCTTTGTCATGCTCACAGCAGAGCATGTCACTGTGCCTCACAGGGCTCCGTGTGCAACCAGAAGTGGCTGCTTGGATGCAGGGGTTGAAACCTCAGCCAAGAGCAAAACAGCTGCTTTCTCCTACCTGCTGGTACCTACCGTCCATGCTGTAAAAGCTGCCACACAATAAAATTGCTTCTACCAAAATTACTGCTCAGAGAGAGCACCGGGGATTTAGCAGAGGGAGAACTGTGCACCACTGTTTGACATCTTTGCTTCATCTGGGACTCCATCTCCTTTTTGTAAAACAGGAGTTTGCAGTCATCCTTCGGGGTCCTGCACTTTGGTTGGTGATCCTCCTGTTGCTCAAACTGGGCGGGAGGCAGAAGGTTAGGAGCTGCAACTGAGTGGATCTTCTTTGGGTTGGAAAGATGGGGGGTGGGGGGCAGGCTATAAAAAAGAAGGGGACAGACTTTTTAGCAGGAGGTGTTGTGATGAGACAGATAAATGGTTTCAAACTAACAGAGTGAAGATTTAGATTGGATATAAGGAAGTTTTTTTACAATAAGGATGGTGAGGCACGGGAACAAGGTGCCCAGAGATTTGGTGGCACCCCATCCCTGGATGGAGCTCTTAGCACCTGAAGGAGCTGTAGGTGTCTCTGCACATTGCAGGGGAGTTGGACTAGATGTCCTTTAAAGGTCTCTTCCAGCTTAAGTGATTTTGTGATTCTATGTGTGAATTACCACCACGTTACACCTGAGCTTTGCAGTCCTCCCCTCCTCTGCCTGATGATCACTGCAACATCCCAGAGACTTCTCGCTCTTTGCTTTCCCCAGCTCTGCTCAAATGTGTTGGGAGTGGTCTGAGTGCTCTGAAGTGATGAGGAGGCACAGGAGCCGGGTGCATGGCAGTGGGTAAAGAGAGTGCTACATTCTTTAAGTGGGGGAGATGGCAATGTGAGACATGGCAGGAGAAAAACCAGGGACAATTTCAGCAAGACAGGTGGTAAACTGCAATTTCAGATCCCATGAAAGCAAGGGAAGAGCAAAAAAAAAAAAAAAAAGAGAGAGAGAGAGAGACTGAGAAGTCTGAATTATTTCCTCTTTTGGAAGCTTAATCTTTCATCTTCTCCGAAGTATTTGCATAATCTTTTTTATTTGTTTTGTTTGGTTTTGCTTCGGTAGGGGATTTTTTAAAAATGAAACCTTTCTTGCCTGTGCTACCTTGGCAGTCTCTGAGCACTAGCATAACGTTTTGTGTTTGCTGTCATCAGAAAAATTGAGCTCCTGCTCCTGGGAACCTTGCAGCACAATTACAACCAAAGTCCTGGAGGAGAGAGTTGCTAGGGACAAGGAGGTCCCCATTTTTGGCTGGAGGTGTTGTCCCCATGGAGCAAATTCCACCTGTCAAATCCCATCCCCAGCTCTTAGACACCTGCACATCCCTACAGCCCATCCCTGTGGGACCATGGAGGGTTTAAACATCTGGGTTTAAAGCTGAGGGCTCCGTGTTCAGGCAAGAGATGTGCCCCATGGAGATATGTTAGAGGCAGATCTGCAGGTCTCTGGCTCAGTCTGTTTCTTCCGATCAGAAAGTATTGAACCCCAGACGCTGTGAGTGAAGGTTATGCCAGAACATTTCGACCAACTACAGAGATCTCTCACTAAGCCCCTCCGGCACAGTGCTGGGCTGAGAAAGACAAAAAAAAAAAATCCTAAATAAAATGGAGACATTTCATTTAGAAATTTTGCTGAAACCTAGCATTCAGACTCCTTCTGAAGCAAATGTGATTAAACATCCCCTCTCTAGTTTGGAAACGTTTGCCAGATTTCATCTGGAAGATCATTATCCCTCTCCCCATGCATGTTTGCTGAGGAGCAAGCTGTCTACCTCCCCCCATCATGCAGAAAAATCAGAGCATGGCAGTGCCATACCACTGTCCTTGTGTCTGGGTGCTGGGACAGACCTGCTCTCAGCCTCTCTGTTCAAAGAACCACAGCCATAGAACCACAGAATGGCTTACGCTGAAGGAGACCTTAAAGCCCCAATCCCCTGTCATGGACTGGTTGCCCCCACCAGCTCAGACTGCCCAGGGCCCCATCCAGCCAGTCCTTGAGCACCTCCGTGGATGGAGCACCACAGCTCTGGGCAGCAGTGCCAGCACCTCACTGCCCTCTGAGACAGGAATTTTTTCCTAACATCTAACCTAAATCTACCCTTAGTTCCCCTATGTGCACATAAACATGGCGGAAATCTCCAAGTGACAAACTTGCAAACACAACTTGAGAATGGAAGGCCACTTCCAAAGGGAAAATTGTGTTAAATTGATTAAAAAACAAAATAAATAAAAGAAAAAAAAGAAAAAAAAAAAAAAAAACCCAAACTCTTGAAATAAAAGTGAGCAGTTTTCCAGCTCATTGGTTGCCTTGTAGCAGAACAGGATGTGTGCCCTGGTGGCCAGCACAGAGAAACCCCAGCCCTTCAGATCTTCATCACCCCAACCTGATGGGAATATTTATTCTGTGTTGACAGCAGCGTGCTCCGGTGTGGGAGCTAATATTAATTACATGACAAACACATCCTTGGCCAGTGATTTGCATGCGGCCTTCCATCAGACAACTCAAGGTCCTGCAGAAGAGGAGCGGATCCCCTCCCTGCTCCCTGCTGCATGATGAGTGATCCTGGCACGACGCCTGATGCTGTGACCTTCGGGAAGGTCTGAGCTTGTCTCCAACCCCTGCATACCCAAGCAGGTGATGGGATTGTCCTCTTCACTTTGGAGGATCTCTTGTGAAATGCTTGCAGGGGTTGCCACCACCTCGCAGGCTGCTCCTTCAAGCAGTGCCGTATTTACGGCTTTATAGCCTACAAAGAGCAGCTGGCACCTCGTCCCACGGAGAGAATCTCTAGCTCGCAGGCTGATTTACGGAGCGTGTCTTCCTCTTCTCAATAAAAATTACAAACAGCACCAAAAAGAGGGAAAGAAAAGTGAGTGATTCTCCTCGTTTTGGGCTCTACTGTCATAACTGACAGGTAAAAAGGAGGATGGGAAAATACCTGCTGAGAGTGAGGGAAGATCTACTGAGCTGAGATCCATCTCAATTCCTCGTGAGGTTATCAGTGCCTTGGTGATCAGACTACGAAAATAACGTATTGTCGGAGCCAGGTGCCAGCAGAGGAATAGCCCAGCAATACCAGGGCTCAAACAGAAACAAATCTGGTGTGTTTGGAGTGACCCAACCGAGGGATATCTGATCCCAGAGCTGTCTCTTATTTTGCTTATCCATTTTATTACCCTTCATTTCGTTCATGCCTTTCACTGCCAGAAGACAGAGAAACGGCACCGTGAAATCCTCTGGCTCAAGGGGATCTGTGTGGAGATGTTCAGGATATCTTATGATTTTTTTCTTTCCTTCCAAAATAATAAATAAATTCTGATTTCTTAGAATGAAAACTTGCCTTGGGAAATGGTTGGGTTTGATGGATTTCCCATCTTAGAAAGTAATCGTTCCCAATACCTTTTGGAATTGTAAAATGAAGGATCTCTGATTTCTTTCACTGCTCACTTAGAAATGCAACCCTTGGGTAACAGAAATGTTTGAGGCAAGAGCAAAGCAGTTTGCAATGACAGGGCTGAAACACTTCGATTATACTAAGCCAGTCTTGAAGGATTATTATTCCAGTTCTAGCCCAATCTGGAATAGACATTTTGTTTATTTTCCTTTTTTTTTTTTCTTTCTTACTTTTTTTTCCTTTTTCCTATCTTAAAAATGTTCGCAGGTGGGGGAAATAGCTTTGTGCAAAGCTCCTGTTCTGCTAGAGTCCCATAATCTGTGCAGACATATATATATATATTATATATATAGGATATATTACTGATAGGAAACCACATTAAGGCAGAAGACCAAGAAACAAAGGGTTGTTTCATTAGAGAGGAGCTATCTGTGCCCTAGTGATGTTAAATTTGGGAAAGCCATGGCTGAAGCAGGAGAGACAGAAAATGATTAGATGCATTAAATCAGGTGTGTTGTCTCAGAAAGAATGGTAATGCTCTGGAACAGGCTGCCAGGAACAGGGAAGTGGTAGATTCACTGTCCCTGGAGGTGTTGAAGAAACACAGAGATGTGGCACTGAGGGATTTGTTTAATGGGCATGATGGAATGGGTTGGTGGTTGGACGAGAGGTTTTCCTCTAAGGAAAACCTAAGGTTTTCCACAACCTTAATGATTCTACTGTTCTTTGGGGGTGGTGGGACAAACCTTGGTGACTTGAAAATAGGTATAAATCATTTGTGTGAGTTGGCCTAGGGAGTCCTTAAAAGATGTCTGTCATCCAAAAATGTATTCTCACATTAGGTTTTTTTCCTTAAAATCTCTGCCTCCAATATCAATATTTGCTTTCAGGTATCCCTGAGTTTCTCTGCTATAAGTTGGGATTTAAGACCTACAGCCCCAACTCTGAGTTCTCAATAGAGAAATTTTTTTTCTCAAGAGAAGTGTGAAGATTTTGGTCTCACCTGCCTCTCCACCAGGACACAGTCCTGGTCGTACTGGAAGCACTGCAGAGTGGATGCAGGGCGAGACTTAGCTGCAGCTGAATGGAGCCTCCCCATCAGTCACAGCGAGAGATGATGTTTGTCCAGGCACAGTTACCAGATACCTCATCTAGTCAAGGCAGAGTGCCGCCAAATAAAAAGGAGGGAGTAGGGGAAGATGTTGGCTGCTGCAGATGGCACACTGGAAATCCCATTGTCAGGTGATGGAATAGAAATAGAAAGGGAATGCTGAAACATGGAGAGAAGAAAGAGAAAAATCTGAGAATGAAAGAGGATGGCAGCTGCTGGGGCAGGGTGGCTTTGATGGAGAAAAGACATACGCAGTTGCAAAGATTCCTCTCCACCTTCATGTGTGACAATTCATATGAATTATTTAATGAGCAGATTTACATATTTTCAAATAATTTTCAATTCTCTCCTCCGCTGCTTCTCATGCTGTTGTTGCTGGAAGCTGCTGCTGATCTTGGAGCTCTTTTGGGGTAAGGATTTATAAGAGATGCTTGCTGAGAGACTGCTGTTCCTTCCAGGAATGTGCCGAGAGAGGGACAGGCCCATGGAGGGGATGAGATTTCTCTTGGGACTGCAGCAATGCCCCAGTTCCCAGGCAAAACACTTGCAGACTCCATGCTTCTTAACTCTGAGGAGGGAAGGTGAGCCTAGAGGGGTACAAGAACCAGAAGGACTGAAGCATGAGGGGGGTTGGGATACTTCCTAGCTTTCTATAAATATGTCCAAGGAGTAAGCACTATGGAGGGAGGAGAGCTATTTCAGCCAAAGGACAGTTCTGGCACAAGAACAAATGGATATGAACTGGCCACGAATAAACCAGGCTGAAAATTAGTTGAGGACTTTGAACCATTAAAGCAATCACGTTTGGAGTGGCCGCCCGGTAGGAGGCAGGGGGGCAGAAATCCAAAGAGCTTTTAAGAAAGTGTGGATTCTAGCTCTAAAAGGGCATCATGATGTCCATTGGCTGCAACAGCAAGGATTGGATTTGGCAAGCCTGGAAGTCCTTGCCAGAAGTGTGCTTGAGTTTCAGGCATTTGGAAGTTTTGACTTCTTTTTGTAGATGAATATGTCTTCATGAGCAAAAGCAAATAAATTCTGCTGGAAAAATATACTTGGACACTTTTCAAGATGTTTTAAGAGTGGAACTCAGCAGTTGAAAAGCCAGCTCTCACCTCCCAGTCATTGCTGTAACAGCGTGGGCTGTCCTGTCCAGATGGGGGAAGACGATGAATGAGGATGTGATGAAATGTCACCAACCTGCGGGCTCAAATTGATGTGGCACCTCTGGGTAGTGCTACCTGGGATGTAGAAGGTTCACTCTTGGGCAAAAAAAGTGTTCCACTAGAGGAAACTTGATGGTGGAAGGGACTCAGCCAAGTTACTGCAGCAAACAGATCTCTGCCACTGTGTTAATAGCCCGCTTATCAGAGGCTCTGGTTCATGTTCCCAGACCAACATCTGATTCCTGATCTGCTCCAGCTGATGCTTTTTTTCCCACTATTTCCCACCAGGATCTGGTCCAGCTCAGCTCTGAATTCAAGCTAACATCAGGATAGGGATGTGGTGATATTCCTTCCAACATAGAGTATGACCAACTGCAAAGTCCAAGGACAGTGAGATTGATAATAAAGCTCTCTCAGACATCCCAAACCCATGCAGGTATCCTTGTAACTAAAATCCACAATATGGGTTCCCCACAACCCTTTCACATCATTTATTCTTGAACTCCTGTAAATGTTTTGTATCAACAGTATCATACAGTAAGGACTTCTATAGGCAAATGATATGTTGTTTAGAAAGATCTACCTTAATTTATTTCCAGCCTGCTACCTGTAGTTTTCATTTGATGCCTCCTAGTTCTTCCATTTTAAGGCATGGCAAATACCTTTCTTTCAACTTACTGTTTGGTTTGCAGTTCTTAAATCTAAGTCTATTTGATTTTCTTCATACTGTTGCAGTTCTAGTGCTTTGCTTGCTGTTTTTGCCCCTCTCCAAATCTTCTCTTATGCTTCTCATTGTGGGGGAGCACCACAGATTCAAACACAGTGGCACCAAAAAAGACCAATCTGAAAGCAGCATAAGACACATAGAATGCACTTACAGTCTCCAAGACATGTTGGAGAAGATGAACTTGAGGTCATGGAGACCAGAGAGGAGCTGCACTGACTGTGGAGTTGATGGACCAACCGAGTGCTTTGAGATGTTGAGTCTACTTGGCTCCACCAGCAGGATCACCTTCATAGATGGGCTCCAATTGAACCTCCGAGGCTAGCTCTAGAGCACTAACTCCCCACCTGTGGAAGCTGGCTGAATTCCATTAAACTCTCTGTCCCTTTGGAGCCAGAAATACATCTATCCGAATTCATCCCTAACAGTCTATGTTCAGTGTAGTCAGGGTGACGTGGCCACTACTGTGGTGGGAGGCCTGAAAACAGTTATCACGGCTCTCCTACACGTCTCCCACACTCCTTCCACTGGTGAAGCTCTTTGTTTGGACCCATCATTTCTGACATATGACTGGAGAAACAGCAACTGCCACAAGTGCTCAAGCACTGTAATTTAGTGCCCTGGTTGCTGGGCAGCAATTTAAACTACTATAATTTCAGAGGAGCCACAAAGGAACCCTTCTCTAATTGAGTCTTTTCACTCCATTTGCCCAAGAATACATGTAGAGGGGACAATGAGCCACTACAGGAAACAACAGTGTAAGAAGTTGTTGGAAAGAGAGAAGAAAGAGTCAAAGCTGCTTGTAAATGGACCGCAGATTTGAACATAACAACAGCATTTCACAAAACCTCATATGAAGATCAGCCTCCTTTAACACATTTTTTGACAGCTCCTGGTTAAAAAAAAATAAATAATTTAAAAAAAGGAGGAAGGAGGTGAAGTAAATAAGCTACAGTAATTCTCCCTGTTGCAAACTGCTTTCTGGTTTATGGAGATGAAGTGAAAGGAAATATGAAGCAGAGACGGCTACGAGCTCCTTGCCTCAAAGGAAGCAGAGGACGAAGTCTCACATAAACTCCTGGTTAAAGCTACCTGTGGTGTGCGAGCACAGCCTTGGGGCAGGGCTGTGTCCCACCACCCGTATCCATCACCTTGAGACCACTTCTGCTTTGAGTCTGTAGCAGCAGAGGAAGTCAGATATGCGCCTGCACCTCAGCCCATGTCGTTTGTGTTTCCTTCTTAATACAATCCTTGCTTCTCGCCCTCCCCTCCTGCTTCTAGCCCTCAGGATTCTCTCTAGCCTCCATCCGGCATGCCTTGGCTGCTTCTGAAAATCCTAATTAAGAGCAGTTGCCCACCAGTCCCCCCTGAGACCAGCGCAATCCAGTTCAGGGGTGAGCATCTTTTCAGTATTCATCAAGCTTCATTCTTTGGCACTTGGCGACAATTTCATCTTCCTCTGGGGACACAAAGGAAGGAGGGATGATATTGCTGTAAAGAGATGCTAATCGTCCTATGGGGATCTCCAGAAGAAATCATGGAGACCTTTGTTGCGGGATGCCAGGTCTTGTTGTCCTCGGCTCTTTGTTTCTCCACTGATTTCTGAAAGATGCCGGGCGGGCAGGGAGGGAGGGTAGAATTTATAACGATATTGAAGGGCAAGAGAAGGGCAGAGCTTAATTTTGAGACACAAAGAGTGCTACGAGCTGTTTTGAATTGGGTCTGCCTTTTTACTGCAAATGCATGCAGTGCCAAGATGGTGGGGATGGATGGGGATCTGCTCTCACCCCCATCAGTAGGGTGAGTACTTTTTTTACAATTATGATTTCTGGTTTCTGGCTTGGTGAGAGCTGCATACGGATCAGATGGGCCCCCGAGTGTCTGGAAAGCTCTGGCTGCACAACAGTGTTTCCTCTTCTGGAGTTTTAAGAGGCGCTCAGGGAGCCTCTGGAGGAACATGTGGAGCCAGGCGTGGAAGAAGGATGCTTCTGGATTGACAGTGACTGATGGCTTATGCTGTGTGGGTCTCTTGCAGCGGTGCCAGCAGCAGAAACCACCTCCTAATGACAGAACCCAGGGGCTGTGTGTTCTTCCTCCAATGCACTGTGCACAGCCTGGGGCAGCCTCGTACAGCCTGCAGTGAGGAGCGTCCAAATTCTGCTTCTCTACTCTCCTGTGCAGCCTAAGGAAAAGGTCACCTTCTGCTTGGGTCTTGGTTCCAGGGAAGAGCAACCAGCCGGATGGCAGGTTGCAGGTAGAAACTGAATATTGCTCCTGTGGACCCAAGAAAAATATAGAAGTTAAGAATCACGTTGCTTCACTATGCCCACTGCCAGTGGTTTTCTCCAAGTTCTTTTCCGTCCCCATAAATGAAGTTGCACAAGCATGGTCCTGCCTTCCAGCTTGGCCCAGTGCCTATGAGGTGCATCCAATAGTTCTGACAGTGCTCACCCCTCTGCTCACCTTTTGCCACAGTGGCTTAGGGACGTGTCACAGCCCAGGGATGTCCCCAGCACGCTCTGTGGGCTGACAGCCTCGGTGCCTGGAGAGGTCTTTAAAGAGTTAACTTCCCTCCGGATACTCGGCAGCTCCCTGAGCACAGTGACTTGAAACGCGCCGGCCGTGCGGCAACACAGCAAAGACTGGAGCAAACCATATGCTTCTGCACAAGAATAACTGCATCATTAAAATCCTGCACCAAGAACTCAAAGGAGCATTTGAAGAGTACACAGCAGCGGGTCCTGAATCCTAACTATCAGCTTCTTTTCCCCTTGAATCCTTTGCATGGGCTGAATGTGAAAGCAAAATGTATAATCAATCACAACAACCCACTTCCTTCCTCCTCGAGTGACTCTTCAGGAGTATGCCCACCTCAGGAGTGAGCCGTAGTCTGTAACAGCAGGGAAACAGAGGGGAACAAACAGGTGAAATAGCAAAGAGAGGAAGAGTACATGAGAGAGGGAGACAGACTCCGGTCACTGCTTAAACTTTGCTTATTTACAGCAGCAGCATACATATGAAGATCTATGGCACTTACACCCAAATAAATCCTCCCCTGGAGACAGGTGGCAGATTTCCCCCTCCATTATTTACAGCCACTTCTCAGTGAAAACTGCAAGCTGTAAAATGCCCATACAGTGCCGGAGAGATTTATGGTCCTCCTGTATTTCACACACTGCCTAGCCCTGCTGTGCTGCCTTTGGGGAGACATGGCAAATGGACTCCAAGGTGTTTGACAAAGATGAAGTCTCATTTATTACTTGATGCTTTGGAGAGAAGTATTTGTACGCTGCAGCCTACACAGGTGGCAAAGGTTAATCCTCTCCCCTGCTGTCAATTCAGCTTTTTATGAGCACTGGGGAAGGCAATGTGCTGGGGAAGGAGAGGAGCAAGGGAGGAGAGGCTTAGAATGGCACCTGAGATCTGCTTCACCCCATGCCCTTGACCAGAACTGAAGGAGACATGGGACATCATCATAGTGCCAGCCCACTGCACAGCCAAGCCTGATCTCTGCACAGATTTTGGTCCTATGAGAGGGGAGCTGATGTTTCCACTTCTTCCCAGCGGATGAGATTCCCTGAATCCTGATATTAGAGGACACTTTTGGCTTGCAGGCTGTGTAGCATCCTTGACACCCATCACCCTGATCCCAGTGTGATGTGACTCCATCTGACAGAGTGGTGTATAGGAGCACGAGGACTTTGGGATCCTCAGCTTCAGAGTACCTTAGCCAAGCTTGGACCTCTGGAAATACGTATTTTCACCCACTGCTGCGGGCAGAGCCAGCACGAGATAAGACCACTATACAGTGTGTGTGAAGCCAAGGCAGACAGCCAGCAAAGAGCCAGCATGCTGCCTTCTCTGAGTACAGACAGAGCTTCAATCTCCGGTTCTGTCGATAGAGTGCTTTTCAGCAGCACTAAATTCTTGCAAAAACTCGAACATGAAAACATAAAAATAAAAACATGGCATAAAAAACACACGATAAAAATACAATACCAAATATATCACTTAACTAAAACCGCTGACCCAGCGGCTTTGATGTTAATGCATTGTCTGTAACTGCAAGGCATTCCAGCTGAATACTAACCGGCTGCAGAGCCTGAGCCCAGCCTTGCTTCAGAGGGCTCTGATTTTACTACTCTGATTTCTGCAGTCAGCCCTCCTCTCCTGGGGTTTATTAGGTCTCCTTCCCACCACAATCAGCCAGGAGCTGTTGTCACTTTCTCCCCAGCATTAATTAAAGCTGGGGGAGAAGTAACCCCCTGAAGACTCCTTGGAGGAAGAAGAGGGAGAGGAAAGCTGAACCCAGCATGACTACAGCGCTGGATCAGCAGAGCACTGTGTTAACAAGAGTCCTGTGGATGTGAGAGGGATGAGCAGTCGGCAGAAAGGCAGGAACAGATGGTACCCAGCTACGTGCAGCATGGCTCCCAGTCTGTGGGATGTGCAGAATCTACTGCTCACAGCACTGGCTGCCCCATGCCTAATGACAGCACCAGGCACAGCCTCTGCAGGGCTATCCTTGTGTGTTCTCTTCCATGCAACAAGGAGACACCTCAGGAGGATCCTCTCCTGCTCAGCCCTTGCATGGAGCCAGCAGGAAGCTGCTGAGATGAGCACAGTGCTTCTGTGCAGAGTGGCATCTCTGTACTTTTATTCAGTGCCTGCATGCAGGAGAAAGGTCGAGTGAAAGCCTTCATGAAGAAAGACAGAAGTAGAGTCTCCAGCGATTTGAAACCATCATGCCTGAATGCCCTGAAGCAGAAGATGCACCAGTTTCTCCAGAATCACAGAATCACAGAATCACAAAGGTTGGAAAAGACCACCAGGGTCATCCAGTCCAATTGTCCACCTACCACTAATATTTCCTACTAAACCACATCCCTCAGTACATGTAAATGTTTCTTGAATGCTTCCAGGGATGGTGACCCCACCACCTCCCTGGGCAGACAGTTCCAGCACCTGGCCACTCTTCCAGAGAAGAAATTTCTCCTAACACCCAACTTGAATCTCTCCTGGTGCAACTTAAGGCCACTCCCTAAGAAGATTCACACCACTTTGGTGATGGAGAACCTGGTGGGATCCAGCACGGAATTTCAGGCTCATTGGCTGGAGTCACTACTTCCAGATGAGGATGGGGTGAGGATGACCTCCTTACTATTTAGTCAAACCTGTTCACTTCAGCAGCAGTTGAGTGCAGGAACAGTGAGGCTTAATCTGGAGGCTTTCACTGCAGACAAATTAAAGCTGCTGTTTCAGCTGCAGCTGAAGCAATCAGTCCTGGAAGGTGTTGGCTCTGTGTGGCCCTGACTGAGCTCACGTTCCCTGCTAAGTCAGTAACTACCAGACAGGCAGCTTGTTAAAGCTACCATCCAAAGCCTGTAAATCCACATTGTGAGCATTTCCAGCCACACTTTGTCCTTTGATTCCAACAGGTGGAGTCATCTGGAACAAAGCAATCTACGTTTTCTCTTCCTCTAAGGTCATGGTGACCAATCTTCAAAGGACAGCATCCCATCTGTGCATGGCTGCTTGGTGAGAAAGAAGGTAGATGATCCCTCTTCTGTCCCCAACTGAGCCAGCACTTACTTCCATGAACATTCTTCTTCCATGTTGCATTTTTGTTCACTGATATAAATCAGCAATAGGAATATTCTTGCTCTCTTTAATCACATGACAGGGGCTGCAGCTGGGATGTGTGCTGATGGCAGCGTGGTCTCCACTGCTCTGTGAGCTTGGATGCCTTCTGGGGAGGGTAAGACACTAGTTACCTGAGGCAACTGTGAGCTGGAAGAAAGTGTCTCACTTAAAATCATAGAACCATTAAGACTGGAAAAGACCTCTAATATCACCTGGTCCAACCACCAACCCATCACCACCAGCTGACCTACTAGAATGAGAGGGAGAACTGAGGAGGTGCTGAAGCAGCCGACGAGAAACCTTAATAGTAAGTACAATTTTGTAAGCTTGCCCTTCTATTTTTCTGGCAACTTATTCATCATTGCAACCTAGTATTTGTTCTTCCTTTAACCTAGCTCTTGGCCTTGTGTGACCCACCTACGGCAAGCTTCCCTCCCACAAGCACAGCACATCAGGACACAGTGTGCTTGCAGAGCTGTGCAGAACCACTTAATTCCTCCAGGACACCAATGTGTCTAGTGATGCTGCTATTTAGCGTTACAGGGTACAATGGGTGTCAAGAGGAGGAGAAATATTTCCCAGTAATGGGTAGAGAGCAGGGAAACACGCCCAGTAAGTGCACATTTCGACTCACTGGTGCAAGGGAGTAGGAGAGAAACTCCAGCACAATCACACCAAGGGCATGATGTTTGCCTGCCTCTCTGGACAAGCAAGGGCCCCTCCTGCAAGAGCTTCTCAGCCCACATGCTTCCTAAGCAGGACTGAGATGACCATCACTCCCCATCTCGTGGCTCCATTACTGGACAGAGCAGCACTCCCATTGACACCACCCCAGGAACAGCGCTTGGAGTTGGGGCTGGAAGTGGGGAAGCCCTGAAATTGACCATTTACAGAACTGCTCTCTCACTTCCTAATCCTATCAGAGGTCCCCTTGTGCTCCATGAAGGACTTCCACTTGCCTTGCAGTGTGTTGTCAGCAGTGCCTCGTGCTGGAAGTGCTCCCTAGTTTTAATTAAGGCTTTGAGGACCCAAGTCAGGCAGAAAGAGGAGAAAATGCTAAGAACAGCTAATTTCTTAAACTGCTCTCTGGCACCTTTTAAAACTTACCTCATGTAGCAAATTAAAAATGCTAATAGATGGCCTATAAAAAAAAAAAAAAAATCCTTTCTTCTCCATAATTTCTGTGAGCCGAATGGCTCTGTGCATCAATTAGCTGTGGAAAATGAGATTTTCTCCATTGGGAAAGGACCAGGTTGAAGGCGCAAACTCACAGGCTGGCTTCTGAAGTGCTTTGCTCTCCAAAATGCTTTCAGCAAAGGCGTGTGGGGCCATGCTGAGCTGCTCCTTTCACTTGTATAGCCCTTATAGACTTATTACTCCTCGTCACTTTTTGTGAATGGAGACTTGGAGCAAGAATGGTCCCCTGTTGTATTTGAGAGAGCTTGATTTCATCTGAGTACTGCTGTAACAGTAGAAGTTAATACAAAATAGAGCAGACACATAGGCACAACACTTCCATTGCCTTAAGTTGTCTTTGGAGAGATGCTATCTGTTGTGTTCTCCTTACTATTTGCAAGTAGTGCTCATTGCTACAGGGACTTCAGCTTGTGTTAAGTCACAGCAGCTTTACAAATTTAGAGAGCAATTGAGTTTTGAAGGTTGTGCAGATCCCAGGGACAAGAGATGGGAAAATCACTTCAGCTACCCTCTGTCAGGTTAGCAGGTGGAATATAGAAAAAAACTTTTTACCCGGAGGGCGGTGGGGCCCTGGCACTGCTGCCCAGAGAGCTGTGGTGCCCCATCCCTGGAGGTGCTCAAGGCTGGGCTGGCTGGGGCCCTGGGCAGCCTGAGTTGGTGGGGGCAACCAGCCCATGGCAGGGGTTGTAAATGGGTGGACTTTGAGGTCCCTTCCAGCCCAAGCCATTCTATGATGCACTCCAGTCAGAAATTTGAGTACTAGACTCCCACTGGTCAAACGAACATCGTACTCAATAAATTTAGAGAGCCTTGAATGAAGGATAGAGAATAGTGAATAGTTTATCCAAAGCAGGGCAGACATCAGAACAGAAATGGATATGGACACTAGCTGCAGATCATGTCTCATGTGTATCTACATAGCATAGAAGCAAAGCAGATGAGAAATGGATTTTGGGTCCTTCACTCCAAGTGACTGCTCAGTCATCAGAATGACCATGAAACATGTGAAAAGATCAGTGATCACTGGATCTCCCAGGCTACACATCAGTAGTTTGCGATTGCTCCTGGAGCAAGAAGAGAGACTATGCTGTTTCTACTCAACAAAAGCTTATTCCCCTCTTGTGTTAATGTTTACATCCTTTTCAGTCTCCCAATTGTCTTCTCCCAGAAATACCTAGTCGTGATCTATGTCTTGGAAACCCTGGCCCAAGACGAGCACTCAGTTAAATACATCGTCACAGCATATTGATTTTACGGGTCAGCTGGTACACCTTGGAGGCAAAAAGTCCAGGGAGCCTGAAGGAGGTCATGGACAGCATCACAGTCACACAATTTGGACCATATCCAGTGGCTCTGCACTTAAAAGCTGTCAGCCAACTAAAAGCAGCCTTGGAGAACGAGGAAGGTCTGAATACTAACTCTGAAGAATGGTTAATGAAGCTTCTGGGTTTGATGTATTTCAGCCACGTCGTGTGTTCCTTCTCCTTCCACCCTCCCATCACTGCAAGAGAGTGGATGGGGAAGAATGAGAAAATTACAAGTGGAAGTTTCTACTTTCCCTCTGAAATTGTCTTGACTTTCAAGTCCCTTGAGGACTATGCAAGTTCATCGCAAAGCAGACCTGTCCAAATGAGCAGTGACACTTTGGCAATTGCACAGGGCAGGAGAACTGCTAGACGAGGCAGGGGGGAGGAGGTGGTAGATTCCCACGTACCCTGGTCCTGACATCATCGCTTCCAGGGAGCGTAGAAATAAGGCAGCACTGGTGACCCTGGAGATGAAGAGGATTTTCTGAGCTGTTGAAGGCTGTTGTGGCCACAGAGCCCCTCTGTGAGAGCACAAAGCAGTGCTCACATCAGGACCCCAGCTGGTGCCCTGGCTGGGTGTAGCCAAACTTACAGGCATTGGGCTCCTGGATACAGTGAAAGAGGATGAAGTTATCCAGATTGGTGGCGCTGAGTATTTCTTCCCCTTGTGGCTGACAGACACAGCTAACCTCCTACCTCAGTAGGCTTTGCAGCTTTGTAGCAAAGATGCTCCAGGCTCACCAGTAGCTCCGTTACATCCATAGATACATAAGAAAGAGAGAAGGGCAGGTCTGTAATTCCAGATGTGCCCAGGAGGAGAGGAAAAAAAACACACAGGCCTGAAGGACCCTGATGGTCTGCATGGCAGCAAACGATATCCAGATGGCGATGGCATTTGCCAGCACTGATGAGCAACGTCACGTGCAGGCGAGTCATTTCTCTCAGGTGATGGCTGGAAATGTTGTGAAAGCAATGCCTTTCAGGTCAGTTGTGAAGACTCACCTTCACTCCTGGTCTCTCTCCAGTTCCCCAGCAAGAGGTGAGCACCCTATGGCCATACCATGCTTAGGAAACTAGCAGCCACAGCTGAACCAGCATGAAACCAAGGCACTCAGGTCTATAAGCTCTTTATCTTATACAAACATGAAGTTCACTTTAATACAAAGGAGAGAAAAATGAGATTTATATCTTCTGTGTTATGCTGGCTTGGGACATAAACTTAATTAGAAAGACTGAAATGTCATCATCTCCTGGAGGAGGGTGAGCATTTTTTCCAAACCATGAGCATCTTTCTCAATTTCAGAGCATTCACTGGCCAAATAGATGTGATTTGCTATTTCTTAAAGAGTGATGTCTCACTGTGAAGAGTGTGGAACTGACACCATGGATAATTCTCTGCTCATTCTGTACTCCATTTAGGGAAAATTCTTGACCTGTCCTAGCGTGACCTGGATCGTGTAAGTTTTAACTTAACTCCTGGACACGAGTGTATTTTGCAGCCATGAAAAGCCCTGGGAGAAGGGCTGCAGGCATAGCATCTCTGAGCCACGCAGCTCCCGGCTGTGGCAGCAGCTGCTGGCAAGCAGAGAGCATATGGAGGGACATAGGTCAATGCTTCTCGGAGCCTGTCTTAGCTGTGCAAATCATGAGATGAGCAGAGCTGCAGTGACAAGCAATGATCTTGTACTAGTAGACACTGACATCTCCAAGGAGCTGTGAATTTTGCAAGTGATTATTTAATCTAGCAGGTGATGCATAATCTGACCAGGGCATCTTTCTCATGGAGGAAGCAGTGCCCGTACTTGCAGGACTTCAGAGATATGGTTCCCAAACAGGGACCTGATGCCTACAGCACAGCGATGAAGCAGCATACCTGTAGTTGTCCTTGGGAAGTGTATCAGTATACGTCTCTTCCTTGAGGGTACAAACAGCCTTAAAACATCTTCCATCTTCCGTGGGATAGGAGCCAAGGTCTGACTGTTCCCGTGGAAGATACAAGTCACGACAGTGCATCTGAATAGTGCAGCATCTCCTGTTCTCCATTCCATTCTATGCTCCATTCTATTCTATGCTCCATTCTATGCAACTTCTCTCACAGCATGTGCAGGGTGTGTAAAGGACGGAAACTTGGGAGAAGTGGTCATGTGAGAGCAGCGTGCAAGATGGAAAGCGTAGATAGAGTGCAAAGCAGGAGCTGGGTTCACTTACAGGAGGTGAAACATACATTAGAAGATCAGGGAGGAGGTGGCCCTGAGACATGAGCTTAGAGGTGTCTGACACAAATCTGCCTTGCTGCCGTGCTAAACCCAAATACTGGCATTCATGCAGTTTGGGAAGCAGGCTGGGCACATGTCTACGTCAGCATGAGGGCATGATCTAGACATGGCCATGCAAGGAGAAGCCCTTCCCAGAGAGTGTGTGTGTCAAATTGAGCAGTACAAAGTGCTTTGGAGGGAATCATAATATCAAAGAATCATAGAATGGCTTGTGTTGGGATGGACCTTAAAATTGTTCTGTTCTAACACCCAGGAAGGCTTGGGGGTTATTTCTAATATTAGAAGTAATGCTGTGACCAAGTAAGAAGGAGTCCTAAACCTTGTGCCTAGCAGCAGTGACCTCTGTGCCCAAGCATGGCCCAAAAAACACACTCTCCTTCCAGCTGAACCCCATTAAATCATCAATTTCTCAGTTTCCCCTTAATTACTGAGATCAATGACTACATAGTCCCGCTTTCCTCCATACATTTCCTGCTTCTTCTGAATGTGGAGCAGCTAATTGCAGTTCACTGCTCATCCTAATGTTTCCTCTCTCGCTTACTTTCTCTCTCTCCTGCAATTTACTGGCATTTCCTAAGCACATTTAGGCCATGTTGGCAGCTGGATTCTGCGATAAGGTTGTTTTGACATCTAGTGATTGTTGGTCGATAACATTTCTATCCCATAATGAATAGAGGAGGGGGACAGCGAGAGGAAGAGCGAGGAAGGAGTGATCTTCAACAGTTAGGAGATGAGATCATTATCTCCTGGAAATATGGGAAAGGCAGAAGTGAGAGGAGAGAAGCGAAGCTGTCTTCACAGCTGAGAACAACCTAATAATTGCCTTTCACAAGGAACGGATGGCTCAGTACAAACATGGGCACCCCAGGTGCTCTCTGCATTCCTGGCTCCAACCACAGCAATTGGATCACACTGTAGGGATGGGGCTAGGCAGGGAATATACAGGTCTGGCTCTCCCTCTAGCTAGTGACATTGCTTGCTGTTGGGTCTACCCATATGCTCCTTGGTGCTGGTGTGGAGTTAGCCCACTGTGGGGCTCTGAGAGTGAGAAGGGTAATGAGACCCTTCACCTATGTGGGAGCCTCTGCCTCTTCCAGCTGATAGAGTTTAAGGTCCATCCGCAATGACAGACTTCAGCTTGCAAAGTCCTGCCTGGCTGGATTGCTCATTGCAGGCAGAGGCAGCAGGCTTCTTGTGCCTAGACACTATCCAAGCAAATAAAGCCTGTTAAAACTCAGGATGTGTATAAAGAACAAACTGCACCAGACCTGAGATGGCTAGCCTTTACACCCTTCACTGCCCATGTGGACTTACTTAGTGTTTGCCTTGGCTCTAGGATCTCTGTGCTATTCTCTGTTTCCAAGATAAGCAGGCTTTGAATAAATACCTAGATGGAAATGCTGTCTTTAATGACAAAGCCAAGCTGTTTAGCACACACGCTGATAGGTAGGCTGGTGACCACAGGCAAGACAAGCACTTGGTATGGACTTCCATGACTCTTAGTCCTCCGCAGGCTGAGAAGTGTTGATGCTTCACAGCCAGGAACATTCTCTGGTCAGCAGCTGCCCAGTTCCTGCCTGGCACACCAGAGCTCTAATCTGCCACTTTTCAGCAGATATCAAAGCTAATTGTGCCTTCCTGTCCTCCTGCTTGTGGCATGGGTCTCACTGTGTGAGCCTTCCTGAGTTCTCATCCATGCCTTCAGCACCAGGCAGCAGTAAGCTCGCCTGGTCAGGGAGGTGCCACCACCCTGGGCATTGCACACTGATGCTCACGTGGAGCAACAGGCAATGAGACAGCACAGTGTTGCTGGCTCTGCGCCCAGCTGGAACGAATCAGAGATCCACAGCATGCAGGAACTCAACAGGCAGCTGGACAACTGCCCATCACTCTCCAGCAGCATTACAGCCTTTTGTAGCCATAAAATCAGTGACAGAGTTCACAGAGAAAGCACTGCTCATTGCTGAGGAAGTCCCAGCACAGATGAGAGGATGTGCTGGGGAGGTGCTGCTCTACATTTGTCCTGATGTATTTGTCCAAGGTGAACACCGCTGGCTGCTGTCAGGGGCTTCTGTGAGCCTCAGTGCACCTGTCCTTATCACCTGTCCTCTGACAGTGCCTCAGTCTCTGTTGGCTACAGAGAGGTTTGAAAGTCGTGGCACATCTTATTAAAGAGCTAAGATGAAATGTAGACAGGATGGGGCTGAACTCAGATTTCTGCCAGTTGCCTCAGGTTTTCCTGGATTTGAGCCTGGGTGGTGCTTACCCCTGCTTCTTCCGAAGACCTGCCACAGAGCTTCTCCCACAAGGACAGGCAGCAAGGGGCAGATCCAGCCCCTCCTCCCAAATCTGCCTTCTGCCGCCTGTCACCAGTGAGAGTTTTGGAGAGAAGGACAACAGACAGGGTGCATATGGCCATGCTCTCCCTGCTCTCAAGCCTCTTGGGTGGTGTTTTTGCCCTTAATAACTCTCCATGGGATTCTCTTTTTCCCACTAATTCGCTTAGTCGTTTGTGGGAGCAGTCGAAACTCTTGTCACTACAAGATCTGTTGGCAGCAAGATCTGCAATTTGAATACTTACTGGGAAAACAAAAAGCACCCTTTTGTACCTGGTGAATTCCCTGGGTGCTTCTTTGCCCTTGCAGTGTAAGAAACAGCAGAGAGAAATACTTCATTTGCTACCTCCTTTAAGTTGTCAGGCTTTTCCCAAGGTCTCCATTCAGCTTTTTTCTCAGCTGCAGAACCCTAACTGGTTTCGTCACTTGGTGTTCAGCGTTGTTTGGTGGCTCTGATCAGTTCTGTCACCTCTCCCTGCGCTGTTTCCAGCTCTGTCTCTTATCTGAGCCAGAGGTTGAGACTGCATGCAGAATTGGAGATGTGGCTTCAGTCAGCGAAAGTGCACAGCCATCACTTGCCATGCTCTCCCTCCAAAAGCACAGCTTTCTGCTTGCTTCCTTGACTGCTAATGAGCAGGAATACGAAGGCTTTTGTACACCTGTCTGCACAAGCTGCACTCTGCAAGGTTGATGGCGTGTTCTTGGCACATCTCTATTGGATAGAGCTGTGTGGGAATTTTCCCAGGTGTGTTGCTTTGCTCTTGCACAAGGCCACAAAAAGACAACAGAGTGATGGGCTGTTCCTTGCAGCCTTCATAATAGAGTCAAGACACAGTATGGAAACAATAACCTAATTCTGCCTCAGGGCTTCTGAACCCCAAATCAGGAAGGGCAAAGCCGGACTAGGCTTGCTTTAGGTTGGTGAAATATTAATGAATTTGCTGTTTCTTGAGCTGGTTTTTAACGATGTTTTAATGCACTCTCCTTGACTCAGCTGCCATCTCTCCTGGAAGATAAATCCTGTGCTTCCTCACCAACCCTTCCCTTCCTCATCCTCCTTCATCAGCACATTCTCTATTCCTCTTCTTCCTCCCACTGCTTGTAATTTGGTCCCTCATTCCTTGCGTCAAGAAAAGAGAACATTCTGTACGTTCTCACCTAACACCCCGGATAAAATTAATGAGATTTTGGGCTGAGAGGACTCAGGAAGGGATATTTTATCTGATGTTGAGAAACATAACTGCGTACCTCAGACTAATGAAGAATTACCTGTTAAGAACCAGAGATCTAGAAGAAGAGTTGCTGAATACTCTGTTCAGTTGTTAATATCATTCAACTACTAAAAACTCCCAATTTCTGGAGCTTAAAAAAGAATTGCAACATCTCAAAAATGGGATAGGTTTGCTCTTCACTACTTTAGTAAAACATTGCCCAGCTTTCCTCCACAATCATGAAGTTAAAGACTTTACCTTGGACACTAAAACCAAACAAGATGACATGTCCTGGAGAAGACCTGTTTCCATTACAAGGGAGGGCTTATGAAAAGGAACATCACTAAACAGAGTGACTAAATGGCAGGAAGTGTACACTGTCCTTCAATCTGAACAGCCAGCAGGGCAGTAAGAAGAAAGGCAGGGGACAGTGTGCCTTGGGAAGGATGTTTCTGGAGGTGGTAATGGGAAGGATACTCCAGGAGAGGAGACATCTGATTTGTGCATCCTCCTCAGCTGGGAGAATGAGCTCAAAGGCATTTCTTCACCATCCTCCCAGCAGAGGGAACCGTTGGTCCTTGCTGGAGACAGGTCACTTCTAGTCCTGGAGGTTTTGCACATCTCCAGGGCACGTGGAGGGGCGGTTGCTGCAGGCTGCCCTGGGGCACGGAGCCCTGGACCGTGTGATGAAGGAACGAGAGGTGTTTGCAAACACAGGGCACTATTTAGTGTCATAAGAACCCACACAGCAGAGGCCAAGCCTTGTCTGGCTGCAGGTGGGAAAGCAGCTGCTTCTGCTTCTCAGTCACCTCCTGCATCAAGACACCTCTCCTCTCTTCCACGTTCTGGTAGAAAAGCAAAGGAAGAACGGATGCTCCAACTCTCCTCTGACACAAACACTGCCTGAGGTTTGGTATCTGACAGGGAATCTTTGCCCTCTTCCACACTTCTGAGTATTTTCTTCAGGAGGTTCTAGAACAATATAAAAACAACAGTAAAACCTGATGTGTATGGCGGAAAAACTCTGTCTAAGGCAGCAAAGTGAAGCACACCAAATTTGCTACTGCCTAAGCACTTTATTTCTGTCCCTTCCCACTTTTACATGACAGTGCTGACTTTAACAGCACAGATTTACTATTATTTATAGATCCCCATACCTCATTCCATGCAGCACAAAGAGGACCAATTAAAGCTATGCAGATAACAACAAATTCCCCTTTTCCCACTTCTTGCCTACTCGATCCCTCAAGCTGGAGGAAGGCTCCTTTAGGGCAGCTGTGGTGCAGTGCTGCTGTGGCTGAGTGTGCAAGCAGAGCCTGCTGCACTTGTGGCATTGTTAACACACTGGCAGTCTGCAGATCTCCCTGCTGCCCAGCTGCCATGCTGGTCGTGCCCAGTCCTTCCCTGTATTTTTGGCACTGCTGTCCTTCAGTCCATCTATCTGCACATCTCTGGCATTTGTTTTCTGGCCCCGTTGACTCAGGGCTCCCCACATGGATGTGTCTTGTAATGCATGCCACATCTACGAGAGGGAGAGTCAGCTAGGCAATTAGGGCTGGTTCGTTAGCATTCATTAGGCACATATCATTCTTGGAACTATGGGACTTCGGGGCTCTGACAGATTGTGGCATTCACCATTTCTGCCAGCAATTCCCTTTCCTTCTTTCTCTTCCCAGATTCTTGCAAGTGTTTCTCCTCTTCTGACCACCTCCCCTCTGACATGGGGCTCTGTTGTTGACAAAGCTTGACATTTCCATTGGAGATGCAGAAGAGCCATTGCCTTACTATCTGCCTACGACCTGAAAACCAGCCCTCTGACAGTGTCCACTGGAACTTCTCTACCTTTATCTTCCCAAAACAAGAGGAACAGACTGCACCCCACACAGCACACAGCCCAGTCCATCAACACAATGGCACTGGTGAATTTATTCTGTTCTTTCCCAGCATTCCTTCCCTTTCACTTTGCAATTTTCAATACCACATTTCACCAAGCCAGCATTGCAAGAAGCAGTCCACAGCCACAGGAGTTAGTTTCTGCACAGCAAAAGCTTTAATTATGGTAATGGAAGGGAAGCCTTTTCATTGTGCTTCTAGCAGGCTGATGGGGCAGTGGGAGGGACCCTTCACTAACACTGCCATATAAAACACACAAGTGCACTGTGCAGAGAATCACAGAATTGTACATTCATAGCACTGTTTGAGTTGGAAAGAACCCTTAAAGATCACCTGGTCCAGCTATCCTGCAATGAACAGGGATACCCACAGATCCATCAGGTTCTAGAGCCCCTCCAGCCTGACCTTGGGTGCCTCCAGGGATGGGGCATCTACCACCTCACTGGGCAACCTGTTCCAATACCTCACTATCCTGGTCATAAAAAATATCCAGTCTGAATCTCCCCTCCTTTAGTTTGGAACCATTTCCGTTTGTCCTATCACAACAGACCCTACTAAAGATTCTGTCCCCTTCTTTCTTACCCCTTCAGATACAGCTCAGTTTGCAGAAGGGCTGTGGGGAACTGGCTGCCCAAAATATCCACACTGAAAGATGAACATAAGGGCACTTTAGATGTCCACAGAAACCAACAGGTTAATAAAGGAGAGACAGAGTCCTGCCTAAATATATCCACCGTGCATCATGGCCGAGTGATGTCCTAAGCAGGTCGTACTGGTCCTGGCCTGATCCAGTTGCAGGGATACAAATAGCCATCTCTGAGTTTTGGTGTGGAAAATATTACTAATTACAATTTAAAAAAAAGAAAAGCAAAACATCTGTAGTCGGCAGCATCTGTCACTCTTGCTTCTTCAGGGCATCGTGCTTGGAAACTTTAAAACCAGAAGATATTTTTAGTTTGAAAAAAAAAAAAGTTAGAAGCATAGTTTTAAAATTAAAAAGTCTTTCTTTTCTTTCCCATGGCTCTCCTGCATCCTGGGAGAAGCTCTCTGGGTGCCCATCCAAGGAGCTGAGCTCAGGGATGGAGCAGGGTGGCTGTCCCATCCCTCCACATCCAGCCTGAGCTTCTTCCTCCAAAATCTAGGGGGGGCTGCCACTGATTGTCAGCCCTTCTGATGTCACACGTGTTGGCACCAACGTGTTTTTAATTAGCACAGGGCTGGGCACAGGCAGAGTGAAGCCAACTGGTCCCTCCTGCCTCTTGCTCCATCCAGTATTAACATCCCCCCCAGCATGCACATGTCCTTGCTCTCCATCTTCTGACCCATCACAGCCAGCATGTCTTTGGGACTGGAGGTTCACCTGCCCAAAGATGGTCCTGGCTGTGTTCTGCATATCAACTCAATACCTGCAGCATTTGGGCTGGTCTGACTGGGAAATGGTAAGGCTTTTCTAAAGGGCAGAAGAATTAGTTTTGGTTTTGCTCATGAATATTTTCAAGATTCTTTTGATTATTATAATTTTTATTTATTTATTTTTTTAGCGGATGGTAAAATTACCCTGAGGCTTGCATGGTTGCTTTTTCTTTTTTATCTCGAGTTTTTTGCAGTTTTTAATTGGAAACCTGAAAGACTGTGAAGGAAGCAGAAATCTTTGTCTGGAGATCTGGGTCTGAAGTAAGGAAAGTCTAAGGAGCTGGCAATGAGCTCTGGACATCTCTGTAATTCTGTCAGGTGATGAGGATCCCCATATCCTCAATATCTCTGTCACCAAGCCAATAGGCAGCCTTGCTGGGGCTGGGGTTGCGTTCCCATGGAGGCTGCCAAGATGAAAGGCATCTTCTCCAGCCAACACTGACCTTGGGAGATCAATGTGGGAAATGTCAGGGTTTGTTTAACAGGCCAGGCAGTATACTTTGTCAGCGGGCTTTTCTTTGTTATGGAATATCTAGAGAAATCATGTCTAGGAGAAGCCTGTGTGGCACAACTGGTTCTCACTCATATTTAAATGTCTGCACCACTGCAGAGACCCAGGAGAAATGTTTACTTCCCTCCACAGATGCCTCCATCTGCTGAAGCATGGAGGAGGGGGACCTGACACAGGAGCTCAGACCTGACCAGTGCCTTTTCTTTATGTTCTCCTTGAGCCACAGCTGGGACTCTGGGATGCTGCCCTGTTGCAGTATGCTCTTTGCCTCCCTAAATCATCAGGAAAATGATGACAATAACTCAAGGCATGGTTGATGGTGGATAATTTGTGACTCTGAAAATCCTTGAGCATCCCAGACAGGAGGCACTTTGCTGTTGTCCTATTAACATCGGAGCTTGGCTTGCTTTTTCAGGCAACCCTCTGAAGAGAAGCCAACAACCCTTCAAACCCAAAGCCTCCCTGGGACCACCCCAGAGTGCTGCAAGATACAGGAACCATGCTGCTGTTGAGCAGTCATCGCTGGACCGTGATTGCAGAATCTCTTAGAATAACAGAATCAGAATCATTAAGACTGGAAAAAACCTCTAATATCATCTACTCAAGCATTAACTCACCCCCACCACTCCCACTAACCACGTCCCCCAGTACCACATCTCTGTGTTCCTTAAACACCCCCAGGGACAGTGACCCCACTAGCTTCCTGGGCAGCCTGTTCCAATGCCTCTTTCTGAAAGACATTTTTCCTAATACCCAACCTGAACTTCCCCTGGAGCAGCTTAAGGCCATTACCTTGGAGCGGAGCGCTCTTGAGAGCAGAATGAGCAAAGCCAAGGTGACATGCACAAGGATGCACAGTGAATGCCAGAATGAAGGGCATGAGATGCATCGAGCATTTTCTTACGCAAAGGGGACCGTGCTGTTTGGTGGATCTGGGGTTTCTGACGGTTTTCTGGAGGTTTTCAGGCTCTGCACAAGGAGAGCCCCTGCAGACGCACACCCGTGAAAGCAGGAAGCTGTTTCGGGGACATGAGCGCAGCTCCGCGTCGCCTCAGCTGCAGCCCATTAGCTGACCATGCTCTCCGCTCCTAAATCATTTCCTGAAGGGCTTTTTCAAGCCGAAAAGAAAAAATTCCCCCTCAAGATGGGAGGAGGGAGGGCTGGGAATGGTGAAAAGTTCAAACCCAGCCTGGTGCCCTGGTATCCTGGTGCTGCCGTGCCAGGAGCCGTGCCCGGGCGGGCAGCAGGCAGCGGCATGCCGACGAGCCCTCACCTCTGCGGGGGTGGGAGCCCAGGGACCCCGGCTGAAGGTTTTGCCTTTTTTCCTGCTTGTGACTTTTTAGCAGTCCTTAGGGGACATTCCAAGTATGTGGCCAGGCATGGAGATAGTTTAAAACACATTAAGTTCACGGACAAGGTGTCATTAGGGCTTCTTTGGAGGGGGGAGAGAAGGAGGAATTATTTGATGTTCATTTGCCCAGAGGGAGTGCTCTCTGAAGAGGAATGGTTTTGGGGCACGGCGGGGCGGTTTCAGGGTTTTTGCTCTTCCTGCGGCTTCGAGGAGCTCTTTCTTTTGAAGACGACGGCTGCTACGGTGAGGGACGGGCGGGGAGCAGAGAGCATTTCGCCTGCTCTGCCTTTAAAGTTGCTCCCAGCAAGCTGTCCAGGAGAGCTGGTCAGAGCTCCAGAGTCCTGTTTCGTGGGAAATATTGACCTCTTTGTTGTTGTTGTTCCAAATAGGAATGAAAAATGTAAATTTTTGGTCAAGCAAACATTCCTCAGGGCTGTTCTGGAAAATTGAAGTGACACTTTCTCAGCATTTTTGTTATATTAACATTCAGCATGCAAATTGGGTCTGTGATATATATTACATAACATATTATGAGCAAATCGCAATAGAATATAAAGCATAAACCTCAACTTTGAACTGAGTGTTTTCCTCTAAGTATGTCACTGAAATGATACCTTTCTGGCAAGAGGTTCGGATCCTACTGAAACAGCTTCTTCTCCTTTTGTTTTGGAAAACTCCCCTGTTGCAAATAAATCCGAGCCATCCGCAGGCTCCATCCCAAGCCAAGCCTGCCCTTTCTCGGGGCTGAATTTCCACTGGGGCCATCTCAGCTGGGAGGAGGGCTTGGATTCCCAGTGGCAGTGACAGGGGCTGAGTTTTGCACAGTCTGCTGGGCTCTGGGCTCCTCTCCATACCTGACACCCTCCTTCTGGAGGAGGCAAAGGAAAATTGGCCTGACCTGGAAGAACTCCTCAGCAATTTTTTTTTCCTGTAATAAATCTGAAACAAGTTTCTTTCTTTTCTTTTCTTTTTTTCCTTTATATTTTTGTGTGTGTGTGTGCGCTGTTCTCTATTTGAGGTCAAGGCAGCAAGGCAGCTTTTTCTAACTCCTACCAAGGAGAAATGCTGCTGTAGTGCATGTTACCAAGGCTGGTGGACTTGCTGAGAACTTCTCCAGCTCACTGCTGTTATCCATAGAGTTGAGGTCTGCAGAGACTTTATTTACACACATGACCCAGCCACAGCTCAGTGTCAGGACCGCAGCATGGTCCTGTGCAGGGACAAGGACATGGCTCACAGGGGTTCTGCAGAGGCACTGCGTGACACTGCATGGCTTGGGGAACACTCTGTGCCTGTGCCTGCCTTATTTTTCTGCACTAGAGAGAGGGGAGATGAAGGTGTGCACACAGTTGCTGATGTCTGAGACTCCCTGGCTCAGGAACAGCTCTGGATCAAGGAGATCCATAGAAACTTGTGCCTATTCCCATTGGTGGGAGAGACAGGAGAAAAACTCTGGGCTGTCAGCTTCCTGAGGGACTCAGGATTCACCCTGTGCATGAGATAGGCCATAACTGCCATGAGTCTGCCCGAGGCTTGGGAGGTACATAAACCTGAGCATCCTACACTGTGCCTCACTTCTTGCACAATGGTGGGTCTCTGGGGAGTCTGCAAGGAAGGGACATGCTGCAGACTGCAGCATGGACCTGAATCGGGAGCAAAGTGGCTGTGATCAATGCCTCATGTAGGAAAATGTTCACTGCAAAATGATGTTCTGATGAGGCACTGCTGGGACAGCAGCATGCAGGGCATCCCCCAGCAGGTATCACCACCCATTCCTCAGCATCTGTGTCTCTCCGTCAGTCCCTGTCCTGTTCCAGTGTACCACCATGGACATGGTGGGTAGCTAGATGCAGACCTCACACTGTGCCCTGCAAGGCTGTAGGAAACCCCTGCTGCTCTGCTGTGGCTGCAGTCAGCCTCACCAGGACAGAGGAGAAGGGGAATGATGTAGGCTTTTTACAATCAGGGAGATGAGGCATAGGAGTAGGTTGCCCAGAGAGGTAATGGATGTCTTGTCCCTGAAGACACTCAAGGTCAGGCTGGAGGAGCTCTGAGCACCTGATGAAGCTGTAGGTGTCCCTGTGCATTGCAGGGGAGTTGGACCAAGTGACCTTTAAGGGTCCCTCAAACAATTCTGTAATTCTAGGATTTTATTAGCTGCATCCTAAAGGAGGACAATTAAGATTAGTTCCCTCATCTCTGCATAGAGCAGACTGAGTATATCATCTGCTTAGAATGGCTCAGAGAGACACCATGGGGTAGAATGCTGTGGCTGGAGGCTGAGAACCAGCGGGCAGCCAGGGCATATCTGTGAGCAACACGACAAGCAAAGCTACCTGCGCACGCAGCAAGAAGGCGGCAGGGCCTCACTGCTGTGAGCACAGAGGCAAAGGCAGAATGTCTATCTGACTAGCGTAGTTAGAGGAAAAAGGAGAAACCCACAAAACTGAACAACAAGTTTTGGGGCAGACCAGACCTTATTCAGATTTCACATACTAGGAAAAAACTTCAAAGGGAAACACAAATTGAGAAGAGCAGCTGGGAGCTTAATTGGACTTGTTAATCAGCTAGACCTTTGGAGAGAAGATACCTGCAGTGACGAGGGGGAGAGCCTGGCCCCTGCCCCACAAGCTAATGAAGCAGAATGCTAATGAACACCAGATCAGAGAGGAGGAGGCATTTGTAGTAGAAGCTTGAGCTTTGTAAGCAACCATGATTAAAAATATAGAAATGAAATCGGGCAAAATGCCCATTCACCTGCCCTGAGGGGGGAGCAGGGACCCTGTGAACAGGGTCTGCCTGCTCTAAGCCTGGGCTGTGGCTCATGGACGAGACTGTGCCCTGAGGAGCTGCAGAGCAATGCTGGGCTGAGCACTCCAGCTAGTGGCAGGTGGACTTGTTTGTCTTCACAGGCGTGCCAGAGGTATCTAGGGAAGCGGACTCTCTTTCTACTGAAGCCCCTGCTCTTTCTCCAGCAAAGGCATCATCAGAGACCTCACCAACCCACCCTCTGCAGTCCCTTTCAGGAAAGCTGTGGTGCAGATTTGCTATTCCTTGTCTCCTTTGCACAGCAAGAAGTGTGGAAACATCTCACGAAGCCGGAGATGCAAGTCCCCACCATTCCAGCAGGGCAGCAGGGGGCAGAGCTGAGCACTGGGGCAGTGGCAGCAGCAGTGTGTGACTGGCAGGAACCGATTTGAATAATTGGGTGTCACGTCTCTATTTTTCTTTCAGTTAGGCTACATATGCAATTAATTAAAATAATAACTTAAACAGCCTCCTGCTGGGGCAGCATTTGCTGCTCTGCTTCAGCCTGCCATCAGCGCTGCTGTAGGTTTTATCGACAGCCACTTCTTGCTGAGAGGAGCGTGCGTGGAGGAAGGCTCTCCCTGCAGATAGAGCTTTACTTCTCTTGGCACCTGCACTCTTCCCACCAATGCTGTCTGGGTCGTGGATAAACAAGAAATAGGGCTTTAATGCAACACTTCCCATATCCTCAGCTCCCAGCGTGGAGAACTGCATTGTGCACACTGAGGGATGTGCGGATCCCATCCTACAGCCAGTGCAGGATATCTCACCTCCCACCTGTTGTGCTTTCCTTTGCAAGAAGAC
Source organism: Chrysolophus pictus (assembly GCA_037305975.1). Taxonomy (NCBI): domain Eukaryota; kingdom Metazoa; phylum Chordata; class Aves; order Galliformes; family Phasianidae; genus Chrysolophus; species Chrysolophus pictus. The sequence continues at coordinate 71,528,151 of CM074614.1, read as the reverse complement.
AAGGAGGAAATTATCCAGCAATTTTATTCACAATACGCACTAAGCAAATGTTGAGATTTTGGTGTGCGCTGTGCTGACCCATGCCTTACAAGATGATGCTGGTGGCCATTGCAAACTGCAGATCTGTGCAGAAGACATGAAGGAGCTATGCTTCTGCTTCTCACACTGCTCTCAGGCAGCCTAAACCTGCAAGCACATGCTTCAACAGCAGCAGAAACATACTTTAAAATCACAGAATCAAAGAATCATTAAGACCAAGATCATCCAGTCCAACCACCAACCCACCCCCACCATGCCCACTTAACCATGTCCCTCAGTGCCACATCTCCACGGTTCTTGAGCACTTCCAGGGTCAGTGACTCCACCAATTCCCTAGGGACAGAGATTTTCAGGGCTGAAGCCTATATCCAAAGCCTTTTCCTGTTGTTATGTTCTTTGCTGGTACACGAAACAGCTGAATGCATTCACATCTCATCCTGCTCCTTTACCCACTTCTTTTTCCTGCCTGGCTGACTCCCTCTCAGCAGCCAACACTAATCTACCTCTGGCAGTCCTTTCCTTCCCTGCTGCAGTTTGGGATACAGGGTACTGACAACAGCATCCTTCCATACAGCCCCTCAGTCCACAGCCTCTGCCTATCTATCGTAGAGTTTGGGAGCAAGCTGGCAGGTGGAGATACCTGCCCTGAGATGGCCCCTTCTGCCTGTGTTTGCTGAAGACGCCTGAACTAGATGGGCAACAGAAGACACTGTTAGAGATTAAAGTGCCTGGCTGGCAGGAGGGAGGTGATAAACTTGTCCAGACAAAATTGAATTGGGATTTAGCTGAACGGGAAAGCAATCAAAATTCAAAGGTCTTTTGCTTAAACCAACTGACCAAAGCAGAGCTCCCAACCCTTTAGGCTGTGTTCATAAACTTTAAGGCCAGGGAGAACCATTTGATTATCTGGTCTAATTTCTGGCTCAGTGCAAACCTGCTCCCTCCTGACAGCCTGAGAATTCTTGCATCAAGCACTGGACTTTTGTACCTCCTTAAGGAAAACAACCTGTCTTGATTTACAGCAAAGATCTGTCTCCCACACTATTCTGTAGTACATGCTGGAGGCTGATTTATCAGGACTTTGAATAAGAGGCTGCCTCATGATTGTTGCAGAGACAGTGAGAACATTTGCACCCAGCTCTGTGTGGGGCAGCTTCCTCCTCTTTGTGCCCCCACGTGTCCCAATGCCATTTCCCAGTGACAGCCAAGCCCTGCCCTGGTTGCCTCCCTGCTGCAGCAATCTGCTCATGGCAGAGCTCTCATGCTCCTGAATCCCACTGTACACGTTCAAAAGTGAAACTGCTGCTTGCAGCCCCCGGTCCTTTGACTCTCAGAGTGGAGGAAGCTGATGCTGCTCAGCGTTCCTTCTGCTGCATGATCCTGCTGCTCTCCGGGAGCACAGCAGAACTCAGGGCCAATTGCTTGGGGGAATGCAGAGAAAGGACAAACCCATCACTTCAAGCACAGGCAAAGGATGGGGTGAGGAACTGAGGACTGCACCGAGAGCTTCTGTGGTATATTTACACCACTCCGCAATGTCCAGCACCACCCTTTCTGTCCAGACCAGCAAGGTTCCCCATCACCCAACACTTCACAGAGCAGTTCTCAGATCAATGCAGGGAAAGGGCCGAGAAAGCAGATTTTTTTTTCCCTTGCAAGCCCAGCCCCTCGGCGCTCAGCCCAGCCCCTGCCAGCCGCGGGGAGCAGCCCCGGCTGAGCGCTGCCCTCCCGGATCGCATCCCGCGGCAGAAGCGGTCCCCGAGCAGCCCCTGCCGGGAGATGGCACTGCGAGCACGGAGAAGCAGAGCGGTGCGGTGCGGTGCGGCGGGCGCGGCCGGAGCGAAAGAAGCCCTTCGCTTTTTGTGTTCTTTCTCCTTTCCCGGAGACGCTGCTGAAAAATCGCTCCTCTTGTCACCTGTGAGGCATGCATTCTCGCTGCTTAGGAGGGTTTTTATTTTTTTCGCGTCAAGCAAAACTTGATGCTAAGGAGGCAACAGTGATAGGGATGGTTAGATGGAGGAGGCGTGTCCCCATCTGCATCTGAGCAAAGAAGCGGAGGGGAAAGAGTCCAACCCTGTCCCTAGTGACAAATCTCCCACTCCACATAAGGTTTTGCAGACCCTGCCTTAAGCTCTGGAGCATCGGTGTTCCAACTGCAGACTTCTCTATTTCCAAAATCACCCAAAATTTCTCTGGGAAAAGGTTTTTGTTTTTCCAGTTCAAACAAAGAAGCTGAGTAAACGTAATGAAGTTCCCCCTCTAAATGGGAAGTTTTACTTAAGTGGTTATTGGGGAATCAAAATTCACAGTGCTTGAATTTTGCTCATTTCACCTCGAGGTATAGGGGGAGATATGATTTTCCCCATCTCTCATGAGAACTCGAATCTCCACCTGGATGAAATTGAGAAATTTCGGCAACCTTTTGTGGTGCCAGCCCAATTTCCTAAGGAAATTTCATTGGCCTTTCCACACCCTGCCAGATTTTTCAACACCTCTCTGGAAGTCACAGCTGAACGCTTTCGGTCAGGATAGTTTTGCTCCTTGGGGAGAGTATTTGTGCCATTAGGTATCCTCAGCAGATAGCTGTTCAACACTCTCAGGACCGACATTTCCACAGTTTCAACCAGTACATTGTTCCAGGCAGCAAGATGATCCCAAAATAGGCACTTTGCAGTGAGAAGACACCCAACAATCCTCTTGTGAAAACAGATGTGTTTGGGCTCTGATAAAAGTCTAATGGATGAGGCTCTTTGAGAATTTTCTGGGGGAAAAGGGTACATTTTTCCACTGGAAGTTCTCAAAACTTCCAGTTTTGAGAAGTTCCAGGAACAGGAACATACTGGTGCCCTTTCTGCTCTGAGGAGGTGATAAAGAGCTGCATAAGTCCCATTCTTTTGCAAAGAAAGGTTCTGTTCCTCAATTCCTAGCAGGACAGATGAATGTATAGTGAAGAAATACAAATGAATGTACAGTGAAAAAAAGAATTGCGTTCAAGAGTGGTAACAGAAAAGTTTCAACATGGGATAAGCAGGGGAATGTGCTTAACTCTGGCACCATTTTTGCCAAGTTGTAGAGAGAAAAGTGAACATTTGTCCAACTTTGGGGGAGGATGAAGGAAGGATGGCTGGTGAAGGGAAGGTCCTCTTGATACAGATATGCCTCATACAGGGACACAGAGGAGCTCTGGGGCAAGGATGGAGCTTAGCCCGAGAGGGTCTCATTGATTTCAATGAGGTTCCAAGCCCTAAGGATAAATCCTAAGGGGCAGAAACTCAACAAATCATTACGAGAAATGCATTGCTGAAAGTTTAATACTCACTGAGAGCCAAGTAGCAGGAAAGGAGGTGGTGGTGGCAACACTTTCCAGGCACTGTATTGGGATGGTTTCTACTCATCCACTGAATGCAACAAATAGGAGCTTATGAGGCTGCTGGGGAGATGGGGAGCACTCCATCCTCTCCCAGCCTGCTCCCCCAGCCCAGCACTGATGTTTCCCAGGTGTTTCTGGCTTGCAGAGTTTGAAACTGAGTCATCTTCGATTTTTCCTGATATTGCCCAGATTTTTTTTTATGGCAGCACTACATTTACCCCAAATGTGGTTTTCTGAAAGAAACGTGATCTTCACCTAAAGGAAAAAAGAGAGAGAGAGAGAGATAAAAGGGAAATAAAATGAATCTCCCACCCCTCAAAAAAAAAAAAAAAAAAAAAAAGCCTTTTGAAAATCATGGGAGCAGCGGGGCTGCAAGAATTCCTCACCAAAAGACATTCAAAAAGCAGCTCTTTCACTTTTTCCTTTTAACCTGACCTTTTCATGCTAAAAACTTCAAGCCGCTCTAATCCCTGGCTCCTGCTTTCTATGCGCGGACTGTTAGAAGCAGGCAGAGGAGGAAGGAGCCACGCTATGGCAGATGCTCCCTGCCTCGAGGTGCTGTCTGCAGGGATGCAGTGAGGATGCGCTGGCATGGCCCATAGCCTGGGATAGGCTCTCAGAGAAGGCCTTGGTGCACGGCTACCAATCCAAGAGCCACAGCCATTAGGACGTCTTTGCTTTCTGCATGGCCATTAGGGAATGTGGGCAACATGTAAAACATTGCTGGCTTGGGTGTTATCCCACTGCACAGCATCCTGCTGCGTCCTCTCCTGAAGATGAGCACCGTGTGCCTCGTGGCAGCTGCATCTCTATGGACACCTCTATGTCTCCATTCTCAGCAGCAGGACAGCATTCACAACCCCTCTGAACACAGCTGAGATCCAGAAGAGAAGAAGAGAAAAAAAAGCTTCATGCAAATGTGCAGGATTGTGGTGCTGACTTCCCAGTTCCAGGAACATTGCAACTCCTCTCCTTGCAAGTCAGGATATTCATGAAATAGAGATGCCAAAAAAATGTTGGCTGTAAGGTCTCAGTTCTTGACTGCGATTACATGGGGTTGTACTTTTGGCGTGCAGGAGAAAGAAGTGAAGGGGTGAGCCATTTCCAGACCCCTATCCTGTTCCCCACTTGGAAAGACACATGTGAAAATGTATTTTAAATAAGGCGTGCTGGGCCTCTTCTGAGTGAGGTGCTGGCAGCAGCGGGCCATGTGCTGAGGGTGTTGGGATGGATGTTATTAAAACAGGTGTCAGGACACACTTTGTCATTGAAATCTTACCCAGCAGCAGCAGTGAGGGGTCTTGCTGCGAGCCAGTCACTGTTTTCCAGCAGTGGTCTGGTAATGCCCCTGAGCGTGGGTGCCCCAAGGACAGCATTTTCTCCCCTGCAAATCTTTGCACCCCGACATGGCCGCATCCCCACGGCTGCCTTTTACTGTGTGCACACACACAGATGCTCCCCACCGCCATCCTTCCCAGGAACATGGGTCACAGCTAGGAAGCCACTGCCGAGCCCTAAGTTTATTATCTCTGCCTTTGTCTTCCCCACGCACCTCCCTCCGTCCCCTTCCATCTCCACAGGAAGAACTTTGGCAAATGTAATAAAGACAAGGTGAAGCTTTACATAAAATAATCTCTCCTGCCATGAGTCCTGAGGAATTTTAATCAGTCCAGGAGCACTGGCAGAATTCCTTTGCCTGCAATCTTTTCATGATCTGCTTTCCTCTCCTGCTCCTTGTGGGGAGCATTTGCTGGGAAGATGATTAAATCGGGCTGGTAAAGAGCTCGCAGGTTCTGCCGCTCTCGTATTTTCCTGCTTCTTTGCGAGATCATTTGTACTTTTTTATGACCTGCAACACGCCAGGTCAGCCGCTTTCTTTGCCTCCCCTGTAGGTTTCCTCACCATTGTTATGGGGTTTTCCCCCTCCGGAGAATCTCTTTTGTACAAAGGCGAAAGACAAGGCTCCCAGCTCAGCCTGCTGTGTTGTTGTTCGCCTCGAGTCCAGCAGGAATTCAAGGAATGGTTCCCCACGTCTCCTATTCACCTTGCTCCTGCCGGTGGCGAAGATTTGATCGGAGTGGGGGGATGTTTTTGGGAAGTGGTGAATGAGGAGCCAACACGAACTCGGTGGAGTGGGGATTTTGGAGCACAGTGCGTTGGCTGCCAGGAGTTCACTGCAGGAATCCAAGCATTTTTCTTTGAGCAAATGATTCACCAGCAATCACTCAATCAACTCTCTCAATGGTTGAATAATCTGAGAGTAATTTAGTCAGATGTTTGCTATGAATTATCAAATAAATGCTTGGAAAGACACTGGCCCAGAATTTCCCCTTACATGTACATGACCATGTGAATGCCATCCCTTGAGGTGTCCAAGGGATCTGTGTTAACATCTGGCCAAAGAGCTCAGGCTCCAACCAAGATTCAGCTCCACCCCTCCTTTTCTATGAACTGTCCTGCTCTGGGTACCCTGCTGCTGGAGGCAGATGGGTGCCTGCAGTGGGGCAGAGCAGCAGTTTTGGTCATGATCTCCTGGTCAGACATCAGCATATGGGCTTGTGAGCCCCTGCTGCCTGCAAGCTGCACCCGTCAGGAGATGGATGGGAGACAGCCCATGGCAGTGCCCTGGTGCTGTTCATACGCTAAGGGAGAACCATTTCCCCAGGTCCAGCTCGGCCCCTGTTGGTGCTGCAGTTTTCCATCCCTTTCCCCCACATATTTCCTATTTCCCCCATTGGCTTCTGAGGGATGCCTTTTTTTTTTTTTTTCCAATCTCAAGCTTGGCTGGTAGTGGGGCTGGAGGGATGAATAAGAAAGGGGATTGGGATTTTCTTTTCCTTTCTTACATTTTGTGGCTGTTTTTGTCCAGAGCATCTGGGCAGGAGGTTCTTCCTCCAGTACTGCTGTTGAATAGCCCTGGGCACAACCTCTCTCCTCTCAGCTTCCCCTTATGTGTTGTGCATTCAGGACCTGTTATTATCCATCACAAACTCCCCCAGAGCTCCTACCTGCTGATTATTCTTCAAAAGGAAAAACAGTAAAAATAAACAGATGATTTATTACGGGGGGAAAAAAAAACACAAAAAAGTCCACTATTTCTATCCAATTAATAGTGGCTTTTATGAAAAACTGTATTCAAACTGGCTCCCACTCAGACTGTCACAGTGTCAGCATGAGGCCAGGACTGAGGGGAGAGGAGGCATCTTTCACTCCTTCCGCTTGTATCTCTTTGGGATAAAACAGAGTGGCTTTTGTAGGCTTGTTTTCCTTTTTCCTTTTGCTTCAGCAAGAAGAGCAGAAAGTTTTGTTGTTGTTAGTCCTGTTGTTTTGCTCAGTTCTGGCATGTCAAGGAGGGTGAGAGAAATACTACCAAGGGGAGTATTTCTCCCAAACCTTCTGCAGTTTTGTTGCATGCTCTGCTTCTCAAGTCACAGTGATTTGTCCAGCAGTACTTGGGTGTCTGGAAGCTGGAGCAGACCTTGCTGCTGACTGCGGGACTGATGTTTCCCAGCCTACAACACCCAGCCCTGCTGTAGTTCCCATTAGAGCTCCCCAAATATCAGCTCTATGACCCTTTTGGGCTCTCCAAATAACAGCTCTCTGTCCCTGGAAACCCCTTGCAGTGAGTGGGCTATGTCTGCCTGGGCATTTGTCTCACTTACAAGTGGGGAGACTGAGGCACACAGCTGCCACCAAGTGAGGGTGCAGCAGGAAAGGACAGCCCAGCTGCTGCCCCCATGGTGCCAATTCCCCTTTCCCCAAATACTACCAGGCACTGGCAGTGCCCATGGAGATGGCAGCCCACTCCTCACCTCCTGCCCACGCTGTCCTTCCTTGTCTCGGGGCTGTCCTTGCTCACCCTCCCCTTTGGCTCCTGCTCCCTTGGCCTCGCAGCCGCTTTAATTTTAGCAATTCCTTGGAAAGAGTCCTTTTCCATAACTCAGCTCACAGCGAAGCTCTCTGCCTGCCAGCTCTGCCTTCTCCCATGTGTTGCTGGCGTGCCCCAGCAGCACACGCCTGCACCTGCCCAGCCAGGCCTGTCCCAGCCTCCTGCACACCCAAACTTCACGCCCGGCTCCCGTCCCCTCCTGGCACATTTAATCCTGGCACTCCCGAATTGCGCTGCGGGAGCAGCCTCTGTTTTGTATGGAGGCATTGTGCATGGCACGTCTGTCCTCCTCATCCTGCAGAACCCTCACCTGCGTGACAGCTTTGGTGCAATGGGAAGTGGGGTTACCCTACAGCCAGGGGGTGCAGAGGATGAGAAAGCTGAGCAGTGTGGGTGTGCAGTGTGCACCAGTAGGTTGCATGGGAGTAGGAAAAGTGGGTGCATGCAGGATGCTCTGCTTGTGCACTGGTCGTGTGTGAGACCAGTGTGAGCTTTGTGCACTGGTTGTGCAAGGGTGTGTGAGCATAGACCTGTGCATTGAGTTGCGCACTGTGTGCGTGAGCGTGCTTTTATTTTGATCTGGAACTGTGTGGCACTTCGGTTGGAGGGGTACTTGGAGTGAGTCATCGTGCAATGGGGTGTGCACGGCCATGTGTGTGCCAGACACTCACGAGTACGATGCGTGCGTGTTCACGGGATGCGTGTGAGCACAGTGCCTGCTTTTGTATCTGCACCTCTGGGGGTGCTGTGCCCGGAGGGGTGTGCAGGGTGCGTTGTGCACGGCTGTTTGTGCAAAACGGGGCACGCGTGAGTGTGGTGTGAGCGTGCAAGGAGCTATGTGTGTCGAGCGGGCTGCGTCTCCTCGCACGGGCGCGCGTGCAAAGGTGCGCGTGCGAGGACACGCGCGTGGATATGTGTGCGTGTTTGCACGTGTGTGAATGCGCGCCCGTGCGAGTACGCGCCCGTGTGTGTGCGTGTGTGTGTGTGTGTGTGTGTGTGTGTATGTGTGTGTGTGTGCGGGCGTGGGGCGGGAGCGCGCGGCGGGGCCGGGAGCGCGGCCGCGGCGCTGTGCCGGGGGGTGCGGGCTGAGCTCATCGCTGGCTCCCCGGCGCTCCTTACCAGTGGCTTCTGCGGTCACATGGGTTATGTGCTGGAGTTTAAAAGAGCTTATAGCCCCCGAGCCGGTGCAGAAGCAGCCGGTGGTTGCATGGGGTAGAGCCGGGAGCGGCGGCGAGGAGGGCACCGTGAGTATGGGGGCGGCCGGGACCGGGGGGGCGGTGCAGGGTGGCCCCCAGCCGCGAGGGTCGAGCCCCGGTGCCAGCCGCCCTGCGCGGAACCAACGCCGCCTTTCTGGTGGGCGAGTCGGGGGGGGTGGACCCGAATCGCCGCCTCCCTCCCACACCCCGCTGTTTCCCCCGTTCGCACCTTCCCACGCGTGTCCGTGCCCCGCCGCGGGCCGCGCCGCCGCCGCCCCGAAACCCACGAGGAAACGATTCGGGCAAGTTAGTTTCCTGCTCCGTGCGTCCGTGTGTCCGTCCGTCCGCGCGTCCGCCCCGCGCCTTCACCGCACGTCCCCCCGTCCCCCCCCGGCGGCACCGCGGGACCTCCGTCCCCGTCCCCGCGCCGGGAGGGCATCGCGGCCGCACTGCCGCGCCAGGTTGAAGGCTGCGCCGCGCCGAGCCCGCTGCCTGCTGCATCGCATTAGGCGTGCTGGAGCCGAGCTCGCGGGGGGGCTCTTTGTCAGCTGCAGCCTGTGGATTTCCCGGGCAGGAGAACGGAGTTTTTCCTTCTTGCCCCAAAGGCGCAACCTGCCCTCTCTGCTGTGGCAGCGCTGACTTTTATCCTTTTATCCTTTTTTTCTTTTTTTCTTTCTTTCTTTCTTTCTTTTTTTTTTTTTTTCGTGGGGAGAGCTGATTTTATAAGAATATCATCTGGCTGGCGCGCTGTGGATCTGCTGTCCCGGGCTCGGCAGCTCACCCCTAGCACGATGAGGGCTGCTTTCCGGAATTGCATAACACACACCGTTCCCTGTGTGCACAAACTCCCTGACATCCCCTGATCCCGGTGATTTCCCTTCTAAATCCAGACCGGGGCTCCAACCGCCGCATGTGCGATGCTGTGCTGCCTTCGCAGGGGATGGGACCTGGTCTGCACATTTCGGCTCTCCCAGGCTCCCTCAACCGTTGTTTTTTTAAGGCACTAAACTTTTTTTTTTTTTTTTTGTATAAGATTGGCACTTCTCCCTCTCCCTCTGATAAATAGTTTTCCCCTTTCTTCCCCACCCTTTGCTCATAGACACGTGTCTGTAGCACAGGTTGCGGAGAGGGGATTGCTTGCCAAGCTGTTTCGTTTCTCAGGTCTCTTTGTGTGTTTATTTGTCAGTTAACCCAGGAGGTCCTTTCCTCAGGTTGCGTTTTGCTCCGGACCCTTCTGACTCCTGCTCAGATCTTGCAAATTTTGCACTCTTCTTACTCCCTTCCTGTTGTGAGCAGCCGAGCTCTGCTCTGATGGCTCTGGGCATGTGCGAGAGATGCTCATGGCCGTGCATCTCGCTGGGACCAGGTGCTGGGATGGGGGTCTCTGGGGAAGGCATACTGTCCAGGCACGGGTTGTGCTTTGGCAGTGGGAGCCCCACGCCTGCTGGACTTCTTTGCAACAACCCTTTTAGATAACTTCATCTGAGCCCACTGTCAGAGCAGGCCAAGCTGTGAGCCGTGTGCTGTCTTTGGTCTGATTTACCCTGTGTGGAGCTGCTCCAGCTGAGCCACTGAGCCCCTCGTGCAGAATATGCCCCCGCCTCCTGTGCTGGGGAGGAAGGAGCTACGGTGCTGTGGAGCTGCAGAGTTCATGGTGCAAATAACTGTGGTGGGGCTCAGCTTTTAGAAATGGTTCAGCAAAACGGGGTTGCACTCTAAGGGTGCAACCATCCTTTTCCCCCTGCCAATCCCACGTGGAGCCGGAGGAACGCATCCTGCTTCTGCCAGGGAGCTTGGCTCTGCCGTTTATTATTGCAGCCGCTGCCATTACGCCTGACAGACGGGAGTTGCTGAGTAATGTGCTGTTTGTGTGTAAATATCTGAGCGCTCACCATCGCGCTCTCTGCCGTGGCTCTGCAGCGAGCTGCCTCAGCACCTCTCCCTGTGCAGACCCCAATGAGCATCCTGCCTTCCTTCTGCTCCCCATGCCCTGTGCAGGGCTTCCAAAGTGCCAGTCTGCTGCCATTGGTCAGGGGAGGCCATGCTGCTACCTGGGTGCGAATTGGGGCAGGAAAGAGCTTTGTGTATGAATGCATGTGTGTGTGTCTGTGTGCACCTTGGGCACAAGGATGCTATCCTAGAGTTTCCAGATGTATATTTTGCTATAAACTTAAGTCAATTGACAAGTAGGAAAGCAGCTCTGTTCTGCTGTTCTGGTTTGTTCCATGTTTTTTCCCACCTAGCTACTCAGTCCCAAGTTCCCCTTAATTTCATCCCATTACTACTGAAGATGCTGAATTATTCCTTCCTGTATCATTTTCATCCCATTTGCAGATTAGCATCCGACTCCCCCTGTCAGTGCTTGCTCAGCCCAGTTAGACTGATCACAGCCCCTTTAATCTCCCCTTGTAAATCAATCCCTTCTGCTTCCCCATCATTTTTGTCGCTCGTTTTTCTGAAATCCTTCCAATTTGTCCATTTTGTACTGGTGACGTATGCCTGGCCCTAAACATGATGTATACCAAGCATGGCAGCGTGAGGGAAGGGCACCTCCTCCCCTCCCACCCGCTGGGGCTTGTGATGCTTTGTCAGCGCTGAACTGAGTTACTTCCCCATTATTCTTAGCTATAGTCCCTGCTCGGTGTTGCAGAAGGAAGCAGCATACCCAGGTCAGTGCCCTGGGGAGAATTCCTCCAAATTTTGGTGGTGGGTTGGCAAGCTTGGTTTGTGTGCTGCTATTGCATGCTGGTGCTCCAGATGCTGTGTTGGAGGTGTCAGGAGACCACTGTGCCTCTTCCTGAAAAAGCTGAGGGTTGAACAAGGTAAGGTGAGCAAAATGAGTGAAGACAAACTGTACGGGGCAGGAGGATGGATGGGGAAACTGAGGTTCATGCACAGGCTCAATGCACTTCTCTCCAATACACGGGGACTTCACGTAGAGGCAGCACTTTGTACAGTGGTGCTCTTTGGAGTTTCCTCGTCCAAACCTGGAACTCCCAGCACTGTGCATTCCCACTAGCAGGGAGGGCCGTGCCCTTCCAGGGACCATCTATTTTTAGGAGGAGCCGTGTTCTGGACATTGGCCACTGCAGATGCTCTCTGCCTCCTCCTCTTGGCCCCTCTCCAGGAGATCTGCTAGTGGGGAGCGTTTTGCTGAGACTCTATGGGAGCATGATGGAGGTGGCACCACGCAGGGCACAGGAACACCTGAGGGGAAGTCACTGCCCAGGGGTCTCAGTGGGGCTGCACTGCCCTTCCCCTGAGTGGGGAAATGGCATTGGCTGAGGACTGGGGACCAGCAAGGATATGGCACATTTGGCTGTCTCTGGCTGCAATGCAAGGTACATCCCTGGAGTAGGAGGGCAGTCTAGGTGGGTGCACAAGAGGGCTGACCGTGGTGGTCCTGGTCCTGTTTGGGTGCCAGTCCCTTCACCAGGATGACACTAGGGGGCACGAGATGTGCTGGAATCCGCTTTGTTGGGAATGGGAAGGAAGGATGCGATGCAAAAGCCAGTCTTGACCATTTCACCCCCTGCGTGATCCCTCTGCACAGTTTGCAGGAATCTGAGCATGAAACCCCTACAGAGGCCACAGGCTGATGTTGGTGCCATGTCCTCAGTCCTTAGTCTCTGTCCTTGGTCCCTTGTCCTGCTGAGGAGAGAATGCATCTGTCCGGCTGCACGCACCATGCTGCTCCTGGCCATGGGAGCAGGGGGAGCGGGGATGGGAGCGCTGAGCTGGAAGCATCTTGGAAGCAAGAAAGAGGTGGACACAGACAGGGGGTCACTAGGGAATTAGGGAAATCCAGGAAACACCTAGCATGGTTTTAGTTCCTCCCCAGCGGCTTTGTCCAGACAGCAGGTTAGGCTGGGAAGATGGACCGTGCTTTGGTTTCATTTTCTGCTGGATGTTAAGTCCACGTGAGATACCTCCTCAGGATCGTGTTTTCCCAAAGCAGCTAGAGTCAGATGTGATGAGCAATCCTGATCGATCTGGAACACGTGTATATTTATGTATTAGATATGTGTCCACTTACATATCTGGGTAGGGTTTCAAAGAATGTGTTTTTTAAGATGTGTTTATGCATTTCGGCATAAATTCAACTGTCATTTTGCCTTTTGTCCTTACAGTCTATTATTCCAGCTGTGAATACGTGTATGTGTACTAAAGCACCGTATACTGCAGTCTTTCTCTTGTTATAACAAACCTTGTGAAAAAGCAAATAAAGAGACATTGTTCTCATAGTGGGCTTGGAAGGATTCAATATTTATCTTCTATGAATTTTGATAGTTTTTGTTCAGCGTGTTTGCAGGTTGTGGGCTTTTCTTCCTTTTTTTTTTTTTTTTTTTTTTAGCTTATCTGCTAAAAAGAATTGCACAAGCGGAAAACTGAAAACATCCAGACACACTGAGTTTATTCATTACTTAATGAGCACAGAAGTCAAGCTTCTGGTTTAAAATGATGCTTGATAACAGCCTGGCACATCTCTTTCTCCCTGGTCAGTTCTGAATGCTTTCTGGCTGCCAGACACCGGGAATCGGAGCGCTGCTTTTCTCCCAAACCCCCAGGCAACAATTTTAGGACAGCAGAGCAATGCAAACGCACCCGTCCTCCCGGAGCAGCGCTGGGAGGGTGGGCTGGGAGCATGAAGGAGATGCTGTGCTGCTTTTTGCTCTCTGTACTCAGCCTCCCACAGCCCAGCACGGGGTTCTGTGGATTTTGGGCTGTGCTGGATCTGCTTTTAAGTGCGAGACTGCTTTTAAGTCAATTAGGGATGGTGTCTGAAGGTGGTGTTGTGGTTTGAGGAGGAGAGGGTGATTTGTCTGAAGGTGTTACCTAATTAGAGGGTATAGTCAGAGCCCTAATTAGCCATGACACCCTAAAGATGTCATCGATGCCCCCTGTCCCATCAGCCTTGCATTTCCCTCTGGTGCTGCTGCTGTTTTCCAGTGATTCCTGTACAGTCGCAGAGCGAAAGGAAGCTGCAGCAGATGGAGGAATTAATACGAGCACTCAGTGGGGGAAATCTCCCCTCCCTTTCCCCCGGGGGGTGGGTTTGTGATGCTCCCTGCTTGGGAAGGGCGGGTGAGGGAGGCTGGGGAGGTTTGCAAGAAATGATGCTGTGATGGAGGAGTGATTGCATGGGACCAGCTGAAACCTGACCCAACCCGAGGGGCTGAATGCCTGGAGGAGAAGGGACAGGGGCATCTCCAGGACTGCTGCTCCCTGCTTGGGTCACTTTGTGCTTTCAGAGTCAGGAAACAGCATGAGTTGCTCCTTTGCAGCCAGTGCTGAGTATCAGCAGGAGGGAGCCAGGTGAAGCTGGGGGGCTGGCTGGCAGATAGGGACAGGAGCAGTCTTGTCCTGCCCAGCATCATCCAGTGACAGCATCCTATGGTGCCAGGGCTGAGGTCACCCCTGGAGCTGCCAACACCCAAATGCTGCCCAAGGGAGATGCTTAGCCCCAGGGCAGATGTGCAGTCCTGGGAGGGCTCAGAGCTCCTTTGGAGGAAGGAGCCACTGCTGTTCCTCTTTGGATGGGAAAATAAGGGGATTCTCAGGGCTCAGCTCCTTATTTTCTCAGTGCTGCAAGCAGCCCCACTCTGTAGAGGGGCTTTGCTGTTGTAGGCAGTGCCACTGTTCCCCTAAAGCAGATGCTCAGCCAGGCGCATCCCCATGCTGGTAATTACCAAGGGATGTCTGCTTTTAATTATGTGGGTGTTAAGGGAGTGAATGCATTTTGTTCACCAAGTTGCAGCCTGTTATTTTCCTATATCTCTTGGTCTCCGGTGGCTTTCACAATCCCTGGAGCATGGTATAGGATAACACGGCCATGGTGATCTGCAGACCCTGATTGCCCACTCGTGAAATGAAGCAGCTGCTTGTATTACAAGGTACTTTCTCTGCACCACAATCATTTTGTCCATGAACTAAAAATAATGCTGGTGACAATGAGGACACATCATCTGCTGCCATCAGACCTGGATGCAGAGGCAGGCAGCCTGTCCCAGGCTCTGCCGATGTGTGATTTGCCCTCTTTTGTGCATCACCTCCCTGGCCTCCCAACTGGCGGCTGAGAAATAAATACATTTAAAAAAAGGAGAGGACAAAATGCTGCCGCTGCTCTGAGGTTTGATCAAAAACGCTCTGTGCAGACCTTCGGACTCCTCACATAGGCAAGAGCTCCAGAAATAAGTTTTATGGCAAAGGTGCACCAGCACATAACTATTAATTTGGGAAGGAGATGGCTTTGCTCCGGAGGCACCTGGAGGGGGTGCGTTTTGCAGGGTGTGCTGCAGGCTGTGTCAGCTGGAGGCTGCTTTATTTGCTCTCTTTTGGTCGCTGTTTGCCTCAGCTTTGCTGCACAGCACAGCTTCCTCCTGCTGCACACCCAACACGTGTTGCACAGACACGTTCCCCTGCTCTCTGCTCTGTGCCTGCCCACCTATTTGCAGCTGAGGGAGCTGAAGCTGCTCTTTTTTTTTTTTTTCTTTTTTTTTCTTTCTTTTTTTTGTGATTCATAAAAAAATCTCTCTTGCTCTGGATGGAGTTGTCTGTGTTTTTATTGACTTGGTTCCGGGAACGGCGGTGACTTTTCCATCTCCTGTGTGCATGATTTCTGTGAGGGCTCTGGAGCAGGGGCCAGCCCTTGCAGCTGCTGTATCTCCACTCCTAACATTGTTAGTCTGACAGGCCCATTGGATATGTAGGTGCATGTAGTTTTATCTTGTGCATGAAAGCAAGGTCTGTGGCTGGGCACAAAACATCACTGAAGGTGATGTAGGAGGGAGCACATTGACTCGACAGCATTGTTAGCCATACCAGAGCAGTGCTGTGCCAACTGGCAGAAGCCCCAGACTCTTGTAATGAGATGTGCATGTCTCCATTCTCATGGCATTTTGGGGAGCTCCCCTCTTAATGGTTGCAGCTGGGGAGTGCTGCAGGATAGCCCACATGTTTGCATGGGGATTCCCAATGATGCTATTCATCCCTTCAATGGCACCCAGCAAGGTGCCATCAGCAGAAAGAGTATTTTCCACCTGTGCACGCTGCATGCTGATCTCCTGTTTCATGCACATTGTGCTCTCTATTCTGATATACACTCACCGAGCAGGTAGGGTTCGTTTAGCTGGGATGAGGGCTGGGATGAGTCTTACAGATGCCCTGCATCTCCACCCTGCAGTTTTTTCACTGCATAGACACATTTGCTATCTCTCACCTATCTTTGGGTCAGTCGCTTTGGGCGCATGACTCCTACTCTTCCAGGAAACAAGGGTAGAGGGTAATGTCTTTAAGACCCAAGATGGGTCCCTGACTTCAAGAGCGTGCAGCATTTGTGCTTCCTAGTTTTGACACATCTTTACCTTCAGTCAGGCCATCAGTGCTGTTCTTTTTCCAAGTTGATCTTTGCACATCCCCAGGGCTGAGAAAGGGAGAAGGCAGTGAAGCACCTCTGCCCAGGTCAAAGGTGTCACTGGCAAGGGAAAGGGCTTGGTGGTTTCAGCTTTCACCCACATGGGATGGATAGGTATTATCTGACCAGTGTTTGGGTCTAGGTTCTGGAAAATGTGGTATATGTGCACGGTGATACCTACATCTGTGTTTAGTTTGCCGTGTTTACAGTGGTACATTACCATGGTCAGCAGCGAACCTTCCCACAGCGTGAGGATGCAGGAAAGTATCACTGCCTGCACAGAGGGGAAACTACAGGCTAGAATGGCTTTGGGATTTCCTGGAGGTCCCAGAACATAGATGGTGGCAGAAAACCAGACTTACTGAGTTACAGATGGATCATGCCAGCTGTGGGACACACCAGAATACTCTTTCCCTAGACCAAAGCAGGGCGTCCATCCCTCCATGCAGTGCTCTGTCTGCCCCTCTGGCAGCTGAACCCCTGAAATGACATTTGAAGGCTTTACATTTATTCTCTCCTGCTAATTCCAGATCGGATTTGCTGAGTTGTCAGGCAGAAGATGCTTTTCTCCTAAGTGCTGGCCCTGCAACAGCTCCCTCTGCTCCATCCCTCCTTGCAGCAGAGCAGCTGGGCTCCTTCTGCCTCCGCCGTCACCAGCAGAGATGTGTGGGGGCTGGAGCCACAGCTCTGCCAGTGGGTGCATGAAGAGAAACAGATTTCATCTTCCGTCTTCCCCTCTTGTTTGGGCCATGCTGGGATCAGCCGGCAGTGGTTGTTGAAAGGCGACATACAGGGCTTGCTCTAGGAAAGAGATGTTGGGGTGGAGAAGGTGAGGGTACTCAGTGCAATCACATCCTCCTGGAGCTGGCTGGTGCGTCTGACCGACGTGTGCGCACTGAGCTGGTGGGTTCTCCTCACACAGCCCCAGCCTGCAGATAACCAGGACAAGTGACACTAACAAGCAGCTCGCCCGCCAGCTCTCTACGAGGAAGGTGAGCACTTATCCATGCGTGGCGAATAAATTGTGCCTTTGTCCCCGGAGGCTGTCACTCTGACGCTTTGCCGTGCTCTGCTGGCAGAGAGCAGCACTGGGAGCTTGCCTTGGCAAGCAGAGCAGAGACATGTGTCCCAGCTGGAA
The DNA here is from genome assembly GCA_037305975.1 of Chrysolophus pictus. Taxonomy (NCBI): domain Eukaryota; kingdom Metazoa; phylum Chordata; class Aves; order Galliformes; family Phasianidae; genus Chrysolophus; species Chrysolophus pictus. Next base: position 71,511,105 of record CM074614.1, on the reverse strand, counting down.
GAGAGAAATGAGAAACCTCCCCGAGAAGGCATTTGCAAGTGGCAGTGTGACTGTGCATGCTGGTGGGGTCCTTGCACGAGAAGTGGACAGCAGTGTCCCTGCGCTGGAGCAGAGCTGGGAGCAGCCTGCTGTGTGCTGGTCCTTGAGCACTGCCGAGGACTTTGTGCACTGTGGTCGCACAGCAGTAACAGCAAGGCTGGCAGCTCAGCGGGTGCTGTGTAACTGAGTACAGCAGTGGTGCTTTGATCCCAGCACACAGGTAGGATGCCCTGCAGCTGCTGCACAGAAGCCCATGCTCAAGGGCAGAGCCAGCACGAGTGGGTGCAGAGGCTGTGACATAGGCAATTTCATTGTTGGCTGCAACAAGCAGCACACCCGAGGTTGCTGCTGTCACCCAGGCTGGGAGATGGAGGAATTTAATTATCCTTCTAACTTCTTCCAGAAGGGGCTTGGATGCCATAGCAGCAGACAGCTTTCTAAAACTGAGAGTACAGGGGGAGAGAAAGACAAAGCACCCTCCTTTGCTGAGTCCTGGCCATTCACCCTTCTAGTCATCCCAGCCCAGACAGCATGAATGGGCTTTGGAGGCACTGTGGGCAAAGGGCACGGCCATGTCAGTGACACCTCCTCCCCTCTGCAGGATGTGATCTGTTGGAGGTAGAAATCTGTAGGGCTCTGCTTCACAGCCCTGCTGCATGCTGTCCCTCCTCAATTGCTGCGTGGACATTAATTTTTCCCAGATTTCTGCTTCCCTTTGAATATCTCTGCTGTGGATCATTTTCCTTGCATGTGTTAGCTGGTATTTTCCCAGAGCTGAGTCCTGAGCTATTTCCTGCCTGTCTTTCTGTGATTTCTCGTACTCCCTCTTCGGTTGTGCCTGCACCCACCTTGGCGTGTGCCATTGTTGCTGGGTATGGAGGTGATCTCTTGCTCTTCTCACTCAAAAAGCCTGCAGGAGGAGCTGAACTGCCCATTACAAAGATTGCAAATCCTACTTGGCTCTTGCTTACACTTCCCCAGCTGGAACAAAGTGGCTCAAGACCTGTGGTAGCCACAGTGGGAGAACAAATCTGGAGTTTTGGGATGGGGAGAGCTTTGGGAGGAGGGGGAAGAGGATGCTGCAGGGCAGGTGCAGGCTGGAGCTTAAGGATGCTGTGTAAAGGGACAAACAGGGATCTACTGCCCTGAGGGTCTGCAGGAGCAGGAGGCAGTGAGAGGATGTAGGGGCTGTGGGGTGTCCTCTCTGTAGTGCTGTGGATTTTGTGCTTGGGAGCACCTCTGTGAACCCCTTTCTTCCCTCCTTGCCTTGTACGCTTCAGCAGAGTACCAGGACAATGCTGCTTTTCCCAAAGCCTGCTGAGGATCCCCACCTCGTGCTGCACACTCAGGAGCCAGACAGCAGCTTAAAGACTAAATATATCTGCTGCTGCAGCTCTTGGCTCCTATAAAAATAAATCTTACCGAGGTAACTTTGTGCCGTGCAGTTCTCAGAGCTTGCTTTGCTGTGGTTTCCACTGAGATAGCATTTGGCTAACACAGGCAAACATGAGCAGAACAAGCCTGGAGCTGTATAGAAAGTGATAAGATAAGGCAGGGCTATGATTTGCCTGTCTGATCCTGAAGCTTTGTGCATTATTTAGTGTGTGTAGTGAGAGGTCAGTAGCCTCCTGATAATTTTCATTAGATTAGTCAGGCAGGGTAATCACCTGCTCAGAAAAACCAACTTGACACTGTCTGTTCAATAGTTGGGGTTTAACTGAAAATAAATAGCCTTGTAATTATAAGGACACTGCCAAGGTCAAAAGGCTCAAAGATTCTCTTTCTTTTCTCCCTCTGATATGTTTACAGAGATCTTGCTATTCTTTGTGAGGTTTTTTTTTTCCTCCCTTAAATTCAAATCAAAAGCTTCAGAGCTCTTAAAGGAAATTCAACACTTCCATGGCAGTGGACGTGAGTGGTGTTGCAATAGCCAAATGATGCCTCTGACCCCATGCTAATGAGCGGGGCACTCATTAGTGCACTGGAGTGTGTGCTGCCCGCCCATGCAGGGCAGGGATGCGCTTCCCTCTTCATCTGTGCTAATTCTGGGATGGATCCAGCCTACAAAATCTGGCGCAGATTGCTCCCTGCTTATGTGGCAGGGTTCATCCCTCTTTGGGTGAGGTCAGCCCAACCCAAGTGCTGTCCTGTTGAAGTTGTGTGTTAGATCCTGGGGTTGACTGCTGCTGTAGTTGGATGCTGCTCTCTTTCAGAGAGCCCAGGGAGAAAGAGTGGAAGTGATGCTGAGCCTGCTCAGCTTTAATCAGTACCAATGGGCTCTGCAAAGGGGTTCATCTATTGTAGTAAATGGGATATTAAAGCTTGGCTCAGTGTGCGTGCACTGCTGAAATCCTTGCCCTTTTCCAGCTTCAGGTGGTTGTGCTTGCTATTTATCTTCCTCAATTGCATGTGAAAACTAACGTCTGGAGGGATCCTTGTAATCTTGTCCTTTCTGCAGGACTGATGCTTTCTGGATGAGAGCAGGCCAGATGCTGGTGCGCCAGGTATGTTCAGAGCTGCTGGTGCCAGGAGTGGTGGAGAGGTTGTTGAGTTCCAGTAGTGCACTGTGACCTGGGCAGCCTTGCTTTGCCCAGCAGCTGGGTGAAGCAAGCAGTGATGCTTTCTGTCCTGAGCTCTGCTGTGAGCCAGGAGCATTGCTGCCTGCTTCAAACCTGAGCACCTACGTGTCATAAAAGGCAGTGTTTGCGTGCTGATGTCATTACAAAGCTGTGTGCTTCCTTGCTTTGGTGAGCTCCCAGCACAGTCGCATGAGTTAGCACGTTCAGCCCCTGAGGATCCTGGATTTTGTTTTATTTCCTCCATCCTGATGGATGTAAGTGGGGATCCTCATCACAGAGCTGGTGGGTCTGGTGCTTGGCCCATCTTCGCAGCAGTCTCTTGCTCTCATTCTCTGTCATAGGCTTTGATGGATGCCTCAGGGATAAGGAGGGCAGGGCAGAGACCGATGTGCCAAATGACGGATGGTGCGGTCTGGTGAGTGACGCCGCGCGGCCGCGTGCGGGTGCTGCCTCCACGGGAGGAGAGGGGCTGCCTTGACAGCTTGTTTTGAAAGCAGAATGACTTCAGGGCTGGATTCTTTTTTTGTCCTCCCTTCCAGCTTTATTCCTCCTCCCCCCCCTTTTTTTTTTTCTTTTTGCCTGACAGAAAAAGCATAACTTGTCTTTGTTTAATTGGTGCTTTGTGCCTGTCTCCTGCCAGAACTTAACGGAGAGGGGGCTGGCTGGATCAAAGCAGCTCGAAGTTGGGAAGCTGTTATACATCCAGCCTGCCTGTTTAAAGTGAAACCCCACTTTTATTTCCCCCCCTCCCTCCCAGCTGCAAGCCAGTTCCTGGCACACAGTGAAAGCGGCGCATTGGCTGCTGCTGTGAGCCCCCCTTGGAGCAGCCTGGTGGCATGGGGGTGAGAGCTGGTGTGCTGCTTGGAGCATCAAATCGACGTGTGCTTGTGAGGCTTCAGTCTGTTTCATGATCTTACAAATAAGACCTGCTGGCGTCTGAAACACAAAACAAATGCATTGTGGATCGAGCAAGGAAGCAGTGTTGTGTGGGCAGACATGGACATGCTGTCTGCAGGGCAGAGCGGGGTTAGAGCAGAGCTCCAGCTCCCCAGGTATCTCTGGTCTCAGTCTCATCACTCTAGAACATCAGTGATGTGAGGCCAGGTAACTTCTTGCAGGAAGGGCTGTATACAGGAGAGAGTTCGTGCCCTTGCGTTGTACTCAGCCTCTGTCTCTGGCAGAGAACAGCATGGGATTGCCCATGCTATGAGACCTACTGCAGCCTTTGCAGAATGGTCTTGCCCTGCTTTTTGCAGAGCAAAAGCAGCAAAGTGAAATGCTGTGGTGTGTGACTGGTGCCCGGCTGTGTGCTCGCTCCTGCGAGAGGCTGAGTACTTCCCAGTGCTGCTTGCTGCAGCTTTGCCTGGACTCAGGGATGGGTTCAGGGTCCTTTTGAGGTTCCTTCCAGCTGGACTTGTCCCTGTGCAAAGGGTATAGTCAATTGCTTTGATTTTTTTCTATTGTCAAATTTTCTTCTGCCATTTGCAGGGGCAGCCAGCAACTCATACTTGTTCTGGTTACAGGGCGCATCCTGACCTTGCTGGCCTGTGCTTCTTGCTGTCTGCATCACATGAGTTTTCTTCTGCAACCTTGGCTCATGTGGTGGTTGCAGGTGGCTTTGGTACAGCAGAAACAAGGTGCCTGCTTATTTCTGAGGCATCTGAGCAAACCTGCTGGAAGGTTATAGGTCTGTAGGAGTCCCTAGTCTCTTTCTTAGCAAGATGGGAGCAAAGCATGAAGCAGCTTGTCTGTGAACATCAGGTTCCCCATGGCATCTTACAGAACTTTGCTGCAGACAGCGAAGGACCTGCTGCAATGAGCTGGTGGCAATTGGAATGGAGATGTGTCAGCTGTAAAGCCATTTGGGGAGAGAACTGAGAGCGCAGCTTGTGCTGGGCTGAACTAAAGTGGCAGCCATGTGTCCATGAGAAGATGTCAAGTGATATCTCTACAACCTGACAGCCCTCACTTCACCACTGAAGGGCTGTGGATGGAGTATAAATAGTGTTTGGTGAGCCCTCCTCTGCAGAGGGGATGGAGTGAGTCCTATCTGGACTGCTGCAAATCCAGGGTCACACTGTGTGTGCTCATCCCTTAACATCCTGTCTTGCTCACATGCCAGGTAAGGAGAGCAAACCACATCTGTCAGAGACCAGAGCCCCGATGGAATATGAGCACTGAGAGAGGGAGATACGATATTTATACTGTGGTCAGGGCAGGATGCCCAAAGGAAGAGGTATTTCAGAGAATACCCTTGGGCCATATTCCTTGTTTTCTTGGGAGCTTTGGATGCTTTCATGGGAGAGAGTGTTGTTTGTTTTTTGTCTTTTGTTTTTTTTTAAAAAGCAGCTCCATTGCAGTAGGATCCTAGGTTGCTCAGTCATGTCCTTAGAGCTGTCTGTACTCTCTGGTTTTTCTTTGCTCTTTTGGACAGCCTCACTTCTTGCAGAGCTTCTCCCAGTATGTCCCAGCTGGGTGAAGCACTGATGCTCTGGATCTGTCTTTCCTCTATACTGGCAAAATTTATTTAGCAGATGAGTGTTTCAACCCCTTCTCAGAGTTGTTGCCTGTATTGATTTGTCAGTGGGAAGAGTGGAAAAGCAGCAGCCATCTTCATGAGCCATTTCTTTCCTATTTTCAGCTGTGTAGGCTTGCAACTACTAGGCTCTGACCACACCATGCTGACAACTCTTAGGGATGCCTGGAGCAGAGCAGGGAAGGTGATCTCACCTGTTAGTGATGGGATGAGCCCTTTCTGCTTTCCTCTGACCCTTCTTCTACCTGCCCTTTTGTTGCTGTGCTCTTGTCAGTGGAAAATAACTGGTGTATATACCTATTCTTAAGTCCCTGAGGAGTCTTAACCTTATTTCTAAGCTTAGAAATACCATACTCCATAGGGCAGAAATTGAGGGCTGCAGTAATTCCAGCATTACACCAAAGCCTCTGGGGAGCAGCTGGCTGTTTCCCTGGGACTGCAGCATGTCAGAGGCCGTGGCGGGGCTGGTATCTCCTGCCTCTTGCTGCCAGATATGTGATGGACAGGGGCAATGGGGAGGAGTGCAGGCTTTCAGCAGGTGGGAGCTTTGTGCCTTTCTCCTTTCCCAGGGGACCAACTTGCTGCTCACCTAGTGAGAGCTCAACCTGCTGCAAGCTTTGGCTGTTCAGGGATGGCCCCTTCCTGCATCCCCATTCCTCATCGCTGGGGTTCAAAGCCGGGGTGAGGGGGGAGCCCTAATTGCCCCTCTTCCCAAGGCTCCCGCCTGTGTTAACGACCTGTAATGGGATGGGCTGTGTTAGCCTATTAAGCCCAATGGGGTTCCTTGTAGACCTAAGTGTGAGGAATTTCTCTCAACCATGTTAAAGCATTTCCATCCCCTGTAATAGCTTCGTGCATTGATTTAACCCTATGGCAGCTGGAATTGTTTGCTGGGAACAGCCATATGGAGAGCTGTCCTGCTGTCACGCAGCTCCTTTGGCCAGGGTTTACATTTCTGGGGGATCTGATTAGCACCGGGGCTGCTCTCGCTCTTGCCTCCTCCCGGCTGAGCCCTTGCGGGAAGCAATTTTCCTTCCATTGAGCTGAGCCTGGCTTTGCTGCTTTTAATGAGAGTAATTTTGCCCTGGCTTGTATCAGCCGCAGCCCACCTGTGCTGCCAATTACCCCGGCAGATCTGGCGTGACCTGTGGAGCTGGGAGCAGCCTGTCCGGGCTTTAAGTGTTTCTGAGCCGTAAGGTGTGAAAAATCTCACCAGTGTCCAAATGGAGATGGAGGGGAAACGGCTTTCCGGGTTGTGAACGACCTCAGGACGCACTGGCATCAGGTGCTGCTGATCTCAGAGGGATTTGCAGAGAATCAAGGGCTTGCTAATGGCAGGCGCGTTGCCAGCGTTTTGGGAAAGATATTCTCCCTAATTGCAGGCTGCCTGCCCTAATTTTTGTTGTTGTTATTGAATTAGTTAAATGTGTATTGTAACACTCCGGTGCCTGGGCAGACTTGGAAAGTATGTGTGCAAACATGCTGAAAGGGCTCTGCGGGAGGGAGAACGATGGTTCTGCTGTATAAACGCAATGCATCTGTGACGTTTCTGGAGAAGCCAGTGTCCATGCCAGTGCTGACCTGGACATTGCACAGATTTACCTTCTGCACTGTCATGACCTCTTCATGGCTTGAGGATAGTGCTCAGATGCTTTCCTGCCTCCTTGTGATTGCTGTCGTTGTCATGACTTTGGTCATATTTGAAGGAGAATGTAGGGTCGACTACATCCTTTGGGCCCCTCTGTGGTGCAGGTAGGTGGATGGCTGCAACACTGGTGCAACAAACCCTGTTGTAGGGCTCAGTGCCTGTGCCCGTGTTTCTGCTGCAGCCCCTGTGTGCAGGTACACTGATATAAGGTGTGCATATAAAGATGGGATTTGGGATGCTCTCTTGGAGCTCAGGGTGTGAGGTCTGGAGTAGATGGAACACAGACGGTGAGGCCCTGGCTCTGCTGCCCAGAGATGTGGTGCCCCATCCCTGGAGGTGCTCAAGGCCAGGTTGGATGGGGCTCTGGGCAGCCTGAGCTGGTGGGGGCAACCAGCCCATGGCAGGGGGTTGGGACAGGTTGGGCTTTAAGCTCCCTTCCAACCCAAGCCATCCTGTGGAATGATTCTACGGTAGTATCGTACCTGGCTTACTCCTTTAGCACAGGACTGCTAATTACCCATACATTATTGCTCCCACTTTTTGTTATCTATGAACCTGTGGGCAGTCACTGTAAAATGACCAAGCAAAGAGGGAGGAGTTTGAAAAGGAGCACAGTACACTGTTAACCTCATATGTCTCTGAGACGTCATTGTGCAAAGAAGCAGTTCTCTGGGAATCAAAAAGCAGCTGAATTTGTCTTCCCAAATTTCAATATTGCTTCTATTCAGCAAGGCCAGGAAGATTCAAGTAACAGATTATTATCAACACGTTCAACACACGCCTAGGGGGTCTGCTTTAGCAGGAGAATAGATTATCTCCTGAGGCCCCTCCTGGTCCCTACTATTTTGTGATTTTGGAGGCTGGCTGGGCAGCACAGTGACCACTTGAGCGCTGTGGTCTTGGTGCAGAAGAGAGGATGCTGGGGATGGAGCTGTGGCAGCATGGCTGTGCGTTAAGTGACTTATTACAGCAATAACAAATGGAGTTAACTCTAATTAGCTGGGATGTTGGGAAGAGGGGGAAGGGGAAGGCTGCAGTTTGCATTGTCACAGGAGAGCAGTGCTCAGAAGGCTGCACGTGAGGGTAGTCGGTGACATTTTGGGTGGAAGCTGTGCTTGCTCTCTGCCTGTGTGTGGGCCAGCTTTCTCCTTGATGTGTCATTCAAAAGTGTGGTGCTTGGTAATTGATGCCACCGTGATTAAGCATAGGAAAGAGGTGATTAAGCATAGGAAAGGGCTTCACTTTCTCAAGGTGGGGCAGCTGGAGTGGGAGCTGCGAAGGGCTGGAGAGGTGATGGCAGGCTCAGTCCTCGAAGCAGCGAGGGGGAGGAAACGGATGCGTTTTGAAATGTGAGGATGCCGTTGATGAAATGAAAGCTAGCTTCAATTTCAAAGCTTTAGAGCCTCTCTGGATACCCTGGTGTAGCCTGGCCTGGGTATGTTGTTTCTTGGCAAGGATATTCTTGCAAATGGAAATGCTGGCCTAGGTGACCTTCTGTGTCTGGCTGCTGGAGGAAATGTGCTGAACAGAAACAGGCAATTCCAGAGCTCAGCTCTCAGGCTGGGCTCTGTTGATCTCCCTGCTGGGATACAGGGTCTGGCAGCCGGGCTCCATCCTTCTCCAGCGCCTGGGCTTGCTCCCAACCCAGGCCCATCAGGCCGCTCGTGATACCAGCTTGCTTCTGACTCTGAAGGTCAAATGGCGCACAGCGGGGTGACAAAGGAGCCCTTGATCTGAAAGCCGGATTGTTCTTGTGCCTCGCCCCAGGAGGGGTCTCGCGGGCTGGGATGTGTGCGGGCTGAAAGGAATGCTTAAAATGTCCTTTCTCTGCTCCTGTCAAAAGCCTTTGGAGCTGTGAATCAAAATATCTGCCCTACTGCCTTTCCCGCTGCATGCTTCAGGCTGGTTTATTCCTTCAGAATGGCCCGGTCCAGCACAGCCAAATGTCCTGGCAGCCAGTCTGACAGTGGGCAGCAGTGGATGTGCAAGGAAAAGGGGCTCGGAGCAGAGTGAGTGTGCACGGGGGCAGCCCCAGCCTTGGTTAAAGAGAAATTTTGTAGGTTCAACAAATCAAGTCTTAATCATGCACAGCATCCTCCAGCGAGGAGGCCTGCAGCTCTGCTGCACTGCTTGCTCAAAGCTGACCTGCTGCCAGGGGCTTCATCTGGCTCCTGCTGCAGGGCACTCTGGTGCTGCAAGGGGCCAAGTTGAGCAGTAGTGTATGCGTGTGCTTGTGGATTTCCTTCCCTATGGATGCCTTTGGTTCAGAGCTGTGAGGAGTCTTGCATGATGCTATGCACGCTGTCCTCATGCTGCATCACCTCCCCGCCCAGCTTGTTTCTGCAGGGAGGCTGTGGCTGTGACCTGCAGATTGCTGAATGCTGCTCATAGGGTCTCATGTGCAGGTGCCAGAGCATTGCACTGCAGCCACGAGACACATGTCATAACATCTCCCTGAGATCTTACCTGGCTCCTTCCAGTCTTGAAACTTCATTCAGTTATGCCTTGGCAATGCAGCAACCAAGGACTCAAATACTGGGCAAATTAAAAGTCAGCTTAGGAAAGAAAAAAAAAAGCAACTCTTGAAATGTCTCTGTATGACTTTAAATTAAAAAAAGAAAGGGGTCCAGTAGACTGCATCTTTTCTGATACACCTGTGTCAGTTCTCTTTGATTGGGAGGAGAAGGGGTTAAGGTGACTTGCATTGTGAGGAGTTGTGCTGGAGCTGAAAGGAGTCTGCGATCACTAGATTGATCATCCACTCTTAATCCATTGGCGGTGTGTTAATTACTCTCATCGTGTGAATGTGGCACTTGTACCAGGGGGTCTGTCATACACTTAGCTTCTTGCAAGCCATCTTGGTGTTGACTACCGCTCCTGTCACATCGGCTGTAAACTGAAGGCAATGTGGGCAGGCAGGTCCGTGGGAAGCAGTGACTCTGCTTACACATGTCAAAGGGCTTGGAGCAGCCTGACCCATATTGCATTTGTTGCCTGATTTGCGCCCTTCCTGCTCTGCTCCTGCTGCAGATGTGGCTTTCTACCATCTGCTTGCCCTTGCCACATGCTGCAGTGCTCCTGGCCACAGCTGTGGTGTGTGAGGATGCTTGTGAAGCAGGGACAAACTGCCTTGTGGCTGGATGGAAAATGCTGTCAGGAGAAGATGCTAGGAGCTGCCAGCTGTGCATGCCTGTTGTGTTTTGATGGGGGTGTTGCACAGGGTGCTTGGGCAGATGGGAATGTTTTGTTCCCCTTCCCCAGCTACTCCAGGCTTGCTCCATTTTAACTGCAGGAAAAAAGCAATTTACAGGTTCTTGCTCCCATGTGGATCACAATTTTTGGGTGCTTTCCAGTTAGAGTGACCCTCACCTGGGTCTAACGTGTGGATGTGCTGTGTCAGAGCTGTTGGAAATATCCAAATAATTCCCACACAGCCATGGTGGCAGTGCTTCTGCACTCCTGGTTAACCAGAAACTGTGTGGTTGTAGTTTTTCTCATGGAAGGAAGCAGGTCCCTGCTGGATGGTGTGCTCCCTGGGTGAGGCAGGGGCTGAGCAGCCAAACTGCAGCTAGTGCAAAGCATGTTCCCTGCATGCTGCCTCACACCTTGCTATTACAGCTGGCTGTGAAGCATTACAGGGATTTCTCTCCTTTCTCCATTTAAGTACAGTGCAATATCTAACCTGTGTAAGATGTAGGACTGCCTTCTCTCTTCTCACCCCATGACTCTTGCACAGTCACTTAAAAATCATAGCTCCCCTCTTTCCATCAGCTGGAGGAGGCTGTGAACTGCAGCTGCTGCCCAAGCAGGTAAGCGAAAAGAGAAAATCTCTTTTTTGCCCTCCTGTTCCCTGCCTTTGTGCTATTTAGGGAGTGCATGGTCAGGAGGCTGGCAAGGGTGGGAGGACAAAGATGAGCTGTCACTCGGCACTGGTCCAGGGTACCCAGGGATCTTGTTCAGGGCTGCCCAAGAGTTGCTGCTTCTGGGGGCAGTGGGGAGGAGGTGTCAGCAGTGTCAGGGCTGTCAGCAGATGATGGATGGCCATGCTGTACCCAGCTTCCTGTATCTGCTGGCCAAAGCACCCTTTGCTTGGAACAGGCACCTGCCAAGGGGCACTTCTACTTTCCATTATGTTTGCAGGGCATTCAGATGCAACATTGCCAGGTTTCTTGAGCGCCTCCCAGCTCCTGGGGAATTGCTCCACCTGGCTGGCCCTGGTGCCCACCGATGCAAGTCAGGGCATAGGAGAAAAGTGACAAAGCAAAGGAATAGTAAGGAAATGAAGGTCAGCAAGGGAACTGGGAGGTCAGGGCTGAAATCCAGTGAAGAGGAGATGATGAGCTTGCAGGAGAATATTGCTGTAATAGGCAGTCTGACCTGGGCAGTGCAGGTAGCTGCTGTCCCTCTACCAGGACACTTTCAAGAGATGCTGGGGCTCCAGCCCCAGGTACAGTGCATGGAGCCCTGCGTCTGGACTAGGCTTGGGGCAGCAAAGTGCAGGTTTACCTTTGGGCAGAGCATGAAATGGGTTTCTCTGAAATGCTGCAGAAGGAGTGAAGTCTCTCCTCCTGATTTTAAATCTTCCTCTGGTCAGATGGCTGTCAGCATGATAGTGCTGTGACTGTCTGGATGATAACTTCAACTTTTGTCTTAAGCAATGGAAAGTACCAGACAAAGCTTTGCTTGCAGGAAATGAACTTAAAATAATAATTGCCTGGCTTTTTTTCAAGCTGTGTTTCCTCTTCGGATCTTTTTTGACTGTACAGGAGCTTATGTTAGCAGAACTTCAGGTAAAATAAGCTTCTGTCCTGGAGCTCAAATGTGTAAGAACATCCTGTCCTCCTGCTGTTACTGACTGTACGTCACCTGCATCAGTGCTGCAGCGGGGAGGTGAAGTGTTTTATGGAGGTTATAAGGCTCCTTTCTCTCTTGGTCTTGCTGTGGTCACAAGGATCAGAGCCCTCAGGGACGTATTCATAGACTGCGAGGACCACCTCACCTCTTTTGGAAACATCCATAGGCTGTCTGGGGAATTGTTGAGACATTTCTGCACTTACAAACTTGCACTCTCCCACATCTGCTTGTGAGCACACATGTTCCTGCCTGCGGATGTGCAGTTTTTTCTTTAGCAGCAGTACTTGGGATGCTCGGTGATGCCTTGAATGTCCTGAGTTGAGAAATGCTGGAGGGAAATCTCCAATGGGCTGGTGTTCCTCCTAGCACAGCGCTTGTCTCCTTGTGCAGTTAGCAATACTCGATGGAGCTCATCTTCTGAGCTTCCACATGCACTTGTTTTTTTGTTGTTTGGTTGGTTGGTTGGTTGGTTTTTTAAGAGCTGTCACAAGCTTGGAGCACTAACCTCTTCAGGACTCCTGTGTTATTATTTGGAAATACATGAGAGAGTTTGTGGGGTGTGACGGTGACCTGCTTGTGTTTGAGGTCAATGAAACATCAATCCCCTGCTCTTCTGGGGCATGTGGGAGGCAGAAGCCTTTACTTCAGGGAAAGATACTTTGCATTTTGCAGAGGTACCTGCAGCCACAAACACCCTGTGGTATTTAACCTGGAGGATGAGTCTTTTCCTGCTTCAGTCTTTTTCTTACTGGGGGAGCAAGGGGAAGCTGCAGATAGGAGGAAAAGCTTCTTCTTCCCCTCACTGTTAAAGCATCCTTAATGTTTGCGATTTTGAACTTGCATACAGTAGCACAAAGGGCTCCTGCTTGTTCCCTGCTGCTCCTGGTTCCTTTCTGGTCCTTTTAGCCATGTCACCAGACTGCAGATTCCAGACTTGGAGGACCATCACGGCACAGTGCAGGAGCTTCTCTTGGCACCTGCTCCCCAGCTCTTGGCTGCAAGCCTCTCTCATGTCTGCCATTTGTGCTCAGAGGGGACAAGCATGCTTGGGGGCTCATCTTGACAGCTGCTGGCAATAGCTCATTTTAATTTCCATAATGGACCTGGTTCCTGCAGAGTTGGTCCAGAGGGAGATAAATCATGATGCTTGGAGAAGAATTGTGGGGGTGACAAGTGAAGGAAGAGCGTATCTAGATCCCATCCAGTTTCTTACTCTGTCTCTTATCTTTGCCAAAGCAGACCTGCTTCCTGTGGTCCTGGATGCTCTCCATTGTCTCATAGTTTGCCAGGCTGGAGTTGGTATAAATCACACTCAGAAGATGCTGAACCAAAGAGTTTCCTGACCATAATGGGGGAAGAGGAGCAAGAAGGGCTGGAAAAAGGAGAGAGCTGAAACCACGAGTAAGAAGGAGATGATTTCTGGGTTAACAGGATCATTAAGCAAGCAGAAGCACTGCTCAGCATGTGGCATGACTGTTGGAAAGAAGGTGATATTTTGTTGTAGTGTCACTGCTGTTTCTCATCTCTCCTTTCCCACCTGTCCCATGTGCTCAGCATTTGGTGTGGGGGATGGTTTGGTAATAGTTCCAGATCAGTGCTGCTGCATCCCAGCATCCAGGAGAGGAAAACTGCACTGCTGCGGACAGTCCTGTGTGCACTACTTTGCATCCTCTCTGCTGCTTTTCTAACTGAGACTTCAGCTGTAGAAATGCCGTCTGGTCTCATGTTTGTGCAGTATCTTGCACAGCGGGTCTCTACTGGATGAAGGCACCTGGATTGTGCTGCCAAAAAAAATTCTCCTGTCTTCCCTGCTTTTTTCTGCATCTTTACTAATGCCCTCTGTATTCAAAGAAACCAGAGCTCTGCAGGAGCACTTGCACTGGCAAAAAAAAGAAAAGACCCCCAAACTTCTCCAAGTTATTTCTGTCAGACTGACCAGCGAGGTGCTGTTACTTAGATGAGGAGGACAGAATAAAACCCATACAAATCAATGGGCAAATGGGAATTGAACTTTGCCTCTGGTGCTCCAGCACTGCCCAGCTCAGCCAATCTCTTGCATTAGCTCTGGAAGCAGTGCAGGCTGTGCAAATGTCTTCAGGGTTTTGATGCCCTGGATGAAGCACAGGTCCATGTGTCTGTGACTGCAAGTCCTTCAAGGGCTATTAAGTGGCTCAGTTTGGGTTGCAGCCCAGCTTGGTAGCTCTCCTGCCCCTTGTCCCTGCACCACAGTCTTTCCTGTTTGTACAGAGCTGGTGGAGATGAGAATGAGCTTCACTGCTTGTAATAAGCATGGATAATACGGATCAGAAGTGCTCTTGGAAATGATGTTTTTCTTCAATTATCTGTGCTTGTTACTTGTGGCAAGGGAAGGAAGTGCCCTTGAAGGTGAAGGGTGGGCAGAGTTCATGCAGAAACAAAACAGCCTTTTCTCTGCTGATGCTTTAGATGATTACCTCTCTCCTTAGCCATTCGTTTGCACTGATGCTCAAAAGCAGTGCTTGTGCAAAGATGCTTGAGCTGAGTTGCTCCCATCTCCATCATTCCTACAGAAGTGGTTGCAAATGAGCACATCGGGCAGTGGTGAAGGAGCAGAGTGCAGCAAGATTAGCCTGCAGCTAGCTGCTTTCTTCTCTGGAGGTTTTTTTTCCCCATCTGCTGTCTTTAGAAGCTGTAAATCTTTTGCGTTAGTGGTAGAACCAGGAAAAGAAGAGATTCAGGGGGCAAAATGCAGCAGTGAGAGATTTAAAATGGGCGAAGACTTAAGGGTGCATATGCATTTTTGGGAGGATTGGGAAGCATGGTCAAGCCTTTAAAAACCTCATTATGTCATTATATCAGCAAGGGTGCAGCTGGGTGCGAGGGGGGAATGACTGAATTCAACAGGATTGTATCTGCAAGTTACAGTGCAGAAGTGTCAGGGCTGTGTGATCAGCCCTTCCTGGCAGAAAGGCTTTTTTTCCGCAGTACTGCCAGGGAGGAGAAAATGTAAGGGAGACAATAGGTCTATTAAATAGAATTGGTTTCTCACCAATTTCTTCTCCCTTCTCAGAAGGCTGAGATCCTGAACATCTTTTTATATCTGTCTTTAGCAAGATTACAAGAGCCAAAAGGCCTGAGGGGTGGGGGAGTGAAACAAAAGATAACTGCACTGTAATAGCACTTGAGGCAAAAGTGAGGATACTATGCAAGCTTCTCAAATGCTTGGCTAGCCTTGATAAGAATTTTTCAGGACGTTAGGGGAATTACTGATTGAATGTAAATAATGAGTGTCACTGCCCTTTAAAAGAGGGAAGCCTTGTGCCAGGGGTGGGCAGCAGGCAGAGGATAGGACAGGCTGCTGGGATGTGCTGCCCAGTAGGTCACTCCTGTCCCTGCAGGGAGCAGTGCGATGTGTCTGCTTGTAGCGTGGCTCTTCCAGGATGCAGCTCTGATGGGATTACAGCTCCGGTCTGGCAGCTGCTCATCTATGCCATATATGACTCAAGCAAAGCAGGCGTCCTGGGCAGCCTTGTTTGAAAGGTGATGTGAATGCTGTAATTGGAGAGAGGAGTGGACTACAGGGTTTGGTATTGCAGCCAGGCTTTAAGACAGTGTCTGAAGCAAAGCTTCAGGTCTTCCCTGCTGAAAATGGTTTCAGTATGCAAGTAGGAATGAAAAGACAGTGAGACTTCAAAGTGCTGGAGAAGCACATGGAATTCCTATTCTGATCTCTCAAGGCTGCAGGTCCGTCCTAATCTATCCTCCTTCTGATCCAGTGAGGATAGCTGACATGCACTTTAAGAACAACATAATATGCAGTACCTCTTTCTAAATCACCATTGGCCTGACTGTCTTTGAGAAAACTTATGCTGTCTCCTTTGGCAAGTCTTGCATACACCACAAAATGGTGACCTAATGGAACGTGCAGGAGCACCTCGGGTGCTGTTGGAAGATGCCCCAGGAACTGCCACATGGTTGGGCTTCTGGTTCATATTTGTAGCTGGAGGGAAGGGGCCAGAGCATCTCCACAGCTTATCTGCCCTCCTCAGTCACTGCTTGGAACTTACTGATGGGAGCTTACTGATGGGATTGCTTACAACTGAATCCAGGAACTAAGCAAAACACTCCTGACCCCAGGCTAGTTTGCTCTCTTGTTGACCTACAAGTGGAGTTGTTTCCATTGCCTTTGTGCTGCAGGATCTGAGCCCTTTCTAAGCTTGCCCTGCCCTTTGCATGCCATGCGTTGCATGACTGGGACGATGACAATTCTTGTAGCTGTGGCCCCTTCTCTTGAGCAGGGCAACAACCAGGAGACAGAATCAGGGTGAATATGACCTGTTTCCCCTTGGCAGCCTCTTGGTGAGGTCCCTGCTGCCAGCAGAAATCCCATCCCTGTGCCAGTATTTCTGTTTGCATTGATTAAGACCTCACCTGATTGTCTCTTGGCTAAGTTGAACCAAGTGAGCACTTGAGCCTGTGACTGCACAGCAGGCTTTCTAGATCCTGACTCATTCTCCTAATTTTTCTTGGAAGCAGTTCCACTTCTACCTTTTTTTTTTTTTTTTTGTGTGTGTGTGTAAGCGTGGAGGTAGCAGCCAGGAGTAGCATCACTGTGCTGTAGCAATACCTAATACTGTGCTTATGCTGTTCAGGATATACTGACTGGAGTATGCTGGGAATTTTTTCCCCTTAATTAAACCACTGCCCTTGAACAGCCTGACTTTTGTATAGGAGACTTAGAGCTGTGCTTTCAGATACGTGAGGCTCAGTGTTGCAGCATCTGGCCTTACTCAGACTGGGAGGGGACACAGCGAGGTGCAGAGTGGAGCTGGGTGCCCTTGTGACCCAGGGCTTGCAGCTGATGCAGCAGGGTTTTGTGTATGCCACAGCCTCATGTCTGAGGGTAGGGATGAAATAGCGATGATTACTTGGGAGGATCAGCTTTCCGCTGAGCAAGTAGGTGGAAAGTCAGACAACAAAATTAGCTGAATACACAAACAGTCTGGGCTGGAAGAGGCTCTCTCCCTAGGGGAAGATTAAGGCATGTGGTGTCTTATGTAGTGAATCACAGACTCATAGAATGGCTTGGTTTAGAAGGGACCTTAAAGATCATCTAGTTCCAAGCCTCTGCCATGGACAGGGTTGCCACCCACTAGATCAAGCTGTCAATGGCCCCACGCAACTTGGCCTTGAGCTTCCACTTCCAGGGATGGGGCACCCACAGCTTCTTTGGGCAGTCTGCTCTTGAGTCTCATGAGAGCAGAGTAGAGCAGGACAGTCACTTCCTTCTCCCTGCTGCTGTCCTCTGGAGGAGAAGACCTCCAAGATCATCCACTCCATCCTCCTACCACCAGTATTTCCCCACTACACCATGTCCCTTAGTGCAACGTGTTAACATTTCTTGAACACCTCCAGGGATGGTGACTCCATCACCTCCCTGGGCAGCCCCTTCCGGTGCCTGACCACTCTTCTGAAGAAATTCTTCCTAATAGCCAGCCTGAATTTCCCCTGGCGCAACTTCAGGCCACTCTTAGTTCTGTTGCTCGTTACGTGGGAGAAGAGGCCAACTTCCATCTCACCACAGCCTTCTTTCGGGGAGTTGTAACGTTTCCCCTGAGCCTCCTCTTCTCCAGATTAAACACTCCCACTTCCCTCAGCTGCTGCTCCCCGTAAGACTTGTGCTTCGGACCCCTCACCACTTTCATTGCCCGTTCTCTGAACATGCTCCAGGGTCTCAATGTCTTTTTTGTAATGAGGGCCCCAAAACAACACAGTACTCGAGGTGCGGCCTCACCAGGGCTGAGTTCAGAGGGGAAGATCGCCTCCTGTTTCTGCTGGCTGCTATGTTTTTGATGGAAGCCAGGGTGCCATTGGCCTTCTTGTCTGTCTGCCTGGGCACACTGCTGGCTCATGTTTAGCTGAGCACTGACCAGCATCCCCAGGTCCATTTCTTCCACCCAGTCTTCCAGCCACTCTGCCCCACGCCTGTAGCATCGCTTGGGGTAGTTGTGGCCAAAGAGCAGGACCCAGCACTTGGTCTTGTTGAACCTCATCACACTGGCCTCAGCCCAGAGATCCAGTCTTGCCAGATCCCTCTATACGGCCTTCCTATCCCCAGGCAGATTGACACTACCTCCCAGTTTGGTGTCATCTGCAAACTTACTGACAGTGCACTCAATCCCCTCATCCAGGTCATCCGTAAGTGTATCGAACAGGACAGGCTCCAGTACCATCCCCAAGTAGTGACAGGTAGACAGCTGGATTTAACTCCATTCAACACCAGTATCTCTGCCTAGCCCTCCAGCCTGTTCTTTACCCAGGAGAAAATGTATCTGTCCGAGTTTCTTTTCTAGGGGAGTATTGTGGGAGACAGTGTGAAAGGCTTTGCTGAAGTCTAGGTAGATTATGACAGCAGCCTTTCCCTCCTCCACCGGGTGGATCTTCTTGATGTCATGAGTGCGGGCACCTGGCAGGCAGCAGACCTCTTTCAAAGAGGTTATCTGGGTGGTAAATGGGTGCCTCAGTGCCTCTCAGTGAGGAGTCCCCAATCACTAAGACCCTTCACCTTCTTTTGGTGGCAGTGGTTCTAATATTAGTCTTTGGTTGGACCAAGTTAATGTGGGTCTGAACCATTACCCGTACCCTCTCTTCTTTCTAACCCTAGAGCATCGTTGTCTCTTCCTTAGGGGCACTTGGTGACGAAAGGGAGATTCCTCCTTCTGGTCTGAGCAGAGACAACGATCTGGTCTCCTTCATCTTGTGTGTTTTTGAGATCTGTCTCCTCAAGCTGGAAGCTGGTTTAGCTGTGAAGACCTTGTCCCTGTGCTGCTGCTCTGTGCCATCTGATCTTCTAGCAGTAGGGGCACCATACGAGACTTCACAGATAACTTTGCATTTATCTCCCATATCGCTGAGCAACCAACATCTGTCAGCCTGAAGCATGAGATTGCAGACAATGCAGAGGGGCATGGCAATGGAAACCTGCAGGCGCTCAGTGGTTTGGCTTTCAGACATGTAGAAATCAGCAGGATGCTGGCCCTGGCACAGGTTGATGCGTGGTGATTTTCCCTGACTCTCTGTAGTTGTTCCTCTGTGGGAGGCCGCAGCTCAGTTTCCTGTACTGGTATTGTACATTCTACCTAAATCCTGTAAAAGGTGAAAAATACAATCACTTGTTGCTTGTTTTTACTGTGAATGGGTCATATCTGTTGCTCAGCAAAGCCTCAAGGTGATCTTCTTTCAGAGAAGGATGAGTGCTTTTCCTCCAAAACACACACAGCATGATGCAGATAAGCACTTGGCCAGGTCTGGGCATAGAGCCCTTTGGTGGTCAGAATTTGTATAGTGTGTGGTGAGGCAACAAGAGGTGTGAAAATGTTTCACATAGTGTTGCAAAGAATCTCTAATTCTGCATTTAATTTGCTTTCTGTTGAGCCAGGAGGACTAGCAGAAGCCTTGAAGATTTGCTCTTGTAACTTGCAAATGAGATGAAATTTGAGGAGTGACTAGAAAAAAAACCAAAAACAAACACCAAGAAACTAGCAAGAATGCAAAAGGAGAGTAAAGAAATTGTAAACGGAGAGGGTGAGGAATGAAAACTGCAGGGGAAATTCAGCCTGAAAGCATGAGGGCTTTGGACATTTCTTGCACTGGAAGCGTCAGGCTCTGAGTTGTGCAAACATACACTTTCCTCTTGCAGAGCTTGACCATGCTGTGTTCCTGTTGGCCACCCAACTCCAAATACGTGGGTTCTCCATTGCCTTTCTGTACTAGCAAAACTCATTCTGGGAAACCCCTAGGAGGTGCCTTGGACATGCTTTACACCACTGCTGGAGCGGACAGATTTGGAGCTGCATCTCTTCCTTTCTGTGTTTGCCCAGAGACTCCCACATCCTCAGCTAGTAAATTACCAGCCTAAACTTCTCCACAGCAAACTTGCAAAGTAAATAAATATTCTCCTATAGAAACCTCTTTTCCCAGTTAAATCGACCCCTTTGGTTACTTTCATGCATTTCAAGAAGTCGGAACAGTTCACAATTGAAAACAAGCAGTGTTTAGCTCCTGCTGTGAAGGGAAATAGTCAGGCACCAGAAAGACTGTCATTTTAGCCATGCACTTACAAAGGAGGGTGTTACAGTAAACTTGCTTATTTCACTGAGGGAGAATTCAGCAGGCTTGACGGAAACCGGATGAGACAGGCACGGTAAATGGATTTTGCTGGCCAAATTGAAAGCAAAGAAACATGCATGTGCAGTGGCTGGTCAAGAATTGACTGCATCTTGCAGAAACCAGGAATGAATTAGGGACAGGGAATTAGCAAGCCTTGAAACAACATCTGTGCAGCTGTATTCAGCGTCCCATTCACCTGTGGCATGCCTCTGGTGGCAAATGGGTGCAGGGAGTGGGCAGGGCTGCTTAACTGCTGTGCTGCCTTTTGTCTTTGTGCTGGAAGGGATGGAGGTACCTACCTGAGGTCCATCAAATGGACTGGGCGTGGACCTGTTGCTGGGTGCAGAGCAGCAGCATCCCTTGTCATCAGCCAGCTGGCCAGAAGCTGGTGGGAACCACTAGGGTAGAGTAAGGGAGAGGATGGATGTCCAGTCCCTGACAGCTGTGGGGCAGGGGGTTGGAACACCTGGGGGGTGTGCAGCATCTTGTCTGTCACCTCCTGCAGCAGCTTGCTGTCAGCAATGCAAGACCAAGGCTCGAGTCCTGGAGGCTTCTGAGCAAAGCTGCCTGTTGCTCCATCTTATAGCCACCTTGTAGGGCTGATGCCATCTTCCCTTCTGCACTGAAAGGGTCTCTTTTTCTCCCAGAGATGTGGAGGGGCTCTGAGCTTCGTTGGGGTGATGAGGTGGGGCCCAGTCAGGCAGTGAGTGATATGGTGGGTTGTGCTGTGTTTCCACCCTACCCTGTGCAGGAGCCCCAGACCTGCTGAGGGCTCTGGTTAGTGTGCGAGGACAGCTGCAGCAAAACAGCCTTTCTGGTGTTATTCTAAGGTAAACCAGCCTGGCCAGGGAAAAATCCAAATGCCAGAATGAAACGTCTCCTTAATCACACCCCAATGTGTTCTCCCAACGCGCTCCTCTTTTCTCACCAGGAGTGACATTGTCCAGGTCTAGTACACAACAGAAGACTTTTGTGTAGCATATGTGACCCAAGGTTTTAGAAAGGTAAGCTTAGTTTTTCTGCATTGAGAACAGCCCAGCCTCCTCCATAAGCACTGAGACAGAAACATGCTCTTTAAAGATAATAATGAAATACTCATCTTGGTAGTGGCTTTATTTACTCTTCTAAAAAGGTGTTATGTTCTCCATCAGAAGAACATAAATCAGGAACATTGCCAGTGCTGTGTCCCTTGGCAGGCTGCTGAGCCCCAGCGAGAGATGAAGAGCAGAGAGGCTTAAGCAGCAAACTGTGGAGTCAGGTAAAAATCAAAGCAGGGTTAGGGGCTCTCAACATTTGGAAAGCTGCTTGCATGCAGGTGGTTTGGGGAGTGCTTGAAGTGCCTGTTTACCATTAAGAGAGTATGTCCTACAGCATAAGCCATGATGCATTTTGATATGTGGGCTGATAATCCAGAAATGGCTCTTCAACAGTTGTTTTGCATTTTCTGAGCATTTGAAGTCGAAACAACTGGAGTCCCTCTGGATCACAGACCCTTCTGTATGAGGTGCAAACTGGAGCTGTGTGTGGATTCACAGCCTTGGCTACCTGGATCATGCTGGTTGCCTCTGTACTGGTTCAGCGTCATGTTTGCTGGAAGGGAAGTCTCATGCTTCAGGACAGTGTTGGGGGGGAACTGTATTATGCCAGTCTCAGTGGCAAGCATAAATTGATTAATTGCCTCTTTGACCAAAAGCAAAATCTTTCAGCTTGAAGTGCATCAATAGAACCTCAGTTTTGCATGGGCATCAGCGTGCCTCCTGTTTTCAAGGTAACTTGATGATGTGTGCTTCCGCATGGTGCTGAGACTGCTTTCTTCTGGTCTCGTCCCGTGCACCCCATGGCCATGGTGTCTGGCTTTCTCCTTTCCTGCCTGGGTCTGCTTGCATCCTGCCTGGCACAGGCACCTGGCAGTGTCCTGGAAGGAAACAGCTGCCTGAGGGCTCCCACGGCCCAGAGGCAGATGCAACCTTAGGGAGCAGGAGAGCTATCGCTTTCCAGCTGCTGTTATGTTGGCACAAGCTGGACATGGAGCCACAGCTGCTGTGGGACTGGGGAAGGGCTCTCTGTTTTGCTGCCTCCCTCTCTGCAGACCCGTGAGGTCTGGAGAATGCAAAATCTTTATGAAGTGTGCTCTGGAAAGGGCATCTCTCAACACTGGGTTGTGACTGCTTGTTGCAGTCATGGGAGCATGATTATAACGTGGTGCATAAGAACTGCACTAATCCAGCGGCTTGGTGGCTTTGACAGCATCCATGCTGACCCAGGAGGGTGCTGTGCAGGCTGGCATTGCTACATATGTGGGAGAGTCCCTCTATGTGTGCCATCTTGTTTTGGCTCCTGCTCTCCTGCACAGTCATCTTCCTCGCATATCCCAGCCCACTCCAGTGCCACCTCTAGGTGCCACTTGTCTGGCCAGATGCTACCCCTGGGTTCTCAGGGGCACAGGAAGGCCATCGCGTGCCTTTTACCAGGAGACTGAGCTTGCTCCTCGAGACCCGGAGGACAATGAAGGCGCTGAAGCAGCCAGAGCACCGCCGGGGGCAGAGGGGGACAGGCAGGGAAGGGGAAGCCATGCAAATGGGGACTTTGATGTGGCTGCGAGGAGTGGGGCTGGAGCATTGTTCCTATCACATCACATCAGTTTCACATTCCTCATGCAGGAGTGATCAACGCTTTCAGGGCCAGACAAAAGAGTGGGGAGATGAACAAAAGCGAGAGGGGGCCTTACCTACTGCAGAATAGAAGCAGAGGATGAATTGCTCTCTTGGCAAGCCATGGAGATGGGCTGGCAGTTGCTGTGCTTTAAAGCACCAGCTTAAATTTTTTCTTTCATTTAAAGGGGGAAGAAAAAAAAAAAAAAGAAAAGGTAGGAGAAAGAGTTTCCTGTGTGCAGAAAGGAGAATAAGTAAGATAGATCGCAAAGATCTGTGATCTTTTTACATTTCCCTGCCTGGTCTTCCCAAGTGGTGACTTTCGGCTTATTGCAGAGGTAGAGAGCTCTTGGGAGGATGGGCTGGTAAACATGGGCTTGACCCAGGGGTAAGGTGAGGGTCTCTTGAAGGGAACCTGCTCCCAAAATCAGTAAATGGGTTTGGGTGGAGAGTGGCTGCATGCATCTGAGCACAGATCCATGGAGGATGTCAGCATCAGACCTGGAGCAGGGGGAGAAGCAGGGCTGGAGGGAGTCCTGGGTCACATTCAGCTCTCCTAAGCTGGGAACAAGGGAAAGATGAAGATCAAGTGCTCGATCTTTTTTGTCAGCGGCTGTGGGGCTTCTGCATGTTGTGTTGCTTCACAGGAAACTCATTGACCTCCCTTCACTGGGCTGGTTTTGCTTGAGGTTACATAGCAGGGATATGGGATAGCAGGCAGAATATGGCATAGAGCACACATCCACATCTGTGTGTCCCTGTGCATACCTTCCAGCTGCTGCCCAGCCTGGGCTGTCATCTCTGGCTCAACTCAGTGTCACTGATCTCTGGCTCTGTTCACCTGCCTAATCCTGATTTGTTACTGAGACTCCTCTCTCTGCTCTGGACCTGGAGTCCCTTCTCAGCTCCCAGCTCTCTCCTCTGTGCCCCCCTGCTATGTGTTCACCTCTGGAAAATGCTATATTTGCATTAGACCAGCTCCTCTTTCTATTTTACTATTTTGGTGTTTTGTTTTGTCTTGTTTTTTTTTTTTTACCTCTGTGTACTCCAGTTTATCTTTTGCCGCTGTTAAAAAGCAGAACTGCACCCCTGATGGATGTTCTAATCACCCGCCCCCAGAGATCCTCCCTGTGGAAGAATAAACCCGAGCATCCTCCCCACCTTGCGGCCATCCATCCCTGCTCTCCCAGCCCCTCGCACAGCTCTGGCTGCCCCTCCAGCCCTGACCCATGCCCCCCTCCCCTCCAGCCCCGGGCCTCTCTGCATGAAAGGCTGTCAATCATGCCGAATTGTCTGCTGGTTTTGTGATGTGGAAAGACTCCCACCAAGGAGTCAAGGGCCAGGCTGAGACCTTTAAACTCGATCCTATTTGTGTCTTAAACAGGAACCCAAGTCCTGGGTTGGAGGGGGGTGGTAAGGGGATGCAGAGGCTTGAAAGCCTCTGCTGCACCTCCCAAGAACTTTCTTGTATTCTCCCCCCACTCCTCACCCGAAGTGCATACCCATGGCCCTGGAGTTTAAGGCTTGTTTCCCTGCAAACTCTTAGAGTGATGAAAGCCCTGAGCAGTTATCCTGAATCCCACGCGGGGAATGGCACAGGTCAGAAGTCTGAGCCTCGCTGTGTCCTGGCCCCAGCCTGTGTAGGGCTCCATTTCCTCTTGGCAGAGGTAATACTGCCTTGCACAGCAGGCTGAGATTCCAGTTTCCCCCCCCTTCCCCGTTCTTCCTGCTCTGACAGCAGTAAAGCTGGCTGTGCCCATCTGGACCAGGGTTGAGCCCTGTCCCCATTGTCCCTTCAGTGCTGCTGGCAGGGAAGGGATGGCAGGGACTGGCTGGGAGCTGGCCCTGGCATCTCAACCTGTGGCTTTCTCTGCATGCCTGTGAGTGAAGTTCTTGCCTTTTTTTTTTCCCTTTCCAACCTCTTTCCGTGGTCCACGTAGTTGAGAGATTTCATTTTTCTTCCCGGGGGAAAGCGACGAATCTCTCTTCCCCTGCTGGAGCCGTGTTTTCAGGAGAAGCCTGGAGCTGCCTCAGACACGTACAAGCTCAGAAATGCAGTGGCTGTGTTTGTTTTTGCGTTCAGGGCAAAGCCATGGCTGCTGACAGTGCTAAGTAAATACAGAGCTGCCCTGATGGGAGGCTGCAGTAGCCAGGGCCATGCTCGCTGCCTGCGTGAAACCGGATGGATCCATCTGGGGACTCCAGCAGCAGCCTTCCTGCCACTAGCACAGGCAGAGCCACTGGCGTTTGGATTACCAGCTCTCCTGTGCTTTTAACAGAGTGCCAATGTTTGACAAAACCATTAAGTTAAATTAAGCCCTACGCATTTCAAATGGATTTGGAGACTTCTGGCTGACTCGCTATTAGCAGAGCTGTCTCTTCTCCCTTTCGTCTTCCTCTCTCTCTCTCTTTTTTTTTCTCTCTCCCTCCTCCTCCATTAAATTCCCTCTGTGTAGCTGGTTTTACTGCTGACATTTGAAAACAACTGGGGATGGCATTGCTGTGAGCCCAGGCAGCAGATAGGGTGCCTGGATAGTATTTGCTTGGGACCACCTCTGTGTCCTGCAGGATATGGGCTTGGAGGGGAAGTTTGGGGCCCTACAGGCTGCTCCCCTCTTTCCCACTGGGGTGCTTGTTGTTTACGGCACAGGCAGCTGCTTCATTGGGCAGTTTCCTGACAGTGAAGCAGTGTAATTGGAGGGGTTTGGGTGGGAGCAGGAGCAGCAGTGCCTATGCTTGTTTATCTCATGCAAAAGCAAAAGGCTTAGAGAGATGCAGGGCAGTGACATTAGAAATGGCTGCATGACACATCCTTGTCTCTGGTGCAGGCTGCTCCATGTCCCTGGTACCGCTCTGTGCCTGTGGGGTGCCACTGGAACTGGGGGTGATTGCCATGGTCTTATCTGTACAGCTCAGTGTGAAAGTCACTGGGAGGAGGAGTGCCATCCAGCTTCTCCCTGTCCATTTACTGCTGTTTTGGGGACTGAAGGCAGCTACTGGATGTGGATGGGGTCAGGAAAGTGGGGGAGCTTAAAAGCTAGGGATGGAAAAGCACTTGATGTTACAGCGTGGGAGAGAAGGCT
This sequence comes from Chrysolophus pictus, assembly GCA_037305975.1. Taxonomy (NCBI): domain Eukaryota; kingdom Metazoa; phylum Chordata; class Aves; order Galliformes; family Phasianidae; genus Chrysolophus; species Chrysolophus pictus. Next base: position 71,485,567 of record CM074614.1, on the reverse strand, counting down.
TTTCAATTAGTAAATTGAATCTGCTGAGGCAGATGTGATGGAGCTTATGGCTGAGGGAGGAAATAGAAAAGGGAACCAAAGCTGGAAATGGCTTGCTGGTGTGTGAGGTCTGCAACTTTATTTGCTGCCCCATGGTCCTGGAAGCACAGCATGTCAAGTGCCCAGCCAGAAGACACCAGCCCACATAGTGGCTCCTGGTGCTTTGCCTGCAAACTTCACTTTGTTTTTGGGTGATGTTGGCATCTCAAGTCTGGAGAGCACTGGGTTGCTCTGCTGAGCACCTCTGCTGAGCACCTCTGCTCTCATGCACCCTTTGGCCTCATATTTGTCAGGTTGCTCCAAGATGTGCCCTCTTGATGGAGAATATCCTTCAGTGGAAAGACCAAGTGGTGCTCATGGCTGGTGAGCTGAAGCATGAGGAGCACCTCTGGGTGAAGGCATGGCACTGTGGAGCCTGCTTATGTTGAGCCTGTAGCTGACTTATCCGGATGGGTTCAGCTCCCCCATCAGTGTCTCGTTTCTCTGGGTGCTCTAATTATTTCCATCGTCATTAGTGCCGATATGCTCAATTGCATCAGCTTGTTTCCAGGGCCCAAGTGCAATCCTACTCCTTTATTTGCAACCCCGCTGCCTAGCTGTTGCCCAGGCAGTGCCAGGTGCTTTGACATCATTACCCAGCTGACTGGCATCCTCTCTGCCCCATTAACCTTCCCGTAATTGACTCAGGATTGAAGGGAGGGGAGGAGGAACCATGTCGAAGCAGCAGCCATTTGCACCACAGCGGAACAGGGCTCTTTGTTTGGGGAAGATGGGCTGAGGTGCAGACTGTCTTTGTTACAATCACCTATCAGGCAGCAGGATGTTCTTTTCCCAACCAGGAAGGTCCAGCATCCTTTTTCTCAGTTTAACTCAAGTGTTGGAATAGGAAAAGACTCCAGAGGAGCTTTGTGCTAGTTTAAGATAGAGTTGGTATTTGTCAGGTTTTCAATTTGTTCCCTTTTGAGCCCAGAGGTGCCCAGACACATGCTTTGCTCCACCACCTTTTCCATTGAATTGCCACCATCCAGTGAGCTTCACTGCACAATTTGCTGTCAACCTGAGTCACTTTTATTTATTCACTTCTCACCTGCACAGCACCTCCTGTGCTTGTGTCTTAAGCTGGATGTCATTCCTTAGGCTCAGCAGGGCTGCCCTAGCAGTTCAAGGGGATGGAGACCTCCAGCAAGTGCTGGGAGCTTCACATGGACTTCAGAGGTGTGCAGTACTTCAAGCTATTTTAACCCTTATTACTTATTATCTATTAATATTCATATTTAATTACTAAGAGGAGGCAATTCTATTTTCCAAAAGGCAAAGTTGGGAGTCTTGTTTCAGGAAGTCTTATATCAGGTTCTTCAGCTCCGGAGTTTCTAGTATGAGCTTTCACTTGACTGGAATAGTTCCTTTGCTCCTTCTCATCCTTTGCAAGGTGCATGAATCTGTGAAGAACATTTTGCAGAAGCAAAATGCTGGAGGCTTTTTTTTTCTGTACAAAGCTTTTATGGCAGCTGATAGGTGATGGTGAGGAAGCTGTTCCTCTCCTTCAGGCATGGAGGATTTTACCTAGCAGGGAGCCCTGGGAGAGGCTGCCTCTCCCAATTGCTGCATGATAGGAAAAGTCTGCTGAAGGCACTTGCTGGCTCTTGTGTGTTCTTGGTTTATGCTTGGGTCTGACCACCAGCTAGGAGAGGAACACCTTTGGGTGTCATGGTGTTTGGAGACAGGCTGGAGCTGAAAGCAGCAGAATACTGAAAGATTGGTATGAGCAACTCACCACCATCAGCTGTTGTGGAGCTTGTGCCAGCCCCCAGTCTACAGCATGGACCTCCCTGCACCTGTGCCCCTCCAGCCTCTGCCTCTCTGATCTCCCATCCCTGGGGTCCTGAGTATGGGACCCCTCTCCCCATCACATTGGATTTTTTGGGAGAGCAGCTCCTACAAGATGCTGTTCTTGTATTGTTCTGTGCAGTCCAGATGGGAGCTGATCCCCATGCTGGTCTGACTCTGCAGTCTACAGGACTTGGGCACCAGAAGCTGGTACCTGGAGTCACTTGTCTTTGGGGGTCTCTCATTGCCAGGGACTGTGAAGCTATACCTGTGTTTCAGGCAGGGAACAATTAAATGATTTGTTTGTCTCCCTTTTCAGTCCATGGGGTCAACCCCTCCAGTACTGTTCTTGTGCTTGCTGCTGCCTGGAGCATTCTGAAATTTAGGGGCAGGTTTTGATATGGAGGTTGGTTGGAGAACAGGAAATAGTCCTGGCAGGGGGACTGCTGCTGCCTGGGAGATTCCTGCCTTTGCATCTAGGAGTACTGGCTGATCACCTGGGGCAAACCTTTCTCTCTTTGCTCTGTGGCACCTGCAGTCCTGCTGACCAAGGCCACCCAGCAGAGATGAATGCGAGTTCTTTGTACCCTACAGCTATCTGCTGCAGGAGTCTTCATAGTACTGCCCTGCAGGATGATGGTAGGTCCTTCCTTCCTGTGTCACATTCTGACCAGCCTTGATGTGAATGAATGGTCCAGCAGCCATTTTAGTTTTTTAAGGGGGGCTGCAAGAAAGAAGGGGATGGACTATTCAGCAGGGTCTGCTGTGATAGGATAAGGAGAAATGGTGAAAGAGAGATTTAGAAAGAGGAGAGATTTAGACTAGATATGAGGAAGGAGTGTTTTCCAGTTAGGGTGGTGAGGCACTGGCACAGGCTGCCCAGAGATGGATGCCCCATCCCTGGAGACACTCAGGGTCAGGCTGGAGGGGCTCTGAGCACGTGGTGGAGCTGTAGGTGTCTTGCAGGGGAATTGGACCAGATGACCTTTAAGGATCCCTTCCAACTCAAACAATTCTATGGTACTGTGATTCTGTGACTCCTGCCCTGTGCCTTGCTCCATCCCTTGCATGTGCTGTGCCTGTGGTTCTTCTCTTCATCATCTTTCTTAAACAGCTGCTTGCTGCTTCCTTTTTGAAAACTGCCAAAAGAGTGAATACATCATGGGCAGGGAAGAAAAAGCACTTCTACACTTCACCTTGTGGAGGAGATGGCATAGAAACCATGTGCTGGATGCCAGTGGCTGTGGGAGCACAGGGAGAGCAGTGGCAGGATGAATGGCAGTGCTGGACATGCAGTGCATGTCCTGGTTTGGGTGGGACATGGTGTGTGAGGGACAGCCAGTCTGATGTCACTCCATCCACACCTTCCGGTGTGTGTGAGCAGTGCAGGTGAGCTCAAGTTGCTTTTTCTTTTTCTTCCTATTTCGAGGCTTCTTAATGCTCAGCTGTCTTAATCAAGTGTTCCCATAGCATTTGAGTCTCTTTCTGTGTGTGGAATGATTTGTCTGCGATGGTTGGCATTTGTTTGAAGTGCAGTGAGTCTCATGCCTGGAGAGGTCTGCAGCTGGGGCAGGAGCTGAGTTAATTTGCACTGGAGGACAGGAACGATCCACTTTGCATGTTGGTTTCTCCTCGCAGAAATCCCATTTGAGGTATTTGCTCTTTTCTATTATTGAAGCTGTGTTAAGGGGCATGGCAGCCTCCTGCAAGGCTGGAAAAAGAGGGAGCGAGCCAGGAAGGTGCAAATTAAACCTATGCTCTGCTGTAAACAAGGACGGCTAATATGGGCCCTTTTCCAGAGTTCTGATGTTCTTTGCGTGCAACTGAGGAAGGAGTTCTCCTGGAAACAGTCCTGTAGGGAGCAGTGCAGGTTTCAGAGCACAATTTGTAGTTTGATAGTATAAAGTGCTTCTGATCTTCAAGAAAATGTGCTAAAGGGTTTTAAAATCTCTTGAATCAGCTCCAGAAGTGGTCAGGACACGGCATTTTGGTGCAGCTTGCCTAGGAGGAGGGATTCTTTGGATGGGTGCTGCCATGAGGGGTGCCCACTTGGTCTGGAACACTGACTTTGTTCTCCTCTACCCAGTGTCAGATCAGAGGGTCATCTCTCGTGTCTTCCATTGGCTACTTTTTTCTGGGGATACTTCTCTGTGCCCTCTGGCCAGCCCCCAAGTTTCTCACCCTGCAGCACCATTCACATTGTCAGATGACACAGAGGGACAAGAGCTGGCAGATCTTTGGGGTTTGGGGTTGTCATGGGGTGGCCATGGTTCATTGGTGGTGGTCGAGGAATAGCCAGAGGGCATTAGAGCTAGCCATAATCCTTTGAGGGTGATCAGAAAGTGGCCAAAAGGCACTGAAGATGGCCAGAATCCTTCAGAGTGGTCAAAGGTTGACCAAAGGGCATTGGAGATGGCCAAAATCCTTTGGAGTGGTCAGGTGGTGGCCAAAAGGCACTGGAGGTGACCAGAATCCTTTGGAAGTGGTCAAAATTCTTTGGGGATGGTCAAGATTCACACGGCTTTGGTGGGTGATGACTACAGGCTGGCATTTTCCCAGAGGCAGCCTTTCCCTGCAGCCTTTCCCTGAGATCCTGAAGGAGGGAGATGTGGGGCTTGAGCCGGCTGCGGGATGCGCAGGGTTAAGCAGACATTGACAGAAAACAGGAAGAGGACAAAAGCAAGTCTGCTGTAATTATGTGGCATTTATTATTAATACGCTGGAATTGCTGGAAGCAGCCTCTGTAATGTGAATACTGATACAGAGGTTCAGAAGACAATTTAGCTCTCATCTGTCTGTTTATTAGCTCCCTCAGCTCTGGCAGCAACAAACTAAAGCCTCATTTGCTCCTGTCTTGTTGCACCCGCTCCCTTTCTCCCTAAACTCTTTTCTCTTTCCATGAGGAAGCCTGTTCTTTGTGCTCCTGTGGCGATGTGCAGAGTTATCACTCATAGCAGGACAGGGCTTCATCCTTGACCTGCACCTGCAGGAAAGTGTGAAATAATTAAAGGCTGGTGGGGTGCAGAGGGTGAGAAGGTAAGCCAGGAGGTGCAGCAAGCTTCCTTTCTCTTGTAGCATACCAGGAGCTGTCACTTCAGCTTTTGCCCAAGTTTCTGAGCTTCAGCCCATTGGGTTTTTTCTTGTGTGTTTTTTTTTTTTTTTTTTTTTTTTTTTTTGCACGTATCCCAAGCATATAGGACATCCATCCCCCTTATGTATTATAGAGTAGTTTAAAGATGATTAAGACAATGGCTAATCTAAATGATGAATGATGTAGATTGCTCAGCCTCAGAGCCACCAGGGCTTTTCATGCACACAGATTAGTCAGCTCAGTAGCTAAATATTGGGGCAAACAGTGTAAATCCATGCAGATAAGCCTCACTGGCTTTAATAGGATAGGAGGATTTCAGAATGGGTTCTGACACCGCTCCACGTCTTGTCGCGGTGTCTGTGGCCGCGTCGCTGACACGGCTGCTGCAGGAGGCTGGATGAGGAAATAAAGCACGGGGTGGCTGTTTGCTGCGCGAGATAACGTGGGCTGGCAGGGTTTGGCTTGTAGGAAGGGACGGCGGGAGGCTGGTCCCTGTTTGTCCTCCTCCTGTCATCAGGATAGAGCTGGCAGTGCCTGGGGAGCGCGGCCCATAGGGAAGAGCTCATTGCAGCGTGGGGCTGACAGCGGGTTTTCCTTAAGCGCTGAAGCGTAAGGGTTTAAATCTTTTATTTATGTCTGGTTGAGTCTGTCAGAGTTGTGTCAAATATTTTTGACAAGCAAAAACGCCATTTGCTTCAGTTTAATGAAAAATGATTTTTTTTCTTTTTCCTTTCTTTTATTTTCTACCCCCCCCACACCCCGCCGGGAACTAAAAGAATTGTAGTTTCAATTGCAAACCCAAAAAGCTCCTCGGGAAGAAAAAAATAATAAATCCACAAAGAGCCTTCAGAAAGTTGTGAGAGTTGGATTTTACAAGACTCTCTTGGTTGGTGTTTTGAGTCTGTGTAAAATGAGAGTCTGGAGAGCATTCAATCATATGATATCTCCTTTTATGAAGCTTTCTGGGCATATTATTCTAATGATGTTTAATGGCAGTGATTTCTTCATCTTAACTGAGTCTGTCTTTTCCCAGTCCCATGTCATTTTTAATTCGTTGCTCTTAGGAGAAGTAAGAGAGCACGAGACTGGCTCGGGCGCCCTGTCTCTGCTATAGAATGACACAGTCATTAAGGTTGGAAAAGACCACTGAGATCACCCAGTCCAACCACCAGCCTGCGCCCACCATGCCCGCTGACCATGTGCCTCAGTTCCATGTCTCCATGCTTCTTGAACACCTCCAGGGATGGTGACTGCACCACCTCCCTGGGCAGCCACAGCCATCTCTCCACAGCCAGGTGTCCTGTGCATGTTTCCCAACACCAAGCAAGTGTCCTTCCCAAAGGTACAGAGAGTGGAGCTGCGTGAGGTGTCCAAGTGGTAACTGCAGGGTAGGCTGGTATGATGTCAGTGTCCTCTCACTTGGGGAAAGGGGATGCTGTCCTCCAATGGCATAGTGTCTCTTGGAGTCCTCAGAACAAGAGAGATGTAGACCTGTTAGAGGTCATCCACAGGAGGGTCACAGAAATGATCAGGGATGGAACAGCTCCCTACAAGGACAGGCTGAGAGCTGATGCTGTGCAGCCTGGAGAACAGAAGGCTGGGGAAGACCTGAGGGCGGCCTGTCTGTATCTAATGGGGACTGTAAGAGAGATGGGGATAGACTCTTCAGCAGGGTCTGTGGTGATAGGACAATGTAAAATGGCTTCAAACTAAACAAGGGGAGATTTAAATTCGGTATAAGGAAGAAGTTTTTTTTACAGTCGGGGTGATACTGGCACAGGCTGCCCAGTGAGGTGGTGGATGCCCCATCCCTGGAGACACCCAAGGTCGGGATGGACAGGCTCCGAGCACCTGATGGAGCTGTGCGTGTTCCTCCTCATTGCAGGGGAGTTGGACCAGGTGACCTTTGATGGTCCCTTCCAACTCAAACAATTATGTGATTCTGTGATGCTGTGATTCTATTCTGTGGTATGCGGGTACAACTTCTAGTAGATCTGGGTTTACATTCAGCCTGGGTCATGGCTGGCTCTGAAGGTGTGGGTGCAGTGGTTGATACCAAGTTGCATCCAGGGCTTTCAACAGACTGGGCTGAAACACAGGATACTACAGACATAGGTTACAAGAAGGGAAGAAGGAAAAAAATTTTTTTTTTTCTCCTGAGATGAGAACAAATCAGGTTTTGCCTGGACTACTTCCTTTCAGGACACATTCTTTGTAACTGAGCTCCACGCTAAGCATGGCAGACCCCTTCTTGGGCTAGGAGGACAGCACAGTGGGACAAGCCTGCACATCCTGCCCACCCCCTGCAGCTGAAGGCTTCATCCTGTGCCTCCTGAGTCAGGATCAGGCTTTGTCACAGCCCAATCCCCCGTCACCTCCGTGGCCTCTCCTCGTGTCCCCTGGGAGCTGTCATGAGGCTGCCCGCGCCATGCGGTAACATGGGTCTCGGGGATGCAAGCAAGGTCAGATGTCTGCTCAGAAATAAGATTGGCGATGATGCCACCGGTGCTGACAAATGGCCTGTCACTGCTCCGTGACTCATGGCAGCGGAGAGGGCAGCGGTGAAAGAAACCCATGAGGTCACTCGTTGCCTCGCTCCCCCCTGGGAGCCGTGTGTAGCCTTTACCCAGGGAGTGCTGGGCTGGGCAAGGCTCTTCCTACAGCCTTCCTTCTGTGTGCCTGCGTGTGGGTTTAGTTGCCTGAATTTTTAGGCACAGATCTGATTTAGTTCCTGCGCACACCCAGGGGGCTGGTCCTATGGTGCAGATGGTGTCCGCTCTGCAGCCCCTCTTTGGATCTGGGCTTCTGCATGGGGTACTCCTCAGTTCAGCAGTGCTTGTGAGCAGGGTGAGGGGTAAGACAAAGTTTGTGCTTTCAGCCTGTTGCAGTGCTCCTGCGATGCACAAATGTGATGCTGCTGGGAACAGAGGGCCCTGCAGAGCCAGCCCAGCCCTGGTGTGCTCCAGCCTGGACCATATTTCTCTGTACTGGGGCATCGGCCAGCTCAGCCTGCCCTTCTTCTCTCATGTTGGGACCTTCCATACTTTTTAAAAGAGCATTTTTCTCAGTTGCAAAAGGATCTATGGACATCACAGCCAAAGCAGCCAGCACCAGTTGCATGCTTCTGGAGATGCTGCACCTACCACTCAGCCAGGGGGCTGAGTTGCTTTTTTGGGGACAGTATTAGTATTATAGGTTTTGTGGGGAACAGGTGACCTAAACTCTCCAAGTAATTTGGAGGAATATCCCAGTTTTAATATTCCAGTTTCAGTTATTCTGCCTCCTGACATGCTTCATCCTCTTAGCCAGCTCCTGGGAAGCGATGGCGCAGCTGGGGAGGGTGGGATGGGGTTTCTGCATCTGGAAGGGCAGATGAGAGCATGCTGATGGGGGTAAGGAGTTGCAAGTCTTGGTAGCATGAAGATCTCTGAGCTGGATGCAGGGGATACCTATGCACCACTGCTTGGATTGGTGTCCTTCCTCCCACAAGGACAGCTGTCCTAAAAACCTGAACCCCCCCCGCAAAATGCAAATGCATGAATTCTCCTGCCTTAAGAATCCATCACAGGCTTCTTGTCTCCATCTTGATTGGTTCCACTGAGGTCAACTTTTTTTAATAACTTCTGGACTTCAGCAGAGAAAACTCATTCCTTCAGGAAATAATATAATTAAGGTTGCCTGACACTTGTGATTATAAGACCCTGTCTTCAGTTGCTTGAAACTACGCCAGTCTTTAACAATGTGGACTGAAACTTTGCGTGTCCCTGCCTCCAGCTGAATTTTTTTGGAAACTTTTAGCAAAGAAGCGTTTTAAGCTGCTTTCAGGACAAGCTTTGGGGAAAAAAAGACATTACTTTATCTGTAGCTTAAAAAATAGCTTAAAAGTAGCTTAAACTTGCAGTTAGGCTGAAGAAACTCTAGTACCTTTGCACTGTGAGACCAGGGCAGATTGCTGTCAAGAGTGCATACAGTCTGTGTGCAGAGGCGCTGCTTGCAGCTCTGCTCCCAGCAGGACCTTCAATGCTTTGAGCATGCAGGACTGCCAAGCCCATGGTTCAACTGATGCAAGATATGCTTCACTGATGGGAGGCTATGGGGCTCTCCTGTTGGTGCAAAGAACTCGTTGATCCCTGATCCATACAGTTTTTGTATGATGGTGATTGGAGAGAAAAGACTTCCCCCCAGCATTAGTATTAGCATTTGCAAGAATTGGCCAGGATATCCCCCTACCTTAGCTCCATTGATTGACCATTGGGAGGTACAGGGACATGCAACAGGTGCTGTTTTCAAGGTTTTTCAGGAGTGATCTGGCTAAACCACCAGTTCTTTTGCATTGCATCCTCCTAATTCAGCATGTATTTTGGAATTGTCCAAAATGAGAGCGTGTTATGGGGACAGCCCTGCCAGATCCTATCCAGCAAATGTCACCTTGATAATGTGTCCACTTGGGACCTTGAGTCTAGGGTGCTTGCAAGGAGCTCAAGGCTTCTGCAAACCCTCCTGTGGAGCTTGTGCTGCCCTTTGCACCCTACACAAGCCTGCCTGTGCTGTGGTCAGAGCTGTCTCCTGTTTTCCAGGAAGTTCAGCTCACTGATACTCACTTCCTGCAGGTTGCCCTGAGTTAGATCCTTCAGTTGCACACCTGCTCTGGACACACCTGCTGAGTTCTTCCAAAACCTGAGTTGGTCCTCAGTTTGAGTTCTTGAGAAGCAAAGAGGAGAAAGTGAGGCTCTGGGGTCTGTACCAGAGGTGGCATGTCCCAACAGAACGGAGCTCAGTGATGTCCTGGAGACACCCAAGGTCAGGCTTTGGGGACTTTGAGCACCAGATCAGGCTGTAGGTGTCCCTGTCCGTGAAGGAGAGTTGGACCTTTGAGGGCCCCTTCCAGCTCAGACAGTTCTGTGATTCTGTGCCCATCCTCATGGTGTGAGCAGGTCTCAGGGACACCCCTGGCTAACAGAGCATCCTCACCGCTCGCTTTGCCCTGCCTTCCTCTGCTCTGCTCCATCTGTGGCTCTCCCCCCCCTAAAACAACAACAACAGCAACAAAAACCCGCGTCGTTGTCATTGAAGAGCGAAGGAGCTTGGTGGAAGGAGCTCTCCTCTCCTTGCACACCCTGTCAGCCTGGGGTGCCCACTGGGGCGGCTCCTGAGTGATGGGGCGTTGCGGGTGTTCGGCTCGGGGCAGCCGGAGTTAAATTTCCTGGTGTCTGACACCTGACAAGCATGATAAATTGTGGTACGCCACGCGCTGCCAGCGTGACAAACGGTCCATTGCCCTCCTTTTAAGCTCTGGGAAAACTTTTTAATTATTTCCCAGCACTTTGCAAATGAGCGTTTCTCAATCAGGCGCCCAGTGGAGTTCCTTTTTTTTTATTGGGAGGGGGATGAGGGCAGGGGGGGTTATTTGTTTGTTTGGGTTTTGCAGGCAGATGGGGGCGGGCAGGGTCTGCAGTTTGGGTTTGTGCAGTGTTTGGATGGGGTCCTGCAGAGGGTTGGGATGGAGCTCATCAGCTCAGGTGCTAATTAAAGCACATCGTGTTCCAGGCTTGCAGTCGCCCGTGGGAAAACGTCTCCCCAAGAGCGGCACTGAGCCTCTCCTCTTGCCAGTGGAGTTTGGCTCCTTCTATTTTTCATATTTAATAATGCAGAACCATCGTACTTTTTTTTTTTTTTTAATCTTCTCAAAGCGCTTAAAAAGGAGGGAGGGAACCAAAGAAGCTCAGCCGCAAGAGCTAGATAATGGGTGCAGATCTTGGCTGATAATTTGTTTGTCTAACACGAAAAGTGTGTTTGCAGCTGTAACCAAAGGCACCAAATGCCCCAGACGCCACCTCGTTGGGCAGCACATCACACAGCATCTCTCACACGTTTGTAGTCCTGGGAACCTGTACCAGAAAACTGTGCGTGCTTCTTTCCTTCCCTTGGTGTACAGTGGAACCGTGTGTAAGGCCCTGCTGGGTTAGGGCTTATGCAGCACAAGACCTGTAGGCATGTGCTGGGATGCTGGGCTGACATTTTGGTCCTGCTACGTTATTTTGGATGGCGACTATTGCTGTCTTGAAGGATGATTTGAGATGCCCCGAGCTGCTGTATTTTTTCCCCCTCTCCTGTTTCATGTCTCTAAATCAAAATAATTAAGCAGATGCATGCTCTGGGGCTGGACTGGGATGCTCCTTCGGGAGGGCTGTACATCCGAACAAGCTTTGTGTCACCCCTGGCTGCCAGGGCTGGGAAAAAGATGCCCCCTCCCTTGGTCATTGCTTATGCTTGAAGCAAGCGCAGTGCTGCACCAGATAACCTGACAGACTGTCTCTTCTGCTTTGTTGAAGAAACTCCCAGATCCGAGCGGCGGGGTTCAGCCGATCGTGAGCAACCAGAAGAATCCCAGAGACTTTGATGATAAATAGGGGACGCCCCCAGGATTCAGGACCGGTGGAGAGGTGAGAAGTGTACTGAAGTGCTCAGTTACCTGCCTTGCCCTCATTTCACATGCTCTAAGCATCAGTTCTTTTATTATTATTGAATGAGTTTTTTCTGTTCACCCTTCCTGCACATGGGATACAGCATCTATCTTGTGCCCAGCTCTGTCCCACTGATGCTGTAGGGCTGCGTCCCCTTAGGAAAACACCATGGCTGCCAGCACTGGTCAAAAGGTTTTCAGATTTTCTATTCATGCCTTATGTGGGTTATGATAATCTAATATCGTTTTTGGAGAAGTCTAGGGTCACTTCCTAAGCCACAGGAATTCTACTTGAGCAAAGAAAGAGTGGTGGTGGTACTGCCTTGTTTGGACATACAGGCCATGCTGAGACTTGCTAGGGATTGAGAAAGCCAATGCTGCTGGGTTTAAAAAATGGAAGTGATGAATTAAATTTTTAATGGGTCCCTAACTGCCAAGCAAGGACATCTTAAATGAGAATTGTCACTGTTTGACTAGCACAGCCTCCCACTTAGCAAAAATTGCATGGTTTTAATTACGCTGATCTTGGAAAAGCAATCACTTGCACCAAAGAGGTGAAACTTCACCAAGACATCAAGTGTCAGGGATTCTCACTGCCTGCTTCTACTGCTCTCTCCCATACAACCCATTTCCTAGCGATGTTTTGCAGCCTCTTTCAGTCTGCATTGACCAAATCATTGTCCCCTGAGCCCCAGGCAAGGACAGAAATGCACCCTGCAAGTGCACTTGAGGCTGGGTGGAGGTACTGGATGTGGCTCAAGGTGAGAAACCACAGCACCTGGTGGGGCACATTGGTCTGCAGCAGCAAAACTGCCATCAGCACTGCCTGGGGGTGGCATCTGTGGGACGGTGTGGTGTAAGAACCCCTTCCCATCCCTCCTCATCCTCTACCCAGCAACAGTTCTCCTTGCAGCTCTGCAAATAGAGAACAGCACAAGGAGGGTACGTCGCTAATAATACCAATTACTGTTACACGCTGGCTACAAGGTACGCTGGCAGTAATGGGATCCGGGGGGATGAAATGAAAGCGATATAATATGGTGAGATAAATTAGCATTGTAAAATTAGCCATGGGTCTAGTCGGGGATCTGACAAATGTGTTGCAGCTTCGTTACAAGCTCTGAGCTCTGCCGAATTGGATTTAGTGGCCCAGAGCAAAGCAGACAGGAGCAAGGGAAAAGAGAGTTTATTAGGGGTCTCCATACACACATGCTAATGGTTAACGCTGCTTGTTGCTTCCTTGACTTTGCTGAATGATACGTCCCCTGGCGCCTGCTTGTATGCTGCAGTGCAGGAATAAAAGCCCAACTCTGCTGATGTGCTGCTGGAGCAGCTCAAGCCTGGCAGAGGAATGGGAAGTGTATGAGTGGTGCAGGTTTGGGGTCAGGTGGGATGTGGGGAAGGTGTTTGTGTTTTAGCACGTGTTTCAGGCTGTAGGAAGGGTTGGGGGCTGCAGCCTTACCCATTTCCCATGGTCCAGGCTGGGCTCCGGGGCAACGCAAGCTGGGCATCCCACAGCTCCCCCAGTGCGTCAGTGATACACCACCAACTTCAGGGGTCCAGGTGCACATATTATCCTTCTTTCTCTGAAGGGGAAGGCTGTTTGTGCCTCAGGAATGGCTGTGGCCAGATCCAGTGGGACTTGCTGCCTGGAGGCTCGTTAGGCAGCAGCGGAGGCAAGCGGTCCCGCTGTGAGCAGCGCATGGATTTGTGAATGCAGACTAATTGCATGTTTAATGGCTGATGCATTACACAGAATCTAGGGAGGGGCAGGCATGATTTAGGTCTGGTTTAATAAGGCACGTCGTGTGGCTCATTTAATAATAATAAAAGCAAGGGAGAAAAACGCAGAATATGCTGTAGAGCTCTGTGGTGGAGCTGAAGGGCTTGCAAGGAAGTCTAAGAAGTACTAAGGCTTCTGCAAGCTGTGCCACCATGGTGCTAGAGGAGTGGTAGGTATATGGCAGACGTGTCCATATGAGGGATGAATTCCTGGGGACTGCAGTGGGCTGGGCATTGCTCCGTGCAGTTCTGGAGATCAGTGCACTGTGGGCATATGCTTGTTGCATTATGTACACAATGTGTTGCCAGGAGGGTCCTCTGGACAGCAGCATTGGCTGGAGCAGTGGTCACCATGGGACCATCTCAGCAACACCCAAGCCCAGGAGCATCCCAAGAAACCCAGGTGGGTTTGTGAGCACCGGTTGGTGGGAGATCAGTGTGCTGGTGCAGCTGCCCATGTCTATGTGGCTGCAGAGAAAGCAGGGCATAAGGTGCAGCTGTGATGCATTTAAAGTGCATCAGACCCCAACCAGCTCCAGGTACAGCCAAAGGGTTAGTGAAAGCAGATCCTCTGGCCCCATCTTTGCTGCCGGAGAACCAATGCAGGACCTCAGCAGGGAGCAGCAGGAAGGCGAGCCCATAGTGCAGTGCTCACAGTAGCATAAATAGAAATACGACTTCTCAGGCTCTTGTGCAGCAATGATATATCTTGTTTCTATTGACTTTTTTTAAACCTCTAAAATACATTGTAGATTGATCTACAAATCTGCAAAAAGCACCTGTTTTTTTTTTTCTTTTCTTTTCTTTTTTTTTTTAAAGTCTAAAGCAATTTTCTGCCTGCTCCTTGTGGTTGGCTCTGAACAGACACATGTTCTCTTGTCCTCTTTGAGGCTGGCGCGCTGCCACGATAGTAGGAAGTTTAGTAATACTTGAGCTGGATCGATGCAAGCCCATTATCTGTGCTGCCTGGGACTTGGAAGAGACGGGGAAAAAAAATGCTCTCCCCAAACGCATCAAAGCCCTGCGATAAGGACAGGCGGCTGAGCGCTATTTATAGATGGACAGATGTCTTGCCAGAGCTCTGGTGCTGTCACTTGTTTATGCAGTTTTTGAGCATTTAGCAGTGTTTATGAGGGCCTGAAGAGAAATCTGTCCTACCTTCTGTCTGAGATGGATCCCTCCAGGCACAGCCAGTGATGGTGGCTCATTTGCTCGAGGGCTTTGTCCTTGTTCAGAAGGAGGGACCTGCCTTCAGATGGCAAGAACAATATGGTTGAGAGGCCTCGAGGTGCTCTGTGATCAAAAGTAAGGTGTGACCAGTGATCTCATCTCGTTGCGTTGCTGCAGACTCACATGGACCTTGGAGGTCTGTAGTTCAGAGCAGAACTGTCACCAGAGCTGTGTCAGGTCAAGTGTGGGCTGTGAGTCTTCACAACTTGAAGGTCTCCATCCTCTGCCCCTTGGGATCTGGCTCAGGAAAGAGGTTTTTCCTACTGGTTAGTTACTTAGTTAGTGTGGCCAGTGCCATTCTGTTTCATGTAAAAGTCTACATCCCTCATCAAGTAACACACAGAACACTTGAATTGGTACAAAACCATTCAGCCTCAATGTCAGGAGTGGCTCCTGAGCCTAAGTTAGGTCTTGCAGTGCATGTCCATGTACATCTTCAGTGAATGCAAGTGTCTGGGCCACTCCTCCAGCTGGCCCTCAGGACAGGCAGAAGTTTCTCCTTGCGTCCAGTGGGAGCCTTTTCTTTCAGCTCCAGCACGCTGCCTCTCATCCTCTTGCCACGCATTGCTGCAGAGAGCCCAGCTCAGTCTTCTCCACAACTCCCCCATTCATTTTGGTGACCTCTGCTGGATTTTCTCTAACAGCTTGTTACTGGGGCTCCCAAGACCAGTTGTGGTGGAGGGCTGGAGTTTTCAAAGCAAATGCTTCAGTGGCCTGGGGCTGCAGGAGGGAAGGAGGTGCCTGCAGCAAGTTTAGGGGACCAAACCTGACTGTGTATTTTAACACATCCTTTACAGGATACCTCATTCCTGAGCCAGGGAGCAGGGAGATTTCTGCCCCCCATAATGTGTTCATCTACACAGTTTTTGCTGAGTGCTCTGAGCATCCCTTGCTCTCCGCTCAGCTTCAGCCACTTTACTCTGACCATATATTCCTCTGACTAGTGGGCAAGCCAGGAAGTGGATACCTTTGTAACAAAACCACATATAGGCTTTCAGCTGGTGATGACACTTTCTCAAGCTGTCTGTCTAGTGAATGTGCGTTCCCCAGCTTGTTTGCATTCACAGGCATGATACTTAGCTGCGCAGGTGGGCCATGGATGTCCAAAAAGATGTCAGTGTCAGGAGGAGGCTTTAATGCAAGCCTTTCTGCTATTCTATATGATGGGTGGCAGGTGAGATCCTAGTGTGCCAAGGGCTGTGAGGGCGGTGGCTTGCAGGGTGAGGCACAGGAGATGTGGCTCAGCCAAGAGGCAGCAGCAGTGCTGGGGATGGCTTTTTACTGCTGAGCTACAGCATGACCGTGGCAATCATTCAGTAAATGAGGGCTCTAATGGAGCCAAGCGGTGTTTTCCAATTAAAAGAAACAACCGTCAGTAACGGGGACAGCACTCCCTCTGAAATACTATATGCTCACCAGATTGCATTACAGCCCCTGTGGGTCTTGGCTCCAGGAAAACTGCGACGATGGATGCCCGATGCTCTGCCCCTTAGGGCAGATGTGGGGTGTATCTGGGGTGGGAGCTGCCCTGTGAGCCAAAGCTGTGTGCAAGGCAGGCACCTGCTGCATTACCCTGTGTCCTTTCCAATGGGGAAGGGGTGTCAGAGGGGACCTTCTCTCTTTCTAACAGCAGGATGGTTCCAGGCAGCTGGGACACCACTCTGCTCCAGGGCAATTAGCAGCACACGCTAGGCTTGGTGTAACAGCCTCTAACAAGTTTGGCTCAGCGCTGCCCTTCACTGAGATCACATTGCTTGCTCTTTTTCTTCCCCTTGCCCTAAATCGTAGCACTTACATAAAAAAGGAGGGGCACGCACGTGGGGCCTGCACAATTTATGGATCAGAGATTTATATGCCGCTGGGATGCTGTATTTTTTCCCCACCGTGACACTTTATTGCCACAAATTACCAAACAGGCAAGGTTACACGAGTGACAGCAGGCAGGGCTGTAAAGGACAGGAACAAACGGCAGCGGGAGAAGTACTCAGAGGAGAGGGGGAGGTCGGGCACGAGGCAGAAATAAAGCAAGGCAGGAGGCGAGCGTGCGTCAGAAATCTGCCCGCGCTGCAGCGAGCTGTGTGGGTGAGGGCTGGGGAATTGGCGTGCCACCTCGCACACGTGTGCCCACGCTGACGGTGCCGTGCAGCTGGGGAGCAACTGGCGGTTGGGCACATGTCAGGGTTTGCAGGCTGTGAGCCCATCCTGTGCCCTGGTGATGTGATGTGCACCTGCAGGCTGCCTTTTTGGGGTATGAACTATGGGTTTTTAGTTGCAGAGGGATAGTTATTTTGCATGCTGGGCTGCTTGGTGGTACCTTGAAGGCAAAGCATCCTTAGAAAGTGAAACTAAGCATCTTCCATCCCAAGCAGTGCTCAGTCTGCAGCAGCTGTGGGGGGTGTCCTGCAGCAGGGTGTCCCTGCTCCTGGCTTCTCACCAGCAGTCAGCAGAAACGTGACATGTTATGTGGAGCAAACACACCTGGCTTCTGCATGGTGGGCAGCAGACCTTGCTTTGACAAACCTAAGGGCAGTTATCCCCTCTGAAGCATCATCAGTGCTGTATTCGCAGCCCTTCCAGGCAAACCTAGTCAGTGCAGGGACTCCCATGTGAAAGTTTTTTGCAGTCAGTTTTTCTCTGCTTGCTTTCTGACTCTTGACATCTGTGCTGCAGGGACAATTGGGCTGTCTTCTGGCTTGGCCTGGGTGTCTGTCCCAGATTTGAAGACTGAAGGTGTGCTGATTTTCTATGCAAGTGGTCGAGGGAAGGAAATGCTCCTGGGAGACGCTCTGCTGGAGGAATGAGTGCTGGGTTTTCTGGCTGCGTGATTGCAAGATGGGGAACATCCCAGATGTCCCCTTAGGTGGGCCAGTATGGGCACTTCTGTCTGTCTTAATGTGTCTAAGTGTTGCTTGGGGAGAATGGGTAGTGAGAATCATCCCCTGGCCAGGGAGGTGTCAGCACTGCTGAGTGGCTGTTGCAGCTCCTGTGCGATGCGCTCTGGTTGAGCGACTCTGTCTGCGCCCAGTCGCCCAAGTTAGATCAGCTTAACTTCAAACAAATGTAAGAACTGAAAGGCGCGGGAGCAGTGAGGTATTAAGGCTGCCTTTGAGCTGGGGATGCTACTCAGAGCTGCCAGGAAGCTGTCACTCCATTGTTACTGCAACAAAACACTACTGGAGGAACTGAGAGGTGCAGGGACAGAACTGCTTTTAGCACGCAGAAATGTGCTCCATAGCCTTGGGACGTGCTGTGACAGCCCAGTGGGGAGCAAGCATGGGTGCAAAACAGTGGTCGCCTGGCCCTGGCACCACCATGGGCAATGGGGCAATTTGGTGTGCGTGTTCCTCTGCTAGTCAAAAAAAAATAATAATGATTTCTCTTGAATCCCATTGCCATAAGCCAGGTATTTAATCTTGCTTGAAGGGAGCATCTCTAACGTACACAGGGCATTGCAAACAATGGTAAGCGATCAATAGGCTAAGTCCTGAGGTCTCTTACCCAGACTTTGCTGGGGTAAAGGTTGACAAAGTGCTGAGTATTTACTCGAGGCTTCAGACCCGTGCTGAGAGCAGGAGAAGTGATTGACAGATTTATTGATGATACGTTTCTCTATGAATCCCATCTGACTGTTGCTCACAAATGCTCATTTGAGCATAAATCCTGCCTGAGCGATGTAGTAGATAGCTGCTACTAAAGCAGAGCTGGGCAGAAAGGTTTCAGATGAATCACATATTTGGTGAAAAATAGCTTCAGATTAACAGGAATAGCTTGTGTTTCTGTGTTGTGTTTGGCAAATAGTCTCAGCTGAAGAAAGTGAAAGCCCACTTGTGAAAAAGATCAAGCGCCGGGTTTTGACACGATGTTTAGATCTCATTTCAAATCGGTTTTAGGTTTTCTTCCAAAATCAAAAAGCCAGACAAGCTTCAGAAGATCCCTCTGAAACCCTTTCATTCCTTGCCCTCTGCTTCTGCCGCAGCGCGGGGAAACGTGGCACTGCTCGCACAGCTCGCTGTCAGCTCTGACTTCATCTGTTTTCCGCTCAACTCGCGGTGCGAAGGCTGTGTTTGGTGCAAGCTGAGCTATGTTGGGCTGCCGTGGGGCACTTCATACTCACTCCAGAAAAAAATAAGCCACCTCCATGCCATGTTTTTCTCTTGTTGCATTGATGTTTCTTTGTTTTGCGCCCGGCTGTGGCTCGCTACCTCTGCCACAGCACCTGCTTGCGCCCGCGATAGGTGCCGTAGGAAATCGCTCAGACAGATTTGTGCATGTGTGCATGCCTCTCTAAGTATTTCCCATTAATTAATGGAGGCTGGAGTCTGTCGTCTGTAACGAGCGCTCACTGGCGGGTGATGAATGGCTTCTATGACAAGATGGCAATGAGAGCTGGGTGAGCTGCTGCTGCTGCTGCTGGCGCTGGGTTTGGGAGAGCAGCAGTTGGTACCTGGGTGAGAAGATGGGGTGGAAAGCAGCCAAATTTCCACATGGCTGAAGAGGAGGAATGGACTTGCACACCGTGGTGGCCACCCCAGCCCCATGGAGTTGTTGTCTGGAACTCTGTTTGCCAAGCAGAGACCTTGTGCTCTTCTCCTGACTTCTGCTGTGCTTGGTTTTGTTGCTTTGCATCCCCAGAGAAGGATCCATGTGCCCACATTTAGTTTCTGTGCTCCAGCAGTGCCTTCCTGCAAGCTCTGTTCAGGAGCCGGAGCGCATCATGGTGGTGCCAGTACCAAGTGTCCCCAGCGTGCCTTACCTGCTGGCAGTGGGCACGTGCATGCAAGACAGATGCTTGAGGGTGTTTCAGGTTCATGTTCGTTGTTGCAGCATGGTGTGAAGCTGGTCCTTATGGATGTGCTGGTGTGAGGATGTGTTTGGTGGATGTGAGTTTCTGGTGCTTGCAGCCTGTTTGGCGGTAGCCAGATGTGTCCTCTGCTGCACACTGATCCAAGGGAAACAGTGCTGCCCCCAAAATCTGCAGCCGCCAGGGCAGGCATAAACAGAGAGGGCACTCCATGCCCAATGGGAATAATCCCTGCAGCATCACTCTGGACCCACCATGAAAGCTGTGTACTGATGATCCATTTCTGTTTAAGCCGGTTGTGGCTGCTTGCTGGCACTCCAGCAGTAGGAACAGGGACACTGTTTGGAAGAACAGTGTGGGTGCTGTGCACATCCTGCATGGTGACCCCCACCCCACACGGTGAGGTTGCAGGGGGAGCAGCCTGCCTTTGCTGGGGAACTGAATTATCTGCTTCCCCAAGTGGGGAAAATAATAATAATAATAATAAAAAAAAGTGCCTTCCACTAGGTCATGAGCCATTACCTCGAGGGGCCCTTCATCAGCTGATGAATTCTACTTAATAAAATAAATACTGAGAGAAAATGTAATTGGATTTCATTTATTACCCAGTTCCGCCTAGCAGCCCCAGATTATACAAAAGCAATTAGAGAAAGCTCTCCATTAATAGCTATCTTCAAGCCGCCCAATGGGCTCATTCCATCAAACCTTCTGGCTCGTGTAATTTCCTTTCTTGGAGCTGGCTCCTGGCTGGGGGAGGGATGTGGGGTGCCCAGCACCATTGCCAGCAGCCTGTAAACAACAGCAGCCCTGTTTCCATCACCCTCGTGTATGCTTAGGTCTGCAAAAGGGTCTCCTTATCTGGGGAGGGAAGCCAGAGCACCTGGGATATTTGGCTGAGGGCTGGGCTTGGTTGTGCCTTCTCTGCGCTGGGAGCCCCCCATAGCCATGCGGTCAATCCGTCTGGCTTGGCAGCTGGAATGTGGAGCCCTGCAGGGGAATTTGATGTAATCCTGTCCCCCTCAGGATACAGTTGCTTCTCTCCAGTGCTGATTCTTCCTCTAATGCTGGCAGTTTGCACATCAGCTCCTGTCAGCCAGTTGGTGGGATGCAGGAGAGCATTCCTTCTTCTATGTGTTCTGCTGGAATCGGGGGGACCAAAGACAACCTGCAGGTTAGCCTGTAGCAGAGGCTCTGTCCAACATCTCAGCTCCTGGTCACTCTTAACAAGGCTGGATGAGGAAGAGTGCTGACAGTGGAATTGGCTTTCAGATTCTGTTTGATCCCAGTGCCCAGCCTGGAGTGGAGTGGGAAGGATGTATTTGTTGTGCACACATCAGCAGGTGGATGCTGCATGGCAGGAGGTGAGGGATGTACTGGTAGGGCATGAAGCCATGTGTCATGGGGAGAGTGACAAATGCTTGGCACAGATATGCATGTTGCTGTGCGGGTACTTCTCCCCACAACACAGTGGACTCATGTCTGAGGTGCTGCTGATGAAGGAGATTAGGCTTGGCTTCTTGCTTTCTTTATTGGCTTGGGGCTGTGGGAGTGGCCCATGACACTGTCTTTGCCTTCTCAGGGCTGAGGGAGATCAAGGGCTCAGCTCAGCCTTGCTTGCACCACTGGATTTTTTTGCATTATGTGGTACGAACAAAAACAGGCTCCTATCCATGACGATGAAGACCACCTTACTCTTCCTCTGCTCACCTGGGCCCATTTAGCAGCCTTGGAGAACAGTTGTCCTGCCGTGCTGCCTTGTGTTGGGTAAGGAGTGCTGTCACAGATGCATCCATGGGCAGTACCTGTCAAATGAAGGATATCTGTTCAGGAGAGAAGAGAGTGGGTGCTGGAGACGTGAGGGAGGGGATGTAGTTGAGACATATCAGTGCAGAGAGAGCTGATTGATCTTAGCTATTGAGGTGGCTGACAGCATGGGATCTCTGCTCTTGGAGGGGGAAATGGTTGGGGCATGAGGAGATGAGTCTGCTGAACTGAGAGGAGGGCTGAGGTGTGGAGGAGGCAGGGGAGACCTTTCCAGTGGGAAATGAGGGAGGTGAAAGATCAGAGAGCAGCTGTTGGTCTGGAAATGCAGGGACCCAGTTGGAAGCTTTTTACAGGGATGGCACACTTATTACAGCCACTCAGCTGCTTTGCCTCTGCAAACACAGTGGTTGCTGAAAGTTGGGAAGCTTTTCTGACTTCATGGGCAGCCATTTCTTCCGGCCTGAGAATGACTCTGGACTCAGCTCTGTGATGGCAGGAAAGGCTGTGAAAGAGACAAATCCACCCTCCAGAGAAGAAGGGACCTTCTCAGAGCTGTTTTTTCAAGCCATACAAATGCAGTGACCATGCAAAACCTTCCTTTTCATCTCACTGTTTATTTTTTCACAGGGCTTTTATTTATACCCTCTTAACATCCGTGCCGTTAAAGCAGCCTTATTAGGATGCTGCCCTTCACCAAGGAACTCTGCTCTCGAAAAAGAGCATTAAAGATTCAACAAATAGCTGAGAATTGGGATTGATCCTAACCTCCCATAAATGGGAGTACCTTCCCCCATTAATCAGCCTTGGTTTTCACTTACAGGATGATGGCCTCAGTGCTACACTTCTTCAGGACTAAAAGCACGTTAAATATTTATCACAGCTGAGTATTCACTTCCCCCTCTATTGCCAACTGTGCTCCACCGCATAAGCCTGCGTCGGCTTGACAGGTTGTGTAGTGAGGTGGCATGCCATTAGGAAACCTCTTGTGCCAACGTGCTCCAGTCATTTGCTGTGCTAAGCACGGAGAAATGGTGGCATCTCTCATCTTGAAGCATGGTCAGCATGGGACTGTATTATAAAGTCTCGCTGCCTGCATTTGCACTAGTAAATTTAACATGCCCAGGTCTGCTTTTAAGCAGAGGCTGGTGGTGATGCGTGCTCAGCATCCGTGCTCCTCTGCTGCCCTTTAGCCTCCAAAATGGGATGATCACCTCCACACTGCTTAGCAGAAGCAGCTCAGTGACTCTGCTGAGGGATTTGCCCCGTGCCACCATCAGTGCTGGCCATTCAGAGTGTGGCATTGCAGTGCTGGGAAGTGCTCCCTCGCTTACGGCTGTGCACATGGCTCCGGTGCTGTCCTGCTGCTCTGGAGGAGGCCAGCAGCGCTCTGCACTTTGCTGGCATGCTGGGAGGAAGCTTTTAGTGCCTTACGAGGCTTGAAATGCCGGCAGGGTGTTTAGCGGTCCAGTTGGTCTAAACATATGCAAGAACGTCCTTGATAATTGTGCCAGGTGTGCCATAGCATTTCAGGGAGAGGCTATTTTAGGAGTATCTCTGAGAGCGCTTTTTCCTTTTTTGCTTGCTGATTTTGACTGCCAGCATTTCTCAAAGGCAGCTCTGGCTTCAGGAGCTGCTGAGGACCTCACAGCTGGGACAGCTTGATAGCAGTGTCCTCAGGCAGTGCTGAAATGAGAGCCCTTTATGGTGCCCCTGCCTGGGTTATAGCTGGTAAGGAGGAGCTCCCTATGATGCTGGGAAGAGTTTTGCTTCTTGGGGCATGCTTCACTTGGCCAACCCCGCAGCTGCAATTGAGCTGTTGTTGCTGGGTTAGTGCTTTTTCTTAACGCCTTGGCATCGTCGTGATGCATCTTCCCCCATCTCCCTCTCCCCCTCTCCGCCTCCAGCTTGAGTTGCTGATGTGCGCAGCCTTGTTATAGCCGTTTACATGTACAGACGCACAATGTGTTTCATTATCCATGTATCAAACTTGTTTTGCTGCTGTCACGCACCAGAAAAGTTAAACACGTCTGATCAAAGGCATGTAAACACAGCTTCAAAACAAATGCCCTCGAGTCCTGCCAAAAGCACAGAGCTGTCTCGAACAAACCCCCATCTCCTATTCCCACATGTGCACCTCCCGCTCCTTCTCCGAAAGGGAATGTGATGCCAGGTGGTTTCTAAGAGCTGCGAGCACTCGGTGGCAGTGGGACCAGTTGTCATCTGGCCAAGCAAGCGTGGCCACGCAACACTGCCATGGGGCTCGGGACTGACTGGAAGTGGAGGCGGCTGGACGCATCCTTGGACCCCTACTGAGAGGGGAAGAACATGGATGTTCAGTGGGAGGACCTGGGATGGTCCCAAAGTAGGAGCTGCTTCTGCTCTGCCATTTTTATGCTCCTCAGTTACTGGAAAAGGAGAACAGAGGCATCCATCCATGGCTCAGGGTCTCCGTTGGCACAAGATCACTTGTGAAACTGGAATTGCTATAAGATGGGAAATTTTCCCACTCTTCAGTACTGAGGTTTGTGTGCTGTCAGCGTGTGTCATTGTGGACTAGTTGAGTTTTCACTTTAGTCCAGTCTACAGGAGGACTAGATAGGTTCCTTAAATGGGGATGGAAATCCATGGGATTTTGCAGGCTTTGAGGGCAGGTGTTTTAAGAAAACACTAGCTCCCTTGAAATAAGCCAAAATCCTATTCAGTGCTTGGCTATGAGCACGAACAGAGGGTAGTTTGGGAATTCATAAGCTTGTGAACTGACCCAGACACTGGAAATTAGTTGCCCAAGGTCTTTGCCAAATGCCTTTGAATAATAGACGTGTCAGAACCAGATGAGATCGCAAATGGTGAGTTATTACTGCCCAGTGCCTGTGCCAAGTCTGTGGGGTTTGTCCCCCAAGCCAGCACTTCACGGTACCCCTGGCCAGGTTGCCACGTGTAAGGTGATGCAGTGAGCTCCCTTCATCACACCCGGCTGTGCTAAGGGGACAGATGGAGCTGCAGTCATCCACTGCCGTGCTGCTGGACAGTGCGGGCAGGTTGCGAAATGCCCTGCAGGCAGTGGGACGTGGTCAGAGGTTAACGATGGTGTCAGCCTTCATAAATCATCCCTAATGAGGCTTGGGAAAATGATGGTTTGGAGCCTGCCATGCGCAACCGCGCTGGGCTGTCTTTCCTTTCCTTTGGACTTTGTTCCCATTCAGTTTTTTAGGGCTATTTGGGGGGAACTCCGCATGCCCGGAGGTGCTGGAGGCTTTCCCACCACTTTCAGTAATGAGTAGTTCTGGTTTCTGCCTGCACTGCTATTGTGGGCAGTAGCTGGATGATTTGCTAAAGTCTAAATATATTCCATATTTTTTGTCCCCATAGTTTTTCCCCAGCAGAAGTCTCAGGCTGGAAGGCATTGCCCATGTCTTGGTACATGGCATGATGCTGCTATGGTCAAGCTTGATGTGCTCAAGCTGTGGGGCAAAAAGTCATGGGACCTTCTTTCAGAGTGCCATCCCAGCATAGGAACCATGTGATGGGGACACAATCAGGTCAAAGCAATTGGAGAGAAAAAGGAGGAAGAGGAGGTCAGTGAGATTCCCTCAAAAAACAGATCTGGGGCAGATGATGGTGGGCTGCTCTGGACCATGTGTGGTCCCCAGGAAAGCTGACAGCCATCAGAATGCTGGGAGGAGCACAGCACGAATGCAGTGAATATTCCTGTATTATTTATAAAGTACTGCCACATCCCTGGAAGTGTTGGGACTCTCAGAAAAGCTGAAGGAATGCACTAATTAAAGAACACAATGGGAATGTAAATTCGGAAAGATCCCCAGAGGGATGCAGCCCTGAGGGGGAGCTAATTTGCCATTCCCTGCTCCTCCCCTGCAAACTGGCTGAAACACTGGAGCAATTAAGGAGGAATTTGAGTGTTAAATATAATCTGGAATTGTGTTTTGGGCTTTTTTTGTAATTGGTTTATTTTTCTCTTGGGTAACTGTGTTTCCACTTCTGTAATTGGGACTTTAACCCACTGTTCTGCTAGGATTAAGGAAAAGTTTGGGGGCCGGTTTGGGGTGATTGTCTGGTGTTGAAAACAGCTTCAGATACGTGTCACCAGTAGGATGGCACATCCCCTCTTGGGAAGTGGCATGGCTGGATGGAGCTGTCCCACACCTGGTGAGCCCCAGGCCAATTTGGGTGGCTTTCGGGACTGTGAGCACCAAACTGGTACGAGGAAGAAGACATGGCACCGGGGCAGGGCTGTTCAGATCTGGTGAGGAACAGCCCCTGCCTTTGATGTGAAATGTAGGTTGTCAGAACTGTCTCCTGAAATCAGTCCTAAGAATGTACTTGCTGTTTGTTCATTGCCTTTATTTTTTTGCCTACCCATTTCTTTTCTGCATGGTTTGTTTCCCTTGCTTTGACTTGTCTTACCCTTTCAGGAAGTAAATGCAGTCGCTATCATTTGAATTATAGCCAGAAGGGCTGATTCGAGGCAGTGGCTGCAGTGTATTTGTCTTTTTCTGTAAACGTCATGCAGTCCAGGGTGAGAAAACAGCCTAGGAAACACCATTAGGGATGTGAGCTAACACAAGGACATGCTTAACTATGGTGGGGTGACCATCACCTTCTGTCTCATTTGGTATTGAGATTTTGGGTTGGCCATGTCTCTGTGGCTGAATTTGCAGTTGAGTGAAGAGTTTGTGTTCTTAGGTGTTAGGTTTTTCAGTTGTCATCATTTTGAGCTGACCCTTTGACGTATTTTGTATCAGAAGATGTGCCCACAGCTTGCAGAATGGTTTGGAGAAGTAAAGCTGATGTGATTGCTGCAGAGGTTTTGTTGCTGAATCATGTGGAGATGATGCTCCTGATGTCAGGCAGGAAATAGTATGTTGCAGGTTCCACTCTTATTTTTATTCTTCTGATTATCTTAAATATTTAGGTTGTTTTTTCCATCAGCATTGATTGCTAAAGATTCTCATCCATTGCAAGCTCCTGTTTGGCGAGAGAGAGTAGGACTCTCCAGGCTGACACTTGAAAATATGATCCGTGCCCTCCTGTGATGTGAGTGCCCTCAATAGTAGCATTTTGCAAGGCTGTGGGTGCAGAATTGCTGATGTGCTCAGTACCTCATCCTAAAATAGCATCCTCAGTCCTCGCCCGACAGCAGTTGAATTCAGTCTCCTTGTTGTGTATTCGCTGCTCCCCATCCTTTCTACCCATATGGATCCAATTGCTGCGTGTAATGAGAAGTCACCACCAGCCCAGGACCCCACTGTCACCGCTGTCCCCATCTCCCATGGTGGAGGAACAGGATTGGGGTTTCGGTGGTGTCAGGAGGTTCTCACTGGGAACCAGAGCTCTCCCAGCATTTACTGCCATTTGTTCTGGTTTATTTTTCCAAAAATAAATGTTGGTTGAAGGAATACAAAACTTGGGAGAAAACAGTTTGTGGGGAGGCTGGGGAAACAAATATTTAGAGTTCTCACAGCGTACCACCTTTAAAAAATACTGGATTATAAATCCTTCTATCTCTCTGTACTGCAGAGTCTCTCTAGACTGCTTCTATGGCCTGTGCTGGGCAGTGTGAGGAGGCAAAACAGCACAAATCAGGTTTTTCCCTGCATTCTGAGAGGGGAGGTCAGAGAGCCCTTTCACCGTCCAGGGGCTGGAAGCTGCCACACAGCCTGGAGCAAACCCACAAGGGGAGATTGCTGTTCCTTTCCTGCCTGCAGCACCAGGGAAGGCCTTTTGGGGGCTGGGCTGAGACCTGCCAACACTCAGCTTCACGTTCATGGTGCTTTCCTGTGTGACCTCCAGCCCTGAGGCATCCCATTCCCCTTCCTCCCGGCTCTACTGCGGATAATTCTCCCTTCCTCTCTCCCTCACCATCTGAAGTTAGTTTCCTCTAGATGACAGGGGTCAGGAGGACTCGGGTGCTGAAAGATCAGCATGTGCTTTCCTGGACTGGGGCCTTGCATTCCTCCTGAGCAGCCAACTGGATGCTGGACCCCTCCTGGGATGCTGCACTGAGTTGTGCAATGCCGGACGCTCTTCCAGGCCCTTGGGATCTCTTTGGGACAGAGCCTTCAGTGGCTTCTCTATCACCCAGAGTGATTTAACGGAGGGTAGCAGCCTGCACTGCCTCTGCTAGAAACACTGAGCTTAGCATAGGAAAAGAGTCTGGGCTTGCCATTCTGTTGCTGCCTGTGCTCACGTGGATTTTTGGGAGATGCTGTGATGAGGGATGAGAGCAAAAGTGCACCCCTCCTCACTAGGCTGCACAGCTTTTCTGTTGGCAGGAAAACTAGACTTGATCTAGACAAGGATAAACCCAAGATTTAAAAGCGAGGAGCAAATGCTGTGGACTGGGTTGATGATGGCTGTTGGTGCTCAATCCTGTCCTGAGCTAACACAGTGCTAATTTGGGACAGCAGCTTGAGTCTCTGCCCTGCTGCGACAGTGCTCATCCGAAGTAGTAAGATAAACACTTTGGAGGATCTTGGAGAGGGACAAGGTAAGCCTGGGCAGGTTGTTTGTAGAGCTTTGTGTGCTCACACCCGCTCTAGCAGCTCCACACTCTCCCTTTTGCCCGGTACCCAGGACAGGATTCTCCACGCTAAGCTCAGCACCCAATCACTCCATCGCATCCCATGGGCCGTGCTGACCACATCTCTACAGGCAGTGCAGAGGAGCTGGTCAGAGTGTGCCAGTGACCCCCATTCCCACACGCTCCCCCCTCACTGCATCCCTCCTGCTCGCCAGCCCTGGCCGCACCACCTCCATGTGCTGACAGCCCGCAGCACGGAGCCTGTGCTGTCACCCAGCACTTCGTTCGCTGCATCTCCAGCCCTTTGCTGTGTGCGTTTTATGGTGCCTCTGACAACCTGCTGACATCCACATTTATTTTAGTTCTTCAAGTTTTGCTCCGCTGCCTCCATCACCCCGAAGCCCAGCACCAGGTCCAACTCCCTGTTAGCAGTGACTTCTTGCCATCCCTCGCTGCTCTGCAGAGCTCTGCAGAGGGCTTTAAGGCTGCCCCTGTGTGTCCCGAGGCTGGCACAGTGCACTGGGGCAGCTGCCCGTGCTGGCCCCGGGATCTACTACAGGCGGTTTGTTTTCCCAAGGAAGTTAGTTTCCAAAATAGCATCTGGTTTTTATGAGCTCTGATCAAATAAGGTGGTATGAGTGTGTGTGGGTGGTGTTTTTATGTTTGTATACATGTTGTTGGTTTGGGGTTTTTTTTTAAGTTTTAAAGTCTTATAAATAAATGAGTTGCTTCACTTCTTCATTTCTTGTGACCGTGGTTTTGTGAAATCACTACTGGATCCAGAAAGCAAGCTGTATCTCTGACCTGAGCAAAGGGCAGTGTGGATAAGCACCTTGCAATGTGTTAGCATTGGCAAGAGTACTTCACGTTGGATACTAGGAAGAATTTCTTCTCAGAAAGAGTGGTCACGTGCTGGAACAGGCTGCCCAGGGAGCTGGTGGAGTCACCGTCTGTGGAGATGTCCAAGAACCGTGGAGATGTGGTACTTAGGAACATGGCTTAGTGGGCAGTATTGGTGTTAGGGGGATGGTTGGACCAGATGACCTTAGAGGTCTTTTCCAACCTTAATGATTCTGAGACGATTCTATGATACTGTTATTTTCAACACCAGTGCAGAATTGCTCTTTAGTGCCTTGTCCATGGCTGGAGGCAGTTACCTATGGAAGCCATGGATGAAAACCAGGTAATTTTGCAAGCAACTTGCTGGCCCATTGAAATTATTCAACAGATAACAGTGCTGTAATGTGTTCTGTGGGGTCTGAGCTCACTTTGCAAATAATTTGCCTAGGATAAAAGAATGTTGGAGGTTTGAATGTGCTTTTGCGGGCAGAGCTGCAAAGGAAAGCTGTGTGCAAGTGTCCAGAGGGCTTTCCTCAAGTCCTGTGTTGAGGAAATGGTAAAAAGGACTGGTGGGAGACCTGCTGCGGAGAGGGTTCTGCTTGTGTTTGTTTCTTTTAAAACTTCAGCTGAACGGAAGAAAAAGAAATGAAAACACGACTGTTTGTTGTTGGTATTAAGAGGGATTTCTTTGGAGAAGATTGGAGAGGGGAAGAGAAATCACCAAAAAATAATACAGTGGTGGATGGTACTCTGTCTGCACCCCCTTCGTTAATGGAGGATTAATAAGTGATGTGCTAATGGTGTACGGGGACTTGGTTTTTTTGTGGCTTCCCATCTGGGTGGGTTTAAAAGTGTCTGCCAAGCCATCTCATCTCATATATATTTCAGTGCCATCATCTCCCCTCTTCCTTCTCCAACCCTTGCTCCACGTGTCAACCTCTCCACTCCTCCTGCACCATCCCGTGAGTGGTACATGGGCATTCCCCTCCTCGTGCCACCATGGATGCGTCCGTCTCCTGCAGGTCCCGCTGGTGCCTTTGGTACAGCCATCCCAGCCAGGGCTGCCCTCCTGCTGGCCCTCTCCCCAGCAGCTCCGTGAGATGCTGGTGGTTAATCCCGTCTCCCGCCGAGCCCACCCTGCTGACGGGATCACGGCACATCCTCAGCTCCGGGATTTGTTTTTCATTTCCGCTCTCTCCTCTCACCCCCCTTCGAGACGCAGGGGTTTGGCAGAAGATCCCCTCACCCTCTTTGCTTTCCCGCAGAGAATCATGTCTGGGGGGGGTGATGTCTTAGCGGTGATGGGGGTCTGAGACAAAGCCTCTGGATGTCTTCTCAAGGAAGACATTAAAAGCCAGTCTGCGCCTTCTCCCTCCTTGCTGCTCCCCGAGGACCACCGCCAGGCTTCCCCAGTCCCTTCCTTGTTCTGCTCTTTAGTTTTTCCCACAAATCTTTTCCAAATACTGATGCCAAAGGACAAGGCGAAGCATCACCCCTACGAGATAGACCAGCAGTGTAGCTGATATTTCCACTACCACTCTCTGAAACTGTGGTTTTCTTTGCAGTATCAGAAAAGCAGTGCCTCCATGCAAGGGGATTGCCTTCTTGTTGGGCTGTGGGATCCGTGAGTGATTTAGCATCTGCACCCAGACCTTGTCTGAGTCATTCCCAGCTCAGTGCCAGGTGTCCTGGAGGCATCTCTGAAACACTGTCCATGTTATGAGAGTATGATGCTACACCCAGACACTTGCTTTATGAAAACAGGAGTGGCTGATGCTTCACGCAGTGAAATTCTCCTCTTTGTGCTATGGGAACAGCTCGGAAGCAGGTTTTGTAATGGGAAGGTTTTGGGGGACAGGGAGCCCATGTGTGCATGTGTTTATAAGGGAGATGGGAAAGGTAAAGCCTCCTGACAGTTTGACAGAGAACCTAAGAAAACAGAGCCCTGAGCTCTAATTGAAAGCCTGGATGCTGCTTTACCCAGAAAAGGCTACTTATGATGTTTGTGCTGCTGCAGTTATTTACCCAGTGTCTCTGCCAGCACACATTTGCATCTCCCAGGAGCAGCTCGCTTTCACAGGAGCACAGCTGGGATGCAGGGATACCGGGGCTCCAGGATGATGAGTAGCACCAGGTCCCATAGCACCCACACCTTTCTGCACCAAATCCATTCTCGTGTCTGTGGCTTCCTGGGGCTGTTTTGTAAGCCGCCCCCCTCCTGTGTGCATATCTTACCTTCAGCTCCAATATTTCTGGAAAGCAGATGCAAAGTTTTCATGGGAAATTACCACAAAGTATTTGTTCAACTCTGGTCATGCTTGATGGAGGAGCAAGCAGTGCCTCGCTGTGACCCAGGAGTCTCCACTCAATTATTTGCCCATCCAGATAAGAGATAGCTGCCGTATGTTGCGCACTTGTTTTTCCCAGCCTCTCATATGGGATGAGGTGAGCAAAAGTGAGGTTTAGTTTGTTAAGCTGTGACAGTTCATTAAACGTCTTGGACTTCTCTGCATTTCCTCTTCAGACACTGCTGTATATGTGTGTGTGTGCAGATATTCTGTGACAAGACAGCAGTGGACATTTTCATGATTTCAGTTTCCAAAAGCCCTTATCTGTATGCGGAGCCCAGAGAATGCCTCTGAAAACTGCTGCATTTCGCTGCTTCTATTTCGAAAAGCTTGTGGAAGCAAAGTTCATTTTTCTTGGCTTTTTTTCTACCTTGAAGCAAGCCTCTTTTTTTTCTCTTTTTTTTTTAAACTCAAAAACTCTTGGCTGAAATGCGCAAAACTTGGTGAAATTAATGGGAGCCGTGCCCTGAGTCTCCTGCGCAGCTTTTAAATTCTCTGACTTGTAAACAAGGAGTCTGGTTTGCAGAGGGCTTTCAAGCCTACCATGATAAAATCCTGAAGTTTGAAGGTAAAATGAGGGATGCTTGCAGTGCTGTCCTGCTCTCTTGCTGATGATCTTTTGCATTAACTGCTGTGCCTAGAACCTGGCACTGAGAGAGGTCAGAGTACAATGCACTCCTAGGCTTTGTGAGTTTTGGGACTCAGTGTGCTAGTGTGTTAGTGTGCTCTAGCAAGAGTTTGGGTGTCCTGTTGGGTCATCTGGCATGGGAATATGCTCCTGCTTGCGTTTTTCCAATGTGAAAACCCCTCTTTCAGGAGAAATTATTTGCATGCAAGGCTGTGCTGCCCCATGTTGGGCTTCACCCCGCGCGGAGCACAGAAGGGGCAGCTGAAGGGGAAACATGTGAGCATCTCTGTGCGGCCACAGAAATCTCATTTGATCCTCTGTGGTGGGAAAGGAAATGGAGCAATAACCCAGGACAGTTTAATAGAGTTGGGGTGAAATATGGCTGTTTTTGTTAGTTGGTCTCTTTGCAGTGAGGGCTCTTTAGCCCGTTTTGTTGTGCTTGGCTCCGCTCTGGATGTTGGCACCAGCTGCTCTGCAGGTGCACATGTCTTTGGCAGGAAGGAGCTGGGATTTGGGGATTCGCCTTGGTCGGGCTGGGGAAAAGAGGAAAAAAGCAATGAGAGATGGTGTTTGTCTCTTGCAAGAGAGGGAGACTCGTCAGGGAAGTGGAGGCATCAGGGAAAGGAAGCAGATTTGACTGCCCCGTGATGGAAAGAAGGCATTTTTGGGGAGTGTGTTTTGTGAGGACCAGCACCCTGAAAGGGAAGAGCATGGAGTAGAGATGCCCCTTTTTTCGGGTTTAAGGAAGAGATTTCTGCGTGGCTCATCATCTGCCAAGCTGGTGATCTCACCAAGCCCAGGAGTAGTGGGGAGCTGGAACTGGACTGTGCCATCCCTCTCCTCCAGGCTCACCCCATCCAGACTCCAGCTCCACACCATCCTCAGAGCAGACTCGAACTGGGAGCCCCCAGGCAGGGGCTGTTTGGCCCCGCAGGGGGGGAGGGGAAGCGTCCAGCATTTTCCCCCAGCAAAACCCCACGGTCGAGCCAGCAGTGGCAGACCTCCGAGCACTGGCAGGGACCCAAGGCGTATTTTCTTCCTGCCACCCTTTCAAATTAAGAAAACGATTCATTTTATTTCTTTAATTTTCCAAATGGAAGCGAATTGGCCTTGCTGGCAGGTGCCTGATGGATGTTCCCTGCCACCTTGCAGAGGAGATGGAGCTCACCCACCATCCTCCTCCTCCTCCTGCACAGGGCCCACACCTAGCACAGATGCTTGGGACATGGGGACCACTGGGAGCAGATATGGAGTCTCACAGTGGGTAACACAATGTCAGTGATGAGACTTTTCAGTCCTTTGGGGTTGCAGAACGTGACAAAACAAGCTGCATTCCCTATCAGCTCCCCCTGCTCAGTGTGTTATGAATGTGGCTTTTCCCCTTGCTTTTATTACGCTTACCGGAGTGTTTCTCATGCATCTGCATAGCCCCTTGCCTGCCTCAAGGGGACACTATCAATAAATGGCATCCGCTTCACCAGGCAGGCAGTGAGAAGGGCTGAGTGCACCCGTGTGAGGATGCGCAGAGATGGGATGCTGACGTTGCCCAGCACCTGGCTGGGTGCAGTGCTTACTCTCTGGCTCTGCTGACCTCAGTGCTGGAAGATGGCAGGGTGAAGATTATCCCATCTATGTGATAGCAATTATCAAATCTATAGATTGCATCGGTGACATAAACTGCAGAAGACGGGCAGAGCACATGACATGTAATTAGGTCTGGCTGCCCAATCTCTGTTAAATCTCAATGATCCCTTCCTCATCTCTTGCACTGTAACTTCTTGTTTCTGCCTACTGCTGTTTTTCTCTGTGCTGTCTTATGCTTCGCCTGCACTCCATGGGGTCCTGGATGCACTCACAGCCCCATGAACCACTGGAGCATCATTGTGTTGTGGTGACGGTTGCAGCCTGGCTATTAAAAGAAACAATTTTATTGGCCTTTTGATAGGAGAAAAAGAAATTCTGCTCACCTCACCCCCTGGGAAGGAGTCTTATTAAACATGCTGTGTCCTCAGGGACGAACTGCTGCTCCTCTGCTTGTGGAGTGTGGGTGTTTTTGGTGGTGGGGAAACTGAGGCACGGCGTGCTTGTGTAATGCAAGGCTGCTCTGCTCTGTGCAAACCCCCAGGGTGATGGGGTGCTGCCAGACCCTTCTCTGAAGAGCTCTGTTCCAGCAGCCAGGGATGAGCTCTGCAAAACTGCAGCACTTGAGAGCAGCAGGAAACAAGGCTTAGAAGCATGCCCTGCCCATGGAGATAGAAGCTCTGCTCTCTAACGGTGAGGTACATTCTATCTGTTGCTAATTCTGGGATAAAAAGGAAACTCGGCAGCTGGGTTTTGTAATCCTGTGCGGGTGAGGTTTTCTGGGAGACGCTGGCATCGGGGATGTGACAAGTTAATTGCAGAGAGTTCTCTGGAGGGGGAGCGGAAATCAATAGGTGTTGGTAAGGCGCTCGTTTTGAGATAAAGTCTATTTGTAAATTACAGTCATTTGTCTCCTTGCTGCCTCCAGAGCAGTTAATTGTCAGTTGCCCGAGGCCCAGAGGGGTATTGGGTTCTGCCCTGGAGCCCAAGCACAGGGTGCCCATAGTGCAGTGGGCAGAGTGACCGGCCCTGCAGGCTGAAGGTTGTGAATTCATGCCCTAATGTGCGTCCTGTAATCCCTTTCCTGGCCGGGAGGAGCTCAGACTATTTAGTTACCAGGGCACAGAGGGCTGGCTGCAGGGTGTGTGTCTCCCAAAGGGCAGCCCTAGGCTGGAGGGAGAGCAGCCAAAAATACTCTACTGCTTTGGGCACTGCCTTACAAGGCTGGAGCACAGTTTGTTAAGCAGAAAACACATCAAAATGAGGGACTGTGCTTTCTGCACTGGGATAAAGGAGCAGCTGCTGTGCCCCAGTGGGTGCTGGGACAAACCTGCTTCCTTCCCAGTTCCTCCCCAGCTCTGCAGGATCAAAGCCCTCCTCGTGCTGATGCTACTCAGACTTTGCCGTACAGATCAGCTGTGTGCTTTGGTTAGGGGCATGCTGCACACAGGAGATTAAGGACAAGTTGTTGCCCCTGGATGTGGCACAGAGGGGGTCCTGGCCCACATTTGGCATTGCAGATATTCCCTGCACCCCAGGTGCATGCGGCTGTGCCCAGCTCCTGGGGTGCCAGGAGCGAGCAGATCTCAGGACCACCCCCCTGCAAAGCCGCCTCTGGAAGCTGGGACAGCCAGGGGTGGTGGGAAACACCTGCAGGAAACACATCCACCAGCCCCGTGCGAGCCCCCCAGAAATATCTGTATCTCTGTGTTATTTCCAGCAGGTGGGAAGATGTGAACCTACACCACATGCTTTCTATTCAACACTTTGCTGAGGGCATCCTTTATTTTGTCTCCCTTTCTTTTCTGGCCCTTCCTTCTCTTCCCAGCTGTGTGAACATGACCCCCCACAGCCCCAGATAGATGTTACCAGAGATGGACTCAGCACCAGCACCCAAAATCAGGAAGAGAACAGTGCTGAGAAAAGTGAGTTCAGCATGGAAGGGGGTAGGCTGTTCCCTCCATATATTGCTCAGGGTGCTTGCTGCTCTGAGTTTGGATGCTCAGAGCCTTCTCCGGAGAGAAAGCTATTGATGGAGGCATGGCGGATGGAAGGAGCGTTGCTCAAACCTCCTTTTGGAGGCTGCTCTGGAGAAACCATGCATGCAGCAAAGTGGATGCAGGGTTGTTTTCAGGCAGGTCCGGCAGAGTGCTGTGTGCACGGGCAGGCATGCATCAAGGCGGCGAGGGCCACATGTTGTGTTTGTACGTGTGAGCACGTACAGGAGAGGGACGCCCGCACCTTGCACCGGGGCGCAGAGGAGGCTGGCTGCACGTGACGGTATCCATGCCTTGCACGCCGGCCACGTTGATCTCATGTGCTGAGCTTCTTGCAGGCACCCAAAGGAGTCATCGAGCGTGCTCTGATCGCTGTGCGCTGCCAAAATCCTCTGGAATCTGCTCCCCTGCGTCGCCCCTTCCCAGGTCAGCGGCGGGGGCTGCGGCAGCAGGTGCTGAAACCCGTCCCTCCCCGCGACCTGCCTCGCTTGCTTTTCCAGCACATTTTCCGGAGGTCAGCCGTCCCCTCCCTGCCGCTGGATTGCTTTCCTGCCCTTCCCACCTGCTCCTTCCACCCGGCAGATTGTTTGGAGAGCGGCTTTCACGGGGGTAGTGTTGGGGGAATATGAGTCGAAGGAGAAATCAATCCTGTCCTTGCTGGGGCTGAGATCTTGGAAATGCTGTGCTTCCATCCAGTGGCTCTCGAAGAATCGGGGCTGAGCGTGGCACTGCTATTTCTGGCCGCTGGCAGCTATTCCTGGCCCTGACCTGAAGCTCAGTCCTTTCCCACTCTGTGCCCATGCACGAGGGCTGAGCTTGGTGTACATGGCAGGCAGGGAAGGCTCTAAATATCAGCAGCCGTGGGCAGCTGCTGGGAGAGGCACTGAGCAGAAAGCATCCTGGCTCCGTGGCAAGGAGCATACCCTACCCCACCCCTTCCCAGGGTTAGCAGGATTTTGCAGGGCCAGTGCTCTGCTTTTTCCATAGGACTTTGGGAGGGGAGGGATGGACCTGAGCTGTCCATCCATCCTGCACTTGTAGGGTTTGGTTGCTCACCCACCTCCTGTGCACAAGGTGAGCTCAGTCCACATCTAGTGATGGTGCTACGCAGCTTGAAGCTTCCTGAGCGCATTCCTCCTGCTCTCCATCCTGCTTTGATTTTCTCCGCCCTCGCTTTCCGTCCCGCTGTCTTTCCAGCTTTCTTCAGCTCTCTCCTTCCCTCCCCATCTCTCCCTCGTTTCCTTCTATGCTTTTCACCTCTCCTTTTCTCTCCCCATCACTCCCACCTGCTCCCACCACTACTCCTGCTATCTTTGCCCTCCTCCTACCCCATCTCCTTTCTCTCCTCTCTGCAGCCAGGTACTGATTTGCTCCGCACACACCAGCTGCACTGTTTTTCTTGCATTGCAGTAAATGTTTCCACAGAGCTGAGGAGATCTCCAGAGCCACTGAACAAAGAAGCTTTTCATTTTAGCAGTGGGATAGAGAGCAGCCGTGCTGCTGGACTGAGGGGTCTGCAGTCAGGGGACTCACCCCTTGGGTGAGAATCAGGGCAGGGAGGGACGGTGCTTTGGAGCCATTTGGGGTTTTGGTTGTTACCCCTCCCTCCTCTCCTGCTGCAAACCTGGTATAATTGTAGCAGGAAATTAAACATTTGAAGCGTTAACGTGATAATCTGTGGGTTTAGGCTTCAAGGGCTGGGGGCTGGGAGTGTGTTTCTGCTGCTCGGGGTGTTGGGAATGGGAAGGAGGCACAATGGTGGTGGTGTGTCCCCAGATATCCCACTCTCTGGCGAAACCTCAGGGGATGCTCTTCTTCAGCTCTCTCTGACTTCAGCCCATCTTTAGTTTCCCAGTTGGAATGGTGAAGCTTTTTTTTTTGGTCATATCTTATTGCTCATGGTGGTGGGACGGGAACCAGTGGTTGCACTTGGTACCTGTGCTGAGTTTGCCTGTGCTCTGCTGATGCTGATGGGAGACCAATTGGCTTGAGATCTGTGCATGCCCCACAGCCCTATCGCCATGGGTCAGCAAAGAAAAAAAAAAAGCCATCTGTTTTTGGAGATGCAAGGAGCTCCATGGAAAACCCTCTCCTATGTCCATGGGGCACCGAATCCCAAATGTAATGCTGGTTCAAGCGGAACTCCTGGAGTTCTATTCCTTATGGGAGGGGTAGGTGGGTGTCTGATGTGACCTCTAGGAGAGCAGTCTGTCTCTGTCATTAGAGGAGGTGAGGATCAGGGCAGATCCCATCAGCGTGGCAGTGCATAGGCAGGATGGAAGGTACATGGCTCTGGGTGGACTGGAGACGTAGGCAGACAATTGAGCACAGGTGTCCCAGTGCCTTGTTTGAGCTTCTCTGTAGTCTATAAAGATGGCTGGCATGAACGTATTATGTTTTTTTAATTCCTTTTTTATGTCAGGCTTGGATTGTCTAATAGATGCTTGCATTGTAATTTTTTACTTTAATAGGAATCATTTGTAGAGAGATCTGCTGAGCTCAGCATCCCGGCTGGAGCTTTTGCATTATCGGGAGTTGCTGTCTTTGCAGATGGATGAGTTTCAAGGATTTCTAAATACACAGGCCTATCTGTCTAAACAAAAGTTCAAACGCCGTGCAGTTCACTGGTTTGGAGCAAATGTCAAACAGGCAGGGGCTGGGCTGTCGCTGCTAAACAAACCTCTGTCCTGTTTTCTTCTGCGCTAGCCGTGCCAGGGTGGTTTTCTTCCAGCATTGCCCAGCTGTGAAATTGGGGGTGAGCAAATGTCTTTAGAAAACCTTTTTAGCCTTGGGCAAGGCAGAGCCTGTTCGGCCTGGAGTAGAGGAAGGAGGAGGGTACATGGGTTTTCTCCACTGGTCATGGACGCTCATCTTGTGTTTTCCTAAGTATATCCCAATGGTGCATCCAGAACTGCTGGCTGTGAATGTAGCCATGAGTTTTAACTGTCCCATCTTTTATATTATAAAGATGCAGTTGTTTGCAGAAAGGTGTATCAGCTTTGGGCTGATGATTTGCTTTGGCCTGACTCAACGCCTTGCTCTCATGACATGGGGACTGCGTATTCCCCTGTTGAGCCTGGGATGAAAGTGACAGTGGGTTGCGAAAGGTCCCAGGTCACATCCTGCACTGCTTCTTCGCTCGGTCCCTGGCAGCAGGCTTTGTGGGATGGAGATAGCATCCTGGCGTGGGAGACAGGAGACCTTTCTCCCCGACACCTGCATATGGTGCGATTTCGGCACGGCCTCTCGCGTCCGGTGTTTTTTGTATGTTTTCTGAGACACTTCACATTAGCTCCTTGGCCAGTGCTGGGAGGGCTGGATTGGAAAGGAAAGGGATTTTCATACTTCATCTTTTTCTCGCCGGAGCCTGAAACGTGAGCGCCTCCAAGGCGTTGCCGAATGAGGTGGTAATGTGTTCATCAGCTGGGAAATCACCGGCCTTCGGAAAAATGGGGAGGGGAGAGATGGAGAGATGTGCAGGGACTTGAACCAACCCACCCACCCTGAGACAGCCATGGCTTCGGGCTGCAGTGGGGATGCATGGAGCATGGTGTTGTGGAGCATCCCAATGGCACTGGGGCCTCTGCCCCTGCCTCAGTTTTCCCACCACAGGCTGTGGTTGTCGTGGTATCCGTGAGGATGCGCTGGATGCCATGCCCCTCATGTAGGGCTGAGGGAGGGATGGAAAGAAAGGAAG
Source organism: Chrysolophus pictus (assembly GCA_037305975.1). Classification (NCBI taxonomy): domain Eukaryota; kingdom Metazoa; phylum Chordata; class Aves; order Galliformes; family Phasianidae; genus Chrysolophus; species Chrysolophus pictus. The sequence goes on along the minus strand of CM074614.1, from coordinate 71,446,938 downwards.
CAAACTGAATAAACAACCAGGTGCTGCTTGAAGTTGTAGTGGGGAGCTTGCCTGCCTCGGGCTGTGTGCTCACCATTGACTGTGCCCAGCTGAGAGCCAACTCCTGCCATGGTGAGTCGTGTTTTGTCTAGATGTGGGTTGGATCTGCAGGACCTCATCTGCCCACACAGGTGGTGTTGCTCTTGTTCTCTTCTCCCCAGCACACAGTGGTGCCACCGTGCACCTCCAAGTCTTCTTAGGCATAGAATCATAGACAAATCGTTTGAGTCAAAAGGGACCCTTAAAGGCCATCAACTCCAGCTACCCTGCAGTGAGCAGGGACATGTGCATTTTAGTCACACTCTTGCCTAGGGCTGTGCAATGCTCGGGGCTGGCTCTGCACCTGTGTGTAAATAGATCATCCTCAAGTGCCTTCCCTTTCCAATTTCATGAACTCTTCTTCTGCCCTCGCGATACATGAGGGCAAATGGGAGCATTTGCTGCTGCCTTTCGTTGCTCACCACCCCTCCTTCCTCTTCCTGTTTATCTGCCTCCTTCACAAATTAAAGTCTCCAACTTCTCAGTCTCGCTCTCTGCTCTTTCTCTACGTCTCATTGCTTTTATTGCCCGTCTCTGAGCAGAAATCCTTTTCCTCTGCCCTTTTTCCTTTCTTTTTTTTTTTGTGTGTGTGTGTGTACGCAGGATATCCAGAATTGATTGAAGCATTCCAGGTCAGGCCACGCCATTGATTTACATCGTCACGTATTTTATAATCCTCTGCCTTCATATATAACCTAACATTTTGTTTGCCATTTGAGCAGCGGCTGCAGAGCGAAAGCTGACATCACTTTGCTGGCCGGTTTCAGCTAATTTAGACTGCAGCAATGTGTGTGATTAGTTCAGAACACTCCTTGCAGCAAGCGGTGCCTTGCATTTATCACCACGCCGGGCTTCCTCGCTGCCTCTTGCTTTGAAGGGTTGTGCCATCCGTCATGCTCTTGATTAGCCCAAATAATATTGTCATCTGCCAGTTTTTCCTCCTCGTTGCTCAGCCCTCTTCAAAGCATTAATAGACAGATTAGAGCGCGTTAATCCTCATCCAGGGCACCGAGGTGCTTCTCTAGCAGGCTGCTGCCGTGCAGAAAGCGTTCAGACCTTTCCAAGGGTCTGAGTGAGGATGCGCCTGGCTTCTTTGCAGAGAACATATTGGGTCGCCCCAGCAGGAAGGGATCCACCCCAGCGTTTTGTAATTAAGAGCACAGCAAAAGAGGTCGTGGAAAGCGCTGTTGTTTTTATCCATAATAAATCCATGATCTCTGTTTTCTGAGATTCCTTCTGCTCTGCCCCGTTCGTATTGTGAGTGGTTAATATTGGTCTGCGTAACCAAATATGGTCTTCGTGTTAATACTTTCAAATGCAACCATTGTGCATTTAAATGGCAAGGGCCTTTTTAGCAAAATACTTAGGATTTTGGTTTCATGGGAATAGCAGAGTTTAATATGAAAAGTGTAGAGTATTATTGATGGGCGATATGGTGAAATTATGTATGTGGACATATGCTTACAGTTAGATCAATAAATGTTATTAATGTGTAAAGATATCATTTTTATGTTTCTTTTTTCCAAAGGGTTTTGTGGTTAGCTTATTTTTTGAGCTTATTGATGAAAGAATAGTATTTATTTTGAAAAGTCAATGATTCAAATCAGGGCAATTTTTTAATGGGCTGTAACTTTTAAACAGAGTAATAAATTTTTGTTGTCATTCACAGAAATATTTGCACTCGAGATAAATGTAGCAGCCTGCAGGTCAATGGCTCGGCTCTCCCCAAAGGTAAATTCTGGAGGTGCTGAGCAGGGCTCTTCGCAGTGGAAGCCAATTGCAGCTGAAATGTCATTAAATTTTGTGTTATTCAGGAAGGGAAGCTAAGGGAGAGTGATCACAACCGACTTCACCATTTTTCTACATATTGCCCAAATTGAGATATATGTAAGTTGTAAAGAACATAAGAAATAGCGTGACCATGCCATGGTTTGTAACCTTCAGCTTCTTGCAAGCAGTTGCTGCTACTTTGAGGTCTGTCTTCTGTTCTGCACTTGGGATGCTTTTCTGCTCACACAGCGTGCCCTGGCAGAGACTTCTGCTGGATGTTGGTGTGCAGAATAATGTGAAAGCTGTGTCTGCTGTCCTGCCTTGTCATCTAATGTCCCAGCACACAGTGAGCTGAGGAAGATGGTGCTGTGGGCGTTTGGCTGGATGGGAGTGGGCACCACGAACGTTGCACTGGCTTGGAAATGCTTCTGGGGAAATGGGAGGAGAGCATCATCCTATGGAGGCTGTAGGTGTCGTGTCTTCTCCACTGGCTGCTTTCCATCTGGGTCATGCAGACAGGGCTCTTCGCAAGGCTGGAAAGCTTGGTTTTGTTTGTCCATGCACCAGTGAGACTGATTTTCTGCTCTGCTCATGAGTTCAGTTCTCGTCTTGCTGCCCAGATCCCACTTGGTCCTGTAAAAACCAGGAGGTGCTTTTTGCCCGTTTATCCTTTTGCAGGATGGTGGTAACTCTCCTCTGCTCTGATTCTGCTCAGCAAGTAAGATGAAAACAGATGAGGTCAGTGGCGTCTATACCGGCAGATTTGGCCTCCATTTTCTGTTTACTAGGGCTGCATTAGTTGTGAATAATGGTGCGTCAAACCACTCGCTCCAAGCAATTTATTCATGGGATTTGGCCCCGCGTGTTGTCTGCGAGCTGCCTGCCAGCAGGATATGATTTTTAAAATACACTTGCAAACACTCAGCTGTGCGCCCTATCCGCTCGCAAACACATCTGGGTGTCGCAAGGTGGGAATGGCAATGTCATGGAGGCAGCACGGCTGTCCCCAGCATCCAAAGTGCAGCACAGAGCGGGGCAGGCGGTGCCTCTTTGAAGCAGGGTGCAGTTAGATGAGATGGAAGACGAGAAGTCACAGGAGACCTGGAATACTCTTCCTTCTCCTTTTGCCCAGGGGACATCATTATGTTAAGCTACGCGCACGCACGCGATCCCAAATCCTTAAGACAGAAATTCCTCCCCAACTTGAGAGAGACGGCAACAGTTTTGAGCTCGTTTCTCGCCGTCTGGCAGATTTTATTTCTAATTTTTGCTCCGTCACATCCCCATGGAGTAACATTGATTTATATCTCAGCCGAGCCCAGAACAAATGCTTTTGCTGGAGGACGGATACCTGTGTTCTCTCCAAGAAAGAAAGGTTCCTGCTCCCCAAGCTTTGATAGAAAGGCCAAAGCTAAAGAAACTCTTGGTCACTGTGATGTCTGTGCAGAAGGGAGCACAATAGCCCATGCATGAAGGGAGGCAATCACGGGTCAGGTTTGCTCACCCGTTGTCAGTATGATGTGCACCACTTGCTATTGTTTTCTGGGGTATTGCACTTTTGATTGATTGCTTAATTTGTGCGCTTGTGTGATAGTTATTGTCATGTGATGGCTCTTTTGTCGTGCTGGACTGAACGTTTTTATTCTTGGGAGACAGTTCAGGCTCCAAGATGCTTCCCAAGAATGCTTGGGCTGATGTTCCCAGGGGCCATATTTGGAAATCCCAACAGTTTTCACTTGGCCAAAAGTACCAATTGATTTTAAGGGACGTTTTGTTTGTGTTACAGTGTGAGTTGCTGGCCTGTAGTGTTCTTGAAGGGAAAAAAAAAAAGAGAATTCCCAGCTCACAAGACATTTGCACTAATTAAACAGAGGGGAATTTGTTGCTCTTCACTGGTTCGTTGTTTCGGCTTCTGTCAGGCTTTTTGTACTTGGGTTTCCATAAGCCTTGTTAACGTGGTTGGTGGCTGTCACACAGACGGACGAACTTTTCCTCTCTCCTGCAGGACAAGGTCAGTGGGATGCAGAGCACAGAGGGACACATCTCTATCCCCACTGAGTTCCTCAAGGTCAAGGTTGCTTCCATAGCCTGTCCTAAAGGAGATGCCCCAGTTTATTTTGGGTCCCTTGCCTTGCTGGCCATTGAGGGAGCTTTGGGAGATCATCAGGACCACAGGGACCACATCACACCTGGAAGCCTGATGATTTTTTGGCTTTTTGGGCAAGGAGAAGCAGTCTAGGGAGGCTGGACTTTCTTTCCCATTCAAGCCAATGGTGTGGTGTCAGAGGATCTGCTTTCCCCACCTGGGGTAGCTGATGGTATAAGGCTCTATCTTGTTTTCCTCCTCCATTAAGTTTATTTCTGCATAAAAACAGTGTATTCTGATGCCATTGGCTTTGAGCAATCTCTTAAATCTCCCCACCCACAGCGGGGTAAGTACCCACTGCTGCTCTGTCTTCACAAATTCCCCTCCTGCCCCTGCGCAGTTCACCCTAAAATGCTTCACTCCGGGAGAGTCTGCAGGATTTCTTTTCCCTCCTCCCATACAAAATCACGCAGTCAACAAAATCTTTCCCAGTGCTAATCCTCTGTTATGCAGGAGGACTCATCCGGCCCCGCGGTAGTAGGGGAGAGACAGATGTTCGGCAGACAATTAGCACAGTTGTGCAGCTCCTTCCTGCTCAGAGCCCCTGTGCCAGAGCCCCCGAATAAATCACTGCCTGTGTGCCGGCATCGCCTTGTGCCACCAGACCTCTGTGAAGCGAGCACAGGTGGGACAGGCTGCGATGAGAGACACTGTGCTCTGCAGAAAAGTTCCCTTTTGCTCTGTTTTCCTGAGCCATTTCTCTCCTTGGCACGGTTTAACCACTGCTGTACCTCTCCGAAGCCTTCATCGTACAAGTTATCCTCTCAAAATGGCTTTCCAGCCCCCCCTGCCTCTCCTCCCCCCACTTTTTTTTTTTCTTTTTTTCCCCTGGAGGTTTTCCAAATTTAAGGGTTAAGTTTTGGGAAAGAAGCAGCTCTGTCCCAGTGAGGATAGCAGCAGTGAAGGTGAGGGGAAGTGACAATTTCAGCACAAGGCAGGGAAACGCTAATGGCTTTTAGAAGTCTTGTGCTGTAATGAAATTTTCAAGCAGCTTTAGGGACTGTCCAGTAACCATGCAGGACAGTCTGAGCTGAAAAACCGAGAGAAACAAGCAAAATAAATAAATAAATAAATGCTCCATTTGGTTAAAATCAACGACAGAAATCATGCTCTGCACTGAGCAGGTGGCTCCCTTTCCCCTTTCTCCATGGTGGTTATGAGGTGCACCACCAGCTTAATTGTTTCCTAGTAATTGGATAGTGTGGGCGTGATGGCATCTTTACAAACCCAGGTCCTCCACGGGACAGCTGGGCAATGCACGCCCTGAGCTCCCAGCAAAGATGTGATGCTCAGAGGTGCCTGCTCTGCTACGAGAGTTTCACTCTCTTGCCATAATGCTGAGAGATTTCTATGCCTCGTTTTTCCTCGGCTGGAAAGGAGTGGGGATGGGGAATGATATTCCCAGGGCATCAGGATGGGATGCTCTGCACCCACCCAAGGTGGAGAGGACAGTGGGGATGGGGATGACTTGAGAGTGGCCCTGGCCCCAGTGCTCAGAGGAGTTCAGCAAACGGGATAGCAATCGGAGAGCTCCAAACTGGAGCCAAATTGCTTATCCTTCCGCCGTCCTCCTTCGGGCAGCCTTGGAGCTTGCTCAGTATTCACTTTGCAGCACAAACGGAGCCTGTGCAGCACCTAGCGCTGCAAGATTGGGCGTTTGGGTTTTTTTCCTTAGCTTAAGAGAAATCCTTTCAACAAAAAAAAAAAGGAAACTTTTGAAGCGTATCATTCTTCCCCTCTTGCATATGTTCATTTTTGATTCAAACACACTGTCGAGACCTTTCTTCCCTTGCAGAGCAAAATTCCCTGGAAAGGAGCAGAGCCTGCTTTTGTGCATTTATTTTTACCAGATCTTGAAATAATTTGTGACATAAAAGGAGAGGGAGAAAAAAAAAAGAAAAAGAAAAAGAGAAAAAAAAAAAAAAGCCTGTTCCTGATTGCGGCCTCTGAGCATTACTGTTATAGAAACAAAAGTAATAAGGTAACGAGCGACTCTAACCTTAGCTTAATTAACACATCGTTAAGATCAAGTGCCCAGAAAGGTAGCAGCTCTGTGCTCTTATGGATGAACCCGGAGGCTTGGCGACCCAAGAAATGCACTGCAATTTATTCCTTATTAGACTGTTTGTTCTCTACCCTGGCGAGTAACCTCAGCCGTTTCTCCAGGGGAGAGCCGAGAAGTTTTCAGGTAGGAGTGGGAAGAAATGAGCGATCCGCGGAGCGCGGGGGAAGGAAGGGATCGCTGGGAGCCCCTGTGCGAGCAGGTTGGGAGCGCGGGCTGCGTCCCGGGATGATGAGAGCAGTCAGGAAAATGGGAGCTGACTGCAACCTTTTAGTACCAGAGCTATTTCTTGACATACGATGCAGATCGCTTTCTGATCTCATCTCCCCCCGCGCTCAGCTTGGAACCAGAAGGGGAGGTAAATGGGTCAGGGTTCCCAGGGGGGCTGTGAGAAGGGCCAAAAAGCAGACGTCCGCAGGGGGAAAACAGTCGATTTGGCAGGTCTGGAGTTCATTGAGAAGTTATTGCTTTGGAAGGCACAGGAATATCTGTTGGGAGTCATAGAAGAGTTATTGGTGTTGGAAGTTATGATGTAGAATTATGGCGGAGGATATAGAGACCCTTATAGAAGCTCAGCAAACCTGTGAATCCATCTATCTAAGCACCCTCAATTCCCACTGAAATCCTCTTGGAACAATAATAATCATTTAACAAAGGAAATGGTTTTTGACCCAGACAACTAAATGCATTTCCGCTTAGTGCTTCCCAGCCCTCGCCTGATACTCAGCCGTGTGTTGAGGTTGCCTGTTATTTTCCCAGACATCAAAAGGTTCGAAGGAAAATGCAGCTTGGGAAAATTGATTGTTTGCCATGAAAATCTCCCCTGAAAGAGCAGTCTGAAGAACAATTAGTTGAAGGCATGTGAGCAGATTGCAAAGTGAAAATACAAAGTCGGTGCATGGGTGAGGATCCTTCGGGAGAGGTGGTGCGATGCCCCGGTGATCCCAGAGCTGTTCTGGGAGATGATGAGGGCACTGCAGTGCTGTTAACTGTTTCCTTTCATTGGCTTTCGTAGAATAATAGGATACAAAACACTAAGGAGGTGAGGCGCTGGGGTAGAATGCCCAGAGATTTGATGGCTTCCCCATCCCTGGAGATGCTCAAGGTCAGATTGGAGGTGCTCTAAGCACCTGGTGGACCTGTAGGTGTCACTGTTTGTTGCAGGGAAGTTGGGTCAGTTGACCTTTCATGCTCCCTTCCAACTCAAATGGTTCTGTGCTTCTTTGGTTCTGTGATCCTGCGTTGGAAGGGACCCATAAGGGTCATTAGGTACCGTTCCTGAGTCATCATCAGCTTTCCTGAGGATGGTGGATATAGGAGGGAGAACCTCTCCTGATTGACTGCTATTGGGATGGACGGGGTAAAGCCAAGGAGCGTTGCTCTGCCTTGAGCATGTCAGGTCTGGGACTTATCACAAAGCCTGAATTGCAAAGTTGGAATGGACTGCTTTAATAGCTTCCTGCAAGATTTCCTCCCCAGTCGCCTCATTCCTGCTCAGCAGTTTGATTTTGTCAGAAGTAACACATGGTGGCAGAAAGCTATCAAGTTGGAAGTGTCACAGGGCTTTACATGGGGAGGAAAGTGCAAGCATCATCATGCTTGGTTGGGTAACAAATATTTAATGCTAAATGTTAATCTGAGGCCATGAAAGGTAGCACTCCGCCTGCAAGAATGTGGCTTCCTTAGAATCGTAGAATCATTAAGGTTGGAAAAGACCACTGAGATCACCTAGTCCAACCACCAACCCTTCCCTACCATGAGGATGAAGGAGAGCGATAGAGAAGGAAATCCAGCCTTGTATAACTGGGGCTAGGAAGGAGCACCTTGCAGCGCTGAGATCGTTTTGCCATTGCCAGCTCATTATTTTATTTTTGTGTATTTTGTACCCAAAAGAACGACTGTGCCGAGGAGGATCAATAGCTCAGCCGAGCATCCAAGTTATTAACTCACAAACAAACAGCATTGGGCTGAGGGGAAGGAGGAAGAATGTCAATTTTCTGTGCAAATGTTATTGTGGGGAGCCTTCAAGGAGTGTTTTATTTAGCAAATAAGGGCTATCAGAGGCAGTTACTCCCGTGCTGAGAAGGAGGAGAGCAGGGAATTGAATAATTTATCTGGGAGAGTGCCCTGGGGAGGCAGACCTTTGGGTTTAATGATGATCTAAAGGGACCATGTTGGCTGGTGAGGAGTAGTTCTGTGTTCCCCCATCCCTCTGTCTTTCTTGCTTTGCTCCCACAGTGAGATGTTGCTCCCTAAGCAATTTTGGGGATATTGGCATTTAGAGGGAAAGGCTATGAACCTGCCTTGAATTTTTCTGTAAGGGGAAAAAAGGTCTGTGAAAGCCATCCTGCCTCGGGGTCACCCCATCAGCCACGGTATTATGCCTTAGAGATTCCTGAGGAGGGCTGCACAGCTTTGTCCCAGGCATCCCCGCACTTAGATGAAATTGGGATTAAAACAGAGGGGCAGAATGGGGCTATCCCAGCTCTCTGCAGATTCAGCAAGGCTTTGAAATCTTTGAAATCCCAGCCCTTTTCCCTTGTTATTTTCGGAGTCAGTGGTGACTCAATATGTGAAAAATATTACCAAGGTTGGAGCTTACGCTTGAAATCTCAGCTGCCACGGAGGAGGTGGTTTTGCAACACATAAAATGCAGTTGGTATTCTGCCACATCCCAAAGTTGCAATGTACCGTGCAAGGCAGAGCATTTAGGAAGGAGATGGAGAAAGTCTCTGTTTCATTTCCCTTTGCTCCTCTTTTTTCCTGCTGTTAAACCCTGCAACAAAGCCAGAGGGGTTAGGGCTTGGGGGTTTTTCTGTTGTGGTGTAGCTCTGTCGTATTTAAGCTTTCGCAGCCTGTCATTATCCAACCGCAGTGAGCGCGGGCTTTTCCCTCCAGGTCAGCAGAGACCTGGGTAGCTTCACTGCTGCCCCATCCCTTCTTCTGTCCGAAGACCCCAGCAGATGTGGTCTTAAAGTTTCCATGTGTCTCTGGGTGAAAAGCCCGCTTCTGCCTCAGATCAGCACTTCCCCATCAGGAAATGACTGGCGGGGATCAGACTGCTGCATGCCGCTGTCTGCATTTGATTCTTGGGGCTGTGCTGAGGCTTTCTTCCTCAGGTGCACTGCGGGGATGCAGAGTTCACGGCAGTGAAACCACTGGGATGTGGGATGGGTGGTAATCCTCTCTGCTTGGCAGTGCCTGACAGTGAGTGTGCAAAATGTCAATTAGTGCGTGGCGATGGAGTGTCGGTGCCTGGTGAGGGGTCACAGCGGTGTCCCCCTATCCCATTCCATCCCATCCCATCCCATCCCTCTCCTCTCCTCTCCTCTCCTCTCCTCTCCTCTCCTCTCCTCTCCTCTCCTCTCCTCTCCTCTCCTCTCCTCTCCTCTCCTCTCCTCTCCTCTCCTCTCCTCTCCTCTCCTCTCCTCTCCTCTCCTCTCCTCTCCTCTCCTCTCCTCGCTGACAGATGGCAGGTCCTCGGGAAAACGGAGCTGACATTTCCAGGGAGCGCACGGCCGCATTGCATTTGCAAGTCATAAAAGCAGAGTGGAGAAAGTGCCCTCCTGCTGCCACACAGGCACCTGACATTTAGGAAAACGGCATGCGATTAAGGCAAACATCTGCTGGCGGGAGGTTTGCGCCGTGCAGTCAAGATCTTTGATTCCTCTGTTTCCAGAGGGAGTCCTGTTCTGTGCTGGGCAAAGGAATCCGTTTGCAGGCAAACTGCTGATGCAAACCCTGATGGAAAAAAAAAAAAATTAGAAGGTTGGCTTTGGCTTCATAAGCAGCAAACTTCTGCTGGTACCGGATTGCTGCACAGCATCCCCCTGGGTCCAGAAAGGGAGCATCTGAGGTGGGCAGTGCCTTGCTGAGCAGCAGCCCTATCCTGGAAAGCAATTCGGAGTCATTTTTCTCACTCAGAAGAGCTCCTATCTGCAGACACAGGCTTCCAGTTCTGCACTCACCGTGCCATGGCTGAAGTGCCAGAAGAGTAAGAGGGGGTGTTGCAGGGCAGAAGAAGAAACACGCAAATCAGCAAAAAAAATTGCCCTTGGATGAAGCTGCAAAATCTGGCCATAAAGCCCAACATTTTATTCCATGTGCAGCAATTCATTTATAACAAAAAAAAAAAAAAAAAGGAAAAACAAGAAAGAGCCAACCCATCATATTTCTGCAGAGCTCTGGTCCCAATCAAATAGCTGGACCGGGAGAGACATTAGAAAATGGGGGAACAATCTCGTGTTAGTCCACTGGGAAAGCTAATAGACCTTTTCCATCCCAAGTTTGCAGGATTCTGGGATTTTCACAATAGCTGCTCCACTTAAACCACTGCTCTGTGCATTGCCTCGCTCAAACTGACGGCTCCTTCCCCTGCAGCGGCCTCGCTTGTCTCATTACAGCTCCCACCTTTCCGCTGCTGAACTGAAAATCAACAAAGGGAAATTTAGGCTGGATATCAGGAACAATTTCCTCAAGTTGACTATGAAAGTGCCTCTGGGGAGCAGCAGTGGAGACTTTGTTGCTCGCAGTGTTTAATGGGTTTCCCATCTCGTTGTGGGAGGGAGGCTGGGTGGCGAGGGATCCTGGGTTCTCCCAAAAGTCCTCTCAGAGGGCTGGGAGGCACTGGGGAGGGATTGTGTGAGCACGGTGCGTGGGAGCTGAAGGTGGTGACCATCCCTACTGTCCTCCAGTGCCGCAGGAAGCCCCCATCATGTTTTTGGGTGCATTTTTCCATATGGGGTGACCTGCCTCATGTCCTGGCACGGTGAGTGCTTTGGACATGGAGCCATGGCACTGATTTTTATCAGAGAAGCTCCTAAAGCATAGAATAACCTGACTTGGAAGGGACCAGTAATGATCAAGTCCAACATCTGGGTCTGGATTTGGCCAAACCCGTCCTGTATCTGTGGAACACACAAAGGAGAGAGGAAGGGGAATGCTTATCTGCAAAACGTTGGCCAAAATGAAATGCTGTGGGGGGTTGAGCCTTTAATTTCTAATTGGGTTTCCATTGGAAATGAAATGTCTTACGTTGATCTACCTGGAATTCCCAGCTGATGGTGCACATGGGAGCAGCTTGCACGCCGCAGGGCTTGGGTTTAAGGTGAAGACAGGAGTGGAGCCCTAGGGTTGGTTGGACCCCAAGCAGCAGAAGGATGCCTCATGGTTAAGCAGTTGACAGGCATATAGTTGCTGTTGTAGGAGCTTAGAAATGGGACAGGAATTTGGTACAAGAGATAGATGAGTGCTGCCATGGTTCCCATTCTTTTGCATTCTTCTTCCTACCGTATCAGAATCTTATATCTGCCTTGGGCTTTCCTCTTGCAGTCATCTTGTGTTGGCTGTATATAAGGACAAGGAGAGGAACCCCAGGGCATCCACATACCTTGGTTTCATGATAACCCCCGGTTGACTTTGATTTTTCTGGGTAGAGCGTCCTTCCTTTCCCACTCTCCTTGTGTCACTGGTGCTGGATGAATGCAGAGCAGGATGTGCAGTCCTGTCCTTTAATAATTTCATAGTCGAAGGGTAAAGGCTACTGATAAGTATAAGCTGTGGGGATGGGGAATACCCAAAGGTCCAGGTCTGTGTGACAGGCAGCGGTGTCACTGTAGAGCCACTAAACTGTTTTACAGCGGAACCCTCTCCAGACAGCTTTTAAAAATGTATGCGATATCAGAAAAAAACATGGCTGGGGTGTGGATTCCAGCTGTGCACTTCAGAGATTTCCAGTCTTTTGTTTCCCGTACATGAACCCAGCAGCGCTCTGCAACCCAGGCTCTGACTCTGCTCCTTGCTGAGCTGTGCCGGGAAGGAGGACGCCATATGGGACCCCAATGGGCTCGCTGAGAGCCATCCAGGAGAGGAGAGGGGGAAAGGGAGTGGATTTTTCTGGCTCAGCCTTCAGAACATTGCCCTGATGCATGGGAAGCTGTAAGGAGATGAAAGGCACTTTCAGTGTGGCAGAGAACATGACACAACTGGCCAAAATGCTGATGATTTTACCTGCTGAGTGAGCACCTGCAGTCCATCCTGGGGGCTGCTCAAAGCCACATTGGGCTGTACAGCCATACATGCAGATATGTGTGTGAACTTGAAGGGTCTCTTTGGAAGAGGAAACCAAGTGCAGCACAGTCAGCTTCTCTGTGGTTCCCATTCTTTTGCAATCTTCTTGGTGCCACACTGGCATCTGATGGCTGCTCATGGGCTTTCCTCTCGCAGTGGTCTTGTGTGGCTGTAAGTAGGATGGGAAGAGGAAAAGAGGAACCCCGGTGCTTCTGGGTACCTTTGTTTCATGGCTTTGGTTTATGATATCCTACAGTGAATATTATTTTTCTGGGTTGTGCATCCTTCCTCTCCCAAAAGTTGAGAGCCAACTTTGTCCCCTTGCAAAGCCCAGTGTACAACGAAGGAAGGAGTTGCACATTCATATCAAGCAAAGTGTTTTGCAGGATCTCTCCCTGTTTGAGGCTGTTCTGTTGCAGACTTCTTGTGTCCAAGCCTCAAGCAACATCTCCACAACTCTACAGCTGGGAGAGTGTTACCAGCACCCAGTGGCACCATAGGGGCAGAGCAGGCTGTCTGGGTATGCTCCCTGAATGCCCCAGCCCCACACTATACTCTTCCCAACATCCTCATCTTCACTAGGGCAAGATTTCATGTCTCAAAGTGGATACGCTTCTCTTGGCTCGAGCTTTATTCCTTCTGAGGGCAGCTGATTTTTGTAGAGGAAGTGACATTTGTTTTCTGCAAGGGCGACACTTTGCCCTTCCAGAGCCGCCTGAATTCCTGCTAATCCTCCCCTCATTCATTTTGCACATTTTTCTTCACTCTGCTCCTAGTCTGTGGCGCTGTGCTAAGCATCGTAGTCAGCAGCAGGTAATTTAAGCACACATCTGCTTGCAATCTGGGAGGAGGGAGAGAGGCACTTAGTCTTTGTTAGGAGCCCAGCAGTCCTGCCTCCATGTGTACCTGGTGGCATTATGGCTCTCTGGTCACTCCAAGGAGGACAGGTGGAACTCATAGGTTGAATGGGATGGGGACAAGGTGCTGTGCTGGGATCTATCTGCCAAGTGGCAGCAAGGCTATGACAGCCAGGGGGGCACCTCCAAGAGAACGCAGTGCCTTCATTTTGGGTAAGCCCTGGGGACCCCTCACCTTCCCGTGGGTGAGCCAGGGGACAAGGCATGAGCAGGAGGTCAGAATTATTGCTGTCGGTGCAGGGGGGATTAAGTGGTACAAGTCCATAGGAAATCAGGGCTTTTCTCCTCCCAGCACTTCAAAGCAAACTTCTTTTAGTTAATCCTCCGTAGCCTGTTGCTACTCCCTCCATTTGTTACCTTTCTAATACACCAAGCCCCCACCGTTTCTGGGGCTGCACCAGGGTGGGGATGTGCAGAGGGTGCAGGGGATATGCGGAGATTGCAGAGGTGAATAGAGGTTGCAGGGGATATGCAGGGGGTGAGCAGAGGTTGCAGAGGATGTGCAGAGGATGCTGCCAGCAAGAGGAGGGCTCAGTGTCTTCCTTCCCTGCAGGCTCCCTCCTTCATCTGCGTACCAGCTGAATCTCCACTCTGCAGCTCCCCGTCTGTGAAATGGGATAATAGCATTGCTTCATCGAGGCTAAATAACTGCCTTCAGTAGTGAGAAGAGCACAGTGTGTGCCCTGCCCATCAGTGTGCTGCGGTGCTGCCATTATCCGCAGGACAGGACTGGGCATAGAGGAAGGGGAGGGAGCTGCTGGCTTTATTCTTGGCATTACCTTCTTCCCACCAGCAACACAGAGATGCTGAGGAATCCACATGTCAGGCTGAAGGTGGATAAATCAGGAGATAATGCTGATTTTCCTGGAAAAATGAGCACGTATCACAGCATTTTTCTAAGGAGTCTGAGCCAGTGCTGTGATAAATAGGAAACAGGAAAGGATGCTGTGACCCAAGCTGCAGAGTGGAGTCCTTCCCATCCCTACTCAGCCCCAGGAAAGCATCCTAGGCACTGGATCTGCTGGGCTACTTTTTCCAGAAAAGCTCGTTTTTCCACAGAAAGCAGCTATGCTGCTCCATCCCTTTCTCGTCAGACTTGCTACTGGCCATGTTTTTGGGTTGTTTTTCAGTTCCTGTTAAACTCGACAATCACAACCCCTCTGCTCCTCTGCTTGCTCGCTCCAAACCCTCCTCGCTGCACACAGCCCTTGCAGACCTCTCCCTTCCCTTTCAATTGCTTGCAACAAGTTTTAAAATGCATCAAGCCCTTTCCACGTGTTTTACTAAGTTTAGACTGCCTGCCTTTTCCCTCGGTATCCCAAAACAGCTGCTGAATGAAAGGCAATCGTGTTCTGATATTCAATACCATAAGCAGGAGTGATTTGAAAATGTGTTGATTCCTTAGACTGTGGGAAAAAGACCTGTACTGCTGGCAAAACAGGGCTGAAAAGTAATGTGGGGTTTTCCAAGTGGCTTTTTTTTTTCTTTTTTTCTCTTTTTGATGGGTTCGTAGAAAAGCAACTCATAATTCTTCATTGCTTTGAATTTTCCCCAGAGGCTTCCATGGGGCTGAAGTCTTGCATTTATACACACTTGTTTGTAGAGCAGGCAAAATGCAGGGGATTCACACGAAAGCCTTGGATTTGGCAGTATTGGAAAAAGGGGATCTGACTAATGCCCCCGAGCAGCGTTGTTACAGCCCACAGATGCCAGACATCCCACCGGGAGCCTCATCCCAAAATTAGCTGAACTCAAACCCTCATCAGTGCAGAGGGGTAAAAGGGCTCTCCAGTGTCTGCTCTGGCGCAGATGTGTGCTGTCACACCGGGGTCTGCTGCTGGCAGCTGTGGCAGAGGCAACCTCCAGGGAAAGGTCCTGCAATAAGGCTCAGCCCTTTTTGAAGAGCACAGGTGAGGTGCAAACACCCGGGCTCAGTCCGGATGCTGAGCTGCTGGCCCTGCGTGGGCTCTCCTCCATCCATCCGCTCTGCTCAGCAGCCTCAGGTCCTCTGAAGATTGCATGTTTGAGATATGTGTAATATTAGTCCCCATAAATCACATCAAACCTATAGCTTCCAGTGCTGCTGGCTGAGGTCCTGGCAGCCTCGCTTGCTGTCACTCAGATGCGGGATGTCTAGGTTAGCTTAATGAGGAAGCCAGACTAAGATGAAATAATTAATGCAGCTGTAGAGTGGAGATGTAGGAGTCCTCAGAGGATAAGGCAGCTTGGCCCAAATCTTTCTCCCCAGCCGAGGTGCGCCAGGTCTTTGTGGAGGTTGGGAAATGCTCCATTTCTATGGCGTATCTCATGGAGCTCTGCTTCCCATTTCCAGTGAGTATCCCATGGAGCTCTGCACCCATTTGCAATGGGTACCCCATGGCGCTCTGCACCCATTTCCAATGGATACTCCATGGAGCACTGTAACCATCCAGCCCAGGGTGATGCAGTGCACCAGAGGCTATGTGGGTTCAGAGCAGCCAGGGTTGGGCTGCTTGCTGGTAGCATGGAGTGTGTGAATGGCATCCTCTGGCTTGCACAAGCTCAATTAAAGCTGGTTTATTTAGTAAACACGTTCCAGGATAAAGCTTTTGATTTATAGACGCCCCAATAGTGCTCCAAGGAGGACTTATACAACTTTAACTGCATTTTCTCAGCATCACACCAGCCCAATAAAAGTGAGTTCATATGCGCTGCACAAATTCTCACTTCCAATATAAAAAAGATTTTATGAGACTGGAAGTCTCGTCGGCTCTGCGGGGCCGGGCGTATTGGCGGATACTCTGCATGACAGACCCTCTATTCCTCTTTGAGTTGTCAGACTTCAGTAGCATTTACAGCTATTTAGCTATCAAATTTTATGTGCGGCTCTGAGAGAAGTGTGTCTTTTAAATACTGCTCCGTCTCATAAACAGCAGTCTGTTAAACCATGTCAATTGTACAAGTGTTTCACCAAGCAATCCAATGCAATCACACACACCTCTGGTCATTACCTGAACAGCAAAGTGTTGAAGAGCACCCCTTGCTTAATTCTCTGAGATGGTCTTCTCAACTGCACATCACCTTCCCAAGTGACGGCTGGAAATGGTGGTGCTCCAGCACCAGTATAAGAAAGACAGACTTATAGATTGGGTTAGCAAATTTTGCCAGAAAGGTGGGGGCACGGAAAGAGTCTACCAAAGAGGTTGTAGGTGCCCCATCCTTAGAAGTGAGCTTTGGCCATCCTGATCTAGTGGGAGATCTCTCTGCTTCTGGCAGTGGATTGGACTAGATGGTCTATAAAGGTCCCGTCCAACCCAAACCATTCTATGATTCTGTGATCACATCCCCAGTATTTCAACTCCAGGCTCTCCTTTCCCTGCCTGCTTGGCTCCTCTCTATTCTTATCCCATCAGCAATACTGGGGAAGAGCGTGCACCACTGTGCAATTTATTTGGTGACCTGAGCTGAGCCTATGAGCACTGGACAAGGAACAGACGCTCGCTCCCTCTTTTCCGCCCGATCTCCCTCTTTGCTGATGGTGCAGTCGCGCCAGCTCTGCTTTGGATATAATTTACAGACTCCAAGCAGAGTTTCGGAGCGGAGCCAGGCTTGAGTTTTCAGCCTCTTTTATTGTTTTCTTTTTTATTCATTTTACTGTTATTTGGGCATAAAGCAGTAACGCTATGTGTATTTCCAAGCCCATACTCTCTAGGAAAGCACAAGTGGTGCAAGTGGGGCTTTGGATGCGTGCACCCAGAGGTGCAGAGTAACGGGCGGTTGGATGTCTAATTGCTGCCGCACGCTGCGCACTGGGAGGTTGACTCTCCCAGCGCTGCTGTTTCCGCATGCAATGAGCTGGGAGCCAAGGAGGAAAAAATATATGTGCGTGTGCAGCATGGTTATTTTCAAATATGAAATTGCACCTGCAAAAATAGAAGCCAGGAAGGGACTGGCGAGCAGCTCCGAGCTGGGAGGCGTGATGCATGGAGAGCAGGGGATGGGGACGGTGTCTCCAAATTTCTTTCCCATGCTAGCTCTGGCTTATAGTTTCAGCGGACGTTACTTTTCCTCCTGCATGCATTTCCATTAATCATCTGCTTGTCAGCGCTCTTCCCCCCACCTCCCCTCCCCTGCCAAGTCTCACTGAGCAGTGCGCACGCACACAAGCGCCCATGCACGCAGCGTGCGTGCTGATGAGCCTGGCCGCTCGTTAATCACTTACTGGTGTTGTGTGAGTTGTGTTCCAAACCACAGAAGGTTTGGAAGTGGGGAGAAAGGCCGTTCCCTTGAGATCAGGGCTGTGCCATGGTGCAGCTCTGTGTTCTCCATCCAAGACGCGGTAGTGAGTGGAGATCCGTTCAGGTGCATTCAAACACATCTTGCTGGGTTGGGAAGAGTTGTGTGTTGGAGAGGAGTGCCAAAGTGAGCTGTCCCACTCCCAGAATTCGTAAGGGACTTATTTGTGATTAATTTTTCCTGGTAATGATGTGCTTCTGCAGATATCCTGGCTAGAAGTGACCTTGGGAGGTCTGTAGCCTGGCACTAAGCAGGGCAAGTGCTGCATTCTGAGCAGTTTGTTTCTTCCACCAGGGTCATGAAAATCTTCAGGGTCAGAGATCCCATGATGTCTTCCATTGTGTGATAGTCCCCATGGGGAAACTTAATGGAATCATTGGGTTGGAGAGGACCACTAAGATCATCAAGTCCAACTGTCAACCCAGCCCCATCGTGTCCTCTGTCCACGTGCCTCAGTGTCACATATCCTTGGTTCTTGAATACCTCCAGGGATGTTGACTCCACCACCTCTCTGGGTAGCCTGTGCCAGTGTGTCTCCACTCTTTCATGGAAGAAATGTTTCCTAACATACAACCTGAACCTCCGTTGGCACAATTTAAGGCCATTCCCTCTTGTCCTATTCCTGTCACTTGTGAGAAAAGACCAACCCCACTTTGCCACAGCTTCCTCTCAGGACGCTGTAGAGAGTGATAAGGGTTCCCCTTAGCCTTCTCTTCTCCAGAATGAACAATACCTATTCCCTCAATCACTCCCATAAGTTATGTGCTCCAAACCCTTCACAGCTTCTCTGGACGCACTCCAGCAGCTCACTGTCTTTCTTGTCACGAGGGGCTCAAAACTGAACACAGTACTCACAGTGACAAGTCAAGCCTGATCTCCCTTTTTTTGCTGTTCCTGCCTGCCATCTCTTGCCTTTCCACCATGCAGCACTGGTAAGAATCTGTCTTCATCATCTCCATCACCTTCCATAGGCATTGGCAGGCTGCTGTTAGGTCCCCTCAAATCCATCCCTTCTCCAGTCTTGCCAAGTCCTGTTTTCTCAACTTCTCCTCATCTCCGTGTGCTTCCAGCCTTGTGACCACAGTAGTGGTCACTGAACTTACAAGGACCAGCAGTGCTCACTGTGTAGTGGAGTTCCCCCAGAATAGCAATGTCCCAGAGGCGCTTTAAGGTGTGCTCTCTTTTCTCCTTGAATAATTTTCTTATTAGTGAGATCTGGCTGGCCGTGTGTGAGCATCTTACCTGGCACCAGCCTTCCTTTCTGTTTGGGACAGATTGCCAAAATAATAAAATTGATAGCAATTATGCGTGTGTGTGTGCCTGTGTGCTCGTGCAGGTAGGAACATTTTGTTCAGAAATTTTGTTTGAAAAATTCAGTAGTTTTCACTCCTTTCATGCGTTTTTCAGAAGTAGTGTTTGACAGGCTTCATTCAGGTGGAGCATGTATGACTACCACATCACAGAATGGCTTGGGTTGGAAGGGACCTCAAAGATCATCCAGTTCCAACATCTAATCTAGGCAGGTTTGCCATCCACCTGATCTGGTTGCCTAGGGCCCTAACTAACAAGACCTTGAGCATCTAGAAGGGAGCACAGTGGGGGCAGAAATGTGTTTTTCCCCTGTTTACTGCCTATCCGTGGTGTTGTCCTGCTGATGGATGTAGGTGGACCAAATGCTGGCTCAGCTTTTCCTTTTTTCTGCCATTGAGGAATAGTTGGAGATAGAAGGCAAAATACAGCGCTTTCTTCTTCCAAAATAAAATTAGAAAAAAAAAAAAGGAAGGGAAAGGAAAGGAAGGAGCCTCTCTCGCACACTGCACCGGCAAATGCTCGTCATCCTGTAACAGGAGGCCAGCACACATGAATATTCCTGTGTAATATGCGCGAGTGATGAGCCCCATATGCAGACCTTGGGAGAAATTAAATATTTTCTATGGCGTTTTCCAAAGAGCCTTTCTATCAAAGTGCTCGGTCGGGAGCCAAAACGCCACAGCTTTTGCAGCCCCAGCTGGTTGACACTTAAAATTATTATAATTATTATTTTATTTTTAAATGCTGATGAATATTTTCTAATTAAAAAAAAAAAAAAAAAAACAAGCCGTGCTCCGGCAGGTCGAATCCAGGCAGAGTTTTAGAAAGGGCTGGAGGTCACCAGTGGGTTTTTTTTTTTATTTGGTGGAAGGCTCTGAGGCCTGAAGGAAGGGTCCAGAGTTAAAGCACACACATGGCCAGCATCTGTCCGGCCACAAGCACTGGGGAGGCTGCTGGAAGCACAGCGCAGGTAGGGGACGGCTCCTGGGGCCAGCTCAGGGATGGAGTGACTGGAGCAATAGGCTGGGTCTGACCTGTTTTGACCACGGGTTTAGGGCTAGCAAGCATAGGCACAAGCATCATTTTTGGAGCATCCTCTCAAACCCTCACATGGACAACAGACACCACATGCAGATCGCTGGCGCCTGTTCACCGAGGGATTGATTCCTCTGGGAAGGCTGGAAGCGGCTGAAGATTAGCCCCCCCACCAAGCTATAGGAAAATGCAGCCGATTAATGGGGATTCTGTGCTTACAGAGGTGTCAGCAGTGCAGTGGTCACTGGGAAGAAGCCTGAGGAGGGACACACATGCGTGGTGGTGGTGAACCTTCTGATGATGGTTTGTTGTGAGCACGGGGAGCTGCAGTTGGCTAGTTTTAAGACAGATGGAAGTGGCACAGCTGGATATTTGCTGGCTTGTTTGGGCTTGGGAATGGGAGAGGAGGGCTGGTAGGGAGGAGAAGGGCTTGGGAAAAATCTGCTGGAATCTCACAAAGTGGAGCTTGGTTGTTTTTCTCCCAGATAGGCAGATGGGCTTCAGACCATCTTTTCCTTGTTGGTGTTGGTAAGTAAGGAAGTAGTGTGGATGCTGTACCTCAATTTGGCATTGGCTGGGAGATGAATCAGTTCCTGGGCTTGCCACCAGTATTTGTGCCTTCCCTCCCTTGCAGGGCTAGAAACAAATTTCATTTTAACCACTTTTTCCTCATTATTGAATATCTGTTTAATTGCTGTCTTTCAATTACAAACTCTTGTTGCAGACATCTTGTTCTCTCTTTTCTTCTTGGCAGCGCACCTGGATAGAGGCTGAGAGCTGAGCCATCATCCAAACACAGATTAATCATAGAATCACAGAATGGCTTGGGTTGGAAGGGACCTTAAGAAGGAACCTCAGAGACTGTGTCGTTTCAGTGCCCAGGTTCAGCTGACAGCAGCTGTGTGCAGTGATCTGGGGCTCACTAGTGCTCATTGCCTCAATCCTGAAGGGATTTTCATTTCCAAAGCTGTGTTTACCAGTGTGGTTCATGCACTGGGGGTGGTTTTGCACTGGGAGCATGTTAGACCCATGCATTTCTAGGCTGCTCTATGATCCCCATCGCCTCCCAGCCCTGCTGTGGGCTCACCATGCTGTTCAGGCACGTGTTTGCAGCACAGCCGCCTCGTCCCCCCCCTCCTTGCCCCCATGGAACTGCCTCCCTGATGTCAAACAGCTAATACCCCCTAACAAACATGCTAATTTAAGAGCTGTTAAAGCCAGGGGCCAGCATGAGGTCACAGTCCACACAAACAGATGGTGTTTTGTCCTTGATAATTAAATTTTCCTGTAGTTTTGGGTGAGAGGCTTTCGTGCCTTTTATTTCAGCACAGCTGCCTTGGGACAGCCCTGCTTCTTCCTCCTCATCCTCTGCTCGCTCCCAGTGGTGAGGCTGCATCAGGACCCCAGGCAGGGGACCCTGGGGGGGACTCGGAGGTGTCCTGGGGGGCTGCGGGGCTGGGAAGCCCCTCGAAGACTCGTTGGAGGCCAGGTGAGCTGCATCAGCCCCTGGCCCTTTTTGGTGTTGCTGTTGGGGTGCAGCATTGGTGTGTGCTCCTGTGCAGCAATGCTTGGCAGGCCCAGATGTTGCTGGAAATGCTGTGAGCATAGCAGGCAAAGAAGGATGCTTGGGGGTGCAAAGGAAAGGGGTTGGTTCCTCCTCCTGCTCTCCAGGGAGGGTGTTCTTAGGCAAGCATGTGTCTCTGGTCTCTTCACTGTCTTCCACATCCCTGCAGCTGTCAGAGGGCTGCTGGCAGCAGAGAGTCCCCCTGGCTCTCACCAAAGGGGAAAATGAGCTTCCGCACAATTCTGCCTTGAGGAATCACAGGGCATCCCCATGCCTCAGATTCCCCCTCACTCACTGCTTTGCTTGCCTGGTCCAAAAACTGGGGGCTGCTGTGGCATTTGGGGGCAGTGTGGGGCCATTGGGATGAAGAAACAGCAACTGGTAGACAGATATCCTCAAAGCAGCAAAGATGTATGGGGAATACTGGCCCCCAGCATCCCAAGCCTGCACCTGCACCCAGCATCCCACATGGAACAGCCTGATCCTCCTTTCTTGCAAAAGCAGCAGCAGTTGGGACTGTTCCGAGCTCTGCTTTTCCACCATGCCAGAGCAAAGATACAAACAGGATTTTTTATTCAAGATGTTAGCACGTCATTCTGGGCTTCCCCCTCCTCCCCTGATTGTATTTTTCCCTTTCCTCTCTGTTTCGCTTAGGACAGCGTGTGACTGTGACATGGTGTTGGACTTTAATGCTGTGATGTCTTTCTCTGCCCTGAAGCTTTTTAAGGCATGTTTGTGAGTTTATAAAGCAGCTCGGCCACAGACTGTCCTCAGGGCAAAAAGCTGAGTTTTGAGCAAAATCATGGGAGAAATTGAAAGGCAGTGCTGCCCTATGAACAACATAAGAAATGCTGCAAGCGTTGACTGGAAATCACAAACTGAACCCAGACTGCAGCAGTGGGACTCCCTAAAAAGTCTGGAGCTTTGTACTTAGAGATGAGTTTTAGGGTTTTGTTTTTGTCTTTTTTTTTCCCCCCCATCATCGTTATTTTTCTGTTTTCATGCCTGAATACTGGAAATTCATGTGCTAAAATCCAGTGCGGCGCTAACAGTGTGTTCCTGGAGAGGTGGAAGGAGCAGGACATTCCACCAAACACAATGGTCATGGTGATTTCTCCACCTTCCTGGGAGGGGCACTGGGAGATGTGGGATCTTCAAGCATCTCCCTTCTCCCATCAATGTATCTCCCATTGATGTGAAGAGGAAGCATCTTTGGAAAGTGACAACCCAAGGCCCCACTCAAACAGAGGCTCCAGAAAAGCTGTGGCACTTCTTTCATAGAAGCCAACTGTTGATTGATTTCTGCAGCATGTCTCTGCAGGGAGCCAGGAAGTGCTCAGTGCAGGGGAAAGTTGATTGAAAAGGGGGGAACACACAACAGTGACCAAAAAAAAAAAAAATAAAAAAGCCACTTGGTCTTGTTTCCTCCATCTCAGGGCATCAGTATGTAAGGGGAAGGATTGGGGCTCACCATAGCTTCATGCCCTGTGTGTGCTGGGGTGGTGAAGAACAGGCTCAGGGGTGATGTTTCTGAGCAACCCATGCCTGTAAGGATTCATCCTCCTCCTGCCCTCCCGTGCTTTCTCCCAGAACCGATTTCGAAGACACGCAACGCTTATTAGTATGCCAAGCTTTGTGTTGCCTTTTATCACCACTGGAACAGATGGCTGGGCTTGGACCGCTGCCCTTCGCTTGCAGATAGGCTGGTTCGTTTGGTGGCAGTGGTGAGGACTGGTACGAGCTGCAGGAAATGTCCCTCTGTGAGGCAGGAAGAGGGGACAGATGGCAACAGGCAGCTGCCCGTGCGTTAGGCTAGAACAATGGCTGTGGAGCCAAGGTCTGTTCATAAACAGGGCTGCTGGAGATGATCCCAGTGATGTGCTTGGGTGATGCTTAAGAAGGTAGGACACACTTGGCAGAGAGCCACACTGCAAGGATGGTCCCCTTTGTATCCTTGGAGGAGGGCAGGTCGTAGCACCTACTGTCCCCTTCTCAGGATCAGGGTGTTGTCTGCAGAGTTTTAATGTGGTGGGACTCACTTTGTCATTTTGCATAGGGCTGGCTTGAAAGGAAAGATACCCACCCTGTTCCTGGAGCAGGGATCCTCCCAGCCCTGCAGACAAGGGCAGTGGCTGAGGTTGGTTGTTCTGGTGATCTCTGGTCCACAGCTCCCTGCCCATCACATGTCTGTGATCCAGACAAGCCAGCAATTGCCTGTCCCAGAATCCCAGCACGCAGTTCCCCAATCAGCGTGTGATGTTTCTGGGATGCTCACACATCTGTCAATCTTCTCAGCTCCCTGCTGTGCCTCCTGGAAAGCTGCTGTGGCATTACGCTCCAGCAGAGCCACCTCTTCCATCCCTTGAGCACAGTGAGAAGCTCTGGTGGGCGCCATTCTCACTGATGTCCTGGTTATGTCTTGGCTCCAAGCTTGAGCATTCATGCGGTACAGCCAAAAGCCCCTTAAGCAGATGGACTAGTGGTCTCTTCCAACCTTAATGATTCTAAGCCTATGGCCACCTTGGTGTGCATGTCTTCAAATAAAAGAGATGGGAATTTTTTTTAAGGACTTCCCTTCATTTTCTGTCCATTTCTCCTTCTTCCAGCAGGGAAGAGGTGGAGTTCTCAAGAGCAAGGAGCCAATTAATTTCAACTGGTCCAGCAGCGCTTGGTCTGGGCAGACAGTGTGCTAATCACCATCTTGACAGTGGGAGCTTAAATTAGATTTAAGGAGCACTTTCAAGTAACACGGCTGACCCTGCCGATAAGGCTTTATGAAGCACATATTAAGAGATGCTGAAGCCTGTCTTCTCTTCTCTTGAGCTTAAAAATAAGGTCCAGTGCTGATGGGGCACTGGGAAGCAACAGAGCTTTAGGGCTGCAAATAAACCTCTCATGTTAGATGTTGAGCAGCAAGGGTATTGTTGTCTGTTTTCCTCCATTTTGCTATCATGAGAAGTGCAATCCTTGTGGGGACCAGTGATGGGGATGTCTCTCTGTCCCATGCAGCTCTCACATGGGACAGCTGTAGCATGGGTTCTGTGAGCAGAGGGCTGGCTGAGCAACCACGGGTGGCTGTGGTCAGCCTTTTCCTGTTGATCTAGTGCCCAGGAGGTGTCTGCTGCATCTCCAGTGCAGATGCACTGTTTGTAGTCAGTGTCTGCAATATAGGCTTAGCATCATGTCCCAGAAGCAGAGAAAGTTGTCACATCTCCTCAGGATATAGGTGTTCTGGGGTGTCTGTAGTCAGCACCTGCAGTGCAGGCATACCATAGCATTTACAGCCAGCATCTGCAGGACAGGTGTGCTGTAACATCAGCAGTCAGCATCTGTAGTGCAGGTGTACTGCAGTGTTGTTATGGGCACGTGCAGCGCAGGCAGAGCTTCATGCCTACCACTGGTGCAGGTGTAGCACAGCAGCTGCAGTTGGTGTCAGCAATGTGGGCTCACCACAGTCCAGAGCCCATGGACGGCTCTTGGCAGAGCTGCAGTGGAGACATACAGGGAGGAAATGAGTTAATTGAGGTTTTGGGGTTTTTTTTCTCTTCTGGATCACCACTTGAGAGCTGGGCCCTGTAACAGCAGAGCTGGGGGGAATTTCCTGACAGAAGGCTGTCGTGCAATCATGAGGTTTGGAAACCAAGGCTTCTTCTGCACATTTCTGGCAGATGCTCGCAGGATGGCCGAGCAGCTTTCAGCAGGCCATAACTGGTTGCTACCTCATTAACCAGCAAGTGTCTCCATGGCTTTGGGGATCACATTAACAGGAGGTGGGAAAGGATCTCAGCCAGTGCAGAAGAGGACCCTGGGACTGTGCAGCAGAGGCTGGCATCTTGTTTTCTGGCTAGATACCTACTCCCCATCCTGCTGCCAGTCCCACCCCATCACACCACACCAGTTCACATCCCATCACTCTGCCCCTCACCCTAGTTCAGGGGCAGCCTTGGGTCTTGTCTTCACATCTTAGTTCTGGCCACATCTTGCTTACAAAGGGCCTGTCTGACCCAGGGGAAGCACCGCTGGAAACACGTTTGGATAGAATGAGAACTGCTGGAGTGGATCGTGCTCATGTCCACATTGAAACAGTCTCTAAGAATGACCATCAGAGCTCCACTTTCCACTCTGCTGCCAAGAAATGATTCACCGCAGGGGCAAAAGCAAATATTGTCCGAACTGCTTTTCTGCAGAAGATTGAGTTCCCCACCACCGGGTTTGCTGTGATATAAATGTGGTTCCCTGCTGTCACCTTTCATATGTTTCCTGCAGGAACAGGGACACAGCCCAGGGTCCCTTCTGTTCAAGCATGGCTGGTGCTCTGCTGTATGCTGCCCCGTGCACCTGCCTGGCAGGGTGCAGGCATCTGTTAGAAACACCATTAGATGAGCACATGCAGCCAACGGAAATTTGCATTGGAAGCATCTGCAAAAATGTTGGAGGTTTTGTTATGTGTTTGGAAAAAGAATAATAATGGCTTTGGGCAAAACAGGCAAACGAAGCAAATGCTGCATGGGAATTTGTGATTTGAGTAAGAAAAAGTTGGTTTTCTCTCTAGATTTTTCACACTGAAATAGCTCCGATTCCTGCCTGGCTGCAGGGCTTGTCCCTGAGATGAAATGGAGATTTGCAGGGGCAAAAACAGCTGAGCAGTGGGATCTCTGTGCTGGCAGTGGGCACTGTGAGCTCCCAGAGGACCCTGGCCATTTCCCTACTCTCTTCTGCCCTTGTAAGCCGAGCAGCATCACCCTTGAGAATCCCCTCCCCGTGGTACTCATCTGTGCACGGGTCTTGCCTCAGGGGAGGCTTCCAGGCAGGCAGGCAGAAGGAGCAGCAATTATTTTAATGACTTGATAAGATGAGGAGCAGGAAGGGTGGGAGGCTGTGATCCCCAGGAGGAGCAGTAGATGTGAGATTGGGAATGCAGTGCTTGGTATAGCATCAGCACTGAGGCTGCAGTGAGCAGGGGGATCTCCTGGGGGACTGCATCTCCGCTGGGATGGGGACACAAATGGCAGCAGTGTCACACAGGGTGTGGTGAGGATGAGTGCAGGATGCAGACTGGGGAGCAGCGTGAGGAAAGGAGGAGCAGAACAGAAGCACAGTGTAATGATGTAGTAATTAGTGGTAAATTTCCTCGACCTGAGCTTTCAAAGGCCATTATATCTACTTTGTAGGTGGGGAAACTGAGGCACGGGGAGAGTGATTTGTTCACAGTGATCCGGGAGGGCTGGGGCAGGTGCCATGGTGTGTGGGGATCTGCTCTCACCACCAGCCCTCGTGGTGCAAACCTATTGCCATCATTCCAGCAGCAAAGTCCTGTCTCTTCTCCGCACTCCCCATTTTCAGTGCCCCAATTGTTCCCCTAGAGAGGCATTAGGAGCTGGGCTGGTCCCACTGCCCTGCAAAACCTGTGCGCCCAGCCACGCTTGCTTTCCTATCCAGCCCACCAAATCTCACGTCCTGCTGCGATCTCGAAGCCATCTGGGCTCCTGCATTGGGCTGTGTTGGTAAGGGAATATGTTTTGCTGGGTTTTTTTTGTTTTTTTGCTGGCCGATGCAGCTCCTGCTTTATTTAGGTCTAAATGGATGCCATCTGGCTAACGAGCCTATACTCATGTTCTAGATTAAAAGGCAATCCTCCGCGCGTTACCAGTACGACGCTTTAGATTAGAGAGGTTTAAACGGTTGTGAAGGTGTAATTTGCTTTTCACGCAGTGCTGTTCACCTCCTGGCAGACAGGCTGGCAGCACCGCCACCCCAGCAGCTCCCTCCTGCCCTGGTTCTCTGCATCAACCCTATTTGCTGTGTGACCAGAGGGTCATGCTGTTTCTTGTGATCCCAAAAATGCTGCAGCAGGGATGGCATCTGCATCTTGCATATCCTAAGCACAGAGCACTGCCATGAGGAGATGGGGTATGGCTCCATCTTTTATGAAGAAAAGATAACTCCTGGTTGCTTATCTTGGTTGGGTTACACGTGCCTCTCTGTAGACCATTTGCAGGCAGATGCTGAAGGGAGCCCAGCCCCAGGGCTTGACTTCTTGGGGAGAAGTTGAAAAGCAGAGGAGAAAAAGAGAGCAGTTGTGTAAGGTGTATCATAGCCTGCAGGTACCTGAGTCTGCTGGCAGCTCTGTTGGAAAGTGCCACAGGCCATGGAACCATGAAGTGTGTGGTGACAGAGCACCTCCTTTTGCTATAAGTTCTCCCATTGCAGAGCTGAAATCTTGCTGCGTGGCATCACAGAATCACAGAATGGCCAGGGTTGGAAGGGACCTCAAGGATCATGAATCTCCAACCCCCCTGCCACAAGCAGGGCCACCAACCTCCCCATTTAATACTAGACCAGGCTGCCCAGGGCCCATCCAACCTGGTCTTGAACACATCCAGGGACGGGGCATCCACAACCTCTCCGGGCAGCCTGTTCCAGCACCTCACCACTCTCATGGCATCCCCTTGCTCCTGCCATGCAGCTCTGGGTGCACTGCTTGCAAGCTCTCCTGTGGCAAATCATGACTGCTTCTGCCTGTGCTTGCTTCCACAGATGGCCAATCCTGTCCCGTCAGCCTGCTGCGTGGTGCTCGCCGTGGTGGTGGTGGTGTATGCTCAGAGGCACAGCCAGCAGGGTGAGTCTTGTCCCAGCTCCAGGGGGATCCCAACAAATGCGGGTGCTGCTCTTCTGGCCTCTTTCCTAGCACAAGCTGGGTGTGCTTTCTGCATTTGCTTGGTGTTATATTTCTGGATGTCATTGTTTTCTCCTCTGCTTGATGTGTGCATCCCCTCCTGCCTGTGCTAGGGATTTGGGCGTCCTGTGTCCCACGAGCACCTGCTAGTCCCCTTTGGTGCACTTCCTCCTGCCCAGACTCCTGCTTGTTCCAGGATGCCCCTGCAGCCTTTCCCATCCCTTTTACTGATGTTCCCATGAAGGGAAGGGAGGCTGGGAAGCAGAGTGTGAGAGCTCCAATGCCTCACATCCAATCCCATGGCTATCACTGCTGCCCCATTGTGCTGTGATCTCCTTGGGGTGATTTTGTCCTCACCTCCCATCTGCAGCCACCATCAGCTCATGCCTCTCTAGGTGAGCAGAGGATCTGGGGCTTCAGAGAGATGATATTTTAGAGTCATTGATGGCACTGGGAGCTGGAGGAGCCCATGCCACCCTGGGTCCAGATCTGAGCAGGATGTTTTTGGGCAACTGTCTTGGTTTATCCATGGAGTCACTTGTGGCAGCCCTGTAAAAGAGGACAGAATGGGGGGCCTCCATGGTTTTCCTGACAGTCACCAGTTGCTTTCGGTGGGTTATAGGGTGGAATTTTGATTCCACTCTAGCTCTGATAAGAATACCTGTGCATTCATGGACTTGGTGGGGTTGAAGAACCCTGCAGGAGCACCTTACTGACCTGCTCTAAATTCAGATGAGTGGTTTTGTGCAGCCCTGCAGCTGCACAAAATTTGGTGGCATGTGGGTTTGCTTGTTTTCCTTGCCCAGAGCTCACCGCTTTCTCATAGCTGCAGCCTCCCCTCATTCCCTGCCCTCATCCCCTGTCTGCACTCGCTGCTTAGGCTGGAGAAGTGGGGCTGGAAGATGAATGAATCCCACTGATGGCAGTGACTGGATGGAGTGGGGGAAGATGCAGGTGTAGAGTCCATTTATCATGCTCTTGAGGCACGCTCAACTTTAATAGCTCATGAAGCACTTTAAGAGATGCATTAGCACTGAATACGTGAGCGAGGAGGATGTGACAAGCTGTTAAGCAAGGAGGAGCACAGCACAGTGAGGCTGGCCACCCGCTTCTGCCTCTCACGTGCATACTGGTGATTACTGGAGCGTCCTGCAAAGTGCCACATGAATTTATAAAAGCAGCACTGGATGCAGCAGTGGTGAGGTTGCTCATGTGTTAACTCCTCCACTGCTCATCTTTGCTCCTTCTCCTTGGAGCTGGAGGAGTGAAGGGCACATTTCTTTCAGATGCGGCTCCCCAAGCCCTAAGGTTTTTGGGGTGGAGATGGTCAGACCTGAGGGGACATGCATGAACTGCCCTTCCTCCATCCCTCCCTAGGACAGTCTTGCTCCAGAGAACAGTTTGCTTCTGGCAAACCAGTTTGGTGATACCCACGCCATGCTTGCTTTACCTGAGCATGGGTTAATAACCACCATGCCTGAGTACATGATCCTGCCTAACTGCCAGCCAGCAGGATCCCCCCTTTTGTACTGCTCCTTTCCTTGGTATCCATGGTAGATTGCTAAAGGTAAGTGTCAAGCAGGAGACACAAAGATGGATTACTATGTGGGGCTGGATGGGTGAATGGAGGTTGCATGGTGTGCTCACTGTCCATCCCATTGCTACCAAAGCAGTCACTCTGCACTGTGGATCCCATCATGCTGGGTGGCTGTGCTGCACACAATATGCTGCACCAGCATGAGTGGTGCTGCAGCAATCCGTGCAAGAGGCAGCTCTTAGGTCTTAGGTGCTATGACCAGAGAGAGCCCTGTCCCCATCTGTCAGCCTTGCCAGAGTTATATCTGCAGCTGTTCCAGATTGAGATTTCTGTGCTTTTAAAAGAGGAGTAATTCTGTTTTATTGATCCTCACCTTGCTGAATTAACTCATGTTTAAACAATAATTATGTTTTCACGTGGGAGAGGAAAGAAAGAGATGAACATCTCTGGAAATTAATGCATTTCAGGCGCCGCAAGCTGGGGTTAATTTATTGATGAGCAGAGAAGCCACTATCCTCACTGTTTCTCACCAGTAACAGGCAATTAGCCCCCATCCTTCCTCAACCGAGGAAAAGACAGGGATTTTGTTTCATCAGTTTCCCTCCTCTCCTGCTCCCTTCAGCCCCAGCACTAATCGTTTGCAATCGGTTCTGCTGCAAAGCCTCCCAAGAGCTCCCATCCGCACGCGCCTCGTTAGAGATGCTGCCCACATTGCATCTAAGACAAAGCCTGAACCGATAAACAGCCTTTGAAATGCACAGCAAAGCCATGCAAATTGGCTTCTCTGAGAGCAGGTCGACTGTGCATACCTTCTTTTCTCCCCTTTACTTCATGTGATGTTTATGTTGGCTGACAAGGATGTGACCAACTCTGTTCCTGCATCACTCGGCCCATGAAGGTCCCTGGAGCATCAGCCTGGCAGGGTTAAACCAGTTGCTTTGCTTCTTTGGGTTTTGCCTTTGTTTCTCTGTAAGGGTGGTGTTTATTTTCATACAGGTGCATAGTTGGTTTGTAGACATGCATCTGGTTTTCTGATAGTGATTCAGGTGACATGCAGTTAAAGTGCTGGGATGAAAGTCCTTACTGCACTTCCAGTGGGGCCCAGGGGGTTCATTTGTGACAGCCTCTGCACTTATGTTGCCAGATATGATGCTACCCATGGCCTACACCCAGGGAGAATTGAGCCCATGGAGGCATCCAGGAAGATATTCTCAATGTACTATGGAGCAGGAGCCTCATGGCTCCTTGATGAGAGATGCATTCAGCACAGCATGCTGACAATGCCTCTGGGCTTGCAGAGCCACTTTACAATGCAGAGTACACTTACATGGCAGGTTTTAGGGAGATACGGGACCACTAGAGACCCAATTTGTGCATGTTTGGGAACAGAGGTGTATTTTTCTGCAGCAGAATAATCTGGAATTTCACTATTTCAGTAGTGCTGGGACAGGAGAAAAAAGCTTGGGATAATTTTTAATTCCCCTTTTTTCTCCCTGTTCACAGCTGGAGTTTTCCTATTCCTGCACATCACTGAATTTCCAGAGCTGGGGCTGTGATCCTCTTCCCTCTTCCATCGCTTGCTGTTTCTCTTGCATCTGATTTTACTTAACTGCTCAGCAGGTTGGACTATCTTAGGATCCTTCTGTGCCCCCCAGGACAAACAGCTTTGCTTCCTCTGATCACTTCAGAAACAGGGTTTGCAAAGCCTCAGGCATCCGGCCATTCTTTCTGCTTGATGCTGTCCCATTATTCGCTGTTAAAAAAAAATATCTGAAGCAGAAATATAGTTACACGTGTGATTCCCGGGATGACTGTGCACCAGTTCTGAAGGCTGGCAGGGAGTCTAGGGATGCATCCCTCCTGCCTGCCTTCTTGGGCTCTGCTCTGCCAAGGGGCAGATGGTGCTGCGCTTTTCTCTTGCTTTTCCCTGCAGCAGCTGGTGTTCATGTCAACCCAGAACAAGCTTCTTGGGTGCTGGAGTCCTGCTCTGAGCTGGTCCTGGTGACTGACAGCTCTGCTCTGTATCATTCATGTTATAAATAACGGATCTGTAAAACTCTTTTAACAAAGCAAGTGGCTGCGTCGGTGAGACGTGCTGCTGCACAGGTTGCAAGAAACCCAGTAGAAGACAGAAGTTAGGGATTATCTCAGACCCCTTCTCACCTCTTTGCTCTTTCAAAGACTCCAGATTCAAGGGAAGCCTCAGCACCCTGCCTTTGGACCTCCTTGTGCTTTTCTCTGCTAGATTTCAGGGTACAGACGTTACCACCAGATAGATACCTAAAGACTGCAGCCGGGCCAATGGCTGGGCTTCTACTCAGCATCCTCTTAGCCCAATTCTTACTTTTTCCCTCTCCTATCAGTTTCCTGATCAGTCTTCCCTATCTTTCCTATCAGTCTTGCTCCTATCAGTCTTCCCTGATACTGAGTGTTTGTAGCCATCCTTTCTGAAATGCATGTACTGGATCTAAAGCGGCGGTGCGGGAGCAGTCTCTCCAAGCAGAGGTCTATTCTCTGCTTTTATCACGCTATCAGAGTGCCATTCATTCATGCATTAAGTGACATGACAAACATCTGTCATGTGTTGTTTGTTTGGTTTCCCATCCTTTCTCCAGGGTGAGATGTGTGTGCAATGGAGTGTTTTGGAATTTCTGTAAACGCCTGTACGCAGCTGCTCACTGTTTGCTGTGGGGAAGACAAGGTCAGAAGGACAACACACACGTGTGAGTGGGAGACTGCCATGGTGCAGGCTTCTCTCTGAGTGAGCTCTGCCTTCTTCTTGTCTTGCATGGCATACCTGCCCATGGGTTGAAGATCTAGTAATCTTTAAGGTCTGTTCCAACCCAAGTCATTCTATAATTCTGTGATAGCGCCTTCCCATCTCCTGGCATCTCCATGCATCTCAGGCCATGTTTTGCTCTGGTGTTTCATCTTCAGATGGCTCCTGCAAGGCCATTTTGTAGTTGTCATCCTCCAGACACAGCTCTAACTGTACGTTAGCCTTTATGTTCCTTGTAGACTTTTCCAATACCAGCTTTATGTTGCCTGCAAGATAATTGATAAGGCGAGTGATTAGCAGAGGGCCAAGAGCAGATCTCTGCAGGGCCATGCTGGGAACACCCTCCTGCAATGATGACTCCCCATTAACAATTAATTCCCCATTAGCGATCACATTTTTTTAATCTTTCCTGTTACAATTCTGGATGCTGTCATTATCCAGCTGGCTGAAATGTCAGCTTTGCTCAATGCACGAGCTGGTTGCAGAGCACGCCTGGTTGGGAAGCAAGGCTTGGCACAGACTCTACCTGCCCTGCATCCTTCACTCTTTGCAAGCCATCTCAAAGCCAAAATGCTGCTCACATGGGCTTCATGGAGAGTTCAAAGAGCTGGAATCAAGGTATCGTGCCGGATCAATAAGAAGACACATCTTGGCATTGGAAGGACATTATCAGGGTTTGCTCAGCCTGTACTCAGACTAAACAAGCTTCGGTTCTCATTGATATTCACATTTTCTGTTCCTGGAAGACCTTAGTCCCAAGGCATACATAAAGAAATGCTTCTGTGTCTTCTTTCCTACTGCCAGGGGCGAAGGTGGAGGTGGTATGGTGTAGGGATGCCTTTGCAAGGAAGAGTCATGACCTCCATGCCTAGGTATCCATCGCTGTGATAGTTTCCCCATTGCATCCCCACCTTCCTTGCCAGCCCACAGCCTCAGGGAAGCAACAAGGACAACAATTCACTCCTAACTGGGCAGACACCTCAGCTGCAGCCTGTTAAGCATCACTGCATGCCATTAGGCATTAGGTATCTCATAAAAGCTTGGGGTCCCCTCGCTGCCTTGATCTTCTTGCCTTGCTGTGAAGGTGAGTCTGGATGATAAAGGGAAGCACAGCCACATGCTGTATCCTCTCTTCTCCAGCTTTCCCCCATTTCTCCCTCCCCTCTCTCTGGCCCAGAACACCTGGCTACGTGTGCAGCACAAATTGCATCTCCTGTCTACCTGCCTACAAAGACTACCCTGTCTGCAAAGCAGAAGAAAACAGCAAAAATAGCCCCAGCTCCTGGAACATCTCTTTCTATTACTGGACATCCCTCTGAGCTGAAGTAGACTTCCTGCCCAGACACGGAGTGAATTATGGCCAAGCTCTCAGAGGCTGACCTTGTGGTCAGCTGGGGCACGGGCTTGCTAATAAATGTGGTCATCCCCTACCGCAGACAGCCTATTTTTAGTGCCTGTGTTTCCTTGCCTGCTGCCTCACAGCCCTGCCCAGTGGCCCTGCAGATCCCACGCTGGTCACCCTGACAGCGTGGCTCATGCTGTGGGATAGCCCTGCTGGGAGCAAAGGCCTCGCTCCTCCCACCTAGGACAAGAGATATCCAAAGAAGCCATTCCATTTGCTGCCTGTTAGTTTTGGATGCACGCAGCAATGTGGCTTCTCCAGCTGCGTTGTGATGTGGGACTATGGCTGCACTCCCTGTCTGCTGGGCAAGGAGCTCTGGGCTTGCTGCACTTTACCCAGAGTGTGCACTTAGAAAATGGCTGCAGCTCTGTGCAAGATGAACATCCCACTGTGCAAGATGCTCTCGGATACAGAAAGAGGGATGCTCCTAAAGTAGAGTTGAGATTCTGGAGCAAAGCAAGGATCAGTTCCTGGGCTGAGAACATGGGAAGGACATCATAGAATTGCTTGCTTTGGTAAAGACCGTTAAAGGTTACCTGGTCCAATTCCCCTGCAGTGAGCAAGGACACCCACAGCTCCATCAGGTGCTCAGAGTCCTTCCAGCTGGACCTTGAGCACCTGCAGGGATGGGGCATCCACCATCTTTCTGGGCAATTTAAATCTTAGAAATACATAACAGTGTATTGAAGAGAATCACAAAGCTATAGATTAAAAAAAAAAAATGTTTGGATCTGGCAGGTTTTGAAGAAGTAAATCTGCAGTCTCATAGGACAGGGGAAGATCATCTACTACAGTGATGAGAGAAAGAAGATGTTAGGAGGATCACAGTCTGCCAGGACTCACTAGTTCAGGCAGTGACAAGGAAAATTGTGTCTCAGTAACCTCTTAGACTTCATTAGACATATTGGGAAGCGCTGACAGAGAAGAATTGGAGTTTGCAACCCACTTAGCTCCTGTAGGAGCTCTGAGTGAGGTGTTTCCACCTGAGGAAGGAAGTCCTAGGAGTTCCCCAGGCTGCCAGGACCCTAAGAAAGCACGAGCAGCCACACAGGACACGAAGGGTCTGCCCACGGATGGCATGCTGTGCTGGGAGCTGCTCTTTCCATGGACTCTGTCCTAGCATTGATCTCTTTTTGGTGAGGGAGGCAGCAGTCTTCATCCAAGGGTTATGCCTGTTGTTTTTATGCTTGTTACATTGGTGAAGGCTGCCAGAAGTGGAGGGTCTTGTAAAGCTAGGAGAAACTGAGACCAGGCATGCTCCTCTCTGCTTTCTGAGAAGGGGGTTTTGCTAGGGTGGAAGCAGGGTGAAGGAATCTCAAAATGTGCTCAGGAGGGCAGATGCTGTACACAATGTGTACAGAAGGAGCAGAAGAGCAACTTGCAAGGTGTGCAGTCTGTCCTGTGTCTGAAAAGAGCATCTTTCAGGATAAGCAGTGTTGGGCAGCACTAAATGGAGTGGATCCATGCAGAGAAGCCAATATAATTGTGGCATATTAAAAGGAAAAGAAGAAGGATTGAACAGGGTCTGTGGCAGGCTTGTTACTGAGAGGAAAAGCAATGCATGTCACCTTGTAATGAGTGCTCTAGCAAGGCCAATCAGGTGGAGAAGTGAAGTGAGACTGCAAAGCAATTGACAGTGATAGAGGCAGGAGGGGTTACTGCAGTATTACACAATGTACAGACCATTGATCTCTTGGTGTAGGATTTTCTGGAGAAGATTGTTATTTAGGCTTAGGTGCCACCAGGTGCTAATTGAAGCTGAAGAGTCTGGAGCCTTTTCCTTGCACTGCTGCATACACTAGTGTGCAGGATTAGTCCTTGGCCCCGGGCAGGATGCATCCACCCATGGTACAAAAATCCCTTTGGATGGGGCAGAGCCTTGCTGTAGGGTGCCAGCAGTTGGCAGAGCCATGTGCTGCCCTTCATCCCAGATTCAGCATACCATGATGTGTGACTTCCTAGCTTTTTTAGTTTGCAAAGCCTGAAGTGTTTTCCCCAGTGCACATCCCTATTAGCTGATACAAACCATCCAGTCAGGCTCTTCTTCTCTTTTTTTCTGGAGTGTTACAAAGCAGCCAGAGGTCTGCAGCACCCAAGCTGAAAAACACTGACCTGCAAGGCTGGGAGCCTGGAGAACTTCTGCCAACAAAGAGTTTGTGCTTTGTAGACAGGAGAGCGATGGCACCGTCACACCGAGGGGCTGGCTGAGATGCAAGAGCTAAAGCAGAGCTACAGCATGCAGAACAGCTTGCTTGGCCCCTGCTGAATTTGCTGAACTATAACGAGGTGTGCTCTGCTGGCTGGAAAAGGGAGCTTTGCTATGCTGCAGTGTGCTTCTGCGTTGGAGAAAGACAGGAGCATACATGTCAGTACACAGGGTCTGCTGCAGCAGCCATCCTGATGCTCCCATGCCCATTCAGACGAGCGCCGTGCTCCATCCATGCTCCCAGGGTCACAGGAAGCACAGCACAGAGCAGTCCCCAGGGGATGTGAACACTGGACTTCTTGGGATGAGTCACAGAGAGCTTCCAGCCCCAGCCAAGCCGCAAACTCCAGCGAGTTGGGCCCTGCTGTGCTGGTGCTGTGCCTGAGCTGTGGTTGCTCCAGCTGAGTGCGTGCGGTGCTGGGGAGAAACCAAGGCATGTAGGAGCAAGTGTGTCAAATCCCAGTGTTGACATCTATCTGTCTACTTCCACCTCTCAATTTCCCATGGGAAATCTCTACTCCTGGCCAGCACTGAGAGCTGGAGAGCTTCCACAACCCATGCCAGCTGCTGGGAGAACTGGGAAGGCTTGGGACAAAACAGGAAAATGCAATGGCACAGCTCAGGAGTGGAGAGAGACTGCTGAGTTCATCACTGTGGCTGCTCTTTGGAGTGGATGGAGGCACACAGCAAGGCGTGATGTGGTCACATCCTGCTTGCTGTGCCCAGTAGATGTGAAAATTAATTTTACCATCGTGGTGAAAGGCACAAGGTGACTGACATGCCTGTTTCTTTTCGCTTCCAGTGAAGGTGTTGCTTTGTGGTGTAGGGAAAGGACAGTGGAAGACCTGGGGGCTTGGGTCCCCACTGGTGTTTCCAAGTTTGTAGAGCATCATGCAAGCCTCTTGATGGGGGAAAGAAGTCCAGAAACAGCTATGGGCTTGCTTGATACTAGTGACTCACCACACCGTTTCCCCGTGTGCTCCCAGTAAGATTCTGTTCATATTACTGGTACTTAGAACCATAGAATGGCTTGGGTTGGAAGAGACCTCAAAATCGTCTAGTTCCAACCTCCCACACCCCTTTCTGTCATAGTTATCTCTGGGGTGTTGTCTCTGCCAGCTTTGCTTTCTAGCACCTATCCCTCCCCCAGCACTGCAGGGTACAGCCCTTTGGGTGGCAAGAGAAAAGATGTCCTGGTGGAAGATATTTGGTCTTGGTTGGTATACTGGCTCTGCCTGCTTTATTGTTCACAGAACCACAGAATATTCCAAGCTGTGGAAGGGATCCACGAAGATCACCAAGTACACCTCCTGGCTCCATAAGGGACCTCCCAAAATTCAAAACCTATGTCTGAGGTCATTCTCCAAGTACTCCTTGAGCTCAGGGCTGTGGCCACTGCCCTGGCCAGTCTGTTCCAGAGCCTCCCACACACTTCACCTTGACAAGGTGAAGAACTTTTTCTTAATATCCAGCCATTGCTTGACACCACTGACATCTCTAGGCTGACTTACTGCCCTTCCCACTTTGTCAGCACTGCTTTGCTGGGGCACATCAGGTCTGCCCCACACTGGCAGCTCCTCCAGCTCTCAGCAAAGGGTCACTGCTGTCTGTCCTCCCAGCTTGCAAACTGAATTTCTGCTGTTTTCTACTTGCATTGCTGGAGGTTGATCTTTGCCTCCTCACTTTGCTGGAGTGTGAGCCCTGAATATTCAAGGAACAGCGCTGAACTCAGTGTGACCATGGTTGGTGGATTCTGGCCCTTAATTAATTAGCATTGATCGCGCTTCATTTCCAGCAGCAGAGAAGGGAGCTGCGGCTCAAGGAAGCAGCAAAGTGTAGCCATACAATCACCGCAGCCATTTTCATGCTCCTGGTCAGTGTTCTCCCAAACTTGCATTCTTGCATTTATTTCCCCTTACTTCTGCAATTACATTCTTGGCAGCCCTGGAGAGATGGGTGTGGGCATCCTATCAATCCACGAGTTGGACATTCAGATGCAGATCCTGGAGGAGTATTTCAGGATTCAGGCTGTGGATTTAATGCTGTCCCAGTGTTTATCCCACCCTAAATCACAGCTTCAGTGTGAAGACCATGCAGTGAGAAACACCAAGAAAGAAGGCACATATGGCAGAATTTTGAGCATAGGAACATAGGAAGTTGCATGTGAACATGAGACAGAGCTTCTTTAATGTGAGGGTGACAGAGCTCAGAAACAGGCTGTGCAGAGAGATTGTGGTCATCTTCTCTGGAGGTGCTCAGTGCCCACTGGACACTCCTCTGCACTTTTCTGTCGGGTACCTGCTTTAGCAGGGTGTTGGACTTGATCTCCAGAGGACCATTTCAACCCCTAAGATTCTGCGAATGTGTTGTGTGACGCTTCGTGTTGCAGATCAGCAGGTACGTGATGTTGGGGGCAGGTTTGGACTGAGTTCCTCTATCTCTTGCACAGCTGGAGCTGGGCAGCCTGATGTGCCAGATGCCACAGGGCCATGGGAGAGAAGGAAAATCCACTTGGGCCAGTCACTTCATCTCATTTTAGGACTGGGCTCCTTTGTAAGACACTGCCTCTGTTTGTTTCCTCTCTGAGTTGTCAGCTCACTGAGGCACCTCTCGCTGCCTGCCTGTCCCATGGGTCTGCAGCCTGAGCAGTGGGGAAGAGCCTCTGGCAGCACAGCCCTCTGGAGCTCTGTCTGCTGCTGCATGTCCCAGAACTGCTGGGGAGATTCTCCAGGGAACTGTTTTCCACTGGAAAATGAAGTCCTGTCAGCATCCTCATGTTTCATAAAGCCACATATCTTCATCAGAGGAAAAAGGGGAGAAAAACAGAGGTGGAAAGAGGCTGCAGTGTATCTTTTCGGTATTTTTCAAAAATGGTTTTAACTGACACCTCTCTGCACAGAAGGGTTGTAAAGCCTTTCTACAACATAACAGGCTGTTTAAAAGGTGCAAAACCCTTTTGGTTTCACTCAGAAGGAGACCAAGCTTTCTGATGGTTCTTTGGTGATTTTTTTTTTATTTTTATTTTTTTTCCACTTAGGAGAATTTTTGGAAGTTGATGCTTTTGCACCAAAGCTGCACCTCAGCCTTATCCCAAACCTCCCCGTAGCATCCCCAGGGCTGATGGCTGCTGTCGATGCTTTGAGAGCATCCCTCCAGCCCCACCGCCCTGTGTGGGCTGCAGCCAGCCCCAGCTCCCAGCCTGTTTTTGCTTTGCTTTAGAAAATAAACAGGCGTAGAGCCCAATGCCGCTGTGACCGGCAGAGAAGGGGGATGACCGGCAGAGTTGAAAAGATTGTTTTCTATTCATGGCCTCCAGCATGAGGTAGGGAAAAAGTCACTTTCTGCCTGCGCACGCATAGATTTACATTGATTGAAGGCAGAGTCACTGCCTCCCTGTGCCCTTTCTCTCCTTTTGGGCTCTTTCAGATCCTCCCTCCCCATGAGCCTGTGCAGCAGGGATGCACGCAGCTCCTGCTCAGGGCTCTTCCATCGTTGCCTCTTCCCTCCTTTCCCCCTCCCCTGACAGCAGCCTCCCACAGCCGACTCATTTCAGAGATGTTTTTTCGCTGCTCCAGCCAACATTTTTCTCTCCCCCATTACGTTTAGCTTCCCCCTCCCTCTTCCAGACTATTTTTTTAAGCAATAAATAATTTCGGCATGCTGAAGAAGCATGCAAAGTCAGCGTTAGGCTACGGCGAAACGCTCCATTTGTTCTAGGAGTCCTTTTCCCCTCAGAAAGCTTCCCCTAGTGTTTAATTTTAAAGCATGTCATTATTATTATTTGTTTTCCTACTTTCCAGAAGAGATTCCCGTATTTTTTCGGCTTGTCTGGAGATTTCCACACGCACACACGAACTTTTCCTTTGGCTTTTCTCCCCTGCTTGCTTTCTTTTTGCTGGGGTTAAAAGCCCCAAGTCAGCAAGGTACTTAAACACATGCTGAAAGTTAAGAGCTCGCCTAAGTGCTTTGCTGACTGGGAGCCAAGGATATTTTCTCGAGCCCTCTAAATGCTTCAGAACCTGAATTCAAAACGTTTTGCAGAAAATCCAGAATTCAAGTATCTCTTGTGCTAATGGTGGCTGTAATTCAGGAGTGCCATCAGATAAGGGCTGCACTCTTCCTCCTGGAGCTGCTGTATCCCCTTGCAGAAAATGCTTCCCTAAAGTCTTTCACCACTTCAAGGAGCTCTCCGGAGATCTGGGCATGTGCTTTTGTTTCACTCGGTGATCATGTTGGCATTTTGGTGTTTGTTGCTTGACACTTGATGCTTCTAAGTGTTGAAATGTAGGGAAAAAAGGAGCAGTTCACTGAAGTCATATAGTGCAAATATCTGCAGCTGCACTAGTGCTTTCTCATCGATGCAAATGGGGGAAAACAGAAAGAAGCTAACAAAAAAAAAGTAAAAGCAAAAAAACAACCACACACGTACAAATATATCTGTATAAAAAAGCAGAAGCAACAACAATAAAGTGAATAAAAAACCCTGCGAGTGGAGAGCTCTGTGAAGCTGCAGCATCACTAACTGGAGGTCAGGAGGAGCACCCTGAGAGCAGCAACATGTTTCCCTTCAAAGGGATTAGTCTGGGAGGCTGTAGTAATGTCTGTACAGAGATGGAATAGCGGTGAGCAGAGGAGAGGAAAGTCTGTGCAGACAGGAGGTGCTTCCAGAAGTAGAGAAGCAGTTGGCATCAAAGAGAAATCGTGGCTTGGCTGCTTGGGGCTCTGCGCGATGGATGCGGTTCTCTGCCACCAGTCAGCTGCTGGGTCTGCTTCGATATGCTTATCTGTGTAATGGGGAGCATTTGGGCTTCCCCTCCTCCCCTCCCTTTTTTTTAAAAAAAGATGATTGAAATTTTATGTATGCACCTCTGCATGAGTCAACCTGCAAAGTCTCTACCTGCTAGCTGCAAAGCAGCTGGCACTTGCGGTCTCCTGCTGCAGGCATCCATCTCCCTTTATCTCTCTCATGGCAGCATAGCTCTTTCTGGCAGGCTGTGGGTCTAGTATCCTGGCGGGGTTGCACCCAGGAGATGCTTCATGTGTCTGTCAGGATGCAGCTTCCCAGTTGTGCATGGCTCAGCACTGCTCATCGCTTCCAGGCTTGGCTTTGCTTGAGCACCCTTTGGAGTGAAAGGCATGAAATGCAAATGTAATATCTTCTTATTACACAAGCAGATCCTGAGACCTTGGCTTAATTGTTAATACAGCTCCTCGTGGGCAGAGTAGATTGTTGCTTTATTATTAATATTGCTTTGAAATCTTCTAGGCTACAGGAGTACAAGTGTTGCTTGGAGAAATGACTGATGACGACTGAGTCAGAAAAAAAATAGGAAGAGAGTAGGGAAAATGCTTCCCATTGTATCAGCATCTTTACTTCCTCATGTGTGCATCCTGTGCTGGCAGCATAGAATCATGGAATCTATAAGGTTGAAAAAGATGGTTATCTAGTCCAACTGTCAGCCCACTCCCACCATGCCCACTAACCATGTCCCTCAGAGCCATATCTCCACATTTCTTGAACACCTCCAGGAATGGTGAAAATGTCAGTTCCTCTGTTCAAGAGGACACTGAATCTTGGGGCTGATGCAGGGGGAAGAAATCCTTCCATTGATTAGAAACACGTCCTGTGGTCTCACCTCTGGGTGTTTATGTGTGCAGTAATGGGCATTCCCAAGCATAGGACATCATTTTTTTGAGTAACAGAATCATAGAATTGTACAGTAGCTTAAGTTGGAAGGGACCTTAGAGATCATCAAGTTCCACCCCCCTGCCATGGGCTGGTTGCCCCCACCAGCTCAGCTGCCCGGGGCTCCATCCAACCCAGCCCTGAGCACCTCCAGGGATGGGGCACCACAGCTCTCTGGGCAGCAGTGTCAGGGCCTCGCTGCCCTCTGAGTGAGGAATTTCTTCCGAATATCTAACCTAAATCTTCCCTCTTTTAGTTTAAAGCCATTTCCCCTTGTCCTATCACTGTTAGTCTGTGTAAAATGTCAGTCCTCCAGTGACGTGACTCCACAAGGACATAGAGCTGTTGACTACAACTCTCTGGCTGCAGTCACCCAGTCAATTCCTTACCCACGCAGTAGTTCACCTTTCAAATCTGTCTCTCTCCAATTTAGAGATAAGGATGTGGTGTGGGACCACATAAAATGGCTTGCACAAGCCCAAGTAGATGACATCAGTTGCCCTTCTGTTGTCCAATGATGCTGTCACTCATCACACTCCTGGCCTTGTGCCTCATCCCTGCGAGGCTGAGCCTCCCATACCTGTGGTTGAGGCCGCAGAGGAGTTTTTCCAGCTCAGGATGCAGAAGTTCACAAGTTAAGTTGCAGCGGCTCCAGCTTCAAGCCCAGCTGCTGCTGATCCACCCAGGGGTGTGAGCATTGCATCAGGCAGCGATGAGCCACTGGCCTACAGCAGGCGAAAGCCAAGCCAACAGACAGACAGAGAGAGCCTGAGGGGCTGAATTTTAGAGCTATTAAATGATTAAATGAAAAAAAAAAAAAAAAAAAAGTTAATTTAACATCGCGGTTGTGATTTTACACACCCAAGAGCCTGGAAATTGAGAGCGCTGCTTCTCACACAGGGATCGTAACTTGGCACTGCACAGATTGTACAGTATGTAAAATTAGACCGGAGAAATAGTAAATATGCTGCAGGGACCAATACTGTCTTGGCAGAAGGAGGATGGACTGAGTGGGACCCAACAGGTCTTTTATGCCTCTGACTTCCATAATTCTGTGCTAATAAAAAAAAAAAAAAAAAAAAACAACCCTCTAGCATAGTGCCTGGTGCAAAGCACAGCCCGCAGCAGGACAGGGTAGGAGTGGGGCTGCCCCAGTGTTTGTGCTCCAAGGGAGACTGCTGCTCAAGGGTGGGTGCAACTAGGAGCAATGGGGAGGCTCTGTAGGCAGCTCCTGGGTGCCCAACATCTCTATCTGCCTCTTCCTCTTCCCTGTGTGTGTGGTAAATACAGGCGTCCTTGTGCTGTTGCTGAACCACAATGGGCTTTTCTTCTGTTTACGGCTGTGATTTGGGCACCTAATTCTGA
Source organism: Chrysolophus pictus (assembly GCA_037305975.1). Classification (NCBI taxonomy): domain Eukaryota; kingdom Metazoa; phylum Chordata; class Aves; order Galliformes; family Phasianidae; genus Chrysolophus; species Chrysolophus pictus. Next base: position 71,404,060 of record CM074614.1, on the reverse strand, counting down.
ATCCTATTGATTTCCTCTTAAATGGCGTTGAAAAGCCTGATCTAAGCACTCTTTTGTGGCCTAAGTTATTTGTCCTGTTGGCAGGAAAAAGCAGAAGCAGAAAACAAGCCTGTAATTCATCCGCCACGCTAACTCCTGTCACCTGGCCATGGAGGGCGAGAGCTCAAGCACACACAGCTTTAGTGATGCCAGTGGGATTTCTCTACCATGCACTTGTTGCCCCTATTGCCATTTGTCCCCCTCTAGCCCTCTGAGCCCTTCCTTTCTGTGTCACCCTGCGTGCTGGGGCAAGGAACCTGAGCCTGCAAGGAACAGCCCAGCCTTCCCTTTGCCTTGGGATGGAAGGGGAGGCATTGCTCGACCTCTCCTGGCAAAGAGGATGCTTGTATTCCCAGAGCTTGGGCAGGAGAGATAGGGCATCTAAGGAAAGAGTTATGGAATCGTAGGGTTGTTTGAGTTAGAAAGGACCTAAGGACCTTTAAAGGCCATCTGATCCAACTTGCCTGCAGTGAGCAGGTATATCTGCAGCGAGATCAGGGTGCTCAGAGCCTGGTCACACTGGAGCTGACCATGGTGGAAAGAGAGGGAAAATGCCTCATTTGCAGTGCCCCTAAAGCAAACCTGCTTCCAGAGATCTGCTTCCAGGCTATCGAGAAGTGATTGAGTACAAGTCCTTTAGCACCCATCTGTTATCTCTTAATTAAAGTTTCTTGCTAATTATTTTTTCTTGTCAAGAAAGCAAAGCTGCTGACTCCAGGGATTTACCAAAGTAGAGCAAACAAATGCGGATTCTGCTTGCTGCAATTCTTCATTAATGGACAAAATTAACTTGGAACGGTCCATATCTTTGGCTACATCAATGATACTTAATTATGCCTGTTTCCTTACAAAGATGTATTTAGTTTTAAATCACTTGTGGAAGAACTGCCTCCTTAAGCATGAAATTCCTTCCTCTGACAAGGAAGGTTTTTGCTGGCAGTGAGAGCTGTGCAAAGACCAAGCAGCACCGAAGGGAACAGGTGTGAGGAGATGAGGGGTAGGATGTGCTTTGGGGAGGTGGTGTAGGAAAACCCTCTCCAGTACAGGTGGCTGTTTCATCACGGCAGGAAGGGGTCATGAAGCTGCAGATGGGAGCAGAGCCACCCGCATCCCTGAGCATGGTTGGTGATACGCCGACTGGTCAACAAGGTGCTGGAGCAAGAGAGAGGGCACAGGGTTGTGCCACTGCACACCCAAAGGCCACTGGAAGCCACAGACATCCCACTGATCCCATTGTTTCACTGGTCTCATTTACAGTGGGAAGTTGCAGACTGTGAGGCCTTGCTGCTTCATCTGCTTGGAAAGCTCTCAGCATACCCCTAGCACCTTGTAAATATTAAATGTATAATTTATGAATGCATACACAGAGATCTAATTATCCACTCGGATTATTACTCAGTGCTTGCACACAGCTCTGGGTGGGAGGTACATAGGCTAATGGAGTGATAGACACCTTAGGATAGATACCTCTGTCCTAAGGCACAGATGTGTTTCTCTGTCCCACTGCAGAAGCTCTCGACATCTTACTGGGGACATGTCTTTTTCTCACTGCCTCAGTTTCCCCATCCACAGCGGCAAAGCCAAAGGCCATGCACAGAAGAGTGCAGTGGGTGCAGAACGCTTGTGTCTGTCCCAAAAAATGCTTTGGATCCATCAGGTGGGATCCTGCCCATATCCAGCCAGAGGGGAATTCGAGACTCCCCGGAAAGGCTCTGATTGCCCTCACTGTTCTCATCCAAAAGCAGTACTGATGTCTGCAGCACAGGACAGACAAAAGGAAGTGATACTAGCCATCAGAGTGTCACACATTCACATGGTGATGAGGCTGGGTGGGCTGGGACAGGAGGGATCTGGGGATCTGGGTCAGCTCCAGTGAGCAGCTCTGAGAGAGTAAACCTGCCTGAGAGAACTGCCTGCTCTGTTACTGTGCTTTGGATTTCTTCTTCGTTAGGAGCCTTAAATCATTGCCCTGGGAAGGAGTGTTGCTTTCAAAGACCTGTCTTCCAGGAAAGGCTCCCTCAGCCTTTCTGAATGCATGCCAGCGTGTTTGTGCTGTGTTTAAGAACAAATAGGAAATAATTCAAGTTGCCTGTACACCCCTTCCCAGCCTAGCCCTGACATCCTCATCTGCAGATAAGTCCTCATTCACAGTCCGAAGAAGCAGGGCCGAGAACTCCAGAACTTTACTTGGACCCAACCCTTTCTCCTAGGCACCAGTTGGGCAGCTTTGTTGACCCATTGCTGCAATTAAGTTTTCTTCCTTCAGGGCTGGTGTGTGATGCTGCATCTCTCAGCGTCTGTCTCTGCCCAGCAGGTCTCTGGCTGTTAGGACAGGAGGACTAATGGCCTTTTGTGAGCCAGCAGGAAAGGGGAAAGCAAAATGTCTTTTTTTTGTGCATAAGAAAATAATAGAGGAAAACCTGAGTAAGACCTCATACTGGAGGTCTGTGATCTATATCCGTTTGCCCATCTGCCTAGTCATCTGTCCATCCATCCATCTACCCAGCCATTTGAACAGCCAACCATACACCCACACCCACTGCCGTTCATTGATCCTTTTCTCCCTCCTTCCAGCCGCCCACCCAAGCATTCACCCACCCATCTGTCCATTCATCCCTCCATCCCACACGCAGCCAGCCAGCCAGATGCCTCTATGCTTAGACCTCAGTCCTCTTACATCTCTGCATCCCCACATACACTCATCCATCCATCCACTTACAGAGTCATCCATCATTTCTTCTTCATACGCTTCCCTCCATCCCAGCTGCGCCCATCCAGCCAGCTATCCATCTGTCTGCAAGCACACACTCGTTCATCTGCCCACCCATCCATCTCCTTCCACGCTTCTGCCTATCAGCCCATTTTTCTGTGTCCATTCCAGCTATTCCTCCTCGCACAGTCTCCTACAGTCTCCTTGGCTGGGATGTTTTTCCTTCTTTCTGCCTATCAGTAAGCTTTTTTAAGATGCTCAAAACAAACTACAGGTCTGTGTAGCCCCTGTTCCACCTGCCAGCAGGACACAGGAGCTGATATCTGGAGGGAAAGGAGTAGGACAAATGTTGGAGTGCTTCTCCCATCCCTCCCCACTGTTGGCATATCGTCAGCATGGGTGGAGTCCTCTGCTATGGATTCATTTAATCGCTGTTTTCCCCTCAATTTTGACATTCATAGCAACAGATGGATGTGGGTTTCTCTAACTTAATCACACCTTGTGTGAAAAAGAGCGCTTTTTTTTCCTTACTTTCATTTGCTGCCCCTTAATTATTTTATTAGGAGAAAGAGCCGGCGGTCCTTTTCTGTTCATCCTCCTCACGTCATTCAGTGTCACTCAGGTGTCTGTCACGCCTCCAACCAGTGTCTGATTGCAGGGATGAAGAGATTGAGTCTGTCAAGCCATCCCTTAAACAGAGGCTGCTTTCAACCTTTGTTCTCTCACATTTCCTTCCTCTGCTCCATTTTCATCTTAATGGTACAGGCTCAGATTTGTGTGCTGCTTCTAGGGTACACTACTCGCCATTCTCAATCCCCTCATTCTTAATAATTCTTAACATTGCATTTGCATCTTTGATTGCCACTGAGCTGATGTTGTCAGGAACGCGATCACTCCAAGATACGTTTCCATGGAGGCTGAAGCTGATTTGGAGCCATGACTGGGCAGGCAGATGTGCTTCCTTGTGTGTTCATCGACACAACGCGCGCTGTGATGCCCTTTGGGATGCTTTTGCCCCCAGCTTTAACTTTGCTGCCCTGACAGCCTCAGCTGTCTGCTCGCACTGCCTTGGCCCATGAGTTATGAATGAGCTGGGCAGCTCGGGTCCTGCTCTGAGCTCTGTCAAAGCTCACTGGTGACGTCTTCCTCAGCCAAGCCTGACTGCTTCTTCTCACCCTTGCTCTCCTGACCTTTAGCTGCTATAAATCCTTGCGAGGACTCTCCTTGAGTTCAGGGATACTCGGTTTCCCTGGGAGCCTGAGTGGGGCACCTTGTCAAAAGTGATTTGGAAACCCAGGAGTATTTTGAGACCTGAACAAATGGATGAAACCTGGAAGGAGATGCTCACACCCTGCTCAATCCCCATCCTGCTTCACCCCATAAGATACGTTCACAAAAATGTTTTCATCCTTGCCACATACAGCTTAGAGAACAACCCGTGTAGCAGCACAGGAAAGATTCAATTGCCAAGTATCATTAATGAATGTCGGCTCGAACTCCTGTCCAGAAACCTGAGAAAATTCAATTAGGCAGCTGGTGCCCAATGAGCTGTGTTGCTACACTCATGAGATGCTAAATCAAACAGCTCAGCAAGGCATCGTGTTATTGTAGAGAGAGAAAAAAAAAAGAGGCAGGGAGATAAACAGCATAGCATGTGCCAAGCAGCTGCCCCTTTCCAAGGCATGGCACAGGTAAGCTGAAATCCTCCCACCTCATTTGCTAGGCAGGGAATTGAAGGCAGCTGCCCACTTCCCATTTCTGCTAGTAAATAATTCAAAGCTTGCTAATGACAAGTCTTGGGGCTCTGGTCACCTCTTTCCCCTGGCAATTTCTGTGCATTTAGTCTGTGTCTTGCGATGAGACAAGAGGGTGCAGGAGTGGCAATGACTTGCTGACACAAACAGCTGGATGTGCTGTGGGGCATTTGGCCAGTGAGCCATACTGGTGGCCCTGTTGTGCCCTCTCCAAGGTAAAGATGGGAGGAAAACATTCTATGATCCTCAGCACTGGTGAGGCCATACCTTGAGTATTGTGTTTGGCTTTGGACCTCTTAGTATAAGAATGACTTCGAGGCTCTGGAGCGTATCCAGAGAAGGGTTTGGAGCACAGGTGTTATGAGGGACAGCTGAAGGAGCTGATATTGTTCAGTCTGGGGAAGAGGAGGTTCAGGGGAGACCTTATCACTCCCTGCAACTCCCTGAAAGGAGGTTCAGGCAAAGTGGGATCAGCCTCTTCTCCCAGATAACAGTGATAGGATGAGGGGGATTGGGCGCCAGTTGTGCCAGATGAGGTTCAGGTTGCATTCTAGGAAAATTTCTTCTCAAAAGTCTTGTGATGAATTGCAGCAGGCTGTCCTAGGAGGTGATGGAGTCACTGTCCCTGGGTGTGTTCAAGAACTTCGTAGATATGTCGCTGAGAGTCATGGTTAGTGGGCGTGGTGGTAATGGGTTGAACTAAATCAGCTGAGAGATCTTTCCCAACTTTAACAATTCCGTGATTCTGTGAGATAGATATGATTCTTGAGTCCCAGTTCATTGGCCCTTGCCAGCTGATCCACTCCAGTTCTCTGGTCTAAGGTCAAAATAAATTATTATCCAGACCAGAGGGAGAATGTGAATTCCCTGGCCATTGTGTCAGCTCATGCTCCAGTCTTTCCCATGCTTACTGGTCATGGTAAGATCCTGTTTCCAAGGTAGCCCACAGGCTCTGATTTCACCTGCTTTTCTCCTCCACAGACAGCCACATCCAGTATGAGCGGGTAGGTGCCGATGTGACCATGAAGTGCGGCTCCATGGACTGGGATGCAGCCGTGACCTGGACAGCCAATGGCACTGACATTGATGACTCCCACCTGAACGGGTCCTACCTGATCCTGAAGAAAGTGGACCTGACACAGAGCGGCCAGTACTCGTGCTACGAGGGCTCCTCCTGGCACCTCAAGTACCAGACCTACCTTAGGGTGGGAGGTGAGCACACTGCTGTGTGATGTTGTGGGAACAGGGGACACAACCACACCATTGGCTCCTACATTGACCCCTCACTGCACCCTCCATTCACACCAATCCCAGTACTGTCCATATGTATGGTTTTCTGCTGCAGCCTGCAACACAGCCTACCAGCGGTGTATGAATCCTAGCAGCAGGATGCTGGAATCAGCCTCTCCTGCTCCAAACTTTGAGTCAAAACTGATAATGATGCCCACAGAATAATTTCGGGAGGGATGCTGCTTCACCAGCCAGCCCAGTGCCATGGTACAGCAGAAGGAGCATTGTCTGAGGGTGGGAAGGATCTGTATATATGGCTGTGGGAGGGGACAGCTGCATGTTTCACAGGATTTTGCATATCTTAAGTGAGAGATGCGCTGATTCACAGGTCTCGCTGCGGGAGATAAGAGCTGTGCTATATTTCACACCACGCTGATAGCTGACAGCAGCTGTGTGTTTTGCGGGCTGCAGTGTTTGTACAGCTGATAGCAGCTGTGGTTTTCACACTTGCAACTGAGAGCTGGCGGTACCTGGGAGCAGTGTTTGGCATGTCTGGCAGCAGGGTGCAGAGGATGCTGAAAGGTGCCAGTTGTAAGACCCTGAATATGTGCTTTGTAGATGGCTGTTCCCACGGGTGGGAGATGTGGCAAAGCGTTTCTTCTTTAGCACCCTGCAGGTGCATCTCTGCCATAGACCATGGGCCAGGCAGAAGGGTTGCCTGTATCATGCATAAGCCCTGAAAACTGGGCAGAAAGGGCCCTCTGTGTCAGTAGGTCCAAGTTTTGGGAATGCTGCGTGGTGTTGACCTTGTGGTACTGGTGTCTAATGGGAGGGATGCTGACACGCAGTCTAAGGATGCTGGAAGGAGCTGGATATCAAGGAGGGAAGCAGGAAAGTGAGCAAGTGGAAGCAGAGAGGATGGCAATTAATAGCATGCAGCAGGCAAGTGTGTGGCCAGAGACCTCATGGCCGTGTTTCTGGACTGAGGTGGTGGTCCAGGACTATCGGTCAGGGTGCCACCAACACGGTCTGCAGCCCAAATGTAGAGCTAATGAGGGGAACATCGTCTCCAAACATCTCTGCAGCTGTGGCATCACTAAGACTCTGCAATGACTCTTACCTCTGCTCAGCACCTCGCTAATAGTAAGCCCTCTCAGTCCACTCTGGGACCCATGGGAACTGCACAGCATTACAGCTGAAATCCCACTGTTTCCATTTACGGCTTGTTCCCGTCTGCTGCCCACTCCTGGCCCTGCTGGGCACTGGGCAGCCGAAGGGCACGCTCACACACCACAGGGGCCACAAGCAATAAATAAACGAGTGCCCAGTGTTCTAATGCAATTAAGTATGCAAGGAACTAATCAGATGAGACCCTTTTAGCTGTAATTAATTTAATTGCCTGGATTTAATTTAATGTTCTCTCTGAAGTTTCTTTTCCCAGCACCCCTGCTGCCCCCAGTCCCTCCCTGCTCCCCTTTCCTGCCCTCTCCAGGGCAAGTTGGTACCCCAAGGTGTGCAGGGTGCTATGGAGAGCAGGCTTGGGAGCATCCTTGGAGGAGATACTCGTGGTTTGCAGCATCCCCATGCTAGCTTATAATCGTGGGGATGTCTGCTGTGTTCAGCTGAGCATGCGGAGTGAATGCCTGCAAGGACCACAGAGGAGAACCTGTGATTTGTAGAATCTTGGACTCATTTAAATTGGATGGGAACTTAAGTGAAAACAGGCCTGTGGCTACATTTTCATGTCTTTAGCAGGGCAGAGCAGCAAAATTAAAGCAGTGTTAGCTATATGAATAAAGAGAGAGCAAGGAGAGAAATGAGCTGCGCAGGGAGGCTGGAGGGGAGCTTAGCAGTAACAGAGGTAGAACGTGTTCCTGAGCAGTGCTGGGGAAAAAGGAGGAGAATACCTGAAGGTCGTCATTAGCCAGGTTCCTTAGTGTCTGAGGCTGTCATTGGTGGTACCCAGTGGGGATGAAGGGAAAGGCAGCATGTCTCCTGTGCTTGGGAAAAGTAAAAATCCCAACCACAGTGTCACAGGGTGCGCTCAGGAGAAAGCACAATTACAGATATGGAGACAAATGGAAAATGGAAGAAAATAATACGGAGGCTTGCCAACAATATATCATGGCAGATTAACCTGATAGCTCTCTTTGATAAGGGAACTGATTTCCTAGGCCCAGAAATGCAGCCGATGTAATCTATCTTGACTTCAGTGAAGTATTTTGTTATGATGCCACATGGGAAATTATGAGTTAAACCAGAGAAAATGTGGATTAGTATGGAAGTTGGAACATGGCTTAGGAAATGGCTAAAGGGGATCAGATTGTGCTGAAAGGGGAGCTGCTGGGAGGAATGGGGGAACTGCAGCATCAGCCTTCGGACTGTGCTGCTATGTTTTACATAGTGGCTCTGGACCAGGAGGAGGAGGGAGTGCGGGTGGGACGTGGCTTTGGGGTGACCCTGGGGCTTCTGGGGTGAGAGCTTCATGCTGGAAGGGCCAGAATGCAAGTGGGACAAAAGTCACAAAGCACATGAAGGTGGCACACCGATGTGCTTTCACAATCTGGCCTTCATGATGGCATTTGATATCTAGGTCCATCTCCTGGGGGGTGTGGCTCCGCAGCACCCAGTGGAATGCAGATGATTTGTGGTAGCCTGCCTGTCCCATAGCTGCAGACACAAGGATGCTGGCACACAGGCAGTGGGGACAGAGTGTGTCCAGGGATGGGGTGATTGAGGCATGAAGAGCCCACTTGGGAGAGCAGGAAGGAGCAACAGGCATGTTTATACATGGGAGTCCCATCCGCTAGGCACACAACATCTGGGGGGACAGTGGCACTTCTCCGGGACAGCTTCTTCCAGAGGGCTTTGGGCAGCAATGTGTAGCTTTTCAGCTTTCATCAAGTGGTGACAACTGAGCATGGGGTGAGCCATAGGAGGGCAACCACAGTGCATATCTCCAGTAGTCTTCCCCATAGCCTGGAGCTTGGTGGGTCTGAGCACGGGCTGGAAGCAGTGGGCAATGGAGCTGTGGGCTTTGCAGGGCTTTGGGTACCAGGCTCCTGGCTACCCCCGTGAGCTGCAGCATTTGGAAACGCACGGCCTGAGGGCCCGTGGATGGATGTAACAAAGACGTTGGGAAATAATGTGCTCTTGAGGTTTGGCACACGGCTCCGTGCATTACAGAATGTTATAAAAATACTGCTAATGGGCCAGAGAGGAGTGGAAACGCACGGTGGAGAGGCTGCCAGAAGCTGGAGAGTGCACATGGGAGTGGGGAGGCCTTGTGTGCAGACAGGGGAGGGATGCAGCAGCCGGGTGGGCGTCCATCCTTTCGTTCCCATCCCATCCTTACCTGCTTGTTTCCATGCCCTGCCTGATGGCGTCTGCACTCCTCTGGCCCCTCTGACCTGGGATGCCGGAGCGCCCTGCTCGCCCCATCGCTGACAAATTCCGTATGCAGGGATGCAAGTTGGGATGTTGGCTGTGGGATGGGAAGCCACATGCCCGCCCGGATCCTGCCTGCAGCGATGGGAGGTGGGCAGGCTCCAGGCTGGCTTACTTCCTCCCGTGTCTGTCACTGCAGTGGCTGGCAAGAGAAAGGGAAAAAACATGCGGTTTGACAGAAAACGACATGGAAAAACAACCAAATTAACAGAAAAACAAACAAAGCAAAACCAGAATTGGGGGGGGGGGGAGGGAGCAGGGAGGGACGGGGCAAAGCAACAGGAACCACATGTGAGCGGGGAGGCCGAGAGAGCCCGAGTGTGTTCTCTGGCCTGATTAGCGAGCGATCAAACATCGGCCACTAATAAATAATCAGAGCCTCCCTTCTCTCTGCCTTAGAAGTCCCTTTCCTCCCAGCTGGGCTCCAGCTGCAACTGGAGGATTGGACTGCAGTATGCTTCTTTTTTTTGTGTGTGTGTGTAACGTTTTTGGTTTTTTTTCTTCTTTTTCACCCATCCATGATGAAGAAACAAAGGAGGTAACTGCCTCACAATGTGACCTGTTCTTCTCTGTTTCCCCGGCTCAGAATGGAGCAGCAGGCAGGTGTGAGCATCCCACGATGGGCACTGATTCCATGAGGTGGCTCTCTGCCCAGTCTTCTCTGGGGGTTGATACGGTGTGAAAAATTGCACTGATTGTGCACCCATGCCGTCAGCCACCGGTGTGAAGGTGCATGGAGTTAGACTGGTCCTTCCACTGGTGTAGGGTCAGTGTGTGCAAATGTTTTCCTCCTCATGTCCAGCGATCTGTGATATAGGGATTGTTTTTGTCTAAAAGCCTTTTTGATGGATTTTCCCCCATGAGTTTAGCCAATCCTTTCCCGTGGCCATGTAAACTTGAGGCTATTTCAAGCAAGCAAGCAAGTTAAATATGGCAGTGGCTGCTGCCGGGTACCAGGGCCAGCTGGCAGCACCAGCACTGTGTCCTTCTCTCCTTCCAAACTGGGCACCCACATCCCTTCTGCCCCTTGAGAGCAGCACTCAGTTGGCTGCACCCAGGCAGAAATGCATCGACGTGGAGCAAAACCACACTGAGGATAGCACTAATAAATCAAAGCATGTGGCTGCTGATGTTCCAGCATCACGAGATGCACCCAGAATCTGTCAGCATTATGGCTGTGTGTTTTTCTGTAAAAGTCTGTTGCACTGGGAGATGCACAGGTGAGCAAAGGTCTATTGCCACATCCCTGGAAGCATTCAAGCTCCCCCTCTCACTGGGGCCCTGGGCAGGCTCATCTGGTGGGGGACAACCAGCCCACAGCAGGAGCTGGGGCTGGGAGGGCTTTAAGGTCCCTTCCAACCCAAGCCATTCTCTGATTCTCAGATTCCATGATAGCATATGGGGCTGATCAGATTGCAGGAGAGCCTCATTTGTAGAAGTGCAGCTTCATTTCATGGGCCATGCAGGCTGTCTGTGTGCCCCGCTTTGCTGTTTGCTTATGGCTGGGAAAACTAAATGGAGGAACTTTGCTGCCTGCGCCCTGATTTTGGGTCTTGGCCCAAAGGCAAGTTGGTTATGATATTCAAGTCACCATCCCAGCTTTTTAAGCAGCAGGCCAAAAAATACCCCACTAAAAAGCCCAGCTACGCTCTCAAATGCAATTAGTGCTAATTGGATTAGGAGCTGGGCTAGAAAAACAAAACACTTTCAGTGGCAGCAGGCAATCTCCCTCCCGTGGCCACATGGGAGAGGATGGATGAAGCTGTGCCCTCAGGCCCAGTGTGCACACATACGTGCATTTGCATGCTCACACCCATGCATTGCACACACCCGCACACCACTGCCTTCTCCCATCCTTCCCTGCGCCGTGCTCGGCAGCCTGCCCAGCTGCAGCATAGCAGAGTGATGCTTCCTTGGCTCGCTGCATAAAATATGATAATCTGGGGCAGCCGGTGTCAGAAACAATAAAAATATCCCCTCTCCCACCCCGGCGGCCCCCCTGCACTCATGGGAGCTGGGGGCGGAGGGGCTCAGCGGCACGTGGCATTTATTAGGTGCTGCAGCGTGGACTTGCAGCGCTTGTAGGTCTGCTCCAGAGCAGAGAGGAGGTCAGCACATGCAGGATCCTGGTTCCCATGGTCCAAAGGGACCTGGCCCCATGCTTGACCGTAGAGACCCATGAGCTCATGGCAGCTTGGTGGTGATGGAGGGCTGTGCCCTGTGCCTGAGTCATGCGGGAGCATCCCATGGCACAAGGTCAGAGAGAAGGCACCGCTCTCACTGGGTCATTTCAACAATGGATGTTCCACTGTCCACCCTCTGCTTGCTGCCGTCTGCTCCCAGACTGCTTCTCCCTCGCAGCACATCCTTTTCCCTCGGATGGGGTGAGAGGAGAAGAGGAAAAAGAGCTTTCAGGCACCATCTCCATATGGCACAGCTGGGTTCTGGGGACTGTGCCATGCCAGTGTCCCATGTTACAGCCTCCTCCCCTCTTCTGAGGTTTGTTTATTCCTTGTTAACATGACAAAAACAGCTTGCTAATTAGCAAAGCCCAAGTCCAGTCTAAACAGCTTCCCGAAGCCCCTATTCCGCAGTGCCAGGAATGAGGGACATGCGGTGCCGGAGGGACGGAGCCTCTCTCTCCTTGGCCAGGGGACAGCGGCTGCGGGCCGGGGCTGTGCATGCTGGGGGACACACGCTGGCGGCACTGGGCTCTGCTTACACCAGGAAGGATTTTGTCTTGGCCTCTCCTAAGTGCCCCTTGTCAAAATATTTAGTGCAAGCTTCCTGCTGCCTGCTCGTGGTGGGTCCTCGGCTCTGGGAGGTGATGGAGGGAAAGGGCCGGGATGCGGCCACTGCCCGTCTCTGAGCTGTAGGACATGTCTGCGGGGACCCATGGTGCTGAGATCCCATGGTAGGGACCCCTGCCTTCCCCAGAGCTTGTCAGGAGGAGGGATGACCACACTACCAAACAGATTCCAAAGAAGGGAAGGTGATGATAAACCCTTATTCTTCCCATCTCTTGGTGCTTCTCCATCCCTCCATCCCCAGTGATGGCACCCGGGCAGCAGTGAGGTTCCAGCATCCGATGTACTTCAGCGTGAAAGACATTGTCATTAGTGATGCTTTCCCGAGCCGGTGCGCCCGCTGTGAATAATTTAAAAGAACTAAATGTGCGCTAACAGCAGGTCTGCGTGGTCAGGGAAGGGAGGGAAGGAGGGGGAGAAGAGTTGTGGGTCTGGAAAGTAGAGCAGGGAGTGAAGCGAGATTATTTTCCTACTGTTTGCAGGACAGGGTGGTGTTCCCCCCCGGAAAAGGAGTCAGAGGGTTCCCATGCCCGATGGATCCCTTCTCTCCCTGTCCCCTCCCGAGCTGTCAGCATCGGTACCAGAGGCAACTGCAGGACAATTTCCAGTTGCTCTTGCTCCAAGCACTTTAATGCTGTTTAAACAATTACGCAGTTGATAAATTTTGACAAGAAGAGATAGAAATAGCCTGGGAGAGCCGCGCAGTAGAAATGCTCTAAACAGATGTCCCTTTTCTCCCCCTCCCCTGCTCCCTGGGGGTCTTTATCATTTGCTGCCAACTAAACAAGACTGTGTTTGCTTGAGTTGGGACGGTGTGGAGGGGGGAGCAAAATGCCGTATTAAAATGGTTTATGATACCATCCCTGTGGTGACGGCTGCTTGTTTTCTCTCCAGAATGCTCTCCTCTATACTGACAGGAGCCTTGCACAACCTGTGAATACCTCAGTGATGTTTGCCCCTCTTGCTGGCTCACTGGCAACTGGATTTGGCAGCCATTTGGGTGCCAAGGAGCCATGTGTCCTAGTCCAGAGATTCAGGGGATAGAGTGAGCAGCATCCATAGGGGATGCTTGATTTCTTGGTCTGCTGAGCTCAGGTGTAGAGGGAGGGGAGAGGGACGCAGCTGGCTGTAACCAGAATCACCACCCATTGTATTTTCCTTGCCACAGCCACTCACCCCTCCATCCCTGACTTCCCCAGTTCTCCATCCAGGTGCATTTGCTTTCTACAAAAGCTTATTCCTTTAACTTCTTCCTCCTCTTCCTCCCTTACTTGCACGCAGTGGAATGCAGATTTTCTCTCTCTTTTCTTGTCCTGGGGGTTTGGAGCTGAGCACGGCTGCAGCTTTACTTTTGCTCCCCTTCTGCTCTTTGCAGAAATTCTCAATCACACCAATCCAAGCAGGAGCCCTTCTCTGCCCTTCAAACCCTTGGGGATTCCTGTAGCAGTACAGGAAAGCAGCACGTTTGCATGGGATGTTTTGCACAGTGCCAGCACTGGTACAACTGCAGAAGCCCTGTGTGGGAGTGGTCTGTGGGTTGGCATGAGAGTCTCGAGGAGAGGGGCTGGACTCTTCCTGGTGCTGTCAAGCGCGTGGGTGGTGTTCAGTCTGGCCAGGTTCCCTGCAGGAAGGAGCCCACCAGGGCTCTCCGCACAGCTGCTGGTCTGCTGCTCTTGCACAGAGGCAGGTCTCCAAATCATCTGCAGATCCAGCCTGCACGGGCTCCAACATAAACAGCCTGGGCACAGGTGCGTGGGGTTTCCTCCAGATTTGCTTCAGAGTAAAGCCCCATGCGGGGCTCTCCAGCCCAAGGAAAGCACCTGCAGCACACAGAGCACTCTGGAGCAGGGTACGTGTCATGGGGGTCTGCTCCGGGCTACATCCCCCTACACCATCACTGCTTTTTTTTTTTTTTTGCAAAGAAAATGCAGTGTGTGCAAGCAGAAAAGGAATTTGCAGCTGGGGTAAGAAGCACTGAATTGGTGCTTCTTACTGAATTGGAGCTCCTTCATGTCCTTTTTAGCTAGTCTGCAGCAGGGAGATAGATGCACAAAGAGGGGTTTTCTGTAACCCCAGCTCACTTAGTGCACTGGACAAAAATGGTGAAGTAAGGGTCCTTTGTCAGATCCTTGCTCTCTTCCTGGAGAAGAGAGTGTGAGGATAGGTAGTGAGTCCCATAGACCCCTGTACTATTCTTATTTGCAAACCAGACTTGACTCTCCTGCACACCAGCAACAGTCTCATCACCTCCAGGTAGAGGAAACAATACACACCTTTTCTATCCGAAAAAGGCAGTGTTTGTGGGTGTGATTTTTGAACAGCACTGCATTTGCAGTCTCTCCAGGGCTGCCACTGACTGCTGTGTTCATCTGTGCAGAGTTCTGCATAGAAAAAGGGTGATGGGCTTCTTCATGCCAGCTGCTATGACTTATGGTTTGTGCGGGTGTAACTTTACTGTATTCCCTTCCCTTATTTCCCATCTCTAGCACCTCATCCCTAGGGTTTGGGGATAAAAGTCAGGGGCAAATGGAATCCAAGGTCTTAATAGTGATGAAAAACAGCAAAATTGCAGACAGCAAAGGAGATATCTTTTACAGAAAGGTGCCAGGACAGAGACAGCACAAACTGTGAGATTCAATTGGGACAGAGCAGTCCGGGGCTGCATGCAGAGCCAAGGTAGAGTCAGCTCCACTAAACACTGCGTGTGTGTGAGGAGGCAGCAATTATGCTTTGTTGCAGATTGGATCTGGGACATCATTGCAGTCTGTTGTAGTTGCACTAGCTAATATGTGAAGGTCCTTCCTAACTGAACTGTCCTCTCCTATTCTGTAGTGAGTAATTTGAGGAGGAAAGCCAGAGAAAGTGGAGAAAGATGCAAAGGGTGCAGGGGGAACTGTTGTAAGGAAGAAGACTTAAAATAGTCTGCTTGGTGGCTTCAAAAGAAGCTGGAAAGATGCCCTGACGCTAGCTGGTAATTGCCTCCAAGCGGAGAAGACACCGAGTACTAAACTAGCAAGCAAAGCCATAACTAGAGCCAATGACTGGAAGCTGAGCATAGTCACATTCAGATTAGAAATGAGGCTCATATTTTTAATAGAAAAAATGATTAAGCATTGGAACAAACTGCCAAAAGCCGTGGTGGCTCCTCTGCTGCTTGTTATCTGCAGAGCAAGGCTGGCTGCCTCTCTGAAGGATGATTCAGTCGAACATGAGTTATTGGGCTCAATGGAGGGGTAACAGAGGGATGTAATGGCCTGTGCAACCCAGGAGGTCAGGTGAGATAAACTAATTTTCTCCCGTGGCCTTCAGGCCTGTGAGTTAAGGAAGGTGTGTATCCCTGTCTTGCAGATTTAGCTTCATGGACACTTCTCTGCTGATTGGTGCCCTGATAATCTGATTCTAGCATTCAGTGGTCGGAGCTGGGCTGTGGGACATATCCTGCACATCACAGTGTGGGATAGGACAAAGGCAGCCCTGAGGGTGCAGGAGTGCATCACCACAGTGCGGGTTGTGGTTGGGGCCATTTCTCTCTTCTTTGAGCTCTCCAGGAGTAAGAAGAGTCATGCATCACCCATTGGAAGCCCAGTGGTGCACCCCACGTGCTGTATCCACGTGCTTATCCAAAACAGAAGATGCTGTGCAGAAAGATGCAGCACAAGGCAAGAGGGATTAGCACGAGGCAGTGAGTTGGGTGGGATGCCCTGTGACTGAGCGGGGCGCGTGGAGCTGGCATTGTTTGTGAGCAGTGTCACCGCCCCTGGAGCTTGCACAGAATGGGCAGCTTGGCAGGAACACACGAGGAGGTAAATGCAGCCTGCTGCTGAGCACTTTTTCTCTTGGAAGGAAGCTAAATCCACATTGGCAGGAGGAGCTGGCTCTCCTCTGGCTCAGGGGGACCAAGCCCGAGTCACCTCCCGCTCCCCAGCGCTCCCTGCTTTGCATGAAAGAGGCGCTTTGATTGCTGACATCTGTAGACAATCAGATAAGAATTAGAGTTATTCCTCTCGGCATAAATGGTATTTCTAATCTCATAATCCCTTAATATTGTTCTCACCGGGATATGGCCACTGCTAATCCCTGAGAACTTGTTGTCAGGCAAATTTCAGGGAGGTGCCATGGAGAGGGTTTGGCTGCCTTCCCCCTGCCCTGAGGACCTCAGGGAAGGGATTGGAAGTTGTGCACCGTGTATTCACCGTAGGCATGGGCCGTTGCATCCATCATCCCCGCCGTGTCTGTCCTTCCCCAGCGCACCACATGTGCTGAGCAGAGCATAATGCTGGGAGTGCAGCTACATTCCTGATGTAGAAGAAGGTGCATGCTCTGTGCAGGAGGGTATCCCCAAAACCCACCCTCTCTGGGAAGCACCCTCCGCGTCCCTCTCCCAGCTGCGTTTTCACAGGAGGCAGTGTACCAGCGTCTCTCCCTTTGCCTGGCAGAAATCTGTCCATCATTTCCTCCTAGACCTAAGTGGTTTGTTACTATAGCTACATTGCTCCAAACTCAGGTCTCTGCAGGGCTGAGGTCTCAATGGCATTTCTGCACAGAGGAGAGGGCTTAGCCTCAAGGTCAGATGCTGCAGACCGTGCCGTGGGGATGCTGTGACTGCCGTGGGGATGCTGTGACTTCAGACTTAGGTGCAGTGGTGCAACTTGTCCAGTAGCTCAGAAACACTGAAACTCTGCAAGATCCCATGAAAAGAGGCGTGGATGTTGTTGGCTTGCAATAAGGCAGCACAACACTGCAGTACATTTGTTTGCTGTGACCCGAAGGCTGGTATGTGGATAAGGAGCTGGTGGGCACCCTTACTGGGGAGGAATTTCTGAGGGATTTTCTGTCAGGAGAAAAGGTAGAACAGCTGGGTTTTGTGGTTCACTGGCAACTTTGGAAAAATGCTCCAGAAATCAATCAGATGAACATTTTTAATGAATTGGAAAATTAGAGAATTAAACACTTGGGTTCGGGATTTCAGTGGTTTTATTCTTGTTTTAAGAGATACGTGTTTTAATGAAATCAAAGGGAGCTCCTAAAGGGAAAGCCCTGGAAACTTGGCCTTTTCCTTATAAACACCAGCAGTGAAAACAATGCTGCTGTTGTGTTTCCTTTGGAAGCAAAGCAGACACGAGCATGTGAACCCCTTTGGCATGGCCAGATGTGTGGTGTTCCCTGCAGTGGAGACATGGGTTAGGGTTTGCTCCGTCCCTCTTTGAGTGTCCCCTCGGCTGCAGACGGTGCTGCCTCCACGTGTCCCTGCAAGGAGCTTGGCCAAGCAACGATTGGCTGAGAGTGAATCACTTGGCACGAGGACTGTCCATCTCTGCCCCTGCCATATTGCTCCTTCTCCTTCCGCTGCTGAGACATTGCATTCCTCCTTTCCTAAATATCCCCTCCAGTGGGGCCACCATTCCACTATGCCTCACCCTGTGTCAAACCCTGAGGGCAGAAAATATTTTGATTGACGTCCCAACCTAGCCTGGGGCGATGCTTCAGCCCCAGGCTGTGCCAGCATCCTGAGGGATGTTGTAGGATGTGTCTCTATGACCAGAAGGCTGTGACAGCATCCACTGCAGTGAGTGACCTCCAGCAACAGCTTGTGCCTGTGCTATTTCTGTCCCCACAGACAGCCCATCCTTAGGCTAAGGGAGCAAATGCAGCAAGGCAGTCATCCTGCTGAGACCTCTTCTGTGGGCACTGGGGAGAAATTTCAGCCTTGATGTTCCCTGTAGCAGCTGCTGGTATGTGGCTGCTGAGCCGGGGACTGCTCCCCCCGTCCGGCCATGCCTCTCTGCCTTATCATTTCCAATCCTATCAGAAACAAAACTGCTGCTGCTTAATGCTTCATTACAGGCTGTTATGTGTCTCCTACGCTGCCCAGGAGAGCAGCAAGGAGGGCTCTGACTCTATTTAATAACTGTTTCATGGTTCCTAATTGACAGATAAAAACGCTACTAACTTGGTTTCATCAAACATAATCTATGGGCAGGAGCAGTGCTGCCCTTCTGGAGGCTGGGCGGCAGCACAAGTTCGGATCCATTATTTTGAAATGGGAAATCCATAACGTGCTGATGTGCCATGCCGATGACAAGTTTATGCCTCGCTCTTTCCCCTGTTGGTTTTGGCTTTGACCATACTGGGGGAAGCCTGTGCTGCTGGCCCCAGCCCCAAGACTGTCACCCTTGGGGTCCCACCAGGCTCTGCTCATACTGGAAAGGAGCACCAAATCTCATAGCTCTGACAGGAAAGCATCCTCACTGATGAACCAGAAAAGGATTTTTTCTTGCAAATTCAGAGATATCGGGAAAGCAGGATGTTTCTCCAGCACTGTGCTTTTAGCAGAAGTTCACTGTCTCTGGGGGCTTTACCCTGCCCCTTTCTGCTGACTCAGGTGACCAAGTGACCCAGGCTCCTTCCACACTCTGCAATGAGAAATGCCAAAAAGACAAACCTCTGCTCTCCCCCGAGATGCACATGGCATTGCAAAGCCAAAATTGTGGATGCAGGGTGTGCCAATGGTAATGAGAAGGGTTGCAGAGGTGGGGTTCAAAGCTACACATCTGACTGAAAACCTGCCATGCAGTGAGAACGTTTGAGGATTTGCTATTGGAAATCTAAATAAGGATATCTATTGGAAATTGGGCTTTTAAAGAGCTTTCTCCTCCCATCATTGTGTCTGGAAGCTGAAATAAAAGCTGGAAGTGTGGCAGGTATTTGTGACTAGTGGAGGGGCTAAATTGCACCCTGTGACCAGGAGTCACAGAGGAATCAGCCCCTTGAGCCTGTAGAAATGCTTCAGATTTTTTTTTCTGCAACCAGTGCTGCTGCTGCATGAGCAGCAGCTCTCTTGGATCGAGGAGGAATAATCTGCTTGGTATCAGAGATTGGTAATCAAGGCTGGGGCCAGGCCATCAGTTGCACTGGGTGCATGGCAGAATGGGAAGAGCTACACCACCAGGCAAAGCCACTGAGATCAGGGGATGCATGTGGAGAGCTGGAGATGGATGGAGAGTGACGCCCCTGGGCAGGTGCAGAACAATGCAAATCTGACTGCAGCTAAGGCATCCTGGGAGAGGAGAAAGATAATACGTAGAAAATACTGATTTAAATAAAAAGCACTGGATTAGCAACTCCAGCGGGACTCTGCAGGTCACTTGGAGGAGGATCAGAGGTAGCCAAGTGTCAGTGCTGGTACACTGCGAGCATCTGCCACATGCCAAAATGATGCTGGAGAGAGCTAGGATTGGTGCGTGTGGGAGCAGGGTTGGGGACCAGGATGCAGGTGCTGAGCTGGGTGCTCACCACAGCAGGATGCAAGCAGAGCATCACTGCAGTGAGGCTGGAGATCAACTCAGTGTGAGCAGGAGGACAAGCCGGACTGTTTCCAGCACTGCCAGGAGTTGTGGAGCCGGGAGATGGATGTCCGTGATCTCAGCAAGCGGCAGGGCCGTGGTGGAGGTCGGATTCCCATGCTGTGAGTCAGGCACATTCCTCCCTAGGGTCACTGAGCAGCATGGGGCTTCGGTGGCCTCGGCTGCCTCCAGCCTCTGCGTTTGCCATGATTAACTACGCGGAAGATGCTCAGTTTGAGGGATGAAGCAGAGGCTAAGGGGCTCCAGCCAGCTGGGAACAGCTTCAGCCACTCATCCATGGGAAAGGGGAAGAGTGGTTTCTTGGCCACCCTTCATACCAAGAGTCCCCTTATCAGTGGGGTGTGAAAGGCTGATGAAATGCCACCAGCTCTCTCTGCAGACGGTTAATCCGTGGTTATGGATTTATTGTTAGGATGGCCAGCAGACCTGCACAGCTCCTTGTAGCCATCTGTAGTTCTCATGGCACAGCCCAGCTGCAACACCAACTGCTCTCACCAGGATACAGGGTCATATTGTGCCCTGCTTGTAGCTACAGGGGACGTGATGCAAGATAACAGCCAAGCCATTGAGATAAAATGAGTCTGAGCACGCAGCAGAAGTGCTTCTCCACTCAAATAATTTTTCTGCTTGAAGTTCTTCGTGTTTGTTTTTCTCTTTTTCTTCTGAGTTGCTGTGCACAAGAATCTGGCATTTTGCAGAGAAAGCCTCACGTGTCCCTCAGCTTTCCCAGCAAACAGACCATCTGCAGGACCTGCAGCACAGCCACACTGAGGTCGCAGTGTATTGCCAGACCTCTGTCACCGAGCACAGCCCTGCTCAGAACGCCTAGAGCAGCTCCCTCTGCACGGACGCTTCCAGCAGCCTGGCGCCTGCACCCAGCAGCCCGCGTTGCATGCAAGGCTCGCGCAGAGCACTCAGGCTGCATTGCAGTGGGTGAGCGAAGACAGAGCTACAGTGGGACTGTCTCAGGAGGATTGCAGAACGAAGGAGAGATGGGCCTCCCCCCCTTCTATAGCTGCGAATTTTGCCCCTACTAGGAGTGGGCAAACTGCAGGAGCTGTGGCTGGGAGGTGCCTGGTGCTTTGCGAGGCACCACGGTACCTCAGCCTCCACTTACACAAAGGGTTTGACATCCCCATGAATTGCTTGTTGTGTTTTTTCTCCCCAAATATCACAACCTTCCCGTAGGAGTGGTGCTGCCCATGCAGTGTGTGGGCATTCTGCAGCCTGGCGAAGAAGACCTGGTGCTTCACAAACACCTCAGGGTGTTCATTCCAACTTCAAAAGCCTCAAATGTGACAAAACCAACCAAGATACAGAAGAAGGAGCCAAAACCTGACTGTCTGGTGCTGCACAAGCCCTGCTGTCAGTGATTCCCAGCGAGCAGTGCCATAAGCCTGGTGTCAGACAGCGTCTGCAGCATGGATATGGGTGCTAGCAGCTCTAATGGAGCCTGCAATGCTAGGATATTCTCCAGCTAAACCTCTCGGATTCGGATTACCACTAACTCACCTCATTTCCTCATTTGTTTTAATTTCCCAGCAGAAATGAAACTATAGGCTGCTTTGACCAGTTCCTTTCCTGGAATTAAAATGTTTAGCTCCTAAAAAAATGGTGGTCCTGGACTGGCTTGTCCCAGTGACTGACCTGAGTACCCTCATGCTATGGCAGGGGCAGATGTGTGCATCTCCTTGGTACATCCTTGGCCAATGCACCTCACCGAAGGGCAGCAGAGCAGCGAGGAGAAGACTCAACCCTGATGTGAAATTCTCCAGTAGAGTTGAATCCAATTGGTTCTTTGGTGAGATCCTCCTCCTCATTTTCATTTACCATTTTTCAGCTTTTCCTTGATTGCCTCTATGATTGGAGGGTCAGGAGGGTTGGGTCCAGCCCTTTTCACCTGGTGCTGCGCTGGCTTTGCACATTGTGCCCACCTACTTATGAAGGTGTTTGGTAGGCATCAAGTTTGCAAGGATAAGGTGCACTCCTATACAGTCATAGAACTGCTGCAGGCTGTCATGTGTCTGTGAAGAGGAGTGATTGAAAGGGTCATCACGGGGTCATTGCGTTACAGCTGTGCAGGGAAATGGGCTCTGCAGATGCAGCCTGACCCCAGTGCATGGCATCCCAAAACATCCCAGCAACCAACCATCCCATTTTCCTAATTTCAACCCTGTTCTGTGCCTTACAATGCAACTCCCATCTCAGGGCTGTCTTTGGGACCACATTGCCATCTCTGCCTCGGGCAGAGCCTTCCTCCCATCTCCAGCTCTTTGCTGTGTGCTCCACGCAGGGATTTCAGGTGGCTTTCCTTACCAAAACGTAGCGATAGAGTTACTTTTAATAGCACGTACGTGACATGGAGCAGGATTGACCACTCCGACTCTGACTGGCACGTTATAAATCTCAGGGAAAAAAAAAATGCAATGGGCCAGGAGGGTGGGGGGTGAAAAAAAACAGAAGAAACAACGGTTTTCCCAAAGCCCGAAGCAGTGCGGGGTGGGGAGCTGGAGAGGCAGGGTCGTGCGGCTCGCCGGGGCAGAGTGTGCAGTTGTTTATATTGGAAATGAGTTTCTGTTTATTGCAAGCTATGGTGGGGAGACCACAAAATGAACGTAAAACAAAATGGGAAGGGTGTGGAGAAAGGCAGAGGAAGGGGGGGCGGGTGCCTTTGACGAACTCCAGAAGTCACGTCCAGTAATAAATCAAGCCAGGATCCGTCCCGGGGAATGGGACCCAGAACATCTGCTGGAGTGGAGGGGAAGGCGAGCGATCAAGGAGGGAGGGCAGGACTGGAGCACCCTCTTTGGGGTGGTGCCCATGGGGCAGAGAGGTCACTCCTCTGTCACTTACGGCCATACCTCAGCTGCTCGGCACCTCCATTTCCTCAGGTGCCTTTTTCCCATCCATCACTTCTACCCAGCTTCCAGGTGCTGGATGAGAGGAAGCAGCATGGTGATGGTGTAGGTGCCACCAGGCAGGGTGGTCCCTTACCCTCTCATGAAAATTAGTGTGTTAATGGGGCTGTTGCCAGTGAAATCAGAGACAAATCTCCTGATAACCCCACCGGGGCCAGCATCGCATCCATTCTTTGCACAAGGCTTTGAGGGTATTAAGTGCTAAGTATTTTAGTTTGACATCTGAATCCAGCTGCATTGTTGTGAGAAGCCCTGACAGATTATTGCTCTAGACCAACCTTTCATATATAATCTATTGCCACGGATTTAGCGCTTCAGAAGGGGTGATGGACGTTTGTTTTACAGATTTAAGCTTTCCCCTCCTCTTCTTCCTTTTCTTTCCCTTTCCTTGGAAAATGGATCCTATTAACCGCTACAGATGACACAACACATGCCAATACATTTGCAACCCATTTGGCTCACATCAAGGACTGCATTCAAGCTACAAACTTCCCCAAGAGTCCAAGTAAAGCATTGGGATGGGGAGGAGAGACAAAGACCGTGCTTCTGTCCTCTGAGTCCTTTTCCAGTTCTTTCCAGCCCATATTAGTGCAGAAAGCAGGAGATGCAGCCACTGAGACGTGTGTGTGTGCGTGCGTGTATGTGTGTGTGCGCTATGATCTCAAGATTCATTTGTATCTCATTACACTGGGCCATGGCTGGGTTGCTTTGCCATTACAACACGGGTGCTGTGGGAGCCACTCTTGGAAGATGCTTACGTGCAATTTTGGGGTGTGAGGCAGGTACCAAACTGTGCCTCCAGCACCTCCCCTTTTGCAGACAAGCCCCACATCCTCTTGTACTGGGCTTCACCCCACAGATTCATCTGAATAACTCACCCAACACCAGGTGTGCTATCTTCTTCCCCACGCTGTTGGTGGCTACAAACCCAGCAGAACTGGTATTAACCCAGCCAGAGCTGCTTTCTCCACTCTAGGAGAGGATGGCAAAATATTTAGGTAAATCCAAGACTGCCCTAACCCATTTGTTTTTCCCCATCACCTCCTTGCAGCTCTTACCCACAGCCAAGTCCCTGCCATTGAACCTATCCCCTATTCTCAGGAGGATGCTGAGCCACACCATAGTGTCAGGGAGAGGCTTGTCTCTGCTGCATGGGGCATTTGCAGTGCAAGGAACAACACTGCCTGCCCCATCCATGGCAGGCAGAGGCAACACAGCATCCTTCTGCTGCTGGCTGTGCCAATCTCAGAGCCAGATCCAAAGCACGGGACTTGCTATTCTGCAATTTTCTGTGCAGTGCTTCAGAGAGTGCAGAAAAATCCTTCAGTGACTCTAATAATGTTTCCCTCCAAAGCTCTTGGGTATTTTTCCTCTGTACCTGTGAAGTCATGCTTCAAGCCTGCAGAAATCCGATCAAATACCTCCTGAATCCTCTGGAGCCCTTACGACAGTTTATTGAGAGTCCAGGACTGTTTGACCTTGGAGAGTGGGGAAGAAAGGCACAAGAAGAAAGCCCTATCTTCTCTGCAAAACTCCTCCTTTCTGAAGAGGAAGATGAACCCCAGTCCCTGGGTCTTAGAGTCCGTTCCTAATTTCTCGCCCTTCATCTCAGGATGAGCAATGCCATTCCACTGCTTTGGAGTGGAGATCAGAAAAAAAATAATTTCTTCGTATTTGTTCTCCTATGGAAGAAAAGGGGAGGATGCTTATGGAGCTGCTGGAAGGCACTGTTTGTGCCCAGGGCTACTGGCTGCATGCATTGAGGGCTGTAAGGATAGATGGTGCTTTGGGATACTGTGTTCACTTCTGGGTGTCTCACCATTCAAAGGTCATTGATAAATTACAGGGGCTGCAGGGAAGAATTGATTAAAGGATTAGAAGATGGTGTAGGACCTAAAGGGGAGATTAAGGGAACATGGTGGGATGCTGAACTGAGGAAAACAAGGAGGGGAGGAAATGAAGAAAACCTTGCAAATATTTTGTAGATGATAATTAGAGCAGTCAGAAGCAGTTACTGGGAGTGATCATGTCAGGTAGTGCGTCTCACTTCGTTTTGCAGAGCCTCAGGTGGGTGGCAAGGGGCTCCCTGGGCTCCTGAAGCTGCTGCCCGACTCCGGAGCTGTGTGCACTGGGAGCATCCTATGGGATTAGCCTGTTGCCTGCTCTAGGGATTTGATCATCGTGTTGTGGTCTGAGCAAAATGAGCATCATTTTTATAAAGCAAAAAGCCTTTTTTAGCTCCGTTTCTTCACAGATGGGCTGAATAATGGGACTACCCTTGATGTCATCTGTGCTAAAGATTCAGCTATTATTTCCAAGTGCAGTGACGTCTGGGGTTGTATGAATTATATCATCCCAAGGATTGCATTGCCATTAGATGAGAATGAGGCCAGGGCCTAATTCAGTCCTGAGTATTAAAAAAAAAAAACAACGGAGAGCAAGATGAGACAGGATTGTAACAAGAAGGCTTTTAAGAAAGGATGAAGATACAGGACTAGTGATAAAGCAGCTCTTTTAGGATAGGAGCTAGCCTCCAAGGTATGGGAAAAAACAAAGGGAGATGCTCCTCCTGGGATGCTCTTCCATTGTTCCCATGTTCTCTGCAGAAGCCATCAGCATTCCCCTGCTGGAGATGTGTGGATTTTAATTTTGTCTCTGTCCCCTGAAAGCTGATGCCATCTCCCCATGTGGTTCCTGAGAAATGGGGGAGATGTGGAAGAGCAGTGCCTGTGTCAGCAGTGTTCTGACCTGAGCTGGGCATCAGCTGACCCCTTCCAGTACAGCCAAGCTCCCTCCTGGCATTCATCCCTTTGCATGACACCCTTGTGTGAGCTGCAGAGATGCTCTGAAGATGGTCTTCCTCCTCCTGCCTGCTTCCATCTAACACCACAGTGCTATCAGCACAGGGAAGCATTCTGCCTGAAGCATGAGACCATCCTGCTGTTAGCCATGGGTCTGACCGGTGTTTTCTCCAAGCAGGAGGATGGATACTGAGGGGTGGTGTGGAGACTTCATGTCTTGGGACAAACTGAGCATTTTCCCAGATGCACGTCATTACTAGGAAGGCAGCATCCCTGGGCAGCCTGAACAGCAGCATCAGGCAGAGGTGTCCATCTTGGTTCCATCCCCCACAGAGTCCATGCTGGGATTTTCTAGGACATGTTATGCAAAAGGACATCTGGGAAGGAGCCAGGTGGGTTTGCTGGCCATGCTAGTGAGGCTGGTTGCTGCTGCAGGGACTCACGTGGCTTTGGGGTGTGAACAGCATAGAGAGAGTCTGTATGAGGCACAGTTTGATAATATGTGAGTTCCCTACAGCTGACTCCAGCGTGTCTCAGGGGACCTGTGGCTCCAGCCTAGCCATTTTCTCGAGGTATCTGCAGCTCATTTGCCAGCTGGCAGGAGGAGGAAGCCACCAGTGCTGAGAAATGAGTATGGGAGGGTAGAGGCAGAGTCCTGGGATGCTGAGAATGGGCAGAACAGAAGCGAAGCACAAATACATCCCTTTCTCTCCTACAGAAAGCTAGAAATCTCCTCCTTAGTTTCCATCCCCTGTGGTGTCACATACCCATCCATGGGTTAGCGGGACAGCATCCCGCAGTGCAGAGCTGGGGATGGATCCAGGCTGCCACTTGAGCAGG
Organism: Chrysolophus pictus; assembly: GCA_037305975.1. NCBI lineage: Eukaryota > Metazoa > Chordata > Aves > Galliformes > Phasianidae > Chrysolophus > Chrysolophus pictus. The sequence goes on along the minus strand of CM074614.1, from coordinate 71,378,150 downwards.
ATGAGGAGAGAAAAGGCAATTTTGGAAAGCTGCTGGCTGTCAGGGCAGTCTGCTCTTCCCCAGCTGGGAGTGAAAGCTGGTAATATTTGCAGCTCTCCTGCTGCTCGGTACATGACAGAGAGCTTGTAGCTTCTCTCAAGAGGCTCCTCCTGGATGAATTTATAGTTTCCAGGAGTTCTGATGGGACAGCTTTGCTGAGGATACATGACTGCCGATGGTCTCAGTTTCATCTGATTGCACCGAGTATTTTCCCTGTCTTCTTCATCTGGAATGGTGGGGAAGAAGGATGCTTGCTTGCAAAGTAAGGTGATGGAGAGGTCAGGGGAACTGCGTGGTGTAGATTCTGTGGGGTTTTGTGCCTGGAGCCAGGAAAAGAGGGAGAAGGGAGATTCTGAATCCCCTTCAGCAAATACCACAGGCATGGGATAGCTACTCCTCTCCAGAGGTAGGGGCTTTGATATGATCCCACATGTACCAGCCGTGAGCAATTTGAGGTGAGGAACAGGTGCTGGGAGACATGTCCAGGTACAAGGGATCACTTGGTCCCTACATCAGCTTGGCACAATGCATTCCACCCCCAGATGGAAGAATGGGGCTGGGAAATTAAGGATAATTAACACCGCCCCCCCACACCCCACCTTGGAAACAGATTATTTTAACAAAGTGGAAGATGCTATGGTTTTCATTCCCTGCATTCTTCCCAGCCTTTTCAGAGGGGCATTTGGGTGAGGGCTGTGGGGGATGCACCAAGCTCTGTTTGCCAAGTCAGAAGGGCAGAAAGATCCCAGAGGTGAGCAAGCAGTGAGCAACCCAGGATGCTCCAGACCTGTGCCATGGACGGGAACACACTCTACATCCCTTTGTCTCCATTTGCCAGCACCTCCCTCACTGGGGTTATACCTCGGGGATGTGCACAGCTCCCTGTACAGGACCTGGCTGGAGTCCCAGCATGCTGGGTCCCAGAGGTTGCTGAGCAGCTGGTAAGGAGGTTTGGTCATTCCTGCCCCAGGCTATGTGCGAACCAGTGACCTGGCTCTGAAATGGTTTATGTTACACACAAATCTCCTCGCAGAGGTGCTGGGGGAGGAAAGCTGGCCTGGACATGAACTCTCCAGGCTGGAGAGCAAATCCCAGCCCTGCCGTGGTCTCCCTGTGCCCAACGTGCTGCTCCGGTGGCCGCATCCTGCCCTCCTGCTCCACCAGACTCTGCTCCTGTGGGCACGCAGCACTGCGGGTCCTGTCCTCATCCGAGAGCTGGTGCTGCTACCGTTATACACAAAACAATAATCAGCTGCCGTAACAGGGACACGGAGTAGCTGAGCTGGCTTCCCCGCTGTTGTGCCGGCTCCAAGTAGAAACAGCTGCATTTGGTTTGGTTAAATGTTTTATTTACTCCCAATTATCCCAGATAACAGATTCGCTTGCCTTTGTTCAATATTTAATACTGTTGCAGAGCAAAGCTGCTCCGTGCTTTTTGACAGAGTGCAGGCTGGTGGCAAAACAGTTCTCTGCTGCCCAGGGACCCCCCAGCACCCTGCCAGCACAGCGGTCCCAGTGGCACCTGTATTCCAAACAGGGTCACCTGCGGGACTTGCAGGCTCTCACTCATCCCTCCAGCGTGCTGAGAGGTGGCTTTTAGGGCTCGGAGCTTGCACTGTGCTTTGCGCTTAAAGCAGAGCTGTGAACTCTGTTATGGGTGAGTAATGCTGCGTGCCTCTTCCCCAAATTTACAGCACTGCCTCTCGGTGTGAATTTTCTGCAAGGGAAATGAGAAAATCCATAGCTTGGTTTATGAGCCCTAATCAGTGTAAAACAGGGCCTTTAAGAAATTTATCTTTTGCTGAGTCCACCCTTTTATTCGGTACCTTCTAGGGAATAAATTCTCTCTCCTTGAGGCTGGGGAGCTAGCTCCAGGTGGCAGCAGGTCTTGGGGACTTCAGTCACAGCCTCCGGTCCCTGCAGCAGGAACAGGCAGGGCCACTGTCTCCCTGGCCCATTTGGGAATGTCCCAGGGAAGAAAAACTGGGCGTTTTTCTGTGTGCATTTATGTTGTCACAGGAGGGTTTGGAGCTGGACATGGGCGTTTCTGGTGCGTCTTGTGATGGCTCAGGTACCAGAGGGATCTCATTTTGGTGCTTATTTCCAAATGGGAGGATGTTTCCTGGAAAAATCCCTTGCTAAGTCTGGGGGTGGCTTAAAGTGACTTGGAAAGAGGTCATGCATCTGGGAGTGGGGTGAAACCCTGTCACAGGAACAGTACGGCCCAGGCATAACAGAGCAAAGAGAAGCAAAATCAAAGCATCACCTACTTCCCTTGCTCGAGCAATGGGACATGGACACATCCCAACCTTTGTGGCAGCAGAAGGATCGTCCCAGTGACAGCTGTGCTTCTGGGAGCACACAGGTGTGCAGCTGATGGATACTCCCCTGCTCAACCGGGCAGCGGAAATATAATTTATTCATTGCTATTTTCTTCGTTATTTCCTACCAGCCTGTTTTACACAGGCAATTTTGGAAAAGTGGCATTAGATAAATAATGCATAGTGTTTGCTGCCAGTTTGTGTGCAACAGATGGGCATGGCCAGATGTGTATGCTGGTCTGCTGCTCCTGCATGCTGTGCTGATGTCTCTGCTCCAGGCTAGTGTCTCCAACCTGGTTGGGTCCTTGCTTTGCCCTCCGGTTTGCTTTTGGCCACTCGGGTTCATTTTTACTTATGCACACTTGCTTGCAAATGAGCCAAGTGCTGCTACAAGGTGGAGGTGGTCTTGCAAAAACCATCGTTGGTTAGAGGGGGCTTTGCAGAAGCAGGGCACAGGAGAGGCAGGAGTGAGCACTGTGCTGGAGCTGCCCCCTGCATGGGCAGCACGCCTGCATGCTGGCGGGCTGTGTAACAGCCAGAGATCTGGTGTGAGCACACGATGCTGTCATGGGCCCTGGAGGTTTTGCTGGCATGAACTGGGGATGATGAGTTATGCAGGTCATCCCGCGAGCGCACTGTAACATCGGTATCCCCTGCAGCCCGGGGTCTGAATGTGCCCCAAGTGAAAGAGAAGAAATACCTCCTACAGAAGTGTTTTAGAGACCTCTTAAAAGTTTTATGGGTACTATTTTTTTGTATCCCTCCACCTGTGGAACAAGGCATCTTTAGTACATTCAGCCCTCAGCAGGAGAGGAAAATTACAACTGATCCATTTCAGAAACCTCTAAAAATGACCTAAAATAACTTTTCTATATATAAAAATGCCACAATTTTAATGTCCATTATCTCATGACCTAGCAGGGCTAGGAAAAGCTATTGTAGATCATTTTTAGTGGTTTCTAAAATGGATCGGTTACACTTTTTTCCCTACTCAGTGGGACTCAGGGTACAAAGGCATCTGGGCTTTAGAGGTGGCAAGAGAGACAGAACCCTGTTCTGGGCTTCCTTAAAGTATCCTAGGAAGGGATACTTTAATCCTCAGGGGCCGTCTTGTGGTGTCCCCAGCCAGGCAGAGTGCTAGCGCTGCTCAGGCAGCAGTGATTCCTAACGAGCCAGAAGGGAATTGGTCAAGGGGATACAGTGCAGGATGAGGAGGGCAGCCCCATCCCTTACGTGGGTCTTCTGCAGGGTTTGCAGCAAGGTAATGATGGTTGAACAGATTTTACTACCTGACAGAGTTGTGCATTTTGCAAGGAAATTGCACAAGTGAATGCATTCCTGTGAGTGGCATGAGACTGCTCACCCCCTGAAGCTTTTTGCAGCAGCTGTGCAGAGGGGGTGATGGGGGTAATGGGGTTGGGAAGGAGCCATGGCCCAGGCATTAGCCACCCCGGGCATGCAGAGTGGACGTCAGCAGAGCACGTGGGAGAGGTGGCTTCCTGCCATGCAAGAGGTTAATAGACAGATTAGAAAGGGCAAGCAGTGTTTGCAGCAAGAGGAAAGGAGCTGCGCCTTGATGGAGCTCAGCAGCTCCACAAGGCGACAGGGAAGTAAATATTTGTCAGGATTAGGGAGGCTGCGGGCGGTCACTCCCATGTGCCTCTGAGAAGTGCCCGTGCTGCAAGAGGCTGAGCCCTGAGCCTGGGCTCTAGGGGCTATGTGAGGCCACCACTGGGCTGGGGGCCGCAGGGGCTCAGGGCTGGACATCAGCCTGGTGGGACAGGGAAAGGAAGGGTGGAACTGGGCTCTGTGCACCCAGACACGCTCCCCAAAGCCTTCTGAGATCCTCAGGACAGAAAAAGCCTTTAATGCTCCCTGATGGCTCAGTTTTCCTTCGCTGACTTTCTTGCTCTCTCTATCAGCCGTCAGCCTGGCCCACCTCCAAAGACAGCATTATGGAGTGCAGGATCGATTGGAGCCTGCTATTTTATTTGCTGTCTGTAAGATCCTTTGATGGGTAGGATGAGCTGTGCTGGCAAGGATTTTCTTGCCAAGGCTGGGAGAGGAACAGGGTTGCAGGCCACCATCTGCTATAGAGTGATGGGGCTTGCCACCAGCTCAGGAAAGGTGGCCATGACCCTCTCTTGGTGCACCATCACGTCTCACAATGGGCTTGGTACTCCCTCCCTAGTGGCACCTGGAGACATGGCCACAGTGGGCCGTGAGGTGCCACAGCCACATCTCCAGGTGTCACATCAGCCTGGCTTTGCACTGACTGAGAGTAGGCATGATGAAAGCAGAGACTCGGGTAGTTCCATCTCCCTTCTCGGTCTCCTCTTCCACCTCTCATGCCTAAAGGCACTGCAGCCGAATGACCGAGGCTGCCACAAGCACAGAAACTAGGGGCTGAGTCCCTGCCCCTGACCCCAGCGTGGTGCCCAGGTTGCCCATTGAGGTGCAGCCCGTTTGCAGACTGCTGCAGAGCAGAATAGGAATGGGCAGCAGCGAGCAGTCCTATGTCTCTGGCAAAGCAAGGCAGGGACACGAGGCCAACTCAGAGATTGCTGAGAGCTGAATCCGGTCTAATTGCAAAGATAAATTATCAGCTGGGCTAATTGCAGGTAAGGCAAGGTACCGTGCAGGGCATTGGCGTTGTCCTGTATCCAGAGCCTGGACTGGCTCCTGCTGTCCTACAGGAGCTTGCGACGCTGAACGCAGTAGGAGAGCCCCATGGCATCCTCCCAGCACTCCCATTGCCATACTCCCAGCCCCATTCTCATCTCCATTCCAGCCACCGTGCCAGGCGGGTGCTGTGAGCCCACACTGCCACCGCGCGGTCGCTGGGACACCAGAGCCTTTCCCGAAGTCCGCTGCACCATTTCACCCCTCAGAAACATCTCCCAAGGGCCCTTAGAGCCTTCCTGTTGGCCCCTGCAACGGGTGAGCTTGTTGCAGGCTCACCCTTAGGGTATCTGTGGGGCAGGGAAGGGGTTAAGGACGACCATAGGAGGAGGAGGAGAACAGAGATGTAGTGAGGAGAAGGCCCTTGTTTCTGGTCTTGAGATTAGCTATGGAGGATCTGCTTAAATAATTTACCTGGGAGGCTCATTATGAGGCTCTGGCCTTCGTCCGTCTGAAGGCTGAAATAGCCATTAGGGGGAACACACGTCTCCTATCAGAGCAGCCTGCCTACCCCTCCGCATCCCACACCCTGCCTGTGCTGCCTGTTCTGTGCTGCCTCCTTGCTCCATCCTGCCCCAGGGCGATAGGGCATGCACAAGCCCTCAGTTTCCCCCATCCAGCCAAGGAGTTCATCTTATTCCAAGGTGCCATGCCGTGGTGCTGCTCTTAGCAATGACAGAGTACAGGTACTGAAAGGAGTGAACTTCACTGATTTTAGTGTGTTACTAACCTGCAAGAGCAAAACTTATCAGCAGAAAGGTATCACAGTTCTTCCTCCCACGTGAGTGTTTCACAGAGGTTTCCTGCTGCTCTGCTGCACTCCTGCATGCTGTGATCTTCGCTTGTATGTTTGGGGAAGCCGAGTGCAGCATGAACTCTCGGGGACAGGATGCTCTGCCTCGCTGCTGAGAGCAATAGTACAGCTGTTCCTGCAGGGCTGGATTTTCCCTGCTGGTTTTAGGCTGCTTCTCTGCATCTTGTCATAAGCGATCCTTCTCCATCCCTTTAAGGACCTCAGGTCTTCCTGAGGATCATCCCTCAACAAGAAGTTTAGCACTCCCTGGGGACATGACGGAGAAAGCCGTGAGCGCTGCAGCTTAATGGGGTCAAGAGAGCAGCACATCCTCCCCATCAGAAACATCTCTGTATAGCGATCTCGAAGATAATTTCCCCAGTACCTGCCAACCTTCTCTGCCACCCTTTATCTCATCAAAGCTGGTGACCTGCTGGGGGAGGAGACAAGCTCTCAGATGGACCTGGGTGGGTGCTTGAAGGGGAGAGACCTCTCCATGTATAGGAGCTGGTGATAAAGCCCACCTGGATGAATAATTCCTCTTTTTTTTTCCTTGGCAGTCCCCCCGAAAGAGCCGGTGCTGATGTGTCGGTCCAACAACTACCCGAAGGGTTTCTACTGCAGCTGGCACCTGCCCAGCCCCACCTACATCCCCAACTCCTTCAACATCTCTGTTATGTAAGTGCCTTGGAGGGAGATCACTTTGTTCCCCACAGCACACAGCAGGTTCCAAGTAGTGCTCTGGGTCAGCTGTGCTGAGTACGTGCTGTCAGTGCCTGAAAGATGGGCCCTAGGAGGGATGCTCCGGAGACATCCATGCTTGGCATGGGGGCTTTGTCCCAAGGAAGATCCCATTTCCCCAGTGGTGACTGCCAACGTAGAGGCCTATGAGGCCTGGAATCCTAAAGGCCTAGAGGGTTGAATATAAGGCATAAAACCCTTCAGGCCTAGGGCCAGGCAAAGAGGGAAGCCTTGAAGCCTAGAAGCCCCAATAGCTAGGACATTAACTAGAGTTCTTAAGCTCTAGAGAGAGACCTGTGGTTCTAGGTGTGGATCTGGGCTTTGAGGTCAACTCCTAGATCCCCTTTCCGTGCCCCTGAAGTCCATCCTGTCCATACCACTTCTCTGTGGTGGAGGTTATACCTTCTGTTTTTCAGCAATTTTGGCACAGCCATTTTGCCTCCTGAAAACTGTGTGGCCAGTTTTGGCCATGGCATGGCATCACCCACCGCCCTGTGCAGGGGTCCTGGAACTACCTTTCTAATACCATGCCTTTGCTTTTGGGACTTGTTTCCTGAGCAGAAAGAAGATAGATCCTGATCCTCCCACAGGAGAGGCAGAACCAACCCTTGCCCCAGCAGGGTCTCATCCTTGCAGTTGAACAGGGGAAGAGCAGCAGCAATTTCTGGAGGCCAGCACAAACACCTTCACCCCAATCTCTCTGCAGGCTTCCATCCATAATAACAGATCCTCATGCAAAATCCTCTCCCATGAGGATGGTAGAAGGGGTTCTGGCATTTGGGGACCTTGGGCAGAGTGGGTACACCACACTGCTCCTTTCCAGCTGTGCATCCCCACCCTGAGGGCTGGTCTGTAGCTAATCGCTCTTCTCTTCCTACTTCCAGACATGGCACGAGAGAGATGGTCTGCGAGAAGGACATTTTCCCCAAAAACAGGTGTCACATCAGATACCTCCAGCTCTTCTCAACAGTGAAGTACAAGGTGACTCTGACCGTCACGAATGCTCTGGGCAAAAACTCCACCACTCTCACCTTTGACGAGTTCGCCATAGGTAACTTCTGCAGCAGCAGCTGGATTTGGTTTGATCTGTGCACTGCATCTCCCACTGCATCAATGGGCGAGGGAAGCATCAGGCTCCCCAAGTCTCTGTTCATGCATGAGATAGAGCTGGGATATGAGCCATCTCTCTAGAGTCCTGCTGTCCTCTGGGCCCTGCCATTACCAGCTAAAGGATTGTGGCATTTGGGTTTTGCTGTGGGATGTGTGCTCCTGCTGAAGTGTGTGTGGTGGAGGGGCTGCCATGTGGGGATACTGACACCTGGGCATCGTGGGGGAGCAGGGCAGGGTGCAGATGGGCAGCCCCCATGTGGTCCCTGATGCTTTGCCTGGTCCTATCTTCTGTGGTCTCAGTCTCTTGGGGTGCTAAGCTTCTCTTAGCGAGGGGCTGGGGAAGCAGCTGTCACTTACAAGGGCAGAGGGATGGGGAATCATGGCACTGCCCTTCTCACAGCTCTGAATATTGCTAAAATAGAAGTTTTTTCTTCATGTTTGAAGCAAATTTGCAGGAATTAGCATTGGAAGACAGATTCCAATTACGTGTGCATGCATAGCACAGGCGCAGCCCGTGGTAGCAAAACTGACCCTCTGTGCCTGCTGTAGTCCTCTGAGCATTTTGCGTCACCATGGCTATAAGTATCCAGCAGAGCTCTGCAAGGCAGCAGGAGCAACCATGGTGCCATAATAGCCCTGTATGTGTGCTGCCCCGTCTCCCAGACCTTTGCAAGGCTACAGCTCAGCCTCCAACTGGCACCAATAGAGGCAGAGGGGGCTCAGCTCTGCTGATGGAACTCCTCCAATAGTGGACCATCCTGGAGCAAGCAGTTCAGAGGGAAAGTGGCAAAGCAGGGAGCTGAGCACAGGGCTTTTGCCACCTGACAAAGGCAAACGACAGCTGGTGAGGAGACAAGATTGTCCATTTTCAAAGAGCAGGAAAAATGAGAGAGAGAAATTCAGAAACAAGTCAAAAAGCAATTTGCTGTTTACATGAGGCAATTACTGGACCAAAGAATCAAATAAATGAATCCCTGGAATGCAGCCAGCAGTCAGTCAGTGCTACGGACATGCTGTGTGTGCCAGTCCTGAGCAGCCAGAATTGTCAGAATGCAGGTAGAGGAGCTCCACTGCTGTCCCAGATTTTCCCTTTCTACTCTAAGTCCTGGAATACATCAAACAAGAAGCAAGGTGCCAGTTCTGAACAGAGCAGGGAAATTATTTTGGAGCAGGGACTGGGACTGTCCTCTTGTCTCCCCACTGCTGTGATTCATATCCAAAGTTCCTATTCTTTGGTGCACTGTGAACATTAATAAAGCAAGGAGCTTAGAAGGGCAGTGGTGGAGTTTTAGTCACTTGGGTGTTTTTAAATAGAAATTGTTGTCTTTGTGGAAGATACACTCCTTAAATGAAGGTAACCTCCGGACAACAGACCCAGGGCAGCAATTAAGCTGCATTTTCTGAGTTCCTTGCATTCCCTCCTCCTGGAGTTCAGGGCATCCTCCTGTAATATCTGCATCCCACCCATGCCCTGCCTGGCTTGGAGAACATCTGATGCCACTCCTGAGTAAAGCAGCCGGCACCACCTCTGCAGGAGGAATCTGCTGGTCCCCCTTCCAGCAAACAAGGGCATCCCCCCGGGAAGCACACCCAGCCCAGCACCGGCACAATCCAGATCCAGCCCAGGAGCCTGAACTCAGCTGGGTCAGAGCAGCAATGAGCAGGGCCAGCTGCTAGCATGGGTGCAGTACCACTGCCTTTGACCAGATGTGTTCCAGCTGTTGCGGGGGTGTGAGACCCCCAGTACCCCATGGCAGATGCTCAAAGGCACTTAAGGAAGGGGTCATGGGACAGCACAGAGCTTCACTACATTACGGCCTTAAAATCTCCACGTTCTGCATGGCTGTGAAATTTTCCCCTTTAGGATTTTTTACAGCTGTAGTGACTAAGAAGTGCAGAGGTGAGCAAGCAGGCAGTCAGCAGGCATAGCAGAGATGTTCCAGGATGAACTCAGCAGCATCCATGTATCCCACATCGAGCTTCTCCTTGGGCCTTCCTGATGTTGTTTTTGATTAAAACAAGTGTGCTGCACTACTGTATTTTGCTTGGCATTTCTGCCTGAGTGGCTTCTCGTGGGAGGAGAGCCCTAGCTTGCCTGGCATGTCTGCACCTCCTGGAGGTCTACTCTCTGCAGCTGCAACTGCAGCAGTGCAGGGTAGATCCTGTGCCCTAGCATGGTTGGTGGCACCCAGCAGATGTCACCAGTCAGAGAGTTCATCTTTGAATTCTGCCTTGCTAGATGGAAGTGCAGAGAAACCTCAGGCTTGAAACAAAACTACTTCACTGACTTGTTGCAGAGGGTTCAGGGGTGTAAAGCCCTTTACTTTATGCCTGCTGGGACCACCCACTGGCCAGTCACAAAAAGACCCCTGGGAAGAGGTGATCTCTTTTGGTTTTGCTTCCTTCCTCTTCCACCACAGTCCTCAGCAGCAAATCCCTTCCCCAGCCGCTTGGAAGATGGACTCTAATTGAGTGGAAAATGAGTGCTGCTTTCTTTTGATATCTGGAGCCGATGCCTTGCTGGCAGTCATACGATGCTGCCTGTTAGCAGCCAGCTACAAGGGGCTGCTCTGTGTTTCCATTCCTAGTGATGACTGGAAGAAGGTTTCCAGCCCTCTGACCCCCATCTTTCATTGCTAGGACATCCGGACTGCCTCCTGCCCTGTCTCGCTGCTGGAAATTGTTTTCATAATTATGTTTTCAGCAAAGGTATAAATATTAATAAAGGTGAACATGGTGAGGGCAGGGCTGTGCAAAACCTTGCAGGCCTCACATCCCTAGTCTCTAGCCAGGAGGGAGAAGGGCTGGAGGAAGAGAGGAGAGGGCTTGAGGCAGAGGAAATTGCCAGGCAGGAGTGGTGCAGTGTGTTAGGGGCTACCCTTCCCCTTTGTGATGGCTGGGAACACTGATGTCATTCTGGGATGTATCCCCCACCTCCAAGAGCATCCCACCGCAGAGTGAGAACAGCACCACAGTGCCAGCATCCCACCTCAGTGGCAACACCTTTCTTTCTTTTAATGCAAACACAGGGCAGATTAGCAGGAGAAGATGTAATGTATAATATAAAATGTATTGGCAGCACTGGCGAGATGGCAGGGCTGCAGACAAGCAAGAGGGCGCAGAGGGGCTTGGTTAGGTGTGATCACAGAGGATTTCACCCAAAAATTGTTGAGTGGATAATAACCAACGTTTTATTATCAGATTTTCTTAGCTCACCCCATGCCATGCTGTTGGGACATGCTCAGGACAGGAAGAAAGTGGCAGCACAGGCAGTGATGTCATTCCACATCTGTCACACATCCCTTGTGTGACCCTGGGGAGGTCATACGATTGTTCCCACTGCATCTCCAGGGCAGTGAACACACAGAGTGTTGCAGAGGGGCTGTGTGAGGATGAACGTGCTGTCCCCTTCAAGAAATTCAGTCTCTGAGCACGGGTATACAGTTGCCTAGACAGAAGGTCAGTTCAATTCATACTACTTAGGGAGGCAGAATTAAATTACGTAGACTGACATTTGGCTAAGACATGGAGTTTAATGTCCCTCTTCTCAGGGAAAATGCCAGGGGATATTTAACAGCCGCAAGGCATCCATTTTAGCATGGGGCAGAAGGATGGATGCATGGTGTGTGCTCAGGCAGCACTTCCTTCGATGAGCGCTTGTTGTCCAGCGTGAGCCTGCAGAGCCTTTAGGCAACGCCTGGCCTGTTCCAAAGACCAGAGATAACTGCAAGACCCTTTCTGAACCCGAAAGCGAAGCAGGATGAGCTGGAAGCTGCCTCCCAGCCAAATCCCTTGTCTCCTTCTCAGGAATGTTTGGAGATGCTCCCTCAGCTCTGCAGGATAATATTACATCTGGTTTTGCAGCCGCTTAACCAGTACTCAGCCCAATGCCCATCGTCCATTATTATTATTATTACTATTATTACTCATATTACATTACTGCCTGCGGGCCTGTGCTGAGGACACAGCTCCATTATGCTCGCTGATGTACAGCCAGACAGCCCCTGCCTCGCAATTTGCTGTCTAAATGGACTGGGCAGACAAAGGCCGGGGAAAGGAGGAGCGGGGAGCAGGGACTTGGGATGCTGCGGAGGATGAAGCACTCCTTCAAGGTCAGGTACTGGACCAGTTGCAGAGATGATGTAGAGCCTCACGTACCGGCTCCCACGTCCTCGCAGTGATGGAGGGACGTGGCAGGAGTGACTCCAGCTCTGTTTTCTGGGAGGGGCTGGCACTGCCGCACCTCTCTTAGGCCTGGGCAGGAGTCCCACAGCCAGGGGGACACGTGGGGAGGCAGCCGCAGCCCTCGTGATGGTTTTCCCATTAAGACGCAGTGACGTTTGAAGGCTCACTGCAGTCGGGAGCTCTGCCACGCTCGCGGTAAGCCAGCACAGCTCTCCTCTAACGTGAGGGGGTCACGTCCTGAGAAATGAAGGGATGACTTCCTCCCTCAGCATCAGGGCACCTTCCTTGCTCTCCTCCAACCTGCCCCAGTGGCATTTCCCGTTCCCTGCGTTACGCCAGGGCTCTCCTCACAGCTGTGACATCCCATTGTGTCCATCCCCACTCTGGTGCTTTTATCCCTGTGCTGTGGAGCCACAGTTTGCTTTCATCTGCATGCATTCAGCCAAACAGATTTTTGTTTTGCAAACCCAGCCCAGTGAGCCAGCACTGGATTTATACTTTTCCGTATGTGTTTGGCCTCCAAGGCCCCATGGATGGAAGCTGATGTCCAACCCAAGCCCAGGGATTCAAAGCAAGCAAGGGAATTACACGGCCATCTGGAGTAGCTCAGCAATGCAGTCCCAGCAAATCATCCCTCCCACCGCAGCTCCTGCCTGCCTCACACAGTTACTGTCCTCAAATGTGATGACCCCAAATACCTCATGCCCAGATTGCCTGCACTGCCCAGCTCCAACCTGCCCATTGCAAAGTGGCAGTGAGTGGCATGCACATGGCTCTCTTTGCAGCAGTGCCATCCCACGGGAGCACCCAGTCCCATACAGCTTCAAGCCTGCAGCTCACTTGCCACCTTCACTGACCAGAGAAGCAAAGCCCTTGTGGAGATGTCATCTCCATGGGGCCAGCAGGGAGGAGATGGCTCTGAGTGCATTGCAGGAGCTCTGTCAGGCTGCTCCCAACCCCAGAATCCCCCCTGCATGCCAGAGCGGGAGCACTGCTTTATCTGGTGGTTTCCAGGCTGAAGTGACAGTTTCTTCATGCAGTCTTCATGTGGATTTTGGGAGTGTTGAGAGCTCTCCCAGGACAGCACCATTCTGTGATTCTGTGATTAGGTGACAACCACTATTCTTACTGAGCACAGTGAGCCTTGTGAGCTGTCCCGTGGAAATCCTTCACTTTCCCAGCTCCCAAGTCTGCTGCAGAGCTTGAGGATATCTCCATGCACAGCTCCTCAGAGGGAATGTGCTTTAATCAGGCTGCCAGGCCCCTGCACAACCCATATTTTAGACTTCTCAGAGCTTTGCTGCTGCAAGTTGAGAGTCTGAGCTGTTGGGATCTGGGCAGACTTTTGGTGAGAAGCAAAGCTGACTCTGCAAGAGGCAACACTGTTCATCACAGCCTGTCTAGGTTTTGATGCCAGCACTTTAAAGTAGCAGCAACTTCCAAGCACGTTGCACAGTCAATTAATATTCACTTGAAATACTTGTTGAGTAGTGAAAAAATATCCCTGTATCTCAAAAGCAGAGCAGGAGTGAGAAACCACAGGGTCTGCCTATGCTGCATGCAGTGGGTCAGTGCCTGGAATCCGCAGCCCTAAACTGCGACCTGCTGAGAGGTGAGTAGGTTTGATGGCAAGTCAGACTCCCAGCCATCTGGAGGAGCAAGGAAAGCACGGGGTTAGGGCTCAGCAAGGTCCCTGCACTCACCCAGGTTCCTGCGGGGAGGAGGGATGTTCTCTGTTCTGTCCAGGTGCTGGCACCTCCTTAGTGTTGGTTATTCTGAGCCAGGATATTCCTGACCCATACGCACTAAAAGGTGATTTCCTATGGCTGATGAGCCATCGCTTGGACTTACTCATCCCCAAAGCACATCACTAGGCAGGCTTTTCACCCACCTCCCCACTGTAAGACCTGTTGCATCCAATTAGTGGGACTTTAACAGCTGTTCTTTTCCCTTCCAGTAAAGCCGGATCCTCCAGAGAGTGTGGTGGCCAAGCCCGTACCCAATAACCCCCGGCGACTGGAAGTGTCATGGCAGAACCCCTCATCCTGGCCCGATCCCGAGTCCTTCCCACTCAAGTTCTTCTTGCGCTATCGGCCCCTCATCCTGGACCAGTGGCAGCACGTAAGTGATGCTGAGCAGGAGGCTGGCAACATGGGGTGGCCAGGGACTGAGAAATGTCTGTTCACTTCCCTGTCAACACAGCCCCTTTTCCTCTCTTTTTTTTTCCCCCTCCCTTTTCTTCCTCTTTCTTTTAAGTCATATTCTGCCTACAAATGGCTCTGCAGGCTCTCCCCTCTCTGCATTTTAATCCGTGGCCTGTATCTGTTTTCCATACATATGTTCTGTATAAAACCTGCCAACAAGATGTAAAAGGCATTTAAAGTATAAATGTCACTGCATTTAAATGTGCCTCTGCCACATTTAGATTTTGAGCCGAAGATAAAATACCATTCGCAGTAACTCAGGGCACAGTCAGCAACGGAGCGATTGCCATGATCTTATCGTATTTCTTACTTTTATTTCTTGTTTCTTTAAAAAAAAAATTGTCAGTGAAATCCTTGGCAGCCCGCAGGACAGATTTCATTTGTTAGCGGCGGGAAGATAACGAACAGGATTTTTTTTTCTTCTTCTTTGCTATATGCTGCTTGCATGCTCCACTTATGAAGGAAAGCAATCTGCTGCTGGATGAGAGGTGCTGCTGCACCGGTGTGGCTCATCCCAACATCTCTGAGATGGGCCAGAGGAAAGCCAATTAGGCAAGCGTGGCAGCGGTTTGCTTGATGAGGCATTTTGCCCAGAAAAGAGACAAATGGGAGCCAGCATTCCATCCCCAAGGAGCTCACCTGCGATGCGGAGCCGAGAGGGATTTTCTGCCAGACAGCTCTTCTTAGGGAGAAAAACGTCTCAAAAAGGGGATGAGAGGCTTTGTGCTGTGCTTGTGTCGCTGTAAGACATCATCATCCCAGTGGGTTTTTCTCTTTCAGTTGCTTTTCTTTGATAAGGCAGCAGCGCAGGTCTTGTTTCAGACTGAAGCGTTTTGCTGATGGCTTTGAAAACCAGACAGGTGCTGGTAGAGTCTTCTCCCACTTGTCTCTCCCTGCCCTTCTCTTCTCAGAGGGAGGGAGAGAGCAGCTGCCAAGCACTCTGCTGGGGTAAGAGAGCGATGGGAGAGTTTGGGTATTCACATGGTTGAAAGAGTTTATTCATTTTGAGGAGGAAAGTATTCAAATTGTGGGAAAAGGTGGAAAGTGCATGGCAAATACGAAATGCAAAGTCACTTATTTCAACTTACAAAACCATTGTGAAAAAGGCTGATGTTTTCCCCAGCTGCAGCCTGGTCCTCATGATACACATGCCAACGGGCTGCCTCCTGCCTCAACACATTGGGCTGGGGCTAAGCCCATGAGGGGACAGAACAGCACACAGCCATGGTGGGAAATACGTGGAGACACTGGGATGAGGCACCCCGGCTGCAAAAGTCCTCTTCAGGGCAGTGAAAAGTTGTCTTCCCAAGCTGCAGAGTGGGAGCAGTCCTCAGCATGGGTGCTTCAGAGCTGGAAAGCTGGAAAGCTCACCATCCAGGAGGGCACAGTGGTGTCACTCTTCATCCATGGCCTCTCGAAGGACACGTTTCTCAGTCACTGGCTGATAGAGAAGTGTGTTTGGGGAATAATTTGCTTGGTAAGCAAGTGCAGACATTCAGTGAGGAAGGTACCAGCCTTGCTTACTGAATCCCCACCCCACTGGTTGCATAATGAAAAATCTGATTTATGGGTGATTTGAGGAAAACTGCCACTATTCATCAGATGAACTGTATGCAAAACCTAATTCAGTCAGCTCCCGAGAACCAGGAATGGCTGTGCTGCAGCACCAGAGCCCTGGGACCCCTAGGTGTGCTCAGCCACAACCTCCCTTAACCCGTGTGGATACCTTGCAGATTTAGGTGTCTGCACCCAAAAGTGAGTTGCCAGATGCTGTGAGCCCTAGAAGTTTAGCATCGCTGGAGGTGTTGAAGAAACCAGATGTGGTACTGAGAGACATGATTAGTGGGCATGGCAGTGATGGACTAGATGATCGTAGTGGTCCTTAATGATTCTGTGATTTTATAAGCTCTGCTTTTCTAGACCCATTGCTTGTTGGTATCTTGAGAGTGCGCAAGGAGCACCCAAAGTCCATCCGGGAGAGGGAAGGTCATGGCTTGGTGGAGCCAAGATTAACTCAGCATGACCTAAATTGATGGTAGGTCTCTCCTTATAGGGACTGGTGTCCTGAGATAGGATGCAGCATGACGTGTGTTTGCACAGCAAGTGTTAATCTGTGCTGAAGTGAAGGTTTTCCTGAGCACTGTGTGGAATGTCCATTGCTGTAAGAGCAGGGCTAGAGGACAGCTCCAAAGGCTGGCTAGAGATACAGCCCTCCATGCTCGCATTGCACGTGGCATTTCTTGGCAAAAGCTGCAGTTCCTTCCCCCCTCCGCCTCCCATTATCTGCACAGGGGCTGATTTATGCACAGCACCTCAGCAGACAGGACTGAATGAGCACTAATAGGATCAGATGGATGTCGAGCTGTCGAATACTGTAGGGCCTGATTCAATCAGCGTCTGCTTTCTCCCAGGCTCTTCCTTTCAGGATTTTAATAATGCCAGGCCTTGGCACCAGAAGATGAAGCCATCCGTGGCGGGAGCAGTGGATCTTATCAAGAGTGTTGCTGGGTGAGCCAGCTATCACTGCACAGCATCTTCCCCAGGGACAGCCAGCCTGGGAGGTGCAGAGCAAGGGACACAGTGGGGACCCTCCTCCCCTCCCTGACATGGCAGAGTGCTCACAAAGGTGCGTTTCAGCCTCAGCACACCGTTTGCCCCCCCTTTCTCTGGGCTCAGCAATGAATTTCCGCTCAGGCCACTTAGCAGCTCTCGTGTTGGAGTTTGCTCTGGGAGTTATTACTGCATGCTCTGGGATTTATTAGCACAGAGAGACGATGAGTGTCCACGTGTGCGGGATGCTGCTTGCAGCAGGGCTGTCGTGCCACCTCACAGCAGCTCTCTTGAACCCAGGCACAGGCATTTGCCGCTTGTGCAGGACACACAACCACACTGTATCACGTCGGGTGATCACTCTGTCCCACCGATACCGAGCTCACCCAGAAAGCTGAGCAGCTTCAACGTCATGCTCTTCCCTTCTGGAAGAGGGGCTGGCAGTTTCTTTCCTGCATGAAGAGAGATGAGATATTTGTAGCCTAAACAGATTTTTCCATTCTCTCCTTTTGGCAGAATCTCATGTTCTGTCTCCTAAATATAAAACATTAAATGTTCAGGGTATCCTTTATTTTTCTCCTGCTTTTAAGTTTGTAATTCAAGCCAGATTAGCATGGTTTCCTCTTCTGTTTTATAGCCCCATCCTGGCCCCAAGCGAGCTCTCCTAATGCTCTCAGATGTTCCTCTAATGGATTACCTAGGCTGGAACTGGATACCCTTTCCTAATGGATTGCTAATAGCCTGTTTCTGGTTTTACAGGCTCCTTCAGTTAACTCGCAACAGCAGCTATCTCTGTGCATGCCTGCAGGCTGCCCACGAGCGCAGCTGTGTGCACACTCGTGGATGCGATGGCATGCAGGTCCTTGGCCATGCACATGCTCCCCCACACAGCCGGGGATGTCCCAGGTGACTTCAGGGAGCCCAACGCAGCTCATGCACCAGATCTACTCCTGCTCAGGGGTATCACCTGGATCAGAATCTCTCCATCATTGTTTCTAGCAGAGATGGCATGCGCTGAGCACTGGCGGGGTTGGTGCACAGGCGCAGGAATGTGGCAGTGCTCAGAGGTAGTTGTAGCACTGGCAGCCAAGGGAAGAAGGGAGGATTTCCCCTGGTGAGTTGCCAGCAATTTGCAGATGCCGTTGTGAAGTCTAATTGAACGCATTGGCCGTGCTGACAACACGAAATGTTAACGAACCGTGCATCTTCAGATTTGCAGAAAAAGGTCATGAGATGTTTAAAGCTAATAATGCGGTGGGGTTTTCTCCTTCATCTTCTGTTTTGGAAGCATTAGAGACGTGTTTGTAAGCATTTGCAAAGGCTGGAAACAGCTTTCTTTAGAACATCAAGGGGAGATCTTCATGCCATGCCGGGATGTTAGGTGGCCGTGAGCAGCGGTCTGTGCAAGGTCTGCTGTGTGGGTGGGTTTAAGGATATCTCCCCCAAGCAAACCAATGTTTTCTACCAAATGTATGACTCTCACAGGCTAACATAATGCACAAGTATGTCCTAATCCTACACATCACTGCCCATGGTGGGCAAGGGGAGGGAAGGAGCTGGGAAGGCAATTAGTGTGACCGCCTGCTGCAGCTGCATCCCCTTCGGGGTGGCAGCAATGTCACTTTGTGACACCACACTTCTTTGTGCCTGTTTGCATCCCCATGCTGCTTTGCCTGCATTTCCCCTCCTCGCCAGGCAGCCTTGGCAGGGAGGTCACCCTGACCCAGCGCCATTAAAGCTTCACGCCTGGTCGCTTTTACTGCGACACTTCTCTTCCTTCCCTTCCTGGCTGCAAAGTCAGTGATTAAAAAAGAGGGGAAAAAAAAAAAAAAAAAAAAAAAAGGAATCAATAGGAGGTAGGAGGGAGTGAAATGTTGAGGCTGGAATAGTGTCGCTTGCAGCTTGGTGTGGGACAGGCAGAGCAGAGATGCCACAGAGGTGGGAGTCCCATCTGCTGTAGTCCCTCTGCATTGGCCCCAGTGATAGGAGGAAGCTTTTGCATGGTAAATGCATCTGCAGCCTGAGCCGGGAGATTGGTGCTGAGTGCCCTGAGCATCCCAGCCCCATCCTCCTGTGGCTGCAAGCAAAGCGAGCTCTGACAGTTGTCGCTTGGCAGGAGGGGAAGACGCATCCGGAGACAGAGTCCCATTATTAACGAGATTACAGCTGTGCTTTCAAAGATGCTCTTTATTTTAAGCCAGAAGGGAGCCATTCAGCCTCATCTGGTGTGAGACAAGCCAAGCTGCGGAGGAGCCCTGCAATAACTCGTCCTCCCCAGCCAATAGCTGGGGCTGAGCTGTGTGCTGCAGTTTTTTTGGGGGGGTGACTGGAGGGACAATGGCTAAGACCCCACTGGGCTGCTCCACTGCCTGGCTGGCAGGGAGGAAGAGGCACAGGGGGAGGAGAGTCCTTTACTTTTCCCAACCTTTCAGTAATCGCTGAAGGAGAGAGAAAGTTTTGTCTGGGGTTAACCAAACTGATTCCCGCAGTGCCACAGGAGGAGACGTTTGGGGGCTCTTTTATTAGTAATGAATGTCAGACCTATATGATTTCCAGACAAAAGAGGGAAAACAAAACCTTTCTTTGCCCCTGCTGACATCGTTTCACAGGCAGCAGCAACTGTTTGCTGTGACCCAGCTCTCGGGGTTAACCCTGGTTTGGAGCAGGAGAAAACCCTTTCCAGGAGTCACAACGGAGAGCGGGAGGCATCGAGGAATGGAAAGTAGAGCTGCAAACACATTTTTGTGTGGGATGCAAAGAGACATCCAGTCCTCTCTTCTCCACCACCTTCCAGCACATCGCACCACCAAGCCCAGCTGCAGGGCAGGGAGGGCTGAGGTCCTCTCCTTTTGGAGACCATCCAGGCATCAGCCCTGCACGGCATCACCCTGTCCACCAGTAGTTGCTTCCCAGCTGCACAGAATGAAAATAGAGCTTGACTGGGGGCAGAACACACTGTGACCTTTTTACTGCCAGGGCACCTTGGCAGGACAGGCTACGGGAGCACAGGGGGAAATCACGACCTTAACCTCTGCTTTACTGTGTGGGTGGATACAGTGCCCTTTGAACTTGTGTTAGCCATGGGATGAGAGATGGACACTGTCCCAGGGATGGAGACCTGCAGAATGCCAGCCCATGCTGCCTTAGGCAAGCTATAGGCTGAATTATTGCTGAATTACTAGGGCTCAAGGGCTCTTTTTCATTTCTCTCTGGTGATTTTTTTGTTGTTGTTTTGGTGGGGTTTTTTGCAATGCTAATAGCTCTGCATTGCACTGGCTGCTGATCCCTCATTAATCTGGGCAGCGCTTTACAGCCAGCCAGAGTGACTTTTGGCAGGTGCACAAAGGCAGGCTGCAAAATGCGGACCCCTCCAGCCAGAAAAAAAAATTACCATGCACAGCCTTCCTCCAACTTTTGTCTCTGTGTGGCAGGGATGCGGATTAAGGAATTTCTCCCTCTCCCTTTGATGCTGTGTGCCCAACCATCCCTCCGTGTCCTCCCCAGTCTGTCCTCGCTGCCTCTCCCTTTCTGTTCCAGTTGGACCCTGTGTGTTTTCCCATCTGCTGCTGCTGCTGCATTTCTGTGCTGAGACACAGGCACCCGCTCATGGACTTTCTCGTCAACCATGACAAAGCTGTTCCCTCTCTGATATATCCCCTAGCTCAGAAATGCCTCTTGAAAACCCAAACTGCACTTCAAGACATCCTATGTAAGGAGGGAGATGGGTGCTGTACCTTCCCTTTTTTGCTGTCTAAATAGCTTAGGACAGCATCCTCTGAGATCCCACAAGGAGGATGCTTCATCCTGGATCTTGGGGAGCATCCCCATTGGGAGCATCCCCAAACATTCAGCTGCAGACCAGCTGCATCTGGGGGGCAGCACAGAAAGCAGGTGCTGAGGCCGTCCCTTCAGGTGCTGTGTGTGCAGCACTAGGTGCTAGGAGCCTGTCCCTGCTGGGCATCCTGATCCAGCTTGGGTTTGGTGCAGAGGAGCTCAAACCCCTTTCCTGCAAGACTGTCCCCTGGGAAGGGAGCAGCTAACCCTGGCCATAGGGATGAGAGGCAGCACAGGACTGGTTCTTTGCTCTTCAGCAGGCTGGAAAAGCAGTAAAGCCCAACACAGAGCCATACTGGGGTCCAAGGTCTTGCCTACCTCTGCTCCATGCAAGGCCTCTCCTTGAAGATGTTTCCCCTGTGCAGGCAGCCGCAGTCACGTCCTTTGCCCCAGCAGGACAATGACATTCTGTGATGACTAAAGCTGTGGCTTCTTTCATTTCCCCAGTGTCACCCAGCAGTGCCATGGCACAGCTCCAGATGCCTTTCCTGACACCAAACAGCAGGGCAGTGGGGGGACAGGGAACAGGCACCATGGCACGCTCTGATCTCTGAGACTGGCTGAGGCATTAGCAGTATCTGTGCTGGAGCAGCCTTAGGGCTGTGTGCACCAGAATGATGACCAGGCATTAAAGACAAATTCTGGCTGAATGATCCCAAATGCTGCACCCACTTCCAGCACTGAAGCCTACACCCCCTAAACCTGGCACCCTAATCAACTGCACTTGTGCCAGTGGGTCAGACCCTGGCTCAGTGCTTTTGCTCTTCCCTGCAGAACTCATGCCCCATGTGCAGGGATATGCAGGGCTCAGCATCCCTCTGCCCAGCCCAAAAAGTGCAGTGTTGAGACAGACACACATCTTTCTCCCTGCTCCCCTGTGGATTTGGTAACAACTTTGCACCTTGCAGGCGGCAGAAGGCCCTTTGCTCCAGATGTGCTGCAGATGTGGGGCTCCAAGCCACTGGGAGCAGCTGAGAGCACAGAGCCTGGCTTGCAGCAGGCTGCAGGCAGCACTCAGAGAGGAAACAGGGGCAGAAAGGCTTTTGCCCACAGTGAGAAAGCAAAGCATCCTTTTCTCTAGTGAGGAACTTAAGAGTGGCTGTATAAAAGCTGAGGGTGATATCTGTGTAACAGAAGGATTAAATCTGTGCTGGGATGTTGAACATGCTGTGCAGGTGAGATGGGAAGAGGGCTGATTGTTTCTCAAAATGGGTTCCTGCCTTTCTGATATCCCTGCAAGGAGCAGGGTAATGGTTTTGACCACGCCAGTCACTAGCCAGACAGTGCTGCCAAGGCACACATCCCTGGTAGGGACATTGTCCCCATGCATGCCAAGGTGCAGTGTCAGGACATCCTTGCCACATCAGCACACTGACTGTGCTGCATCCCAAAGGTGCAGCCCTTTTGGCTGTTCAGTTCTTTTCAGTTTTTGGGATGCAAACAAGAACCAGGCAGAAGTTTTCATCACTATCTTTCTGCTGCTGTTGAACCAAGTTCTTAATAAAATTCAGCTGTCAGTGTTACCCTGGGCAGTGGGATGCTGTGCTGGAGCCTTCTGCTCCTGGCAGCATCACCCAGTTTGCTGCTCTTTTCCGGAGCCTCAGCCACCATCTGCTCCCACACCCCAGATGTGGACCCTGGCTGAGTTCTGGGGCTCACTGGGCACAAAAGATGCTCTGGCGTCTTCCCTGAATAATGTCACAGAATCATAGAATCCTTAGAGTTGGAAGGAACATTTAAAGGTCATCTATTCCAACTCCCTGCAATAAGCAGGGACATCCACAGCTAGATCAGGCTGCCCAGACCTTGATCCAGCCTTGCCTTGAAATTCTCCAAGGATAGGGTATCAACCACATTCCAAGTAACTTGTTCCAGTGCCTCACCACCCTCACTGTAAAAGACTTTTTCCATATATCCAACCTAAATCTACCCATCCTTGAGCTTGATGTTTCTCTTTTTTCTGTAATCACAGACATTGCTGAAGAGTCAGTCTTCTTATTCCTGTAGCTCCCCTTCAGATATTGAAAGACTGCTCTCAGGTCTCCCGCAGCCTTCTCTTCTCCAGGCTCCACAGCCCCAGCTCTCTCAGCCTGTCCTCATAGGAGAGCTGTTCCATCCTTTGGATGATTTTTGTGACCCTCCTCTGGGTGTGCTCCAACAGGTCTATGTCTCTCCTGAGCTGAAGACTCCACATCTGGACGCAGATGTCCCTGCCCCCAGAGCTGCGCAGAGCCACTGGGACCACAGCGCTTGGCTTGAAGCCATCAGCAGGCTCAGAGGCCAAGCACCATGTCCCCCCTTTGCCTCCTGAGCAGATGGGCTATGTCAGTCCCTCATCCCCCCTGGACATGTTTATTATCAACATGTGTTGTGAGGGAAGGTGGTTCGTGTCAGCTGAGCGAGTGGGGAGGAGAAGGCTGCACAAAAGGGTGTCCATGTGGCCCCATGCTACTCCAAGACACAATTAGAATGGATGGGAAATGAAACCAGTGGGTTTTAATGATGAACCTCAAGGAAGGGTGCAAAGTGATGCACAGTGCTCTCCTGCAGCGGTCCCTTTGGAGTCCGCTGCAGCTTGGTGTTATCCCTGGCATGTTGTGTCAGCGCTGAGCTTTCCTCTGCTGTCAGTACTGTGTGTTTGCTCACCAGTGACCCTGCAGTGTGGATGCGTCCCTATCAGGGCATATCTCCAAGTGGATCAGATGTCCCCAGAAGGTCTGGACTAAGACTGGAGTTCAGCCACTACATCAGCAGCCACATGGCCAGGAGGACAGCAGAACCTCCAGTGGCCCAGGGAGTAGTGACAAAAAGACAAAGGGCATTTTTTTAGGAATGACTATTGGACATGAGTTTATCCTTGTGCAGCTGCCCAGCCAAAGGGCTGCAAGCCCAGGAGTGGGATTGCTGGCGATGTACTGGCAAGTGAGCCTCTCCTCAGTCCTGAAAGCATGTGCATACATGGACTGTCAGTGCCACAGCTGCTCTGCTCCCCACATCCCAGTGTCCGAGCAGAACTGCCCACACATTTACTAGTTTCTGGTGACCTCTAGAGGAAGTAACTCCACTCTGACTCTGCAGATCTGGGGACTCACTGCACCCTTGGCTTATCTGGAGCTGGAGCATCTCCCTGTGTGTCCCTGTGCTACACAGTGGTCATACCTCTGACCCAAACCACCCCAGAAAAACTTCCAGTCTGGTTTGGAGGATGCGTGGGGACATGTGGATATCAGGGTTAACTCTCTCCTATTTCCATTTACGCACAGCCAGCTTCAATCCCAGCCCTTTACCCCCTTGCTTTTACCCCCTTGCTTTGCCTTTTAGATGATATTTTCTCCCTATGGTGGTAAAAAAGGGACATAAACCAGTCTCTTTATCACCCTTTATCACCCAGCTAGGCTGGGCTAAACACATTGATCATCGCATACCTCCCACTGCCGGAGTTTCTCCTCTGGCTGCCTCCCATCCCCAGCAACCCTCTGCCTGATCCCCACCTGCCTGCAGGTAGAGCTGTCGGATGGGACATCACACACCATCACAGATGCCTATGCTGGCAAGGAGTACATCATCCAGGTGGCCGCCAAAGACAATGACATCGGCACGTGGAGCGACTGGAGCGTGGCTGTGCATGCCACCCCCTGGACGGAGGAGCCCAAGCAGCTCACCACGGAGGTTCAGATCACAGGTGAGACCATCACCCAGCACAAACACCCTGCACTCAGGGGTCTGGGTATGGAGGGGAGGGTGTGGCAGAGGAGGGACACAGCCCTTTACCATGTGCCTTCACATGCCTGTGGCCCTGTTGCTTGGTTGGAATGGCCCAGGAGGTGCTGACTCAGCACACCTAGCTCTGGCGTCTTCCTCTCTGGGGTGCTCCAAGTGCCACGACAGAGCTCTGGATTTATTATTATTTGCTGGAGTGCTGCCCCCCCACCATCTCCAGCTCTACCTCCCCTCCACACCTCCAACCCCGCACAATGGCTCGGAGTGATGCCAATTAGAAATAAAAGCCACCAAGTTAACAAGCCTCTGTTTCTAGGAAGGAGCTGGGACCGTGTCCAAATGCACGTTATCAGCCCTTGGCTTCCCAGAAGGATGGGAGCGTACCCCGCGCCGGTTCCCCTGACTGGCACCAGCTGTGGGGTGGCTGGGAAGCACTGGGGAACACTCATTGCCAGGCACTCTGCAACCCTCTGGGTCTGCTGTTAGAGAACAGAAAGTCCCATAGACCACACTGTCTCCATTCTCATCATCTTGTCCATCCAGCTTGGCCCCAGTGTAGCACGGTTGGGCAGTGTGGCGATGGGATGCTTCCCTATTCCTGCGGGAAACATCCTAGGGTGCCCCAGCTCCTCTCACCACCCACTCTCCCTCCCTGCAGAGACGACGAGCACCAGCACTTCCTCTTTCATGCCGCCCCCCACCACCAAGATCTGCGACAAGGGGGCCGGAGTGGGCAGTGGGGCCGTGGCAGTGTGTTGGACAGCTGGACTGGTCTTGGCTGCCTATGGTGTCCTCTTTATTTAGTGAGTATGCCCCGAATGGGGGGCATGGGAGATGGGGTTGGGTGCTGGAAGGGCATGAAGAGCTCAGGGTCTCTAGCATGGTTGGGAAGGAGACGCTGACCGGCCTGTGGGTGACGGCTGTTGAGTAGGAGACATTTGGGTTTGCTTGCAGTTCTTTGTCAATAAACCCAACATGGCTGCTTTTCCAAATTGGGCGTTCTGGTGAAGATAGCTGGAAATGGTTTTTCAGACACTTTCTGCAAGGCTTGCAAAGGATTTGAGCTTAGATGCTCATGTTCAGCAGAGATGGGGCATAAAGGATGTGCCACCCACCAGGAGGTGCACCAAACAGCTTCTCATATAGTGAAGGAGAATGTTGAAAGGTGCTTACAGTGAAAGCGGGGTTGGTCTCTTTTCACCAGTGACAGGTGACAGGATGAGGGGAAATGGACTCAAGCTGTGCCAGGGGAGGTTTAGGATATCTGGATATCTGGAAAAACTTGTTTATAGAGGGGTTTGTTAAGCACTGGACTAGGTTCCCCAAGGAGGTTGTTGAGTCACCATCCCTGGATATGTTGCAAAACCGTTTGGATGTGGTGCTCAGGGACGTGGTTTAGTGGTTGATTTTTAGAGTTAGGGCAGTATGGTTAGATTGTGGTTGGACTTGACGATCTTGAGAGTCTTTTCCAACCTGAGCAGTTCTATGATTCTGTGATTCTGCATGACCCATGGCAGTTCCCATGGTCCTTTCCCGCTGGGTGCATCACTCCCATGTGTGATATTAGTGTTGGCAATGGGAGAGGTGGTGCCATGCAGACAGCGGTGGGAGGGCAGGGTCATTTGGGAGGAAGAGGTGGAAGCGATGGCTTTGTGTGCTCAGGTTCTGAGGAGGTGTGCATTTCTTCCTGGGGAAAAAGCCTTATTCAGCTCAGTGTATCCCCAGAGCTATGTCAGTAGCTAGACTCTCCTGCTAGCTGGCAGGAGGATGAGTGACCCTTCTCTTCCTCATCACAGATCCCCATCTGTCGCAGCCCAGCGGAGACAACCTCCCACAGCCACCGCCACCGCCACCACCACACTCCCTCCGCACCCCGCCCGTTTTGAGTCTCTTTATCTCTTCGATTTTGCACACGTTGAGGACGTATCACGCTTCTCGCCATCGCTGCGGAGGAGGACAGAGCCACCATCCCCCCTCCAGGGGGATTTGCCCCAAAAAACCTCACCGAGAGCCCAGAGCGAGGACACGCACTTGTCCCCGTGTCGCCCACTCCGTCCCCACTCAGCAAGGCGCAACGAGCCCGGGCACCGTGCCGCAGCCCCGGATCCCGCGGGCCAGCCCCGCCATCGCTCATACAGCTAACCCGCCACGCCAAAGACGTGCCAGCGCCGCGCCGCCACGCCACCGGGACGCGGGTGACAGAGAGCGTGATGGCGCCTCGGAAGAGGGGACGGGAAACGGGGACAGGGACGGAGGGATGCTCTCAGCCCGCGGCCAAAGGGGGCACCCCGAGGACCGGACTCACTCCCCCCTGAGCTCTTGACGGCGTGGAAAAGTTGGAGGGGTGCAGGATGAGGGCTCGGTCCCCTCCGAGGGGATGGTGGAGGGATGAACTGGTGGCTTTCAGGAGTGCAATGGGGATTCGGGAGCTGGCTCGGTTTTCATGGGGATAAAAGGGGATCAAAACAGCGACAAAAGCCTAGGCTCCCCCCAGCAGCCCCTTGCAGAGCATCGCGGAGCCTGCCCCTCCAGCCAGCACCCAGCAGCACCCAGAGGAGCCTTCACCACCCCGTCCCCACGCCCCCACACTCTTTCAACCATGTTGGATACAGGGAATCGCCTCCATCAACATCTTTGTCTTACTCTTCAGCAAAATAAGAATAGCTTTGCCGTCCCCTTAGAGCTGGAGCCCCGCAGACCTGTCCCCCACTGTCCCTGGCTGTCCCAGTCCAACTCTGCTCTCCTCCTTGTCCCACCCCAGGCCCTGTTTTGTAAAGACAGCTCCTCTTGTCCCCGCCCGAACCCGAGCGCAGTATTTAATACCGTACGTCCTAGTATTCCAACTGTTGACATGCTGTATTTGAATTTTTTATAGATGTATATATATTAAAAAAAAAAAAAAGAAACAAAAAAAAGAAAGGAGGGAAGAAAAAAAATAAAAGCCCACACAGACACACGCACACACACACGCGCGCACCAGGAGAGACGGTCTTCATTAAATGATCATTTCATGACCACTGGCAGCTCTGGGCGTTATTTCCCCTCCGGACGGGTGAGTTCAGCTGTGTGCACAAAACCTGGCTTTCAGAGCACCTCGAGAAGGTGTAAGGATGGTGGTGGGGTGCCCACCCCTGGAAACCTATGGATGGCTGTCAGCACCCCATGTGGCATCCACGCTGTGGTGGAGAAGTAGCTGGCTGCTACTTGTACCCATTCATGGGTGGTGTGTGCCCAAGCTCTGGCTGCATTCTGGTACCTCCTAAGGAGGTGGGAGGACACAGCTGCGGGCATCTCTAGAGGCAGGAGATGACACAGTCCCAATTAATGCACTTTCCTTGTCTGATTAATAATTTGACATCAGAAAGATGGCAATGGCCCAGATGCTTTGAATTAAATTTCCATGTGACAGTGCTGACAGGGACTGTTTGTGGGGGCAGCGTCCATGGATAGCTTGGACTGAGGAGCAAGATGCAGTGCAATGGGGTCCACTCCTCCATTTCCCCAGCGTGTGCCCCAGTTTCCTGCCAGGGCAGTGGATGCTGGGCACGTGTTCATATGCACATGGAACACAGGCAGCTGGTCCCACATCTGCGAACACCAGCAATCCCTTTGCCCTCTTGTTTTTCCAGGTCTGCGGGGGAGGGATGGGAAGGAAGCAGGCACACGGGAGCAGCCTGTGTGCTGCCCTCATCTGGCCTTGCCTTTGCCTGATGCTGGGCCTCATGCCTTCCGAAAAGGGATGGATGGATGGATGGATGGATGGATGGATGGATGGATGGATGGATGGATGGATGGATGGATGGATGGATGGAGTTAACATGACCACAGCCCAGGGTTTTCACAGTCTTGAAGGCAGCACCAAGTAAGCCACCAGCTCCTACCAGGTTCTCACTGTGATTTTTGCTGTGCTGAGGCTTTACCAGAGGAGAGCTCAGCCCCACGCAGCCCTGCCTCCTGCTCAGACAGCACTGCCCTGCATGCTGGCTTGGTTCACTGGTTAATGTCCCATTACCAGACAACATGCCTCCATCATTTATTAATGTTTCATTAGTGTTAAAAACATCTGGTAATTAATTATGCACTAATTATGGATTCACAGCATTAAAAGCCAGGGTAATCAACCATAGCAGATGGCTCTCAGGGCAGGGGGAAGAAGCATCTCTTGGCAGAGAAGAAAATGCCAGGCCCAGCCTTTGCCTGGGGGAAGTATCCCAGACAGACTGCCTTCATCTCCACCAGGCTCTCCCAGTCCATGCTAAGGCTGACTAGGAACCAGCCACAGGCACGTCGGCTCAGGCCTTTAAACAGAGAGGAAAACAGCCCCTCTCCAGCCATTTTAGAAACCAAAGGAGCGGTATTCCTGTACACAGGGATAATGGAGAGCGGTGGCTTTTGCGCCCAGTCCCAGGCACCCTCCATCACCTGGAGTCCCGCTGCCGGCTGCAGGAAGCTGTTTGTCAGCCCCTCCACCGTGCCTGTCTGCATCAAGCAGCAGTCCATAAAGCAAGGGGTGTTGTAAAAGCCCACTCACAGGGTGCCCCAGCGATATTGCCTACAGATGTGCAGAGATGTTTCTAACTCGGGAAGGTCCCCAGGGAGCATCCCTGCCAAGCAGAAAATCCATCCACTTAGCAGTATAAATCCATACAGGAAGAAAGAGGGAATTGCTGTGCTCAGAGAGCCCTGTGCATCGTATAACGTGAAATTTAATACATTAGCCAGGCAGAATGGGTCCCCACATCTTCCCAGCACATATGTGGCAGTAAATCCCACCTTAGGTGTTGCTTTCGGCTGTGGCTGATGTGAGAGCAGCTTTTCACTGCACTCCCCAGGCAGGCAGGCTCAGGAGCTATTTCCTGGCTGCAAGGCCATGTAAGAAGCAGAACACTGCCTCACTCAAGGGATGGGCTTAGCAGCCAACATATGGCTTCAGAGGGGTACCACGCTTTGGTGGATGGAGGAGGAGCAGCAGGCATGGTGGTTTGTGTTCAGGCTCTTGCAGAGCATCAGTCCCCCGATTAAATGATAATGTAGAGGGGTAAAAAGCAGAAAGCACACCAAGACAGCTTCACAGACAGACCTGGGCATGCATGTGTCCTGTCAAACTGGCTGCAATGCAAGGTGGGATCTGCCAAGCCAGCTGGCACAGGAGAGCTGCTGCTCTTTGGGGCAGGCATTGACCTGGTCTCCAAAGGGCAAACGTCACAGCAAGAGGTAGGGAAAGAAGCATGAGCAGCAGCAGGAGCTGGAGGAGAGGTGGTGCTTGTGGTGAGAGGGTGAAGAGCAGCACCTACAAGTGGCAAAAAAGCAAACTGATTCAATGTGATTTTGGGGAGGCTTGGTCCCCAACATGCAACAGTCCCAAGTCCAGCAACGTGCAAGATCCTACCCAAAACCATGGGGCATATTTTTAAAATCTGCCTGCTGTTCCTGTGCCAACAGAGATACAGTGCCGGATGCCCTTGGCAGGTTGCAGCCCTCCTTCCAGGACTTTTCTCCCAGTGGCTCAGGAACAAGGTTCTGCTGCCAGGAGAGGCTTCTGCTCACTGCTGGTGATGCAGGAATGAGTTTGGGTGGTTCAGCTACCACTTCACAAAGAAGCAGATGGAGATGCAGTTAGTAGCCGTAGGGGTAAAGAGATCCTACCTGGGCACCCTCACAATGATGCAAGGCAAAGATTTGTAGCAGCAGGAGGTGACAATCACAGCAAGTTGTGAGTGACAGCCTTGGAATGTCTGTTTTTGTTGGCTTCAGATCGGGACTTCAGGACTTGATATCTCTCCAAAAGAGGATATCTGTTGTCTGAAGAGCCTCAAAGGCACTCCTCTTCCTCATCTCCATCCTGAACAGAGCAGGGTCTGCCCTGGCACTGTGTTTCTGGTCCCCCAGCAACTTGTTCTCCACTTCCATGCCCTCTCTTCCCCTTCAGGCCAGTCCTGACACCTCCTCATCCCAAAAGGCAGCACAAATGGGCAGCATCCACTTCCTGCTGCCCCACATAATCTCCCTGCCTGCTTTCAGTCTGTCCCAGTGCCCTGATCAGGGTGACCTCCAGGATACATCTGCACACCCCAAAGCCTCCCCACATAAGAGCACAGCAGCCGGACCCAGCTTGAGTGGCTCAGCTGCAGCATGCAGACCAGACCACACCAGCGTCCCCTAATAAGCAATTGACTCTTTTTCTCCCCTCCCTTTCAAGAAAAAGCCAAGCATTAATTTGGCTTCTGCCACTCTGTTTATCTAATAGCATCTCTGATTGATTGTCTTATTTATAACCCAGATCCGGTGTCTGGGCTGCTTGCAGAGACAGGGATGATTGATGGGAAGAAGACAGCCGGGAGAGGACTTAATGGAGCTGTGTGGCTGAGCAGCAGAGCAGTGGCTTAGGCATGAAATGCAAGCATCTCCCAGAAGTCTGGGCTCCTTTTCTCCTCCTGCACACGGTTCTCAGGGAAGATGCTAGGTGCTGGGAGAGAACACTGTGGCCAGGGATGGTGCTCAGGTCTCCTCCAGCAGCGTGGACAAGAATGGGCCAAGGGGACACAGCAACTTGTGCTGCTCACTGGATTCTTGGGCCAATCTGAACACATTCCAGGCCTCTGTCCCACCACCAAGAGCAGCTGTCCCCTCTGCAGGATTAGCACATGGCTGACATCTTCAGGTCTCCAAGATGATGTTCAGCTTTGATCTGAGCCAGAGCAAAACCCTCATCTTGTTATAAAGTTCAGCTTAGGAAAAAAAAGAAAAGAAAAAGAAAAAACAACAACCACCATATTGATTCAGTCAAAATATTTCACGGTTGTTTAACAGTCTTTATTTTATCTCTGATTGTAACAGATAATCTAATACAACCCTAGAGGAAAGCCAAACACAGAGTTCTTTCATGATGAGGGATCCCATCAGCCAATTTTGACGTGGCCAAGCCCCACCACTTTCCTTGTTTTTTGTTTTTCTTCCTTTCTTTTCACATCTGAAATTTGAGCAAAACCAAAGCGACTTCACGAACATTCTTATTTGAGGAGAGCAAAGGAAACCAATTTGAGAATGAGTCTCTTGTCCACTGACATTTGGCACATCAGCATTCACACCACCAACACCAGGTAGCCTCTACTCAGTGCCTTTTGGTAGAGATCTGCCACTTTGGAGATAAAACCTCATGGAAAGTCCTCCATGCCATCCAACACAAGGAGAGTGGTGCACATTCCCTTTGGGATCACCTCACCCTCTGGCTGAGGGGGTAGGAGGGGTCCAAGGTGGGGTGATCTGTGCAGGATGTTCGAAGAGGCCATGACAGAGGGGCCCCTGAGCAGAGGGAGAGGAAGCAGCCTTTGATGTAGAATCTCTCCTTTTGCAAACACAATGAGTTGCAGAGGAGTTTTATAAACATGGCTATTGTTGCTCCATCCCTTTGGTGGGAACAGATGGTCCAAGCGCTCAGTTTGGCCCCCCTCTCTTTCCCTCACCCTCCACCCCCATTAATAAAACCCCAGCAAGTCCAGCACCGCTAAGGTTTTCCCAAGGGGGATCAATAAATAAATGTAATAACAACAAAGGGGCCCATGCAGACGAGATTCTGTTACAAAGAGGCCTCGGCCCCCCTCCTCCTTTCCGGGTGAGAGACATTGCGCACAGACACTCCAGTTAGTTCGGGGAGAGGTTGCTCCATCCCCACTGTCTGCAAGGTCTTGATGAGCTGAGCAATATCTGGAAGTCAGGATGACAACTCTCATGCCACCTTGCAGCCTAGACCATGGGATGCTGATGGTATGTGGCTCCTAACTCCCCATAGGCATCTTCTTCCCTTTCAAAAGATATCTGATCACAATCTGGGGAAAGGCTTAGCCACCAACCCTGGGTATATGGCAGGCAGATGTCCTCTTCTTTTAAGGTTTCCTGGCTAAATGGTTGCTCTTTTTCCAGCTTGATCACAGTAAGTACAGATCTCTGAGGAATCAGCATTCAGATTCTACTTCAGCTCAGTTTCTGTCTTGTTGCCTGATGCTGGAGGATGAGGCTGTTTTCTGACCAGAGAAAAAGAAGTGGTGACTGCCACTTCCCTTGGTGGCATAGTGAGATTTTAGGCAGAGCTCAGGAACAGCAGTTTGAAGGGATTAAAACCAGACAGAGCAATTTGCAGATGGAAATCACTGAATTTCACCGTGTAGAAATCACCAAAATCCACAGTGCTACCTGTGGGGCTGGAAAGGAGCTTCTCCAGGAAGATCATCAGGATTTGAACATGGCCAACAGCATCTCACTGGGCTCTGAATATTATACTCCTGCTCAAACACTCCATCAGGTGGGTATCAAATGGGTTTTCCTTTGGCAAAGGATGAAACCCATTCTGTTAGAATTCTCCATAGACTTGTCTGCTGGGGAAGAGGCTCAGCTTGGAGCAATCCCAAAGGCACAGACCAATGGGCACTGCCCACGCCTTGGCAGTGTGCAGGAGGGGCTGAGACGAGGGCTTGGTTCCACTGCCCCAGATATATCCCTGCTCCAGATAGGCTGCAGACAGCCATTGCACCACCTCCTCTTTGACTTCCATTGCCCGGATGTGGCGGAATGTTGTTTTTATCTTTGGAGAACTCCTGCAGCTGGGGGTCAAATGGACAAAACATGTCTCATGCACATCCCCCTACAGCCCCTGGCCTCGCTCCCCCTTTGAGCTGCCCTGGGATTCCTCCCCTCCCAGCCCCTCACTCATAAAAAAATTGAAACTCTTGATATCATCTCCCATAAATGCGGATTTCAGGCCCCGTCAGTCACCAGACACGTCCCACAATCTGTGTTGGCTGCAGACAGCTGGAGGGGCTTGTGGAGGACCAGAATGACTTCACACCACCTCCCACGGACTGGGGTTACCCAGAGGGTTTGTTGCAGAGAGGGAAGTGCTCAGATCTTTTCCCACCTCACCGCCCCATCCGCTGCCACCACACTATGCCCAGTGCACGTCAGGATGGGAACTGGTCCAAGGATGGTCCAGGCACCATCCTGACGCACTCAGGACATGGATGTTGTCCCCATGAATACAAGCAAGACAGCTGGCCCAAGCTGCGGTGCCGGTGAGGTTTATGAGGGCTGACCCCTCACACTGAGCGCCTGGGGCAGGATAAATCCCGCTCCGCCTTGGAGTGCAGGTGCACGGGGCTGACGGAGAGGGGAAGGGCCTGCAGATGCACGGGGGACCCTGCAAGGGGGAGCGATGCGGTGCTTCAAGTCCGTCCCTGAGAATAGTCCTTCCCATCTGCTGAGCAGTGGGAGCAAGGTTGGGGGCACCAGGACAACTGAGAGATGGGGAGGACGCAGCACGTACTGGGAGCTCGTCACAGCTGGGGGAAGCAGCCCTGCTCTGCAGGGATGGGATGGAGCCGTCCGATACCGAAAGATGTCTCTAGGGATGTCTGCTCCAGAGCAGGGACCTACACTGGAGCCCACTGCATTGCTCTGTGGGTGCACTTGGCCCAGGGAGTCAAAAGACCTGCACCATGCTGGTACGTAGGTTGCTCTAAAAGTAATGCCTCTTACTATTCCCACGGAAATTACAAGAGAAACAGAAAACACAATAGCACTACTTGATAGAGCAAATTCTCAGCTACAAAATGCTATTTTTCAACACGGTCACCACCATTGGCCAATTTGCACTGACGAACTGATTGTAACACTCTTCATTTCATGGTATGACAGCTGTGCTTGGCCATCTGGAAAGTGGTTTGTCTTTCACTTTGCTGTCACCACTGCTGAAACACATCACTGTGCTAAAATCCACTGTTCGGTCTCCATAAATGTTCAGCAAGCATCAGTAAATGTCAGTGGGTGCCAGTTTTTTCCATAGAGAGGAATTCAATGGCACACCTTTGCTTCATGTACACTTCCATGTCAGCGTGTCTCAGTGTTTGAGAAACTATTGAGATCTGCACTGAGAAAGATGCCTGAAAGCAGATACAGCCCACAGTCCTGCCAGCATCACCTCAGGCAGTGTGTTTGGCCATGCTGGGACATGGGATTATTGAGTACAGGATGGAGAGCTCTGTAAGAGCAATCGGGATGTCAGGTCACATCCCACCTCCCATTTCATGTAGTGCTAAGGAGCCAAGCAGGGGAGAGAAAGACTTTCTCCAAGTGAATTATAATCATGTTTTGTTGTTCTGTTGTTTTTTTTTAATAACACAAAGCAGTTGGCTGAGCTTAATGGTGGATAAATACCCAGCACACAGCACCTAGCTGATGACAAGTGTGAGCCCAGCGCTGGATTCTTTGAAGTCAGCGCATCTTCATGCTCTCAGCAGTTTTGGGGCTCAAACCCTCTGTGCATGCCTTCTGCCACCACGTGGATAATTTATGGCCTTGGTAGGCTATCCAGAAACTTCTCTGTGCACCGCCAGCATCAGCCCAGTCCAGCTGGTCAGGTCATGTTTGCTTCCCATGGAGCATGGTATTGCATGAACCAGCTCCAGAAGAAAATGTTTTTCTTGACGTTCAAATCACATTCATGGACCCTCAGCTGCAAGATGGCATCGTTTCTCAAGGTACACCCTCTAGTGCATGCCACCTACCCTGCCCCCCAGCAAGCCACTGACTGACAAATGTGCGCACACTTTAATTACAGCACTGCAAAACCTCCTCATGCTGTTTCGTTGGATAGCTCATCTATTTGAGGAGCTGGAGCGGCACTTACTCAGCTTAGCAGCACAAGTCTCTGGATTTTCAGGCCTTTAATATTCACTCTGATCTGTTCATAAGTTATTCATAGGGTGTGGGAAATGCTTCACAAGAGAACTCGCTCCAAATTGCGAGCACTTCTGAGGCATCTTGCAATCTGCTTGTGCAGAAAAAGGAGGGAAAATAATAAATAAATGATTATTTACAAATTATTTACTTGTCTCCACTAATTTCCATGCTGTTTACCTGGCAGCAGTCTGAAGTCAGGAACAATTAGAAAAGACTCTCCTCGCATATCAGTGGCTGGAAGTTGTGCCACACAGGGGAGAAGAAAGCCGATGCAGCAGACGAGCAAGGAGGAGCTGGTTTTGGCTGCCATTAATGGCCATCAGGTGTAGTCTTGCTTGTCTCCACACTCCGGAAGGGGCCGATATGGACAAAGCCTCCTCCTGCCATCATCTGCTCAGCCAGCAGACCTGTCTCCAAAGTGTCCTTATTTGCATGTCATCTGTACAGGCAGCCAACAGCCCCCTGACATAGCTCACTGCAATGGACGTCCGCCAGAATCTGTCCACAGGAGGCAACAGCAGTAATCTAGGAATGTCTTCATTGCTCCAGTTCATCATGACACATGGAGTCAATTCAGAGCCTTAAAGCATATTGAGAGTCATGAGGGTCACTGGGATCTGCAGAAGATGGCCAGGTCTTGCTAGAAGGCAACTCTTTGCTCCATGGGGGTCATGAATTTTTGGGGAACACTGTGAAGAAGGTCTCTGGCATGAGCTGTGCAGCAGAACTTGACAGGATGAGAAGCCTGGCTCATTCTGGTGTCACCAGTGGGGGGAAATCATGTACATAGCCCATGTGTCACCCCAAAAAGCATAGGGGAGTTACCTTGGGGCAAAGCCATCCCAGCAGGCAAGGGCTACCCATGCCAGGCAATGGAATGAACCTATTCTCCTCTCAAAGAGCATACTTCCATCTCCATCTCCCACAATAAAACAGAGTGAAGAGGGATGAGGAGCAGCAACCTTAATGTGTAGGTGTTTGTTAGGGAAGGAAATGGGAGGAGACAATCTGGCAGTGTTGGGACAGTCAGGCAGGCTGGGGACTACTCATACTCAGCTGGGTTGACATATCCTGCAGATCTCCCCACACTTCATTCCTGTTCTGCTGCTTAGGGTTTATCAATTCCCTCTAGCTGATCCAGTATCCTTACAGGCCAGTCCTGGAGCACTCTGTGCAGAGGTAGCTCTGGAAGGAGACTCAGGATGCCTGTAGGATGGTGAGGGGTGTGCAGACCAGGAAATGATGGCTGAAGCTTGAGCTTGGACTGCTGCTGAGAGACGACAAAGCATAAAGCTTGGGTGATGATTTAACCAATGTGCTATGAACCCATGCTGCAGAATGATGACCCACAGGAAGCAGAATGACACAGTGTCAAAAGGACTGATTAGATGCACAGACAGGGGAGATAGAAGTCAGATTATCCAGCCCTGCAGTATCCAGGCTGCAGTCCACTGTCAGGTCAATGGGCATGCAGCAATGCTGGAGCTGGTAGAAACATGGGTAACAAGTCCAGCTGCAAACACCTGGATTTGCAGCCCCTCTTGTCATTGACTTGAGGAAACAATGCAGCTGAGAGGCAAAAGGAAAGAAAGATGTGGAAATGCCTGTAGGCCCCTTGGCCAGCACGTGGATCCAGCAGAGAGGGATTTGCACCTGGCTGGGAGCTGGCAGCAGTTTACTCGTTCACACCAGCCTGCTGATCTCCCTCCATAGCCCCCCAGAGCCCAGCTCTCTGGTGTGAGATGAACACTGAGCAAATACCCCTTTTTTTCCTGCCACAATAACCCTCTTTAACTTTTCAACTTATCACCTGCACAGAGGTTTATAACATTTTCAAGCTAATGGCGTCTCCAGTAATGATACTGCAGATGTACAAGCTGCATCCTGGGATGAATAAATTATAGGAGGCAGAGTAAATTGCAATGGGAAGGACAGCAGCTGCAGGATGGAAACAGATGGCTCGCTGCGCGTCACAGCTTGCTCTCAGTGCAGGGTATGTTCCCAGGGATGGCCTTTTCCTGGTGGCCCTGACAACCACCTGTGCACACCTGAGGCTGCAGGTCCCCGAAGCAGCAGCAAAAGCTCCAGCCAATGCTGAGCTGCATTGAGTGCTGCTGCATGGCTGGGTGGTGGGGTGGCTCAAAACTGCCTCTGTCCCAGAACTGCTGCCCTTGTGCATCCCAAAGGACCACTGGGGCTGAGTTTCGTCCTTCTGCTCTGCTCTGCTCCAGTATTGCCAGTGTGATACCCTCAGCCCCAGTGGCTGGGCTGGTGCTGGCGAGTCTGGCAATTCACCCCACAGCTTGGTGTTGCCCAGAATCATCAGTTCCCTGCAAAGTTCTGGAGAGCAGCAAGATGTTGCCAGGTTGTAGTGCTTTCTTCCCTCTTCTGCATTCCACCAGCCGAATCCTTCTGCAAAGCCACCATGCTAAATGCTGACCAGTGTGTCAGTATTAGTGCTCCAAAGCAGTTTCCAGTGTGTCTTGGCTGACATACTGGTTGCACTACAGTTTTCTGCATGTCTCCATGTTAGGTTGCACTCAGTGACTCACAGAGAAAGAAGCTGGGCATCTCTAGAGATAAAAACAAGCTATGCCCTAAAGAAAAAACTTGAAGTCTGTTCCTCTTTATGACCTTAGGGGGCCCAGCCTCAGCATGGCAAAGAACTGTCTGCTTGGACTTCTACAGCAATCAGGGGTGGACTGAAGGAGCGGATGATAGCTCCTGCACCTGTCCCCATCCAGGAAAGGAACCTCTAGCATGTCCTTGGCTAGAGTCATCTTTATGCTGGACAGTCAAGCAGAGCTAGATCCACACTGATCACTTCCCAGCAACCAAAGTGCACTTCCTTCCCTGGGACTGCAGGAACCCAGCCACCTTCAGCAAAAACACCAAGCACCAGTGCCAGCAGGGTTTGCTCCTTTCCAGGCGTCCCCAGATGCTGCCTGAGCTCACACTAGAGGCAGAAGATGCACAAGGAGATGCTCTCTATGTCTGCCCCAGTCACCCATGAGGTCCCATCCAGGCTCCTTGGATGCTCTCCAGCTGCAAAGCCAGGGCACACGCAAGAGATGTTTCCAAGTCCTGGGAACATGGGATGCAGTTTCATCAGGGCTGCAAGATTAGGGTAAGCACAACTCTGGGAGGGGATGGGGTCACCTTTTCCTTTGTCTGAAGAAAGTTTTACTGCACTCCATGACACCGTCTCACTCCGCTTTCTTTCACAGTTTCACTGCCTCATTCCAGAGTGATTGCACAGGCAAACGTGTCCAAAAGCAGATGGATCCGCTAAGCATTTCTTTGTTGCACATTATCTCATACAGTTTGGGTGTAATAAAACTTCTAGGCAGAACAAATCTTCAAGCTTGTGCCGTGCCTTATTTTTAGCTGCGAAGTATGTCTGTTTTAGAGCTCCTAATCCCTGGCTTGGTTGTAATTTATGGAGCAAGCTCTTGGCACAGTTAGGCCAGAAGATTTGCAGTAAAACTTTTATAAGTTGCAGAGATGAATCCCATGGACTCTTGCAGTCTCAGGAGACTCTCCTCCAGAAGTGTGTTTTGCTGAGCACTCCCTTGGTGTGGGAGTACGCTCAAGCAAGAAAGCGTCAGATGGCTGAGAATAAATTGTCCTCACTATCGTCACAATCTGCAAATTGCCTGGGAGGACAAATCGGAGGAGTCCACAGCTTTCCTGGCCTCACACATGCCGGAGATAGACATGAAAGCCCCCACTCAGCAGCCTCAGGTCTGGGCCCTTTACCTGGTGCATGGAAGGACTGAGGGTTGAACTGTGTTATCAGGCTGTGCCAGGTGGTGAGGTGCCTGAGCAGGAGAGTGGTAACTTGTAAGCACCACACCAGCTTTCCTGGAATTAGTGGGCTGACTGCTTGCTCAGTACTGAAGGGAAGCCTGTGTGTACATGGCCTTGAAGCTTTTATAAGGGAAAAGACTGGGGCTTAGGTACAGGAGCACAAGCAAATGTCTTTTCCCTCACTGCTTTGGGCTTCCACAAGGTAGGAGTTTTCAGGATGGAGCACTATGTTCTGCTTTGCTGGAGCCAAGGAGCTGAGAAAAGTCCAGGCATGAAGAAGGGGAGAGGGATCATGCCATGGGAACCACCAGCAGCCTCTTCCAGATCCCAGCCAAAACACACACCCACAGCTGTGTCCCCAACTCACACATCCAATTCTTGCCTGCAGCATCAGTCCTGGCTTCTTTGAAGCTTCCTGAAGCTGGCAGCTCCCCATGCTCCACCCCTGAGGTGCGTGCCTTCGGTCCAACAGCTGGAAGTCGCTGTGGGGTTGCTGCAGCAGGGACTCTGGTGATTCACCATCTGTGCACCACGCTGTGCCAGGGTGATGCTCTGTTTGCTGTGGTGCTTAGATTCATGCAGCCCCAAGCCCTTCATATTCACGAGTACTTTTTCTGAAGAGAATAAATGCATCCAGGAAATGTAACGGAAAGAAGGTCAGATGTAGAGAGGAGATATTGCAATTCTACCTAACTTTATAACGTGAACAGGTACTAAGGCTATCTGGGTAGACTCTCCCTATGCTTCAAGGATGGAGCAACCCTGATGTAAGAGGTATCCTTGGGATGGGACAGCTTGCTGGTGCCACTGTGTGCTGTTGTAGGGGATAGGATGGGTCTTTCTCAAATGTCTCCATGTTGTTTAGTCAAGGATAAAGCTGAACTTAATTTCTTTGCACTTTTTCAGATACTCTTTGGCAAATGCAGATGCAGAGAGCAGAGTTTGTCCTATCACAGCCCATTGGGAGCTGAGTGCTGGGCTGGGAAGTGAGTGCCTGAGGCATCCTACTCACATAGCCTTGCTCTCATCCTGGCCCTCTCCCAGAGATGTCCCAGTGCCCATTGAAGGTCTTCCCCAGGGAAGAATGCCTGGTGCTGCCTGGAAAAGATGGAAAATTGCCCTCTGCATTTCTGTCTAGTATTCACAGTGAGGGATGATAGCCAGATTAGTAGCAGGGTCCTGCATAAACCATCCCCTCTGCATTCATCCCCTGTGTGCCAGCTGGTACAGCCTCCATCCCCAGCCCTTGTGGGAGCAAAGTCAGTCTCCCATCACACAGGAGAGCCTCTGGTTCCCATGTCATCCCCTCCCTGACCCAGTGAGGTGATGGCACAGACACACTGCTCAGGGATCCCCAAAGAGATATAGGCAGCAGTGCTCTACAGGCTGTGATGCAGTCAGCAGGACAGCTGCTAGAAATACAAAGCCAGGGTGCCTGCTAGAAGTGCAGCCTTTCGGAGATGGAGAAAACAGGGCAGTTCAGACTGTAGATCTTCACCTTCTCTGTTCTCTGCACAGCTTTAACACTCCACTGTGGCACGGAGGAGTCCTGCCTGCCCTTGCAGGATGTGCAGCAGTTTGCAGAAGCTGGCTGCAGCGTGCAAGCCCTGCTCTGCTCTGCTGCAGTGCTGGCAGCGGTCTGCACTGCCATCGCATGGTTGTGCTGCTGGCTAGGTGCTGCGGGGCTGCTATCGGGCTGCGTGGCTTTGGGGCAGCTGTGGGGAGGGGGAGTCTGCAGCTTCCACATCAGTCAGCAGCACCTGCATCGATGGGTCATGGTCCTGTCCTGGCACACATCTCTCAGCAGCACCAGCATTCTCAGCAGAAACAAACTCCTCACAGATAATGTGCACCCACGGATTTTGGCTGTGCTGCAGGACGGTTGTAAAGCCTGCATTACATCTCTGAACACTGATGCATCTATGAATATGTGCCACCCAACTGCTTTCCTCTACCTGGAAATTGCAGCAGGTACTCTGCGTTGGATCAGCGCACTTTGTCTCTCCATAAGGAAAGAGTGGTTTCTGTAGGGAACATATCTCCCCTTCTTCCACATGAACCACATCAACTTCTCCTCCTGATTCCAAGAACCAGACCAGTTTCCAGCAGCCAGCTGGAAACCAATCAGACAGTAAATCCCAGGGACTTATTGGTGACACTTTTTACGGCATAAATCCCTCATTTCAGTTTACTGGCCTCCTCATCTTTCCCGTGCTCTGTGCTCACAATCACCTGCTCGTGCTCTTGTGAATGGCACCCTCAGTCAAGATGCTGCTTAATATATCCAGTTGTGCTCAGGAAAACTGCTCTAGGTGCACAGTTTGTCCTCCTGTTGTACAGGTGCTTTGGTACCAACAGTACTTCAGGTGCCCCCAAGCTGTCTGTGCTTTCCCAGTGATCCTAAATGGTCCAAGCAGAAAATATGATGTCTGCCTCTGAATCACAACTTGCTGATGCCCACAGACAACTGTTCCTCTGACGGCAGGGCACTAAACTATTCTGAGCATATCCTACAGACCTGGAGAACAAGGAACCTGTGCTTCTTTCTAAATGATGAGCCCAGGTGTAGGCATCAGCTTTTTCTTGTGTCTCACCTAAGTCTCCCTTGCTGTTCTACAGCTGTTCTGGTGAAGGGGATGGCTGTCACTTCCCGCCATTTACATACAGGTGGGTGCTCTTCATCCATACCTGGCCCTGCTGAAGGGGTGCTTGTTGTTTTTTACCTGGTCCTCATCTCCTCTGCTACCTCTCAGCTCAACATCCATAATTTTCTGTGGGCAGATGCTCTGTATCATACTCCTCCCTTCGTCCCAGGCGTCCTGTTCTGCTTGAAGCACTGCTCTGGGCTGCTCAGAAGCACTGATTGAGCTGGATACTTCTCCTTTTTCCAGATAAAAATCTGCTGCCTAAAGCACTATCCTGAAAAAAATCAAAGTGTGGAAGGAGTTTGAATGGCAACGGAGTGTCGTTTGGCCCCGCTTTGGAAATCTCCGTCTCAGAAGTCTGCCTCATGATGCCCCCTCAGCTAACGGGGCAGCATGTGGTCCCTCTCCTAGCCTCAGTCACAGTCCTTGGGACATGCTGTCAAACACCATGTGGGGTTGCAGGAAGGACAGCTGTCAGTGTGCCAGCACTGAAGATATCAGCATGATCCCAGGACCCCGCATGGAAACGTCTCAAAGGGAGCTCAAAGAGGCTTTGTTGGGCAGTGAATGCCACTTTTTCTTGGACCTCTGGCTTTGCCTCCAATAGCCTGCAGGCAGCATCAGGATGAGGAACCAGCAGCTTCAGACACCCAAAGGGGTGAGCTGAGGCAAATGGGTTTATTTAGCCCAGAGAAAAGGGAGTTCAGGAGAGAACTGCCTAAAATTACTGCAAAGGAAGTTGTAGAGATGTTCAGGTTAGTTTCTTCTCCCAAGCAATGAGCAACAGAAGGAGAGGAAATGGCCTCAGGTTGCCTCAGGAGGGATTTAGGTTGGATATTAGGAAAAATTCTTCACTGAAGGAGTTGTGAAGCATTGGAACAGGCTGCCTGTGGAAATAGCCAAGTTCCCATCCTGAGAGGTATTTAAAAGATGCGTAGATGTGGTGCTTAGGGACATGGGGTAATGGTGGATTTGGTAGGTTATCTGTCAGATTTGATGACGTTAAAGGTTTTTTCTTTTTCAACCTAAGTGATTCTATTATTCTATTATTCTGTTCATCTTCTTTATATTTTCTCTGCTCCAAGCATAGCTATGCTGTTTTTTGCTTTGGTTGATTCCCTTCCCTTCCTTTCCCTTCCTTTCCCTTCCTTTCCCTTCCTTTCCCTTCCTTTCCCTTCCTTTCCCTTCCTTCCCTTCCCTTCCCTTCCCTTCCCTTCCCTTCCCTTCCCTTCCCTTCCCTTCCCTTCCCTTCCCTTCCCTTCCCTTCCCTTCCCTTCCCTTCCCTTCCCTTCCCTTCCCTTCCCTTCCCTTCCCTTCCCTTCCCTTCCCTTCCCTTCCCTTCCCTTCCCTTCCCTTCCCTTCCCTTCCCTTCCCTTCCCTTCCCTTCCCTTCCCTTCCCTTCCCTTCCCTTCCCTTCCCTTCCCTTCCCGTCCCCCACTCCCCCGCCCATCCTCCCCTCCCCTCCCCTTCCTTCCATGTCCTGCCCTTGCCTTCCCTGCCCTTGCCCTTGCCTTTTTTCCTTCCTTGGCTTTTGAGAGTGTTCTTTTCCTGGAAGAAAATCAAGTTTACGGAACTGCTGTAGCAAAGCAGCAGATGGACGGGCCGCTACCGGCAGAGGGCAGCCGCAGCCCGAGCTCGCAGCCGGGAAAGCCGCCGGTTCGTCGGGCACCGCGGGGGCTGCTCCTGCTCCCATCGCCTGGGCCCCCTGAGCACCTCCGGGTCCACTGCCCCATGCCCATCGCCGAGGTCAGTCCCCGTCTTTCAGCAATGCCACGATGCCAAGGGGTGCAGCAGGATGAAGGGTATTCACAGCATCACGGCATGCAGAGTGGCTCTGCAAGGGATTAACCCAGAGTGTAGCTGGGCAGGAGGTTGTTGGCTGGATGGTGGCACTCAAAGAGCTGTCGTCAATGGCTCAGTGTCCAAATGGAGAACAGAGACAAGTGGCATCTCTCAGAGGTCCATATAGGAACCAGCGCTGTCTTTGTTGGTGACCCAGACAGAGGTACTGAGTGCATCTTCAGCAAGTTTGTGGATAACATCGAGCTGTGTGGTGAGTCCAACATCCCTGAGAGAGGGGATGGACAGACTCGAGCAGCTAGGCCATGCAAAGCTTATACAGTTCAACAAGGCCAAATGCAAGGAGCTGCACTTGTGTAGGGGCAGTCAGTATAGGGTGGGAGGTGAATGGTTGGAGAGCAGCACTGACTCAGAACGACCTGGGTGTGATGTTTGATGGAAAACTCAATGTGAGCCAGCAGTGTAGTCCAGAAATCCAACTGTATCCTGTGCTGCATGAAATAGATTGTGAATAACAGGGTGAGAGAGGTGACTGTCCTCCTCCACTTCATGAGGACCCACCTGCAGTAATGCATCTATCTCTGGGGCTCACAGTACAAGAAGGACATGGACCTGTTGGAGTGAGTCCAGAGGAAGGCCATTGGATTGATTAGAGGGTAGAGCAGCCCTGCTGTGAAGATGGGCTGAGGGAGCTGAACTTGCTCAGCGTGGAGAAAAGAAGGCTCTGGGGAGACCTCGTTGCAGCCTTCCAGTACCTAAAGGGGGCTTAAGGTACTGGAAATACGGGGAGGTACTCTTTGTGAAGGATTGCAGTGATTGGTCAAGGGTTAACAACTTTAAACAAAAATGAAGGAGACTTAGATCAGACATTAGGAAGAATTTTTTTCCTGCAACGGTGGTGAGGCACTGACACGGGCTGCCCAGAGAAGCTGTGGGTGCTTCATCACTGGAGGTGTTCAAGGCCAGGTTCAATGGGACCCTGGACAACCTGATCTAGTCGGTGGCAACCCTGCCCAGGACAGTAGGGTTGGGACTACATAACCTTTAAGGTCCATTCCAACCATAGCTGTTCTTTGGTTCTATTGAAAGTCCCTAATGGCATTTGGAACTAGCCCATAAAACATTGCCTGGAAAGGAGAAACTCCCTGGTCTCCTTCTCTCTTTATTCTGTCTGTTTTATTTCATTTCTCTTCAGTCTCTTTTTGCAAAATTAAGCAGGATCTTC
The DNA here is from genome assembly GCA_037305975.1 of Chrysolophus pictus. NCBI lineage: Eukaryota > Metazoa > Chordata > Aves > Galliformes > Phasianidae > Chrysolophus > Chrysolophus pictus. The sequence continues at coordinate 71,333,760 of CM074614.1, read as the reverse complement.
AAGGGAAGATCAAGGATGGATGAGCAGTGCCCTGGTACAGCAGGTACTGGGGAGCCCCTAATAAATCACAGCATCTATGGGCCTATGAGGGCAAACTGCATTTTAGGGTGCATGGAACATAGTCAGTTAATCAAAAGAAGTGATTCTCTCACTATATCTAGTGTTGATGTGGGCTCACCTTGAATGTTGCAATCAATTTTCTCCATGTTAAGGTCTTTGGAATGATGTTAAGGTCTTTGAAATTTTTCAAAGGAGGGCAGCAATGCTTGTAAACCAGCTGGAAGGCGGGAGAGGCTAAGGACACCTAGGTTTGAAGAAAAGGAGACTGAGGTGTAACCTCATAGCTGGCTGCAACTTCCTGAGGGAAAATGGAGAGGGAGGGGGTGGTCCCTTCTCCCTGGGAACCAATGCCATGATACAGGTGAATGGCCACAAAGTGGCATCAGGGAGGTTCATAATGGACATCAGGAAAAATGTATTTACTGCGAGGGTAGCCAAACACTTAAAAAAGGTATTCTAGAGAAGTGGTTGATGTTCCTACCCACCAGTGTTGAAGAGACATTTAGATAATGCCCTCAATAACATGCTTTAATTTTGGCTAGCCCTGAAGTGGTTAGGCAGTTGGACTTGATATTTCTAAGTCCCTGACAACTATTCTATTCTATTCTATTCTATTCTATTCTATTCTATTCTATTCTATTCTATTCTATTCTATTCTATTCTATTCTATTCTACTCTACTCTACTCTACTCTACTCTATTCTATTCTAGAATAAGAATTAGCAAAGAATTAGCAGAGCTGGCTGAGAGGCACAGAAGAAGTATCCCTTGCCAGAGAACGCAATTGTCCCAGGAACAGCAGAATCCCTTTGACTGTGCTGATTTTGCTTGGGAAATTGAGAGTTATTTTGCCAAATGACTAAGGAATAGGGACACAAGTGATGGGTTTAAATTATCTATGGGTTTAAATTATCAAAAGCCAACTTGTAGTCATTGGTGTCTTTGGGAAGCGGCTAAATCTCATCCCTGGGCAGGAATCTCTTGGGGTAGCTGTGTGTACAGCATCCAGCCACCAGGGCCCAGTATGGGGGAGATGCTGCCAGAAGCGAAATCCAGCCTGCACAACAGGAGGGAGGAGAGGTGGAGTCCAGCAGCGTCCAGGCATTACGGTCAGCCTTTCTGGAAGGAAACATTCAAGTTTTCCTTTGGAAATAATTTCTCATGTTCCACTTCGGTTGTTGCTCGCTATCTCACACTATAAATACCATTTCTTCAGCAAGTCAAAATCAAATATTGCCATGTTCCTTCACTGAGCTCTTCCCTGGACATTCTTTTGATGGAAAACACAAAGGCCAGTAGGCCAAAACTGAACAAAACTAACATCGATCTCTAGAAACCCTTCTTCCACGCTGTTCTCTGTGCCCTACACAGATTTTTCCATCCCAGTGGCCAATGCATGGGCACACAGCCTTCAGCAAAACACGAGATGAAGGAAGAATAAAGGGGAAGGAGCTGGAGGCTGTGCAATGGAAGAGAACTGCCAAATCACCATGGATTGTAGGCACTGGCTTGGCTCCCCCTCTTTATTGTCTTGATGGCGCTTTTCCCCTGTAATAGCCAGGCAGCCCAGTGAGCCACATGGCTCTACTTGTGAGAAGGGATGAGGAGCCCTCCAAGTGCTGGCAAGTTTGCTCTCATGTCCCCAGGTTTCTGGTTGTTGTTTCTGCCCCGACATCCCTCCATGCCAGCCCAGCCCTTGCTGCTGCCGATCAAGCCCTGGCAAAGGGCAGCCCCTATAAATAGCAGAGTGCACAGTATCTCTTCTCTCTGCCACCCCTCTTCAGCTGTGAGCTTGCCTCCAGTTTGCAGCATGGAACGTTTGGCATGCTGCCGTGCACAGCAGTGGGAGCAGCTGAGTCTGCTGGAGGAAAGAGCCAGGTTTATTTTATTGTCATCCTTACAGCAGCTGTGATGTTCTCTCCAGGACGACAGCAGCAGGGCTGAAGGTGGAACTGCTGCTCATGAGCTGTGGGAACCTGCATGCTTCTTCCCTTGGCTGGTGGAGGTAGATGAAGTGAAAATTCTGGAGTAATAGGACAGCTCTGGAAACAAAGCAGAATGCTCGTTGCAGTTCTGCAGAATAGAGGTGAAGAGATGATGAGGAAGATGTGGAGTTACAGGAAAGAAGCAGACAGACTCTTTAGCAGGGTCTCTTGTGATAGGATAACGAAAAACGGTTTCAAGCTTAAAAAGGGTAGATTTAGGTTAGATACAAGGAAAAAGTCTTTTACAGTGAGGGTGGTAAGGCACTGGAACAGGTTGCATAGAGCGGTGGTGGATGTCATGTTGCTGGAGACTTTTAAGGTCAGGCTGGATCAGAATATGAGCAACCTGATCTAGCTGTGCATGTCTCTATCTATTGCAGATGAGTTTGACTAAATGACCTTTAAATGTCCTCTCCAACTGTAAGGATTCTATGATTCTATGTGACCTTGCTAAGAAATCCATGTGCCAGTGTGGATAAAATATGGAGTGGCACCAGGCTGGGCATCTGCCAGCAGTCTCTCCTTGCGTGGTGTGGCTGGCCACAGCTGGGACAAGACAAGCTGCTAACAGACAGGATGAGCTTTGCATGGCATGGATCATCCTGCCATCCTGTTCCAGTTGCAGGACAACAAGATGAATCGGAGCAGAGCAGAGCTGGCAGGGTGGGAGCTGTGCAGCACCACTTGGGGTTTTTGCTGCCTCATTTCAGCAGTGCAAGCAGCCCGAGCTGTGACCATAATAAATAAAGTGACAGCCAGCGAGCAGAGCTCTCTGGTTTCCTGTACACTCCAGGCTGGCCAGGGTAAACACAGCAAGCCTGCACTTTGAGCAGGGCCATGCCCAGTGCACGTCAGCCAGAGCCTGGCCATACCAGGCGAGCATGAGCAGCTTTCCCTTGCCTTGCCCAGCCCATCAGGAACCCATGGCTTTGGGACACCAAGAACAGCCATTGGGACTGGGCTTGGGGGCAAGAATTGCAGTGCACAGACATCATGGGGTTACACCACAGCATTCACATGCATTCATCTCCTACCCTTATCTCCCTTCAGGCAGAATTCCGGTGATCACAAATGCATCTGGTGATAGCTGAGGACCAGTGTCCCGTCCCTTGCCACCGTGATGCAGCAGCTCTACTGTGGCTTTACATATCTTGCTTTGAGTTTAGTCTGAAGTCTGGGAGGGAGAGCACTGTATAGCCCAGAAGGCTGGGGGAGGGGAGAATGGGGGGGGGGGTGTCCTGCGTGAGTTTGTGATACGGTAATGTAAGACCCAGCCATTCTGTTCATGTGCCTAAGTCCTGACCTGCCTAGACAAGAGCTGGCAGTTTCCCCTCTGGGCTGGGACTGGCTTTGTCTTCTCAGAAGTGAGAGAGGAAAGAAGAAGCCCACAGTCCCCAGATTTGGCCTTTCTGGGGTGCTGAGTGGGTGACCCATTGCTGAAGCAGGACGGAGCAGCCAGTCGGGGATGTGGGATGTGGGATGCATGCAGTCTGAGCCTGAGGATGGAGCAGGGCAGAAGCTGCGGTGTCAGAGCTGCAGGCTTTGCCTGCCTCGCTCAGTGTGTGCCACAGCAGCCCTGTCCCAAGGGCCCTGGGGTTTCTTTGCCAGGTTTCCCAGCCCCAGTGAGAACTCCGCTGTCCAAGCAGACCCCACTCTGCACTCACCAAAGCTGCCCCTTCCTCCCTCAACATTTCAGTCTCTCCTTATGGCTCTGCATGCTGCTGGTGCCCCAGCAAGCCCCATGGCCCTGTGTCCCAGTACTCCACTGTGGAGAGTCTGTCTGCACTGTTTACCCCATGACCCCTCAACATCAATCCCCGTTTTGCCTTCCCAACATCACTTCTGGCAGAGCTGGGGGATTCCCCAGATCTGCAGTGCAGATGGGCTCTCCAGCTCTGCAGCAGCAGAGAAAGCATTGCATGGCTTCCTGCCAGTGCCGGCGCCAAGCAGCCCAGCTCCCAGCTCCCAGCACCCCACAAAGCACAAGGGAAAGCCCAGGGTCTGCTCCCAGGAGTGAAACACTGCCAAATGCTTATTGCCACCCACCCTAAGGAGGTGATCCTGCAGGCTGCAGCTCATGAGCATTGCAGGGAATGGGAGCAGAGTAGCATTGTGGAGTTGGAAGGAGAAAGCAAGAAGTTGAATGGAGGGAAAATCTCCCTGCCCAGGAGCAGCTCCTCCTATATTCCCAGGCACCCAAAATTCCCATGAACAGATGTGAGCAAAGCACCTGAGAGGCCACAGGGACAGCTCAGGGAGGGACATCCCCAGCTCTGGCATGGCCCCAGCGTTCTGTGGCACAGGCAGGGCAGATGTGGCCACATGTGGCCAGCGTTGCAGCCCAGGCCACAAGCAGATGTGCCAAGCTGCAACATTCCTCGGGCAGTTTGGGCACATAGTCTCAACCACAGCTGAGCACATGCCCACATCGTGGAGCCTGTGTGCGTGCTGGGCTGGGCACATTCACCCTACTGCTCCCAAAGTCCCCATTTTAGACTGGGGAAACCACTGCGTTTACAAAGAGCTGCAAAAACCATGCTTCTCCCAGCCGTGAGGAAGAACCAAAGGGAAGGGACCCCTCATTCTCCAGCACTACCACCCTGGGGGACAGCTCAGTTTGCCCCTCGGATAGTGCTCATTGAATTCCTTAACACCTCATATCCCAATCATTACATTTATTAATACCCCGGGGCAGGAGGCAGAGGAGGCTGCATACAGGGAGGGGTTTCCCTGTGGGTTACACCACTTCCCCAGAGCACTGCTTGCACCAGCACTGCTGCGGCAATGGCAGCGTGCACAGCCTCGGGGCACTCAGTTATTGTAGGGTTGTACAAGAGGGTTGGCCCAAAGGAAAACACCAGTTTGTTACTGCGGGATTACATGGGAGGTAAGATGACTCATGGGCTTGTTATCGTGGGGTTGCAGAGCACAAGCAGGTAGCAGGGTGCTATTGAGTGGTTGCAGAGGAATGCAATGATGCGGGCAAGGAACGTTTTGTTACTACAGGGTTGCAGAGTTGGGCTGTGATGCAAACACACCTTGCTTATGCCAGGTACTCTGCAGAGCACTCTGTTATTATAAGATAACTGGAGTTGTGCTGCGTGGATGCTGCATCCACCCAGGCACATGGCCCTTATCTCTGCACCAAGCTCTCTGCCTGGGCATATGGAAGTGCTTGGTCTGCAAGGGGCTCCCATAGCTGCAGCTTTGCTGACCTCAGCTGGGGTCTTCAGCCCATCCTGGGAGACCCCAGATTGTGCATTGCCCCAGTACCAGGGGAGAAGTCCCAGTGGGTTTTCACTGGATGGTTTCCCGCTGCACAATTTCATCATGGTTACTCCTCCTGCAAATATTTACTCTAATGAAAAAAAAAAAAAAAACCAACCCAACAAATTCCAAGGGAATGCAGGGAGGGCAATGAAGAGGTGATGCTTTTTAGAAAAGAAGAATGCAAAAGTACTGAAGGACATGAGGAGGAAAGAGGCTTTTTTTATTATTATTCACAGCTGAGGGACACAAGCCTGAGGGCCAGATTTCACCTTACCAGTTAACAAGCCATAACCCCTCTAACACCAAAACCCCAAAGAAATGACAATCCCAGGAGCAGGGAAACTGAGGCACGGGCAAGACCTGCATCACCCCTTGCTAGGATGCTGGGGGGCTGCAGCTCCTTATCCCAGCGGGACCCTGACCAACGCAAGCCGTGAGCCCTACGGGACGGGCTGGGCGAACCAAGTGCCCCGGGGACAACGGGAGCCCGATGTGCGTCGCAGGGGCCGCGCACTGTGCTGATGCAGCCGTGCACCGGTGGGGTGCGGAGCCGCGGGAGCCGGTGCCGGTGCCGGGCGCGGCTCGCAGACAGGAAGCGTCCCGGAGCGGCGGCGGCAGATTGGCAGCGCCCTGCTCCAATTGAGCGGCGGCGGGCCCGCACCGCCCGCGTTGCCTCCCCAGCCAGCCCCGAGCGGGCTCCCCTCCGACGGTGCAGCTCCGTGGTCCCGTTGCCGGGCCCGGCCCGGCTCGCTCAGCACCATGGACACATAGCCTGGGAGGCGCGGAGGAAGGTAGGAGCAGCCCCGCTTCTCCTGTTCGTGACTCCCCGCCGCCGCGGTGAGGAGCGCCCGGTTGCGGGCAGTGCCGGCGCCGCGCAGGCAGGCAGGAGGCTTAGCCCCGTGTTTTGCTGCTTGCCCCGAAGCTCGGGGAAAGGTAGCTCCTCGCTCAGTCCTTGGAGAAGCCCCTCGCTTTCCCTGCCTGCGGGTACCCGGTGCTGCTGCCCTTCTGGGCTCAGCGCCCGCCTTGAGATGCTTGGGGGTGGGAAGAAGTCCCGGGGTGGAAGTTTTGAACCCCTTCCCCATCATCTGCTCAGAGTTCCCCCTCTGAGCTCCGGGGAGAGTTTTCTCGAGAAAGGTTTGAACAATACCAGGCAAAGTGCCCTCACCCCTGCGGAGCCACAGGTCTCTCTGGCAGGGCCCTCTCTTCTCCTGGGGGGTCTGGGGAGGGAAAAGCTGTTCTTAATTACGAGAGGCGCGGAAAGAGCTGCTTTCTCATGCACAGGCAATAGAAAGGCTCAGCCTGCCTTGTCCCTCCTTGCCCTTGGCTGGCTCAATCACGGCTTCTCGGTCCCCTGCAAATGCCCAGCTCTGGTGCTGCTTGTGTCACCTTCCCTGGCTGTGTCAACTCCTGGGGCCCCTCTTGACTTCTGCCAGCAGTCTGTGAAAGGGGCAGAGTTTTGCTTGGACTTCACTGCCAGAACTGCCAGACCCTTCTGTGATGATGCTTTACTTTAATTGGATCTCCACAAGGAGAAACCCAAAGCTGCAACAATTCAGGGACATGCCGCTGTGCCCCCAGACAACAGTGTGGATGGCATAGCTGCTGCAGTGCGGGGCGGCCCGGTGAGTGCCAGCAGGTACCTGCTCCTGCAGGCTGCAGCTACGTCTGGTGTTGGCTGGAGGAGGAGGTGGGGTGTTTGCACTCCGTCTGTGTTTATCCGAGGGCAGGTCACGGTGTGGTTACGCTTGGGGCTGCACGGAGCCTATGGCATTTCAGCTTCACGTGGAGCTGTGAGCTGGCGGAGCTCCTCCTTGGGCCAGGGCTGGTATGATACATGGCCACCTTGTCTGGGGTACTGTGCACTGTGTTCTCCATCAACCCAGGTCAGAGAGGAGCAGGATTTGTCTTCCTCTTGTTTGCAAGCTGCTGCAGTCTGCTGAGAGCCTCACGGGGCAGGGAAAACATGATCCTGTCTGATAAGCCACTTTTTCCTTGTCCTAGAGAAGCAGTCTGGCTGTCACAGCGGCGGGGGGAGGAGGATGCTTGGCCGGGTGCAGGCCCTGTTTATGAAGGATGAATGAATGACTCACTGCGTCGCGAGCCTCCCCGTTGTATTCAGCCTGGAAGCGGCACCGCTTTCCTTTTGCAACTGCCAGGTTTAACAGGAGCTGCTGAGCTGGGTGGGCACCCGGAACCCACCCTGTGTCCCCCTGTCTGCAGGTACCTACTGCCACCTGGCCCTGCCCTCTGTGCCACCTCACTTGGACCCTGAGTAGGGAAACCCACGCAGCTGGGAACAGCATGTGGCATCCTCATCTGCCAGGAGCTTTCTTTTCAAACCCCTCCTTTCTGCTCCAAGATGTGTTCAAAGGCAACTCCAAGGCTCTTCCTGCTCACACAGGACTAAATCTCCCTCTGTTTTCCTGCCTGAGTATATTCCTGGAGAGTTTATTCCCATGTGGCTTTCTGCCAACATTGTGCTTTTAGTTCAAGACCTCTTCTCCCTCTCCGGTGTTTACCCTGCTTTATTTATAGCATCTTCGTTATTTTATATGGTTAAGTGAGCCAAGAGATCCTTGTCTCCTTGTGCTGGATCAGCTCTGGGTTGCCTTCATTTCATCCTCCATTCTCCATCTCCATCACTGGCTTGCACTATCCATCCTCAACCATGCAACAGCCCAGAAGGCTCCTGCTGTGGCCATGGTCCCTTTGCAAGGCGGGTTCCACTGTTTGCAAAATGGTCATTCTTACATTGGCAGAACTTTGGAATTCAGGTGAACATTTTTCCTGTGGATGAGGTGTCTGAATGCCCAGAGCAGTGGGCTATGAGCATCATGTTGGAGATGTGTGCTGTGGGTTGGGGCAGTGTGTCTAGAGCCTGGCAATATGCCTGTATGTGTAGTGTGCTTTCATGTGGGCACATGAGGCTGTCCCCTTCCTGCAGGCTTTGCTGTGAAGGAAAACCCTTTGCGAGATGCTTCCTGAGGGAAGGGTAGGTGCCAGCCAGCTCATGGCTCTGCTTTCCTCCTGTACAGCATCACTAGGGAAATTTGGCACCTTTCTGCCTTCATTTCTTCTCTTCTTGTTCAGTCATGGGATGTGGTGGCTCTACACATGCCAAAGCCACAGCCAAGGACAGAGAACATCTTGGATGGGAGCTCTCCCCTGGGGCAGTGAAATGGGGCCTTCTTTGGCATTTGGAATGCTGATGCAAAACCAGCATCAGGAATTAGCCCCGGGGTGACTTGCTGGGATGTTTAGAGAGTTTTTGGTTTTGTTAATTGTTCCTGTGATTAAGAAAGCATCTCATGTGTGAGAATCACCAAGTCTCTCCTGCTTTAAAGTGACCCTGTTGTCCCAGTTCCTACCAGCAGATCTCCATGATGCTTTTCTCTGGTACATCCTCCTGCCAGGCTATGAAGGTGGAAAAGGGTGATGATGTCTTAGAGTCATGGTTTACTTGTCTTCCCTAAGAGTCACATTCCAGTGGACCGTTTCCATGGAAAAAGAGAAATTCCTTTAGAAATTAGAAGCAGGTTTGCTGTGTCAGAGATCAGCTTATTAATGGGAATTATCTCTCGAGTCTGGCAGGTTCCCAGGTCTCTGAGTCACCCCGTCATTGAGGCAGCCCTGGCATGGCCTCAGGATGGGGTGAGCTTCAGGTTCCATTGGGCTGTCCCAGCACCCACAGTGTGTGTCAGCAGGAGGATGGATGGATGAATGAGGAAGGATGGAGGCTGAGGTGCAATTTCACCTTTCCTTCAGGCTGTGAGTCTGAGAAATGGGGGAAAAAATGGGAAAACACCTCCTCATTTCTGCTGATCTGTTATTTGGGTAGGGAAGGCTTGGGATAAGAAAGGCAAGGAATTGAGCTGTGCTTTAAGACCTGATTCACCTCCGTCCCAGCAGGATTCTGTGCTGTGGTCACATCTGACCAGCGGAGCCTGGACGGTGGCCAGCAGGGATCAGTCATTGCTGAAAAAGCTTACAAGGGATTTTAGAAGGGTTTGCTGGAGGGTCTGGCTGGGGAGAGGCCACATCTGTTCATACACATTTTCTGAAGATGCATGTGGAGATGGCAGCCGGGCTGGATGGACCTCTGGTGAGAGCTGGTGTGAGTGGATATGATGCTGAGCTTTGCGGGGGGTGACAGGTAGGGTCGTGCACTGAACCTGTGGGAAAACGTGGTTGGGGAGGAGAGATTAAAAATGACGAATCCTTGGGTTTCCACTGGGCTGTAGACACTGGGGAGGTTCGTGCAGACCTTGCTGTGGACAACGCGGTGGTTGTGGCAGTGGGCAGGAGGGTTGGATGTGAGGAGAAGGGCTGATGCTGACAGTGTTTGGTGGGGTTTTGGAATCCACTCCAGGACTCCCCAGAGGCTGCCGGGCTCTGGTGCTCTCCTCTCAATATGGAGAGGGCAGAAATAGAAACAGCATAATAAAAATGGTTACGGCCCCGCAGAGATTTCCTTATAGGGAGGGGTGGAAAAGTTTAGGGCTCCTTCATCTAATGAAATCCTGATGGTGGAAAGAAGGTCGTTTGGGCATTTTCTATTTTACCCAAGCTCTTTAAGTGAAAACAAGGGATACCAAGCCTGGTGTACAGAATGATGCTGGAGACATACTAAGGGGCAGGGGCAGAGAAGCCACGAGCGGGCAGAGCTCCCCATACGCCACACCAGCAGTGCTGGCTTAGCCCATGGATCTCAACCCATTTTGGGGATGCTGCATAGCATCCTGCGGGCAGCCCCAAGTGCCTGGTTTTTGCACAGGGGTTTGGTTTTGCCTGCAGAGCACTTAAGAAACAGTGTCCCCATGCAGGGCATGTCCCTGTGCCCAGAGGGTTGGCACAGTCGTGCTGGTTCAGCTGTTTCCTTCGCCTTCCTTTGCTTTTACCAGCCATTTCCTTTGGGACTCCATTCTGGTCAGATCAATCCCTGGAGCTGGGACCTCACCAACTCCAATTTGATGAAGGTCAGTGCCTCTTGAATTCAGTGATGCCATGAAAGGAGTGAGTCAGACCTTGCCTTCCTGCAAAGGCAGCTAGAAAAAACAAAAAGGTGGCAGGGGGCTGCTGCATGGGGCAGCTGGAGCGTCACCCTGTGTCATGTCAAATTGCAACAGTGGAGCTGCAGTGCAGAAATCTGTGCTGAAATGGCCCTGCAAACATCCCCCGGGGCTGGCCCAGCTGCCATGTCCGTGTTTTGCTTTGCGAAAGCCACTGTCACGCACGGCGCCTGGGCCAGCTGGCGTCTCACCATACTTTCGTGCAGAGCTGGGACAGACCCTGAGCCCCTGGGGAAGTACACAGGAGTCTGTCCTTCGCTTTCCATGAGTTTTGCCCAAGGCCCTATGTCTTAGGAGGAGCTGGTGGGATGAACCAGCTCTTGCTCCATCGCCCTCTTGCAAGGGCCAACATTGAAACCCAGAGGGTTTGGCCACCCTCGGGCTGCTTTTGACTTTTAGCTCCTGTGAGGTTCCCAGGAGGCTGCTTCACAGCTCCCCTGAGGCCGCTCTGCCCCATCACAGCTTTGAGTTTTGCAGTCTTGCAGCTGGAGCGTGACAGCACTGGGGAAGCATCCTTTTCCCCTTGGCCATCCCTCATGTTCTTTTCATCTCCTCCAGCCAGAGTAATGCCTGTTGTCCTTGCACCCATGGCATTCAAAAGCAACATGGGTGCATAGGGCTGTCCGTGTGCAGCATTGCACCTTCCTGGGGCTCCCTGTAGCACAAGGAACAGGATGCAGCCCCTCGCAGCAGTGCCAGGTGTGAACTCCAGAGGGGATGTGTTCCTGGAGCACCCTCTTGACGCTGGCTGCAAACTCCTCCTTGCTCCCCCCCTGGAGGCTGCATACAGACACTGAGATCCCTGCAACTCTGACTGTTCCAGGAATGCCATGCAGTACTCTGAGGTTTGGCTCCCAAGCAACCTAGGATTCTGGGCTGGGATGGAGACCTTCAAATAACTGCTAATGTTTATGCTGTGCCTGGGATGTAAGGATGAAAGGCATAAGGATGAAGGATGTGAGCAAGGCAAGGTCTGTGGATCTATTTTCACCTCTAAGATGCAGCTGGGACAGTGCTGGGACATTGTCTCCAGGCAGTGTCCCTCTGAGATGTGTCACTAGTGGGCTGACACAGGCTGGAGCCAACGTTAGCACCAAGCAGCTCCAGGACCAGACTCTGCTGGCTGTACATTTGCTTCCTCCAGTGCCTGGAAAGATCCCTGAGAGTTATTTTCCTTGGTGTTGCAGGGTGGGCAGCAAATGCCTCTCTCCATCCTTTGCCTCAACAAGGGAGGGTAGAGGGGAGATCAAGGAAACTTGTGCAGCCAGCTCTATGAATTTCCAATTAACAGCTCGCCTGTAGTGAGCCTCACCACCACGAGAGAGGTTAATGCACCTAATGCTTGGAGAAACGATCCATTTTTCTTAGTAATTTAATAGCGTGGGCAGTCTACTGGCTGACAGAGATCCAGCAGTCAGCACTGAGGAGCCTGTGTGCCGGGCTGCAGCCCGTAACCACCTTCCCTGTGCGAAGGAGGAATGCTGACCTAATAGAAAAGACATTTAAACAGAAGTTTTAAAGAGCAGCACGGGTCGGACTGGGGTGCAAAGCTGCTGGCTGCAACAGAATCTGTCTGTGCATCAGCACAGTGCAGCAAGGGGACGTCCCTACCGGGAGCACCAGCGGCCGCCCACCGGGTTACATTGGGCAGCTGCTTCGTTTGTAGGGGAAAAAGTGAAAAAAAAGGCAGTTTTTGGGAGGCCGGCACACGCTGTGAATTGAGGCTGGGTTCAGCGCCCGGCTTGGGCTCTTGCCAGGCTGGAAAAGCCATGGCGTTTCATTCTGACATTTTCCAAATGAGACGTTTTGATTTTATTTTATTCCCCACCCCAAGGTAATGTTTGGAAGCCAAATTTAGCTCGATTTAATTCGAACCATTTTAAAAAAGTAAAACCGCTGAAAACTAAACAAGGCCTATCATTTAGAACAAAATGTTTTGGTTTTCATTTTCCTTTTGGCACGAAAGTTCAAATGTGTTCTGTTGGTTTTTTGTTTTTTTTTTTTTCCATTCTCCTCTTGACCCACAAACCATTTTTTAAAAAATTTTTTTTTCCACTCCTGGTTGTTTCCCAAGATGATGCCGTGCACAGACCTTGGGCGCTTGGCATGGGGACAGCTGTCCCCAGCAGGATGACATGGCATGGAACGGGGGCTTCCATGTGATACCCGGGTTGGAGACCCAGCACTGCAGCTGGAGGGATTTCGGGAGCACATCCCATTGCCAGCACTGACTCAGCCGGGAACTCCTTGAAATGAGGGAGGCCCCATGACGGGGGAGGATTTGGGACTGTCCCCAGGGTCCTGGGACCCAGCACCAGACTGTGCTTGGATGCATCCTTGGATTCAGGGAGCTGCAGGGAAGAGTGAGTGCTGGCATTGCCTTCTCCCCTTGTTTATTCAGGTTTAAAATTAATCTGGCCTTCCCCCGTTCAGGCTTGTACAAACACTGCATGTCCCGGGGCGGGGAGCTCCCTTCAGTGTGCTTTCCCCTGGCTCTGGGTGAGGTCCCCAGTGGGGTGCCGTGGGCTGGGGGTACAGCAGAGTGCCCACTCTTGCCATGGATGCAGCATCATACGGAGATGGAGCCTCCGGCCATAAACCAGGGCACGGTTAATCCTTTGGACAAACACTGCCCAAAGCCAGCTGCCAGAAGCAGTGGCCAGGAGGCTGTGTGCCTGGATCCGGCCCCTGTGGGCTGGGCGAGGGCAGGAGGTGCCAGTCATCCTCCTGACTGTACCAGCCCTGCTGCTGTCCTCCACCCTCGGGCCGTGCCAAAGCCCTGCTCTGCGCTCCCTGGCCTCGCCGGGACGTCTCCAAGCTGCTGGCTGTGAAAGCATCGAGGAAGGGACAGACCTGAGCCAGAGGCGCGCGCTGCGATTCCCTGACTCATTCAGCACCTGATTTTATTTTTATTTTTTTCCCTCTCCTCCCGGAGCAGCGCGCTGCATTCCACAGCAGTGCTTTTTATAGCCCCAAGCAGCGGCCCCGGCACGCTCCCGGCTGCATCCCCACCAGCTCTGTGTGGCAGGAACACCGTTCCTATGGCACTACAGCAAGGGGAGAGTGCAGGCAGCGGAATTAAACCTTAACCTGGAGCCACGCTCCCGTTCCACAGAGGCGTTCAAAGAGCTGCATTAGTCACCCACGTGCCAGTGGCAAGCGGAGGCGGCCTGTCCGTGGCTCTGCGGCCCCGCTGTGTGTTAGGAGGTGAGAGGGAGGACAGAGGTTCCCGATGGGCGCTTTATCAGCGTAGGCCTCATCGCCCTCCCGTGGGGCAGGCTGCCAGCCCTCTCGCAGGCCGTGCATCCTTCCGTCTGACACAGGATAGGGATTTTGCACTGCCTGTGAGGCGGCCAGCCAGCCGGCAGGGCAAGATCCTCCTCGCTCCGGGGACGGCTCCACGCGCGCTTTCTCCAGACGTGATTTCACTGCTGCAGGGAAGGCCTGCTGCCAAGGGACGGGCCCCGGGCGCCCCGGCGGCTCCCGTTAGTCACTCAGTGGGGCCGGGGGCCGGGGCGTGCCCGGGGTCCGCACGCGGTGAGGGGATGGAGGCCCAGCAAGGCTGTGGTTTTGTTCTGGGGAGCTGCCAGGGAAGGCGGAGGAAAGGAGAAGGAAAGAAGGGAGGGATGGGGGGAGGCCGCCTGTCGTCCCCCTCCTCTCTGCCACGTGGCCGGGAGCTGCCTGGGGAGGGGGCGGAGGGCAGCGGTGGTGCTGAGGAGCCAGGTGTGAGCAAGCAGGTGGGGACTGGATGGGGATGGCATCCTGGGCTGCTTCTCAAGGTGCTGGCTGCTGCCCTATGGAGCTGGGCACGGCAGTGAGAGGTGCGGGCCATGCTGCAGGGGAACAGCATCCCTGCTGGGCATGAGGTGACCCTGTGGGGTGGGTGTAGAAGGAGACTCTCAAACTCACCCCAGAGGTCAAAGCCACCCTTCATGGTGGTGGATACCCTCACAGATCTGCACCAAGGGAAAAAGTAGTGGGGGGCAACAAATTGTTGTTACCCCCGATCCTTATCTCTCCTTCTCCTCTACTAGTAAACACCAGAGCCAGGCGCGATGCCAGGTGGTGTGAGCAGACACCCTTAACCTGCTTCTCCTTCACCTCGAGGGACACAATACCAAAAGGTGACCTGCAGGCAGCACCAGGAATGGCAGGGGTGGTATGTGCATGGGTGGTTTAATGGGAAAGGTGAGCTCAAGTTTTAACGCTATGCCAGGGTCTGCAGGGGTGCTTCAAAACTTGTGTCATCCCACAGTCTCTGTGTTTGCTGAGTGCCTCAAGCATTGTTGAACAGGGTTGTGCCAAGTGCCATAGGTTTGCCTCAGCCAAAGGTTCCTCACTGTGCCCCAGCCTCCGCGGTGCTGCGTCCCATACCTCAGCAACTGCTTCAGGACTTCAGGGGGTTGGGATCACTCCAGCAGCACCCCATCCGGTCCCTCATGCAGCTGATGGTGGGCACAGGGGTGGCCCAGATGGATGCTCAAGGCACAGTGCTCTCCCTCCCCCCTCCCCAGGACATGCTGAGGGCCATGGCCATGTGCCGGGGCTGCTGCCGCAGAGCTGCTCGCAAGCCGGCCAGGTGCCGAGCATGCCGGGAGAGGGGAAAGCCTCAGAGACTCGTTCTGAAACAAGGCTGCCCTTTTATTCTCCTTTACGACTGTGTTTTAATATCCACAAACACCCCTCCCTCCCCAGGCTGCTGCCAGCAGAGCCTGCATCGCTTGCACTTGGCCGACCGAAAAACCGCAGCCAAGCCCAGGGCCTCAGAGCAAGAGGGAGTATTATTTTCCCCCTCCTTTTTAATATATGTTTTCTGTAGCTCTAATTGGATGGGATTGAGCCCCAGCCAAGGCAAACACACCTGAGGGAGGCTTGACTTGCAGACCCCATCTGCTGTGCCAGAGGCTCTGCTCTCCACACAGCCGCTGCCTGGCCCCTTTATAGGGAGGGGGCTGCCTTTGAGGGGGGACCACGCAGGAGCCCCTGCGCAGGAGGAGAAAGCAGTGCAGCATTGCACCGGCAAGGCTGCCCGGGAGATGGTGCAGAGCTGGGGGGGCAGCAGGCAGCTGCAGGGGACCCCCCTTCCACGGCATGACCCCCTCCTCACCCGGAGTCGAGGTACTTCCCTGCTTGGGTGCTGGCAGTGGCGTGGGACACTGCACCTATGGGGATGGCGGAGTGGGTGCTGGCCTTCCTGGGGTGACCGTGTGGGTGATTCAAGGGGTTGCAGCCTTTCAAGAGTCTTCTGTGCGCCCAGGGGAGAGTCATGGCAGTGGGGTGAGGATGCAGGGTGTCCCTATTGTGCCCTGGTGTTTCTTGGGCTGCAGGGCCACCTACCCAGTAACGCCCATCCAAGGAGTGTTTGGGAAAATGAGGAGGGGACATTCATGTGCCAGGCCACCACAATGGCTTGCATTGACAGCCAAATCCCGGCCCGGTGTTTGTTTAGCTCTCTGGTTCCCTGGTTCGTTAGCTTCTCTTGGGTGGGCTTTTCAGCTGAAGTCACTGCCTTTGTTTCAGGGCCACCCTGGTGTCCCCATGGCTGAGTGGCTGAGCTGTACAGTGAGGTCTCACACCATGTCCGTGCCAAGCAAGCTGGGGAATCTCTTGGGGGTCTCTGGCTTGCCCATGCTCTAATTCTTGGGATTAAATTTCAGTTTCAAGCAGGGAATGGGGTGCACACCCCAATCGTGTGCTGTGGGCCATCTCTGGGTGTCACCCACTATGGCCCATCCAGGAGGAGCTCTCCTCATCTTCTCTGTGTGCAACCTCTCCTTGTGCAGGGGACAAGGCAGGGTCCCTGCTCCATCCACAGGGAAGGATGCAGCATGGCATCTGCTCCTGCTCCCTCTGTGGCAAACAGGCAAGCATGGAGCAGACATTACCTGTTGCAAAATGCTGCAGAGAATCGCTCCATCATTAAAACACAAAAAGCTGGATCCATCTCCACGGGAAGCTGATGGATTCCTCCAGGTGGTAGGCTGGGCAGAAGGGATTTGCACAGGCTGGGTCACGTCTGCCTTCCCCCTCCAGCAGGATTGCAAGTTTTCCATGCGTGGGTATTTTGGGGTGCAGTGGCTGCGGATGGAGACAGGCTACACAGAGGGCAGCTCAAGCATTTCACGAAGGATTTCAGAGCTGTCCTGGCCTCAAATCAAGGCAGGCTGAAATGGGAACATTTCGAAATTCTTTTGGATAAGGAAAATTCCACAGGCAGCCCCCCTCCAAAGAAAGTTTGGGATGGTTGAAATGTTTGGAGAGAGAGGCTGCTTGCTTTTGTTTACTCTGAACTATAACTTTTCGGGGGGGTGGAAAAGAAAAAAAAAGGAGAAAAGGAGACAATAGGAGCTTGTAAACAGAGCTGTCCCCAAGCGGGGCCAAGGCATCCCTCCAGCAGTGTGGAAGGAGATGTGTCAGCACGCTCCCAACTTTGCCCTGCTATCCCCTCTGCTCGGATACACTCACACTCAATCTTTCAGGAGCACTTTCTTTTTTTTCCCCTCCCCCAGCACGAAGTGATCCAGCCGGTGTTTTTCCAACCTTCTCAACTCACAGCCCCCCCACCCTCTGGCCCTGCTCTGTAGCCCCCTGTCCTTGGCAGCAGCCTCCTCCTCGCGTACTTTCCAGCGTCACTGCTGTGCCATGACTGCCCATGCCAGTAGGAGGTGACAATTAATCAGTGCAGCTGCAGGGAAGCGTTCTTCCCATTCTGCTGCATTGGCTGTGTGAGCAAAGGGGCACAACTTGGGGTGTCCCACCATGCAGGGACGCCGGAGCCACAGCGTGCAGAGTTAATGAGCTTGTAGTGGCTTTATTTGGCTGCCCAGGTGGCCCCTAAAGACACCTGAAATCCCCTTCCAGCCCAGAAGGGATTTTGTTTTGCAGGAGAGTGACAGCAAATTGCTAGCTGCAGGAGTATTTGAGCCATTGAAATGAAACGTTAGGAGCTCCTGAAAGCAGGCAGTAACAGTGAAATGTTTATTTTGGACCTGCCGCCCTGCAGTGTCTTGGCTGACCCGAGCGCCTTCGTGCCTTACAGATGGAGCTGCGCCCAGTTGCTCCCAGACTCTGCTGAGCCCCCTAGCATTGGACAGGATGGGGCTGTGTTGCACACTGCGAGGCCCCTGTTGCCCCTGCTCCAGGCTGGAGTTCATCAGGAGCAGCCTGATCAGCCCCAGCACTAAGGTGCTGCGCTTGCCATGGGGAACTCACATGTGTGCAAATATAGGGATGTGTGTGCACTTAATCATAGTTCCAGCTTTTGCCCTTCAGCACTTGCTCCATGGACTTTTAATTGGGACCAGGCACTGCCAGGGGAGCACACCGGATGGACTGCACAGCAGAACCCTTCCACATTCTAAAGTAAAGCTCGTTGCACAGCTTCCAGCACCCAAATTCATTCTGGAGCAGAGAAACGTCCCAAATCTGAAACTCTCCTGGGACAGGGAGGGACATTCCCTCCTTGCCTTTATCCTGCCAAGGTCCCTCCAAGCCAGAGCCCAGTAGGTCACACTCCTGTTATGGCCCAGCTATCCCCATGGGGTCACCCCCCATGGCTCCATCCCTTGCCCTCTGCAAGCCAGCTGTCTTTGCAGCCAGAAGATTATTTTTAGGAATTTCTCCAGTGTGCAGCTTAGGGCGAGGTGGGAGGGAGGGGGAGGGGAGCCTGGTGTTGGGGGCTCCTTTTGCATCCCCACTCCGAATAAAATGCTGCCAGCTGGCAGGGCTTGGGGCTGCTGGCTGCTAACAGAGCTCTTGCTGTTTGGCCCCTGCTGATGCTTCAGGTTACAGCCGGGAGCCAGAGACTTCTCCTTCCGCGGGATGGGGCAGGGGAGGGTACGGGCGAGGGGCCGGACGGAAATCGCAGCTCTGGAGGGGGGAGTTTCCCAGGGTCGGAGCAGTGAGCCGCCCCGCATCGAAGCTGCCGCGATGCCGAGGTTTGGGCCCCCAAGCACTGGGTCTTGCTAGTGGCTGCCGGCCCGCAAAGGAACGAGGTGCAAGGGGTGGTCCCTGGGTGTGGGGTTTGGGTTTGGGCATGGGCATCGGGAGGGCTGTGGGTGGTGGAGCATGGATGGATCTGGGGGGCTTTCAGTGAGTTGGATGGGGATGGGTATTTGGGATGAGTGCGGAGCAGAACCCTTTCTCCTGGCCGTGCTGGATTTAACCCTGTGTTTGGACTGCTGCGTTTGGGGTGCATAATACACATTTGGGCTGTGCTGGGTCTAAGCTTACTTTTGGGCTGAGCAGTGGTTGCTGGACCACGCCATTCTCTCAGGACAAGCTTGCATCAGATTTTACTGCTTTGTTCAGGGTTATTCCCACCAGTGGTTGCCTTGCTGAGTGCAGGACTGTGTATGTGTATGCAAAGAGGTGAAAAGGGAAACACTTTTTGGTGTCCCTGAGGCATGAGATGAGCAGGAGTCACTCCTTGGCCTTGAAAAGATGTTAGCAAGAAGGTACTGCAGGCAATGCTAGCAGTCTTGGTAGCTGTATATGGCCCTAGTGGCCCCCTAAAACAGCAGAGGACGCTCCTCCCTCTGCAACAGCACTCAGTGCAGACGGTGCATGTTGTAGCTTGGTGGGCACTTGCAGTGTGCTTTCCAGGTGCCCCAGGATTTTCCTCCTTGCTCTCAGACTTGAGTGAAAGAACGAATACACATAAAAAGCACTGAAAATGAGTGCATGGCAGTTGCTTCCTGAATGGTGAGGTACAGAGGTGAAGCTCAAGATGCAGGATACAGCACCTTGCAACCATATGAGGCATTGCAGGAGCAGCGGGGTTGATGTGGTTGCTGCAGGTTTGTGCCACCTCCAAGTCAAGCCATGTTGTTGGGTACACAAACCACCAGCAGCCTTTCGCTCACCTGGAGAGAAGATGGTGCCAGATGTGCAGGACTAGGATGCTGTCAGCTTTCTGGGCAGGGCAGCAGCACCATCACTGGTGAAGTCCACACTGCAGCTCCTCAGAACTTTGGCAGGGCAGTAGGACAAAGAGGGGGTTAGCAAGGCACTCCCTCCCAACCCTGAAGGAAAGCAAACTGAAGAGGGAAATTCCTGTTGCTTCCAAGTGCCGCCGCCCTTGGCCACGGGACTGGTTTCCCACAGCGGGCACTGGCAGGGAGCAGGGCTGGGCAGAGGGGCAGGGATGCTCCAGCATAGGAGCAAGAGCACAGCACTATGGCATGGTCACGGCACCACTGTCACACCTTTCCCACTGCAGATCGGCGTTTTGTAGGTAGTTGATTCCAGCGGAGCAGAGCTGCCAAATGCTGTTGGTTTTATTTTCCTCCCTTTCAGCAGTGCTGCCCCAGACCACCCTGGGGGAGGCTTGGAGGCAGTGTGGGTTTGTGTGCTCAGTTGGGAGCACTCTGTGTTCCTGTGGCATCGTCTGCATGTGTCCCCCCTGGCTCTGCATGTGTCTCTTCCTCTTTGAAGAGCAACATCAAATGAAGCAAAGTTAAAAAAAAATAATAACCACTGTCTTTCAAAGCACCAAGTGCAATGGAAAGTTGGCGTTCCCCAGGAATCTGCGCCCAGCTCTGCCAGGCCACCATGGGTCGTGTCACAGTGTGTCTGTGCCGAGGGGACTGTCACATCCCACATGTGCATCAGCACTGTGTGGCTGATTTGGGGGCAGGATGTCTTGGCTTGTAGTGCGTAGGTCACAGAAGGATGCTATTGGAAGGAGCTCATAGCAGGACAGAAGGACAGCAGCATGATGTGGGATGGAGGACAGCACCTTGCATTTCTAGCTGGCGCCTGAGTGTAAAAAGGGCATCTCATGGGGCAGGAGCAGCACCCGGCATTGTGAAGCTGAGCCACCACCCCTGACCCGGCCACAGCGGTCACCATGCACTGACAGGGAGCAGCCTGCAGGGAGCAAGAAATGCTCTGATTGTTCCTTCTGGTTTGGCTCCAGGCCACTGTGCCGGGACTCCCTGTCCCCAGCTGTGTCACTGCTGGTGCAGACACAGAGGGACGCTTTCTCTGCCTGTGTGGGATCCATGAGATAGCAGCTTGGCTGAGGGAAGCAGCCTGACCATACACATGTGTGGGCATCCGTTTGCATGCGTTTTAACCTCAATGCAGGATTTCGGTAGCAGAAAACCAGGACATCATTTCTAGACAGATTGCACTGAGCAGCTGGAGACCTTCCACACCTCACACCAGTCTGCAGGTCTTCCTCGTTTCTGTGGCTGCTGCCTGCTGTGGGACAGTTCTATGGATGCTGCTTCACTGTGTGTGGGTTTTTGCTCTTGGCCATTGGGTTGCAGAGCAGGGATTGCCCTGCATCTCATCTCTTTAGGATGTTCAGCTGTGGCCAGACTCTGGCAGCAGGCAGGAAGGTTACAAAGAACAGGACAATCAGGAGAAGAACTTGTTTTACTTTAAAACATTTTGTGTTTGTCCACAAGAGTCTCCCTTCTCCCTGATCCCCCAAGCACCATTCGTTAATTCTGGCCCATGTAGTGCTTGGAGTTATTTTGGGTTGCTGCTTTTAAAGTGTATTTAAAGTCTTTTTTCCATCACTGAAATATTTTACTTCTAGGCTTAGTATTCCCAGTCAGTATCAGTTACCAGCATAGTTTTGGCAGAGTGATTTTAATTGATGTTTCTTGGGAACGTTTCTCCATGTGGTTTAGTAGGAAAAGCTTATGACAGTCTCATGAAGTTATTTATGTGTGGGCTTGCGTTGGAGGCTGCCTGGTGGGTGGAGGATGGGGAACAGCAGCTTCTTCAGGTGTCTGAAGCATCACAATGTGCTGCAGGGACATCAAGGGTATGATGAAGGGACTTCGAAGTACGATGGAGAGACATCATGGTATGATGGAGGAGCACCACGGGGTGATTCAGGAGCACCGTGTCGTGATGTAGGATTACCTTGGTGTGAGGCAGGAGAACTATAGTACAGTGCAAAAGCAGTATATGCCTTTCCCCTTTCATAAGAGGAATCCAGAGGCCAGCTCCCCACCTCAGTGGGTTTTAGCACATCAGCTCATTTCTTTCATTTCTCATAACTCCAGTGTCTGTGGTTTAATGTGCAAAGACGCTTGCAGTTTCCTGGGCTCAAAGTGAGCAGCACCATCCCCAGCTCGCTGTACTGGAGACTGGATTCCTGTTTGCAGAATGGACACCGTCAGCTGCTCTGTGGCACCTTTCCAGGGCTGGGATATTCCCCTCCAAGCTGTCAGCCTGGGTGACTCAGCAGGATGCAGATTCACACTCACAGGGCCGCAGCTTGCACCTGCCCCTGTGCCTGGGGTTGGCAGAGAGTTTGCTGCAGCCCCTGTGGCAGTATTGGAGAGAATGAACAACCCTGCCCGATAGTGACTGCCCCTTGTTATCGGACAGGCAGCAGGAGGCATTCCAGGGAAAAAATAATTCATCTGTTTCTATGCCTGTTCAGGCCAAGACTGTAATAGACAGGACAGTGCTGTCTGGAAGGGATGGAGTGCTGGCCAGGAGGGATGGGGTGATGCTGGCTGAGATTCATAGGACAATGTAGGCAGAAATAGATACGTTGGGGTAATGCTGACTGCAAAGGTCAGAGTGATGCTGACTGCACTGTGGTGCAGTCCCCTTTGATCCCTCCTTGGTCCTTTCCCTCTCCAGCTGCACCATCACAGTTCTATGGACCATCCTAGTTCACTCACATGTCTGGGAGACAGCCAAGGCTCTCAGCACAGGGCTGCAGCAGCAAAGAACCCTTGATCCATCCACTTCATGCAGCCCTGATCTCTTAATCGGTGTTTGCCAATTGCATTCTCATTCCACACATGGCTGCTCATGCTGGGTACACATGTGAGAGTGGCACAGTCCGCAGCAGGACAGGGCAAAGCAATGGGACAGGGTACAGGGATGCAGTTGCTGATACTGAGGCAACATGCTCTGCTTTCCCTCTCTGCTTCCCTCAGATGCACAGTCACATCCAAGGCCTGGGCAGGGTGATGGTGTTCCTTGCAGCAGCTTTGGCATCAGCCTCCCTCACCATCCCCGAGGGCTGGGGAGAGGAAGGTAAGCAAAGCAGAGCCCTTGTGGTATGGGGACACTGGGATACCCTCGAAATGGGCAAGAACCAAGCAGTGTCAGTGCCTGCCCTACAGATGTCTTTCCTTCTCCAAATTCATCTGTAAAGAGTTGGGTTTCCTCTTCCACCACCCACTGCCCAGCCCCAGCCAGGACCAATCCCTCCCAGCTCTCCAGTGCAGCAGGACCCCAGGGTGACCCCCTCTGTGTGCCCCTGCAGGTGTGCAGTACAGCCAGCTGGGAACGGACGTGACCCTGTCGTGCATCGGTGCCCGCACTGGGTAGGTGTCTTACGTGCACACTGTGGGATGGTTTAATGGGTGAGCACTAAAAAAACAGGAGCAAAGCCGATGTCTCCGTCCCTAATTTTGCCCGTCCTTTGGCTCTGCTCACGGGGTGTCCCAATCCTCTAACACCCTCTCTCTCTCCCCTACAGCTCAATGGTCCAATGGAGACGAGATGGGGCTATGGCACTGCCAGAGGGCTCAGCCATCCGTCAGGAAGCCCTGGTGCTGCCACGTGCCAGCCTGGCTGCTGCTGGGACCTACAGCTGCCACGACGAGGATGGCAGCCTCCTGCATACCGTGTCCCTGCAGCTGGGCCGTAAGTAGCATGTCCATTGGTTGGGTGACATGGAGGTGTCACAGGGGGATGACCCATGGGTTCCTATGTGCTGGCTCTGTTGCAGGGTGGGAGACCCTTTGTGGGGACCCCTCACTGACAGTCTCCTCCCCCCGGGCTCCAGACCTGCCGGGGGTCCCCTTTGTGTCCTGCAGAGCATCTGACTATGAGAACTTCTCCTGCTCTTGGACCTCCAGCCTCGAGACCTTCCTCCCTACCAGATACATCACCACCTATAGGTGAGGGCTTCAGGTTAAAGCTTCCCAAGCTTAACCCTCACATCCTGCCTGCACTCTGACCTTCACCCTGGATTCATATCCAGTCTCACAACATAGCAGCCAAAGAGCAGGCTGTTTCCAGGAGCACAGCACTGAGCATGTGGTTGTTCAAAAAGGGGCCCCTGAGCAGCACTGGGGGCCGGCACAGGCAGGCTCCCTCTTTTGCAGTGCTGGAGGGGGTGGAGAAGAGAAGCAGGTTGTCTGCAAGCTGCCAAGTGCTTCAGCATGCTTCAAGATGAAAGGGGTTAGGAAACAACGCTGCTTCTAATTATCACGGCAGGCCAAATTATGGGACTGCTTTGAAGTCAGCCAAATTCTATAAAAACCTGCAGCAGGGCTCTGCTCCACAACATGCAGGCACAGTAGGGATGCAGGGCTCACCTCTGGGTGTGTAGGCACAGCATGGAGAGTGTGGTTGGACCTGGAGCTGTGTGGAGCTGGCAGTGAGAAGCAGTGGGGCTCGAGGCTGATGCACAGAATGAGAGCAGAGCCAGCTGCTGGGGAATGGAAAATAACACTGCGGCCCTGCAGGGCTGCTTTTGTTAGTGTCTCTGTGTGCTTGCTGCTGCTGCTTGATGAAGTTAGCCTGAGACCCCCAGGTTCCCTGCTGGTGGGACTGGGCATGATGTTACTGCTAGTCCCTGTGCCATGGTGCCAGTGGGCTGCAAGGTAGGGGTGGGGTGCAGCAGAGCATCTGGTGCAGAGACCCCTGTCCCTTCTCTGAGTCATGTTTGGGTTGGCTTCGTGCTGTCCCCCATCCTGCTGTCCTCACCATCTGCTTTTCCTGTCTCCACTGCAGGAAGAAGTCGCTGACAGGAGAAGAGAAGCGAAGGTAGAGTGTACTCCCACCTGACTCTCCATTCCAAAGTTCTGCCTCCTGGTCCTGGAGGCAAGGGCTGAGGGGTCCATGAGGAAACACGAGGCTTGTGGGGGTTGTGGGGATCATATGGGGATGATGGGAGCTGCCCAGACCCTGCTGAAGCTGTAAAAGAGTCTGTCTCCTCCATGGAGTTCCTGCCATGGTCGGGGGGGAACATATCACCATCCCACCTCTTTGTCCTGCAGGAACAAGAGCGGGCACGTGGGGCCATGCTTGCAGGACCCGGCACGCACGGGCACCTGCACCGTTCACCGGTCAGAGTTCTGGAGTTCCTACCGGTTGAACATCACTGAGGTGAACCCACTGGGCTCCAGCTTCCGCCTTCTAGATGTCACCATGCAGGCCATCAGTGAGTGCCTGTCCCCCTGCCTGCCCACCCAGCCATCCACGTGGCATAGCAGAAGAGTGACACAGTGTGATGGAACATCCCTGTCCCCTCCCATGCAGTTAAGCCGGACCCTCCGGAGGGCTTGGTGGTGGAACCTGTCCCCCTCGCCCCTAGGCGGCTTCACGTCAGCTGGAAGTACCCTGCATCCTGGCCCAAAGAGCCCCACTTCCAGCTGCGGTTTCGCCTCCAGTACCGCCCCGTCATCCACCGCTCCTGGTCTGTGGTAAGCAGAGGCCAGGAGGGGTCTCACAGTGAGGTGGCGGCCTACTGTAGGGGTGTCCATGTGCCCAACATCTTCTGCTGCACAGGTGGAGACGGTGAACCTGTCTGAAGTGATCACAGATGCTTTTGCGGGGCTGGAGCACGTGGTGCAAGTGAGCGCGAAGGATTTCCTGGATGCGGGGAATTGGAGCGAATGGAGCGCAGAGGCACGGGCCACGCCGGTCAGAGGTCTGGGACAGGGGTCTTACTGACTGGCAGCATCCCTCCCATAGCTTCTCCAGCACACTGGGCACCTCTGTAGCCCCTTTCCATCTTTTGAGTGTCACTGGGGAAAGCTCCTGGGGCCCCTTCAAGTTGCCCAGAAACTAGTTCCACAGTAGGAGGCAGAAAAACAGCTCCCAGACCATTGAAAATCATGGCAGGGTGTGAGTTGGGAATTGCCCCCCACCATGGCCTTCAGGGCACCCTTGGGCTACCAGGACCCTGTGGCCCAGAGCACTTTCTTTACTCCTCCCTGCCACGCTGCCCATGATTTGGGGTGGACTAATTCCCAGCCCTTCTGCTTTAACAGACCCAGCCACCATGGTGAGTGAAGAAACCACTACAGATGTCAGCCTGGGAAGCCTGGCTGAGGAGCCTTCACAGGCACCCAATCCTGAGCCCATCAGTGAGTAGAGGTGGGGGTTGTGGGTTGGGAGCAGGCCCCAAAGCCTGGCTGCAGAGTCCTTTGTGAGTGCCAGAGGCTGTGACAGTTTTCTGTCCCAGACCGTAGTGACCCCTTGGAGAATACAGCCATCCTGGTCTCCCTCGGGATCTTTGCCTTCTTTGTCCTGGCTGCCGTTCTTGTCATCGCCATACTCATCTGGTAGGTTGGATTTAGTCCCTGACTGCTCAGCATTGGTGTCCCATGATACTCTGTGCTGTGGCCACAGCACAACTGGGCACAGCTGGATAGGGGTGCACCATGGAGGCACTCCAGCAGTGCCAATGCCCACAGTGGGCTGCTCAGGGTTCTCAACCACTGTTGTTCTGTCTGCAGGGTCCGAGTGAGGAAGCATAGCAAGGATGAGACCAAACCCCACAACTTCCTGGTTGCTGCTACCCACTTGAAGGCTCTGCCAAGTGAGTGTTGGGGTAGGGGGGGCATGAGGCCAAAGAGGTCAGGGAAAGGCTCAGGGCAGAGCCTCTGACCCTCTGCCTTCTTTCTCCAAAGGAACCCAGATCCTGCCATGAGCCGCAGCTGACCCTGCTCCGTGCATCTGCTCATCATGTACGGGACATAACACCACTGTTGGCCCCAAGGGCCCAAAGTCACGCAGCCTCGGGCATTGCCCCCAGCACCTCCAGGGTGCAGGATGGACCCTATGGACAGAAGCTGCGCTCCCAGGATCTCTGGGCTTCCTGTGCCTGTCAGGAGCGGCTGGACTCATGGGGATGGGGCACCGAGCCAGCCCCTCATCACCTTGTCATGCCGCCTCCATGGGGATCATGGGCACAGGCTCCTCCCAGGGGTGCTGGGCATCGGTGACCGCTGAGCCCCCCCACCAGCTGTCAGCAGGCAGAAGGGAACTCTCCTTCTGTAATCTCAATAAAGAGGGTAGTGTTGGCACTGCCCAGACAAGACCCCTTTGCACCAGATGCTGGGCAGGAGGAGCACTGCCAGCTTGGTGACCCTCACTCTGTTCAGCTTTTGCTGAATGTCAGTAGAGGACAGAACCCTCTACAGAGCCCCCCACTTGGTGTGTGCAGCCTGCCCCCCTTACCTCACCTTGACACAGCCCCCATAATCGCTTCCATGTGTTGGCACCTTCCAACCCTAGTACTCGACGCCAGTGGCTTCATGCCCAACCAGATCCACATGAGGCTGAGTGGAAATGCAGGCAGCAGCAGTGTGGGGAGCATGAGGAGGCTCTGTGTCTCTGCATTATACAGGACTTATCTCATTGTGGTCCCCATGCACCATAAGGCTGGGCAAGGAGATGGCTCTGGTATGATCCTACCCCAGAGTTGTGAAAGCTGCACAGTGCCAGAGAGGAGTCAGGTTTGTGCTCTTTGCAGTGGCACCACCAGTCCTGTGCCTACCTCCTGCTGCATGATAACCAGCTCAGCTCTGCCCTTTCTGCATGTGCTGGGGCTTGGCTTTACCGGTTCCAGGGTCTCTGGCCTGCTACAGAAATGGTTCCATACTGGGATGAGAGCCTGCAACACCCAGTCCAGCCATGCCTGATTTGCCACAGTTACTCTCATCTCCCTTGGTTCTCAGCATGCTATGCACAGCCCCTCCTTCTTAGAAAACCTCTCAGCACCACCAGATCCCATTTTAGCACCATTGGGCTTCAGTTGTCCATAGGATGCTGTTGAACACATGCAACACCAATCCCATAGCTGTGACACCAGTGTCTGCAAAGAGCTCAGCGTGTTGTATGCACCTAGCGCTAGTTTAGATGTCAACAGCTGTGCACCCCATATCCTGCCTTGCTTATAAACTTCAGAGTCCAGGCTTATGCAAAAAAAAAAAAAAAAAAAGATTGCTGCTTTCTGGGAGAAGGCAGAGACCCAGTGACCTCCAGAATCTTGCACATCTGAGCCTTGCCATGCCCCCAGCAGTCTGTAGATGTGATACAGAGGCAGCCTGGGATCCCAGTAAGCTATCAGTGCTTTGGGCTTTAGAAAAGCAAGAGCTGGGGGCTGCTTGCTCAGAGATTCAGCTGATGCTGGATGTGGCTCTGGAGCAGCGAGATGCAAGGCTGGGGTGAACAGCAATCTGGGATAAAGGAGAGGGCTCCGGATGCCAAAGTCAACTTTGCCTCCAAGCTGCGGAGGAGAAAAACAGGAAAGGACCATGAGAGCAGTCCCAGTGCCGGCACCTCCCTGTCCCTCTGCTGGGCCAGGACACTTCCTTTGGGGCTGGGGCTCCTTGGTGGCTCTGGCTCCAGCAGCACAGGCAGGAGGTACTGCCAAACCCGCCTCGCCCTGATAGGTCACAGGGTGGGTGGCTGCGTGCAGTGCCTGGCTGTCTCGGGTGGCACAGATCCTGCCAAATGTCTGGGCTGGCCCTCAAGCCCCAACTGCTCTCCACCATCTCTGCCAGGACCAGGGTGTGCTTTGAGCAAGGGGAGGCGGTTGTCTGCAAAGCAGCTCTCACTTTGCTCTCCTGCTGCATTCTTCTCCTCTAAGAGGTAGAAGGAGCCCCAAGAAGATCCTTGAAAACACAGAGGCATATGCATGTTCTGGGGCATGGGAGAAAGGAAGGAATACATACACAGGTTGATTCAGAAGGAAGGGAAGAATGCATATATTGAGGGAAAGAGTCATATAGATGTATAATTTGATGGAGGGACTGCTGGACAGAGGGAGGAAGGGATGAATATGGATGGATGATGGATGGATGAATGGATGGATGGATGGATGGATGGATGGATGGATGGATGGATGGATGGATGGATGGATGGATGGATGAATAGTCTGAATACCCAAATGCCATGCTAAGCATCAGAGATATTAATTGTACAAGGACTGGTTTGTAAAAATGCCTGGGAGGCCAAGTGCATAAGATCCACAGTCAGAGCAAGGACACTGTTTAGGGACAGGTTGCAGCGGTGACCTACACACCCAGTCCCCATGGAAGTGGCATCACATCTTGCACAAGGAGACACAGCCTGAAACACAGTGAGGCAGGTTCCAGAAATACAGCCCCAGTGCCAGTCAGAGAAGTGACATCTGAATCCCCCTTATTTCGTGATATCCCTACAGTGTAAGCAGGGCAGGGATCCCACCCCAGGGGCACAGTGAATCCAGACACAAATGTTTTAAAAACCCAGTGATGGACATTCACTATAGATTTCGACTCATCTGCCAGCAGGGCACCTCTGCCTGGGGTCTTGAGAGAGGGTCCAAGTTCCCAGTGCATAGGAGTCCACTGAGATCACCCATACTGTCTTTATCTGCCTCCCTTAGTAGCTGAAAACTACATGTCCTGAAAGAGAATGAGGCATAAACCAAAGTCCAGATTCACTGGCACCCGTATGTGGAGAGGGATGAAGTTTGAGAACTCTCACTGCCCCATCATGGGCTTCTCCCTGCAGGAACAGGTTGCTTCTTTCCTTTCTTCCCACTCCCTGTCTCCAGGATCTTTCCTTGTCTTTTACAGCCTAGAAATGCCAAACAGAGGGACATAGAGGTTCTGGGAGGCTGAAGCCAGCAGCTTAGCTGCTCGTTATGTTCCCAGGAAATGGCTGTTCCCAACTCAAACCAGAAGCAGCAGTTGGGGTAACCTCAGCAAGCACTGAGTTCTCTGTCTGCTTTAGTTTTGCACAGAAAACAGGACTGGTGTCTAAGCAAGAGTTCATGTCTCTCATCCATCTGAGCTCTGTGGTCCACAGCAGAGAGGGAGATACTTGGGGCTTCTTTAATGAACTAATAGGGAGTGTTCTGACCTGCTCACCTCCCATCAGCTGCATCCTGCTCCCCAAGGAAGATGCTGACCAGGAAGGTACCAGTCTCTGGGAAGATGCCAGGCTGGAAGGCACCATTTGTCAGGGATATGGTGCTTTCTCCCCTATTTCAAAGCATTTCCTTTTGTTCCCCATGTATTCTGGGCACCAGCACAGCCAGGAGCCCATCCTCCCCCAGTCTCAAAGCACAGAAGGATGACCAGACCTTACTTTCCCACTAGATGGCAAACACTGCCTTTAAAACAGCATTCAAGAAGAGAACATGACTTCCTCCGGCAGGGGAGGCTGAGAAAATCCATCCTCAGGGCAAAAGCTCGAGGTTGGGTCTGGGACTGCCTGCTGCGGGGCTGGGGTGGTGGGACCCTGGCACAGACGTGCCAGAGACATTCTGCTTTTCTTCCATTCCTTGGATTGTCCTTCATTCCCACTCTCGTGGTTTTGTCTCAGTCTTAGGAGACCGATCTCTGGCTCAATGCCCCCGACACGCATGGGAGGCATCTGATCAACCCTGTGGAACACCCTGAACCATGGGCAGCCACAGAGCTAAACCTAGAAGCTTTGCTGGGAATTAATCATGCTGTGGTTTGCAAACCAAAGTTGTGCTCACAACTGGTTGCAGGGGGGCAAGCCCCCAGCTCCATGTGCAAGCCATTATGCTAGACACAAATAAAGAAGGAAGGGATGAAGGCTGTGCAGGTGGATGTTTGTGCTCATGTAAGATCTTCTGCCAGCTCAGATGCGTTTCCAGGCTTGTTTGTGTTTGCTTGAATTCAGCCCTGGAGCATCCTATGGTCACTACACTAAGCTCATGAAGAAGATTTCTTCTGTGAGTTTTCTGCTGGTCCTGGCACTGCTGCAGTATTTTTGTGCAGTTAAACATGACATGTCATAGCTAAATAAGGAGCTATCTGTGAACAGCAAACATTTAATGCAGGAAAATCATGCCAGTGAGACAGCACTAAGAGAGGAATGTGTCATGTCAGCTCCATGCAGAGGACAGGGTCTGGGGAAGGATGTTAATGAACTAGCAGCAGCTGCTGCATTTCCTCCACAAAGTGCTCAAAGCCCTGCTCCTGGCAGCACCAGCTTCATTTGCTGCTTCCAGTGCTTCCTGCACAGGGCTGTCAGTTGACATTGCTTATTCCCAGGAGAGGAGGGCCCTCTGGGCTTCCTGGACACTTCCTTTGGGAAAGGTTAATGCCTTTTCTTCCTTGAGGATGGGAAGTCCCTCTTTGGAAAATGTAGAAAATGAAAGGATGAGAGTGATTGGGGAATAGAAACCAAGGGAGCTGGTGAGCGGCGTGTGGCTGAGGGCAGCCTGGCCAAACCCATTGCCCCACCACAGCCACCACCAGACCACAAGCAGTGCAAGCAGAAGCCCTGCTGGCTCATTCCACAGCTGGGCTCCCACACAGTGCTTGTGACAAAGGGATGGTGCTGCGCTCTGGTGTGTCCCAGTGGCCAAATGCTTCCCAGTTCCTCTGTCCCCAGAATCATCAGAGCAGCAGTTCAGCATGGATGTGGCTGTGTCACGCTGCACAGTGTGATATAAGGATCCAGGGAAAAATATTTGGTTGCCCAACCTGGGTGCCTGCTTCAGAGAACCTCCAGTGCCCCCCAGTCTAACCGATTCCCCATTGCCCCTGGCTATTGGCTCCACCTTTGACCTGAGCACACCAAGAGATGGGCAATTCCCCTTGCCTGCAGATATCATGGCCTTGTCATGATGTGTATACCTTTCCAGCTAAGGTTCTAGGAGTGGTTCTGGCCCTTTTCTGCAGGTTCTGGGATTTTTCATCCTGGGTGGTTTTCACCAAGCAAATGCTTCCTGCCTCTGTGTAGCACCTGATGGGTGACTGGCTGCCACGGACAGCATGCACCAGCCTTGCTTTTCCACTCGTCTTGGGCCCATGGAGGCTGGAGCTTGTTCAGGCCGTGGTCTCAAGTGGTCCCCAGACAGGGGCTTTAGAGCCATGTCCTCTCCTCCTGAAGCCAGGAGACCATGCAGATCCTTCTGCTGCTGCTGACAACAGGGACCATAGAATCAGAGAATGGTTGAGGTTGGAAGGGACCTCTGGAGATCTTTTGGCCCATCATCCTCCAGCACAAAGCAGACACACCAGAGGAGCTGCACCACACTTCTCCAGCTAAGGAGCTGTGAGATTTCCATGGTTTGCTTGTTCCTCTTGCATAAGCACTTTGGCTCTGCTCCAGGATGAAGTTCTGCAGTAGATAACATTTTGTTCCTTTCCACACATTCCTGCTAATGCAGAAGTTCCTATGCTGTGGTAAAGAAGTAGTGGGTGACCCCCAGACCTGACTTCTCCCATGGTGCTTCCTGCTCCCCTCAGCTGCCTGGAAGCCCACAAGAGACATGAAAGCTTACCAGGGTCTGGAGATGAACAGAAAGGTACCAGTGCCAGAAGGGCTGTGCTTTCATTTCCTCTTGCAGGCAGACAATTTGAAGAAAAGACCCTGAATGGATCTGCTGCCTTTGCCAGCGTACTGCCTATGAAAGGAAGTGAAAGTTCCCAGCTCAGGCTCCAGCACAGCCCAGCATGACCACAGCTGTGGTTCCCCGGAGCAATAAGCCCTGTACCCTTCCCCAAAGCCCAGCTGGGAGCCAGCAAGTATGGAAAAAGCGAAAAGGACAATGACACATAAGGAGGCTGAGCACCATGGTGGAGATGGCAGAAATCCAAAGCAGTGCACGAAGGGGGTGCTGCCCAGTTTGCATTTGCTGCTTAATTCCAACCTCTCCCCACCACCCCTGATTCCATGCTTCTTGGCTGTCCCAGGAATAACAAAGTGGCTGCAGGGCGGCATGTGCTGCCACTGATGCTGGAGGCAGGACGCAGTGATAAAGTGCCTCTAATCCATCAGCAGCAAAGGATGAACTACCATCAGCCCCCGCAGAGGTGAGGCTCGCCTCGCCCTGACCTTCACGCTGCCAGCTTGCATGAAGTTCCCCATAAAATCACTGCAGCTTCGGTGGCAATTCAGTGTTACCTGGAATAGAGGAGGAATATTCTTGCAAAATGCAGGCACTAAATTACAGCCCGCTGGTGCAGTGCAAGAGGAGAGGGATCAAGATGAGGGGGCAAGAGCCGCAAGTGTCCCTTTAAGGATATTATACTGC
Source organism: Chrysolophus pictus (assembly GCA_037305975.1). Lineage (NCBI taxonomy): Eukaryota > Metazoa > Chordata > Aves > Galliformes > Phasianidae > Chrysolophus > Chrysolophus pictus. The sequence goes on along the minus strand of CM074614.1, from coordinate 71,301,368 downwards.
TGTGAATAATAGCACAAATGCATGCAGGGCTGTGCAATCTGCAAGTCTGAGCAGATTGTAAAAAGGATGATAAAGTACTGAGCTCTACCTTGATTATTTAGATTTGCCTTCACCTTCTCCTTCCCCTTTGAGGACAGTTACCAGGCTGTGTTTGTGTATCTTGTACCCCATAAAGATATTAAGAGCCCTTTAATCTACTGCTGCATAATCAGCAGCTTATTTTGCTGTGAAGATTAACAATGTCAGTGCAGCACATTTGCTGTGTGTGGCTCGGAGCTCTTAAAAAACCACCTCCATTAGTTGGGCAGTTCTTTGTGCTTGCACATGCTGCAGGCTAGCCTTGTCCCATGCAGCTGCAAACCTGGTGGGTTTTCTCACCTCACAGGAGCATGGTAGCATGGATATGTGTGTTTTCAGTCTGCCAGCAGGGACAAACTCAGGGAATGACACTGGGCAGTGTGGCTGCAGCCCTGAGACTGGGAGCTCCCAGAGTGTTCTGCTGCCAAGACAAGGTGCTTTCATTTCCTTTAGATTTCCCATTTGGTCACTGCAGGGAGGGACATAGCTCCTGTTAAGCCAGGGGAAAATTGCGGCACTGGAGCAACGGGGTTGGCCCTGGGAACACTGCAGTGAAACACTGGTTTCTAACAGACTTTAAAAGGCCTCCATGGTGCAATTCTGAGGGGACAGTGGCATTGTTAGGAATAGGGAGAGAGATCAGGCTTCCAGCAAGCTGCAGCATCACACAGTCAGTCCACACGTGGACAGACTTGCTGCCCACACCTCCCAGCAGTCCCTGTGATTTCGGGGACCCTTCTCTCATCAGCTGGGCTCGGAGCTGCCAGAAGGAAGGACCTGGCTGCCTTTTGCTTTCCTATCATGCTGACTGATGCGCAGAGTCCTCTCCCCTCTGTTTCCTGTAACAAGGGATCCACAAGCACATCCCACCTCAGCAGGGCACGGGGCCAGCTTGGCTTATCAAACACTGAAGAGCCAGCCAGGGACTTTCCTCTCTTAGCTACTGTGCCCTGGTAGGAATACCAGCCTGGTACATTGCATTGTCTTTGGAGATTTCCCCAGCTCCCATGCCCTCTGCAGCCTTTACCCTCTTGGCAGCTCTGCCTTCCAACTTCGCTCCCCCTGATGACTTTTTGCTGGCCTTGGTCATACTCTGCCTGGAAATCCTCAGTCTCAAGGATTTCCCATGGGAATGCTGGGAAGGAAGGTGCAGACCCCTCTGCCCTGTGGGAAGCCCCCACAGACCCAGACACCATGGCCACTTCCTTTGCAAGTAGCAGAGAAAAAACTTGCTTGGGAATTTCTGAATTGGACTCTGCCCATTCTGTCCCTGATGGTCCATGTAAGGGTGGCACAGAGCTGCTGGCTCTTCAGACAGCTGATACCTGCTCTCACACTCTTGGCTTTCAGAGGAAGCCCTCTGTAGCAGTTTCAAGCCAAAGCACTGCAGAATTACCTGTCCTTCCTCTTCATGCTCAGTCTGGCCCTGAGAGCAGCTTTGCTGGAAGAAAAGCAGCAATACTGAGCAGATTGAGGCTGTTCAAGTACTGGCCCTGAAAGGGGAATGATTTGGCTGGTGGGCCTAGAAACCTTTTATTACTGCAACCAGCCATACCTTAAAAGGAGCAAGATCCAGAGCAGGAGAAATCCCTTCCCAGAAGATGAAGAGGTTCTGGGAGCAGGAGAGCAATGACCCCCCTGAAGCCCAGCCAGAGCTCTTGTAGAAAAGTTTTGTGAGGTCACGCTTGCAGGGGTCAAGGCCCTGCTGGAAGAAGTTGTTCTGTGCCTGTATTTGCCTGCATAATATATAGGAAAGGCTGCAGCCTTCACACTGATGAATCAAATGAGGCAGAGTCCCTCAGCACAGCTGGGAGCTTCTGCTCGGCATGGACTTGCCCTGGCAGCCAGCAAAGCCATGATGGATGGCCCGGCATGTCCTGGCACACTGTGGCCCCACAGCACTCAATTTGAGACAGCTGCAGCACAAGGAAGACAAATGATATCCAGAGAAATCCAACCTGCTGTCTGCCCCCCTCATCTCTGTTTACATCTGCTTTTTCTTTCAAGGCTATGTATCTCCTTTGTTTAGGAATGTGTGTGGCTCTTGATCCAATTCCAGATATTTTCTGCTTAAGCTTTTCCTCATTCTCTTACAGCACTGAGCATGGAAACTTTGGGGCCAGTTTTGTTTAAAAATTTCCCATGCTTCATACTCTTTAGAATCATAGAATCATAGACTGGCTTAGCTTGGAGGAGACCTCAAATCCCACCCAGCTCCAACCCTGCCATGGGCTGGCTGCCCCCACCAGCTCAGGCTGCCCAGGGCCCCATCCAACCTGACCTTGAGCACCTCCAGGGATGGAGCACCACAGTTCTGGGCAGCAGTGCCAGAGCCTCACTGCCCTCTGAGTCAAGAATCTCTATGACTGCACGCAGTCCTCAGATATACAGCACAAGGCAGAGAAAGCCCACTTCATCTGCTGGGATACTGACAGACCAGAAAAATACAGAAAAGAAAGGATTTTGAAAGGCTGTCCCAAGTTATCCAGTCCACTCTGTGCAAAGCCATGGCCAGCACAACTCAGAAGGTTTTGACTGTAAAATCCACAGCATTTCCTTAGCTGACCCTTCTAGATTAGTGGAATTTCCCCCCGGTATCTGACCCCAAGGTTTCCTGTGACTTCTTGTCCTACCAGAAGTGAACTCAGAAAACAGCTTCTTCACTTTCTTTTTGCAGCAGCCTTTTGTGCATTTGGAGACCATCTCATCCATTCCTGGAAGCAGAGTATATCCAAATTCCTTCAGACAGTGCATTCAGACTCCAATCAAACTCACTGCCCATCTCCATAGCCCTCTCAAGTGGGTGCCCACCTTCCTGGACCCATTTTCCACTCTCATCTAGAACCACCTCTCCAACAAAATGATGTCCAATATTTTTGCTGAACATAGCTCAGACTGAAATGAAAACAGTCATTTTTATAGGAGAGAAGGGAACAGAGCCTGACTGCATTCCTTGCAATCCAGAAGACCTGTACCCCCTCATCACAGAACCACAGAATGGTTTGAGTTGAAAGGGACCTTCAAAACCATACAGTTCCAGGCCCCCTACATGGGCAGGGATGTTTCCCAACAGATCAGGTTGCCCAAAGTCCCATGCAAGTTGGCCTAGAACACCTGCAGAGATGGAGCACTCACAAATCCTCTAAGCAACCTTCTCCAGCACCTCATCATTCTCATAGGAAAGAATTTATTCCTAATATCTAATCTAACTCTACTTTCTCTTAGTTTAAAGCCATGGCCCCTTGCCTTATCACTGCACTCCCAGGTAAAGAGTCCCTTCCCAGCTGTCCTGAAGGTGCCTGCACTGGAAAGCACCTTCATCACCTTGCTGTCCATACTCCTTTTGATGCAGGCCAGAACATGATTTTATTGACCTTCTGGGCTGAAAGCACTCATTGTCAGCTCATGATGTGTTTCTCTTCAACCAACAGACCCAAGTCCTTCTCCTCAGTGCTGCGCTCCATCCATCCATCACCCAATCTGTACTGATCTTCGGCTTTGCTCTAACCCAGGTACAGTACCTTGCACTTAGCTTTTATGAGGTTCACATGTGCCCACCTCTCAACCTGTCTGGGTCCCTCTGGATGGCAATTCTGTCCCTCCATCATGCTGCCTGCACCTTTCAGCACCCACAGACTGGCCTCATCCAGCAGCCATAGCACAGTTCCCATTTCTTCACTACCACTGCACCTGCTGCCAAGCTGGGCTGCTGGTCTGAGCACTTCATGGTATGAGACTGACTCATAAAAGGCTCTTTGTAGGGATTTTTTGCGTTAGTCTGCACAAACACTGTTTTAAACCCTGGTCCTCCAGCACACAAGCATGCCAGGAGATGTGAATTTTTGCAGCAAGCCACCTGCATTTGATTTGCTGTCAGCAGGACTGGTTAGCAGTTTAGCTTGAAACCAGGCCAAGGTGGAGAGAGCTTCCCTCCTGCCATCCCCCGTCATGCTGCAAATACCTTCTGCTCCTGGACCTTTTTCAATGAAAAGAAGGCATAGTTCTCTAGCCAAGGTGTGAACTGCAGATCTCCAGGACCAGCCCTGCCCATGCCAACCAAACCCAGCAAACAGCAGTGGCACAGCATGGGCTCAGCCCAGTGGACTTCAGCCCTGCCTCTCCCCCAGGACAGGCAGTGAAACCCCATGGGCATCAGCACTGGGAATTCCCTGCAGGCAGCTGGCTGCAAATTCTGAAGCACTTCGCATCAGCTGAGAAATGAAACCAAGCACTATGAGTACTGAATGAATCTATAATTGCAGTGTATCTGAGACACTTCTGCTTTTATTCTTTGTAAGACAGTGGCTGCAATCTATCCTTTAATATACTGGTCAGTGCCTTTCCAAAAATCACAGCATCTAAATGCAAAGTGGGAAACTACAGTTTGCAGAGCACTGCAAGGAAAACTCTTCAAGTTTTTCACTGAAGATCACCTCATAGGCTCTGAAGACACTTGACAGTGTTGCTTATTTGGAGCAGCATCTTCCTAGAGGCAGTGGAAAGTCATGGCTTGATAGTTTAAACAAGATTAAGGAACATGTATAAACACAGTAGTGTGCTTTCACTGTGGGAATGGTGCACAGCCCAGCAGAGGAGAGTTTTTCCCAGCTAACACATCTGCAAGAAGGAAACCTTTCTTTCTGTGGGAAAGCAGAGAAGAGTGAGATGTGCTGGAAGAGGCAGCAGATGGGGCTGCAGATGGTGACCCTCCCAGTGGCACAGCACAGCTGCCACATCCCTCTAGATGAGCACACGATGGCCAGCAGATAGGCAGAGCTAGGGTAGAAGGGATGGAGGAACTGGGACAAAAGCTTCAAAATCTCCTCTCCTTCCCAACTACACAGACCTTATCCCATGGTTCTTCCTCCTATCTGCTCCCAGATGGATCTCAGGGAGCAGCTGGCTGTTCCTCAATCCCCTTCCAGCCCCATCCAAGCCAGAGGTGCCCACCTGCTCTGTATCTCCTACAGCCCCAGAGCCATTAAGCTATACAGATATGCCTTTATGTTGCAGAGCACTGGAGAGAAAGAAAAGGAAGTTTTCCCAAGCCCCCTGCCAGGGAGGCACACCAGTCACAGCCTTTCCTACAAGAAAAACGTGAAGGAGAGGTGGGGAGCGACACAGAACATGGAACTGAGCTCCTCATTGATGTCTACCACGTTGCTGGGAGAGATGGCTTCTGCGGAAGGTACTTTCCAGAGGCTTCTGGCAGCAAGACAGATCTACTATTTGCTTGTCCTCCTGGGCTTTCTCTTTCATCTCCAAGTTTTACTGCTACCATCCATAAAGAGAAGATGGGTGCATCTGTGGCAGAGAGGATGGCCTCCCCTCCCTTTCCAAAGAGTACTGTGGGAGTGGGTAAGGGTGCACCTGGTTGGTTGCTGAGCCTATTCTGCACATAAAACCATGGGGACAAAGGTCCTCATGTCAGGCAGCTGCTGGGCTTCCTTTGACTGCAGGAACCCGGATCAGGAAGAGCAGCCTGGTTAGTACGCTGCTCCAGCCCTGCTCAGAACCAAGAAATCAGACCATGATTTCTCCAGGGCACTAGGCAAGGAGCAAAGTCATTGGGTGCATAGAAGAGGGCACATCCCAGCCTGGCCACTTTTGGGGGCTGGCATGGTTTTGCTGCTTTTCCTGTCCTCCAGTAGATGTTTTCCCTCTGGTTTACTATGCTCTCCACAAGTATGACCAGCTATAAAGGTCAAGCTTTGGGGAATCAGTATTCAGGCACCCCAAAACTCCCACGTCCCTTCTCTTATCATCAAGATTCACCCAGTATCTTTCTAGCCTCAGGAAGTGCCTGTGAGGCACATTGGGGTGAGAACCCCAAATCCTGCCAGCAAAACTTGGATCTTTGCTCAGAATGGGTTTGCTCAGCACTGTTGGAAACCCATCTCTCTGCTTTGGTTGGGCTGGGATTTTTGTTGTTATTGTTTGGAAGGATCTGCCTGTACATTCAGGTACAAAAAGTCAGAACAAAACTCACAAGCAGATGGAGAAACAAAACTAAAAGCTCTGGGCTGGAGGTTGGTTCTCTGTGGGGCTAGGAAGGCAGTGGGAAGCCCAGGCCCAGCATTTTGGGGAAGGTGAGTGGGATTCATCCAGTCAGCCCCTGTCCTGGGCAAGGAGAGCTGGATCTGCTCACAGATACAAATTTTAGTGTTCGCTGGCGGAGTAGGCTGGATCATGCCACTACAACAGCCCAGCTGCAGGGTAAGGTTTCAGATATAGAACCCATGGGAGGAGAAGTTCTGCTCAGAGCCCCATAGCTTGTCCAAAGTTGCTGTCATCTTCCCACAAGAAAAAGCCTAGCAGAAAGTGTCCAGATAAGCAGCACCAGAGATGATGCTCTGGGACTGAATGAAGAGCCAGAAGGAGCCTGGGTCGGAGAGATGCCAAATCCGGATCCTCTCAATCACCCACACAAGTTGCTGATTAGGCAAGAGCTAACAGCACAATGAGAAGGAACCAGCAGGGCTTTTCTCCTCCTGGGTTCCCACTCAGCCCATCTGTCCACAAGTCTCATCTCCCCAAACAACCCAGACAAGTCTCTGAGCACCTGTCAACTGGGTCCAGTGCTGGTGCCAATGGAGTTGTGCCCATGGAGTGCAGCCTCTTCCACAGCACCAAGTGGAGAATATAACCACCATGGTGGACAGCTGGTCCTTGCACTTGGACACTAAGGTCACAGCAGATCACGCCTGCCCTGTCTTGTGTCCATCTGGGAGGCATCTGAGGCAGCTTCCACCAAGCCTGGAAGATGGATGCCCCATCCCTGGAGGCATTCAAGGCCAGGCTGGATGTGGCTCTGGGCAGACTGGTCCGGTGGTTGGCAACCCTACAAATAGCAGGGGAGTTGAAACTAGATGATCATTATGGTCCTTTTCAACCCAGGCCATTCTATGATTCTCTGATTCTCTGACAGAGAAGCACTCTCATGATTGCAGCATTGAGACCTGGGGCCAGAGAACTACACAGAGCATGTTTGGTTTGCTTGCATAGGTATAGCCTTGCTTTTCTTTCCTGGCCTTGAGAACAGTAACCAGAAGAAGGGCTGTTTTGTCAGCTCCCTTGGAAAGCTTTCTATTTATAATGACTTGTGAGTCCGTAACATGAGAAATATTTTTGTCAGAAATTGATAAAGCTCCCAGAGTGATTTAGTTGACGCTCCAGAATACTTCATATCAAAGTGGTCTGTGCAACAAAACCCTGGACCTACTGAGGGCATGTCTGCATCCCAGAGTGACAGGTCCCAATCTTCCACTCTGTGGATGCAGAGAGGCTAGGCAAAGAGCAGGAAAACATAACTGGAGAGAAAGAGATAAACAAGAGGACTTGGAGCACTTTTACTGAAATTGTTTCTTGGCTGCGACCCAACATTTTGCTGCTTTCTCCAAGGACTATGACCTCTGAAAAGTCATTGACTTTTTTTTTATATATATCAGAAAAACTCTCTGTGCTGTTGTTTTTTTTTTTTTTCAAGTACAGAATCCTGCTGGCTTGGATGGATTCCCAAGAGATAGACTGAGGAGCATGGAGAGCTCCAGGGTTCTCCCTGTCAGGGCCACACGTGCTGCCCAGGAAAGCATCTCCTGTCCTTCCCTCAAGGTCCGCAAAAGTTGGGAACCAGGGTACAGTGCCCTTGACTCCTTGCCTCCAGCCAAGCATAGATTTGATCTATCTCAAGCTGAGCCCACCAGCTGCAGCAGCTCAGCCTGGGCATGGATCCATGTTGAGCATCCTCCTCCTCCCTGCTGTGGCCCCTCGCAGGTCATGGAGTGAGCAGCAGTGTGGTTCTGCCAAAGCAAGCACCAATTACACTCCCTTCCCACTCATATTGTTTGTCTTGGCTTTTCTTCCCATACCAGCCTTCCTCCTCCTCCTCCTCAGGATTATATTGCTGGAGCTGTCACTGTGCTTAATGAGCTGGGACAGAGCAGGGGAAAGGGCTCTGGGAAAGTTACGGTGAGAGACAGCCAAGCCTGGGGCACTGCAAGTGCACATGGAGCAGAAGGACCCTGGTGGGGGGAGAACACTTGAGAAAGAAATCCTAGCCACCAGAAAAGGGAGAAACAGGAGGGTAAAAGGGCTTGGTGGAACAGCCACTAGCTGCCTAGGCATCCCCGTGCTGCTCCCCATGGGTGCCATCCTGGGACAACATCCTTCCTGCCCTCAAAAAGTCTCCCAGGTGCTCCTAACCTGTGTTCAAATAACAGTCATGTGCAAGAGCATAGTGCTTGGCTGCTAGCCTTGCCACACATAGCACCTGCATGTATGTCCCAAGCTTTAGCAGAAAGGAGCAATTTTGTTCCAACATATGTCTTGGGTGAAAGGGCAACTCCCAAGGGGACCTGAGACCATTTTAGGGCAGCAAACCTTATGGTAGACTGGCTTGGTTTTAGAGACTTGATTATACACAGCTCTGGTGCACAGACCTGAGAGCAAAGCAACCCAGGACTCCTAGCTCATTGGTGACGAGGGGCAGAAGCTGTGCCTTACCATGGATGCACCTAGGAGCAGACACTGGGATTTTCACCAGGCTGCATTTCCCCAAAAGCTCTTTCTCTGGTGTAGTCCAGCTGCTCACTGGTACGGAGATACAGGCCAGTCTGAGCATGCTGTGCCTCAGTTTCCCTCTACCACAAGGGCAAAGCTCCCATTCCCAGCAGCTGTACTGGTGGCACTGAAGTGGCTTGTTCTGGGAGGTGCAACACTTCACAGAATCACAGAATTATCAAGGTTGGAAAAGACCTACAAGATCATCCAGTCCAACCGTTCACCTGCCACCAATAGTTCCCACTAATCCATGTCCCTCAACACAAAATCCAGATATTCCTTGAACATCTCCAGGGTTGGTAACTCCACCACCTCCCTGGGCAGCCCATTCCAGTGCATGACCACTCTCTCAGAAAAGTAGTATTTCCTAACGTCCAGCCTAAATCTCCCCTTCCATGCTCCCTCCCACCCTTCACCCTCTGAAATCATCCCTCACCCCTGAAAGCCCTTTTTATCACTCTACACTCCACACACTCCCATACTCTGCACTGTTCTTTGGGTTCAAACACAAGGCAAGCCAACAACCCATAGGCTTTTCTTTTTATTTAACAAAATCACAGCTTTTTTTTTTTTTTTTTTTTAAAGAAGAAAGGAAGGAAGGAAGCAGCTAATGCCTGTAATTATTGCACTGAATAGACCTAGCAGCAAATACCTGAGCACGTTGTGAATACTGCTCCTGCATCATTGCCAAGAGCAATCTTTGATGATGGTGACAGGCTCAGGGACCAAGAAGGATGGCAACATCCCTGAGTGATACCCATCACCACTTGCATCCTGCAGGCCAGGCCATGGCCAGGTGGATACCAGTTGTGCCACAGCACCCAGCAGTGCCAGGATGGGACATCTCCCCCAGTGCACCTTTGCCTGGCTGTCCCAGATGCCAGCCCTGGCTCCATTCCACCTGTCAGGAAAGTGTACTGGGAGAAAGCTGCAAGGGAGTCAGGGCTCAAGTGAGAAACTGTGCCACCTGTTCCCTGAGGATAACATGGAATCAGTATGGTGGCAATGGACATCCCCATCTCTCCCATTCATCCCTGTGCAGTCTTTACTGAGCAGCCCTTCCCAGGGATATAGAAGGGCTCAGGCTTGAGACTGATGTTGGAAACTCAAGGGAACAGACCAGTGATGGAAATGAGATCACAGGAAGGCTGAGATCCCAACAAACTCATTTGCAGATCAGTCCATCAAATCAACTCCTCAGCCTCAATAGTGGCAGGGGTGATGCTGAGAATCCTCGAGGCCAAGACTCCTGTCAAGCAGCTCCTGGCTTGGCCAGATGCAGGTTTCTTGGTCACAACAGTGGCAGAAGGGAGAAGAGAGAACAGAAGTGCTGTGCCCAACACTGTGCACTGATACCAGTCCCAAGGAGGGTTGGTCCTGTGCACCACAGCAGGGCATAGAAGCAGGGTTGCTTCATGGCTTCACAAGCTTCAGATTCACAGCTGAGAGTCAGCCCTGCTCTGGGTGCTGGGGCTGGGCACATGTTTCTGCATTGCTTAATTGCCTTGATTTGGGACCTGGGAAAGAGAAAAACCCAGCTGGGATGAGTGTGGTTCTGAGTCAGGAGCCTTCCCAGTGCCCCTTCCCTGCAGCTGAAGTGGTTAGCAGGACTACGGGCAGACCCTGACCTTGACTGTCTCCAGAGACTGGCATCCACCACTTCTCTGGGCAAGAAGAGAGCTTGCAAAGCACCCACAGACCTCATCCCAAACCTTCCCCATGGAGGTGCACATTGCCAGACCCCAGAAGCAGGGGTCTCTGCTTTGTTCACAATGCCATTTGCTGTGGCATCCATCAGTCCCTCTAGGACTGGGATAAACTGTCTGGGTGGAGATCCAGCCCATCCCCACGCTGTTCCCATTCCCCAGTGCATGCACAAAACATGGCCCAGCTCCCACCTTCCCAGCAGAGCTGGCATCCAGCTTCTCCCGGAGGCGCAGCACCCACGGAGCTTGGGGTGGGGCACAGAGCCGCTTGCCCCTCGCGGTGATGAACCTGCCACGTCCACAGAGGAAAAGAAAGAGGTGTTCTGAAGATGTTTCTGCACAGCTCGAGTTCTCACCCACTGTCTCCATCACCGTCCTCCTCCACGTCCACTTCGTGATGACTTTCCTCCACATTTTCCCCAGATTTTCACCTCTCAGCAGGTTTGTCCTGCTCTGTTTGACCCTCTGCATGTCTTTCCCTCCTGTTTCCTATTCCCCAAACTCAGCTCACCGCTCCTTCACCCTGCTGTGCCTCCCTCCCTGCCTCCTGCATGCTCCATCCCTCACCCATCATGGGACTACAGCTCTTACACGGTGGCAGGGATGTCGCAGCCATCCTGCACCAGCTGCATCCGGTAGTCCTGCACTATCCGCCGGGGGATGGGCTTCTCGCTGGTCCGCAGGCAGCAGTCGAGGACGTTGTTGCCAGCGTACACTGGAGGAGGAACAGCACACGTGTTATCGAGGTCGCTCCTGGGCTCTGTGGACAGTGGGGCCGTGGAGTGGGGCAGAAAGACGACCTCTTGGTGGGGGCAACCCTGCATGCCTGGAGCCCTCCCTTGTCCCCAGACCAGTGCTCCAGATGCCAGGGGTGCTCCCCTGTTGTGCTAAGGGCTGCTTAGGCAAGGGAAAAAGGAAGCACGGGGGCAAAAGGAAGCACGCAGATCAAGTGTGCACAGGCTGGGCTAGGGCACAGGGGGGCAGGAATGGTCCACCACCTGTTCCCAGCACAGTTTTCTGTGTAGGATCCTTTGTGGACTTTGGGCAGTACAGAGTCCCTCTGGAACAGGTTACTAGCAGAGCATTCAAGAGGGCTGCTGCAAAGCCCCAGCAGTGAATTACTTCTGCAAATGCTAAAGCAAACAAGAAGCTGGCTCCTAGCCCTTCTGCAAGAAAAGCACCCGTAAAGCTTCCTTCTTACCATTCAGGATACATCTCTGCACCAGGAGACTAAGGCAAAGAAGATGCAGCCGCTGCATTGTGTCGCTGAGTCAGGCAGAGGAGGGGCTGCAGACGGTGGTGCTCTGGGCAGGAGAGGTGAGCTCTGCACAGCTTGCTGCGATCTGTTGCTGTGTTCTCCACTGCCTATTTATCTGTTCCAGCCTGTGGCTTTCACTTTCTTTTGGTGAAGACGGGTGGGAAATCACAGTAGGCAGCATTTCGATCTTTGTGCAGTTCCCGAATATCCCGTCAGCTTTCCCTGCAGCCAGCTGCTCAGCCTCCCCACAGCCAAGTGCCCTCCCAGGGCATGGGGACTTCGGTCAGGATCCTCACTCCTAGCCCCGGGAAAAACACTTATCTCATCCTGTGCATTTCCCACTCCCTCCTCCAAGACCCCTCTGGGGCATCCCCACTGGATGGGGCTCATCACCCAGAGATGTGTGTATATTGGAGCTGCTTGGTTCCCTTTAAAGCTTCCAACCTGTTTGTAGGAGTCTGACTGCCCCTGCATCTCCGTGCCCTCCCCATTGCCAGCACACCAGACACATTCAGAACTGCCTGAGCTTGGAGCGTCTGTGCAGTGCTGGTGGATGGAGCCTGGCTGAGCGTACATGCCAGAAGACAGTGTGGTTTCCAGGTGTCCCTGGAGCAAATGGGCTCATGGCCAAAGACAGCTGCATATCTTTCTGCGAATGTGTATTCTCAGCACATGGGCAGAAATCCCCAAGGTGAGCTTGGCTGCCAGCACTCACTGCTCGTGCAGGCATCACCAGGAGCAAAGAGCACACTCCTGCTGCAAACCTTCAGAGCAGAGAAGAGACAGAGGCTGTCCCTCCTTGAGGTCACCATCAGGACACCAACACTACCAGCCAGCCTGCTCCAGCCCTGGTGTGTGGCATGGGGGATGCAGCCTGTGGAAGGGACAATGGAAGGGATCTCACCCCTGCTCCATGGGCATTTGGAGAGGTGTAGAGCCAGGATCCTCTTGGAGGGAACTGGGGATAGGGAGAGAAGCACCAGCTGCACTCAGGGAAATGTCCATTAATATTAGGAGAAATATTTCCCCACAAGGATAGTCAAATCTTGGATTGAAATCTCCACGCCTGCACTCTCTCCATTGCTTCAGCTTCAGCCCTTCCTTGCACCTCAGTGGAGATTGCAACACAGGGACAAAGATCTCCCTGGGGACAGGAGATCCCTCTGCTCCTCTCAGCAGTAGGAGATAGTGAGCTGCCCCTTCTGTAGTCCAGGATAAGAAGGGGAAGTTCCAGCCATGCCATTTGCCAAAGTGCCTCATCCCTGTGTGGCTGCTGGTGCCACCTTGTGCACAGAGCTGCGCTTTCCATCAGGAGAGCCCTTCCTTCAGCTGCACCCATGCCCAGCATGTCAGTACTGCCAGAGGGGACAAGACGAAGCTGGCAGGCAGAAGGAGCAGTGCAAACAGGATGTGCAAGCATAGCTGCAGTCAGACCCTCCCACTTTCAGCACTCTCCAAGCTTATTAACTGCAAAGAAATCTTGGTGGGTGGAGGAGGAATTTAGGCAGCAGAGGATTAACATCATTCATCAGTCCCATGTGGATGCAGGCTGGTGCTGGGACTGATCTCCACTCATTCTCCCTTGATGCTGGCAGAGGTCCAGTGGCAAGGACGATGGTGCAGGATCAGCGGGAAGTGCTGGAGGTCCCTTCCTGTGGATCTCCCCTCCTGGCACTTCTGGGGGCCCTGTCCTCATGGCAAAGGACAGGCCATGAGCAGAAGGTAGTATGTAAGAGATGGGAGCACATCCTGTGTGTGTTGGGGGGTGGGGGGGGGGGGGGGAGGGCAGAGTTAACTCCTGCAACACCTCCAGCAGCCCTCAGTCCCTGAGAGAGATACTGAGGCTCTGCTTTCCTGCATGTGACATGGAGCTTTCCTATTGCCAAGTGGGTGAAAGCATGGCTGCTGGAGTCACTTCTGCTCCCCAGGAGGGCCATGAGAGAGTGAGGAAAGGGGCTTTCCACGTTGGGAAAAGGGGATGTGACGGGTTTCCCCCTCTGCTGGGGTCAGTGAGATTTCTAAGAAGAATGTGGTCAGCCACAAAGCACATCCAAGCGACCATCCCCCCCCCTTCACCCCAACCTCCCACCCCCCACTCTGGTGTGATTTGTGCTCACTCCTGAGGAAGAATTTCCTAATGAAAGTGGGAACAACGCATGAGAGGAGGGGGGCTCCCATAGGAAATCCAACCTATTGTTACACATCATCACATCCATCCCTGGGCTCTGTTTAGGAGGCATCAGTCATGCTGCTGTCCTCCCTGAGACCCCCTCTCACCACAGTGTTGTGCAGTGTTCTGCTCCCCATCTCCAAGCCAAGGAGCTAGAAAGGGCAAAAGGGGAATTCCAGCAAGTTCCAGACACAGCCAGCCCCGTGGCAGGATCTGGCCTGGCTGCATTCACCTCATTGAGAAATATGAGACTGCATCACAGCTGTTTTGATTTCCATGCCTCTACTACAGCCTTCCACATGTCTCCTACAGCATCTCAGTCCCACTGCAGCGTGGCGCCCTGGATCTCCTTGGGATCTCCTCCCACTGAGGGAACTTAGTCAATCTGGTTAAAATGGAATTAAGGAAAAACAGTGAGCACTTGACTTTGTCCAGAAGAAAGCAAAAAGGATCTTGAGGTCTTGGCTATCGGGAAGGCAGTTCTGTTCCAGTTCCTAAGTGGCTGACACTGGGGAGAGTGGGAGCTCCGTTGCCCACCATCCACTTCTCCATCTCCATGCTGAAGCAGGAGGACAGAGCCCAGGAGGGTGGTGTGGTTGGATATGCTCTCCATGAGCATATCTCTCACTTAATAACCCACAGTCCTTCCCTCGTTCCATCACCGAGGGAAACAAGGTCCAGAGGAAACCACTCTCCTGCAGGGCACGTCTCTACATACCACAGTTTTGGAGATCACCGCCCTTCTAGCACCCATGTAGCCCTTTAAGCACCAATCTGCAGAGCTGCAATCTGCATGCTCCCATGTGTTGTCAGCAGTGCAGCACGGAGGGACCAACCCTGTGCATGTGTCCTCAGGTGAGCGTCACTGGAGCTCAGCCCAGCATCCCAGCCTGGCATGCTGTGCTGCCAGGAGCCTCATCTGTATCAGGTAACTGCTGAGCAGATCATTTGGCTCACATTCAGGACTTTCCTTCTTTTGGCTGCACGTTGTGGTTTCTCTCTTGCTTGGCTACTTTCTGCTTGTCACCTAAATCCTGTCTGCTCCAGGGTGGCCCAGCTCCTGGAAATTCCCCCAGCCCAGCGCTGCTCCTCCAGCCTGTTGCTCAGAGAGTATCATTGGAGTGTTCCCTGGTACTATTGCACCTGCCATGCATGACAGCAGTTTTTTTGTCAGTTCCCATCTGAGGTTTCTGCTACATTTTTTTTCACCTTGTTTTCCTCTGTAACAGTGTTTTGCAGTGACGGTGGCTTGCAGCCTCATGTCAGACCCAGCCAGATGCCTGCGCGTGCACTCCCATATGTCCAGAGCAGATCACAACCCCGTTAATAACTCCTTTAACACCCCAGAGAGCACAGGAGCACTGCTCTGAGCCGAAGTCATGGCTGTGGGGATGATGTGTGGTACAACCCTTTCACCCTAACCCGTCTTCCCC
This sequence comes from Chrysolophus pictus, assembly GCA_037305975.1. NCBI lineage: Eukaryota > Metazoa > Chordata > Aves > Galliformes > Phasianidae > Chrysolophus > Chrysolophus pictus. Next base: position 71,286,164 of record CM074614.1, on the reverse strand, counting down.
ACCCCTTCCACTCTCCCCAAAGACCATTACGAGAGCCAGAAGGACTGTGTTTGTGTTTGAAGGATATGTTTTATTGCCTTGCATCCTGCCTGGAGCCCGGACAGCCGCACTGTGGCACAGGGCCGGCTCAGTGCCCAGGGTCGGTATCGGGTTCTTCACAGTTTCTTTACAGTCTTAAAAGAATACACCTCAACACTCACCAGATAAAGCAATCAGCCATATAAATGCACTCAATAGAAGCACTCAGCAACAAGTGTTCCCCAGCCAGCACACTTCCTATGCTGAAATTGTTAAGCCCCACAAATCCTATTACTGTAATCATACAGCTTAATAGATGCTTACTGACTGAAGTCCACGTCTGAAGGCCAAAAGCAAACAGCACTGTGGCTTTTACTGAGCCTTTCCATTGTTCCTCAGCACAGCAGGCAGACTGCAGACAGGGGATCTGTCCACCCACCCGCTTGCAGCCTCACCTTTCAGTGTGCTCAGGGTTTGATAGAGCAGCTCACTATTGTATCAGCAACGAATTCTGCAGATTCTTCTATTGCTGCACCTGCATAGCCTTCTGTGCACTATTTCCACCGTGCACACATTTCGTTTTGGAGAAGAAAGCGTAAGAGAATTTCTTTTATCGTTCCTGAAAGCAAAGCACTTTGCTTAATAATGTCTGAATCTCTGAATACAGCAAAAACAACTGAGGACAAAGCGGTAAAATTGCACTAAAATGAAAAGTTTTCTCTGACTTCATTGCAATTTTATACTTAAAAGGATTGAAAAAAAATCAAAGAATATTTGGAAAAACCTATCTTCCTACTGTGATACTGCAAAAGCTTGTTGTAAAAGCCAAAAGCCCCAACCCAGCACTACAGCAGAATCTGCAGTCGCCATGCTGCTCTCAGCCACTGTGGATGTTAATGGGATGCAGCACCTTGGCCCTGGGCGCTACTGTTTGGAAGCTGGAAAGGAGCAAGTAGGATAGAGGAGAACGAATTGCAGCCATCATTTATTTGGTATAAAAATAAGAGCCATCTTCCAAAAAAGCAGCATAAAAGGTGCTCTGTGAAGCTGCAAGCAGAGCCCCCCAGGTGCAACTGTGTAAAGCAGAGTTTTTAATATAAATACAAATGTATAATATCCCCAAACGAAGCTGCCATCCCACCAGGTGCCTTGCAGGAACCCCCCCACCATGGTGAAGGTGCTCACTGCTGGGGCTCAGCTCCCTGCTGGGGAGAGGGGGTGCCGACAGAGGGGAGGGGGACATGGGGAAGAGCACAGTCCCCTCTTGCCCCAGCGCTGGAAGGTGAGTGTGCTGCAGATGTCCATTGCCGGTTGGTGGGTCGGTGGTCAGAGGGGAAAGTGCTTGTCCTAGGGGAGAGGAGGGCAAGGAGAGAGTGAGCGTCTCAGCACAACCCAATCTGTGGCTGTGGGGCAGTGTCCCCAAGCATTTCTGCCACCAGCTTCATCCCCAGGCTGCTAAGGGGGTGGATTTGGGATGTGGGGGAGCATCGTTGCCAGTCTTCCCCCACCTTGTGATACCCCCCTCCCAGTCTGCCCCTCACCTACCTCTCCGGGCCTGCCTTAGACCTGCTTCCTCTTCTGCCTCTTGGGTTTGCGCTGGGAAGGGTTTTTTCTTCTGTTGTCCAGGCTCTTGATCAGCTTCTGGACAGTGGGGTCAGTAGGAGAGGAGCAGATTTTCATGTTCTTCTTGGTGGTGAACCTGGGAGTATGGGCAGAGGGGTTTGCTGTGGAAGAAGAAGGAGCACACAGGGAGGGAGGGCTCAGACCACAGTGGAGTACTTACACAACAGCACGCAGCACACATCCTGACTCAGGGCCCTGGATGCTGTAGGTCTTCACCAACTTGATGGGGATGGTCTTCTGGCTGGTCTTCAGGCAGCAGTCTGAAGCCGGATTGTCCACACCTGTGGGACAGAGGGGGCATATGAGATTTTATTCCCTCACAAAGCCAAGGCACCTTCCCACCCCAGAAAAGCACTGTGTGAGGCACTGCTCCTGGGAGTGATGCTGTGATTGTTTCACACTGATGGGCAGGTCAGCTCCAACACACTGCTCCTTAAAAGAACAGGGGGAGAGAATAGGATGAAAAAAGCTCATGGGTTAAGAACGGCGTGGCCACTTACCTACTACAGTCATGGGCAAAACGTCTCAACGTAAGAGAGATTCATACAATTTATCGCCTATTCCTAACAGATTAGAGCTGGGAAAACTAAATGCAAACTAAAAACACCTTCCTTCCATCCAACTGCTTCTACCTCTTCCCCTGAGCAATGCAGGAGAATGATGTTGAGGCACCAAAATGAGTATGGGAACCCTGCCCCCCAGTGCCTCAGTACAGGGATATGTGACTCACAGTGCCACCCCTGCACTGCTGCTATGGGGGAGAAACTGAAGTAGGAATGGGCTCTTTGCAATGGGACCTCTTTTTCCCACTTTGCCCCCAAGACTGGGATGCCTCCACCCAACCCTGACACCCAAACACCCCAGCTGCACTGCACCACGCCATGTGCTCTCAGGGCCACAGCACTCTGTGCAGAGCCTTAACCCTAATCCTGACTCCTGCCCCACATTCCCTACAGCCCTCACCTTCAGCCTGGTGGAGCAGGAGAGAAGCAGCCAGCAGGAGCAGAGGCAGCAGGATGCGCAGGGCCATGGTGGGTGCTGAGCCTCGTGATGCTGAGCAGCAGGACACACACTGCTGTCCTGAGCTTCGGCTGCTCCAATTTATCTGCAGTCGCTTTGCTTTCGTTTTCAGTCCCCCTGGCAGTCAGCCCACTAGAAGCTGTGTGATGGAGGAGATGGAGGGTGGAAGTTTCCCGTAAGCAGTGAGCCCCCCTTTACGGACCCGTTCTGTCTTGTTCCTGGCCGCCCCGCACAGCACAGCACAGCACAGGGTGCCACGTGGGGGACACACCGGAGACACAACCCCTGGCACATCCAGGTAATTTCTGGGCTCCTGTTTCCTACCCCATCCCACAACCTGCCTCTGCCTGCTCCCAGCTGCTACTGCTTGCCTGCTGGCTCCCAGGCAGTGACCCTGGCGGGTGGCCAAGTCATCAGGGAAACCGAGGAGGGAATCTTCTGATTCCCCAGCCTGTGCTTTGCTTCCAAGACAAGACATTCTCCTGATGTAGGTGAGAAGGAGCTGAACGTGACCCCACATCCGAACCCTCTCAGCTCTTCCCCGAAGCTACTTTGGTGGCCCCCCAAAACTTTTGAGTACATCTCTAATATTGGGATGTGCAAGGTCCAAGCTGTAAATGGGGTTGAGGGAGATAGCACAGCTTGCTCCCCCTCTGCATATGTGAAGATCCAGAGTGTCTGCACCCTCTCTGTGTCACCATATTGTGGGGACCTGGGGCTGAGCAGAGAACTCAACCAGATGAAGGAAACAGCTGGTGGGATCCTTTTGAAGCCCAAGGCACTGTCCCTCAGGCAGGAGAGGGTGAGCTCTGCAGCAGGACATGCTGGGCACGCATCTGGCAAGAAGTGATTCTGAGGGAGCTCAACTGCAGTGGCAAAACCCAAAGAGAAGGCTCAGTCACCATGCCACGGACTGGAAGAGACCGAGGATCAAGATTTCACGACTAAGGATGAAGATTTCACAACAGTCTGGGCAACCTGTTCCAACACTCAAAATGTTCTCATGTTGAAAACATTTTCCCCTCTGTTTAATTGGAATTTCCCTGGGTGCATCCTGTTCTTCTCACCCAGACCCAGGGTCCCTCTGAGAAGAGCTGGGTCCCACCATCCCTTCAGCCCCCTGGACAGCCACCACCAGCAAGGAGCCCCTTTATCACCCTCCCCCTATCACGGACCCTCCTGACCCAGCCCAGCCTCCATCCCTTCTGCTGACCATGTTGATTGTGTCCCCAGAGCCCTCATGGGTTCTCCAGTTGTAAAGGGGGGTCTGAGGTCCTCCCTGCAGTCCTGCCTGAGCCCCAGCGTGCTGCTAGTGAAGCCCCAGAAGTTTAAAGCAGTTCCTGATAAAGACCCTCATTATCAATTATCAATGGCAATGAGTAACCCACGGGGAGAACAAAGTCCCAGCAGAGAGCAGAGCACTGATAAGATGCCTGAGCTCTCTACACAGAAGGGGCAATGGTCCATGGGCAGCAGCAGATTGCCTGTGGGTGCATCTCCCCAGAGTGCCTGACAGTGTAGATTCCCACATGCCATCAGACGTCACTCCAATCCCAAGCATCAGTGGCATCTCTGAGCAACAGAGGGAATGCCCTGGCCTTGCACATCTGGGATAGTCAGAGTGCCTCCACCTCACCACAGATCCACATACTGGAGAAGCAAGATCAGTCTTCCTTCTTTCCCCCCGCCCTGCCACCCACCCTGATTAGGCTTGTCCTGGTGCCCACACGATGTCAAGGTGAGTGATGCGAAGGGAGGGGAGAGATGCCACTGCTTGCCCCTAGAATAAGTCAATTACCCTAGGAGAGCTTTGAGAAACTGCACAGAGCCCCCACTGGATTCCTTGCTCTGGCTGCTCCTGGAAAGTCCCCTTGCTTTCTTGTTTTCAAGCCACTGTAATAGCATCCTCTGGTGAGCCCCAAACACGGTCTGAGCTGCTGAGCAAGGTCAGGGCATGTGCTTCCTTTGCAGGCATCACTTTTAGCAATTTTCTGGTCACTGAAATTTGTGTCACAAAGAAAACAGCTGAGTGAACCCTCACTCCATTCCTCCCAGGAAAGTTGTTTTGGAGGGGCACAAGCTCAGGGCAGGGGTACCCAGCAGCATGCTCTTGCTTTGGGCACAGGCTAGACAATGTGCAGAGCCACGTGTAACCTGGGCAGGAGATCTGTGTCAACTTCCACACCTGCCTCCCTTTCCAAAATCCCCCAATTCACTTTATGTGCTTTGCTCTGTCTCCTATCCCTCACGTCCAGGATGAAAGCAAGGCATTTCTGGCAAGGAGATAGGGATGAGCATCCCTGTCTGCAGGGGGTTATGAGGCAGATTAAATTTTGGGAGAGAGAGGAAAGGTTCTTTAGGGTTCTCCAACACCAGCAGACTCCAGGAGCAGCACTGCCCTGCTCTGGACAGGCACAGTTTCTTGCATTGTACCTCCATTAACCAATTGCTCACCAATTTGGGCTCCTGCAGCCACCCAGAGCTCAGGAACAGGGGTAGAGACAGGTACAGGGAGAAGAATACAACCAGACAGGGTGCCTTTCTGCAGTGCTGGAAAATACCCTCTGATGCTGCAGCGCCACAGGTTTGGGCAGCTCAAGCCATGTATCCCAGACTGCAGGGAGAGAAGAGAGATTGCAGTGACCCACAGGACCTATAGGCAAAAACAGTCAGGGACCACAGCCATCTTGCTTGCAAGACTTTTCCAAGACTGAAATCACCACAGCAGCTTGCAGGACTTGCTCAGATCTTCATCTCAAATGCCCTGTATGTTTGCACCCCTCATCCGAGTGCCAGAGCCTAGGGTTTGCTTATGAATTGCTTCCCCAGCTTGCTGCATTGCAGTTTGGCATTTCACTCCCCATGTCAGGAGAGCCCTCAGAGCTCCTCTGCTACCCCAGCTCTGCTCCGAGCATCCTGTGCATGACAGAACAGTGGGGTCTGCTCCTCAGCTCACTCAGGACCGGCCACAGAGGCTTCTCAGCTGCATGCATGGGCTGAGGGCATCCAGAAGACCCAAGCTGGGGGGTGGGAATTTCCAAATCCTTTTGGATGCTGCATCCAAATTAAAGTCACTGCTAACAGGAACAGGGTCGTTCAGCTTCATTCAACCCGCTGACCAGCAAATTCCTTCCCGCAGAGCCCCCGATTCCCAGGAGAAAGCCACTGAGGCACCTCGCTGAGCCCAGCCTGGAAAGCCCCTACCACTGGGAAGGGGAGTGGGCCGCCTGCCAGCCCACACCGTATAGAAACGTGCTCCATGGCATCCTTAGGAAGCGGGAAAAGAATTGCTGGAAGCCAGCAACACACGCGCCGGCTGCCTCCCTATCCTCGGCGTGCAGCAGGGCTGATGGGAAGAGCAGAGTGAGCACAGTGTGCTGGGAAGCACAATCCGGGACTCTCCTCCCTATAAACAGGTACTGGAACTGCAGGGCTTTGGTGTCTTTGGGCAGAGAGAGAGTTGTGTCCCCTGTACCCCAGACCCTCTGGTCCCAAAGAAAGGCATTTTCCCAGCTGAGAGTCATGCTAGGAGTTAACCCCTTGTTCACCCATATGCCCATGAAGGTGTTAAGCAGCTCTGAGAGCAGATAAAAAAAAATGCACAGAAAAAATGTGCAGAAAAATGTGCAGGGGATGAAATAGTACTGATAGCTGTGAGAGGGACCTGGGTGAGTGATCAGTGTGGCAAGATGTTCTCTTCTTCATCCTCTGCATTGTATGCAGCACTGCCCATAGCACTACCCCCCCCGATCCAAAAGCAAGGGGCTGGGCTGGCTCTGACTTTTGTTACCCCTTCCGACCAGAAAAAACTGGGATGCTGCTCTCACCTTCTTGGCCATGCACAGCCCAATATATGGGATCTTCTGGGCTCAGGCTGGTGTGGGCTTGTACATTTGTCACCATGACACCAGCACACTCAGCTCGTGCTGGAAGAAGTGGTGCTGATCCCTCTGTGGCACAACGAGGACATCCTTGGAGTGGCAAGGTTTGTGTTGGGAATGGGACACAGTGAGATGCTCCTGCTCTTGGTGAGAAAGAAGTGAGTGCTACACAGAAGAGTGGAGCAATTTGTATTTTCATAACCCTCCAAAATGAGCGACCCTCTCACTTGGCCCTCAGCCCTGTCACCAAGCATTGGTTCAGCTCCTCTCCCATCAAGCAGCATGGCAAGGCTTGACTCAGAATCCCTGCAGTTTCCCTTCCTGCAGTGTAAAATGTAGTGGGAACTGCTGGTACCAGTCCAGCTGTCGTGGAAAACAGAGAGGTAACAAGTCGTAAATCCCCCAGGCAATGGACCAGGCATGTGACAGCCGAGCCAGGCAGTCAGAAAGGTTTGGGTTGGGCTGTGAGCAAGGACACACAGAGGCACCGTCCCAGTGCAGCCTGCATAGCGCTTGAATTCAAAAAGATTTAGGGAAACTGCTGGGAAAAGAGACAGAGTGTTGTCAAAAAGGAAGCGACTCCTTCTCCATTTCATGGCTCTATGCTGAGGGATGTGGGATGTTGAGTTTGAAAGCAGGCAGAGCCGTGCTGCAGACACCTAGCATCTGCCAAGCAGCCCTGCACTGTCCCTGGCATGAATTTAGCCCCAAACGGCTTGGTCAAAGAGAATATATCCAACTGCATATAGCAGACAGGATCTGGCACATGCAGCAAGCTTGGCAGGAGGGGGGGAAAGAAATTAGAGGCTGCTGAAGGGAAATGAAGCAAAACATCAGGAAGGCTCTGGAGGGTTTGTAGAAGATGTTAGAGCATCAAGTAAGCTGGGAACTGGGTGTGCTTCGGCTCTGCTCACAGTTCAGCATCAAAGAGGGAAGCAGCAACCCACTGGCAGAAAATGCAAATGTCTGGAGATGGAGAGAAAGCCAAGAGACAGGAGATAAAGTCTATGCAGTGAGGAGATGTCAAGCACTGCATTGGGCATGGGCTGGTGGAGTGGTAGCTTCATGTACCATGAGTGCCTTCAGACAGACAGAGCCAGTACCAGCTTCTGAATGGTGCCTGAAATCTTCCCAGAAACTGCATGGAGAGGAAACAGCTGTTGGATAGAGAGGAAATGTTTGGTGCTGCTCAGAGAGCCCTGCTCCACAACGCACAGGTCTCTTCTGCCCGGATACAATTAAGCAATAGGAAGAAGTTATGAGTTCAAATTCTAAACATGACTAGTCATTAGGACTAATACAAGCAGAGCAGTGAAGCCATCAAAAGCCTACAGTAGCTGGCTCTATAATGAGACAATGCTTGAAGGCACAAGCAGTGACTTGAAAGTCATTTTGGCAGCCAGGAGCAACATCAAGGGGTACTCTGCACCAATCACGTGATGAAGATCGACTTCCTTGCAGACATGTACAGAGGTGAAATTAACTCAGATACACCAAAGATCTGGGAAGATGGGACTGGCCTCCAAATTAGTCTTCAAAGGAGACAAGGGGGAAGAGCGTGGGGTAAACATTGTGTGGAGCTGGGACTCTGCTTGAGATGCTCCATCCAGCCGGCGAGCATCCAAGCCCCTCAATTCAGCGGGTGGCTACAGACAGTGTCCAAAAGGCCGGGAGCAGCGAGGGGCTGGAAAACCCCTTTGGGGCTGGGGATCTGGCAGGACGGCTATTTACAGTGAGGGAGCAGCAGGGAAGAGCTACAGAGCCAGGTGCCAAGAGACCTCCTGGAAGCATCTGCCTGCCAAAGGCCCCCGAGACATTGCAGTGGTAGCACCCGTCTTAGATCTGGGAGAATCATCCAGCTGCTTTGCATTGGGAACAGCCAGACCACTGCTGAGACCGAAAGGCCATAGCTAGGGAGCTTTATTTTGATAAACATGAAGGACAAAAGAAATGGGTATGTCTGTCCTGTCTGATCTCAGGCCAGGAACTATCATTGACTAAGCTCAGAGATGTGATCAATCAGGCCAGCCACTCTTGTGTAAGCATAATACAGATACTCCTCCAGACCACCAGAATGCTCAGTTTCAGTAGTTTCAGCAGCCAAAATAACCTGTGCTTACAAAACTCATGGCTGGCACTACTGCCAGGGAATCACACTCTGAGCTTTGGAAGTGATGTATGTCTGCACATCAGCAGACTGTGCTGACACAGTCCATTCTGGTGTCAGCCTTTCAGAAGGTAAAAGGATTAGGTATTGATAAAAGGATGAAGAAGGACTTACAAAAAGATTTTTAAAGAGATATGGTGTAACCAAGACAGAATCTCCCTTTATGGTACTGGGAAGATATAATAGGTGTCTATAATGCAGCAGGAGATTGGTGTGCAGCCTTTACAAGTACCCAAATACTTTGTGTTCCACCAAATTTGTCCTACAGCGGTACTTGTCAGACATAAATACTGGCCCAAAGCTGCAGAGCTTGAAAAGAAAGAAAAGACCTGCAAGTAGTTCTCCATCACTGTGGTTGGCCATGGCCAACGGTTTATTCCACACAGTGATTGCAATGTTGACCTCTCCCATGTTTACAGCATCCAGTTTCCACAAATAATACCCTAGAAAACAAGAAACACCCTGGGAGCTCCTCTAACCCAACAAGTTGGTCAGTCTTGTCTCCATCCACGTGACGTGTCTCCAAAGATTTGGCAGGCGGATGCTGCCGGGAGGTCTCTCGGCGCCTGGCCCCGTAACTCTTCCCTGCTGCTCCCTCGCTGTAAACAGCCGTCCTGCCTGATCCCCAGCCCCAAAGGGAATTTCCAGCCCCATACTGCTTCCAGACCATTGGACACTGCCTGCAGCCACCCGCTGAGCCGAAGGACTCAGATGCTCACTGGCCGGCTGGGGTGCATCAAGCAGAGCCCCAGCTCCAAATCTTGTTTTTCCCTGTGCTCTGGCAGTTCCCTCCTTCCATCTCCCTCTCATTAAAGAACAGTTCAGTGTAGCTCAGGACAGCTTTTCTCCTCTGCAGAGAGCGATGGAGACCTTAAGGTGATTCTAGCACAACCAGGGTAGTTGTGCAACACAGACACCTGCTAGAGTTGGCATCCCTGTGCACTCAGAGAAGATCTGCCTCCAGAGTCTATGCTGCAGAATGGTTTGCATGTACCCAGGGAGCCTTGCAGTCCAGCTCTGGAGGTCCAGCTCCTTCTTGTAGTATACTGTGATCCAAAGGTTCCATTCCTGCCTCTTCCAGTGGGTTCCATCCCAAAGTCTTGGCAGCAGAGCAGACTCTGATTGTTGCAGATGTCTGGAGGAGCTCAGGGCAGCCCAGATTAGATTCAGACCAGATCGTGCCCCACATATCCCAACAGTAATTGATTGTGTTTGCAATTAGGAGGGGGATTTTGCACCCCCAGGAAGACCACAAGGGCCATGGCCCTAATTCCCATCTGTGCAGGGCTTTGCTCCAGTCCCAAAGGTCTCTCTGAAAGTTGCCAGCATTGCAAAACAACAGACTCATTGTAGTGAGATGGGGAAGATGTTCAAGCCAACAGCAGAGGACTGTACCATTTCAGTGTTGAAATTTCCAAAGATGCTCCTGCTCTCTTTGTCTTTGCTGTGTGCTCTTTTTCCTGGGAGCAGGACCACCAAACTGTCATGTAAGCAGCTTCAGCCTGGGGAAAACTCATCCTCCCAATCATCAAATTTGACTTAGTTGCCTGGATAGCTCTTCTGGAACCTGATGAAGTTCACAGTTCCTCTTCTGTCACGGAAAATTAAAAGAGTAAGCACAACTTCTGCTGCCGAGCCTGAGCTCTGCATCCAGCCAGGATCACACACAGCCACTTTGGCTGTAGCACTGCAAAGATAAGGAGAACTCTAAACATCCAAGCAGCTCTTTGAGGTCAAGTTGCTCTCCATTCCCACTTGATGTTATCTGCCTTGCAAGCTCCTCAGTCAAATAGAGATTTCGGGAAAAAACACTGTGTTACTGAAAAATACTTTATTATGTTCTCTAGCATGGGGATGTGGTATTTATTAAATGGTCCACCAGATATGTGCACCATCTTTCTGGTTCATCCCTGTACCCTTGTCAGATATTATTATAACATTTTTTACTAAATCTTTTGGAAATCCCCGCTGTCCTGAGACTTGGCTGCTTCTTGGGCTCAGCACACTTTGCTGGAAGAGGCACTTTATATACACTAAGTTAATGACATGGGACATTAGAAGATCTTTCCTTGGGGTGAGTGATGCTCCTTGGAGATTGCAGACCCAAATCTCCCTTCAAGGACTTCCCCAAAGCTATGTGCAGTGTTCATTCACCTTCCACTGTCACAGGCTTCACCTATGTGCTCAGGAGGAGCAGTGACTACTGGTTGCCCTGCAGCAACCAGTACCATTTACAGACTGAATTCATCTGTGTGGTTGTCACTCTTCCTAAACCCATTGGGAGCTCCCAGGTGCAATGGGAGATGCATCCCCAAGCACCATGATAAGGGCAAGTCCTGGACATTCCTTGTCCAAGGGAGGTCCCAGTGAGCTGGCCCCAAGCTGCCTGGAAAGAGCAGGGTGCAGAAAACTATAGATGGGGATATGCAGCCAGAGCTACACCAAGTTCTGGCACACAGAGTGGATCAGCTGCATCCCTCGTGGGTCTCTATGCAAGCACCCAATGCATCCTCATCCTCACAGCCATCTCGCTGTAATCTGTGGTTTGCAGAGGGCTATGTCTGGGAAGGCCAGTGGTTTCTCCAGCCTTGAACTCAGTGTTAGAAGAGGCCTGGTGGAACAAGAACCAAGAGAAAGTATGGCACCCACACCTTCCTCCATCCTCACCATAAAGCTCTCCTGTCTGGCCCAGGCTGCTGGAATATGCACACCACAAGCTTCCACTCAAGCCCACTCCCTCTTTTTGCTCAGAGGATGTCTGCATAAAAAGCTGTCCTTCCAGTCTCTCAGTACTGAACTCAATATAATGCAACTTCTGGGAAGCTTTGGATTTCAAATGTGTTTGTCCCACTTCCCAGGCTTCCCAGCTGCCCAGCTGCTGTGTTCCATTTAAGCTAATCACAAAGATTAAGGCAAAGACCCAGCCTGGAAGGTTTGCAAACAGCTCAAGACTACTTCTGCAAACAGCTTTTACAGACAGCAGTCCTGCACAACAGCACAGGGGCTAACAAACCTATGGCATCCATGCAGGGAATTCCCAGGAAAGCTCAGTTCTATCACATCCCAGCCATTTCCAGTCACTGCCTTAGTGACATTGCAAACCCCAGGACCACTGGACACTCCAGGACCCTTGAGGGGGAAGTTCGTGGTGGCAGCGAGGGTGAGAAAAAGTCCGTGATGCATCCCAGCACAGAGGCTGGATCCCATTGTCCCTTGTCCCTGCAGAAGGCTTGCAGAGTCAGGCTGCGTGGCCAGCCCAAGCAGAAGCAAGCCCAAAATCATTCCCACTAGACCCCTCATGTCCTCAGCTGCAAGCAGTAGTTGCTGACCAGAACTGTGCACAAGCAGACTGACTCCAGATTTTGCAGTCTTCAATCTCTGACAGCCAGGAGACTCCAAGCCAACATGACAGATAAGCCACAACACATCCGTAAAGCCGTGTGCTGAGGTTTCCACAGCCACCCACTAAGAAGCCCTGTCAAAGTAAACAGGTCATCCTCCCTCTTGAGGGATCGCTTTGAACCCCCAGCCCATCTGCAGCCCCATGTTTGTTCCCATATTAAGGAAGCAGCTTGCAGCTGGCTGCACTAGGACAGAAGGGGGCCCTGGTTGACTGCAGCATGTGATGGACAGTTGACAAACGTGATCCTTCCCAGAAGTTCAGCATCAAGTCCCCACTTAATGGGTGGCTGTGAGGAGGAGCTGAGAGAGAAGACAGATACTCCTCTATAAGGGGATTGTGGCTGAAATGTGATCTCCTCCCCGAGCATGGTGGGAAGGCTTCTGATAGCATGGCTGCTACTGAGGCAAGGAAGACATTTTCCAGGATGGTTTGCCTGCAAGAGCATGGCAGGAGGCTGCAACTGCCCTGATGCTCATGAGACTTGGGAACACAGGGTGGCTCCTGCCAGATGTGACAACACTGTGGAATGAGTGAAGAACACAGCCCATGTACTGTGCTGCAAAAAGACTTGACCAAACTTGCTTCAGCTCCAGGCACACTGCACACAACAATCTCTTTCCCTTCCCTGCCACAAGCCTCCTCACCCACCCCACTATCATCACAGCACAAGCTGGGATTTACCAGCAGGCTTATATGGCTGCAGACATTTGCCATCACTGCAGCTGTGCCAGCACCTTTCCTGCCTGCACATGGTTTTGAAGGCTAAGCGCAACGCTCATACTGCAGCAAAGCACAAAGTTCAGGCTAAGCACAGCTGGCTTTTGGCAGGACATAGAGTGAGCAAGGTCAGCAACAATCCTTAAAGCAGTGGTTTGAAAGGCGTGGGTGCAGCCCTGCTGGCTGTCCAATCTGAACACCTTGGCTAGAGTAAACCCCATCCATCCCTTTCCCAGCTCAGTGTGGCCTCCCAGCCATGACAACCTCAGGCTTGCGTTGATAATGCGAACAGGACACGTTGACCCCAAAACCCAAAGTCAGTTCAACCAGAAACACAGATGAGACCTCCAGAGGAGAGATTTTGAAACAAATTTTTTAATTACTTTCAATAAGGAGCACAAGTGAGGAGAAAAATAGGAAAAGTACTTTCAGTTTTCCTCTGCTTGTTTGGGAAAATAAACATATTCCTGAAATGCAGGTGGCATTAAAGCAGGGGCTTTTCATCAGAACTGCCAGAGGATCACTGGGAACCCTATACAGATCAGGGGACCCAAGGGACCTGCAGCACCAACCATGTCCTCATATTCAAACATGACAAGAGGGTGAATGTTTCTGCTTAGGAGGACAAAACCATCCTAGAAAATCTCAGAAACATGATGAGACAGAGAAACTTTTTGGGTGAATAACTGCCCACAGATGAGGTGCAAGTGAAGACAGAAGGAGCAAGGGGAGAGCACATACACTCGATTTCTCAACTTTGTGATGTAGTGGAGTGGTTGTTCAGCAGAGGGAAACTGCAGTGATCATACAGATTGTTCCTTTTTTTTTCCGGTTTCTCCAGAGATGCAGCTGCCAGTCTCTTGGCACCTCCACCACAAAAATCAGTGTCCTTGTATTGTTTCAGAAAAATTCCCTCACACCGGCACCTCCTGATTCATTATCACAGAAGCCCTGGAGTGGCTATGTCATCCTGGAGTAAAACTCTGGCTACAGTGACACTGTCAGAATGTCACTGTGTGCACTGAAAAATTGCATATGTGCTCCTTCACATGCTTCCAAGCCAGACCAGCCAGAGCTGGGCAAAATGCACAGGCGTGAGAGGGACCAGGAACTGCTCCTGAGGACTGTGGAATGAGGCAGTACTGGCTGCAGATGAGGGGGTTTCTCTACAAGGTGGCTGAGGTGCTTGGCGGCCTTCCCATGCATGCTTTGTCAGCACATCCAGACCTGGCAGCAGCCCCCTCCTCACAGCCTTTCCGATGGCTCATGTCTGTGCCAGCCCAAAGCATTTACAGATGCTTTTCTAAAACAGCTCTGTTAATTTCCTATTTCTTTTGGAACTGGCAGAAGAAAATACTGGGATTAGTCTGAATCTAGAAGGAAATGCTGAGATTTATCTGAGTATTTCTGACATCTCAGGCTGTGCGTCCCACTTATCTTTACCAGCCCCAGAGCCCTGTGCTCAGATAGGCCATTGCTACAATTAGCTTTCCCTCTGACTCAGATCAAGTATTGGGGGCAGAGCAGGCATCCCAGCAGTCATTTTCTCCAGCTTTTCCTCATTCATCTTTCAGGCTCCTTTGTGTTGAAACTATTTACAGCTACTGACCTCTCCTGTTTCTTCTTCTTTGCCCAGGGAGGTGGTGGAGTCACTGTCTCTGGCATTGTTCAGGAGGTGTCTGGATGAAGAGCTACAAGATATGGCTTAGTACCTTGTGGTAGTAATGGTAATAGGTGGACGGTTGGACTAGATGATCTTGTAGGTCATTTCCAACCTTGTGATTCTATGATTCTACAATTCCCACTCCTTTAATAGATTCACAAACCCATCCAGGCTGAGAGGACCTCAGGAAGTCTCTAGTCCAACCTTCTTCACAAAGCAGTGGCAGTGATGACATCAAACCAGGCTGCTCAGCATTTTTCACACTTGGGTCTTGAAAACTTCCAAGATCAGAGATTCCACAACATCTCTGGACCCCTCTCCCAGTGGGAGATTTAGGGAAAACCCTCAAAGTTAACCTGTTCCTCCTGCTGTACATCTCCATTAAAAGCCCGAGTCCATCTTCTTAATAACCTCCTCACAGCTGTTAGGGGATCCTCTTAGGTCCTCCAGAACTATCCCTTTTCAAAGCTGAACAAGCCCAACTCCTCCAGTCTCTCCTCACATGGCATTAATTCCAGCCCCAATGTCTCAGCAGTCCCTGCAGAACTCTCTCCTGATTACTCAAGAGAGTACTGAAGAGCTCAAATCTGGATGCAGTGTGAAGCTCTGGTGTAATGAGTGTTGGGAAGGGGAGAATAATCACCATCTCCCCCACCACATCTATAGGTCAAAAGGAAAGAGCTGAGCCCCTCTGCCTTTTCACAACCCAAATGCATTGCCAAAGCTATTGCTTAGACTGGCTTGAAATGAGGATCCATCAGCTCCTGTTTCCTAAGAATCTCTGGGTGATGACCAGATCAGTACCAACTCCTTGTTTCTGCACTGACCCAAAACTCCAAGGACAAAGATGTGCAGCAGAATTTTTGCAGATGTGGAAAAGAAACGATAACCAAGGTCTTTTGATGTCTGCAGGAATGGAGCAGCTATGGAATGCATTTTCTACAGATTCACTCAGAGAGCCTACAGACAGAGGGAGCCATCAGATCAGCTTCTAACAACTCCTGCAGAACTGCAGGCTGGAGCCCTGTTGAGAGCTATGCAGCTGCCTCTTCTGCATAATTTTATAACTCTTTCCATGCCTCCTGGAGCCAATAGATTTCATCTCTCTGTGTGCCTGACGTGCATGAAGGATGTTTTGCAAGGGGATGTAGACGACTGACCAGGGAACCTGGCAGAGCATTGTCTGAGAACACCAGAGAAATAAATATCACTGTTGCTAAAATTCATCAATCCATTCTTTCAGGACTATTGTGTACAATTCATCTGGGCTGCTTCTTTTGAAGTATTTGTCCTCAGTGTACACCATCCCCACTTGTGCATGATAAACTGGATTTTAGCATTTTAGAGCCTCAGTTGCATTTTCCTGAACAGTGGATATAGATACTGCCTTCCTTGTAGTTTCTTTGCTCAACAGAAAACAGCCAACAGCTCAACAGCATTTGCACTTTTTCCTGGAAAGAGACTTATGTCAGAAGCATGGTTATATATAGAATTCATAGAATTGCTCAGTTGGAAAAGATCTCGACCTAACCATGCGACCCTGACTCTAATAACCAACCACTAAACCATGTCTCTGAGCACCACATCCAAACAGTTTTTCAACATATCCAGGGATGGTGACTCAACCACCTCCCTGGGAACCTAGTCCAGTGCTTAACAACCCCTTCTGTAAACAAGTTTTTCCAGATATCCAACCTAAACCTTCCCTGGCACAGCTTGAGTCCATTTCCCCTCATCCTGTCACCTGTCACCAGTGAAGAGACCAACCCCGCTTTCACTGTAAGCATCTTTCAACATTCTCCTTCACTATGTGAGAAGCTGTTTGGTGCACCTCCTGGTGGGTGGCACATCCTTTATGCCCCATCTCTGCTGAACATGAGCATCTAAGCTCAAATCCTTTGCAAGCCTTGCAGAAAGTATCTGAAAAACCATTTCCAGCTATCTTCACCAGAATGCCCAATTTGGAAAAGCAGCCATGTTGGGTTTATTGACAAAGAACTGCAAGCAAACCCAAATGCCTCCTACCCAACAGCCGTCACCCACAGGCCGGTCAGCGTCTCCTTCCCAACCATGCTAGAGACCCTGAGCTCTTCATGCCCTTCCAGCACCCAACCCCATCTCCCATGCCCCCCATTCGGGGCATACTCACTAAATAAAGAGGACACCATAGGCAGCCAAGACCAGTCCAGCTGTCCAACACACTGCCACGGCCCCACTGCCCACTCCGGCCCCCTTGTCGCAGATCTTGGTGGTGGGGGGCGGCATGAAAGAGGAAGTGCTGGTGCTCGTCGTCTCTGCAGGGAGGGAGAGTGGGTGGTGAGAGGAGCTGGGGCACCCTAGGATGTTTCCCGCAGGAATAGGGAAGCATCCCATCGCCACACTGCCCAACCGTGCTACACTGGGGCCAAGCTGGATGGACAAGATGATGAGAATGGAGACAGTGTGGTCTATGGGACTTTCTGTTCTCTAACAGCAAACCCAGAGGGTTGCAGAGTGCCTGGCAATGAGTGTTCCCCAGTGCTTCCCAGCCATCCCACAGCTGGTGCCAGTCAGGGGAACTGCGCGGGGTACGCTCCCATCCTTCTGGGAAGCCAAGGGCTGATAACGTGCATTTGGACACGGTCCCAGCTCCTTCCTAGAAACAGAGGCTTGTTAACTTGGTGGCTTTTATTTCTAATTGGCATTGCTTCGAGCCAATAAATAAACCCAGAGCTCTGTCATGGCACTTGGAGCACCCCAGTGAGGAAGATGCCAGAGCTAGGTGTGCTGAGTCAGCACCTCCTGGGCCATTCCAACCAAGCAACAGGGCCACAGGCATGTGAAGGCATATGGTAAAGGGCTGTGTCCCTCCTCTGCCACACCCTCCCCTCCATACCCAGGACCCCTGAGTGCAGGGTGTTTGTGCTGGGTGAGGGTCTCACCTGTGATCTGAACCTCCGTGGTGAGCTGCTTGGGCTCCTCCGTCCAGGGGGTGGCATGCACAGCCACGCTCCAGTCGCTCCATTGTCTTTGGCAGCCACCTGGATGATGTACTCCTTGCCAGCATAGGCATCTGTGATGGTGTGTGACAATCCATCCAACAGCTCTACCTGTGGGCAGGTGAGGATCAGGCAGGGGGTTGCCGGGGATGGGAGGCAGCCAGAGGAGGAACTCCAGCAGTGGAAGGGAAGTCTTAATGGTGCAGAAGCTGGCTGTCCCCCTGAGCCACAAAATGAGCTGGCGGGGAAGAAGACCAGCGTGGATAAACAGAGTGCTATTCTTGAGGCTCCAGGAGAAAAAGAGAATCTACCTTCTGTGGAAGAAGGGACAGGTGACTCAGAGAGAGTACAGAGAAGTTGTTAAGATGTGTAGAGAGAGAATCAGAAAGGCAAAAGCCCAGCTTGAACTCAACCTGGCCGCTGGGGTAGAAAGAAACAAGAAACCCTTTTACAAATACATCAACAGTAAGAGGAGGACTAAAGAGAATCTTCATTCTTTACTGGAATGCGGCTGGGAATGTGACCACTGAGGACAAGGAAAAGGCAGAGGTTCTGAATGCCTTCTTTACGTTTGTCTTTAAAGGTCACAACAGTTATCCTCAGAGTACTCCACTCTCTGACCTGGTAGTCTCAACTGGAGTGTGGACAGAAGCCCCCGCAATTCAGGAGGAAGCAGTCAGAGATCTACTACTCCAGCTGGACTGTCACAAGTCCATGGGCCAGATGGGATTCACCCGAGAGTGCTGAGGGAACTGGCAGAGGCGATAGCCGAGCCACTTGCCATTATCTATCAGCACTCTTTTTTGATTGGTGAGGTCCCAGAAGACTGGAGGCTTCCAGTGTGACTCCCATCTACAGGAAGGCTTGTAAGGAAGATCCAGGGAGCTATAGGCCTGTCAGCCTGACCTCGGTGCCAGGGAAGGTTATGGAGCAGACTGTCTTGAGGGAGATCACGCTGCATGTGCGGGACAACCGGGGGATCAGACCTAGCCAGCATGGGTTCACGAAGGGCAGATTCTGTTTGACCAACCTGATCTCCTTCTATGGTCTAGTGACCCATCTGGTAGACAAGGAAAAGGCTGCTGATGTAGTCTTGCCTTCAGCAAGGCCTTTGACAGTGTCTCCCACAGTATTCTCCTGCAGAAGCTGACAGCCCATGCTTGGACAGGTACTCGGCTGGGTACGGAACTGGCTGGAAGGCTGGGTCCAGAGAGTGAATGGAGCTGAATCCAGCTGGTGACCTGTCACGAGTGCTGTTCCCCAGGGGTCGGTGCTGGGGCCAGTCCTCTTTAATATCTTTATTGATGATCTGGATGAGGGCATTGAGTGCACTCTCATAAGTTTGCAGATGACACCAAGTTGTCAGGAAGTGTCAATCTGCCTGGGAGTAGTGAGGCCCTACAAAGGACCTCACAAAGGCAGGATAGCTGGGCTGAAGCCAATGGGAAGAGGTTCAACAAGGCCAAATGCTGGGTCCTGCAGTTTGGCCACAACCACCCCAGACAACGCTACAGGCTTGGGGCAGAGTGGCTGGAAGACTATATAGATGAAATGGACCTGGGGATATTGACTGATGCTCGGCTGAACATGAGCCAGCAGTGTGCCCGGGTGGGCAAGAAGGCCAAGAAGGCCAATGGCATCCTGGCTTGTATCAGGAACGCTGTTGCCAGCCAGGAACAGGGAAGTGATTGTCCCCCTGTACACAGCTCTGGTGAGGTCACACCTCAAGTACTGTGTCCAGTTCTGGGCCCCTCGCTGCAAAAAAGACACTGAGGCCCTGGAGCGGGTCCAAAGAAGGGCAACAAAGCTGGTGACGGGTCTGGAACACAGGCCTTATGAGGATCGGCTGAAGGAGCTGGGATTGTTCAGTCTGGAGAAGAGGAGACTCAGGGGAGACCTCATTGCTCTCTATAACTACCTGAAGGGAGGTTGTAATGTCTGGGGTCGGCCTCTTCTCTCGTGTAACTGGTGATAGGACAAGAGGAAATGGCTTCAAGCTGCACCAAGAGAGATTTAGGCTGGATGTTAGGAAATACTACTTCTCTGAAAAAGTGGTCAGGCACTGGAATGGGCTGCCCAGGGAGGTGGTGGAGCATCGACCCTGGAGGTGTTCAAGGAACGTTTGGATTTTGCGTTGAGGGACAACGTTTACTGATACTACTGGTGATGGGTGGATGGTTGGGCTGGATCATCTAGAAGGTCTTTTGCAACCTTGATGATTCTGTGATTCTGAGATTCTGTGATTCTGTGAGGTATGAGATGATCGGTGTGTTAGCCCAGCTAGAAGGTGATAAAGAGACTGGTATATGTCACTCAACCTCCTCATCCAGGTCATCCATAAATATACAGAACAAGACAAGCTCTTCTTCTAGGTGGCAGAGCAGTAGGTCTCTAACTGTTTCGTCCCGAATCACGGCGGATTCGTTCTGCTCCCCAGCACAGACTTCCAGGCCAGGGGATGGAGAGCCCCCAGGATAACTGATCTGACTTTTAAAGACAGATGCAAAGAAGGCACTGAAAACCTCAGCCTCTTCCTCATTCTCAGCTGTCACGTTCCCTGCCGCCTCCAGTGAAGGACGGAGATTCTCCTTAGCCCTCCTCCTACCATTAATGGATCTGTAAAAAGGTTTTTGTTCTCTTCAGCCCCAGTCCAGAACTCAGGCCAAGCTGAGTTCAAGCTGGGCTTCTGCCTTTCTAATCTTCTCCCTCCCCGCGTTTCCTAACAGCTTTCTCCCGAGCCTCAGGAGAAGTTCCCCGCTCATCCTTTTAGGTGGAGGCTCTTTCCTTACTAGGCCAGCTGACTTTCACAGCCTTTGCTTCAATCTTTGTACGCAGCGACTGACAGCAGCACAGTGGGTCCTCCGGCTGAGCCGGGAGGCCGCTGCAGGCACTGAGGCAGAGAAGGCGCCGCCACAAGGGCTGGGGCAGCAGCAGGCCTCGTGGCTGCGGCCAGAGCTGCCTGGGGACTCCGGACGTCCCGCTGCTGCTCGCCGGGGACCTGGGCGCTCCGACTGGAGCCTGAGGCTGCCGGTTTTTCCCAGCTGTCTTCTTCCGCGCTAGCCACAGAGAAGGCGAGGAGCCAAGGCGGCTTCCCCTGGGTTCCACACTACGGCTGGCTCGCAGCCCGTCGCCCGTCGCCGTGGCCGCCCGCGATCCGATGGCCCGCCCGTGCCCCGCACCCCCCGCCCGCGAGGAGGACGTTCTGCCGTCGGGCGGAGGGCGCGCGGAGCCGGGCGGCGGCCGGAGCGGGGGCGGCGGCCGTCGGCGCTGCCGGGGAGCGGGCGCTCGCCTCTCCTGCCGGGCAGCGGGACGGCTCCGTCGCCCGCGAAGTACCGCCGCTCGGCGGCCGAAGCCGAGCTCCCCTTCGGCGGCCGTTCGAGCGCCCGCCCGGCGCGCCGCAGCCAGCCGGCGCCGCCCCGACGGCCGCCTCGTGGCCGTCCCCGGGCTGCCGGCTGCCCCGCGTCCCCCCTCCCTCCCCGCGTCGGCCGCCCCGCCGCCCGCACGGGTGCGCGGGGGAAGCTCGGGCCGGTACCCGGCAGCGGCCCTGTCCTGCCGACCCCCAGCCCGCTCCGCGCCCCGCTGCGACTTCGCCGCCGCTTCACAGACAGACGCAGCAACCACCGCAGGATGGATGGAAGGAGGATTTAATGGGACTGCAGCTGCGAGCTGCCTGCGCCCCGGTGCTCTGTTACATTCTTCCACGCTCGGCCTTCCCCGGGGCACCCTCGGCCTGCATTCCTGCGGGACTGCAAGCGTTGTTCCTCTTCAGAGAGACCGCTCGGTTTCCCTGTGCGTCTCTTGGATGGCATTCGTCCTGGAAACTCCTCCTTGATGGTGCGAAGGCCTGGTGGATACACCGCCCGCTCTGGAACGGGCACCGGATTCTCCGGTCTCTGAGGCAGCCGCCCGTCTGGGAGAAGGATGTTCTCTCACACGATGCGGTCCTCTGCTGCGGGCTGGCTGGACGAGCGGGTCTGGGCGGGATCTCCTACTGCTCTGCTGGCTGCATTGCCGCCTTGACTCTTCGTCTGGGCAGGTTCCGTTGTCATCAGTCCTGGCAGGCAGAGATCCTGCCTGGGGAAGCAGCCCGGTTTCCCTGCAGCACCGCGTGCGCCGGTGCTCTTGGCATATGCACACAGCCCCTGCGCTTGCTTCTCCCACACATTCGTCACGGCGGCATCAGCACTGTCCTGCAAAGAGGAGCCCAGACCACGCAGCAGGAAGGATGGCAACCAGCAGGGCTGGATTTTGAAGTCTGTGTGGGCCCTGTCAGTCTGCACGTGTCCAGTGGCGCAGACTGGGACCAGCTCTGATAAGGCTCCTTGTTGCACATTTACGGAGTTGTCATTAATCCTGGTAGCACTCTGGGCACTGGGGGAGCTGCAGCAGGACAGGCTGCCCTGCCCCACCAGCTCCACCACCTCCGCCAGGTCCCTCCACGCCGCCTCCCAGAAGTCAGGGCCCGGAGCAGCCGTGTGCTCAGGCAGCACTGATAGCACCAGCTGCAGCTCCTGGTCAGCTTTCCTGCAGCAGTTGCAGCTGGGGCAGGAGCACTGTGGCCCACACGTCTGTCTGTCGGCACCTGCAAAACAGGGAGGGGGCCTGAGCCACAGCACGAAGGGGCACCAGGGACGCCCTTGGCCCATCTGGCCGACCTGAAGCATGCCAGTTCCCAGTCCAGCATTCATCAGGGCAAGCCTGGGATTTGGGGTGACCCTCAGGAGACTCACCTGACTGTGGTGCTGCTGCTTCTCGCCGCCACCATCTCCTCTGTCGCAAGCATTGTCTGCCAGTGGCCAAGAGCTATGCGGGAACCAGCTGGGCCAGCTCCTACCAGCAACTTAGCCTCTCAAGGGGACCATAGCGAATGCGACATACTATTGTCACATGCACTGGTGGCAGCAAGCCAAAGCAGATGCTATGAGGCTGCTTTTCGGCACCTCCGTCTGCTTTGGAACCCCATGTCTCTTTCCCGGGTTGTCTGGGGGGCTACTGCACGTACTGGTGCAGTACCTTTATCGTGCTGTGACAGACTGCCTCCTCTGAATTTATTCTTGCTCTCACAGTTACACGGCCCTCCCAAAACATTTGGCTGGACACAGACATTTCAGAAGACTTCTGGGCCTTATTGTTGTTGCACCAACATTGCCCCTGGTTTGATCGATAAAGTCTCTCTTCCCCAGCTGGCTGCATACAGGTGCAAATCTCTGGGGGCTGCTCTCTTGCTCTCCTGCCCTGGAGGGCAGAGCTCAGACGCTGGTTGGCTGCACTTCTGCAGTCATCTTGCGGAGCCAGGCGTGAAGGTGCTGCTGCTGGTGGTCTTACTGTCCTGTGCTTTTTGGGAACTTCTTGTGGACGCGTGGACAATCCAACAGCCTGCTGTTCCTTCTGCTCCCACCAACGTATACCTGCATCTGTTGACATGATGTTCTCATGTGTGACTGTCCCCCGCTGTGGTGGCACTGTGTGGGAGCTGCTCCCAGCATGCAACTCATCAGCTCTTCCCCTTTCCTTGCCACTGCCCATCTCAGTTCTGCGTTGTGCACAATAGGAACACTGTGAGTTCTCTTCTCTGTCAGAAGTCCCAACACCAACATCTCTGCGGATTGAAGCTGGTCTTCCTGTTGCCACTCCCGCAGCGTCTGTGTAGCTGCTACGCAGTGCTGGTGGGTTCACTGCCCACTCTGGAGGGGGCACCAGATTATCTGGTCTCTGAGGCAGCTGTCCGTCTGGGAGAAGGATGTTCTCGCGTAAAATGCATTCCTCTGCTGGTGGTGGCCAGCTGGTAAAGCAGTCCTTGGTGGGATCTCCTACTGTTCTGCTGGCTGCCTTGCCATCTTGATCCTTCTCCTGGTCAGGTTTCGTTTCCTGCCAGGAAGAGCCCAGACAACGCAGCAGAAAAGAGCGCAACCAGCTGGGCTCTGTTATGGAATCTGTGTGGGCCTTGCCAGTGTGCACACGTCCAGGAGCATGGACAGGGACCTGCTCTGTCAAGGCTCTCTGATGCACATTATGGGAGTCCTTCATTCTTCTGATAGATCTCCAGAAACTGAAGGAGCTGCAACAGGGCAGGCTGCCCTGCTCCACCAGCTCTGCCAGGTCCCTCCATGCCATGTCCCAGAAGTCAGGGCCCAGAGTGGGCACGTCATCAGGCAGTGCCGATAGCACCAGATACTGCATCTTCTCTGCAGCTATGCTGCAATGGCTGCAGCTGGAGCTCGATGGTCGACGCATCTGTCTCTCAGCACCTGAAAAACAGGGAGGGGACCTGAGCCACAGCAGGACAGAGCACCTGGGACGCCCTTGTCCCAGCCAGCCGACCTCCAGCATGCCAGGTCCTGATCCAGGGTTGGGCTCCTCTAATGGGCCCATCCCTGCCTAGCATGCATCAGGGCAAGCATGGGATTTGGGCTGACCCACAGAAGACTCACCTGACTGCGGTGCTGAGGCTCTTTGCTGCTCCACGCTTTGGGCCCTGGGGGAGTTGCAGCAGGGCAGGCTGCCCCGCTCCACCAGCTCTGTCAGGTCCCTCCACGCCGTGTCCCAGAAGTCAGGGCCCAGATTAGCCACATCATCAGGCAGTGCTGATAGCACCAGATACTGCATCTTCTGGTCAGCTATGCTGCAGCGGCTGCAGCTGGAGCAGCAGCATGATGGCCGACCCATCTGTCTCTCAGCACCTGCAAAACAGGGAGGGGGCCTGAGCCACCGCAGGATGGGGCACCAGGGACGCCCTTGGCCCATCTGGCCGACCTGAAGCATGCCAGTGCCCAGTCCAGGGCTGGGCTGCTCTAATGGGCCCAGCACTGCCTGACATGCATCAGGGCAAGCCTGGGATTTGGGGTGACCCTCAGGAGACTCACCTGTCTCTGGTGCTGCTGCTCCTCGCCGCCACCATCTCCTCAGTCGCAGGCGTCGTCTGCCAGCCTGCGGGCACAGAAACGTGGCACAGTGAGGCTCCTGGGATGCAACCCACATGGTGGGTTCCAAATCCCCTGACCCCAAGTCCCACAGCCGCATATCATCCCATCCTCAAACTCCCCTACCTTTAGATTCCAGGTGGTGGTGAGCAGGAAGACCCCTGCCACCAAGAACAGGAGGCCATACAGGAAGAAAAGGGTAATAGGGACAAGGAGAAAGCTGTCGTCAACCATCGCTCAAAGCCGGTCACAACCACACTGGGAGAGACAGGTGCTGGTCGCTCGCTTGTACAGACTTGGCCGTGAGGTCATAATGCTTTGGGTGGGGACACCTCTGTGAGGTCACAGCCCCACAGCCCACATGGAAGCCAGCCAGTGCTCGCCCTCAGCATGCTGGTGGGAGAAGCTACAAATAAACCTGAGGTTAATGAGAAAATGCTTCAAAAAAAATGCGGCTCACACATCAGGTGAAAGTGTGCAGCAGCCTGGGAACCAGCACCATCCCTGTGGTGTGCTGCTGCCATCTTCCCTTCATTTACTCGGAGTTAGACACAGAGTAAAGGGGGGAGGTGCTTTTAGTCTGTTTTTTCTTCTCACTATCCTAATGCATTATTAGTGGGTAATAAAGTAAATGAATCTTCCCCAGGCCTAAACTGATTTGCCTAGGACTGTAACTGGTGATCCAACTGGTGATCTCTGTCTACTCAGGTTGATCATATCACACTACCCCAGACCAAGGACCGAAGCATCCTCTGGATGGCTGGAAACATATCCCGTGCTCCGTGCCATCACCCAAAACACTATCTTGGGCCTTGAAAAGCAAAGGGCATGGCACCCCAGGAAGGATCAGTCAAACAGGACTCATATCTGAAATGACCTCATCGACATCTGTGCCAAAGAGCATGGCTTTGCATGGGTATATCGCACTATCACACACCAGCAGAGCCCAGTGAGGGATCAAAGAATCACAGAACCATAGAAACGTGGAATCACAGAATCATAGAGTCATTGAATGGCCTGGGTTGAAAAGGACCACAAAGATCATCTTGATTCAACCCCTCTCCTACGTGCAGGGTTGCCAACCATCAGACCAGGGTGCACAAAGCCACATCCAGCCTGGCCTTGAATGCCTCCAGGAATGGGGCATCCACAACCTCCTTGGGCAACCTGTTCCACTGCGTCATCACCTTCTGTGTGAAAAACTTCCATCTAATATCTCATCTAAACCTCCCCTGTCTCAATTTAAAACCATTCCCCCTTGTCCTATTGCTATCCACCCTCGTAGATAGCCATTCCCCCTCCTGTTAATACGCTCCCTTCGAGTACTGGAAGGCCACAGTGAGGTGTCCCCAAAGACTTCTCCACACTAAACAAGCCCAGTTCCTCAACCTTTCTTCACAGGAGAGGTGCTTCAGCTCTCCAATCATCTTAGTGGCACCTCTGGACCTGTTTCAAGAGCTCTGTGTCTTTCTTGTGCTGGGGGCCCCAGGCCAGACCTCAGCATTCCAGATGGGACCTCACAAGAGCAGAGCAGAGGGGAACAATCACCTCCGTCTCCCTGCTGACCACCCCTCTTTTAATGCACACCAGGATATAGTTGGCCTTCCAGGCCGCAAGGACACGCTGCCGCCTCATGTCCAGCTTCTCATCCACCAGAACCCCCAAGTTCTTCTTGGCAGAGCTGCTCTCAAGGAGGTCCTAGAATAAGAGAATCAAATAATCACCAAGGTTAGAAAAGACCCACAAGATCATCCAGTCCAACAGTTCACCTGCCAACAATAGTTCCCACTAGACCATTTCCCTCAACACTATGTTTAAACGTTCCTTGAGCACTTCCAGGGTTGGTGACTCTACCATCTCCCTGGGCAGCCCATTCCAGTGTCTGACCACTCTTTCAGAGAAGTATTTCCTAATGTCCAGCCTGAATCTCCCCTGGTACAACTGGAGGCCATTCCCTCTAGTCCTACCACCAGTTACACGAGAGAAGAGGCTGACTCCCGGGTACTACAACCTCCCTTCAGGTTGTCATAGAGAACGATAAAGTGTTCCATGAGCCTCCTCCAGAATGAACAATCCCAGCTCCCTCAACCGCTTCTCATAAGCCCTGTGCTCCAGACCCCTCACCAGCTTCGTTGCCCTTCTCTAGACACATTCCATGGCCTTGATGTCTTTCTCATGATGAGGGGCCCAAAACTGAACACAGTACTTGAGGTGCAGCCTCACCAGTGCAGAATACAGACAGACCATCACTTCCCTGCTCCTGCTGGCCACACTATTTCTGATACAAGCCAGGATGCCATTGGCCTTCTTGTCCACCTGGGCTCACTGTTGGCTCATGTTCAGCCGAGCATTGACTAATACCCCCAGGTCTGTTTCCTCTACACAGTCTTCCAGCTACTCTGCCCCAAGCCTGGAACATTGCCTGGGGTTGCTGTGGCCAAAGAGCACAGTTATGTTGAACCTCATCCCATTTGGCTTCAGCCCAGTGATGCAGCCTGCCTAGATCCCTCAGGTGCTTGGAGAGAGCAAAGGTCTCCCCTCAGCCTCCTCTTCCCCAGACTGAACAGCCCCACTTCCTCCAGTTGCTCCTCATAGAGCATACTCTCGAAGTCCTTCACAAGCCTTGTAGCCCTTCTTTGGACCTCTCATGAATACAAACTGCAATGCTCGTTATCAGCCTCAGAAATATGATTACACTATCTTCTTGGTCTGGGGAGCTGCCAGCAGAAAGTGGAGCAGGCATTTGTTCTAGGAGAAACCCCCATTTTCCTTACAACTCACGCACCCATGCCTTGAGGGCTGTAGTGGTTTTTCCATCCCATTTCCCACAGGTAAAACCACAGGATGGAATGAGGGAGGTTTCTCACTCAACACCCTCTCCTGAGTGGAGGAATGCATACATCAAATATATGAAATACCTCTACATGCAGGTGGGGAAGTAAATTTTTCCCCTTGAGACACTAAACAGTTTCTCCACAACTGGGACTGTGACACAGGCCCATAGGGAGGAAGATTTAGAGATTTTCGTCGTACTGTTGGAACAGGCTAGGCACTCCATTCATCACTGTCACGTCTCCAACCTTCTACGTTATTGCTGCCACTGTGTAGGCATATGACAGTGGTGCACTCCAAAAAAGTTTCCACCACCTATGTCACGTGCATCTGATGTCACAGAATCATAGAATCACCACAGTTGGAAAAGATATCCAGACCAACCGTCCACCTACCACCACCACTTCCCCACTAAACCATGTCCCTTACTACAACACCTAAATGTTTCTTGAACGCCTCCAGGGATGGTGACTCCACCACCTTCCTGGGCAACTCGTTTGGGTGCCTGACCACTCTTTTGGAGAAGAAATTTTTTCTAACATCCAACCCAAATCTCTCCTGGTGCATCTTAAGGCCACTCCCTCCAGTCCGATCACTAGTCACACAGGAGAAGAGGCTGAGCCCCACCTCGCCACAACCTCCTTTCAGGGAGTTGTAGAGAGTCGAGATCTTCACTGAGCCTCCTCTTCTCCAGACTAAACAATCAGCTGCTCCCCGTAAGACTCATGCTCCACACCCCTCACCAGCTTTGTGGCTTCCTTCTGGACAAGCTTGATGACTTTTGTGCAGCGAGGGGCCCAAATGTGAACACAGTACTCAAGGTGCAGCTTCACCAGAGCTGAACACAGAGGGAAGACCACTTCCCTGCTCCTGCTGCCAGCACTATTTTTGATAGCAGGCAGAAAGCCGTTGGCCTTCTTGGACAAAACCCCCAGGTCCGTTTCTTACACACAGCCTTCCAGCCACTCTGCCCCAAGCCTGTAGCATTGTATAGAGTAGTTGTGGCCAAAGTGCAGAACTCAGCACTTTGTCTTGTTGAATTTCATCCCACTGGCCTCAGCCCAGCAATCCAGACTGCCCAGATCCCTCAGTAGGGCCTCCCTATCCCCTGGTAGATCAGTGCTTCCTCCCGGCTTTGGGTCACCTGCAAACTCAACCTCCTCATCCAAGTCATCCATAAATATACGGAACAAGACAAGCTCTTCTTCTAGGTGGCAGAGCAGTAGGTCTCTAACTGTTTCGTCCCGAATCACGGCGGATTCGTTCTGCTCCCCAGCACAGACTTCCAGGCCAGGGGATGGAGAGCCCCCAGGATAACTGATCTGACTTTTAAAGACAGATGCAAAGAAGGCACTGAAAACCTCAGCCTCTTCCTCATTCTCAGCTGTCATGTTCCCTGCCGCCTCCAGTGAAGGACGGAGATTCTCCTTAGCCCTCCTCCTACCATTAATGGATCTGTAAAAAGGTTTTTTGTTCTCTTCAGCCCCAGTCCAGAACTCAGGCCAAGCTGAGTTCAAGCTGGGCTCCTGCCTTTCTAATCTTCTCCCTCCCCGCGTTTCCTAACAGCTTTCTCCCGAGCCTCAGGAGAAGTTCCCCGCTCATCCTTTTAGGTGGAGGCTCTTTCCTTACTAGGCCAGCTGACTTTCACAGCCTTTGCTTCAATCTTTGTACGCAGCGACTGACAGCAGCACAGTGGGTCCTCCGGCTGAGCCGGGAGGCCGCTGCAGGCACTGAGGCAGAGAAGGCGCCGCCACAAGGGCTGGGGCAGCAGCAGGCCTCGTGGCTGCGGCCAGAGCTGCCTGGGGACTCCGGACGTCCCGCTGCTGCTCGCCGGGGACCTGGGCGCTCCGACTGGAGCCTGAGGCTGCCGGTTTTTCCCAGCTGTCTTCTTCCGCGCTTGCCACAGAGAAGGCGAGGAGCCAAGGCGGCTTCCCCTGGGTTCCACACTACGGCTGGCTCGCAGCCCGTCGCCCGTCGCCGTGGCCGCCCGCGATCCGATGGCCCGCCCGTGCCCCGCACCCCCCGCCCGCGAGGAGGACGTTCTGCCGTCGGGCGGAGGGCGCGCGGAGCCGGGCGGCGGCCGGAGCGGGGGCGGCGGCCGTCGGCGCTGCCGGGGAGCGGGCGCTCGCCTCTCCTGCCGGGCAGCGGGACGGCTCCGTCGCCCGCGAAGTACCGCCGCTCGGCGGCCGAAGCCGAGCTCCCCTTCGGCGGCCGTTCGAGCGCCCGCCCGGCGCGCCGCAGCCAGCCGGCGCCGCCCCGACGGCCGCCTCGTGGCCGTCCCCGGGCTGCCGGCTGCCCCGCGTCCCCCCTCCCTCCCCGCGTCGGCCGCCCCGCCGCCCGCACGGGTGCGCGGGGGAAGCTCGGGCCGGTACCCGGCAGCGGCCCTGTCCTGCCGACCCCCAGCCCGCTCCGCGCCCCGCTGCGACTTCGCCGCCGCTTCACAGACAGACGCAGCAACCACCGCAGGATGGATGGAAGGAGGATTTAATGGGACTGCAGCTGCGAGCTGCCTGCGCCCCGGTGCTCTGTTACATTCTTCCACGCTCGGCCTTCCCCGGGGCACCCTCGGCCTGCATTCCTGCGGGACTGCAAGCGTTGTTCCTCTTCAGAGAGACCGCTCGGTTTCCCTGTGCGTCTCTTGGATGGCATTCGTCCTGGAAACTCCTCCTTGATGGTGCGAAGGCCTGGTGGATACACCGCCCGCTCTGGAACGGGCACCGGATTCTCCGGTCTCTGAGGCAGCCGCCCGTCTGGGAGAAGGATGTTCTCTCACACGATGCGGTCCTCTGCTGCGGGCTGGCTGGACGAGCGGGTCTGGGCGGGATCTCCTACTGCTCTGCTGGCTGCATTGCCGCCTTGACTCTTCGTCTGGGCAGGTTCCGTTGTCATCAGTCCTGGCAGGCAGAGATCCTGCCTGGGGAAGCAGCCCGGTTTCCCTGCAGCACCGCGTGCGCCGGTGCTCTTGGCATATGCACACAGCCCCTGCGCTTGCTTCTCCCACACATTCGTCACGGCGGCATCAGCACTGTCCTGCAAAGAGGAGCCCAGACCACGCAGCAGGAAGGATGGCAACCAGCAGGGCTGGATTTTGAAGTCTGTGTGGGCCCTGTCAGTCTGCACGTGTCCAGTGGCGCAGACTGGGACCAGCTCTGATAAGGCTCCTTGTTGCACATTTACGGAGTTGTCATTAATCCTGGTAGCACTCTGGGCACTGGGGGAGCTGCAGCAGGACAGGCTGCCCTGCCCCACCAGCTCCACCACCTCCGCCAGGTCCCTCCACGCCGCCTCCCAGAAGTCAGGGCCCGGAGCAGCCGTGTGCTCAGGCAGCACTGATAGCACCAGCTGCAGCTCCTGGTCAGCTTTCCTGCAGCAGTTGCAGCTGGGGCAGGAGCACTGTGGCCCACACGTCTGTCTGTCGGCACCTGCAAAACAGGGAGGGGGCCTGAGCCACAGCACGAAGGGGCACCAGGGACGCCCTTGGCCCATCTGGCCGACCTGAAGCATGCCAGTTCCCAGTCCAGCATTCATCAGGGCAAGCCTGGGATTTGGGGTGACCCTCAGGAGACTCACCTGACTGTGGTGCTGCTGCTTCTCGCCGCCACCATCTCCTCTGTCGCAAGCATTGTCTGCCAGTGGCCAAGAGCTATGCGGGAACCAGCTGGGCCAGCTCCTACCAGCAACTTAGCCTCTCAAGGGGACCATAGCGAATGCGACATACTATTGTCACATGCACTGGTGGCAGCAAGCCAAAGCAGATGCTATGAGGCTGCTTTTCGGCACCTCCGTCTGCTTTGGAGCCCCATGTCTCTTTCCTTGGTTGTCTGGGGGGCTAATGCACGTACTGGTGCAGTTTTCTCCTCCTGCGCCGGCCTGGCTTCTTTGATTTTCTTTCTGGTTCCGCTATTATACAGCCCTCACAAAACATTTGGCTGGACACAGACATTTCAGAAGACTTCTGGGCCTTATTGTTGTCGCACCAACATTGCCCCTGGTTTGGTCGATAAAGTCTCTCTTCCCCAGCTGGCTGCATACAGGTGCAAATCTCTGGGGGCTGCTCTCTGGCTCTCCTGCCCTGGAGGGCAGAGCTCAGACGCTGGTTGGCTGCACTTCTGCAGTCATCTTGCGGAGCCAGGCGTGAAGGTGCTGCTGCTGGTGGTCTTACTGTCCTGTGCTTTTTGGGAACTTCTTGTGGACGCGTGGACAATCCAACAGCCTGCTGTTTCTCCCACCAATGTACAGCTGCATCTGTTGACATGATGTTCTCATGTGTGACTGTCCCCCGCTGTGGTGGCACTGTGTGGGAGCTGCTCCCAGCATGCAACTCATCAGCTCTTCCCCTTTCCTTGCCACTGCCCATCTCAGTTCTGTGTTGTGCACAGTAGAAACACTGTGTGTTCTCTT
Organism: Chrysolophus pictus; assembly: GCA_037305975.1. Classification (NCBI taxonomy): domain Eukaryota; kingdom Metazoa; phylum Chordata; class Aves; order Galliformes; family Phasianidae; genus Chrysolophus; species Chrysolophus pictus. The sequence continues at coordinate 71,254,541 of CM074614.1, read as the reverse complement.
CTCTGTCAGAAGTCTCAACACCAACATCTCTGCGGATTGAAGCTGGTCTTCTTGTTGCCACTCCCGCAGCCTTTGTGTAGCTGCTACGCAGTGCTGGTGGGTTCACTGCCCACTCTGGAGGGGGCACCAGATTATCCGGTCTCTGAGGCAGCTGTCCGTCTGGGAGAGGAATGTTCTCGCGTAAAATGCATTCCTCTGCTGGTGGTGGCCAGCTGGTAAAGCAGTCCTTGGTGGGATCTCCTACTGTTCTGCTGGCTGCCTTGCCACCTTGATTCTTTGTCTGGGCAGGCTTTGAGGAGCCCAGACCACGCAGCAGAAAAGAGCGCAACCAGCTGGGCTCTGTTATGGAATTTGTGTGGGCCTTGCCAGTGTGCACACGTCCAGGAGCACGGACAGGGACCTGCTCTGTTGAGGTTCCTTGGTGCACTTTGAGGGAGTCCTTCTTTCTTCTGGTAGAGCTCCAGGAACTGAAGGAGCTGCAACAGGGCAGGCTGCCCTGCTCCACCAGCTCTGCCAGGTCCCTCCACGCCATGTCCCAGAAGTCAGGGCCCAGAGTGGGCACGTCATCAGGCAGTGCCGATAGCACCAGATCCTGCATCTTCTGGTCAGCTATGCTGCAACGGTTGCAGCTGTAGCACGATGGTCGACGCATCTGTCTCTCAGCACCTGAAAAACAGGGAGGGGACCTGAGCCACAGCAGGACAGAGCACCTGGGACGCCCTTGTCCCAGCCAGCCGACCTCCAGCATGCCAGGTCCTGATCCAGGGTTGGGCTCCTCTAATGGGCCCATCCCTGCCTAGCATGCATCAGGGCAAGCATGGGATTTGGGCTGACCCTCAGAAGACTCACCTGACTGCGGTGCTGAGGCTCTTTGCTGCTCCATGCTTCGGGCCCTGGGGGAGCTGCAGCAGGGCAGGCTGCCCCGCTCCACCAGCTCTGCCAGGTCCCTCCATGCCATGTCCCAGAAGTCAGGGCCCAGATTAGCCACATCATCAGGCAGTGCCGATAGCACCAGATGCTGCATCTTCTGATCAGCTATGCTGCAGCGGCTGCAGCTGGAGCAGCAGCATGATGGCCGACCCGTCTGTCTCTCAGCACCTGCAAAACAGGGAGGGGGCCTGAGCCACCGCAGGATGGGGCACCAGGGACGCCCTTGGCCCATCTGGCCGACCTGAAGCATGCCAGTGCCCAGTCCAGGGCTGGGCTGCTCTAATGGGCCCAGCACTGCCTGACATGCATCAGGGCAAGCCTGGGATTTGGGGTGACCCTCAGGAGACTCACCTGTCTCTGGTGCTGCTGCTCCTCGCCGCCACCATCTCCTCAGTCGCAGGCGTCGTCTGCCAGCCTGCGGGCACAGAAACGTGGCACAGTGAGGCTCCTGGGATGCAACCCACATGGTGGGTTCCAAATCCCCTGACCCCAAGTCCCACAGCCGCATATCATCCCATCCTCAAACTCCCCTACCTTTAGATTCCAGATGGTGGTGAGCAGGAAGACCCCTGCCACCAAGAACAGGAGGCCATACAGGAAGAAAAGGGTAATAGGGACAAGGAGAAAGCTGTCGTCAACCATCGCTCAAAGCCGGTCACAACCGCACTGGGAGAGACAGGTGCTGGTCGCTCGCTTGTACAGACTTGGCCGTGAGGTCATAATGCTTTGGGTGGGGACACCTCTGTGAGGTCACAGCCCCACAGCCCACATGGAAGCCAGCCAGTGCTCGCCCTCAGCATGCTGGTGGGAGAAGCTACAAATAAACCTGAGGTTAATGAGAAAATGCTTCAAAAAAAATGCGGCTCACACATCAGGTGAAAGTGTGCAGCAGCCTGGGAACCAGCACCATCCCTGTGGTGTGCTGCTGCCATCTTCCCTTCATTTACTCGGAGTTAGACACAGAGTAAAGGGGGAAGGTGCTTTTAGTCTGTTTTTTCTTCTCACTATCCTAATGCATTATTAGTGGGTAATAAAGTAAATGAATCTTCCCCAGGCCTAAACTGATTTGCCTAGGACTGTAACTGGTGAGCCATATACATCTTCTCACAGATTGAATATATCACACTACCCCAGACCAAGGACCGAAGCATCCTCTGGATGGCTGGAAACATATCCCATGCTCCATGCCACCACCCGAAACAGTGTCTTTCAGACTATCCTTCAAACGTATCACTTCCCTGATCCTGCTGGCAACACTGTTTCTGATACAAGCCAGGATGCCATTGGCTGTCCTACACAAGCAGTGAATAATTTGCTCAGTTTGGTGTTGAGGTTGCTTCTCCCACACACTGGCCATATTGATATCCCCCTTGTCCTGCAAAGAGGGGCCCAGACTACACAAAAGAAAGGATTGCATCCAGCGGGGCTGGATTTTGCAATCTGTGTGGGCTGTGCCAGTCTGCACGAGTCCAGGGGCACAGACTGGGACCAGCTCTGTCGAGGCATAGGGGCTTGATGCAGGAGGCCAAGCAATCTCAGGGACTTTGGACATCCTGCTGCTACTCGCTGGGGACCTGGGTCGCTGCCTGAGGCTGCCATTTTTTCCCAGCTGTTTTCTTTGGTGCTTCCAATAGAGAAAGCAAGGTACCAAGGTGGCTTCCCCTGGGCTCTCCACTATGGGCTGGGTCAAAGCCAATTGCCCATGAAACACATGCTGTGTATGGCCAAACAACATTAGCCAGATTTCTGTCATTGCTCTCAAGGTGCTGCTCTGCTGAGCCCTGGGGCATGCTGTCCAAGAAAACTGATTCCAGCACCTGGTCAGACAGGGACATTGTCTACTGCTGTTTCAAGTGAAGCACTGACTCTCCTGGGTACCCATCTTGTCTTGCCACATTCTCACAGACCAGTCCCCACCTAAACAACCACAGGGAACTTGCCAGCCATGGCAGATGGCACCTCTTCCATGCTAATGAGCCAGCAGGATTTAATTCCTGACTCCCATTAACACTCAGATTGTGACTTGGCCATTCATCTGCTTCTATCACATCTCTGCCAGTAGTGCTTCACCATGTTATTTCAGGGCTGCCTCTGGGATGGCTGTAAGCTTCCCTGCACCCATCCAGCAGTCCCCAAACTGCTCATTAAATGTGTCTTAAGGGGAGGCAGGAATGGAGCAGTGCTACTGACACCACTAGGATTTATGGATGGGGCTGGTTTTTAACCACAGACCAAGTCTGGATATAGGTCTTTTCTGCAGGTCCCCAGATTGCTCCAAATCCCACAGCACCCCCACTGGTACAGATATGCAAGAAGAAGCAGACAGACCTATGGAGCCTGCCTGGGGCTAGAAGTAGGTTACTTTCTGCCATGTGTAGAAATGATATGATGCATATTCATCAGTTATGGTTGTGAGGAGATTACAACAGTCACATAAATTGCAGGTTTAGGGATCATTGGCCTCACTACGTGACTTTCTCGGGGCTTCTTGCCCTGAAAAATGCATGAAAATTGAAGTCTTCTCATTAAAAATAAAGGCTAGCTCTTCAAGTGACATCTTACAGAAATACCGCTCTCTTTACTGTACATTTTCACATTGCCCAGGCAAACAATTCAATTTTTGCCCAGGCAAAAAAACAATATGATAAACCTCATATTATTATTTACATTTATCAGCTGTAATCTCCCTCACTACATTTTAATTCCTCGAATTATTTTATCAAACTCTCCACACCCAGCAAAGGTCTGATCTGAAACCCTGAATCAGCTATAGCTGGGAAGCAAAAAAGGATCCTTTCATCTAAGAAGCAGCTGCGCAGCAGCAAAGAGCAACTGGAAGCATTTTCATATTCTTATATTTTGGTGTATCTGTGACCACAGAGGAAAGCAAGCTCTTTTCAGCCCAGACTTTCATTAATTTTTCATCCAAAAGAGAAGCTAATATCTAAGTGTAAAGCTCCTTGCCTCCCCAGATGTCTCACTGGAACCATAGGGTACTCTCAAGACCATATATCTAACTCCCAAGCAAGTGCTATGAGTGCCTTGGCACGATGCTACAATTCCCTTTCATTGCTCCTGTAGCAACCTCTATATCATTGTCTGTATTTTCACATCTCCTTAAGAACAGAGGAGGCTGTGCAAGTGCTGCTGTTAGGAGCTATTTGAGAAACTCTTCCATGATCTGTGCATTCTCACTGGCGCCGAAGAGAGGGGATAATATCTTCCCAAGATCTGCTTGCCACAGTCCTCCTACTGTAGCCTGATGTGGATGTGGTTTGCCCTTTTAGCAAGAAGAGTGCTCCCTTGGCTCATGTTTCTCTTGGTGACCATGATAACGCCTTCCCAACAGCGCAGCTCCTCAGCCCCTCACTGGGGAGTATTGCAACATGGTGCCGTGCTTCGCATTCCCCCACACTGCATTTCATGGGGTCAGTGCTCACATCCATCTGAGAGCACAGAGCCTTTGTTTCCTGGGGTGTCCTTTGGTTGTTGAATGGATAATACTCACTACCACCTTGGTTTGAGAGCATGTGAGATGTCCATGGCTCCACACATTCTATGCCCCCTTTACCCGAGATGAACTGACTCCAGCAGGGCATAGAGGAAAGCTGTGGATGATCCCAGCTGTGAGCTTTTGGGAAGGATGGAGCTTTGCATCCCAGCAGCAGCCTCAGCTAGATTTATACAAAGACATTAACAAAATTCAGGATGTCTTGGTTTTGAAAGCACTGCATAATTGCAAGCTGTTGTCTGAAACTGCATTTGCAAGATGCGATCTCAACAGCCGAGCAGTTTGGGGAAAATTTGAAACACTTGCTCAGTGTGGGGGAGGCTCCTGCAAGGAGCTTCACAATAACCTTGCCAAGCTTTCACTGGTCTTTTCAGCTGCCCCTGCACAACAAATTTCAAGTGGAAAGCTCTGGAAAGGCTCTGGGCAAAATCCAACACCCGAATACAGGTTTCTGTGTCCCATTTCTCTGTATAGCTATGAAAGCTCCTTCTCCACACAAAAGCATCAGGCAACAGTGCTGGCTTGGGAAGGGGCAGTTCTCTGAGCTCCCCACCATGAACAGCAACATTCAGAATGCTCTGGCAAAGCCTGCATGTACTTGTCTCTACACTGCTCACAGCACTGATGAGACTTTGCAATGTGCTGTGCTCCCTAAGCAAGAGCTTGTGATCTCTTCCAGACTCCTCTTCCTCATTTGCCTGGAAAAGCAGAGATCAAGGAAATGCTGGGTGTGCTCAGGCATTGGCAAAGCTGCAGGCAGAGCATTATTCCAGGCAGGCAATCCACTGAGGATCACCCACAGTAGGATAATGGCAAGATTTTGTCTTGAGCTTTGTAATTATATTTCAACTAGTATAGTTAGTGATATACTGTACGTGATGATGATACTTTGCATACACCTGTAACTGCATAAGGCCTCATCAATGGCTTGGTGCTGCTCAGTGATGTACTAATTGATCACTTCAGCCTTTTTTCCTGCAGAACATCAGTCAACCTAGAGAGGTATCCATGTGCACTCCTGTATGGGAACTGTCAAGTCATGGCCTGAACCACTGATTGATCACCTGGGGAAAGGACTGGGTCAGCCCTGGGAGCAGAGGTGAAGGCAATTCAGCTGTGTGACCAGAAGGGGTGGAGTCTGGCTGCACCTCTCTTAGACTCATTTAATGGCTGACTACCACTGGGAAAAGATCTCTGCTTGGAGATTCCTCCCTTGTGTAGCCCTTTCTGCGACTCTAGATCCTTGGAGATGGGTGAGCACATTTACTTTTCCTGTGAAATACCATCCTATCCATGCTGGTCCCTTTGTTGTGACATTTCTATATTGCCCTTCCATGCATTAATCTTTCTGACTGTAGCAACTCCACATTGTCTTTTTCTACCAAGAAATTCATTCATCCCTCATTCACATCTTGACTCACCCAAATCCAATTATACCAAAATTTCATAGGATCACAGAATCATTGGAAAGGTTCTCTATGATCATCTAGGCCAACCATCCACCTACCAGCAGTGCTGCCTTCTAAACTATGTCCCTTGGGACCACATCTCCATCCTTCTTGAACATCGCAGGGACAGTGACCAGGGACCACTTCCCTGGGCATCCTGTTCCAGTGCCTCACTCCTCTTTTGGAGGACTTACTGAGTCACCCAAGTTTAGACTGTGCCTCCTTGTTATCACTTTGCTTTGGGAGCCAAGAACATCCTTGCCAAAATAGACTGTGCGTGCTGCAACTGTACTCAGGCTCAACAGAAGACAAGTTCTAGGAAGAGAGATTCACCAAAGACACCCAAGTGGTTACCAATGGGACCATCCTGTACCCTTGACCACTAACACAAGAGGGGGCTGCAGGGTTGGCTAAGCATAGCCTCGCAGCATCAGTGTTAATGGGGCTCTGCTTCTCTCCTACCGTGAGTGCACATTTGCCTGCAGAGCTGTGCTTCCAGAACGCTCCTTGCAATTACATGCCCTGCCACCATGCAGGCGAGTTATTAATATTTATTAAGCTCAATTATTCATGGCCTCTTTAGGATCCTGTTGTTTAAGTCCAGCTTGAGATCTCCAGGCAAGCAATCACAGAAGTTGCTTTCCAGAGGAATTACAGTAAATCAATCCTTTGGAGATGTTCCAGGCAGCCATAAAACTCACAGCCAGATCTGCCAGGAAAGGAGCCTCATGCCCAACCCATGATGGCCCAGAAATGCTGGGAGAGATGCTTAGGTGCAGGACACCCAATCCTCTCTCTGGGGCCGTCTCTCTTAGTGCAGTTGTGACTGGCTCCGAGCAATATTTCTCCTTGTCTCTGTTACCTTTTTCCTTCTCTATGGACCCCTGATCCTGGAGGCTGGGATTTAGCACCTACAGATAGAGAAGTTTGAGGATATGGGTGACATGGGGCTGTGGGAATCGGGACTGACAGAGTGAGGACTGTCTCCCGAGGTCTCTCCCCAGAAGGTCACTGTGCCACATTTGTGTACCCATGGAATGGAGTGTGACAGTGTGTTTCTTCCTCCCACCCCAACTAAGGGGGCTGAAAGAACGGACGGCAGAAACCTGATTCAACAGCTGAATTGAGCGCGTGCCAAAAAATGCCTGTGAGTCAATCACGGCACCCCATAAACAGAGCAGCTCAAGAGCCCCTCGAGCTCTCCCACACGGCAGCATCTCCCCTCGAGCAGGGACACCTCTTGAGGTTACGCCTGCGCAGAGATCCCTGACGTCAAGAGGCACCTTGTCATGCAGATCCTCAGTGAATGACTAATGGTTTGGTAAGCTCCGTGAGCTTTGCTAAGATTGTATCTTTAATTGGCTGTCGATATATAATCCCATATATACATATGTATATATATACAATCCCTTGGCTGTAAACTACTGACTGTATGGGACTAGGAGTGGATCCAGCTGCACCTAGACTCCTCACCTGTCCTAAGGGAAAAATTGCAAGGCCTGAAGTAAAAGCAAGTGTGTCAAAATGCAAAAGCCAATTCCTGACTCCTGGTCAAGAAAAAGAAAAGCATGTCAACCACTTGTTTTGCAGTTGTAAATTGTTGTGAAAAATGTTTCAGGTTTGAAGTATTAAGCAGATGGCTTTAACACCAAGTCCTTTGGTGTCATATCATATCAACCACATTTATAGGAATAGAACGATGATATCTGAATGGGAAAAAGGACTTGTATCTTTAGTCCGATCAGTCAAGCAAATTGAGAAAATACATGAGGGACAACGAGTGCAAACCGAAGGATCACTGATTTACTAGAAATAATCCCAAATGAGATTGCTTCCCCAGAAGGAGTTGCAGAAAAATACAGTGCTGTGCCCGCCTAAAAGGAGAAACAGAAAGTACGTAGTTAACTTAAGGACACTCCAAGGTTTGCAAGTTGCAAGTGCCCATTTATACAGACCTTCAGTAATTCTGAATGCACTGCCCCTTACTGAGGGTACACCAGCAGCCTCAGTGAAGACTGAAGCTAGAAGCAGACCGTCCTGCTGAAGCCAGCCTCACCTCTACATACGAATGAAGAGAAAACTTATCTACATGGCAAGTTGGTTATATAAGACTATTTAAACCCCCTGCAGTGGAAGTCATTGGCTTGCTTAAGGTGACCCAGTGTCAGAAAACAGAAGGGCAGAATACTGTGTGAAGGCTGTTGCTTTCATTCCCAAATCTACCTACTGATGTTACCCACAGGGATAAATAGAGAGAATAAAGAATAGAGAATATCTAATAATATTAAAGTCAAGCCAGACTGTGATTGGTCAAATTACCATCCACTGATGCTGTGCTTATGATTTTAAATAAACTTTGTAGCCCATCTATCTGAATAGTTGTGGTGCTAAGAATAAAAAATTTACACATAATGAATTAACCTTTCTTTTTAACAGAGCAACCTGTTTGGAACTCCCTGCCAAATTGATTCTCTGTTTTCTTTTACAGCACCTCCACAGGATGGCAAACGGAATGCTGTGTTCATGCCACTACCCTGTCTGTGACAATGCTACTACTTTTAACTCATGGTCAGGAAACCTTAGAACTAGCATGGACTCATGCCTGTGTTCAGTGTATAGGGAGTACGAGAATAAACATAAGAAAAATTTAAACTTCTCAACCGTGGTCATACACAGAAATGAAGCATTCTTAAGCCCATAAATATAAATATAAATCAGTGCTCCTGGAATAGTACAAACCAAATACAACCTATTTGAAAGGGATTGCCAATCCTGGTGCTATTTAGTCACTTCTACTTATAACCCCATCAACAGTACCTCCACAGCTTTTGCCTAAACAAACACACATGAATCTTACATTAGTGAAGAAACTATTATAAGATGACCTGTGCCAACTGCTAGAATGCATTTGAAACAGTGGGCATGGAACTGTAGTCACTGTTCACTACGATACAGACAAGATACACCAGGTACTGGGAAGAGTGAAGGATGGAGAACACTGGTGGGAACTTTTCTAGGATGGTCTCTGACAGCAAAGGGAACTTTTAATTCCATTCCATGCCCAGTCCTGATTTTACTAACTCTGAGATTAATGTGTCTATTGTATGTAAATATATCGTATATGAAAGCTTGGCAAATGCTAAACCAAATAATCCAAATCCACCCACACAAAACTTACAATGTAGGATACAATTAATAGAAATACTTCATGCTAAAACTGTTTGCCTGCTGTGGATGGCAAAAATCTCACTTGCCATGGGTCTGTAGGCACTTGAATCATCAACATACCCTTTAGGACACAGAGGCAAGAGGTGACCATATCACTGCTTTGTGAAAGGTACAATAAATTGACTACAGTCCGGGGACAGAGTGTGTTGGTTTGCTTCCCCTCAACAGTGCCTCCTTTGGCCTGGCTGTCACACCCAAAGCCTTGCTCAGGCAGTGAGCAAAGTACACACAAAGCTTCGCTAAGACAGATAGCAACCACAGTACTAGCTGAAAATGGGGGCTGAAAGAACGGATGGCAGAAACCTGATTCAACAGCTGAATTGAGCGCGTGCCAAAAAATGCCTGTGAGTCAATCACAGCACCCCATAAACAGAGCAGCTCAAGAGCCCCTCGAGCTCTCCCACACGGCAGCATCTCCCCTCGAGCAGGGACACCTCTTGAGGTTACGCCTGCGCAGAGATCCCTGACGTCAAGAGGCACCTTGTCATGCAGATCCTCAGTGAATGACTAATGGTTTGGTAAGCTCCGTGAGCTTTGCTAAGATTGTATCTTTAATTGGCTGTCCACATACAATCCCTTGGCCATAAACCGCTGACCGAGTGTGGGACTAGGAGTGGATCCAGCTGCACCTGAACTCCTCACCTCTTTGTCTGAGGAGAGCAGAAAGCAAAGGGGTCTGCTCTGAACCTTGTAACTCAACAGGACGGTCTCTTAGATAACTGTGTTTTACCCTCTCCCCTATGCAGTGAATAACCACGTGTATCCTGCTATCTCAAATATTAAGTCACTTATTTATTTACAGTTAAGCTTTGTTAAATTGCTATGTTGTATTTAAAAATACACTGCTGCTTCAGTAAAGTGCATAGCTTCCATCCACAACATCCTAGCAGCATGTGTCCTCCCCATCAGTCTCCACTGAGATGCTGTGCAGGCAGCACAATCTGCCTGGCAAGGTGTGGCCCACAGCCAGATGGGGCAGCATGAGCGGAGAGCCCCGGCCCCATGCCACCTCCTTCCCTGAAAGCACATCAAGGAAACAGAGGGGCCATGGGTGCCTATGACTTCTGTCATCAGCATCCAATTGGCTCTGGGAAGGACAAGTGTGGAAAGACATAATGGAGGTCTGCTTACAGCAGTGTGTGGCACGAGAGGTGAGAATTTGCCTTCCTGCCCTCTTGAAGCCCCGATCTGCACTGTGGCAGTGGTCTGCCTGCATGCTGCCCGCAGCAGACACGAGCTGCCAACACAAAGCCATCTGGCCTGCTCTGAGACACTCAGCAAGGCTAATAAGTCAGGGCCTGGCACCACGTTCACTGCAGAAATGAAGGGGGGACAGAAGGGACTGTGTCGTGATGCCGCCAGGCTCACATGTGGCTCAGATGGGGGTCAGAGCTCAGCCAAGGGATGCAGGTGCAGGAATTTGGGGACACACAGATGCCACTGTCCCACAAGGCAGCATGTCAAAAAAGCCACATGTCACCCTCAGAAATTGGGTTTCTTTTTATGTTATCCCTCCTCTGACCTGTCTATCCCTCTCCCTGTATGTCCTTGTAGCAGCTGATGCCTCCTGCTTATGACACGACTTGCTTTTGACTAAAGCCTGTGAAACCTTTTTGTGTTCTGGGCACCAGCACAGCTCTGAATATGAAATTTTTATTACTTTAATGGGCTTGCAGGAGAAGCCGGGGGCAGCAATGCCCTCACTTCTCTACATCCCCCCTTACTGAGGCTATTCCATCACTTGCACCGGGTGCTGGGAAGCAGCTGGCCAGGGGATGAGGAAGGGCTCATGCCACACCAGTACTGGGAAGGAAGGATGGGCAGGAGGTGCCAGATGGGTCCAGCTCACAGCAGATCCCTGGGCCAACTCTGACCCCCCCACTCAGAGTCCTCATCTCACAGTCAGCACCAGCCTGTGCTGAAGAAACCCAGACGATGTCACCGCCAGCAGTGCCTCAGACAGACTCCAGCAGGCAGGGACATTTTCTTTTTCCCTAAAAAAGCCTCTTCAGCCCAGCAAGAGCTGTTTTATTTAATCAGCACTTTCTGCCCTGCAGGACTCCTCACGGTGTAATGAAAGAGGCGCAGAAAGCCCTTTTACTCTGCTCTCCCATCAACCCCGTTTGGCCTCAGCTCCATGGTTTTTTTCTCGTTGTTGTTGTTTCATCTCCCCCTCTGCATTTTCATTCTCCTGGTAAATGTTTGAAAGTGATGCTAATGCGGTTGTTATGGCTACACCAGGCTGGGGCCCTCGCCCGAAACCCCAAACATACTATTAGCTGATTAAGAGACAAGTGCAGGACTGATGCAGGGGCGGTTGCTCTGCGGGGCTTTCCCCGTGCCCTCACCCCCCTGTCCCCCCCATCCACTTCTTGCAAGACGCAGCCCAGGCAGCATATGCAGACCCTCAGATGGGAAAGGAATGGGGTTTCCAGGCTTCCAGGGGAGGACAAACCTTTGCACAAGACTTCCTTGAAGGATGCTCTAGTGTGGGGGTGGGGTGATGAGAATGGTTCTGCCCTCCTGGGATGCAGTGGGAACACCAAAGGTGCTGGTCTGATTTGCAAGCATTGTGGATGTGTCTAAATCAAAGCACCCAAGAATGTTTTGCAGCTCCTAGCTTGGGCACAAGCTGTGCCAAATCCTGACTGCACCATTTAACCCATCCATACCCCAGTGAGATGCGATGGTTGGATCCAGCACTGCTAGCTCTCAGCTCCACCAGGGCATACTGCAATGGAACCAGCTGGGCTCTGTGACTGCTCCCCACCACAGGGGCTGCCTGCTTGCATCTGTCCCCCAAAATATGCCCAGCAGTGCCCTCAGCAGCAAGGCAGAGGCATAGAAAGCTGCTCCCTTCCCAGCTGCCTCACTTCACTCCTCGCCGCTTGCACATCTGGATTGTTAATAAAGCAGCTCAGGAAGGCAGCAATCATCCCTGTGACAGCTTTGTTTAATGAAGTCGGCCTTCATTAGGCATTTCCGTTCCACTTGAAAAGCTCCTCTGTGAGGATGCTCGAATGCCCTGCGGCTGAGTTGGTGGGCAGGGATTGGTGATGCTGCAGGGACAGCATCCCAATGAGGATCAATGCTACCCCTGCAAGGGTACCGCTATTTGGTTGCCCTCATGTCTCCACTTTAGGCACCAATCCCAGAGAGCCATGGGCACAGGGTCTGGCCCTGACCCTGTTTTAGGTCTTGCAGGCACTGGGGAAAGGGCAGGCTAGAGAGCAGGATGCTTACAGGGAGCCAGCTGGAGTGGCCCTACAGAGAGGGTAATTTAGCTAATGCCTGCCAGAGTGCTCCTCGAGGAGAGAGCTCTAAAGTGCTCAGCAGTTATCTGTCCAGAGGGAGCACTGTCATCTAATCAGTGCCAGGCTTGGCAAGCCACCAGCTGCAGCAGGTCAGGAGAGACCCAGGGTTCCACGCTTAGACATGGGGAACACCCTCCTGCAGCCAGGAGCCCCTGCCCATCACAGGATACTTTGTGGGCTTCCTTCTCCCACTGTCACAGCACCCCACTTCTCTCACATCCCAGCATCTTCCCTCAGCTCCCTCGTGGGCCATTTCAACATCCATCCACATCATCAGATCATGTCTTTTCTTTGCACCTCCTCCCCAGGTCCTGGCAATGACTGCCACTGGCTTTGCCCCTTATCATGACAGTAAAGATGGCTGAGAGCAAACAAATAGTGAGCCGCAGCTGTGAGGCATGTGCCACCACCCATGGCTTCTCAAGCTCATTCAGGTTCTGCTCACGGGCACTCTGCCTCCCTCCCCAGCTCAGTCCCGCTCCTGCATGCAGTGATGGGCGACGCATTGCCCTTCCCCGCTGAAGCCTTACACAGCAGCCCAATAGGCAGATGGTTTTTATCCCATTTCATGCTGATTTTGGCATCAGCCTCGCCTCCCGCACCAGCGCGGATGCGAACTCTCCGCACAGCGCCTCAACACTATTATCTCCATCAGCCAAACTTGCAATCTCCTGAAAAAAGATCTCTCGCTATTTTGACAAGTTCTCTTTCCCACCACCTCCTGTCGACTGGCAGCGACGCCAGCTCTCACAGCCGCCTGCTTCACAGAGAGATCATCCCCCACACCTTATCTCCCCTTCTTCTCCCTGTGTCCTCATGGATGCTGCTGGCTGCAGGACTGGGTGCCGGCAGCAAAGGTGTCTGCACAGAGCGTTGTTCTTGGGCTGTGGGCTCCAGAACAGCCACAGATGGTGAGCCCACACGCCGCGTCGCTGCAGGAGACAGTGACCTACACGCGGGCGTTATGCGAGATTTGGGGAGGGAGGAGGGGAGCTGACGAAAAAGCACACTCCCGCGGCAGCTCAGCTCTCACCTCCACCCCTGCAGCCCTCCCCCAGCAGCTGCCTCCAATGCCAGTGCTCTCCCAGCCTGTTGCCGTCACTCCTGCTCTGATATGCTGGTTTTTGGAGAGGGGTGTTGGGACAGAGGGTACTGGGGGTGCAAGAGCATCCCACATCCCACATCCTGCATTATCCTGAATCCTGTGTCCTGCATCCCACATCTTGCATCCTGCAGCATCCTGCATAATCCTTCATAATCCTGCATCCCACATCCTGCATACTACATTCTGCATCTCAAGTCCCATAATCCTACATCCTGCATCCTGAATAATCCTGCATTCCACATCCTGCAGCATCCTGCAGCATCCTGCAGCATTCTGCAGCCTGTATTCCATGTCTTGCTTCCAGCATTCTGCATCCCACATCTTGCATCCTGCATCCTTAATCCCACATCCCGCATTCCAAATTCCACACCCCACATCACAAATTCCACATCCTGCATCCACAATCCTACATCCTGCATCTCTGATCCCACATTCTGCATCCCACATCATTCATCCTGCATCCCACATCCTGCAGCATCCTGCATTCTACATCCCATATCTTGCTTCCTGCATCCTGCATTCTACATCCCAAAGCCCACATACTGCATCTCGCATCCCACATCCCACATCCTGCATCCCACATCCTCCATTCTGCATCCCACATTCCACACCCTGCATCCTGCACAAGTGAGAGACTGCTGGATGCTCTGTGCAGGCTCTGAGCCTTTCTGCAAAAGGGGCACCTGCTCATGCTATGGAAGGGACAAAATCTACCATGGGGATTGGCAGGTGCCTGCCAGGCAGTACTAGTACCCAGACAGTGGGCAGCAGGACCCCCAGATCCTCCCACAACTTGAGCAGGGAATGAGCTCCTCCTCACCTTGCTTTGCCAGGAATCACTGCTTTTATACATGGCTCTGCTAAGGCAGGGCTTCCCCAACAGAACCACTTAATGCTCTCACAGCCTCTTGGCACAATCCTCCAATACCTTCTCTTTCCCCAGTCCTCTGGGGCCAGCACTCAGCTGCAGAGATGTTTTCCTCTGGCCCTATTTATGATTCGCTTCCACATTCTCCATCCCCCTCCACACCATGTGCACCTCAGCACCTTTCTACTGCATTCAGCAAATGATGATAGAACTACTGAGGTTGGAAAAGACCAGGAAGATCATCCATCTAGTCCTCCCACCAACCCATCCCCACCAAGCCCACTAACCATGTCCGTCAGTGCCACATCTCCACATTTCTTGGAAACCTTCAGGGATGGTGACTCCACCACCTCCCTGAGGAGCCTGTGCCAATGCCTAACCAAAATAATGCAAAATCCAAAAGGGAAGCATCCTCAGAAGGGATTCAGTGCAGTGTGGCTCCCCAAATCAGGGCAGAGTGATGAGGCTCTGCAGGTGATGGAGCGAGGCACAACACAAGCTGACAGCACAGGCAGCAAACAGATGAATCCTGCCTGCAGCCCAGCTTTGCTCATATGCAGCCTCTGGGGAAGGAGCCTTGGGCGACAAGAGTTGCAGACAGTCTCACCTCACTCCTGACTGGACACCGAGGAGATAAGATAGATTTTATGGAGGTATGGTGGATAACTGCAGCTGGTTCAGCAGCAGTGGGACCAGTGTCAGCCCCCACAGGGCTGGCACATCATGAGGAACTGCAGGACCACCAGCTCCAGGGCTGTCACCCAGTCCAGACAATGGTCAGGGACCTCTGCAGGTCCACTGCCCTGCTCAAGCAGAGCTACCAAGAGCACTGCTCGGAGCTGCTTCTAGGAGGGATCTGAGCACCCTAAATTCATGCCCAGATATAGTGGGCACTTCCAAATAGTGAAGCAGAGCATTCAGCCAGTGGTACCCATAGCAGAAGGCTGTCAGGGGATGAGTGACTGCTCTTACCATGCTGGTGAAGGGGATAGAGAGGATATCCCACCTTCAGCAGGAGTGCTTAGGGGCTGTCCCCTCCTCATCAGCCCAGCACCCACCCTTCTACCACACCACTCTTGCATACCCCCAGCCCTGCAGTGTACACCCCTCCAGTCCTGGGCAACAGGAGAGCTGAAACCCCTTTGTGCTGTATTGTGCTGGGAGAACAGAAACCATTGTGTCCCTGCCCCACAAGATGTGTAGCAGGTAATGGTTTAAAGTGGCAGCAGTTTGTGGCTGGAGCTCAATGGGGAAGATCCCAGGATGGAAGCAGAGCCCTCTGCTCCTGCACCAGTGCAGCAGCCCCAGCTCTGTAGTCCTTGAGGTTGTCTCTAAGAAAAGCAGCTCAGCCTGGGGGCCAGAAGATTTGCAGGGAAAGCTTTTATTGGTATCTCTCAGCCAATGCCAGCCCAGTTTAAAAAAAAAAAAAAGAAAATGCTCCATCTCTCGGAGAGCTGTTTAACACAGCTCAGGCAGCAATTGGTACAGGGACAGCAAACCAGGCTGCATCTGCTCAGCCCCAGTCAGAAGCTCCCTGCTTCCTCCGTGTGCGTGTGTGTGTGCGCGCGCTAGACACCGGCATCCGCTTTCAGAATCTCGCTGTCTCCTGCAGCCTCCGGCGCTCAGCGCACGGCTCTGGCTCCCCGGTACCAGCCTCCCCGCTCCTTTCTCCGGCGGGAAGCGCGGGATGCGCTGAGCACCCGCGGGGAGAGGAGGTGGTGGCCGGGAACGGCGGCGATGGGCATCGTATGGGCAGCACTCTAGGGCTTGTGCTCTCAACAGGACCCTGGTAAGTGGCTTTTTTTGCTGGTGCTGGAGCTTTGCTCGGCGAGTGGCATGGGCTAGCCGTGCATCGCAACACCCGTGGGTGGGTCACCCTCGGGTCCTGGTGCCAGGGAGGGGGGCACCTGGAATGGGGCACCTGGGAGAGGGGATGTAGACGGTGCAGAAGGGTCTTGTGAAGGCGGTGGGGTTCCGATGTGGGTGCTGGGGATGAAGATGAAAAGTGGGGAGCTGGGTGGGAGCTGTGTCAGCTGCAGGGGAAGGGACTCTGCTGTCATGGCATTTTCATCCCCCTCTGGGAGATGTAAACGTGCGACACACCTATAACAGCCATGGTGCGGCAGGATGGGCAGCCTGATCCTGCAGGGACAGCAGCCAACAGCCGGGTGTCCCCAGGAGAGAGACACTGCTCAGCTGGGGCTCTGCCCACCCTCCCCCCCAGACCTTCCTTGCCCCTGCAGAGGGTGACGAGGTTCTATCAGCATCAGATGCTGCCAACCCTTCTGCCACACTGCAACCAGGTCACTTCCCTGCAGCAGCCCTGACAGCATCCTGGCCCCAGTGCACATCATCTGCTAGGGAGAGAGGATGAGGGGCTGCTGCCAGACCCCTCTGGGGACCTCTGGCTGCACAGGTCAGCTCAGGGGATGGAATATGGGATGTCCTGGGCAGGCAGCAGCAGGGAGGGTTGCATCAGCTCCTCCCAGCACTGCTCACTGCCCTTCAGACCAAGCTGCCTTGGGTCCTGGGATCTCTGGCTTGTCACCCACATCTGCACTCCATTCCTAATGCTTCTTCCCACAGGGCTGCAGCCCTGGGACTGCCCCACGTACAGCACTGGGGATAAAAATCACTATTAGACTCGTGAGGGCAAGGGCTGACCTGATCCATGGGAGTCAGGATTGGGTGGGGGGAGAAGGGGACAGGTACACCCTTCCCCAAAGGGGTCCTGCTCCTCACACACCCCTGCTGCATCTTTTCAGGACTGGTGCAAGGGATACCAATGCCCCTGTTCATGGCTGCATCACACTAAGATCTCATTTTGCTCACTGAGCTGCTGCCTGCCCTGCACCCAAAGCTAGCCCCTATGCCATGCCCAAAACCTTTGCAGCAGCCCCCCCAGAACCCTACCGGGCTGTAACAGCAACCTTGTGCTCCCAGCTGTTCCGTAACACATCCACCCACAGCTGGTTCCTGACACATCCATCCTGTGCTTGCAGCCGCCACTACGCCCACGCTGCACTGTTGATCCACACCCACCCGTGACACATCCACCCAACACATCCACCCGCACCATTTCCCCCCCTCTGTGTACAGCCAAAGCCAGTACACCAGCAGCCAGCACGAGGCTCTGGTGCCGAGGCCAGCCCAGCTAACCTCCTCCCAGGCTGCCTCCATGCTGGCCACCAGCCCCATCTCAACCATGCCTCAATTTCCCCGTGCAGAGTGCCCTGATTAGCCGGGAAGAATGATCCATTGCTGCATGGGGGATGAAGTGCTTCCTCGCTGTGGTTCACTCCAGAGATGAAGCAGCAAAGAGCATTTGCCACCAGAAGAACACAGGGAAGCAGTGCAGCCTGGGGGATAAGGCAGGATAGGATGTAGATGATCGAAGCAAAGGAAAGGAGGGAAGATGCCCACAACTGCTGTGATTGTCCCTGGCAGGACTCAGCTGAGCTGGGTGTTTGCAGCCAAAACCAGTTCAGATTTAGCTCTTTGATGGCCACAACCTAAAAATAGCCCCTATGTTGGTGCCCGGCAGCAAGGTCAAGGCCCCAGTGCTTCAGGCCAAGGTAAGCAAGGTTACAGCACCAGATCTTGAACTGCTAGGCATCTCCAAGGGCAGCCACAAACAGCAATAGAGCCAATTTCCCTCAGGGACACATGGGGACGCAGGATGCAGTGGTCAGAATGTGAGTGGCAGGAAGCTGGGCTGCTGTGGGGAAGGACGCCTTTGGTTGCCTTTACATCCAAGGGACACCAGGAGAGGAGGAACCTAGGGAAAGCAATGCAGCATTGGGGTTTCTAGGAAGCTTTGGGCCTGGGTCTGGCTGGGTGATGAGATGAAGTGAAGCCATTCTGCCCCTAAATGTACAGACATCCTGTTTCAGAGACACCCAGAGAGGGGTAAAATTGGGTTGGAAAGAGTCCAGCTATGCAATTCTAGCAGAGACAGGGAGGCCAGCAGGGCTGAGAACAGACACGAGCCACGACAGAAGTGTGATGGCCTCTGGGCTCAATGCCAGGCGTGCAGCATCTGGTGGCAGGGGACACAGGTTGGCACTGGAAGAGGATGATCACCAGGGACTAGAGGCAGGAAGGTAGACTGGAACACTTTGGCAATGGCATGGGGCATGTCACAAGCCCATGCTTCCTCAGCCTGGAGAACATCAGCTACAGGGGAAACTGGTGTTCCAAGTGCTCTTCTCTCATCCTTGGATAGGATGAGGCCAGCAACAGGCCAAGGAAAGCTCAGGGACACAGGAATCTGCAGAGGCAGCTTAAGAGGTTGGTGTACCCTCAGCTCAGTGGGTTGCGCTACCCTACCCAGGGCCAATGGGCTTCTGAGCCACCTGGGCAGGGGGTAGCCATGCTGCAAGGAGGCAGAGACATCCAGGTATCTTCCCTCCCACCAGCACAGCTGCAGCGATGCTGCTGCTGTGGCTTGAACACGTGCCTCCAGCTCTTCTCCGCTCCCACCTTTCCAAAGCCCAGGCAGCTGTGCTGGGTGCCAGCCACAAGCTGGGTGTGGGAGCTGATGACTACAGATACCCCTGCCCAAATATGCACACTCCCAAGACATGTGCCAAGCCTGCAGAGTGGCTCCTGGGGACACACATGTCCCCTTGCATAGGAGATGGGGTACAATGTGTGCACACGCAGCACTGCATATGAGAATGTGTGCACAGATGGTCTTAGAATTGGAGGGGCCAGAAAACAACATGCATATGTGCGTGCAGTAGTGTTTGTTTTTGCGTGCCTATGCATGTGTGTGTGCATTCACGCACGTGAACAGGGCTGGTGCAGCAGGAGCTGGCCAGGCAGGAGTGGGAGTGCAGGGCCACGCATCTGCTGCAGGGCAGCTTTGGTGCAGGCGCAGTCTGCTGCCTGCCTGCATGCTCAGCTCAGATGTGGGGCAGATGTAATTACTGTGCTGAGGCTCCCTGCTGCAGCAGTGCCTGCAGAGCTGGGTCATCCTGCCACTGTGAAATCCCAGTCATATCACTGCTGCTAATTATCTTGTTCCCCAGGAACATCCCTGCCTCCTAGCGTGCCGCAGAGGCCAGAGGGGCTGGGAGATGGCTGTGCTAATGATCCTCACTTACATAGGTACTGAGTGCCACCAGTCGTGCAGCTCCAGTAAGGACAGGGAGGCTACAGGGCTGGAAGCTCCTCTTGTCAGCTGCATCTTCCCCAGTTCCACTTCAGCCAGGCACAACGTAGTGCTGGGACCCTTTTGGGGTGATGCTGTGCTCCACACTGCTGGAGAAGAAATTTTCCTTCTCTCCACCTTCAGCTCACTCCATCCTTGCACTTGTGCAGCCTGGGTTCATGTCCACCTACACTGAGACAGAGCCCAACCTGCTTCCTGCCACTGCTGCCCTCCCCATTGCTGCCCCAAGCTGCTCTTCCCTCAGTCCTGCACCAAGGCAAGTCCCTTTTTGGAATCCATATACCCCAAGCCTTTGAGCTGCTCCACTACCGTTCCTGCTCCTCAGAGCTCTTGCATGGTCCAATCTCTCCTGGGAGGAGCCATCCCCAGGCCACATTTTGAGGAGGACTGCAGGGTTCTCAGCACTCAGGAACACGATGCACACACATACATACATATGAGCTTGAGAGACTAAGAGACTTAGGGGTGAAAATAAATTTAGGAAAGGTAAGAGAACCAGCATGATCTCTGCTACAGTGAGATGCTGGGAGGACACGTTGCACCTTCAGCTGGCTAAAGACACTTTTTTTCTGGGCTGCAAGCAAAGAGCAGGGTCACAAGTGATCCTGGCCCTCTGGGATCCACTGGTCTGCTGTGTAAAAGGCCTGCAAGCAATCCTTGTTAAGCTGAAGCTGCAGTTCCAGGATGGGTGAGGAAAGGTGCCCCAACACTCAGACTTCCCTTGCTCAGAACTCTGCAGGGGTTTGGGTCCTTTTCCCCATAGCCACCATGGTCACCATCCCAGTATGCTACCACAGGTACGTATTTTGGGGACCAGGGATTTGTCTCAGTGGTACAGTAGAATGGCACAGCACTGCACCACAAGAGCTTAGTGCTGAGCACCTTTCCCCCCTTGCAGAGCCATGGGGGTGCTGATGTCAAGACGGCAGACGGTGGAGAAGGTGCAGAAGGTCAGCTTGGCTGTGTCAGCTTTCAAAGATGGGCTGAGGGAACAGCCAGTAGCACGAAGGCGGGCAGAAGCTGGAGGCATGCGCCGGGGGACACTGGAGCAGACAGTGCAAGAGGCAGAAGAGGAGGCATCTGCAGGGCCCTCACAGCCAGAAGAGGTCAGCGCCAGCAAGGCTGCCTGGGAGCGGCTGCGGGATGGCCGAGGTGTGGAGCCAGAGGAATTTGATCGAGCCAACAGGTTCACACCACCCGCCTTCATTCGGCCCCAGCGAGAGCTGCACGACGATGAGCCACTGGACATCAGCTTGGAGCAGCGGGAGCAGGCAAGGAGCCAGGCATGGGGACAGGGTGGTAGGAATGAGTCCAGAGTTGGAGACACACAGGGGATGTGCAAACACCTCCAATGCCTGCAGGGTGGTGACAGACTCCCCTGAGATAGGTGACTCAACAGGGTTGGTTGGTCATGGCACACATTCAGCTCAGTAGGGCAGAATCTGGGAGCAGGACCTTTCCAGTTCTGAGGTGATCCACTCTGTGTGTTTGTTCACACAACCTTACAGACCAACCCAACCATCCACACCTACAACTTTCACAGCCCAGTGAATCTACAGCCCCATAGTTTATTCACGCATGCCTGCAATCCTATAGCCACCAACCCACATCTGCAACCCTACACAACCATCCACCCACAACTACAAGCTGGCAACCCAGCCAACCAACAACTTTACAGCTTGTCCTTTCAGCAAACTCTTAAATCAAAACTTCCATCTACCCACACCTATAAGTCCGTAGTACAGCCAACCTACAGCCTAAGAGCCTGTTCATCCACACCTGCAAAACTAGATTCCAGAGAAGCTACAACCCACCAACCCTACGGCCATACCCTTCCACCTTTCATTCACTCCTGTGAACCCATGCACCCTTCTATAAGGCCACCTGACCACAAAGCCAGACATTCCTCCTACTATCCCAAGAATTTACTCTCCTGTTCCCTTTGCACTCCTACACATACCAGTGATGTAGGGCCCCCATGCCAGGAAGTCATAGTGAGCATCCCATGGTGCTGAGCTGCAGCATCGCTCCACAGGTCCTCAATGATGAGATGTGTGAGATCTGTGAAGTGTGGACAGCCGAGAGCCTCTTCCCCTGTCGCGTCTGCAGCCGGGTGTACCACGATGGCTGCCTGCGCCGCATGGGCTACCTGCAGAATGACAGCGCTGTGGAGGTGACGGAGACTGCACATACCGAGACAGGCTGGAGCTGCTACTACTGCGTGAGTGCCCACCCGGGTCCAATGTTGTGACCTGCCCCAGGGCGATGGGGCTTCTACAGTTCCTCAGCCCCCCATCACCAACACTAATGGGGAGCAACCATGGGGCTGGGGACACTGTACCCTCTCCACCCCCCTGCCACCACTGGATGCTAACACTTCCCCTGCCTTCCCTTCTAGGACAATCTCAATCTCCTGCTGACAGAGGAGGAGATGTACAGCTTGATGGAGACCTTGCGGCAGTGCAAGATCATCCCAGGTGCGTATCCGTCCTGTCATGGAATGGGCTGAGCCCTTGCTCACCCTGCACATGGCTCCCAGGCTGGGGTGTCACCTTGTCGCGCAGAAGGTATAAGCTGTGCAAAAGGTGGCAGCTGTGCAAGGAAGCGGGGGAAATGGGGGGAATGCACCTGGGGGAAGGCTGGTGGAAGGGCTGCTCTGAATGTGCCCCCACAGAAACCTCCCTGACGCTGGACGACTTCCTGCACTACAAGCACCTGGTGCACAAGCAGCAGTTTGAGCGGCCCATGGAGGAGGCACAGGAGGAGCAGGCCACACTGCAGTTCTCTGCCCTGGACCCTGACAAGAAGGGGCACATCGAGTGGCCAGATTTCCTCTCCCACGAGTCCATCCAGCTGCTGCAGAAACTCCGGCCGCTGGTATGGTCACGGGGTTGGGATGTCCATCACAGCTTGCTTGTGACCCCAGGGCTTTGCCCAGATCCTCCACAGCCAGTAGTGGGGGATCCCCAAACCTGGATGTTCCCTGCTCCCCTCTCTGTCCCCAGAACTCCCTGCTGCGGCTGCTGACGGTCAAAGAGCGGGAGCGGGCACGTGCTGCCTTCCTGGCCCTGGACCAGGATGGCAGTGGCTTCATAGGGGAGAGTGAGTGCCACAAGGCCCAGCACGCCTGGTTCCGTAAGCACCAGAAGGAGACACCATCCTGCAGCGTCAGGTATGGAGGGGACTGTGGTACAGACTGAGGAGCCCTCTCCTTTCCTCCTCCATGGCTGCAGCCTTCCCTCGTGCTGCAAACCTTCTCCCTGCCAGCCACTGCCTGTGGCAGGGCTGAACGGTGCTCTGTCACCCCGCAGCATCAGCCATGTTGGGCCCATGTCAGAGAGCAGCCCGGCCAGCAGCGGCAGCAGCAAGAGCCAGGAGAAGACGCTGCTGGCGTCGGAGCAGGAGGAGGCCAGGTGAGGGGCCGCCCTGGAGTGGGGGGCACGCCATCTTGAAGGGCGAGCACTGGGGAGGTCTCTCTGAAGCTGCTCCCCAAGGGGGCTGTGAGGTGACAGATCTGCCCCACAGGTCCATCGACTGGCCCAGATTCCTGCGGGAGAATGTCGCCTACATCCTGGCAGCCCGTCCCAACAGTGCCGCCATCCACCTGCAGCCGCCGGCCTAGCTCCCAGCCTACCTGCCCCGGCGCCATCTTGGTTGGCGAGGCCTCCCCTGTCGCCCTGCAGGGGAGCCCCGTTGCCACGGCGACCGGCCCCGCATCCCATTGGCTGAGGGAAGTACCGCCCCTTTTGCCCCACCTGCCAATCCCACACAGTTCTCCACCCTCTGCCAGTGGGGAGCCAGCAGCTGATTGGCAGGCGGGAAAGCAGCTGCTCCCCCTTTCCCCTTGCCTCCCTGTTGGATTTGATGGTGACGCCCGAGCTGTGGGTTGCGCTGGGCTGCCATAACCAGAGCAGGTGCTGCCTTGGATGCAGCGCTCTGATTGGCTGGGGAATGCCTCTGGTGCTGGAGGCCCTGCAGTGGGGAGGCCCTGGAGGCCATGGGGCAGAGGAAGGCTCCTCTGCAGCAAGGCTGTCCCCCCCACAGCGCTGACATCCCTGGGTCCCCCTCAGGGCAGCACTGCAGGCTGGCAGCCTCCCACAGCCCGGAACTGTGGCTAGAGGTCCTCCAGAGTCCTTCCTCCTGCCCCAAGGATAAGGCCTCAGAGGGTGGGGGTGAGGGAGCAGATCACGAGGCAGTAGGGCAGGCTCGACCCAGGGCCCCTTGCAGACCTTGCCCCATGCACTCTGGGGTGGAGGTCTGGTTGCTCCCACCTGGCGAGGCCTCACCACCACCTCCTCAGCCCGGGCGATGAAGGCACCATCCCGCTTGGCTCCCCCTCCCCAAATCAGGGCGCTGCTCACCCCTTTAGGGCCTCCCTACCCCCTTTAGGCATTCCCTTTCCCCTTCAGGAACTTCCTCCCTTGCAAGCTGTGAGACAATCACAGAGATTCAGGCCATACGTGAGGCCGGGAGATGAGCCAGTGCAACATTTCAGGTGTTGGGTCTGAGGTGGGGCATTGGCTGGCTGGAACATGACTGGAGCGAGCAGGCAGCTGGGGATATAAGGTGTTGCAGCCTCCGCTCTGTACTGGGAAGTATCCATTAAACAGCTGTGTCCAACCAACCTCTGGCTGCTGATTATATGAGGCACATGCCACAGATGCCATACAGCACCCGCCTGGATTGTCCCAGGGGGATTTTGGGTGAACCCACTGCTTCCTGCTGTGTTGAACACACTGCCCTGGGCTTGGGTCCTTGTCCCATCAGGCAGGCTGTTCCTCGCATCCCCAAAAGTCCTGCAGCAATTATGGGTGGAGGAGCTTGTGCCTGGGGACATCTGCTCCTGTCCCTCTCTCCCGACTGCAATCCCAGCCCTGCACAGGAGGAAAGCTCACGCGTCGGTACAAAGCTGCTCCTTGTTCACAGAGGTGCTGGAGTCTGTGAGCAGGCAGACAAAGAGCCCTGGGCAATGGTGGAGGCTGGGTGCTGGGAACAAGCTGCTTGCAGCTGCACTGGGAAACTCCAAATAACCAAGGGCCCTCTGGAGGTGTTTTAAGAGTGGTGCTGATAGCTAGAGGCTTCTGCAGTAATGGACATATCCCTGCAGCACCCAGGGAAAGCTGCTGGTGGCACCTGGTCTTCAATGCTGCCAGCAAAGGGTGGCTTTCCTGCAGACCACTCCCACAGCTAGAGTCCCAGTAAGAGGGGCTGCCACTGGGTCCAGACCACAGCAGTGGTGTCCAACTGTGAAAATCCAAGTACCCATCACTTTGCAGAAGAGGATTGTGGAAGGAAGAAGGACAAGCTGGTAGGTGGTTGAGTACCAGCAGTCAGAATGCTGTGGGCAGGTGTTGCTGCACTCACGTGTGGGCAGGTAATATTACACTGCTGGAGCAGGGGAGGAGGGTGGGATTGTACATAGGTACTAAAGGTGCTCCAAATCCATGCTCTGCGCACCCACTGGATCCAAGCAGAGGAGCTGAGCATGGGCTCTGGCAAGATCAGGGTTTCAAAACAACCTGTGAAGTGTGTATGGAAGTCCCTTCTTGCTTCCTCCCTTCTTCTTAATCTCCAACCTCTGGGACACCCAGGAGGACACGTAGGTCTGTTCCCAAACTACATTGCCATGGATGCAGTGCCATAACAGAGCCATACCCACTCTGCTCCTGGCACTTCCCTGTGCCTGAGTATGGGGCACTGCAGCATTCCTGGCTCCATCATCCCTTGCTCTCCCCTACCACACGCTGTCGTCCTTGCCAGTACACGTGGTTGGCTGCTGTCCTCATGGAGTTGGCTAATGAGGGATGCCCACATCTCTCAGGGTTATGCTATCACCACCATGTCAGTTGCTCAGTGTGCACCTGGCGTGGCAGATGCAGTCCCCCAGCCATCGCCAGTGGGGAGACAGAACATGTCTCCAGCCCTCCAGTACATGGCGGGCAATGCATTGCAGGGCACTGCTATGGCATTCCAGCTGTGACGTGCTGCTCCACCAAGACCAGTGACTTCTGCTGGGCCAAGGAGAGAATGTGTCCCTGTCCCTAGGAAAGCCTGAGTAGCCTGTATTCCTCTGTCACTGCAAATCTGTGCTGAAGGCTGGTGCAAAGCACCACAGGTCTTATAGCCCCAAATCACAGGACGGGGATGCTCTGGTAGGAGTTAAGGCTGCAGCAAGGACGTGTGGGCAGGTAATATTACACTGTGCTCCAAATCCATGCTCTGCGCACCCACTGCCCAACCCCTCAGATCCACTCCTCCTTCATGTTCAGACCCTCCATGGAAGGAAATCCTAGGCTTGATAATTTCATTGTAATTGAGGTGTCAGAGCTGCCTATATCACCCCAGGTCCATGGGTCCTTCACCCCAGGTCCATCACAGAATCACAGAATTGCCAGGGTTGGAAGGGACCTCAAGGATCATGAATCTCCAACCCCCCTGCCACATGCAGGGCCACCAATCATCTCACCTAATGCTAGACCAGGCTGCCCAGGGCCCCATCCAATCTGGCCTTGAACACCTCCAGGGACAGGGCATCCACAACCTCTCTGGGCAGCCTGTTCCAGCACCTCACCACTCCCTCTGTAAAGAATTTCCCCCTGACGTCCAACCTAAATCTCCCTTCCCTCAACTTCAAACCATTTCCCCTTGTCCTGCTGTCACTCACCCTTTCAAAGAGTTGATTCCCCTCCTGTTTGTAGGCTCCCTTTAGGTACTGAAAGGCTGCAATGAGGTCACCCCACAGCCTTCTTTTCTCCAGGCTGAACAAGCCCAGCTCCTTCAGCCTGTCCTCATAGGGGAGGTGCTCCAGTTCCCTAATCATCTTTGTGGCTCTCCTCTGGACCCTCTCCAACAGCTCTTTGTCTTTCTTGTACTGGGGGCTCCAGACTTGGACACAGTACTCCAGATGGGGCCTCACAAGAGCAGAGTAGAGGGGAGAGTAGAGTAGAGTAGAGTAGAGTAGAGTAGAGTAGAGTAGAGTAGAGGCCAGCTGTCCCTGCTGGCCACCCCTCTTTTGATGGAGCCCAGGATACCATTTGCCTTCCGAGCCGCAAGGGCACACTGCTGGCTCATGTTAAGTTTTTCATCTATCAAGACCCCCAGGTCCTTCTCCACAGGGCTGCTCTCAAGGACCGCTCCTCCCAGTCTGTAGGGATGCCTGGGATTCCTCCGGCCCAAGTGCAAAACTCTGCACTTTGCCATGTTGAACTTCATCAGGTTCACCCAGGCCCACCTTTCTAGCCTCTCGAGGTCCCTCTGAATGGCATCCCTTCCTTCAACCGTGTCGACCGCACCACTCAGCTTGGTGTCGTCAGCAAACTTGCTGAGGGTGCACTCAACTCCATCATCGATGTCATTGATAAAGATGTTAAAGAGCACCGGTCCCAAGACAGATCCCTAGGGGACGCCACTGCAGGGTGCTGTCCCGTGGGTACTGTGCTCCTGGTGGGACATCCACAAGGGCCGCAGGGGAAAGTCTCATTGCCCCACACAGCTGTGCACCTAAGTTGCACTGCCTGGCCGAGGGTGTCCTCGCTGTCCCAGGGTATCCTGCAGCAGCACTACGGGGAGGTGGCACCCTCTGCTGGGGGCACAGCCATTGCACAGGCATCGCTAAGCCACTGCAGCGTCTGACCTTGTGAGGAAGATGAACGCTTGGCTTTGCAAGCCAGGGCTCAGGAGAGCACTCCCATCCAACTCCTGCTCATGGCCCCAGGGCTTTCCTGGACACGGTTAGGTGCAACGGGAAGGTAACCAGAATGTGCCCCACACCGGAGCCCGCCACTCTTTGGGAATATATGTGGCAACATTCAGACGGGAGGGCAGAGGTGAGCCAGGCAGTGTCTCTGCAAGTGGTGGCACTGGGGTCATCGCTGGGGCAAGGCAGTGAGATGTCTGAAACTCATCCCATTGCTGCCTCAGGGACTGTTAGGGGCCACTGGAAGAAAAAAACTGGGTTACGTGGGCATTGTACAACAGTGACAGCAACGGTGACATTTGCAGTCATTGCCACCCTGACGTAAACTCCATCCAGAACAGAGCAGGAATCACCAAGCCCAGTGGGGACATGTGCATCAGCTTCACTGTCCTTCCAGCAGTACCTCGGGAGGTACCGGGACCTGCAGAGGGATTAAGGAGAAGTCGGGATGGATGCGAGGGTCCTGACGCCTTCCACCCCAGGAAGCAACGTGGCCACACGGTGTCGCTCCTGCGCCACGAGTGCATGGTGGAATTGGGGCCCGCGCTGATGGCGGGGGCGTGGGGAGGAACGAGGGGAGGTCCGTCGTCACTGCCTTGCCCCGCAACAGGGCTGCGACCAGGAGCGGCAGAGATAGGGAACAGTAGGAACCGGGGACGGCAGCCCACACCCGTGCCCCAACACTGGTCCCGTAGCCATCGAAGCATGCAGGAACAAAGGAGGCAAGTGCACCGTTCAGTCCCCAAATGTCATTTTATAGGGTGGTGGAGTGCCCATGTTCCTGCCGTAAGCCTGGCTTTGGCCTCCATCTGCCTCACAGCATCCTCCTCTTCCCCCTTCCCCCCCCCCTGTTCCCTGCAAGTTCTCCTACAGACCATCTTGCACCCACACAGGACCAACCTTGACTGCTCAGGTGACCTCAACACCGCCTCCTCGTGCCCTCGGCTCCTTCATTGCCACAGTCCTGCTCACACATGGAGCCACGGGGGCCCACGCAGTGCAGGGACAAGAGGCAAACTGTGGGCATTGTAAACACTGCACTCCCCGCAGTGGCTCTGCTGGAGGCTGTGACTCATGGCAGCAGCCCACACAGCACTCAGGCAGCGTCCAGGTCCTGTGCGTCGGTGCTGGGAGCACAGAGACAGCAGGTGTTGTGTGCCTCTCTCTGTGCGCTTCCTGCCCCTTTGCCCTGACCTTGCAAAAAGAATGGGAGGTGGCACATGGGACATAGGACAAAAAGAAGGGGTGGAAAATGGTTTGTGGTGAGGTGAAAGGTGTGTTCAGCCTTCCTATTTCAGCTATGCAGACCCAAGCCCTGCTGATGTTACCTCTGCAAAGCGAGGGTGGACAGCTGTATGATGTCATGCCTGCCACCCAAATGATCCCCAGCACTCATGTTCCTTCTAGAATGTGTTCCTGGGTCTGACAGTCAGCTTGTAGTTGTGGTCACATCAGGTAAGCTCACATGGAGTGGTAACACAAATGACAAGACACATCCAGGACTGATCTGGGGCTGAAGCATAGCCTGGCTGGCCAGGGAGAAAGGAAGGCAGCCAGGATACCTGGAAAGCATGGATTTGGCTCACAGCCACCCTAGAAAGCCAGCCCAGCTCTTGGCACAGAGCTGGGGAGCAGTGGGCTGAGGACATGGAGCCCAGTTCTCCAGTTTGGGTTACATGCACTCCACGCACCTAGCTGAGGGGGCAGAGCAGCCCCCAGCCTGCCCCACACACATGGCATCCTGCAGTGGGGTTATCACAGCTCCTTCCTGCCAGTGGAACAATGACAAGGGCAGCAAAGAGGGGGGCACCTCAATACCCTGCAGACAGCCAGGGACCAGCCACAAAGAGATCTGGGGGCTGGAGTGAGTGATCTGTGAGGAGCCGCACACAACTATATCTGTCTCATTTGTCTGAGTGATGATTAAGGGAGGGACATGAGAGCAGACTGCAAACCGCTAGGCAGAGGAGGAATTATTTAGGCTGGAGCGTGGGGGTGGAGCACTGGGGGAGCTGGAAGGAGAGAGGTGGAGGGGGGATGCTGGTGGGATGCCTTGACAGCATTCTGCTCCCTGGTCCTGGGTACCAGGCTGGGGAGAAACAGCAGGAGGTCTGGGGGTTGGCACCCTGTGTGAGCTTTCTACATCTGCAGAGGAAATACCTCTGGCAAAACAAGGTCCTGCCCTGCCCCATCCCACAGCCAACATCTCACAGGGCTCGCCATGCCACAGAGCCAGCATCTCCATGTGAATTCCCTCCAAACATATCTAGGCTTGGAGGAACACCTCACAGCTGCTGCACAGGGCAGTGCTGGGTGTGCACAGTCCCATTCCTGCCCAGCCGTCCATGCAGGGCAGTTGCACGAGCTATTTCTGCTCATCTCCTTTGCTCAGCTGTGGGCACATTAACCACATTGCTGTGGACCAGTGGTGGGGACAGCTGCTGATGGGGGACAGCTGGGTGCTGGCCTTGCAGGAATTCATTCAGCCTGGGGTATGTGAGTTGAATTTTTATCAATACATAGATGAAGGGAAAAAAATGACCCCACTGTGTGGCATCTCTCCTGCTTGGCACAGCAGTACTCCCATCTTGCACCTGGGGCATGATAAAAATCAAAGGCAAGAGGAGAGGATGCTGAGCCAGTGGCCATGATCCAGGAAAAGAAATTAAGGAAGGACAGCCAGCCTGGGGACACCACCCATCACAATACTCCCAGAAGCAGTGGCACCTCTGTCACCACCAGGTCCCTGGGATGGCAGCGAGGGGGGGTGGGTACAAAGGCCACAGCATCACCCCAGCTTCATCTCTGGTCCCCTCATCCTCAAAGCAACCTGATATCCTCTTCCGACACCGTGAGCGTAGCATGGCAACAGTGACAGCAGCATGGCAACGCTGTGCCGACTTGGAGACGTGGAGAAGAGAGAAAGTGTCAGTGGATCCCTTCACCTCAACCTTCTGCATTCCAGCTGCTCTGTGCTCACAGGGATCTCTGGGAGAGGACAGCTGCTGCAGGTGGCACCTCCTTTGCTCCCTATTGTCCAGTATGGCATGAGATAAGCTGTGGGGCCTCAGGCCAGGTCTGATTACTCCTGATATGCAGTGTCCTTACATGTCCGCTCCTTGCGGAGACCCATGCAGTGCAGGGAACAAAAGGGACTGAATATGGGTGGTGAGGGCAGAATGGGGAGCTGTGGAAAAGCAGCACTGAACAGGCTCTGGAGCAAATTTGCTGTGCAGGATTGAGCCTGAAGATGCCCATTCAGTGGGATGCAAAGTGTCATGAGGCAGCATGGCCCCATCAGACAGCTCTCACCCATGACCCTGCCCTGCCCTTCCTCTGTCTCTCCCCCTCCTCCCAGTTTCCCTCCACCAAGAGGTTTCAGAAACTGAGATTTCTCAGTGGTGCCACAGCCATTGCTCTCCATCCTCCCTGGAACCCTAACTACCCTGTGAGGAGCTGCGGGCAGAGCAGTGCATCGAGAAACCCCCAATTTTCCCTTGGAGCAAACACTTTCCTTGAGAGGTATTTGGGAGAACAAAGAGAACAGTCTGGTTTCGGGGGTTTTTTTGGCTGCCAAAGGCATTTCCCCATACCAGACCCCTCCACCTGCTGCAGCAGACCCCTCCCAGACAGGGGAGACACTAGGGGAATGTCACTGGGTTGCAGGAACGATGGGCATCCGAAGCATCCCGGAAACCCGGAGCAGAGAGCAGCACCATTACACAATGCAGCACCCGGCAGACGATGCAGTGGGGCCAGTGGGGGCACGTCAGCTCCCAGCGTGAATTCCCTGACGTGGCAAAGCCTCTCCCGAAGCCCCCATCGCCACCCACCCGCACACGCAGGCAGCGAGCCCCCGCGCATACGCAGGCAGCGCCCACGCATGCTGCCTCTAAAGGAGAAGCCTCGCCGGAGGAAGCGCTGAAATAGCGACTTGCCTCATTCATGCGGCCTCCCCGGAAGCCCAGCAGGTGCAGGCAGCATGGGTGCAGGATGGGTTCTGTGCCAGACACTTGGCCTTCCCAGGACACCCCCCACAGTCGCTGCCTGCAGCACTCAGCTCCTAAATGCTGAGGGGTTTGCTGGCACATGGCCCTGTGCATCCGTCCTGGAGGGGGGAGAGGGGGGGGGTCATGGATGGAGGAGATTTCACCTGCAGAGAAATCCCTCTCTTTGCAGAGGGGCACCCTTGCTTTGGGATGGACTTCCCCCTGCCTCTTTTTCGTCCCAAATACCTACAGTAGGGAAATGCTTCCTGCACGGCATGCTTCAGAAGGTAGAAGGGTCCCCACAGACAAAGGGGACCCTCCATACATGGGCACATGCAGACAGAGGTGCCCACAGGCATATCCCCAGCAAAGCTGACCCCCATCTCTTGCTCCATGAGACAGAGAGCTTTCCTTCCCCAGACAAGGGGCTTACAAAGCACACAGCCATCCTCTTCCTCACGTTGCTGGCTCCCTCCCAGGGGATCACCTGCTCCAATAGGGTGACTTTCACCATTGCCCTCCTCATGTCACTTCTGCAGATGAGAGACCAAGGGCTGTGACGTGTGTCTGCACAGCACACAGCACATGCGTGGCACATGCATGTATATGGTGTGCACCATGTCATGCCACAGGGTGTGTGATGTGTGCACACAGTGCATATAATATGCATATGTTTCTCCTCCTGAAGGGATGCAGAGCAGTGCATGCTCTTTCTCTGGCACCACTGCAGGGGACTGTGGCATAACATCAGAAACCTCTATGTCTGGGCTAGAGGTATCGTCTTGGCACGCACACTGTATGCTGGCACACAGTGTGTTCTGAGATTAGCATTAGGTTAAAGATGCTGCTGCCTGCTTCTCTCTTATCTAAACCTTGAAGATGGAGATCCATGATGTCAGCATCAAAAGCAGCTGAAGGAGAGGGTCTGGTGGCAGGACAGTCCTGTTTTGGCTAAAGGTTGACAAAAACCTGATAACATTCAGCACAGTCTCTCAAAGGCCACAATACCCAGAGTGAGAGCTTTTAATTCATTAACTCATACTGAACATGAACTCAACTGTCCACCCAAACAATGTTCAACATCACCCCATGGAGAGAAACAGGTATAGTTCAGGATATCAGGGAAAGTATCTTGAAGACAAGGGAGGAGCAGAGAAAGGAAGAGAGTCTGAAGGAGAGAGACGGAAGGGGAGATGGGAAGCTGTGCTCCTCTTCCTCTTCCAGGACAGCGATGTCTTCTTGGTAAGTGCTGTGCTTTATCTGCTGGTGAAGAGCACACAGGATACACAGAGTTTTGCCAGCACTAGTGACATGCATTGATGCTATTGCTGCTGGGACATTTATCAATGGCAAGCCCGATCTGTTCCGTCTGTCACTTCAATAAACTATCATTTTTTTTTAACATCTGTGGAACTGTCCAGTGAAAGCCCTCATGGGGAGACCCTGACGAAGTCAAAACTCTACTCTTTATGCAACATATGTGCATACATGTGTGTACACACATGGTCATGCAGAGCACATGTAACATGTGCACATACAACATGCACACATGGTGCACACACGGCTTTGTGCTGAGGGCTCAGCAAGCACAGAACACATAGGGCAGAGATGTTTGCAGCCTGTTTGCACCCGGCATGACCCTGCTCTGCCTGCGTCCTTACATAACTCTGGCTGGGGGTGGGACAAGAAAATGCACCGTGCAGGGAGAAGGAGCACATTCAGCTCATTTCTTTTCCTAGAATAACTTCTCTCTTTTTTTTTTCTTTCTTTTTTTTTCTTAATTTCAATTAAAAAAAAAAAAAAAGGTGCCCGAGGAAACATCCCATCTCCACCGCCCACCGCTTGTTGGCAGCCTCCCGACAGCACCGAGCTGTGGTGCAGCACCCACATGGCACCCAGCATTGCAGGACCTGAGCACTGCACCCCAAGGAAGCAAAAGCACCGAAGCTGCCTCTCTTGCTGAACTTCCAATGTCACATCCTCATTTTCCTTCAGCTTATCCAGAATTTGGGACCGGCTCTGATCGTTCCCTCTCCACCAGCACAGGCTGTGAACAGGCTGTTCCCACAGCCCCGCTGGGCTTTACACCCTTTGAAGGACAGCCTCGTGCCAAGGAGCAGCCCTGCAATCGTCCCAGCATGCGGCGGCTCCCCGGGGCCGCAGGCAGCGCAGCCGCCCTGCTCCGGGCACATCGAAAGCGCCGAGCTTTTGTTCCCCTTCAGCAGTGACAATTTCTCCTCCCCGCCTCCCTCCCACTCTTCTTTCCTGCTTCAGGCTGCGCATTCAGCGCTGCTGCCCTTATTGAAGGCTCAGGCACAGGGGAAATTAGCTCGAGGCTGGTTTTGCACGAGCATTAATTCTCCCAGCGCTTTGTCAGGTGCTGCTCGTTTGCTCCCCAACCACTCCGCACTGTGACTTTCACCTCTTTGCTTGGTCCCTTTCAACAAACCATAGCGCTGTGTTTGTCAGCACCCTCTTTAACCCTAGCTCTCTGCTTCCCCTCACCTTTGCTGCTGCCCGGCTTCACCATGTCCCCATCCCAGGACCCTTCAGCCAGACGGGCAGCGGTCCAGCCACAGCCAGCTTTGTTCCAGTGCCTTGAGCAGCTCTGGGCTGCATCCTCCCAGCCCACTACCTCGGGTTGAGATATGGCTTTGGGAATTGAAGCTCCCATGCTCCAGATGTGGCCAACAGCTGCACAGCTGTGCAGGACCAGCGCGCACTCCTAAGTCCCCACCTGAGTGAACCCTCAGCCAATTAAGGTCTGATTTTCAGGCCATCCTCTGGGGAGC
The DNA here is from genome assembly GCA_037305975.1 of Chrysolophus pictus. Classification (NCBI taxonomy): domain Eukaryota; kingdom Metazoa; phylum Chordata; class Aves; order Galliformes; family Phasianidae; genus Chrysolophus; species Chrysolophus pictus. The sequence goes on along the minus strand of CM074614.1, from coordinate 71,220,484 downwards.
CAAGAGATGAACTCGGCACATTCTGTAATTCTGTGACTCAGAGGAGAGCTCAGGGTTCCCTCAGCTTTTGGGTTGTCCTGTCAAGGCTGTGCTACACCGAAGGCTGTCAGAATAAAATACAGTAAAAATAAAATAGCAAGCCAGTGCACTCTTTCAGAAAACAGTCTTGCTAGATGATCCCAAGTCTTTTTTTTTTTTTTTTTTTTTTTTTTTTTTTAAGAAGTCATAATTTGGTAATACCATCAAGGTATTATTAAGCTTTCTACAGCAACTGAATACAAGTTAGAGCCCAGATGAACTGACAGGGCCTTGCCACAGTCAGTTCCTTTCAGAAATTAAGGATTCAATGCCAGACAGATCTGCAACATGAACACACACAGAACAGACATGGTGGGTTTGTCTGGCTCTGGCATGCCTAACTCTAGCAGCAGCCCTGACAGCCAGCATCACTTCTGGGAACATCTGTAGATTAAAAGTATAATTTGGAATTATCCATAGGAGAAACCATTAGGTGCCATACTTCTTTACTGAGGAAAGCACAGCAAACAACAGCTGGAAGCTGAAATGGAGCCAAGCTGAACTCTAGCATGTGCAGATGTCTCCCCAGAGGTAATCAATGCCACTCAGGCTCCTTAGCACGGCTGGATAAAGGGTGCAGATGGGTACAACACACATGCCACAGGACCCAGTCACTGTCACGCTCTCTCAGCAGGGAATACCTCAACCAAATGCTGGGTTCAGCTGCTCTGGGCTCAAGTTCCATGTCTGTAACCATATTTCCATGCCATCCTGTCCCCACCAAACACCACAGAACTCACCTTGCTGCCCACCAATCCCACTCCCACACTCTGGTTTTGGCCACTCCTCTGGAATGTCTCCTCTGGGCATGGGTGTGGGTACTGGAGAGGACCAAGTCCTCCCAAGGAGAGCCATTCCCATCTCCCAGCAACTGACATGCACAGGAGAGCCCAAGGTCTCATCATGGGGGCTCACCACGATCAGCCTGGGGGGAGGTCTCTGGCAGAGGCTGGATGCCAACACTGGCTGTGAACCACTTGAGAATAGAGGCAGAAAGGAAAAAGAAATAACCCAGCTGGCAGCTCAGACGCTGCCGGGAGAGGAAGCGGCAGGTTGAGCTGAGGACACGGCTCATTATGCCACCCCCACAGGTGCATGGCGCGGAGCGGCCGGCGGCAGTGCTGGCAGGGGGAGGCAGCAGCCGGCGTCCTCAGCATCAATGGGCAAGGACAAATTAAACATCATCATCATCACTAATAGCTGTTTCCATCCCCTTCCTCCAAAGTGCCCTCAGGAGTCGGGGGGGGGGACTCTGATGAGATGCAGTGTCACAAGGACGTGGGAGAAGCTGCTGGAACAAAATATTCTGGTGCTGCTGCTGTCCTCAGTGGCTTTCAAGACCAGCCCAGATAAAGCCCTGAGCAACCCACTGTGATCCCATGTCTGAACCTGTTTTGAGCAGGACTTCGGGCAAGACACCTCCTGGGGACCCTTTCATGCTCAGTGTCAGGCAGGCCTTGTGCTGAGGCTCCCAAGAATGGTGGCAGAGCCACCTCAGGCGGATGGTCTCCTCTGGACACAGGCCAGGGGCTGCCAGAATACAGAGGAACAAAATGTCTGTGCTCATGACCAAGCTCACCTACACAGCATGCAGGAAGAAGCTGACCCCAAGACCTGGAAGACAACCAACCACCAGCACCACCTTGCAGATATGACCACTTGAGATCACAGCCAGGACACTAACTGGTAGCGAAGGAGGTGGCTACTCAACAATAAAAAATAAAAAGTGATACAGTAATTAAAAAAAAAAGAAGGGAAAAAAAAAAAAAACAAAAACGGATATGGCTTTTTCTTTCAGCCCTTTCCTCATCCTGAAGCTCTGGGTGCTGAAAAAGGAGGGCGGCATCTCCGAGGATGGGAACAGGCAGGAAGAAGAGACAGCACCGAATACGTGGGCGCTGCTCCCACTGTAGAGAACAGAGTACAAACCCTGCTGCTGCCGCCAAGCCCGGTGTCCTCAGATGTATCTCTGGAGCTTGCCCAGCCAGACTTCCCTGTGTCACATGGATTGGGAGAGCCTAAGTAGGACTGGGGGCACTGTGGCAGTGAGTGCCATGGCCCCTGCCTATCTGCTCAGCCATGCTGGGATCTGTGCACCCAAGGCAGGCTGAGCAGTGTCCACAAAAGCTTCCAGCCTGAGGAGGCTGTGGTAGAGCCATGGGAGAGGTCTGTGTTTACTGCTTTTACAGCAGCACGGACTCAGCACCTAACATGCATGTACAGAGTTGCAGAGCTCAATGGCCTCATCTGCTGCTCTGACCTTCAAACACTAGATAATTATGTAAGATGTTTCATCAGAAAAACAGTCTGACTGCTAAGAGCCATGGTTTCCAGCCTCCCCGTTCTCCCTGGGATGAAGCTCAACTGCCAAGGCAGGCTTTGGGAAGAGGTGAAGATTGGGGTGAAAATACCTTCACAATGTGCTCCTTGACCCCAGCAGCTCACAGCCTGGGAACTTTCTCAGCCGAAAAACCACCACTGTGCTCACCAATCTGCAGTGAATTTTCTCTTTGCTTAATTGCATTTTGACCCCAGACAAGTTTTTCACACCTTCAGCATTCTCCTCACCACAGTCAGCAGCTCCACAGGTTAATCCTAAACTGCTGCAGGAAGCAAACTCTTGCCCTGAGGTATCACTGCCAATTTTAGCACGTGCTGGTAGCAAGCACTTTAAGGGAAGAAAGCTTGAGCAGCCATTCCCTGCTCAGCTTCCCCCAGACATACATGATTTTATTATTCTCCGTCATCCCTCCCTCAGTCATCTCTTCCCCCAGACGGAAGAGAGCTAGTTTATGTAATTGTTCCTTGTATGGAAACTGCTTCATACCTTTAATTATTCCCATCACCCTTCCCTGTGTTTTTCTAGCATTTCTTTAAAAGGGTGCCGGATGTGCTCGTGGATAATAGACTGTGGAAAAAGAGCAGCTTTGGTTAAGGAGGACCCAGCTGACCACGGCACCCAGAGAGGGAGGCAGGGGCTCTGCTGACCCTTCTCCTGCCCTGCTTTTGGCAGCCTGCAGGCTGCATTCAGGCCCCATGCTGCAGCCTCCTGGTACAATGTGCTTGCTCCCACTGTCCTTGTTTCAGCCTACGCAGCTGCACACCAAGCGGTCATTTCTGAATGCAGACAGGGTCAGAGCCTGCTGTGCCCCAGGGCTGCAATGCCTTCACTGATGAATGACTCAGAAAGGGAGCTGAAGGAGTTTGCAAGCCCAGGGCACTGGCATCACACTGGATGAACGGCACGAGCCCTTTGTAGCAAGAGCAGCAATCCCTCAAGGCACACAGATAGCAAAACAAATAGACAGCAAGATAGACAGATAACAGTAAGTGCTGGTTTAATATCACGATGACTCAGATGCTGCGCGGAGAGTACAGTGCAAACACTGATTCTTCCAGCTCAGGAATGGGCAGAAATGATCATGGGCAGCCACCCGCATGCCACCAGGAGACAGCAAACGCATCACTAACCCCAGCCCCAGCACAGGGCCAGGCACGGGGACGAGTGCTGCGACTGATCTGCTGGAGAACAGAAGATCCCTCCGAAACACCCCATTCAGAAACCTCCTCCACAGGAGGCTACAACAACACAGCACTTGCATCACGACAGCAGCACATTACGCACATCACCTCCCAGCTCTGAAGTCAGGACTTTATGGGTGCGTTTCTCCTGGATGTGGGCTACAGAGACGGACCGGAGGCTTCCAAACAGGCACAAGCCACAGAACTGTGGCTTCCCAAAGGGCAGCTCTTCCTGCAAGGCACAGCCCTCAGGAAGCCACGATAACAGCACGAGGCCTGCACAGCCGTGTGGGGAGCAGCAGCGTCGTGTCCCTGCATGCTGACACGCAGTGCTCGGCAGCCACAGTGGCACCCAGCACCTCCACAGGGAAGTGGCGCCGTCCTGCCCTCCACAGAGATGGCCCCTGTTAGGAGCAGGAACCCACACCCTGTGCGCGGCGCCAGGCATGCAGACCCGCTGCTGCCTCCCTGGGACAGCTCTGTCCAAGGGTGCCCTCGGTGCCGCACGGCCCACCCAAGGCCGCCGCCAGGCTCCACCGCTACCTCCAGGGCCCCAAGATGGCGGTCGCCCAACCCCACGCCCGCTGGAGGGGCGCCGCGCTGCACCCCGTGACGTCACAGGTTCCAGAAGGTTCGCGAGGGCATCCCGCCGCTCTCCAACGTCACACGGGCGCGGCGAGGAGGGGCGGGGCCTCGAGCCGAGCCCTCGCCCAATGACAGCGCGCAGGAGGGGCGGTGTCGGCTTGAACTGTCCAATGACGGGGCAATAGAGTGGAGGGGCGCCTCGGCTCCACCCACTCCCTTCTTCTCTTCTTCTTTTCAGAGGACAACCAATCAGCGCGGCGCTCTGCCGGGACAGACGCCATCTGCATCCAATAGAACAAGGCGGGGCGGGGCCGGCACCACCCCCGCTCCACTCTTTGCCGGGGAGCGCGGGCGGGACTCCCCAGACGTCACGGCCAGTGGGGGCGGGAGAGGGGGCGGCAGAGTGCGTGCGCGGCGCCCCGGGACAGCGCGAGCGGTGAGTGCCGGCGGCGCCGGGACCGGTCCTGCCGGGACCGCGTGGATGGGGCCGGACGCCGCCCTCAAAGCCGCCCCGTGGGGTGACAGCGTGTCCCCTTGGGGGGGCCGCCGCCCCGCCGCGGGTGTGACATCGATGTCCCCGTGGGGGTGGGAGGAAGGGGCTCGTGCCCCCCTCGCTGCGAATCACAACGCGTCCGGGGAGCGGCAGGGAAGGGGATAACACGAAGTGCTGGCGAGGAGGGGGTTAACAATCCCCGACCCCACAGTGTAATTCTGTGACTCCCCGCCTAATCTCTCGCCTGCCCCGTGAAGAGTGGAGTGGGTATTGGGGGAACGGCTAACCGACCGCCCCGACTTGGGTCGCGGTGTGTTGACACGGAGCCGGCAGGGAAGGAGTTAATCCGTGTCCCCAACGGAGGTGACAGTGTGTGGGGAGGGCAAAGGGTTAACTCTGCCTTCCCTACCCCTCCCCACGGCCCCAGTACCCGGTCGGGGTCACCTCGCCCCGTTCAGGAACAACGCAGTGAGCTGGGGGAACGCGCTCCACGTGGGTCGTGGAGGGGGGGGGGTCCGCAGCCCCTCCGGTTGAAAAATGGGGTCATTGAGTGGGAGAGTGGTGTGGAGGCTGAGCCCCATCCCCACGCTGGTGCCAGTGTGGGAACTGGGAGCCCTCTGTGGGAATGGAGAGGGCTTTTTACCCCCAGCCCTGCGCAAGGGTGGGTACTCCGACGGGGCCGTAAAGGGAGCCCCTATGGGGGGTTAATTTCATCCAAATGCAGGCATTGCCACAGTGGGACAGGGAATGGGGTCCCCGTGCGGAAGGAAGATGTGCCCCATCCCCAGACGTGGGCTGGGCGTGGGGAGCCGACACGGGGTGAACAAAAGGGTGAACCCCTCATGAGGGCATCCGGCAGGTGTGCAGATGGGAACCCCATGTGAGGAGGGAAATGAGGGCTGAACTCTATCTCCTTGAATCTGATGGCATCCCAGTGGGGCTGGGAATAGAGGGGAGCCCCATCCCGATGTATCTGCTAATGAGGCTGGGAATGGGGTGAGGAGGGGACTCAACCCCATTCCTATGAAATTACCCCCATGGGACTGGAAAAAACTGGGAAGACCCTCATTGGAAGCGCTGGGGATGCTGAGCCCCCTCCCCACACGCAGGGGCGGGCTCACCCCATCCCCACGCGGGTGCCGGGTTGGGGAGGGGGTTGGGGGGGGGCTGGCGGTGGGGCGGGGGAAAGCGGGCGGTGCGTGTGGGGGCCTGGGGAAGGGATGATTCATTGCGTGTACTCATGACATCGCTGGCTGCTTCCCTGCGACTGGCAGCCAGCACGGGCACGGGTGGCTCTGCCTGCCCCGCTGCTGCACTCCCCCTGTGCTGCCTGACCAAACTTGGGCTTCGTCTGCCTGCCCCGGTGCTGCCATGCCGGCCATCCTGCTTTTCTGGAGCCGCGCGGAGAGGTATGCATCCACCCCAAGCCTCGGGGCTGCGGGGTTCATCCCTGAGATGGGGACACGGTGCCCAGGACACCTGCAGAAAGATGCTTAGCTCCAAAGTTACTCTGGGCTGCAGGGGGGAGGACGGGGTGGCATCGGGTTTTTCTCAATGAAGGCGATCCCAGAAGGAGGTTTTGTGCCGTTTGGGCTGCAGCTGCCAATGAGACCGCGTCCAATGAATCCATTCTCCGGGCGCCTGGGGAGGGGACCCTGGGGGACCGAGCTCTCCATGACTTTTCCCCGCCTCGCGCATCGCTGCCGTCCTACTTTTCTCCCTCCCTTTGTGGGTGCAGCAGCCTGACAGAAGGAGCGCACCATTCATTCTGCAGAGTGCCGGGACTCCCTGCCCTCACCCAGGGTCAGGGACGGCGGTGGGGAAAGGGCGGCTGAGGGCTGGGAAGCAGGCAGGGCACGCAGTCCTGCTGCGGAAATGTCTTAATCTGGGAGCTCTGTGCCTCCCGGCACCAGCAATCTGCCAGAAACCAATGAGAGGAAAATCACTGCCTGCCGAGCGCCTTCATTGATGGGTTTCGGCAGCGGGGAGGGGATGGCAGCGCACAAAGGATGTCGTGCTCGCCCTGCGCCGAGGACGCTCTGGCACTGACGCCCGCATCCTCGCTGCACCCGCTGTCCTTGGGGTGATGTTTAAAATAAAATTAGAGCCTTTACGAAGGAGCGCTTGGAGCATGAATGTGTTTATGAAGTTTCGGTAAGTGGCTCTCTGTGTGTCTCGTGAGAATCGCTGTGGTTCGAGCGCACGCGGTGCCCTGGCGCCGCTTATCACCCCGCTGTGACCTCATGGTCTGGGATGGAAAATCTTAGTGGGACCGCTCTCATTGTGGGTTTGTTCCCTTACATGACTGCGGAGCAGGGAGACTACGTCAAATGATCGCTATTCAGCCGCTTGCCCATCCTAGGGCTGCGCGATCTGATGTCATGTGCGGGGCTGGAACAAAGGTCTCGCTGCCTTTTTGTTAAGGGGGGAGTGGGGTTATCTGTGCGGTGCTTTGCTCCACGTTTTTCCGAGCGCAGCAGCACCTTTCAGTGTGGTGTTCTGGCTCGGAAGGCAAATCTGAAATGCTGAAATCCTCACCCATCACAATGCTCGTCACCCACCATCTCAGCAGCAATTTCCCCTGCTCTCGACAGGGTTAAATGGGAAGGCAAGCGAAGGATGATTGAGCAGAAGGGGAGAGCGGGGCTGTGCTTGGCGCAGCTGATGCCAGGAGGTGGGAGGGAGGCTGTGCGGGGACAGAGTCGTGTTTTACCACCGCACGTGTGACGCTCGCCTCCGAAGCGTGCCTGGACCCGGCGGGTCACCGTCTGGGCACCTCACGGCAGCAGTGGGTGAGCGGGGTGGGAGGCACAGGGTGCGCCATCCCAAGGGCTGGGAGAGGGACTGGGGGTGCCCAGGGATGGGCTGGAGCCCGGCATGCGTCCCACCAGCCAGAGACCTCTTGGTGATGCATGTACGTTTGGGCAGGGTTTGCCGTAAGGTTGTAGGAATCACTGTGGGGTTTGTGATAGCACCAATTTGGGTGAAATCTGCTGTTCAGGGCGTAGAAGCAGTTTGCCTGTAGGCTGCTGTTTGACCTTGCTGCAGGTGGCCTGTTTTCCTTAGGGGTATCTCAGACAGGAGCTTCCGTGCATCTGGAGGCAGTGTCCTGGGCTGGATGGGTGCGGTGGGTTGCCACTACCCCTGGGTGAGGAGTGGCTGACTTCGGCTTTATTTCTAGTGTGGCACAAAACAATCTTTTGGACCACCTGTGGGGACCCACTGCATCCCCCACACCTTGTCACAGGCTCCTGCTGGGAGTCATAGAGCAGATGCAGATGGTGGTGGGCATGGGGTAGAGCATCTCGTAATGGCTGTGTGGGCTCGGCGGCTCTTAGCACAGAAGCTGGAGGGCTGTGCTGGTACAGAAACGTGCTGGCATTTAGAAGCTGGGATCTGAAGATGCTGTAGGATGCTCTTTACGCCCCCAGAGGCCTTCTCATGTCTCTAACAATAGCTCGGCGCAGCCTCTCCATTCTGCCCCACAGGCATATGGGGCAGAGTCTGGTGTCCGGCCCCATCCTCCGGACCTGAAGCCACGTAGTGCTGTGGGGCTGGGGCAGAAGGGGTAAAACTGATAGTTTGGAGGAAGGTAGAATCATAAAATCATTAAGGTCCAAAAAAGACCTCTAAGATCATCTAGTCCAACCATCAACACATTACTACCTTGCTCAATAAACCACGTCTCTGTGGATGGACCCAGTGGGTCCAAGCCTTTGCCATGGATGCCGGGGTCATTGTGCAGCCTTGCAGATGTGCTCCAGCAGTGGGCTGGGAAAGAACACAGCAAGGATATTAGGTTGGATATTAGGAAAAAATTCTTTACAGAAAGAGCAGTGAGGCTTTGGAACAGGCTGCTTGGAGAGGTGATAGAGTCACTGTCCCTGGAGGTGTTCAGGTAACTTGGAGGTGTGGCACTGTGGTCAGTGGGCATGGTGGGGGTGGACTGGGGTTAGACTTGGTGATCTTAGTGGTCTTTTCCAGCCCTAATGATTCTACAATTCTAAGGAGCAAGTACCTGGTGTGGGTTGGCTTGGGAGGGACAGGAGCCTCCAGTGGGGGAACCAAATGGGAAAAGACAATGGAAAATATTATTTGGGAAGTGTGGCCTCGTGACTTGTTGAGCTGCTCCCCAAGTTTCCATGATCGTGCCCTCAGCGTGCCTGTGCAGTGAATTAACTGCCACCCCTTTTTCTTGGGCTGTGGCCGTTGGGTTTTCAGTGCCTTAGTATAGGCATGGCTTGGTCCTGAGCCTCCCACATGATGGAGAAAGTGAGTGCAGGGAGCTGCTGCCTGTGCTGACCTCACTGCATCGTGTCAGGCTGCGATGGCATTTCACCGTCTCTTATAACACTTAATAATTCTGGCTTACTGCAGTGGTTACGTGGAGGCTCTAAGGGAGTGCAAGTCAGGCTAGAAAGCATTTTATTTTATTTTTTTTAAAGAAAAAAGCCTCCCACCATCGCAAGATGTTTCTGTCTAACGGCTTCGTTCCCTTTGCGCTAAATACAAATTACAGCTCTGACATGCTGGAAGCACTTATCTCCAGCTGAATGCCAATTGCTTTCAGGAACAAAATGTTTGAAGTTCCTCTAAGGTGAGCACGGCGGCGCAGTCCCCGCTGCTCCCCCAGCACTGTTGGTGCCCTGTATGGGGTTGCAGATCCCCGTGGCGGGGGAGGGGCGGCACGGCTGCGTTTAGCCTGTCACGCCTACAACAGCCTGGGTGACGTCCTCGCCCCTATAAGCACCCTGCTCATCGTGTGGTGCTCCCTGTCCAGCGAGCGGAGCGCACGGGATGGCTCCTTCTGTCCCCGCCTTGGCAATGGGGCAGGGGAAGCTGCAGCCAAGGGACGCGCTGGCCGTGCCGCTTTAAAGCATCCCTGTGCTTTGCCTGTGCCCCGCCTCGGAGGAAAACTTGAGTTGGGGTGGCTGTGGTGCTGCTGGATGGTACGATGCGGGGTGCTCTGTGATAAGTTGGGTGCTGATCCCACCTCCCGCTGTGCCCCAGCGCCGCGCTCACCTTACAGAGTGCCGTCTTTCTGCTTTCAGGAATAAGTACTCAGCGCCTGGCAGCGTCGCCGCCGTCATGGGGAAGGACTACTACAAGATTTTGGGCATCCAGTCCGGAGCCAACGAGGATGAAATCAAGAAAGCCTACCGGAAAATGGCCCTCAAGTATCACCCCGATAAGAATAAAGACCCCAACGCTGAAGAGAAGTTCAAGGAGATCGCGGAGGCTTACGACGTGCTGAGTGACCCCAAAAAGCGAGCTGTGTACGACCAGTATGGGGAGGAAGGTAAGGGGACAGTCTGGGGCGCAGAGGCATCCCAGGCTCCTGAGGAGGTTGGTATGGGTGAGATGGGGTGCTGAAGCCCAACTTGCAGTACCTCCAAGTGGAATTTGTCAGGAGTTGAAGTGGAGAGAATCACTTTTCCACCAGCACTGCTTTGCTCTGCTGCCAGAAATAATGCCCTGACCCATTTCCCTGCTCCCGAGCCAAGGAGATGGCACCTAGTGTTTGACAGTGCTGCCCCAAAAAGCTGAATGCTGAGGTGATGGAGGAGAACGGAGCTTGTGTGCTGGGATGGTGCTAGAGCAACCCTTTCCTCGACCTAAATTTCCATCACAGCGCTCTCTTTGCCTGGATGTCCCCCGCAGGTTCCCTGTTCACGTGCTGCCAGTCCCACTTTTCTCCCTGGGACAGGCTGACCTACATGATTCAAAGCTTTTCCCAATTTAAGTAATAGGTTTTTTGTTTTGAAACCAAGCGGCTGCTGTTGTCTCCCGGTTGGCATGGAGGAGGAGAGCAGCTCCACCACACACAGCCTTATTAGTCGAATATGGAAGCCTGCAACCCCATTTGCTGAGGGTGAGGAGAGCACTGAATAGCATCGGCATTAATCAGCTGGGGAGTTGGGTGCTGAAAAGAGCAGCAGGTCCGCTGTGCTCTGTGGAAGGTGCAGCCCCTCCTGGGGGCCCAGCAAGCAGGTGCACCTGATTTTGGGACAGCAGAGATTCCTTTGTTAGCCCTGTACTGCTCCCAGCAGGCATGAAGCAGGCTCTGTGCCGTGCAGTCTTAGGGGGCAAGACTTGAGGGGGACAGCTCCTGACCGATGGAAATTATTCCCACTCCTGAAAGATGCTGGAGAATGAGAAGTATCTGAAACTGAAGTAGAAAGCAGAGGAGCTCTGTGAAGAAGTGGCCAGAGGTCCCAAAGGCTGTCAGCAGTCAGGGTGTGAGGGCAGACCCCTCTAGGTTTATTTGAGCAAACCTTGGGTGAAGCTCCAGGAAATCTCTGCCTGGCAGTGTGCCGCCTATAGGCGTTACTCAACCCGTTATTTGTGTCACTGCCACAGGGGATGCACAGAGCCATGGTGATTTGCTGCTGTTTAAAATTAGAAGCAGCTTTCTCAAGGGAGAAAGTAGCATTTCCTTGGGGGCACTGCTGAAATCAGACCCTTCCTTTGCCTTTGATGGGCATCGTGGGATTAAAGCAACTGTGTAAAGGTGAAAGCTGCTGGTTGCACAGTCCAGGGACGGAGTCCATCAGCAAGGGCAGCTGAAGTGAGTTCAGTAGTGCAGAAGAAAATAGCTGTGGGGGAACAGTCCCTCATGGCATGGGGCTCAGGGCTGATTGTACTTTGTTGTCCCTGGCCCCATAGCTAGATTTGGGATTGAGTTACCCAAAACAGAAGCAGCAGCAGGTTCAGCCCTTAGGGGACGTGAGGTTGCCTGCAGAAATCCCAGCACCTGCTCTGCAGAGCTCAAGCACCAGCAACACCAAGTGCCTTCAGTGAGCAGTGCTGGTGGCCCCAGCAGATTCAGTCATCTCCCATCTGCTCTGTGCTGCTGAGCATCTCTGGGCTCTCTGCATGTGCAAGGGCAGGGCTTGGATTTCCCTGTGGCTGGTAGCCACTGAGTTGTTTCCGGAGTTCCCTGGTTAGTAGCCCCATCTCTGCTGCCCATAGTCATGTACCAGGACACTTCCAGTTGGGAGAGAGTGGCCATCTCTGGGGTTGGGAAATACTGTTTTCCATTGCACATCTGGGACAGCAACTGAGCTACAGTTTGCAGCAGTGTGATCCAGGTGTCAGTGTTTGGAGAGTCTTTTGGGCCCCATGGAATGGGATGAGCTCGTGGGGTTTGCTTCTACTGCCCTACAGCCCAACCCCCAACCCAGGAACCATGCCAGGGAAAGGTGAAGCTCTCAAAACTAGACCTGCACAGCTGAGAGGTAGGAGAGGAATGTTGCTGCTCTCCTCGCCCCCTGTGGCACCAACCACATCCCAAAGTCAACTTCACCATTGTCTCCTCCTTCCTGCAGCAGGGCAGGACAAAAGGAAGAGGAGCTGCGGACCCCACGAGGAGGCTGAGAGCCCAACTGGGCAAAGGAGGTCCCTGCTAGGGAGGGTGTGAGGAGAAGGAAAAGTCCTCCACCACCCAGGAGGGTAAACTCAGCAGTCAGAGCACGTGCCCTCTGTGTTTTTCCCCTCTTGCTGCCAACAGTGAGGATGGTACTGGCACAACAGCAGCCCATCAGAAATAGTCCTTTACTATCACCAGCGTGCCCTGAAAATAGCTCTTGAGACTGGCTTGTGTTAACCTTTCCCTGGTCAAAAATGGGCTCCCAGAGGCATCTTATTGGTGTGACCTCTAGGGATTACCTGTGGTGCAGCCGTCAGTGCAGTTCACCTTGGGTAACAGGTAACTCATCCAGCGTGGGTTTTGTGAGATCTTTGGCTGAATATTGTTGACTAAATGTCAAGGACCCAGAACACTGGCCATGGCAAATCTGCTCCACCTGCCGCTCACAGTGGCAGATGGCAGATTCTTAGTCTCCTGTAATGCACAGGGTTTCTTTGGCTGGTTTTCTATGGATTGGGCAAGGATGTTTGGCAAGAAGTGCTGCTGTTACACTTAGAGGTAATGAGGTTGTGCTATGGGACTGGGAGGGTTCATTTGTTCACGCTTGGAAGGCACAATAGGATGGAAAGGAGCCTGCCAACAGGGAAAAAAAAGAGGGAGAGCGGCTAGTCATGAAATATATTGGATGAAAGGAGGTAATCAAGCAAGCATTTTAGAAGGAACGGGACCTGAGGGGCTTTTGACCTTGAACTTGCTGAGTACAAAATCACAGAATATCCCAAATTGGAAGGGACCACATAGATATCCAACTTATGGCTCCATACAGGACCACACCCCAAATTCAAAGCCCTTCTCTGAGAACGTTGTCCAAGCACTTCCTGGGTTCTGGAAGGCTTGGAGTGGTGACTGCTGCCCTGGGGAGCCTGTTCTGTGCCCACCACCTCCCCTTGAGAGTGCCCACCTGTTCCTATTACCAATCTGACCCTCCTCTGATGCAGCTTCATGCAAAGCACAAGCAGGATGTGCGCCAGGGGTTGAGATGGTGCTGCCCTGGCCTGCAGAGATCATGCTGCTGCTCGAGGAGTACAGGTGCCGTGGGTCTCAGCAGCTTTCTCCTGACAGGGAACGTTAATGTCTTCTCTTCCCCATTCTCTTCTAGGTCTTAAGACTGGAGGTGGCTCCTCAGGTGGCTCAGGGAACACTTTCCACTACACGTTCCATGGAGACCCCCACGCCACTTTTGCGTCTTTCTTTGGAGGCTCCAACCCTTTCGATATCTTCTTCGCCAGCAGCCGCTCCCGGATGTTCAATGGCTTTGACCAGGAAGATATGGATATCGATGATGATGATGATCCTTTCAGTGCCTTCAGCCGGTTTGGCTTCAACGGCATTAATGGGGTTCACCGGCGGCACCAGGAGTCCCTGCACACACGGAGGAAGGTCCAAGACCCTCCTGTCATCCATGAGCTCAAGGTGTCCCTGGAAGAGATCTACCACGGCTCCACCAAGAGGATGAAGATCACCCGCAGAAGGCTCAACCCTGATGGCCGGACCATGCGAACTGAGGATAAGATCCTCAACATTGTCATCAAACGGGGTTGGAAGGAGGGAACCAAAATCACATTCCCCAAAGAAGGGGACGCCACCCCAGACAACATCCCTGCTGACATTGTCTTCATCCTCAAGGACAAGCCTCACTCGCACTTCAAGAGGGATGGGACGAACGTGGTCTACACTGCAAACATCAGTCTTAAAGAGGTGAGTGTCGGTGGGAAGGAGATGGCTTGGGCTGAGAGGTGGCACAGGGCTGTGGCACATGAACCGGGTGGGAGCTAGTCCTCATCCTGTGCTGCTGGGGGACCAGGTGGGGCACGAGAGACCAATGTTCAGTTTTGGAGAGCTGCTCAACCACCATGCTGGGTGTAGAACATGGCTACTGCAATCTCTGCTGAGCGCATCGTGCTTCTGGAGCAAACACAGGTGGTATTTACCCATTTTCTCCCTTGCCCGTGTGTCTTAACTCTTCTGTTTCAGAGTAGGGTATGTGGAAGAGAGTTCAAGTGCTCTGTAGGAACAGGGGAGAACCCAAGTTTGCTGACACAAGTCTGGTGCTTGCCTGTTCTCACAGCCAAGCAGCTGTGGCTCTCTGCTGTCCCACATGGCAATGGGTACCTTCTCACCTGGTCAGAAGGCAGGGTCATGTCTCATTCTTGCTGAGAACTGCTTCAGCACAAACAGTTGATTTTTGGGGGGTTCTTCCTTCCCTAAATACAGAGAAAACTAAGCAAAATATTTGGCCTGTGAGCAAAATGCAGCACGTCCCTGCCATCATTCTTGGAGGTCGCAGTGCGACTCATGCCAGAGCAACAAACCAGGTGAAGATGGGAAAGGAAGGGAGCTTACCTCAGTACAAGATGTGCGCTCGCTGCTACTGCTAACTGCTTTTTAATAAATCCCAGCTGGCAGCTGCATTTAACTTTGACGATTATGGCAGCTGCCATTTGCTGTTCCTTTCAGACTGTAGACGCTGTCTGTCTTCTTAATGAGCTTTTTTTTTTTTTTTCATTGGAGACAGATTTATCTTCTGAAATTCAGTAGCATTTAATAGAAATAAGCTCAATGGGCCAGACCTGAGGCAAGGAAACGTGAGCTGCTGAGTGTGCTAGCAAGCTGAGAGCTCAGTGATGGCACAGACTGACACTGGCTGTCCTGGGGCCAAGGGAGCACTGTGGGGCAGGCAAAGCTGGGTGCTCTGAAGCGAGCTCATCTCATGTTAACCTGTAGGATGGGAGCTGATTTTACATCGTGGTGCAGAACAGATTAAAACAAAGAGGTTATTCCTGTGGTGACTGGCATCTCTAGAAATACTTAGGAGAGGCTGCCTCATTTATGGCATCTTGCATGCTGTATCATGGATGCTTCCTTCTGTGCATTCCCATATCTGTTAAAATTAACCCCAAGCTGTTAGTCCGTGCCTGACCTGTTAGTCCAGGTGGACAGAGCTGTGCTCAGCTCTGCCCTTGGAGCAGCAAGCTGAGAAACTGCCTCGCTCCTGCCTGCAGGACATCTGTGGTCTCCATCCAGCAGCCCATGAATAGGGCACGTGTTGGCATTTGCTTTGCTTGACAGTCACAAAGAGAGACTGCTGGAAATTGCTGGTCTGGGCAAATTCCTCATCTCTTTGAGCTGGGCTTCCTGTCCTTTGCACAGCCTCACTGCAGACTAAACGGGTGGGGGGGCTGCTGGCCTGACTGCCATCCTCAACCCAGTGCTTGCCAGGGCAGGGCAGTGCTCTACTGCTTTCATCTTCCATGAGCTGCGGCAGCTTAAGGGCTGCAAAACATGAGCAGATGCCAGGAGCTCCCCAACTCCATATGCCATCATCTCATATGTGATGGAGCAAATCACAGCACAACCTCTTCATCACCTAAGCCTACAGCCATAGCCTCTAGTTCTTTCCACGTGCTCTTCACCCTTGCAGGAGCCTTGTTTTAGCTGGAGCTTTGGGCTTCAGTGCTGCCAGAGCGAGCAGCACTCCCACTTGTAGTCATGTGCAGACACAGAGGGAGTGGGGCAGGAGGACTGGAGACACAGCATCACCTGCTTCTTTTGTCTCCTTCACAAACTGTAGCAGTGGTGAACTTGGTCTGCTGGCCCTGTGGTTGGGACTTGCAACTTCCAGAGCTGCCTCCAGCAGTGCCAGGTCAAGCAGAGGTGATGGTGAGGGGTTGCCAAGGATGGGCAGCTGCGTGGCTCCTAGGGGCACGGGTGCTGCAGATGAAGGAAGTGGGACTAGACTTCCCTACAGTTTTGTGGGCTGCAAGGAATTGACCATTCCAAAAATTACAGTGAGTGGCCAAGGGAGTGAGGAGTGACAACGCTAACAGCCCTGTCAGTCTCCCAGCAGGATTGTCAGCGCTGATGAGCTATCGGGGAGATGGGAGCTGCACAACCCCACAACATCCTTCACCTGACATCACCCTCCCTGAAGTACCCAGCAGTCCCCCCCATTGCCACGAGCAGAGTGGGACTGCTGCTGACCCAGATAGAGCTCAGCACTCATAGCTCAGACATCAAACCCATGCTGGTTTCATACTCAGGCAGAAACTGAGACACTTTCTAGGATGCAGGGCAGCTCCCATGGCTGCGCTCACCGCGTCTCGCCCCAGTATGGGCTCTTGTGTTGCCTGAACAACCAGTTTCTTACACGGCAGCAAAGTTGGGCCAGAAGGATAAAAAATAGGAACATACGGTGGAGGAGTGATTGCCTCAAACTCTTACATCTTGGCTCTCGGAAGGAAACACTGAGATCCTGTCTGTGTGTGCTGTTCCCACCTGCTTCTGCTCCCATCCCTCTGCTTTTGCAGGGCAAGAACAGTGGTGGGGGGCAGCACCCACGTGTGAGCCTGGCAGGGCTCTGCTCCATCAACCCCCTGTCCTCTTCCGTGGGTTGGATGCAAACATCCCAGCCACTTTTCTCCTGCCCTCTTTCCATCTCAAACCCTCACGCTAGGAGAAATTTTTCTTAATATCCAACCTGAAACCTGGCTGGAGCCTCCCTCCTCCTTAGCCCAAGACCCAAGCCCAGCATGGATGGTGCTGTGTTGGCTTTACTGCAGAGCCTCAGCAGCCCAGAGACCAACAGGAGGGCTTTCCTGCTGGTGCCTCCTCTTGTGATGGCTCTGGAAGCTTTTTCAGAGGATGCAGCTGCAGAGCATCCTCCTCTACTTCCTTTTGGGTGTCTTTTGGGGATGGGGGTGGACCAGTGCTTTGTGTGCAGGGCAGGACCAGCCCTAGGAGTCCTCCCTTTCCAGAATTATCGCTCTGCATCCTCTCTCCTTGCTGAAAGCCTGGAGACACTGCTGCCCACATATACAGCAGAGCTGTCTGAGTTATTTAAGGACACAAGGATTTTCTTGCTGCATTCCCACGTCACGTGGCTTGCTCATGCAGGCTGGTTTGCGGCTGCTGCCGGCTTCTGCAGTAGGCAGCACCCAGTTCTAGGGAGGGAATGTCAGCTTTAAAATCACCTCTTGGCTTTGCCATGGGAGAATCGAGAAAGAAAGGACCTCCTTGTGGCAGGGATGCAGGGCCCACTGGGGTCACCCTCCCCAAGCCTGCGTTTTCAGGTCCTGCTTCGCTGCTTCTTCCTTCTTGGGCCACCAAGGTGTAAAAATAGCCGTGGGGCAGCGGCGCGATGCCATAACTCATTGAGCGGCCCCAGCTTCCAGGAAAGCATGGTGCTGTGCCGCGTGGCTGTGCCGTGCCACGTGCCCCTGGGCTGTGCTATAGATAACCCCGGGCTCCGCGCAGCGACAGCTGATGCACCGCAGAGGCATCCGATGAGCTCAGCTGGGTTTTCGGCTGCCCCTATCCCCGTCCTGGCTCCCCAGTCAGGTGGCGAGGAGCTAAATTTAGGCTGCTTGTTGTTGGTCATTGGTGGTGCCATGGGGAGGAGCAGGGATGGGGACTCTGCAACACAGGGTGGGAGGCTCAGGACTCTCGTGGTGCAGTTACGGCGCCGGCTGATGGTGTGTCTCCCTTTTTATCCCCTCAGGCCCTATGCGGCTGCACCGTGAACATTCCCACCATTGACGGGAGGGTGATCCCACTGCCCTGCAACGACATCATCAAGCCGGGCACAGTGAAGAGACTGCGCGGGGAGGGGCTGCCTTTCCCCAAGGCCCCCAGCCAGCGAGGAGACTTGATCGTGGAGTTCAAAATCCGCTTCCCGGACAGAATAGCTCCCCAGACGAGACAGATCCTCAAGCAGCACCTCCCATGCTCCTAGAGCTCCGGGGACTCTCCTCCAAGCAGCAATACTCCAAATGCACGTGCCACAGCATCTGGTTCTCACAGAGCAGAGGTGCCAGAGCACTTTCAAATGCAAAAAACCCACTTTTCTTTCCCGAAACTCCCATCTGTCCCACCCACCCCTGCCCCTCTTGGCCTGTTTTGTACTCCAGTGGTGGGAGAGTCTCCTGCCCTCACCTCTCTCCCAGCTGCCGCCTTTTTTTGTTTTTTTTCAGAGGTCCGGCCTTGCTGCCTTGCACAAGCGCACGGCACAGGCTGTGACTTGGGGATGTGCATCACTTTGTGGTTTTTGTGTCACCCGCTTTTCAAGCCAACTTTCTGACCGGAGGGTGGGATTGTAGGGAGCTCAGAGCAGTGTAAATAGGACTTAATGGGATCTTGCATCCCTCCGTGTTAGATTTCTCTTCCTTTCTTTGATACTTGCTGCTGTTTGAGGTCCCGCCGTACCGAGGTGCCAAGGAAACCGTCCTGAGCGCGTACGGTGAAGGGACCGCTCCTACCGGACCGTTTCTAACCTGGGACCACAGCACCCAATCCTACTGCGGTCCCCTCTCCTGTGCCAAGACCACCACCGAGTGTCACCTGTGCCAATCGACGGAGCTCAGAGCAGTGGGGACGGTCCCTTCCAGCCTCCTGCCCAGGCTGGGAGCTTTCTTGTTCAGATGTGTTGAGTTTGCATTGCTGCTTTATTTTTTAATACATATATTTAGCTCGTTAGGTAACTCCGTAAGGGTTTTCTCTGCCCGTTTTGGGTTTCCTGGAGTGGTTGACCCCTCTGTTGGGGAACAGCTCAGCCATACAAACAACCTGCCTGTGAGAGTGGAGAATGTGTGTAGCACAAGACTGGGTGCAAAAGCAGAGCCAAGCGTGAGCAGAGCTGTGGTTTTGACTAGTGTTCGAGTTCAACCTTAGGGATTGTAATAGGTAGAGAAATACACGTGTATATATTTTTCTACAAGGAAGTTTAATTCAGGAGGTGTTTCTGAGTGTGACGGTGGAGCTGAGAGGAGCATGAGGCAATCCGCTTGGTGGTTTGGTTTTCAAATGCTGTATTTTTTTAAAAACTTCGGATTTCCATCAGGAGAATTTTTATATTTCTTACCTTCCTCGGCCAACTCTGCCTCTTGCCAGTTTTTTCCCTGGAGGGGCCAGCCGGGCTCCTCCACCACCGCAGCTCTGCGTCTGCCCGAGCGGCGCTGAGAAAGCCAAGACGCTTCCCCGGGCACCTTTCTGTGAAGGGAAATCACTGACTTGAAGCAGGGATCTGGAGGTATACAGCTGTACAGTGCATCACGTGGCAGGAGGACAGCCCGTGGGCATGGGGATAGAGCACTTGCATTATTAAAGCACTACTTAATTTATCAACCAGTTTGACTTCAGGTTGGGGCACGCCGCCTTTTCCCTCCACTGATCTCTCTGGAGTTCAGCATACAGAAAACTGGTGGACACTGATGGATCGAGAAGACAGATCAGCACACAGATGCAAGCTGCTTTGTTTTTCTCAGTTTCTATGAGACCTGAATGTTTTATAGTGTTTTGGGTTTTTCTGTTTGTTTGTTTTTGTTTTTTTTATGTAACTTTTTTTTTTTTTTTTTGTAATGTCAGTATTGAAGAAAAATAAAAAATATTTTGAAAAATACAACCGATTGGTATGTGTTGTGGCGGGAGGTGTTGGGACTGTGCTCACCCCTGCTGAAGGGGAAGGGCCTCAGACTCCCGCTGGTCCCATCTCTCCCATTGGAGGGATGCTGGCACCCAGCTCTTCTCAGAAGGACCCCGGTGCTGAGTGAGAAGAGCAGCACAGGATGCACCCGGGGAAATTCCCTCCGGTGCCAGGAAATGTGTTTGTCCATCAGTGTAGTCAACCCACCAATGAAGTCCACTCTCTGAGACCTCCAACCCTGGACAGAGCCAGGACTAGAGCGAGCTGCTTTGGGAAGGGCTCGAAACGAGGTTTTGCATCAATCCTTCCCTCCCATCCCCATCCAGAACTGCGTGTAAGCCCCAGCTTGGCCCTGGGGACAGCAGCAGCCGTGGTCCATCCCTGGTGACTTCAGAGCAGGCTGTGCCAGGGACGTGATGGGAATACGGGGACTGGAGACGCAATGAGCACGGCCATCGCCTGCCCTCTGGTGGCAGCAGTGACCCAGTGAGCCCATAGACTGCGGGGTGATGCCAGACCGGCCTGCAAATCAGCGCTTTGGCCACTGGGGGCCTGCCACACACCTCGGGCCTGGTAGGGCTGGGACGCGATGAACATGGCTCTAGGGCCACACAGGGAGCTCTGGCCATAGCAACACGGGAACAGTCCAGCCAAGCTCTCAGACTCTGCCCCACGTGGGGGCTACTCCAGCCCCAGGCACTGCTCCGGGAGCTCCCAGGGGTGGCAGCCTTTCCAGTGGATTTAATCAGTATTTGTAATTAGGAGAGGAGGCAGGGAAATGAGCTCCAAGGAACTGGGACACACATCACCCCCTGCCTCCTGCCCCAGGCTGCAGGGTGCACAGCACTGCCAATGCTGGATTTGCCACCAATACTGCCCTAGCTCAGCAGTGCACAGTGGCATTCCCAAAGCATCTGGGAAGAAGAGATCTGCTCAGTGCCAGAGCTGGGCAAGGCTTTTAATAAGTCCAGAAGAGCCCCTCATGTGAAGTAGCCTTTTACCCTTCCCTGGATTGCAGACAGCAAACACTTCCCCCAGCAGCTCTGTCCTGATGGCATTGAACTTGGGTGGTGCAAGGACAGACAAGCACAGTGCTGGAACGGGTCTCTGAACTAGGTCAGACCACCTGAGCAGGCGCTGCCCAGCCTCCCAGGGGCTCCCTGGCAGCAGCAGGTGGTTGTGCTATTTAACCAGTGTTCTCAATTTTGGTGCATTTTTCCCAAGCCCCCCTTTTCTCCTGGATTGCCCCATCCTTCTGCCACATTGAGATTCCCCTCACCCCTCATTTCCTTCCCTTTAAGTCCAGGTGATCTGATTGAGTCCTTCTAAATGTGGCAGCCTTTGGGGCTAAAGCCCCCTGGAGACTCCCCAGCAACCCTGTGGGCACCTTTACTGCTCATTCCAGCACACAATCTCTACTTACTCACCTCTGCAAAAATCCCATTCCTGCTAGCCCTGAACAACTGAGAGCACACAGCTACTCTGTGAATCTGACAGTCAAAATGCCAAGCACTCTTCAATTGAGAGCTGGGTCACATACAGCCTTGGTGCACTGCTCTTTCAGGTGAGTCTAACAGGTAGTCCCCTTGCCCATTTGTAACATCCCACACACTGCTAAATGCAGCCCCAAGCTAGACAATGCAGATGGCTGGTGAAAGATGCCTACCCACCCGTTGGTGGCCAAAGCTGCGCATTCAAGTTAGGTAAGGAGAATCAAATTAGCCACAGGAAATTGCTGTAACAGTTCATCCTAAGAGCGTGCATCTCCCTGTCCTGTTCTGATTTCAGATTTGCAAAGACAAGGCACAGCCGTGGGCTCCAGCCACAGATGAGCAAGTGTGCACACAGAGCAGGAACCAGCTGCCAAGCCCAGGGAGGGCTTCTCTCATGTGAAATAATAAGCAGAGCAGAAGCATATTTTTCAGTTAATAGAAAATAAAGGATCAGAATGTGAAAGGGAAAAAAAGCACAAGAAGTGGATCAAAATCTGACTACTGTGCAAGGAATCACAACAAAAGGCAGACTCATAGCAAAGAACTAAACCTTTCATCAGAAGCCCAAAGGGACACAGGGATTGTTTCCACAAAGGGGAAGTCTTCTTGTAGAGCCTTATGAAAACTGCTGCTACAGCAGAGGAAGCTCCCATTCCCTAATCACATTTGGGTTATGCTGCATCATAAGCTCCAGGAACAGTCCAGGAACCCTGTACTCATCTTCAAGCAGGCCCGATGAGGATTCCTGAGGGAGTCCTTTGCTGCACAAGAGCCAAAGCAGCAACAGTTCACAGCCAGCACTGGAGAAGCAACACCAGATACCTGACATTTAACTCAGTGCTTACTTCCAAGTTGGGGCACAGGAGAGAGACTGCCCAACCAATGTCTTCCATTAGCATGGGGTAAAAGACATAAGGACAAAGAGCAACCACATACACTCCAGGGAAATGCCAAATACTGGCTGCACTACACAAGAGAGGCAGCTGAGAAGCGCTCAAGATAGCAAGTGAGACATGGGATTTAGAGGCAAGTATTGCCAGCGCTGTGGCAGTACTACATAAAGGAATTGCCAGAGCCTAGAGGCTAGAGTTTTGTGGGATTTTATTCTTTTTTTTTTAATTATTATTTTTGTAGGTTTTTTTTTTTTTTTTAATACAGGCTAGCGTTGTACCCTTTGCTAAAGCTGCTGATTCTGCCACATAAACTAGAACAGAAATTTCTCAGAAATTAAGTCGGATCCCCTCCTTGTTAATTCACTGTCTGCTTCCCAACTGAACATAGGTCTGGATTTGTGTTTGCAGAAAACATCCCCTGTACAAAGTCTGACGTGCACCTACACTGTTCTCACTGAGGAATGAAGAAGCCGAGAGTCCATTAACGTTGGATTTTCCCTGTACAACGTGGCCTGATTTGGAGTTTGGTCCTGAGGACAGCGAGTTAACCATAGAGATCATCATCGTTGTCTTCACTGTACACATTGCCCCCGCTGCCACCTCCTGTGCCTTGGCTCGGCCCAGCGCCTCCCTGGTTACCTGATGGGAACCTGCACACAGCAGTGCAGAAGAGAAGAGAAGAGATGCAGTTCAGAAGCCTCCTCACAGCTCAGCACAATTCCCTCCCTCTACACCCTGATGCCAAGAAGGAAAAGGGCAAGAAATGTAGCGAAGTCTTATGGCAGGTCATAAAAAGGCGTACAGTATTGCCAGATGCTGCTTGCATTAAAGGAAAAAGGGTTGATGGGCTTCAGGAGCACTAACAGAGCAGCTGCAATTGACCTGCAGTGCAGTTTGTACCCACCACACGCTCAGCTTGCTGTACGCACTGGGGAGAACGGGAAAAAGCAGTGGAAGAGGGATTGTTATCAGAGAACATCAAAACTGCTCTCAGCGCTCTGTCCCTGGGGCTAACCATGTCACACTGCCCTCCCCGCCTCCCTCAGTTACCTGAAGCTGCCAAAGCCGCGGCTCTGTTGTAGAGTCTGTGCAAACATCTCGTATTTCCTGATGTCATTGTCACTGACAGAGCGGCGAGCAAAGCGCATGGCCTCCTCAAAGTGATCCCTGCGTATCTCAGGAACCGGGTCGTCCTCCTCCACTTCCTGCAGCAGGACAGAGAGCTGAGATGAGCCACGTGCAGTTCAACACCTGCCCACACCTCCCTCTGGGTCAGGATGCATCAGTACCCACTGAGGCAGGGGGTAAAGGGGGATGCTGCAGCAGACTGACTCACAACTGCTGCAGGGGCCTGCTGAGCAATGCCAGTGACGAGGCACCATAGGAGGCCCTCACCCTCCCACGAGAAGAGAACAAAGTGCTCCAGCTCAGCAGTCTGTGCCAAGAGCCTACAGCCTACTCGTCCTCATCTGAGGATTACTGAGAAAAACTCATCATCTCTCACCCACAGGCAGAGGTGGGCTGTCTATCTCATAAGAAGGGAAGGCTCAGAGTGTCCCACTCACCATGGCAGAAGGGTTGGTCTGCCTCTCACGTTCTCGCCTGATCTCACTCTCAATGGACTCTCGGATGGCCAGTTTGCAGGCACGCTGGCAAATTTCTGTCAGGTCAGCCCCCGAAAAGCCATTGGTCATCTTAGCTAGGAAATCCAGGTCAACATCCTAGCAAAACAAACAAACAAACAAAAAAAACACCCCACAAGAAAAGCATTTACATCTTGTACTCTCAAATGACAAAGAGGTGTCTTAAGGCACTACCTTAACTTTGGCCAGTGTGAAGAAAATAAGCTGTTAAGGCTTGTGTTCCTGGTAGAAGTATGCTACACTTTAGGGCAAGCAATGCTTCCCCCCACACCCAGCAAGAACCTGCCAAATGGCTACAAATGTCTCCCCACTGCTCACTTTCAAGAAGAGGCATGCTGATTAGGATTTCAGCTATAATTTACTCAGATCTCAGCATTTGATATCAATGGAACAGTTTTCAGACTGGAAATGGAGATGGGGCAGAGGGAGATAAAGAGAACAGTTTTCCCTCAACTGACACAGTGGCACCAGAACCTCCTCTTAACAGCACTTAAAAAGCTAAGCTTGGCCTAAAAAAGTTTGTTCACTCACTTTGCATCTGTTTTTCTCTGATAAATGCTATTGGTTTCACTATTGCCTGCTCCCCAGTGACAGGCAAAGGATATAACTCTTGTCTATGAAAGAGTTCAGCAATTAACTGCAATGGCTCCTCTTCAAATTCCCCACCCCCGTTTTCTACATTTACTTTTTCAGAGTACAAGAATCCTTTCCATCTTGCCATAACAGGCACTTCCCATTCCTGCACCGTGGGCAGAACTCTACTATGTGATAAAGACCTGCTGTGCTTACACACTGCTATTTAGTTGCATTGATACTTAGTTTTAGATCTCGTGCCCACCCCTTACCTCTTCACTTCCATCCTTCAGGGATGGAAGGTTTCCCAGCTCTGCATGGTGGGTAGCAGTCACCAACCCTCTCTCTGCTCCCAGCTCATGGGGAATATGTGGAGCACATAGCAAAATCAAACCAGATACCCCACAGCACCTACCTTAGCAACTGGTGATTTCCTCAGGTTGGCCTTAAGAATAGCAACCCGAGACTTCTCATCGGGCAGGGGGATATAGATGAGTTGATCCAAGCGGCCAGGGCGCAGGATAGCTGGATCAATGATGTCTGGCCTGTTGGTAGCACCGATGATGAAGACGTTCTTCTTGGTGGACATTCCATCCATCTCTGTCAGGATCTGGTTGATGACACGATCTGCAGCACCACCACCATCACCGATATTCCCACCTCGAGCCTTTGCAATGGAGTCCAGCTCATCGAAGAAGAGCACACAAGGGGCTGCTTGGCGGGCCTGTAAAGCAAAGAATGATTAAATACCATCAAGTAAGGAGCACGCTGGTTTCATACTAAGCCTCCCCCTAGAATCAAAGGGGTTCAGAAGGGCATCAGAGCACTGTCACCTCCAGGAGCAGACTCCTGCAAACAAACCCTCCATAAACTCTCCTAATAACACGATAAATTTCCCCAAAGCTGGGATCACTGTGAACCAGATAGACAGAAGGGTGGTAGCTCTGATGGCTAGAGGGTAACTGCCTGCACAAGAACTCTCCATTCAAGATCTGGGGATATCGCTTTGTTATTTAAGCACTGGGGTATTGGTAGATGCTGTGGGGAAGGGGGTGATCTGGTCACTGCCTTCAGCTACCAAACAAGAAGTCAGAGAGAAAAGGGAGCCAAATGCTTCTTCAAGGTGCAATGAGAATAGGTGCAAATGGCTGCAAAGGAAGTTTCAATTAGAAATAAGGAAAAAAATCCTTCACAACAAGAGAGTTCAAACACTAGCACACAGGACTACAGATGTCAAGGATTCTCCATGCTTTGCATGTGTCCGGAACTAATATACATGAGGTCCTAATATATGCAAACCAAATTTCCAAGTTGTCTCTGTGCTCTGGACAAACACTTGGAGCAGATGGTATCTGAGGCTCTTTTCCAACTCACAATTTTTTCCTCTCATTCTTCCTTTGCTCTTTCAGCAGCTTCCCTGACCTGGTAAGAGGATTCCCATGGTAAACAAGGCATGCACCTTCTGGCACAGAAGGTGACACTATCTACAGGGAACTGGGTAGTAGGAGTCAAACTCCTTTCTATGTCCTCCATACTAAAGGACAAGAACCTGTAGGATGCTTTGAATATCTGTAGTGGATATTAGATAATGAGATTTCAAAATAAGATAGTAGAGATGTGGGGGATGTTTATGTCACCCTAATGCTTGCCTCACTGCTAAGGCACTGGGACATTTGTCATCCTGTAATAACAGATACCAACTGTAGAAGGACAAATCCATTTACATATCTAGCTTCCCAAAGAGAATTAAATCCCCAACAACAGGAAACCAGCCCCTGCTCACACTGCTAGTTGGAGAAACACAAAATACACAAATAATAACCAGGCCAGTTAAGACAGCACAGTGGAGACAATATGCTGGGATATCTAAGCACAAATACAGTAGAGGGAGCAGAATAAACACCTACCTTGTCAAAGATCTCGCGCACATTGGCTTCTGACTCTCCAAACCACATGGTGAGCAATTCTGGCCCCTTGATGGAAATGAAGTTTGCCTGGCATTCATTGGCAATGGCTTTGGCCAGAAGTGTTTTACCACAACCAGGTGGCCCATAGAACAAAACGCCTTTTGATGGAGTCATGCCAAATTTGAGGAACTTGTCTGGGTGCTCCACAGGATACTAAGTTAGAACAATAACACAAAAACATTAAAATGGGCCCCAAAAGGTCTGTACTTTGTTCCTACCAAAAAGAAACCCCCCAAAACCAAAACAAATAACAACAAAAAAAAAAACAATTAAAAAAACACTCTGAGATTTCTAGTGAGTTAAATGCAGGATTCTGTCTGCTCAGGGCCACTGGAGTTTTTTAAATGGGGACTGGTTTGAAAAGCATCACAACTAAACTGCAAAGTTGCCCTAAACAGTCTGTTTATTCTTAAGGACTCAACACTACAATTTGGGCAGTTTTCCAGCACACTTAAACCTAGCTTTACTTTGCACTGCAAAAGCAAAAGGGAACAAACAGCTCATTATCCAACCTAGTCAGCTCTGTCCTCCAGAGACAGGCAAGGTGTCTAATGTGAGCATTTATCCTTAGCAACAAGGTCAGATCTAGGCAATGACTGAACAACTGAACACCAGAAAATAAGACTAAAAATTGGTTTTTTGGGTGTTTTTTTGGTTTTTTGGGTTTTTTTTTTGTTTGTTTGTTTGTTTGTTTTTACACTCAGACGAGGTGTCTCTGCAGTGCTAACTGAAAGTGGGAATGTATCAAAACCCAGCCACACTGATGCAGACATGAGTAGTTTCCACAGAGCATTTGTGGGACTTTTTGTGTCCCTTCATAGCATACTTCACTATTACTTCTCATCTGTCCCTATGCAAGCAGTGGCAAAAAGTTCTTCGAAGGCTCAGTGCATGAGAATTTTCATTCGCCTTCTGGCATATAAAGCCACTACATGATAAAACTCTCAGCAGTGGTCTCTACTTAAGCAGAACTATTGCTGTGCCTGCATGTAGCACAAGATTCACTAAAGATGCCACTGCAGACTCAACTAAGGAAAGCCTGATAGGAAAGCTGCTTCCCAAAACCCTCCTCTCCCTTAGCTCACTAACACAGAATATTAGGGTATTTTCAGTCCACTACAAGCAATTACTCTAAAAATCTCTGCATTTCACAGCCCAAAACAAAATATTTAGATTATTTTTATGCTGACTGGGCAAAAATCTGTTGGAAATCCTCACCTGTACAAGCTCCTGGAGTTCTCTCTTTACATCTTCGAGACCACCAATATCTTCCCAGGTAACTTGTGGTACCTCCACCACAGTCTCCCGAAGAGCAGAAGGGTTGCTCTGGCTCAGAGCCCACTGTTAATAGAAGAAACAGCAGTACAGAACTGTATCATGTCACGATAAAGCAACTAATGTACCTAGAAGAAAAAAGGGCAGTTTTGCATTACCCTGAAGTCATCCATGGTCACGGCCAGCGAGTTCATAACTTCAGCATCAATGGTTTCATCTTCCAGGTCTATGAGATCCATCTTCTTTCTGATAGCCTGAAGAGCAGCTTCTGAGCAAAGAGCAGCCAAGTCAGCACCAACATGTCCATGGGTCTCATTTGCCACCTGAAAGCAAAGCACTGACTATGACTCACAGGGATACAAGCAAGCATTCACAAGGAAAGGCATGCTCTGGTCACTCATTCAGAGGTGCAATGCAACTCTGAAATACAGGAATGTCAGTGCTCCACTGTGGTTTTCAGGAAAAGTGCTACCACATATTTAACAGGCAGAGACACTATTCTGTGTCCCACTTGAGATCAAAGTTGCAGTTGGAATTCAGAAGGCATGCAGAAAGATAATCACAAAGACTGGAGCTCTTCACTCAGGATAGAGATTACATGAACAATACGAGTGCCCCAAGTCACCACAACACTCAGACCACCGAGAGCTGCTTTAAACTTACTTCATTTTTAAAGAGAATGCCACAACAAACACAAGAGGACAGTGGCAAACCATGCGCAGATTCTACTGACACATGACTGCTTCACTTCGCAATGCCATTCTTAATGAGCAAGAGAGGATTTTGGTCACTGTTAAACTAATTAGAAGAAAGCTCAGAGATCACACATTCATCCAGTTTAAAGATGTGCTAAATGAGCAACTAACATTTGGTGGTCAAAGCCATAACAGCTCTTCCACTACGAAACACTGCACAACGAACATTCACCTTTCCCAACATCATGCTACTCACCTGTTCCAGATCCACATCATCAGCCAGTTTCATATTTTTTGTGTGGATCTGCAGGATCTCCAGGCGACCAGTTGCATCTGGGATACCAATATCTACCTCTCTGTCAAAACGACCTGGGGAATACAACACATGTTATGCTACTGATTCTACAAACCAAAGAAGCTGCAGTGGCTGTTTTCTTCCGACTGAGCAACCTGATGACAAACCATAATTTCAGAAAATGCCAGAGCTTTGAGTTTCTCTACAGCATCTATCAGCACAGTCAGAGTCAGATCAGAGAAGGAGAGGCATTAGCAGTGTAAGGAAAGTGAGAGAAAAAGTGAGACTACTATATTAACTAGAGTTCAGGATTACAAAAAACAGATTGTTACTGATTTAGTAACTTTTTTCTGGCCTCATTTGCAGAAATATCACAAGATATCATTTGCTTCTCCAAGATATCACAAGACATTTTTGTTTACTCCTATTTCTGTGTCCTGAGCATAAGAACTTGAGAGAACAATTTGGCTTTTCTGAACTTTTTACAGTACTCATCATAGCAATACTCAAGCAGTGAAATGCCAAAACCTAACGTGGGGAGGCAGAAAGCCTACATATTACTGAAATACTAACTGAAGCACATATGCCTATCATTAGTCTCCAGTAATGCCTCTGCAGACTGAAGATGCCATTTTCTCCTGTGAACTCGACTGGCTTGCTATTACAGCTTCACTGCTCACACACCAGACATTCATTCACATTGCAAAGCTTTGGAAACCCAGATCTTGGAAACTACCTGACTCCTCATCAGTAAAAATTGAGAAGCCAGAAAATTATTCTGCAGCCTGAGGCATGAACATTCTCTCAAGAAGCCATTTACTCCTTCATGTTAGCCTCAACTAAAAAAGGCTACCACTAGATTTCAAGTATTTTGTTATTTCCGTAAGTTCCAACCTAATAAGACTAGAAAATTATAGCAAAGCCCAGAACCCTAGAAGCTAACCTCAAATGAGCAGTTGGAGACAAATCACAATCAACAAACACAGAAAATGTTTAATAATAAATTTCTGCTAAATCTTTTCAAGGCGCCTGAAGCATAGCCTGTAATAAAGTACTGACAGACAAAACAAAGATGATAAACCAGTTACCAAATCGCCTGAGTGCTGGGTCAATGCTGTTTGGTCTGTTGGTAGCTGCCATAACAATCACATGTGCTCTCTGTTTCAGTCCATCCATAAGAGTCAATAGCTGAGACACTATGCGACGCTCCACCTCTCCATGCGTCTGTGGAGATGGAAAGCAATGATCAGACTTCAAGGTCCACAGCACAGCACAGGTACTACAGCTGCACCACAGCAGACAGACACTAAAACCACTAGCTGCTTAGAAACATTGTGAATGATATACAATTCCTCTCAGGTCCAACTGCTGCCTTATCCTATACTCAAAGCACAGAGATTCATGCCAGTTGCTACCAAAAAGGGTGTACATCTTACATGACATATCTTAAGCTCCCAAAGGCTATTTTTACCTTCTCTCTCTTCGGAGCAATGGCATCCAGTTCATCAATGAAAATGATGGCAGGTGCATTCTTCTCGGCTTCTTCAAAGGCTTTCCTCAGGTTGCTCTCAGACTCACCGGCCAGCTTGCTCATGATCTCAGGACCTGAAAAATAGCAGCACTGTGGCACCCAGAAGAGAAGCCGCCAGCTCCAAGGCATGCAGCTGAATTTTTTCAGAACAACATTCACATGGGAATATCTATATTTCAAGCCAAAGCAAACACTATCAACCAAATTCACTAAATTTGCAGCTGAACAGGCAAGAACAGCATGCGGAATTACTTTCTATTGTTACTCTGGTGTTTTCAGTTTACTCTAACAGAATGCAGTACTAGTCAATGAGCTACCTTTAGCTGCCTCTTTTCTTACCCTATTTCACACTTGGTGAGCTTCTCTGTAATGTGCCACCACACACTGTTAATGCCAGTCCTAGCTTGCGAGAAAAGCAATCAAATTATATGGTGATGAATTACCAGAGTAGGGAAGGAAAAAGCTGTAAGATACTGAAACTGTCTTCAGCTTGTATTATACAGGTAAACATTTACCTCCGTACAAGCTTATAAATAAGCTCCAAAAGAAAACAAACAAGTATGAACAAAAAAACACACATACACAACAAAACAAAAACAAACCCACAAGCAAACAGCCAAAAAAAGCACACCATACAATCTCCCCCCAAAGCATAAATTCATAAAAAATATGAAAACGCCAATTCCAGAAAGGACAGCAATCCCCTGAGACTTCCTACAATTGCTAAACTCTAACACTTAACAATCTAATTTGTTTAGGTTTTTTCCATCATGATGATGGGAATGATCATGAAGACAAACGCTTGTTCAGAAGGATCCAAGAAAAAGAAACCTGATGCTTAGGAGTGTAAAGCTGCTAGCTGACTGAAGTGCTCTAGCTGCAGAGCCACTGGTGCAGGCAGGTACTGTTTCACTTCAGGTAACCCATCAATTCACACCAGCTCTGTCTACTGCCTGCTGCTTCAGTTTTGGGATGAGCAGAGGATGCATCACTAATTCTGACAACAAATGTCATTTTCATGATGCAACAGAAGCACAAGTCTATGACAATTGGCTTATTATCAGTGACACCTTTCATACACTTAGAAAGTATAAGACAAGGGTGACATGTGGGTAGAGACATCCATTTACTTCTGACATCTTCAGATAAAAAGCAAGTTAATTCACTGGTCACTCCTATGACACCTTGAGATAAAAAGCAGATACTACTGCTCTTTGCTATGCTGTGCTGCTTTCACCTTCATGGGTCTAATTGAAATCATAGAAGAGAGGAAAAGCAGCAGTTCTCAAGTACAAACATTCAGTTATTGTAGCACTGATTACAAGTAAAATGGGAGAGAAGAGTACTGAGGAAAATTCAGAATTTTGTCTGTGGACATTAACTAGTACCTATCTATCTCAATTGTTGTTAAGTGATAATGATCAGCATGAGGTTCTGTCATTTGTAGCTAAGTTCCAAGGTACACATTATAGCTTTCAGGAAAAGTTCCTCCCAATTAAAGATAAGTGAAACAAAACAGGTCTTGTACTTTACTTGAAGGGAAGAAAAATGCAATGCAGACTAGCTTTTTTTCTGAATAAAACATGCTGGCAAAAAAAAAAAGTCTTAACACCCATATACATGGAATAATCTCACTGCTTCTCTCCTAGCTGTGCCCCTACAACATAAATGAACACTCAGACAGACTAAATTCCTGCAACACAAAGCTGCCTTTCAACCACTACACTTAAGTACAGTGCCGCTACAGATGCTTCTGCACAAATGGCCTCTAAGCATCCCCAGAGGGGCACCTGCAAGAAGTAAGCAAGGACAGATGTCAAGGACACAACGTGCCTACACAAGCCTTATTTAAACCATTTACTACGATTAGTTGGATGAATGATTACACAGCAGATCTTGGTACAAAGCAGACCCAAAACTTACCATTGATCAGGAAGAAAAAAGCCCCAGTTTCATTGGCCACTGCTCGGGCAATCAGTGTTTTGCCAGTGCCAGGTGGACCATACAGCAGGATTCCCCGTGGAGGCTGGGAAAAGAGAAAAGGGATTTAGGTGGTAAACTAGTATCAGAATGCCTCAGAAGCTTCACAGTGAAATTCCAAGCATTTGATAAAGTCAGTCTGAAATGATGATGCAACATCATGCAACAGCTGCTATCCTACCATCAACATCCTGACTACTTTGCGTGACACACAAACAAAAACCTAGCCAGTAACTGACAGTGCTTATTCAAAACATCACTCTGTTTTACAAGTGCCAGTGCTTCAATCTGTAAAACACATAAGAAAATTCTCCCCTAATACCAGCATTAAAGAGGAAAACAACCAACACACAAGTTATTCCTCTTTCTTATTCCCCTTCAGTATGTCCTAAGGCTCCTACATAATGAGCCATCAGTGAAAGCAAGACCACTCATCCACCTGATGCAGATAGGTACTTACCTTCACCCCAATGGCCTTGAAGAGAGCAGGATGTCGGAGGGGAAGTTCCACCATCTCTTTGATCTGAGCCAGCTGCTTCCGGCAGCCACCAATGTCATCATAGCCCACCTCATTCAATGACTCTTCTTCATCCTACCAGGAAGGAAATGTATTAAACACTTGAGTGAAAACAATAGTTCAACAATCCCTCCCCAGTTCCAGGAGTCTGGGCTTTTGCTCAGTGTCATTTCTTTGTTGTTTTTAGAATCTCATTTCCAAGTCTTTCTCTTGTCTTTCACATTTGTTTCTTATCTCTGACTACCCAAACATTCAATGGCAATTGCCTACCATAGGAGGCATCCCAGAGATCTCTCACAGAGACAAGGTCCATCCCAGGGACCCTCACAGGGGGTTCTCAGCAGAACCCACCCTGTTGAATAACAGCCTGAAGCTAAAAAACTGAAATGTCCTTGGCTCAGTACAGTGTTTCTCAGCAACAACTGAACATCAGTATGTTATCAACATTGTTTTTATCCTAAAGCCAAAATGTAGCACCATACCAGACACAATGAAGAAAATCAACTCAGACCCAGTTGAAACAAGGATACTGTAACTAAAATAATAAAGAAACATCACATGGAATCTTACAGGAGCTCAGGCCAAACACTCACCAAGCTGGTACCACTACTTTAATACGAGACTGTCCCTGACAAGTGCTGAAGATCTCCAGGTATAGAGATTCCTGATCTCTCTAGGCTCTGCTCTAGGCTTTGGGGAAACCTTCTTCCTAGCATCTGCCAGGAACTTCTCTTGACTCATCTTGTGCCACTGCCTCTAGTCCTGTTCCTGGGCACAACTCTCAAAAAAGTCAGGTTGCCTACACCTTTCCACCTTGCCAGTAGGTCTGCTGCTTCACCTTTCCTTCTCTAGGCCGCATAAGCCCACTCTCCCAGCCCCATCTCATTTATTTTGACCTCAGGTTCATTTTGGTAGCTTTGGCTGAACCTGCTCCTGTCTGCCTATGTGGTGTCCTAATGAGCCCAAAGAGGACTCATTCAGTGTCCAACAACTGTTAAACAGAGAGGGAAGCTAACCAGAAGCAGCACTCAATCTGACTTGCAGCTAGCTAAAAGGCAGTCATGGCCAAATTACTCCTATTCCTGAGATTTCCTATTCTATAAAAATCAGGTGGCCTACTCCTCATGGACCAGCCACTCACGCTGCTTTAGACTTTGGATGTTCCAGGTTAGATATCTCAATAGCTTGAAAAAAAGTTAAAACAAAACTACCTGTTTAGAGATCTCAATTATCTCACTTAAAAAACAATTAATTGCTTTCTTCTCACATGGCACAAAATTGAGCAACACATTTAAGCTTCCTGTTATGGATCGAGGGAACTCTGGAATTAAATGATGCATTTAATGTCCAGAAATTCCAATTAGTGCCCAGCACTAGATACCCGGAAGCAGATGCAAAACCAGCTGCTACCAAATTATGGCCTAGGCATTAGTGTAATCTCAGTATCTGAGGAAGGACAGTGGAAGCACATTTCTCCAACTATTGCCAGCAGCAGCTCATCCCCTGGAAACAGAGCTTCCAGCATTACATTCAATACACAAAATGCCATTCCCAGAGCTGAACGCACTGTCACAGAAAGAGATTTCACAGGACAGACCAGAGTCAGTACAAGAACCGTGTGGTAGGATTCTGCTCACCTCTCGTTTGATGGGCTCTCCTTCACAATGGATCACTGTGTCCGGAGCCACTATGCAGTAAGGGCTTGGATCTGTCTCCACCACTTTGAACTCCACTGCACGCATCCCTCCACGCACCAAGAAAATGTCACCTGTGAAAATCCACAATTCATAACCTTGTAGCAACTGACATCTGCAAAATGTCCATCCCTGTGCATCCAGCAGCCTCAGGGGACAAGGAAATAGATTATACATGCATATGCCACTAGCATTTTTCATACTGCTCTATATCTCAGACTCAAGAGCTGCACCTGTGACTATCAGGACATCATTCAGATCTGCAGCAGTTTAATCTTCTCAAATTTCATGCAGAAACAAACAGAAAACAACAGAAAGGAATGCTCCAACTAAATACCAAACAATCAAACACAATTATCATATTTATTTTCCATTTAGTTACAATTTAGCTTTTTTAGAACTCTTTTTGTTTACCAGAAAAGAAAAAGCCCTTTAGATTCTGTTTAGAAAAAAAATAAACAAACAGGCTAATAATAGGGTTCAAAAGAAAGATGTTCATGTTTTTCTGTCGCCTTTAGAAACTAGCTCTCAATTTACAAATTAGCTGCCTGCTTGCAGTGTATAGCCCAAGGAACAGAAGACAGCACAACTGCAAGTGAAAATTCATGAAACAGGAGAAACCAAAGGCAGACTGAAATGGTGCACCAGCCTGAGCAACCAGAGGTTTTCAAGAAACATGCAGAGCAATATGAGACTCGATCCCAAAAAGGTGGTTTCTTTATACAGCTCCCCAACTGCCCCACTTTGACTCCCAGTGCCTTATGTTTGAGAACAGCAACTGCTGACCATTTCACTAGAGAAATTAATTCCAGTCACCATCTGTACATTGCTTTTGCTACTACTGTTCCAACCAGGTGACTTTCTGGAGTGGTCGTTCCAGCCCGCACAAAGACATGCAAAGATAAGCTTTGAATGTCCTATTACAGCCTACTGGCTCAAAGAAGAAATTCTATTCAGAAACAATGATGGAAGCGACAAAAATCCCTAACATAATAAAAAACTTACTTTGAATTTATCTTAAGTTGTTACTAGTTGCAACAACTGCTTGTTTCTAGAAGCAGAATAATACATATTATTAACTACAACTTCTGACTAAATTGGACCATGGAAACTAGAAAATTTTATTCAACTTGCACTTATACTGTATTAGGACCTACTTGCTCCAGCAGATGTGCTACTAAGCGTAGCTCTAAAGCTGCAATTGGTTTTCTAAGCACTCTCTCAGTTATTGTATTATTTTGAAGAAGTGAATTTAATTACGGTGTCACCTGGTATATTCAACCAATTGCTTAATACAGAAGCAAACACCCGATCCTCTCAAGTTGTAACAACTTAGTTTAAGATTTTCTCCTAAGTTCTACCCAAGTTCTGTTTGTTTGTTTGTTTTTTTTTAACAAAAAAATGAACAAATATCAGCATCAGTAAAATCTCACTCTAAAGATGCCAGTCTGATGCCTTGTAGAGATCTGTGCAAGTCCATAGAAATTCTCTTTACTCAGTCTCAGGACTACAGCACATAATCAGGAATTCAATAGCAAGTGCTGTTACCTTTCCTTATGGGTCTGTATGCTTCCAGGAAGTATGGTTTGAGATAAACCTCAAAGAGATTCCCTGTGATTCCTTCAACTGTGTCATCAATTGGCAGCACATGGATACGTTTGCCATATTTCACATCTGGGCAGGGCTGGATGCTGCAACAGAAGAAAACATCAGTTAGCCACATCACCCTGAACTTACACCCAAGTCTGGAAAAGGCAGTGATGTTTCTTTTCAGGCCAGTACAACTCCCGGAAAGGACTATCCAAATCCTTGCTGAGACTTCCCACCTTCCTAAGAACATTTAAATGCTGAGAAACTAAATACCCTAGAGAACTTGTCTTCACATCACACCTTCCTTCATTCCTCTGAGCCTTATCCAAGCCTGCTGGGGTGTTTCATACTTTCTTCCTGCTCTTCCACCAGGATGTCCTTCACCAACCCAAAATTCACAAATTACTACAGCAGAAAGACAACCTGCAGGAATTACAAGCTATTTTTTGTTTCAATAAGGAACTAGCTACAGTGAACCAACTGTACAGAAAATGGAGCTGCAGGTACCTTTTATCTTTCATCTCTCTCTTGTAACTTACCACAAGGAACCAGAGCCTGCTATCAATAATCCTGATACATGGGAGAGGTTCTCTAAGTACCAGTCAGTGGTAATCAGCTTGCAGACAGGTATCCATGTGACACCCCACTTTTCAGGAACTGAAGTTTAGGTGGAAGTCCTAAGGCTCTTTTCCCCCATTTTAAATAAACACTGCAACTATCATTTCATAGGTAGGCGTGTAGGCCAAAAGCCTGCTGTTGTGATAGCTGCAGCTGAAAAGTAGAAAGCTCAAACTGGCTTTGTCTGCTTAAGAAAAGCCTACATAGAATTGCAATTGACTGCAATACTTTTCATGCACTACTTTGTATCTTAACAGATACTTTCAAAATACACTTTACAAAGATGATACAGCAAAAGAGTAAAGGAAAAAATCAGACTGTCCCAGAAGGAAAACAGTTTATGGATCACAAGCAGGAAGCGTTTGGCCCATGAATCTGGATTTTGATAGAGGCTAATCTACAGAAAGCAATACAATAAGTAATTAAATATCAGCAACAAAAACTTAGAGAGCAACAAATGTCAAAGTTCTCTGACTGCTGCAACAATGCTAATAACTGATTTATAGGGTTGAGAACTATCAAAGACACAGTCCCATCAGAAAAGGTGAGAGCAGAGGCTGAACTATTACACTAGAAAGACTTCAAAAGTAACCTCGTATCTAAAATGAGTATTCACCTTTACTTGACACAAACTGTGTCAAAGGACTGTCCTGTTCCAAACAGGGTACTGTTTAAAATTTGAATTTTCTAGTATTAGAGAGGTAGGTGATACAGCTTCACCTGTCTCCTCAACGAAGTTTGTATGAAACAGTTTGCATTTAAAATGCCAGTGAACACCCCAGGAAGTACAGTGCCAGGCTCCAGTTTTCCCAGAACATGTAGGAGATTGCAAGTTAGGAAGATCCTTAACAGTGGAACCATTGGCCTTCCCATATTTAAGCCTGCATATTAACACTTCCGCATTTCTGAAGTGCTCAGGTGGCATTCCCCAGCTCCTATAAGCCAAGATGTACTTGACACAATGTTATCTCAGAACCTTCTCCAAGTGTTGCACAATAAAATTATTTCTGCAACACTTTTAAATAATTCCTAGTTATAAAGTTACTTTCGGAACAAAAACTGAAATTTAGATATTCTGA
Source organism: Chrysolophus pictus (assembly GCA_037305975.1). Taxonomy (NCBI): domain Eukaryota; kingdom Metazoa; phylum Chordata; class Aves; order Galliformes; family Phasianidae; genus Chrysolophus; species Chrysolophus pictus. The sequence goes on along the minus strand of CM074614.1, from coordinate 71,183,117 downwards.
ATATAAACATATTCTGAGGTCTTTTAATCTTCACTGCTTCATGTTTTTTATATCCGTCCCTAGCACATTTGAACACTTGTATGTCACAAGGCAGCAGGGTGCTTCAGCTAAATACTGTGAGATAGGTTACAATATTGTTCGACGCTTTCCATTCTTACTGGTATAGACATTAAAAAAAAAAAAAAAATTTTTTTTTTATGTCTATACCAGTAAGAATGGTGGCGGCCACATGGGTCGCTGGGTGCATGCTGGTGGTTGCTGTGGGTGCATGGGGATTTGTGGCAGCGAGGAAGGGACTCACTGCAATTTGGGGAGGGGGTGGCGAGGGCAACGGAACTCAACTACAACTAGGGTTAAGGCTACAGCCCTTCACCTACTGTCCAAATCCATGTGTAGCTAAAGCGTTTCCTCTTCATCAAGGTGTAGCCGTCCACTTTTAACTCAGAAGCACAGAAATAGCCATAAACACACCTTGCTTCTGGTCTGTGAGCCACTTATATTTTAAACTATAAGGAATGTCTTTTTTTTGCAAGAAATTTGCAAGTTCATCTGACAAAGTAAATTTGGGATCATTGAACTACCCAGTTTAACTACAGGAGCTACATTTGTGAAAGAGCTAATAGACATCAAGAATTTTTACCACCAATTTTCAGTATTAATCTGAGTATGTACACAGCCAGAAACACGTGCAAAAGTTAAGTGAGATCCCTGATGCAAGCCACACACTTGGAAACATTTCTGAGGTCTCTTCTAAAAGATATAAAAATAATTTCTGCAAACTTTGTCTCTAAATTCAGAGCCAGTACACAAATTATGCAGGCAACTAAGGAATATGCACACATTAGCAAGCCAGTCCCCACCTGATCACATCACCTAGGCGTACTCTCAGGTTGTTGCGAACAACCCTATTCATGCGAATCTTCTCATCTGAGCAGGTATCATCTGACAGAACAATGCAGACTGCTTCTCTCCTCTTCTTTCCTTTTAGGAGAACAGTGTCTCCTCTGAACAGTTGCAATTCATCCATTTTTGCCTGTTAACAGTAAGAACATTAGAACAAGCTTTTGATAAGACAAGAATTCAAGCATTTGAACGCAATCACTTGATTTCGGTGAATTACGTATTGGAAGTGACATACTAAAGCCACAAAGACACTGGATCTCATTGCATAGATCAAGAGCTAATCCTGAAACCAGACTGAGGGCTTAAACTCAACTGAATCTTAAAAGTTCATGATCAAAATCTATTCTTATTATGCAAGAGTGCTAGAAAACAAGACAGTCCATCTCCCTCACTTGTAGCAGCTGCAGTTTCTAATACAAACACTTAGATTCATGCTGCAAAGTTAAATTTCAAGTTAATATACAGCAGCTGTTTATGTATTATCTACATTAATTTTTTTGTTAATAGATAACACACCTGCGACAGTGACACAACACTGTTGTCTTCATTGATGGCTTCATCAACAATTAACCGATTGGGCCTGTTCTTCTGCTTCAGAATAGCAGTCGATAAGTCATCTGCTTTAGAACTGCAGAAGAAAACAGAAGGACTAAGTTTAAGTGATAACACTCCTCCCTTTGCAGACACCCCCCCTTGTTTTGGTTTTCATTTTCTACATGTTTCTTTGTCACCACATCTCTTAAAAACTATGCTTGTTCGTAAAATAAAGGAGAACGTTATTCCCAGGCACCAGTTTCAGGTGTTCAATGACAACATTTCCTGTGAGTAAACATTAAGTCAGTCTCAAATGGAAATGGCTATAAAGTTATCTATGAAAAGAAGTGGTCACTGAGATGTTGCTGACGGTGTTTTCCCTAAAAGAATTACTCATTCATCTGCAATCACATGTAACCACTGCCACTGAAACAAAAGTTTAAGTCCGTTTGGTGTCCGATCCCAGATAAATGGGGGAATTAAAGAACAATGCCACAGCTACCCTGACAGGAAGAGCTGGTAGGAGTTCTGCCTGTCAAGGTCTATTAGTTAAAGCTAGCAAGTCAGTGAAATTATCAAGAGCTCATTAAAAACTGTTTTTTTTTTTTTTTTTTTTTTTTTTAAGAATTCTTCTGTAATATCTTCACAGAAGTCTCTGAAGTTCTAGCACATTACACCATAAGAAATATGACAGAAAATGATTTGCTTGACTTCATCAAAGCAAACAGAAACAGTAAGGAAATGAAAGAAAGGCAGATTAATACACTTTCTTAAAAAAAAAAAAACAACAACCACCAAAAAAGCACGATTTGGGGCCAACTGATTCCTGAGGAACTCCTGGACGTTGTACTTCAGCCAGTCAAAATAGCAACATGGTTGTAACTTCCACTGACAGACATCTGACTACTTTTTTCTAAGTAGTTCAGAGGTCACAGAAAATGATGCAGAGTTCAGTTTGATTCTGACAAAAAAAATAAAAATGCTTTTCTCTGTCTTGAGCAAAGAGCAGGCAGCTCTTTGTAGACAACCGCCTTGGCTCCATTTAGTTCTTTAGGGACAAAATAACCAGAAGTCAAACCTTGAGTGGCTGCAGAATAACAAGCACTACTCAGTATGAATGCAGAATGCTGCAGGATTAACTGTGCTTAACATGGTCACTCATCTTGAGAAGCATATCAGAGAGGTCTGTCATACCTCATCTACAGCATGACGTTACCCCCCCGCACACTCAAGACAAACTGTGTGGAGCCACCTCTTTTCCCTGACACTTGGGGAGGGACAACAAGAAGCAGCCAGGGAGTGTAGTCAGTGGTTTTCTAAAAGGTCTTCAAGCTTCACAAAAGTCCCAGTAGCAGAGGAAACATGTTGAAATTACAGGGAGCATTACTTTAAGCAAACAAAATAAGGAGTTGTAAAACATGTCTTTCCAGGACTGCTAGCACTGGGCAAGTTGTTTTTTTCCCTTTCTTCATTCATGTGCAACACATAAGAAATTATTATATCCCCCTTTCAATTATTGTGCAAAATGCTCCAGACCCACTCCTTAAACCCAATGAGACACAAGAAAGGTTGCTAGATACAAGCAGAAAGAAGCCCACAGCTGCCATCTTCAAGGGAAAATGCGGTCCCAGTAAAGTCCTAAAGGGGCTGGGACTTACACACACAAAAACAAAACAACCCTAACAGAGAAAAGGAAACTGGGACCAATATGCCACCAGGCCAGTGGTTAAAACAGCAAACAGAAATAAAGTACTCTGCATCAGCATAAGCTCCTGGGCAAAGGAAATTACTTCAGTAGGTACACTGCAAATCTTGAACTAGGGCAACAGCAACAATACCTCTATTTAGTCTGTTCAATTTTGAATGCAAATCATACTCCTCCATACATGAGACTGGATCCAAAGGCCTTTTGGTAAGAAACCATTGCCAGACTTTGGCTGCATAAATTGTCACAGAAACTGAGTAACTATCCTTTGGGATGCAGAGATAACTACGCAGCCTAAAATACGGACACAAGATAAAATGGAAGAGAAATTGGGCAGCAAGTGAAAGGTTTTTGACCAAAGCTTTCAATAAACCAAAAGCTGCATAAAAAATGGGGAAAAGAGTGCAAACACTTTCCAGTACACAGCAGTGAACAGCACTGCAAGAGGTACATTTAGCTGTGCTGAATGTGAGGAAAAAGTTTTGGTACTGAAGAACTGAATCTGCAGTTTCCTAGGTAAGAAGCAAGCACTGAATCAATGCTATCATTACATTATAGCACTTAAAGCAATCGAAGAAACTTGGAAGCATTAGAAAAAAAATCTAGAGGAATCAGCATACACATACCTAAATGTCTGGGGTCCGTTTCAGTTATCTACTCTAATTGTTGTGCAAAAAAAGAAAAATAAAGGTTTTAGGAAATTACACAACAGTTACACAGGAAAGTGCCAACTCTGACAGACCAGTGTTGCCCTATCTTTCAGTTACAACTTAGAATATCACCATCACTATTAGTTTTTGTTCTGCCTCTCCTGGGGACTTCTCAAGCATTAACTGAAAAGACAGAGCAAAACGTGCCACTCAGAAGGAGAGCCCAAACTGAAATACTAAGCTGGAAACCTAGGAATGTATTGTGATTCTCTTCTGCCAGCCTTCCTATGCGTGCTGGTGAACTCCAGTGAAGTGCCAAGACAGACACCTAGTCTGAGTAACTTTTAATGCTCCCCTATGAGTTTTTTGCCAGAGAGAAACTGCAACATCTTCAGATCACTTCCCCTACTCGCTCCTCTTGCCAACTCCCTCACTCATTTTCCCTCTCACTCCTTTTTTAGAGGTAGAGGGGGACTTTTAAAAAATTTCCGCACTTTTAACATTTTTCTGTGTGTCAGAGCACCTCTGTTCAGCAGACAGTAACACCCAAAGGCTGTGAGTTACAGCAGACAACATGAAGCAAGCAGAAAATAATTACTGATTAGCCATTCTTTTGAAAACAACTACTAAAGAAAAGAAACAACTAAAATCACAAGAAATCCTGATGAACTAGGGAACTAAGATATTCCTGTAAGTCTGTGGTAAATATATAGTGAAAGGTCGCTGACTCAAGATGACTCCAATTTCAGCAATGAAAGTGAAAACAATCATGCCTTCTGGAGGCTGCTGGACTTTTTTTATTAACATCCTTCTGAGACAAACCTGTCAGTAGCTTCTTACCAACCTGGGCCCAAACATCCACGATACAGATGGAGCTGCTTTCCCCAGGTAGATATTAAAAGCCTATAAAACTTTTTATCCATTAAAGCAAATGAATGATATTTCAGATGACTGCAGCCACTTACTGGAACAGCGCAGGACAACTAAGCAGTGAGTTCAAAGGCATGCTGAAGATGAGCCAGACAGGTACGCACATGAAAATCTCTCAAAAAACCACACTCTGCTAGCTCGTGCAGGGCTAAAATTCAACAAGATGGTTGCCAACAGCACTGAACTAAAAACTGTGGCTAAAAGGCAACTGCTCCCTACATTGAGTAACTTTCTATGTGGTGAGAAAACTTCGCAAAAAAAAAAAAGTCTTTTTCACCCAGCTAAAAAATAGGTCTATTAGACTATCACCTTTATTACAAGCTCTACCACGGATGCTGAATTCTTGCCACATCTTCAAGGACCCGACTTAGCAGGGCCAGGTCTAAATTTCAGGAATTGCAAAAGAAAACTAGAACACAAACAACAGACACTAAAGTGACCGAAAGTGCCTCTGGCAATGCCAGCGAGTCACTTCAAGTATTTCTGGATTTAGGAAATCACGTTCGGGTGCCGTCTTTACTCAGCTCAAGAGCCAACCCAGCGGTGCGCGCACGTGGGATGGCAGCCGCGGGACTGTTATTGCCCAACTCGTTTTTGAGAAGCGTGAAAGACGATCTTCAGCCTGGAACCGAGAGCGGCGCGAGGCAAAGGCACGAGAGATGAAAATAGAGCGGATTGCCTCAGCCGCCACGGGGCCGGCCCGGCACAACACAACATGTCCGCCTCTCCCCATGCCGAGTCACTCGCCAGCCCGCAGCCACGGCCCGGGGGTGGCTCGGCGCTCGCGGGAAAGAGACCGGGCCGCGGCTCTGCCCCTCTCGCCGGCCGCTCCGCCGCTTCCTCCGGGTCCTACGAGACAAAGCGCCGCCCGGCCGCGGCCCAGCCCGGCCGGGACACCGGGGCTCGGCGAGAGGCCCGGCCTCGCCCCGCCGTGACTCGACACTTCCCGGGCAGGGACGGCGGGAGGGGGCGGCGAGGGGCCCCTGCGGGCACGCGCCCGGCCGGGAGCGCGAAGAGCGGCCCACCCTCCTCCCGCGGCCCCGCCTCCGCCTGCTCGGGGCCTGCATGACACAGCGGGATCGGGAACCGGAGCCGGGCCCTCGCCGCGCTCCGAACGGCCCGGCCCGGCCCGGCAGCGCCGCGCGGCGCCGAGGCGAAGGACGGGCAGGAAGGCCGCGCCTCAGCGCCTCGACGCCGGGCCTAGGCCGCGGCCTGCCGGCAGGAGCCCGCACTTACTCGGATCCCGAGGCCATGGCGCTGAGGGGAAAGGGGCGAGGGGAAGCGCGCGACGGCGGCTCCTCAGAGCGGGCGGCGGCGGCGGACGCGGGTCTCGGGCGGGCTCGCGGCGGACGCGGGTCGGGGCGCTTCGCGCTGACTGAACCTCAGAGCCGACTCATCGGAAGGGGGAGCTCCGCCCCGCCCCGCGCCTCCTCACCTGCCTAGCAACAGCGTGCGCTGGCCAATCGGAAATTTCGCCCGGCGCGGGGCTCGGCCAATCAGACAGCGGATAGGAGGGGGGGAAGAAAAAAAGAAAGAGCGCTTTCTGTCCTTCGCCCCGCCCCTTTCCTTTTCACCTCCCAATCGTCACGAGCCAAGCGCGACAATGGTCAGCCAATCGCAGGGCTCTTCTGCCGTGGCTGCTCTACCAGGCAACACGGGCCGGGCAGCCAACAGCAAAAATCCGCCAATAGGAAAATCCAGGCGGGAGCTCCCGCCCGACGGCCGCCCGCCTCGCCTCACGATTGGCTAGCAATTGAGCGGAGAGACACGGAGTAGGAGCGGTGCAGCCAATTAGAAGGGCGGAAGCTGGTGACTGACAACTTGGCGAGCGTCACTGGTGCGATGAGCGCGCACGGGCTCTGCCGGGCGCTCCGCGCGTGGGCGAGAGCGTAGGGACGCGCTCTGTTGTCACGCCGGCGAAGGGAGGGTGCGTAAGGCTGGGGCTCCTGGACGGGGACCTGAGGTTTGGTTTTGTTTTGCTTCCTCCCAAATTTAAGGGATCTGGGGACAGTTCTGGAAGATTTAACTCCGTCGGTTGTGACCCCTTCGGGAGGCACTGCACACCGTCCACCTCCATGCACCCCATCACCTTCCAGAGCTTCTGTAATTTGGCTCCTGTGCTCCCCCATTCCCTCCCGGGGGTAGCAGGAGTGCAGCAGGAGCTCCAGCGCGGCCCTACAGTTGCAGTAGAGGCCAGGAGAGCAGCCCCGGGTCTCAGCTGCTTTTGCTGGCTCATACACCACACCAAAGTCAGAGCTCTAAGCCACACACTTGAGCTTCAGTCACTTTTCTAGGCTCCAAACTGTAGCGACCGAGCAAAAAAGCAAACATACAAAGCACAGATAGGACAGGGCATCTGACAACCCTTTATTTTATAAGAACGTCCAGCTTTGCCATCAGCTCCTTGCAGCAAGGAGCACAGAGCAGGACTCAGCAAAGTACAGCAGCCCAGCTGATGTTAACTCCAAAAGAATCTCCACTCCTTATCTCCCACACTCCCAGGATATATTCCTCAGACTCACAGCTGCTCCAGCAGTATGAAGGCCATGATCTTCACTGCAAAGGTTCACTCTGAATTGCTTTGAGAAAAGAAGTCCCAGAAAAATTTACATAAATTAAATAGATCTGAGGCTATCCTTAGGAAAGGAAGTCTATTCTGTTTCAGTCTTTTGGGAAACCACCTTCATCCAAAAGTTGCTTTGAATCTTGGAGGAGTCTTTAAGGGCCTCATGCCACCCTGGGAGGCAGCAAAACTGCAGCAGGTGGCAATGAGTAGACTGACTCAACTATCTTGAGGAATCCTGTCTTGTGGTCCTGAGGTAATCCTGTATGCACTTAGCAAGAGATTCATCCTTTGGGAAGGTTGCCAGCTTCAGACATGAGTCCAGGTACAAAGGGAAGGGCCTGAAAGAGAAGAGAGTGTTGCAGCCATAAGATCTGTGACGTTCCCTCACCACAGTCTTACTATACTAGGAAGTTTACTCCTCCTGCACTGCACAACGCCCCCAGTTTTCACCCCAGCCTCTACTCTCCCATTCTGCCATCACAAAACTAGGCTTTAGCTCTGTGTCTGCTCTTTTGTAGAGCATCTCAGAGTACACAGAGGGGCAAAGCTCCTCAGGTTTTAAACTGAGACAGGGGAGGTTTAGATGAGATATTAGATGGAAGTTTTTCACACAGAGGGTGGTGACACACTGGAACAGGTTGCCCAAGGAGGTTGTGGATGCCCCATCCCTGGAGGCATTCAAGGCCAGGCTGGATGTGACTCTGGGCAGCCTGGTCTGCTGGTTGGTGACCCTGCAGGATGAATGCTGACATAGCAGGGGGGTTGAAATTAAATGATCATTGTGGTCCTTTTCAACCCAGGCCATTCTATGATTCTATGATTCATTCAAGCTGCAGGTGCAGGCTAGGAGGAGCTGAGTTAAACTGTTCACACAGTTTAGAACACAGGCTGCACTGCCAGAGCGCTTGTGTGTGGCCTCTTGACTTCCCACATGCCCTACTACACACCTTCCTTGTCTTTCCTGCTGCTCATGTTCCCCAGCAGGGCTCTCCAAGTACTTCTGCCAGTAATCAGCAGCCTCTTGTTTTCGGTTCAGTTTCCACAGGACTTGCACCAGGTAGAAGGCAGCAGTTGGGTCATCTACAAGACACAATGATGGGTTCAGACTTTAGCAGGGAAAAAGCAGGCCCCCCATACTGCTGCAGTGCTGCAAAAGAAGCTTAGCTACCAGATGCAGGAACTGAACATGAGGACAGCTGGTGCAACAGGGGAGGAGACTTTGCTGTCTATGTCACAGGCTCTAATTATAACCCTGGGTCTGGCAGCCAGGATGGAAGCCAAGACAGATGGCATCAGTCCCGCAGCATAGCCAGCCACTCTTCTGTTCGGACACGAGTTGGGGTTTTCCTTGCATACACATCTGCTGTCCCAGCGCACAGCACTGGCTGGGAGGGAACCCTGGTCAGGACTGGGACCACCAGTTTTGGCAGATCTTGCTAAGACTCAGACTCCTACAGCATCTCAGCATTGTTGGAACACTGAGCAGCAGAGTTTGCAGAGGTCACCCCACAACACTCATAGCACGCTGCTCTGCACCCTTTTCCCTTAAAGGCCTTCACATTCAGCCTTTGGGCTGCCAGGTGTAGACAGGCACCTTCCCTGGATGAAGCAAGACTCCAGCTATCCAGCTATTTTCTTCTAGAAAAGCAGACCTTCTTGAGAAGAAGCTGACTGTACTGGGAGTGGAAAGGAAGAAGTGAAAACTTTCAAGCTGCCGTAGGGCAGTAATCATGATCAGTGTTCTGATGCATTCATCAAGCAATAGCTAGTAGTGAGCTCACCAAGCTTCAGAGGAGCACCTCAAATATGTAACATGCTAGTAGCCCTTCACAGTTGAATAAGCATGACTAAATCATGACATCTTTCTGCTGAAGTCATTAAAGCAGTACAGGAAAAAAAAAAAACCTGAAAATTCTCTGTTCCTTATCAAAAAGAGCCTCTTACCTGGTGAGATCTGCCAGCCATGCTGGAAATCCAGCAAGGCTTCCTTGTGCCTCTCCTGCTCCAAAAACTGCATCCCTCGCCCAATCAGAGAAAGCAACCTGATCTTCTGGAGAACCTTCACTTCTGGCAGGAGACTCTCTGTCACAGAAAGTCACAGGTAGTTGTAAAGACTCGCGAGATCTGCTTGGGCTGCTCATCTTCCAGCTCCCCTGCTGCACAAACAGCGGCAGAGCCAGGACTGCTGCCAGGCTGGGAAAGGCCAGGAGGCAGCAAAGGGTAAGTGCAAAGAACATCAGGAGCTTGGTATGTTACACGCCTACAGTACAGCAGTAACTGCAGCAGTAGCTTGGCCTTTGCCTGCTCATCTGCAAAACTCATACAAATCTTTTCCCTGAAATCCAGTACTGAGAAGCTTCCCAGTTCACAATCTATTTAACTGTCACCTATCTAAGAGAGAAGAAAGGAGAACCAAGGCCAAATTCTGCTTCAACGAAATCAGCCAGTCCTTCAGTGTGGCACAAAGCTCAGCACACTGCAACAACCACCTCCTGCCAAAGGTGGCACTGGAGATGCAGCCTTCTCCTTTTACATGCCATTGCCAAGCATACAGAAGCAGACAACCAGACACAGATCCCACACAGTGCCTACCTGCTGTTTCAACACTACGCTCACAAAGCTGAAATCGCAAGAGGTCATTGAGGCATCTGCAAAGTAGTAGAATAGAGGAACTTCAGTGCCATGCCTGGTCTAGAAGGTCAGCTGTAAGCTGTCACACCAGTCCCCATGCTGATCTGTGCTCTGCTCACACCAGTCATTACAGCCTGCTAGAGAGGTTGCTTCTCGCAGCACGACATTGTTACCTGCTGAATTGCATTATGGCCTCCTTGCCATTGCCCAGCTTGGTCCACACCCAGCCCTGGTGCAGGTATGCAGCTGCTCTCCACATAAGGCAGAACAGACTCTCTCTCTTCTGAGACAGGAGCCCACCGGACAGCCCAGTCCCCAGTGATGCGCACTCTGGCTGCTCCAGCTTCTCCTCAACTTGTACTATCTGTGGGACTAGGTGAGTTGTCCTGCTGATGACCTCATCACACACTGTTAATGAATCCTGATGCCTTCCATCCTGCTCCAAGGCAGATGCTGCTTCCAGGAACACCTCAGGGATCCTAGGCAGAAGTGAGCCACTATCTAGGGGTACCTGGTGAGCAAAAGTGATGGCAGTGCTAAGACATAGCCAAGCAAAAGGACCATGCTTATTGGGAACCCAGAGCTGCTGCCCAGCAGAGCTTAGACCCATCCCCACAGCCACTGGAGCCTGCTGCAGGAAGCAGGGGTCGTGCAACAATAGCTCAGCAGTCAAGAAGGCAAAGCCCTACTCCTAAAGCAAAGGATATCCAAAACCAGGCCAACAGCTGCTCCCTACAAGAGGGAGCTGTTTCTCCAGACAGCAGTGGCAAGCAGTCTCTTGTGTGAATCCAAAGACACAGGCCAGAATCACCAAACACCAGTTCATTTCCTTCATATTTCAGATTGGACACTGGAGCCTGGAGTCAAGCTGTGAAGTCTGGGCCAAGGCTTCATCTGCCAAGTCACCAAGATACCTGCCTGTTGCTGCAGTCCCTCCTGAATCAGAGCCAGAAAATCCAGGTAATGTTCCACTGCATCAGCCACCCTGAAAAAACAGGACAACTGTTGGAAAGAGCAGGGTGAGCCTGAGAAGTGCCAGCAGCCAGGCTTAACCTGAACTGTCAGCCTGCAGGTGCTCCCTGCACTGTACTCGCTCTAGTTACAATACCTACAACTTTAGCAGAGCTACAACAGCAGTACTGGACTAGATGACTTCCAGGAACACAAAAAAGAAGAAAAAAAACCACCACAGATCCCAAACAAGTAGCATGTTGCAAGCAGACTAGAAGCAGCAGTTACCTTCCATCCTGGAGGCACCTTTGTGCCAACAGGTACTTCACTTCAGAGGGGTGGCGATGGCGAAAGAGAGAAGCTAATATTGGTGTGTTGACAAGGAGATCTGCTCGGATTAGGAAGTATGGACTAGAGGAAGTAGCTGATGGAGGGTTTTTTTCCAGAGCCTGCAAAACAGGAACAAAATATATTATCAGCACAATCCTAGTCAAGTGCCAAGCAGCTGCAATCACTTCTTTCTGGCATCTGAGGATGTACCCAAAAAGTAGAAGTAATGCATCCTGTGTGCACAACACTGTCACTACTACATCACAGCCACTTTCAGGAAAAGGAAGAGCAAGCCAGGATCACAAAGAGACAGGCAGATTCATACACTCCACACAGCATCAGGAGATGTATAAGACCACTCACCCAGAGAACACTGTGCCCCAGCTTTTCAGTTCAAGGTGCTCTGAGTTGTCTGAAACAGCATCTCCCATTGCAGCCACAGACCTGGTTAGACCAGATCTGAGGCCATTAGTAATAAGAGATTGCTCTCCAAAACTATGTTTGTATGTGATGCACTTCAAACAGCTAAAGAGTCAGCTCAGTGTTTATGGCTGTGACCCATTCCTCCTAAGCAGATCAAGGTTGCTGTGACTGACTAATGTACACCTCACAGCCACAATCTGCCTTGTTAGGCCTCTAGACATTTAATTAAGAGATTGATACTCTCTGACACCAGAAAATAGCCTCTTCCCAAGCCACTGAAAATCTGAATTAGGACTCAGAGGTCTCGCCACATCCAACAGCTGGGTGCCAAAAGCAGGAGCTCCTGACCAAGCTGTGCTCCTTCCTGCCCACTGATGAATCCAAAGAAGCAGTTGCTGAAGGTACTGGATTTCTACTTTAGAGAATCCCTCAGAAAGCAGAAGCATGCTTGAAGGTCCATGCAGGCTCTGTGAGACAAAAAAAAAAAAAAAATAGCAAGCAGAATTACAGGAAACACACATACCTCATAGAGTAGAGATAGGGCCTGCAGCTCTGCATCTGTCTCCCCAAGCTCCTGGTACACCACTGCAGTGTGAGACAGGGCAGGATGGCACTGGAAGTCTACCTGGAGGGCCCGCTTCAGGTGCTGAAGTGCTGTCTGAGGCTTGCCCTAGGAAGGGGGGAAGAGGTGTTTGCTGCAAGGACATATTATTGATATCTTCACAATTCTGCTTTGCTTCTCCAGTGATCCCCTCTAAGCAAAGGCAGTACACTCATATAAGTTAGCCCAGCAGCTCACACCAAACCCCCCTCTGCACTGCCAGGCTCTCTCACAGAACTCATCCCATCCCTGCAAGGCAGCATATTCATATCAGTGGTCCACAGCACTTCAGATTCCCTCCCTGGAACCATTTTTCTGAGTTTATCTTTCCACATCAATCTTTCACACTTAGACAAAAGCCCTGCCTGTATTTTAAGGCTGCCAAGGAGGCTGGAATAAAAAGGGAAAATTCTGCTTGAAACCTTGTCTTCTTGTAGCAGACTAGAACCACGCATGGACATTAGCATGCTTCCCCACCTTGCTCTGGGCTGCTTTCCCTTTTCCCCTCAACAGAGGGGAGGCGAATCTTGGACATTACCATTCTCTGAGCACAGCAGCCAAGGCAGACGTAGATCTGGGCCAGGACCCTCTTGGAGCACAATCCTCCTGCAGCCTCCTGGAGAAGGCAAATGGTAGTGGGGAGGTTCCCTGCCTCCAGCTCTTGCAACCCTAGGACAGATCCAATATCTCAGCTCTGCAGCTTCCCTTCCCATTTAGCCTTTCCATCAAGCAAGCACATGTAGACACCTTCCTCATTCATCCCCTGCTTACAGATCTGCTCCCACAACCTCCCACAAAGAAAGCAATCCCATAGGTCCAGCTGTGCTGGATTCTGGGCTGCATCAAAACAGGAGTGGCCAGCAGGCCAAGGGAAGTCCCCTTCTGCTCTGCCCTTGTGAGACACCATCTGCAGTACTGCATCCAGGTCTGAGGCATCCAGCACAACAAGGATGCAGACCTGCTGGAACAGGTTCAGAGGAGGCCACAAGGATGATCAGAGCTGAAGCACTTCTCCTGTAGTGAAGGCAGACTGAGCTGGGATTGTTCAGCCTGGAGAAGACTCACTGTGGCCTTCCAGTACCTAAAGGGGGCCTGCAGGAAACATGGAGGAGGGCGCTTTTCAAAGATCATAGTGATAGGAAAAGGATTACTGGCTTTAAACTAAAGCAGGGTAGATATAAATTGGACATTAGAAGGAAATTCTTTACTCAGACAATAGTGAGGCACAGGAATCAGTTGCTCAGAGAAGCCCTGAAGTGTCCAAGGCCAGGTGGGTGGAGCTATAGACAACTTGGTGGAAGGTGTCCCTGTCTATAGCAGGGAGGTTGGAAGTGGATAATCTTTAGGGTTCCTTCCAACTCAAACCATTCTATAAGTTCTGCTCTATAAAATTAAAAAATTATCTGCTGAAGATGACAAGGTTGCAAAATAGCTTTGCATGTCTCCCACAGCAATCCAGTAATCCAGAAGGAACAATATACTCACAAAAAGTCAGACACCCAAAGACAAACAAAAGAAAGCCCCCTGCCAGCTTTCCATTTTATACAAGGTCACTGTGAATCCCATACACCAAGCTAAGCCACAAGACAGGCTGAAGAAGAGAGAGACTTAGCTGGGAGAAAAATCAGAGAAACACTGGATACTGAGCTTAGGCCTAAAGATTGAATCCAAACTCTCTTCCAAAGAGATAAGCCCAATGACCGGCATGCTTAGGAAGAGCAACCAAAACAACAGCAGCAGGTGAGTGAGAGGAGGATGTGCTGGGACAAATGAGCAGGGGAGGGAGTGACAGGGGTGACCACCTCTTTCACACAAACCTTGCAAGAAGGCAGCTGCAGTGCATAGGGTCTCCTTCAAGTCTTCAGTGCTCTGTACAAGGGAAATGGAGGCCTCCTCAGCAGGTGCTCTCCATGCCTTGAGAAGTGTGAGGAGCTCATTTTTCTCTCCACTGCAGGAAGCTCTCTCTGGATCCTGTGAACATGCAGAGGAGTGCAATGCTGAAGAGAAATAGGAAAAAAAGACTCCAGGGCACTGGGAAACAGAACACCTACTAAACCCTTCCCAGTGATCTATGTGGGGGAGCAAGGTTCTTCCATCCCCTTACTTTAACTACAATCCACCCTCTGTGATTCCTGCCTGATCCTGGGCAGCACCTCTCCACATCAACATGAGGTGCAGTCAGAAGGACTCCCAGCAAAGAAGGTCTGAGTGCTGTCTGAAGGCATCTGCCCCTCCTTATCAGCAAGAAGCATTCTTTCCCTCGCTACTCAGTTTGCTCTACAGAGACTGCAAGGCTACCAGCAGCCCTCATCATGTGCCTGGCGCCAAAGACCAGGATCTCTGGGATACATTAAAACATTCGGGACTCTTTGCAGTAAACTGGGATGCTAGGGAGATAATCTGTCACAATGACTGGGAAAAACTGTTTCAGATCTGCGTATGGAAACAGATGCAGAGTAGGCTTTCTGACAAACACAGTATTTGTCAGCTCTGCATCCTTCAGCAAACTGACAGGTATTTATTTTAGACTGCACAAATATAGGTACAGCACACTGATGACTTAGAAACTCACAGTGACAGCAAGAAAGTGAAATACAAGCCCAGGCTAAATGGGGCTCCTGGCAGTAGCAAACAAGTCAGACGCTTCCCTTGGAGGCAGAGCACACAAACTGGCTAATGCCCACCCACAAGTGCCTTGGCTGCAAATGACATGACTCGCCCAAAAAAGCTTCAAGTGCCAGCTGCAGAGCAAAGCAGGCTACAAGAGTTGCAGGAGGCAAGGTGTAACCTGTGTAAGAAATCCCCAAGGCTAGGAGAAGATGACTAATTCACACTTCAGAGCTGCAGGAGTAACACAACAGGCAAATGCTCTGGCACACAGCAGTGCAGGAGCTGCTCAGCATGCATCCATGCTCAGATACCTCAGCACTGCTCAGGAGTCGGAAGAGGTCAGTGATGCTCTGCAGGCAGCTATCTGCTAGCCACCATGCTGCCTGTAGGGCCCCCAGTCGGTGCAAAGGTGCCTGTAGTTCCTCAACAGTTACTTCCTGCAGCACCTTCTGCCACAGCTCTTCTGTGCTAAGATCCTGCCCAGAGGTTCCACAAGCCTCCAGAACTGGAAAAAAAGATAAGCCAGAAATCAAAACTAAACCAAAATATCTCACCAAAAAGCAGCCATGAGACAATAGCTCAGTAGTCTGTAATAGACACCTTCCCAGCAGGCAGAGAAACATTGATACAAGCGTGGTCTTCGTGGCAGTAAGGGATGGAATGGACTTAACAAGGCTTGCCCAGGCTACAGAAGCAGCAAAGGAAGCAAACTCTGAGAGAAGAGCTAATGGCTTCATACAAAAGAGACAAAGTTCAGAGCTATGGCTCCAGCTTTCCTGAGCCCTCCTGAGACCATTTGTCCAAGAGCAAACATGTGCTAACACTGCAGATTTCTCTCCAACTTGCAGCATCTTTAGTAAGTTTTCTTTGATCCCACCATACCATAATAAAAACACTAGTTTGCTAATGTCACTAAAACTTTGCTATAGAAATGGCATCTTATGTACTGAGAACTCTCAGTTCCTTTAAAATTTTCTGTTTTGCTGCAGACAAGACAGCCACAGAGCTGCATATCATCCACAGCCACATGCAGCTCTGCCTCCTCCATTCCTGGCAGAGCCAGTCTTCCTTGTTCAAAGATCCTTCTCTTCTGGCCAGCTATGGGACATCACTAAAGCACCAAGAAAGTTATCCTTACCCCTGAGGAGCCCTTGGCGTATTCCTTCTGCTTCTCCTTTGATGGCACAGTCAGACGTTCCCATGACAAAGAGCAGCGAGTTGTAGAGGACAGTAAGCTCCAGAGGCATCGTGGGGAGGGCAGGTGGCAAGCCTGTAATCAAACCCAACAAGACACTGATCTTCCTTTTCATGGCTTTAAAAAAACCCTACAACCACCCATGCTTTGTGACAACTGAAGTTTCCTGTCATTTATTTTGTTGTTATGGTGTGAATCTACAACTTGAGGACTGCACAAACTAGAGTGACAGCGGATGCTCCCTGTCAAAAAGGAGGAATGTTTGTCCAGGGCTGAGGGGCAAAGCAACATAGTTGATCTTTGCTCCCTCCCCCACTCCCCTGCTGAGTGGCTTGTTAGTTTCCATGTTTTCATGTGCAGATAGGGTACTTACACGGTTATGGTTGGTGGGTTAGTAATTGCACAGTGGCCAATGGGATTCGCCAGCGCGAGTGACGTGGATGGAAATCACCAGAAGGCGTCAAGGGGAGGGGGGGGGTACAGAAGAAGACTGCTTGCTTCGGCCCGCGCAGCCGCCAGGAGACAGAATAAGACCCCTAGTAACAACCGGAGCATGCGCAGAGTACACCACGAGCCACATAAAAGGACCGCGTGCTGATCCGAGCCTTGCGGCAGTTGGTGGAACGGAGAGTCCCCTGTCGCCCAGCGCTGTATTGCCTCTTTGTTCTTGTTCATTATAATTAATAAATTTAATAATTGGCTTCTTGGCGTTTGGTCTACTATTTTATCGATAACAATTGGTGCCGTGACTCGGATAGGAATAACGGCGGGATTCTGAGAGTCGGGGAGGCGCCCCGCCAGAACTGGCGGCCCCGCTCCTGATTCCCTGCCTTACTCCTACTGACGATCCGAAATTTAAGAACAAAGACGCAAGGAAGGACCGGTCGACCCCTTAAATTTTGTGCACAAAAGTCCGGACGAAGACGCAGGAGGCGTGAGTAACTGCCGTTTTGGCAAGGGTTTTCCGTTCGGTCGGGGTCGGGTTTCCCGGAGTGTGACGAGTGGTGTGTGAATGAGAGGGGGCCGGCAGCTCGGACTAACCCAAGCGAGTGTGGACCCTCTAGTAGTGCGGTTCTCATTGCCTGCGAAGGCGTGAGCCACAAACGAGGGGAAGCGAGTGAAACGCACACACTATTGAGTGAAGGCACTCCGGAAGATGGGACAGGGAAGGAGTAAGGACCCTGTGACCATTAAACGTTCTCAGATCCCAAAGGATTCCCCTCTAGCATTCAGGTTAGAAATGTGGAGGTACTATCCAGGGACAGGAAATAAGAGTAAGAGTAAAATGACTAAAAGAAAAAAAGAAAAAGGAAAAAAAAAAAAAAAAAACAAAACAACAGCAACAAAAAAACCGCAGTTTGTAGCGAAGGCTTGGGGTGATATACGAAAGAAACTTGAAAAGATTGAGAAGCAAGTTAGGATGATGGTGACCACAGTTAGAGAGAGTTGGGAACTGGATAAGAGGGAGAGGCGGCCATTACAGAAACCACTCTTCAGCCAGGGGAAGGGTGAAGGAGCTAGGGATAGAAAGGAAGAACGAACTTGCTTCTATTGTGGGAAGATAGGTCACTTAAAGAGAAATTGCAGAATTAGAATACAGGATGAAAAGATGTTTAAAGAAGATTAGGGAGGTCAGGGGCTTTACCTTTTGGGGACCCAGAAACACCACGAGCCCTTGATAAAACTAAAGATAGGTCCCCAACAACAAGAAGTAGAATTCCTGGTGGACTCGGAGGCTGAGAGATCCACCATACAACAGCTACCCTCTGGATGTAAATTGTCCAGAGAGACAGCCTTAGTAATAGGAGCTAAGGGAGAACCCTTTAAGGTAGGGGTCGTTAAAATTGTAGAAATAGAAACAGAATCTAAGTTGGGGTTGGGAGACTTCTTGATAGTGCCAGAAGCTGAATTCAACTTGTTGGGATGGGATCTAATTATAGAATTGGGAATAAGTTTGGAAGTAAAGAATAGGGAGATAAGAATTAAGCTCTGCCCTTTAAGGGTGGAAGATGAAGAGAGGATTAACCCTGAAGTATGGTACACAACCGAAAGTGTAGGGTGTCTAGAAATACCCCCTTTTTCTGTTAAGCTCAAGGATCCTGAGATCCCTATAAAAATAAAACAATATCCCATCTCGCTGGAAGGGAGGAGAGGCCTAAAGCCAGAAATAGAAAGACTCATAAAGCAAGGGTTATTGGAACCCTGTATGTCCCCATTCAATACTCCCATATTGCCAGTTAAAAAGCCTAATGGCACGTATCGCCTGGTACATGACTTGCGAGAAATAAATAAAAGAACTATTTCTCGCTTTCCTGTAGTTGCTAATCCTTACACCCCTTACACCCTGTTGAGCAAATTAGGCCCTGAAAAGTTATGGTATAGTGTAATTGATTTAAAAGATGCATTCTGGGCCTGCCCCCTAGATGAGTCTTGCCGGGATTATTTTGCCTTTGAATGGGAAGACCCGGACACAGGGAGGAAACAGCAGTTGAGGTGGACAGTATTACCACAGGGCTTTACTGAATCTCCAGATTTGTTTGGGCAAGCCCTAGAACAGATTTTACAAGAATATCAATCAGCTCCAGAAATCACCCTTATCCAGTATGTCAATGACTTGTTAATTGCAGGAAAAGAGGAGGAACAGGTTAGGGAGGAAAGTATCAAATTTCTTAATTTTCTAGGGTTAAAAGGCCTCAAAGTTTCAAAGACAAAATTACAGTTTGTAGAAGAAGAAGTCAGGTATTTAGGTCACTATATTAACAAAGGGGAAAAGAAGATAGATCCAGAAAGAATAAAAGGGATATTATCCTTGCCACCTCCTCAAAGTAAAAGACAGATAAGACAAATATTGGGGCTAGTAGGATATTGTAAGCAATGGATTGAGAACTATAGTAAGAAGGTAAAATTTTTATATCAAAAGTTAACACCAGAGGGACAGGTGACTTGGGGCAAAGATGATGAGAGGAAGTCGCAGGTATTGCGAGAAGATCTAATCAATGCCCCTGTTTTAAGCCTTCCTGATCTTAAGAGACCTTTTTATTTGTTTGTCAATGTAGATGATGGTACAGCATATGGGGTCTTGACCCAGGAATGGGCTGGGAAGAAAAAGCCTATAGGGTATTTTTCAAAATTATTAGACCCAGTGAGTAGAGGATGGCCCACCTGTCTGCAGGCAATAGTAGGATGCGCTATTCTAGTAGAAGAGGCTAGAAAAATTACCTTTAATAGCAATATAAGGGGGTTGTCTCCCCACAATATCCGAAGTGTTTTACAACAAAAAGCTGAAAAGTGGATTTCAGACTCTCGTCTGTTGAAATATGAGGGTATTTTGCTAGAGGCACCGAATTTAACCTTTGAAACTACTAGCCTACAAAACCCTGCATAGTTTCTATATGGTAGACCCGAGGAATCACAATTATTACATGATTGCCTTCAAACTATTGAAAGTCAAACAAAGATTAGACCAGATCTAGAAGAGGAAGAATTACATGAAGGAGAGAGAATTTTTGTGGATGGGTCCTCTAGGGTAATAGATGGAAAAAGGAAATCAGGATATGCACTGATAAATGGGAAAACATTGAAGGTACTAGAATCTGGGCCACTGAGTCCCTCTTGGTCAGCACAAGCCTGTGAGCTATATGCAGTCCTACAGGCCTTGAGAAGGCTGGAGGGAAAATCAGGAACAATATATACTGATTCTAAATATAGTTATGGAGTAATACACACCTTCGGAAAAATCTGGGAGGAGAGGGGATTAATTAACTCCCAAGGGAAAGATTTAATACACCAGGAATTAATAAGAGAAGTGTTACAAGCATTAAGGGGACCACTTAAAGTAGCCGTAGTACATTTAAGGGGCCATCGAAAAGGAATTGACTATAAGACACGGGGAAATAACATGGCAGACTGAGAGGCTAAACAAGCTGCTTTGTGTGTATTAGTACTAACAAAAGATGAACCACGACATACAAAAATAAGACTAACACCTCTTGTGTTCACCCCCAAGGAAGAACAAAAACTTACCCAAATGGAAGTAACTAAGAGTGAGGAAGGGAAGTGGTATCTGTCAGATGGAAGGGAAGTCTTAACCAAAATCGATAGCAAGTTACTAGTCCAGCAGGAGATTTAAAGGTGAAATTATCCAGAAAATTGTAAGGAACTAAATTTAACTGAGAGAATTTACTTTATCACAGGAATTTCCACCAAGGCAACAACGTAAGACAGATAGGAGGGAACGACTAATATAGTTCCTCTGGAGAAGCCACCTCAGTTCTGTTAAAGAAGCTAAATGGTTGGAGTATGGTTTGAACGCCTACCTTTTGCTGTACAGTGCTTAATAGGATTTATAATAGCATTAATCTTGTCATTAAATTTGTATTTTTTGTGGAAGGTTGTCAAGTATGGAAAGGGAATTTGCGTTTACAATTAGGAGAGGGGCACTAAGTGAGATTAGCCTGCCAGGTCTGCTCTGAATACAATGGGTACACAGCTGTAAGGGTTGGCCGATTGTTGAAAAGGCTCCGGGATCAAAAGACACTCTGTGGATAGGGGCCTAGATTACCCCAAGGGAATTTAATAGTGAATAAAACAGACTGTGATGGGGAAAAGTTTACCTTCGAGTAGGTCCTCTGCTGCCGAGAAGATAAAGACCCCTGTAGCTGGCTGCAACCCAGTTGACAGGCGAGGCAGAGATGGACCTCGGGTGAAGGAACGATACTTGACCCCAAAGACAATCATTTTAATCTATGCATCTATTCTATTCCCAGAGGTACAGGCCAGCAATCCACACGAGCCCATGATATGGGAATTATTCAACATGCAACAACCTGACCAACCCTTGAAAAGCTGTGAAAATCAAACCCACGTAAATTTTACCGTTTCTTTAAAAGATTTAATTAAGAGACACCGCAGAGACAGGGCAGATAACTGTATGGGATTTTATGTTTGTCCCGCTTCAAATAGAGGGAGAAATTATTGTAATTTACCAAATCATTACTACTGTGGTTATTGGGGATGTGAGACATGGGCATAATGCAAAATTTAAATGGTTAATCCCCACAAAAGGTGCAAAGTGGGTATGTTCAGACATCGGAATGACCCTATGTATATCATTACAAATAGTAATTATCTCATGGTTAATGTATCATTCTGATGAAGAAGTCATGTATCAATTGGAAGGGAGCCTTATCAGACAGAAAAGGGAGCCTATAACAACAATTACTTTAGCAGCCCTCTTGATTGCCGGAGGTGTGGGTGCCGGGACCGGCATAGCCTCACTTGTCAAAAATACTGAAATACAAGCTTTACAACAAGCTGTAGATGAAGATCTAGACAGAATAGAACAATCAATTGATAAATTGGCAACTTGGGTTAAATCATTGTCAGAGGTGGTATTACAAAATCGAAGAGGATTAGACCTCCTATTCCTAAAAGAAGGAGGACTATGCATAGCACTTCAAGAAGAAAGTTGTTCATTTATTGATCATATTGGGATAGTTAAAGATTCCATGACTGAACTTCGTAAAAGATTGGAACAACGAAAAAGGGATAGGGAAATAGGAAGATCCTGGTATGAGGGTTGGTTTAATGTATCACCATGGCTCACTACTTTACTGTCTGCTCTGGCTGGACCCTTGATCATAATTATTCTGGGACTAATATTTGGACCATGTATAATTAAATATTTATTACAACTGATAAAGAAGCGGTTTGACACCACGAAATTGCTAATCTTAAATATCTCCGCAGAGAGAAATAGAGAAATTATAAATGGGGAAAGCTAAAGGACAAACATTCAATGATAAAAGAAAAAGGGGGGAAATTGTCAAAAAGGAGGAATGTTTGTCCAGGGCTGAGGGGCAAAGCAACATAGTTGATCTTTGCTCCCTCCCCCACTCCCCTGCTGAGTGGCTTGTTAGTTTCCATGTTTTCATGTGCAGATAGGGTACTTACACGGTTATGGTTGGTGGGTTAGTAATTGCACAGTGGCCAATGGGATTCGCCAGCGCGAGTGACGTGGATGGAAATCACCAGAAGGCGTCAAGGGGAGGGGGGGGGTACAGAAGAAGACTGCTTGCTTCGGCCCGCGCAGCCGCCAGGAGACAGAATAAGACCCCTAGTAACAACCGGAGCATGCGCAGAGTACACCACGAGCCACATAAAAGGACCGCGTGCTGATCCGAGCCTTGCGGCAGTTGGTGGAACGGAGAGTCCCCTGTCGCCCAGCGCTGTATTGCCTCTTTGTTCTTGTTCATTATAATTAATAAATTTAATAATTGGCTTCTTGGCGTTTGGTCTACTATTTTATCGATAACACTCCCCACCTCTCCAGGCGCCAGCAATGATTCAGCCATCTGCTCCTCTGGTATCCTGATACTGCAGCATTCCAGGCCTTATCTTACGGCACTTCCAAAAGATCACCAAAAACCTGCCCCCTTCCAGTACTGATCTATTATCTTGAACAGATCTCCTGCACTGTCTCTCCTCAGGTGCCACCACAGGGCAACTTACTTGCTCTGCTCCTTAAATCCTGCTATGTGCATTGCTCTCTCATCAGGTTCTCTGAAGCCTACTTGCAGCAAGGAATCGGAGAATCATCTGAGTTGGAAGGGACCATTAAAGATCACCTAGTCCAGTTCTGCAGTGATCGGGAACAACTGATATAGCTGAGTTTGTTTAGCAATAGAGACCATATATTAGTGTAAGGACCAATAATATCAGAGCAAAGGAATCAGTGAGTGCTAATTCTAAAACTTTCCATTTCAACTTTGCATGGTGTGTGAATAGCCTTATTTTCTCGTAGTTTTGCTTCACAGGAAGCACTAGAGTCATAACAGAACACTTATTTTTGCATTTTACCAGGTGCAAGGATGTTTTCCTCAGATTTCATTTATATTGTTTTGGAAGTTGCTCGTTATAGTCTAACAAGCAATGGAAATTTGCCAAGTTGTGGAAAAACAGCTAAAGGTCAGCCAAAAGTCTTAGTGGTTAAGCTGATGGTGGAAAAACGAAGATAAACTGGGCATACAATCCTAAAAACAACCGCGCATGCCCAGAGGGACATTAGCATATATTAATGAGTTCTTGGAAAAGAATGAATATGTATGCAAATGTAATGCATACGTATATCTTATTTGTTTAAAGGTAGAACCTGAACTCTGAGAGAGAGACTTATTTGTCAAGTAACCCAGTGTGTGTTGTGAGGAATAAAGAAATGCTACTTTCTAACACCACGTTGGAGTTAGAGTTTTCTTCTCAGATTTTGGATGACATGCCCACAGCTCCATCAGGTGCTCAGAGCCCCTTCCGCCTGACTATGAACATTTCCAGGGATGGGGCATCCACCACCTCTCTGAGCAACCCATTGCAGTGCTTCGCTACTCTGATTGTAAAAAAAACTTTTCTCTTATACCAGTCTAAATCTCCTTTCTTTTAATTCGAAAGCATTTCCCTTGTCCTGCTGAAGTCTGTCTCCTTCTCTCTCACAGCCCCCTTGTTGGATACTGACAGGCTGCTCTCAGGTCTCCCCAGAGCCTTCTCTCCCCCATGCTCAGCCCCAGCTCTTCCTCAGCTCCTCAACACGGCGCAATGACAAGCTGCCCCTCTCTGCAGCCACTCCTCTCCACGGAGTGGCTGCCTTTTATTTTCCAGACATACCTAAACTCGGTTGCGCTCCCTAACGAGCTCAGACAAAGGCCGGGGCTGAGCCTTACTCCCTTTGATTAAGGACTAAGCTCAATTTCGAGGCAGCACAGAACGCATCACCCTCTTTCCTTCAGCTTACCCCAAGCAGCGGGATTCCCAGGGAAGCAGCCTGGGAACGCCGGTGCCCTGCACACCCCAGCTCTGGGTCTGCAGCGGGCGGGAGACCGCAGCAGGGCCGCCACTCACCCCGCATCCGCAGCAGCAGCTCCCCGAAGGCGCCTCGCAGCTGCCGCGCCACCGCTCCTCCGTGCGCCGAGCCCCGCGCCGCCTGCAACGGACACGCTGACCTGCCGGCCTCGCACCGGGGCCCAGCCTCCCGGGAACAACCGGTACCGGGGCCGCGGGGAGGGACAGGGGGATGAGGGGAGTGCCTCACCCGCCATCGGCCGGCCAGGGCCTCGCACTCGGCCGCCCACGCCTGCAGGCAGCCCGGCTCCGGGGCCGCCCCGCTCCGCTGCCGCTTCATGGCCGCCGCCGCCCGCGCGCCGCAATCCTCCCGCCTACCCGCTCTCCTCTCACTGGCCGCCGCCCTCCTTGCCCTCGCCGCCATTGGTCGGGAGAGAGTGGTCGCCACGGCAACAGCTGAGCGCGCACGATAGAGAGGGCGACGGCGGCCGAGGAGGCCCAAACCGCGACGCCACGCGGCCGGCAGAGACCTTCTGTGGCCTGGGTTTCCCCGTCGAATCAGAGACGTGCGAGCTGGAAGGGACCTTTAAAGGTCACCTGGTCCAACTTTCCTGCAAAGAACATGGTCATCTCATTGTGGCCTTCCAATGCTTGAAGGGAGCATATAAACAGGAGGGGAGAACAGCTGTTTACAAGGGTCAATAGTGATAAGACAAGGGGGAATGGTTTTAAACTGAGACAGGGGAGGTTTAGGTGAGATATTAGGAGGAAGTTTTCCACACTGAGAGTGGTGACACAGTGGAACAGGTTGCCCAAGGAGGTTGTGGATGCCCCATGCCTGGAGGCATTCCAGGCCAGGCTGGATGTGGGTCTGGGCAGCCTGGTCTGCTGGTTGGCAGCCCTGCACATAGCAGGGGGGTTGAAACTCGATGATCACTGTGGTCCTTTACAACCCAGGCCATTCTATGATTCTGTGGTCTGCAGCTCAGTCAGAGCTCAGAACCTGGCCCAGCCAGAACGTCTCTGTGGAGCACTGCTTTGCAAGTTCCCACCCCAAAATCAGAGCCCAGTGCAGCTCAATTGTGCCACCAAGAGACCAGGTGTGCAGGAATGACGGCCTGCTTTAACCCTGCCTTTCTCCCAAGGACATCCAACCCAAATTGCTCAGGGAAGAACATGGGGCCTGGAGAGGTGGTGGGCAGGAGGGAGGGAAAGAAAGGGCAGGATGCTGCTGCTCGCATCTGCATGCTTCAGCTCCACAAGAGAAGCAGCCAGCTGTAGTGACAGTCTGAATGCGAGAGCGCACAGCAGAGCCTTCTCCCCCAGCATGCCAGGTTTCCTCTGCTTGGACCAGCATGCACCTTCCACCACATGCTCTTTGGAGTTTTAAATGAGCAAGCACAGCCATGTTTGTTCCACCACCAGCAGCATGTTGTGATTCTGAAGTCATCAAGCTTTGAACAAATATGAACTCTTATCCCCAAAACACTCAGAAGAACAGCAGCCAAATGATTAGCTTAAAGGCCATTAGGGAAGGCCAGTAAAGACTAAACACATGAATGAAAGAAAATAAGAGCATCTCCAGCCCTTGGAAAACTTATCTTGACTCTAAATTCTTTGGTGTAGTAGCCAGTCTCCCTTGGCAGAGCAATCAGTATAAGGCCAGTCCTCTGTCCTTGGCATCACTGCAGTGACAATTACATACTTGCAGTTTCATTACTGCAAGTAATAAATTCAGGTGAAGTGAGTTGAAGCTACATCCTTGTACCTCTATAAGAGGAATCAGGGAATGAGGCTGCAGTATTTCTGGAGAGTAGACTGAGACATGAGTAGGCATAATGATTTGTCAGAAGCTCTCAAGGGAGCTTCAACTTTTGACCCAGGCTCAAATCTACTAAAATATGTGCCTAAAACAAAGTCCAAATTTATACTCTGCAATGGGGACTGCCACTGTCCAGTCATTTTCTGGTGAGATGTGTGAGTTTTTACAGAGCTGCAGCTCTGTTCTCTCTGCTCTGCCCCAGCCTCCCAGGCCACGAGCCTATGGTTCCAGCAGGTCCAAAGAGCTGCCATGACATTGTAGGCAAGGAGCTGACGAAAGGATGCTGCACATAAACAACAGGTATGGGAAGGTTTGGCAGCATGTTGGCACCCGCTGAAAGAGGAACTAGTCCAAAACGTGGGAGAGAACAAAGCCCAGGGGCCTGGGTTGCAGCAGCGGGGGTCTTGCAGGCCAGTATCACAGCATTAGTGACCTTAAGGACTTCTGCCAACACAAACACATTCAGGCAGCAAGCTCCTGACTGGGTTATATGGTTACAACAAGACATATGGGGGTCCAGACTTGGAGGCTAGTAACTTATCTAATATGTTAAATAAAAATTCACTGGTTAGTTGCTACTTCCATCCCTTTCCTTCTTTTCAAACAAAAGCACTCTCATCCCTCAGCATTACCCCACAATACCTGAAAACCCTTTGGCCACCAAGGAGTCACAGTATATAGTCAATAACCTATCTAAACGATGATGAAACTGCTTAAGCCTATCTAATTGTGGGCTGTAATGTTTCTGTGCAGCTCCCAGCCCCTTTCCCTGCACCAGCACAGCTGGGTCCAAGTTGCAGTGACCCAGTCAAGGCAGTTTTGTCAGCTACAACCAGTCCCTTTTGTCAGGTGAAATTACAGGACCACAGAGGTGGAGAAATATAAAGCTAAGATGAAAGAGCAGAGACAGTAGGATAGAAGCTGGCCAAGCAATGAAAGTCCAAAATTAGAGCAATGTAAGCCTCCCTCGAATTGCCTCCTGACACCTGAGCAAGCACCACCACCCAGGTTGGGCAAGATACAAAACTAAGCCTGTCCTGAAAGAATGCCTTCCACAGCTACTGGGCACTTGGGACATGACAGTAAGAACTCAAACAATCACTAAAGTGGCTAGACACTTTCTCCAAGGCCTTCCAGAACAGAGATGAGGAAGAAACTGAAGTTACACAGGCAGACTCTCTCACATTGAGTGAAAAACTCAAGCAGGAGCAGTTAGGATGCATGAGTCAAAAAACTAAGCAGGGACCAGAACAAAAATTGAAGGAAGGACCTCAAACAAGCAGTCCTCAGCACTTTCCAGAGAGGAAAGAGAAAAGTTTCATAGCACCACAGTGGTTCAGGGCAGTAAGGAATCCCAGCTCCTATCAACAGTGCAGGGAGAGTTTAGCTGGAATGCAGCCAGGCACCATGGTCACCATCGTCACCATCTTCCACCCCTGCCCATACAGACATACATCTGAAAGAATACACTCAAAAGCAGGTTTGAGATAGCTCACTTAAAGCTCAAAGCCTCATGCAGAGAAGCAAGATCAAGAGGGTGATAGCACCCGCTACTGAATCACAGATGTCATCCTCCACAGTGCCTAGGGTGCCATCAAGGTGACAGAAACCTCCTCCAGCACATACATGAGTACCAGTGGGTTAGGCCACCATGCAGGAGTTGTCACCTGCTCACAAATCTCAAGCGGCTGTTCTCAGCTCTCACCAAGGTCAATCTTGCAGTTAGCTTCATGAGACTCCCCTTTCCTCCTAACAAGATCCAACACAGGGATGACTCAAATGCTCTGTCACTACATCCTGCTAGCAACTAACTGTTCCCAATCTACCAAGCATCCTGCAGCATGTGCTCAGAAGAAGACCAAGAGCCCCGGCTGCTACAGCCCTGAATATGTGGGCAATGCACGCCAAGGCCACAAGTGGAGTTTCCCAGTCATGGACACAATTTACCATGCTATAATCTTCGCAAAAAACTAAGCCTGCTTCAGGCTGTCCAAGACAGCCCAGTATGCTCTACTCTGCCCTTAGCACTGTTTAGGAATATCAGGAAAACAGGAGTGAGTATAGGGCAGGAGAGGCCTCATTAAGAGCAATAACTAGCCTGATAAGAGGACAGGTGCAACCAAGACCCTAGGAACCATCTGCTAGCATAATTATGTGCACTCTGTTTCCAGCATGAAAACGGAGCATGCAGAGAGAAGTGGTGGCTGTAGGACCTAGCAAGAGGGCAGAGTTATAGTAGCCTTTCCTCTCTATCCCTCCTTAGCAGGCCCCTTCAAGTGAGTCAATGTCTCTGCACACGCAAGATGACGCTCTCCAGGCACATTGCAGACCACTGCAGCCTACTAGCTGCACAGTTGGGGCAGTTGTTGGGAATACAGTAGCAAGACATCCTGCTGTTGTTTCTGCAGAGAAGCACCTCAGAACTCTTGCTTCTTGGCTTCCTCCTGCTGCTAACAAATGCACGAGAGTTCCAACCTCAATTGCTGAGAAGCATGCTCCCTGCAGAGCATCACGATGAACAGGGAACAGCTGGTACTGGTCCTTTTGCACAACACTGAGGCAGGGAGCTAGGGATAATCCCAAACTGCTGTCAGCAGGCACTCGTTGCTGGTGGCTGTTTTACCCTTCCCGGTGCTAGGGAATCAGGAAGATGACCACAGCCTTGGCCGACGAGCAAGTCAGGCTCCCCACACCTTTGGTGCTACCTGAGCTGAAGCTGGCTGAACCAGGCGCTAACGGCACAGTCCACACGCATCACCAGGGAGATCCCCAGCAGGAGGCAGATGCTGCTCACCACGAAGCCCAGAGACTCAAAGAGGAACCTGCAGGCACAACAGATGCAATAAGGTATCATGCTACCCACACTCCAGCAGATCGTTTTCCCCGACAGTGAGGGACTGGTAGCATCACCAGTCCTAAAACCTGGATTATGTTCATCCCTTAGCAGTGGATGCTGCTTGCAGTTCATATCCCAAGCACACCTTTGGTTCCTTGCTGGTTTCAAGGCGGTTCAGGAAGATACTCAAGTTAGACTTGGGTACCCTCAGAGGTCAAGGACACTCCACATGCCTACTATCCCAAAGGTTTGCGTCTCATTTGTAGTCTGGTAGTCAGAGAGTCTTTGACTCTCTGCCTTGAATATTCTTAGCTTGCAGGTGGGCTCTGGGTGTCCTTGAAAATCAAGATAAGGAGAAACTACTACTCTCTAGTCTGAGTCCAGCTTCTGAACCTGAAGTAGGAATTAGTCAAGTACAATCCTCCAGCCTCTACTAGTGAAAAGTCATATGAGATCAATCACATGGTCACTTCCAGCATTACTGTAGCCATGACTTCAGCAATATGAGCTGTCACCCAGCATCAGAGTATCTCCTGTGACTTACTTTGGGGCAAAGACTTTCCAGACCATGAGGTGCCTCCTGAGGATCACAGCCGCACACACACAGGCCAGAAGCTGTTGGTGAGACCAGGAAAACAAAGTTACAAGTGACACTCTTCTGGGCAACACGTTCAAACCTGAAAGCGATACTAAACTGCAGACCTGAGAGGCCAGTACATCAGAAATAAGCACCCCAAAGAGGATTCTCTCTCATAATCAAATCAGGAAAGACAAACAACTTGTGGTGCACACAGGCCCTTCAAGGAAAGGGCTGGCACATAGGAAGGCTTCCGCTATAGCTAAGTTGACCTAATCTTTCAGTGAGAAGGGCATTCACGCATGGCCTCCTCCTCATCTCACACTGTCTCTGGTCTGACCATAAAGGAAAATGACTTGAAAGGCTAAACTCCAGAAAGTTGCTCTGTTCTTTCACAGGATTAAGTTTCTGATAGCTCCCTACAACACCTTGATACCAGCACAGACAAAAGGTGATGTGTGACCAGGAAGATGTGTGGGATTACAAACCTGCAGTTTCCAAACAGATGCTCCTGGGAAGATGGAAATGAAAAGCAACCTAATTTGTACTACTGCTTCCATGCTGTTGCCCTTCTCAAAGCAATCAGTAATAGGATCTTTGCATCTGTTTTTCTTACCTGTACCTCAACATTTCAACCCTGGGCCTGTCTCTGACCCATCTGAATCCCATCTCATGTCAAAGTGCCCCATGGTTCTCACAGCACAGTTTTATTCTCAGATAGCCATCCCAATCTCAGACCATACCTGTGCCCCGAGGACAAAGAGGTACTTCAGCCCCAGCTGCAGCAGAGCAGTGGAGAACTTCTCTGGGGACTCCCGCAGCCTCATCTCCATCATGTGTTCATCCACCGTTTGCAGCTCCTCCTGAGACTCCCTCTTGGACTTCTTCTTCTGTGAGCTGGGCATCTCACAAACAAAGGGCCAAAGCAGGAGCAGAGGGCAGCCAACTACCTCGAGGACAAAGGCACATGAAGTTACCAGGAGCCCAGGAGATGAGGAACAGTCTAGGCTCTGCCATCATGCCCTGGACGGGCAGGAAGCATATGCTCCAGCTCCAGCTTGCTGGTCAGGCTCAACTGCATGGAGGCTGCAAGACACGGGCAGCTCTGCAGCCCCAGAAGGGGACAGTGAGGATGCTGCTGTTCAGTTGGTGCTGGAGCCTTCATCACCTCGTGCTCAGCCTGCAGGCCTCCAGACAAGGCAAAACCATGTCTGCTCAGGCTCAACGGCCCAGGAAGAAATTGATTTACCTGCAAAGAGGATATGGGAGGCAAACGTGTTGGCGCCCACCAGGACAGCAGGAAGGAGGTTTGTACTGTGGTCAAGGTGAAAGCCCACAAAGGCTGCGTTCCAGTGGATAGCCGGGAAGACAGGCTGATGGCCCGTGGAATAGAAGAACTGGGAAGCAGCAAGGAGCCACGAGATGACTGCAAACCAGGGCACTGAAAAAGGCTCTGAGAGAGAGAAAGAGAAAGATATCAGTATCAAGGAACAAGATAGTCCAAAGAAACCCACAGGGTTTTCTTTCATGTTCCCCTCCCACCCACTCTTCTCATACAGAAACTAGTCAGGATGCCGGCATGTGGTTAGGTGCTCCCTCTGCTGCCCACCCTGCTCCTGGACTCTGTCAGCAACAGAGGGCTTAGCAGCTGCACCCACTTCTAGAAAGAAGCATTAGGGTAGAATTCCCTTGTTCTCCCACACTGTCTCCACACTGCATGCATCTCCCTTCTATTAGAGAACTTAAGCAGCTCTAAATAAGCTAGGAGGATCCTACAAGGATGATCTGTGTGCTGCCATTTCCCATGAACAAAGACTGGGCTCTGCCTCTCTCACCGGCAATAGGACGAGGCTGCAATCTCATGAGGGTAACACTCAGGCTGCACATCCAAAAGATGTTCCACTGAACCCTGACTCACCAGTGTCTCCTGCGAGGCTTCTGGCACGTGTGTGGATGTGCAGAAGCACAAAGGCCTCCAGGAAGAGGAGTAGGAAGGCAAGACTGAGCCGTTCAGTGTGCAGGAGCATCAAGAGGAAGCCCAGGAGAGTAAGTGCTATGACCAGGGCAGCTGAGTACACACTGCCTAGCCCATAGGCTGCGACTGTGGCCCTGCAGCTGCGCCGTTCCAGGCGACTCTTCTCAGACTCCTGCATCCTCTTGTAGATCTGAGGGATGACCTGGAGCAAGTCAACTTTGGAGCTGGGAATCCCCTGGTAAGGAGTGACAATGGATCCTGCAGATTCCCGTGAGTCCTTTGCAAACACTGTCATGGGATGGCACAACAAGAGTAGCAACCCAATAGACGCTAACCCATAGACAGCCCATGGAAAGGCAATGACTGCCACTTGTACCAGCTCCTGCAGCTTGCCCAGAGAGTCCTCAGCACTGGAGGCAACAGCCCAGTAACAGGCGATGCAAAGGACCACCAGTGGGAAACCCCAGCGTACAAAGAGCACAACGGGGTCTGAGCTGTTCAGATTGCCATAGTGTCGCAACCAGCTCCGCACTGCATACACCAGCCCAGCCAGCAAGGCCACACATAAGAGGTAGAAGAGGTTCTTGGCCCGTGTGTTTCTCAGGCTGGCAAGGGGTGGAAGAAAAACAGAGGGTCGACAGTGAGGGATTTCTTCACGGCACTGATGGAAGAAACCAGAGAGTCGCAGGCAAACCAGAAGCACAGTCACAAGGCACAGCAGGTGCCAGCTCTCTTTTCGGTAAGAGGAAAAGCCAAGAGGCTGTTTGTGGCCTTCTGGCACAGTCAGGCGACCATCCCAGTGGAGCTTTCCTATCAGCAACATTACCAGTGAAGCCAACAGGAATGGGGCAACTTGGGCCTCAGCTACTACAAAGCTATCAGAGAACATAGCTCCACAGCGGAAAAGGAGAATGCCCATGGGGAAGGCCATCCCCAGCCACACTCGTAGCCTTTGCCTCAGACCAATGCTGGCCAAGGGTGGTTGGCTGCCCAACAAACGGGCTCGCTTGGGATGCCAGCCCCACCATTGCCAGAAAAAGCCCAGTAAAGATGCTGCAGCTGCCGAAGACAACAGCAGGAGAAGATCCAGCTCCTCCTGGGTGAACACACAGGCTAGCCCACGCAGAACAGCTGTCACCAGCCCCCAAAGCAGGGGATACAGGAGGCAACTGCGATAGAAAGAGTCTGACACTGTAGCCAGCTCTGAGGCCACATAGCAGAGCAAGCAGGAAGCAGCAATGAGGGTGCAGCCTCCCACCATACGCAGAGGATGAAAGCGGGCCCAGGACTGGGTGCACACAGCTCGTGCCTGCCGCAGATAGAGCTGGAAGCGGCTGATGAGGCTTCTGAGCTTGGATTCCAATTCTGGAGACATCAGCATTGCCCTCTGCATCTGGGCCAAGAGCTGAATGTGCTCCTCTACAGCACTGGAGAAGAGCTCCTGCAGGCGTTGGAGCTGCTCTGCTGGCAGGTCCTGAGCCACCAGTGAGTAGGAGTGCAGGAAGCGGTCCACCTGCAACAGGAGAGAGGAGACAGCATCAGAAAGGAGTGCTGGAAAAGAGATTTGCTACCATCTTCCTCACATAACCCCTTCGGAGTGCAAGCAGTCTCAAACCACCAGCCCTTCTGAGGACAGCCACGTTTGAAGATGCATCATATGGACCAGTCACTCAAATGCAGGAAAACTATATTCCTCTGCCAAACCAACATCCCTCTGAAGTAACATTTCTGTCCTGACAACTGTGCTGACACCTTTAGGCACCCAGTTCTTCACCTCTTAACACTACACATCATTAAAAGTTCATATGTAGAGTCTTCAGTAACCACAAGGTAAATGTCCCCCAAAAGTTCAAGTCATCACCAGCTATTACTCTGAACTCAGTGCCAGCTTTCATCTTGTGTTGTTTTTTTTCCCCTGACAACAGACATCAAATTAAACAGCTTGCAGTGGATCATATCAAACTGTTCACTCTTTTTGACAGGTACATTAAGTCACTGTACTAAGGAGAGCTCTTTCTGTCTTTTACTTCAAGACCACAGGAACAGAGCTAGCTATGACCTCAAAGTTGCAATAAAAGTCTTAGAAGGGCATTAACAAGTCAGGGCACCTGTGAGAACATTCAGCTGTTCAACAGTACAGATCAGCTCAATTCCAAAAATATACTGATACGTTCATATGGCTTCCAGTCACCATAGAGCACAGGAAGAACCAGTCTGCTCCTATCCTTGAATGGTAAAGACATGCACTAGCTCTCTCCCAGGCTTGCATGACCTCCTTGGAATGCCAATGCTTCTTTAAAACCAGTGCGATCAAGCCAGAAACACTCAGACGACTAGCTGCAAAGATTTAAGAGACAGCTCTAGATATGGTTAATTCCTCATACGTGATGAATATTCTCAAGGGCTAAAGGACAGTACAGTGTATTATCATCTCTAAATGACAAAGAACACTGCTCCTATATAAATAGGCAGCAGACACTGAACACTTCTGCCTTCCCATTAGCAATAACATCCTCTCCAGCTCTTCACCGATATGCAGCAATGGTGTCCAAGCCACATAGCACTGGCTGTTTCCCAGCATCTGGGCCAAAACAGGACCTGCTTTGGTTTGCCTTCTTCCTTGAGAACTACCGGACTACACCAGAGCACTGACTGTGGGCTTGAGGAGTTAATGTCAGGCTAGCAATGTGCTTCTAGCAATGCAGGATCCCTCAGAGGCAGCCAAGCTCTTAGCTGAGACACACGCCTTATAATACTTGTGACAAAATGTGTTCTGCAAAGCACCAGGTGCCTCACGCACAATCCCCACATCTTCTATAGGAGCTCATGTCCTAGCACATGGCCTGTCCCACTCCTTGGGCTTTTTTTATTAGCTGTAATGGCATATGCCATAAAATATATGCCATAAAATATATGCTCATTCAAATTTTGTCATTCAGTTGTTGAGGTTCTGCATTCTCTTGTACTTGGTGTAAACTGTTCCTTCTCTGTTCCAATTTATTCTCAATTATTACAGGATGTTTCTTTTATTCATTCGGTACTTCATTCACTACCATTCTCCTCCTGCCACTGATCTAGGACAGTGTTATAGCTAGCACTGTTTCTTCTCCAAAACTGAAGAAACATTAAAACATCTGCATGTACTCCTCAATTTCTATTAAGGAAACTTGCCCCTAGTCATCTTCAGCCTCAAGGAAACAACCTTCCCATCACTTCTCCAAGTAACCAAACCCACCTCTAACCACCTGGAACGTTATCCTGAAGCAAGTAACACCTTCCAGGCCAGTATTTTTCTACAGTGCAGCACTCATTACCAGATACTAAACAGGTGCTTCCCATTAATATTTGGAATATACTGCAAGCAGGTAACTCACAAAATTCTCTATGAAGATAACACCATATTACTGTCTCACCTATATCAAGCAGAAGAGGTATGTGCCTAAGAAAACTTTCTTCCTCTCCTCTAGTTTAGCAGTGAGGCCTGCCATAGACACAGTACAGTGCTATCAACCCAGCATCTGAACTGCCAAAGCACCCGTCTGAAAGCAGCTCCCAAGAAGCTGAATGAATGAACTCCCAACATGTCCAAGAGCTAGGACCACACAGCTAAGCCGTGGCACTACCACAGGACTGCCAGCAAGTCTTTCCCCACCATACCTGCTTGGCATTGATGTGATAAACCAAGAGCTGCTGCAAAGCTTCAGACACAGTGTCACTATCTCCGGAGAACAGCTCAGCCATCACTTCCCCGATGTTACTGTAGGGAATGGGCACACCCAGCAGCAGGGCCACAGTGGGCACCAAGTTCACCTGGGGAATGGCCTCAGGTTCCTGGAGAAACAGGAGAGGAATCAGACATTTATGAAGGACACAGCAACATAGACTTTCACTTGGGAGAGGGGATGATGGCAAGGCACCCCTGTTGAGAGGAGATACTGGGAAGGATAAGGGTTAAAACACAGGGGGAAGCTCAATCCTGCCAAAGGCAGATGATAGAAGATGCCTGCAGATCCCTGGGTCTAGCTCTCTCTGTCTAACAGTTCATGTGACCCTACACAAAGACTCCTCACAGTTGGAGGGACCTGAATACTGGCCCCCCATACAGCTCACAGCTCTGCCTCCAAAACTGAAGGTACAGGTCATTCCTGCAGACCCTTTCAGAAGGCCTATGGGAAGCTGCCTGCCCTGTCACATATGTTGGCTGCAAACTAAGTGGTAAAGATGTACTGCAGAAGTGAAACAGTTCAGCAGAATCTGCTTTCACTTCTCTCAAACAAAGTTGTCTTACTAAATGCACCAAATTGTATTTGATGCAACCTGATATTAATTAAATTCAGGTATGTTTAACTTCAGTTATTTGCATTATTTGTCAGGTTTTCCACCCTTCTCTAAGGAGTAGTGATAGACTACCTTGCCCTCTCAATCTAAACAATCCCGATTGAGCTGTTATTCTCTGCACCCCACAATTTGCCCCAGATGCCACCTCAGGCAGTAGCAACTGCCTTCTTACCTTAGGAGGGTCAGTGCCAAACAGAGGTGTTTTACTATACACAAACAGTGCTGCATTCACTTCCCTCTGGCTGTCACCACCATGGTCTCCAGTCTCTGTCATGCCATGGTCTCCAGCCACCAGAAGGAGAGTGTCATTCCCCAAATGATCCACCAAGGACCTGTCACCACATATAAGGAAAGTCATCAACCACAGGAGCACAGGTTGGAGAGGATCCATCCACCCCTTCCAAGCTTGATCATGTGAGAGAGGTGAAGCTCACCAAAGGACCTAAGCAAAACTAGGTGCTGACACAGAGCTGTACCAACTAAACCGGGGACTGCAACAACGGATGCTTCAAAAATGAACTGAAAAGTCAGAGTGTTGAAATAGGGTGGATTGATATTGTTTAAATCTCCTGTAAGTGTTCCTCAAGACCTTTGGGTATCTCTAAAAATAATGCAATTCAAAAGGAATGTTCCCAATTTCAGGCTAACCCCATGAGGGTCTTATCTATTGCATCACACTCTGTGAGCAAACTCCTACTTCTAAGGAAAACAAATGTGGGATTTGTCCCTAAAGGATGTAATAAGTACAACACAATGTATATGCACTCTCATATGCAGAAAGGCAAGTTAATTTCTCCTTGTAGCAGCAAAAATGAAATCAATCCTAAGATTCAACAGCCACAGCATTTTACCTTCAGGTGCGGCTCTGTGAGCAGAATTTCTGGATTCCGTTCTGCCTTCTGACACAAACACACAACTCGTGTGTAATAAATTCATACAGCCTGTGCAGTAAATTCAGGATTCCCTAGCCAAGGTTCTTCAAATGCTTCTCAAACACTAGCTAGGTCTCAGTGTGACAATCTCTATTTTGAAGATGCAGAAAGTAAGGCTCCATCACCTGATGGTTTGGTTGAGAACTAAGGATCCAAGATCTGAAGATGGCTTCAGCTCAGAAATCAAACCCTGTTCTTTGCCACTCCCTCATGAACGTATGTTTACACAGACAAGACTGTCCAATGGCTGGGGTCTCGGCTGCTACTGGTCATATGTATTCTCCCTGTTAACAGGATTTCTGTATCCATAAATCCCCTGGTAAGACACCCTAGATTGGCTGAAAGCAGGAACCAGTTGGCCATCCCCTACCACTGCAAACATCACCTCAGCATCTCATTCATCTGGGTAAGCTTCTTGGCCATTTCAGGATGGTCAGGTCCATGTTTGTGCCCACAGTGATCCACACCAAGGAAGTGAGCAATCAGCAAGTCCCACTCACCACTGTTCACTGCAAAACAAGAAAACTCCTATCATACAGTAGGCCTAGGATTCAGAACATGCTCTACTCCCAGATACCTCTGTCAGAGTTGTCTGACTGCTTTTGGAAACTGCTGCTTCTTCCCCTCTTGCCAAACCAAGGGGATGCTCAGGAAAAGGAAAATCCAGAAATCCAGTTCTTCCCTGAAGATATTTCAGGTTAGGCTCATCCATGTGCCTCTCTGCATCCCATGTGGAACATGGGCCCAGCATACCAATGCTGTCCCCAGCTAGGGACATATCCCTCCCCTCTGCTCCAGGGTCTCAGTACATGAAAATTAGTACATTTGCAGTTAAATGACAAACTAAATGACAAAAGGCAATACCCATCATTAGGAGAACTTCCTCACTTTCACCTTAAAAGACCACCACAACTATGACTTATGTACATGTATATACAGACAAAGCAAAGAATATTTTCCCTAACCTAAGTTTCAGAAGGGAGTCTGAAATCACATAAAATTCACAAATTAATCTCACACTTCAACTTCTCCTTGAGACTGGGAGCAGCATGTGCTCTCACCTTCCACTCGGTAGCAGGACTATTGGATTTGTCCTAAAGCACCACCAGGCAGCCATGCAGCAAAACAAAGAAAGAGGAAACAGCTGCACCTCTCAGCTGTGTATTTCTAGGACAGACGTAGAAGTCAAAACTGCAGCCCAGTCCTATCAATCAGCCCTACCTCCCAAATGGAGAAAAAGTATTTAGAGAAACAGTTTATCAGTCCTCAAAGCTGGCTTATCTGTGGAAATCCAGATACAGTGTGCTCTAATCCCTGGGCAGCAGACATGAGTGGGTATGACTGCCCAGTGCTGTCATGTAAAAATTCTTCCGTTCTACCCCAATCTTGCAGTAGGAACCCTGTATAACATAAGAGTTAGATCAGCCTTCAGAGAAGAACTACTTACCAGTCGGATAAAGATACTGCAAGATCCCATTGTCCACAGTGTGAAGATCCTTCACATTGAAAGAAGGAAAAAAATAAGAGCGGAAAAACTTCTTTGGGAAGAGTCCTTCCCAAGTATCATCGCCCATGAAGACCACTCTTCTTCCTGAGGCAGAAAGAAATGAATTAGTGAGAACAGAAAGCCCACCTGAGTCACACCATTACACACACTAGCGCCAAGTCTGGGAAGATCCAGGTCAGGCACTGGAGCCCTGGCTCCTCTGAAACCCATAATAAAAGAGACTGAGACTTTAAATCACCATCTGGTTGCAAGTGAGTTTGAATAAAGGGAGAGGTCTGCCCCCTCCCTAAGGTTCTAAGTGCCCCCTGCTCCCAGTACACCAGCACACCCTCATTACTCATCATTAACCTCTGCCATATCACCTTAGTAGAAAAATGCATAGACTAAAACAGGCCAGAAAGTAGACAGTCGTTCATTTGTATTACTGTAGTACTGAGCAGACAGAGGGCTGCAGACCAAGGGCTGCATAACCCACCAGTAAAACACAAGACAGTAGATGGCTACTGACAGCAAATGATCAAAAGCTGAGCCCTAGGCTCCAACTTGAAACATAACATGGGGCTTTTATATGTAGAAAAGGCAAGAGCATGGATGCTTACTATTGCCCACACTTTGCCTGCCCTTGCCGTATCTGCAACCAGCCACACCTCTGTGTTTTCTGAGCCTCTCCAGCTTGGCAGCAGAAACCACCTCCCCCACAACTAATGCTGTGGCACAAGCTCTACCAGTGCTTTTGCACTCTGACGGCTGACTGCATTTGCCTGTGTCGCTCACACAGGGAAGCTGACAATCCAGAAACATTGCCTCATCCCAGGCAAAAGCACAACTGGCATTTGTGGCTCTCTGAGCCCTTGAAGAAAATCTTTCTGGGTAACACAAGACAGCATCATACCATCCTCTCTCTGCTCCATCATTCCATCCTAACAAGAAACTCTTTACTGCCTCACTAAGCACATCCAGGCAACAACAAACTATACAGAAAATGTGGTAACAGATGCAGGCAAGTGCACTGCCTGTGTGAGGTTCCCATACAATACGTGGCTCTAGCTCCGCCCTCATCAGGTGTCTCACCTGACTGCCAACAGACTTGCAGTGCCCTTGGCTTGGCAGAGCCACTCCTGGAGTGACCTTGTGACAGCCATCACTAGTACAGCCACTTTCACATGTTTCTCACCATGCTTGAATAAATCCTAACCAGGTCCTAGCTCCTTCTCACTCCCAGCACAAGATAGAGGAGTCCCAACCACATAACAGCTTCAGCCAAGTCTGGGGTAGAGTGAAAGAATTAGCTGACAGGCAGGAAGTGTGCTAAACAGTTCCCTTGACACAGAGAAAAGAATAAAGATTCCACGTGAGCACTAACACATGCCTTCTACATGCCCTCCCGTGGCTGGACACCACACGTACCATTCTGCACCAGCTGTGCCAGCAGGTTGTCCTCCTGGATCGCATAGGTAGCAAAGTTACTGCCCACATCAATGAAAGTGGGCAGTGACCCGGTGGTGAGGCCCTTGATGCGCTGCATGGTGGCAGTGGGGGGATCAGCTACGAAGCGGTAGAGGCGGGCATGGTGGGGCTGAGAGGTTGCCAGGTGATGCAGAAAACTCAGCTTATTCTCATAGGGCAATGGATTGACCTTGGCTGGGTTAAACAAGGCAAATTCAAAACGGAGGGCATCGATGATAACAAGCACGACCTTGGGAAAGCGCTGGGGCACCC
This sequence comes from Chrysolophus pictus, assembly GCA_037305975.1. Lineage (NCBI taxonomy): Eukaryota > Metazoa > Chordata > Aves > Galliformes > Phasianidae > Chrysolophus > Chrysolophus pictus. The sequence continues at coordinate 71,143,552 of CM074614.1, read as the reverse complement.
AACAGGAGCCTGGTGGGAGGCTCTGCTTGTCCCACGGTGGTGGTACGAGTGGGTCTGAACAGGAACTGCTGTTGGCAAGCTCAATACGGGTGAGCAGGAAGCCACTCATGAAGAGCCCAATACCAGAGAAGAAGAGAAAGCAGACCCAGGCCAGGAAAAGCAGCACTGGCCACCGCTGCATCCTATGGGGAAAGACAGATAAGCTCAGTCCCCACAGCTCTACCTGAGCCAGGTGACGCACCCCACCAGTACCCATCCCTGGCCAGTGCTCTGCACACCAACACTTCTCTTCTCCCCAGCTCTCCTCGTAGCCACCAGCTGCTACCCTGTGACTTTGTCCCACACCAGTCAGTACCACAGCTGGTACCACCCCCTCGCAGAGTAACCTCTTGTACCCTCCTGCCCTGCTGCAGCCGATCTCCTCCCATTTCCATCTCCCCTTGCACTTTTCAGCCACTCTACCAACACCCCCAGGCACCACACAGCACCCCAATCCCCAGCCAGGCCTCTACCTTACCCCCCAGCCCTTCTCTAGTGTCCCGACTGTCCTCCTACCTGACACCACACAGCCACTTTCATAACCCCCAGGCTGCTGCCTAAACACCAACACCTCGCACACATCCCAAACCCACACCGTGCCATCTTCACACCCTCCAGACCAACCACCGCTCCCTCCGCCATTGCCCTGTACTCTGGCACCTCCCTCACTCCAACATTCTTCTCCGTTCCTCCCATTCCCCTCCCGACTCCCCTCTGCGTCTCGACCTCCCTCACCCACCGCCGGCCCGCAGCTCCCCTCCTGCCTCCTCATCGCCCCGTCGCTACCACGCACTACCCCAGCACTCCCGTCCTGACACTTTCCCGCCGCCACGACCTCCCCCGTGCCGCTCCAGCTGCTCTCGGCCCGCTCCCTCCCCCCCCCCCGGATCGCTCCCAGCCCCACCGCACCCGACTCGACTCACCTGCGGCCGCCGCGGCCCGGCCTGAGCCGCCCCGGAAGCGCCGGCGGCCCGAGAGCGGCGACGTGCGGTACGGCGGATGTAACAGCGCCCCCTGGCGGCCGTGTGCGACTCCGCCGGGCTGAGTCCTCCGAGCGCCTTTCATGATACCTGCGCACGTCCCAGCTCCTCCATTAAGTATGAATTAAGGACGTGAAACTATTAGGAAGTGCCCAACGGAGGGCTACGAAGATCGTCAGGAGGCGGCTGAAGGCCCTGGGTGTGCTGGGCACAGAGCAGAGAAGCCGAGGGGAGCTGGTGGCAGCTGCAGCTCCTCGCAGGGAGCGGAGGGCAGCGCTGAGCTCTGCTGTGTGTGGCAGCCACAGGGCCCGAGGGAACGGCATGGAGCTGTGCCAGGGGAGGGCCGGGGGTTGGGGAAAGGCTCTGCACCAGTGGTGGGCATGGAACAGCCTGCCCAGGGCAGCGGGCACGGCACTGAGCTGCTGGAGCTCAAGGGGACACTGCAGCCACGCATTGGGTTGGGGTGGTCCTGTGTGAAGCCTCACAACCCAAGATATTCCATGATTCTATGGTAACACACCAACCACTGCCCCTGCATCCCCAGTCCGCTTCTGCACCTGATGGAGGAGGTCCAGCATTTATCCTCTGCACAGACCACTGATCCTGCGACTGGTATCTGCCGAATTCCAGAGCTGCCCCCCCTCTCCCTGCATATTGACACCCGCACCAGTTTCTAGCATGCTCCTCTACCCACCCCCAAGTAGCACCAGCAACAGCTTGAGCTACTGCCTGCAACCGCTGGCACAAGGCTTCATGCAATTCCTGTTACAGGCAGCCCTTGGCTCCAGGCTCTTCTTGCAGATTGTCAAAGGCTCAGTGCCTCACAGGACAGTTTCACTTCATGTTGCACCCCTTCATGTCAGGACACAGCCCTGAGAACCAGAAGGATGCACTGCAGCAATGGTACTATTTATTACATGATCAGATTCAGATACAAAACAAGGGCCAAGGGAAGAAGAAGAATGTCTAGCTGGGGAAGGTGGCAGAACAGGGCTCCCCACAGCCTCACAGGCCCTGGACAAGTATCCCCTTTCTGGTGGGTGCTGTCCCATCAGTGTGTCCAGTGTCTGTTCAGCCCCACTAGCTGGAGGTCACCTGCTCTGCCTTAAGCATCTCCGTGCTGGGGGGCTGAGGGTCCCCATGGGCTGGAGGTAGCTCATCCCGAGTCTTCACAGCTTGTGTCTTGGTCAACGTGGTGTAGATGCCCAATGCCTGCAGAAAATGAGAAAGCCATCAGGGAGGAGATGAGACACACTGGATGATACAGGAACAAAGATGGTCATTTGTCCCTAGAGAGGGCCCTGTGAGACAGCAGGAAGAGTACTTGCATCAAGGCTATGTCAGAAGACAGGGTGTGCATAGGGCCAGGACTGAGCAGGCCCCACAAGTAGACAAGGGCCACAGCTTTTCTAAAAGGGCTCTGCTCAAGGCCTTGATGTTGCCATGCCACATCACCATTTTAAGACAGCTGTATGGAGAACTGCTAGCACACAGCAATGCCTTCAGGAACCGAGCCAAATCCCTCTCTACGTTCAGTTCCATGCCAGCAGAGAGATGGTCAGGAAAGAGGCAAATTTACATATCGAGCAGACAGAGAGAAGTCAGCATTTGCCTTGTATTTTCACCAGCTTGTTCTGCCCTCTCTTCTACAGCTGCAAACTAGCACAGGCCCATTTTGCAGCTAGGGACTGCCACAACAGGCACCGTCTGGTTCCCACAGGATGCTGCAAAGCAGCTGCTCCAGCCCACACCTTCTATTCCAGACCCACACGCTGGGAAAATTTCCTCATCTCCACACCTCCTCTTACTCAACACAAACACCCATCACCAGGGCAAACTGTCACCTTCACTATCCCCCAACAAACAGGATCTCATTGCTGACACTGACCTGTGCTACCATGTGGGTGACATCACCAGTGTTGGTTGGCAGCAGAACCGTGTTGGAATCTTTGGCAAGCTTGGAGAAGGCGCTCACATACTGCTCAGCCACAGAGAGAGAGGCTGCTGCACTGCCGTGCTGGAGAGAGACAGATCAGGCTCATCAGAAAAGATGCTGAGTCATGTACCACCAAGAGCTCAACCCAGTCCTACATGACAGCACATTACAGCAGCAAAACTCCTCACTGCTGCTCAAGATGCCAGTAGACATCAGAGATAAAGCCATGTGCCACCCCTGCTTATGTGTCACCTCCCTCAATACTAGCACGAAAGCTCTGGCTTCCCCCAGGAACCACGGCTTACCTGCTGTGCCAGAGCAGCTGCCAGGAGCTGAATGGCCTCAGCCTTGGCCTTAGCTCTGACCAACATGGCATTGGCTTCTCCTGCAAGGAAGCACAGCAGAATGCACATCAGAACTGAGACAAAGCTCTTGCAAGAACTACAGCAAGAAAATTTCTTTCATGCAAAGCCTCCTTTTTGATAACAATAGCTCAGTGTTGCTCTACAACCTTCCTGCTTCCCCAGGCTGTGGAAGGGCCTCAAAGGCCCTAGCAGAAATGAACGAGCAGCTGAAGAAGCCTGGCCCACAGCGATGCAGTCTGCTCTCAAGGAGTATTACCCCTCAGCACAGACCAGTGCAGATCACCCCAGGCCCTAGTGTTCAAGACCCAAGGCACTACCAGCAGCTTTGTTGATTTGTTCGGCTTTCTCAGCTTCTGATGCCAAGATCTGGGCTTGCTTCTGCCCCTCAGCCACGTTGATAGCAGATTCCCGCGTCCCCTCTGATTCCAGCACTGTTGCCCGCTTCCGTCGCTCTGCCTCTACCTGCAAACACAGGAGCTGAGGTTTAACCTGGCACCGCACTGTCATTCGCTCACTGCTCAGCTCCCAGTGGGACAGGGGAGAGAATCACAGGAAAAGAAAGAAGTATAACTTCTTTTTAAAGATAAAAACTATTTAGTAAGACAGTGAAGGGAGAGAGAAGTGACAGTAATGATAATTATATACACGCACACAATTTTACAAAACGAGAGATTCACAAAGCAATTGCTCACCTCCCACTGACTGATGCCCAGGCAATCCCCTAGCTATCTCCCCAAAGTTTTTTAATTTTTTCACCTATTATATGGTATCGAACATCCCTTTGACCAGTTTAGGTCAGCTATCCCAGTATTGCCTTCTCCCAGCCCTTTGTTCTGCCCCCAACCTCCCCCTGGGAAGGGCAGTATGAGAAGCTGACCAGTAAATGCCCTTGGTTCTGTACAGTGTTGCTGAGCAACTAAATCATTGGTGTGTTATCAACATTGCTTTTTTCTTCTAAAGCCAAATTACAGCACCGCATCAGGCACTGCAGAGGAAATGAACTGTGTCCTACATAAAAGCAGGACAACAGGTCAGCAGCGCACCTGCTACAGATGCTCTGGTGGAACCCTACCCACAGGGAGAGGACAGCAAAGACACATTCCTAACATTCCACTTGGACAAGCACAGCTCAGCAAAGGGTAAGAATATGGCTACAAAACATTAAGAGATCTCCACTGTGGGCTGGTTCTGCTTCTTGGGATTTTAAAGGGATCTAGCAGAGCTTGTGTGTACCAGGAAGGGACCTCCACTGCAGGAATAAGGATCGGATTTATTCAATAGCTGTGCATTTGTAGCCAAAGTGCCAAAAGGCTTCCTTCCCTACAGGAGTGCCCGGTGCTGTAAGCTCTGGATGGAGAACAGCGGTGCTGAATGGAAGGGGAGGCTTATGTCTCATTTCACACTGTTCACCCAGAGAGCCAAACCTGCATCTGCATAGATTCCTTCACACGTGGGGGTACATGGATGTCTTTAATCTCGTAACGTAGGCACCGGATACCCCAGCAGTCTGAGGCTTGGTTGATGGCATCCACTATGTTGGCATTGAGGGATTCACGTTCCTGGAAGGTAAAATGAAACAGTAGAGAAAAAAGAAGAGAATATGAAGATAGAGATCAGAGGCAGACACCTCCCCTGTGGGCCAACATTAGCCAGAAAAGCCCTACTCCAGGAGTCAAAGGCAGGGCTAGATGTTCCCACTATCTCTTGAGGTCACCTTCTCCCAATGAGAGCAGCGACTAAAACCAAAATTGCTGATACAAGCATCGGCGTACAACTGGATATAAAGATCTCTCCCAGGAATTCAAACAGTTCCTCATTCCACCAAAAAAAAAAAAAAACAAAAACCAAAAAGCAGCAAGGAGGTTACAGCCCCACTTGAACATAGTTAGCAGGACACTCATCATTGGGCTTGAGCAAAATGTTGATGAGTTGAAAGAAACAGAGCTACACCATCCAGGTCAGGGCACAGGTCAAAAATAACTGAAGCAAGAAACATCCCCAAGGATCCACAAACAGGCTGAGAGAAACAGAAGCCAGAAGCTCTCTAAACAAAATGCATTTCAGTGTTAAATGTATCAGCCTGGCTGCACAGAGCATGCAGGGTTTTGAGAAGCTGTCAGATTCTGGCAGCTCCAGTATCTACCTCCCCGACTCACCCGAAAGACTCTATCAAGGGAAAGTTTCCCAAGTTCAGATCTCATGGTGGTCTGGGCCAATTGGGTCACGGCATACTCGGGATCCTCCACCCCATAGCTTGCCTGGAGAACAGAAGCAAAAGATACAAAGTCTGTGGTAGTGCTGAAAGGGACCTCAGGAGAGGCACAGTGGGTAAACCTAGCACTAGGATGAAAGATCTGCTGCAGACATGCTTGCCGAGCTCCTCCTCCCAGAAAGCAGCCACAGGGAAGGGGCACTTGGCCCACCTACCTGCATAGCACAGAGAGCTTTATAAAGGATGGAACACATGTCTCAGAGTAAGGTGAGCCAGGAGAAGCCAGTAAATTGTGCATGAGGGGCTGCCATGGTGGCCAGCATGCTGAGGCTGCACAGAGCCCACTGGGCACAGCCAGGGCTGCAGGCTGCCTCATGCCTTCGGGTTGAAGCTGAGCCTCAGCATAGCAGGGATGGTACCTTGTAGGGATCCATGACACGCAGATAGAGCACTCCATCAATCTGCAGGGTGACATTATCTGCCAGGAGAGAATGACACATTCTGTTTATCAAAGCAAATGCATGGCACCTGCTCTGAGAGAATTAGCAGAGCTGGGAAGGGTGGTCCCTTTCCTGTTTTAGCATGGCAGGCGTTGGCCCTTGGAGGCAGTGAAATTGCTTTTGATAAATTCTTTGCTATACTAGGCAGTGTTGTTAGGAATGTCAATAATCATAGATAGGAAGAACTTAGCCCATCTGACTGGTGACTGTAGCCTTTGACTACAGAACATCCATTCTCAGGGAGGGGCCTTCATCCAGAAGACACTCTCCCTGTGGAGGCCAGTCCTTAAATGAGCCCAGGGAGGGGTCTACTTCCAATGATCATGTGGAAAGCAAAGGTGAACTGCTTGCACCTGTGCTTCCTGGGCCAACCCTTCACTAGGTGCTCAATCATCAGTTCAGGTCCTGACATTAACAGTTTCCTCACAGCTGGATTAGCAGAAATACAGATCCTTGTGCAAAAAGAGCTCCTACATCCTCTACAAAGTGCCTTATTTTGACAAAAGTAATCTCAGCTCTTGAGATCAAGATGTTCCATGCTATAGTTATGCTAGCAGATAAAAGTTTAAGTGAGAAATAAACTTAACACTAGAATTTTAACAAATGTGCCCACCAACCTGACCTGAAATCTTTGTGTGACACTTACAAAAACACGGGAATATCTTCCTAGTTGAAAACAGAAAAACATATAAATTCTGAAAAACTGATCCCTTTCTGTGATGAACAGAGCAAGGCAGAAGTGGAGCAGCCCAGAAGGACTGACAGGGTTCTCCTGGTCACACTGCCATAGGTATTGGCAAGCCTGGGTCCCCAGGACAGGGCTGGGTGCAGGAGCCCGTGACATTTCTGCTCACCCCACACTGCTCCCTGCTCACCCCGCACGCAAGGGAAGGGACAGGTGACAGAAGCCCTTCTTACCTAGGGTGACAGCTGACTGCTCTGGGACATTGATGACGATTTCTTTGAGACTCTGCACATAACGTATCCGATCCAGCAGAGGGATGAGGAAATTCAAACCCTGTGACAAAGGTGGGATTGGACAGCTGAGCCCTGAAGCCAGGAGAGGGTTTTCCCACCCAGACAGCTAGAATAGAGGGATGTACAAATGCACCCCAAGCACGATGTGCTCCCATTGCTACCGATAAGTTTACTTCACACAGGGGGGAGCTTAAATTACCTAATGCCATTAACACCCCTCTACAGGAAATTAGTCTACAGGCAGTTAAAAGGATCGCGGTCGGTAAGAACAAGCACTGGCACTCGGACCATCCCCTCAATCCGCGCACAACACACGTGCTCGCTACCGCTCTAGGAACCTGCGGAATCCAGGAGGGAAGAAAAGCGGCTCCTTACAGGCTCGAGGATGCGGTGGAACTTGCCCATCCTCTCCACCACCCAGGCCTCCTGCTGCGGCACGAAGAGCACGCCGATATTGACGGGTAGCCCGGAGTTCAGCCGCTGTGGGGCCGGGGCCAGCCACGCCGGGCGCTTCAGCACCGGTGCGCGCTGCGGGAAGGGAAAGGCATGGAATGGGGGCACCGCTCCGCGCACCGCTCATCCCCCGCCGGGCTGCCGGCCTCCATCCGCCCCGCGCGGCGAAAGGACCGGGCTGCGACCCGTGGCTCCCCGCGGCTGCAGACGCCGCCCCGCTCCCCCCGGACCCCAACCCGCTGCGGGACGCCCCGAACCCCGCGGTCTCCGCACCCGCAGCAGCCCAGGCCCGGCCCGCCGCGCCGCCTGCGCCAGCATCGCGCCGCTCCCCGCCCGCCGCCCCGGAACGCTCTCCGCACCGCACCGCCCCTTCCGGGAGCGCCGCCCGTTTCCTCCTCCCCTCGGCCCCATGGTTCCGCGGTGTCACAGGTCGGAGGTCCGGGCTGCGTTTCCAAACGTTTATTAAATAGAAACCAACACAGAAGTACCGCTACTGCGCTGCGGGCGGGACCCCAGCACGGCGTGCCGCGGGGCGAACCCCCGGCCCTGGGGTGCTGCAGGGAAAGGCCAGAGGGGTGCTGGGGCGAAGGGCAGGGGCCGCTCGTCACCTGGCCGTGATGGACGGCCAGGGCCTGGGGGGGTTCTACGCGGCCCCTGAAGGGCCGCAGCCCCGCTCCGCGTCATTCCGGCCGGTGGCTGGCGCCCCGATACGCACAGTGATGTTTCAGCCACATGGAGTTGGTGCCCAATCTCGGCCAACCCTCCAGGCTCGTCCTTCACCCCTGCCCTCATCCCCATCACCCTGGCTGCCCCCTGCCAGGAATCTTATCTCCAACACCTCCGCACCCCTATGACAATAAATACTAATAAATACAAACTTTTGAACTTTCTGCTCCCAACCCAGGGCCGGGTGCAGGTTGGGAGAAGACCTCCCCCTCAGCTCCAGCCACACCTCCCAGCTTGCGAAAGTCCTGGGCACAGCCCCGGGGTGCTCCCCAGCCCCTGCCCTTCCTCATAAATCCCCTTTGGTGATGCCAGCTCTGCCCCAGGGCACAGCTGTGACATCAGTGCTGCTCAGGAGGATGGGTGCGTAGGGTTGGGGACACTTCAAGGCAGCTGCGCTTGGTCTCTCCTTTACTCAATGATCCCCAAAGCACTGGGCTGGGCACTGCTTGGTGGCCCTGAGCAAGGGAGAAGGTCAGGGCCAGGGTGAGTAGCGAGGGTTTCTTGGCATCTCCGTGAAGGATTTCAGTTCATATGGGATCCCCGAGTCGACCTCGATCGACTTGCGTGAGAAAAGCAGCCGGATGTTGTCATGAAGGTAGATCTTCCCAGACTTGGAGCTGTGGAATCTGAGAGAGGGATGAAGGAAATTTAGGTGTGCACACAAGGGCCAGGACAGCCTAACTGATCATAGGGGACACAGCTCCCTCCCCTCCTGGGCCCCTGGTCAAGGTGGCCACATTCTGGTTGCCTTTGGAGGGATAGAACCCACTGCCCCTGGGCAGAACAGCAGCTTCCACCTCCTTGCAGCCCATCTTTGCATACAGAGGCTGGTCCCTGCTCCTCCTCACAGCTGCAGGGTCAGGATGCCGTGTTCCTAAACCTCCAGGTCTATAGATTTGGAGAAGGAAACATAGGGAAAAGGGGTCTGGGAGCCCAGGGTGCTCATGAGCAGATCCCCATCCCACCCAGTACCCCTACCTCAGGTGCATCAGGTAGCAGAGGACCCTGCGGGGTGGGCCGGTGCCTGGTGGCTCGCTGCAGGACACAGTGGCCCCTTTCTCTTTCCCCACAGGCACCAGGAAGATGCGGTGGCGTAGGAAGGTCATGTGATTGGCAGGCATGTCCTGGAAGTCATACGTCACCAAGAACATCTTCACCACAGTCTTGTTGGGGTTAAATAAGGTCTGTGGGTAGAGGATGGGTGGGTAGTGGTCAGACAAGGCAGGTAAGGCTGGGGCATCTGTCTCCACATCAGTCCCAGGGGGTTTTGCATGAGGCTCAGCTCTCGCCCAGCCCATAAAATCCAGCAAGCATTGCTCAGAGACCCAGCTAACACAAGTAAGTCCTCTCCACCCACCTCTACTCTTGTGCTCCCATCCCATCCTCACTATTCATATACAGTCGCCTGCCAAGGACCCCACCAGCCTTGACGTTCCCCAAATCTCCTGTCCCTGTGTCTCACTGCCAGCACCCTGGGGGAGAGTCCCATGTTTCCTCCACTATGCTTTTTTGTGGGCATGCAAACTCTCAATAGAAACAGAGAAATTGGATGCCCCATTTTTGGAAGCGTTCAAGGCCAGGCTGGATGAAGCTCTGGGCAGCCTACTCTGGTGGGAGATGTCCCTGCCAACAGCAGTGGTTTGGAACTAGACGATCCCTTCCCATGAAGACATTCTATGACTCTGTGATAACGCAGTATATCCACTTTGAGAAGCCACAGGAGCCCACCCACCACTCACCACTTGGATGGTTCCAGCTTTAGGAACACTGTAACCCTTCTTTCCCAAGGCCTCCAAGTCAATCACTCCCTGGGGCAAAAGAAACAGCATGTGTGAGAAGGAGAAACGTATCATCCAGCTAGGACCTGGCACACTGCCGAGATCCCATTTCTTCTTTGCTTTGCAGGTTAAATGGTAGTATCCTCAGATGTATAGTTGCTTGAGTCATGCTTTCCAGAGAAGAGCAGCCCCAGAGAACATGCAGCATCTGGACACAGCCCCCATTCACCTCCCCCACAGTCCCAGCCCGTCGGTGTACCAGGAAAGGCGAGGGCGCGCTGTGCTCGGAGATGTCGAAGTAGGTGACGTCCACAGGCAGGGTGACATGCTGCGGGCAGTAGGAGCCGCTGGCACCGATCTCTGCGGTGAACCCCTCGATGCGCCCCGATGGTGCAAAGCGCCCTTTCAGGATGGACTCCTGAGAAAGGAGGAAAGCATTATGGACCTTCCAGCACTGTAAGGTAAACAATCTGTACTGCAAGCAGGTTTCTGCGGATCCTTGTGTCTCTCCAGGCTCTCTGGAGGCCTTGGCTGCACTTTCAGACAGAAGCCACACGTGGGCTTAAATCACCCTTCTGACACAGAGGACATGCTGGCTGAGCTGTCCTCTTGGTGAATATCTGCTGGCCAACATAGCCAACACGCGCTGGGCCCTTGGAACAAGCCATCCTGTCCCATGCCAACTGCTGTAGAAAGCAGCTGGCTTCCATCAGGCTCAGCTTCTCCCAGGCTGGTGCCAGCCCAGCCCAAGCTTTCAGGACCCACCTCCCTCCCCAGCAGGCCATCACGACACCATTACCTCAAAATTGCCCAGCAGAGCATGGCTGACAGTGGTGGTGGCCCAGGATGATGCAGAAGAACGGGTCCCTCTCCGGAGGCTGCTCCGAAGATGTCGCCTTGAGAGAGAGGAGAATATCAGCATGGGACTGAAGAGCAGAGACCAGGGCCACACATGTTCCTCAGAGCACAGATCCCTCCCCAGCACGAATGGGGGCACGTCTCTCTCTCCTGCCCCTTTCCTCAGCGGGGGTTGCACTCATTGTCCTAACCCTGGAAGCAGTCTCCCTCCACCTCACAGCCAGGGCTCTTGTGGGTCTTGAAAGTCAACCCAACCTGGCCACCCCACTGGGATGTAGGGTGCTGGGACCACTGTACTCGAGACCCTGCAGTGAGGCCTCGCTGCCGCGACACTCACGATTTGAGGCGCAGCCCACTCTTCAGCCTCCTCCCGACCGTAGTGCAATCTGCAGAGCTCTGGAAGGACATGAAACCAGGAACTGTATTAGGGCAGTAGCTGGGGAATGTGCACCCCAGGAGATGCTACCACCCATTGCCCTGTCCCACAGTGGTCCCAGCAGATGAGACAAGTCTCTCTGAGGCAACAGGCTAAGCAGCATAAGACATCTGGGGCTAAAGAGCTGCCAAAATCCAGAGCTGGCTACAAGGGCAGGTCCTCACCCTCCCAAACTGGGCCTGTTGAGGAAAGCAATGGTGGTGCCTGAGCCAAGGGTGCAGCACACAGCTTCCCACCCTGAAAACTAGGTCCTAAGGAATGGTAACCCATACGATAAAGCTCCCTGGCCAGTCTGGGAGAAGTCCCATCCCCTTGCAATCTGAGCAAAGTCTGGGCACAGGAACATGCTGCCCACAGCCAGGCTCCTACAGCTGCAGGGCGGGGGTCTAAAGCCACACTGCTGTCTCCTTTTAAAGGCATCCCCTTTTCAGGAGTTCTCCTTTCTGGAAGCCACAGAAAGGGCAGCACAACACAAAGGGATGATGGAACAACTGGCTGGCATGACTGAGAAGGCATGACAGGGAAGTTACTGGAGAGCCTCACTCTACAAAGGCAGTGCTGGGGCAGCCAAGCTGGGGACAGTCACCAAAAAGGGCACGTGGGCAAGGATAGAACTGTGTCCCATGCACGGTGCATCCCATTTCTGAGAAGCAACCAGCCAAGGGTGCCTCTGCTTCTGCAGAGACAAGTGATAGCCTACACACTGCCTGTCCCAGGGCCAGCCACCAGCCACTGTCCTTCCCATGCCTCTGTTGTGCCACTGGGACAATATGTAATGCCATGCCACTGTGGGCTACATGCCCAAAAAGAACAGTCCAGGACATTCTCTGCCTCCTCCTGCCCCTGCAGTGACACTCACCTTGGCTGTGGGAAGCAGGTGATTCCAGAAAGGGGCTCCCTTGGCATCTGTGCTGCGGCAGGCTGTGGGCACTGGGTGGCATGGCAGGGCTCTCTTCTTCTTCACCAGCTGGGATAGGCTCTCATCCTCGGAGCACGAGTCAGCCATAATCTCACCAGCCGGCAGCAACTTTCTTTTGGCTGGGCAGCTGCTGCTGCTGCTGTTCCCACAGGGTGTCTTTTCCTGGGAGCTCAGGTTGTTAGGCTCAGGGCTGAGTAACATCTGTGGGGCTAGAGGCTCCTTGCACCCATTAGCCACCGCCGGCCATTCCTCTGCTTCGCCAGCCCTGCAGCTGTGAGCGGGGCTGCTGCCTGGCTTCTCTCCCCTCCCACCACAGTCCAGCTGGGGTTTTTGTGCAATATTGTGCAAATCAAGGTCAGGTAGGTTGTGGTCACTCATTCTCTCCCCATTCTCCCAGCAGTCTGCAAACTGATTCCCCGGTGGGACCGGGCAACTATCTCTTGTGTGCAAAGTACTGCAAGCAATGTGCTGTGGCCAGAAGGAGGAGGTATCTTGCGGCTTGTCCTCTCTATTGGCCTTAGGACTGGGACTGCTCACACACCGGTGCTCCACCACCTGCAGCCCACTGTGGGAGAAGTGCTGGGCAGAGCCGCACAGAGAGAGCTCGTCCACCAGCAGACCATCCTCAAAGGTATCATCGTCCTCCAGGGCAGCCTGCCCCAAGCCCCCATCACGCTTGCTGTCCACCCCACCACCCCAGTGAGTTCGTTTGGGATCCCGCACCCCCTCTGGAGTTCGCTGCTCAGGGTAGCCCCTCTTGAGAGTCGGATGACTGCCTGCTCGTTGCTCCGTGCTCTCGGAGGAGCTGGAGAGATGGGAGAAGATGGAGACCTGGTAAACCTTCTGGCGCTTGATCTCTGTCTCGTTGTAGCCCATGAGGATGCCGTGGTGGGCACAGTGTTGTGAGGAAGGCTCCAAGGCTGCCTCTCCACTGGGTCGGGACAGGCTGGAGTCAGTGCTGCGCTCCGGGGGCAGGGACGTCTCTGTGTGGATGTGCCGCATGGAGCCTCACTTGGCTGGACTCCACGTGGAGTTGGAGTCAGGACAGCCCATGCAGCAGCAGGAAGGGGACAGTAAAGTGCCACAGGTGATGCTGAGAGGGCAGGAGCTGGACCTCTTGCTCAGGATGTCCAGGTGAGCCCCCCAGTATGGGGCTCTAGAAAGAGAAAGGAGTGAGGTCAGGCAAGATCATGGTCCTTGTCCAGCTTTCCAGCCCTGCTGGGAGGCAGGCAACTCTCCTCCAGGACAGAAGGAGCAATCAGCACAATGTGGCTTCTCCAGAGAACCCTGTGGCATCACTCACCTGCAGGATCAGCGCTTTCCTCCTGGCCTGGACACAGAGAGGACTCTCCAGCAGGACTGGAGGCTACTGCGGACAAGTCTGTACAAGCAAGGAGAAGAGGGTCTGCCCTCTGCTGGGAACCTAACATTCTTGTACTGCTCTGGAGTGCAGGAATAAGGTAGGTCAGACCAGTCCCAGGGGCTCAGGACTGTGACCACCCCGTCGGGCACCAGCAATCAAATCTGTGAGTCCTTGCCAAGAAAACCTGTGCCAGCCGCATGCGCCAAAGGACGCAGGCTGTCTCAGGCTGCCAGCTCCACAGTAGGGATGGGAACCTGCCTGTGTAATCCAGAGGAACCTAAACAATTATCACAGCTAGCTCTGATAGCTTGGACCAGAGACCTCAACCACATGGATGAGCAACTCAAGAGCACCAGGGGTTGCAGAGACCACCATGGACTCCTGCACCATCCATCCACCCCTGTACTATCCATATCACCCATCCTTGCATGTCTGGAGGAGTCAACCACCTTCAAGCTGCACAAGGCCTTGATTTTTATTTTCACATTTTCAGATGTGGCCATGAGCTGTCTGGATTGATAAACCCTGAAATGTCTGCAAGAGACAGAGAGATGAGAAGTCTGCATAAAAATCAGTGACGTCCCAAGGAGCTCCATCACCTAACAGCCTACAAACAGCCCACATCTGGCAGCTCTGCCCTTTGCCTGTCTCCACAGCTGCCTCTGTTCCTCTGGAGCAAAGGCTTAGGGGCAGACATGCAAGAGAAGTAATTCTTCAAGCAGGTGAAGGCCATTTGGAGACAAGACCACGAGTGGTATTTTGACTTCTACTATGATATTGAAGGAGAGGTGCCAGGCCAAGGTGGTTGAGCCCAGGAAATTTCTTTTAAGAGAAACAATGAAAGCATGCACCAGTACATGCTGGGGGACAACCACCTGGAAAACAGCTTTACAGAAAGTGCCCTCAGATATCCTTGTGGACACCAAGCTGACTATGAGCCAGTGGTGCACCCTTGCCACAGAGAAGGCTAATGGCATACCCGGGCTGTGACTCTTTCCCTCTGCCCAGCACTGGTGAGGCTGCTCCTGAAATGATCAGGAAATGGCCACAAAGATCATTAAGAGAGTAGGGCACCTCTCCTATGAAGAAAGGCTGAGACCTGTAACTATTCAGCCTGGAGAGAAGGTTCAGAGGGGATCTCATCAATACCTATAAGAACTTGAAGGGATGGTGGGAAGAGGACGGTGCTCTTTCCACTGGCATCCAGTGGCAGGACAAGAGGCAGTTGATACAAACTGAAGTACATCAGGCTCTGTCTGAACACCATGAGGTTTTTTGTTATTGTGAAGGTGAGGCTGTAGATCTCTGCAGATCTATAAAAGCTGGGCAGTCCTGGGCAACATGCTCTGTGTGTCTCTGCTTGAACTGGGGTTGGGCCAGATGGACACAGACCTCACACTCCACGATGGCCCCCACTTCAGCCTGTCTTGTGGCCCCCACACTCACCTCTCTGCAGCAGAATCCCACTCCACTCCGGATCAATCTCCCCGTCCCACAGTGGGCGGTCGTTGGCACAACTAGCTGAAGACACTTGCCAGCCAGGCACCCCCCAGAAGCGGCGTGGCTGCCGTGGAATGGCTCCCACCATCACGGTGTGCCTCCGAACCTCTGCAACGTCCTCTCCAGCTCTTTAGTCTTCACAGCAGCTCTGAGGGGAAAGAAAAAAAGGGGAGATGCAGGGCTAGCATGGTAGATACTCACCAGGAGGAGAAGGGCTTGCCTGAAGGGTCACACAAGCAGAAATGCCAGTCTTGAGGTCCAGCCTCCCCCCAATGTCAAATAAATCTAGAGATCATTTCAGGCAGTACTTTCACCTTCTTTCCCCTTTAAATAACAAATACTTTAAACCAAGCTGTGAACTCTTATACTTTGCTTGTGCTTTAATGTCTTTTGCTTGCTTTCCTGTATGAAACCCTGTGTATATGAAGAGATCCCTACTTCAGTGAGGTTAAACAAGGCTAAGTGCAAGCTGTTGCACATGGATCAGCACAATCCCACATATGCGCATAGAATGGAAGAAGAACTCCCTGAGAGCAGCCTCGCAGAGAAGGACTTTGGAATTCTGGTGGAAAAGTTGTACATCGGGCAGCAGTGCATGTTTGCAGCCCAGAAGGCCAACAATATCCTAGGCTGCATTAACAGAGGGGTGGCAGCAGGGAGAGGGAGGGGACTGTCCCCTTCTGCTCTGCCCACAAGAGGCCCCATCTGCAGTACAGCATCCAGGTCTGGGGCCCTCAGCACAGGAGGGAGCTGTTGGAACAGGTCCAGAGTAGAGCATGGGAATAATCAGTCTACTGCAACATCTCTGCTATGAAGAAAGGTTTTGGGAGCTGGGTTTGCCCAGCCTGCAGAAGAGAAGGTTCTGCAGAGATCTCCTTGTAGTCTTTCAGTACGTAAACGGAGCTTACGACCAGAAAGGAGACCAATTTTTACACAGACTGATAGTGATAGGGTAATGGGGAGTGGTTTTAATTTAAAAGAGAGGAGATTTATATTAGATGCTATAAAACGGTGAGGCACTGTCTCAAGAGCAGCTGTGGGTGCCCCATCCCTGAAGGCACTCCAGGCCGGGTTGGATGAAGCCCTGGGCAGCCTCCCAGTGGGTAGGAGGCAACCAGCCCATGGCAGGGACTGGGGCTGAGTGGGCTTTAAGGTTCCTTCCAACGCAAGCCATTCTCTGATTCTACAGTGATTCTATGATTCATTTTCGTGATCATTTCATAGCTTGTTTTCCAAGACACTACAGATCACCAGAAACCTCTGGGCCTTCAGCTAGTTGCTGGTCTCATGTCCATCCACACTTTCACCCACCATGCAGGACATTTTCTGGCCATATAAAGAAAAGTATTTACAATTGCTTTCCTCCAGTAAGAGATGCCTGGCAAGAAAGGGAGAAACAGCAGCCTGGCTGCCCTGAGACTGGAGGTTGGTTCCCCACCAGTGTTCTCCAGAGCATAGACAGCAAACTCTTCACACAGCACTCACCTGCTCAGAGGCGCCCTTTATGTACGAAGATTTGCAGATAAGCGCAGCTCCCTTGTGGTTGTAAACCACCCGCACTGCAGCTTTGATGCCTGGAAGAGGGCAAGGAGGAGAATCAATCTGAGCAGTAGCTCATGGTCAACACTTTCACAGCAGGCAGGAAACCTTGGGCAGTTCCACCCTCAGCTCCTCTGCCACAGGACTTCTTGGAAGCTTTGCAGTTCCAGGGATCTCTGGGTGAAGGAGAAGGCACTGCCTATTGCTGGGGACTGTGTGCCTCTCTCCCCAACACAGCTTCAGCTGGAGGCTGTCTGGAGGGAAGCTGCTACTGTCCTATTGGATATCCTGACCACAAGCACTGTCCCAGAGCCTGGAAACAGCAGGGCCAAGCAGATGAACAAAATCCCAGCAGGGATGCTCAGAGGCACCAAATACACAAGTGCACCCCTTTCTAACATCCTGGACCATCAGATCCTATGTTAGTGCAAGGAGCACATTGCCTGACTCAGTCTGCCTCAGAAAACATTCTGTTCCCTCATTACATTTCTGGTAAAATTTGCAATTTGTCCCAGTTCTCAAGAGCAGGCCAGCCCAAAAGCCACCTCCAACAGAGCCAGGGGAGGGGCACCCCCAGTGAGCAGCCAGAACTGAGATGCAACATGTCAGCTCCCACGGAGCACTCACAACACAGCGAATCAGCACTGCAGCATAACAACCTCCTGGTCTAAAGCCTCAACAAAAGCTCTTTGTGAAGCTCAGCCCCTCCTGGCATTCTGCAGGAGGGAAGACAGGTGGATGTCTGCAGCCATGGAAGAATACCGTGCTGCTGACACACCGTGCTCTGCTCGTCTAGAACAGGGAAAGCTCCAACATCAGGTAGCTGCTTCCCTTTTCCACCTCCAGGGCACATCTGCACCATGACTTCCATGGCATGGTCAGCCACTGGGAAGCAAAATCAGCAGAAGTCGGCAACAGTCAGCACGGGGCGGTGAGCGGAAGCCACATTCTTCCTTTACATGTCCATGCAGGATAATGTGCAGGTGCAGCCTTTGCTCTTTCCTTCTCTGTCCCACACCCTCCTATAGTCACAGCCCTTCCCAAATCCTTATGTAGGCAGGCTGAGCCCTTTGCTCCCCAGCAGCAGCTGCCTCACAGGAAAGTCTGACATCACAAACTCATCCCAGATGAGGTCTCTATGCCAGTCCCCAAGGGATGCCAGCACTGGGCAGTAGTGCATGCACCTCGCACAAGGGACTGCACCTCATCCTGTCAACCCAGGTGCCATTGTCCAAAGAATCATGTGTGGAAATATCAGGATTCCACAACCCACCTCAGAAATTCCAAACACAGAGACTCCAAACTCCTGCAGCCACAACAGGGATGGGGAGACATCACCAGGGCGTCTCATCTTTCTCCTCTCCCAGAGCCAAGCAATTCCATAGCCCCACTTCTGGAGGCCTGGATGGGACAACACCAGGTCTGAGTCCTCACTGCCTCACTGAACAGTATGGTGCCAACTCCTGGATGCAGCACATGAGACTCCCTATGTCCAAGCCAGAGGTCTGGTCCTCCCACACCCAAGCAGCTGTGTTTTTGCTGATGTTACACCCCACACTGGTTCTATGAAATAGGACTGACTAAGCTTTGCCTGCAGGGGGAAGCTTGGCAAGAACTTCTCCTGTTCACACTGAGCTCCCAGGCCAGTTGGAGGAGATGCCCCACCTGCCCCAGTCCAGCACACAGAGAAACAGGATGGCTGCTGCCAGTGCACAGGCAGAGCTCTGTATCAACCACATATTGAAGGAGGAGAAATTCCCCTGCAGTGCCACCAGGGTCACACTCCAGCTGTGGTTTTGCAGGGCTCTCCCAGCAGCTGGATCCAGAGCTTTCCTCTCTTCTTCTAGTCTGGCTAATCCTGGGGAAGGACACAAGACTTTGCCAGCTGTGAGACACATGGTGCTAAAGAACCTGCAGGGAAGGGGGCACATTCCAGGCACTGGGACAGAGACCCTGTGTTCCCGGGGGACACAAAGCCAGCAGACCATGACACAGGATGACAAAGCCAGGTCTGGGGGTCAGGGACATGGCTTACCTGCTGCTTTCATTCCTATTAACACATCCAGGGGGAACACGTGATAAACAAACTGTGGCCTCAATCTGCTGGCAACAGAACAGGATGGCGGGAGAGGAAGGGTCCCCGGCTGGGCGATGCAGCAGCTGTACCGCATGCTGGGATGCAGCCTGCAAAAGGATCTGTTGCTGTTTTAACTGTTCCGCACCACACACATTGTGGGCCAGAAAGGAAGTGAGGAGAGTGGGAGTAGGTCTGCCAGAGTGGGGAGAGAAAATCTGCCAAGGAGCAGCCCTGGGACAGAGGAAGTTCACCAAACAGAAATCACAGGGCTTTGCAGAGGGCAGGTGGCCAGGTCTGAGCATCACTGCCTGAGACAGAGCACCATGACTGTGAGCTGGTGGGGATGAGAGGGCTCCTTGCACCTTTCAGACAACAAAAAAACAGAAAAGCAACGTCAAATTGGCTTTTATCCTGCTTCCTCTTCTGGGCAGTGCTAAGGAAACCTTTGCAGCATCACTGGGAGTGAAATAGAATCCAAGCAATACAGGAGATGGGTTGCTGTTACAGGCAAGCACAGAATCATCTTCAGTACCGAACACAAGGCAAGAGAAAAGGCAGTGGAAAACTGCTGGAAAGTGACTGCCTGGAGGCCATAGCTCTGTTGGTCCCATCTGAACCCAGAAAAAGGAAGGAAACCTAACCACGGAAAGTGTAAAGCCACAAAGCTCCCTGGCGCAGGCTGAGAGCAGGGCTTGAGAAGCAGAAAGTTTCCCTGTAGGACAGCAGCACAGCAACAACACAGGCATCAGAGAATGGCTTCTCCATGACCCCTGTGAGATTGGGTATGCCACCATCAGGAGAGATACAGATAGGCGACACTGGGGACACTTCCAGCACCATCCATGGGAGAAGTGGTAATGGGAGAGAAGGCAGTGAGAGCAATGTGATGGAGCAAACAGCACCTGAAGGGCTGAGTGGGGTGGAGGTGGCTATAGCACTCCCCTGGGGTTCAGACTGGGGAAGAAACTCACAAAATGGGAAGGAGGGAGAGGGGAGGAGTGAGGATGCAAAGGGAAGGAGTATCCTACTACAAGGGCAAGCCCTGCTCTCGGGGCTCTGAGGGAGGCCTGATGCCATCCCAGATTTATACAGCTGCAGAGCCTTGCTTGGTGCTGGCCCCTGTGCAGATAACAAAAAGGAAGCTTAGGGGCTGGGCAAGGATGGAGCAAGAGGCAGCACCCACATTAAGCTCCTGAAAACCACTGGGAACGAACCCTGTTCCTCCCTCTGCCACCATCTCAGCAGATTCCAGAAGGGTCAGAGACCCCTACGTGCTCGGATACTCCCAGTCCCCACCATGGACTGGGGTCTGCCCCAGGGTGCCTTCTCAACCCCAGCTCCACACACAGGTGCTATAGAAGGCTATGAAGACACTGAGCCTTTGCACCCAGCCAAGCCAGGAAAGCATAATGAGAGCTCTCCCAAGAAGCCTGGAGGCTTCATCCCCGGTGCCTGGTTTGCCTCAGACACCTTGCCTTGGCATTTCACATACCAGCAGCAACACTGACAATAGCCTGCAGTGGGAAGGGGGGCTGGCAGACTCTGCAGGCAGATCCTATATGCAACGGCCACCTGTGTACGGCTTTCCCCCACGTCCAAACCCCCCTGCCAGCCTCCCCTCCATGCACAGCAGCCCCTCTCCCCCAGGATAGCACAGTCAAAGAATGAAAAGCAGCTTAAAAATCCAACAGGAACATCGAGCTGCTCTCCAAAACCGACAGCATCCCCTGCCCACCCAGCCCAGCCAGGCTCAAACCTCTGCGATGCAGCCTACAGCGATCAACCCGGAGCCCACAGAACCTGCAGCACACAGAGCGGGGAAATCCCATGCAGCAGCCGCTGGCAGGAGGACAGCCCAGGTTGAGGACAGACCTTTGTCTCTGCCTGCCTGTCTCGATCGCTGCTGGAGGAGAAAGAGAGGGGGGGGGGGGGACAGCGAGCAAAGATAACACCCCTAGGAGGGATGTCACAGTCACGTTAATCACTTGGAATTCCAGTCAACACAGAGCCGGGCGCTGCAAATATGGGCAGCAAATGGAGATGCTCAAAGCTCTGAAATAATTGGATCCTTTCACAGGAGCCGAGCCCAGAAACCAGCGCAGGAATTCAGTCCCCGATGGAAGTCGTGCGACCGAATAGGCGGAGAGGCAGGCACGGCACACGCAACGCTCAGCCGCCGCCGGCTCCGCACCCCCCGCTCCGCTCCGCTCCGCTCAGGTGTCTGCCCGGCAGCAGCGACGGCACCGGAGGGCCGCGACGGAGAGCCCCGCGCGGAGCCCGGCCGGGGCCGTCCCCTCCCCAGCCAACTTACTCCACTTGTGGCAAGGTGCAGAACCGCTGCCAACGTGAGAACGGGTTTAGCGGAGGAAAGCAGAGGCCTCGGAGCCCTGCCTGGCTAGGAGAGAAGCCCATGCAGAGGAGACCCCCGGAGCTGCCCACCGGCCCCTGCGGGGCGATGCGCGGCGCGGAGGGCTCGCGGGCCCGCGTCGCCTTCCCGGTGAGACGCGCGCACGGCACATGCAGGCTCCTGCTCAGCGCCTCAACGGCGATGAAAAGGCACGGAGGCTTCTGCCAGAAAACAAAGAGGCAGCGGCAGAGCTGGGGGTGGGGAAAACTCTCCGCTGCCCGAGAGGATCCCTGCGGAGGCAGCAGGATGCTGCCGAGCCGCACCGCAGCTACTCACCCCCGCCAGCCCGCGGTGGCACCCGCTCGCCCGGCGAAGGGAGAACGGAGGGTGGGACGGCCGCGGTCCCCTCCCCGAGGACGCGCGGGGTGGGAAGTGCCGCAGGACGCGAGCCAGGCCCAGGACAACAGCTGGCCACCAGGGGAAAATTCCTCCGGGCCGGCTTCTCCTCCCCGAACGCCGCTGTGCCCTTCCGCCTCGGGGTGACCACCGCGTGCTCCCGAGGGGAACGTGCACCCATTGCCAAGCACGAGTTTCACCGTGAGCGCAGCGCCATGGTCTGGGGGACGCTGTGCTGGCTCGGCGGTGATGGTCACCCCGGAGTGACAAAGGAAGCGCCCGCAGTGGAAGCGTGTCCCTCATCACCCTGCACGGGGACACGAGGGCAGGCTCCCAACCTGTCTCTCTACGGTGGCAGCCCGGCGAGCAGGGACCTCAGCGGCCGTGGGACCACGCAGAGCAGCGGCTCCATCCCTGATCTATGTGCCAACTGGAGAATTTCCACTATTTGTCATAGTCACCCACTCACTGGATTGCTGCAAGAAGCCAAATCAGTGCTGGTGGAGGGATAGGACCACGTCTGCTCTAACCCCACACGTGGGCCACAAGCAGGACAGCTAAATGCTGTGACATGCCCAATAGGTCACTGTCCAAGCAGGACTGGACCATTGCCATGCCTAAGTGATGCAGAGACATTAGGATTAACAGCCTGAGTCTCCGATGTACCACAGGGCAGAACAACACCCTAGGGTTACTCCTGCATCAGAAGCCCTGAAGAACCATATCCCAACCTGTTTAATGTGGCCCCAAAGGAAAGGCAAATTAGTTACTGTCAGCTCCTGGCCCATCCTCTCCATTACACGGGAACACGACCTGACCTCACTGCTCTGAGAGCCCTCCAACCGCCCTCAATGCCTGACTCTGCAGGGCAGCTCAGCTCTGCACCTGCTACAGCACACTGCCTATCGCTCCCATCCCAGCCCCATCCTCCACAAACATCAGTGTTTATGGCACTCCTGTGTACATCCCCCATGCCTCCAGCTCTCTGCCTGTGCTCTGTTGCCACAAACAACCCTAAAACTTCCCTTGTCGCCTCCATAATGATCCTCCCTGCACACACACCCCATAGGTCCAGACAGCACCCATTTTGGCAGAGCTACAGCAGTGTCACCTTTCCCTACCTTTTTGCCAAGTTACTGCAGAATGTCCTGCATTACCTGGAGTGAGTCTGAACACAGCCATCAAAGCTACAGATGGAAGAGGAAGCAGGCAGAGTGTCTATGGTGAGGAGGGCAGCAAAGATTGTGCAGGCAGTGCTGACCCTGTGGGAACCGTCCCTTCTCACCGCAACCCCTCTTGCGATACACTTCCCTTTACCGTAAGTGCCTCCAAGGGAGGAGCCCGGGGCACTCAGCCCGGCGTTATGAAGCTGCAGCCTGCAGATAAGATGGCAGCAGCTGCAGGGACATTCAGCATCAATTCTTCTCCCCATGCGAGACATCCACATGGCATGGGAGGAAGAGATACCACATGGGCCCCCACCCAGCTCACCCCTTTCCAGCTGCGATTTAGGAAGCACCAAGGCTACAAAGGCCAGAGCAGTGCCTGGGCAAGAATCCAGGATGAGCAGTGGACATGTTTGGCTGTAAAGAGCTGCATGCATCCAGGAGGGCTACTGTGAGGAAGGAATATTTCAACCACAAATTCAATGTCCTGTGCCCATCAGTGAAAGGCAAAATCTCTCCTTCTAGTGGGAATTGAAGGCAAGAGAGCTGCTGGCATTTAGGAAAAGGTGTCACAGCTATCACCTTAACGCTTCTGTTGCTGCCCAACCAAACATACAAGAAAAATCATAGAATCGTGTGACTAAGAAGGGACCCTTAGAGGTCACCTGGTCCAACTCCCCTGCAGTGAACAGGGATACTACAGCTCTATCAGGTGCTCACAGTCCCCTCCATCCTGACCTTGGGTGCCTCCAGGGATGGGGCATTCACCACCTCACTGGGCAGCCTGTACCAGTGCCTCACCACCGATTGTAAAAAACTTCTTCCTTACATCCAATATAAATCTCTCCTCTTCTCATCTGAAGCCATTCCTCCTTGTCCTACCGCCACAGATACTGATGGTCCATCCCTGTCTTTCTTACAGCCCCCTGTAGATACAGACAGGCTGCTCTCAGGTCTCCCGGTGGAGTGGACGCAGTGCTCCAGGTGAGGTGTCACAGTGCAGAGCAGAGGGGCAGGATCCTCTCCCTCTCCCTGCTGGCCGCGCTGCTTTGGATGCAGCCCAGGATCCGGCCGGCTGTCTGGGCTGCAGGGCACACTGCTGGCTCACGCCCAGCTGCCGTCCACCAGCACCCCCAGGTCCTTTCCGGCAGGGCTGTGCTCTATCCCCACATCCCCGGCTCGTACTGGCAGTGGGGGTTGCCACGACCCGGGTGCGACACCTCGCACTCGGATTTGTTGAACCTCAGGAGGTTCACCTGGGCGCACTGCTCAGCCTGTCCAGGTCTCTCTGGATGGCATCCCGTCCCTCGGCCGTGTCGACCGCACCACACAGCTGGGTGTCATCCGCAAACCGCTCAGGGTGTACTCCATCCCACCGCCCGTGTCACTGATGATGGCATTAAAGAGCGTCAGTCCCAGAACTGAACCCTGAGGGACAGCACTTGTCACTGATCTCCATCCAGACAGTGAGCCATTGACCACCACTCTCTGTGTGTAATCTTGCAACCAATTCCTCATCCAAGTACACAAGTTCCTTTGAAGCACAGCATGGGGATACGAGGGCATTGGGATGGAAGTGCTGGATGGAGTTGTCAGCATTGAGAACACCAGGGCCCAGACAGTGCTTCAGGTCATGGAGAACCTCCTCTAGAGTTATCTGGCAGGCGTAACCTGCAGGGATGGCACAGCACCACTCGCCAGTGTACGAGTATCCTATGATCAGTATCCTGCATCTTCACAGGATGACAGCAAATAGCATGTGTTTGAGACAGCTGCACCTACAGACAATGCTCCTGACCCAGACACAAGCACCTGTGTCTGTCTCTGTACAACATTATGGATCCCTATACAAACTCCGCTCACTGCTGCTGCA
The DNA here is from genome assembly GCA_037305975.1 of Chrysolophus pictus. NCBI lineage: Eukaryota > Metazoa > Chordata > Aves > Galliformes > Phasianidae > Chrysolophus > Chrysolophus pictus. Next base: position 71,119,111 of record CM074614.1, on the reverse strand, counting down.
GTCTGGTTTGCTGTGCTGCTCCAGCTCACAGATCTCAGTGCTCAAGTATGGTATGAGAGATATCCAAGTAACACAATGGGGCCCAGAGCAGTGTTGAGCAGCAATGTGGAGAGGAAGCCAGGGGAAGGCAGTGCACAGCACTCACATCAAAATGCAGTCCAGCATCAAGAAGCCCAAGGGAATGGCTGAGATGAACAACTTGAAGAAGGGAGCTGGAGACAAACAGAGGCTCATGGGAACATCCTAGACCTTGAAAACCCACATAAAAGTGTCTGGGAAGCCTGAATGCTGGGGGCATCCTTTGCCAGATGAGGAGGCACATGACACTACTGCCGAAGGTCAGCTCTGCTCAGGCTATGTACAGCCTCTTTGCTCTGTTTTGTTACACTTGCAGACGGGACTGGGCAAGCGCTAAAAACCCTTTTGGCACTTGCACATGGGACACAGGCTTCTGAAGCATCAGACACCAGGGTCAAAGTTAGGAGACTCAATAAATCACAGAGCAAAGCTGTTTCTGAAGACAAGGCTGATGAAGCTGCCAGCAGCCAGCCTCGCAGAAGGACAGGATCAGGAAAAGAGCAGCCATGAGAATAAAAGGCTGGCAAAGAAACAGAAAATACTGGGAGCAAGTAATTCTTTCCAGACAGTCCTTTAGGCTCATCTCAGCCTCCATCTGCTCCCTATCTGCACAGGATGGTCAGGCAATTGAAGCCTTTAAAAAGTGCCTGGTGCCTTCCCCTCTGATTGCCACTGCCTCCAAGACTGGGACAGGTAACCCCAGAGCCCTTCCAGCCCTACTACTAGGGGCTGGCATCTTCTCCAGACCCCAAGAGCATGAGCACCCTCCTGCAGATCGCACTCCATACTCCCAGCAGAAAAGTGTGGGTGGTTTATTGCCCTGTGCTTTACCACTTCGGTGTTGGAGATGGGCTTCTTATGCTTGAGCAGGAAGAGAATGGTATGGTCCTCTGGGAAGAAGGATGCTTCAGCTAAGGAACATGGAGACAAAGCAAAGAGCAGGGTGATGCTGCAGCAACTCTGAAGGTCATGAGAAGGACAAAAAAGAAAACGAAAAACGTGAGCTGTGACAATTTCAAATGCAATGAGGAAATTTTTTCCTAACATCTAATTGGAATTTCTCTTGATGCATCTTGTGCCGTTGCCTCTTATTCTGTTCCAGGGCACTTCCCAGGGCAGTCTGTCTGCAGCTTCTCTCCAAAGCCACTGGCACCCCCCATCCCTCTCCCAGCCTAAACAGGCCTACTGCTCTCAGGTTCTGCTCCTCTGTTGGCCTCCAGCCTCATAATCTCCATGGCCTCACTATCACTTCCAGGTGTCTCTAAAGGATGCTGCAGCCCACTGATTTCCACCCCTCCCAGCCAAAGATACAGCCAGGCAGGACAGGAGGTACCTGCAGCCAGCCCCATGCAGCAAGCCCCTACAGACCCCAGGGACACTGAAACAAGAGACTGACCCCAGTGCTAAAATCAGTGAGGACGGATGTTTTCAAGTATTTGACCCATAGCTCCTGTTGTCAGAGACACCAAGCACCCCCACCTTAGTGCCTGCTGCAAAATACCTAGCTCATCCCAAGATGGAAATCCCAAATGCACAGTCTAGAAAGTTTGGCCCTACTCTCCTCCCTCACTCAACCTTATCTTTTTTGTGTGTGTGTGTGTGCCTGCAGGGATAATTCCTTTTTTCCTCTCAATGCTAAGAAAGCAGTAAGGTTGGGATGGAAAGCTCTGGGCAGGATCCAGACAGGACCTGCTTGTCTGTGTGGCACACGGTAAAGCCCCTGGCCCATCTCCACCATTCCACTGCCTGAACTCTGGGTGCTGCCCTCAGCAACAGAGCAACAGAGGATTCCCCTGCTCTCAGGAAGATCCTGCATCAGGTCTTGGGGCTCTCTGACAGCCCAGTCCTGCCACAGCACCTGCCCTGTGCTTCCTGCTGACTCACTGCCCTCTGACTCACCCTCTCCTCCTGCCTGACTCACCCATTTTATCCATGGTGCCTGCAGCCCATCTGTGGGCGGCAGGGCAATACCACAAGCTCAGTGAGGAAGCAGCAGAGCAGCAAGCTGGTGCAAAGTACCCCTTCTCTGCCCCTTGGCAACAGCAGTGACACCCTGTCAAAGTTGCAGGGCAGCCCAGAGTGGGAGTGGTGCCACGCACTGAGATAAGGAGCAAGGCTGGATGGATTTCCTCTGGGCTCTGAGGCTCCCTTCCAAGCAAATCCAGTAGCTTTATCAGCCCTCCGGCAGCTGGACCCACCTCTGGTTGCAGGACTGTGACCCAGTGCTGCATGGCACGGACATGCCCCTGGATACAGCCCAACACACATTCCCATGCTGCGTTCCTTCACAATTCAGGCATGAACTTGTTGAGAGCTAGGGTTTTCTTGTAGCATAGCTATGGTCACTCAGCATCAACCTGCACTGCAGTCCTTGCAGCATGCACAGGTTTGGTCAGTTCCCCAATCCAAACAGTGGAAGCCATGTACATGATGCATAGCTTCATGTACACCTATCCTCTGTGAGACCATTTCCCAAGCTGGGCAATTCCTTCAACAGCAGAAGCTCAAACAGGCTTTGCTCCACATCCTTTCCCCCCACCATCCCTCAGCACCATCCCTTTCCAAGGGCTCCTCAGCTAATCTCTCCTCCAGAGGTGACAGAAGGCAGATCACCTATCACTGCTGCTCGCTGTGCTGGAACACCAGTCTCAGTAAGCAGCTCCGTGGAGCACAGCACATCCATCTGCATCAAGGAGCACATGCCTAGGCTGCTCCTCTTGCTGCAGCAGGACAGGCTTTGCTGGTGCTGCAATAGTGGTTGAATATCACATATCCAGAGGGGTCACACAGACCCAAACATGTTGGGGGCCCTTCCATCTGGGAATTAGGACCAGACTAAGCCATTTCCCTTCCCTGGAGGCATTCGAGGCCAGGCTGGATGGGGCTGTGAGCAACCTGGTCTAGCAGGAGGTGTCCCTGCCTATAGCAGGGGGTTGGAACTATGTGATCTTAAAGGTCCCTTCCAACCCAAACCATTCAGTGACCCATTCTTTCATTCTCTGGCCAGAGAAGGACAATACACTGGGTTGGAAAGTCACATATTTAACAAGGACAAAGAACATTTTTCTGCCAAAGTGCAGGGATTTACATCAGATCTCTTGGTTCTCCTACATGTAGGGCCCAGCACCTCTCCACGCCTCACCATGTACTCACAGAGCCTTTCTGCCTTCTCAGGACAAACAAAATCAAGATGTGAGCCACACAGGGTAATGTGCAGCTTCCCCTGCACACATCCATCAGGATGCTTCATCCCCACGGTCCTTCAGGTCCTTCAAGGGCAGCAGGGTCGCAGATCTGCAGGGTTCATTGCATGCCATCACCACCACAGTCACAGCGTCACCAATGTGACAGTGCTGGGCAAGCACCTGAACAAAACTGCAGCCACAAGCAGGATAGGCCCAGCTGATTTAAACGCACGCACTTACATCAGCCTCTGAAAAGATGGGTTTCTCAACAAGCCCTGAGCAGCCAGGAGAGCAGAGAGAACCTTTGCCCTTGGGCACCTGGGAAGCTGCTCTCACCCTGACACCCTTCCCATACTAAGCAATCTCCTGCAACTGCCTCATGCCCTGCTTCTGCAGCCTACGTGACTGAAGACCAGCAGAGCAGACCTCCAAGGCACAGTCACAGGACTTTGCTGCCTTGTAACAGCACATTTCAGGGCAGCAAGGTGGGAACCGTCAGCAGAGATATTTATTCACTCGACTTTAAGTCAGCAACATGCTTCTGCCAAACAAAATGCCAAAGGGCAGTGTGAGAAGTGAGGATTTGGGGCAACTACAGAAGGAGTTCAGGTTTTTTGAATGCTGATGCTAAGCAGCTTTGCTGAGCAGCAATAAATACACAAAGTTGGTGCACACAGCTTGTTAGTCTGACATCCACTGAGGTGACCCCACGGAGCTGCCAGAGAAGACAGAGCCTGTGACAGAGCCTGTTCCCCTCCCAGCATTGCCTCTCTGCTAGTGCTAGGGAAATGAAATAGCTGGAGCTGACACCAGCACTCATGGAGCATTCCCTGGGACCACTTTTCATCTCCTAGACAGGGCACAATGAAGCATCAGCCCTTTGTTCCAAAAAATCAAATCCAAGGTCATCCAATCCAGTGTAAGGATCAGATGTAGAATTTCTTTAAAAAAAAGCTTAGATCAGGGAGCATACCCATGGTGAGGAATGGAGCTGAATGGCTGAGTGCCTGCTAACCAAACCTGTAAAACGTAAGGACTGAGCTTCCTCTTCTGGTCAGTAACACAAATCTGAGTTTACTATAATTGGAAAGCCCACCGTGTGGCTTGCAGCTGGCGCTCACCCTTCCTGCAAGCAGCAAATCCCTACTGTCTTGGCAGCACAGATCAAATCTCCCTCTGCAAAGGGATGCTTTTGTTGATTCAGCACATCCTGCAGCTCTGCACACATCCTGGGTGGGCTGGCTCACACCAGTCAAGCCTCAGGATGGAAATGAGCTGTGTCCTCCTTCTACCTCGCCGCAGGAAGAGAAATGGAGGATTCTGCCACCCCTTCCCTAATTTCTTTTGCTAACCCTTCTGTTGCGGTGCCTCATGGGGTATCCAGTGCAAACAATGCAGTCTCACCACTTCCCCTGGGATCAAAAGCCATTCCCCTTCCAGCAGGTTCTTTTTTCCTTTTTCCAACCAACTTCACACCAGGATCCTTCCAATTTAACCAGCTCCCTTCCTTCAGAGGGAAGAGCCTGCTACTTTTGCTCTGATCAGTTCCATGCTCTCACCCTAACCAGGTGTATCTAGAAGCCCCACATACTTCTCCCTGGCCAGCAAAGCACATCGCCAGCACAGGAGGATACTCCACACATCCATTAACAACCTTGAGAGCAGAGACAGGAATGGCACAGCCTGGCCTCTTTCACACCAAGGAATGAAATATGGGGAAAATAACAAAAAGGAGTCACTGCAAAATGCATGGAGAGAAGGTCAGAACTGAGCATCTGACCCAGGCCTCCTGGCTCCCAGCCTTGCATTCTGCACTCATTTGTTTCAGCACACAGCTGAGCTTCCACTCTGGCTCTAAAGCTTCCCATGCACTCACTCTCACTGAATTCCACCATCTCTTCTCTTTCTGCTCCACTTCCAAGAGTGCTGCTGCCTCCCAGCAAAGGGGTCTCGCCACCTTTCTATTTTGGCACACTGGGAGAAGCTCAATCCATTCCCTCTATTCTTATCCCAACCTTAAAAGACTTCTTCCTGCCACAAACCCTACCTCACCACCATGGTTTAAACCTTGGGACACTGCCTCAAACTCTAAGTGCTGCACAGAAGCAAGGCCAGTTACAATATCCATGTCAGATTCCACAACAGAAGAGTGCTGACAATCTGCTGGTGGCTTGCAGTAAGGGAGAAAAAAAAAAAAGAAAAAAAGCCATCTTCAATCATCCTCATCTTCCATGGAAACTACTGCCAAGTAATGCAAGTGAGAACTCTGCAGAGAAATGGAGATGAGTTCAAAACCCTTTACGGTGCTTGCCCTCTGGATTATTACAAAATGTGCTCTAAGCAATCAGATTCAGACATGCAAGGAACAGGGGTGAGGAAGGAAGCAGGGTGGACTATCCCCTTGTTTCCCCTGCAGGGACCTCTCTGTTCCTGCCTCCAGGTACAAAGCAAAGACAGCAAGGGGTGTCACAGAACTACTGCTAAGCACTCCTGACCCCTGCCTGTGCAGATAAGCTCAGACCTGCGCTGGAGTAGTAGCCCATACTGGAAAAAGGCATGGTCATGGGATTGCCAGTGAGTGTGCAGAGGGGATGGGAGAGGTAGACACTTTCCCCTAGCCAAGCAGGATCCCTGCCACGAGAGAAGGCAGTGTGGGACAGGGCTGCTTTGCAGCACCCAAAAGTGCCAATTCTGCAAAACACAGGGCAGGCTTGCGCTACTGCACCCCAAAACACCACCTCTGCAGACAGGATGGGGCAGGGCCACCTTGCAGCACCCCATAGTGTCATTTCCTACCAGCTGCTGCAACCTCCCCTCCTTCCTTACTGGTCGGGTTCTGCTCCTCCCTGCTGCCCCACGTCATGGGGAAACTGAGGCATGGTGTGCTGTCCCTGCCCCGGGGAAGGGAGCAGGCAGGCAGCACCCAGCGCCAGCAAGTGGGGTGAGGACAGCGTGAAACCCCACCCGTGGGCAGTCCAGGGTGAGAGTCTCTCTGCTACACGGCAAGCATGGTGCATTCCTACAGGGATGGGCATTGGGATGGGGAGGGAGATGTAGGGTGGACATCAGCCCGACGACAGCACGCTTCTGCAGGAGGGGGCAATGAAAGTGACACCTGATGGGTGTCACTGCACCACCATCAATGGGCAGAGCAGTTGCTTTCTGCCAAACAAAAAGCAAGAAGAAAGTCATTTGGCATAACCTGGCATGAGGGGATCTGCCCTCCTGCCACCTCTGCCCAACACTGTTTCCAGCTCAGTGGGGCCACCGAGTGGGAAAGCAAAGCTCATACTGCAGAAGGCATGCAACTATAGTGCATTGCTCAGATAAGCTCTTCTGGCATCTTGCCTTGGGCTCCTATCCCCAGGTCACTGCACTTCATCCTCCTGGGCACTCCAGAGAGCACACCCTTCCATCCCCTCCCAAGAAAAGTCTTCACGTGATATCTGTTGCTGTTGTCACACAAAACATCACATTACTGCCAAATATCCTTGCCCCAGCTCAATTTCCCAGGACACAACATATTAGATTAAATTCATTATCCCCTATCATTTTATAGCACAGTCTTTTCATTTCTCTCTTAACACACATCTGAGACATATCAAGTTTCAGACAGGCTCACTCCAAAGGAAATTTTCCACTCTTTCCTTACAAGAATTACAAGTGATGCCTTTTCCTTCTGCTTCTCCTGTCGGAGGTTCACTTTTGAACAGAATTTGACTTTTTTCTCCATGCCATCGCTTCGGTCATACCTTCCCCAGGCTCTGGAGGGCAGCGTTCTCATCTCTGCTGGTACAGCTCCACTGGCAACATTTGGAGCTCTACTGTGAGGAAGCTTTCAAGAGTAAGATGCCTTTCCCTTCCCAAGCAGTGAGCACAGGCATTTCCTGGTAAAACTGCTCCTCCTTGCTTCCAGCCCTTGCTAGATGACAGGCTTCCTCTACCGGAAGCACCACTGAATTCTGCTCAGATATTCTAAATTTTGTAGAGAACCAGAATTAAAGCACCATAATCTATAATAAATCACTCTTAATGAGCTGCCAAGAAGAGCTGCGCAGGAGAAAGAGGGAGGGCTACTTTCAATCTGAAGTCTGTTTCCTCCACAAATCCAAGCCATGAAGCAGCCCTGCAGTGGCAGAAAACAGGCACAACAGCCAGAGGAGTGCTGTCAGGCTGGCAGCTTGATGCCACAATTTTCATTTTCTCTCTATCAAGGTTTATCACATGGTCAGAACAAACCACTGCAAATGCCTTTAGATTGTCAGTCTCAGGGAAAGGCTAGCAGACCAACTTGAGACAGCAAGCTTGAGAATGTTCTAGTTCCCCAAAATCTGCTAGTATTTAGAAGGCCAACCATATCCTGGGTTGCATGTACAGAAGCATGATCAGCTGGTCGAAGGAGGAGATTCTGCCCCTCTGCTCCGCTCTCATAAGACCCCACCTGGGATACTAAGACCAGTTCTGTGTCCCCCAGCAGGTCCAGAGATGGGTCCAGAGATGGGTCGCAACCATCCCTATGGGGACAGGCTGAGAGAGCTGGAGCTCTTCAGCCTGCAGAAGAGAAGGCTCTGGGGGGAACCTTATAGTGGTCTTCTGATACTTTAACAGGCCTATAGGAAAGCTGGGGAGGGACTTTTTATAAGGGCAGGTAGCAACAGGACGAGGGGAAATTGCTTTAAACTGGCAGAGGGTAGACTTAGACTAGATATTAGAAAGAAATTCTAATGGTGTGGGTGGTGAGACACTGGACCAGGCTGGCCAAAGAAGTTGTGAATGTACTGTCCCTGGAAGCACTCAAAGCCAGGCTGGATGGTGCTGTGAGCAACCTGGTCTAGTGGAAGATGTCCCTGCCTATAGCAGGGGGTTGGAACTAGGCGATCTTAAAGTTTCCTTCCAACCCAAACCATTCTATGATTCTATGACTTTTGGGCATTGCTGGCTTCTAGAAGATGAACTGAAAGCAAAGCTCAGACCTGCCACTATCTACTGGGCTATCTACTGAGCTGGACTATCTTCTCACAACTTAGGGAATGCGGCTAGAAGTGCCCACTGAGCCAGATTTTCCTCCTGAAACCAAGAATCAGGGATTCATGTCCCTGCTGACACTCCCAGCACTCTTTCAGCAGTGGCAGCATTACGCTTGCTGCCAATATCCAAAAGGGCACTGGCCATTTTCTCAGTGACACCGCTCAGCTTGGTGTCCCCATCTGACTACCTGCAGGTGATGGCACATATCTCACACGGAACTTTCCGAACCTCAATTCCGCAGCTCAGCCAGGAGGAAATCTCTCTTGGCTGCTTGTCCCTAAATGCTTATTCCAGTGCTGCATGTTTAACTCCTCCCCTGATTAGGAACCAAGTGCGTGACCCCAATGCCCTGGGGCTTTTCTTGTGCTTTGTGCTGTGCTTAAAAACATACAGCATGAGAAGGAAAAACAGAAAAAGAGGGAGTAGCACTTTCAAGATGACACAGTTCTAACTCATCAGGTCACAGCGCCCAGAATCTCGAGAGCCTTAGACAAGGATCTCGGCATGCAAGGTGCTGAATAAATGGAAAATAACACTCTCTGCCCTAGAAACTGGCAATCCATGCCCCAACATGCACACACTCTGCAGAGCCTTCCCCATCAGGCTCTGCTATCACTCCGTGGCATTTCATAGCACATCCTGGAGCCTCCGTCTGGAAGAATGATCAGAAAAAACAGGCTATGAAAAATGGGGTCAGAATGAACCACTGCTTGGCTCAGTGCATTTTGACCACTCTCTACCAATCATTCCTACCCCTAAAATATTGTGATGCCAACTCCCACACTCAGCGCTGAAGGTCACATGCATTAAGTGCTCAGGCTGTGGATCTGAAGTTGCTCTTAACATCAGGTAATAGTGCCTCTGCTTCCCCTGTGGGAAGGAACTTCAGCTGCCAGCACAGAGCGAGCTGTTCCCCTTTCTGAAGGAAGGGAGTCTTCTTGGGAGCCCGAGGGAGGAAGCATGCAGATATCTGCAGCAGGCCACTTTCGGGTTCCAGCTTCACTTGTTGGCTTTCCCTTGGGAACAACATAGTCTGAAGCCCAGGGCATATTTTACAAAGTCCAGCCGCCTGGGAATTTAAAGATGGCTGGAACTGTAGCACTGTACAGGGCAGGGAAGCCCATACAAGTTGCAAAATCATCCAAAACCCGACACAGACATTATGGTGGACTGCACACAGTGACATGGCTTTCAGTGGAATTTCTGAGGCTTTGTACCCTAGTTCAGAGCTGGAAGCTCAGGCAAGGACCACGATATCTATGAACACAGGGCTGTCTGGGCGGCTCACAGACAGCCATCCCCCCATCCAGCTGCACAAATCCTGGCCACAGCACATACGGCAGCACACACAACCTCATAACAACTCATATGTCTGACTAGCAGCAGCTCAGAGCATCCTCTGGAGATGGGGCATGCCTCTTGCTGGACTGGGGACTGAGCACTGTAACACAGTGCCAGCCTGACCTTTGGGAGGTGTAACGAGAGAAGCTTACAGCTCGCACCATGATCCATGTCAGGATGGGCAAGCTGTGCCTGCTGCCAGAGAGTCCCATCCCCCTGGCCCACACCCAAGGCTTCAGGCACATGACAGAGTACAGCTCACACAGCGAGTGGTGATGGTGTTTCCTGCTTCCTTCAGTACCACCAGTGTCCGGCAAGGAGCCTGCCCAAAAGCAGCTTCAGAAGTGCTCAGTGCTCCCCTTACCTGCCAAGGGGCCTCACGCCGTATCACAGGGCTCATCAGAGAGCTTGTTCCCCACTGGAGCGCAGCTACCCCACAGCAAGGCAAACCGGCTGCGCAAGATGGACGGTGCACAGCAGGCCAGGCTCCCCGGAAGATGCAGGCACAGCTGGGCCCATCGATTAACTGAGGATGAGCAAAGGCAGCAGGATGACACTGCCCTCTGTGACTCAGTGGGAAGCTCAAGTGACTGGTTTCCTGCTGGCCGGGCCTGCTCTGCAACTCCAGGCTGGAGCTGGAACAACCACTGAGGGGAGAAGGAGAGGACAAAGCACCCTGGCCCCCTCCCAAGGCCCACTGATGGCAGCTGTAGGTGCCACAGAGGGCTGGGGGTGCCAAGGCCTGCATCAGGATGCACGGCCACAGCATGGGCTGCTGAAAGCATGGGTTGCCATGGCAATCCCCCCAGCACAGCCCGCTGCCTCCCTCCTTTGTCTCTGCTTCCCTAGGCCTTGCTGTGCACTTCCACCATCCCACACAAGACCTCAGTATGGCATCTGACAAACCTCCAGAAGCTATGTGTCTCCCCAGGGAAGGAAAGGGGGGCAGAGGTGGAAGGCCACCCCCATAAGCAATTGTCCCACAACCCATGGGATGCCCACACTGGACCCAGGCACCTCACCCCAGCTGGGTGACATGTCACTGCACTGCAGGCTCCCTCCCTGTGGGGACATGGAGCCCTTGTCCCTGACACAGAATGGCTAACTGCACCTCAAAAAGCCCCACACAGCTCTGCCTACCTTGTGGCAGCACAGGGCTGTATAGAAAGAAAGGACGCAGGCTCTTTTTGCAGAAGCCAAGCAGACATGTTGAGGATGGCAAGTCTATGCTTTCCAGTCCTAGCACATTTCCACTGGAGGAGGCAGTTCTGTGCTGCCACACTTAACCTCGCTGTGGCTTAAACTGGAGACAAGATCCTGATTTGCTTTCTGTCCTAAAAAACTGTTGTCTGCTGTTGCTATGTGGTATTATATGGTTACTCAGCCTGCCACGTGAGCACAGCTCCTTGCTCCTTCTTCTCTGACACGGGTGGGAGATACAAGAAAAGACAAAGGACCCTTCCGAGCTACATGCAGGTGTGATACCTGCCAATATCTTTAGGTGAATTAATTTAATGTCTTAACAGAATGGATAAAACAACACCTTCAAAAGCTCTGCTTTTCTCCTCTCTGCTGCTCCTTCTCTGCTCATCCCCAGGATGAACAGGGCCCACCATAGCTGATTACATCACTTGAGGGTTAGGGCAGAAGCCTTGGTTCTTATCCAGGATGAGTCATGGAGCTCAGAACGTGCAACTTCCTTCTGAAACCATCAGATGTGTCTCACACAGGCTAAAAATAAAGATGGGCCAGAACTGCAGATGCATCCTTGCACAGCACTTAGGTGACAACAAATTGTCTGAGCAATAGAAACCACAAAGTCCAGAGATGCTCCAAATTCTTGTGCATATACACAATGGAGAGGCCAGGAGGCCCCACCTTATGCCAAGCTGGGCTGAAGGAAGTCGGCAGCAGATGCCGTGCAGCCAGCTAGCCACGCAGAGAAGGACAGACCCTGCTCTCATTGGCTTGGGTGAACATCCACACCCAAAGGTACTACAGAAGATTTCAATTGATGCTGGATGCATCTACCCAAGGCAGTAGAAAAAGACTACCACAAACAAGAGGGAAGCTAAATTTTTGGCAGGTGAATGCTGGAAAGCTGGTAGATGGCAGCGAGACAATGCAAAGGTCCTAAGGGTGCTTGGTACGAGGACCAAAATATATACAGTCCACAGCTATATCTGATGAAAGAATTTGACTAAGACACTTTAGGTAAGTGACAAATTTAAAGTTCTTCTGAATCCCCAAGACATTATGCATCTGTAAAACCTTTACAGTCTAGGACACAGGACTTTCACGCAGCAGGATTATACACAAACAGGGGCTGAGAGGGACATCTGCAATGTTCGGAGGCCCCAGCAGATGATCCTTTGCTCCATTCTCAAGAGCAGTGAGAACTGAACAAGGATCCAGCTGTCCCAATGCTCCCAAGAACAGGATCTCTGAATACCCCATCTACTTACAGTAGAGATGGTAGGGCAGAGGGGATTCCTTGCTTCCTTGCATAACTCCAGTGCAAATACTGGTGGGTCCCATCCCTGAAGGGTGAAGAGCATTTCCTTGAGATTTCCAGTTAGAAGAGGACCATGGGTCAATGAGAGCCTAAATGTCTAAGAGCAGGTTGAGGAGCAATGCTAGGCCAGCCACCTTCTGCTGAACATATAACCACTGGTTTACTAGCTCTTTCAGTTTTCCAGCACGGCATCATATCCCACTCCTGATGGAAACATTGCAAATCTACTCAAAGGTTACTGCCAGCTGCACTGAACTGGTTTCAGAGAAGGTTCAGGTTGGATATTAGGAAATGTATATTCTCAGAAAGAATGGTAAGACACTGACATAGGCTGCCAAGGAAAGTGGTGGAGTCACCATTCCGGAGGTTTCCAAGAAATGTGGATACATGGTACTGAGGGATATGGATTAGTGGGCATGGTGGGGATGGACTGGAAGTTGGACTAGATGACTTTGGTCTTTTCCAGACTTAGTGGTCCTATGACTCTAACAAGATTAAACCAGCCCAGATATAAGCTCTAGGATATTATTTGGTTTAGGTGATAGCCAAACCAGAAAAAAAGAGGTTCATGCTATGACCAGGTAGTGAGAGAAGCTGTTGCCTTACATACATACAAATAGGAGGTTTGTCATTTGGGGAGGCATAAAGCTCTCTCTCTAGTTATCAGGGAAGGGAAAGAAGTAGATCCAATATGGGAATCCCCATGTTAAAACATCTCTGGTCACAAAGCAGGCAAGCACTGAGAGAGTTTTGTGCCTGGATCTGCAGCAAGCTCCAGCAAAACACACCTATTCATTGGTTGTAGCCATATAATATATCTCCATCACTAGAAAAGGTGTAGGATCACAGCAAGGAGCAAGCATTAGTGACCACCATAACTCAGCTAGATAAAAGGGCTGCTCTGCTGCTACCAGTCTGTGTGACAGGTAATTTGCAATGCTCATGAAGAACTGACATGAATGAAGGACTCATTCCTCCTCTGCTGTTAACGTTCCAGGTGAATCTACCCCTGCCTTACTGCCTGTGAGTCCTACTTCAGCACCTGGCTGAAGGGAATGGGAAAGAAAATATGGCCTGAGGCCCAGTCTCCACTTGTCCTGGCCTGGCCCCAACTTCCCTTGGCAGGCACTTAGAGGAAGAGCTGTACAGCCTAGGCAGTCACATGTGCTAAGCAGTGGCTTCCCTATGAAATTTCTTTTGGCCAAATTGCACCTGAGCTCTGGGTAGAGAGGCTCTGTACTGCAGTTCTCCCAAGGCACGATTTTTTCAGGTGACGGACAGCAAGCAGCAGAGACTAGCAGCTGAGAAATCCTCCTGCTCAATGCTGCTGGCAGAGAGAAGTACAAGTTCAGTGAGTAGCACAGACAGCAAGTTCCCAAGGGCTTAAAATACATTGCCCTTGAGCTTGCGATGTTGCGCAGGGCTCAAAAGTCTTAGCAGCACAGGTGACAGGCACCCAGGCTCTGCCAGTCTAGTGACACCTGTTGCATAGAGGGATGGAGGAAAGGCAAGAGAAAGGCACTGTGGTCCTAGGTCTCCTCAAACAGTCCTGGAGGAGGAAAAAAAACAATACCAATTGAACAGGTGCTAACCTGAGCGTAGGGTTGAGGCAGTGCAGAACAGCAGCTCTCAGCACCTGCAGCGTGGTTTTGGGGATGTTTGTTCTGGCTGCGTTGGGTCACCTGGAGAGACAAAGGCAAGGTGCAGAGATACGTGTTAGACTCAGCAGAGAAACAATTTGCCTGTACAAGACAACTTTACCAACACTATCTGGTAAGCAGCCACTCACATTTCAAGCCAAGAAGTTTGACAGCATGTGCACAGGGCTGAGAAACCCTGAGCAACCCAGTATTGTGATGATTCTGTATGCTCTTTCACCCTTTCTAAGGTTGCCCCTACAACCAGGCCCCTGCCATTGTCACCCCAATTGCTCATGTGAGTCCAGATTAGTCCCCTCAGAGAGCCAGAGCTGGATTCCAGAGGCCACTGCTGCTGTCATTCCCCTTATCCCAAATGCAGTGGGAAGCCCTGGCTTTACTCCTCTCTACCTCCACAGTTGTACTTTGCTCCACCTCTGTGTGTGCGCTGGTTTTGTTAGCTGTTAGCTTTGTCAGGCTCTCTGTACTCTGCCCACCAGACCTCGTAGCAGAGCTGAGACAGAAAAGGACCAAATGCTGCTGCTGGGGAAGTTGGGGCTCTTGGCAACTCAAACTCACGCAATCAAATGCTGCAGCGTTTCCCAGGCTACAGCAAAGGGGGAAAGCAACAACCACTTAACAGAAGCCTTCATGAGGCCAGCCAGAACTGCCACAAAGACGCTGTTTAAGGCTCCTCCCCATTCAAGTATAGGCTACAGAGACAATGCTGTGCAAGAATGAAAGCTAGGTCCTTGAAAACTAGGATGGGACCAGTTACTCAAAATGAAATCTGGAGTTCCCTGAGCACCAGGACGATCAGCAGAAGCTGGCAAAGGGCAGCCCTTCTCTTCAGCCCTGTACCTCCAACCTCAACAACTGCTGCCAAGTGGCTGCACTGGCAGTGCCATGCCAGCATGGGGTGTTCGGGGTCAGCTCTCAGATACAGAGAGGCACCCCCACATTGGCTTCCTGGGGCACCAATCTGTAAAATGATCACAAAGGCACCCAGAAAAATTCTGCTTGATGGTACCCACGCCTACACTACTAGCAGGTCAATTTGCACCAGCACCCCAGGAGAGGTGCTGCCAGGACACTGCACTGCCCAGTGAGAAGGTTTGGGAGGGACAAAGATTTTCAAGGAAACTTATGAGTTGAAGAAAACAGCAAACCACAAAGTTTGTGAAACCAGGTTCTCTGGGGCCTATAGCCACCTGACTTGCTTGCTCAAAACAGAGAAATGGAAAAACAAAGAAAAAGAGCTGGTTAGAAAAGATGGCTCCGGGGAGCAGAGGGGCCAGATGCTGCAAACATGATGGATGGGAAATGTGCAGCTGCATTACAAGGACCCACACAATCCACCACTGGAAGGGCTGCTGGGTGCAATGCCAGGTGGACAGCAATCAGAATACCCCATAGAACACTTCCACTGCCAAATCACCCACGGTGACACCTTCTGTGAGCCATCTGTTAACATACAAATGGTTCCCTTTGGGATTTCACCCACATTGCCCTTCACACCTGTCCAGTTTCAGATTCAACTCATTAAGCCCTACAGCCATGGAAGGCTTCAATAACTTAATCACAATTACAATGATAGCCTTCATGAGAATGCTAAACCAGTATGGCTTCACCTTTTCCTTTCTCACTTTTTGTCACACACGTAAGTTGACACATCTTCTCATTCTGTACCCAGAGAGTACTCTGAACCCCCAGACACTGTGGAAATCCACACTGCGTGACAATGCTACCAAATCTAGCACGGGGAGAGATCAAGCAACCCAGAACAACAAAGGCAGGCAGAGGACTGGGGATGTGTTGGGAGACTTAGAATTACAGAATAGTTTGGGTTGGAAGGGGCCTCAAGACCAACCCCCTGCTGTGGGCTGGTTGCCCCCACCAGATCAGGCAGCCCAGAGCTCCATCCAACCTGGTCTTGAATGTCTCCAGGGACAGGACACCCACAGGTCCTCTGAACAGCCTGTGTCAGTGTCAGTCTTGGGACAATGACTTTCAGGAGTCAGATCAGCAACTATCTCCTCATACTGCCCATAGACTCATGAACTTAATGACTTCAGTCATTAAGCCTGAAAAGAACAGGTCAGGTGTCCATGCCCTCTGCTAGCAGCACAGCAAGCTGAGGCTGAAGGCCGGTACCAGACAGAGAGGATGAGGACAGCAAAGCCTATGAGCTGCCCTCTCTTTCGAGGCCAGAGAACTCCCTCCTCTCTGCCCGTACCCAGGAATGGAGAAGACCTGGAAGTGCCAGGAGAATGCGAATGGAAAGCTCAGCACCTACTGCAGGGAGCACACATGGCTTGGGCATCGAGATCAGCACTGATGAGGCTATCAGGGCGAAGCAGCAATCCCACGGCTAAGATTAAAGCCATCCTGAGGAAGAACAGAGCACAGGGAGCTCCCCGGCCCAGCCTGCTGACAAGGTGAGCTGTGCCTGAAAGCGCTCCCAAGACCCGGCACGGGGAAAAGACAGCAGCTTCCCTTCCCGCAGGAAGCCTCTCTGTCGTACAGGCTCAGAGTGGGCAGGGAAGGGCCGCGAGCCTCGGCCGGGAGCCAGAGGACGCTGAAGCCGCGATGCCACCGCAGCGTGACCCCGAGCCCGGCTACTGCCCGCCCCTCCGACCCGCTCGGAGCCGCAGGACCGGCGCTGCGGTGCCGGGGAGCTGCGTGCCGTGCCGGGAGGCGCAGCCCCGCCGGGCCCAGCCCGGAGCAGGCAGTCATCGGCGCTGTCAGACAGCGGGCAGCGAGGCTTTGGGGCGGGTCCTAACGCCCTTCCGAAGGGCTCAGCCGCGAGCAGCCGCACAGACGCGGGGACATTTCCTCCCGTTCCACCTGCAGCGCTCGGTAACCTTGGTGCCTCACCGGGCTGCCGAGGCCCCCGTCCCCACGCGCCCTCCCGGGCACCAGAGGGCAGCAGGGCTCCCCGGCGGCCGCTCGCATCCGCCCCACGCCGAGGGACGCGTTTCACTGGGGCGAGCCACGTCCCCCCCCCACCGGCCCTGCAGCGCCGGTGCCACAGACCCCCGCAGTCACGGCCGCAAGGTGGATGGTTACCGAGGGCCGTTCCACTGCAGCCACACCGAACCTTCTGGAACCGACGGGGCGCGTTAACCCATTCGGCACCGGGCATCGCTCCCCACCCCCAGTGTTCGGCTCGGCTCGGCCCGACTCCGCCGCGCCGCGCCGCGCACCGCACCGCCCCGTCGGACCCACCAGCGCCCCCTCCGCCGCCGCTGCCGCCGCCGCCGCGGCCCTAACTGCTGCGAGGCTCCGGCCGCTCCTTCCGGGTGTCCGCGGGGACACGCCCCTCTACCCGCCCCCCCTCGCTGATTGGTGGCTGAGGCGGGGCTCGGCGCGGGGCTAGGGGACAGGCGGTGTCCGGTGACCAATGAGAGAGTGGGGAGAGGCTGACGCTCGGTCCTGGAGCCCCGCCCTCTCCCCGCCCCCTCCACGTGCGGGTCTGTGATGACAGCGGGGAAGGGGCGGGCTCGCGCCGCGCGGCTTCTCATTGGCCGCCGATGGAAGGGGCGGGGCCTGACTCAGCTCCCGTGGGGGGCTGCCATCGCCGTGACCCTTCACCCCGGCCACTGCCCCGACGGCACGGTGTGCTCAGGGCCAGTCACCCAGTCACAGTGTGTCCCAGCCCCGCAAACCTCCAGCCCGTCAGATCTCCTGGCTTCACAAACCCCCGGCCCCACAGACACAGTGTGTCCCAGCGCAGTGAACACTGCCCTTTTAGTCCCACACACTCAGTCTGCGGCCCCACAGACACGATGAGTCCCAGCCCGACCATGGCAGCTGAATCAGCATGGCTGCTGAATACACCCAGTACTCTTCCCACAAACTCCTGGCCTTACCGACCCCATCCCCACAGACACAGTGTGTCCTACTCCATGAATACAGCCCATCCCAGTCCCGCATGCTCAGCTTCCAGCCTCACAGACCCCAGGCCCCCACAGACACTGCTTGTCCTGCCCCACAGACACGGCCCTCACAGCCCCACTGACATGACATCTCCTAGTCACAACCCTCCCTATTGACAGACCCACCTCAGGCCTAACTACACAGCCACAATACTGCCCTGAACCCAGCAGTCTCAGGGCCGTTTAGGGTGTTTTACACAATGAGCACTACCACAGCTGTGTGCTTGCAGGTGCACATCTTATCGCACACAGGTGCTGTTTTCAGGGAAGAAGGGCCTGGCAGGTTGGGTTTGGCCTTCCATCCTCAGCCCTGTGCTGAGGAAGGAGCTGAAAGAAGCTCAGTGTTAACAAATGATTAATGAGGCATTATCAGCCTGGAAAACCCCACTGATGAGCTGGTTTGGTCCCTTGGCAGCTGAGAGTTGTGGGCTGCTTTGTCCTCTGCAGGAATAATGCATCTCTATGTGCTATGTGGGCAGTGGAGGATTAGTTGTATCCCACGTTATTTACCTCCCATTTAGGAATGCTTAGGGTTTGCGAGTGATGTCCCTGTCAAGCACAGTCTCTTGGCAACCTCCTCTGGTTTGTAGAACACAACTCCACGTCCAAAAGCAGGATTAAGGAGCAGCACACGAGAGCTCATGTTTGCAGGCCCAGTGGGGTGAGGGTGCCTTTGTGTTTAGATTGGACACATTCTGCTTTTTCATCCTCTCTATTTCCCTGCTCACAAACTGCATCACTGTTTGTCAGTGGATGGACACGGGACAGCTTTGGAGAGTGGCTCAGAGGAGATGTGGAAGTTGGAAGAGCCACTCCATGCACGAGAAGTGTTTTCCACCCATGGCATGGCACCATCCCTGGCCACCTCCCTGCTTCCAGCAGGGTGTTTCCCCAGGAAGATGAGGTGTTCCAGGCTGTCCTTCTGCATGGAGCCCCACTGCCTTCAGGGCTTCCCTCTAAAGGCTGTGATGGCAAGGCGCTGGTGCGGTGAGTTCATGGCTGGGTGAGCGCCTGCCAAGCTGCCCTGACGGCTGCACCGCAGGGCTGGGCTGGGCTGGGCTGCTCCGGCTTAGCCGGTTTGCCAGGCAGCTGGGCTGACACTGACAGGACTCCTGCGGTTGTAGCTGTCATCACGGAAAGGTGACCTCCTCACACACACACACTTGTTTCGTCAGTGTAGGTGGGTAGAGCAGCCAAACTGAAAATGTCTGATGGGATACAGCAGCACTATCATAAAGGTGTTTTTGATGAGCTAGGGCGTTAGGGGCAGGCTGGGCTGGTCCAGAACCCCACAGGAACCCCAAATCTACAATACTGTGTCCCTACCATCAACCAGCTTTCAACACCTTGTAGAGGAGGGCAGCACCATGTCCACTATAGGGCCGTGCTGGGAACACAGGCATGGGTAAGCAAACTGGCCTTCCAGGCTATGAGGCTGAAGGCAGGTCCTTACCCAGCACTTCAGCCACTACACCTCACTACCTGTCTGTAGCTAACACAAAAAAAGTGGATTGTAGCCATGGGCAATGCTCAAGAAGTTCATTCTGGAGCTCTTCTCTGAGCACATTTTGGCAGATGGGTGTGCACTGCAGCTTGGCATGCTCAGGGTGCACAATAGGAAAGCCCAAGGAAGCCCATGCAAGTACTCAGAGGGGCATCTCCATCCCTGATGGTTTGCAGTGCTTGGAAGCAACAGCAGATCTGATGTGCTGTGCATGTCCTGGATCACATCAGTACGGGTGGCAAGCTGTGGTGTCATCACTGCGAGCCAGAGTGAAATTGGCAGTGCATAAAGTGGTGACACATGAATTCCACATCGAATATAAAGTTCAAGACACAGCTCTCTATGTGTAGTGACGAGCTCTGTCTTTTGAGATACGATAGGAGAAATCCTTTTGAATTTCCTGAAGCCTGGGCAAACCATTGACTCTGACCACTATATTGTGACAGTGACTAAACTGAAGGCTCAAACATCCAGCATCAGGCCAGAGAGGAAGCCTTTGTCTTGCACATTATAATGCCAGGCTCTGTACCAGTATGAAGACTGTGGAGCACACTGCCAATCTTGGCTGATCTGTCCTACACACCCACTGTGTAGTCCAGCGCCTTCTGTCTTCATGCTGTTCAGGCTGATGGAAAATGAACTGTGTGAGCAACATTTTCCTAGCACACCTCTCTCCTTTTTGGCCCAGAAAGATCTTACTCCATCCTTGAACACCACTGAACCTAAAGCTGCAGAGGAGCATCAGCTCAGGCCCAGCCTGGAGCTGGGGAATTGGGGCTGTGGGCTGAGGACAAGGAAAGTGCAGGGATTACCAGGACAGGGGGCAGCTGCTGCAGGAATCCCCTGGAACAGGGTTGGATGCACAAATCTGTCCCTCTCTTGATGTCCCACACCCCAGCTTCTCTCATAGTTTTATCCCTGCAGAAACATTTTCTTCCTACCTGCTTTAAAAAAAAAAAAAAAAAAAAAAAAAAAAAAAAAAAAAGTTGATAAGCTCAGTTTACCAACCCAGATAGCATCTGTTGCAAACAGCTGGCTGGTGTGAGCTGTGCTGGGACTGTTGCATGCCAAGGCTGCCCGGAGCTGTGCCGTGATGTCTCGGCTGTGCTGCGCATGCAAGCCAAGATAGCACATAGCAAACATCCCCTTAACGTCTCCCTGGAACAGGGAATGTAGGCTGCAGTCAGTCCATAATGCTTTGTGTTGCTCCTTCATGGCACTCTCTGACCCTGCTGCACTGTCGGCTCCTGCATGGGTGCATGGGGAGATCTGCTACATA
Source organism: Chrysolophus pictus (assembly GCA_037305975.1). Classification (NCBI taxonomy): domain Eukaryota; kingdom Metazoa; phylum Chordata; class Aves; order Galliformes; family Phasianidae; genus Chrysolophus; species Chrysolophus pictus. Next base: position 71,098,606 of record CM074614.1, on the reverse strand, counting down.
TGGTGCCCATGGGTTGCAGGGGGACAGCCTGCTCCAACATGGACCTCTCATGGGCTGCAGAAAGCTTCTGCTCCGCACCCGGAAGTCCTCCTGCTCTCCTTCTGCACTGACCCTGCTAATCTAACATGGAGCAGCTGCTGGGCTTTGCTCACAGAAGCTATCCCTGCAACCTCTAAAACCTTGACCACTAAACCCACGTACCTCCCAGGGAACTCCTGATGCCACGCTGGGAAGCAGATGCTACCAGCTGGCACCAGGTGGCAGTCCAGCCCAGTTTATTTCGATAGAAAACTAGGAGGGAAACACGAAGCCCTTGGGAGGACTCAAAAGAAATAATAGAGCTCCGGGATGCTGTGAGCTCTTCCCTGCCCTCCAGGGGAGCAGGGACACTCGGGGGCTGCAACCAACCTGCTGTGCTGGTCCTGGGGCGCATTAAAAGTGTTCACTAGTGTCCAACCCTGCCTAGCTGTGCTCTCCAGCAAAGGTGTGGAGACAAGTGTTTTTACAAGGTCCCCCATGATGCTGGGGGTCTCCAGTTCTTTGCTATGGGATTTCACCTCTCAGGGATCACTGTGTGGGAATGCAGTTGCCTTTGGTTTTCCACTTCCCAGTGCAGGTAGGAGGCTACTTTGTGTCTGAGACTTCCTGCAGATGTGTTCATTGATATGGCCATGAGCAGGAATGGCAGGCTCCCTTTTCTATCCATCATCCACTCACCTACCCATCCATCCATCTGTCCGTTCATCCATCCATCCATCCATCCATCCATCCATCCGTCCGTCCATCCATCCATCCGTCCATCCATCCATCCGTCCATCCACCCACCGACCTGGCCACTCACCCTCTGCAGATACTTTTCTATGAGAATCATAACCATAAGAGCTGCAGAAACCCTCCCACGGGATAATTCAGTTGCATTTTCTTAGTGGTATCCTGCTCATCCAGGGATTTTTCCATGTCCCTGGAGCAGCCAAAGCACCTGAGTGTGGCCGCAGTGCTGGACTGATGCCATACTGATGCACTCCCTTTCCTTTCTTCAGGTGGCTCTTCTCTAATGGGGACACATGGAATGTTGCTGATCCATTAGTCCTAGTCAGGTGCCTGCACCAGCTGCCATACCCTTGGTATTCATATTCAAATTTCACACTGGACCTACCTACTTCTGCTTCCAGATTTTGGAGAGAAATCCTGCTGAACTCTTCATCGCATTCTCTCTGCAATTTAAACACATCTGCATCTGTAGTGTAAGCAATGTCAGAGCTGCTCTCCATGCTCAGATGTATGAACACACCCAGGACCACAGACGTGCTAGGATGCCAAGAAGAAAAAGCTCTTCCAGCTTCAGGTGCCCAGCTCTGCCTCCTCTGCCAGCCTTTCTTTTAGATGAATGCATTCCATCCTGCACTAGGCTCTCAGGAGGACAGAGAATTAACCACAGAAATCCTGCTCCAAAAGAGCAAGCTTCTTCCAGCAGCTGGCATCTCATACCAACAGGGCTAGACTGGGAGTCAGTGCATCATCTTCACCAGATTCAGCTGGGATAAAAACACAGGGAGCATGGGGATCCTTGATTCTAATGAATGTGCTGCTCTTAAGCTAGGCATCTTCTCTGCTGCTAAGTGTGTAAGAGAAGGATAGAGGATAATGTCCATGAATTAAAGTTGCACATCTTTCCTTCTCCATTACTAATCAGGGTTTAATCCAGGTTTAATCAGGGAAAGAGTGTATTTCAGGCATTGAAGTCTGAGTTATTGCAGAACTCCCTGCTCCCAAGAGGCTGCACTCCAGGGGCTGTTGTGAGCTTATAACAACAAAACAAACTCAACTCTGAGAGCTGGCATACTGTGACCCAACTGTATGTAGAGACAATGCCAAAGGCACTGGTGGAAGCTGTATATGTGTTGGCCAGGACTAGATAGCATGACAGTGATTCTGTACCACCCAATGGAAGGACTCAGTGAATGTGATGAGCTTTGTGTAGCCAGGTTGAGCTTGAGTCCATGTGATGCATATTCAAGGAAAAAATTATAACAGACCCAGGTTAATTTTGGGCAAAGAAAGCTAGATCTAGGGCAGAGAAAGAGAAAGTGATGAGTCCCCATCATGAAGCTGAGTGAGGTGGTGCTCTGGGTGAGAGCCTCAGACTCATCTCATTTGATATTTTCCTTCCCCTGATCTGTGGTCCTCTCACAGTAAGTGGAGAGAAGTAAATGCTTTGAGGGCAACTAACCCAGACTGTGAACATATTTGAGGGTGAAGGTAACTGCTCCTGAGAGTTTTTTACATTGAGTTTGTGGAGGAGGACAGAGACAGACACCTGTGCTACAGACACCTGTGTTTGCCTTGCTGAGCCCTAACCCGAAGGTGATCTCAGAAAGCTGAGTGGGATGTCTGCTGTGGCACCACAGAAACAACCAGAGAAGACATGGTATGCAGAGCAGAAAGAAAACAAGTTTTCAAAAAGAAAACATGTTCAGTGTCCCTGTGATGACAAGCCATGGAGAACAAAACATCTGCTCATTCCCAAAATGTGCACTGGGACAGCAAGAAGACCAACATGGGGATGGAAAATGCCCTCAGGGTCCTCACAGGAAAGTGCAGTTGTACAGGCTTTCACAAACCTGGTGTCAGGAGAAAGCTACTCCTCATTTGTGTCATGACCAAGCACTGGCACGTGCCAACTCTGTGAAATAACTAAGTGACTGTACGAGCATACAAAAATGCAGTAATGAGGCAATGCAATGATGGCAAGGACAACGATGTGAGGATGAGTTTTGAGCAAGCCTTGTGTGCAAAAGGAAAGTTTCTTTGGCTTGATTTACTTCTGCAAGGTTCTCTATGCTCTACTGTTGGCCAGTCTGGTGTGTGTCACAAACCCATTTAATCACTGTTGGGAATGGCTGATAGTTGAAAATATGCATAAAGCACTTGAATAACTCTGCTCTTCCTTCTACGAAGATGAGACAGGGTAGACAACCTGGTTCCTCCATCTCCTTATGCAGGCATAACTAGCTGAAAAACATACTACCTAAGGAGCATTGATGCTGCCTGCACAGCAGCCTGAAGTTACAGACTCTAAATATACTCTAAATATACTCTAAATATACTCTAAATATACTCTAAATATACGAGGCCACAGGGAGGAACTCTCCCTAAAAAGTACCCAAACTGTGCAGCTTTTTTATTAGCTTTAGATTGCAGTCATTCTCCAAGAAAGAAGTTAGGTTTGACCTGGCCATGGGGCTCTCAGCATCTGCAGTGAAAGGTGATACTTCACTGCTGTTGGATGCTGTTGTAGCAGGTATCTGTACACAGAAGCAGCACTTGGGCTGCTTGGTAGCTTCTGGGGAAACCTCTGCATTACAGAAGGGTGGATACAAAAAGGAATGCTTTCCTCCTATGTTATTTCTGCTTTGCACGCAGAGCCCCAGTGCCAGAAAGTCTGACTTTTTTTGCTGTCAATAAAGATTGCTGTGGCTGCTGCAGGCTGTACCTAGCCTGCGGATGTGTCTGCCAATGAATGCTTTCTAAGCGCTTCTCAGTGCAGAAGATAGCACTGGTCTCGCCAGTTGGGAGCAAAAGGTGATAGGTGTCTGGATGAGAGCTGCTGGCCAGAGAGAAATTGCTGGGTGGGAAAACAGGCAGACGGTGGAATAAAAGAACCTGTGATGGAAAGAGAACTCTCTTTACCAGGAATCTTTGTACGCAATCAGCAGTTTTGTCTGTATGTGCATACAAATGGAGTATAAACAGCCAGCAGTTAAAAATCAAAACACAGGAAAAAAAATATTGTCTACATCAAATTTTTGGTGTTTTAGAGGCTGACTTTTTCTACACATAAAACGAACAAATCGATGCGAAGAAAATTACAAGCAAAAGTTTTATTCCCATTAAGTAGGTATTCTTATTGGCAGCTCTGGGATAACATTGGGATAAGTCTCCAGAAATGCTCCTATGCTCCCCCAGTTGATTGTTTGTGAACAGATTATATTTTCACATGTATTACATAGTCATTACATTTACAAAATCATTCTCCTATCCGCTCCCAATGACTGCCCAACAGATATAGCCTTATTTGGTGGTCTTCAGTGTCATCTAATGTTCTTTAGCAATGTTGGCGATAGTTAGTCCTTACCTGGTCACCTCCAACACAACAGTCTTTTTGTTTAGCCTGCTGATTCACCTCCCACAGTTGGCTCATCTCCTTGTGAGACGCCATGCAAATGGTGCCCCAAAAATTGCAGTGGAATGCAAGGACAACAAAAGTCTCTGCATACAGATAAGGAAAAGGAATGGGAATGTCTTGATGCTATCTGTTATATTTTAGGCTAATTCCACCTGCTGTTGTGGGTCCTGGCTTCCTTTGATGTTGATAAGTGATAAGGGCTCCACAAAACTGGTGCAGTTTTTCTGTCATGTGTTTCTTTTGCCTTGTTAAAGCACGACAGTCTTACAACATGCCTCCCCACCTACAATGTTACATCACAACTATCGTACACAACATCTAAAGGCTACTGCAGTGTTTCAAGCAAGCATTAATCATATTATACAACAGTTCAGAGGCTAAGCAAATAAGGATAACAAATTAAAAGGGCAAAAAAAACCCACTTTTGCTCTTTGCAAAAAAACCCAAACCAAACCAAAACAAAACAAAACCACAAGCCAGCATGCAAGGATATAGTATCAAAACATTTTGTGCAATTACTTCTTCAAATCGTACTTGCACAGTTGCCAGTACTCAACATTTTTCCAGGCAGAATTTTCCATGTTAATGCATGTAACTCTGAACATGAAAGCAAACAGCATCTGGAAGCAAACAACTTGCAATGAGTGCCATTAAGAATTTCAATCGTCAAACCACAGAATGATCCCTACCACATCTAAAGGGCTCTTCCAGTCTGTTTCTTGCCTACCCACTAAGCATAACAATGACTTTGGGTTCATATTCTCTGTTTGGGATTGTACTGCTCACACCTCCACTTTAAAAACAGAGTAACATCTCCCCAAATGGCAAGAGGAATTTTGACTACTATAGTCAATATCTATCCTACATATTGGGAAATTTTACTCCATGTACAGTGGAGCCATTCTCCAAGCTCTACCAGCATTTACTTTCCCATTGGCAAGGGAAACAGCCTTGCTAATGAGTAGAAGCTTTGAAAGCATCAAATAATTTAGAGCCAGGTTCTCCAGGGAAGAGAAATCATATGAAAGCAATTGTCTAATCATGATCTAATTATCCAACTGGAATTTGGCCAGCATGCTGGGACCCTAAGGAAAAGGTTGTAGGGTCTCTGCTGAGTCCACACACTTGAGATTTTGGCTTTTTGCACTTAGCAAGAAGCATAGAGGAACAGAAAGCAGGACTGGTATTGCACAAAAATGCTTTGAACTGTGCAAATGTCATTTCAGGTCAGCTGTCTCTTGGTGGCTTTTTATTTGTAGATATTAGAGATCCAGCTCTGCCTTTTGGCAAGTCTTAGACCCCCAGCTGCTAATTGGCAATTGCGGGTATTGGTCTAAATCACAACTTAAGCTTCTGCTGGGCATCTCTGTCTTGAGAACTTATTAGTATATAGTGGTGAATGTCAGAGAGAGCTGTGCAGTTTCCATGCTCAGACATGAGAAACAACACTAATAGGGACAGGAAATATTATCACAGCATAGTGGAAAATTTCCTTGTAGAAAACTGGAGGCTAGATGGACCCAGAGGTTCTGCCAAACTCAGCCATGCTGGGATTCTGTGAGATGAGAAAAAAGGGAAGCAAGGGGGGAACGACTCAGTCCTTCTCCTTTGTAGCTTTCTGCCAGGGCAAACGTTAATGGTGGCAGAATCCTTGCAGATCCTTTATCTAATGTTTAAACAGACATATCCATGCCAGATTATTTCTCTTCACCTTTTGCTGATTTCCAATAACAGTTTTATATAACCAGCTGATTTGGACTTCCATTAGCAAAGAGCAAAAGTGGGTTTTAGTTTGCCCTTTTAATTCGTTTTACAATAGAAAAGAAAGTTGACGGAGCAGTATTTTCCACTTCCTATCATTTTATTTTATATAATTTTTTTTTATTCTCAGCTACTGTGAGGCTCAAAGAGCTCTAGAATGGTGAGTGTTCTGGTTGCAACACATGACAACAATACCCAGCTCAAGAAAAAAAAGAAATCTTGGATAGTTAGCCACAGCTTTGAATTCTGCTTTTGTACTTGCTTTTTAGTAATTTATTTTATTCAGAGATGCAGCAAACAGTTCAGAGAAAGAGTCCCCAAGAGAAACTCATCCTGTTCAAACATATGTTACTCAAGGAGCTCCTGGGGAAGATTTTGTGGGCGTTCTCTATTTTTATTATTCCCTCAAAACTTACGATCTTGGAACCTACCATCTGGGATACACAGTGAGGTTCAGCAGTCTCAATAATGAATTACTGTCCATAAATACGACAGCTCTGAGGCTGCAGTGCTACATCTTCTGTGACTTATCTTCACCTGCAGCTTGCTCTGGTATTAAGGAAGCTGCCCCACAGCTGCCAGGCAGCCTGTATTGTGGACACAGATATGCAAATCTCATGTGAAAGTGCAACAGTCAGCAGCAGAGTGCTATGTAGTGTGTGGACATTTAATGAAATAGAAGAGCTTCTCTTATTTTTGCATTTAAAAGCTTTGGATTTTTTCCCTCCCCCCCAAATTCTTTGAAAAAAGGGGCAGAAGGAGGAGTGACAGCAGGGAGACTCCTGGACAAACCTAGGAGGATAGTTTTGAAATTCTAATTATCTGCACACTCCTCCAAGGAGGCTGGTGGCAAAAAAGTGGTCACAACAGGACTTTTACACTTCTGTCACAGCCCTGAAATTTGGATGTGTGTGTGCAGAGGGACAGTGAGCCTGTCTGCTTGCTTGCTTTTCCCTGTTCTTCACGTAGCAGGAAGGCATGACACACAAGCACGCTGCCTGAGCTGCAGCATCTTGGAACAGCCTTGGGAAGAGTTAAGCGACCTATTTGCAAAAGAAATGTCAGTCAACCTGGCTACTTCTAAAGGGCTGGTGGTTCTGGGAAGCTCAGTGAGGTTGGCATTTCTCTGTTTTGTACTTTATTGCTCTAGGAAGCAATTGCACAAAGCAGATAGGAGAGTCCTCTGCAGTTACATGGTACCTCTTCTTCAGAACCTACCTCTCGGGCAGTATTTGCCAACAATTTTTCCTTTAGCTTTGACAAATATTTCCTCTTTTACCTCTGACAAATGTTCCTCTGCAATAGATAAAAAGTACTAAAGCAAGAGAAAAGCTTTCCTCTTAGGCTTCTCTATTGAGAAACAATTTTCTGCACTCCTATTAGCATGCACAGAACAAAAACTGACAGCACAGCTGTAAGACAGGAAACGAGTTCAGCCGGTGTGAGGGCTTCTGCACATTGCCAAGCTAGAAGTCTTGGAAAGGCAAAATATCAGATTTCTTTCAAATGGAACAATTATTCTCTCTCCCTTTCTCTTTCCTTTTATAATACAACAGCTATTTTCCAATTTCTGTATGAATCTGATCAAAGCAGAGTGTTGAATAGCACAGAGGGTACTGCATGTTCCTATTAAATCAGGTGGCCGTTTCACAGAACTGCATAGATCTCTATGTAATGTGGGGGACCAACACCAGGAGATATTGGTTTGATCTTCTCGTGTCCTGCTGTGTACAATACATGCTATCTGTAATTGAGAAGAGACAGCTCAGAAGAAAAAAGCTACAGAGCAGAGACCATACAGAGCCAGTGACCTCTGGACTACTTAGAAAAGAGTCCTTTTTTTTTGGTTGTGGCAAAGCAAAATCAGAGAGGAAATGGCGTTGCTGCTTATAAATACATTTAGTAGGCAAACGCTAGGAAGGACAGTGCACTGTTGAAGCTGAAAGCTGAGGTTAGAAGAAGGATAACGGAGAGCATAAATACGCTTAGACTGGAGATGCTGTCTTCTGACTCACTTCTGAATAGCACTGATGCAACCCACAAGAGCTTATGAAAGAGCAGGGGACTGTAGAGACAGGGCTTTTGACCCCAGAGATCCTCAGCTCCTGACCATTGATGATCGATCTGTTCAAGGGGACATAACTAAGGATAAAATGAATAAACATGACTTAAGGGAGGTTTTGCTCATATCATATAATTTCTGCTGATATGAAGGTCATCTGAGTCTAAGGAAAAAGATTTCTGAGCACCTGGACATTCTTCATCTCATGGATATGTTGTGGCATATGCTCTGAGAGGAGCAGCAGTGTAGTGGCAGTCCATGCTGGCCAAGTGAAGGGTCACTGGCAGACACCATCAGTCCCAGACCTGAGATATCAGATTCCAGGAAAATGTCCTTTTTGGATTCTGTACTTTAAACAGACTCTGTACTGCCAGCTTAGCTGTTCAATGCTTGACCATATAGAGATCCCATGCTGCATGTGACAGCCCACATGTGCTCAAGGACGAAGAGTCACAGCATGATCAAGAAACATATTTGAGATGCTTGAGATAATTGCCTAAGAAATAGGTTCAGTTCTATCGACTCCTGTATGAGTGGCTGAAAGACTTTTCTGTGAGCAGCTGTAATGGAAAGGTCAGTTCCCATGGAAGCTGACCTCTTATGCAGAGGGTTTTTTTTCCAGAGATGAAAGAATACTTTTTGCTTCTCTAGACTTTTGAACAAGGTTTTGTAATCTAAAAGCTGACAGATCTCTTTGTGCTATATGTTTTACATGGTTATGTGGTGACAGTGTCTGAATGTCTTATCTTTGCTATTATCTTTGGGACACCCCTAATCTTTAATACTTCCATCCTTAAATAATTATCACAATCTCCATTTTGTGGATGGATTATTAAGGCTGAAAGACTAAAGCCTACTCAAGTGCCCACACTATGCAGGTAAGAAAGCTAAATGGCTGCAGAGGGTGATCTGGAGGGCTGAGGTGAGACATTCCCGAGCATGCTAAAATACTCGGTGGAATCATGACAAGTTGAACAGAAGAGTCTCTAGTTAAAGTTAAGCCACTGATCAACGACATACATTGATATATCATTATCACTTACTGATGTCATCCAAACTTTTTTTAGAAAAAGCTGAGATGGGGATGCAGGAAAAAAGATGCCCAAAGCTACAGCTCAAAGTTTGACTGTGAGGGATGTGGTCCCTCACAGCCCCACTCACCTTCTGTGACATTACAGGCAGGTGCACTCCTTTGGATATGGCATGAGGCAGAAGTCCTATTATTCTAAGCCTTTAAAATTTCACAGTTATCATTCTGGCTGACAATTTCAGAGTGTTAAAACAAAAACTTAGTTAAAATATAACATGGAATTACAGGCTGCTTCCAATGTACATATGTGCTCATCTTTCTCTACTGTACTTACTATCTGCTGTGATCCACTCCAGAGCAAGGTGTGCTCGAAGATGCTATGGAAATGGTTCCCACACACAGGTAAGATGGGATGCAGTGCTATGAAAAAGATCCTGTGATCCTCTGGCTGTTCTTCAAATGCTGTATTTTATTAGAAAATAAATAGAACAGAGATACCAGTGAAAGCCTGTTCAGTAGCTGTTGCTTTTACAGTCAAATCTGAGTGGTACTTCTCAATACTAGAATATCAATCAACTGCTTAGTCTATATTCAGCACTCAGTTCCTGCCAAATGTCATGGGGTAAATTAAAAGCTTTTTTTTTTTTCCTTATCTTTAGAGCTTAGCCCCAGAAAACAGGTCTGAGATGATTTTGTCAGTTGCATAACAGAAAAAATGGTTTAACAGATCTAAACCTTTTGATTTAAAATAAAGCCCCTGTGGGTTTTCTACATGTCAGGTTTCAGCTTGATCCATTCTACATCATCATAAATACAAAGCTCAAAACAGAAGAGCAGGAAAAGCAGAGGAAAACACAGTTTACTTAGAGTGCAAATAGATCTACAGTATTGCTCTCTCAACAAGGAAACTATAGCAAATAGGCAGGTATAAAACAGCTGGCAAGCTGTAGTGAGTGGGAGACCACCCATTTATAACCTTCCTATTTAACAGCAGGTGATCCTGAACCAATGGCTGGAGCTGAGTAGCCAGAGAAAATTAACTCTTCTTTTGCAGAGAGTGAAAATTGGGCATCACTGTGGAGCTGCCAGAATGACTTGTTTCTGAGTTTGCAGAGTACTTCAATCTTACGTCAGGAAGGATTATAGTTTCAGTGTACATGAGTGTTAGTGTGTTTGCTGCGTGTATTTCCTTGATTCAGTAAAGATCTCCATTAAAAAAAAAAATAAAAAATACAATGCTGACAGTTGTACTGCCTGTGCCACCAGACCAAACTATGACCTGCAGATTTCAGACCCAGTCTGCAATAGGATCTGGGGCTTTGCTTGTGCTTAAGTATTTGTGAATCTTGTATTCCTTTTTGTGCATTTGAAAAAACAGACCTGAAAAGATCTATGCTTAAGAGGGTGAAGATGGAATTATTCTTTCTCTTTAGATAGTGGATATATTTTAGTACTAAACTATTTCTATGTTTATGACAACGATGTTCAGAGGAAGAACTAGAAAAATAACAGGGAAAGATGCATTTGAGGACTGCCACTTCAACTACGACAACACAGAGAAATTGATTTCAAAGAGCAACTCTAACTTAATTAGGGTTAATTCTACCTTGTAAAAGTATTACCATAGTGGCATCGTCCTTCTTCCAGCCTATCTGAGGTGCAAAAGGACAGAGGGGATGGACAGACACACAAACAACCACAGTCTTTGGGATTTAGAATCTGGCAAGGGTTTAAATAAACGATCTCTTTAAATTAAATAAAGATGGGTAAAACATTTCAATCAAACTACAGCTCAGAACTGCAGGAAATTTCTAACACCTATGATAATCCCAGCACTCCCAGTCATTCCTCCTAAATAGATCTCATCCAGCAAAGATCTTAGCTACAAGATGCTTACTTGATCCCATGTTTACTAATAATATATTACTGCAATATAAAAAAAGTGTGACATCATCTGCTTTTGATGAGATAATTGATGTATTATGGTAGCATTTGTAAGCAGTAGGAACAACGGGGGCTTACTGTACCAGGTGCTGTGTGATGCCACTGGGGACAACTATGGCTCCAAAGACTTCATTTGTTATACTAAGACAGACAGAGGAATAGGAAGCAGCAACAGGAGCAGAACAGTCATGATAGACAGAGAATCACAGAGCCATAATGTCACCTCGGTTGGAAAATATGTTTCGAGACCACCAAGTCCAACCATTAACCTGACGTACAGAGACCTGTCACTAAACCATGTCCTTTAGTGCTATGTCCACATGCCTCTTAAATACCACCAGGGATGGGTACTCCCCCACCTCCCTGGGCAGCCCATTCCAACAGTTGACCACCTTTACTGTGAAGAAATCCTTGTGAGGTTACTGTGGACAATAGCTCCTGTGCACTTTAAGGGTTTTCTTTGGCTGCAAGAGCAAGAAGGCCCAGAAGTCTGAATAGCTTGGAAGCCCTCGAACAAATCTTTCACTGACAAAAACTTGTAAGGCTCCACTGAAAAATAAAGGCACACCAGAGATGTGGAAAGGCTGAGAATCTGATATCCTATCTTCAGATGAGCAGCTCAGACATCCCCTGGAGCTAGATGGAAAGCCTGCATTGTGCCCAGCTCACAGCTGGCGGACTTTGATGATGTACAGTCAAAGAGGTCGGTGTGCCAGAGCTGCTGCTAGATCTCAGTAAGAGAGAAATAAGCAAACCAGAGGCTCTGTGGGGTCAGGAGTGCCTCAGCAGCGTAGATGTCACTTCAGGGCAGGAGGACATCCCTTCTCCACCCACCTCAGCACCGTCCCTGGCAGCTTCGGGTGCTGATGGTGCCCACACACTGCCAGGGATGGAAGTGTTGCTGGTCATCCGAGCACCTTCAGCTCACAGTCTACAGGGCTGCTTATGAGAACATGTGTCTGTTTGAGGGCTCATCTTGATATCCCAGGGCAGCTGTACATGTTTTTGACACATTTCTGTAACTGATGCACTTATGTGGAGTGAAAGCAGTAAAACACACTCTGTTGCACAGGGCAGAACTCATTCTTTTGTGTCTGAGTTTTGGGAAGTTTGGTCGTGCCTTTGAAGGACTCAGCCAAGACTTCTACTCTGTCCTCAGTATGGGCTTGTGGGTTATTGTAAGTGTTCAAGGCACAGAACTCATATAATACTTTGGCGCTGTGGGAATGGAATGTTGTTTCTGCTTTAGATATTAAAAAGGGCAATTGATTTGAAGAAGTAGAACATAATGTATTTGTATTCTGTAATTTATCCTTAGAAATAGTTGATGTAAAAAGTAGGAATACTGTATATGCTAGCAGCATGTTTTAGAAACATAATTGCTGAATTATGTGATTAAGTCTTTCTCGCAAAACTGCAGTGGCTGGTAAATGTTCCAAACAATGTGAGTATAGTGTCAGGGACTAGAAAATATATTGTAGGGTTGTTCTGTTAGGAGGAGAAACTCCCAGCAAAAGAAAAACAAATTTATCAAACATCAAAGCAGCCGGGGCCTCTGCACAATGCCAGACTGTCTCACTCTGTGGGAAGGTTGGGATGTGACAGGTAGGCATCAAAATACTCCCCTCTGTCCTCCTTCCGAGCTTATCTCTATGCATGGGAGATATCCAGAAACAATGACTAAGTGTGGAGTAAGGGTCAGAAGTTAATTAATTAATTCGAGATTTACTCTTAGCCAACGAAGATTTATGTTTGTCCAGTGTTTGAACGTTTAGTGAAGCGTTGAGAAGACTGTGAACCTGCAGTACTCAGCCAACGAGGAACTAGGGGAGGAGGTAAGAATCAAGTAACAGGGCATAAAAAGATGGAACACTGTTTTCTAGGTGCTCTCCCGCTTGCAGGAGGCCCGCCATTGCAATTGTGAATAAAATCTGCTTTATCAGAGACACCATCCTGACAAATTATTTGGATATTTCCAACACCATTAAGTTACACTGCCAGAAATGTTTTGTTTCTCTTTGTGCCCTCTGTTTGGAAACAAAAGCACGCTGCACTGCGAGCCTGATTAGTAGCTGGGGATGAAGCAGCACTAAAAGACCACTCAGAGGTGTGAGAAGAAAAAAAGAAGGAAAGAAAGAGAAAGAAAGAAGAGACAAAGCTCCCAGGAAGGAGGAGGCCGCGGGGCCCGGGCCGTTGCCATGGTGACGGGGCAACGGCGGCGGCGCCCCCTATCGGCGGCCGCGAGATGGCGGCGGGGAGAGCCGCGCGCCCGGTGCCTCCCCTCGGCGGGGCGCGGCGGTCCGGCTCCTCCTCCGCTGGCCGCGCTACCGCCTCCGCCGCCACGCCCTCCCGCTCGACCTGCGGCCGCGGGGCGGCATGAGAGGAGCCGGGGGCGGCTGAGCGGCGGCGGCGGGGAGGCGCCATGTCGCTCCTGTGCGTGCGAGGTGAGTGCGGGGCGGCGCGGCGGCGTCGGAGCGCCGTGGGCCGTTCGCACAGGTGGCGGTGCCCCGTTCGCCCCTCGGGGGTGTGTCGGGCCGGCCGTGGGGAGAGGCCGAGCCTGCGTGCCCCGGAGCGCCCGCGCGCGAGTTAGTTACTTGCGTGCTGAGGATCCGCTCGGCAGCGGGAGCGCAGCGCTCTGATTTGCGTGCGTGGCTTTGCGAGGTTCTCCGTGAGCCGTTCGCCGTCCCAGCGAGCTGTCGGCTGCTCCCCGCTCCGAGGGCAGGGCCGAAACTCGCAGCTCCGCGCCCGGGCAGGTGTCCGAGCGCGGGCTGTGCGGCGGCGAAGGGCGGGCGGGGCGCCGTGCGCTGTCCGAGCGCTGCGCTTCGCTGGAGGCTGCTGAGCGGAGAGCTGCGGAGCTTTGACTTCGGTGCGCGCTTCAGGCGGGCGTTTGTGTTCCAGGTGTATCGCTGTTACCGCCTCCTCTTGCTGCCCTTGTCGTGCGGGATGGATCACAGCGCTCGTTGCTTTGCTCCTTATCTCAGTTTCAACTTCTTGCTCTCTGGAGCCAGAGATGTAAAATCCCCGAAGGAAACCATCTGCCAGGACTCGTGCTTCGGGGACGCGGCTGTCAGTGTTCTGCAGGGCGTCCTCGTGCTGTGCCCTGCGGCTTACAAGTATTGTTTTAATGCTCTCAGCTCCCTTGCCAGATATGATAAAAAAAAAAAAAAAGTCCAACAAACTGTTGCTGGTGAGATGCTCTCAGTGGAGCTTTCTCTTTCTTTTTGCTGATGTTCCTCGATTTGACGATAGCCGTCCATCCAGCTGCTGAATACCAGGGTATCATCAGAATGCAGTATTCTGGGGAGAGCACTATTCTTTTATGAGAGAGTTTTCAAATTGAGTTTCAACCTTGATAATAAAAAAAATAATAAAAAGAAAAGGTCTTTTTGAGGAGTTAGGAGATGTGTGTAAGTGTGAAGCTTGTCTTAAAAATGTTCTGTAGATCTCTGAAGCACATGCTGAGCATCTCTGGGGGGCTTACCCATTTCAAACTCTTCCTCCAAATTCCCTAATTGAAGCTGATTCTTCTTATCTCAGTGGAGCTTACGTATTACAAGGCTGTTTTATTTTCTTTCTTTTTGGTGATTTTTCCTCAAAATGCTCTCAGGCTGTCTTTTGAAAAAGTCTGCCTCTTGTGTTAAAGGTGTATTTATACGTCATCTACTAATGTCATAGTAACAGTAGCATTAATGAATGGATAATACACTACAACAACACCAACTGTATGTTGCATTTACTGAAGCAGTCCTGCCTCCTCAGGGTGTTCTTTGTTCATAGAGCTTTCGGGACAAAAGCATTTCAGTAGCCTGGAACTCAGTTCCTGTGATTGTCTTGTTTCTGCTCAGGTGTGAAGATCCAAAGACACCTGAGGTAGCTGTGACTGTGTGTAATGGAGAGCTGCTGTGGAAAATTGCCTTTCATATCCACCTGCTGTGCTAAAGTGGTAGACCATACTGGCAGCAGTTTAGGTGACACTGGGCAGGTTGACCATAAGGACTCAGGATATAGTCCGTTTACTGAACGCTTTTTTTTTAATGGTTGTGGCTGAAAGAATGAGCTTATGAGATCTCACATGTATGAACCATGATATGCAAAATGGTGATATACTGCTGTGGAGCACTTGGAAAAGCGAATTAGGTAGCAGGAGATGAAATAAAACAGTAACTTTTGGAGCAAGCAGGAGGGAGCTCTACTGAAAACAAAAGCCATTTCTGTTTCCATTAAGAAGGGCACATGCATAGGTTTGTATAGTGACTGGGATTTGGATGCTGTAGACCTGAGTTTTAAAAAGAAAGACAACCAGAAACCTGTGAAGGAAATGTAGGCGATTAGGACACTGTTAATTGCCTCTGAATTGCAGTTTAACAGATAACAGAAATGTGGAAAAAACCTTAAGTGGCAGTGTAGCAAGAAGCCTAGCAGCCAGAACGTGTAATTCACTTATTGCCCCCCTCCCCCTCTTTGAAGTATGTGCATTAATGATATTTTAATGAATGGATAATCTAAAACAGTGCACACAAATAGATCTGAGTTCTGCCTTACTTACTGGAGGAGCAGCTGACATTCATGGCTTCTTGATCTTATTTTAGGTGGCACGTTTCTTTTACTACTTCTTCTCAGAGATCAAATCAGGTGTTTTCTCAGAAGCTTTGCACTGTGTCTGTCACAGAGCTACCTGGCAGGAAGTCTGAGTGCAGCAGAACTGTGAGCCCAGGCTCACCTGCAGGCAGAGCATGTGTGAAGTGAGCCAGCGGCACAGGTTGTTCCAGGAGCAACCTAAGGGACTCTCTTGGAGGAGTAATCTTGAAAGATGCAGAGGGTGTAACTGAGGGAGCAAAAAAAAAAAAAAGCTGAATTGTATGTGACTGATGCTTTTACAGCACACTTCTTCATATTTTGATTCTACCCCAGAAGAGATTGCATATACTCCAGAGCAGCTGTGTCTGGATTATGTCTGATAATCTTCTCTTGGCACAGTTCTCTTTACTAGTTTGTGTTTAGTATTGTATTTGTTAAAATAGCAGGTATTAAATAAAAGTAGTCCCAGTGAAGCAGTTTAATTTTTTCACATCAGTCTTTGTCTTTCACATCACTGTTAGCTTTCCTAGCCTTCTTTTGGAAGTCTTGATTTTTTTTTCTTGGATCTTAACTTCATTCATGTCTTCTTCTGATCTTTCCTGTCTACCAGTTTACAGATGGAGGTATCTGCTATCTCAGCACAGCTCGTAAGGGTCGTTCCAAGCGAGGACCCTGCCAAAGCTGGATGATGTGGTTACGAGTGCTCTGTCATCAGCTCCTTCCCAGCCTTTCACTTGCCCCCCAGCTCTCGGTATCTCAAGATAGCAGACTGGCTTCTTACCACTCAGTGATGTTTTTCTTCTAGTTTTCCACCCCTCTGCTTTGTGACAGCTCACACTATATCCTCAATCCCTTTGTCTCCCTAGCTATCCATCTGGTAACTGTAATAAAATTTGTGTTGATCTGTGTCATGCATCGTCTGCCTTGCTCACTATTTGAGTGTCTGAAACGCCCTACTTCTTTGCTTTTCCAAGGATATTGGCAGTGGTGGTCTTTTGTTGTCCCCACACCTACTGTGTGGCTTAGCCCCATTGGGGTGCAGTGCTTTTGTTGTCTGGAGGCCTGATCTGCAGTGTCTGTGTGAGGTGTAGCTACCTGAGGCATGCAGGAGCTTCAGTATGGGGGTCTGTTCTCGTCCTGTCCTCTGCTGCTTCAAGTTATTGACTGTTACATGAAATGACACTGTCGTGAAGTTATTATTATTTAAATTTTTATTTATTTATTTTTGCAAGCTTTGTTGTTGCTGTTCTGAATTGCTGCAAAACTTGCTTGTTAGGTGACTTCTTTGGCTTGTCAGAATAGCTGGAGTGTTGGAATACTGTTCACGAAGCATCTCTGTGTTGCCAGCAAAATGAGGTTCAGGTATCTGCACACGAGATTAAACTGACATAGGAGTGAAAGAAGCAAATGGGGAAAATGGGAATGGTTGTTATTGCTACTAGAAATAAAAGAATATCCACCTTGTTGAATATTTAGAAGTATCTGTAACTAGAAGGCTGATGGAGTAGCCTTAACTCAGCTTTGAGTTCTTCATGAGGCTGAATGCAGTTCTTCCAGTTCTTATCCTGATGGTGAAGGTCTCCAGCTGCAGCTTCCTGTAGTGCAAACAGTATTCTAAGCAAAGGGCAGTTGTACGACTGTATTGTGACTGTATTCTGAAATGATTGCAGAACTGGGGGAAAAAAAAAGCCTGCCTGTTTTTGGGTAGATAAAAATGGAAAATATGAGAGTTGAATTCTGGATTCTAAAAGCAGTAGCAGAAGTGCAGGTATTAATGGGATATTGCTTGATGAGTAAGTTGATATATGATATTATAGACTGGTTTTCTTTAGCTGTAATTAGTCAGAAAGCTACCAGTGTACGGTGTTGGAACAAAATGAAGTGTGTTATAAATCTGGATGATAATGTTGAGTAATCTTTGCTCTCAAAGGAGTCTAATTGCATTGAGTCATAAGTTTGGGGTTTGGAGAGCTGACATGTGCAATTGGTTGCTTAATTAGAGAGATAACTGTAAAGCTTTCCAGCTTCTTCTGTTCTTAAGTATGGTTAAAACCTGCAAGTTGTGTTTGGTTTGTGATGGAAAGGTGGTGGTTCATTTTTCTGATTTGGACACTGTTACTGCAAAGTTTCAACACAGGATGCTTGAAAATCCTCACTGATTTTCAGTGGATGAAGGAAGCATACAGAGGTGCTTCCTGAAATTGACTAGCATCTTTCATTTTGCTCACTTGGTGTTCTCTCAGTTGATTCTTTCAGTTTGGGATCTGCCAGGTCAAACTTATTAAAGTCTCTCTTAACATTCTATTTTATTATGCTACAAACTGGTAGATCTATTAATAAGGAAATGATCTAAGTTCCTCATTATGAACTGTAACAGCCTGAGAACTAATTGCAATTTACACAGTATCACGTGAAATCCAAGCAAATTTTTTTTTTTTTAAACTCAGGACCTTACTTTAAATATTTGACTTGGAGGCACGTGAAGTGCATATGTCTGATGGCAACGATGGCAAATGATCTTTTTATTATTTTGTTTTGGAACTTTCCTCCCTTTCATTTTTATTCTATGCCTTGTTACCAAATTTTCTCAATATTTTGGAAACTACTTTACCTACTCAGTGAAAGCTGTTCTCATTGCTCTTCCAAGAGAGCTTCAACCAGAGTGATATATATAACTCTTTTTTTTTTTCATACAGAGATTTCATTGCATGGACTTGCAGATTGGGAACTGCTGTGAGGGTGTGTGGAACTTCCCTTACTTTCACTTTGGTAGATTAAAGCCTGCTGATACCTGGTGTTTTCTTTGTGAGGAAGTGTGTGAAAGCACTTTGCTTCTCTTGTTTCTTGTTAGATGAACTGCAGACTTCAGAACACTTTCTGAATGTTTTTCTTCAGATTGACTTTGATCTTCTTTTTTGCAGCCTTTATTCATACTACTAAAGTTCCTATAGAAATGATAAATTGATTTTATATTGATATGTTGATCTCCTTGTCCTGTAATGGAGCACTAAAATCTGCTCCATTCCTTTTTGCTTACCTCTGTATGCATTAGTCCCCTTTGCCAAGGACTTTGCTGGAATAAAGTTTTGTTTGTCTGCTGTGACATGTAGCACTTGGCAGATGCTCACCACGATACAGGTTCCTGTTAGATGGATGTTGTCTGGCTGTTTAGATCTCTCTGCATTTAGCAGGGTATCAGAGGGACTTTCTTTTGACTTGGACCTTCCTTACACTCAGCATGCACAGTGTTGGGTTTGTTGTATGTCTGTTCAGCAGCTTCTGTGCCCTTTGCATAAATGGCAAATGGTTCATCTAGCAGTAAAAGTGTTGGTATTAATAGGGTATTTGGGGGACCCCACTGAGAATGACTCGTCCCTCAAGAGGCAAACCGCGATATGATGACGTTTTACGCTTTTGTGACAATACCCTGCACCAGTCAGCTGTACATCTCGGTAAGTTGTGCATGATGTATCTGTGTAGTTTAGGTGCATTCTGAATCAGTGTTGATTGGTAGTTGTCATTTTTTCAGAACTTTAACTCCTTACACATTGCTAGCTGCTTTCACAGACGTGCCTGGTGTGCTCGGTGACCTGTAGGCACCTGTCCTGTCATACGTGTGCTCTAACTTCACCTGGACTGTGGCACTCCAGTCTGCTTAGAAACTTTCTCCTAGTCTTTCTGAATGTCTTTAAAGCAAATGTCACTGACGTCTGGACACTAGCTGTCTAAACTTCCTGAATTTTATTATTTTCTTTGGTTGCTGTGTTCACTTAACAGATGGACTGTGAAGTACCTGATCACACAGACGCCTTGCCTCTCCCCAGGCTTGGGGCAGTTTTGACTGGTACTGGTTGAACTATTTAAGCAGAATGTTATGATGTAAATTCTTTTCCTTCTCCTCTAGGAGGTGGCAAGGAACTTGAGGGTGATAATGGAAGTTTGTGTTGTCTCTGTCAGCTTGGTGAGGATATCTCAAATTAAAGGAAATGCTGACAGCTGAAGGCTGTGCTTTGGTTTTAGTTCTCTGTAGCACACTGCTCTTGGATGTTCATGAGCTCATCATTTTGTCAGGAGAGTTAAAGATTTGGAAAGAACTGAAAGGGAGTTGGGTGCTTGTGTTCCACATGCAAGACTGTGTTGGAGACCTTGAGCTTACTGAAATTCTATATTGAAGGGAAATTAAATTGAAATGTTATTGGGTATGTATTCCTCAGCCCTGTTGTTTGCAGAGTTTACTTTTGGTTTCTATGCTTAAGTACGTGAAGGCTTTGTCATTACTCGTCAGGGCTGCACGAGTCAAAAACTGTTAGGAATTTTGTTTTATTCCATGTTTGCCTTCCTGTATCTGAGGAATGGATCATTTGGAATCATAAAGCATGATGTGGTCTTTGAACAACTTTGTGCTAACCTAAGACCCATGATCCTCTTCCTTGCAGCTGAACATCCCTATGAATGGAAAGTGAATTGACTAGAAGGCAATATCTGATGAGGGATAAGAGAAGGTGTCTTCCCCCAGATAATCTCTAGCCTAGAACTGTTGCTGAGTTTTAAAAGAAGTTTGGCTTCCCGCCTTGAGCGTGTCCCTTTAAGGAATACTGGTTTTAACCTTATTACTTAAAGCTCCTGTGACTTAACCCTCTTAATTCTTTACAGCCAAATGCTCCTCTAAGGAGACTCCAGCATTTTCACCAAGGAGACATGATTATTTCATACACAAGAATTGCAGAATAGCACTTCTGAACATTGGTGCACCCACTGCTTGTTCTCTCAACCGACATCAGTATCATAATAATATTCAGCTTAAGATGCATCGTTGAAATAAATAAATTATACACTAAAGGACATCTTGAGTAGCTCTTTTGTCCAGGTGGAGTCTGAAGTATATAGCCGACCCATTGCTGTCTTTGCAGGCCTCTCATGAGGAAAGTGTCTGGAGCTAAGCCCACAAAACCCTTCATTCTTTTAAGCTTTTGAGCCAGCACTGTGGTGCAGGCACTCGAGCTGGGTAGCTGATGTGCAGTGTGTACAGTGTGAACCTGTGCGGCTGGATCGTGACTTGGAGCCTCACGTGTTGCTAGTGGTGCGTTGTGGTTCTAAACCTTCATGTGATTTTTCCCCAACTGCCTCTGTTTGAGTTGCCATAGTTCTCACAAATGTGAACTTGTGTTAGGAGCAGTGGACACAATGCTTTGATTGCAGTAGCTTTTTACCACAGGCATTTTTTTCTTTTTTTCCGTATCACTACATCCATGATCATGATCAGAGAGCATTATAAACTTCAAACATCAGCAGCTGTGTGTTTTATTTTACCTTGCGTTAAACATGGGCATCTTAAGAATCCCAGGGTCATTTTAAGACAGTTTTTCAACAAATCCTTGGCCAGATTATTCAAAAACTGCTGTACAAAATGACCTCTTTCAGGTGTATTTTTTTTTAATTGTTCAGAATTATTTTTGAATGTTATGACAAAAAAGTTCCATATGGTCAGGTGGTGATGGAAAGGCTGAATATGAAGAGACTCCTGGACAAATTTCACTTAAGCTGTAATATAAACTGTAATATAAACTGACAAAATCTGCTTGGAGCATGTAGTTTAGGAGGAATGAATATAAAGTGTATAAAAGAATGTAGAGATATTTACATTTCCAGAAGGAAATCCTTTAGGAAAACCTGCTTTTCTTGAGGTTTTTCATAAACCTCAGAACTTGTTTTTGGGAAATAGCCAGGGAATATAGGCTTGTGGTGATTCTTCAGTCTTCTGTTCCAGCAACTGCAGTCCCTGCGGTGTGTTATAACTGCAGGTACACCAGGGATCTGCAAACTGCTATCCTGGAAAGTTTTAATAACTGTTTTGCTGTAATGGCAGGAGTAAAAGACACTACCTGAGGTATGCCAAGATAGCTTATCAGCTTTGGGTGAGGAAGGAATTTGACTGCTGAGTTAACAGCTATGTGCATATTAGAAAATTGTGTCATTCCAATTTTGTTCACTTTCCCACTTTCACGAGCTGTTCTCCATCAGGCTTTCTTTAAAAGCAAGTGTGTGTCATTCTTCAGTGTCCTCTTGGAAAGGTGCACTTCCTTTGGTGCTTCTTAAAAATCTTCTAGAAAACTGAAAGTGCCTTGGTTTCTGGATGTGGGAATTGTAATACCACCAGAAATGCATAATGTTTCATAGACTAGTAAGTTCTTGTTATTTTATGAAATAAATTAATTCTCTTTCCTAGTTCACACAAGCGCCAGACTAAACTCTCATTTGGACCTAAAGAAGTTGTGTGCTGCATGAATTTGGCAGGCAGCGTAAGTGTGGGGCTGCTGGGAAGGAGAGGGATGTGAGACAGTGATTTTCTTTCAGCTTTTCCTGCCCGTTATAACTCGCTGTGTCTGCAAAATTTTATTAGATTTTCACATATCAAATTAAGTAAGTACAGTCTGTGTATTCTCCATTTTAATAGCAGATTTTTTGAGGAGATTGACTGCTTAGAAACACTATAGTTATAGGGTCTGAATGGATCGTTGTAGTAATCTAATATGATCCTCTGTAGGACAGAGTAT
Organism: Chrysolophus pictus; assembly: GCA_037305975.1. Lineage (NCBI taxonomy): Eukaryota > Metazoa > Chordata > Aves > Galliformes > Phasianidae > Chrysolophus > Chrysolophus pictus. The sequence continues at coordinate 71,076,491 of CM074614.1, read as the reverse complement.
TTTTTCAATCTAACAACCTATAGTCTTTTAGGGAAAAAAAAGCGATTCTGAATTAAATTTGTTGAAGGATTTACTGCAGTTCTAGGTAGCCTTATGTTGCTTGTCATCATGCACAACAACTGTATGCTTTTTAGCCTGCATGGGTTGCTTAGCTCTACCATCACAACCGCAGAGTTGACGTGTCTTTGCTCAGGCTGGATTGAGCTGTGGTGAAATTTCACCCTCCCGTCAAACCTCTTCGGTGCTGTAAAAATTGGCAAAAAGGGAATTAGGTAATGCTGTCACTTGAATGGAAGTTGGCTAATCGGACCGTAATGAGAAACATACAGACATTTTTCATTTCTTGAAAAGAGATCAAGGCATGCCACAACCTGTCAGACTGGTATTTTTCATCAGTGTTTTGTTCCATTTTGCTAGAACGAAGAGTGCGGTTTGCCGGAGCGCTAGCAACAAAGCTCACGTTGTGAAGCTGAGTTTGTAGTTACCATTCTGTGTGTATCTGCCACTTCAGTCAAAGATATGGAAATGTGTTCAAGCTCCATTGGAGCGGAGCAGCATGTGACTGAAGTGTGAATATGCGAGTTAACCCTGTGTGTGCTTGTAGAGGCTTACATTTCATTTTTAAAGGGAAGAGCTGGCGGTGCTGGGGACGAAATAAGGATGACATAATTTTTAGAAACAAGTGGTTTAATTATATAAATTTATAGAAAGTAAACAGTGAGAAGTGTTTTATTAGTCGTTTTCCTGGAGATGCTGGAGGAGATGCCCTGCTCTGGGAAGAGAGGAACAAAGGTGACTGGCAATATTTCACGGTGTTAGTGATGCAGAATTGCAAAGCTGCATTAGCGTGGATAAAAGAGAACCAGCTGGGCTGAAATTACTTTGGGAAGAGCTGATAAGAGATTTTGCTGCGACAGCACTAGAGATCTGCTGCATGTAGTCCAGGATTTAAATGTGGCTAGAAATCTCATAATATGTTTACAGAGGAGTGTTCCTGGGCATTGTTACTGTGGCAGACTAATGTTCCACACCAGAGGACAAATGCTGCTGGTAATGGCTGGGTAGGGAGCTGTGTTGTCAGGCATATTCGTTGTCAGAAAGTGACTGAAGCCACAAGATCAATACAATTAATTGTAGGTGAGGCTTTAAGAATTGCAAAGGATGCTGAAGAGGAGCTGGACGTAGAATTGAACTTGGTTTGAGTGACCGCAGTTTAACTTAGACCGGCAGCTGTGAAACACCTTGAGAAGCTTCTTGGTAAAGTCAAGAGCTTGAGTACAGGGGAGGGCATGGAAATCTGTGAAGCTACAGGGACAAATATTAACATCTCAAATAACAAAGAAAGGCTCCACCCAGAAAGTGGCCCCAGAGCTGGTGATTCACCTGGTCACTGTGTCAGGGTACAGTGCACAAGCACAGAACTTCTGTGAGCAGGAACAATCAGTTTGTAAAGGAAGGTGTATCTTGAGGATCAGGAAGTCCAGGGATTAAGGCAGGGGCTTCCGACTCAGCAGATGAGATGAGCTCTTCTAAAGGATATTAAATCAGATAACATCAGGTGCTTTAGTCACACGAAAATGAGAAGCAGGAAACCACTGCGCACAGGATCAAGGTGCAGAAGGAAGGTACAGTAGGTATGATTCCTGAGCTGCACCAGTTGTTTCTTATAAGGATGTCATTGAAAATGATATACAGATATACAGGTGGGAGCAAAACTTCAACACCTTACTGAATTTGAGTTAGGTGAACTCTGGCTTAGAGTACTGAAATATACAACACTTGAAATTTGAAGTCTGGTAGCGTAAGCTTATTGCTGTAAGCCAGCAGTGACATCACCTAATTGGAGAACAAGATAGGTGGTTTCTCCAAGTGGGCAGACAGAAAAGGAGATAAGGGATGATAGTGGGCTACAGATGCATCTTAACCCCTAAAGCAGGGGAGGCTGTGATACTGTGAGTTTTAAAATCAAATTTAAAGAGGCATAATAGAAGCTTTATGGATGGATGGAAGCAACGTGGAAAGTAACTGGATATAAATTGGGTGTAGGTTTGCAAGTGGCAGGTTGTGCTGAGCCAGCCTCTTGTTTGTGGATGAAACGAACATCTCTCCGTAGCTGACATTTGTTTTTGAAGAAATCTGGAGCTGGCAGAAGAAATGTAAAGTTGCCTGGGAACTGGTTGTAGCAGAGGCTAGTGGCGTTGAAATGATCAGTGGGAGAAGCAGATGGATGTCTTCTGCTTGTGGTATGGCGAGGAAGGTAGAGATGTGGGTGTGTCAAACGTGTTTTAAAGCTGAGTCTAATGGCATAATTGATTTGAAAGTAGGTAAGTATAATGTGAAGGATTAAATGACCCCAAGGACAGCTATAATGAAAACGAGCTGATAGTAGAGTTATGAGTTTAAAGGCAAATGAGAAGAATTTCTGAGAAACAAGGATCTTAGTGAAAGGAGAAGTCCTGAGGAGTCCTTTTGTCTCAGTGCCATATTGGAAAAGGTGAGACAGTACATGCTGGGGGATGTATTCTGAGCAGAGAGGGGAATACAAAGGCATAGGTAATTCATCCATGAGTGCTGTGCCTTGCGCTGGTCGAACGTGTTTGGAAAAGATGAGCTTGGGTAGGACTAAATGGAGAGGGTTAAAGTAAACATGACTGACTCTCCCTTCCTTTCAGCATCTGTGGTGTGAAGACAGGGATACTGTGACATTTTCCAACTGATAAACAGGTGCTGGTGAGATCTAGGACTTATTTCCAGAAAAAAACATCAGATAAAGAAAGCCACCTAGGGAGGCGTCTATCACTGGCATAAGATATAATAGGTAAAATTGTGTCATGAAATAGAGCCTGACCTGGAAATTAGGAGTGGTTTTGAATGGATGGATTAAGTGATATGCAGGAGTGCAATCAGGAAAGCCAAGGCACAGATGGAACTGAATTTGGCAGGGGATGTGAAAAATAGCAAAAAGGGATTTTACGGGTGCGTTGGTCAGAAGTGACAGACCATGGAGAGTGTACCACCTATGCAAAATGAGAAGGGAGAACTGGCTTCAACAGACATGAAGAAGGCTGAGGGATTCTAATGAGTTCTTTGTCTCCGTCTTCATTGGCAGTCAGGTTCCTTGTGTTTCTGACATCCCTGAACCAGTACCAGCCTCTAGACAGTGGCTGGGGCAGCAAAATCCTTCCCACTGTAAGACTGGAGCAAATCCAATACTACCTTATGAGGGTGATGTAGTTGCCAAACTATTCTCTGTCATACTCAAGAATCTGTGATTGTCACATGAAGGCTGTGCTACTGGAAAAAGGGAATGACCTAGACAGTGGGATTGACTGCATCTTCAGCAAGTTTGCTGATGGCATCCAGTGGAGTGATGCAGTTTATACAGCAGAAAGAAGGCATGCTATCCAAAGAGATCTGGATAACCTTGAAAAGTAGGCCCAAAAAGTGAACCAAATGAGGTTCAACAACACTAAGTGCAAGGTGTTGCATTTGTGCTGGGGCAATCCCAGACATGCTCCTTGACAGCAGCCCTGACAAGGCAGATTTGCTCACACTAAGTTATATATATATACATATATATAGTTATTATAATGTTCATTTCAGTTAACAATTTCAATACTAATAGCATTTAGCCTGATGGAATTTCAGTATAATATTTATGGAGGCCAAAATATATGCAGACCACATAGGTTTCAAGAGAACTATTTTGGGCATAATCCTTGTCAGTAGCAGCACTGGGTTACAGTTCAGTTCTCTATACTTGCAGGGTCAAATCAAAAATATTGGCAAGTGAGTGCTACAGTGTTGAGGAGACACAGCTCCTTCCAGAACTGCAGTACTGCCATGGGGAACGGATGTTCAGCTTCTGCTCTCAGGTGGAGATAAAATCCAGTGCTTGTTTCGGTATCAGTCCATAGCTTAATTTTGGGAAACACATTCTGTCTTTACAGCCTTGACTTGAAATATCCTTTTCAGCCTTCTCCTAGCAGAATATAAAAAGTAGTCAACACCCCAAGACCTGAAGCAGAACAAAAGAAATCCTGACAGTTGATGAGTCTGTCTGTCCTACCTCTGCAATTTGTCTTTGTTCTCCATGGACCAGTATTGTATAAGCAGTCTGTGAATGCCAGGAGTAAAGTCAGACTTACACGGAGTTCCTCCTCAAGCAGTATTCTGTTAAATCCCTCATCCCAGTGTGGGAATCTCATTCAGTTATGCTGTAGCTGATATCCTTAGGATTTCTTCTACTTGTCGTTAGTGCTTGCAGTCAGCTTATTTCTATCTGTATTATGTTTTTATATGTTTTGTGAACAAAAGCAGTGAAAAAAGTAGGATAATTTTAACATCTGTACTAAAACTATTTGTCAAAGTAGACTAATTCTTCTCCATTATTTGTTTCAGGAGAGCACAGGCGCTGTTTTTCCTAGGAGCTTATCTCTCGCAGTGTAGTATGGTGGGATGTTTTTATTAGGAACAACCACAACAACACCTGAATCCACCTGGCATTCACACTCTTGCATTGAGTATCTCTTCTAACTAGTGTGCTGAACTTGAGGAGTTGAATAATGATACGTGTTACTATTCTGGCAGGCTTGTGTTCAGTCGGGTTTGACGAGTAGCTGTGTTCAGTTCATTGCTCGCTTGCCATCCTGTACCTTATATTGAAAGTACCAGAAGGTGCTGAGGCCTCGGTTAGATGGCATTCCTTTCGATATGGTTAGTCAGCAGCCTCTTTCCCAGGCTGTTTCTGGTTTAATCTAAATCTGACCAGGAAGCATAGAAGCAAAAGTCATTCAGGAATCTGTACAGATGACACTCTAGCCATAGGAAATGAATGCAAGTTATATTATTCTATCTGTAATTCCTATTTTTTGTTCTTTGTTTGGCACCAGACAGGATACTTGTGTCAACCTGTAGCTGTTACGTTGCTGTGACCAGGTAATGTTATTTGATCTAATAACTCCAGCGAGACATTTAAGTGGTCTTTACCTGTGCATGCCTGAGCAGCTGCTGCACATGCCTTGTCTTGGAAGAAATTAATCTGAAAAGAAATGAAATTCATTAAAAAAAAAAAAAATACTGCAAACATATCTGAATTAGACCTACTTGAACTACTTGTTTGTCAGCAAAATTGTTTTACCAACTCAAAGTGGCTTCTGTCAGATTTGAAATGTTGTGTCTTCTTGCCTGCTGGTGCAAGGCTATGGCTTTCATTTTATGCATTTCCTTAGTTTTTGACAGCTATTGGCATATATGAGTTAAGGTCTGTTTTGTGTAAAATTAAACGGTGCAGCTTCTGTTCACTTTATCAACTCAGGCACTTCCACTAATGTAAAAAATCACATTTCTTAATCTCACAGAGCTTGGATGAAGAGTAAGTTATGCTACTGAAAATTTGCAGACCCTCTTTCTTCCTTGCTCTGTATTTATCTTTACCTGTAAGTTTTGAAAGGCTCAATGGATTCTTTTTTTTTTTCTTTTTCCTAATTAAGCACAGATATAGGAGTAGGCATGCCATCTCTTCTCATCACAGACCATGAAATGTTCAAGGGAAATCTGTAACCTGCAGGGAACTCCTTAAAGCAAAAGAAATGAAGCACGATTCAACAGTATGTCTTTTAAGGAAGAGTCACACACTGAATAACTATAGTATTTTGCATAGGGTTTTTTTGTTTGTTTGTTTGTTCGTTTTAACTAATAAAATAATAGCTGCAGCAGAATATTGGAGAGAGGAGGCGGCTTGGATTCCTGCTTAGTTCACCTCTTTGTTGGGGAACCAGGTCACCTGACAGAGCTGTCTGTGTTGCCAGCGTCAGGAGGATTAACCTCTCCATAATCTCTGTGCTTTGAGTAAGGGATTTTGTTCCTGTCCTCACTGCTCAGTTCAAAGCAGCTGCTGAGCAGAAACTCCAGGGAATCTTTTGCAATGTGCATATGTGTTGGTTGGCCAAAGAAGGAAGAAATGGATGATAGAGGATTTCGCCTAGCTGTGCTTTTCAGCAGCTGGCTTTAGTGTTTGGACGTTACATCTGTACAGGTTGAGTTCTTCTGCAGAATCAGAGGTGTTGGCAGTACCTTCTATTGCTGTCTTGTTTAAAATATGTCTTCTTACAGAAGTAGGATCAAATATGTTTCTCGATTGCCATCCTTTGCTTCTCTCTCTACCCCAAGCAAACATTGGACAAAAGCATCTCTTGATTTGTTAATTGTGAGGTTACAAAATTTTGGTGTGTGTTTTCTCTATTCTTGAAGAAAACACAAATGATCCAAACAGTCAGAGGTGATGCTAAGCCTGCCCAAAACTAGGAGGGATTACACAGCCAACCGGTGTGTGTGTATCCACTCCAGGGGAACAAGGACTGTAGAAATAAAGGACTGAACCTTGCTTGTAGCCCCTCAGAATCTGGAGTTGTAAAGCACACTTCTAACTAAGCATCTGAGTATGGTGTCTCTCCACTTGCTAGAGTTAGTCTGTCAGCCTGCACTGAGATGATTATTATTGTCAGAGAAGCTGGAGAGGTGAGTGATGATGTAAAAGGCTCTCAGGAGAGCAGTGTTTAAACTTCGCAAAACTTTTGGGGCTCTGCCTCTCCATTACAGGAGGTGATGAAAACTGGAAACCTGAATCCTACTGGAAACTTTCAGGAAACCTAAAAACTGGTTTTTGACCAGCCTTTAGGAATGGATAATGAGATGTGTTTCTAGTGGGGAGATCTTTTGCTCAGGCACCATGAAGCTGTCACTGCAGCAGTTCTCAAAACAGACAGAAGATGGCTTATGATTCTTCTTACCTGAATGGTGACTTGAGGCTCTGCTGTTGGTCTTATCGGTGCTTGGTGAGGAAGTCTCCTGGGCCTGATGGTCTACCAGCTGAACAGTGGAACCATGCTGGTAGGAGAAAAGGGGATAGGTAGCCCTGTATTGTGAGAGAGCTTCAGCAGTGACCCGTTTCACCTGCCTTTGGGAATTCCCCTTAAGTTTCTGCCTCCTTCCCTCTCCTGCATAGCTCTGCCACACAAGCAGCCTAGAACTGGGAGCGTCTACACATTTTTGTTTCTAACTGCATTTCATATGAAAACTAGAAGATATTTTATAGGTTGTCGAAGGATTCACCAGCAGTGCTGATCTCTTAGGGCTGTTGTAAAATTCAAGAATTGCGTCCTCTACTTTCTTCATTGCTTCCCAGCATCTGTCTCTTTTTTTTTTTTTTGTGGCTGTATAGCTCCTGAGTATTTGCTTTTTACCTAGATAGGAGAAACTATGTTGTCAAGCTCCTTTCAGCTGCTGTTTATCTGAAATCAATTGAATGCTTCCTTCTGACTTTCAGGAAGCTCATTCTGACGTCAGCTGTAAGTCAACTTCTTGCAGCTTCCTTGCCGCAAAGCAGGAGTTGCACTAAGTACTAATGTGCAATGCAAAAATTACTTGAGCTATGGTTTATAAAAAAGCTTGTCAATGTTTTCAGCATTTTGTTGGTAAGATCTTCAGGGATTTATTGGGTAAAATAATAAGCATATGTTTAAAATACATGAGTCTTTTGAAGCAGAATGGCTTTTGTCCTTAGTGGTCATGGTATGTTGGTCATAGTTTACTGGTGCAGATCCTGCTCTGTGCTAGCTTTTCAGTCTTGGCGTTTGCTCTTTTATGACTCCTTTCTTCCTCTCTGTGAACCTGTCCAGTACCAGTTGCTCCACTTAAAATATTTTCTAAACAAGTAACAAAACAACCCAGCAGCTTGGTAGTTTTGCTGAGCAGCAGTAGTGTAGAGATCCTAGCAGGGCAGTCTGATGTCTGTTTTCATGTGTGGGGAGGAACCACTTGCAGATTGCAGACCTTTTAGTTTCCCTCTTACATTTTGATAGTTGTCACAGCTGCTTTCTACAAGTTACATGCGTAGTTTTCATTTCATTTTCCCTGTCCTTCCAGTTTGATGCTTTTGATCTCAAGGTTGGTTTTTTTTTTGGCTTTTTTTTATTGAGACATTGGTTTTATTTTTATCTTAACTCTTCATTCACATTTGCAATTGCCTCAGCATGTGTTCTGTAGCACTATTTTTTGTATATGTATATATAAATTGCTGCTCTTTGATAAGTTTCTAGAAATGCCTTCCATGTTTTTGAATTTCTGTTGTTGGGGTTGTTCAAGGAGTATTTCAGGTAGGTGAGTTCTTGAGCTAAGCAACAAGCAAGAGTGCAGATGAAACTCTGCAGTTCATGGGCACGAAAACCTGTGTGTTGTTAAGTCAGTGTGTCAAACCAAATCTGGTAACAGATTAACCTGTAAATAAGATCCAGATGTCTCTCCAACTGTCTGAGTCAATTTTGTCATTGAGAGTGCTAGAAGCCTACGTAAATTAACTGCCTACTGCATTAAACCACTGTAGAAAGTAAACTGAATTGTCACCTTTCTTTTGCAGGAAATATCTTTTAAGGAAATAGGGTCTTGTAGTAGAAGGCTTCTTTTACTAGTGGGAGTTGAGTTTTATTTAAAAATAAAAAGCAGAGAAGCACAAAACAAAAAAGAGAAAGATGGGAAAATACCCTTTGTGGAAAGGGTCTGCAAAGCTGGTTCTTTATTTCATGTATGCCTTGTTAATCTGCTTTTGTGTTTGCAGCTGTCAGAAGGGGCTTTGATCTGCTGCAGTTACTGGGTAACTTTTGTATAAGGATGGAAGAAGTGGAGCATAATAAAACTGGTGTAGACAGAGCTGTACTGTATCTAACCATCAAGTTTTGTGCAAAAGATGAACTGAAAAGCATCAGTGTCTGTAGGAGGTATGAAATTACATAATCACCATGATGATCAGGCTGGGTATTGAACAAAATCACCAGATGTTTTGATATATAATGTAATATCAATGTATCAATATGTAAATGATATTATATATCAAGTTTTGATATACTAGATATGTTTGCTCATTTTTCCATAAATTGGCCATCCTGCTGTTCTGTTCTCTTTCCAAATTTGGAAAGAATGAAATAGAGTGGAGAATGCTCCAGGTGGACTGCTAGTGTGCTATGCCACTCTGATGTCCATGAGCTATGGCAGTAATAGAGCAGGTTTAGCCAATGCAATGATGTATAACTTCTGTGTATAACAAAACTTGCTTTTTCTTGATGGATTTCAGTACTTTGCCCACCAAAATTCTGCTTGTACAGATGGAGAGCTCAGGGCAGCAAAAATTCTCAAAGAAAAAAGTGATGGGGTGAGTTTTGATGAGCCAAACCAAGCAGAAGTAGTTGCAGTATCCCTTCCCCACTGGAAATACCTGTCAGGCCCAAGGTTGAGGTGTCCAAGCTGTGGAGGGAGGCAGATGAGGAGAATGCTGTCTGCCTGTGGGTTTATGAGCTTGCTGGCACCACTGAATGTTAAACTAGCAGAGAATAGACAAATGCAGAAGGGGAGTAGCCAGTGAAGTTTGGTTGTCTAGATGTTCACTGGGATGTGTACTTTATGTAGTGCTTTCCTGGGTTTGCAGTCTCCAAAGTACTGAAGTTGAAATAGAGTTAATGTTATGTGCCAGAGGAATCTGCGAAACCCTACCAAGGAGTCAGTTGTGTCCCAGTTGCTATAAGTCACTGTCCTGTGGGCTGAAAGGCTGTCTTTTAGGAAGCATTGTTGGAAATTGTATTGTAAATCAAATAAACCTTTGTCTCTGGACAGGATAATGAATTTGCTGATCATTTGGAGCAGGAAAATGCTAATTGATGTGAATTAAGAGGGAGTATAATTCAATGTCAAGGCATCTGGCAAAACGGAAATCCCTTGGGTGGATCAATTTGCTACCACAGGAAAGAGAGTAGAAGCTTTCCTTCCCTTCTGAGGGAATCCAGGAATGAAAGCGGTCGATTTTTAGATATAGGTGGTTGCTGAAAGGAGCGTACCTTCCTCTTGCTTGCATGATTCCCAAAGAGAAAGATGAGACAGGTTGTCCTATGGGCATTTAGAGTGGTCAAATTGAAGAAAACTCTTTGTTACATGGACAGGAATTGTAATTTTAAGTGTTTATTTCTTGATTTCTTTTCATTAAAAATTAATACATTCATCCACTCCATTTTTTTCTGGACTGCAGTTGAGAAAAATGTCGTGGTTCAGGTGGGTTGCTGCCGAGGACATCCAGATTTTCCCAGAGCTGTTTCACTCAAACAGGTGATAGCTGTTTGAAGGATTTGAGTGTTAAGTCAGAAAAATTGTATCTCTGGGTGCAATCTTAGTCTTTCTGGTACTGAAGGAAATCTTTGCTCGATCCCTGCTCTCTGCCAGCAATCAAGTAAAGTGGCATTTTGTAGTGGTTCTTCTTTCTTCTGCTGCCTAACTTCCCGGACAGCCCAGCCCTCCCTTCAAATCAAGCTATAGCATAATGTTATCCTCCATTTTATTTGCATGTGATCTCAGCTGTTACATCTGTTGGTCCACAAAGGTACCCACTGTGTTTCCAACACGTCATTCTTGAAGGGCATACATAAAGCACTCTCCTCACTGGTTTAGCAGAACAATGGTTTTATGTAAACCAATGGTTTGTTTTCCTTGGCAGAAAGACAAAGCGTAATGTAATAAACATGACTTAAGTCTCTTATATATCCATATGGTTGAAGTAATGTCTCGGTTGCAATGACCAATTTCACTCAGCAGCGCTCTGTTACAGGGGATGGGCTCCGAGTAGAGTTTGCTCTTGCCTGTGAAGGAGGCTGCTGCTGAGCCCAGGTGGGTTCCTGGGGGCTCCTGTGCAGTTATTTTTCCCCTGAGCTTGTTCAGGAAAGTCTTTTCCTTCTATACGTAGTGCTGTTCTGAATGCATGTGAGTACAGTGAAACATATCTTTTTGAACCTGTCTCAGGCTTGAAATGGCAATGTGGTTGCACCATGCTGAATTGGTGTAACAGGCTTGGGAAACCAACAAGTTGCTGTTCAGTGCAGCTCTTTTCTTTTTAGAGTTGTGAAGGAGTGAGAAGAATTTCATGGCACAGTCAGTAGTACTGCTCTGCTGTTGGATGTGCAGTTGCCTTTAACAGCATGCCTTTGGTGCTGCAGGGCTTTTATAGGGAGCAATGACTGAGTTAAAATCATGGGCCAAGATCATTGCAAGGCTTCTGCTCCCTCCAGCTTAGAGCATCTGCTGTGATTCAGGTAGTGGGAGAGAAAAAAAGGAGGTGAGGACGTGTAGGGTTTGTGCATGGAAAACACTGGATTTCCTGGGGACGGAAAAGTACCTGTGGGATCCTCATGGCAGGACAGCCCTTGGCAGATGTGCCGGTATTGCACCACTTACTGGCCTCTGATGGGTCTATAAATAGCTTTCAAGAAGTGTGTAGGAGGTGTTGAGCTTCTGACCTTGTTATGCTTGCAAGTGCTAGAGCAATTGATCCAGGGTTCAGACAACAAAATTGCTACCAAAGGCTCATTATAGCTGATATAAATGTAACAGACCTCTAGGTCTAGAGAACTGCTTTGCCAGTGCTTCCCTGCCAAGCAGGATTCGCTCTGTGCGTGCTGTAAGGGTGCACAGGCAGTGATTTTGGTGTGGTGTCTCAGTCTTGGATAGCTTGAACCTTTTGCTGTGGTCTTGTTCCTGTTTAAGCAACCTTTGCACCCAGTGCTGCATATTGCTGTGCACTGAAGTCTGAGCGCCTGTGAAAGGTGAGAAAAGCACAGAGGGAAATGGAAATATGAATCGATACCGCTGTTTGGCTGGAAACAGCTCCTGCAGAAGTTAGATTACATGGCCTGCTCTCAAAAGCACATTAAGGCTGCACTCATGTCTCGCAGGGAAAAGGAAACTATTTGTCAAATTGCTGATCATGAAAATGCATTTTGAATGCTCTGCTTTCAGCACTGCTTTTCTTTTTATGAGGACTAATTAAACCGCATCCTTTCATTCTCCTCTCTCCTCCCTCAGCCCGTCTGTGGCACGTTATTGGCCTCTGTGTAAGGATGTAGATTTTGTTGTAGAGTGGTGAGTGACCAGCTGATAAGTCATGTGCTAGATTTAGTGGGGATGTAATCTTTTGGCCATCTGCTCAGGCACTCCCTGGGTCTGCATCCCTCTGATTTGCAAGCAAATGTTAAAGGTGAGATAGAATCTGTGGCTGTTCAGAACAGCCACGTTCCCTTTATGTGAATGTGAGCATGCTCCCATTCAGAAGCTTTGTGTAAAGGCATTGTCTGAACCTCACTGTAATTTGACATGCCTGATTCTAATTCAATGGCTGATATATGGTGCAGCTAGTCAGAAAAATACCCTTCAGATAGTAGAGTGGACCATAAGAATTTCTCTGTAAAACTGAAGTGTAATATTAACATATGTTAATGTTCTATTCTTCCACCCACCCCCTACAATGATTTTAAACCTTTTCTGCCATCTTGTGTTTTATCTTTCCTAGTCTTTCAAGAGTCTTTTTTATTCTCCAGTCTTTTGTAGCATAAGGACATTTGCAGACTGTGAAAACCTGGTTTATTTACTTATTCTCACTTTTTATGAAGTGTCACAGGTGGGACTTTGATTTAAATGTTTTCTTGTCTGTAGAGAAGCACCATAATAATGGTGAAGGATCTCCAAGGAAAATTATTTGTATGAACTGAATGCTTACACCAATTTTCCTTGCCTTTTTCAATTTTTTTTTTAATTTTTCCATCTATCTGTCCAGTTTGCATCCAGTTATTTCAAAGCAACCTGTCCACAGTGTAATAGCTTTTACCAGTACACCCTAAATTAAGGTACAGTGTATGTCAGATATGCCAGTCTTTCATTTTTCCCTCTGCAATTAAATGAATGTTTCCTTGCACAGTGAGAACAGGTGCATCTCTGCATCTCCATAATGCAGTGCTCACATATGACAGTGCAAAGCTATGGGATTCCTTCCTTTCTGACCTCCTCTCATTTTTGTTTCCCATAGCTGTCCTTCCCATGCAGTGTAGCAGTGGTGTAGGCAGACTTGCCTGTGAATGGCCGGGCTTCCTGCAGTTTGCTGAGAGCAGCCATTTGAAACCAAATGGGATTTAACATCTCCCATTTGTTTACAGATGTTATTTCTCAAAGCTAAGAGTGCCTGTGGTAAGTGGGATGAGTGAGTCAGGACATCTCTCATATAGATCTTTCACTAAAAACTTCACCTTCAGCTTTCCACATTGTGGCAGTACAGAAATAACTGTATCTATAAAACTTGGTATTGCTGAGTACTTTAGAGAATGGCTACCTTTGTTTTATTTTATAGAAGCTACCGTTTTGTATGGCTTGATTTCTGTCTGCCCTCCTCCTGTTGAGCCATCAGGACAACAGAGAGTTTTCAGTCTCTGTTATGACACTGTTTAACTGCTGATGCTTCAGGTTTCTTCTTATCCTTTCTGCTCCTCTGCGCCATTTCTTGGTCGCTTGGCATACAGGAGCTCCGTATGAGCTGGTGTGGGCTCAAAAATGTCCCCCAAGCCAGTGAAACAGCTGTGCTGTGTGAGCTGCACCTATGTTGTGGTTTTTACACAACGCCTGGGAAATGCTTTTCATTGGGCCAACAGAATAAAAACACTTCCAAGTCATTCTTCTTGGGAGCTTTTTGGACATGCTATGTAAACTCGCAGAAGGAGTTACCAGTGCAGATGAGATGCCCAGATCTTTGACCTGCTCTTATAGATGGGCCATGCCTCTGAGCTGACAGTGTGATTTGTTCTGTGCAGGCTGTCAAATGAACCTCTTAAATATTAAAAATTGAGGTCATCCTATACAGATAGCACCTATCTTGGCTTTCATATCGACAGCTGCAGAGACCGTGTCCATCTCTGTGTCTAGAGGCTGAATCCCTTTATTGTGTGTGAAATAATCTAGGATTTCTGCTGTGTGCTGTGTGTCCACTTCTCAGCAAACAACCTTGGAACTTGTTTCCACCAGAGAAACTGGCTGAAGCTTACTGCAAGTCCCTCTCTTTCTCCCTTCTCCCTTTTCTCCAGCACATGCACTTCTTTCCTTGTATTTACTCATGAAATGTCTACTTCTGTATGATATTCAGAGGCACCTATGGAAGTGAGCAGATTGCCCTCCCCACGTCTCTGAGGTTAGACAGATTGATTTGGAGATTAAAAAGGTATCTGCATCTTCCATCAGCCACCAGCATGTGTGTTTTTCATGCACCATTAACTTCAGCATCAGGAATGCTTCAGGCTCTGAAACTGGGCCTCTGTTTTGGATGTAAGGCTTGCAGGCCTTGCAGTCTAGTTGAAAACTACAGCTCTTGAAAAGTTTATTTTAAATGATTCTCATACTGTTATTGGTACTGCATTTCCTTCTTACAAACATCTATTGGCGAAGCAAAATTTATCAAATAGTAGGAGTGTTCTTCATCAACATACCCTACTACAGCTCTGTTCATGTAATTGTGTAATGTCTTTTTCCCCTTTTCCCCTGCTCTCCCTTTCCCCTCCTATATTTTTCTTGGAAGTTAGACTCTGCAAACTTCTGCTATGTGTTGGAGGTGTTTTTTTTTTTTTTTTTTTGGAGGAAGGTTGACTACCTCAGTTCTTTAACTCTCCTTTTTTGCCACTCAAGTGTATCTTCTTTTTTAGCTTAAGTATGTTTTCTTCTTAGTTTTAATTGTCCACTGTGAAAACTAGCTGGTGCCTAGAGATGTCTCATCTTATTGCTTATGCTTAGCAATACTAGTGGGATATGAGGTTTCAAAACAGAACTGTAAACGCAATCTCCCCTGGGTAAACATAGACCTTCAAACATAGACCTTCATTCTGTACGAGAAGACCAGTGCTGTTTTGTGTTCTAACCACTGTTTTTGATAAATACTGTCCTGGAATTTAATTAGCAGAGGAAAGTTCTGAAAAGTGATGTTTGAATGCAGACTTCCATTTATTTGGCATGTGTTGCCACACATGTTACCTAGTACTACAGGCATGGCAGGTTAGTTTGATTTACAGATGTTGTACCAGAGATACTATTCAGGCTTGGTTATTTTCAAGTTGCGGTTGAGTCTGCTCAGCACTGTTGAGGAGAGATTCTTTGCTTCTAAAGGAATCTGTATTTCTTTTGGAGTATTTATGTTACTTTGTGAGGTTGTATGAAATGACATCTTACTAAGCAGAAATAATTTACTAAGCAGAAAAAAACAATTCTAAAATTTCTGTGCATCACAGAATCACAAAATGGCCAGGGTTGGAAGGGACCTCAAGAATCATGAATCTCCAACCCCCCTGCCGCAGGCAGGGCCACCAACCTCCCCATTTAATACTAGACCAGGCTGCCCAGGGCCCCATCCAACCTGGCCTTGAACACCTCCAGGGACGGGGCATCCACAAGCTCTCTGGGCAGCCTGTTCCAACACCTCACCACTCCCTCTGTAAAGAACTTCCCCCTGACATCCAACCTAAATCTCCCCTCCTTCAACTTAAAACCATTTCCCCTCATCCTGCTGTTATCAACCCTTTCAAAGAGTTGATTCCCCTCCTCTTTGTAGGCTCCCTTTAGGTACTGAAAGGCTGCAGTGAGGTCACCCTGCAGCCTTCTTTTCTCCAGGCTGAACAAGCCCAGCTCCTTCAGCCTGTTTTCATAGGGGAGGTGCTCCAGCCCTCTGATCATCTTTGTGGCTCTCCTCTGGACACTCTCCAACAGCTCTCTGTCTTTTTTGTACTAGGGGCTCCAGACCTGGACAGAGTACTTCAGATGGAGCCTCATAAGAGCAGAGCAGAGAGGGACAATCACCTCCCTGTCCCTGCTGGCCACCCCTCTTTTGATGGAGCCCAGGACACCATTTGCTTTTCGAGCTGCAGGAGCACACTGCTGGCTCATGTTAAGCTTTTCATTCCATCAAGACCCCCAGGTCCTTCTCCATAGGGCTGCTCTCACGGACTGCTCCTTCCAGCCTGTATAAATGCCTGGGATTCCTCCGGCCCAAGTGCAAAACCTGCAATTTGATGTGTTGAACCTCATTAGGTTCACCTGGGCCCACCTTTCAAGCCTCTGAATGGCATCCCTTCCTTCCTCGGTTTCAACTGTGCATAAGCCATATCCAATTGCTTTTCAAACCGTAATTCTATGTTTTGTTTTTTGAAAGGTGAAATAGGGTACAGAGGAGGCTGTGTTATCAGTTCACCAGGTCTGTTAAACTGAAGAAGAGTACAGATCATTGGCTTCCAAGCCTCTGCTGTGCAGCGTTCTCAAGTTAATGTGATGTCCTTTGATACTCTGTCACTCAAATGGGACCATAACAGGACAAAATCACTAACAGACTCCTTTCTTCTTTTTTTTTTTCTCTTTACAGTAAAAAAAGCTAAACTGCAAGGACCTCCAGGTAAGAGGTGCTCTGCTTGTTCTGATCAGTCTTGTATGTAGCAGGAGTGGGTTCTGTTCACACTACTGCCTCCAGTTTTCCTCTGCTTTCTCTTTACTGCTCCGTGTTCTTTTACGAGAGACAAAAGCTACCTCAAGTGTCCACACAGCCTGAGTTAGGAGAAAGCCTGAGCTGTATCACAGTATTGAGAAACATCCACCTGCTCACCTGACTGCACAGGCTATGGGTGAGGAAAGGTTTCCTCTAAAGTCACTTCTTCCCACTCTGTCCTTTCCTCTCACCCTTCTCCTGTTTGTGTTAAAAATGAGATCTGAAAACATCCACCAGGTAGAATGGGTATGTGGCTATCCAGTTTCAGTGGACAAGACTCCTTGATCCTGATGGGGGCTGCTGGATGGTACTGCAGGAGTGACAGGTTCACTTGTGTAGTGGTCCTCAATGGCTGTGGTTGGGATTCAAATCCCATCTGCCAGGTTTTGTGTCCATACAATATAATAAAAATAAACAGTTGGCATCACCCAGCAATTCCAATCTAAACAAGTATTTCGCTATGCTAGAAAAGGAATCCTTAGCAGGTAAATATGTTTGTTGAATGCAATTTGATGTTCTGTTTACAGAAGAATAAGCAATTTATTATTTTTTCCATCTTAGAGCTCAGTTTTAGGAGGTCTATAAAAATAAATGCTTTAAATATTATGATTGAATATGTAAAGAAAAGAATGACTGTGGCTTCTGGAACATCACCTAGTAAAGTGCTCAAATCAGTTGCATAGCTGTATTCATGATGTATTTGTTCATTTGTATTCTCCTGGACAGTAGTTCTTAGGTTGTATCTGAAAGCTTTCCAGTTCTCTGGGTTGTGCATGTTCTGTTGCTGTTTCCTTGCCCATATTCCATGTCAGGTCAATAGCTGTGTGTATGCAAACCTAGTTTTTTTCTAGGAAAGTAAAGCTGAATCTACAGAATGGAAGTGGACATTATGTACCTTAGCCTTTTTCCAATCAAGAACAGTGCTCAGAGCTGCAAAGTATTTGTCCTGTACTGTAGCTAAACAGAAGTGTGTGAGTGTATGGCTTCACTAACAAGCCCAGTGTCCCAGGAAGATGCAAAATAGTAAGTAGATAGCTATGAGGAAATCCATCTTCCAGTGATTCCTTCTTGAGCTTCTGGTTCCTATCTGTTAGGATATTTGAAGCTAGGTGCTAAGGTGTGCTATAGTAGCTCACAGCAATATGAATTTTGGCAGCATTAAAATGAGCTGTGATTTAACATACTGGGGTAGAGCAAAACATCCAAGTATTAAAAGTTGCACACTGCTTTGTAACTACTTAGTTTAAATCTTATTCTTTGATAAAAATAATAGATAGGTCTGAGGTGGAAACTCTGTTCATTCTCAGATGCTGATACTTAAACTTCAGGTGTTGACTTGGCTGCTTTTAGTCTTACTAGCAAAGAGGCGGTAGGAACTAGAAAAAAAAACCTCTTCCAGGTTTTTTCTTCAGATTTAGAAGAAGCATCTAAACATATCCTGGCGTATCAAAATAAGGAGCATAACACAGTTCTTCCGGGTTTAAGTAACACAGATCAGTTTTAGCACTCTCAGCATAAACCTCTCTTTTCCTTCTGCCTCTGACTTATCTTTAAAGTTTATTAGTGAACTCATGGATGGAAAACCAGATAGTAACTAGGTGAGCAGTTAGGTCAGAAAGGAAGAGACAGTATGATTGGCACTACTGCCTCATGCTTGTTTATTTTAGCTCTGCACAGTCCACATGATAGGCCCTATTCCTTCATGCTGCTCCATAGTATCATGGTATGGCTTGAATTGGAAGGGAACTCAAGGATCATCAAATTCCAGCCCCTGTGGTTTGTCCCCCTAGGATTGAAAACCTTGAAATGTTGTGCTTGTGTGATGAAATGGTAAACTGAAGAAGATATCTTTTTGCCTCTTTTTTCCCAGATAAATTCAATACCTATGTGACCCTGAAAGTGCAAAATGTGAAGAGCACAACAGTAGCAGTGCGAGGTGACCAACCATGCTGGGAACAGGACTTCATGTTGTAAGTACCATGCTGTGCAGTAGTGAGGTGGCTCTGGAGTGAAAGCATTGACACTTCTTTGAAGCTGCTTTTGTGATGTATTAATTGGAATAAGTAGTTAAGTCAGTGAAATTCACGGACTGGTGACAACTTCAGTAATTTGCTTTTCTGTTGTATATACTGACCTGTGTTCAAGGAGATGTGAGACTGGAGATCATTTCTGTGAGGCCCTGGACTGGTGGGGGAACCTTGTGTCTTCTAATGGTACCAAGTTCTCTCGATTCCTGTTCTCAGACCTACGTGGTAGGGTGCACCAGGGGCTGGCTACTCCTTTGAGGATAAGGAGCCAGAAGCAGAATGCAGTATAACAGCTGGTAGAGCAGGAACTCACCAGTCTGTCTGGAGTCCCACAGTACTCACAGAATGTGAGCAGGGCAGCCATAAGGACCAGGTGAGCTTCTGCTGTGAGACCAGGCCATCAGAGAAGCTCAAAGTAAGGAGTCAGCTCCGAGGTTAAGCAGGGAGTACATTTTAGAAAGTCAGTCTTGGGTTATGTCTGGTAATGGTAATCAGGGTCAGATGTAGTTCTGCAATTGCCAGTCAGGCCCATAGGGGCAAGGCTGAGGTTGTCATGAGAGTCAGTCTGTGCTGGGTCTGGGCTGCTGAGGTCTGAGGGCAGGCATGGAGTGCAGCTGTGGCTAAGCCAAAGATGAGCACATCTGCAACTCAGCTTAGGTTACTTAACATTATGTAGCTTACTGGCTACATTATGTAGCCCAGCCTTATTGCTGGGCTTAAATGGGGCTCCTAGATCGTGAGAAGAAGGTGTGAGTGGAGGCCTCCTGATGAGGCTGGTCAGGGCAGTTAAGATCTTAACTTAGCTCTTCTTGCTCAGGTTTGCATGTTGACATTTTCTGCTATTAACTTGCTGTCCATGGAAGTGCTTTGCAGGTCCCCTTTTTCAGTGGAGGGGCTGTCAGTCCCTGCCATGAGGAGCAGAACCAGGTCCAGCTCTCCCAAAGTATCTTTTAGAATTACGGCCTTTTATTTTCTTCTACATTTTTTCTTTTTTTTTTTTTCTCGTGAATGAATGGCTCATTCCTATTGCAACTGATTCTGTTTCTATAGCTTTGTAAGACAAAGTGAACAAAAGCTACTAACTCATAGACTTCAAGTGGGTGGTGGTGGTTGTTGTTGTTTTTCCCTAAACTGGCATGGACTTGCTGTTAGGTTGGGGAATTGTGGTGGTTGTCTTGTGCAGAACACAGCCATTGTGCAGGTTTTGAGAGGTACTGAGATGTTTATATAGCTTCTGTAGGAAGAGGTGCTCATTGGGCTTAACAAACACTTTACCCAACTCAGCAGCAATTTATTGTCTCTTGCCTGAAGTGGGAAGCTTTTGCTTATGTCTGCCTGAGTCAGTACAGTGTTGCTGTCACAGCAATGCTCTTCTCTATTGTGTGGCCCTCATTTTCTTGTGGAGCAGCACCTGAGGTGTGTGCTTCTGGAAGAAGAGTTTGGTGTCTGCTGAAACGTGCTCCTGAATTGCACCATCATCTCTGCTTTACCATTCCTGTTCCTACAGAGTCTGTGGCTGCCACTAACACGATCCATGCAGAACTGAGGGTAAGGCTGCAGCAGGGGACTGTATCTGTCTGCCAAGTCACCTGCCAGTACCTGCACTACTAACTTCTTCCTGTGGCTTGTGTTCGGCCTATGGGTAGAAACTAACTTTAGATGCGTCCAGATACCTATGAAGCTGCTCAGCAAGGATTTAAGAATGGCACTTGTTTGTGTTAGATGACTGCTCTCATTGTTGCTCCTCCTCCTTCCCCTGTGACAGCTCCTGGAACTACTCTCAGGTTGCAGCTGAGAGTTTAGCATGCTGTGAGGTCATTGTGCCACTCCATAATTAGTTGCTAAGGGATATGAAAGCAGAGTATTAGTTGAACTATCTCACCATTATCTTCCCTTATTTAGCCAGAAAACAGTGCAGTTTGTGTGGTGTTTCTTTAAAAAAAAAATATATTGCACGTGGCAGTGAGCATGTTTTGCATGATGCTGTATACATTAAATTGTCCCAGGAAAAATACCAGTTTTCCAATATTACTGTTTATTAGCTTGCTTTTATTTCTGCAGTTTGAAAAGATTTTAGAACACAATGACTTTTCCCTGTGTGAAGGATGCTATTACTGTCTATCCTTACCTGTTTCTATGAGGAATAGTAGAAGAATACAGTGCAACCAAGAAGACACTTTCTGTGTACGACTTTTTTTGCTTCTCAACTCCTTGTGAGAAATAACAGCTCAGAGTTTGGTGCTCTGGAGATGTTTGAAATTTGCTTGTTTACCAAACCAGCAAAGCACTTCAATATCTTCCTTGGGAACATTTGAAGCAGATTTAAATGGGCTGCATGTTTGCAACAAGCCCTTTTGGTGTGAAAGTGCAAGCTGTAATGTTAGAACATAATGGTTTAATGAGCGCTGAAACTGTTAAAATGTCTTTCATTTAAATTTGCATGGGGGCAGGGGAGGGAAAGCAGGGACATCGAATTAAAATCTCAGCTCTTTTGTTCTTTGAAGCTGTTCTGCATCTAACCAGAAGGTGGAGAAAGGGAGACACAGTCAAAGGCAATGAAAACCATTGTACTGAAAATCCTTCTGTTTTTACTTTAGTGTCCTATCCTTTGTAGCTTTGTAAAGAAACCTGGTGAATATCTTATTTTGTCAGTGTATATTGAAGCGAAGACTGTGATTTTATAGTATGCCTGAATATCTAGTCAATTTTCCTTCCCTTTGTGGCTTCACGCTGGTCCTGCCAACAGAAAATCTGTAATTTTTGTTACTTCAGGCTTGTCTGTGCAGTTAGATAAATGTCATTTTCCCAAGGGGCAGGCAGTGGGAAGGCAGAGCAGTGACCACACAGGTGGTTGGTTATTAGCTTGGCTGTACTGAGTAACCGTATCCAAAGTTAGAACCACTGAAATCATTTAAATTGGAAGAGATCTCTGTGATCAGCAGTCCAAACATCAGTAAACCAGGTCCTTTAATGCCTCTCTTAAATACACCCAGGGAGGGGGACTTCTCCACCTCCCTGAGCAGTCTTACAGACAAAAGTAGTCTCTTGTTTGGAGTCTCTGGGATAAAGCTAAGATTTGTAGTGGTTCTTTTTTTGTCCAAGATGACAGTCTATTAAACATAGCAGTTAGCATGCTTAAAGCTTCCTTTTTTAAACTTAACTGCATTTGACTGGACAGAAGGACAGCAGGCAGCAGCACTTTATGCTCATGATGCCTACTTTAGGAATTGACAGTTGCATGAAGAGAAATCCTGAGTTCAAAGGAGGAGCTGTAGCCTTTGTCCGTAAGTGAGATAATACTGGATGCTATATGGACAGTTTTCAGTACACTGCTTTTACCGTTCAGGCTGTGTGTTTGTTGTACTTTTCTTAAGCAGAAAATTATGAATTGTCATGAGAAAGGGAGGCATTAGTGTTAGAAAGCACTGGGGAGAAGTGAATCTGAGATGCATCCTCAGCTCACTGAGAGGAAAGACAGCATTGCAGAGAACTTAGCACTTACTGGTTGCTTGTCTGTATTGCAGCGTGTTGCTGGAGATGTACATAGGTCAAAGCCTTGTGATAGCACACAGAGGAACAAAGTAAAAGAGTTCTGTGCAGGAGATGGTGCTACTGATGCAGCTGTTGCAGTGTTTGGGACTGATAATCCTGGCATGTAGTTGGTTCGGGGATAGGTAATTAGCATATTTGGACCTGACAGAGTATGTTTGTGTTGCTGTGTTTCTGAGAGTGAGAATGCACCCACTGTGCATGAGGTGGCTGATGAGGAGGAACAACTTGCCATTGTTTCAACTAAAGATGTATTTCCTCCTCCTGAGCATGTAGCTGTTGAGTTTCCAATTGGCAGTACATACATGAGAGAGTTCAGGGTTTTATTTTGCAATCTTCATGTAGTTAAACTGTGGGAAATGGGTTGTTAGAAATTAATGTCCCCTGTAAGTATGAGCTGTCTTGACCACTCACTTGCAGAAGTTGTCTTTAGCTTGACACAGCTGTGTATAAAGTTTTGCTGGGATAATTGTACTGGCAATGCAGAACCTAAAGTAGAACAGTTTTACGTTCAACTTCTTCCTCACCTGTCTTTTCTTTTGTTGCAGTGAGATCAGTCGGCTGGACCTGGGCCTAATTGTCGAAGTATGGAACAAAGGACTTATCTGGGACACGCTGGTTGGGACTGTGTGGATTGCTTTGAAAGCCATTCGCCAATCTGATGAGGTTAAATTAACACACAAACTTTATTTTGACAGCTCCAATGTTGATAATGTTATTAATCTCGCCTGATGCAGATCAGGATTTTGCTTCTTGGCAGAATTTCCACTTGCAAGGCTACTAAGGTTGAGTGAAGGAAAAGGACTGCATCAGCATTGCTTTTTTTTTTTTTTAAAGTGTTCTTTGTTTTACTTTACTTTTTTGTTTTGAAGAAGGCCATCAACACTGAGTCCAAAACTGAACTTCTATAGCTATCTCTGTTCTCACAAATGATCTCAGAGATGAGGTTTATTCTGTTGAGGAACATGTATATTTGACATGTCTGAAGTCTTGAGCACTTACTGCTTATTCTGATGCTCAAATATCTGCACATTCCTGATAAAGATTGTCATGATAGCAGGCATGCTGACTTTAAGGCAAGCCCAGAACATGTCTATGTCATTTTCTTAAAGATTCTGGCTGCAGTGTTAGAGGGTGTCTAGTGGTGCTGGTAGGTATTGAAAAAAAAAAAAAATAGGAGATGGGATGCACCAGTTGCTGTAGCTATCCTACCTACTTAATTTGGTAGTTCTTGTAACTAAGCAGGATTTATTTTTTTTTAACATAAAATTTCAAGGATTTTAATTAAAAGATTATTTACTTTGAGTAGGGAGAGAAAGTTTATATAGTCCGTAAAAAGAAAAGAATGTGGATGCCCAGTGGTGTGGTCAGAAAGTCTAGTTGATGCTTAGTTTCTCTGGCTGACCAAGTACTCTCTGGTATCTGCCTCTGAAGAATTATCTTTGCAGTCCCATAGAGAAGTCAGTAGTTCTGCTGTGAGGTGTTTGCGTCTTGCCTTTACAGTGTGTTTAAGATTTGGAATCCCAAGCAGCCAGCTCAAGCTGAATGGATGTCATTAGGTGTTAAAAGTCATAGAATCATTAAGGTTGGAGAAGACCTCTAAAATCATCTACTCCAACCGTCCACCTACCACCAATATTGCCCTCTAAACCCTATCCCTAAAACTTGTAGTATGTCTTGAGGTTGGTGAGGCTCTTCCTGAACGCTTTTATCTTAGCAGATGTATGAGAGTCACTGCAAAAGGACATGCCAGACATGAAACTTAATCTGTGGCTTGCGATTCACAGGAAGGTCCTGGAGAGTGGTCTACATTAGAGGCAGAAGTTGTAATGAAACATGATGAAATCTGTGGAACCAAAAACCCGACTCCTCACAGAATTTTGCTGGACACAAGATTTGAACTACCTTTTGGTGAGTTATTGAAATGACTTACCTAGGGCATTAAGGATAGAGCGCAGGTGTTTGGGAGAAAATTGACTCTTACAGTTAAGTTGTGCTTTTTTGCAGTTGTGTAGCAGTAGTTCACTGTGGATCAAATTGCTAGTGGTCATTCCTTATTTGGCTTTACCTTATAAGAATCACTAGGGAAAATTTGAAAGTCTGACTGTGCTGGAATGTTTAGACTAGCAGCAGTTTAAGAAACTATAATATTTTAGGATTCAACATTCAGACACTTTGCTCCTAAGTGGAGAACATTTGCTTCTTTGCATCTAGATACTTTTGGCTCTAGAAGAGGTCAAGTGCACTGCTAGAGCTTTTTTGAATGAGGTGTATGTGATAGGTGTGCTTAAACCCTGCTAAAAGCACACAGTTCAGTTACTGAAACATTAATGGTCAGAGTAGCTGAACGTTATCATTAACAAGGCATATAAAAAAACTTGGTGTCATAAGAATAACTGCTGTTATGATATTTACTTTTGGTTGAAAAGTATAGACTGTGGAAAAGCAGCCAATTGGAGCAAATGCATCTCAAGTGTGTTTTTTGTTTTTAAGATCTATTTTTTCTTCCCTTAATGAGGAAGACAGGCCCTTAAGATCTAGAAAGGAGATTTTTTTTGTGGTTTCTGTGTATGTGGTTCCTCCTCAACCCCCCCTTTTTTTTTCCTGCCTTGGGCATTTCAGTATTTCAAAATTGTGTCATTGCTAGGTTCATCTCTGCTTCTTTGCCTGTGGCTTGTTTTTTTGCAAGTAAGCCCCCGGCAGCGAGAGCAATTTGCATCATGCTGTAAGGACTGGTGGAGCACTTGTGCAGTTGTTGTCATTCAGCCGGCAGCTGTCGTGGTTGGCCATCTGTTGTGGAAAGAAGTTAGGTCATCTATTAGTCTCATAACTTTCCTTCCTGGTGCAAGGCAGGATGTGGGCTTTGGTCCTGCAGCACTAAAATCAATCTAAATTGTATCTTGTGCTCTGAAAGCAAAACTGGGTATACTATTTTGAGTGCAGAATCAGATGGATGGTGGAAATTAGGCTGAATGCAGTGTTTTGTAGAGGTACCAGGCACTGCTCTTTAACTACAGTCCAGTCTGTAAAAGAGAGAAGGTATCTGACATCTTAAGTTGGCTAATGTTAAAGTGGAGATCGCTCTCTTCCTCATGAGAACGCTCCTGCTGATCCACTGCTGTCATACTGTCAGTGGGGACTCTGTTACTGAAATTGGTATTTTGTAAGGAAGAAGCAACTATTTCCTTCGGGGGTAAAAGATCAGTTCTTTGGGGCAAATGTTTTGACTTCTGAGAGGGGCATAGCAGAAAACATTTAAATAAAGGTAAGGTTTTCAGCTGCTCCCTTCTCTTTTGTGTTCATTCTGATGTTGCTTGTAAATTATCTCTGACTTAAAAGAACATGATTCTTTTACATTCAGTATCCAAATAAGAATTTACTTTCTTCTGCAATTGTGCTTTTGCTTTTACATTTTGTGATTTTTCAAATACATGAAAACAGATTCCCCGTGAATGGTTATATGGTTCAGCAACTGAATTTGACAAATGATAAATATTTCATGTAATAGCATGTTTTCTCTCTGTTGTGATGCTCAAAACACAGGCCTTGTTTCTTTTGCTTTAGAACCATGGCATATAATTCTGAAAAGTAGGATTTCATGAAGAACACCAAGAATGTTAAGTAAATAACAAGAACATTGAGACTTTTCTGTCTTTGATGTAAGGCAAATGATCATTTAAAATACATCTATTATTTGTCCCTTAACTTTCTATGCCAAATACAGAAATAACAAGAATTTGACAAAGTTGTATTGAAGATTTTTTTACTGTGGAGTGTGAAAAGTTGTTGGCTTGTCTAATATTTTGTAGTGTCTGGGAGACAATGTGAGCTTCAGTTTGCTGTTTTCAAGGCTTCTGCTGCTCTTCTTTTGAAGAGTGCTACTGTCTTTCTTAGAACTCTGTTTTGGGCTATTTTTCTTAGGAAAATAGCATCTGCCCATATAATCTTCAGCAGTACTTCCCTTCTCAAAGTGACCATATGTCTGCTGCCATTGCTTGTAGGGTAGAGAAGAAAAGGCACTGTGAGACGGATCAGGTGCTGTCTCCTTGCCCTTGTGGTACTGTGGGACTTGGAGGCGTGCATGGAGGTAGCTCAGCCCATAGGACTACCTTTGCATCTCTCCTAAAGCAGACTGGATTTGCTGACATCTCCATGTAGTTGAGGGGTTAGCAGTACAGTCTTTTTATGCCCCACATGTTAATACAGTGTTGTCGCATAAGCTGGAATCTGCTACGTTAAACTCACATGGAGAACAAAATGGTTCATTTATCTGCTGTAAATGGTCATAGGTCACAGCTCTGTCACTGTGGACATAGTATGTTTGCAGTGACACTTAAGAACATTGTGCATCATGTTTTGTTTCCCTGGGAACGTCTCCTGTCTGTTACAGATGCAGGACAATCTGAGTGATATTTGTGTGCATGTGCATATGTGCAGCTTGTACTGCTTCCCAAGTCTGGTAAAACACATCTGTCTGGGATAGCAGCTGTAACAGAACAGTGTGATTTTCTGTTTGGCTCTGTTTTTGGACTTTTTCCATTGCTTCTGGCTGTTTTATTTTATTTAGGCTGGAGGATGCACACAGATGCACTATTCCAGGTTGCTCAATATGTATATCAAATGTGATTTGGTGTATTTCAGTGGAGTTTGAGAAATTTCTGAGAGAGAACAGAGAACAAATCTGAGGACCGAAGAAGGTGGAGTCCCTGATATAAAACATGACTGTGTATACAAACACGCGAGAGAGAAAAACTAGATTGTTTGTGCTATAATCCTGAGTTGGTTTGCTCTTTCTTCTTCCACTTGGTATATTTAAGATTTCTGTACTCCTGGTATTCTGGAGAAGAGTGGCAGTTAAAGCTGACAGAAATGCAAGAGTGTGCTGTTGCTGCTAATAATGGTACCTGATGCAGACAAAGTGATCTTCCCCCCCTTTAAATTAAATTTCAATTAATTTCCATTTGTTTTTGAATGCTTGAAGTCGGGGAGCAATCCCCTCCTAAGAGAGGCTGGGGTGAGCTGCTGTAGTCTCTTTTGCACTTGGTGATATAAAATGCTTTTTCTTCAGGTCATCCAGAAGTTCAACTTTGTTCATGTTCAATTTTGTAACAGAGCAACGAATATCTGTGATGGCTTTGATATAACCTCCATGTAATGCACTGCAGGTTCCAAATGCAGAGCTTACCATGTCTTCAGTAGTAGTGTTGTTGATACGGTGTTAGTTTGTGGTGGATAAGGAAGAAAGCAAATCTCTGGACTCTTCTGCAGTGAGCAACTCTGCTTCTCACAGTGATTGGCTGTGGTGCTGGGGACCAGGCTCACCTAAATGTTCTCTGCCAGTCCTGTGTTCTGAAATGTTACAGCATAGAGAAACGGGATGATAGGAATGCAGCAAAGTTGAGCTTTTGGCTCCTCAACTAGAGCACTTTGTGCCTGTGCCAGACTTTCTAGTAAGATAATTGGAGTGAAATGCTTCTAGTATCCTCACCACTCCCAGTCTGGGACTGTGCCGATCTGCGTTCAGCCACCTGGTGGAGTAAATAGACTCTGTTTTATTATCTTGGGAACTCTAAGGAAAGAGAAATGCTCAGCTCTGCAGAGGCATTTCATTGAGAACTTGGGAAGACTCCCATACCTCTGGAAGGACAAGAAATTGGGGCTGAGAAGAAGCCAGCTCCAATTGAAATTGAAAGCTTGTAAAAATGTGATGGAAGGAATCGTATTTTTTGTAGCACTTGCATATGCCCCTGCCCATGACTTACCACATGAGGAAAAGCTCAAGTTGCATGATGCTTCTGTGAGAAGCAGAGCAAGAAGCTTTGGAACAAGCCCTTCCAGAATGGAGAGCAGCTTTGGTGCTGCTTGAGGAGGGAGGTTGGACTACATGCTCTCTAGAGGTCCCTTCCAAGTCCAGTGATTCTGTGAAACTCCTGGTTATTGCAATCTAGAGATCTCAAGTGGGAATACTGTCAAGTTTATGCACATGAGAAGGGGCGAGGGGAAGGGTCCTAACTTCAGAATGAAGTCTACACAGATAGAACAAATTTCTTCCTCAGCCTACTAAGTCTTTATGCTTCAGTGTAGCCATTCTGAGTGAACAGAGCAGCCTTACCTGGATCCTTGTCCCTATCCCCTTCTCATTGTCTCAGAAGTACCATTTCCATTTCAGCTCAGCCTTCACCAGAGCGATGCAGTAGGAATTATCTATACATATAGACTCCATGATGTGACCTGACTTCCTCACTTATGCTGTATCCCCACCATGGTTGTGCACAGTGATATGGATTCACCTGGCCACGGTCTCTGGACCTGCCCTGCTCATCTTGTCTGGGAGCTGTAGGACATAGCTTTGGCTGGCAAGTCCCTGCCCTGCTGTATATGAGGTTCTCCTCCCCTAGGGAACAATCAGCCCTTGCTGCTCCCTGACACCATGTGTCCAGAGGGAGAGGGTTTTCACCTTTCATCCAAGGGTGGCTGTAGGAGCAAGATGGGTAATGCTTGCAACCTATTCATGGATGTCAGGTTAAGAAGAACAGGGAAACTAGGGACTAGGTCTGCCCATTTCCTCTCTCTTCTTGTTCAGCACTTTTGTTCCCCTGACATATGGCCTTGCTCTTCTTGTTTGAACATGATATCAATGCAGTCCTGGCATCAATCAGATGGTCTCTGTTTGGACTAGTTCAGCTTCTTATCTCGTAAGCAGAAGCTAATGTAGCAGAGTAACTTGGACTTGCAATCAAAACTGTGTAGTGATGTAAGAGCTGCCCAGTGGCTGTTGCCTTGTAAATGGTAAGGTGATCCCTGTATGAGGTATTTTCATTCCCTGTCCTCCAAAGAGCTGGCATCAACAAACAAGTGATTAAGGTTTTATTAAAGTGTATGGGGAAACTGTAAGTAGTTAAACTGATTTCTCAAAAAATCAAGAATTCTCTCTCATTGGGCATTTATTCTTCTGACCAGCTAACTTCACTCAATTTCATAGTTGAATTTTTAAGGTTTGCTTTGCAATAGCTGTACTGAGATTAGTACTGACGACAAGTTTCCTGAAGATCAAAAAGATGTCCTAAAACAGTCATTATCTAGACTGTGGCAAGCTTAATTGCTACCTTGCATAAGAAGTTGTTTTTCTAGAATAGCAGCAAACTTGTGCTGAAACACAGCTCAGTTTGTGAAAGAAGCACCTTGGGTACAAGATGCGAACAACAAACCCGAGACGCACACAGTGCTCCTTATTGCCTGGGCATGCAGCCAAGCTGTGGCCTATGGGAAGGCCCTGGAGTTTACTCTGAGACCTCTGTAGCTTATTCGGTGTTGATGACAGTCCATCACTTCATTACTCCTACGTCTCTTTGCTCTAAGTTGCAGGTTTCCAAGGTGAATGTTTTGGCTGTGACCTTGAGTCCTTCAGTTTAGGCTTTTCTTCATCACTTACAGATGTGATGCTGTCAAGGACAGAATGCCATAGATTTTTCTTTAATATTTAGATGGCTTGAGATCCTTTTTGGGTTTCTTGTCCTCTCAAATCTCATCAAGTCTTGTGCTCAGTTCAGTTAATTGCTGACCTCTTTCTAAATCCACCTTGTTTCATATATCCTTTGAGTGTCATCCCTGATTTCTCCAGAGTTCATCTAAATTATCTGTGCAACTGTGGTCTGCAACACTGATGATCAAAAGCAGTTATGCTTTTCTACAAATCCTATAGTTGTGGAATACCCTCTCATATTTCTCCTACCTAGTTTTCTAATGCATGTAACAACAAAGCAATGTAGTGTACATCAACAAAGAGCAACTGACTTTATGTGTTATGGTTAAAATAAATTACTTTGGTCTCCCTGCAAGAAAGGAGAACCAGATTTTCTGTTTTCTACTTAATGTGGGTATTCTTGACACAGATAGTGCACTAAAACTTTTTCGGGTAGGGCCTATTTGATCCTTCTTTTCTGGGTGAGATTCTGTTGAATAGAAGTGTTCCTCTTACAAAAGAGTAGACATTTGTAAATAGCCCATGGAAATACCTAATTATGAAATTTCATATTCCACGAAATGTAAAAATGGTCCTTGTTCTTGTTGAAAGTTGTGTTACACTGGCTGCTATTTTCAATGTTTTGAGATCATTAATTTCAGAAGAGGCTGAGAAGACACGTGTAACTTCTCTTTGAGGAGAAACCAATACTTGATTTGTTCTGAAGGTGTTGTAAGTGTTGTGGGTTTTTTGTTTATCTCAGTAGCGAGGGTGGATATAACTCTTAGTTATTTTTTTTTATCAGAACACAATCTCAGCCAACTTCTCCCATCCTTGCCTACGCATACTGTTGAGGCCATAGATGGGGTAAATCTCATTGCAGGAAAGTGAACTTATTTAGAAGCCAAGATGTTTACAGCTAACTGGGTACAAGCATGAAGAGTTGCAAAAGATGGGAGAATTGATTGAAATGGCATTTATTTAAACCTCATTTGTCAGCGTGTGGGACAGTGAGGCTTGTAGGGCTTGTGGTGTCCAGCTGGAGCAGTCCCTGCCTCTGCTCTACCATCCTGTACGTGTTCTGAAGTTTCTGCACTTGTGTAGTTTTGGCATGGGTAGCTGAAATTCGGAAGTCATTTGCCTCTCCTGCTGGCAGGACCAACTGATGCTGAATGTGGCTTAATTTTTTTTTTCTTTTTTCCTTTTTCCAGTGATTTTTACATCCTTTTTCCCTCATCCCCTGGGTAATTTATTAATTCACCTGGAAGGGCCTGAGTGATGCTTTTCTTTTAGCGGGTTATTTCCCTGGGTGTTGTGCTCCTCTTGCTCTATTTGCTAAACACAGTTTGTACCTAACTTGCCTTTTGTTAAGCTCATCTGCATCTTCCATGGTGTCCTCTGGGAGATGAAGTCTTGAGCGGCACAAATCTGTGTTTCCTTCAAACCATTAGGACACTACATTACTTAAGAGTGTGAAATAGAAAATAGTTGTCAAAATAAAGATGGTAATGCTTACTGTCTGCTGTCGGTCATTAACCTGTTAAATCTTCTACTAGATAAAAGATTTTTATTTTTCAGTTCCTAATGAACTGCATTGTGGTAAACAAACTAACTACAAGAGTGTGCTTCCATATGAATATGTTTGTTATCTCACAGGATCTAGCTTATCACCTGCAAAGGAAAACAAGACTTTCTTTTTTTGATATGTTTGTGTAATACCAAGTACATTTTAGATGTGCCATCTAAAAGAAGTCCTTGTGCTTTTGAGGTTATAAAAGCCTCCAGAAGAGTCACTTGATCTTGCTGTATGTTATTAAGCACGTAGCAAATGTATTATGATAAAATGGTTCTTTGTACAATGATTATTTAAATTAAATATGAACCAGTCTTGTTCTTTCCTACCTTTGTCCATGGTGCATTTGGTTAGTTGGTTTTAAACATGAAAGTAATGTATGCCTTGAACTGTGTTATTATTTAGAATATTTATTTTCCATCTGAGTGCTAATGTAGCTAACATAAAGCAGTTCCATTGCTTCAAAACTGTGTGGATTATTTATTTATTTTGTGTTGTGATCTTGGAATACTCTCCTTGTTATATTGCTTCTAGTGATAAATGCAAACTTGCCTGGCTAATAAGATGGTGCCTCATATTCTTCTGCTGTAGATATTCCTGAAGAGGAAGCCAGATACTGGACCAGAAAACTAGAACAAATAAATTCACTGGGAGATGATGAGGTAAATATCTGAACTGAAGGGTGAATTTAGCCCTGAATGCACTATAACTTTTGTTCTTTATATTGAATCCCTATGATGGAGATAACTATTAAATGTTCATGTTAACAAGTTTTCTGTGAAATGTTTTCAGTGGTTTTCTCAGGTTTACTTCATCATTAAGCAGGTTTGCCCCCATGTTTCTCCCCACATAGTGAGATCTGCTCTGTTGTTGCAAACAACAAAACAAAGTTAACATCATAGCATCATAGGATGGCTTGTGTTGGAAAGGCCCACCCAGCCCCAACCCCTGCCATGGGCTGATTGCCCCCATCAGCTAAACCACTACAAAACCAGAAATTATTATTTTTATTAGAGAGCTTGAAACAGTTTGTTATGTTATTAAAAGCTTTCTTTATCCTTCATGCTATTGTGCTGTCTGCAAAATAAGATTTGACTAATGCCTGTAGTGGAAGTTGGTTGTTTCTTGCTTCTCATGTTGATGTCAATATTGTGAGTAGGAAAGCGGTGCCTGCTTATATTCTTAGTGAGGCTCTTTCCTTAGTAAGGTAACTTGTGAAATCTACTGTTAGTGGCTTCAGGAAGTTTTTGTTCTGGAATTTTTCATCATCTCTTGTGCAAACCTTTTCATTTGTGGATAGACAATGTAAGGTGAGTTTTCTTCTTGACAGAGGACAGAATAATACTTGCATGGATTAAAACGTAACTGCTTGAAGGTGATCTCTTCTACCTTCTTTGAATTTTGAGGATCTATTTGAGTTGATAGAAAACTCAGTCTGTGATTTGGCATGTCAGTGATAACTGCTGTGGTGCTCCCCTGCTCCTCTGGCCTGTTGCATAAGTCTGTGCCAGGTACTTCAGTGAAGCACAGGTGCCCTCTAGTGCTTCACTGAGCCTGTATATGCTGAAAGGTGTCCTGAGCATTGATGCTCCCCTTCTCTGGATGGATCTCTGGACCCTCTGCATCCTAAGTGTATGCTTTCATCAAATGCAAGAAACAAAATCATGTCTCTGTGCCATAGTGATCACAAATTTATTATGGAAATTCCCCTTAATCAGTGAGAGAAGACTTGTCCAGTGTCTGACGGTGACCCAGAGTGACCATCACTTTCTTGCATATTTCTTTAATTTGCAGTGACTGTTAGCTCTGTAACTTCCAGTGCCAGCAGCAGTATCTTTGTATTTAACAACACTTGATTGATTTTTTCTTTTGTGGATGTCAGTTTTGTTTTGAACCTACCTACTTGTGTATGTTATGTAGCAAGGAATTCAGCAACTTAATTGTTTATAGCCTGAAGAAATAACTTGTTTGCTTTAAGCAAACAAGCCCTTTGTTGTGAAATCAGGTGGAAACAGGTTTAGAAAAACAGAATGACCAATCCTCATTCACCCTATGCCACTCAACCCTACAAACCTTTAGTTCTGCATGGCTTTTGGTCATTATGGTGGTATTTCATACAGGAAAATTTTCTCTCTTCTGTGCATTAAGTTTAGCTATCTTTGCATGAGGCAGTGAATGAACAGACTGAAGTTGCAAAACAGCATTCATGATGAAGGTTCATTCAGAGTTTGCATGGTGTCATAAAATGCTTTCTAATCACTATTCCTACAAACAATGTTCTGTTTTCTTTATGGAACTGCTGATAGCCATTGGGCTGATGCCTTAAGGGGTGAACTACTGCAGTTTTTTTTTTGAATCTGAGTATGCTTCTTCAGAAGCTTTTACTGTCCCATGCCACTGAAACTGCTCATCAGCAGACTTTCTTTCTCCACTTTGTCAATCAGTTACTGCTGTGAGATCCAGTACTTCTTTTCACAATTCTGAATAACTCATTCAACTTGTACATTTTAAACAGCACAGATTTGAAGATGGCCATAGCATGGTCTGCTGATTTTCATCCTCCATGTAATGAGCTACTCATTAATTCCTTACCAGATCTATGGAGAGGCTGTCTAGCAGCCCTGTTTTTTTCAGAAT
Organism: Chrysolophus pictus; assembly: GCA_037305975.1. Lineage (NCBI taxonomy): Eukaryota > Metazoa > Chordata > Aves > Galliformes > Phasianidae > Chrysolophus > Chrysolophus pictus. The sequence goes on along the minus strand of CM074614.1, from coordinate 71,042,871 downwards.
CCAGTACTGGTTGCAATGGCTGACACTTCCTTTGTCTTTGGACCCTTTATTCTTGGAAAAGACTGTTCTCATTGTTTTGCCCAGTTGTCCTAATTTTCTCTTCTCTTTGTAATACAACTTAGAGGAGAAAAACGAAATACAGCAACTTGCATTCCCGTAGGGAACGCTTTGATGCAGTAACAAACAGCTTTGAAAAATCAAAGCTGGTTAATTGAAATATGACCATGTTTTCTAATTTATTATTAAATGAGATGCAAAAATTTCTTCACTTTAGACATACAGTGGATCACAGAAGTGTTTGTACGTGCTGGGTAGGCAAACATTGTGCTCTTACCCTTCTGGGCACACTAATTATCCAGCCACTTCAATCTTCTAGTGCATATTGCTGTGAACATTTGTTTTTGAACTGTTCCAATTGCAGTGGAATGTATAAAAGATAAATGGACTTTCGCTCAATTCTGAGCTCCCTGTAACAGTGACTCTGTGGGAGCTGGATCTTTTAAATGTCTAATTTGAGCTCTGTGGACTGAGAATAGGGCCTGTGCTTGTAGTAAAGCAGACCTTGACCAGACGTAGTTTTTTAACATCTGGGTTGGGCGTAGAGAGGAAGTAAGTTTTAATGTGGATATTAAAGATAATACTTAGCACTTAAATCCTGATTGTTTTATATGAAGTGTGGCATATATTATTCTGAAAACCTGTTCGTAAAATTGCCATTTGTTTTCTTAATCGTATTCCTTCTCTTTTTTTTTCCCTTCAGTATTCCTTTCAGGAGGAGGTCCAGAAGAAACCGTTGCCCAGTGCTGCCTCCCAGTGTTGTAAGTCAGACTTCACTTTTTCCTCTTTTTTTTTCCCTCTTCTTTCAGTGTACTTTGTTTGCTTGCCTGCTTAGTTATGAAATGGTGGTACATCTGTGCTTTTTTAAAACATTCCTGATTTAAAAGCTAAAGTCTCTGAAACAAAATCTTTTGTTAGTTACGAAAAACTGTCCCTAAAAATGTTGCTTTAATGATTCTGATGCCAGAAACTGAAATCATGTATTGACGTATGTAACTTGTTCGTGTCTTCCTATGTTAGGAAAACAAAGTGTACAAAGTCACAGGGACTGTCTGACCCCTTTTAATACCAGTGCAAACAAGAAAACTGGATGCTGAATTTTCTTCATACAATTGAGCATTGCTGAGTTCTATATATCATCTTGTGTTGAATATTATTTTTATTACTTTGAAGTTTTAAGAGGAGAAAAATAGGTGGGTTTGGAAGTTCTGCCAGTAGTGTGTTTAAAATGCACCTGAGGCTTTTTAACTTGATATTATTTATAATGCTATCTTGATGGATGATTAAGAATATTTTACTAATTTCTGCTTATCCCATCTTGCATTTTTTAGACTTCTAAAATAATACAAACTGTATCTGGTGGTCTGCAAAATTAGATTTCTGAAACACTGCTTTTAAAATATAATGGATGAAAGCTCAGTGATGTCTCTCATGAATGTAGCATCTACTTAGGCAGCACCTTTAATAAAATTCAAGTTTATAATTTAAATCTTGTTATCCTCTACTTAAAACTCTACAAGTTTTGCATATTGAACTCTGCAGGCTATTTATCCATTAGGTTGATTGTAAGATCTCTACAAAGCTGTTAACATTAGGAAATGTTAATTACTGGTTACTTTTTTTTTTAGCGAGTGAGTAAAACTTGTTTTTATGTATGCTTTTAATATGTTACTTTAAAACTGTTATGAAGAAAACAAGGATGCTATCAGTTATCCAGGAGATCTGGAAGTGTTGTGTAGCTGCTGAATGCACAAAGCTATATGAAAGCATGATAGCAGTGATGCTCCAGGTAGCACCAAATGTCTTTTTTTTCCCCAAGAGTATTTAAAGAATAAAGTTCTTTTTAGAATAAAGTCAGCTATAGAAGGACACAGTTGATTTGTAAAGAATACAAATTAAGGAATGTTTTTGAAGAAAGTGAAATATTTGACTAGGTCATGATAGCATAGTGTACAGAACTCCAGATGTCAGAAGACCAAAGAAGAACAGTCTGATTCAAAGTAATGAGAATGCGGAAGTGACTTTCCTGTCTCTTATCCCTTGAAACTTGCTGCAAGTCTGGTTTAGCAGGGTTTAGCAGTCTGTTCTAAAGTTGTGAAGCATAAGCAAGCTAGAAGGGATGCTGCTGGGTGGAGAAAGTAGCTGCGCTTGTTTCCATGGTATGGTACTTTTACATCCTCAAGCTGGTGTCCTTCCTGGAGGACCAGCTCACCTCTTGCAGCTCTAAAGAGCACAGCTACAGCTGACCTTTGTGTTTCCTATTAATCTGCATCTTGCTACAAAGCGACATTTTACAATAATGAATTGAGGGACACTGATTTGAGCAATTAGTATCACATAACAATGTAATCATCCATGGGATTAAAACGGTAATTAGAATGGCAGAGTTAAATATTAAATAGAGCCATGTGGCTAATGTATTTAAGAATTTCTTAGTGATTCAATAAAATTCATGGCACTGCATGTACTTCTGCTTATCTGCTGCCGGGGAGAATCTGACATCTATGAATATCTTGTTTGCGTGGTCAAATATGAAATAGTCATTTAATGTAAAAGTACTTTGGAAAAATGAAGTCTCTCTCTGCATTACTCTGTGCAGAAGAATAATCCTTTGGAACCTGAGAATTCAGCACAGAAGATGCACTGACTCTGTCTCTGTATTGAAAACTACACTGACCTTTGCATATGACGCAGTAGCTCAACCCCCTTTTTCATAGGAACAGAGTGGGTGTCCTTCCTGAACCTCAAATGCTCTGAGCACAGAATGTTCTTTCTTAACATGTGGGTAAATAATTGATAGATGTATTTTTAGATGTAATAAAAATATCTTGAAGAACATTTGTAAGACTCGTTCAATTTTCCACCATGATGTGCTTGATGAGATCTTATTGCTGCTACTAGCAGGATGCGATCATCTGGACTGCAGGACTGCATATCTAGAAGTTAGAAGGAGCAAAAGCCAACTAAGTATGAACAGTTCTTGACCCGTTAGAGTATTGCCCTCCAAAGCCTCACCACCATGACAGCCCTCCTTTGGGCGCTGTGTGAAGCTTTATGTCCGTATTTGTGGCACCCAGCCTGCACCCGGTGCTGGAGGTGAGGCTGCCCAGCACAGAGGGGACAACCACGCTCCTCACTGGATGGCACTGCTGGGCCTGAGGCACCCAGGGTACAGTCAGCCCTCTGAGCTGCCAGGGCACGCTGCTGACTCACATCCAACTCACAGTCAACCAGAACTCCCAGATCCCTTTCTGTGGGGCTGCTCTTCCCCCATTCTAAATACAGCCAGGGCTATCCTGTCCCACGTGTGGAAACCGCCACTTGGACTTTGTGCAGTTGCTGATTACCCAGCCCTCCAGTTTATCAAAATCTCTCTGCAAAGACTGTCACTCCTTCATGACAACATCAGCTCCTCCAAAATTAGTGTCATCTGCAGTCTGTATACCTTCAAGTCCTGTATCCAAGTCATTGATGAAATCATGGAAGAGAACTGGTCCTAAAATGGACCCCTGCAGATCTCTGCTAGTGACAAGCCATCAACCTGAAGTAACACTACTTAATAACCCTTTAAGCCTGACATGTCTGCTGATTGTTTGCCCATCACATTGTTTTTTCTTAGTTGTATGCTGAACGTTTTGTCTGGGAGGATACTTGCTGAAGTCCAAAAAGATTACATCCACTGGCTTCCCACTTGGGGAATCTTGGCCTGACTTGTTGGAGACAGTGCCTTTGGGACTCCTTTCTCTAGTTAATATATATTTCCTGGTGGAATTGCATTATTGTTTAGGGGGAGTACCTGCATGTGCTACTGGTGTTATGCTTTGCCCTCCTGTGGCTGCCCAAAGGCTTCTCTGGATCTTTGTTCTAACTAGAGAAAATCCTGTTAAGCCCTGTTCTGCTCCTGCGTTCTCCATGCACATCAGGCCCCTTTCTCAAACCACCTGCTCATGGTTGTTTCCCTGCCTCCTCCTTGGGCACAACATCTTGTGTTGCACTGGCACCAGAGGGGGCAGAAAGATGGGATGGTGTGTAGATGTTAGCTGCTTCTAAAAGCCAGCATCTCATCTCTGGGATGGCTTCTCAGTTCTGGTGGTGCTGGAATTGCTGCTTCCTTAACGTGGTGTCATGAGAAATCTCAGTTCAGACTAGGTCCTCTAGATTTTCCCAAGATTTTGGATCTTTCAATTTTGTCCTTAGAAAAATAAGACTCACAATTATTGATTAAATGCAAGATTTCTACGTATTCTTAAGAGAAGCAGGTAGTTCTGTTCTTGTACAGGTAGTCTCTTCTAATTTAGCTAGGCACTTCCTGCCTCTTCCTTCCTTATACTTGTTGGTTTTATTTTTACCTTTCAGCTTCTGTCCATCTTTGAATATTTCTCCTGCCCTCCTCCTGCCCAGCAAGATTATATGTGCTACCACTTGGTTTAAATTCTGGTGATTCCAAGCAATAAGCAAGGCACTGTAGTGCCAATGAATTCCATAATTCCAGACTCATAATTCTTAGTTTCCAGATACTTCACTGTTGAATAACTGCAGCATCCTCATAACTGGCTTTTACCCATAGCCTGAAATTGAATGTGAATTAAAGCAAACTTTTATTGTCTGGAAATTCACTTTAAATGAAGCAAATGGAAAAAAAATGTTATTTGATTACTTGCAGTTTATTGACTCAATAAATGTCTATGTTATTTACTGTTGTGGGTAGAGATTTATTTTCCTTGAATGCTCAACATCATTTCTAACAGTATGAAACTCCATTATAATTCATACGTGAGTCACTCTGTCAGTATTTTAAATGAAGCTCTGCTTTTGAGCAGACAGCAGTCCAAATGATGAGAAAGGCAGAGGCAGCAGAGGATGAGAAAGGTACTCTGTATCCTTGGGGAGAATGTTTGACTATCTTGGTTAATATCAGCTACTGTGAATACTACCCTATGCCTTTTTCAGACAGTTTACAGATCTGGTAGAGAGATAGTATATTTGGTATAACTCTCAGAAAAGGTAATCTACCTGCCACTGAATCAACCAGCTTTTCCTGTCCTATCATCTTTGTCTGGTGAACTTTCAGAGAATGCTTTATGTTCCATCTTCTTATGTCCTTAACTTATATCCTGGACTCTGTGGTGCTTCCTGTGTATGTCTTTCTCTGTGTTTTCTTTTTTTTTTTTTTTTTTTTTTTGTTGTTGTTGTTGTTTGTTTTTAGAAGAAGGTAAATTTGTTACTTGCCTCTCGATTGTGAGTTGATAAAATAAGGAAAGAAATAACTGCTCTGATTCATAGTCATGTCAGCAAAAACAACAGGAGCTACCCTGTCTTTGATCTGCCAGCAGATCAGAGATAAAGGAGCAAGACAAAATCTAGCCCAGGAGAATAAAAAAGAACCCTAAATACTATCTGGAATATGTGTTTGCATGTGTGTAGACAGGAAAAAAGTCCTGCAGCTTTGTTGATGATCATAATTTTAATGTCTTAAAAGCTGACAAAATGTTTTATGCACAGTACAGGAAAGAATAGGTGGCATTTCAGACCAAATCCATGCGTTATGTTGACGCTTCTTTCCCACTAATGCTGAAAGAAGTCTGTTTTTACAAAATGTGTGAGGAACATTTCTGTTAGCATCTGCATATTAACCGGTGTTTTTAAAGAACCAAAAGCTATTTTTGAGAGTTTTGATAGCTATTGTCCAGTAGTTCTCTTTTTAGGACCTCAGATTCCACTGATGTGCCGAGACGGTTTGTGCATTCCTCCTCCTTAACTGTCTTTAGCAATGAGATTAAGGTGCTTTCTATGGCATTGATGAGGAGCTTCATCTGCTTAAAATACTTTAAAAAAGCCAACAAAACCAACAAAAAAAAGCTCGAACAAGACAGTTTTCTCCTTTGCCCCTGCTCTTCTCCAGCCTGGTACATCCACAATGATTTTATATTGTGATTAGGGTTCTGTATTGTGGGTGCTAGCATCTTTTGCCCTTCAGTAGCCATTAATGTGCCAATGAATTAGAACTGTTGAAACCCAGCTACAGTTTCAACATCGCGAGTAGTACAGTTCTGTGTACAGAGCTGTGGTTCCAAGGAGTTTCAGCTGGTTCCAAGGAGTTTCTTGCTAAAGGGCTGGTTAGACAGGACACACATTTCATTTTGTTTTTGTAATGAAATCATGGGCATCTGGGCTTACCTGTGCATCATTCAAAAATGTCTTGTGCTGACGTTGAATCTTACAGTTTGTTCTAAATTGGAGCATACAGTGCTGCCTTCTGCCAGTGTTGAACTGGGTAAACAGCCTATGGCAGTGAATGTGCTGAAATGAAATCTGGTAAGAGACTTTTTTTACCTGTTAAGTAACAATATTGAAAGAAAAATCTAGAATAGGCTGTCAAGTCAATGCATTATCAAAATGATTTTAAACATGTCCCAACTTAACCAATTGCTTACAGAGGTGTATATCTGTAATGCTGCAGTAGCAGGCATCATAGTGTCATCAAGCTCTCCTTCTTGTAGAGACACATGCTATATACATTCTCTGTATTTAGGTATGCTCAATATATTTTGCAAGGTATTTTTCCTGAGGTTTCTAACCTGCTTCTGTGTTTAGAAATAGGAGAGGCTTGCTACCTACAGCATCTGTAGACCAGGGCAGTATGAGAAGAGCACTGAAGATGTCAGCCTTCTCAAGGGTGGGTGACAGCCTGCTGCAGTCAGTGCAAAGCTGTTCTGTAGAAGAGCGAAACTACTGGCTGCAGTGCAAGGTGCAGGAAGTCAGCCTTTCAGCAGTCCTCACTTCAATGTAATTCAAAAGAGGACATGTTAATGACATTTTTTTTTTAAACTAGGCTAGGCAAAGAATAGCAATTTTTGCCTGTACAAATGAAACTACTGTATAAGCTGTTTTGTGGTAGTTTAGCTGATGTGCTGTGACAGAGAGTTCCCTGACCTCTCTGCTTGTGGGTGACTGACAGGTCCTGTTCCTCTTTCTTTAGGATAAATGCCATCTGAGTAACTCATTTTCTTGTGGCTTTGCAGTACTCAGTGCCTCTTTTGGCTGGAAGCATGATAGGTCTGCTCAAAGGAGAGCTTGCTCTAAAATGTCTGCCTACAGTTTTAGGCTAAGGCTGCTACTTCTGGATAGAATATGTCTAAGGAAAAGTATTCAGTACTTGAAAGTTAAAAATACTGGCTATTTTAGAAGATTACAGTGACAATGTTTGACCTGCTGCTGAATTCTGGCGGAGAGCAGATGTGTGGCTTTCCTGCTGATCCTGTAGATGTACTTAGTTGTTTTCCTAGGGAATGTGCAGTGTTCTAAAAGGTTTTGACAAGGAAGTGAAACTTTGACTTTCAAAAAAGTGCAAATGCTAAACCTCTTCCTGAAATGCTGAACACTGCTAAAAGTGACATATTTTTCTGTAAGTGAAGAAAAAAAAAAAAAAAAAAGTAAATGCTTAGTTAATCACTTAGGTTTCATAATTTGTTTAGTGCTTCTCTCGAGTGCTTCTTTTTTTTTTTCCTGATGGGATTTTTTATGGGTTCTGAAACTTCATTAGTCATCCTTTAGTGTCATGGCAGTAACAGAAAATTAATCTGAAATTTATAAGCATTTATTTTCTGAATTTAAAGGTATTAAGCTGATAAGAAAATTATTGCTCAGCTTTGTACTCAAGCCACAGATGCATCCTTGAACGTGTCCTTGAGCAGTGAGTCTTGTACTGAAAGTCCAAGATTGAAACTCAAGGAAAAGAAGGGCACCAGATCTTTTCTCAGCAGCTGTGCAGCATTATATTAGTCTTTCCTTTATCCACATTGATAATGCTAGATAATAAATTGCGGTCTAAAGTTGCATCTCAAAGAGGAGTATAGAAAACTTTTGTTTGTTCTTTTGTTTACTACATCTCTCACGTATCTTATCTTACGTCAAGTAGTGGGTGTGCCTAGGAACGAAAAAGACATGGCAGATCTCTTAGGTATTAGAGCAGTGGAAGAAATGTTATGAGATTTCTTTTGTAGCTAAAATTAACAGTTACTGCCCAGATCTTTTGTCTGTAGTTATTAATGAGTTGCAGAAGCTCATAATAACTATGTGGATATTCTTAGAATCATAGAATGGCAGGGGGGTTGAAACTAGATGGTCTTTGTGGTCCTTTTCAACTCAGGCTATTCTGTGATTCTATGACTAACTTGCAGTAAAGTGTGATTGAAAACAGGCAGTACTGAGCAAGTAGAAGCTCCAGTACTCCAGTGCTTGTCCTCATCCCTTCCAGCTACTAGCTCATTTTCCCCCTGTGCTTCCTAATCTCGTTTAGGACAAAGGTTTTATCCCTCATTTGTGGTGTTTCAAAACTGAGCTGGAAAATGTGATATCTGGTGTGGAAGCCCTCTTGGTTATTCTGAAAACTTGATTTGGTTCTAAAAAGCTATTTTAGACTTTTATTCATTGAAATGCTGCATGTGCAATTTGGAAAATAAATCAAATAATGGAATAAAGTAAATTTGTACTAATCTAAGATCTGTGCGTACTTTGTGGAAGGTATTAGCCAAGGGAAAAGGGTACATTAAAACTAGAAAGAAAAAATGACCAGCACCCGCCTCTCTCTGTTTCTATTCTATAAACAGTTTTATCAGCACCAAGTATACTGTAATTTCTGAAGCTCTGTTTGCTTTTATAAGCATATTTAGACCCTCGCTGTCTTCACTCAGCATGGAATATAATAGGAGGATTAAACAGTTTATCAGCATGACTGTAAGAAGTGGACAGCAGTAAATGATAATCTTCTGATGGGTGTAGTACAGCACAACTGCTCTTAGAGGCTTGTAAACAGCAGCAAAACAAAATGGCATGCAGGAAATCAAATTAGACTGCATTAAAAACATGGAGTATTCTACTTTTCTACAGTGTCCCTGCTGATCCAGGCTTGACAGTGTGAAGTGGAGAGGAGGAGTTCCTCCTTGAATAGTTGTGTAATTGAGACACAGAGCGAGCATATGTTATGCTCAGCTAGCTGTGGGAACTTAGATGTATTTTATAAAACGTGTTAATGACAAGAATGTTGTAGCATCCAAGGCACCACGCTGCTGGCATCACTTAGTCCTTAATTGGAGGTTTATATGAAACCTCATTTTTCAGTACTGAAACCTGTGAATACAAAGTACTGCAATAACTGAGTTTCACTCTTGGTATTAAGGAGCTCACACAATAAATAGTCTGCTTTGTCTGTACCATTTATTCCACTGTTATTATATTTTATTACTGTATGTTTTTTAGAATTATAACTTTCCATGCTCTATCTGTCTGGACTTCTTGGTAGTTTCAAATCAAGTTTGTACAGGCTTAAATTTGTTCCCAAAAGTGATCTGGAAGTTACTTTTTTCCTTCTCAAAATGAGGTTATGCTTTATGCTTTTTAATTTTTTATTTTTTTATGAAGCATAAAAGCAACTTGAAAAGGCTAAAAGAAGTTCTGTTTTCATTAACCTTCAAAATATCACGACTGTCAGCTCAGGTCTTCTGTGATTATGCTGAAGGACTGAGATACATACTGTTAGCTCCTGAATCTTAAATGAAGCAGCATATGTGTTGAATCTTTAATAAATTCGTCTTTTATCCAAAATGTTAGATGCTGAAGTGAAGTGGGTGTTAGTAAAAACAAACAAAAGCAGAGTTTTGAGATTGTGGCAGGAATAATCCCTGAGTCTCTCTTAGTGCATCTCTTTCTGCTTATTCCTGCAGTATTTTCTTCCTAGTTCGTCTATGGCTATAATACATATATATGTATGTGTGTAACCCAGCTTTTCAATGTGAAAGCACTTGGAGGATAAGGAGCTGGTTTCTAAAGGCAGCTTTTTTTCCCTTCCCCCTTTGCATCAAGTTGCCATCAATTGGCTGCGTATTATCAAAATAATAATCTCTAAACTGCTTTTAAAAGTTTGTGCGATTTTCATGCTGAGCATATGGAGCCTGAAGACAGCAATGCAGGGAGATGAGTAGCTGCCTCAAGGACATCACTATCAGTCTGGGGACTTTTGCCTTCAGCAGGTTGTAATATTTCGCCTATGAGGACAGACCTCGATTCTGAGGCTTGTTTTCAGTGCTTAGTGGTTCTCTTGTTATTGCTCTGCTTACACACCGTCACTCCTGCGAACCTTTCTTTTACACACTGTCTTCCAGAAATGCTTTTTAAGCATTCTTGGAGTTCTGAGACTTTTCTTGGAGTTGTAAGTTATGTGCATGCTGCCAAATTGCTCTGAGTTGTGGGGATGTTTGGTAGTTTGGTTGTTTGCCATGAATTTAAACATGAATTTGTTGTCATCCTTAACGTGGAGAGATCTGCTTACTGTCAGAAAACTTTACATGTGATTGTTTGCATCTGCGGAGTGCTGTGAGGTCTCTGAGTTTTGTACCACTGTGTGTCTATGTAAGAAAGCACTCTTCCTTACTGCTGATTTACTTGCATGAGGATAGTTTTTGTGCTATATCTACTGGTGTGGTGCTGTTACCGCTGAGTTACCTTTGCTCTGGAAAGAGGAAAGGTGAAACAGCTTTTGCTACTTGAGTTATATGGTTTTAGACAAGACTTCAGAACTGTCTCTTACCTGAACTCTGCTTCCTGGGATATTCTGCTTGTAATAGTGGTATTTGTGTACCAGGGAGCAGTGCTTTATTGCTCTACCTGAGAAGTATGTTGATAAGTATTTTGTCTGTTTATCTTAATGCATGATTTCTTAATCTCTAGTGTTCTGGACAGTGAACAGTAAATCCCCAAACAAATCTAATATCATATTTATAAAGAAAAAAGATCTGTTTTTCAAGGTTGTAATCTATAAGGCATTTTAAATACATGAAAATATGCTTGTGGCTTGCTTTTCTAAGCTTTTTTTTCCCATTCCATTTCTTTTCTGCCATTTGTGTCACATGCAGGCAACTGGAGTTATTTCGGATGGGGAGAGCAGCTGAGTACGTAACAGTTCCATTTCTTTCAAGTTTCTTAATTCTGTAGTGATGCAGCATGCTCCAGGATGAGGAAAGTGGGAATATTCATGCATATAGAAAATCTGTTCCGCTGTATTTTCTTTCACTGAATTGAATCTTCATGTTTGTGTGGATGGCTGTATGTTTTTTTTGTTTTGTTTTGTTTTTTTCTCCCACTGTTTAGCTGTGTTTTGGCTGAGTTGCTTGTGCTTTTTCTGAAATTTGAGAAGACAGAATTGGAATATTCCTCTTTTCCTGCAAGGATGATTCCAGTTTTCTTCTTGTATGTGTTTTCTGTGTTAATCTTCATACTCATGGAAGCTTATGTCCAAGTTCAGAGTAACTGAAAATTGCAAGTGAATCCATAGTGATGGTTTTAGTAAGATGTGAAGAAACACTGGAAGTGATCAAAGAAATTCCGATGACTACAGGCAGGACCAAATCTGAACATGGAAATGGTTGGCAAACGTCAGTGAGACAGAAGGCTTGTAGGTATTGTAGTGAGTTCGAGCTCAGTGAGGTGGTGTCATGGCAAAAGTGATAGAGCTTTGCTTCAGCTGATGTTCATCAGAGCCCTGAAAAGGTAAATGTTAATACCGCTGCTGTCTGTGATCTGTAGGGCACCTGAAGACTGCTTGATGTGACAACTTTTGCAGAGGTCTCACAGTTCCAAGTTTTTATTAATTTGCCCAGAAAACATGCATGAAATATCTTTACTTTCTGGAATTCCCACAAGTTGCAACAGGCAGTGCTTCTGCTTAAGCTACACTGCATGGCTTCTACTGCCCGTAGGATCTGCGAGGATTGATCCATTGGTAATGAAATGAAGGTATCTGTTCCTTGCATCAAAACAAACAGTGAGGGTGTTGCTGACGGGAGCATGCAAAGCATAGTGATTGCAGCCACTGCCTGCAGGAAGGTAATGCTGCCTGATGCTTTCCTGTTTTTGTCATAAAGGAATTTGAGAAGGATACTCCTAGTACAGTCCAGTGGTTTAAATCTGATGCCCAGCTAATCACAGTGAATTTCAATAATTGTATTTTTTTTCTTCAGGTCTGTACACAGCTAAGAAGGGAAAAATCATGCATCTGTTCTTGTGCATTTCCGAAGCCTTCCACTACTGACTTCCCACTTTCTCCTCTCACAACATTTTTGTCCTCCTTGGTTTCCTGTCTGTGATCAAGCCTTAAATTCTTCAAGCATCTAGAGCAGTGAATGACTGGTTCATTTTGTCAGTCTTGGGTGTCTCTGTTGTGTGAGGTAGTTCTCAGATGTGTGATAACTGAGAATTAACGAAACTTTTGTTTACTACTGGAAAAATATTACTTCCCCACATAGCCTTCTTTTTCACTTTTATGTGTTTGGGAGAAATGGGGATGTTTAAGCATTGGTGTAATTCAGGAATGCAGGGTGTTGTGCATAGAATATTTTGCTTTTTTCTCTGGCAGGTTGATGTGGCTTTTATTTTTAGTATCTTTTTTCTTTCTTTTTTAAAAAGGAACCTGTACTTCCCCCTCCCACCCTCCTTTTCATCCTTGCTCTGCTGTCCTTTTTGAAATCATGTTAGCATCCTTATAGAGAGGCTTGGATCAACATTTATGATGTTTCCAAGCTAAATCCATTAGCTCAGCATTGCCAGGAAAAATACACTTACAGCTGTAAATTTACAAGTGGGAAGGAAGCAGCAAAAACAGCATGTTAGTAGGTGGAAGATGTTCTTCTAAGTGGAAACTTCTTGTAAGAAGTGCACTGCAGTCCAAAGCCATGCTAACTGGATAGAGGGCATTTTGAGAAAGGGACATGTTGTGCTGTTTACTTGGCTTCATTTTAAGAAAGGTAAAGAAATGAAGAAGTAGGACAGGTCTCCAAGGTACTCTTTGCACTTCGGAATGTTGAAGTGTCAGTCGAGTTCTTGACTGTCGAGTGTTTCAGCAACAGAATGTGTTTATAAATGGAAAGAAGATCCACAAAATGTGGAAAAAGGGCCTGTCCACTTGCAAAGAGTATAGGAATATTGTCAGGGACTGTAGGGATGCAATGAAGAAGACTAAGACCCATTTGGAATTTTTCTGGCAAAGGAGGTAAACGATAACAAGAAAGGTTTTTTTAAGTATGTCCAGTAAAAGGAAAATTAGGGAAAATGTGCATCCACTGCTAAATCAGGTGAGTGCCCTGATAGCAGGAGACACTGTGAAAGTGGGGGCATTGAACCATCTTCTTTGCTTCAGTCTTTACTGCAAAGACTGCCCCTTTGGGAATCCTGGAATCTAGAATCCCGGATCGTGGAGGTAAGAGAGAGGGTGGGGGGAATGGAAGAGCTCCCTCCGGATGAGCAGCAGAGGCCATCTAGCCAAAATCAATGTGAACAAATCCACAGGCCTGATGAGATGCATCCAGATGCGCTGAAGGAGCTGACAGGAGTGATTGCTGATCCTCTCTATCATCCTTGAAAGGTCTTGGAGAATGAAGGAGGTGCCTGAGGACTGGAGGAAAGCCAATGTCACTCTAGCCTTCAGAAATGGCAGGAGGGAGAAGCTAGGAAACTACAGGCCAGTCGGCCCTCACCTCTGTGCCTGGGAAGATGATGGAATAACTTGTTCTGTAAGCTATTTCCAAGGACCTGAAGGAGATGAAGGTTATCAGGAGTAGTCAGTATGGATTCACTAAGGGGAAATCATGATCGACCAACCTGGTAGCCTTCTTTGATATCATCATTGGCTGGGTAGATGAAGAGAGAGCAGTGGATACTGTGTACCATGACTTCTGCGAGGCTTTTGACATGTCTCCCACAGCATCCTTTGTAATGAAGCTTAGAAAGAGTGGGATAGATGAGTGGATGTTGAGGCGAGTTAAGAACTGTCTTACTGGCAGAGCTCAGAGGGTAGTGATCAGAGACACAGTGTCTAGATGGAGGTCTGTAACTAGAGGTGTTCCCCAGGGGTTAGTACTAGGTCCTGTCTTCTTCATCAGTGACCTGGATGAAGGGATAAAGTCCACACTCAGCAGGTTCGCTGATGGAATGAATTTGGGAGGGGTGGCTGACACACTGGAAGGCTGTGCTGCTGTTCAGTGGGACCTTGACAGACTGGAGAATTGGGTGGAGAGGAAACCTATGAGGTTCAACAAAAGCAATTGTAGAGTCATGCAGTCATGCATTTGGGGAGAAATAACCACATAAGGTTAAGGGACCTTCTCTCTTTTGCCCAGGTGAGGCCACCTTTACAATACTGGGTCCACTTCTGGGCTCCCCAGTTTAAAAAAAAAAACAGAGATCTCCTAGAAGAAGTCCAGCTAAGGGCTGTAAGATCATAAGGCCCCTGAAACATGTTCCTTATGAGGAAAGGCTGAGTAACCTGGGTCTGTTCAACCTGGAGAAAAGAAGACTGAGAATGGATCTGTTCAATGTCTATAAATATCTAAAGAGCAGGAAGCAATTGAACAAGGCTAGACTATTCTCAGTGGTGTGTAGTGATAGGACAAAGAGGAATGGCCAGAAGGCTTGAACATAGGAAGTTCCACACAAATACGCAGAAGAACTTTACTATGAGGATGCTCAGAGAGGTTGTGGGGTCTCTTTCATTGGAGATAATAAAGATGCATCTGGACTCCTATTGTGGGGAACCTGCTTTAGTGGGGGAGTTGGACTTCTTGATCTCTAGAGGTCCCTTCCAACCCTTACAATTCTACAGTTCTGCAAATGGAAGAACAGGATTATGAAAGCCCCTGTCTGAAGTCTGAATGTTTCTAACTTGGTGTCTTAAAATTATTCATGTTTTTAATGAATTGGAAATGCTGAGAGTGATAAGATGGACTAATGACCTCCAAAGTTACACTTAAATCATTGCTGAAAATCTTTTTGAATTTTTGGCTTGCAGAGCTATAAAGAGCCTCAGAAACATGACCTTGTGTCCTTTTGTGATTTCCGCTTCCCTGGGCCTCCCTTGCTTTAGTAGCACTTTTTAACCTTCAAAGCATTTTAATTACAAGATTTCAGAAAGGCTGCGTGGTTGTCAAAAGTAACTGATGTTAGAGGAAACAACAGAATATTGGGTTCTGAGACTTGATTAAGGAAAGAGATTGTTAGAAGCTTTTGTGAAAACAATTTAAATGGAGACAGAGTGGGGAAGATGAGATGCAAAAGCCTTGGTGTGATACTGACAGATTCTTCTGGACTTGGATTGCAGGTCATGCATTGTCTGTAAAATTTCATCTCTTTTAGCCTGGTATTGCAAAAATAGACAAAAGCTGTGAGAAGCTCAGTGGCTTGTTCTGGAAAAGTAGTGGGGCTCGGGGGACGCAGAACCTTGCATGAACCTCCTTCTTCCTGAGTACTTGAGCATGATGTTTTTATTGAAATTTTTACTCAGGCTTATGTGATGAGTACAGCTGATGTGACAGGACTGCTGAAAGTGGTTCTGTGGTCAGTATATTAAAGCTATTGTATACTAACCTGCAGCAGTGTTATAGTAACTTCTTGAGGCAGAAGAGTGGAGGATTAATAAGGTTTACAGAATAGTTTGCTTCAGAGAGGAGGGTTCTCTGGACACATTGTGCTGTCCCCTTTCAATTGTTTTCCATGCTGTTTGTAATATCCTTCTGTGTGATGTCACTGTCAAATAGGTTTTCTTCTTGCACTCTGTATATGCATGAATATTGGATTACTATACGTGAACAGCATGCTTCTACCTTCTACCCTGTCCTTCAGCCTTACCCCCCACTCTTTCAGCAGTGGGTCCAGTGACTATGAATTTGTTTTCATCCCTTGAGTGCTCTTTTGGACATGCAGAATTTCTCAAAGTGGATTAAAATAGCTACTAACTCTGTTTTTGTCTGGTTATGAATTAACTGACCGTCATAGACTGTGGTTAAGCTACAATTTTTCCAATGGAAAGTTTGGTGTATCGTCTGTTTGAAGATATTGCTTGAACTTAACACATCATGTGTTGTTTTTTGTGATAGAAATTTTGCTGAAAAATGGTTGTAAGGCCCGATACCCATCTTTTGAAGGGATGCAATATACATAAAGCTGCTTCTGCAGGTTTTTGTCAGTCTCTTGTTTAAATAAAATTTAAGTGTCAGGTATGTTAACAAATGGGATTATTGCCACATACAGATACTTCAGAGCATACTTTCTTGCAGAGAGAATGTGTGCTAGAAGTGAGATGTTGTCCAGATTTTGGTGTTCTTAATCAGGATAAGCAATGTCTTCATTTGTGAACATTTAGATTAAAGTGAGATTGCTCATAAGGTAGATGCAGTTTAGTGTGAATACGTTTCTGGGATTGGACCTTATTTATGAATCAGTTATTGCTGAGAATTTCTGCCTACTATGTAACAGCTAGCATTAACAGCTACGGGTATTGTGGATGCAAGGAACGTACATCAGAAACCCATATGTTCCTGTCTCATTGATGTTATGGCAGCCGGAGCCTTGCATCCTTTAAACTTGTCATCATGGACACATTTTGTGTGATGACCTCTAAGACACTTCCTTACACCACACACCAGTTGGCATCAGGAGAAATGCTGTTGCTAGCTTTAATAGCCATGCATGATACAACCGTTTGATTAACATTTAAGTTGATCAGCTGTTTTTAGGTGTTGCTTAGACAGTGTGGTTCATATGGAAAATCTTTTGAGACACACTGTGAATTGCCCCTCCTACAGAAAAGAAGCAGTAAGAACATCAGCCAAAGAGTTTTACAGTGGAATGGGCGATTCTTCCTGCTGTGTGTTGTTTCTGTGACTAGTGGAAGACTAGCCAGTATTATGGCTTTAGAGTCACTTCAAAGTGATGTAAGCATTAGATCCTACCAGAAGGTGATCCAGCTGCCATACAGCAGTCATCCAGTGTGATGCTCTGTCACTTTCCTTGTACTGTTCCAGTGGGAATTGGGTTAAGAAGCTGGCCTGGGCTGGCAACCAGCTCCTTCCACAGTTCAAAACAGCTTTGGTAAAATCAGGTCTCTGACCGTGCTCATTGCTTGGGGAGGCTAGAGCCAGCACAGGACATGGAGGAACGTGAAGCTATGGACAACACATGGTGTTTCCAAGCACCTCACACACAGAGAAAAACAATGAGACAATTGGTTGACACGTCCCAGTAGTGCAGAAGTGGGGTGTAATAAGTTGTTAACAAGTCCAATTAGTGCTTCTGCTACAATCTGGCCAGGGAATTTGGAATTCCCTGAACCCCATCAACTGATCTGAGCTGATGGAATTTGGAATTTCCTGAGCCCGTCAGCTCATCCAGAGAAGCCGTGCTCTGCTTCCTGCTGATCTGCCAGATAGCCACGATCATGTGAGTGTTATCACACCCTGATAATAATTTTAGTCCAGTATTAGCAAATCACTGGATTTACTATCATTTCCAGGTAATCAATTACCAGGTAATAGTGCTGCTGATTTGTACTTGCTCCTGTACTGTTGTGGTGAGACAGTTTATTGCTAAAGCTATTGATCTGGTGATACCATATCCCAGAGTTACAACAGTAGGTCTTAGGTCTCTGCAAGAGCTTACAGTGATGATGTGGCTGCATCTGGAAGAGCTTTGCATCGCACCAGAGTTACTTAGGTTTTACTTGAAATGTGATTTGTATCTGATGGGAAGAAGAAACTAACAGGGCAGCAAAGTGAGAAAACTTGTGAGAGTGTTTCTGTCCCAACATAAGTAATTCCTGTATGTGAGACAGTAATGACTCAAGTGCTCAGCAGTGGCATCCAGCTCGTTAGCCTTCTGAGGGTAGGGTGTGCCTTGTGATCCATCAGCCCTTTGTCTATGACTGAACATGTGATGATGGGTTTGCCACTCTGGCATATCAAATCATTTTTGTCTAACACATCTTCAGTGTTTTCTTCCAGGCACTGAGCTGTGTTAAAACTGACGGACATTGCACTTTTAATAGGACTAAATAAAACAACAGAAAATTGCTATTCATTTTTATTCAGTTGACTAGAGACTGACAAGAACTATGCAGCACTTAAGCTGCTGAAATACTGGAAGCTTATTTCTGTTTTCAAGGTGGACAATCTAATTGAACTGATGGTAGTTAAGAGAGTAGAGCCAGGCTTTTCGAGCCATTTGTAAATTGCAAACATGTTTTCTACTGAGGTTGTTTTCTATTTTTCCATCCACTTTAGGGCATTGTAACGTTGATGTAACCTTGCTCAATTGGGAAGGTGCAGAAAATATCACTAAGGACAAACATTACCTTAGATTAAAAACAATGGAAATTGAATTAGAGAGGTGGGAAGCACCAGAGGAAGAAAAAGTTTAAACCTTTACCTAGCATGAAAATAGCACTTTTACTTTATTGCTCAGGTTTGAGGTGAATGGCTGTGTAGGACACATGCCACTAGTTAGCTTACCAGAGGGGACTTTAATTTGATTGTCCTTTTTAAACAAACTTTTGGTGGCAGATGGAGTGAATAGTGGCTGATCTTTGTTTTCCTTTCTATCAAGCATGGTGATGGTGCACTCCACTGATGTGGCATGTGTATGTGTATTTCACTTAAGCTTGCTAAGACAGCTCTGTGTTCTGCACAGTCAAACACAGCGATACAGCAATATTGTGGTTTTGAAACTTTTCCTCTCTGCAGCAGTGTTCTCTTTTTCTGAAGGATTATCAAGGAGAAATACCTCTCCAGAGAGAGAGTTCATGGGAAGGGAGCTTTTAGCTTTGTGAAGTGTTCATTAGTGTTGATTGCTAAGTTTAACAGGCTGATGTACATCCTTTAATTTCCTGGAGCTCTGGTTGAGGATGCTAAGAGATGTTCTTACCGCAAAAAGGACTGGTTTCTAGGAAAGAATTCCTCTCCTGAAGATTCCTTGCTCCGCAACATCTGGGTGTTCATTTTGGCAGCAGGGAGGAACCTGAAAGTTGTGAAGATGAGATTTTTTTTCTTTCCTTTGTTGTTGCTTTGTTTTGTTTTAAAATAAAAGTATCTTATTCTACCTATTGTGCATAATCAAAGAGAAACAAAATCCTATGACAGGAAGAGGGAGAGGAGGGTGTAGAGGCAGTTGCTGGAATTCCGTGGTACGTCCTGGGAGAGCCAGAGATTATAACCAGCATTGCAGAACTGGCCTCTTTTTGCAGCTTTTTACAAACAAAAATGGACTTTGCTGTCCAAGCAAGACAACTTCAGAGAGCCATACCCTTAACTGCTTTTGTTTCTTAGCCTTTGAAGATGCTGACAGTGCTGTGGATGATCGAGACAGTGACTATCGCAGTGAGACCAGCAACAGCATTCCTCCTCCGTACCACACGACCGCGCAGCCCAATGCCTCTGTGCACCAGTTCACTGCCCCATCACGCCTGCAGCAGCAAGGAGTCTTGCGGGATTCCTGTGCTGACTCTCTGCAGAATTACGATGTGGATTATCGGGAGCACGTGGCCATCAGGTGGGTGCTGTGTTTTGGGCAGCTGTATTTTCCCATTGATCTTCCACAGCAGAACCTGAAGGTGCTGTGCTATCAGAGGTCATATTGGTAAGAATGCAAGTGTGGAACAGGGCATACTGTGGCTTCTGCCTTAGGTGTGGAAGAAAGAGGTATCTTCTCAAATACTGCTAGAGCTGGAGTTGCAGAATTTTATATGCAACATAACAGATATTTTTCATACCTCAACACTTTTGATAAGAATGTTGGTGTTTCCTGAAGCCTGAACCTGTGTTCAGTAGCCCTAGCTGGCTTATGGCTGAGGATAAATTCTGACTTCTTTTGGCTTTAATGGTAAAAACTAAAGTTTAATGGTAGCTTTTGAAGTTGTCATTGTTATTGAGATTTAATGCAAACGAGTCAATAAAATGTATTTGCTGCGATTAACATCATTTTTGGTGCTTTCTTGTTAGGTATTTGTTAAATACCTAATGTAATCAAGGTATTCCCTTTTCCATGGTATTCTATGCTTCTGGTTTACAGTAGTAAAACTACTGAAAATGTGAGTCCGGAAAGATGATCTGAAGCTTTTTCTTAATGAAAGAGCCAATGTGTTTGTAGCTTGACACTGCAAAGAAACACTTCTAGTTTGAACTATACCAAGATAGATTTTTTTTAAAAAGTATTGTTAATTTTTTGGATGATTGGATATGACAGTATCAGGACTGATAAAGTTTATATTAAAACAAAGAGCCTGCTCATCTAAGATTGCTTTCACTCCAGAAAGGCAGTTCTCAGGTGATGGTTAATTCCCTCTTAGTGCTGTTGCTCCCCTGTGCATTTTCTATATGCTCAGCCAGATTTTTTGCTCCATATTTAATCTTAAAACTTAGGAAATGCTAATAAGCTTTCTAAAGAAGCTACATGGGATTCTCTTTCTTATTAGAAAGATATTTCTAAGCAGAGCTGACTGGAAAAAAAATCACTTTGGTGAATCTTAAATATTTTCAAAACTCAGTTGTAGCAAAATATTGCAAAAACAGAGTGTTTGAATTTTGCTCCTATGAGCGATGTGTGCCACAGAGCAGGCAGCTGCTAGATGAAGTTCCTGGCAGACTGCAGTTCACAATTGCTGAGGAAATGACAGCTTGTGAAAGGCTGGGCAGACCCAGAGACATGAGACGAGGTTCAGCTAGAACCTGTCTTGAATTAGATGAAAATTTGTCTATGCCAAAATGCTTCGATTGGAACCGACTGTAATAACATCTGCTTTTTTCTTTTTTTTTTTTTTTTTTTAACAACAATTGGATGTGACTAGAAAAATTCTCATTCTCTTCACCACCTTTAAAACATGATTACGTTCCATTGATAGAGAGTTAGGTATTTTATTTCTCCTTCTCTAAAGGATAATGATAACTGTTCCTGTCTGACCTCGAGAACATTTTGCTTCCAACAGCCAGTCTGACTTCAGAACAGCAGACGTCTTCCCAATCACCAATAAATCTATTTATTTTATTTTAGTGCTACCTTGCAGCGTTCATTTTGCATAACCATGTGTCCTCTGTGTCTCCTTGCTCTCGCCCTGTTTACTTCCAAGGCGAAATGATAGCATAGACTCCATTGTGAGTGGCCGAACTGACCTAGAGTCCACATCTGAGCCTAGTCAAATGACAAGCCGCCAGTGCTCGCTAGAGAGCAGGCACTCTCTAGATCTGTCTGATAGGTGGGTTAATCTCTCTGCAGCCTGTGTGCTTGTCTCCTCCTTCTTGCTCTTGAAGTCGTCTTGTGATATATTTTGGCTGATTTTCGCTATTTGCCTTGGCTGTATTTCAGATCTGTAGTAGTTTAGTGCCTGGCTGATGATGTCGTTTTTCTCCTCTCAAGCGCTGGATTTCTTGTCATTGCTTTCTTTCTATTAAAAGAAATGCTTCGTAGAGCAGCAGGAGAAACTCTCATCATGGGAGAAACTATTTTGTTGTTGCCTAAATTATCAAATGTTGGTTCAGCTCATACAGCTCTTCATGCATTTGTGTAGCACTCATTTCTTTCAGTTGAGACTTGGAAATAATTGATCCAGCAACTATGGTGGCCCTGGGAATCTTTTCAATTTCGTTAGTTTTTTAGAGATAATCATTGCCATTATGGATTTAAAACTGCAACCAAGAAGCATAGTAAGTGTTCTAAACTGTGTGCAACAGAACTCATTTAAAGTAATGAGTATCTTTCCAATTAGCATGTTAGATAATACTGATGGAAATGATGCTCTAAAGCAGCAGTAGTGAAAATGCAATGATCTGTTTCTCTTTCAGTGCTATCCCATCAGCATCCTACATTGGGGTGCTCCAGGCAACTCAGGCTATCAAGGTGAAGACATAGTGTATTAGCAGTATCCATACAATGCCTGTGTGCCCTTTGCCATTTCCCTTCTCTTGCTCTGCTCTTGTGGCGTCAGGGCACACGTGCATTCCTGCTCCTTAGTTTTGAACAACTAATGACATAAAGAAAAGTTGCTGTGCATTTTAAATAAGGGTTTTGATTATTTACATCCATTTTCTACGTGTCCATTTCCAAGTAGGCTGGTAGGAATTCTGTTTGTAAAATTTAGACAAATACAAAGTTTCCTTCTTCTACTCTTTGAGTGGGTGAGCAATTGAGATAATCCTTCTGATCCCAGGTTAGAATTTAATCCAGAAATCTCAAGGATCAAATACTTGGGTTTCTAGGATTCTTCATCTGGTTTGACAGCAAAACTAGCTGCTTTAATCTGTTCTCTCACAATGGGCAAGTATGGACTGCTGAACCTATTTAAATGCATAAATGGGGAAGTGCAGATCCTGACCAGCAGTGGGCTAATATCCATCACCAATGTGTTGGTTTGCCTTCTGACCAAGATCTCCCCCACATCTTCGTTTTGCATTGAGAGGAAATGGTCACTGTGTGCATATGTGGGCAGCGTGTTGGAAAACGTGTTTCCCTGGCCAATCCCTAGCTTCCAAGAAGGAGAAGAAAATCAGGCTGTCCTCTACCTATACCAGGTTTAGGGGCTCAGATACCCAGATGAATGGCTTTGCTCTTTAGAGAGTTCTGTCCACTTGATCACAGTGTCACAACCAGTGTAGCTACAGCTACTCAGCTACTCAGCTCAGCTGTTCCTAGGTGAGCTTGGGGGTCTGGTGCTGGGTTTGCCCACACTGCAGAGAGTCGTCAAAGAGAGTGCATTAACTGTTGTTGAAAGCACTTATAGGAAAGAGTGGTGGTGGCATAGCCGGAGCTCCCCATGTTGCTGGTGTGCAGTTTGCATTTCGTCCCCTTTCTTCTCTTCCTGGGAGTCCAGTGACTCCTGAATCCTTGCACATGTTCACTGCTTTTTAAGCACTCTCAGGAAAACAGAGCACCCTGTGGGCTGTATGAATACTGCTAAAGCAAAGTCTGCTTCCTAGAGTGACCGAAATGCATGCATAACATAGTGAAATGATGTGCGTGGGCACTGTATCTCAAAGTAGTCCTGTTACTGTAATAAGTGACTTTTTAAGCATGCCTTAAAAAGCAATAGCAGCTTACTGGTACAGCCAAGGCTGTGTGCCCTTACTTGATCACAAAAAGCTGTTCTCTCTCAAACAGGAATTTCTAAATGTAACCTGTGGAATATCATAACCCATACTGCTTTTTTTAACAGTTTGATTGACAGATTTTCAGTTTTGTTCTATCTGGATGTTTCTCACTTTAATTTTATTTAATGTATGATTTTCATTGCTATTTTTTCTGTCCTTTCTAAACCTTTTTTTTTTTTTTATAAACATTTCCTTTCTTTTTTCTTTCTTTTTTTTTTTTTTTTGCTGCCTTTCTACCTTTCCCTTCCACCCTCTTTTCTTCATCTTAGACAAGGATCTCTAGCTAGAAATGACAGAGTCAGGATCATTCCAAGTAATTCTGAAGATGGAGAAGAAGAACAGGAGAATAACTATGAAGAACTAGGAAAACTTCTAATAGAGGAATTCTTAGAAAAGAGTCATAGAAGTAGAAGTTGGCAGGAAGCAAACATTAAAAAGATGCAGACACTCTCAAAAAGGGAAAATTTCAATCACTGTGAAAAATCAAGATGTTGCCAAAATGTGTGTGTGGAGTCAGGATCTGTAGATGTCCCAAGATACCCTCAGGAGTATGATACAATAGATAGGAGAAGGAAAAAGAAACTGCGATATAGTGGTCTTGAAGAAAGTGAACAAATGATCCTCCAAAGTAATGGAGGTCTGCAGTATCCTAGAGAGAAAAAAATATATTTCAATGGTGTGGCAACTACTTCTGAACCTAATGATGATTTCTCAGTGTATGATAGAAAAGGAAAATATACTAGCAGCTCTGAAAATAAGGAACAGTTGCCTGCTTATCCCATCCTGCGTCCATACAAAAATGGCTTAATGGTCAAAAGCAGCAAGTTGCCCAACAAGTGTGGAGTGAACCACGAGGGCTCACTTCACCTCAGTAACGATGAAGATATGAAACACGCAGGGCTGTCAGAGAATGCTTTTGTGCCCCTGGATATCC
Source organism: Chrysolophus pictus (assembly GCA_037305975.1). Lineage (NCBI taxonomy): Eukaryota > Metazoa > Chordata > Aves > Galliformes > Phasianidae > Chrysolophus > Chrysolophus pictus. The sequence goes on along the minus strand of CM074614.1, from coordinate 71,018,928 downwards.
TTGAGGAATTTGACAGCAGTGCTTCTGATGAGTTTCAGTACTCACCTGTTTCAGATGATGAAACTGAGGAATTGGCTATTCTTTCACAAACTTGGCATGATTCTGACATCAGCCATTTGAGAGACTTCACTGTTACTTACCCTGCAAATTCAGAGTCCCAGTTAAAGTCCAGCTGTGATAAAAAACACAGGATAAAAGGAAGCAAGCATGGTCACTCTGTGCAAGACTTGACACTGTCTCCTGTTGAAGAACCCAATGAGGAGTATGTAGACACGATGGATGAACTTCAGTGTCTTGTAGAAACAGTTTCAGAATATTTGGCTGAAAAGGAGGAAGAGATCAATAAATTTGCTACACTGCCAGAGACAAGAAAAAGCTCTGAGCGCGTGTCACTGAAGCAGGGTAGTGCTGATAATGTAGTAGGAGCTAAGAAATCTGAACAGACCAAACAACCTGCTGCAGAGGAGAGCACCAAGGGCAAATCTGAGTCTCTCCCAGACTTGTCAGGTGTGAAGAATACTGTGAATTCCCTATTCAGCTCTTTGACTGAAAAGGTGGGGTCAAGCACAAAGCAGCTCACAGCCTCTGTTGAAAAGCTTGTTTCTTCCACTCCAGAGAAGACAGAAACCAGAACCTCATCTGAAAGTGGAATCTCAAATGTGTTTTCTGGTAAGCCAAAAAGTGAGAGTGCATCTTTGGGAACAACACCGGACAGTAAAGCTGACACTAAGTTCTCCATTCACTCTTTGCTACCATCTCAGGTGAGTGGTGATAAAAAATCCCAGAATGTAAACTCCAACAAGCAAGAAACCACAAAAGTGGACAGTAAGGCTTCCACTCAGCAATCACATGAATCTACCACCAGCAGCCAGCAGAACCAGCATTCAGTTATGGATTCTGTTCTAGGCATGTTTAATCCTCTAAAGATCTTCTCTGAGAAAGAAGTGCCAAAACAAGCAGTCGTAAAAGAGGAGCATGCCAAGGAAGAGAGCCATGCTGTGAAACCCGGTGAGGCAGACAGAAGTGAGAGATCATCTGGACAAATGGCAGCCAATATGGTTCCAGAGATACAGCTGAGTGAGAGTAGAAGTGAGGCAGGAGTGAACACAAATAGTACTTCTGTGTCTTCCATCTTTGGCAGGCTCACAAATTCAGTCAGTTCTTTTAGTCTGAAAGCCAATTTTGATGGTCTCTTGGCTCCAAAGCAGCAGGATGTGCCACAGAAACAGTCAGAACTACATCATGTTACAAGTCAGCCAGATGCTGCTGTAAAAGAAGGTACACACATTGTCAGGGAGAAGCCTCCTGCAAGTCACTTAGGGAGTCAGCATACTACAGGTCACGAACTGGGAAAGGAGGAAAATAGAGGTAATGCAGAGCTTCGTTCAGAGCCTCAAGATCTGGGTACAGCATCTGAAAGCTTTTTCAGCCCGCTCAAAAAGTCTTTCAGTCAGTTTTTGCTTCCTTCTGCTGAACCAGGACAGAAAGAAAATGTGTCTGGGCTTTCTAAAGGCCACAAGTCTGAGGAGGATGTAAGACGAAACAGTTCAAGTGAAGAACACTCGTTTCCTTTTACCAAGAAACTTCCTTTTTTCAGTGGGTTGAATTCTTCAGATAAGAAGGAGCATACAAAGGAGAAAGGCAGCTTTATTCCTTCATTATTTAAATTTTCCTCTGCAGAAAATCTAGCAACTTCCAAGGACCAAACAGGTCATCAGAATTCTGATGATATTTCTTTGCTTGAACCCAAAAGCAGTAATTCACAAGAAGCTGTTGCATTGAAATCTAGCTCTGTTCCAAATTTATCAGAGCAAAAGGAAGAATTTATGCAAAGAAAATACATTAATAAAGAATCTAGTGCCCAAGTAAACAGAAATAAACACCAGGAAAGTGCCTCTGTTACTTGTAAGGTTACAGGAGAGCTGCAGAGAACTAAGAGTGCTCGGGAAGAACCTAGAAATTTAAAAGGAGGTTTAACAAGAGAAAGAGTAAATGCAGACTTAAATCACAGCTCAGCTGAATCCATCTCTTCAGATAGAGTGGCAGAAGCTGCAAATACAGATGATAAGCAGAAGAACTCACCGGGTTTTCTTTCTGGATTTCTTCACATTTCGTCCAATGAAAACACAGCCGGTACTCAAGAGTTGATTGTGAAAAGTGAGAATGATGGCCAAAAAAGCAGTTCTGGATTATTTTCTGGCTTATTTAAATTTGCTTCAAATGAAAATGTGTCTGAATGTAAGCAAGATAAGATGAAATCAAGCTCTTTAGGTTTCATGAAGCTTTTTGACAGAAGTGAGGATTCTAGCTCGGAGAAAAAACCCGCTGACTCAGCAATAACTTCTGATACTCAGAGCAGCACTGCAGAAAAGCAGGAGTCTTCTAGCTTCTTGAAAAACATCCTGCCCAAACCAAAGGAGAAACTAGATAATGTGAAAATGATGGAATCTTCCAAAGCTACCGACCACCTGACCAGCACAAATGTAAATAACACAGCTGAGCATTCTGTGTTCCCAGTGGCCCTAAATCCTGAAGCCAAGGTACAGGACTTATCTGGAAAGTCAGTAAATAACAGGCATATCCTTTATCAGGAGGACACAGAGTCTAAAATTCTTCCAACCTTAGTAAACAAAGGATCAAATGATTTTCTTAATTTGACCAATAAAAAACACAGTCTTACAGAGCAATACTCAGCATATCAGGAAACAAGAAGTCATTCTAGCTTTGAATGGGAATATGAAGTGGGGGAACTTGTTGACTCCCATGAAATAGCACTGCCAGTTTACTACGTATTAAATCAGAATTCTGTTCTTCCCCCTCAGTTCTTGGACTGGCCTGAAAATGATGTGGTAGTGAATCTCTGCAAAAAGGATGGAAATGCAAATGTGATGGATTGGCAGAGTAATGCCAACTTTGATGTACAGAGTTCAGATTTAAGTATGATGTCATATGAGTCATTTGACCACTTAACGTTTCAGGATGTTTATTCGGAAGAAAATGATGCATGGACTACTAATTCTGTCAATGAAAATTATAGTAACTTTCCACCATTTGAGAGAGATGGCAGTTATTCCTTTGAAGAGCTGCCCATGGATTTAAGCTACTCCTCTGGCTGTGATGGAACTATGTGGACTCTAATTGACCAAGAGACTTTAAGCATAGATGAGAACTTTATGTACTCATCCTACAGCCAAGACTATCAAGAGTGGCTGACGATGCTGGAGCAGGGTGTATGGTGGCCGTCGGAAGATGGTGATTGTGGATACTACATGTACAGTGATAGCCAGTATGTGTATTCACTCCTCACTGATCCCACTGGGCAGTATGTCTACGTTTGTGCTCCTGAGACTTATTCTTACCCGGACTGCTGGGATTATAATTTTCAGATGGGTGCCATTCCAAGAGCTGTGCTGGAAGACAACACGGTTGCTGTTTGTGGTTTTAAAGTCCCTCTTGGCAGCGAAGATGAGCTGTTCTGGTTTGCTGAAGAAGAGAGTTTAGATGATTATACAATGAATAAACCTCTGGATTTGTCAGTAGCTTTGCAGAGGAGCGATCAGTTAATGAACATGAATTTGGAGACATTTTCACAGATGTTTGAAGAGTCTATTTATTCGCAGAGAGACCAGCCGCTAGACTTCTCAGGTTACAAACTTCAGAAACTTAAAGTTGATTTTAGACCTGATAAGGAAACCTGGAATTATTCAGATGAAACACCGCTAACCCTTGATCTCAGAACACATTCCAGAGGGGCTTCTGATAAATCATTAAGTAAGGACATTCACACCAAGGAATTGGATAAGGCTGCCCCTGCAGCATCTGCTGGGGGTGGATCATCAGGATTCTTTGGTTTCCATCTGTTTCAGTCTTCTCCTAAAGCTGAAGAAACTGTGGCAACTACTGAACGAACAGCAGAAGCAAAAAAGGCTGAAGAAGATAAGAAAACACCAGTGAACAAAGTTACCTCTTTATTTTCTGCATTGGGTGGACTGATTGGAAAGTCTTCAGGACCTGACTCTGAGACAACCGGGGATTATTCCTTAAAGAGAACAGACACACAGTCAAAATCACCTGAAAATAAACCTGATGTTTTGTCACTTGTACCAAATAGGAAATCGGATGAGGCGCAGGCAGGGCAAAAGTTTCCTGTTACGTCAGAACTAAGAAGAAATACTTCATCAGAACTTGATTCAGAAGCCGCTAGAAATGAAAAGCTGGAATTAAATCAGAATGAAAACATCCGTGTTAAAAAAACAGGATTAACAAAATCTCCTTCTCAACTGAGCCAAACTGCTCCAGATGGCAAGCCCGTAAGAGAAGAACAACCTGTTAAAGCAAAGCTGGCTTCCAGGCATCTTGAACGGCATGTGACTATTAATGAATCCAGTCAGTCACATCCAAATCAGAGCCACCCAGCCCCTGAGCCTGAGGAAACATTATTTAAAAGTGCTCTGAAACTGTTCAGTCTTGGAGAAGATTCTCCTGCGAGCTCAACGACCAACAAACCCCAAACTTCTGGATTTTTTGACTTCTTCAAAACACAAGTAAGCAAAGAACCACAACCATCTCCAAATCTGGAGAGAAGTCAAAATGATAAAGCAGAAAAAGCGATGCATCCAGAACAGAAGGAAGCTTCCAGTATCTCATCATTGTTTGGATCCCTTGGAGATCTCTTCAAAGTAGAAGCTGTGTCTTCTCAACCAACCCCAAGTGCTGCAACTCTGCCAAAAACCCATAGCAGAACTGTGGCAGAGTCGAGACAAAAAGCTGAAAAGTCAGGCGGTCACCAGAGTGCCAGTATGCCATGTCTGTCCTCCACTCCTAAGGAAGGAGTGGGAACAAAAGGTGTGGGCAGGCAGATCTCCACTAGCCCTAGCAGAAAAGCCGAGGAGGGTTCTCATGAGAATAAGACCGTACCTCCTGGGGATGCTGTAGGTCCCAAAAGAAGCCAGCTGACACATTCCACTGCGCAGCAGAGCAGTGTGCCCACAGCTCCACCAAAGCAGCAAGGAGGAAATTGTGTAGGTGGCACAGTTAATCAGACAAAACCAAGGCCAGATCAGACTCCTAAAGAATCAGGATTCAGTTTACCATTCAGCTTTTCTGATATCACTGCTTCAAAATCACAGTCAGCACAGCCAGCCAGTAGAAGCATATTCTCATTCTTCACTGCATCAGATGAACCCAAGCCTCCAGCACCCACTGCTGCTCCTGCTGGTGCAAAGCAACAAGAAACAGAGGGACTGTTTCGTCTGCCTTCCTTCTTTTCCAGTGGTCCGACTGCTGAGAAGGCCACACCTCAAAGAAGTACTAGCTTTGGTTTCTTCAGTTTGACATCCTTTTTGGATGAAAAACCACAAACTGCACCAAGACAAGAATCTAATGCAAAACCAGCGAAACCAGCAAATTCTAAGTCATCTATGAAACAAAGTATTTCCACTGATTCTGGTATCAGAACTACCAGGCAACAAGATGCAGACAATAAGAAAGAAGTAGATGATATCATTGCAGCAGTGACTGGCAAACAAATGTTTAATAATGTCACCGTGACCGAAAATAAATCAGAGATGTCTCTGGAAAAGATAGAAAGTGTTGCTGAGGTAGCTGAAGAAAGCAACTTTAAAAAGCTTCCACACGCTGATGACACTGCTGTAATCAATTCAGCTCCTTCTGATCCTTGCTGTCAGACTCCCAGTGTGCAGGAGCATTCCCAGGGCGAGCAGGCTATTTCCTTAGGGGCAGAAGAATATGCTCTGGCTAGCACAGGGAAGACAGACACTGTTGTTTTACCTGTTGATAAAGAAGAGTCATGTTCTTCAGAAGAACACATTTCTGAAAATAAAGATTATAGTCCAGCCATAAATGACAAAATGGATTCATTGGATATAAAAGACTCAAATAGCACAAGTGACATAAAAAATGAAGGGGTCTCTGAAGAAATGTGTACACAGTGTGAGTTGCCAAAATATAAATTACCCGAACAAACTCCTGGAGACAGGTTACAACAGGCACAAGAGCTGCATTCTGTTTCTAAAAGACCAGAGACCTCTCATTTGCAAAACAAACCTAAAGAACCTGAGGGTGATAAGTCAGTTCTGGATTCTTCAGTTGAAATTTTTTCAAGTTTCATGACAAAAATGAAACCACCCAAAACGTTGTCTGGTTTCTTTTCCCAGCCTCAAGCTCCTGCACCTCCTACTGCTCAGAAAAAAAGCTCCTCTTTCTTTGGTTTCTCTTCCCTCCCAAGTGGCCCAGCACCAACTTTCACAAGCGATCTCTTTGGCATCTTTAAAGGTCCAAAAGAATCTCCAAAAGAAATGCCTCCACAATCCACTCCTAAGCCTCAAGGCAATAGAATGAAAGATATTATTGAGTCTGTTCCAGCAAAAGACTCTAGGAAGGCAGAAGATACAACTGCAGCCAAAGAGTCTAACAGAGATGCTATAAGCTCTCTGAATCAGGATGTATTGCCTGCTTCAGAAGAAAACTCCACAAAAGAACCTTCCACGAAAAAAGAAAATGAAGAAAATAGGAACTCAGAAACCTGTAAAGAGGAATCTTTGAAGATCACTCCAGAAATGGTAGTTTCTAGTGAAAATCAAGACCTGGAGGCTCTGCAGCTGGCTGGTGATGCACAGCCCTCTGAAATGATAGATCCTAAATCACAGGCATCTGATATCAATAGTGTAGTTGATACAGAGCAGACTGAGGACACTGAACAGTCTGATGTAAATCCATGCCAAGTAGATGTGTCTTCACACATAGTGGAAGAACAAGGTGCTTCTACAGAAAAGGCAGCTGTTGACTTCCTTCAGACTGGCTTTAGTGGTGGGTCTGAACTGGAATCTGAAGCCCCACTTAATGGGACAGGCACAGACCTTTCCCAGTTGAGTAAGAGTGCTACAGCTGAATCAGAGCCTGCTGTTATGGAGAACCAGACTAACGCTGGTATTGATCAGCCAGACATGAATAGTAGTAGCAGTAGAGAACCCATAGCTCCAGCTGATGAGCCCAGTGTTCATCTGCCCCCTCTGGGTGAAGAGAAAACAAGTGAGGTACAGCAGCAAACTGCTGAACAAGAGAAACATCTGTCAGTTAATGAGAAGCACTTGGAAGAAATCCCTTCCATAGATGATTTGCGGAAAGAGGGTAAGCCTAGTAACATTCCTTCAGATGGAAACAGCAGTAAAACAGTCTTTGAAATACCGAGCATGCCCAATTTGCCAAAATTCAGCTTCATGTCATCCGCTGATAGTGGCAGGCCATTTGGGTCTTTCTTCTCTCAGCAGCCTCCTTCTGTTAATAGACCAGGGGCAGATCAGGGCCTCATGTCCAGCTTTAAGAAATTTTCTTCCACTTTGTTTGAAGGAGGCAGTGAAGAAAAGGTGAGTAAGCCAGACAGTGCCCAAGGAGCAGTATTTGGGAAAAAAATAGATTTCTCCTTTCCCTGGCATAAAGACAACAGGGAGACCTCTGCCAAAAAGGAACCACATGTACCACCACCACAGGCTTTGTCAAAACCAGATGACAAGGTGTTAGGAACAGTCAGTTCAGATGAATACTCAAAATCTGCAGTCTCAGATCAACTGACTGATGCAAATATAGAAGTAAACTTATCTTCAAGGCAGCCTGACACTGTAGACAATGAACTTTCTGAAGAACCATCTGGTGCAAGCACTGGTGGTGATGCATCCAACAAAGAGCTGGGAGAGAGGCTTGATAAAGTGTCTGAAGACCAGCAGAACGTGATTTCCACTGAATTGCAGGAAGATCAAGCCGACAAGCCTGTACCAGACCAGCCTGAAGTGAAAGAAACTGAGCTTGACTCTGCTCCTCATGGAGCAACACTTCATCCTAGCACACAGCCTGCAGACCTGAGTAGTGTGGAACAACTGAATGAGAAAAGGCTAGTTACAAACAAGTTATAAATGGCTTCAGCTGTTTGACCATTTATAATGCAGTAGTGCAGCACTAGATACTGACCTTAGTGTCTGATGTTAGTAGCTCAGTCCCATCTGTATTCGTTAAGTGTTTGTAGTATCACTCATAGCTGTCACAGGAGATGTGGTAAACCAATCTCCAGTACTGCTGAAGCTCTTATATGATTTTCTAATCTTTTTCCATTCTTTTTTGTCTGTGATATTGGATTTTGCATGTTCTTACACTTTGTCACACTGAATGAGACGTTTTTAGTGCTAATTTCACGAGCCTTTTAGAAGTTTAATTCTTTTTGTTTTAATTGACTGTATACAGTCATTTTGCTTTCTTGTTTTGAGACTGTTATCTTGTGTTTGCTAAAAAAAAAAAAACAAAACACGAACATATATAGATATATAGATAATATATTCAAAGGATTGAAACTTCGAAGTAAAGATTTTAAGAGAGAAATCTAACTAATTGCTAACGTATTACAGAACCAGGTAGATTCATTTCACATTACTGAAGCTTTTAAAGCATTTTCAGAGATGTCAGTGAAGGTATTATAATACTTGTTCTTCCTAAAATCTCTGCAAAGGTTATTTCATGCAGTTAGGGAAACTGCTTAAGGAAAACACCAGTATTCGTGAGTCTGTATTCAGACTTGTCCATGTTTTAAGTTACAATTGTCATCAGAAATCAAAGCAGAGACTTCAAAAATGTGCGTGTGTGGGTAGTGTAAGTAAAAGTGATTGTGCATCTGATCTGACAGTTGCTCCACTGCACTCCCAGCACTTCCTGTCTGGCTTCCCATTCTCCTAACTCTGCAAGTGAGAGAAACAGTACTGCTGCTTAATTCTTACACTGAAATATTTACTGTGGTTCAGCCATAGTTTTCCTGACTGCATGAGAAATTTGGAAATTTGCATCCACTGTAATTTGTGTGAGGATTCTGGGGATTCAGTTCTGGAAGTGGTGTCTTGAGTCATGGAGATGACACTCCTGTGGTGGTGCTTTTTCTTAAATGAAATTCTTGAGAAAAATTTACTGGAATGAGGTATGTGTCTTCCCCTTGTGAATAATTGCTCCACTTCTGGAGCAACTTAAAGAAGACTTTAAGTTGATGGTCTTAACCTTAATCTTGGTTTCAATGTACAATTTACTATAAGTGCATAATATTATTAAAGATAAATGAAGTTAACTTCGTTTTCTTATTAACAACTTAAATGGCCATTTTAAAGCTGAAATGCAACTGTAGCAGACAGGCACTTCCCCTCTGAATTTCCATGTTTCCATTCTATATCCTCCATGGTTATTAGAATACCTTCACTATCTGTTTCTAGCTGACAGAGGATGAAAAAATAAATAACTGGTTCTAGAAAATGTGCTGTAACTCCATAACATATAGGGTCTGTATACTGGTGGGCTGTGTATGAAGTAATTCTGTTGCCTACCAAAGTTTTGAAGCTCAGAAGTCTACATTTAATTCAGGAACATAATTGTTAGATGTAACTTCATAACATGTCTTGCTTTTTCTGATGGACTTCCTTATTCTCTCATAGTCCTGCTGGCAGTAGTAGATATGGCTCCTCCTGTAATGTCAGCCAGGGAAGCTCTCACCTGAGTGAGCTGGATCATTCCCATGAAAGTGCCCATGGCTCTGAGCAAGATGATGATCATCAGGAACGAGAGTCGAATCACTCCTACCACAGTTTGGTCAGCTACCATAAGGATAGTCAGACATGGCTCAGGGAGCAAGAGGAGCCTCGCAGCAAAGGAGAGGAGGAGATCTCTGAGACAGAGGAGAAGCATGCAGATCATTCTAAAGCTAAGCTACCCCTGGAACTTGACAAGTCCAAGGATGTTGATGCGGCAGCCCAAGTGAGGTAGGTGAAGTGCTCTGTTATTGAGATCTTTTCAACTAATGCAACGAAGTTTTCTCTCTTTGTTGTTTCATGGAGCAAATTATGTACATTGTTCTTGCAATCTTATAACAAACTTGACGTTCCTGATCTGTGAAACATCATTACATGTAAGACTAGTTATTTATGAGACTAAAATCAAACTGTATTTTCTATGTTCCTGCTAATTAAACTCATTTGCTGTATTTTCTGTTTCGTTTGATAAAGGTAGTCTAGCCCAAGGATAGCTACTTCTATTGTTCATACGTGTTCAAAACCAAGAAATACATGTAGTGATGGGTCAAGCTGCACTCCTTCCTTTCTTGTGTAGTAAGCAACCACAGCTAGTTACTGCTTGTGTAGTTTGCAGACTTACTGTATGAATTGATGTGTTGCTCTGACTCATTATGCCAGCTTTTCTTGTCCTTACACTTCGATTTTACAAGCTCTTGACTGTATTGAAGAGAGCCCACAGAAACATTTCAGTTAAGTTTGGAAGAACTGTAGGCTGTCTACTGGTTTTACAGGAATTTCAGATTCCACCACTTAGCTTTCAAACGGATTGTTTTTTCTTGTGGTAATTAAGTCATTGCAGCCCCTAGTGTGCATATGGTTGTATTTTCAAAAATATGAGGGATTATTTTCGTCTTGTTAAAGTGGATGGATCATTGAAATCCATGGAACGATGTCTGCCTACCTCTGTCCTTTGGAGAATACTGTATGGAGAGTACAATTAGACTGGTGTTACTGTGCTTATGTGAGAGAATTAACCACAGTAGTTCGTGTGTAGGCAACTCTAACACTAAAGTTTTAAAAAAGAAAACAAGGCTATAAAAAGTGTTGAGCTGTTCTTAAACTCTGACTCACTTTCTTCTTCTTATTACAGAGCAGCAGGAGATTTGTCCCAGAATGGCTGGCCTATATTTGCTTACATGGAGGGTTACAAGCTAATTTAGGCATCTAGTTTAGATATTACTGCATCACTAGCTTCCTTTCTCTCCGCTGTGGCAACACTTTGCTGTCTCTATGGAATCTACTGTGAATTTAGCTCTGAACTGCAATCTCTGGAGTTGCACCTGGGCTAAATGTGTAGCATGGGTGCTTGTTGCTATCAGCTATGATTTTTATACTGCCGTCGATGCCTGATCCATCTCAGAGTGATACAGCAGCATACAAAGGAAGGGATACAATCAAGGGCCCATTGCATGAGTGTGGGGAGTATAAAGTGTGCTGTGGGGCACATTTCTGCCAGATGCATATGCCTTCTTCAAAAACTGTAGGGAAGAGCGCAGTGAGAAAGGTGTAGAGTTTGAGGAATAAAACAGAGCCTTGTTTGCATGCCTTTCCGTGGAAAACAGTTTGTAAATTTGTAGCAGTGGGGAGTGAATGGAAAGAGACAGTTGTTAGAAGGGACCTGCAACAGGCATGAGAGTGGCAGGTCTTTCATCTGCTTCTCTGCATGCAGTTATGATATCTGTGCGCTGAATAGGTTTGATCAGGTATCTTGGACTGGTTTCCTGATGTTCTGACTAATAACATCTTTCTCCTGGGGCTATGTTTAATAATGAAAACATTTTAAACTAAGTTTTTATCTGCATGGATTTTCCACCAAAAGTCCAGGATTGTATCTTAGCTTATATCTTTCAACTCATCAGCTTCCAATGCAGATGTACAGAAACCTCTTGTACGTAAGGAAATCTCTGCATTAGCCTCTCACTTCTCATAGCACGTGCATAGCTGTGTCTGCCGGGAGCCTGTTGGTTACTTCAGCTGCAGTTGCACTGTACCATGCTGAATCTTTAATGTTGCAAATGAGTATTTGCCATGTAATGATTTTGTTTCTTGTTAAGGTACAATGGTGACAGCGAACCACCACCATTTTCTCCAGCGAGAGCCCATTGGATTCGAGCCATTAACAAAGTTCGAATGCAACTTCAAGAGGTAGGATGGATAATTGCCTCATGCCTTCTTTGTCCTGCCAATGTTTTCCATCTGTGGCATCATTTCTTTTGTCTTGTTATGATTCTGATGTTATGCAGACAAAACACAATCTCAAATACTGTACAGGAATACAGCGTGATTTGATAGTATTAGTGCTATTTAATTCTACCATCAGTTTGATGTCTTTGGAACTAGAGGTGAATTATCAGAAAAGATGCAGAAGCAGAGAAGATAGCATAGAATTTGCAAATTTGCAAAATAATAAAAAGTTTTGGGGCTAAATCGTGGGTGTTCAGCCTTCTGATTTGCCTGAGCTGCACTGAGTGAAGAGGAATTGTCCAGGGCCACATCTACAAAGGTTGCTCTGAAAGTAATGCTTCATAATTATTTCCATGGAAACTGCAACTGATACAAAGAGCATAGTAACACTGATTAATAGAGCAGATTCTCTGCTACAAAACACTCTTTTTCAACTCAGTCACTGCCATTAACTATGCCTTTTCACCAGTGATGAATAAGAGCCTGCATGCTGCACTTGCAACAATCTGCACCAGCGGAAGCAACCCAGTGTTGCTGTCACCAATGCTGAAACCCCATCCACCACAGCCTCATTGTGCTCACCTCCACTGATTGATCTCCATAAATGTTCAGCAGGTGTCAATGATGCCATTTTTTCCATATGATGGAATTCAGTGACACCCTTGATTTCATACCCACTCCCATGTCAGAGGCCATTTTGTCATTCCATCCCTCTGCTGCCACATCTGTAACACATCATCAAAATGGAATGGAACAGTGGTGGGAAGGGTCAACCTCTACTGCCATACCATCTGCCTCTGACACTGGGGACCAGTATCATAATAAGATAGGAGGCATTACTTTTGGAACAACCCTCATAAAATATATAATATAGTTAACATATATAAGTAACGAAACCTACTTTTTTTTTTTTTAATTAAAACATAAAAAAGAGCAACAAAAACATAAAACAAGTGGGATATGTGACCTGGTTTTTGTGAAACTAACACATCAGGCTGGTCTGATAGCAGTGACTGCAATTCTTAGTGAGTTCTCAAGGTGCTCATCAGAGATTTTTGATGAAATTTAACTCTTTCTGTGCTTCATCCTTGAAAATTGTTGTTCACGAATGTATGTACTGCCAAAAGTGCTGACATGAATTAGCTGTGTGTCTGCGAGCCGAGGGATATTTCTCTCTGGTAAAAGAGGGCTTAAGAAAATCTGATAAAGACACATGGTCAGATTTTTGATGGCACCTCTATACATTCTATTTGAAGACTCACAGGTTCTGTTTTTTGGTTTACTGAAAAAGCAGTCGCAAATAAAATTAAAAAAAAAGTGTTGGTTTTTTTTTTTTTGGCACAGTGGAAGGCAAGTCTGTGTGTGTTTTGCCATTCACAGGACTGCATTTAGCCATCAAAGTCAATAAATCTTTTGCCAGAATTTGAGTTAGCACTGCACTGCATGCCATACCCTGATTTCAGTGCAGAGAAGGTTAATAGTGCACTGCTTTTGGTTGGTGATGGGTGATGGGTGATGGGTGATGGGTGATGGGTGATGGGTGATGAGTGTGCACCTGGGGCTGGTGTGGGGCAGCTGCATTGCCAGGTGGGTTGGGCTGCAGGGTTCATGATGAAAGAAGTCTGTTTCTCAAGGCAACTTCAGGATAGCTTGTTAGCTTAGTGGGAGTTTTCTGTATTATTTGTCGTGTGAAAATGTTCCTTGGGAAGTTTTACATCAAATATTTTTATATATACTAACTGAAAGTGGGTGTATAATAACTCTTAGTATTTCCATCTCTTGAAAGCAGCATTTAAAAATAAATAATCTTGATTTGGGAAGTCAAAAGGAAAAGGTTGTGACATTTTCTTCAACAGTATAAACACTCTTGTTTTAGAAAATAGCGATTAATCCCTCAGAAGTTTTGTGGTTTTTTTAAAGTAATAAAAATCTTTTGCTTTTATCTATCTATATGCCTACAGAAAGAGAACATATGGTGTGTTCATGTTCTGTAGATGATGAACTATTGCCTACTACCCAAAGTGCAGAGTTAATGAAATACGTTTAGAAATATTACTTTTCTATATTGCTTTTTGTCATGATCTGGTTTTGTAAGAAATAATGTTACAGTATGTATCTATCAGTGGCAGAACAACTTCTGTACTGGATCTTTTGCAAATTCTGGGGAAGGCAAGGTTTTTTGTTTGGGAAAGTATTGGAAGTCCTATAGCAGATATGGCTTTTCCCTTGGCTTATCTGGACTGTAAATTCTTTCCTGACTAACAATTACTGTGCTCAGTTCACTTCTGAGCTGAGTGAATTTAGATCAGAATGGTCAGTGTGACATTGAAATTTAAGACTACCATTGGCATTCTTTAAAAATTAGAACTTTTGTTGTTTTGTAGATAATGCAGGCAGAAGAGCTTAGTTCTGTGCCAGTGCAAGAAAGTGTGCACAAGTGTACTAGAAAGGACAGGAGGTTCAGTCATATGCAGATGTTTAGGGATAAACATCTTTTTGTCTGAGAGAGTACAGGATCCATGGGGTAGTTCAGCATCAGTCAAAAGTTTTTATTTCTGCTGAGATTAAAGTAACACTGTTAGTAATTACTAATTAAATAAATAAAATATATATATTTACACACACACACATAAATATAAAGTAACACTATAGTAATTACTATTAGCAGAAACGCTGTTTTAGTTATGACAGAAAAATGCCCCCATTTGCTTTGTGCTGACTGCTCCTAAAAACTATTGATCTAAGTTTTCATTGAAACAAAACCAGAAGTACTGAAGCATTCCAGCAGCTTGCTCCAGGCTTTAGCTGTCTTTACCATGCAAAGGGTTTTCTTAACCTCTGCTATAGATTGTGCTTCAGCCATATAAATCCACTTTTCATGAGTAGGACAAGCAGTAAAGGAGTAGAACAGATTCAGTCCTCTTTGAAATAGTGAAAGGCTGCTCCAGTGTGAGCAAGCCCCCCTTGCTCACCTCATATTTGGTAAAGGACTCTTTCAGCCTTCTCTTGTCATTTGTTTAGGCCCTCTTTAATCAGCCCTTGTATTTTTTTCTTCCATTTTTCCTTCAGAAGAGCGGTGTTGGAAGGTGAATGTAGAAACCCAGCCAAGAGCCAGCTTGTATGTATTATGGAGCAAGGAAGACTTTGTGGTCCAGGCTGTGATCCTGATATCCCAGTACATCAGGTGTCCTGCCCTGGTGGTGTCTTTTTGTCACAGACTAACACTGCTGATGCATACTTAGCCTTTCATCCTTTCTAGAGCTGAGATCCCTTTTGCAGAAGGGTTTTGTCAGTTGTTCCTTAGCCTGTATCTGTGTTGGACTCTATCTGTAAATCACATAAATACGAGAAAAAACTTCTTCGCAGTAAGGGTGACAGAACACTGGGACAGGCTGCCCACGGAGGTTGTGGGGTCTCCTTCTCTGGAGACATTCAGAACCCGCCTGGATGCATTCCTGTGTGACCTGGTGCAGGTGTTCCTGCTCCAGCAGGGGGATTGGACTGGATGGTCTTTGGAGGCCCCTTCCAATCCCTGACATTCTGTGATTCCGTGATTTGCTTTGCATTTGTTCTTTCAGATTTTTTTTCCCACTCCTTAAGCTCAGTGCTGTCTATCCTTTTGTAATCTGTTATGCCTACAAATCCCTCACGTCATATGTGAAAAAGCTGTGTAGTACTCAAGCTTGCAGGCTGTGTGCTATCAGAGCAGAGGGGGACCTTGTTTCATGCATTGAGTTTGGTTGCCCCAAATGTAATTTTTCCAATGTGTTTGAATCTGTTTAGCAGTTTCACTCAGGCCTCAGGATATAAAGCTTCCTCTTCTTTTCTGCTGCCCCTAAGACTAGTTCACATTGTCATAGATGGAAGTTAAATGCATTTGACACAACTCTACTCAAGGTGAAGCCATCCTCCCTGTTATATCTCTCCTTTTTATGCTAAAAAAGATTTGTTCCATTCTTTAATTACCAGAAAAGGAAAAAAATCAGACTAGTTTTTTCATAATGATCTAGGTAATATCTTCCTATTTTTTAAGCATAAGTGCTTGCAGTGCCCTTTCCCAGTTTTTAAATGCATTGCCTGTTTTTCACGTTCTTGGCACTTAGTGATTTGACTGTCTTACAGCACAGTACCTGAAGACTTATCAGGGCCATCTGACTCAGATATAACAACCTGTTATGCTTTCACATTTGTTTTCCTTTATTGCACTCTCTTTCCTAACTTGCTAAGCTTCTTTTTCTTTCCTATTAAAAAACAAACAAACAAAAACCCAACAGCATTTTAATGTTATTGACTCTCTGACTGCTCTTGTGCCTGTTAGTGAAGGCCTGAAACAATTAAGGTGTCAAACGTTCCAGATGCCACCTGGTAGTGATGGTAGTAGCCATGGTGGTTTGGTTCCTATTGTGTGTTCACTGCTGTGTAATTTCGTACTTTGTCCTTTTGATTTTTTTTCATCTGCATTCCTGTTCATCCGTGCAGACTTCCTCAGGATGACACCTGTAGTATCAGGGTTGAAACCCCTGAAAAACTTGTGGTGTGTTTCAGCTGGTTCTCAGTGCACCTCCTTTCTTTCCCCTTCACTTGAGGTAGCTCATGATTCATGGCTGTTAACACTGTTTTGTTAACAGCTTCCTGGCTCCTTTCTCTTCATGCATGTTCTAGCTACAGATTTTTGAGTTTAGTTTGCAGTTCTAAATTACACAGTGTTTATCTTGCTTGCCTCACTCCTTACCTTCCAAGGTACCAGGAAAACTGTCAGTTTTCTCAGATTTGTTTGCATCCTCAGCTCATTTCTGTGTCTGTCATTTCTCTTAAACCTAGAATTGCTGCTTTGCTAGTTGCCTTCTACACCTTTATGCATCGTCAGTTTATTTCTGCATCTTGTTTGAAAGTCAGTGGTACAAATGCAGATAGGTATCAGGATTTTAAAGGTCCCTGTGATAATAGCCTAATGTGTCAGTTGATTCTCTTGGTAATTAGAAAAGGTCTTGCCTCATTTATCTGATCACCATATTAACATTTGTCCATCTTCTGTCATTACGTAGATGGTTTCAAGAGGACTGTCTCCCTATTTTCTTCCAGCTGCTGCTTCAGCTCTTCATGTTCAAAGTGATGCTTCCAGCTCTTTTCTTTGTTCCTTTCCCTCAGTGCTTGATGCTATTTCATATTAATACTCATGGAGCTCCAGCTTGCAAGTGTTGGATTTCTCAAACATAAGCTACTGAAATGGTTCTCATGGCTCTTAATTGTTACTGGTCTTGATGAAATTTGAAAAAAAAAAAAAAAACACATGCCATCAGTTTCCACATAGGATATGATTATAAATCTCCTGAGCAACTCAGCCTCCTACCTGGGAAAAGATTAATATTCATGTGAATAATGTACATACATCCTACAGCACCATGAGTCAGAGAAATGTAGTATTTTAATTAGGAGTTGACAGTTACAGAATAGCCCCGAAATTTGTAACTATGCTTATTAAAAAAGCTTTGTGGTAGCATGCATAGTTTTCTTATTTTCTGCTGTTTTTCTAGTTCTCTTTTTGTGTTTCTGAAGAGGAAACTTAATTATGCCAAAATCAAACTAGGATTTTCAGCCCTGGGAGGAATGACTCAGTAATTCTCACCTTCACACTTAGAACTTTGTCTACAAAGACAGATTAGTTGATAGCTTTTCTGCTGCAGTCTGTGGGAGCTTTTTTTCCAGAAGAACAACAAACACATGGCTACTGCATTTTCAACTTGCAGCCCTTCTTAACTGAAACAGCCTTCAGCTACGGATGTGGCTGTTTGACTTTTAAACTCATTTGACTGTTCTGTAGAAGAATTGGTGGGCTGGAGAAGAGGAAAAAGTCAAACCATCAAATTGCATCTCCTACCAATACCTTTAGCACTTAGAATTATTACAAGGGAGTATGTAAGCAGGAATTTTATTCACTTTACACAGAGTTTGTTTACAGAGGAAAAAAAACTTGTGTATTATTTTCCCCTTTTGTGTCAGGAGATTAAATACATCAATTTACTTGTTTTTCTTTCAAAACTGAAGTCAGCAGAGCAGTATTTCTACGTTGGCTTTTCTTCCTACAGATGTCATATTACACCAATGATTTTGCTGTTGATCTCCCCACATGTGAATCCAAGCTCTCTTAGCAGCAAAACTGCATGTTACAGCAGCCCAGATTGCCAATGGAAGAAACACCTGCCTTGAGAAAGTCACCAAGAGTTTGGTAACCACCCTTCTGCACCTCTTTGGAGCTATGCAGTCCATGCAATAGTTTACTTTCAACATTTTATTCCCCTTAAGCTTTGTTGCCAAGGTGTCTTTTTATCAGTCCCGTGAAGATGAGTAAGCTCTGCATTTTCAAAGCCTCCCACACAGTGACAAAGAAGCAAACTGAAGCACTGTCTACTCTTCCAGAGAATTACCAGAAACTTCTCTTTATACAAAGAAGCTACACCTCCAGTTAGAGGTCTGCCTTCTTTTTTACCTGTGATATTTATGAAGCTTATCTTTAGCTTTCAACAGTAGCAGCACTGCAGATCGTAAGTTGCAGTGCTTAGGAGGTAGCTGTTACTGCACTGGAGAGGAGAGCAGTTTTGTGTTTGTAAGGTGTGAGTGCAAGGCTGCTGGCTGCAGGCACACTGATGTGAAGATGCTGTGCTTGCAGTGGCTATCACATGCTTTCCACATATCTTATCTATAAAATGGCTTTCAGACCTTAGAGACTACACAGCAGTAATTATTCAGAAAGCATTTAAATACAAAAGTAGTGGCAACCTCCTAGCATCTCTCCATGTTCTGATCTTCCTTCCATCTATTGCATCTCACTTTGCACATTAGCAGATCTTGTGGGATCTCCCAAAGACCTTGGTTGGCTTATCCAAGGCAGCTTTTACTGCAAGGTGATTCCGTGCTGCTTGAACTACCGGTGTCTGCTGTCTCTTGACTGCTTCTTCTCAAGAAAGGTTTGGCTGACATGCTCTGCTTGAAGAGGAAAAGCATTCCTTCATCTCCTAGTATCCTAAATAAGATATCTGCACATCTGTTTGAAGTAGAATGTATGTTTATTTAGCATTTCTAAGACTCTCTGCAACCTAGTATCATTTTTCAACCTGCTTTACTTTCAGTGTTATAGCAAACAGTTGTTTGTGTGCATGCACACAAAAATAGTGTTGTGTCTTTATTAATGCTGCTGTTGTGATTTTGAGGAGATTTTTGACAGTGTTATTACCAGTAGGAAAAATCAGAAGGCTTGCCCTTTTTAGAATAATTACACTAAGATTAAGATAAATGCATTTCTTATGCAGTACCATGCTGGTCAGAAATGCTCTTCATAATGACCACGGCAGCTAGAAGTCTGTTTAGTTGCTAACCAGATTTTCTGTGAGCTTCTGCTAGCATACCAATGCAGTAATGCTCCACTTGTATTCAGTTTTGCTAAAATACAGTTTTGGTGTTGAAAGCCTGTATCTCTGGGACACAGCAACATGTGTCCCCTTCAGTGAAAGCAGAGTTCCCACTTGCTGGCCAGAGGGGAAAAGAGAGTTACAAATGGGAAGTTTTCTTAAAGCCATACCTGGTGTTTTCAGAGTGGATAGGAGTGCATAATGTTCCTGGCATGCTATTTTACTTTTTAATTGAAAGCCTCCTGCGGACCTGCAAGACCCGGGGATATCCTCCATGAGAAGCCAAAAAAATCTGACTTCTTTCTTTTCCTAATCTGTGGTATTGTTCAGGACTAAAGCTTTGCTTTTCTAGTTTTGTACTGTAAACTCTACACATCTACAGGTCAAAATAACTGTGAAGTCTTTAAGAGGGAATCCAAGTGCATTTTACTTTTATTTGAGTGATTATTCCATTGACTTCCTTAGCAAGAAAAGGAAGATGTTTGAGCAACATCTAGGATACATTTAGAAGCACTGGATGCTCCACACTGAGGTACAACTTGCTTTGTGCACTGCACATTTAGCTTAAGTAATCTGATTTCCCTGAACAATATGCTCCTGTCCTGTGACTTACAGGGTCACACACACAAATACTGGATACTGGCAATGCAGAGGTTTTAACCTAGGCTTTCCAGATTTTAGGGCAATGTACTGAGTGCTAAGCTGTAACTCTTGTCTAGGTAGTGCTTCTTCCCTTGCTCTCTCTTCTCTGTTTAGACATCCTGTACCTCAGAAATACACCCTTAGACATTCATCAGAATCCTATGATACAAGGTTTGATTCTGACAAGATGGTGTTTTCTGAAGGAAAAGGCGTTTGACTCACCTTCCTTCCTCTCCACTGCGATTGTACAACTGCTGAGCAGAGAGCAAGATGAGTGGCAGCAATGAGTTGGCAATGGGATGACTGACCTTACGTATTATGCTGTACCTAGGTTCTCAATTAGACAGTGTGCCCAGAAATACTGCCTTTTTGTGTCTAGCATCATTTTGCTCAATTTGATCTCAGCAATTTCTGTGTTAGTCTGAAACAAGTGACTTCTGTAGAAGACAGAAGAGACTCTCCGTTGAGCACCAAACATCTGAGAACCAGGATGAGCTACAGTGTTTTTCCCCTGTCTGCTGCTGTCCAGCAGCATTTAGAGCTGTATCAGTACCTCTCCAGATTGTTCACTGAGCAAGCGCTTTTCTTTTCCCAAGACTTGGTGCAGCAGTTATCTGAAGCTTTTAGGAAAAATGGAACCCCTGTCTGTTTGGAGAGTGAGCAAAGTCCTCTTAACAGCATCGCAGTGCCTGAAGATTGAGTACTAAAACTCTTAGAACTGAGACAGCCATTGCCGCTACATGTAAAACTCCCCTCTTTACACCTTGTTTTGGGCATTTAATGACAGAAGGAATTGTAGCAGTGTGCTCTATTGACAGAAGTTTGTGTCTAATGCAGAATGTGGCACAGGAGCCTGCAGCATCCTTGCCACATTGACCTGTACTTGCATGTGCTGCTAAGCAGTGAAAGTGGAGATACTCCTCTAGCATCGGAGGAGGTCAGTTCCTCCTGCTCAGAATAGGGGTGCAAAGGGAGAGGTGGGTGGGGGACTCCTACCTGCCACATATGCAACTATTAAAAATAGCACTGGCTGTTGGGAGAGCCAGACTTCACACTCTTATTTTTAAAGCTCTGTGTGGGAGGAGGGGATATTTCCCAGTGTTGTGTATTTCTGAAACAATCTGTACAAGAAATGCTGCACTGGAGAAATAGCAGTGGGCTTTGGCTTACAAAGCATAAGTCTTGGGCTAAAGATGAGTTCAACAGGACTGGCTGAGAACATCTTAAAGAAGCATTAACTATTACTGCAATGTTAGCAAATGCTTTGAATAGTATCATAACTTCATAGAAAAAGGCAATAGATCAGAAAATGAGTTTAGTATATAATGATTTTCTCTTTTCCTGTAGTTTTCCTTTCACTTTTGCCTTGTTTTCCAACCTTCATGGTCATACAACTTGTATAGATGTAGGGCAGTGTTGCTGTGCATGCTTCTGAGCTCGTTTTTGGAATGTGTAAGGATTGTTGTAATAGAAATTCTCTAGCACTGAGCACCTAAATTTAATAAGATGATTACTTTTCTCTTTTTTTATTCTTCTCCCTATTGTAAAAATGTCATCTATAGGTCAAAATACTACATATATGCTGAGTGCTACGCCTGAAGACAGCAGGACTCTAGTTCTGGCTGATGTTTAGTATGTAAATAGAGAAATAGAGTAACTTTTTTTCCCCACACACACACTTTAATGCCAATGATTTGTTGAATTGAAACCACACAAAGGTCTTGTGATACAGCAAATAAATGCTGTCTGTTGAAAGACAGCTCTTCTCCAGATGATACGAGAATTTTCTGTGCATCTAGACATCTTAGCATCCAGACAGGATTTTTAACCTGTATCCTGGCCACCAGCAAGTTGTCTACTCTCTGCTTATATTCAGAGTCTGAACAGTTTTGTGACATTGTGGAGAACTGACAGATGAGCCCAATCTGGTTCAGACTGTAAATTCATTTTCAAGTCTGTGATGCTTAATCATGGGCACTTTCAGAGAGGGTTTTATGGTGGTTCCCCTTTGGTTTCGTTTGAAACCTGTACATGGTGAAGCTAAGACTGATTCTTCCTCTCATTGGAGTTTGATAATGAAAGTAAATAGCTGCACTCTCCCCAGACAGTCCTCAAGCTGAGTTTGCAGTGTGTGTCTTGTGCTGAAAGGAGTTTGAGAACATCAAGATGCTGGCTACTCATTCTGCTGGGAGAATTTACTGAGTGCATTGACATCATCATCATTTTTATGACACAAAATTAAAGGTAATTTAGGCGTGAAGCTGGGAAGAAATCCCAAACATAGTTTGATTTTCATCTGTAGCTCAACCATGCATATACTAAGTGCTGGAAAGGCTGCAAGAAGCCTGACTGTTAATTTACTGGGGAGCTGTAGGTGTTGCATCTCCTGCTGTATGGGCTGCCTTGTGCCTTTGGGTTATAGGATGTAATACAGGTGGGCAGCCCTGCTCTTCTTTGGCATATGGGAGCATCATGGTGACATGTGAGGATCGCAGTTAAGCCCTTAAAAGCATAGGAGTCTCACCTGGATATATTTCCGGAATATTCCTGAGATGATGCCATGCAAAAAGGCAGCAAATGATTCGGAGAAGCTGAAGGAGAGGGAATACTGGGGCAGTGTGGGGAGGGGAGGTGCTGAGGACGTGTGCGGTGGGAGCAGGCGAGCACAACTCAGTGGGCAGAGCAGGTTGGGAGCGGGGAGCGGATGTTGCTGCCATGTGCTAATAGAGCAGGGGAGTAAATATTGGTGAGTTAACAGCTATTTAAGCTAAAGGTTAATGTTAGTGCAGGAACAGAGTGGTATAAGCTGGTTATGAACAAACCCAGGCTCAGAAAGTGATTCTTCTAATTGTTAATGAACAGCTTCCAAATGGGTTTCTTTGCCCTTTCTGTTCCTAATTAATCTAAAAATGGTTCTGTTTATGAAAACTACTGTATGACAATTGCCTGTGGGAGCAAAGAATGAGAAATGTTCATCATCCAAGAAGCTTCTAAGTAGGCTGTGAGAAATGTCCACGGATCCGCAGCCTCCATAACTGTTTTTTGTAGCGCAGCTACATGTTCACGCTGCCTTTGCTGTGCTGCCTTCTGGGACCCCGTGGGCTTTGGAGCATGACCAGCAGTGCGTGGGAGAGGTATCTGCAAAGTAGAGACTGTCACAGAAATACAATTGTGAAAATCATGTAGCAGCCCCTCATAGATGGTGACTTTTCCATGTGTTTGTGCAGAATGTATTACGGATGCTAGACAGCATGAGGGGTTTCTTCAAGAACAGTGCTTATTAATGACTCATACTTGGTAATGAACCTGTCAGAGATACAATTTTGTTTTCTGACAAATGCTTAAGTAGTAACAGTTTCAGAAAATATGGTGTAGCATATAAACAGTTTTGTCCTTAAGATTTTTTAAATTTCCCTTGGGATTTCAGTTGCTTATTTATAGAATAAGTTGCAATTGAACCCATACTTATTAAAAGTTTTAAAATGATAATGCTAGAAAATTATTTTTTGGGAGAGCTTGAAAAGCAACAGAGAGTATCACAACACATCTGTGATGTGTACCGAGGAGGAAATAATAGAGCTGTCCATCTAGAAGGGAATTCAGATTTAGCCTTGGCCTGGTTTGTCTATTTAGTCCCACCTTGGCCACTACTGTAAGTGAATTTTGTATATTCTCGTGTGTGACAAAAAATGCATCACTTTATGTAAAAGATCAGTTTTATTTTCACCACGTTTCCATCTGTTTTTTATTTTTGTTAGTGAGCCAATATTCACCTTGTCTTTTAAGATAACTCACATTTTTGAGAAACTGCTATTTGGAAACTGAGAATGCTAAATTTTACTGCAAATTATTTAAATTTTTCTATTTTTATTCAGTGTTGTTAGTACAACGGCCTGAAATGCATGCGTGTGTTTTTGTGATATCTCATAAGGATTCTTAAAGGATCCAGTTTTGTCTACACAAATATCTATAGATGTCTGGTGTATTCACTCAGAATTTTGTTACGCCTAATTTAAGGGACTTAATTTCAAGTACAGCATCTTCGTATTTGTGTGACACGGATACATGTTACTCATCCTAATTAAGCCACTCTATTTTTAGCTGAAGTAGTAAGTAATAGCTAGTTAATATATAATTATTATATTTCTCCTCCTGTCTTTGAATCCTCTTCTGTTCAGGTTTGGTGAAGGTGGCTTCAGTGATCTGAGAGCACAGAGCAGAGTCAGTTACAGGTCCCCCAGCTCCCAGCTCAGTGTTTGGGTGATTGTCTCCCCATCACAGCCTTGATAAAGGCCTTAATTGGTTTCTGAGTCATTTAACTTCGGTCTGCTATGTATGCAAGTTTTGGTTTGTGGTGCCATTATTTTCCCCTTTCAAAGGCTTTCTAAATCTAGATATTCTTACTTTTTTGCATTGAATTTCCTCCCTTCCCCATGTCTCTTCCTGATAATGGGAGCAAACTGGCTGGACTTCTAGACCAGCATTCAGACCCATTTTGCAGAACCTGTCAAATGCCTTTACTGGAGACGTGGGAGCTGTGTCTGGGCTTATTAATACCAGTGTGATTGCTGGAGTCAGCTTTGTCACATCTAGTGTGACAGTGTTCCTTTTTCTTGTTCAGTGCACACGCTAACAGTGTCCTCAGAATCTGACTGAGACATATATGTGGCTCATAACAAGTATTTATAGAGTATTTTGGTTCATTAATCAACTGCTGTCTTCTGCAGGGAATATAAATGTACAAAATTATTCATACCTGCAGAGAAAGTCATATTATTTGAGGCAGCAGTCATTAAGGTGAAGGTAGTGCAAAGATTCTTTCCGTGCTTTCTGAAAATTGTGGAGGGAAAGGAAAATGCAGGTAAAGAAAGCAATGTGGGTCAGCAGAGGTAGCTGGTTATTGCTCCGAGTTGTTACAAGCTGTTCTCCTGCCACACTGGTACAAGCCATGTAGTGGTGGCTTCAGGGGAAGGTGCCTCTCCCAGTGATCCATGACTTCATTTCTGGTTGTATGACTCCAGGTGCTGGACGTGAACCATTGTAACAGCAGCTGGAGTGCTGGAAGCCAGATTGCATAGGGTGTGATGTGCTCCTAACTTTAGTACTCTGAAAAATCTGGCTTTTGCTATTTTGAAATGGTGACTAAATGGTGAAGGTCTTGACCAGTCCCTGCCCTCATTCTTCACTTCCAATGGGGACATTTTCACTTTGTGGGAGCCCTATGAAACATCAGATGTCTAAATTAATCAAATAATACGGTGAAGAGTGAAACAAACACTCCTTAATCCACCGCATGTAACAGTGATGATTTGGTAGGGCATGGCTGCAATTTAATTCATAACACATGTGGTCATTCTTGGAGAAACACAAAGAAAACAAATGGTTTTCTGCCCAGAGAGCAGCAGGACGTTCTCTTGAGAGGGTGAGAAAGGGCTTTGCCTCCAGCCAGAATGTTCACAGAGTGCTACCTTGTAGTGCTACCTTGTAGGAAAAGTTGAGTAGAACAAAACAATAAGAAGAAAATCGGGTCCTGAAGTAATGTGGGAAGAAAAAAAAAAAAAAAAAAACAACTCAGGACTTTTTTTAAGCTCTTTTTATCCATAGAATCTTCATCCAGGGCAAGAAAATAAACATTGAGCAGTTTGAGGGGTCCACTACTGTTTTGTCCTGAGCACAAGCAGTGGGAGGTGAGCAGACTGTCATGTCCTGATAGTGCTGATTTGGGCTGGGCAGAAAGAGGGTGGCTGGATCCTGGAGCAGAGCTGGGTGCTCTGGATGTTGGCTGCAACGTTTGGCATAGAGAAAGGGGCTGAGCTGCTGTAGGTCCTTTTCTGTTGGACCTACGTTCTGCAGAATGCACAAGTAGTTTTGTCAGAGAACTTTTCTGCTGAACACAGGTAGGATGAAAAGCTCTCGTGTCTGAACCAAGCTGTAGTGTAGCGGACAGCCGGGTGGCCACGTACACCACCTGTGGGGAATAACACACCTTTGTCTCTTGTCACCAGGATAAGTGGTCCCTGAGGGGTGGCAGTGCCCAGCTGACACCAGGGTCTGCTCTGACACCAGGCACACAGGTGCCTGTTAGCTGGTATGTGTGTTACCATGAGGTTTTCTGCCTGAGACAGGTGGTGGGACGATATAACCAAGGAGCAATAAACGTTAGAGCTGAGTGGTATATACTCAGGGAATGAGAGCATTTTCCTCCAAAACATCTCTGATCACCACTTGTTGAAATCTTCTGGGAGATTTTGTATCTTCCCTAGACAATTCATGATGTGAAGCTTTTCCTGATGTCTGACCTAGCTTTCCACTGTTGCAAGGTAAGCCTGCTGTTTCTCTGTTTGCATTTATGATAGAAATATTTTCCAGTTTACATCTCTCATGCTTGCCTCAACTGGTTCATGCCTGAATGCTGTCGTGTCTACTTGAGGTCTATGTTTCAAATCATCTGCCACTTTTCCTTCCCAGGTTCCTTGATCAAAAAAGCAATTACAACTTTGAGAGTATAATTCCAGGCCTTTCCACCTCCCGCTCATCTCTGCTCGGATGCCTGTGCATTTTAGTGATGTTGATTATTTAATTGGGTGTGCAATTAAGACATTGATTGTAATTTTCCAATTTCATGAAATATCAAGTCCTTATGTTATGAATGCCATTAGGAAAGAGAGAGATGTAATTTGAAGGAGGAAGCAGCAGAGGGAGAGTTTTCTCTGCTATAAATGCTTTCTCGCTGTCTGTTGATCGAAGATAGTCAAGCTCACTGATTTTAAAGCAAGTTTAATAGTTGTTTCTGGAATGGAGGCACTCAGCTGATAAAAACTTTGAGACAGCTGGATTGTAGAGGGCAGCGTGAAAGATTAACTGAGAGTCCGTCCTCTGCTTGTACTTTTTGATTAAAAATAAAAAGGTGAATGACAGTTCAGCTCCAGGAAAGCTCCCATGCTTTTGGATTGCGTAGCCAGAGCCTGGGACCAGAACTCTGGAGACATTCACTTGTTTTCTTGAGCACATTTAGGAAGAGTTTTGGTATCTGTCATTGCTGAGGCACCCTGAGCTTATCACCTGTTTGTTTCACAGACTGAGGGCTGACGTGGGCTGTGATGATGAGGTGGCACTGTCTCAGCAGCGTCTGGAAGGAGTGTGGTGTTTGGGAGATGAGGCTGGTGTGAGCCCTTAGGTGGCTGGAACCTACTGGGCGAGGAACAAAATAGCGTTTTCTGTGGAGTGCTGGGTTTCAGAGTTGATAGCTTTCAGTTTTGTCTCCCAGAGCCAAGGATGTAAATGCTAACCTGGGGACGAGAACCGGAGTCACTGGGTTCAGCCTGTGCACACGGAGGCTGGCTTCTGCTCTTCTCTGAGTGAAGGCTTTGTCTATTTTTTGAGTGACACAATAACAACAAACAAACCAAATGAAGAATTATTTTTGTTCCGAGCTTTTCACATTCACTAACTTCATGAACAACACCCCATTAAGGATTTTGCACCCTAATCCTCCCCATGTCAGACTAGGTGTGTGCTTGCTGCGGAGGGGTTTTGGCTGCTGTGGCAGCAGCAGCCTCAGAGGAAGGAGGTGAGAGGACTTGTTGCAGCAGCTCTGAGGTCTCCTCTCAAGCCATGGCTGATAAAGGTAGGCCTGAACTGTGAAGCACGAGAATTCATCACCCTGCAAAAACATGAGTGCTATTTTAACTCCAGGTTTTCATTAACCTTATAAAAATCTCGCTCCTTGAATATTGTAATGTGCTTGGCCTTGGAAATGTACTTTATTCCCAGGGTTCAGCAGATATCCTTACATTCAAATAAATGTCAATATACAGAGCATAAACATATTTGGTGTGAAGACAACAAGCCAGTGCGTTGTTTGTGATCACCTGTTCACAGCAGATGGGCATTCATTGCCTGTCCTTGGAGTGCAAGCATTCCCAACCCCATGAGGAAGGTAGTGTGTTCTTCCTTTTCTGTAGGTGTGTTGAGGCTAATCTCTAGTCCATATCAGTTTCCAGGGTGCTGTAGCAGGGACCTGTGCCTTTGTTTCCTTCTAATCTCGCAGTTTGGTCTTGCACCTTGCCTCTCCCCTTTCCTAAAGTGAAAGTAAAGAATCTGTGCTTTGTCTGACACTTCACCTGAAAAGAATTTCATGTAAAGGCAACATCTGCAATATGTTTAGTGAACGTGTTTGTCCTGGGACTACTGGGTGGCTATAACAAGGGAAATGGCATTGACAGGAGAGCTTTAAATGAATGCCTCTGAATAAACAAACCATCTCCTCCAGATTACGGCTCATGTTGTGGTGATGCCCTTTTCCTCAAGCAGGGTATTTACTGGAGATAGCTGTCAAACAACAGAAAGTTGCTGCTTTTTCATTAACACTTCAGCCTTTACACTGTGGATTGATTTTGATCTTTGTGTGGCTTTGAAGAAGATAATAAACAGCATGGTTTTACTGCAGGATCAATTGATAGATACTAATTGTGTATTTGAGCTTCTAAGGTCCAGTGCAGCCCCAGCTATCTTGTAGAGAACTCTGTCTTCAGATACAGGAGGCAGTTTCATTTGGGACAAATGGTTCTATTTGTTTGTTTCGCTGGAAGGAAGATAATTCAGTTTAGAGAGCTCTTGGGTTAGAAATGTCTGTGGCCATTTGTGAAATGAATTAAAGCTGAGTGTGAATTGGACAGAATTTACCCCTGCTGTTCCATTCAGGCCATCTATGTTGACCTTTTTCTCTCTGTTTCCTCTCCTTGTGTAATACCCACTAATTTACTTGTTTTTCACTTGTTCTTTCTTGGCTTCCTGCAGGGAGAAAGGAGTGCAGGTGTGTAGGAGAGGGAGGAGCAGGACCAGTGCTTGAAGCGTGCTCTTTTTCCTTTGGTCAATCCACTTCTGCTCGTGGAGGAATTGCTGACTTACACAGTTTTATCAGCAATTCAGTACTTTACAGGAAGTTAGAATCAAATAGAAAGATAATAAGGATTAAAAAAGAAGAAAGTGTAATGTATACCTTGCAGACATCAAAGCGTTTGGCCTATATAGCTGAGCCTGGTTTTATCAGTTTTAATAACTCCCTGCTGGCTCAACCTAAAATTAAAATCTGTTGGTGAATTAAAAAATCACAGTAAGAAGTATTTAAATTTTTAAGTGGAAGTTTATTTCTCTAGTAGAAGGCAAATAACTCAGTGCTCCAAGCCTTGAGGTAAAGCACACTTTTTCATGGGCTTTTCATTAGATGTGAGACATGTCCTGGTTCGAAATTATCTTCATTATTTCCACAAACAAAACATCCCTGAAAAACAGAGCCTGTATCAATCTCCTGTGTATTAGATAAGGGATTTAAAGTGTTTGAAAGTTGAAGTTTTCTTTACTTTTGAGAGCACCTGTGCTTCGTCTGTTCATTGCCACATTCTCCAGCTCCTTGTGAGCCGTGGTGAGAGCCATGACATTCTTGCAGGAATACCTCCATTAGTGACAGATCCAGTCTCCCTGTCTAATGAAACTTGCTCACTTTTCTCTCTCTCTCTCTCTCTCTTTTTTTTTTTTTAATTTCTGCTCCTGTTCTTTTAAGGCACTCATGGAGATATTGGCATTTTATGGAGTAGTGCTTGAAAATCTGCACAGGCTGTCAGTTTCAAGCCATGGCTGTAGGATTTTGCTTGGCCCCAGTGTGTATTTGACTTGGATATGCTAAGGTCTGGCATGGATGGCTGCAGGGAGAGGCAAAGACCGAGGGAAGAAGAGATGTGAACAGAACCAGTGATGGCATTGGCTTCATTCATACTAGGATCAATGGAAAAAGTAGGGCAGTGAAAACTTACTTAAGAGGCTGTGTAATGGGTGCTCCAGTTGCTATAGAGAATTAACATCAGCGAGAGAGTGTTGTCTGGCTGGTATTTAATTTCTTTTTAACTATTACTGTGGAATGGACCCCAACGAGGTCTTTTTTTTGTCTTAATCATATGCAGAGCTTTGAAGATACAAAGTGCTGCACAAATCCTGGTTTGCATTTTTATTTTCTCAGTAGGACAATCTTCATTGTTATGTGGATGCATTTGATACGGAGCTTCAGCTCAGAGCTGAAGTGCTGTAATTGGTCTGTTTAGGAGAAATCATTTCTACTGCAGTGGAAGCTGATGCCCTCTGTTGGGCAGGAGCCTTCTCCTCTTGGTGGGGTGCAAACTTACAGTAAGAAACCTGTGGTCAGGCTGTTAGAAGCATTTAAAACTAAAGCACCTCTGAAAATCTGATTTGATCCTTGCCCCTGCAACAGGGGAAAGAGCAAAGAGAGGGAGACTGCTGTTGGGAACAGAGTATACTGGTGAACTCCTCCAGCCTTACAGCAGTCTGAAAGGCAATTGGTGGCTTGATACCTGTGCCTGCACATGGAAGTGCAGAAGGGCACTACTGGTCAGTGCTGCTGCTGCTGCTAAGACAAAGGATTGTGCGCTGTGGCATTGGTCTGCCTGTGTGTAAAACTTGTGTTTGTGTCCATCAAATAAGTGTGTGGGGAGGGACACGAGCCTGGCTGCTGTCACTGCTGTCAGCTGATGCTTCAGAATGCTGTGAGAACACCCCATGCAGTGAGGGCAAAGCGAGGAGCACAGTGGGACTTACAGAGGAAATGGTGAACGCATTGTATTGGCACAGGTATGAGACTTGATGGGTGGTGGTGGGGAACAAGTCTCATTCTGAGCAGGGCTGGCTCACAGCGAGGTGGGAGGTATGTGAGCAGATGGGAGGATAGTGGCATTTCCACAGCTAAGTCATATAGGCCTCTTCAGAATCCACCCCACTCTGCAGAAGGACTGTTTTGAAAGATGCACTGAGCAAAACCAGGAAATGTGTGCAGCTCCCATCCAGTCAGTGCCTTTGGTGAGAAAGGCACAGCAGAGAAACATTTGGGAAGGAGGTGCTTGTGGTGGGTGCATGAGGACCCAACGACTGGATTTGTGGAAAGGAGGGCGTGAATGTGAACTGGGAAGACTTTCTTAGGAGCAGTGCTCAGGGGGCAGCTTGTGGGGCAAATAAGAAGTGTTCTGAATTTAAGCACTACTTGCAGCATCAGTGCCAGCTGCTGCTCACTTCCTAGGAAAGAGGTGTCGGTACAAATGAGTGGGTCTGATTCTTCGCATAACATTTCTGCAGTCATTCTTTATGTAACAATGTGAAATGTATTTTGGGGATGTGCAGGATCAAATGGGTGTTCAGTTCCCCACAGTGGTGGCAGAGTCTTCCTTGCAAACTGGCTGCAATTCATTTAGGCGAGGGCATCTCTAAGCCTTGCAAGTTAGTCTGGGGTGAACAGGAGGTAGAAAAATAAACATATATAGCCAAATTGGGCAGAGAACCACCTTGGAACTGGTTAACTATGTTGTCCAGGGCTCTTTTTCCAGCTCCCTGCTCCACAGCTCGACTGGATGCCAGGAGCCAGGCAGATCGGCTCGCTGCATTGTTATGCCTGCTCTCCTGATGCCAAAGGAGTGTGTTTTGTCTTTAGTCAGATTGGCTCCATCAGTTTGTATTTCCTTCTGAATGGATAATAAAGTAGAGAATCATTTCAAGGCAAGGAGTGTTGATGTGTGAGCGAAGCGGGGAGGCTGCGTGTGAGGAGCCTGGCAGCAAGCAGCTGACGAGGAGGAGTAAAGTAGCAGTAGCTGCACAGCTTTCTCTCTGCCTCTGAAGTACAATATTTTCTGTTGAGTCACAACTGAAGACAGAGATGAAGTTTTTACTGTACTTGGTTGCTGCCTGGGAAAGGGAAAAGATGCATTGTGTTGGTGAATTAAAGAATTTCTGTTGAGGGATACTCCTTGAAGCTGACAGGATTTCTGCATTTTTTGGCTTTTACTTTCGTTGGCTTCTACTGTTTTTTTTTTTTTCTTTTATTTTTTTTTCTTTTTGGATTTTCAGAAACTGTTTGCTTTTTTTTTTCTTTTTCTTTTTCAAAACATGCCTTCAACTTTACATGGTTTCTCGTCATAGTGCTGCTGTGGAACAGGATACTCTCGGTGCCTTCTTACATCGCATCCTCAGATACCTGAGATGGGACACCAACAATATGTTGATAATCTCTGCAGCAAAAGTTCATTACTTGGTGAACCTTTAACAAGATTAGGAATCCTTCAGGACTTGTCTTTTCTATGAGAACAAGCTGTTGTTCTTTTGTTTCTATTCTATAGATTTCCTTTACATTTTAACGCTTTATTTTATTTTGAAGCAGAAAGGTAAGTGAATGACTGGAACAAATGAAGTGGTTGGGTATAAACTGCAAGTAGGCAGCAAACAAAAAGAACTGTTCTTTAGTTTGAGTGGGCTGTATGCGTGTGTTTACTTTGGTAATATAATAGCTCCATTGGAAGCTTACTGGATTTAAACATATGCTTTGAAAAGACAGACGTCTCTTGGTATACTCATTTGTGTGCTATGT
The DNA here is from genome assembly GCA_037305975.1 of Chrysolophus pictus. Lineage (NCBI taxonomy): Eukaryota > Metazoa > Chordata > Aves > Galliformes > Phasianidae > Chrysolophus > Chrysolophus pictus. The sequence goes on along the minus strand of CM074614.1, from coordinate 70,986,661 downwards.
TTCTTATTTTTTTTTATTCAGCCATTAGACACTAATTGTGGATGTCTTATTGCTGCTATAATTGAGGTTGTGTCTGTTTACTTCTCACACTTTTCTGTTGGGAGGGTTTGTATCTCAGTTGAAATTTGACATCAAAATCACTGTGTGAAGAGGAGTTAAAGAGAAGGGGATTTGGGTGTAATTTAAATTTGATCGCTTGAACTGCAAATAGCTTGAGAGTAATTAGATTACTGGTTTGATTCTTCCTTAAATGTCACTTAAAGCAGGCTTGCTTTTAACCCAGAGTGTTTGACATTGGCTTGATTTTCAGTGCAGAGAAGGTTGTGAGCTGATGAGATGAAATGAAATGACTGGCATGAAGGAGCAATGAGGATGCTATGTACAAGCTGGTGAATCAGAGCAGATGGTGTGACTGTTTCAGATATCTTGTCAGTCTTCATTCCTTTTATACAGACAGCTTTCTTTTGCTAATAGAGAAAGCCTTTAGGGGATAAACATCAAGAATTAATACAGAATGCTGAGGTCTTCTGTACTCAAGATGAAAAGAGGAATCTTACAGAAGTAAAGCTTCAGCTTTTGCCCAGGAGGATTTTAGATGAAGAGTGCTGCTGTTCAGCAACACGAGCTGGAAAATTCTAATTGTTTTATTAGCTGCCTGCATTACCCCTTCTCAACCTCTCTGAAAGCTGCTGAGTGTCTGCTCTAAAGGAGTGCAGGGCAGGTCAGAAGCAGGGAGCAAGATCATATAGCACCAGTCTGTACTGCAGCTGTGCTAGCACTGCTCCAACAGCAGAAGTTGCAGCTCTTAATTCATCACCTTGGACTGGTGAGTGCTGCCTCCCACTCCCCTCCCTCACCATCCCTGTTAACTGAGGCACCGTTACCTGGAAAAGCAGCTCTGGACCTCCACAGTGAGCAGTCAGAGTTTTGAGAAAAAATCCAAGGGATGAGTGTTTCCTGGTGGCTCTTTTCAGAAATGCAACGCTCAGAGAGTTCACACCACTGCTTCAGCACTGGGGTGTTGTAAATAGGATTACAGGTAGAGGAAAGGTACGATGTGTTCTGTTAGCCTGGGCAGAGCTTTTAGCATCCTTGGGTGCTTTCATAGCAGTGTATGTGAACCTTATCTGAAGCAGTGCTGTCTCTCTGCTCTCTTGTTAGAGGTAGAGAGGCTGAATGTGCAGCAGCCTCCCTCCGGAACCTAGCAGACTTTTCTACAGTCCTGATCCAAATACCAGCTTGTCAGCATTCTGCAGTCTTTGTGCTTCAGTTCTTGGTTCTGTTTCCTTTAAGCAAAAATTTGCTTCTTGCTCATGCCTTATCTGCTCGATGTAGTATTTTGGTCCTTAGGATCCTAAGCTGGGAGAAACCTGTTTTAAGGAATGTCTGTCAGAGCTGGTTGTATCACAGTGCTTTAGGATGTGTAAATCACTTACTGGAGATACCTGATTGATTCAGCATTGTACTAAACCCCTTTGTAACCTACAGGAGTACTCTGGAAATAGAGGCTACTGAACTTAATTCCTTCTCGATTTACTCTTAAATTGCTGATAGCTGGCTGCTTAGGTTTCAAATTTGCTGCCAGGAGTGAAGTAATATTATATAAGAACTACAGAAAAAGCCACAATTTCTTCTTCTTTTAGCAGTCAGTTATCCTTTTTGCCATTTTCTCAGCACAGGATGGTTTCAGCACTCGGGGTAGGTGCTTTAGACTTTGCTTACTGCTGGCTAAGCATGAGCTATATGTTCTGATGGTCTTCAGTTTCCAGCCTGTACCTCTGTCTGCATTTGGAGTCAGCTCCTATTTCCTTGACTCTCTCTGGATGTCTTCTTTTCTTGGCTCCCAGGTAATGACAGACCTCGCTTATTGCTGCAACTGGTGCCTTGCTATGCCAGCCAGTGACACTGTAAGTCTGCCGGAAAAGCTGTGTGAAAGGCTGGATCTGCACAGGGAATGAGCACATCCCAAGGAGCAGCAGCACTGCCTGGTGCCTTGGTGCTCTCTGGGGTCTTTAGACTAGAGCTCAACTTAAACAGCCTGATCTTCATCTGTGCTCATGCTAGCAGAGGGGGGTCCAGCATTAGACCAGTTTTACAGGAAGCTGAAACACTTAACTATCTTTTAGATGTCCATATCGGCTGTTAAGGAGTTAAGGCAGGTTGTGTGATCTATTTGCTCTACCACACAGTGATATACAAATTTAATTTCATACTGTTTCTCAACATAATTTTTACACCGCTGATTGCGCTTGCAACACCTTAGTGAGTTCTCACCCTCATAGTTAGTCACATTCCACTCTTTCTTCACTTGATAGCTACGTTGATAACATGGCGGTATTCAGAGACTTTTTTTTCTTCAGCTTAACAGCTTTCTGTAAAAGGTAAGGGATAGCTGACGTGAGAGATGCACAACCAGATAATTCATTCAGCCAGAAGGCTGTGTTCCCCAGATCAGTTTTTCTGCCACAGGGTTACTGACTTGTCAGATCTGTTCTCTTCTCTTGTCTCATCTATCAAACTGTTCTGGGAAGAATTCAAGTGCATTTTTCTAAAACACGATAGGTGGGATAGCTGGCTCTCACCAGTGTCTGCATCGAAAGGTTCTGACGGAATTTTGCTCAGCTTTATTGAAACCAGTCTGTCTTTAGCACCCGATGAAGTTTGGAAAACACCATTGGAAATACTTGAACACTGCAGAAAGTTCTATGAGTAGGACTGGGATGCCAGTAGGCAGTTTTGCAGTTTATGCTGCAGTATCTGAACAAGAACACAGATTGAGGCTTGTCAGGCAGCATGGCTCTGAGAAGACACCGAAAGGGTTACTGTGAAGTAGTTTTTTTGCTTACACTGTTTTGTTTTTAAAATCACTTTTATCCTTTGCAATTAGACTCTTTTCAATAGCATGGATATATCTCATCTTTAGTCCACTGTGAAGTGGACTAAATGTGTATTTTCTGCAACCTTATATTTAGCAGGAATGCCCTGAGGTGAACACATTTAGCAGAGCACTTTTTATTCTCCAATCCTGCTGTTGTTTTATTCTCCAAACCAGCACTGCTCCGGCTTGGTCACTTCGAGTTCCAATAATTCATTCCTGGACTCAAAAGTTAGTTTTTTGTTTATTATCAGGAGAAGGTTTGAAAAGAGACACATTCTGAGAAGCAAGCAATAAATTTCTTGTTTAGCTATGATCCGACCCAAAATTAAATCTAATCATGTTAATTAGAAAATTGCATGCTCACCTCCAGTAGTCATACGTCAGCAAAGCTGGCTGCAACCCTTCGTGTCTCTGTCAAGCCCTGTTGTTAGGATTCTTTCAGCAATTAATGCGTTTAAAAATGCTGTAATATGCACAGAAAGAGTCAGTGTTTCAGCATGCAGTGTGCTGGGGCGGTGTTGCTATGGCAGCCCTAGCCACGAATTCCTTCTTTTGATAATGCCAAAACCGCTTTTCCCAGAATGTCCTGTATTTTGGTTCGTGGTATTCTTCGTGTTTAAAAGGTTCTTTATTAAGCAGAAAGACGTTTTATTGCTTTTCTTATAGTAATTACTTGCATAGGCAATGCAGTACCACTGTGTGTGGAGGATGCTGTAAATATAATCCAGTCCAAAAGGCTTTACTCAGTGCTATAGTAGTGTGAGTTGATAGCCAGACAGGCTTCTGTGAAATGCATTTTGATCATAGTGAATTGGTTCTTGTATTTCTTTGAGTATGTCCATCACATGTGCCCTGGTGTGATGCCAGTGGTGTCTTCCTCCTGCTTACCTTGAGCCTGGCTGCCTTTTGGGTTGCAGGATACAGAAACGGTGGAGCCTGTGGGTGCTGTCCCTCATTCTGCACACTCAGAGATGTCTATGCTGAGTGAAACTTTAAGTTTTGCTGAGGAATGCCTGCTAAAAAGGCAATCAGAACAAAATTTGTGTGAGGGCTCGTACTATCTGGCAGGTCATCAGGATGCAATTATTCCTTATTTAAAGATGTGATTTCTTGTTATATGTTAGGATGATTTTTGAAGTGATTATAGAAGAGAAAAAAACTTCAGCAATGATTTGCATCCAAATTAGACATTTTTTGGCTGAACTTGCATTAACTTTCATTGTCGCTTTGTCTGTCTGTGCTACAGGGGAGCATAACTCCAAGACAGCCAACCTAGAAGAACAGAGGACCCATATAGCAGACAGCACAGCACCTAGTTTGACTCAGTGGAAGGGAATGGGAACACACACCCCTCCCTGCGTGGTGTGGAGGAGGGGAGGGCCCTGCAAAGAAGTGCAGCAGAATATGGTGCTAGCCCATGGTATGGATAGGGCAAATACCCGAGCTCCATTTCTGAACATGGACCTGTGGTATCAGAAAGCAGGGCATGGAGGGACAGTGCCTGCAGATGAAGTGTGAAGAGGGCAATTCTTCTACCTGCTTCTTGGCATTCCTCTAAACAGTAATGTTTTACTCTATGGTGGAAGCACTGACTTCCACCCACTTACAGAGAGGTGGAGATGATTTCCTCTGATCCAGAGCTGGCATCCTCATGTTCTCTTCTAGCCTTATTCCCAGGCTGGGCGGAAACAGCTTCAGGCCCTCTTGGGATGAGCTGGAAAGATATTGCTGGTAGTTTTAATCAAAGTCATTGTTTTACAAAAGTCTCTAATGAAGACTTTTCTTCATGTTTGTATATATATACATATATATGTAAGATGGGATCCCAGTAGGCAGTTTTGCAGCTTATGCTGCAGTATCTGAACAAGAACATGTGTGTATATATATATACATATACATGTTAGTTTGTATAGGTATATCTATTTCCTTATTTGTATTCATACACACATGCATATATACAAATATATAAAAGGAAATCTCTGTCATGTTTGCATTGAGCTACCTGCTTCAGAACACCTGTGGTCCTGCCAGTGTGTTCAGCAGGAAACAGCATTCTCTGTAACAAACTGTCGCTGTCAAGCGTTGCAGCAGACAAAGGAACTGACACTGAACTTCAGCTTCAATTGATTTCTTTTTTTAAAAACTAAAATGGTCATTAAGTCCCTCTGGTGCCTTGACAGCCATCTGTAGTACACTGAATTTCTTCCTTGCACAAACGTCTTAAGTTTTTCTTCTAGCCCTCATTGTTTGATATGCTGGAAAATATTTGAAATGAGCATCTCTACTTGCTGCTGTAATGCACACAGGTCAGGAGCACAGCTGTAGAGCTCTTCTTCCAGGGTGCTGTTGAATTTGACTGCTTTCTCTCCTAAGGTTTACTTCTTGATGTTGACACAGAAGTGGTTTTCTGGCATTAATCACCAGTTAACCACTCAAATGGAAAGGTAAATGCTGTCAGTGGTGAAAGAAAAGAATCAAAACAAGTATTTTTTAAGTCAGTCCTTTTGAATAGATAGAGATTTAAAAAAACAACAAAACAAACAGATGGACTCGTAACCTGAACACTTTATAAAACCAAAGATTGATGTATTCAAGATGCTGACAAAGAGATTAAGTGGAGAATTTGTATAGCTTCCATGATGGCAGGTATAACAACTTAACTGAGCTGCTGGATGGGACATAAGCCTGAAGCATAGATGCAGCCTCTGTTATACGACAGTAATTAGTTCTGATTGTGGAGACTGCTATTTACAAGTGCAGTCTTATCCAGATCAGAAAACCCTCTCTTCTTCCTTGGTCCTGAAGAGAAACAACGAACATGAAAACAAAGAATTCACCACAATGAAAATACACTAACGGCAAAGTGTTGGCATTACTGTAAATAAGGGATAGTTTCTGTCCTGCTGCAACTTGGAGTCAGTGAAGGTGTACAAGCCTTAAATTAATCTTTAAAAAATGTGAATTATTTCATGTCTGAAAAAAACACTTGGTGAATGCTTCTGTGAACTGTGGAGCCAGCCCTTAGGCAGTGAGAAGGCAGAGGAGGAGCTTGTTGGTGCGTAGGCAAAGACCTCAAGTTAGTGCAGGCAGAACTCTGGTGGTGTTCTGTCCTCTACTTAGTGTAAAAATGTGAAATACTTGGGCTCAGCACTTGGTCTAGCACTCTGCATTGGGTGCTGTGGGACTACATCTGGTCATCTCTGCAGTAGATTCCAGGATTGCAAAGATGGCAATAGGAGAGCCAAGGTTACCAGCCTCAAAGAATGGTGAGAATGGAGCAGCAGACAAATGTCTGGATGTGGACTGTGACCTTGTTGTTGGTTTAGATGTTTTAAGGCTAGAAACTCTTTCTAGTACTTTCAACACAGCAGTAAACCTTCCTGCACCAAGCTAGATGCACTTGGCAAAATTTAACTTAGGCTGCAAGTTGCACATCATGGTTTCATGTGCGGCAGAATTTAAAAACTGTTTTTTTAAGAATTAGATAATAATTAAAATGAAAGTTAAAGGCAGCTACTGTAGATCTTACAGGGAATAAGATCACGAGAATGAGTGTACACTGCAGCAGCAAATCCACCATGATGCATCAAAGGCAGTGGGCATTCTTTAGTCACCTTGGCTTAAGGAGGATGTCTGTCTGGGTCTCTGTATGCCTTTCTTCCCAGAAGAGAAAGCTGTTTGTTAGTGGGTTGCTTTGTAGGTACAGCAGTTGAAGAGGCTTGAAAGTTTTAAGTAGGTAACATAGCATTTTTTCTTTGCTCCTTATAGAGGAGATTTAAGTGGAGAAAATGATCCACTGCAAAATCTTCAGGGTTGGAGTAGATGTGACGTGCAGAATCTTTATGCTGTCAGCTCAGCCTGTTCGTACATATGCTAAGTGTGGCATATTTAACTGCAGGTTAGCTTGGGAGCTTGTAAGCTTTAAGGTTGGTTGTTTTTTTTTTTCCTTTTTTTTTTTTTTTTTTCCAGTGTTTAGTAGCAAAATATTAAGAGATTAAAATAGCAAAAAGGTTTTACACTCAAAATCTGTCATGCAGTCTTCCTGCCTCTTTGCATCGCTTTGTGAAGTTCTTGTGAGATAGCTGGTACTGAGCCAAATTTAACTTGATTTCTGCTTTGGTTTGGAGGAAGAAAGGATGAAGATTGTAGACTGAAATGAAAAGTGCATTGATAGAATCCTTAATAATTGTCAGGTAATTCAGTCACATAGCCCGCCATTGCAAGAACCTCAGCCTATTGGAAGTTACAAACCTGGTACCTGAAGGAAATGGACACAGAATTGCTCTTTATTAAATTTTTACTTTCTTTGGGAGAAGAAGGGGTAAGGAACAATTATTTCTACAATGAAGGACCTGATCTGGGCAGGTGACCAAAACCAAGATGATGGCTGTACGCTTTAAATAGTACATCCTCTTTCTGTCTGCTTTGATGTGGATGTTTTTTTTTTTTTTAAGAAAAATTCCTCTTTTTAAGTTACTTTGGCTATTTCTATCTGAACCAAATTGTAATCTTTTTTCCCTCTTTCGGTAGCTACTTCGTGACAGAATAAAAACTGGATGTGAGTTGTGCATTGGGAAGTGATTGATGTGTGCTTGTGCAGCTCGTAGCACTATGAAAAACACAGGTGCAGCTGCTGATGATGTTTGCTAGAAGTAGATTGAAAAAGCAAGAAAATGAAATTGCACTTCTGCAGAGAAAACCTGTTGTAAAACTGTGGGCCAGGAAACAACTCCGGAAGCAAAGACTCCAACTGTTTCTACGGGACAAAATGAAGAGGCTTCTTCAAGGCCAAGCAGATGAGAATCCAAACCATGCTCACCACTGCCAGCTCTCTCCAGTAGAGATTGAAACGGACATGTTCGTTTGTGGAATGAAGAGGAGCTCTGCAAGCACTGAGTTTTCCACTGCTGGAGGTGACTTCCATCAGGATGGACAACATGAAACCAAGGGCGTGAGTGAAGTGTGTGTTGGTGAGGTGGAACTGAACTGGGATGGCTATGTAAAAATACCATGCTCGCTTCAGCAGAACAAGAAGGAGTCGGAGGGAAATTCTGCTGGTGGTGTGACACAGACCTCTTCTGAAAGAAAGAGCAGAGTATCTGAGGGGCAGGACCTTTCTTCTCTGAGCATAACAATGAGCTGGAGGGAGAGAGCTGAAAGGCAAGGGTGCTTTCCCCAGGAGAAGCCTGCTGCATACAAGAGTCACAGACGGCAATCAAGAGATCGCTCAGCAGATGTGGTTGATTATATTGTTAAAGAGCTTCAGGGAATAAGTCGCATCCAGACAGAGATTGCAGAGCTCCGAGAGCACCTCACTTTGATAAAAGGCTCTGTGGATGAAGTCTCAAGCTGCGTGGATACTGTCTTGAGTGAGATAGAAGGCCTGCAGGGTGGTTCCACTGCCAAAACCTCAGGTACACATGCTCGGGAGCCAAATAAGGAGGTACACAAGGAAGAACCAGTGTTATATTTTTATGGGATTCCAGAAAAAGATGGTGAAAACACAGTAGAGCTTATCTGCAGTTTCTTATCTGAGTATCACTGTTTCAATGGTATCCAGTGCAGTAAGTATATAAAAGATGCTTATAGATCAGATATTGGAATAGGCAAGTCATTAACACCAAGACCAGCAGTTGTGAAACTAGTCAGTTGTGAACAGAGAGACTTTATTTTACAGAAGTCTATTATTCTGCAAAGCTCAGGGGTCCGGATCACTACCAGTGAAGAGCAAAAGAGGCAAAGTGGCCAGAAAGGCCACAGAGCAGATTCAGTCTCTTTGCAGTCTGGCTTGAAGAAAAATAATTGCAATTCAGCGAATCTTGATGCATCGCAGAGAGCTGATGCAGCTGAGCACCTTCAGACTGACTCATGCCAGGTTAAGAATAAAAGCACAAGTAGAAAAACACAGTGTGTAGGGGAGAGATTTGATTCTGCGCAGAAGTCAACTTTGAGTAAGAAAAGCAACTCAATATCTGAAGCTGGGAAGGAAGCACAAACAATAAGCTGCAATGAACAGCCTTCATATGAGACTGACTTTCATAAGGCTCTTCATGAAACTCCAAAAAGCTCTCCAGAGATGACCAGTTTGGCCAAAACAAATGATGGAAATTTTTGCTGCTTGTCTGAGTCTTTGGGCCGTGCAAGTCAGGTGTGTGCTCCAAGCAGTGGAAGTGAACACAAGCATGATGTTGAGAGCGTCACTGAGAATGGTTCTTCCCTTCCAGGTAATGATGAAAATATAACTGCAGAAAAAATTGAAATAGAGTATGATACCCCATGCAAATTTACCAGTGTGGAGAAAGGTGATACTCAAAGAGAAGACGTTTCTAGTGGAGTGACAACCATTAGCTATGATCGTACAACGGATGAGCTGGCTGACAGTAGTGACAGCTTGAAGGATATGATCCAAATGGATCTGAATGATCAAGATCCGACCGATCAGGTCTTTAGGGATGTCCTGGAAAATTCCCAGTATTTTCTCGATCATTCCCGGGATAACATTGATCTTGTAGACATGAAGTTTTATACTAATAAGCTTGGGAAAGCCATTAATCACTTCAGGTCTGCTCTGCAAGTGGTGTTTCACAAACTGGAGACAAGCGATTCTGAAATGCTTTTGGAAAATGATAGTGGCTTACAGATGGATGATGACAATACACTTATGCTGACCAGTTCAGGTATGTGCGGCAGCTCTGACAACTTTGCAGAAACCCCTCCAAGTCAGTCCTCTGAAAGCCAAGCGAACACAACTGCCAATAGTGAAGCGTCTGCTCAAATGCAGTTTGTTCCTTCCAGTCTTTCCTCTGTTGCATACGAGCCTCCTGCTTCACGTTTGATGCCATCATCTGACTGTGAAATTCCTGTTGGGCAGCGTTCACCTCCTGATGAAAGTGGAATAGATGTGAACTCTCTACCTGAGCAAGCAAAAGAGTGCAGACCCATGAGCCTTGAAAAGGTGTGCGCAGAGACCATCTACCTGAACAAGTGCATCAACAACTTCAAAAATGTACTGAGGGAAAAGAGACAAATGCGTAGGAGACTCATAAAAGAGTTAGCACAGGAAGGAAACTGGATTTCTGCTGAGGAGACAAATTCAGGTAAACAAAAAAAATGTTTTTAAAGAGATGTCCATATCTGGTATTTGTGTAGCCAGTAACCAGTATCTCGCTCTGCAGGTGAACAACCGTAGAAATTAGGAGACAATTATGAAGGCAAGTGCATGCACTATACAACAGTATTAACAAAATGACAGAAACAAAAAAACAACAAAAAAAAACAGCCCTAAAATTGATTGTACAACACATTGCAATGCAAATTAGTAAGCTTAAAGTGGTGGTTTTTTTTTTTTTTTTTTTTTTTTTTGTGAGAGAGAGGGGGAGGAAGGAAGATTTGCAATGCATCTTTGGAATAGCAGGTGTTAGGGTTTTTCATCATAATTCGTGACTTGGTTCCTTGTTAAATATATTAGTTAAGATGTGATAACTAAGTGTGCATTTGAGCTAAAAGTAGCTGGATGTGCAGTTTCAGGAGTTGAGTGGTTCCAGACTTCAAGTGGCTCCACCACGAAGTGGGAGTTCTCAGTGCTTAATCTCTGCTTGATGTTATCCTAGCAGAAACTTTAAAAGGAAAAAAATAAAAACCAAGACCTGTATTTGATGCTGTTTCTTTAGGTTGCCCGTAAGATGAGTTATATTCCACCTGCGTGGAGCTAAATCTCTTATTGCCAGCAGAGATAAAGAAACGTTTGACCACAACAGATGTGAGCTAATACAGCAGTTGAGCTAATGCTGGTTAACCAGTTCCTGAGGACATGGGAGATGGAAATGGCTGACATGCTCTGATGGGCTGTGTGTTGATAGGCCTTGGTTTGGTATCTAATGTTGGAATGTAGGTCCATCTGCCCGCTCCCTCTCCCAGCAGTAACACAGCTTCTGTCCAGATCACTGCACAGTGAAGGAAAGAGAGTTGATGGTTTCAAGACGAGTATAAACTGGAGCTACAGCCTGAAATCTTCCTCATTTCCATCCTCCCTGCATCTCATATTTTATTCAGTTCTCCTTGCAATCATGAAAGCTAGTCAGAATAATCAGTGAAAGTTCTCTCATCCTAAGTGTTTGTTTTGTTTTTGGTTTTTTGGTTTTTTTTTTTCCCCAGTGACTGCTTTTGGTGAGGAAAAGATCTGTCAGACTGCATTTGACTTTTGCACCAGCAACCTTCTCAGTTATGTAGATCATAGAGCCTTCAATAAGCTCTTTGCTTTCTTTTATTTGAGGTCCTTATTGTGAAATGAATTTGAACAATGAATTTTTAATGAGCAGAACACTAGGATTCGTTAGCAGACGTGGCACTGATGTATACCTATTTCTGTTTTTTCAAGGAAATATTAGAGTCACTCAAGAATAAACAGTAAATGTGAAAAGGAAGGTCTCATTTTTTTTCTTTTCATTCAGAAATCTATATTTTTTCTTTTCTCACCCCCATTCCCCTCCCACCCCTTTTGGTAGCGTTTCATTGTGCTTAGATCCTGGACATAAGTTCTGATGTTAGGACCTGGGGAACAAGCAGTGGTTTGGGTTAGCCTTTGCCACACTGCAACAAAATATTGAAATAACTTGTTTCTAAGGCTTCATTGCCTGTGAGAAGAGGCTGCTTGTCTCTGCTGTTTGAGCATTACAGGCATGTTTACAAGATAGCCAAAGCAGTGGGGAGGAGGGAGATCACAGCTGGATTTTCATTTCTTAAATCTGGCTCCAGCACAGATTGGCACCCTCAGTTTCCCCTGTTCCATTTTCCTCTATAGTAATTAATTCATCAAAAAAGTTCATATTTGTGTGCCTTTCTAGTAAAGGTATCTTTCTATGGTAGTCATGACAGCTAAAGTTACAACAGTATGCATAGGATGAAATAATGATGTAGGAAGAGAAACCAGAGGAATCCAAAGAAATTAAGAGTAATGGGAAAAAAAAAGAACATGATCAAAGGAGAGCACTTGGGAGGAAACCTGGGAAGGGTGCCAGTAAACAAAGCATCCTGACCATCAAGGCAAGGCAGGGGAGCTGGAAACAGAAAAGGGGAGGTACAGGGACATTACTTGGCAGGACCCGGAGTGAGGGGAGGAGATGAGAGTATTTGCCAAGGGCTGCAGAGCAGGTCAAAATTAATTATACAGACTTTCAGTTTTGGCAAGCATTTTCTGTTAAAATGAAGCAACAGTTTTATTTATTTGTAAATTTTTGTTGTTGTTGTTACAATCAGCCTGAAATAAGCTTGAACCAAGCACTTACTTTCTTTCCTTGGAAAAAGCACCATATTCTGAATGCAGTGAATTCAGTGAATTAGTTTATTGTATGTTTTTTTTTTTTTCTTTTTCTTTCTTTCTTTTTTTTTTTTTTTCCAGTTGCAGATGCCTGTATATGCCTTACTTAAAGATATATATGTATTTCTTTAATGTGCTTTTAAATTCCTGGCTCAAGTCCTCCAAAAACTCAGTTTTGCCTCCTGGCTTTCTGGTTCTGAGGCTGAACCACTGTATTACTTGTGCCTGTTTGAATTTTATTAAATGTGTTTGGCAGTAGTCTCCAGCAAAGGAGCTGATAACAACTTTGAAGGTGTTAGTATGCCTGTGTGTTTTGGTGAATCAGAGATGATGCACTGGCATAAAGGTTTACCTTATTTATAGCTGTACACAGTTGCAGATTATCAGAACAATTTAGAAGTTAGCAAAAGCATGTAGATAGTTGCATTTAATTTGAAAAATAAAAGTTCCCCTGACTATGTGAGCAAATTTTCAAAGTTTTAACTTGGAGGAAAACAACAAGCAAATGAAGTGAAGATGGTTTAACTTGTAGAAAAACAAACAACATTACAAAATGAAATGGCAACAACAGAATAGCAACCAAGAAGATCACAACCAAACCCCCCTGAAATAACAATGGATGCTCAGAATGAAATGGTGAAGGAATTCCTTTATTGGGGTTTAATCAATGTAGCTGCTGGTGATGGTGGTGTGAGCACACCTCCTGCAAGGAGATGTTATCAGAGGCAAAATAATTCAGTATTTCTCAAAATGAATGCAAGATTCATTACTCGGTTTGTTTCAAAATAAGCATGACTGATATTTGAGAAGCTCTAGCACTGTCAGACCTGTAAGTCTGACAGCGGTCCGTCTGTGTCAAGGGTTTATCTGTGGAAAACCAGCCCCAAAAGAAGAAAGGGAATAAGCCTTAAGAACACAAATAGTTTACAGGTGCACACTGGTGGCTTGCTACAGTTGAGCTGTTGCACTCCATCTGTCCTCAGTGTTTTCCAGCTAGGGACTGAAGTTGGGTTTTCCCTGCTCAGCAGAATCGTGCCATGGCAAACCCAAGAGTGCATCAAGTTCAGTTCTTCTGCACTCAGACACTTCAGAGGCTCAGGAGACCACAGGAAGGAATCTGGTTCAAATGCGAAGGAGATAAAAACCAACAAGGGAAGTCTGGATCTGCCTTTGGAAGTGAGACAACTGAAAGGACCAAGTCAGAAGAGGTTTGGATTTGAAGGGCTTTAAAGGGAAAAGAAAGGACTGGAAGTGGAACGGGGGCTGCCTGTGTGAGAATGTTTTCTTCTATTAGTTCACAAGCAAGAGACCTGCAAGGTGGTCCAGGGGCTCTCACAGATTCCCAGAATGGCTGGCGTTGGTAGGACTTCTGTGCCCATATGCTTCAGCCCCTGTTCAAGCAGGAATACCCAGGCAGGATACCGAGCAGCACTACGTCCAGGAATCTTCTCAAGGTCTCCAAGGAGGATTCTGCACAACCTCTCTGGGCAACCTGCGGCAATGCTCCATCACCCAGACAACACAGAAATGCTATCGATTGATCAGGAGGAACCTCCTGTGTTCCAGTTTGTTCCCATTGTTTCTTGTTGTGGCACTGGGCACCACTGAAAAGAGCTTCCCTTGTTGAGAATCCATGCAAGCATGTTTTAAGGTAGAAAATAAGGCTTTTATTTCGGCTACAATCTAACACTTCATTTGCTGAAGTAATTTGATTTCTCCTTAGTGATTGAGTTAAAATAGCTTGTCTGTTTTCCTATCTTGGTGATTGCTTGTGTGTAATTACACCCATACACGGAGTGACTTTGAAAAGTTATTTTAGCTTTTAAACCAGTTTGAATGGCCCTTCTTGCCATGAAGGCATTCCTTCTCCTCCATCTTTCATTATCAGCTGAGTAATGTGAATCTTCCGTGCAGATATGAAGTTATCTGGTTGGAAGACTTATGAGATAACATGTCTCTACCGGAAGTTTTAGTATGACTCTCATAGGACTTTAGTAGCCTTGAAATTGCCTATCCATAAACATGAGGTTTAGTGTAGGAGGCTTCTGTGTTGTTTTTGGTTTTATTTTTTTTTCTTTCTCAGAGGAGAACTGCCTAGATTTATAAAACTAGAAAATATCTCCTTGCGTTATGATATTTGCAAAAGCAAAATGTGTTCCGTGGGAGCTACCAGTTTCCTCATAATGGGCAAAATGTACAGGGGACGAGGAGGGAAGGAAGGGGGATGCTTCAAATGCAAATAGTGTATGTACTCTTGAGGGAGGGGGAGCAAATCTGTTCCACTTTGTAATAAATACAGGTTCCCTCTCAAGTGTGATAAATGGCATCTCTAATTCTGTGTTAAGATTATTCTTGAGTTTTATTAACTGAACAAGAACTGTAACTCTGTAAAAATTGCTCTGAAAACCATATGTTCTAATGCATGTGCAGTTATGGGTGAAATTGATTGTGGTTTAATTTGGGGGTAGTTAATAGAGATTAGCTATTGAATGTCGCAGGAAGCACAGCACAAAACTCTGTGCTGCACAGATGTTGTATCGATTTGCAGCAAATGTTTTCCCTGAAATCGCTTTATTGATCTCATGGCAGAAATCTGATCTATTAACTTTTCTTCCTCTCCTTCTTCTCTTTTTTTCTTCGCAGAAGGAGGTAGAGGAGAACTCCAGGTTGTACATGTTGTCCCTTCTAACCAGCATCTCTTTCTGAAATTCCTCTGTGTGCATGCCTTGTCTCCATGTAATCGATTGCTCCAGCTGAGACCCTGGGGTTCAGTTTAGCATGTTATGGTTGTTGGAGGCAATGTTGACACTGTGTGTGAGCTAAGAGTCTGTTCAGTGCGTAGGACCCCGTACAAAGAGAAAACGTGAATGCTTTGAGTGGTCTCCCTTTGGTGCTCTGTGGTGCGTGCGGTGTGCAGAGGCACTGTTAGTAGAGTACAAATGGTTTATTTTGTATTTCCTAGTCTCCCTCTTCATGAAATTTCTTTAAATCAAGTATTTCCTCTTTTTTTTTTTTATCAGCTGCATTATTTCATTCCATTTCCAGCCATTTTGTGCACTTGCAGCAATCAAAGTCAAAAGTTCCATAATGGGCTCTAATACCACAATTAAGCATGACTGTGGGTACTGGGAGGTGCTGTTTGAGCTCTGTGCTGCACTTTGAGCAGGACAATGCTCAAAGGTAGATGTTAGCTGCCTTATCAGCTAATAGATAATCAGCTGACTATCTAGTTATCAGACGTAGGTATAAACTGCCTCTCTGATCACAACTTGTTGCCTCTCTGCTCATCGTGGGCCGTCTGGGGGCAACCGGTAACTCTTTCCTCCTAGGAGGATCCACAGAGTGTTTCATTGACTGCTGTATGTCTTTTGTTTCTGTTTGCAGCTGTACCTCATGCAGAGAAATTTTTCTCTGCTGAATTCTCAGTTTACATTTTTATTTTCTTGAACATGGGCGAGGTGCCTGCTGTGCTTCTGTCTCTCCCTTAGCTCTGTGAATCAGGCTGAATTACCTTCCTGAGGTAGATCAACTCCGTGCAGCTTTTTGGCTTCCATGTAAATCTCATCTATTGAGTTTAATGAATTTTCATTTCTAAGCTTGATTGGCTGACATATGAAGAGATTTGTTTCATTTTTACTGGCCAATGTCCATCCATTCGTGCTTTCTTGGAATTGCAGAGATGTGTGGAATTGGTGTCAGGTTCTGTCCTCTTCTGGCTTTGGTGCAAAAACATTGCAGTCTCCTTTAGATAGCTCATCTTTTGTGTGGGAAACTGATACTGGCAGATTCATCAGGTGGAAGGAGCTTCCTCTGTGGCTCTTAAATCGTTTTCTGAATCAATGCTGATGCTGAATACGGTGATTTCAAAATAATCCTTCTGCTTGTTGCGGCTTTGGATCCACGTAAAATGCAGCATACTTGAATCAATAAAGACATTTAACCACAAGACTGACTAGTTTAATTGGGATGATTTAGCTTAGTCTGATTCTGCTAATACCCTTGAAGAAAGGATCTAATTAAGCATGACTAGAAGTTTAATTTAGACATTGAAACAGTTGCTACTTGTTATAGCCTGATTCAAATTTATCTACAGCTAAATTTAGGTACTTGAGTTTCAATAACCAAGCATGGTATTTGAAAACAAGTTAGGATGATTTTAAAAAACAAATACGAAGGCACTGCTGATTTTTTTTTTTTTTTCCTTCTATGTTGACATAATGCAGCTTTCCATGTTCTACATCTTTCTTTTTGTAAGGCGACAGCATTTGGGCACAATCCTTAAGTGCGATGGAAACTTACAAGTTTAAACTTTTATGTGGTCTGGGAGTTTGCTAGCAGGTCTGGGGATGTTCTTCCAGAAAGAAGACTTTGTGATTTTATTTTCATTCTGCTTCTGTCCATTTGAAGACTTTCTGTCCTATAGAAGTAGTTTGTTCTATCACTGAAACATCTTCCTTTGTATGAGATAAATTGCAAGACATAATTCAACTTTGTTAAATAACTTATCAGATTACTTGTAATCGTTATCTATTGCTTTTCTGAATAAACATAACTTCTTTTGAGTGACTTTTTAGGCCTCACTAAAGATTGTATTCTCTGTGACCGAATACTGTGACTCAAATGATCTTGTCTGTTGGCCTTTTTAATCCATGGTATTAAATTTGTGCTACTGTCGCTAGCATGATTTTGGTAAACAGCTCTTGGTTGGGCAGAGACTTTAATTACTTGGAGAAGACCTTTCAGCAGCTGGTTGAAGCATCCTTTGTTGTGAACTAGCATACTTCATTACTGGAGTGACAAGGACTTCTCTGGCTGAGGAGATTTGTTGGAGAGTGAATGTAAAATTTATCATCCATCAGCATCAGAAACAGAAAATCTGGGCAGAGAGGTGATGGACTATTTTGTTTACGTTTGTCACTCCCATCTTTTTGGTGCTTCTTTATGCGCTTAAAGGAAATTAGGTAAGAAAAATAGTTGAGATTCACACTGATCTCACTGCTTTCAAAAAGAGTTCAAGTGACCGAGCTGCGTAGAGAAGTGAAGAAGACATCAGGTAAAAAACAGCTGTGTGACATGTGGATGTTCAAGTATTACATGTGTTGACATTGCCTTTGGCATTTGTTTTGGGAAGGACAGTGTTAAAAGCTCTTGCAGTGTTTCCAGATGGTCTTTGCATCTGCCCATTGTTTGCTCTGCTTGCTTAGGCTCTCAGTGAGCCTGGCTGTTGTCTTGGGGTAGACCTGAGCAGATCTCTGGCTGGTAAAAAGCCCCAGAGCAGCTCCTGGAGCCCTCCTGTGTGCTGGAGCAAGTGCTGTCTTCAGAGGATGGGAAACTCCCCAGCTGCAGCACTTCCACCTGAACAACAAACATTGCCATTTGCCTTCAAGTGAAGAGGAATGTATGAAATGTTCCTGCACACAACTATCAACATACTTGTTTAACTGGCACTCCTGGAGGTGCCTGTTTATCTAAATGCCAACACCTGTAGGTAATGAGCCTCTGGTTCTTCAGCTACATATGTCACTGCTACAAGGGACTGCGGAGGACATCTTGCTGCCCTTTGGCAATATGTAATGTGGTTATTACCTCATATGTGAACAACCTCACTTCTTTCTTTAAAACTGCTTGGATTTGGTGTCTACGTCTCTCTTTGAAAGGCTACTGCAGAACTGTCATGGTTAGGTACCTGACTTTCATCTTCCATTTATATTTAGCCTCAGTTTTTCTACGCTGTATGTTTTCCCCTCTACTAAATAAATATAGAAGAAGTTTCATTTTTTTAGAGTAAGAGGTGTGTCTTAGTCCTCCTATAGCATTGTCTTTGCACCCTCACACTGGTCTTACCATTTTTCTATGTGAATTCTTTTTACTTTGGTATAGAATAAGATTACTCATGCCTTTCTAGAAGAGTCTTGCCAGAACTGTGCAGTGGTATTTATGCTTTTATTTCTATGCAGATAGTTCAATGGATACCATCTTTAGATGATGTTCTCTCCTTACATGGCTATATCATAGTGGCTCATGGCCACAGTGTGATGACTATGACTCGAGTCTGCAATCACCTGCTGTTCTTGCATTGAGAATCTGCTTGGAAGCCATAAACTCATGGAGCTTTTTAGGACTTTGACCTTGCCATTTCTACTTTGTTTAATACTCTGTTGTTGCAATCTTCAGCATCATCAGTTTTTCCCATCAGGGTCTGAGTTCTGTTCTGTCTTGATAATTCTCCCATGTTTGTCATCAGCAGATCCTGCTTACTCCCACCAGTTTTCGTCCTGTATTGTCCATGGCTGGCTCAGCTAGTTGCTTATTTACCCACATTAAAGCTCCCCTACTCCTGTTCAGCTTATCCAACCTAATTTATGTCACTTGCCGTCACATCAGAGCATTTTTGTTGAAATGAAAGTTTGGTTGGTAATTCTTCGTACAGTTGAAAGAAAAATGCTTTGTCAAACAAAAACTAATATACCTAGTATGACACTTTTTCCTGTTTTCTGTTTGTCTCCATTCTTTTCTTCGTGTTTGCTCTGAAGCCTTTCAAGCTGTTGAAGCCAATAATGAGCCCAAGCTAGTTTGGCTCACATTTCCTTCCTTCCCCCACACCTTAACTGCATTGGCTTTTCTCCAAACTTAGGGCATCAGCCCTTGTTTGATATCTGTCAGGTTCTGATTCTCTGTTGTTTGCTCAGGAAGAATGCTGCCTGATGCAAAGTAACCTCTTTGTTTTCACTTGGGGGTAACTCCTGTTTAATTTGCTCCCACATCACTATTATCATTTTCTAAAAGCTCTTTATTTGTTCTTTACTGTTCTACCTACATGGTTTTTAATCTCAGCCACATACAAGTTCTTCTTCTCATTTCCTTTCTATTTAGATGTCTAAAATACTTGGCAAAAGAAATGAAGATAAATGAGCAGAAGCGCAGTTTATTTATCAAAATCTGGATGATGGAGGTTTGTTTGCTTTCTGACCTTCCCCACATCTGTGGGCTCTGCCATTCTCTGTTGACTCTCAGCTGCCTGAAGGAAATGATTATATGATTATTGCTCAGATAGCAAAGCTTTCCTTGGACCTTTTTTTAAGCAGAAAACAGTTCTTGGTACTATTGTGGTCTCAAAGCTGCAATATTGTCCCTACTATTTGTGATCTATAAGTTTGGCTACTTAGAATTTCTCATATAAACTGACTGACTGAAGACCCTGTTAACTCCAGTTTCTTTTGCCAGTGTGCGTTGCTAGACGTGTATGCCATTCTCAGTTATTCAGGACGACAGACCCACTTCAGCTGAACGCTTGCGTCAAACTCAGTCCAGTGTTAAGTGTTGCTCCATTTTATGACTGCTTTCTAGTTACACCTCTTCCAGATGTTCAAAGACAAAATTAGGAATGTCTGTCTTTCTGTGCTCTGAAGGATCTGCTGTGTTTTCTTCATGAAATCCACTCCTCTGACCCACAACTGAGCCAAATCCCTCCATAGGAAATACAAGTTTCAAGTTTTGAGAGCGCAGCTTGAAGAAATGTGGAGCACAGCACTTCCTGCAGAAGCCTGGTGCACAGCTCTGGGTGCAGGAGAAATGTTCCCCAGTGCTGGACCATGAGTCCGAGCTCCTGCAGACTCTGCTAGCCTGTGTGATCACAAGGAAAAGCTGGAGAGCACACTGAATTATGGATAGTGTCACATTGTTCGTGCCTGTTTAAAATTAAAAAAAATATGTAACCTTCAGATCTGCTAGACTTGGAGTTCTGGGCATAATGAATATGGAGATTGGGCTTTTGGTGATGTATAAGATGAGACCTCAAACAGAAACTTGTTTTTCTTGGTTATTTCTGCTTTTCTTGGGAAACCTCATCTGCCACCTGTTAACAAGGTGAAGTTGCACAGCTCAACCAAAGCACAGGACGAAAAATGAATCTTTCTTTTAGAGCTGCGTTCTTTTATTTTGTATACAAGTACAGCTTATTTCCTGACAGATGTTCCTTTGCATTGTGATGATTCTCAGGCTGTGTCCTGTAAGTACTTCGTTTTCCACTGTTCAGATCGCAGGCTCTTGACAGATGTGATTACCTCATGTTGGACTGTTAGATATTAGTGTCTTTTTTAATCCTATCTGGCTGCTGGAAATCAGCTTTTTTTTTTTTTTTTGCCAAGAAGTGCAAAATATATGAGCTGTGAGCTGGATCATAGATGCTTCCAGTTACAGGTAGACCACCTTTGCCTTACACAGCAAACTCTGTTGCTCCAGGTATACTTTAAACGTTTGAACTCTGCTCTGCTCTCATTGGTCTACTGAAGATTTTCAAAGAAACAAAATGTCACTCTATAAATATGCTCCTATGAGAACATAGGAACATGGTTTGAATTCATGAATATGCATCCTCATGTTGCTGCATGTGGTGGCTTTCGTCATATCAAGAGATCTCTGTTCACCTGCAGCCATCTTGCAAGCGATGGCTCCTGCTTGTCAGTTGCTGGAAATTAAATAGTTGCATTGGAATGAGCGGAGCAGTAATGCGACTTGTCTGGCCTAGGAGGCTGAGGAGTCTTTACATCTGAGCATGAACGAAGTCCATAAGTGCTTGCAGAAAATATGTTGCTCAGTCATTTGTGCATTTTGTAAAGGTGTTTTTAATTTATTGTGTCCTCATTATGACCATGTTCATGTAAGTGGTGATCTGTTGTAACAGGAGCTCTACAATAGTTCATGCTTTTTGTTGGATTAAAAAAAAAAGAAAAGAAAAGAAAAAAAAAGAGATGGTATTCAAGGCTCCCTTTTGAAAGAGGAGGTGCACTGAACAGGCTCTTCTGGTCCTGGCTGTGTCCATATGACCATTGAAGGTGCTTGAATGACTGTCAGTATGCATTTGCCGCATGCACTGTGGTCTGTTATCTTTTCCTCAGCATATAATTGGAATGCTTTTCCTGGTGTTTTCAGAAAGTAATTTAAAATTGTATTTTTGCCTTCCCCCATTTAAGGGTCAAGATGAGGCTGATCCCTCAAAACCACCCTGGCTCAAAGGAGGGTAAGTGCTGTTTTGAATCCTTGTTTCTCTGTTTACAGTTACAGTATAGGTCTCCAGTTTAATTTAGGTAGAAGCTGCACATGTAATGTCTTTTATGGCCATCTGCAAAGATAATCAGATAGCCATGCCTCACTCAGGGCCAGACTGTCTCTGCATGTTGTAGGTTCCTCTTCAGCAACTTGAGGTGGGCTGTGCAGCTCTTCAGATTTGTGGTTAAGGTTTTAGATGCTACGTATAGTTTCTAGTATGATGGAGACAAGTATTGATGGTGACAGTATTAAACAGTGCTTGCTGAACCCTGTAGTCTTTCCCTAACGGTATCTGTGACTGATTCAGGAAAGTGTAGCTCAGAAAAGCTGCTGTGTCTTTTGCTCTTAGGAGAAAAAAAAGAAAAAAAAAAAGGTAGTCTTGGGGAAGTCTTCTGTCTTTGCATTTATGTCTGTGGTCATTGTAGCAGTCAAAACTGCAAAACTAGAGTAGCTCTGGAATCATTGCAGCCTGACATTTTCAATACAGTGATCATCATGCCTCTCTTAAACAGGTGAGAGTGAGATGATGTTCTTTCTGCAAGTAGTCGTAGCAAATGAAGCAGACAAATTTTGATTGCGTGTAATTTCAGCGTGATACTCTGCATAATAGATGCCAGCATGGTAGCTTCCCTAGCATCCTTCCTTGGAAAAAAAGAGCGACATATTTTCTAAGCTGCTGGGTTATGTGCAGTGTGTGTGATTAGAGAGGTACGCTTCAGTGGTGGTGCACTCATTAGGAGCTGATGTAGCAGCAGATTTGTCCTGATATCTCAGCAAGAGCTTGGCTTGCTACACGTACAAGTTAATTCTCGTACTACTCAAGTAAGCTTTCCTAATAAACTGCAAGTTAAACCAGAGGCTTCATTATACGGTTTTCTGCTTTTGGAATCTTTGTTCTGTAATGCTGGTATTCCCACAAAGCTTCCTCCACACCTGCAGATGCCTGGAGCTGCCTAGCAACCCCATGCTTACTTAAGGAGCCCAAGATTTTGCTGGAGAACTGGCAATTAGCAGGAGCAAGAGACAGTGATTTATACTAAATATAAACAGCAGCTTTTCCAGCTTTAACAGGGAGCCAGTGTGCTGAGTTTGCTGGTTCATTCTCACAAAAATTTTACCTAGCCTGAAAGATGAGCACAACTGCAGTCTGGAAATACTTAACATCAGTTGTATCAGTTCTGGTTTTGTCAGGCCATGTTTGTTCTTGTCTGTAAGTTTTTCCCCTTCTGTGTTAGATATAATGAAATAAACTGGCTAATGTAGTTTTGACAAAAGTTGGGCTTACTCACTCTATCCCTGCATGCAAGGGATGGGTGGCAAACATTTAATTCCTCTGCAAGACATACTGTGGATTAATTAGTCACAGTATACATTAAAGCACTTTGGTTCAGAGTTCTTCTTTCCTTAGAAGATTGGAGAAGTTCTGTCCTTTAAAGGAAGCAGTCATCTTCTGTCATCACAAACAATCTTTGCTCCGTTAAATTTTCCAGATTTAATATAAGCATCTGTATGATGAAGGTCATATTAAGTGGTGAATACTTGCTTCAAGCTGTCTACAGTTTTAGCATAATGCAAGAGAATCTTCTTGTTTGTAACCACTGCCTTTGGAAATACAGCTTTAAAAAATAAAAGTACAATTGGTAGTAAGGAACATTTTCTGGTCGTAATGTCTCATATCTGTATATTTTATTTAGTACTGCAAATCACGTTCTCACACAGAGATGCTATTCACTCCCCAATATAGCACTCCATAATAATGCTACAAATATTATATACTTGCAGAGGAGAGTTACCCTATTACATATGAATCCATGGTGTACATATTTGAAGCACGATCAATACTTTTGTCTGTGCAAACACTGATTTTGTTAAGCAAAGTAGAGACTATGCTAGAACAGAGAGACTGGGGAAGCTGACAATACAAGTTAAGTAATTTTGAAAATTAAGAATTGTTGCTGTTTTTTGTTTTTGTTTTTGTTTTTGTTTTTGGTTGGTTGGTTGGTTTTAAAAAAAATTAACAAGCAAAAAGCAGGTTATCTGAGCATAACTAGTTAACCAACTAACTAACTAGGTATTAGGGTACTTCTCTGTGAAAATGGCAAGCACTTTTCAAATATTCTTCTCTGCCAGTCTGTTTTATAAATGATTATCTTATTTTACAGGTGGAAAAACAGCAGTCTGGCACAAATATTTTGCAGCAAGCTGGGTTGCAACTAGACATGTTTCTCAAGTACAATAACTTGTTTAGGCTCATCTTGAATTTATAAAACATACAATTTTAGTGTTCTTTTTTTCCCCCTTGATTAGAGTCACAGTTTCCTTTCAGTTGAATTAGAAAAACAAAACCAACAGGAAATGTGTCTGGAAATCCTTTACAAAGGAATTGTTATTTCCCAGCTACGCTGTTAACTTTAGCAGAGGCACTGACTCTGGACTTTTATTTGTGACTATTTTGTCATAGCTCTTCTTCTTACAGACTCTCCTTTGTGTTTTTGAGATACTTTCATTGTTCTGGTGTTTTGACCCAAATTTTTGACCTGAAAGTCAGCATTAAATTAAACTGCGCTATGATTTAGATAATTCTGGAATTCTTGACATCATCTGAATAGTCATCTGTGACACCCATTTCACCCCAGAATAGTCCAGCTAGGATCGGAGAGCATTTTTTAGCACTAGAGCAACAGATAAAACCCTTATTTGATCTCAGCAAGACTACTGAGTTCTTACGCATATATTTATTATTTTTTGATTTGGGTCAGATTTTTCTGTTTTAAGCCGGAGGGGATTACTGTAGTGTAACTTGAGCAAAAGTTTTTTTTGTAACTGTATGTTGGAAATGAGGATAGCCTTCAGTAAAAACGCCATGTGGCCTTGCTGTAGGGATTTCCTGAACTAGAGAACCCTTTTTTGTTCCTTGCTGGAGAGTCCAGCAGCTTAAACTAACTGAAATGCTATAAATCTGCAGCTTTCTCATGCCTGAGTTAGTCTCCTGTTCCCAGCTGCAGTATCTACGGTCACGTTTTGCTGGCAGAGTGGCATAGTGGACTGTGACTGAGTTTGATTCATTATGAAGGAGCACAAAAACCATGCACAGCACACATAAGCCTGATGTTGCACGCAGAGGCGAGGTTCATGTTGCTTACCTTCTCACCAGACTTATTCATCTGGCAGCAGCTGGCAGCTCAGCCGTGGATCAGATGTGTCACCCTCCTACACACAGTCAGAAAAGTCAGTTTCACCATAACAGCACCCTGACATGTTACTATATTTAAGTCTTTCCCTCCTTTGACACAGTCTTGTGCTAGGCTGTGCAGTAGCATCCTTCCCCACCCTATCATTGTCTGCTGTTACATGGATTTGGACATCGTTAGTCTTTTCCCAGTGTTTCCTGTTTTCTGACTTTCTGAATTTACCGAAAGGGGATGAGAGTAGGTCCTGCTTGCCCACAGAAGACAGATTCCCTGTTCTACCTGATCAGTCTACCAATTTTCATGGCATATGCAAATTTATAGTGGAAATCTGGCTTCCTAGATCATTTGTAAAGCGTAGCTGCATGTGCATCTTTTAGATGAGGAATGTCACTGTCCCACAGTGTCTTTTCTAGTAGATGCGGTGTCTTAAATCATTTTGGCTAGCTGTGGCATACAAATCAGAAAAATATGCAGGCTAAAGGCACTGGCCCTTTTACAGAGACCAGTTTACCACCCATCTGCAAAAAGATGTGCGCCAGCATGATGCAGAGTGAAGATGGATGAGCGAGGATGGAAAGGTGAAAGGTTTCTTTGCACTGGTAGCCAAGGAGAAGGCCTCAGAAGACATACTGTTCATGTTGCCAAACACGTCTGAGCTAAATCATCAAGCCTTCAAGCAGAAGTGTATGTCTGTGTGATACTACACAGCCAATTCATTTACAGTTACTCAGGCTGGCTCATAGGAAATAAGGAGACTAGCACGTCTTATTTCTGTGGACTGAGTGTTGCTGGGCCAGAGGCCCTGCTGTTCCCCCACCATTTCTACCAGCAAATGGCAGCTCTTGTCCATAGAGGCCTGAATGACTTCAACTCAGTGAATTCAAGCAGCAGGAATGGGCACTTTTAAAAAAACAAAAATAGTCTTCTTTCTCCTCTGATGTCAGGCTTTTCCTCTAGGAGCTAGGACTCTAGGACTAGGGCTGAGTGTGCTCTGGCCTGCAGCCTGATGACTGGTAGCAGTGTCCTGGCTCCGGGCTGAGCCACTTTGAGATGCTCCCTCCCATCCACTAACACAGGGCAGAAACATCTAGACAGTTGCATATGCAAATGATACATACTTAATTTATGCTATATACTTATGCTATAGATTTATGCTTTCTGAAGTACCATCTCAGTTCTTGCTGACTTCCAGTAACACATTTCCCCCATGCTAAAAAAAAAACAACCCATCAACCAAAAAAACCTTAAAAGAATCAGACTGAAAGGAAGAGGATAAAGAAAGGCTGTGAACCATGTATGAACCACTCCCATAGATCTCTGGTTCTGCTGGCAGATAAGGATTTTTGCCTCACAGAAGCTGTGGGAGCAAGTCCACCTTTGCATGCCAGCAGCAGCCACTGCAAAGCAGTGGATACCCTGCAAGCATAAATAGTTTATTTAATGTTAGCTGTGACCCCCAGTACTGAGAATAGGAAAATGACATTTTTTCTATCCCTTTTTTTACCTTTTTTTTTTTTTTAAACCTTCTTTTAACATTTGTTTCTTTTCCTTTCTTTTCCTTTCTTTTCCTTTCTTTTCCTTTCTTTTCCTTTCTTTTCCTTTCTTTTCCTTTCTTCTCCTTTCTTCTCCTTTCTTTTCCTTTTTTCCCTCTCTTCCTCTCTTCCTCTTTTGCTTGTGTGTTAACAACATTGGTTTGCTTCATTTAAAGTGAACCGATTCTTCCTCATTAACTATTACATTAGCAAGGAGGCTAATGATCTAACAAAGGTTTTTGGTCGTCTGCTTACTGTCTGTTACTGCTCTTGAGATTTTTAATCCTTTTTTTTCCTCCTGAATCTCCAGGCCTGCAGGTGGTCTCTATGGCATTGACAGCATGCCTGATCTACGCAAAAAAAAGCCAATTCCACTTGTCAGTGATCTGGTAAGAGATTTTTCTTCTGCCATGCAATCGATGGTGGCAAATATCTTTACTTTGGTAAAGTAATGGTAACATTCATTTTCACTTGAAGAAGTTGTAAGTTTCCTGCTTAGTTAAATTAATTCTTACAATAAGTGTTTGGGAGTTAGAAACATCTCAGTGAGAACGAGGCGTGTTTTCATACAGTGTTTCATTCACTTGGCAGAGTGTTTTTCATATTTGTTTTCCTTTTTATTGTACTCAGAAGATTGGATTAAATTTAGGCCTGGATTTTTTAATATATTTTCCTAAAAGTCACATACTTTGTGGAAAGTTATGTCGTCTATGTGAGGTCAGGCAAGTTGGAATTTGAGAGGTAGATGAATGAACATAATATGCTTGAATTTTTTAAGGTAATTTGCAGCATTGCCAGTAGGCTCCTGCACTGAGGAAGCACAAGAGTCAAACAAGTAATGAAGACAAGTTGCATATGTTTGTGTGATACAGTGAAATAAGGCCTCAGTGGGACAAATGGCTTTCTGTTGGCTGCTTATTCAGTACATATAGCACATTCATAGTTGGGAGAAACGCTGTAACAAATGGAAGACCAAAGTTTCTGTATCCTGTAGTTCCTGTGAAAAGATGAATACAGTTCTCACTGCCAGCTTATGCATGGGAAGCATAATGTGTGTCTTACTAACTGCTTGCATCTTTTAAATCTGTGCAATGATGGCATTAACTTGTGTTGCTTCCTTTGAATGCTTTCATTCACTATCTCCGTAGGCCATGGTAAGTGGAGCTAAACACTATCCATGAAGTCTTCACCAGAAACAAAATATTTTACCTTCCCTTCACTTTTTTTGCTTTTAATTTTGAACCTACAGCACTGCAGTGCATGATATTAAGTACTCTGTCCTGATACATCACTGATGGAATGAACTGTTTTGGTCAGTCTTCAAATGGCATAAATCAGAGGACAAATGGAGATTTCTGATAAAATTTGATGATTCTAAATTAGATGTTATTGATTTTAATTGCTTTTTCTGCTGTCATCTGTGTATGGCAGTGTTAGGAGCTGCAAAGACGGGGTCTGTGCTGCTCAGGGCTGCAGAACAGCATTGCTGTGGTGTGAAGGAGGAAGTCTTGTGGCAGAAATGCTGTTCATTGTACTCAGTGATGGCCAATGAATGTGATTCACCAGCACATTCAGACTTGTTCTCCTGACCCACTGTGTTCTTTATCCTATTTGTGTCTCTTTCACTGTCATATTTTGGAGTGTTGTGTAAGTTTTAAACTTGACAAAAACCTCATTTTGTTTACAAGTGAAGTTAAATATAGAAGACAATCCCTCATTAATTATCTTAAACAATTACAGTGTTGCCATTGCTAGCAGAGCACAGATGTGGAGAGGTGAGCCCAGTTTTCATTGACAGTTCTTGCCAGAGAAACAAATAAAAGTTTTCCACAGTGTGACTGCCTGTATGCAGATTAAATTAATTTGGAGGTCTCTCAAAGTATGCATTGACTTCTGAGATGTGCAGTGTGAGCAGCGTCGCTTAAGAAGGCAACTTGAATGTATTAGACTGCTGGCTTGATATCTGGCATGACAAGGTGCCCTTCCTCACATCTCTGGGTATGTAGTACCACTGATTTTTAAGTATAGGCAGTGAATAACAAACTTTGTTCCTCCGTAGTCACTGGTTCAGTCCCGGAAAGCCGGAATTACCTCAGCAATGGCCACCAGAACATCTCTCAAAGATGAAGAGCTGGTAAGTGGGAGAGCTGTTTAGATCATGTTAATGCATTGTAAGGGGAATTAGGTTCTTTGCGACGCAGAGCTGGCTTTACAGTCTAAAGATATAGATGTGAAGCTTCACATCATTTGTTTACAGAAAACAAACGTAACAAATAAAATTTAACATGTCTTATATGTCCCTGAAAAATACAAACCTCTCAGCTATCTACTGTGGGAGACAGCATGTGAAACTTGCTTCATGCAAGGTATCTCTCATCCAGAAACTGTAATTCATTTCTTCCATCTCACTTACTTTCTTTTAAAGGGATGGCGAAACATTTTTGCAGGGGGGTTTTCTGCTTACACTTGGAAAACTGTGATAGATTTGGCTACTTAAGATGTGTAGATTTATTGCACTTCTCATGCCTTTTCCCTAACAGCTGTGTGATAACCAACAACAGCAGGTTTAGTCACCTTCCTGGATGTTGGCTTTTGTGTGTTCTTGTCTTTCAGAAATCTCATGTCTATAAGAAGACCTTGCAAGCCTTAATTTACCCTATCTCTTGTACAACCCCACACAACTTTGAAGTATGGACAGCCACAACTCCTACCTACTGCTATGAATGTGAGGGGCTGTTGTGGGGTATTGCACGGCAGGGAATGCGCTGCGCTGAATGTGGAGTCAAGTGCCATGAGAAGTGCCAAGACTTGCTCAATGCTGACTGCTTACAGAGTGAGTACTTGCTTTGCTGCTTCCTGTCATGAGAGGTGCAGTTGAAAATGGCTGTTCAAGGGTGTTACAAGAGCTTTCCTATACACGTATGTGATACCTCAGTGATCAGTGAAGATGCGTTTATTAAAATAACTGTATATTTTCTGTAAGGATGTCATCAGGCTAAACCTATCCCCATCAGCCTGTTGTTTATTTTTTGTTTGTTTTAACCTGCATAATGTGTTTAATCTCTGCTTGTCAGCTCAGATGGTATGTTTGCTGTCATATCGTGCACAGAAGATAGTCTGTGTACCGGATGGGTAGGCTGCTAAGATGAGTATCCTGATTTCTCCTGTCCTTCCTGCCCCAGTATCTCAGGTAGTTTGTTTGTTTAAACCTTCAACTTGTGATAAGGTATATTTTAAGCTTTCCAGATCACTAGTGAGTTCCTGCTTAGGGATTACCATCCATGAATTTAGGTAGGATTCGTCAAGTGCAGATTGGCAGGGCATTTTGTCATTTGAATAGGAGTGCCTTGAAGCTGAATAGCTTTAGAGACCCGGTACTGAATAAGGACAGATGAAGGGTTAGATAATAAGTAATGTTTAAGTGTCTGGGCTGTATCTTACATTCCTACTTGCATTTCTGCTTGTCTTGATTTTCTACAGTGTTCAAAATTGAGCCCTCTTCAAAGAAGGCAAAGAACTATGACTTTGCAGAATAAATGAGCCCTGACACAGACAACGGAGAAACTTAAAAGGATCTGATTTTTTTTTAAACTATCCATTTGGGCATCTGGACTGGTCAGATTTTTATTTGTTCTCAATTATATATTCATATTTGAGAGCAAGTTATCTATACGAATATATCTAGACATATCTTATGTATCTTGTATATGTATAAGATGTGACAAACTTCCACTGTAAGTGTTAAATCTTGAGTAGGGAGGTGAGGCTTCTTCTATTCACCCTCAGTTTTCTTATTCCAATTTGATGGAAAAAGTCATAAGGACTCAGAAAATTCTGTGAAGTAGAAACCAGCTTACTGCAGATCCATGTCAGCAGTTACAGGAATATAGAATCATATGCTGTACCTGTTATTTGGGAAAGCCAAGTAACTGATATCCCAGCAAGAGATGCCAGTGAATCATAGGTCACATGTTTATGGGTTATCCTGGCATCCTAAACAGTTGCTAATGTTTGTATTTTGGATGTGCACAGAGTGTTAAGTCACAGTTAGGACAAGGACTATTTACTGTGTTTTATTTGTCAGACTTAGCTGATACAGGTGATACACCTGTGTTCCTCAGTTACTTAGCATTCCTAGATTCCTCTCTGAGGGCTGCAAAAGTGATCTTCATAGTTTGTGGTGTTCAAGCAATTGTATCATAGACACCTTGGATTTGTTGTGATCATTTTGTGACTGAGGACAGGGCTGCTAGGTTTCACTTGGTTTGAGAGAATTTGCTAAGCCGTAACTCATCTTTATGACAAAATCTGATGTAGAGTGCCAGTTGGATTCACGATACTAAATGGTGAATTGCAGTACGAAAAGCTGCTAATATGTGTACCTAGCTTAATTCAGATGCACATCCTAGATAATGCCATGTCATAATGAAGCTGTGATATCTCAGTGTGGGAAGATGCTATTGAGAGCAGAGGAAAATACAGTTTGCACCAACAGCAGCAAGGAAACAGGCACAAAACTGTTCAGAGGAGAAGTAATGAAGTTACAAACAATAGAAGAAAAAGTAAATTTGAGAAATCATTAATGACTAAGAGGAAGTATATTTTTGCTGAGGGCAGCTGTGGCAATTATGTGCAAGAAGGACTTCAGGGTGGGACAGATACTGGGCAAAGTTCAAATGTGAAGGGGAAAATGTGTGAGAGCACTTTGAGGTAGGGTGGTATGAGTTTGCTTGTTAATCTTTCCAAAGAGGGGCTTGGCAGCACTGGGCAGGAGGAAGACAGAGGTTATACTGTTTCAGGAAATGAAAAACAACCATATGGAGTATGTCCTGAAATCACCTTATGAAGGAACGTGATGGACCCCAAGACAGCAGCGTTAAACACACAGTGTAGAGTTCCTATGATTCTGTTTTACTTTTTCAACCTTCCATGACTTAATGATTTTCTGATCAGTAGATGCTGTGCCTAATGGCTGCAGTGATGGTAGTGAATTTGTTTAATCCTTGTCTGAACTTACTTATGCCTGAACTATGGTGAGGAAGAGGGAGATAAAAAGCAGAGAGGAAGATGGTCTGTTTAAGCATACTGTTTACAAAATATAAAATTGAATAAATTTGCTTTAAGACAATTAAGGGTGGATAGTAGGAGACTTCAGTGATGAGAATGGGGAGACTCTGGAAAAGCCTCAGGAATAACCATGAGAGCAGCTTATCTAATCTCTGGTTGGAGTTAAATACCTTTGTACAATGGGTTCTGGGATGTGATGATAACAAGAGTCTGTGTAGTCTTCAGTAGGACATAGTAACATCTGGTATCAGCTCCACTTTTCAGATACAGCAAAGTAGTAAGATCTTTATTTCATTATTCATAAGATTGCAGATATTTGCTTTGCACTTGTTCTTTAAAAATGTAAACTCCAAAAATGTAAACAATATACTCCAGCATGTAGAATGTACGGGGCTCAAAACTGGTGAGGAACACAGAGAGCTAAAACAAAATCCAGCAACAAATGAAATAAAAACAAACACACTGAACTTGACATGCTGAGGTACTTGAAAACTGTCTGGCATTGGAACAAGGGAGATACAGAGACTGTGAACCAGGGCTGTGAGGCTACCAATGTGGATGTAGATGGTGTCGTTATCCAAGGTGGAGACGTCATGGAAGTTGAAGATGTCAGTTGCATAGTTACAAGGCAGAGGAATGGTAGTGTGGGAAATTAAGAAGTACTGGGTCTGATATGTGGATGTAGAGCTGGGCTGAGGAAACAAATATTATTGATGCTAGAAGCCCATTATGAGGCTTTTTCAGTAAACTCTGATATTTGTTTTGACATAGTCATGCTAAAATTCCTTTCAATGGAACCTGCAAGCCCAGAAGAAAATGGAAAATTTATTTAGTTTTTTATTATGAGTTTGAAGAACATAGACAGACTGTGAGGCCTGAGCAGTAGTTTAGAAATTCAGGAGGTCTGAGACTGAAGTTTCTTGTACGCTGAACTCAGAATGGGTTTTCTTCCTAAAAAAGTTTTACTGCTGCTGGTGCTTTGTTGTTTTTAGCAATAAAACCAAAACAAACAAAAACAACAAAAAGTCTATGTTGTCAGGATGTATTTTCACTTACCCCTATGTAAGGCTTCCTCAAAATGTTGTACTGGAAGAGTAAAATGAATTTCCAGACTGATAGCAAGTACAATTCTGTTGGTTATGCCTTGATGCCTCGGGATATATCTTCATTTGACTCCTGTCAAGTCTTCCAGAAAATGTTGTGTTGGAGTAAAATGAATTTTCAGACTGGTCACAAATATGAATCCATTGTCTATACTTCAAAGTTTTGGATAGATGCCTGGGTCTTTAGAATCAGGATATGGTGTTTATCAATCTTCTGTGCCTGAGTGCATTTCTCTGGGAAGTAACTGGATCCCTTTCCCCATGTCTATGCGAATTAAGCTTGGGTATTTCTTCTCAGGCTTTTTTCTTACCGTCTATATTTTAAGGAACTGAGTATCTGATACCATCAACAAATGTGTGGGTCTGTTGTGACAGAATGCTCAAATTCAGCACTGTTTTGCTGCAGTTTGAAACAAAATTCATTTTGTGGGTGCTGTTTCTCAGTTGAAAGTAATTTGCTCATGATGTTTTTAGGAATGCCTCAAAACCTTTGTTGTCTGGGTGGCAATTAAGAATGTTTTTAGAGTGCATTTCCTGCTCCAGGCAGCATCTCATGCACTATACCCAATGGAGACGAGGGGTGTAAATCTTTTGTCTAAATTTTATTTAAGAACAAAAAAGCAAAAAACTGCAACTTCTGGTCTCCCAGCTTTTAAGATTCAGCACTTTTTAGTTTTGTTTCAAGTACTACATGGTGGGACATGCCTTGCAATTCGGTTCAGCAAGACTGTTCCCCGAAATGGCAGTGTTTGAAATGCAATAAGCTGGAATTACCTGTGGCATGTACACTGCAACCATGAGGCTTATGGCACTATTGGCACCAAGCTGTTACTCTGAGAGGATTAAAAATATAAATTTCTCTGCAATAGGTACTGTGAAGGTATTAATCTGGTGATGGGGAACTTACCTTTTCATTGTAAGATGCTAAATACTTGTTCTAGATGTGCTCTTTTTTATCCTCCAACTATTCTTGGAGGTACTTGAGATCTGTGCTGAATGGGTGCGCTTCTTTTCTTACTTGACTGGAATTAAATAGAGAGGTTTAAAATTCTTATAGCATGTAAAGCTTTTGGAAAAAGGGGGCTTTTATCTCTTGCCCTGGGCACCAGTATGCTGCTAACTGAAATTCAACCATTTGGGAAATGTTAATATCAAACGAAGAGGATGATAGATGTGTAGGAAGCCAAGAAATAGATTTTGAGAAGTAGGCAGAATTATGAAAAAGGTGGAAAGAAGGGAATTATTCTAGCATGATACTGACAAAAAGAAGCATAGTTCTGTGCTAGTGTTTGAAAAGCTTCTGCAAATGTATGTCTTGTTTTCCTATAGAGCTGCTAGTCTAAGTCCTCAGTCAATTACAGTTAAACCTGAGAAAATAACTTGCCCTAGGATATCAGAGCCTTGTTCTTTGGAGATCTTGAAAATGAGGAATTGAGATCTCAAACTTCAAACTACTATTGAGTGTAAAATCTTCTTTGTTTGTGAGTATCGTTAGCCATCAGAGTGCTTTTTTTTGCATGACAAGTATGGAGAACTTCACATACGAGGCTGCGGTACTCAATGCCCCACTTGGTTCTGGTTTAGCTTGGGGCTGTGGTTCACTGATGGAGTTTTTAGAGCTTTTTGACTCAGAACTGGAAGCCTGGCATGTTTGTTGGTTTTTGGATGAGAAACTTCTGTGTTACCCTTTGAACAGATTGCATTCCAGAGCCTGGCTCTGTGAGTGGACTGTTAGTGAGAGTGAGAAGTCATTCTTGTGATAATCATCTTGGCTTCTATCTTGAATGATGATTTGACAGCATGGTGATGAATGCTTGTTTGCTTCCAGAATGCTATGCAGGAAAATATTTGCACAGAAGGAGGAAGGATACCTTTATTTGAAACTTGAATATCTATTTTAAGTTTCAGGAATATATAATTTCTAAGCATTATCCACCTACTGAACAGCTGTCTTCTATCCTGCCAGTTTCTTGACTTTTTCCTGTTAAAGCATAAGATAACAGCACTGGCAGTTTAGTAGTAGCTGTATCAATACCGGTCCCAATATAGTCTTATTTGCTTTCTGTTTCCTGTTATAAATTGACTTGTGATTTATTCCTAGGGAGGAAGAGATAAGGAATGCCCAGTGCCATTTATATGACACCATACACGTCTATACCTGGTATTTATATCGTCCCTTGCCTTTTTATTGCCACTTACAGAACTGCTTTAAAAGCTAAGCCACTGTCAAAACGCTTTTTTGCAGCTGAATGAATACATACAATCCAAGTTCAGCAGCAGGGAAAACACCTTTTGCCTTGCAGTATAGTGATGTGTGTTGTGTTTGTACGTGCCATGAGGATTTAAGAAAAAATTCTCTCAATCCATTTCCAGCCAAGTAAGAATGGGGTGCTTGCATTAAGGCAATAATAATAATAATAAGTGGCAGACCAGTGCCACTCCAAAACTGTGGTAATTCTGGGACCATCTCTGTGACAGACAGTGAAGCATTGATATTTGCCAGCTACCTGGCTAATAATTTCTTTAGAAATGTTTCTGAAATAGAGCACTCCACTAATGCATGACTAAAGCTCTTAATGTTTAATTTGATTCTCAATTTCCATAAAATCAGAAAGGGCAGGACAGGGTTTCTTTAGCTCATTACACATTTCAGGATTCCAGGTAGGTAGGACAACTTATTCAGTTTGGCCTTTCATGGTTTCTGTAGCTCTTCATATCCTGTGTCAAGTCCACCTCCCTCCCCAGAAGACCTACTTCTGTTAAAGATGAGTAGCATTTCTTATCTGAAGTGAAGTTCAAAGTATAGCCCCTGGTATCATTTCAATTCTATATTCCTTTCATAAATGTTGGGTCTACAGCTGGATGATTGTCTGATACAAAACATCAATTTGGGTGATGTTAGCTCTTCTCTGGTGAGTGGGGACAGCAGGGACTGTGTAATTAATTCCAGTATTTTGATTTCATTTCATCTTAAGCCAACAATAGAAAACTATGGGGATTTTTCTGAGATACATTTTATTGTGCTAACTGAAATAGTGAACACTGAGCCTCTGGCAAGTAAAATGAAAAAATAATTATCAGGTAATGCAAACTTAGGGCTTTTTTTTTTTTTTTTTTTTTTTTTAAACTCAAATCTTGAGTAGTATACCTTGTTGTGCAGTGTCCTTAATGAAATTCTGAAACTTCAGTGATTACAGTCTGTTCCAGACTGTGTTTTTATTCTTTTCCACTGGGATGGTGGAAGTTATAATTGAGTTTTTGTTTCTTTATTGAATTAGTAACGGTAAAAGATGTGAGATTGAAGGTCCTAGAAATGGATATCTTTAGGCAGCATTTGTCATGAGGCACCTGATTGAGCCTGCTAACAAGGTTCCTGTTATGTTGTCCTGCTGGGGGTTCTTTACAAGTGTGCACTAACTGCTGAAACTCCAGCGCATGCAAAATAATACTAACTTTTGGTAAGCTCTCCCAGGTAACACATTTGTCTACTTATTTTAGAGGAAAATGGATTTTGGTTTCTTTGTGACTGATAGCAGCAGCTTTTGCACAGACTAGCATTTGCTTTAGTACATATTTTTAAGGTAATTTCATCTTTGGTTAACACCTGGATCAAGGTTGTTTTTCTAAGACAAAGTTTAGGTTATCCCAGAAAAATCTACCATATAAAACTGATGAATAAACTAATCTGAATTATACATCTGAAAGTGTTCGAAGAAGTTTTGTCTTGGTTTAAGGTCGTAACTTGAAATTGTTTAAACGCAGACTGTATGTAGAGAGGTTGTGTGTAATCTTGGTTCTCCATTCCATTTCACACACTGGTTTGTCTGCCCTGTTAGCTCATGTCAGTGCCTGTATTAACATAGGACAACAGTCTATGGCTGAGTTCTAACAGAAAATATCAAAACTGAATGAGAATGAGATGAACTTTTAAATTTTGTAAGTAATATGCAGCGGACCAGAGGCCTCCGTTTTCTAGTTCCAGTTAATATCCATGTAGTACAGACCCCTGCTCCTGCCTCTTGTGTTTCCAGCTGCTAGATGCTGTACTTGTGCCCCAAACTTATGATGGCCCAAAGTTTTAGCTATTGAGTTTGCTACCTTCTAGGTGTTTGGATTAGGTATGACAACTACAGTTTGTGTTATTTCCTCACAAGTGAAATAAACTAAAAAAGAAGGGGATCCATAGAAGTGCTCTGAATACCTCCAGCTTGATGTTTGTTCCAAGTAGAAGAATAGACCATTCACTGTTGACTTTGTTATTGGTATTCCACATCATAACATCTTGTAAAGCATGGGTAATTAAAGAGTTAATATTCCAGTTCTGTGGACTGACAACTTTCCGGATAACTCCAAAGCAACTGTTCAAGGCCAGATTGGATGGAGCCCTGGGCAGCCTGGTCGAGTATTGAATGTGGAGGTTGGTGGCCCTGCATGTGGCAGGGGGTTGGAGATTCATGATCCTTGAGGTCCATTCCAGCCCTGGCCATTCTGTGATTCTGTGATTCTATGTACAGTGACTCTGTGCTGAATGGGAAGCCATGCAGAGCACATCAGTAGGAAATGGTGATTCTGTTGGCCCATCTGAACTTCTTCTCTTTCTTGGTACTGAGGTGCAGCCTTTAGACAAGCTTACAGATAATATTTGTAGTGAAAGATCAATGTCAACCTCTTATCACTTGCCCAAGCAGGGATCTATTTATTCAAAGCAAGGTGGTGAGAAGTGGGGACATGCTGATGTCTGCTGTTACGGTTAGAGCTTTTTTTCTGGGTCTTTCTCAGCTGCAAAGGTATAGAATTCAAGCCTGTTGTAAGGAGAGTAACCTAGACCCAGTCTAGGCACTCCCCTTGCAGTATCTCCATCCAGCTCCAACTGGTTCAGATTTTCTTTTGTGTATGTTGAAATAGGGGGGCTGACCATAAATGCCAATAGCAAGAGGCATCATGTGAAATAAACTGTGGCTTTGATCCTGTCATCCTTATTCGTCAATGAAGCACGACTTTCTGTGTTTGCATGTTTCTGATGTCTCTTTTTTACTCTCTGATGCACAGGAGCAGCGGAGAAGAGCTCAAAGCATGGAGCTGAGGATCGAACCCAGAATTTCATCATGGCCATGAAGGATCGCATGAAAATCCGTGAGCGGAACAAGCCAGAGATCTTTGATTTGATCAGAGATGTGTTCTGTGAGAGCAAATTGACACATGCTCAGCAAATGAAAACAGTGAAACAAAGCGTGCTTGATGGCACCTCAAAATGGTCAGCAAAGATCACAATCACAGGTGAGAGGAAGGAGGCACAGGTTCTGTTTGAGTACCTAAGACAGAGTTGGTCTGAAGCTAGAGAGAACAGGCTTCTGTGAACTGTATCTCTTTCTGCACAGGTAGCAAATTGAGACAGGTGCTCCTACCCCAGACATTGTAATGCATTGTGAGCTGAGGCTCATCAGAAAAGCTCTCATGAGTGTTGTTTTTTGTTTTGTTTTGTTTTTTCCAGACATTCTGAGCTACCTGCTTCTTCATATGTTGTATGGACACATTGTGTTATTGTAGGGTGGTGATAACCCTTCTCTTTTCCTTCCAGTGGTGTGTGCTCAGGGTCTACAGGCCAAAGACAAGACTGGTTCCAGTGATCCGTATGTAACTGTTCAAGTGGGTAAAACAAAGAAGAGGACAAAAACAATTTTCGGAAATTTGAATCCTGTTTGGGAAGAGAAGTTTTATTTGTAAGTATTCGCACTTCCTTTTTGCCTGTTTGTATGATGTATGCTTTCCCACGCTGCCTGTAATGTATGAAGTTTCCTTTCTGTTTGGTGTTATGCACAGTTTTGAAGAGTCAATGTCTGTAACAGTGTGCATAACGCACAGATGTCTACCTCATCTTTCTTAATTTTGTATATATAAATTGTCTGGTCTGTGAGCCTTTTTGTATTGATGTTTCTATAGAGAGCTAAAGAAAGGAAAATCTTTAACTTGGTGGCTTGTGTTCCTGGATAATAGATGTACTTTCAAAATTATTTGGAAGATGAAAGAGTGACGTTTGTATAAAAGGCTAAGCAAACTTTCTGTGACCTACTGCTGTGACCTACTTCTGTTGTACAACCGATAGAGGATAAAGAAAGTTGTTTGTCACTTGCCTGTGACACTACCAGTTTCTCTCTTTACTTTTGGAAAATCAATGTTATAGTAACTCAAGGGATTATCTACTTTCAAGATGAGCAACATATCCACATCTGAATCGAAAAAAAAAGGCTAGAGGCATGATTTTTAGGTTTCAAATGTGCTTTAAAAGCTGAAGAGTATTTTTCCATCCTGCTTTTATTGAATAAGTAAACAGTACCCTCCATTTATCATTGAATGCATGATAACACCAAAGGGAAATCTAAAATCTAGCAAGTAAGTAGATTCTTTAGATTCTGGGTAATCTCTTTCAGCCCCAAACATGTTTATTTTCTTTAACGTGCAAGCTCTTTTTTTATACCTTTCCTTTCTTAGTTTTTCTTCACTCTTTTTCCTGAAACTGCATGGGGAGAGCTCTCTGCATACTGAAATTATGCTTTAGAATCAAGCTTTTGTCAACCCAGCTTTGTCTTTACCATGCACAGGCCAAACAAAATTATTTTTAAAGTAGTTCATTAACGTCAGAAAAATCTCATCTCTATTTCGAGCATGCAAGCCTTTCATTTTATCCTTACTTTAATCCAAGGTGACATTACTGCTCAGAATGTAGACAAGTACACTTAGGTGCCATTTGGTTAAGTCTAGTCACAATAGCAGTAAGTCTGTGTGGGATCCTTAAGGACCTTGATTTATCATGCCAAGCAGTTACCATGGTATTTGAAGTGTGTTCCCTTCTAATTTTAGGAGCTTCAACAAATACTGTGTTTAAAGATAGATAGTGCAACGTGATAAATGTCACAGTTTTAACAGTGCCACTGTTTAGATTTTATCACTGTATCTGTGATTCAGCAGATAATGCTATTGGGCATTAGAGTCGATGCTACTTTATGTCTTGCTTATGCCTAGGTGGCTGTTTTAATAGCAGAAGAAGGTGAAGGAAATGATTACTGTAACGAGATCTATTGCAGGAGTCTTTTAAGTACTGGCACCCATGTGTTGTTTTATTGGTACACGTCAGAGCTCACCATATGCTGTATGCAGCACTGGTCTTTTACACGCACATCTTTCTTTTTCTTTCTTTTTTTTTTTTTCCTTTTTTTTTTTTCATTTATGGATCTTTTTTCAGCTTACAACTCTTAAATTGCTGAAATCTTCTCCCCTTCATAATCAAATGGAAACTTAAATCAACATATGCAGGCCAAAAATACCCATTACTTGCCAGGCTTTTTTAGAAGAGACTGTGAAGACAATCCAAAGATCCTCAGTTTTGAGTGTCGAGGATGTGTATGTTGTTTTTTCAGAATGACATTCACTTGTTACAGTGGGAGAAAGGTGTCCTGGTAGGTATTAAAAGCCTACCTTACAGCAGACATATGAAAAGTTTGGTGTTTGAAACACTTAAATATTTCAGTTACTCCAAGATACACAGGTAGAGAACAGTTAGGTCAGTAGGTAAAGTATGGGTTAGTTATCACTGTTCATTTTCTGTTTGGCTTGCTGGACAGACTTGTTTGTAGCTGATGTCTATTAGATGCCCAGTGTCTGTTATGCAGTCACAATTCTGGCATCTTTTCAAAGGTTGACTGTAGAGTTGGAAACCCATAGGTATCAATTGTCATAGTGTTGTTTATGTAATCTGTGATACGAACTGAAGCAGACTCTGTGCAGCTGAATAATACCATTATTTCTACAGACTCTATAAAATTTACTAAAAGCAGTTTAAATATATGTTGTTTTTCTTTTAATTAAGGCTGCAATGACCTATTTGAAATAGTTTCTTTGTGCTTATTTACAGTGATGGATGTAAAAGTATATTAACTTAAATACATCTCCTTAAATATGACTTTGTTTTTCATATATTTTCATGGGAAAAAAAACTGTGGTAGGGCTGACCCAATTTGGAAGTCCTGATTTAGAACTGTATTTTAGAAAGGACAAGGTTGAAAAAAAAGACTCTAGGTTTTCATTATAGGCACTATTTAGGTCGTTACTAGCCTGTGTCCCTATGGGCATCTGCTTAGATTAATGACTGGTTCTTGGAACATATTCATCACTTAAGCAAGGAATTTGCAGGTCTTGTTTCTTTCTGAATATTATATTTTTGTATATTTTCATCCTTAGCTTTAGGAAACATGTTACAAAGAATTTTTTACATCTTTCATTGGAATATGAAGACCTATAAAAATGTAAGGAGGTGTTCTTTTTGCTCAGTTCAAAGCTTTGCAGGCAAGCTGCAAAGACTGCATAAATGGTGCTTGGAGGATGAAGCTTGA
This sequence comes from Chrysolophus pictus, assembly GCA_037305975.1. NCBI lineage: Eukaryota > Metazoa > Chordata > Aves > Galliformes > Phasianidae > Chrysolophus > Chrysolophus pictus. The sequence goes on along the minus strand of CM074614.1, from coordinate 70,946,139 downwards.
TAGGTGACTTCAGCAATTGCTGCAATAAAAAAAAAAGATGTTCTGTCAGCATGCATTAATGAATTGTGCTTCTCTTGATTTTACATTCCACTCCTATAATCCAGGCTCTTTTCCTATAGCTATATTGAGTAAGCTAAAAGGTCGCCTCCTTCATTTGCTGCATTGACCTGGCTTCTGTGCCCTGAGTTTTCTTCCTTTGCCCTTAACTCTGGACAACATGTGTTGTACCTGCAGTTGGTGCTGAGTTACCTGTGTTGTTTGGCACTTGAGAGCTAGATGTCTGCAGACTTTCCAGGAATGGCAGTTGGTTTGGGTTTCTCTTCTCTATCTATAATTTTTCACTATGACTGTTGAAATGAAGAAGCATTGAAAAGAAATCTGCAGAGCACTCGTTTCCCTAGGAAACAGTCCAGTAATATGAGAGGGAAGATATTTTTACAGTATTTAATGCAATTAAGACAAGACTTTAGTTCTCCATTTAGATATAATTTAGACTATCAGTGGAAAGTACAGACTTTCTGGTAATTTTTTTTCTTTTTTGGTGAAGACTGAATCTGAGCATCCATTTGAACAAATTACCATAGCAGACATTGTTTAGGAAAATGAACTCTTGACAACAGGACAGTCTTCTGCTCTAAATGGAGAGCTTTGCGCTCAGCTGGAGATTGGTAGTCTGTATCAGTTTTTCTCAGGAAACACCCAGGTCTTGACTATGAGCACTAGTGGATGGTGGATTCAAACAGTACTTTGCTATGTTTCTTGGCTTAGGCTCGAAATGACTCACTCATTATTTTAAAGTAATATCTCCTTGAAGTTGTATTGTCTGAATATATCTTTTCTCAAGGCGTTTATGGTGGGTGTGAAATCACTGCCTTTAAACAGATTGCATTGTCAGTGGGCAGTTTGCAAGAGGCACGTTTATTCTCTCGCTGCAGAAGACTAACTGAGTTGAAGTAAATGCAGTACCTCCTGCCAGCAGATGACCAATATTTTACTAGGACATGCAGAGCCACAGATGATAAACATTTGTATTAATCCTTTGGGAATGGTGCTTTTGCATAGCTAGACACCGTGCTGTCACCCAAAGTGCTCTATTTTGTTGCTCAATTTTCCTTTCACCGGCTGAGTCTGTTATCAATCCCCGCTTCTTTCAGTAGTCTCTGTTGCTGTGTGATTCTGTTCCAAAGTTGCTTTTCAGTCTTCACCTTTGGAGACCACCATGTTTGTAAGTGTCACTGTAACTCAGCATCCTCAGACTCCTTTGTTCATTGCCTGATAGGGGCAAATGGACAGTTTGTAGAAATCCTGCTTGTATCCCTGCTCAGTAACTGATGAGAAACTTAGATTTGAATGTAGAGTTGATGCCTTGTGGCAAGTACTTTTGGGGAAGCTGTGTTAATATAGCTAAGGATGTAAGGCTCAGAATTACTCTATCTGCTCTTTGTAGTTAGGAGAAGTGCACAATTAATTTGTGCAGTCGGTGTCATAGCGTTGGGTAACAGCAGAATGATTGTACTTGTTCCCCTAAGAAATGAGCTTCATGCTAGTAAGAACAGAAAATTTATGTCTTTGTTCTTAGACAGCAACAACTAGATCTCAGCAGCCTATTCTTGTGCTATCATGCTGAACTTATAAACTAAGGATTTTAGCATTGTTCTCTGACAGCTCTGATTTTGCTTTCAGCGTATTCTCTGCTGTCTTTTTTTCCCCCTAATAGAGGAGTCGTGGCATTATTTAAGAATAACGTTCTGTGAAGGTTTCTGCCTTCTGTTTCCATTGATGCTGGCCTCAGCAGAGCAGCCAGTTGGACATTGCCATTTCAAGACACTTCCATCTGATTTGTGCATAAACCTTCCTGCCTTTTCAACCACACCAATTCTGTTAGATTTTCATAGAAACAGAGTGCTTCGAGTTGGAAAGGACCTTAAAGCCCATCCAGACCCAGCTGCTACCATGGCTGGTTGCCCCCACGAGCTCAGGCTGCCAAGGCTCCATCCAACCCAGCCTTGAGCATCTCCAGGGATGAGGCACCACAGCAGCTCTGGAAAGTCTGTGCCAGCGCCTCACCACCCTCAAAATGAAAAATTGCCTCTTGAAGTCTAGCATAAATCTGCCCTTTTTTAGTTGAAAACCATTGCTCCTTGTCTTATCACTACCCTAAGTTCAGGGATGGAAGGTTTAGATTGGATGTCAGGTGTAAGTTCTTTACCAAGAGAGTGGTGAGGTGCTGGAACAGGCTGCCCAGAGAGGCTCCATCCCTGGCGGTGTTCAAGACCAGGCTGAACGGGGTCCTGGGCAGCCTGGTCTAGTGCCATATCTGAAGGCTGGTGGCCTGCCCATGGCATGGGGATTGGTCCTTTCCAATCCAAGCCATTGTATGATTCTACTCTCCCTGACAGAGTACCCCTCCAGTCTTCCTGTAGGCCCCCTCTAGGTTCAGGATGACTGATCCGAGTTACTGCTCCTTCTGTGCCTGTTGTTACAACTTTTTTGGGCTTTCTCATACTGATTCCAATAAGTATTCCTGGTTTTCTAAAAAATGCTTTTGCTTTTTTTTGGAGCTTTGCTCCTCAGAAGCTAAAATAATTGCAGGTCCTAAAGTCTTGCTGTCCTATTCTTCAGTCCTGTGCATTTTCCCACCTCCTGCACTCATCACTGCTTCTGCAAGCTGCTGTGCACTTTCTGCCTGTTTCTACCTTTGCACGAAGTGTCCCTGCACCAGAGATGGAACTTCGCACACCCTTCCTGAATGCTGCATCTGCAACTATGCAAAAGGGAACCTGCTTGTAGAACATGGCCGCATAAATATTCACCAGACTCCTTGAATCATAAATATTTTTTTCTAATTTCAAGGCACTGCAAAACTACTTCAATCTGGGCTTGACTTGACCTACTTTTAAATCTGCAAAATTCTGTGGATACCTCTGCTCCCTCGCTTCAGTTATTTGCTTTTGTGATGCCTCCTTCTTGCTTTTTGTCTTTATTAGCCTGTCAGCTCTACAAAGTGGCAGCAGTCTTCCTCTCTGTGAGTTGTCAAGCACACAGCAGTCATGATTACACTGGGGCCTCTGGGCTCTACTGTTCTTCAGGCCGAAAATATGAGAAAACATCATAATTTAATGTCTTTATGTGAAATGGATGTGTTGAATAATATAACTGTGTTGGCTTTCCACCTCACACATCTATGCAATGCGTTTTAGAGATAGACAGGCTATGTCAAGAGGCAGTATTAGTGGAATGAAACTGAGGGCTGGGTGTGCCCTGCAGGGTTAACACATTGATAACTGAGCTGAGAAATTGTTTGGGAAGAAATGTCCATGAAGATGTGACACAAACGGGCCTTCAGAAACCCTTGTGGATGTTTATCAGCCCCTCCTTCTCCAATGAAGATTCACCATCCCTCACAGCTTCGTTGCTGGTCCTGGAAACTTACAGGTTTTTGTTTTAGCATTCTCCTTTCTGTAAGCTTATTATCGTTTTTCTGGGTTACATAAAACTGGACACAGTATTGTGGTTGTAAACTGTTACAACCACAACTGTAAACATGTAGATAAAGACATGTAAACATGTACAACCAAAACTTTAAACAACTGTAAACATTTTCTGGTAGGGCTTCATGAACTTTCATTGTTTTTCATTGACATCATAGTTTCAGGGGGCTTACAGCTTCATTTTCCTTTTGCATTCCTGTAGTCTGGAGATTAAGTGAGAGTCCTGCAAATTTTAGCACACAGAGCTAACAAATTCAGCACAAATATCGTTGTTTTATTCCACCGTAGCATGTGAATCACTGGCTTGAAAATGTTGTTAGCATCATTTTTGGAAACTTGTTTTTCTTTCTCCCTGCATTTTTGGAGGACAAAGAGACATATGCCGTCCTGTCCCAGACTCCTGGCATCTTTTGAGGCTGTTTGGGCCAACCTTTCAAAGCAGCCATAGCTCTCAAAGCTAAGAATCACATCCTACAATTTTAATGTAACTTGGAGCTAGAATAGAAAGGTACCAGTTATTAAATTCAAGAGTTGCTTGTTCTGTTTAACCATCAGTACATTAATTACTCTGTGTGTCAGCATGCCAAAATGATCACATCAGAATTAACAATAGCTCTGTGTGCTTCTCCTCAGCCATGTTGTTTGCTGGGAATGGGAATGGATTAGATAGGATGTTGCCAGTGCAGGGGATGTGTATGTAAACTGGTGTTTTGGGGCTGGGGCAATGGAGGTGTGGGAAGAAGACATGGAGGTACAGTGTGGAACAGAGAGCAAGTCAGCAGAACCCGGCTCTGCTGATTTCTGCTTCAGAAAAAAAGAATCTTCACGGAAAGTACCAAGTTTTATTTTCTTGCAGATTTTGTGTGCTGCTTCCTGAAGATGTTTCTTTATTTGATTCCGTGGAGTATCAAAGTAACTTCTTTATATAAAGTGTCACCACTGCAAATATCAGAAGAATATAGACACAAAAGAAAAAGTAGTCATTTTCTGAGTCGTGGAACAAAGAGAACCTGGTTTCCAGTCCCTCACACTTTGAAATGGATCTGAACATGTTCGGTAGTTTCTTTCCTGTAATGAGGTCACAGAGTGTTCCCCTGTCTGCATTTTCTTCGGAAAGCTGTGGGAGCTGACCTGTGGGAGGCTGGGCAGACTTCTCTGTGCTCGCAGATCATTAGGAAATCAGCCTTCATAGAAGTCTAGCAAGAAGTGGGGCAGGTGTTTTTAGAAATCTGCCAGCTCTTGTAGTCACTGAGGGGAAAGTTTCAGCCAACAGAACTTGATGGCAAAATTTGGGGAGTTACATTACGCTCACTAATGAGTAGCCGTCTTTTATAAGAATCACAGAATCACCAAAGTTGGAAAAGACCTCCAAGAACATCCAATTCAGCCATCCACTTACCACCACTAAAACATGTCCCTCAGCTCAACATGTAAATGTTTATTGAACACCTCCAGGGACCGTGACTCCACACCACCTCCCTGAGCAGCCCATTCCAAAGCCTCCCCACTCAGAGAAGAAGTATCCAACCTGAATCTCCCCTGATGCAACTTGAGACCTTTCCCTCTAATCCTATTGCTAGTTACATGGGAGAAAAGGCCAACACTCAGCTCGCCACAACTCAGGAAGCCATAAGCCATAAGGTCTCCCCTGGGCCTCCTCTTAAGTCTGAACAATCCCAGTTCCCTCAGCTGCCCCTCATAAGCCCTGTGCTCCGGACCCCTCACAGCTTCGTTGCTGGTCTCTGGACACACTTCAGGGCCTCAGTGTCTTTCTTGCACTGAGGGGCCCAAAACTGAGCACAGTACTGGAGGTGCAGCCTCAACAGGGCTGAATACACAGACCATCACTTCCCTGCTCCTGCTGGCCACACTATTTCTGATACAAGCCAGGATGCCATTGGCCTTCTTGTCCACCTGGGCTCACTGCTGGCTCATGTTCAGCTGACCATTGACTAATACCCCCAGGTCCCTTTCCTCTACACAGTCTTCCAGCCACTCTGCCCCAAGCCTGTAGTGTTGCCTGGATTTGCTGTGGCACTTGGTCTTGTTGAACCTCATCCCATTGCTTCAGCACAGTGATACAGCCTGTCCAAGTCCCTCTGTAGGGCCTTTCTATCCCCAGGCAGATTTGCACTTCCTGCCAACTTGGTGTCATCTGCAAACTTACTGAGGGTGCACTCTATGCCCTCATCCAGGGCACTGAGTCATCCATAATGATATTGAACAGGACAGGCCTCAATACCAACTCCCTGGGCAACACCACTCATAACAGGTCACCAGCTGGATTTAGCTCCATTCACCACCACTCTGGGCCTGGCCCTCCAGCCAGTTCTTTGCCTGGCAAAGAGTGTACTTGTCCAAGCCATGGGCTGCCAGCTTCTGCAGGAGAATACCGTAAGGGATGGTGTAGAAGGCTTTGCTGAAGCGTATGTAGACTACATCAGCAGCCTTTTCCTCATCCACCTTTTCCCTCATCCACATTAGATAGAAAAATTGTTGTAATCTAAAATCAAGTAACTCAGTGTACATGGTTCTGTTTGGGATGTGCTCTGGAAAGTGAACTGGTGTTGACACATCTATCTTCTCTGAAAGCAAGAACTGTGTTTTCTACAGACTTAATGGAGGTATTTTATGGGTAAGCCACCCGCCTAAGGATTTCAGCTGCTGTCAGTGAGTGATAAGGCACACTCTCTGGCATGGGATCAGCATAAGGAATACAAGTTGAGCAGTCTTCTAAAAACAAAAGAGAAAAGTGCAGTAAAGTAGAAAATTCAGTAGTTTGGTAAATGCGACTGGGAAGTTTCCTGTGGCTCTTAGCAGTGAGTTACTCTGCTGCAGCGCAAGCAAAGGATGATAGCCATTTGAGAAGTGTAGGACAATGCATATTGGACATAAGGTAGATTTAGAGCTTAACAGTGAATGTTTTTGTAAAGGAAAGAACCATTTTTTCACCACTGGTAGCAAAGAAAAATAAGATCAAAGCTGTTTTGATGAAGAGCTGCAGTGCCAGAAATTGAAATTTGAAGAAGTCAGGAGTTAACTTGCTGGTACTTTGTAAATGTCACTGTGTACCAATCCGTGTTTTTAAGTAACCGTGTCCTGAACACTGAGGCCAGGGTAATGCTGAGATGTACATTACTGCACTGTGTCAGGAGCAGAGGAGTTCTTTTATGCACTTGTGCGGTGTTGCTGGTAGATAAAGCAATATGCTCAGTTAAATTTGGGAGCTTACAGAGAGCACCATTCTGAGCATTCCCAGCTTGTGTGCATTTGGTGCATATTTTTATCAAAGGAAGATATCCTTGAAGTTGAGGAGGAGGAAAGAGAAAAACACTGAACCTTCTTTCATCTGATCTCTAAATACAGCTTTGATTGCACAGAAAAGGAAGGGAGCAGGAATGCTTTCTGCAGTGATCAAAGCTGCTTGGAATTGCCCCTAACTTTCATAGTGTCATTCCCAGATATCTGTCTTTGCTGGAAAAATCTTTAGAAGCTGCATGGATGTGGATGTCTGTAAAGCTGTTGAGTATCACAATAGCAGCCATAGGATCCCAAATGATTTTTTGGTAGGGAGCATTCAAATACCAATCACTGCCACATCTTATTGACCAGGCTTGGCAGATCTCTTCTGACCCATTTCTTCCTTCTTCCTGTTGCTTAGCAACAGATGCAGCACATTAATGTTAAAAAGGCTGGAAAATGGGCCTTCAACAGAAGTTGCCTGTTTTCATAGGTTTTATTTCTTTGAGAGCAGGCATTTGTAGTGGTTATGGTGAGTAATCACCCTTGTTGTGGTCTCATGCAAGCATTCAAATTGCTTTGTTGTATTGCATGTGCTGTATATGAGCAGAGCTCCTATTGTAAGGTCCTTCCACCCACTTCTGACATCCAGGAGCCTGTTTGCATCTGCAAAAGGCATATGAGCACCTAAAAACAGGGGGTTGCAAATTCTGCCTGTGCATTAGACTGAAGCCTGCAGGTTCAACAAAGAGCTTATTTTTAATGGAAATGTCTTTACTGGTTTGCTCAAGGTGTAGAGAAAGTATCAATCTGAGCTGTGAATAGTAGGCATAATCAATTCTAGTAGTTACATACCAACTTTGCAACTATTGTATCCCACCCTTTAGTCCCATGTGCAGGCCGTGTTTATATTTGATTATAATGTATTGTATGTTAGTGCACTATTGCTTTGTGACTATCTTGAAGTAAGAGAACTACTTCCACCTCAGTTCTTTCTTGTTATTACAAAATATTGTTAAAGGTATTTGTCATAGAGCTTGACCATGTTGTCCTAGACACTGCATTTCCGTAAGCAGAAATCTCCTTTAACATCTAGAGCTGAACAGCATGTTTGGGGAAGGCAAATAGAAACCAAATAAGTGCTTATCAGTGTTTTTTGGACCGTGCTGGCTGACTTCACCAGCCTAGCTGTCTCCCAGCTTTTGTGAGCTTCATGGCAAAACCAACAGGAGTAAATTAATTCCCCAAATCAAGATGAAGAAGAGCAGAAGAGTCACAGTCACTTAGCAAACCTGAAGTTGGTGTTTGCACTCTCTGTGGGCAGGGCACTCTCCTTTAGTGTGGATGCGAAGTGCAGCATCTAATATGTCTCCATAGCAGTTAGAGTTCACCAGAATTGTACTGCGATTCCTGTCGGAGTCTATGCTCTGAAATGAAGTGGCTGTTTGTTTGTCTCTTGTTTATGTGCTGCTCTGTACTTAGGCTAGCAGGTCAAAAAGAACATAAAGCATGCAGTGTAGAAATGTCAGCTGCATAATGAGCTTTTCAGTATCACATCTGTCTTGTTCTCAGTGAGTGCCATAATTCCTCCGACCGGATCAAGGTGCGAGTGTGGGATGAGGACGACGACATCAAGTCTCGAGTCAAGCAGAGGCTGAAGCGTGAATCAGATGATTTCCTGGGGCAGACAATCATTGAAGTTCGTACCCTGAGTGGAGAAATGGATGTGTGGTACAACCTTGGTGAGTGGGGATTGAAAGCCTTAGGATTGAAAGCAGTCACCTGTTAGTTTGGGTACTATACGTGTAGTTTGCAAGAAAGGCCAAAAAAAAAATCAAAAAAAAACCAACCTAGATGGTTAGATGACTGTGAGGGACATTATGCTGCTGCAGGGAAGCTGCAAGGCTTTGATCCCAGTTGAAGTGAAGTACTGCAGAATAGCATGTGAGAATGGTGAAATGGTGATGGCTTTTCTCCTGTTGGCACTGAAAAGCAGAATGTATAAATGCTTGGGACAGGGCTGGACTCTGCCTATGCTGGTGACATTTCCTGTCCTTGCTCTTTTTTGCACGAGCCCAAGCACTCTGCCAGTCTCTAAGGCATGCAAGTTCATGGTGCTGGGTTGGGATTCGTTGAAATCTTACCAATTGGACAAAATAAGGTGTAGTAGAAAGTAATGACTAGTAACCAGACAGTGCTGAGTTGATGGGCATGGTAATAATCATAGGACTACCAGAATCTTCTTCATAAGACAACATCAGCAGTTCTCAGCAACTTAGGACTGTAATCAAATCAGGAACAGATTCCGTATCAGTCAGCTCTATCCTTGGAAGAGGGAGATCCCTTTTTCAGATCCCTATCCTTGGAAAGAGAGCATCATCTTCCTGACACGCTGATGTGATATTTTACACTCCCTTGCCTGTTCTAATATGAGTCTTAGTCTGGAGAAGTTTGCAGTACTTTCCTTGATGGTTCTAGTTCGGCTAACTGAATCTAAGCCCGGGGGTGCTATAGCACAATTGCTGTCAGGAGGGCTGGCTTATATATAAAAGGACATTGTTATGACTAGATGTGTCATACTGAGAGTGCATTGTGGCATCTGTTTTGCTGGTATCTACTTAATTTTTACTGCTTTGAACTAAAAAAATCCGGAAATTTTCTTCATGGCATTACTGACCACAGGTTAATCCTGAGTTTCCAGCAGTTTCTTTTCCAGCATCGCCACCCCAAGGTGGCTGTGCTCTGAACACGAAAAATGCATATAATTGCTGATGGTTTTTCCTTCTAGAGAAAAGAACAGATAAGTCTGCAGTGTCTGGGGCTATCCGTCTGCAAATCAATGTGGAGATCAAAGGCGAAGAGAAGGTGGCTCCATATCACATTCAGTACACTTGCCTTCATGAGGTAAAGAGCAATTCAGCTTAGTCATTATGATGTTCTTCCTTTCTGAAGAAGAAGTAATTTTCTGACCTTTTATTTCCTTGGAATGTTCCTTCTTACCCTACGTGAGCCTTTTTTCTCCTGCCCTGCAAGCCTGGAAAGACAGTGAGTCATCAGGTCTGCATTTGTCAGGAAGGCTTTTGGTTCTCCCCACGATGCCGAATGCTGTCTGGTTCACTCTGTCCCACTTGTCAGAGCTGTGCTTTTGTCAAGCACACAATGGACACTGGTCCAACTTAGAGCTTCCATAAGTTTAACAGGAAGAAACTTTTGTATTTCCTTGAATAATGTGTTCATCATGCATTACATCTGTATCTTTCCTTCCAGAAAGCCTACTAAAATGGCATATTCCAGCCCAGATATGCTTCATGAATAAACTTTGCTCATTCCCTCTGAGGTCCCAGACATGAAGCATTTCCATGGAAATGGAAGATGCTGTGCTTTTTATTGTTGTTTGTCTCAGTGTGGTGAACAGAACTGCTTGTATACTGTTGACAGCAAGGAGCAGTTATGTCATTGGAGTTTCTGTCTGAGCAGCTGGCCTGTGATGCATGATGAGCTATAATGTGAAAAGTAACATTTTCTACTGCTGCTTTATGATTAAATTCTAATCAGGATGCAGAGTTGGCTATGGCCGTTGAGCGGTGTTGGCACTGTTTGTATGAATTCTTCTGTGCTGCTGCAGTGGTGTGTAGCTGTGGCAGCTATTAGGGAATAGAAGATAAGCTGTGATGGTTGAGTACTGATCTGTCTCAACATGGTCCAAGATGGACAGGCAGTGCTACAGAAGTTGGGAGAAACTCAAAGATGGCTAATGAGAATCTCTGAGATTCATGGTGCCCAGCCTATCCAGCAGGGAGAAGGCAAATGGAAGGATCACTCTCCAAGTGCCTCAATAAGGAAGGGTAGCCGTAGACCCTCCCACCTTGTATAGAAGAATATCACAACATCCAGTAAAGTTTAAGCAAATCCAGATTAGAGAGGAAGGGCAGATGACTTCAGTTACAGTTACAGTTATAACCTATTTGTCCAGACATTGGGCTAGAAGATCCCTGCCATGTCTTCTGGTCTTACCAGGAAAAAGTCTAAGCACTAAAAGTGCTAAGTTAATTGAATACTGGTTTCTTTTGGTAGGCTATGCTGTGTCCTTCAGTATGTAGTTTTTCGTGAGTTTTAATTCAGTGACTGCTTCTGTTTGGTAAACCATTTCATTTTTGGCTTTCTGAGCATGCATGATCATTTACTTCCTGCTTGTTGTTTTTTTTTTCTGCAAATATACCCTTTTTAAGTATAATCTTCCTTCATTTGTGCATCATAAAATAAATATGATTTACAGCTAGAATAATCAGGAAAAATAGTGTAAAGCAGAGTCCTTCTTCTCCTAATTAGATCATTAGACTTTTGCATCCCTTACTGTAGGGAGCCAGCTGTCTGATAAACTGATGAATCTGTAAGTGACATAAAGTTGAGGATTGCCGAGAAATCCACTGAACTGAATTGCAATTTCTGCACAGCAGTGATAGCTGAAATACGTTCCTGTGTTAGAAAAAGTGAGAGGTTATGATGAATAATAATAAAAGTGTCTAGTTGTTAAGGGTGTTTTTAAGGGTGTTTTTCAGAAAAAAATCGTTTGGACTGTTCTACTGTGTAATAATTACAAAGCTGATACAGGGCTATTATCTCATCTAGTTTAAATAGCTTGTCCATGCTAAGTCATTTATTTGAGGACAGAAGTGTGTAGGTTTCAGGAAGCTAATTAGTCTGTAATTTCACTACACTGAAGCACTCCTCTGCATCATTCTCAGTGTTGAGTGGGTAAAGTTGTAGGTATATGTGTGGAAAACTTCAGCTTGGAGCATGCTGTATGAAAAGAAAGTCAAAGCTCAAAAATGCATAATAGATGGGGAAAAGAAAAAAGGAGGAGGGCAAAGAAATGTGTGTTAGTGCTTGCTTCTCAGCACTTCCAAGCTGGTCATCAAACTCACTTGGCAGCTTCAGCAGCCTTGCATATAATTTCACTCCTGTTTTGTCTTTCAGAACCTCTTTCACCATCTCACAGACGTGCAAGGGAATGGGGTGGTGAAGATCCCTGATGCCAAAGGAGACGATGCTTGGAAGGTGTATTTTGATGAGACAGCTCAGGAGATCGTGGATGAATTTGCAATGCGCTACGGCATCGAATCGATATACCAGGCCATGACGTAAGATGCATTTGGTGTTGTCTTTAGTGCAGACATCCATGGTAACCAATTGATGTGACTGTGAAGATTCAGAAGATTAAATGTGTTGATAATAGAAGGCTCGGCATTAACAGTTACTCCTTATGGGGCATATTGTGAACAGGAAGACTGCATGTCTCTGAATCACTAATTTCCTCCAAGTCTAGAAATTACTGTCTGGATAAAATGCTGGAATTAAGCCTCCACCAGAGCAGTGCTCTGTATGAGCACCTTTACCTTTAAAACTTATTCTAAAGAATTACACTGAAATTATGAGTGTAAAGGTCCATACTTTATTATTGTTATCTTAACCATTCCTGTTCTAAAACTCTAAAATCTCTATTTGAACACTCTACTATTAAAAAGATTTTATCCAAGGATGCCACTGAAGTTTTTTGGTAATGTGAAAAGGGAAGAGGTTTTATGAAAGTGTTTGTCCTATTGGTTTCTTATAGCAATTAATACAGATGAGGGAAGTCACTGATCTTCCAGTTAGTGCTGATGGTGTCTGCAGGAAGTTTGAATAATGGAGCATTGATTTGTTCTCTTTAGATCTCGGCTCATGCAGTTTTTGGTCTTCAAGAGCACTTTCTATGTCTATGTGTATTTGGGATTAGCCCTTCTGCTTAAAGTAATGCTATGCTTAGCTCATTTCTTATTTCAAACATAATATTAGATACAGCAAACTAATTTGAAAAAGTTCACTTCTAAAGCTTATCATTTGGTTCTTTTGAGTCCTTGGATGAGTTATGCTATGTTCTTATGCAAGCATCTTTTAATGCCTCCTAATTAAAGCCAAAATGGAAAGCTATTGAGAGATACCTCTGGAGGTCTAGTCCTGGCTCATAAAAGGGCTAACCTGGAAGTTGAAAAAGGCAGATCAGAGCCTTTTTCAGTTCCTTGAAAATATCCAAGGGTGGAGATCCATCATCTCTCTGTTCCTGTCATTGGGCTGTATTACTTGAGGGAAGAAATTCCTGTTCATAATCCAAGCTGCAAAATCTTCCTTGAAATTTCCTATGCTGTAACTGCTGTGTATTGCTGCTTCTTTAATTTGTCCCTCTTAAAGGATTTTGGCCTGGGTCAGCTCTCTAGCTAATCCTCACCTTTTTGTTAAGCAGTAATGACATTCATTTGAGACATTCATTAGCTCAGTACTTCTTACACCTCCTCTTTTTCAAGCTAGGCACACCCATTTTGTCTGTCTAAATCTATTGAGTGCATGAAAGACCAGCTGGTACATAGGTATTGTGTAATGAACAAGTTCACATTCAGGAACAGCCATTGTGCCCCATCCCTGGAGACTTTCAAAGCAAGGCTGGATCAACTGGGCAACCTGATCTTGCAGTGCATGTCCCTGTTCATTGCAGAAGAGCTGGACTAGATGGCCCGTAAAGGTGTCTTCTGACTAAGGATTCTATGATTCTATTCCACGATCATATTTGTCTGAAATACCAATTTGTGTGTTTCTATGGAATTCTCTCACTGAAGCTTTTTTCATTATAATTATTTGTAGGTTAATTAGCACCAAATCTGATTTCTGTGGTGAGTTCCTTGAGGGAAAACTGCATTTAGGAAAATAATTCCCAAATTTAGTTTGAGGCTTCTGTAAGGGTTCCTGCTTGAAGAACCTGCAAATTCTCCTCTCTGTTGGAATGAACTTGACTTCACACATCTTATAATATCAGACGTCCTGAGCTCCGATTATTTCCCCCTCTCATCTACGTCTAACAGATTTTCTTTGATTGTTTAATCATTTCACAAGCTTGAGTGCTTCTGGCTTAATTTTGAGATTTCCTGCAGGACAATTCCTTGCACACTAATGGGAGCAGTTAAATGAGGAAAAAGAAAAAGAAAAGACAGTCAACCAACAGATGAGCATGAAGGCTGGAAGTTATTCCTCTGAGGAATAACTTATCAGTGCAGCACAGAAATAATAGTGTGTGATTTTGCTGTAGTTAAATGCTTTGCAGTTGCTGCTGCCTCATGGCATCTCAGAACCTGTGGCGGCCTCAGGTAACTGTAAATTATATTGATCTCTCTGTGCCAGGCTTGGCTCTTGTACCCAGAGTATCACTAATGTCAAAAGCTAGTGACAACAAACTGTTGAGAAACTGTTTTGTGACATGAAAAGGGCTGTAGTGAAAGCATTTTTCTTTTTTTTTCCTCTCTTACCTATTGTATAGATGGCATGTTTTGTGAAAAACTTGAAGCAAAATGCTAGAGATTGAATGAAAAGGAGAAAACAATTTGCCTATGTTCAAGGTGTTACCTACAGCAGTGTAGTTGCGGAAGGGATAGGAAACTTGGCAGAGAATTGGGTTGTAGATACTATACACAGCGTCAGGTAGCACGACACAGAAGAGACCAGAATGACTTACTGAACTGTTCCTTTTGCAGGCATTTTGCTTGTCTTTCTTCCAAATACATGTGCCCAGGTGTACCAGCTGTGATGAGCACCTTACTTGCCAATATCAACGCTTACTATGCGCACACAACTGCCTCCACGAACGTGTCTGCTTCAGACCGCTTTGCAGCCTCCAATTTTGGGGTATGTTTGGTGATACAACTGGACTTCTCTAATTTGCCTGTGTTATTTCTGCCTTTCAATAAATAACTTGCTCTGTTTAAGGAACTTTTTATCTGTAAGGAGTTGAATGTTGTAGAGTTCTTCTGGACTAGACAAAGCAGAGCACGGCTTATTGTCAGCATCACACGTTTCAGTTATTAATCAGTGCAATGCATTGTGATGTTTACTCTTCATGTTCAAATCACACTGGAGCACAGATGGTACGGACATGAGCAAATTGTATTAAATTCTGCGTGGTGATGCTGTTGATAAAATATATTGTGCAGTCTGATGGTTTCAGAAATTTGTTTTTAAAAACAGCAACTGCTTAAAGGCAAAAAACCCTAATGTACAAAACAATGCATCTGTAGTGCTTCCTCCCTCTCTCCTGAACTAGTTCTCTGATATCATGCTTCTTACTGAGAACATCTATTGGACAGTGATAATATGTGATGCTTGTTGGTGTTTTTTGCCCTATAGAAAGAACGATTTGTTAAGCTACTGGACCAGCTTCATAACTCACTTCGGATCGATCTCTCCATGTATAGGGTAAGTGAGAATAAACAAAATCTCTTCAGCTATGTTGATATGCAGTTGGGATTTTTCTTACATCTCTGAACTGTTGGTTAGTTGTGTCTTATTGAATTGTCATGACAAGCTTGTTGCTCAAATACACAATTTTGTTTTCCTCTTGGACAGAATTTAAACTAAGTTCTTTCTTCAATTATACCTTCCTCAAGGCTTCTGAAATAATCTAAGGATTATGAGCTGTCCTTATCTCTGATACTCTTCCAGAAACGTGAGCTGACTGGATTAATTTCTTTGAATTTTTCTTATCAGCTACTTCAAGTATCATCCACAAAGGGAAAACAAACTTGTTTTCACTCAGGAGACAGAAATCATTTAGAGGACCTGCAGCGTAGTTGTCATTTGTTTTAAGTCTGGCAGACTCTGCTCACTGTCCCTGATCTGGATCTCTAAGTTGAGTTTTCAGATTGACATTTCCAGCCACCACTTCACCGCACTGGGAAAAGGATAGGTTTCAAGTGGTGGCATTGGTCTGTCAGGCTTCTTAACTGTACTCCAGAGTCAACGTAATTTTACAACAAGTTTGTGATTTGAATTTTTTTTTTAATTCCTTGCTAGGTAATTTTAAGTAGTGACTGATTAATGGAAAAATTCGAATATGGTGGCAAAATGTGAGCTTTGATTTTTGTTTATCTATTTAAAAGTAGACTGAAAAGGGAAACACGGTGGACTAATACAAGAAGTGCATTAGTAAGATGAGCAAAAAGAAAAAGACAGAAAGGGCAAGGCATGAAAGAACATAAAAGGAATTTGTGTAATGAGCTATTCTAAAATTACATTACTAGTAAGAAAAAATGCAAAGAGATCACTGATCCACTGAGAAGCAAAGGGAAAATCATTAGGGCATGGCAACAGGAAGCTGTAGTGGTGATGTCTTTTCATTTGCTTGGTCTTCAAAAAAACTGCTTTCAGGTGGTTCATGAACTAAACCTTGGACGAACAAGTAAGGACCAGGAAAAATTCGTTCACTTCAAATGATTTAGATGTTTCCTAATTGGCTGTGCATTTAGACAGCAATTGGCAGAAGCAATCTGAGCCCTCTTAGTCATTATTTTAAGACTCCTACTGGTCTGGAAGGTATTGCATAGAGCTACCAACTTTCAAGAAAAAGTACAGCAATTTACAGCTTAAATTGGCCATATTAAGTCTTCCTCAGCATGTTGATTCAAGGTATTTGGAAACACTTAGAAGTAAACAATAAATAACTTATGAATTTCCACACTGGATTTGTCAAAAAGAAAGTGTTGAATCAGAATATTTTCTTTCCAGAGTGGAGTGGTAGGCTTTGGATGTCATTCAACATTTTGTGTTTAAATCTTGATTTTAGAAATACCCTGAGTGCCAGAAAGAGATGATGTGTGGACAAATTAAACGTATGAGGAGAGTTGTCTAGTAATAAGCATCTGCAATAAACTCTAAGGAACATTAATTTTCTTGCACTGGTTTAATTAACTAAACCAATAATGTGTGTTACTGGGGCATATTTTGTGCAAGCCCTCAGGAAAAAAAAAAAAAAAAAGTTGGAATGTGTAAATATGAATATACTATGTTAGTGAGGTTGCCTTTATTACTGTAACATAACCAGTCACATCTCTTCAAGTATAAGAACATGGAGAGCATGTTAAGAACAGTGTTAAAGCTTGGGGAAGGAAAGAATGTAAATGTAGGAGAAAGCACAGTGCCTGAGGTCAGAAAAGGAGCAGTCTACTGAAAGAAACAAAGCTTGGTGCAAGCAGAGTGTGCATGGTGCATGTATGTATGTATGTAAATGCAGATATGGGTACACACACACACATGCATCTGTAAAGGACAGTGAGACCTCTAATATCAGCAGAACTCAAAGAGTGGAAGGAGAAAGCAGTGGTTACAGACAGCAGAATGGTGGGGATAATATGTAAAATAAGCACTTCAGAGCAACACAAGCATACGTAGATGAGTGCTTGTCTTGGCAGATTGGATGTTATAGGCAACTAAGTGGTTATGATGTCTTCCTATAGTGAAAAATGTTCGCTTTCACTTTTCAGTTGAATTTATTTCCCTGGAGAGGTTGCAAATATACCACACCTCTTGGTGTTTCAGAAGAAAAGACAAACCAGATGATAAGTGCAGAAAGGGAAGGACCTCTGCAAGCAACCTCAGCAGTAGATCTGGGTCTGATGGAGGCAAGGCCATTGCTCACTGCTCCTTCTGCCACCAAGGAGATATCTCTCCTACTGCAGAGGGTTGTCAGTGTCCTGGCATCCACAGACTTCATAATCATATGAGAAGCAATTTAATTAAGCAAACATATGAGCTCTTGCAGCAAAAAGGCCATATTTACTGAACATTGTTTTGACTGTTAAAAGCTTCTCAAGCAGGAAATGTTTCCAAGACACTTTCCTTATTTAGAACATGCTTGAACATGCTTTGCATGGATCAGACTGTGCTTTCCAACAGGATTTCCGTTTCTTGTCAACAGAACAACTTCCCAGCCAGCAGCCGGGAACGGCTGCAGGACCTGAAGTCTACAGTGGATTTGCTGACCAGCATTACATTTTTCAGGATGAAGGTAGTGTTATGAGTGGGGATGGAAATGGAACCTCTGCTGCAGGTCTTGTTTTCTAATTTTTAGACCATTTTTGACATGCTGTCAAAAAAAAATGCTTTAGACACTTAAGGGCCTTGGCCACGTAGTAAACATGCACGATACTTCATTCTGTTTTGCTTCACAAAGATGAAAGCTGTTTCTTCCCTGGAGTTCTTGAGTTGTAAATTTGGCACATATTAATTTTGAAAAAAGTTGGAGGATGGGAGAAGAGAGAAGAAGGAAAGGGAAATGTCTTCAGAAAAATAACTTGCTTCTTTTAATAGCATTATGAAACTTTTTCTATTAACTGTCTACAGCAATTATGGGTCACAACTGTTTCTCCACCATCTTTTATCAAATAAATATTTTTGAAGGTATTTCCTGCAGGGTAAGACACTTGTTTTAACTATTGTAGCGGGTCAGTATGTCTCATAGTAATTTGTGTTCTTTCAAAAACAAGCCAAGTTTCTTATGTGAGCTATTTGAGTAAGTGCTTATAATTCTAATCTTAAGCTCTTTGGTAAACAGCGTTTCAGAACTTTCAAAACAAATCTAGAGAGTTCAGTTTGTAGAAATACTCTGAAAAGCTTAGAGGTAGTGACAGTATCAAAATTGTCTCAGTATAGTTTTATTCACAAGGTGATGCCTCTTGCAGTTGTAAAGTAACTGTGGTGTTTTTCTGCTGCAAGAGGGGAAAGTGTATCAGCTGGCATGTCAAGTAGGATTATGGTATAATTAAAATGTAGTAATGCATAGTGGTTGAAGATGCCCTTAAAGTATTATATTTAAAAGCATAAAAATGTTTGTTCTTCAGCAAGACTTTCCAGATTAGATGTATTTTCCTCTGATAAATGTTCATTGGTTAAAAAGATTGTTCTACGGCTTTATAGCAAAGCCCTGTAAGGTTAGTAGAAGTTGTGTTGACTTCGTTCAGATTGTACATATTAAGCAGTGTGATTTATTTATTCAGAATAATCTTCCTTGACATGTCAAAATCTCTCCTATGCTCCACATGATCCTGCGGTGCTGTCACTCCTGTTTTGAACCAGCAGAGGCAAGCCAAAGAAACAGGGCAGAGTTGTTCACTGATTCTTTCAGGTCACAGACAGTGCAAGTCACTGCAAGCAGGTTTGCTGCTTCCTGGGTAGTTCCCAGACTGGTGATTTGTTCTTTCCCAGTTCTATTTATGAACAGTATCTTGACTCTTTTTGTTGCCTCTGTGCAGGTTCAGGAGCTTCAGAGTCCACCCCGAGCCAGCCAGGTAGTGAAGGACTGTGTAAAAGCTTGCCTCAACTCCACATATGAGTACATTTTCAACAACTGCCATGAACTGTACAGTCGCGAGTACCAGACAGATCCTGTGAGTAGCTAATAAGTAGGCAAAAATGCTTACCTAAGATAATCATGCAAATACTAATTTATATAAAAAGCCAACATAAAATTGTGACTTATCTTCTGAATGCACTGAACTCGTAATCAATTAATGAGCACTAACAAGTAAGTGGAACTTAAAATAAATTATTTTATACTAATTACACTACAATTTGTTTTCCCAGTCTCAGCATCTTTATTTCTTGTTTTGAATGGAAGGTTTGATGCAACTTTGAGTGAGCAAACTGATCAAGGAGACTGTTTTTTGCATAGAGTAACATCAAACAGTGAAGTTTTATACTGTTTTCTGTCACCTGATATTCTGCTCTGGCCTCAGGATATATCTGTAGACACAGTTTTCAAATTTGAAAAAACTGTGTTGGCCTTTCTGTGGTAATGAATATAGAATGTGTCAACATGAACATAGTCATCAAACCAGGTATTTAAAATGAAAGTATTTCGAACAAGCTTAGAAAAAATGATGTCTCAGCAGGTCTTTGGGAGCCTGACTTGCTATTGCCATGGTAAATGACAAAAGGGAGATTACCTAGAATTAAGGCCACTGGTAAGCAACATGGTTTGGCATGTTACTGTGTTTTCTATTAGACGAAGCAAGTTGCCAGCAGACATAAATAACTTTAAACTCTTCAGAAAAAGGTGCTCATAAGTAGTTACTGTTTGGGGTTTGTAAGGAGAAAAATGATCTGCATTTGTCAGCTTCTTCTTTACCCTTTAAATTGACACCAATTTTCCAATGACTTCCTTCACAGAACAAAAATCAGGATCTTCCTCCTGAGGAACAGGGTCCCAGTATCAGGAACTTGGATTTCTGGCCCAAACTCATCACTTTGATAGTTTCCATCATAGAAGAGGACAAGAATTCTTATACCCCAGTACTGAATCAGTAAGAATCTTCCATGTCCTTTATGGCTAATTCTTGTCTCTCTGTGTGCTCTGCTTTATGTTATACTGCTTTCTGTCTTTCTGTCATTGTGTATTTATAGAAGTACTTATCTTGTCTGTCTGTCTTTCTGTCTTATTTGTCTCTGTCTATATAAATAACTCTTTCTGATTGCGATGGAAGAGTTTCAAAAGGTTCAGTTACGATGGCGTTCGAACACAAACACCCTGATTATTACAATCCTGAACTCAGGGAGGCACCTGAAAATGGGGTGAGAGTTCTTTTGTTGTTGTTTTTTTATTTTCCCTAGATGCACATTAATGCTGACAACGGTGCCATGGTGATAGTACCTTTCTTTGTTATTTAGGAACATGGTGTTCTGTGCTGCACTAAGACATTGCATTGGGTGGGGTTGGCACACTGAAACTGTTTTGTTTATCTGTTGGATGCTTCTTCAACAATCCAACAGGACAGAAATGAAAGTTTCTGACAAAGTATTATGCACAGAAGGCTAGATACACCCTAGATATCCTCAGTTTAACATGGAAAGGATACCTGATTACTGTGCATAATAATCACATAGTGCATAGAGATCACATTCCCAGAATTACTGCAAATGTCTGTTCTGGGAGAGACATCCAGGGTTGGACTTCTTGACTTAAAACAAATCTGAACAGCAGTGTTATTTTCAGACTGTTTCATCTTTGTGATGCAGTTGAGTCCATGATCTCTAAAATCCACCTGGTGATTTATCTGGGTGAAGGAAAAGACTGCTGAGATTTTCAGCTTGTAGTTTAGTCCAGAGCTGAATATAGAAGAACTCTTTGTTTGAAGATGTGTTAAAGTCTTTCCCAAATGTCCCCTCAGGTTTCCTCAGGAGCTTGCTGTTGGTAAGATCAGTGCAGAGGTGATGTGGACTCTTTTTGCCCAGGATATGAAATATGCCATGGAAGGTAAGACAGTTTGGTGCCAGCTGACTTGCTACTGCCTTCCCGTTCCTTTTGGCAGAGATTTCTATTGTTTTGGTTTTGGACAACTGCTTTATGGCTGGGAATTGAAACTGTACACTGCTTGAAAAACTGCGTGGTCTCCATACCCATGTGTCAGGCTCTGTTGCAAGCTGTTTATTGTCATCTCAGCTGCTTCGAAATCAGAATTTCATTTTGACCTGAGGATATGATGGCTATGATCAGCAGCTGGTTATTTCTGCAGTGTACAATGATAGAAAGGCCTGAAGAAGTAGCTGGACTCTATCTTGTATAGTCTGTCTGTGTTCCTGGTGAAAATGTGCTGCTAGAACAATTCCTCCTGAAGACAATCCTCATTTTGAACAAATCTCCATCACACGCACATTAAAAGAGGAATTTTACTGTTTCTGAACAAGCACAGGGCAAACAACAAACTCCCAGAAAGAAATTCTACCACTTGCAGTACTGTTCTAATGGCTTATTACAATTTTTGAACTTGGTTTTTGACCTTTAAATCAGTTCACAAAGTGCTAACTCTGGGCTTGAGTACAGCAGACTGCAGATCTGATATGCAGATATGAATAGTTCTCTTTCTTTTGTTGGGAGCTTTTGATATATGCCTTTTGATATATACTTTTGATACCCCACAAACCCTTCCTCTTGTGAGACTGTGTTGATGTAAGAGCAGATATTAGAAAGAAGGGACCAAGACCTTCTGCATCAAGGAGTCTATTCTGTAATGTCTGTCACTGCTGGTACATGCATTAGAGATCAGGCAATTAAGATTATTTCATATTCACTTTCTCTAGAAACTGTTTCTGCAAACTCTTTAGGCCTCCTTTTCCATTTTGCTCTCATTTACCCCATAACACTCACCCTCAAGAATTCATAATATATTTTGCTCTTCTACACTTTGAAGGTGTCCTGTCTTCCTCCTTTACCGGTAACAATGAGAACTGTAATTCTCTGACTGCTTTTCCTAAGATGCCCTTTCCCTGTTGCATTCAAAATGCAGCTGCAAAAGATTACTGATTGCACGTGTGGATCTGACTGAATTTTTTCCCTTTTGAATGGCTCTGTTTGATTGCCAGCATCCAGGCTAATTCTAAAGGATGTTGGTTAGATTTGCTGTCTTCAGCTCATCTCTGTCATTTTTCAGTTTGAGTCACTAATATCTCTACCAGCTTAACTACACCTAGTATTTTATAGTCCTGTATTTACCAGCTTGAGAAGTAATCCCTGAGTAGAGACGTGGTGTGCTCTGAAAGCTGCATCAGATGTTTGACAAAAAGCTTATCAGTTTTCTGAGATAGGTGCAAATGAGCCCAGAGCATAATACATGCTCCTAACTTTCTTCATGATGTTTTCCCTTGTGTTCTGTTCCTAAGTTCTGGATAACATGAGCTCATTCACCTCACCAAGTGGTAAGTTCATGCTTCTTGGTAGAGTATTTAGTTGTGAGTAGGCAAAGACTTACAGCACTTTGGATTTTAGCTGTTTGGATGTAGTTGCTAACATTAGTGTTAGTGTCCTTTGGTTTTATGCCAGTGATTCACAGGTCAGCAAAGAAGACTCAGAGGACTGTATGGCTGCTGCTGCTGAAATGGAGGATATGTGCTGCCTAAGAGACTTTTCCCCCTGGGTGACAGTTAAGCATTCCTCTCCCATCTGGAGCTTACCCCCTGTGCACTGAGCAGTCTGTGTGTGTACAAATGCTGTTGTACAGGAGAAGTGCATGGCACCACTCTGTGCTGTTAGTGGGCAGCATGCTGTAGAAAGGAGGAGAAAGTCCTGTAGTTAGATGCAGGCCATAGCTGAGTTAGTGCTGGGTATTTTTTGTGGGTTTTTTTTTGTTTGTTTTTGTTTTTGTTTCCCTGTAGGTTTCTATCACTAAATCTGTAGCCTTGTGGGAAGGGCATCAGCTTTCAGCAAGCAGAGTGCGGGAGATTTCTATAATGCACTGCCTAGGGGCTTCAGAAGCAGAAGTCTTGCTAATTTAGGGATACTGCAGCATGCCCCCTTTGGGTACGTTCTGAAGTCTATGATTGGTAATGTACAAAAGATTCAAGTCATAAGAGAAAAACACCTGTTTTCTATTTAAAAGATGTTCTGGAACCAGTAGCACCAGTCACAGCAGCAGCATGTTAGAGTGCTGGAAGGCATTTGCACTGTAGTCCTACCTTTTGCCTTCATCTCTCCTAAGGAGACTCAGATATTGAGACACAGGATCTACCAAGTCTGTTTTTAGTTTCCCCAAAACTAGTGACAGTTCAGGACACTGTAAGGAGCAGACCTGGCCCTTCCATCCTCACTAGTAAGGGCAGTACAGAAAGCACAAATTCCCCAAATGAAGAGGGATTCTATTCTTCCTTTACTGGGAAGATACTAAATGACAGTAATGGAAAACTGATGTCATCCTTAACAATGTTTCATCTTATTTTGGGCACATCGGCATTAGAAGTGTTGTAAATCGGAAGCATCTCTGATACAAAGAGAGAATGAGTAGACTTGGCAGGCAGGATTGTAATAAATCATTCAGCCACAATCTCACTTGTAATGAGGGGAGGTGGTTCAAATGCACACACAGATGCTATCTGTCTAGTGTTAGCACTTCAACAGACTCGAGACCTATCAGAGCTTCTTTGCAGAAATTCATGATTTCATATTAGAAATTAACAGAAGGAAAACAGGTTGATGATTAAGAAAAGCATCCACAGAGGGAAGTCCTTGCTCTGCCTCAAAAATAGTACTGGGCATCATACTGGAGACTGTGCTGCAAAGAAGCTGTTCCCAATTAATACCTTGATAGTGTGGCCTCAGTGACCTTAAAAGCTCTCCTCCGGAGGAAACTGCAGATGAAATCTGCTGAGGAAATGAGAGAGGTCTTTCTGTGGTCCGTTGAGGATAGAACATAGCAGTAGCTGCAAAATATCTGTGCAGTGTTCTGCCGTTGCTGCTTCTAAGCTCTTTAAAAGCCAGCAGGTTATAGAGTAGAGAAGAAATGCTAGGAGTGATGACTCATGTGCTCTTCACTTTACTTCTAAAATGTGTTTCAAACCAGGGATCTGAAATATAGGTTTATTTGGTAAAAGATGTAATTTTACAAAATATACCTCTGACTGATGTTTCCGTGTTGCCTTCAAGTGCTTAAATTTATCCCTTTGCAAAGAGAGTGGTGATCAAAACCATAGGCAGGATCCATTGATGAAGACAGATGATGCAGGCTGTTGGGAATGAGTGAGTTTGAGGTTGTGTCATTTTTCTTTGTGCTCCTGTGTGTTTGAGTTGTTACAGCTCATTTTCATCTTTTCTGTCACAAGCCCCACCCTTCTTTCGCATACGTAAAGTTCTCTTTTATGGTGGTAAGAGTTTTATTTTATTTTTCCTTTCTTTGTTCTTTGTTCCCTGCTGCCAGCCCTCACCTTCAGTGCATAGATGGCTAAGTAGCAGTCCCTGGGTTTATGCTTCTGTGGTTGCTTTGCATCTTCTTTTTCTGCAGCTTAGCAGCGTTTGGAATGTCCTACTTCAGAAAATATGCATATCAGGAAAAGGCTCGAATTAATTGCTTCTAGTGCACTTCTCAGTTTTGGCGAAACAGGCCTGATGCGTGTCCTTTTTACCTTCTTTGTCACCTACAACCTTTATGTTTCAACCCCAGTTGCTGCCATTGAGTACACACAGTTGCATATGCGTGGTCATGCTTTGACAGCTAGCGTCTTGGCTAGAAAAATTTCAGAAGAGTCATCTTGACTTGTTATGTGAAAAGCAGAGGGCTCAAAGTCTTCCTAAAAGCTTTTGACTAAATGCAGAGAGCATGTCACAATAAATCTGTGGTTTTGGCCTGATTGGATAAAGCTGTGTACCCACCCTTGCGCACCATGGTGGTGTGATTCATACTTCAACAACAAATGTTGCTGGCTTCTGTCTAAATGGCACTTTGGAAGGTGGTAGTTCCCTTGTGTGTGCATTGGGATTGACTTAGAGGAAGCCAAACTCTGTCATGAAGTACAGCCAGCCTGAGTCAGATCTTTCCTCTGCGGGAGCAGCTCTGTCTCCATGAGGGAACAGCACCTGCTCCTATCAAAGTTAATGAAGTTATAATTGTCCATTGATTTCTTCACCCTTGCAGGGAGTCAAGCGGGTACAGTTATTGCTCTGTTTGTTTCCTGTTACAGAACTGCAAGGTGAGCTTAGCATTTTCTTCTGCAATTGCTCATGAGGGAAATCAGTGCTTCTGACACTGAGTGAAGGATGTTCTTCTTTAGTGCTCAAGAAAGATGTTAGATTTGTTGAGGAAAAACTTGCATACTTTCTTCAGATTCCATTAAAAGCAAATTCACTGTGGAGAGTAACAGATCACAGTATGTGTGAAGCAGTAGCACATCTAAAATCATTTGTCTATCAAACCTTCTCCCTGGGAGTTATGTATCTCAGGTACTGCACATTTTAATTTCTTTAAAACAAAGGCTGGGTTTCTTTTTTCTTTCTTTCTTTCTTTCTTTTTTTTTCCCCTTTCTTTTTTCCTTTTTTCAGATTGCATCTTTGTGGATCTACTGAAAGTGAATTAGAAGAATTAGAAGGAAATCTGCATTATGCTGTTAAAGGGGTTTGCAGGCAACTCACTGGAGTATTCCATTGCTTTGGGAGTTGACAAAGCTTGTAGAATAATTATGCATGAGAATTTCTTTGGTTTTTGTATTTTCAGTTGGATAATTCATAATTTATTTGGCCTTTTTTCTTGTGCATGTTACAGAGGCTTCAAAAGAAATGTAGAAGATTTTTGAATGTTTTGGTGTAGTTTCACAAATTCACATTCTTGTGAAAATAGATGATGTTTAAGATGAGCTTGCCTCTCCAGTAACTGCTTAGGAAGCTGTACCACGTTACATAATGAAGGCATAACTTCTGCTGATAATTGTCTTTAGCATGCGTTGCTCACGTGTGCATATTGCTTGTACCAAAGTGCCAAATTTAAGCCATTTGAACTTAAGAGAGACCTGCATTTTTTAACGCAATTAGATCCTGTTTACACATTATCAGCAATGATGCCCTTCAAGAGTTATGTACCTACATAAAGATCTGCCAGGCTGCCTTTAGGTACATGGGGGATGGCTTGGGAGAAAGCATGGGGGTGCTTTTGGGAGAACTTAACAAGCAGGATAAAAATGGGACTCGTGGGCTGATCAGAGGTAGGAGTCAACAGCTGAAAGATGGTAGTGTGAATAACAGGCTGTGAAGGTCCTTGAGGGCAAAGACGTGGAGCTTGTGTTTCTTGAGAGAGAGAATGGTGAACAGTGGTCCAAGGAGATTATGTCTGTGAAATACCAGCCTGAATATGGCAAGCACTTTGGTAGTTTGAGAGATGAGTTGAACTGTGGAAGTATGTGTGTTACACAGGGAGGGACTGCACTGTCCAGACATAACGTGTGTGCAAGGACCTAAGGAAGCCTGGCAAGAGAAAGAAGCTCAGCTCAGGTAGATAGAAGTATATGGGTTGCTTCAGTGGGTTGCAGTCAGAAGGGCGGTACGTATTAGAAAGCAGTTCTCTTCTGAAAGACAGGTGTCATGAACTTCTCCAGGCTGAGATCAAATAATCTTCCAGCTCTGGTGTAATTTCTCTTGTGTTAAAGACTAAGAGTGGCAGCTGACTTGCTTATCTGCCATACACATGGTGAGGAGAGCTTTCAGGCACAATCCTGTGCATGTGCAGACAGTTCATGTACTGCGTGACCAAACAAACTGCTTTGGGTTACGCAGACAGCATTCAAATGCATTTGTTGGAAAGGTGACTTGTGTGTGGAGGGATAACGTTAAATAATAATACTAATTGAGACCAAGCTGGTGGTGAGGAGTGGTCTGTACAAGCCCTCAAGGAGATGCAGGGCAATGAAATAACATGCTGTTACTGCTTTCTGTGATACCAGAGAACAATTTATGGCCATATTGTGGGTATGAAATGGAGTATTTTTGGGTATGTTTGGTGTAGGAAAGAAGAAGGCCTTTCCTACAACATTCCTTGCACCACTGGAAATTCAGCTATAGCTAAAGCTGATCAGATTGGCTCTAATCACCACTGACTCCATGTCTACTGCTTCTCAGTGTCATAATGCAGGTTAGATGCATGCAGGAGAGGATTTCAGTGTTTTAGTGAAAATACTTGAAAGGATTTGTGTAGAATTTCACAACTTGTCTGGACTTCCTTGTGATTGATATTGACTAACTCTGAAGAACTTCATTCTTTCTACTATTGCATCTTAGGGAATGTAGTTAAGATATTTGTATTGCCTTTGCTTATATTCAAGAATGAACAGATTCGCTATTCCAGATTTATTTCCTGCATAGATGAAATCTGGACTGTCATTTGTTAAATGGAGAGGCCGTAAGAGACTGCTCTCTTTTTATTGCCTTGACAACCAAAAAGTCTCACACAAATGGATGGATTAAGAGGAACCACACAAACACTCTCCGGAGCCCTGCTGGTCAACCACTGAGAATCCCCTTTCTCTGCCAAAATCCTGTGCTGTGAAGATTTTATAGCCCTGTAGGTGCTTCATCCTGAAAACCTCTGCATACTGCTGACATGTTTTATAAGACCTTCCTGTTCCTGACACAGTGATAATGGTAAAAGGAGACCTAACTGCCTTTTTCCTTCCTCACAGAGCATGAGAAACACAGACTGTGTAAGAGTGCGGACTATATGAATTTACACTTCAAAGTGAAGTGGCTGTACAACGAATATGTTCGTGATCTGCCTGCCTTCAAGGGAAAAGTGCCTGAATATCCAGCGTGAGTGTGCTATATCTCCTGTAGTATATCCCCAATATACCTCTTCCTTGGTTATCCTGAGGACACACAGTTGGTTCACCTATGGCTGCTTGTATGTAATTATACCATTTATTCATTCCTTCTTCTCTGTGTTTATGTGTATCTTTGTTCCCCCCCCTTGGTGTTCTGTGCTCCTGTTCTTGAAACAAATAAATACCTTATTGTACAACCTCTTCCAGAAATCTCAGAAGGTTTAGCAGTAATATGGACTGTCTTTTAAGCCATTTTGATTTACAGTGTTGATCCTTAAACAGCAGACTTTTAGACAGGTGCTAATGTCCTAGAATTAGTAGATACAGCTTTATCTTCATCTACTGTATGTATTTTTATATATATACTGTATGTATATTTCTCTGTGTAAATGTATTACACAAATACGCACGCACACACCAGGATTTGTAAGTAATGGAAATGCTTTTGTTTTTTTGATAAGACTGGGTGGTTCAGTTGGAAACATGTAAACTGTTGTTCTTAAGCTCTAAGCTATTGTTCTTAAAAGTTCTATTTAACTTTAAAAGAGAAGCAGTAGATTTCAACTCTGGAGAAAATTTGATCCTTTTGTGATCAATCCAGGAAGAATACTGTAGCTGAAGGTCTTCCCCTGCTTTAAAGCAGAAGCAGGTGGGTTGTTTTTGACCAATGTTTGTTTAATGGGTATTCAGAATCTTGCAATTATGATTATTCCTCATCTTACTGTTATCCCTCCGGTGGTTTGGGGTGGATTTAACACACTCTGCCTTCTCTCCTCCAAACCTTTCTTGCTTCAGTTGGAGCTTGTTTTATTCTTTCCTCCCAGTCGGGATGTGGAGAGCAAATTTCTCCTCTTTTACAGAATGTTTCTCATGTCCTTTCCCAGTCTTCTGCCTATTCTCATATGTTCCTATCCTTCCTTGTAAGTGAGATTTACTCACACCTCTTCATCTTGTCTGTGTCTATACATAAAACACAAAAAACTTAGACACTGATGTTTCTTCTAGATCTTGCCTTGTCTTGCAGGCTTTACTGCTACTTTCACAAGCTAGTATGGTAGCAGCCTTTTTTTCTTTCCTTTCTTCACTGCTACCATTGACCAGTGATGTTTCCAATTGGTCACAAGCCAAGCCCTTAACAGCTTCCTATCTTGTTTTTCTTCCCATCTTTACAGCTGTCCAAATGCAGCACTTTGCACTTGCACTCTTTAAAACACCTTGCTTGTTCTGTTTCCAGTTTGGCATTTTGAATCTTTTTTTCATCCTTCACTGCACACAGTGCCTTGAGCCTGGCATTATCTGTGCGCTAATAAGACTTGAGGCAGTTGGTGTAATTGGCTGGCTTGGGCCATGGGTCTTGCTTAGCAAATCAGTTCCGTGAGAGGCATTAATTCACTGAATGGGGTGCTGGAGTAACAGTCTTGGAAGCCTGGTTTCCTTTGTGCCTTTGAGTCAACGCAGTCCTGGGCAAGCCATCACATTTTCTTAATCTCCTTTTTCTCCTGTGTAATCAGGATAATGATGTTCAGTTTTGTTTTGCAATCTTCTGCAGAATTGTATTGCTCTGCTGACTTTTGTATATATGAGCACTGGAGCTCATGTACTTGTGCAGACACTGGCTTCCCTTGTTACCTCACACTCATGTTTTAGTACAGTAGCCACATTATCAAGCACAAGAGTTGTTTACTTCAGTGATGGCCTTCACTTGTTTTGAAACATACCTTTTATATCAATTACAGCAACCCTTTAATTTGCTTCGTCACAAATATTTTTGGTCTTCACAGAATCCCAGAATGGCTGAGGTTGGAAGGGACCTCTGCGTCCATCTAATCCAATCCCTGCTCCAAGAGGTACTCCTAGAGCAGGGTATCCAGGCCCATGTCCTGGTGGCTTCTGAGGTTCTCCAAGGAGAGATTCCTCAGCCTCTGTGGGCAGCATGTCCCAGTGCTCCATCATCCATGCAACAAAGAAGTGCTTATGTTTCTTTAAACAGCCTTAAAGCTTTCTTAAACAAAGGTCCATGTGTCAGGTATGCCTGCCAGTAAATTCAGACAAAGATGAATTGCCTCAGTTCAAAGAACAGCAGCGGTTATCCAAAAACCTGCATTTCTTGTTGAAACTATGCAAAACCACATTTTTTATATCCTAAGGCTATTACTGTATAAAGTAAAGGCTCTAAAGTATTGTAGGTTTTATATTCCCTTTATTTTCTGAAATTCAGCAGCAGTTTCTGAAAATGAAGTAGCAACATAGCTGAGAGTGCATCTTCAGAACTTCCTTTCTTCACTTTTTGTATGCCAGCTGAAAACTGTGAAGTGTCCAAAAACAAAACAAACCGAGCAACTAGCTTTTCAGGTATGCAGAGAAGTATTGTTTTATAACTGATGTTAGCAAGCAGCTACTGTTGTAGCTATACTGGTAACTACCTCCTCTATGGTGTGGAGGGCATTCCTGTCTCTGAAATCCTCTCTTATTCTTCTGGCTTTCTATCAAACGCAATGTTTTCTTCTTGAACTCTTTGAAATCCTGCCTGCCTTCTTGTCTCTGCACTTGTCAGTGCCCGCTGAATGTTCACTGAGTATGCACATGCATCAGAACAGCAAACGAGCAAGTTTAATTCATCTGTGAAGCGTGAGACCATGGCCACCAGGCTCATGGCCAAGCTGTAATTGCAGCCTTTTGTGTTGCATTACTATTGTGCAACCAGAAAGCAAACTTTCATTCAGTCACAAAGCACAAAGCACTGCCTCTCTATGCAGACAGAACTGAGGGGTTTTCTATGCAAACATCATTTGGAGAGGTTGGCTGTACAATCTCCAGTCATGCTATGCTGGCCCCTGCAAGCACAGAATGTGATAAAAGCACCACGAGCCTCTGCCCTGTGTGCTGGTGTGTGAGTCATTATGGGGTTTGTTCCTAGATCAATAATTGAAGTAGACAAGAGGAAGAAGAAATTTGCTGTATAACAACATTTTGGAGCTATTTCTGCATGAAATCAAATTATTTTTATTAGTTTCTGTGGTAGATTATTTTGAACATCTTTCTGGATACATTGCCTTTGTAGTCCTCCGAGTCTCTCCTCACTCGCTCTGCAGTCCAAGAACTAATAGTTAGGGGTTATTAGCCTAAGATAACTCTAGGTTTGCGTTACAGCTCAGAGCACATTCTGGCTCTGAATGTGCCCAGGGACCAGAAGAATTTATTGGATGATTTCTAACTCTTGTGTTTTACTACCAGCCTGCAAAAGGCAAAGCTCAAACTGGGTTTACAAATGTAGATACAGAATTTCCTGACCTTACCTAAGTGATTCATTTTGCACTTGAACATTCATATTAAACCTCTTGCTGTAAGTAAAGCCTTTTTTTTTTTTTTCCTTCTAATTTTTCCCCTCCAAAACACCCTAACATACTGTCCCTTTTCCTTACTGCGTTTGTCTAGACAATTTGGTAAGACTGTGCAGTTCATTTGATATGTCAGTGTATGGTAGCCATAAAAATGTGCAGTGTCTATTTTCAATGAAGAATGGCCCTTTCTTATGGATACAGTGCAGTCACCAAGAGTGAATGATAGCCAGGAAGTAGTTCCACTTCTCAGAAGCAAAATGGTGGCTTCTGTCACAGACAAGTAATCCTCTCTGTACACTGACTTATGTGATGTGAAGCAACTGTCTCACAGCTCTGGAAGTGGTGGAAGATGTGTTCTTGCTTCCTTCTAAACTGCCCAGTTCTCTTCAGAGGATTGATCTATACCTTCAAAGTACACTATTGGAATTAAAAGCTGAATGTTGAAAGCACAAGAAAATTGCAGTAAGCCCCCACAAATACTGAAAAAGAGCTTAAATAGCCACTTAAAAGGAAGTTTTTGAAAAGATGGAAAGCCCATATGTCTGTGACATCATTGCACTGCTGCTGTCTGTGCTAATAGTACTGCATGGACAGGTTGCTGTTGGCATTTAACACTGTCAGTTACAATTTCCAGTATTAGTGTTGATGTGCTTTGTATTTCAAAGCGTAGAGACTATTTAAGGGTATCTAGTATGCTGTGCTTGTGAATTTGCTCTTGATCTCCCTCTCATGTCTGGCACATGCTTTCATGTTCTTTGCAAACTCGGCCCATAATTAGCACAGTCTGTATGAAAACAGCAGCTTGTTTCAAGGAGGTTGTGCTCTGTGAAGCTTATGTTGCAATTTTTTGTATGGACTGAAATCATACATGGGCACTTTTTCCCTTATTTGTGAATACTGTTTAGTAATACTGGAAATTAAGATTTGCTTCAGCTGCAGTGAATTGGCAGTTGCACACTGTCTGCCCTAGACGAATGTTTAAGCAAAGCCATAAGTGCTGTGTTGCTAAAACACAGACAGAAAAATCCTTCCCCTTGAACTAGGTGAATATGTCCCACAAAGCAGAGAACAGACTGATGATGATGAACTCTAAAACCCCACTGCTGCAGGTGCTTTGCACCTTCTCAAACACTTGACAGTATTTTAACCAAGACTGTGTATAAGTCTCTTGTTCAGTGGAATTTGTAATTCCAGATGCCACTTCATGTAAAGTTTCTCCCTGAGATTCAGCAGTTTCAGTAGATTCTTGGACTGTGGTCCAACATTTAGCTTACATTTCCAAGTGAGGAGAAGGTAGAGACAAACATTACTGCCCTACTTGAAGAGCTGCCTGTCTGGGGGACTCATCCCTGCACCAAGGCTGTCAGTTCAGTGCTTCTGTATGAACCAATTTGTTCGTCTTTAGAGCAAAAACAATAAAAGCCTGCTAATAAGACTGGCTAGCTTCCTGCAAGCCTTCTACACTTAGAGGTACTCTGAAGTATCCTCACAGGGCCATTAGCAGGCCAAGAAACAGGAAGATGTTCTAGAGAAGACGTGGAGAAGAACATTTCTAGCCTTGATTTTCCCTCATGGCACTCAAGAAATATGTTTGTATTTGCAGATAAAGGGGTGGAAGGGCCCTGGAGAGGGGGCTTTTCTTCCCCCTGTACTCATTTGTCTGTCATGTGTCTCTTATGTGAAGGATGGCAGGCCCCAAATGGGCAATAGGATGGTGTGTTTTCCTTGTTGCCACGCACAGGTGGTTGTTACAGATATCTTCCTTGTACTGTCTGGCATATGGGTGAAAGGAGAATAAAATGCAATAAAGGTGTTCTGAGAGGGTAACAAGTTGAAGCAGTTCCTCGTGAGGAAGGGTACCAAGGAAGAAGAAAGAAAGGGAGAACGATGAAAAGAACATAGGAGCAGCAGTCTGCAGAGGCTGGACTGTCTTCCGCTGGTATGGTCCAGGTAGTATGTAGAAATAAGAGTGTTTTCAGGAACTTTAATGGTACATGCATATAACAATATTCAGCAAGCTTTCACAATGCTTGCTGAAGCAACACCTCTGTCTGTCAGTAAGCTAGAAGGGCAAGGAAGGGAAAGTACTATTCTGAGGGCATTTAGTTCATTTAAACACTTACTGAATGCTACCGAGGGACAGGCATGTCCCTCGGGTGAAGTTTGGTTGGAATGCTCTGTTTCTTGCTGTAGCTTACTGTCTCTCCTGTTCCTCCTGCAGGTGGTTTGAGCAGTTTGTGATGCAGTGGCTGGATGAAAATGAAGATGTTTCCTTAGAGTTCCTGCATGGTGCTCTGGAGAGAGATAAGAAAGATGGGGTATGTAGGTTGCTCTGTGTGAAGGATTCAGTGCTGCAGACTCAAGTGCCCAGAACCAAATAACACTGTAAATTCAGTTATTATGCAAATGGAGGACGCAGCCCTTTTTGCATGCTGAACTACTGGGGAAACTTGTTGTTTGTAGGGCTTTTCTATACAAGACGGAGTGTTGTTTAATAGCAAGATGCATTTCATTCATTTGTGTTTTGTTCTTTTCTGGTTAATCTGTCAACCAGTGGATTGGTGTTCTCTCTTCTCTTTGTGTTTGTGAGATATGTAATTGAAATATAAGGCACATTACATGTGCTTAGTCATGCAGTGAGAATGTAACTTTAATCCACAGAGAGTCTTAGTTTTCCAAGTATTCCCAATGGAGAACAAGAGCAATCCAGTTTTAGTGACTGTTGGCGATGCAGGCTGTGATGCTAATATAGATGTTCCCTTTATATCTTAAGAAAATGTAAAAAGAACTCTGTTTTCTTTTTCTTTCCTTGTTAACTGACAGGCAAGCCATGCATCTCAGCATCATGCTATGTTTGCTAATGCTTGTCTTGTCATAGTGATGAATGACAGTGAACTACGGCCCTAAAAAAGTTGTCTGTTTTGCTTCTCTAGGCCTTTTCAAGAGCTTTTGACTAATTCTGGGGGATTAGTGGTTTTTGGTATAGTCGTCTTGCCTCCAGCACTGGAAATGACAGAGACTCACATGAATTTGGTGTCTTTTGGATCTTTCCATTTGAGAGTGACTCTTTGTATTTCTGCTTTAGTTCCAGCAAACATCTGAGCACGCTCTATTCTCTTGCTCAGTGGTGGATGTCTTCACCCAATTAAATCAGAGCTTTGAGATCATTAAGAAGTTGGAGTGCCCAGACCCTGTCATTGTTGCTCATTATAATAGGAGGTTTGCTAAGGTAATACCCTCAACATCCAGATGTTTGTCTGCATCTGAGGATGCAAAACCATATTGTCTTCGGTTTTGATTTTATTTCCTGGAGATCCCTTGTGTTGCTTAGAGGAGCGTGCACACTTTGTCTTCACAGACTATCGGGAAAGTGCTCATGCAGTACGCTGACATCCTCTCCAAGAGCTTCCAGTCCTACTGTTCCAAGGAGAAACTGGTGAGTCAGGCTGGATTTCACTTCCACTTATGGGAATCACATAATAGTTCTGATGAAAAAAGATCTGTACTGGATATTTGACCTCATTGACAGTGTAGCATTGCTTTTGTCCTAAACATTTGTGGATTGAGTTCTGGCCTGGCTTTAAAATAAAATAAGGTCATGAAGGCGATCTGCAGAGTCACTTCAATTACTACTCTTCCTATCTGAGCCATACATCACAGAGGTGATTAAAAAAAGGAAGGGGGGAAATGGAACAAGTCACTCCCCAGATTTGGTACAGAGCAGCACTTATGGTTTATTGTTGCATCCATCTAATTATCTTGCTGTACAATCTGAAATTAAGTATAATTCAGGATATTAAATCAAACAAACAAGCAACAAAGAAAAATCAACTACTTGTCAACCCTGGACCTGTTCCATGGTGTTATTTCTACCTCACAGACGTACACTAGGGAATGTAATGCAGAGGACAGGGCTATTGCTAAGGCTCCCTTGACTGCTGCTCTCAGGCTTGTATTGGCAGAACCCAGCTAAGCTTCAAAGTAGCTCTGGCTGACAGTTCCCCTTCTGGGATTTACTCCATTCAAGATAGTACAGTGCAGCGTTAAGAGGCTGAAAGCAATACAGTTTGGATTGTAGTATAGCTTGGCAGGAGCAGTGGAGGGAGTCAAACATTGTCCTAACGGGGATTTTTTATCAGCTCATTCTATCGGTGATAAAGCTAACAGGGAAAATGCAAAGGTGAAGAACTCCTTGATTTGGAGTTTCTGGAAATGACCATCTCATTTCAAACTGCAGAAAAAAGGGCTTTATTTTTTCTAGGATTTAATGCTGAAAATTTCGCTGCTTTCCCTATTATTTCACTGTGAGAATCTGAGATCTGGTGGCACCTGAGGGAGGGTGCTAAGGCACAAACGGTACCATTGTTGAAAATATGTTGGCACCCTGAGCCATGACAGACACCTGCTTTTGTCCCACCAGCCCTGCATCCTGATGAATAACATCCAGCAGCTGAGAGTGCAGCTAGAGAAGATGTTTGAAGCCATGGGTGGTAAAGAGGTAAGAGCGCTAAGAGACTGAGCATTACTCATTCCTACTGTGCTGCTAGTTAGGTTATTTGCATCATACTGGTACTTGCAGGCTGTAGTCATAAGGAGAGCCCTGTGACACCTGGCACTGTAGCAAGTTGAGGGGGACAGCCGTGCCTGAGGACTCTTCTTCTAAATCTTTTGTAAGATGTAGGAGCAAATGTTTCAGGGCACAGAGCAGCACGGAGGAGGAAAGAACAGGGTATATACTGTGCTTATGTGGGCTAAATGTGGGCATGGCTGGTGGTTTCACAACTCTAAAGACAGATATGTCTGAGAACTGTAGACATCAAGTCCTTTCACATGGCGTATAAATGTAGAATGGTACCTCTGGCATTAATGTCCAATATCTAATGTATTGCAGTCAGACAAATCTATGAGTTCTGAACTCATAGGATACTCAGATGTGTCCATAAATGTAAATACCTTTCTTAGTTTTTGTTCTTTATTCTTGTACAGCCATTTTTACAGAAATAAGACTTTTCTCTCCTAAATCACTGTTTCTGTTATGATGTAATCAGTGTGTTTTGTTTTTTTTTTTTTTCTTTTTCATTGCTTTTCAAATCTCAGGAAGCTGAAGAAAAGGCTGCTGATTCTGATGTTAGGAAAAAATAGTTTTCAAAGCCTAAGTGCATTTTCTTTGGTTGTGTTGTGGTAGAATTGTGCTATGACCTGTATGCCAAGAGGAAAGTTCACTTTGCTGATGGGCAGCTCGATTTTTGCTTGCATGCTGTTTCAAATCTTTCTGGTGTTTAGTGGCAGAATTCTAAGAAGTTGCAAAAATCTCAATAAAAAGATTTACCCCATGGTGCAAGGGAAACTGCTTTTATTCTTTCATATGTGATCTCAACAATCTTAATTTCTTAGCTCTATATCAAGAAATAAAATTATATGCTCCTTGCTGTAATAACAATAGTAACTAAACACTTTTTTCTTCAGGAAAAAATAAATTTGTGATTTAATGTTCATGAAGTGATTTCTAATATTTTCACTTTTGTGCACTTAATTTCTCTCAAGTTATCAATTTGCAACATTTTTTCTGTAGTGCTGGCTATTAAATAAAGTTTCCCTATAGTTCAAATTGAAAATACCACCTGATACCATGAAAAATAATGTCTTGAATACCATGAAAAAAATGTGTATGAGAGAATAGTATCTAATGAGAATTGGCTACCTAGCCTAGTCCTCTATTCTGCCCTTTAAAACCCTCCTTTGGAGGTAGCTATGGTAGAACAGAGGTTGTCAACCCATTATTGGTGTGGAATTGGATGAAAAAAATGGAGAGAAACTCCAACTGTGAGTGATAAAACATGTAGGAAACTGACCAACATGCTAGGGAGCTGTTTTTTGGAAGTGGTCTTTATTCTTCTCCTTTCAAATGCTGCTTTCCACTTCATTAGGCTGCCACTGATCACCAGAAGCATCTTGTGCTGTGCTAGGTGCCTGAATTGTTTGCTTTCCTTAGGGATTTTCCTTGTGGTGACTATGTAGTGCTTTGCTTCTTGAGTTGAAATCTGCCAGATCCTTTGTTTTGAGGGAGTAAACAGATCTGTAGTTGGAATAGTCCTTTTTCTGATGCGGATTGACCCCTGCCAAGCAAGTGTCAACTGGTGGGACAACTGCTTTGGAAACATAGCATGTCAGTGAGCATGCTGTCATTTTCTTGCTTCAGGACTCACCTGTAGGCACCCTGCAGTGTAATGGCATAACATGAAACAGAAGTGCTCACTTGGTACTATGTCGTGGAATTTCAGTCCTGAATACAGTCCCTTCCTATTCTTTTTTTTCCCCAAGTGAGGAATATTATTTTTGTCCTCACTTCTCATATTCTTTCCCAACCTGTACTACTCAGAAGGTAAGAAATTGCGAACAATTGTCTCTTGGTTTCATATGTGACATCGTTGGAACATTGCTAGTTGGGAAGGTAAGGACATCAGTGCATTAGAGACCTCTCTGCAGAGTGTCTCTCTTTGTCTCTGCTTGAGATCTCAAGGAACATACACATACATTTTTAGTTCATAGGAAGAAGTATCTTAGATGACTTTTAGCAGTTATCATTCATATTTTATTTCCCATCTGAGATCTGTTGATCTCGCAGGATCAGAACATCTTCAGCGTGGCTCAGGGGCATTCCATACATTCCTGATGCAGATTTTGGAAAGGCAGAATATATGGAGTTACAGTTTGCGTAAGGAGCATAATAGGCAGTGGAATTGCAAATGAGTGCTGGGCAGAAACTATACATAACTGCACATAAATAAAATTTGAAACTGGATTGTTCTTTGTTAAAATGGGCTGTGTAGGTTCTTTGCTAGTGTTTCTTGGTCTTGGCCCTATTTATTTATTCATACATTACCTACGGAAACCTAACGTGACCTGCATTTTCTAACCACCACTGCAGCCTTCCTAGAGGCTTGTGGCTATACGCTGTCTGTGATACCACAATAAGCTATTCTCATTTTGCTTGTGAGAAACTGCTTTCTACAGCCCATTATTTTCCGTTGTTTCTTTCTAAATTATGAACTCATAAACACTGAAATTAAAAGCTTCTGTATGTTTTCCCCACTGCTGGGTCTGTGCGTGCTGTGGAAACCTAGCTTAAAACATTTCTGCACTCTTCCCCCTGAAGTCAAGTGTACAGAGTGAATATTGGAGATGAGCACTGCCTAGGGAACCCAGAGCATTAGCTACCAAGTAGCAGCAGATTATCATCATGCAATTTTCATGCTTTCAGTTACAAGCTAAGCTGTACAATTAATGCTCTGGGAAACTCTCTTCTTAATGCTTAGCCAGCGTTACCCCACATTTTAAGTTCTAAGTTGCCTACCTGAATCATAAATTAGAGGAGAACTTAGAGACAGCCAAGGTTTTATAAGGAAGGTTCTCAAAGGATTTGTGGCACCTTCTGGTTGCTCCTCTTTACCCTCCCACGTGCCATAACTAAGGTCTCTCTACTGTTGAAAATCTTGCCTGGATGCAGCTTCTTACTCTTGAACTCTGTAGGAAAGAGGAGAGATGCTTGAAAGTTCAGTGCAGAAAATCCCTTTAGGAATGTCCAGTATGAATTTGCACCCAATTATCTCTGCAGAGAAGAGCTCCCACTTGTTAGCTGGGAGGCAGAACAGCAATCAGTGACCTTAAACCAGAGCCAGACAAATCCTACAACATGTGTAAACCTAAAATAGGAGTTCAAGGCAAGATTCTCTGCTTGCTGATTCATCAGACCCAATGATTTCACAGGTTCTCTTGCTTTAAGATGTGAATTGATTAATGTCCACTGCATTCTGGAAGGAGAAAGCTGTGTTTCTCCAACTGCAAGACACCCTTCCAATTCTGGCTGCTCATGCTTCATCACTGTGTGCAGAAACCAAGCAAGAATGAATGGCATCTCATGGAGAATTTGGAAGCACATCACAGCAAATCTTGTGGGTTCAATTTCATCCATAAAATGAAGATCAACTTTAAGTGAAGTTCATAACAGTGTAAATATCACTTATCAAATAAGCAGATACCTTGAACGTTCCAGCCTTGAATGTGCTCAGATGAAACTTTGAAGCCCAGATTCTCTCAAATAGTCACAGGAAATGAAGAGACTGTGCTTTTTACTCAGAAATGTAGATACAGTTAGTGCCTCCCTGTTTTGCTTGCACCTCACCCTTCCATAACACACATCCAGCTTCAACGTACAGCTATGCAAATGGCAGCCTTTATTTCTAACAGACTTGGAACATTTGCTCAGAGATCAGAAGCCATCTTGGTGTTGCTGCTCTCACATGTATTGAACAGAGAACTTTTCTTTAGCTTTCTTCCTCTGAATCATCTCCAGTACACCCACAGAATGGATATAGTAAGCCTGCTGAGTGATAGCTTCCAATAGAAATGATCTGGTCATGACGTAGTGATGTAGTGACCCAACTGCATAATATTGCTTCATGCTACCTGCCAGATTTATCATGCAGCCCAAGTGGAATTTCCTGCTATCAGTGGTAGCTGATATAATTAGAATTCATTGGCTGAACAGCAAAATGGGCACTGTTCCACTTGAACGATGCTATCACTGCTTCACCATATTGGCAAAGAACAGTTTGCAGTTACACCGTGTGCTAAAGGAACTCTGTGACTGATATGTCATTTAAGTACGTGAAACCTATTTGCCCCTTGCTAGTGGACTTAAATCACATTCAGTTAATTCTCTGATGTTTAATTTCAAGCCAAAGCATGTTAATACCTAAGGATTAGCAAACAATAACATACAATATAGATTCTTTCTCCTTTTGTGGTAGCGATTGTTTGGAACAAACAGGCATTTAAGAATGACAGTGCGCTTGGCGATTGCTGAACCAGAATGCCTATCAGGCATTGCTTCACAAGGGTAAGGTTGGTGCCTGAAAGGTAGATTTGGCAAACTGTCTTACCAGTTCCACCCAAACAGCTGTGGGCTCTTAGTCTGGAGGAGAGACCATTTGTCACTGCAATGATGGGTGTTGTCCCCATGGCAAAGCATTGCTTCAGCTCTCTCTTCTTGCAGTCCCAGACGTAGCACTCAACCTTTCTTCTGCTCCGAAGAGGACCAGATTGCAATCGAGAAGTATGATAGCAAGGAGAAGCTTGGAGGTTGTTAAATTGCTGAATCCAGGTCACCTTTTGGTAAAACAAGTCATGGACTGCACCACCAACAGATGCTGGTTTTGTTTTGTTACCCACAAGTTTGGCTGGAATAACTGTGATTGGCATGATGTTATCTTTAGTTTGCCTTTGTAGTGAGGGAATTCTAAAAATCATAGGGATACAAATTCACTTCAGTAAGGAAAAATAATCATGGCTAACCCTAAAGTTCTAAGGCCCAAGCAATTTCTTGCTTGTTTTTCTCTGTTCTTCAGAACTCTGATCCAGGAGTTTCAATGCACAGTTTTAAGCATCTGATAGTCAGTTTTCCACACCACCTTCCAAAGGAAAATGAACAAATCAGATTCTGCATCCCCTAAGGCTTGTCTTTCCCTAACAGAAGCTGAAAAATACAGAGTGCATCAGCACTGAGTACAGTAGTGTGAGCTCCTGTCATGTTCAAGTCCCGCATATGTGAATGTAATGTAAAAATATGAACTGATTTTTAGCCACTGTACTGGCATTTAGCCCACTACTTTGGTAAACAGATAATCTGCCTTAGAGATAAGAATGAATGCAAACATTTCTGGAAGGTTTTTTCTCTACAATAAGAAGAGAAAATCTGTTATACAAGTCACTTTTTCGAAGCAAATGATCTCAGAGCATTCATCATGTGGTGTTATGTGTGCACACAGGTGTATTGGTCAGAATTGGCTGTTTCAAGGCTGGAGGGATGACTACAGCTGGAGAACAGGGCACTGCTAAATGGAAAAACAGATGGCATTGGGCTGGTTATAATGTGGCACGCTTTTCTTACAGCGTATGCCAAGATGTCAGCAGCATCCATTTAGTGCTTGGGGCGCTTTTACATGTTTTTTTGGTCAAGTCTCCTCTGATTAGTTGCAGTGAAAAAGTTGTCCAGATCTGTGAAAGTAGAGCTACTGGTGCTCAAAAATTGTTAAGTGTGCAACTGTTATTGCTGTGATATTGTGGATTTTCAGAATAGCTGTGTCCAGTCTTCTGAGAGCAGTAGCTGGGTTAGTCTTAAGTTTGAATACTTACAGCAGGGTGGAAGGTGAAATAGCATCTTTCAAGACTACATGGAGAATTACTCAAGTAAATAGCATCCAATCTAGACTTACAGTAATGAAATGACCCATGAACCCAAGGTAACATGCAGTAGAATCATAGAATTGCTCAGGTTGGAAAAGACCTTAAAGATCATCAAGTCCAACCACAATCTAACCATACTGCCCTAACTCTAACAACCATCTGGTAACTCACATCCCTGAGCTCGACATCCAAACAGTTTTTAAACACATTCAGGGATAGTGACTCAACCACTTCCCTGGGGAGCCTATTGCAGTGCTTAACAACCTTTTCTGTAAAGAAGTTTTTCCTGATATCCAACCTAAACCTCCCCGGTGCAACTTGAGGCCATAAATCAGTACTTGCTGATTTCTCAGCTTGCGTGTTCTGTTGGCCATGGGGAGTGCAGATTCACTTTCTTGACTACGTATATCAGGAAGAGGACTATGAGAGTGCTGGCGCCTGAGACAGGTCTTGCTGCTGTTTGGTTGGTCAAGTATCTGTTGATGATTTTGTGGCTTCTCTAAGAGCAGGAGGCAGTGGAGGAAAGGATCCCAGCTGGTAAAGTCCAGTGTTGGCAGTTTACCTGCTTGTTAAGGGTGGTGTCAGTAGGGAACAAGAGCAGTGTGAAAGAGAACAGACTGCCCTCTGGAATCAAGCTAAGTGCCCTTCTTTCATCCACAGCTGGATGCAGAAGCAAGCGACCATCTCAAAGAGCTCCAGGTGAAGCTGAACAATGTTTTGGATGAACTGAGTGCAGTGTTTGGTAACAGGTGAGTATAACAAGGTCGCTGCTCATGAGGCGTTCCTTTGTAGTTCCTTCTCTAATCTCAGTCAAATTGAGAAAAATTAATGTTGATCGTTATATTTTTCTTTTTCCCCTAAATTCATGGTCTTTCAAATACTGAGACCATATAGGAGAGTGAGGAATATCTTTGTAAGTCCCTCTTTTCTGTATTCCTCTGCTAAGAAGCAGAGATCTCTCAACTGTAAAATGTATTTGAATTACACAGAATGATTTTTTTTCTGTAAGCAGAGCTTGTCAGTAACAGAATTGTCTGCTCTTTTATTGCTTGGAAAGCTGTTTTCAACTTAGCATTTATGAAGAGCATTCTTGTTTAAATGTTCTGCTCTACGTGTATGAAACAGCTCACTGATTTCTGATTGTTAAATGAGTATTGAATACAAAGGAAAAAGGTTTAGAATTTGAGATTGACTCATTGCAGTGTTTCAGTGAATGGTGTTTTTTAGTGTTTCAAGGGGAGGAGCTCTCTAAGGAATTGATAGAGTAATAGATGGCAATTAAATTTTATTTTAAATCATGATGCAGTTTACCTGAGGGTGAAAATGTGCTTGAATTTATAATATAAATTTTGGAGTGAGCCATAAGAGATGTCAATTAAACTAAATCTAGAATTACAGGTTTCCCAACTGATCTTCAAAAGCAACCATTTCTCCTGATAAACCCCATTAATTTCATGTTGTGCTATATAACAAGACTAATACAGGCACATACAGTCATATAGCACAAACTTGGGTAGGGGAAATAATGCAAATTGTACCAAGCTGGCTTCTTGCAGGCTACAGATTTGCAGTACTTAGGACCAAAAATCATGATAGGATTTGTCAGCATTTATCTGGATTTGAGCAGACAGAGTTACTGGGGAGTTCCCATTGCCAGTAATGGATGGTATAGGAAGAAATGGAGAGATTTGACTAGTAACTGAGCTGAATCGATAAGATTGATAATTAGGTGGAGGATGAGTGAGAAATCATAATTAGGGTGTGAGTTTTAGGATCTGAAACCTGTCTCCATGGTGTCACTGCTACAAGACAATTAGGGTACCATCTTGACATTTGCAAATATGATTTAAAGAGATTATTCAGCATCAGTATACATACCATGGAGAGTTTGAGAGATGTGCCAGCGAGAGATTTAACCAGTCAGACAGCTCAGATGCTTCACTTATTCCATAGCAATAATAGGGAATGAAAAGCGGAGCTGCAGTGCACTGTACAAGCAGGAGCTTCTGATGTAAATGTGGGAGGTAAGACCAATATCCATGATATTCTATAGCTAGTCTGTAAACAACTGCTCCTACAACACTGTGCACACCTGACACTGCAGATCTTACCATGCTTCATCTATGGGCGCTAATTGCACCTGCTGGGAAAGCAGCACGAATCTGGAGCACCTTGCCACCTTTGTGCTGAGAGAGGGCTGTGTCTACAAACAGAAGCATTTTGTGCTTTAAAGGATTTCAACAGAGAAAGGGAAACTTGAAAGGGCTCACGCTTCATGCAAGGCTAGCTGCTGTTTTGTTCTTGGAGGCGACAGGAGTGAGGAAAGGAATTCCTGCAGGAGTGGGGGCGCAGAGGGCCCTGTCTGACTGCAGAGGTGAGGTTGGTTTAACTCACTGCTGCCAAGGGCTCCTGTCAACCCGTATGTGTGCAAGAGCTTCAAGTGAACCTGTTGCCACAGTAACTGTTTCATCCTTTTTCGTAATTGGTGATAATTTTGCCCCGCATTAACTTTTACTTTTCAAAAAAATCATTTATTTTTAAATTCTCTGGCAGGGGGCTTACAGTGTCTTCAAGCAAGGGTCTCACAGCCAGTGTGCTGTTTGGAAGAACTGTGGTATGAGATTAAATTGCAACAGAATAAGGACTGCCAGCAGTACAAGGGATTGTTGATACTGTTTTATTTGATGTGGCTTACGCATCTGGTTAAGCTGTTGTTGTAGCCACAACTGGTTGCTGCAAGCTCCTCTCTGTTAGAGAAGGGAAGGTGGAAGGCGAGGCTGCATGCAGAGAACGTGCTGTCGATCTGGAATTGC
Source organism: Chrysolophus pictus (assembly GCA_037305975.1). Taxonomy (NCBI): domain Eukaryota; kingdom Metazoa; phylum Chordata; class Aves; order Galliformes; family Phasianidae; genus Chrysolophus; species Chrysolophus pictus. Next base: position 70,902,090 of record CM074614.1, on the reverse strand, counting down.
TCCAGGGAGATGAAGGTTGGAAGTGAAGCAGAAATGCCACAAGGCTGGAAGGTGGCGCTGCAGGAAAGGGAAGAGGTGTTGGGCTGGGAAGGAGGGTCAGAGCCACACGGCAGGGGGAGTTTTGTGCTGGGACCCAACACATGGGTGCCCTAATGACTCACGCAAGAGTTCATGCCACTTACACTGAGCTGGTGTTTCTGCTCTTAAATCCTTGCCTGGGCTACTAGCACTGGCTTCTCCTCCTTTATGCAAGCTTCTATGCCTTTAGTGGATAGCTAAATGTCATATGTAATGTCTGTGGTTAGAAATTGTTCTTTTAAATGTCAAAGCGTTTCCTTTTATTCTCTGAGTGGATATGTTGATGGTTCTGTTGTGCTATTCTTCATATTTAACCACTGTATTATTTCATTTTGATCCTCTTCTTTGCAGTAAAAGAAAGGTAGCTGTGCTTTATGTATGCCTCTTGCATGTCAATGAGCACAGCCTGCTCATTGTGCAGCTGAGCCCCACATCCCAGTTTGACATTTTAGTGTAACACAGCCTGTATGGCAGTGGACTGGTTTCCATCAGTACCTGCTTTCAGGCTGTCTCTATGATCTTCAAGAAGGTCATGAGGAACTGGATAGCATGCCTCTTGGCAACAGATACCGTAAGTAAATAAAGAGCAGATCTCAGGGAGGAAGAGTGTGTAATTGATTGCCTAGTTTATGGACTTGCAATATTTTCCTTTATGTACCAGTGCTGAGATCTTGCTACTGATAATCTTGTTTTTGCTTCTCTTACCTGCCCAGCTTTCAGGCTCGTATTGATGAATGTGTCAAGCAGATGTCTGATATCCTCTGTCAAGTGAAAGGGACAGGAAATGTTGCTGCTAATGCCAGAAACACGGTTGCACAAGATGCAGATAACGTCCTGAGGCCATTAATGGATTTCCTGGATGGAAAGTGAGTACTCAGATACACATTACACATACGTTACATCAGATTGGGAACATGGTGGGGGAAGGAAGAATAGCTCCATGTTCTTGAGCTGCTCTTGAGTTGTCCAGCCTGTGAGTTCTCAGGAAAGATTAATGGTTTTTCTTCCCATATCTGTATTTTTCTCATGCCATGGATCATCTCTTCAATCTACATTCAGTGCCATATCTCACCCTCATTTCCCTTTCTCCCTCTGGCAGTTATAGCAATCAGCAAAATGCACTGCTGATCAGGTAATGGAAAAGACTGATGCACACTGTAAACTCTACGCGTATCAGCTGTGGCTTTCTCCTATACAAACTGTGCTGAAGCCAATTAGTAAACATGCTGCAATGCTTACTGGATATATACACAGCCTATTATTTTGGTCACATGGGGTAGTTGTGTTCAAGCAATACCCAGTGCTGTTCTGACTATAAAATACACTTCTGAACTAGGTGATGTACACAAGCTTTCTGCAGATCAAGCTTGACTCAGATGAACTGAGATCCATTGCTTTAATTAACTGTTGTCATTAACACAATGCAGCATTATTCAGTTGTTCAGGGACTTTCTGTTGCTGTCTGCACATAATTCTTAACAGCTAAGTCTCAGTTCACCAAAGAATATTTTTTCTCTTAGTATGAAGTTAAACTTCTGTTGCACAGCAGTTCTTTATTTTGAAAGGTGTGGCCTGATATTTTCTTATCAAATGCTGTGAGAGAAATGAAAACCTACAAGTTTAAAATAATAAGTTTTATGCTGTTTTTTTAATTCATTATCTCATCTTTTTTTTTTTCTTTTTCTTTTTTTGTTACCATGTGGTAAGTGACCCTTTCCAGCAAGCATTTATCTAGGAGCCCTCTCTTTTGAGTATTTTCCATGCGTGCCTTTACTGATCCTCAGAAGACACCTTCCTTTGAATTAGTGGAAGTTTAGGGTGCTACAGACTTTTCATATAACCATGGCACAAGTCATAATCTAAGCCTGGAGTATTTTCTTCCCTGTTCTGTAGAAGGAAAATCATTTTTGTTGCCTCCAGCATCCTACCCACATCAATCTTGTTCCTATTCGGTTTCACTCATTTACAAACTGGCTGTGGGTAAAATAGGAAATCTATGTTACATGCTGTAGAAGAGCTGGCTACCATCTGTGCACTGCTAGTGGCTGCAGAGTTCTTCCTTTATAGCTCTCCCAGTGTGGTTGCAAAATGCCACTGGAAGTGATTGTTGGGCTTTGAAGAAAATCTTATATTTATTGGCCTTTTTGGTAGCCTGCACAATAGTAAAGGAGGAATCCACAGAGGGATAAAGCATTCTGCTTTATATAAAAGATAATAAACACATGGTAGGTGATTGCTGATGAATCCAGTTGCAACAATATTTAGATTAGTCCTGTCACTACACTGAGGTGGTTTTCATTTAAGGACTTCAGTTGCTATCAAAGGCAGAAACTTCTGCAGTAACAGTATGCATAATAGTATGGGCAGTATTCATTTAGTTATTCAGTAAGGATTGTAATAATGCACCCGTGAAGGTATAGATCCATTATTCTGTATTTGTTTTTTTTTTTTTTTCCATTTTTACTCTGTAAGCCCCACGCAGCAGGAAGTTCCTTAAGAGGAATCAGCTCAGTTGTGCCTATTATGGATGAGAGTATTCCAAATAACAATTTAGGTATTTGGAGTAATCTCTAGGTCAATAAACATAAATCTCCAGGTCAATAAACAGAAATTACTAAGATCAAAGATGTCGGTAATCCCAATGGCTTCAGCATTAGAGCTCCAAGAACGAAGGCATACTGTACTTTATGAAAAAGGAAGATTTTTTAAATTTACCTTTAAAGCAATTGTTATGAAAAACTGCTTTGGGTGGGACATTGGTTCTCCCATATACATCTCCTTTTTCCTTGCAAACTGCATTTTGAATTTACTCATTTCTTGCTTTCTCCCCGCAGCCTGACACTGTTTGCAACTGTGTGTGAAAAGACAGTGCTAAAACGGGTGCTGAAAGAGCTCTGGAGGGTGGTAATGAATACCATGGAGAAGCTGATTGTGCTGCCTCCTCTTACAGACCATACGGTAAAGCATTTTCTCCTTCCTGACTCATAGCAGAAAGTGTTGCCATTCCCCATGTAGCTCAGCTCCTTGCCTAATGAGTCATCTGTCCAGGTAAATTTGTCTGCACGGAGACTGCTCTAGGATGGAAAAACACATCTATTAAAGTAAGAGTGCAGCTCTATTTATAGTGGGTTTGCAAGATACAGAGCACACTATAGAAAAAAAAACAAAAAAACAACAACAGAAAAAAACAATTCAAAATCCAAGATCTAACCGCCAATTATATCAACTCACGTTGATTAGAGATTTGCAGTCCCTTAGAGAAAGCTGTATAAGAGGGCTTATTTGGCAGTTAGTGTTGGCTTCATGGCATTAGAACAATGCCTGTAAACACTTTGCCTAATTATTGTCATGCATTAGTCAGGTGTTCCTCTGCATAGATGTGGTTAATTTAGCATTGTTTTTTGATTACATCTTCCATGGCGTTTTAACATCAATATGGGTTGGCATGGTTTCTCTGTCTCTGAAGTTGGGGAGCTGGAAGTGTGTCCAGTTTGCCTTCACAGCAGTCTTTTATATAATTGTTCAGCTGTGTGGACATGCTGAATGAATGTCATTAATGTGGGGACGTTTTTAGCAATGAAAGATTAACCTCTTTCCCAATTCTGAGAAATCACAGCAATCGATTAAATGTCAGTCATGCACACCCAGCTGCTCTGGAAATGACACTCAGTTGTAGGCAATGTAAAGTTTGAACCATAACTTCATTATCTGGAGATGATCCAGGACTTCCTTTCATCTGTGTTGGAGAGAACTTGTAGTCTGCGGCTAATTAATGCTAATTTATTTCATCCCAGTAGTGAGTAGAACAATAGTGGTTTTCACTATTCAGCAGTTGCCTAAATAATTTGAGTGGATTTCTTGGGTTGCATCATATAGATAAATGATGCAAACCTGCAACTTGCAGTAAGGATGTTTTGCTCTGAGAGCACCCTTGCATCTTGCCTTGATGATGACGACTTTAAACAGAACCACTGAGACACAGTGCTGTCATCCTTGCTAAGCACAAAATCAGTGTGAGGCATAAATTTGTTACAGACTGTTTGCTCCGAGCTCTGGTTAAGAGTGATCATCTGTTTTTCTTTTCAATCCAGAAGGGATAAGAAGATGAAATTGATTTCTTTTTGTTGAACTGCTGTAAGAATCAATCCTTAGAGGGGACAGGATCTAAGCAATGTAGCTCATTGTCCTCCCAGCCCTCAGCAGGAGAAAGCCCTGATGATACCTCTGTGTGTTCAGCGGACCCCTGGTTTGGGGCTCCTCCAAGAACACTTCCACAGACCTTACGTAAAGAGGATATTCATGGTTGAAAGAGTCCCTTTTCTGGAATGTTTAATTTCTCCCTTTTCTGTAAACTTGCGAGAGATGTGATATGTTTCTGATGGTGGTCATGGAAGGCATTTTCAGGTAGAAGGTCCTCTACACACCGCAATATGTCTAACTTTGCGTGACTCGGTCACTGCACGGTGCTTTAGTGCCTGTTATTCTCCAGTCCTGTCTGTTCCATGTAAATTAGTTTAGCACGGGGAAGACAACCTGATCTTTTCCCTTCCACTCTGAGCTGCTCTTGAAAGATTTTCTGTGGGATGGGGCTCAGATGAGACAGCATGCAGCTACAGTGTGTGAGTGATGCAGTGCGGATAGGGCACTTGGTAGCCTGGCACTGATGGCCTGAGATGGCAGGTGCCTTAATAACTTTCAGATGACTGGCTTCTGCCTCTCTGGGTATTGACTGGTGGTGCGTTGTGAGATTAGTAGCAACATGATCTCCAGTAATTCATGAAGCACTTCATGCCTCACTTGTTTTAAGTAAAGATCAACATTTAATTAAACACTCTCTGTCTTGGATGAGTGGATATGCAAACATAGCTTTCTGGGAATCCTTATTTTGAAGTTCAGCACACAGCTCTTGGGGACATTAACAGATTAGAGTTATATTTCTTTCTCTCTCCCTGTTTGGAACAAAGCTATAGTTTCATCAGTGACTGGTCAGGTCAGTGAAGAGTTGCTTAATTCATACACAAATGATTCCTCCAGGGCCTGTCCTTTATTTACTTCACACGGTACATTGCGGCCATTCATGTGAGACTCCACTGCTTGCTCCTGCTGTGCTTTTCTCAACTCATCAGACTTTTCTTCACTAAGTGAATACATGGTCCAGGATAAAAACAAATTTTCCTTAAGCTGCAGACAGATTTTACATATGACTTCCAAACTGACTGTTCTTTAGGTTTCCCTGTGAATAGTCCAAAGCAATTCTTAGAGTGTAGCTTTAAGAGCTTTTCTCAGACTTTCTAAGCTTGTATTAGTTCAAATCAATCCTCTCCCTTGTGCTTGCTAGGTTCAAAAGAGTCCAAAGCTGTCTCAGTAGGGAGAAAAAGCTTTCTTAGCCTTCAGTAAAATGATGGTCAGTGAACTGCACATGTATTCAGACCTTTTACCTAGAGGAAGTTATTTCCTCTTCTTCATTTCCCCTTTTTAACCTATTCCCTCAGTGTTTAGTATGCTGTAGCACCTAAAAAAAAGTCCAATTTCTCATAGGTAGTAGCAAATGTTGCGTTATGGTGAAGCTTTTTAAATGAACTTAAATGCTGCTAATAAAGGGACAGGTCTTATTGTTGCTGAATATAGGAAATAAAAGATTTAAGAAAGGAATGTACAATGTCAGATAAAACTTCCTTGCACTAATGTGTCTCAGAAAATAAGCCTGAGTAATGATACATTTTCCCAGAAAGGACTGAAATTCAAGACAGTAGGCTTTTTTTCCTAACTTTGTCAACTGAGCAGTAGCAGAGCTAAAGTGTGATAGTTGGAGACTCTGGGAATATAAATCAGCACAGTTCCTTTGGCTTCTAGCAATTAGGCTTGAATCAGCTGATGATCTCTTTCCAAATGCTTTTACTGGGAAAAAAACACAGATCTTTAACAAGGAATTTAAAATCTCCATGTTGCAGACTGTGGACCTGTTTCAGATTTCCAAAAAAGTTTTGGGAAGGTAAAGTTAATGACGTGGAAGGGACCTGGAAAACAGATGCTGTCTAAGGTCTGTTCTCTTTCCAGCTGTATTTGTCAAACGCTAAGCAGAAGCAATTCATAGGAGTCTTAATTATCCCTCATCTTCTGTCCTTGACATTTGAATCAATCCTGTTGTGAGCAATTTCTCTCAAAAGTACACAATATCTAAGCGTAGTCGCCTTACTTCCCTAGAGCTGCACCTGGAATAAATGCTGTCTGTAAAGCTTTGCAATATGTTTTCCATGAATAACTAATAACTTTTTGAGCATCTTGTTTACAAGAATACCACTTGGCAGAGAAAGGAGCTGTCCAGTTTTTCATTAGGCTTTACCAGCACTGATGACAAACTGCGCAGCAGGAAAATAACTTCTCCTTGCAGACACATTGACAGAGATTGGCACTGATTGATGAGGATTAGCAAAATGGTCAAGAAGTGCTGCAGAGCAGTTATCTGAGCAGCTTTGTTCCTTGAAGCGTATCGCCTCACTGGGTATTGCTCCGTGTTACTGACCTGCCCTCTTTTGAAGCCTGCAGCAGGCAGGCTACGTGCTTAGGCTGGTTAATGTTATTGAAATATATATATATATACATATATATATATAAAGATTAAGAATCCAATGAAAACCGGAAAGATTGGATCAAGAAATGTTAACATTAGTGTATCTTGGAGCTACTTAACTTCATTTTTTCAAAGTCCGGGTTGTAAAAAAAACCCAAACAATTGTTAATTGTTTTTCTGAGTGGTCCCCAGTCTTGAATACCTTAAGTTTTAAGACCGCAAGCCTTGTGATCAGTCTCACTGAAGAGCTGATGTGTCTGACAGCATTCAGTGCTGGGTACCAAAACACTGTTTGAAGCTGTGTCCCTTGGATAATTTGGTGTGTCCCAAAGTGAAATCTCTGTGTCTCTCTGAATGCAGTTATGTCCTATCTTACTTGTTGGAAATACTGAAAAATTTGTGTGTTGTTTTTAGAATTCCTGTAAGGTACTAGCATCAAGTTAAGCTCCTCATCTAATTTCAAAAGCTTTCATTTATGGATGCATTAGCCATCCTTGCCTTTTTTCCCTTAAGAGTTATGAATTTAATCAGGTACCAAGAGCTTCTGTTTAGCTATAAAGTCAATAATGTTCACTCTGTATTGATTTCTATTCAAACATAAAAGGCTGATGACCACTAAGGGCCAGGTAAGGGTTATGGTTAGAGCAATTCAATAGGGTGTCTGAATTCAGGTCACGGAATCACAGAGTTTGAGCAATTTCAGAAGGTGGCAAAACTAAAGAAAAAAGCATCTCATTTAGAAATTCAATTCTAGGCTGTTGTAAAGAGAAGAGGGTGTCCAGTGTCCCTAGAGCATGGCTCAGTTTCCCTTTATTACTGTTGTAAGCTGCTCACGCTTTTCTTCTGTACTAAGATACCTGCTAATTCCACTGGCAGATATGAAGAAGCTTTTTTGTTCAGGGGAGTGCATCAGTGAGGCTGATCTTAAGTTTAATCTGAAGGAAAAAAAAATACTTTTAACAATGGTTTTTGCAATAAAACCTAATTCCTGCTCCACAGAGCACTGAGTTAGAAGGCATCAAATGAATACTGAAGTAGTCATCAACTACGAAGGCAAACTGGTTGGCATAAGCAGGGACAAAGGGCCATGCAATAATTCTGGTTTTGCATCTTGCTGAGTTTAAGTTCCAGGGATACTGGGATGAGCAGCGTTCATGTCAGTTGTGGTTAAGTGAAGGGTAAAAGATTGTTGAGATAAGAAAGGATAGCAGAGGAGAGAGAAGAAGGACTGTAGAATGGCGAATTGCATTTATTGGAGACCTCTGGGTAAATGTGGTCCATAGAGAGCCAGCAGACCCCAGAGATGATGAGCTTTGTATTCTCCTGAGTGCTTTTCCAAGCAAAAACACCCAGCTGTGTGGAAAGTGCTACCCAACAATGTATCTGATTGTCCCTGAAATCTTATTTCTGGCATTCAGATGGGACAACCCCCAGGTGATACCTGTGATGACATTTATGTGTATCACACAATCACAGAATGGCCAGGCTTGGAAGGGACCTCAAAGATCATGAATCTCGAAACCCTCTGCCACAAGCAGGGCCACCAACCTCCCCATTTAATACTAGACCAGGCTGCCCAGGGCCCCATCCAATCTGGCCTTGAACACCTCCAGGGATGGGGCATCCACAACCTCTCTGGGCAGCCTGTTCCACTACCTCACCACTCTCTCTGTAAAGAACTTCCCCCTGACGTCCAACCTAAATCTCCCTTCCCTCAACTTCAAAACATTTCCCCTTGTCCTGCTGTCACTCACCCTTTCAAAGAGTTGATTCCCCTCCTGTTTGTAGGCTCCCTTTAGGTACTGGAAGGCTGCAATGAGGTCACCCTGCAGTCTTCTTTTCACCAGGCTGAACAAGCCCAGCTCCTTCAGCCTATCCTCATAGGGGAGGTGCTCCAGTCCCCTAACCATCTTTGTGGCCCTCCTCTGGACCCTCTCCAACAGTTCCCTGTCTTTCTTGTACTGGGGGCTCCAGACTTGGACTCAGTACTGCAGATGGGGCCTCACAAGAGCAGAGTAGAGGGGAACAATCACCTCCCTGTCCCTGCTGGCCACCCTTCTTTTGATGGAGCCCAGGATACCATTTGCTTTCCGAGCTGTAATCACACCCTGCTGGCTCATGTTGAGAACCCCCAGGTCCTTCTCCATAGGACTGCTCTCAAGGACCGCTCCTTCCAGTCTGTAGGGATGCCTGGGATTCCTCCGGCCCAAGTGCAAAACTCTGCACTTTGCTGTGTTGAACCTCATTAGGTTCACCCTGGCCCACCTTTCGAGACTGTTGAGGTCCCTCTGAATGGCATCCCTTCCTTCCACCATGTTGACCGCACTACTCAGCTTGGTGTCATCAGCAAACTTGCTGAGGTTGTACTCGATTCCATCATCGATGTCATTGATAAAGATGTTAAGAGCACCAGTCCCTGGACAGACCCCTTTTAATGTACTTTTAATGGTAGCCTCTAATAACTCATTACAAGCTGAGGAGAGCCAAAGATTGTCACTGAGAGAGCATTTCCCCTCACATACCTCAGGCTTTTCTGAGACAGGTGATAGAAGTGACATCAAAGATGGAAAGAGCCTGTAGTTTTATGGCTTGATCCTAAAGCCCAAATCTTACTAGCCACAGAGGGCTGAAGTGGAGAAGAAATTTTCACAATACGTTGGATACACAATTCATGGCCTGAGTTACAGTAGGCGAGGGTTTTCTTCTGAATGGAGAAATGGGCAGCTGTGACTTCATTAAAAAAAGGTAGATCAATGAATGAGATCAAAATGGAAGAAAATAAATCTGAATGAACCTCATAAAACATGTCTGGGAAGGAGGCTCGAGTATTGGCTTGACTGCTTTTGTCTTTCTCATTTCATATTGGGCTTAAGTTCCCAGGCAAAAGAGGTATTTATTATACAGCAGAGAAATGTTGTGAGGGCGGAAGGGAAAAATATTTCTACTGTAACTATTGCAGGGAAAATATTTAAAAGCTTAATTTTATCAGTGTGTAAGTGACTCAAAGCAAAATTTCCTGTCTTAGGGATTTATCATCATTTTTTGTTTCTTCATTGGTCATACAGTATCAGTAAGCCACAATGGGGAAGAAGAGCCATTGCCAGCTTTTGACATATGAAGGAGATCCTGTAACATACATTGGACTTTGTTTGCCTTATCTGGAAACTGTTCAAATCCAGTTTTGCTTCTGACCTGATACATTCTTAACCCCCTTCATCACTGATTGGGCTGCACTTCCCTAGAGAGATTGTCATCAATTGTGTACTCACTGCTTAAACTGATCTTACCCAGTGCATATCCACATGTATTTAGATGACTCAAACTCTAGAGGAGTGTCTGAAGGTGAAGCCAGTACACTGCCTTCCCCTAAAACCTGTGCAACCCTGTGCAATAGGGTGCATCCTATTTAAATGTGTGGCTGCTGAAGCAAGAGTAAACCAGTTAGCAGAATGTCATGCTCTGGATTTGGCATCTGCAGAAATGCCAGGTCTTATACTAGATAATATAATAACAAGAAGGATTGTTGAGATAGGCCTTGGGGTCGTTATGTAAAGTTCTGTCTGTGAACTGGTTTGACTTGCTCAAAGGAAAAGTATGCAAATTTTGTGTATAATGTTTTTTTTCCCTCCTTTCTTTTTCCTACCTTCTTGCAATCATAGGGCACACAGTTGATTTTCAGTGCTGCTAAAGAGCTGGGACACTTGTCAAAGTTGAAGGTATTGTGTGTGGTCTGTGTTAATGTCCTTGTGTTTGAGCATGGAAGTGTAGTAGTGAGTAGCATGGCTTGTGCTTCTAGTGGTTTGTGCCTGAATGTTCATTTAAATACATCCTGCTAACATTAGCATCGTTTTTATATTAACTAAATTTTATTCTGCGTTTAATAGTAGAGTAGTTTATCTCTTCCAGGCAGGGGTCAGTTTGATTTATCTATTCAAAATGGAAAAAAAAGTATTATGATATCCGGCCAGTTCCTCCATGTCTCTTGTGTAAAAGGGAGTCCCCTGTATGATCCTGATAATGAGCTATCAGTAGGAAAGATGCTTGCAGTAGCTATTGAAGAATTATATACAAAAATAACTGTTCCTTATGGAACAGAGCCTGCGTCTGTAAATTCTGTCTGTGTGGGCTCTCTTTACAGGCAAACTGGCATTTAGCATGAAGGCTATGTTGATGTGTTTTGACACCGCATGACGTGACAGTGCATGGCATGAGCATTACTAAGTGCATGCCACCTCATTGTAAGCCAATCAAGCATTAATTCAGTGGTCACGACAGGAATGGTATGAAATTAGCGATGCCTTACAAGAATCAAACTGTATTGTGCTGTGGTTTGGCTTGTGCTGTAAAGCAGATACGGTGCAAGAAAAAGTCTAAATCCCAAGTCACTGCTCACGAATTGTGCAGATAGGAAGATGACACTGTCTTGGAGGGTGATCAGGGAGAACTTCCCATGGCCAAGAGCATTCTTCTAAGTGATCATTGCAGTTCCAAAATACATTCATCCCTTTCCGTTATATTTTGTCTCATGCCTTTATTACATGCCTTGATTATTAGTTGTTATTTAACTACCTGTTTCCCTTGCCCAGCAGTCACATTGTATGTGTTTGTGATTCAGGACAGTACGCAGTTCGTTTAAGCTAGTGCTTATTAGAAGTCCTAGAAAGGAGCTGGACATGCATGTCTCATTGTACAGAATCACAGAATTGTAGGGGTAGGAAGGGACCTCTGGAGATCATGTAGTCCCCTTTTAAAGCAGGTTCCCTATAAATTGCACAGGTAAGCATCCTGGCAGGTTTTGAATATCTCCAAAAAAGGAGACTCCACAACCTCCCTGGACAGTCTGTTCCAGTACTCTGTAACCTCCAAAGTGAAGAAGTTAGATTGGTTAGAAGTTTGGAGAGAATTCTTTACTCGGAGAGCAGTGAGGTGCTGACACTGCTGCCCAGAGAGCTGTGGTGCCCCGTCCCTGAAGGTGCTCAAGGATGGGCTGGATGAGGCCCTGGGGAGCCTGAGTTGGTGGGGGTAACCAGCCCACGGCAGGAGGATGGAACTGTATGGGTGTTAAGGCCTCTTCCAACCCAAGCCATCCTATGATTTTTTGCACGGGAGTGTTTTTTTTTTTGTTCTATCTACATTTTGACACAAAAAAAGAGTTAACAAACTCTTCAAGTGTGTCTCTCAAGGGGAATAGCTGTCATCTGCCACTTTCGCTGGGGACTGCTAGCTTGTCCTCCCTGGTGACATGGCGACTCTTGAGGATTGCACCACCTCCACTGTTTCTGCTTCAAAGAAAGCAAAAGCTCCCACGGGAGAAATGGACAGAGAGGAACTTTGTACCCTGGCCTGGAGAGTGGGAACTGGAATGCAGCCTCCAAATGCAACCCCCTCTTCCCATGAGTATCCCTTTCTCCTTTCAAAAACAGCAGGGTGAGTACCCGACATGCAGAGAAGAAGCCATGCCTGTTCTCTTAATGCACTTCTGGTTTCAAAGGACAAGCTGGATTCTCCCTGTTACACCCCCAGGTCACCAGGACAAGTTTTTGCAGACAGCTATGACTTCCTGTGCCTCTGTGTTCTTGGACATAGTCACTGACATTCACTGTTATCGTTTACTTCCTCCCAATCTCCTCTTTACTGGAATTTTTTAAGATACACAGAGTACCTTTTGTCAGGAATGAGCTGGAAGTTTTTTCTGTTTCCATTTGCACTGGTCAGACCAAGGCCAGCCCTCAGCAGTAGCCTGTCTTTGGCCAGAGTTACTATAAAGCTTAACTTCGCTAACTCTGAACTCCATTTTTAGAAATGCACATACTCATGGAAATCAGGCAAGCCTTGGTTGGTTTTTGAGCCTTTATTTACATATCCATATATAGAATTAGAGCACAGGTGTGTGAGATTTTATTTGTGGCATCAAGGCTGTATGCAGACATGAAAGCGCCATACCACTTGAATTCTGAGGACCTTTTGTTCAGACAGATGGTGTGAGCTGACATTGTGTCCAAAAATGTCCTGAGGAGTGAAGGAGTTAAGAAAATGTAAATTGTTTGGGTATGCATAACCATCATGGATTTTCTGTTTTTACAGGCATGTACAAGAGAAGGCATGAATAAATAGCTACTTGAAGTCCTTCCTTCTCTTGTGTATTTTGCCATTTCACTAAAAGCCTGAGAAAATTATAACACGGATTTTAAGCCTTTAGTTGTTTTAAATAGAACAGCAGGAAAAGATCCCCAGTGAATCAGATTAGTCAGCTGAAAGCTGAGACTGGCAGACCTGATGAGCACAGACTCCTGTCCGGATGACAAATCAATTTCCCAGTCATTTTCAAACGCTTGGAAAACCAACTGTAAAACTGGCACCTTGGAGCCAGATACCTGCCTCCCATTTATTATCCAGCTCTTTCCGCTCAGTTTGCTTGGGTGCCCCACAGAGCCAGAAGCTAGAGCAGGAAGCAGGGCTGCCTCTTCCACTTTGCAAAGCCAAGCTCTGACTGCGGAGGTTTCTGTAAGAGTAGCTGTGCACAGTACACAGGTGAATATGAGAGACCACGAAAAGATTTTGATGACTTCCACTTGTAGTTACACAGTGATTTGATGTAAATATTTGTGGCCTGCTCCTCACTCTCGAACTGGAAAGCACAGGGCAGCTCTGCAGAATATTTGATAGGAGCAGTGTAGGACAAGCAGAGGGCAGGCACACAGGGGAATGACAGACATGGGCTCCTCTGTATGCAGCTGTGAGCATTACCAGCCCCATCACTTGGATGTTTTTGCATAATGTGTTGAAGTAACTGACACTAGGAAACTCTTAGAAAGCACTGATGTGTTGCTGTGCGGTGGCAGCACAGGCACAGCTTGTTAGAAGTTGAAGAGAAAAATGCCAGCCACCTGGCTTCTGTTTCAGATTTGGGTTATCTGGTGGTCAAACCCAGAAGGTCAATTCAACAGAACTGAAAATCACTCTGCCCTTTGGACACCTCAATAAAATAGGACTCTGGAGAAGTGGCCTTGGGCTCTGCCTGATAGTGCACTTAATCAGACAGTCAGGCAGATAAATGTTTTACCCCCTGTGTACTGAAGTGTGAAGCGACATCATCTTCAACTGAGTTACTTGAGAAGAAAGATGTGAGTGATGGCTCCCCAGAAGACAGTTTGTTTTAACAGAAGATTCATTGCAGCTTGTGGAACATGGTGCTGCTGCACTAGCTCTCCAGATCAGAAGCAGCTTGAGAAGGGAAGGAGTCCTGTTGAGGCAGCTCTACTATCAAGAAAGCACAGTGCAAACTTGTATGAGGTACTGCTGACTTGAGCAGCATCTTCTGTAGAGTCTAATGCAGCACTGCGCAAAGATAATCACTCAGTGCCTGAGAGCAGCATTATGCTGTGCTCAGACTCCATCAGGATGCAGGAGATGGTTCGTGATGAAATAGGAACACCACCATGTGACATGAGGAACTGCTAGGCTGCAGGATGCCCAGCAAACTTCTCAGCGTGAAACACATGCATGATGCTGCACACTGGGCATGCTGGGCTCACAGACTGTTCAGAGAATGTGTCTCCTGGAAAATGTCTCTTCTCAGAACTGTGCTGCATTTAACGCAGGGATGAGCAGCCGTTGTGTGATTTGCCTGCATATTTTTCACAAAAGTTTCAGCACCCAGGCTGCAGCCAGATGACCTGATCCTCTAGAAGGTCAGACAGTTAGAGTTTGGGTTTGTGCAAAGCTTTCACTTCCTAAAATGTGCAGAGTTTCCTTGACACTTTGACTAAACACCAGAGAAAATGAGCTTAGTGAAATGCCAAAATATGACAGACAGTCAGGTAAGAGCCTAAGAGGAATATGCTCCTGCTGCGGCAAAGGACATCCCTTCCCAAAGGGATTTGTCTCTGCTATTAGCGATGGTGGGCTTTGTTAATGAGAACAACTTCATCCATTAGTAGAGGTGCTTTCTAGAACACATTGCTTGTTTGTTTTTATTCCTGTGCAAGGGTGATATGAGCACCTATCAACATCTAACAACTTTTCCCTGGATCTGGTTCCCAGAATTACTTGCTTTGGGTAGCGTTTTAAGGTCTTTGTTGTGGATGCTCTGAAATGACTGGTAACAAGAAGACTACCGTTTGTTTTTTTCTTTAGAGACAAACTGATTGTTAAATCATTACTTATGTATTTTCTCTCTTCTCTGCCTACAAGAGAGGAATTGTGCTTATTTTCCAGTAAAGCTGTAATAAAGGATTCTGAGACACTCCATTAAGTATTCCTTAAATGGCTGAGCTAATACTGTGGCCATGTAGCCACAGCATGAATCCGAGAGAGAGATGAGATTCTCTTCCTGTAGCATCTGATGACATACTAGTATCAAATATAATGATTGTTTGCAGGATCATATGGTGAGAGAAGAAACCAGGAGCCTCACTCCCAAGCAATGTGCTGTTTTGGATCTAGCACTGGATACTATCAAAGTAAGTGATTTCCATTTCTGTCTATGTCGTTCCCTTGCTTCATTTACAGTCCCATTTGGGAGGGGAGTGCCTGTTCCAGTTAGGAGATGGCAGGAGTCTGTTGCTGCTGTTCCAGCCATTAAGCCATGAGTGCTACTGCCACATTTGGGTAAGCCCAAATAGAGTCATGTGATGGATACATGCTAGGAGAGTGGGTGTATTTAAATTTAAGCTTTTTGCAATAGGAAAGCCATGAGCAGTTGCTGTCAGCTATCAGCAAGAGCTGGGATCCCAGTACAGAAGTGTTTTGTGAATTTTTCTGCTCTTTCCAATCCACAGTGCATAACTACCTGTTGCCTTTTACAATTCTTCCTCAGTATTTTTCCCTTATTTATTTTTAGCAATATTTCCATGCTGGTGGGAATGGACTGAAGAAAACCTTCTTGGAGAAGAGTCCCGACCTGCAGTCACTTCGATACGCTCTCTCTCTCTACACTCAGACCACAGACACTCTCATCAAAACTTTTGTCCAGACACAGACAGCTCAGGGTGAGACTTTTATGCTGTTGGCAAAGTTGAATCTAGCGATCTGCCCTGTTTGTAATTGCTCAGTCTTGTATTGCCAGTTTGTAGAGTGCTTTTGGCAGTAACTTTTCTGGAAATGTGACAGTTCAGAGCTTTTGAAATGTGGAAGGAGGGAAAATGAGTTATTTCCTGCACAACATTTACATTTTGAGAGAACAGAGGATATGTGAAACATACGTCCTGAGGGGGTTTGTGGTCTATTTTCTGCAGTTCTCATATAGCAGTCACGTTTTTTGAATTCATGTGGGTGGATAATTTGGGGAAGTGAAATGCGAAGATATGTACTGAGACTTATAGTGGTGTGAGAGACCATTCCAGCAAGGCATCACCACAGTAACTACTGGGTGCCTGTGTCACAGGCCAGATGCCAGCAGCCCATGTCGTTCTGACTAATGCTGATTGACAGAATGTGGTGAATCACGGAGCACCATGCTGCTGTGCAAAGAGAACAGTCCCTTTAGGAGTAACAACAGCACTGTCTTGTCTGCAGCCACTGCAGGGTATGTGTTAACTAGATGATGACGAGTCACCACAAGTGCTAGTAGGCTGCTGGAATGGGTCACTGGAGTTCTCTGGTTGCTTTCTGTGAATGCAGAGCAGTGCTGCTACTTCACTGATTCAGAAGTGGTACATAGCTAATTGCCTCCATCTTTCATTGCTTTCAAAGAAGCATCTTCAGATTGTTGAGTAGAATAATTTAATCCATAGTCATGCACCTTCACTGGTTGACTACGAATCTTCTTATACTCAGAAATAGAGGACAGATGCTATTACAGGTTAGGTCAAAACTGAAACTGACGTTATTAAGTTTTCAGGCTTCTTAGATAGAAGCTGTGGCATTGGGCTACTATGTCTCAGCAGCAATAATCATAAAGCTCCACAGGAGATATATTTTGCCATATTTTTGCCTGGCCTAGTGTGTACTTTAACTCTCTCAAGCCTAAAAGAGCCGGTGACCCCACAGACCATACCAACACTGCCAGCAAATTGTCACACTGAGTCAAGGCAGAATGACTCCCTACCTGACACACACTTCTCTGGTGTGTAAATGAAATTGCCTGGTACGGGCGTTCCTCTGTGCATTTTTTAAGCAAAGGGAAAAAAAGAAAAAAAAAAAAGTTAAAGTGAAAAGTAGTTGAGTATCTGTTTTGGATGGTCCTATGTAGAGCCAGCAGTTGGACTCAGTGATCTTTAAGAGTCCCTTCCAACTCAGGATATTCTATGATTCTAAATCATCCTTCCCTTTGGCAGCACAAATATATGATTGTTTAAGTTGAAGTATTCTTCATTAAGCATCAGAAGTTAACTCAAATGTAGGTAGTCAGTACCTGCATTTGAGGGAATGGTCCTGTACGTGCATCCTAGCAGAGCAAGGATGACATCCAGTGGCCAGGCAGGTCAAACACTGCTGCATCACCGCGGGACTTGGGGAACTGCCTGCTCCCACTAGAGTTACACAAAACACTTTTTAACTAGGAACTTATGTGCCCAGTACATTTTCAATCATTGCTCCTCTGTGGCAAACACTTCCCATTATATATCTGAACCACGAACTAAAACTAGTGTTTTAATTAGATAGTGTTACGATGTTGCAATGAGTCACAGTCTAAGGTTGTATACAGCACTGCTGTTGTGCACTTCATGCTAGAGTCAGAAGTGTTTAAAGTCAGAAAAAGAAGATGTTGAAGCTGGAAAGTGGAAACTTTAAGGCTATATGAGGAAGAAATTTAATTCAGTGAATGATTTGACTATGAAAGTCCAGTAAGGGCAAGCGTACAGCAGATACACAAAGGGAACTGGAAATAATCTAAGAGCAGTAGGAGTGTAGAGTTTCCAGCAAAGTGTGAAAGCTTAGAAAGAATTTAGCTCTGGTTTTGGTGTACGAGATGCGTGTGTTACAAGGTCACACGTTCTCTCACATTGCTGCCTGGTGACATTTGTTTGAGGCTTGTCTGAATCACTTTGGGAGGCAGCTATTGGGTGTGGTGAACCACTGAGCTGGTCCAAATCATCATCGTTTATATCAGCAGGCTTGGGAGTGTGGGGCTCTGTTTAGAGAACAGAAGATTGGAGCTATACAACTTGTATTTGTGGCTTCTGTGATGATGCTGAGAAAGGCATGACTTTCTCCAGGGACTGAGGTTAGAGCAGGATATTACTTGTACATGCTTCTGGGTGATCACAGTAGGTAGAATAGTTTGGAGATCACATACGCATTGGAGAGACAGAAGGACAGCACTGGTATTTACAGCTGATATCTGCCTTGTGGATCTCTCTCTGGCTGATGCTTTCCCTTAAGCCAAGCATGTCACAAGCCTCAGGGTAGAAACAGCTGCATGCAAAGCTACTTAAATGCTTTGCTGCTACTTAAATACTTCACTGCTCAGTAGTTACACCTAGCAGTTTGTGAGTTATCTATTGTGCTTTTCTTACTGTGCCACAGTCCGTGGCACAATGCTTTGTTCTGCAGAGATGGATCAGAGCTTGTGGTTCAGTTTTGCCAGTACAAATTCTATTTTTTTTACCCAGACAGTCCCTTACTCGCAGACAGGCTTGCTCTTCAAAGCCTGTGTTGGTACAGAAGATCTAAGAGAACGTTTTGTTTGTTAGGAGCTAGAATGTTTGTCTTGCATTTGTTTAAGTGAAGTGACTAATTGGATTGTAATTCACACTCTTCTCTCTTTATCCTGCTTGCTTCTTGCCTTTTGAATTCATGTCTCAGTGCATGATGGGAAAGGTATTAGGTTTACGGCTAATGAGGACGTTCTTCCTGATAAGGGTATGTTCCAGACTAATGTTGTTACCATAACAACATTAGCCAACTGCCTTGCTTTTGAAGCCATCTTGCTCAGAACCTTTTCCAGAGACCCATTCCTAGTAGCTCTCTGTAGAAATGAACTGTCACAGAATGCTTGCATCCCACAGAGCCACGGGTTGCGCGGTGTAGAAGTTTGTACCTTGCCTGAGAACCTGTCCCAGAGCCTGAGACTTGTTTATGGGATGTGAAATTTTCTTTAAAATGGACTGCATTTTGAAAGATGATGCGAATGTGTTTCTCTACCTTTTATCATGGCTGTGTGTTGCTATTTCAAGACTTGGACTTGCATGCTTGTGGTCTGCAGGGATGGTAATACATGGTTATGTCTGATATTCACTCAAAACTGTGGCCAAGCTTGAAACATGGGGCCTGAAGGGGGTAGATAAAGACTGCATCCTCAGGAGACCCCTAAATTAAGTCTTTTTGTTTTTCGTCTCCTAGTTTATTTTCTGCTGTCCAAAGTCACATTGCACGAGCTCAGTTCTGCAGTTTCACCTTCCAGTATCACAACATCAATGGGTTAAGATTTAAATCTGCTTGCCACTAAAGCACATATATCTACACAGCTGTATGTGAGCAGAATATTTACACTGTCTGCCTGTGGATATTTCTTAAGTAGTATTTGGTCTCTGTGAACTTAGCAGTTAATAGAAGCAGGTTTTGTTATGAAAAATGGGAGTGAAGGCAGAAAAAAGCACAAAGCAATCTCAATTTTGTTTCCCTCAAGGATAAAGGGGTGATTCTGTTGAGATTCCTCAGAAGCATCAGCATCTCATTCATAACCCACTAATGACTCTCGAGATCAGTTGAATGAAGACCTGTGTGTTTATCAGATTATTCAGCCTGATAAAGTTGTTACATAATTTTGGTAATCTTGTCTATTCCCATAGAAAACACTGACTGTGATAGGCACAGATAGGCACTGTGATGAGTGGTTGGGCCCACCATTTTTAAAGCTCTACACTTACATACAGAAACACTCCTGGGCAGGGATAAAACACTGTGCTCAGGATGAAGTACAGCTGTTACAGCCTAAAGGCTGTCTGTTGTACTCAGGTCAGGAGTGAGAATCTACCCCTAAGAGAATAATTTGAGGTTGTGTTATGTTTGTGCGTGCAGATACTTTCACTTGAATATGAACGTGACTTTCACTGCCGGTGGTTCTGTGCCAAGTAATTCTCTTCAGAGAACTGCACAGATGAGCTCTCAACCTCCTGTTTTTGAAAGGAGAGCTTTTGCTGCCTGCAGACTGTTTTTGTAGAAGTTGACATGTTAGATCCATCTAATCAAAATGTTTGTTTAATGACATCCTTCAAGATTCTTGTCTTGAATTTCAATCAGACACACCTTTTTTTTTTTTTTTTCCTCCACTTTGTAATGCATCTTAGTCTCAAAATTAACAAACTAATAGTGCTCTTCTTAGGTATCCAATTACCCTGTAGGTATCCCTCTTACAACTGCATTGCTAATTGTCAAGCTCATCAGACACTTATCAAAGAGACAGGAAGATCAATCTCCCTATCAGATCAAAGAACTTAATTTTCCTTCTGCAAAGCAGTCTTTTTCTGTAATTTACATGACATCTCAGCTTCCCTACCAGATAAATGTTGTTTCCTCGTATTCCTTGATTATTATAATTAAAAGTGAATATGTTGAAAACATCGTAATACAAGAATTGCAAGGTTCATGTGATGTTCCCCTGCAGTTGGAACACGTTATGTTTTCCTCCATGAAAACACTTCTTATTTTCTGCCTGCCTGATGGATGTAAGGAAATGAGTGTGCAAGTTGAATGCTTCTTTCTCATCCTCTTTGGTGTAAAGCACTTAAGGGATTCTCATTACCCACTGAAGGGAAGCAGGTGGGGGCAGTCAGGGTAACAGCATTTATCTGCTGTACTGCATGGAAACCTTGGAGGGTGAGACTGCATTATGGCTCAGTGCTAATCGCTAACATCTTTGTCTTTTTTTTTTCCCTAAATTGCCTTATGTGTTCTGTTATGCTTTTTTGTTTTTTTGACTTGTTTTTTTAATCCTCGTCCTTAATTCTGATGGGAATGCTGCTGCCCACCACTGGAATGCCTTGCATGTATATGTCAGGAACTTCTGAAAAATATTCTTGTTCCCTAAGAGGGCTCATTGTCACATTTTAGATGGCTTAATTTATTTTAAAATTCTTTATAGGGTGTGATTCTTACAGTGGAGTGCAAAAAAAGTTAGTGTTTATGCTTGTTGGGCATGCAAGCCTGTTAGTTTGCATTGACATTTTATTATCAATGCTGACTGAAAAAACTGGCTATGGAGAATGTGAGAACACTATTGTCTGCTGGGGCAAAGATGGGTACCAATAAACAATAATCTGTGTGTGCATGGCGCATGCGTGCCAATTTTCTTCCAACAGCCTCTGGTGTGGATGACCCTGTGGGTGAAGTGTCCATACAGATCGACCTGTATACCCATCCAGGAACTGGGGAACACAAGGTCACAGTGAAAGGTAGGGGCAGATATGCTTTACTGCTCGGGCTCTGTCTGTATCACGGCAAACTTCCAGTTGGAAGTCATCGTATTTCTGTGCGGACTCGTGATGTGGATCCAAAATTGTTTTTCTGTTTCGTATCATGAGCAAGCGGGGACACAGTAATTGATCTTGTCCAGTCTAGCAAGTGACGTGGCAGTGTAGAGAGAGTCCTGTTGTTTGTTGGCAACAATACATGAAATAAACAAATCAGATGGTGGCTCTCGCAGGCCCCACAGTTTAGCATGTGCTGCAGAGAACAGAGCAGCATGACAGAGTGATGGTGTGAAACTACTCAGTGTAAACTGACAAACTGCAGAACCAGGAAGAGGTCAGGGCCTCTGCTCTCCTCCATCCTGATGACCAAATTGATCCCAGAAGAGCTTCTCTGAAAATAACCGAAGCAGTGATTCATCTCAGGCTTCCTCTTCCTTCGTCTCCTTTCCTTGAGTGCAGCATATTTAACTACTTTAATTTCCTCTAAAGATATATATAAACAGATCTCCAGCCCTCTCTTCTCCTGGGTAAATCTATACCACAGTGCGGCTCACAGATATTTTCTATGCTTCTTGTGAGAGAATGGGAATTAAAGAGCTAACAATGGTGAGTTCTGAAACCACCCACAGCTCACATGCTTTGTTTGTCTTACCTGCAGTCTCATTTTCAACAGACTTCAATATCAGCCCCCTACATGTCCTGTTTTTTCTCATTCCACAGCTGATATAGAATTAAACACTGACCATGTGTGCCTGCTTTTTGACTAGTTTCTTGAACATGCATATAGCAAGAGAAAAGTTTCAGATTCCCTAGGCAGAATTCAAAAAGAACAAAAAAAAAAAAAAAAAAAAGACATAGCTCATGTGTTGTAGGTTGGACAAGGAATTGAAATGAGATTCGAGTGGAAAGCAATTGGAACAAATGAGCATTCGTTGTAAAGCAGATTGTGACTCTTTTCCAGTTGTGGCAGCCAATGACCTGAAGTGGCAGACATCTGGCATGTTCCGTCCGTTCGTTGAAGTTACCATGATTGGGCCTCATCAGAGTGACAAGAAGAGGAAGTTCACAACAAAGTCAAAGAGCAACAACTGGGCTCCCAAATACAATGAAACCTTTCACTTGTAAGTGTGAAAAATAGCATGAGGATCTGGCCTGGCATGTTTAGATGCAGTGGACAGATTGTGGGTTTTTTTTCCAGCATCCAAACAGCCTGCTCAGGGCCCAGAGCAGTACTTGAACCAGCAGCTTGGCCCGGTGTCAGGTGTCTTGGCAGGAAAAGCTAGATGATGGGAGATTTTGCCGTGGGTGGGATGCTGGTAATCATTCTTCACCAGTAGTGTCCTTTGGCTACCTTTGGAAATGTATTATGTGTCCTGTCCGTGTATTTTACTGTGCTCTGTCATTTTAATGAACTTTGTGTGTTTTGTTGTTAAGAGTTGAGGCTAAAAGTTCATTATGGATGTGGTTTTAGATCCTAATGAGTGTTCTTATCCCAACTTGACTTATGGGGCGTGCTCTGTGAACTTGTGTATGCTTGTTTCCAAGGTTATAGTCCTTGGATCTGTTAGCAGTTGCAGCCTTTCTCAACGTGGAGTATTGATCTCTTCTTGGCTTTCATTATTACAAAGCTGTCTCCCTTCCTGGAAGGCTCAACCAGAGGAGCTACAGACTGGTCTTCACCCAGCTGTGCAGTAAAAATAAGTCTTAGTTGCTCTGCTCTAGACCTCCAGAGGTTCCTTCCATCCTAAACCATTCTGGGATTCTGTGAATGAGAGAAGCGATGACCAGCAAAAGACTGTAAACTTCCCAGGGGAGATGGACAGGCTGTATGATTTTATTCGATATGGAGAAAGGCAGACTTCCTCTAAGTGAAGAAATTTTTGTGCCTTTTTTCTTCTTGTTTTAGCTTTAGAAACGTCAGAAAGGTTTGGAATGTATTTTCATTAGCTGATGCTTTAATGGAAGGTTCTGCATCATTAACAAAGACTTCATCTAATTAAAATATTAATTACTGGAATGAAACAACCCTTAGCAGGAGCAGAAATGTTTACAGTTGTCTTAGTTGAAAATCTATTAGTGTGTCTATTATGTTCTCCATTCTTTTCATTTTGCAATTTAACACACACACACACACACACATGCAAAGGCAACTTGAAACGAGTCATTTCTTTTTTTTCTTTTCAAATAGCAAAGTTGTCTTTATCAACCATGAAACAGCAAAAATATGCATATTTTTTTTACGCCATATGCTGTACTCCTGCCTCTCTAAACAGGAAAAAAACTAGTTTTTTATAATAAACGGTAGTGAATGGTGGCAGTGGAACAGTTTGCCCAGAGAGGTGGTGGATGCCCCATCCCTGGAGGCACCAAAGGTCAGGCTGGAAGGGCTTTGAGCACCTGATGGAGCTGTGGTGTCTCTGTTCACTCCAGGGGAGTTGGGCCAGATGAGCTTTAAGGGTCCCTCCCAACTCCAGGGATTCTATGATTCTGTAGAAAGGAGTTTTTTATGGCACATCTGGCACTTCACCCAGCCTCTAACATGTTTTTAAAATGTCTTTTTTAAGAGGAATTGATATGTTCTGATCAGTAATCTCGTGTGTTTTTCAGCATACTGGGGAATGAGGACGGCCCTGATGCCTATGAGCTCCAAGTCTGTGTGAAGGACTACTGCTTTGCTCGGGAGGATCGGGTGCTGGGCATAGCGGTGATGCAGCTCAGAGACATAGCAGACAAAGGAAGCTGTGCTTGCTGGTGCCCTCTTGGACGCAGGATTCACATGGATGAGACTGGACTTACAGTCCTGAGGATTCTTTCCCAAAGAACCAATGATGAGGTTGCAAAAGAATTTGTGAAGTTAAAATCTGAGTCCCGTTCCACTGAGGAAGGCACCTGAGCTGAGCTGTGTGATCTTTCCTTTTCTCTTCTGCCTTGTGCCAATATGTGCAAGTGTTCAACAATTCTCTTTTATTAATTACAAAAGGTTTTTTCATGTTATCTTTGTCAGCTCCGATAGCGCACGTGTGCTGTAGAGGAAAAAAATCCATCAATCTGATGTGAATTATTTATTTTTTAGTAGCTGGGTAAGACACTGTAGAGAACAAGACAATCTCTTCCTATTTAAGATGCAAATTCTGCTTTGTGTATATAAATTATTTTATATTGCAGGCTGGGTATGCTGGTTTTGTTGATATGCAGCACTGTGATTTTATCCTCTGAAACTGGCAGACATTAAAAAGGTTCTACATAATCACACTATGAAACAAACTAACTGTATGGAAATTGGGAGAGGAGTGATTTGGGGGTTTGGCAAAACACAGTTATCTCATTGAATTCATGTACTGTGGAGCTGCCAAAGGGTGTTCCTGCACAGACTGCACTAGTGTTTCCATGTGTTATGCAGACACCTCAACGTCTGCTTAAAAAAAGAAGTTGCAAATTGCTATGGAGATGTACCCCAATTGAATGTACAGCTAAGGATGTGCTGCTTTGAGCATGAACATGACCAATGGAACAAGTGCAGAGGGCCTAAGATTTCATAGCCAAAAACTGCAAAGGCAACACACTAGGAGCAAGCTGCAGCTGCCCTGCCATTGTAACTAGATGATGTGTTGTAGAGAATATAAAATCCCTGCGTGCTGCTGGGAATCCTGCATCACCATCTGGGTGCTGTAAGCTGCTGAGCTCCACGAGTCACACTTTGACTACCATGACCAACCCTGTAAGGAAGGGAACATTGCAGCCATGACAAATAATACAGCTACTACTTACTTTTTCCATTTCAATATTCTTTTTTTAGGGGGTTGCCCTGGTTTTGTTTGTTTGGTTCTATTTTTTTGTTCTGTTTTGTTTTGTTTCTTTTTTATAACTAAATACTTGCAAGTTTTCTGTAGCATTTTGTTAACCCTGGAGGCTATTCCTCCTTATAAACCCAGAATAATGGCTTGGAAGAGAACTACACATCTCCCCTCTGCATGCACTCACTCTTTTAAGTGCAGGTGGAGGGGCAGCAGGTCCTTTTGGTTCTGATCTTGAAGCTGCTGCTGGCCATGCCGTGGTTGATCCATTTTGATCATCATTAATCTGTGATTTAATGATACAGTTGAAAATATTTTTGCACTATCTTGAAAAACCATACTAGTTTTGTTTTCTTGCAAAATAAAACAGTGTCCTGAGCAAAATAATTACGGGGATGTCAGAATTTGAAATTTTGTGAACAGGAAGCTCTGGAGTAACGATTGTAACGAGGTATGGTTTTTTTTTATTTTTTCTTCACTAAGGGGATATTTGCTATTTCCAGCTGCCCTTGTACTGTAGAAGGTGCAGCTGGAACAAGCCAGTCCTTGTCCATAAAGTACTGTAATACTGTCAATAAACTCAAGGACTGGCTGTTGAATGACTTTTTTTTTTTTGTATTTTCTTTTCTATATTGTCTGACACCTGTACAGCTGTATGATACGACTACTAGGCTTGCTTGTAGAGTTGAGACTGCACATCTGCTTCGTTCGTGTCTGTGGTGTACTACAGTAGTGCTCTCCTAAACTTCACGCTATGTCACAACTCTGAATTATTGTACGTGCCATTGTTACGAGAACTGTTAGTTCAGTCTTTAATAAACTCTTTTAGCAGCATCTGGAGTTGTCTGTTGAAGTATAACTGTGATTGGACTTGCCAAATCATGTAGGTTAGAATCGCTACTGCAACTTTGCAAATTACTCTCATGTAGTACGTAGGCTTTTCCTTAGTTCTGTAGATGCCCAGCACAGTGTGTGAGTCAGGTAATTCCCTCTTACTCTGTGGTAGAGTACCTCTGTCTTTGATGTCTTTTTTCAGAGTTCTTGGCTTCTGATAGAGCACTGGGACAGAAAAAACATAGAAAATAACGTACTTCCTTTTGTTTGCCTATCTTGCCTTTAAGTTTCCTTTGTATTCAGGTATTGCCTCCTGGTGGTGCTAAATGGAAGCCTCGGGCAGGCAGTAGGGTTCCTTACCAACAACACATGAAAAAGAGTAATTGTATACCAAAATGGATTGACAGCTTTCAGTCTGATGAGCATTAATGCTATGTAGATGATGTTGATGAGATGAAAGAATAAACCTTCTTGTTGTCAAGTAAATTACACCCTCTCCTCCTTTTTTGGGGACGCTGCCAATTTCAAGCAGAAAAGCTTAAATAACTTGGAAGTTTGTATTTCATAATGATCAGGTCTCAGTTTTTGTGTTCTGGGATGCAGCTTTTTCCTTATGTGACATGCCTGGCAACATGACTGCAAGTAACTCAGCTACCTAACGGCCAAGCTTGCTGTTGTGTTTTTATTTCTAGCTTCATTATGGAGGAAGTTGAGTTTGATGGCATGTCACCTAAAGTGTTGTTTGAAGCACAAATTCTGTGCCCCACCTCAGTGCAGTGAGATGGACACGAGTTTTTGACTCACTGGTACGTTCAATGGTCATTGCTTCAGCAAGCACTGCAGTGGCGAGAAACCCATAAAGAGCTTTTCAAAGGAAAATTGCAATCTGTATCCATGGGAAGAGGCCTTGACAGGGAGGAGCTTTGGCTGTTAGCAAAGCTGGTAATCCCAGACTCTATATATTGCTTGTCCACCAGCTTGGTGCTTGTCCTGCAAACCAAATTTGTAAACTTTTAGATCATAGAATCAGTTTTTGTAACTGTTGCTTTGTAATATGTTTATCTAAAGTGGCCCATCTGGCATCATGTCTTGGGTTCACATCCATTCTTCACACTTTCAAATTTTCTTTCCTGCCAGAAAAAGTATTCACATTTGCATCTGGACTTCCTCTCATACTGGTGGTCGCAAAAGGTTGTTGTACACACGTCTCTTCACTCTAGTTTCTGCACACTCCTCAAAATGACAGTTGGATATACACTGTGTGTGTAAAAACTGTACATACACAGTAAGTATATTGATAAACACATGATTTATAACATATGGAAAATACATAAGTTATTGTATTTACATAGTATTTTGTACATATGTATATGAATTAAATAGTATGTTTATATACAAATTATTGGCTGGGATAAAAATATTGTGGCAAAGGTGACCCAGCAGTGCTAAGTTGCCACAGAACTCCAGGAAGAGTCTGGAGTGTTGCAACACTGACTTTAAAAGGGAGAAGTGGGAGATGAGCTGGATGCTGAATGCACGTGGGTGTGTTCTGCCAGTGGTCTGATTGTGCTGACCCTACATCTTTCTGCTGCATCCGTGGGAGGAGCAGTTTGATTTCAGACCAAAAGTCCATCTTGCAGAAATCGTCTCCTAGAGTGGTTACAAGCAGCCGGCCAGAGAGGAGTAAGAACAAGGTAAAAAGTCCTGAACTATCCTTCTCCTGTCCCCATCTCTCTCGTGCCTGAACAGCAGTTCCATGGATTTACGAGGTTATGTATGAAGACCTATTTTTAGTTTTGGAAGTGTTTCCAAATAATTTCATCTGATATTGTCCGTTCTTGTAAAAAAGATGTTACAGTGTTGGTCCTATCCATCCGTAGCAGCCACCCTTACTGCTGACATCTATCATTCTCCTCTGCTCATCAGTGTCTTTTGGGGCTGCAGTGTCCCAGTTTACTCAGTTATACCAAGCTTCTGATAACCTTTGCTGCCCTTTTTAAAACTTTTTCCATTTATGTGTATTTTTTCTGAGCTATGAGTACCAGAGCACCATCCAGCATTCAGAATGCAGTTCAGAAAGCAGAGAAAGAAAGAAGCCACCATACAGAGTTTCAATGGATGGCAGAGAACTGTTAACAATCCTTTTTTTTCCCTAACGTTTATTTGAAAAGATGAGATCATTTTCCATGGATGGAAAGAAAGCAAGGCTGGCTTTTGAATTTAGCAGGTTTTCTGTTCTTTGGGAAATTCCTTTCTAAAGCTCCAGCCAGCTCAGGGCTGTGACACACAGAGTCATAAAAATAACTGTAGGTGTAACAGAGAAGGACCCAAAGGGCTTGGTTCATGCCTGTGAGCACATGATGGTGATGGAATGGCCTTGTGGGGAAGGGTATTGTGTTTCTGGGTTAGTGATATGAGTGCAGAGACCTAGAGACAGAGGTTGGGAGGGCGCATTATCAGTCTTCCTGGAAGAGATTACCAAGTTGATGGATGAAGACAAGAAGGCGGGCAGGGGAATGGGAGTTCTGGGGAGAGACTCAGGCATACCGAGGAGGCAGTGGGCATTTTGGGCACAGGACTCAGTTCTACAGTTCTGGGTAGCAGCACAAAGGGAGGAGGTGATGTAGTGGCACTGAAGGAAGGCAGACTACTTGTGGGATTTCCTTTTCTGCCCTTACACTCTCATTTCCTCCTTTCTAGAGAAAACTCTAGGCGTTGGCCCTGTGTGGTTCCATACATGTGAGACCTGTGAACATGAGCAATACAGCCATTGAGGTTGGTAGTATTCCCTGATACTTTACTGAACATCCACTGTGGGTCTGAACCCTCCCTGGTGGTTGTGGGGTAATCCCATGAGATCCTCTTTCAAATCAGAAATATGGACAAGGATTTATCTGCATCTGGGGGATTCTTTCAGAACCTCAGTCCTCTGTTACTTAGATAGCTTCTCAGAGCTGTCTCTGTGATTTATGGCCAATCTAGAAGTACTTGTCCTTGCACCACAACGTGGTTTTGCATGATTTATTTGCACTTCCCTAGCTTCTGGTGCTTTTGTCCAGTTTAGCAGAGATGGCAAAGTTTCTGCTCCAGTCATGCGTACGTAGTTCTTGGTGTCTGCTTTGTTGTGCAACCTTTCTTGCATCACTTTTTGCCCAAGCTTTAAGAACTCTGTATCAGCTCCTGCCTTCATGGGCTTCTCGCACTGCTCAGTCCAATTACTTGATATCAGCTCAGGAGTTCTTTCACCACCCCCAGATGCCTCCAGCTTCCCTGTGAGTCCTGCAAAGAAGATCCCCAGACATCTCAGGATCAATGAAAGCAGCTCACAGAAATGCACATCTTTGTCATGTTACAGCTAGGAAATCATTTTCCAGAGAAAAGGTCAAGTCAGACCTGCGTATTCTACCTTTGTCAAACCCACACTGCCTTTTGTCTCATTTCCCATCCTGCTGTTTTTATTCTTCTCCTCAAGATTTTTTCATAAAGCACTGCACACTTGTTCAGATTAGTTAAGATACTGGAAGTCACTTGGACTGCTTCCCCACTGAGATGCACTTCCCCACTTTGCCTGCTGTTATTCCAGTCCTAGAACCTCCACCTTTGCCAGTGCAAAGAACCCAGAGGCTGACAATCTTCCAGGTCCGCGTTACAGCGTTCTCAGAAGATTGGCTTGGAAGTGATCCATCCTCAGGAAACAGAGGGGTTTGAGCCCACATGGGCTTTTAGTTACCATCATGCCATTTCTGCTTCCTTGCTCAGTCTCACGCAGTTTCTTTCTGATGGGCAGTCCTTTCTGCAGTGAAGTTCCTTTGTGGGATTTTTATTTTTATTTTTTTTCATCTGACTGTTCTTGACCTTCCCCTTCTGGACAAAAAGCATATGACAGAAGGGACAACGGGGATCCTTTGTCCCTCAGCTTAGAAACACCAGGAAACAGCCTTGAGGTTTCAGAGGAAACCCCAGGACCATCCTGGGCCAGGACACCACCCAAGGTTTGAGGAACCCTCTCGCAACCTCAAGATATCAAGAAGCAGGGCATACCACAGGAAGAGAGCGAGACAGAACTGCAGCACCACAACCTCCTTAGCAAGTTTCTCACTCCTAAATGTGACCAGGTCAAATAGGGCTATAAATGCAGGCAGGGGAGCAGTGCTTCTCCAATCCCAGATCCCAGTGACATCTGTCAGTCTGAGCTGAGGAAGTTACAGAATCACAGAACCATTACGGTTGGAGAGACTGTGAAGATCATCTAATCCAACCATCAACCCACCATGTTCACTGTCCACATCCCACAGTGCCACAAAGCCCACAGCTGCCACCCTGCCTGTCAGTGCACACACGCAAGATCATGAGAGCTGATTTCTTAGCACTGTTTGTGTACTGCAGAATGCAATGAAGAAAGAAGAAAAATTAGAGCAGTTTGGCGTTGGGAAGGAAGAATGTTTGCTTCTGGCAGCCTACAGATGACACGCAGAAGCCTGGAAGCATGGCATTTGTTATTTTGGTACAGTACAAGATGATGTGATAAATAATGTAAACACGTTGAAATTTCAAGGAATATCAGACAAGACTCGGAATACTGGGAGACAAAGCCTTTGTTCAGTGATTCTCATCTCACTTGGGATGCTGGCAGCCTGGAGCTCTCCTTGCAAACAGCCCCATAAAGATTTTGCTTTGAGACCAAAGCACTGCCTTCAAATTCTGCCATGAAAAAGCACATAGCAGCTCTTCCTCCCCCCGTTGTTTCAATCTCCATGCCTCAAAGAACCTTTATATTTTCTCTGCTCCCTTGGCAAGATTAATTCAGATTAAATTTAACAGTTCTTATTTATCTCTGCATTATTTTCAATGTATGATTTTTGTTTGGTTTTGTTTCAGGAATCAAAGCCATACAGAGCTTTATTAACTAGTGAATTTGAACTGCAAATTACTATTCTCTGGGCTACTGTCCTTCTAAGAGTTTCTCTTTTTAGTGTTCTCATTGCTTATTGGGAGCAAACCCAGCATAACGCCTCCTTTTATCATCCTTGTGATGATGTGGTGACAAAACCTGTCAGTTGCCACATCTAATGCTAATGCCATTATGGATACCAGCTCTCCACCAATAGCTTATCTGCTAGCTCTCTGTAATGACAACTGTCAGCCAGAAAGATTTCCAACTGCTGGAATATCAACCCTGAGACCAACGTATGGGGAAGTACTTCTGAGTGATGTGAATTTATAAACATAGCACTCACTGTACGTCTTTTTCCTCAGATGCACATTCCCATCTTCATTTTATTATCCACTAGTGTTCAGCAATCCTAGGAGAGTAAGCTTTGTCTGTCTGCATCCTCAGAAGCAAAAATATATTTGCTAAGATTTGGCTCTCTCCTAGTCGTAGCTGGAGATGCAGATTGTTGCAAGAGGTGATGAAGTCTAAGAGCTGCTCTAAGTCACTGCTTAACGTGGTCACTTTATCCTCTTGGGGAATTTGTTGGGCTGCAGATCCTTATTTGGAATTATTTCATGCGCCTGCTGAACCCAAGCCCAGGTCAGGTCCTCTATTTTATCCGAGGAGGAAGTTCTGAGGATGACCATCACGGATGCAATAAACCTACACAGTAGTGACTGAGGTTTTCACAGAACTTGGCAGCAGCAGTGGCGTATTCCCTTGTGTATGCAGGAGGAAGGAGTCTAGAGAAACAAAGTCTTTCTTTCTGTGTTTCAGGAAAGTTTATTGTTCAATTCTGAAAAAAAAAAAAAAAAAAGAAATTGAAAACACAAAAGCAATGAATCCTCCATCCCCAGTATGGGTATTTCTTTCCCTTTTGTTCGTTATCTCTTTTTTCCTCGAAGCAAAAGTAGCAGGAAATTCTGAGACCACCACGAGTGCTGGATGCAGAACTACTGTACAACAGCAGCAGAAGCTGCTCTGTGCAATTCCTCCAAAGCACCATGTTTACATATAGTGCTGTGTGTTCTTCTGCAGGGGGAGCTTGTCATCCAGCCTAGAAACTGGAGTGAGGAAAACCAGCTGGAGAACATCTGGTTTGTTCAGCCCAAATCCAAATTAACAAAACCCCTCCACCGCTCATGGAATGATCTTAATGTAGAGGCTTCGGGTGCCTGGTTGGTGTCTGCGTGCCATGAAATCCATCCGCCAAAAGAACAAGTTATGTACGAAATGAAAGCGAAACCTCTGCTGGAGGAAGTTTTGCTTTACAGATTTGTAGATAGTGAGGTTTTTTTTCCCCTCTGGAAGCAGTCCTGAAACATGAGAAATCTTCTTTCCCAGAATGATGTACCAAATGCCTTCCACTATCAAGCTCACGAGTCACATCCTGCTTCTATGTTTTGGTGATGCTGTGTCAGCAGAAGCACCAATTTCCACACTCGTAAGCCAGATTGGGGTTGGACTCGATGATCTCTGGAGGTCCCTTCCAACCCCTACAATTCTGTGATTGTGTGAGTCTGTGATTCCCAAAAGTCACCTGATAATTGGTGTTATGGTTCTCAGCAACCACCTCCTCAATCCATCTCCTTTCACAATAAAAAGACACCTCAAGAGGCAATAAACCATCCTTAAATTTCACAAATATATGGATGCTGGCAAAGGCCTTTTCCACCAAAAATAACAGCAGATAAGATGGAGAGTGATGAACTTCACATGGACAGGGAATCCAGCACCCTTCTAGGCAACCAGTTCAGTGCCTTATCACTCTGCCCGACTTATATCCAGTCTAAATCTCCCCTCTTTTAGTTTGGAACCATTTCGCCTTGTCCTTTCACAATGAACTCTGCTAAAAAGTCTGTCTCCTTCATTCTTGTAACTTCTGTTTAGATACTGAAAGGACATCCCATGTGCAGTGTTCTCTGTATGAAGTGGGATGGGGTAGTGGGAGAGAAAGAAATATGTTTTTCTCCTTGACATTACTTGTTCCATCTCTAGTGCCTGGTGCCCAAACCAGTAGCAGCTCATGTCTGTGCAGTAAAGCACTATTCTTCCAGTGTAATGAGTGAGCTAATCAGTAAACCAAGTGCTAATACTGCAGACAATTCTGTACGTTATGTAGGTCTTGTCTGAGTCATGCAATGTGGTTCTAAAAGACTGACAGAAAAGCATGATTCAGTGGAAAGTGTCACAAGAAAGTCTTTAAAAAGTAGTTCTCTGGAGCCACGAAAAGCCATCTCCTTCAGTGCAGAGGAGCCCACCAGTTCTCTCCAGTTTATCATCCCAAGTCACTGCAGATATGACTGCAGATTGTTACGACGTTTCCTGTACCTCACCACAGCAATAAGGACTGCAAAATGCTTAACATCCATAACATTAGAGCCAGAGAAGAACCAGTAGGTCATTCAATTTCATCTACTGCCTTGCACAGACCGTGGTGCATCACCCAGTTAACTCTGTGTTGAACTTAATAAGGGATTTGACTGTCACCACCCCAGGGATTTATCCATTTTCTTTCTGCTAAAGCACTAAGAAATGAAGATCAACCATTGACGTTTTACTGTGGTGGTTTGGACGTGCTTAGCTTTCTGATCTCAGTTTGGTTGGTTTGAGGCTCCTGGTCTCTGGTTCTTGTTGATTACTGACTTGTGGCAGCAGGCCAGGCATTCACAGCAGGAAAGCCTGAGAGGTTTCACTACATTGTCCACATGGGTCCAGTGATCAGCTTGGAACTAGGTCCAAAACCACATAAGGAAGAAATGTCAGGTTACAAACCATTACCAATTCCTATTCTTCAGTGTTTCAAACATCTCCTGGAAGAATCAGGCAGTATTCCCCCTCTCCAACCCACTGAACAGCTGCTGAGATGTAAAACAAAGTGTATCTGTTTCCTTCTCCCACCTTTCCTGTGAAACACCAGAGATTGATCAGCAATTAAAAGTCCACCTCCATAAGCACTGAGTAACAGAAAGTTTCCCTTTTCTTATAGAACTGTTTGCTTTATCTTCCATAAGTGCTCAGATCACAGTGGCTAATAGATTTGGGGATCAAGAAGTATTTTCATGCTGACTGATGGCACTGCAGAATTTCCACCCAGCTTTAAATAGCTTTCCACCATCCTCTGGCATCTCCTTTCATGCCATTCTTCTTCACTGAAAGCAGTCTTTTCCCAGTTAATCCTGTTACCTGCTTGTGATAAGTAAGCAGGAAAGGTCAGCTCTCTGAGGACGGATATTTTTGCCAGCTAATGGGTCCTTGCCACCCTCTGTTCTGCACTCAGCCACTTTTTGTGATCTGAGTGTAGTTTCACAGAATCTGAGTCCTAGTAATATACCTATTTTCACCTACTAAAATAAGACCCGCAAATCTTCAGGAATTTCTTTCCTTGTTGCTAACTTTGCAAATAACGAAGAAAATTCAGTATCTCATTTGAGAACAATCAAGAAGACAGTTTACCTGCAGCAGAAAGAGTTCTAGAGGACTGTGTGGCTTTTAGTTATCTTCTAAGCCAGAATACAGAGGTCTGTGGGATCCCCCCACAGTTCTGTATCCCCTCACATGTGTCATTTGCATGGGGTAGGAGTTAAGCAACCACATAATGGACCATTTTGCAAACTAAATGCTGTAAAATTCTGGCGTAAGGCATTTAGTGAGGACAAAATAATTTTCTTGTTGAACAGTGTGGGAGCAATCCTTTCATCCACAGCACAACAGCAGAAGCAGATTTCCCATGTGCTTGCTACACCAACCTGCCTGAGTCATGGTCTGTGTTCTTCACCACTTGTGTAAGTAAATTCTTGCCTCTGTTATGGGTCCTACCTAAAATCACAGAATCATAGGATCATTAAGGTTGGAAAAGCCTCTAAGATCATCTAGTCCAACCCTAACCATGCCCACTAACTACATCCCTCAATACCACATCTCCACATTTCTTGGCAGCCTGTGTCAACGCCTCATCACTCTTCTGCAGAAGAGATTTTTCCTGATATCCAACCTGAACCTCCCCTCGTGCAACTTAAGATCATTACAAGGTCACTGGTGTAGAGTGATACTGTCATGGTGCAGAAATACAGGGATGAGATCCTGCAAGTGCAGCTCTGCTGGCCCAGTGCCAGTCCAGCCAGCCACAGAGTTCTCTGTGCCAGGTTGATCATATTATTTTAGTTCAGAGAGAGGTCTGGCACAAGCATCACTCACATGCAGCACAAAGAGTTCTTTATGGAGAACTTGGAACAAAGGCTCATGACAGATGACAAAAATCAGGAGAAATGATCAACTGGGAAAAGACCTTCAGTCCTTTTTCCGCTTGAGGACATCTGATGGCGAGTTGCAGAGCTGTGCCAGAAAGTACTACCAGTACTGAATTCTAGCGAGTTCCAATGCAGAAATAATTTAGAGAGATTTTTAATGTAAAACATCTCAAAGAGAATGGAAGAGTCTTACTACTTTTTCCATGAAATAGCATGAAGGTTTGATAATGATTCAAACTTTAGTTAGTTTTCTTGCAGCAAGGCCATCAGACTTTCATGTCTCTTTGTGAATGCAGTGGTGGCATTGGTTGTACCAGCATGGCACATACCCCTGTGTTGACTGTCAGTCATTAAATCAACTACTAGATCTGACTGGCAGCACAGCTCTGCAGTTTCAGTTGTTCCTGGGTGTCCTATTCCAGCATGAAGACCCCATTTTCCTCCAGTTGCCCAGTCCATGACTTGGTCTAGATGGATACAAGTTGGACAATGGGACTAGATGATCTCAGTATTCTTTCCAGACTTAATGATTCTTTGACTCTGTGACACACAGACATCTGGAGAATAGACAAACAGCACTTACTCAGGTTTCCTCTCAGAAGAGGAGATTAGAAGCTGTTGACCTGATGAACCTGTCCCTCCTATCCCAAGTCATGCTATGATTTTGTGGTAAGAAGTCATGGGCATGACTTGAGGTTGAGTGAGATTACATGGGAGGCCAAGACCCAGCAGGGTAGGAGTTGGTGTGCAGCCATGGTCTATGCCTGGGGATTTGGAAATGCCTCCAGATACAAGTGCAACCTTTGCAAACTGGGTACTGCAGTTATATGGGGATGGGTTTGGTGGGGAGATCCAACTCCTCAATTACTGTGTGCATGCTTTGCTATGGTCCATGGGACTGCAGGAGAGCCCTGGCTTCACCACGGGCACACCCACTGGTTAAGGTTAAGTCTCATAAAGCCAGCCCTCCCAGAAAGCAGAGCAACTCTCCAG
This sequence comes from Chrysolophus pictus, assembly GCA_037305975.1. Lineage (NCBI taxonomy): Eukaryota > Metazoa > Chordata > Aves > Galliformes > Phasianidae > Chrysolophus > Chrysolophus pictus. Next base: position 70,866,283 of record CM074614.1, on the reverse strand, counting down.
GCTGTGAATACACACACTCTGAGGCTCCCTCAGAAATCACTCCCAACCTCTATTAACAGAGAGTTGCAAGAGATCAAAGCTGTAGGTAAGTAGGGCACCTGTTAAATCAAGCCTTCATCTTTCCTTGAGAGGAGGTGGGAGAGAACAGGAAGCGTGATGTTCTGCAAAGCTCAACCAATTTTGATTTTGGTGGCCAGGACTTATCGCAGGAGTCTTCACAGCAGCTCTGAGGTTGCATCTCTCCACATCTCCAGTCCCTGTTACGCAAGGAACCACTCAGGGACAAAGAAAACATGTAGGGAAATGGGGAAATATTTCTTCTCTGCAGAATGGATATTGTTATCTCTGATTATGGCCTTGTCACATTGTAATGTCAAGATCAAAACTCCTTCATGATGGGAAGTCAGTTCCATGCGTGTGTCTTACCTCTGTGCTCCCACCTCCAGCTCTATGCCAGAGTGGCACATTTTGGGGGGATAAGAATTTATGCACTATGTTGTTCTTAAAGAGCCTTATTATAATTAACATGCTGTGCTCATTAAGAACATTATGTAACATTTTAAAGCTCTGACTAACGCAGGATGGACGGTGCTAGACAGAGATATGCCAGCAGTCAGTTGTAACGCTGTTTTAAATGTTTCCAGCTGTAGGATTTTCTGTGTACTCAACGGTTATGACTTCATTGCTCACAGAGTAGGGTGCTTGGGGTGAAAGTCTGATTTATCATCCTGTCCTAAGTTCAAACGTGAACGATGCAAATTATGGATTGTGCTAAAGATGCTAAGTACCACTCCTGTTAATGATGGTGGCTTCAGTCACAGAAAAAGTGGAGCTGATTGTGACTGTACAGCTTGCCCCAGCACTCCTGTGGCAACATGAGCTCTGAACACACCGTTTATGCCTATCTAAAGATATATCACCTTACTGAGAACAGATTTTATCCAGTTACTGTCCTCTGGCTGGTATTTTATAAAGACCTCTCTCCTGCCTTTTAATGCTCTTTTCTTGTAGTGCTCTTTACCTTGTACAGCTAATAAGGTAGTTCAGAGCACTGAAAGATTTCTATCTGAGTGCTGAGCATTGACTGAAATGTTCCAGAAGGCTCAGAAATTGTTGCTTTGAAGGTCTTCTCTTTGGTATTCTAACAAACTGATGGGAAACCGAGACTTTTTGCAACAGCCATAGGAAAGGAGGTGCATAAATTTTCCCGAAATTCACTGTAAGGTGACAGTGACACCATTGCAAAAGTGAAAAACGAAACGTGGGTCAGCAGCTCCCATGACAGCAGTGGGCTGCAGTGATACATGGCCATGTGCTGCTTTTAGATGCGGACTGTGACACCCGTTCTGTACTTGCATGTCTTATTTTTATTTTTGATCGGGGTGAAAGCATCAGGGAGTCTGTGCAAGAAGCATCCAACATACCTTAGTACAAACCGAGCTGGAGAGGCCTGACTGAATCCCAATCAAGAACAACAGCTGCACTTCTATAGAGCTGTCCCTCTCTGGGTTCCTGTGCTACTCCTTCATACGATTTGGAGTGAAGGGCTGTTTACATCCTCATTACAGTGTCTGGCATTAAACGTCAGGAAGCATTTTCTGGCACATCTCTCAGCAAGAACCTTAAATTCTGCCAGTGAGTTTGTGTAGCTGTCTCGAATATACATGGGATTTCCTTCCAGAGAATTGAATCGTGTCTTTGAAGACCAGTTAGAGCTGCCTCGTTGCAAATGTACTCCACAAAATAGGGTTCCCACTAAACAGCCAAGAATACTCAGCAGCAGGAGTCCTATTCTTTCCACATTTCAGTAACAACCACTCTCTGGCCCACATCACCCAAGGGAGACTGTTCTGATGATATGATTGCCATGTTGCTCCATGGTATCAGCATACAACTGACTGTAACCTGGACCTTGGCATCACAGCGCACTGCCCCACGGGCTGTGCCAACACAAGCCTTCAGCTACATTTAGACCTCTGCTGTTGAAAAGCTCTGTTGTCACTGTATTGAGCTGCCACTGTTCTAATGTCTATTGCAGTGAGTGAGGGAAAGGAAACAACCTGATTGAAATTCCAAACAAATACACTTTTTTTTTCCTTTTTTTTTCTTTTTTCCTGAATCAGCTCTCAATCTGAGGGTCATACAGGTGTTTCTGAAGGTGGTTGTCACATTGAAGCCAATGCGTCATGAAACTGCACCGATGGTCTGTGACATAACCACTTTGTTTGCAGAGAGATTTGTACCCCACAGGTTTGAACTAAAGTGCCCTTAACTCAGGCTGGCTATTTCTCTTCACACTCAGGCACTATACATTCTTAGACATTGAACTGTGTTACTGATAATCTATATAAACTTTGCACTGCATGGCAGGTCCTAGGGAATGAATTAGGGCTGGCCTTGTCCAGAAGTTGAGTGAAATCGCATGGCTGATTGATGCACCTGTGTTTTAGTACCAGTCACCATTTGGAGTGGTTTTGTCCGCCTAGATCTGCAGGAGCATCTTCCAACAAAAGCACAGCTTTGACTTTGCCTTCGAGTCCCCTCAGAACTTTCACTGGACAGTTTCACAAATATTGAAAAAATAAGATATATTGAAGCAACAGACAGAACAGATCGGGCTTGCCATTGATAAATGCCCCAGCAGCAATAGCATCAATGCATGTCACTAGTGCTGGCAAAACACTGTGTGCTCTTCACCAGCAGATAAAGCACAGCACTTACCAAGAAGGCATCGCTGTTCTGGAGGAGGAAGAGGAGCACAGCTTCCCATCTCCCCTTCCATCTCTCTCCTTCAATCTCTCTTCCTTTCTCTGCTCCTCCTTTCTCTTCTTTCCCTCCAAGATACTTTCCCTGATATCCTGAACCATACCTGTTTCTCTCCACGGTGTGATGTTGAACATTGTTTGGGTGGAGAATACTACAGTCATATGTGTTCAGCATGTTCTTCTCATTATGATATTCAGGGGTGTTAACTTTAATATTAATTTCATGGTTAATGAAGCAGAAGGACTCACTCTGGGCACTGCAGCCTTCAAGATTCTGTCCTGAAGCATTATCAGCTTATTCCCCAAACCTTCAACCAAAACAGGACTATCCTGCTGCCACCAGACCCCCTCCTTCAGCTGCTTTTGGTGCTGACATCATGGATCCCCATCCCCAAAGTTCAGACTCCAGATAAGCAGGAACTGGCAGTTTTAACCCCTCATAGGCTAGTCCCATGGAGGGCAAAACTTCATTTTCTTCCACTTCATCCATTAATGTGATGCTGAACTTTAGTATTCCAGCATGACCAGCGTGCAAACTGGTGGAGGGATGAGCCTCCGTGATCCATCCGTTGCCACATCCGACACACTGCACCTACCGGAGGAAGCTGCAACACAGAAAGATGTTTCTAAAACAGAGCGTGGGCATGGAGAGACCCAGTACTCAGTTAAAACAGGCTGAATTCACAAAGGACAAGAGAAGTCCCACCTGTGGTCTGGAACCTGGAGATAGGTAGAAGATGGGGGAGGAAGGAAATGCTCCCTGGTACTTATAGCTTATGAAGGGAACAACAACTTTTGAAAGGATTCCTCTCCAGGAAATCTTGGGGGAAGAGCTGGGAGTGATTAAAGGAAGAGTCAATCACGTATGCCGTCCTTGCAAAACTATTTCCCATTAGGCAGCAGAATGTCTTTCTTTCTTTCTTTCCACCTTAAATATTGCATCATTCTCAAACAGCCGCTTTTTATCTCCAAACAAAGGGAGTTCTCATGCACTAATAGCTTTCGTCTCAAGCTGTACTTTTCGCTCTAAGTTATTAGCCATTGTTATTTTGAAATTATTTTTACTTTAGTGACCCAAACGGCACAGACAGGAAGGGACTGTAATTTTGTGTATCCTCCAAGACCAACCCTGAATGCCCGTAAAAGGCTCCCTACCCACGTGCTGACTCAGAGCTGCAACACTGGGTGGCAAAATGCTGGCAGTGGAGGACGGCATGTTGCTATCAATACTAAACCTGAATCCTGCAGTGTTGTGGCATCTCTTCTTCCCTTTAGAAGACAGTTTTCTGGTTTAAAAATAATGTCACGTACCAATTCTAGAAAATGAAAGTGAGCAGAAGATTATTTGCTTGTACCCCCTCCAGAGAGGGTCAAAATTCCACTTTTTCAACAATGGCATTTACCAGGACTTTGGGATAACTGTGCCTGCATTACATGCTAGCAGTTCTGAGATGTTACCCATGTGTTCCTAAATGCCTCATGGTCATCAGTGCCTCCTGCCTGACCAATTGAGGGAGCAACACAAAATAAGAAAAGAGAAGGAAAGCAGCATAGAGTGACTCATCCGGAATCTGACACAGACATGAGAATGGATTTGAGCCTCCTTTCACTGTTTGCTCAGTTTGCTGTCCTTCCAGTGCTTTTGTGATCCTATTGGATGTAACCATGGCCCGTTATCCACTGGGAGAACTTCCCATAAAGCAGTGGCTCTCACTGCTATGTTTGTAATGAAAACTAAAGAAGGAATTTAATTTGACAAAAGCTACAGAGAAGAGAGGTTCTGGTAAGACTCTTTGCATTAGCTGTGAATAAACCAACACTAAAGAACAGACTTCACGGTTAAGGAGACATGAAGTACCTTTTAGAAAGCCTTCCACATCAGTGATTTGGCATGTTGAAGGCATGTCAAAAATTAATTTTGCTTCTTTAAAATCATAACTCTACTGCTTTCTGTGATTATTTATTTTATTTTTAGCCAGACATCACCAAACCTTGAAGCAGGTGACAAAAAAGCCCTACAGGAGCAAGCTGTGGTTCATGGGCTAGAATTGGCAATTTGCACTGTAAGAAACTGCAGGACAGTCTGCAATGCCAGTGTGGCTTGATAAATGCCATTTAGATATTTACCTATTTTTAGTCTTACATGTTCACATTACATTCTGCACGGTGATTTTTTAGATTGGCTCTGTCATTCCCTACCTCAGAACTATTACTCTCACCTCTAATTTAGGTTAATGAGGGTACTAAATTAACTACTTTCATGCTAAAGACTGTATGTCCTTATGGGAGGCAGTGAGATGTTTTTGAGACAGAATATCTTTTGCCTTTGAGGGTCTCCATCTGTGTGCTGTCTGAGGAAGTTAAGTCTCCTGACTGCAGACAGTTGAGTGCAATGTCTTTTTTACAGCCCTGGCTACTGCTTTTGCTACAAAAAGGTGCTTCAGGTTGCATTTCTCAGACGAAATACAGAGTCCTGCCCATGGTATCAACCCTCCTAATGCCCGATGTCGCACCTGAGTCCAAGGATCAATTGCTTTTATTTACTCAGTGCAACGCCGTGCCATGTTCCACCCACAGCTTGGGGAACTTTGCCTTTTTTCCCGCAGCCGTTGCTGAGGACGTGAAGCACACCGAGACATCCTGTGACTTCTGTCCCTGGGCAGGTTTACCTGGAAAGCATAGTGTTCCCCAGGGAGTTCTGCAGCCCTGCTGGGGAGCAGCCTGGCATGCTCTGCTGAATTATCCCATAGGGATCTGAACAGAGGCTGCAGATCCCTGCATGGTGCTGAGCATAATCCTTCTGCTTGTCTTGACAAACAGCTTCAGATAGAGAAGACAGCAAAGAACAGCCAGGTAGGTCAATTTCTTCTCCTGGAAGAAAAGTAGAACCTTGCAGCAGAGCCCAGGTTTCAGTTATTTTTGCTGTTTTTTTTTTTTTTTTTCTTTTTTCCTTTTGCATATTAGATCGTGCTGCATCTCTGAGGGTTGGCTGAGGAGAATGGCTCTTTGTCTAGGTTTTCTTTATGTAGCACCAGCTTTATTCCATCAGCAACACCCAAAGATAGAGGGAGTTGGGACCACTGAAGCGAGGTTTCAGTAAACCAAAGTTGGTGAGAAAACGCCCATTCATTCTGCTGGCTTTGGGTCTAAAACATGCTGAGGTGCTTTCTCCACCAGTGCTTCTGGCAACTGCATTTTAATGTAACAATGCAGGCATGAAACATGGGAAAGTCTTGCCTCCATCAGAAAAGGTTTTGCATCGTAACTGCCTCTAGAGCTCAAAGTGGCCAATGAACCATTTAATGAGTGCTGATTTCTGGCCTGTGGTATATTAAGTGATAAATGAAACTGGCTGCCCAGCGACGTGGTGAGGTGACCACCCCTGGGGGTGTCCAAGAACTGTGTAGATGTGGCACTGAGGGATGTGGTCAGTGGGCATGGTGGGGGTGGGTGGGGGTTGGGCTGGATGATCTGAATGGTCTTTTCCAGCCTTAATGATTCTATTGTTCTGTGGTCTCACTGCCTTTGAAAGAGACTAAGAGGCCAACTTATGGGCAGCCAAAGACGTTATGAATGTGGTCTGGTTAGATGAAACACATCCTAAGTATCTTCTGAATTACAGATAAAAATGACCACTTCTCCCCCAGAATCCTTGCTTCTCTGATATAGGCTATCTTACATCCTTCCCTGGTATCTGGTAATACTTCGACCCTTAACACAGCAGTATGACTACACAGCCCTGTATTGAAGAAGGATTTTCACAGCACTGCTCTTCTCTCTGATCAAGGAGACATGACAGTTTAGGTATCGCTGACACCAGCGAAAGTCCCACAGAAACCAGCATGAATTTCTTACAAGGAAAAGGGCAGTTTTTATGCTGAAGTTAACTTGCTGCACTGACCTTAACCTGTATTTCTGCAAATGATAAAGTATTTCAGAAATAACATTTAAAGGAAAGGTTAAGGCCATATGATCAGTGATAGAGGCACATTCTGCATTACTCAGCTGCAAACAACCAGAGCAAAATAACCTGAAATTCACATTACGTGAGGATCTGTTTGCTTCCTTTGAAGCGAATGCCTCTGTTTTCTCAGCAGTAAAAACTCCCTGTGGATCCCTGTTTAGAGAAATGTATGACTTACTGCACTTTAGCTTTGGCTCTAGTCGTTAACATATTCATGACCTACATACATCTTAGCAGAACTGAAAGTCGCTATTCCAGGCTTACGCAAAACAGAAATAATAATGATAACTGAAAGAAAGGGAACAGTGAAACACAGTAATTTGCTGACATCAAAGTTGAGCTGGGAGTATAACTCTCTTCAAGTCAGGCTGGAAAACTGCTTCCAGCATCACTGGGAATGGTTAATCACTGTCAGTTAGACAGGTCCCCAGAACTAAGCAGTTGTCTGTCTGCTTTGGAAAGGCAGTCACACCTTCCATGTCACACTGTGTCACACCTTCCATACCCTGTGTGACAGTGCTTGGCACACAGAGTTGTCCAACCTCTTACAACTGTATGTCCAGCCCTAAGTCCCGTTATGATGCATGTGCTCAGCACTGATGACAGGAGGAGGATCTGATTCTTGTATATGTGTAGGGTGATATAACGATGATGGTGAAAAGTCACATGAGTGCCCTCGTTATGAAAGCTCAAAGAGGTGAGTTCTGCTCTACTGTCCACAGCCACTGGATACATTTAAATATAAATATGTTTTAAAAACCGGTTTTCCCACTTCAAAAGTTGAATTATGTAGTATATCAGTGTTTCCAAATCTGTACCGCAAGGAGGAACCATTGAAAGGAGGAAAAGAAAGTAGATCACAGTTCTTGGTTTTCCCCACATGACGAACAACAGTATGAGATGTTTGGGCTGGGGCTGTACAATAATGTGTTGAATCCAAGGTCATTGTCGGGCACGTGCCCCATGGACAAGGCCAATAACTCCACCTGTATGTGAACACGGCTCATTTTCATTCCTTGGCTATTTTTTTGCTCTCCCTGATTCAGTCCAGGGGTCTGTGCAGCTCCTTGCCCACCTCTTGGTTTGGTTGTTAAGTGTTATGCTTTCATCCATGGCTTCCTTCCTGTTCCACTGCTTGGGATCCTGAATTTATTGCCCTTGTAGCTACTGTGGGTTGTAGTTTTAGAGGCCACCTGGGATTAACCACTGGTTTAACATTAAGCAGACCTTCCCTTTTCCCAGCTCTTTGGCAAGAGTTGTGTGCAGCTTATACTGCTGTTATCAGGACTGTTGCCAAGCCTTTACCCACCTGCCATTTCACTTCTCAGACAGATAAGGTTTATTTTACTTTTCCATTTTGAATCTGTACTGTTGGCTTTACAGCACTATGAAAAATATGAATACAGGCGTGAGAGAATAATGATTTTGCTTAACTTACGGTTGGTTGCAGCACATCACTGTGTTGCACTGTGACCAGGATCTCTCCTCTTGCTTTTCTCTTCGAGACCCCACTGTCCTTGGTGCAGTGTCCTTGTGGACTCAAAGGTCTATGACTCAAGTTTCCCTCCACAACCCCCCCCCCTTTTTTTTCCCCAAGGGCTCTAGCTTTGCACTGGGTTGGGGTGTAGGCACGTCCTTATGAACAAGACACAGACCTGTAAGCACTTCCAACACACTGGCTTCTTGAGCTTTTCAGTACAATTTACATATCTTTCTAGGGCTGTTTCACTTCATTCTATTAGGTCCCTACACATATGAAGCCTTTTGCTTCCTTGTGTTCACAGCTCTCTTTGGTTCAACCTGAAGTGGTTAGAAAGTTGGACTTATTAGGTTTCTTCCTCTCCTCTCCTCTCCTCTCCTCTCCTCTCCTCTCCTCTCCTCTCCTCTCCTCTCCTCTCTTCTCCTCTCCTCTCCTCTCTTCCCCCTTCTCCTTCCTCTCTCCCCTATACCCTCCCTTCTCCTCCCACTCCTTTCCCTTCCGTTCCCTTTTTTTTCCGTCTTTTCCCTTCCTTTCCCTCCCTTCTTTTCCCTTCTTTTCCCATCCTTTCCCTTCCTTTCCTTCCCTTCCCCCTTTCTCTTCCCTCCTCTTCTCTCCCTCTCTCTCCTCCCCTCTCTTCTCCTGTTCCATTCCATTCCACTCAATTCCATTCCATTCCACTTCATTCTTCCATTGTATCTGTTACTTCAGATGTTTGTAAGAGACAGCAGGGAGGCCTCTTCTTGTTTTGTTAACAAACAAAAGACTGGAATCAGGAACCAAAAATGGACAAACCTGGTCAAAATTACTGGACACTTGTAAGGTGAAAGAAATTGTTCATTCAAATCTTTCCACCATCAATTAATGGTAAATCCTGGAGACAGCCTGTAGACTCTAAAATGCAGCAGCAAATGTAACTACAAAAGACTCAATGACACCACATAGATCCAACAAACCCTAAAATACTATTTTGTGTCTCCTTTCCCATCTTTGAACCTTGGGTCTGTCCTAGAGCTGTTCTGAGCAGAAGAGGCATCGTGTCACTTCTTTGGGCTTTGAAACTTTTGAAATGATATTTATTGTATAACTGGAGTCAGTCCTGCAGTGCCATTCTGGATGTTGATTAATGAACCAATATACACTTTGGTCTGTACGTGTTTCATGCCTCCCTGGCATGACTGCCTCATGTCCCAAACATCTTTTGTGGGTCTCAAGGTATAGATGTGCTACTCACTACTTCGCCACAAATCAGAGCGGTTTCCCAGCTACATCTGCTGGACAGAACTAGTTTTGACTCTGGATGCTTGCAATAAACCATCATTCTCTGGATTGTCACCACTTTACCTTCTGGTTGGTCTTAGCTAAAAAGCTGGGCTGCAGGATGTCTGGGCAGGTTGACACGTGCTTATTTTTACAACTATATACATAATATACTATATATGTTGTTTTTTTACTATACTACAGATATATATACATAGATACAGGTTTTTTCCTGGAGCAGTGCAACTGGTTTCTCAGATACGATCCAAAACATTATTTTCAACACAGCTTTAGCCGGACCCCTTTGTATTTTATCCTCCTTTTCCTCCTAAAGCCAACAGCAGCCTGTCCACTGGAAAAAGGTTATGGCCACCCCTCCCTGTGCAGACGTTCCCTGGTTAGTGGATGATATGCAAAGAAACACTCTGACCTTTGTCTGTGCTATCTGCACTTCTCTACCACTTTTGCCCCCAAAGCTTACTTTTTCTAATAGAATTATAACTAACTTTCACTTCCCTACACAGGGCCTTCATTCTGCTCTGACTACATCATCATTGCAGGGATCCAGAGATCCTAGGGGATTATACGCGTTTTCTAGCATTTTGCTTTGTGCCAGGGAATTTGTCCAGGTATTAACTGTCTTTAGAAGACATTTATTCTTCACCCACACCATACAGCTGTGGAACTAGATGCTAGGCAGTGTGGGCACTGTGCTCTGTGGGCACCAATACCACAATGGGGCGATGGGCTCAGGATGTGCCACGTCCCGCATGAGCAGAACTTTGCTGCCTACCACAGTTCAGTGCTGCAAGGAAGTTAAAGTTAACTTAATTTTTATTTCCCTGGATGAGGCATTCGGTACCACACAGCACTGCTGATACCTGACTTCATTCCTTCTTGTCTCTCAGAGTCTGATTTAGTTTTCTGTTGTGTGGTTTCTTCAGCATATTCCTGTCTTCAGGCTGCACATCGCTGCCTTCAGCAGACACACAGACACTGATTGCTGTCAGAAGCAGCAGGTGCCTCCTCTTCTGGTGGGGCTTTTATTCTGTAAGCAGTGAAAACAAAACATGGTGTCAAAAATCCTAACACGGGGAACAGGGGGTTAAGTTGAATACCTGCCTCCCTTTCCATATGGAATCACAGAATATCCCGAGTTGGAAGGGACCCATAAGGCTCAGTGAGTCCAACTACTGCATCCCTTTTGAAATAGGAGGATCTTCATACCAGAGGACCTCCTGCAACGCTGCATCTCACCCCAACAGATGACGTGGCTGTGGTTAACCTCAAGTTGGAGCTGTACCCCCAGCACCCGTGGGCATGCACCCAATCCCTGATTTTCTCACTGATTATATCATCCCTATCTAGGTTTTCTTAAATTGCTGCAGCGTTCTGGGGGAACAGAGTGCCCACCTCCTTCACTCTGCCTCCTGATGACTCCTCTTTTTTTGTATGGCTGCAGAGGGATTTCTGTGCACGACTTCTATTCAAGTTAATGGGAATTCACCGCTTAAGCACAGAGGTGAGAATAATGCGGCTCTTTGTTCTCAGCCATCTGAGTGCAGAGGAACATGCGTTTCTGTTAAACACCTGGAGAGCAAGGGAAAGAACAGCTCGACGTGAATAGAAGTAAAGACTGCCAGTGCCCGGCCCTGGCACACCTGCACCATGTCGGTGCTGGCAGAGCCCTGCGCTGCTGCTTTGCTGCAGAGGGCATTCTGTGCTGGAAGTGCAAACTGCTGGTGAAAATGCCATGTAGTTTCTTCCGGGAAATCTCAGGGGAAATCAGTGGGTTTGTGCACATTTATGTCAGGGTGCATTAGAGCAGCTGTTCCAGATCTTTGGGTAATTAGCTAAAATCTGATTGTTCAGAAGGGAACCAATTTCTCTCTTCCTGATGCATCAGGCTTCCCGTGCCTCATTAAGGCAGCTTTTTGTTTTTTTCTCTTTTCCTTTTTTCCCTGGACTCCATCCTGACCATGCTCCTTTACCACAAGGTTGAGTTTTCCTTATTCATTTGTCAGTGCTCAGTATAAACATAGAATAATAATACAAAGTACTATGGAGAATGTCACGGATGGCAGCAGGTTGCCTCAGAGTTTTTCTTGGCAAGATAGATGTGACTATAACTTGGAAAAGAGGCAGTGCTGATGTACGTACACATGGTGTGTTTAATTTAGAATTATGGCTAAAGTCTTTATGAGCATAGTGGATGTGACATGACATTTAAAGGAAAACTCTCAGAGCACCACCTGAGCTTCTGACGCGAAGGCTAATTGTCAGAACAATACATAAAGTAAATCAAAGGAATTAGGCAAATAATTCCCAGCTCCGTAGGTGATGCTGTAGGGAATTCGTAAGTTATCTGCCCCTGAAGATACGGAGATCTCCCACTGCCTTCATGCCTGATGGGAGCTCTCACAGAAAGAGCACAAGGCCAGTGAGTCTCTAGATGACTAGTGAAGACTAAACATTGCCTATTACACGGCCCTTAGGGTCATGCAGCATCATACTAAAAGTGCTGTTTCTCCCATGAGTGCACACCAGAGTGAAGACTGTACAACACTTAGGCTTTCTGATGGACCCAGATGGGTTGGATGTCATCAGCGTGTTTGAGCAGAGGGTTCCACTGGGGGCACCCCAGTTCCTCAGTGGTGTGAGCTGGTTTGGTGATGTGTCTGAGCAGCACTCGTGGTGGTTTTTGAAGTGCCACCAGATATAGTATATGTGTCTGTGGCAGCCACTTTCTTGCAAATAACAACAGGAGATCTTGTGTAAGATCTGTGCTACAAAGGGCTCTCTGATCTGAGCATTTCACAGGCTGGGCTCCTGCCTTATCCTTAGCCATAGACTTTCTACTCATGCAGGCATGGTTAGCCTTTAACAAGCCCTCCCAAGAATCCCCTGAGAGTCCACCATAGGTGATTAGGAACCATGTGCTAAAAGCAGTGTGGGCATCTCTGGGCTGCCACCAGTTGATCCCTGTGCTCTCCCCACCAGCTGTGCCACCAGCAAGTGAAGAGGCATAGATTTATGGTACAAGAACATAACCCTATGACAGGTTATGTCCTGCTCTTCTTTCAAATCACCTAGCAGCCATTTCAGGTTCCTACAGGACTTTCATCCTTCAGGTTGCTCTTTCCCTACCTGGACAATGAAACTGATGGAGTTCGTAAGCACAAGTTACCAAATCTGGTGGGAACTGGAAAACTCAGGGACTGGGTGTTCTTGGGCCTCATTCCCTGCAGAATTGAATGGAAAAATTATCTCCTCCTCTGTGTAATCTGAGCAGCTGAACCCATATGAACACCATTTGACTGAAAGTTTTTCACCTCTGCTCTGTGTCCTATGGGCTGTGAAGGGGCAGAAAGACAGGGACTAATTTAATTGCTGCTTTAAAATGTCAGAAGGTATCACACTAGCTGGTGCTGGTGCCGCGAAGAAGAGACCCACAGTTAGCAGAGCTGGTTGCTGCTTTCCTTTTGAGGGCAAGAGGCTGCATGGCTGTGGATTTCTCATGACTTTCCCCAGAGGATCATTGTTTGTTAAAAAGTCATAGCATTGGGACAGGATGGTCTGATGGAAAGGGAATTTCGAGCCACCATCCCTTCCTTTCCTTCTGCAGGTAAGTGGCATTCCACAGAATCCTGACCGATATGAGTCATGTTATTCTGCACATGCCCACTGAAACTATATTCTGACCATTTCCATTCACCATCTATCTTACAGCACTGTGTCAGCTCCCACCTGTTGGAATAAGCAGTGAGGTATGGGATTACTGTGGTATGACTTTGCAGTGCTGAAGCTGTGCACCAGGCTTCAAATTGCACCCATGGAGCTGTGCATGGGGGAGGGAATCCAGAGCATCCCTTCCAGTAGGGTTATGTGGAATTTCTCATTTCAGGAGATGAGTTGTGCATCAATGGGAGTTTGGCCTCTTTTCTCCAAGTAACTAGTGAAAGGACATGAAGAACAGGAGATGGAAAGTCTGCCAGTGGGACAAGATATCCATATGGTCCCTTGCAGCTTTTATAGATGCTCTTGATCACAGAGATGTGTCTGTGGGCTCCAAAGAGGGGCTTGCTCCTTATCCCTCTCTTTGTTGGAGCCTGTCAGAAGCAGGGAGGAAAGCTGAGGCGAGAAAAGCATAGGGTATGGGAGGAGACCACAATGGTTTGGGGTCTGGGGTATGCACTGGTTGGCTCTGTAATGAGAAGTACCTGCCATTGTGCAGCAAGTCAAGCTTCAAACCTTGCAATTTGGGCATGACTGGAGTTAGAAAACAGTAGCAGAAAGCGAAGCTTATTGGTGCCTATTCTGAATTGCATAGGATAGGTGTGAAAGCATACAGGTTGAAAGAAGTCTTAAATACAGCAGTTGCACAGGGAAGACTTTCACTAGGGCTAATATTTTGTTTGCTCTATGGGACGCTCCAGGATGTATTTTCCTCTTGTTTTTCTCTACACAGGTTATGCTCTCTGGTTACTTAAACCACTGAGAGCCCCAATAAGTCACCAGGCAAGACTGGGTTCTGTGTCCTCCAGAGAGGATCATCTGCAGTCTCTCAGCTCTGCTGTTTAGAGGGACAGAGGATGTGGTCCAGAAGGAGGCAGTGTCATTGCATCTTGAGTGTAGTTGAAATCCAGCACAGGCTGTGTCTGGAAGTCATTCTCCTAACTGCAGTGGTAGGATAAGATCTTAATGGCATCTATCCTGCACTCTGCAACTGGTGGACAGTTGGGAAAGTGGAGAAACCAAAGGTGAAGAACCACAGTTTGGATGTAGCTGTTTGTTCCTATATACAGAAAGCATGTCTCCATGATGTGTTTAGAAATCTGTAAAGGAGGAAGGAAATGGTGTGATCATTGGGAAGCTGTTTCCCAAAGGCCAAAAGCATAAAACAACAAGAGATCTCAGAGATGATTTGGTATATTAAGTGACTGCTGCTCTTTTGAATGCTGTGCCGAACTTAAATGTGCAGGTTGACTGAAGTGCATGGGGAAGGTATAGCTCAGGGAAAAAGACACTACCAATATTTGTTCAGTCAAAAATCAAGAACAAAATAACCTATCTGATTTTTAGCCATCTTGAAGTATAAACAAGTCTCAAGGCCAGCTGATTCTGTGCTTGAGTCCACTCTCATCTCAAAGGGAGGAGATGAACCCTGTTCCAGGAAGGAAGAAATGACTGTGGCTAATGTTGAAGTGATGCAAGTACAAAGATGGCAGCAAAGCAAGTGTAAGTAGTGTGGAATCATTAGCTAACATCGTTTGAAACAGGTGTAGCTTGGAAGAACACCCCTGGAGTCAAAGTAAAGGGATACAGGCTGTCATTACTCTTCCTTCAGAAACTGCCTTTGGTGTTATGGGGTCCTGTTCATTGCCACTCTGCACCGATCCCTTTGTGACCATAGGACTCTGTCACTGCAGCATCCAGGGCCTTCCATGGCTTTTTTTTCTTGATAGGACTTCAGACAATTTCATTTTCCAGAAAATACCCTTTGTGAAGACTTTGTCTCTCAAGTTACTACAATTAATCAGCTGATTAATGCATTCAAGTATTTATGTGTAGATTTGAAATTAATTCTAGCAGTATTTGTGTAAACCTAGTGGGAAACCACTGCAGATGAAAAGAAAAAAAGCAGTGAGAGAAATACATTTGGCTGATGTTACTGTTGACACATCTTAGGCAGAAAGAATGCAGTGATCGTGGAATAATTGCAGTCCACAGGAAGGTGGATTATTGCTGTAGTTGGCCCAGTTTTAGTCTTTCAGTGAACCTGGTAGGTTCTGGCATACGGGAGGTCACTGCCTATATGGTCCCATAACTTGGAGAAAGAAATCAATTGATGAGGAGACAAGGGAAGGTTGGGAGGTTCCTTGGGGTGCTTGGGGCTTTCAGCAAGGAGTGTTCCAGAAGGCAATGAGGCCACACGGGTGTCTGGGAGCCAAGGGGAGGTCACACTGCAGGGATGAGCAACCCCTGACGTCTTGGCAGCTGAGCGATCCTCTGACAGGCTGGAGGAAGCTCTGTGGTTGCAATTATGCAATTCTACTTGATGAGGTTTTTCTCTGCAGAGTTTTTGCTGCTCGCGACTGTCCGAAAGTGTGCAAGGTGGAGCCTTGGGATCAACTTGTAGGAGAGCTTCTCTGGGTTTAGGGAATCCTGACTGATTTCAGCAGTACAGCGCGGGGTGGCAGCGGCTGGGAGATGGATCCCTTACCAGGTTCATCCTTTTTTAAGGCAATTTGATATGCTGGACGCTTTCACCCTCTTGCTTTGAACGCTTCCGCATCGGCAGGAGGTAGGTGAGGAGATCAGCTGTCTCCTGCAGAGTCACTCGGGGTGCTCCGCTCAACTGGGGTCTTTTGCAGCTCTTTGTGCCGGGTGTTTAATTTTTTAAGGGAGCCGCTACTCTCTCCCTATCTACAGGAAACAGAATTAAAAAAAAAAAAAAAAGAGGAAGGATTTGGCGAGAAGCCAAGCCTAGTGACTGAAGTAAGAAGCAGGGAAGTTGGAGTAAGTGTAGTAGTTACCGGGACGTTGTATGGCAGAGCGGGGCCACGTCGGATCGATCGTTCGGGGTGGGAGAGGAGCACACGATGCCCGCGTGGCTCTGCTTCCTTGGATGAATACTACCGCTGAAGCTGCTGATCCTGGGAGGGGATCGAGCTGCGAGTAAACGAGACCAGAGGAGTGCTATGGAGGGCAGCAGCTCTGTTGCTGTGACTTTTAGGAACCTTCCAGGGTAAGATCGAACGTTTCCCCTCGCCAAGTCTCTCTCCTCGATCAACATTTCGCGGGGGGCGGGGGGGAGGGGGGCGGAAAACTTGCGCTTTTCCAAACCCCAGACAACTTTGTAAAGCTTAATTTGCCGTGGGCTGAGCTTCTTTCTTATTTATTTATATATTTCAACCCCCCCGCCATCCTACCTCCCAGCCCCCTCCTTCGCGAGAGACCCGATAGGGCGGAGCGCGCGGAGCGGCCGCCGCGGTGTGTTATTGTTCGGCGGCGCGGGGGTCCGCATCGCACCGCACCGCATCGCACCGCACCGCACCGCACCGCAGCGCTGCGCGCCGTAACCCGAGCGCAGCCGCCCCGCGGAGCGCACGCCCCTTTCGGCCGCCTTCCCGGTGTCAGCGCTGAGGAGTGCTTTAATGAAGACAGATGGAGGATATTAGATCGTGGCTTTGAGACGTGGCAGATAACAGGCTGTTTCCCGGCAATTACAGCTAATTGCGCTGGTGTGTTGGAGGGGAGGGGGGAGCAGCGCTTGGCGCTGCGCAGTTTCCTGGGTTTCTGCATGTCCAGCTGGTTTTGAGGGGCTGGCTTATCCCATCCCAGTTACACCTTCAGGTGTTTAACGCGCTGGGGAGTTCTCAGGGTGGCTGTCAAAGTCGTTGTAGTGAATGAATAGATTTAAATCTGAGCCACCGCTTCTTTTGCAAAGCCTGATGGTCAGAGTGACCACGTTTAGTTTCTTCAGTTTATTCCTGGATGAATTCAGACCTGCCCCATTCCAGCCCCAAAGGAGCCTTATTCTGAGAGTGAAAACAAACGTTTCAGCTGCCAAGTCTGCAACCCGCGTTTGGTGTTCCCCCACCTGGGGGATGCAGGACACGCTGCTGCCTGCTTTGTTTCTGAGGTGTTCAAAACAAAAGGGGGTGCAAGGAGAGGTGGAAAAAGGTACATGCTGACACATATCAGTTTTAAAGATGATTAGTGCTAACCATTTCTGGCTGAAACATTAGTATTTGCTTTAGATAGGAGGAAAAGGCATTATAGTCTAAGGAACCAGAATTTGAGTAGTTTGTCTGAAAGAGTTAACACAGCAGACCTTTGAAGGAGGCCCTTTACAAACATAACTTTACCTGGCACCTTACAAGGTCAGTCCATGCCAAGCATGCCAGGCCTTTGTGCTGCTCTTCCTAGAGCATTAGAAAGAGTTGCACCACCTTGATGTCCCACTCTGTGATACCTAGGAGCAAATGTGACTGCTGGTTCAATGTTTGACATCATACATCCCTTAGCAGAAGTGCAACTTGGGGATGGAAAAAGCAGAGAGATTGAGGAACCTCGTGTATTTTAAACCCTCTGAATTTTCCCAGCTATGCTTCCTAATGCAGCTTATGATGATATGCATTCAAAATCTGGGGCTTTGATTTGCTTCACCTCATCGTGCTTGACAGCACTGCTTCACCAAGACTACAGCATGGACAGTCTTGAACCTCATTGTGATGCGCTGTGCTTGGGATGTGTTTTCTCAACTGTTGAGCTGTTGGGTATTTAGTTGACTATTTGGTACTTCAGCACAAGAGGAGAAAAAAAAGTAAGATATGGATATTTGTGGTTCTTACATAAACTAAATACGGAAACAAAAATAACTTTTAAAACTTGATCTGACACAGAAAGTTGGTGAGTGAAAGCGTGGCATGGATTCTGAATCTTTACCTGGCAGAGCTATTTCAGTTATTCAGAGTTTATAAGTACCACACTTTGTATGGTGGCTGGAGAAATCTTATTTTCCTGCCTGTTTTCCTTGGACTCTGGGTGCTCATTTCTAATATTAGAGCATAATTTGCTGCCACCTCAGAGCTGCTAAGACCAGTGTTTGCACAGGAATTTCAGTCTGTACTCAACGATGCTCCATGATCTGGATTGAAATAACCCTTCCAAAAATGATTCTATTTAGTGTGGATCATTTCACAGGAGCGAGGTGATGGGAGCAGAAGCACTGAGTATTTCTTAGTTCATATTTATCATTGATTGTGATGTATTGTGAAGCTACGCCCAGAGAAATGGGGCCAAGAAAGCAGCCATGTTTTCCATCTGGAACATCTGCTCTCCATTCATCACTGTTGTGCTGTATTGTTCCTGAGTTTTCTACCCCTCGTTGTGGTGGCATTTCATCTAGATGGTTTCTGGAATGCTACAGGTACAAAAGCTTTCCGTAGTGAAAAGGGGTAATGTATTCATAGCTCATGAATCCCCTTAAATTGGGAAGTGGGAATTGGAGTTTAAAATGACTTTTATGCTGTGGAGACACAGGGAAGTGAGCTGTGTCCTGCTAGGCAAAGGAGCTGGACCTGTGTGATTAAAGACCTCTCTATCCGCGGTGCATCATGGAGCAGCGAGGGGTATCTGGAGTAAGCAGAAAGGAAACAAAACCATTGAGAAGATGGAACATTGGAAAAGCCAGTCAGTGCTGACACAGGGGAGGCAGCTTGAGGAGATCTAAGCAGTGCTTCACTTTGCATCTGGAAACAGCTGGTGCCAGGGGAAACAAAGGCAAGCCAGAAATTGTCTGTCTTCCGACTACCAAAACTTTTCATATATTTTATGGGTTTTCAGTTAATTCAGGAATAGGAGGTTGTGAAGGTGGTTTGCCAGAATTTGAGAAGTGTTTTGCGCTACATAAAAATGAAACATATGAGAGACATCACTTTTTCCAGAAAGCACACGGGGAAATTAAGACCAAAGCAGTGCACATGAGTGATAAGGGAATGAAGAGCCTTTAGTTGCAACGTGTGGAAAGGAAACTGAATCTCAATTTTGAAAAAAAAAGTAAAAAATGGAGGCATAAAGAAAACTGAACTGGGATGTAAACGAAGGTGATACCTGAGATGTAGCGTGCCCATGAGAAGACCTGCAGGCTGCAGTGGGAGCCCAGGAAAAGAGCTGGGATGGAGGGCAGGCAGAGTGAGGATCAGCCAGGAGATGCCATCTTGCTGTACAGGCCATGACAACCAGCACCAACCAGAGCAGGATCTGGAGCACCACCACAAGGGATTACTCCACCACCATTTGCTTAGGTTTGTTTTCATGCTTGCAGCCAATGACCTCTGGGACTGACACCCACAAGAATGGAAGTGTGCTGGCATAAAACGGGCTGCTAGCATGCTGTGTGGTTTGCTAACTAAAGGAGTGTGAGGATTAGATGTGTGAGTCAATAACAAACAAGAAAATGGAGGTATTTGTAATAGAATGAAAATAAAGGGTACACCTTTGCGCAACAGGGGTGTGTCAAGCCCTCAGTAGTATTACATGTGTGCCCATTGAAGACTGACACGTTCTCAGGCAGCATTGTGGTTAGGGCAAGCCAGGAACTGAATTTTGCAGAGAGGTTCGGGTCAGCTTGGGTTCATAATTCCTGCACTTTGCCTGAGTAAGCCGTTGTGATAAATCTGTGTGATAGAAATAACACATGGAAGGTGGATTTGGTGTGAATGGACACAGCAAAATTATCACTGACATCTACCCTAAAAGGCAGTGCATTGTGGGAACAGAGAGCATGCAGCATTATTTGTGCTGAATCAAGATGCTCACAGTGGTAACTTAAATTTGCTGCTGAGCAAAGATGTGCAAGGAATGCAATCCTCATCAACTGTGCCAAGAAACCAAAGGAAGTAAAGGTGCTGTGCCTGCCAAGTTAATATATTGTTGCCGTCTTGTTGCCACACTGAGGTCATATCTGATACTGGTGATCTAACAATCACAGTCATTAACAAAACCCATGTTCAGAGCTGGAAAAATTCTCACGTTTGTTGATGAGATGTGGATCTGAGCTCCATTGGCTGTTTCATGTTACTACTGCTGAAAGAAGGCATAGAGCCTCTTTCTCTTCCTTTTGCTTCTCCATGTACATAAACATTCTTTTCTTTCCCCCTGTTGAAAATATATCCTTTGTCATTGGAGTGCACAGCTGGGAGAGGTTTTGGAGTTGCAGATATTTGGCAAATACAGCAAGGTGCGAGTTCAGCGGTGTACCTGTACCAAATGCTCGTGGGCACAGTGCTAACTATTGGATCTGCAGATCTTGGAGCTCCAGGAAAGCCTGTGTCTTCACTTCTGGATGCGTGGGGAGCAAGCCTCATCTTTGCACCTTAAGAACCTATAGGGAGCTCTCAGTGCTAGCAAGCAAGTTTTGGTAAGGGATGATACTAATCGTCCTGAAACACGATGGAAAAATATGTTGCAAATGACAAAGCAAGGTCAGCTAGGGATAAGAAGGCATATCTCAGGCTGCTAAAAATAGCTATGTTTTCACATCTGGGAAAGAGAATCCCAGAGTTGTTTGAATTGAAAGGGATCGTAAAGAGCATCCAGTTCCAACCCCCTGCCCATTCCAGTTGGCCACGATGCCCAAAGTCTCAGCCGCAAAGTCATTGGATATATCTACACAGAAAGCATAGAACAGAACATCCACACAGAAAAGCAGGTGCGATAAGTGCAGAGTTTTTCTTAAGGTTTACCTCCATTTTAAGAAAAAGATGCGAAGGTTATGTCTGCACCAGGCACAGCCCAGGGATATCAGCAGTGCTCCGGGGCAGTGGTACGGGCTGTGTTTCAAAGTGTTTGTTTCCAGCATAGGTTATCTGCTATGCTTGTTTCCTTAGACAGCCCTACTCTGGCACTGATAGAATAGGATTTTAAATAAGAGAATTAAATTCAGTATGTTTTGTTTCTGTTGGTACAGTATGTATGTCTGCAAGTTATCCTGCTTGCTTTTGTTAGTGTTCTCTATCCGGAACTTTTATTTTTCCTCCATGAAATATGATCAGTGTCACAGTGCAAATACTTGTTTCTGCCTCCTAGAAAACTTGTTCCAGATAAATCATGATTCCCCCTTCACGTCTCACCTTGGCTCTGCTGTCCTGTTAAGCAGTGACATGGCATTCCTGTTGTTTCAGGCATGCTGGGCTCTGCTGGCTTTTCCCATGCTGGTATCCAGCACCAAAGGACTTCTAAAGTCCTCCCAGTGAACAGAACACCAGAAGTTTAATTACCAATAGACTGCTCTTCAGGGAGGTGCCCTGTTTCTCTGCACCTAAAGCACAAGCCTTGGGAGGGGACTTCTCCCTTTCACATGGAACCAAAGTGGCAGGAATGTTTTTTTCAGACCCATTCCTTTTAAAGAGACCAAAATCCCCGAGGTAAAGCAGTTCACTCTGAGGAAGTACAGCCCACAGACCTGAGATGGTTTTGCCTTTAAAATGCGCCAGAATTTGGTGTGTGTCTCACGTTGTGCCATGCTGTGGGGAAGAAACCGCTGTGAATTACCTTCTCTTTTGTCTTACAGAAATTCCATGGAGTTGGACTAAAATAAAGTTTTGGGATGTCTCTGTTTGGATTAAAATTTGGAAAGAAGAAACTGAAAGGTGAGTGAGGTCTGGCAATGCCTTTTAGGTAAGGAATGTAAATCCAGCAGACGTATGAGTGCGCCTGGGAGCATGGCTTACAGCTGCAGTGCAGGTGGAGGAAGACGCCGGTCTGTTTGCTCTTCCTGCATTTCATACTGCCCTGGGGAAGTGCTGTGTGCCAATGAGCAGGAGGAGATCGGAATGAGAACAGGCTGCAAAGTTAGCAGGCTGTGATGGCTCGGGGAGGTCTGGATTGTGATGTTCTTCCCACCTAGGTCTCTTGGGGAGGTGCGGAGGAGCGGTTTGCTGCTCTGATAGTCCCACAGGAGGAGGTGGTGGATCCCAGGGGAGACTCTGCCAGTCCCAGGCCTTACTCCTTCCCGGCTTTGGAAAGCAGCACAAACTGGTCTGTGAGCCTCTGTCCACTCAGGGCACCAGGAGCTGGTGGACTTACCATCCTTGATCAAGAGCTGTGGAGATACTGCACTGAGAGGCATGATTTAGAGTGGCCAGAGTTGCGGGTTGATGGTTGGACTGGATGATCTTGGTGGTCTTTCCAACCTTTCTATGATTCTGTGATTCAGATGAGGCTCTTCTGCAGGGAACAGCCCACACATAGGGGATCTAGAAATCATACAATCTGCGTGTCATAAAATCACAGAACCACAGAATCATAGAATGGCTTGGGTTGGAAGGGACCTTACATATCATCTAATTCCAGTCCCTGTCATGTCAGGCACAAAAAAGTTGTTGGAGGAAACCAGTTCCTAAGATGTCAACATTAGTGAGGTTCTTCAAGTCAAAGTGGACTACATCTCTTGGTAAGCAGTGGTGTTTCCATGGAAACAGTATCTGTGAGGTCTTTTTCACTGTGACTTGACTTGCAATGAGCATTTCCTAAGGTAAGAGTAGAGGGAAAACTTCTGGTTCAGAGTGCCTGTGTAGAAATAAGAAACCTTGGCAATGGCTGAGAAATGGGGAAAATCTCTGCTCACTGGGTTGTTCCCATGGCAGCAGAACTCAGCACTGGTGCTTTGTACCTTGAGGATGGAGATGGTCAGGTGCCATCTATTAAACGTACAGAAATAGAGAACAGGGAAAACTCATGTCCACAAGTGCCCTGAACCCAACGTGCATACCAAAGAGTACGCAGCTCGCACATTTTGAAGAATTTGAAGACAAAATGGAATCATTGCTGCAGCTTCATGTCCATCAGCCCAGCCTAGGGGCACAGTGAGAGGAAGAGGAAGGGCTTAAATTGAGTCAGGGCTTTTGGAAAGCTGCACCGGGCTTTCCTTCTTGCTGCTGAGGGACAGGTGGTTTTTGAGCAGCTGAGGTCTGGGCTCAGCTGAGACGAGCAGCTCCTGAGGGAGAGTACAGCCCAAGACTCACTCCATGGGCCTAAAGCTTGGCTGACCTTTGGGACTCCCATTAATATCCAGCAGGAAAAATAACAACAGACACCAAGCATGAAAAATATATTTATTTGGACACAATTTCCCATTAGGAAAATAACTGTGAATTGAAAAGCTTCTCAAAGTTTGTTTCAGATCTGTATTTATTTTTATGATATTATATCACTTCCTATCACTGTGTATTGCTGTTATTGACAGTGTGTGCAATTGTGTCAAGCTGTGGTGCATGTCTGAGATAATGTTTTCTAGTAAAGGATGTGATATGTGCCAGCCAGTCACTGTCAGACTGGTTTTTCAAAATGAAGTGAAATATCTATTTCAGCTGCTTTATTTGGCGTGCTGATAGTGGCCAAATGATTTTTAACGAGTATTACTCAAAACAGGATACGAAGAAAAATCTAAACCAAATAAAATAAAATTTCCAAATCTATTATGTTTTTTTTTTTTTCCAAAATGAAGATGACGCGATTTTCGCTGCTGAAATATTTGAATATTGTTATTTTTCATTCTGAAACGGGCTGACAACAGGTGAGAAATGCAAATGCTACTTGAGAAATAATCTGTTGCATTTCTAAGAGCTGGAGAGCCCCAGCCCTTGCCCAGAGCCAAGGCAGGTGGGTGAGACATCGCAGGAGGAGGAAGGGAGGGAGGGAGGAAGGAAGAATCAGAGCTGGCAGTAGGGCAGGAGCTGGGGGAAGGGAGAGGGGAGGCACACTCCATCCCTTCCCAGAAAGACCTCATAGGGAATGCTTTCTCTTTTAAGGTTATCCAGCACCTCTCCCAGGCCTGTGTCCTCCCAGAAGTCCTGTCTGCCACGAGTGTAAACATGGTGGGCAAACAAAGGCGTCCTTTTGGAGCCCTTCCTTGTTCTTCTTTCCTTATGGTGATAATATCAAATGCTGTTTCTAGAAAAGGGCAGGACCCAGTGTTGAACTTTGGCATTGTGTTAAACATTTACTGGACTTCAGGCGGAAATAATTCCAGTTCATCCTTGAAATTTTTAATTTCAGACCTTGCATCTGCTGTATGAAAATTGAGGTCTCTCGTAAGTGGGTCTTCTGTTAGTGCAGACCCACTTTAGAAAAAAAAACTCATCTTGCCATAATAACTTGTGCAGAAACACATGAAATATTTCACCGGTGCTGGCAAATTCCAGTTGCTGTGCTCCACTGTGTCCATGAAACCCGATCCATTAACACAAATGTGTATTTCTTGCATTTAATTTCCTCAGGAGGAACGAGTATTCTCGTTATTCTGAGAAAAAAATGATATGATAGAGACCCTTATTTAATAATGGAGGAAAGGGCAGGAGGGAATTGGCTAATTATGATGTTGTATCTGAATGGCCTTGCCTCCAGATTTCTAGACTAAATTCCTCACACTCAGTACAAGCTATCCATTTCAGAGATGAAAAGGCGTGTGATTGCCAGCATCCAGCCAGAGAAGCTCTGCAGAGGAAGGGTATCTGCATTTTCAAACCATACAGTTTTATAACACAGAGCCCTTGAGAGCCCTTTGTTCAAGTCAGTGGTGAGAATATCTTCATTTACCTTGCAGTTGGGCTTGTGCCCGCCCCAGGCAGGTCTGGGCTATAATCCTTACCTCTCCCATTTCCGTCCCACCTGACTCTTATCTCTCCTCCAGCTGCATGCACATGGCTGCACCATGATAGAGCACGTTTTAAGCCAAAGATGCTCTTTGGTTTTGTGCATGGAGTTGGCATGCCAGCCTGGGAACCTTATGGTGTTATGCTGATACTCAGACTAAATTCATTAACACTGGAAAAGACCTCAAAGATCATCTAGTCCAACCACCAGCCCAGCTCCACCATGCCCACTGACCCAGCGCCACATCTACTTCTTGAACACCTCCAGGGACAGCAACTCCACCAGCTCCCTGGGCAGCCTGTGCCAGTGCCTGACCAGTCTTTCTGAGAAGAAGTTTTACCTAATATCCAATCTGAACCTACCCTGGTGCAACTTAACTGCCTTAAGTTTCAGTTTTTATCTGCATCTCAGACCAACTGTATGATGTATATGTAAATGTTGTAGAGTGTAAGCCTCAGACTCATCATGCAGTGCTTCCCTTCATCCATCTACTCTCTGATTTGTATTAAAGCACTGAACTTGTTGGGTCAAGAACCCTGACTTTGGTTTTGTGCAGAGCTCGCTCAGGTCCCAGCAAGGTACTGCCATGTTGTAGCTTGGAATCCTGTGATGTATGCTATAGAAAATAAGCCTGTACTTTTTAACCCAGCTATAAGTACTCTGGAATGGTATTCAAGAATCTTGCTGTTTACATCCCTTCTCTCTCAAAAAGAACAATTACTGCTTTAAAGTGAAGGGATAATTTGGCTAGTAGCTTGCCTAGTAACCTCCCTAAGAACAGCAATTTTATTTGCCTAATACACCATGTAATGGTATGCCCTCTCCCATGACATTGACCCTCAGTGGAGACTAATTTTCTTTGTTTTGGTGGGGGTACACAGGTATCGACACGCTATGGCAGATTTCATTTGATTGTGCATGTAGAGCAGCAGTCCAGAAAAGATCAGAAATAATGGCAGGGGGTTCTCTGTGAGGAGATGGGCCATCTTCTGTGTGCAGGTTGCAAGGTGGCACTTGTGCCATCAGTGAGAGGTGACGCTGAAAGCTGGATCACACCACAAAGGTGTCCAAAAGTTGAGCCCACAACAACTTAAGGAAGACAAGATACGATGGAAGGAAGCCTCAAGTTGTACTGGGGAAGTTCAGGTTGGATTTTTGGAAAAATGTCTTCTCAGAAAAGGTGGTGAGACACTGGCACAGGCTGCACAGGGAAGTGGTGGAGTCACTGTCCCTGGAGGTCTCCAAGAACCATGGAGATGTGGAGCTGAGGGTTATGGTTATGGTTAACCATGGTTAGTGAGCATGGTGGGAATGGGTTGGGGTTGGACTAGATGATCTTAGAGGTGATCCTCAGTGATTTTATCATTCTCCATTGCAAGTCTTGAAAACAAAGGTGTGCTGCAACTGGTGGAGGTTTTTTAAGAGATCTTCTGCCTACAGCCTCTTGGGGTGAAGCCTAATGGCTGCCTCCTGAAGGACTGTCCCAGGAAGATCAGATGTGTGCCCTGAGGAACAAGGTAGGTGAGGCTACAGCTTTCACAACTTGGCGTTGGTAAGGTGAATGGCTTTGCTGCGAGCCCTTCTGCAGGGGAAGCTGAGGAGATGAGCCCAGCTCCCAGCTGCCACTTTTTGCAGCTCATCTAGTATGATGTTTGTGTTGTTGAGGTCACTTGTTTAAAGGGTGGAGCAGAGATTTATTATTTTATAGAGTTTGTCTCAGTTCTGTTGTCAGGCTTGGTTACCCTGGCACTCCCCTAACTGGGCTGTGTTTGTTTCAAGCATGAGATATCAGGCCCTAGTTTGTATATGACTTGGCACAACCAGGCAGATCTTAACCTCCCCCCGCTCCTTGGATCCACAAGACCTAACTTCTACAAACCCTTTCCAGAGGCCTGTTTAAAGCTCTTGGCACATTCTCCTTAAGCATAAACCAGCAGCAAATTTCCAAGCTCTCTGACTAGACCTCAAATCTAACCTTTTGCAGGACTTTTCCATGCAGCAGCCCTAAATGAGAAGGCTGGTGGGCCGTACAGTTACATTCATAGCTCATTTTTGGCATGGGTTTCATGTTATTAAATCCAGATGTTACTCTCTGGTTTAGCTCCTAAATCTGTCTGCCTGAGAAAACAGCCACTTTCCCAGTGACTTGGTCTCAGTGGTTAGACCAAGACCTGGGCACTAAG
Source organism: Chrysolophus pictus (assembly GCA_037305975.1). NCBI lineage: Eukaryota > Metazoa > Chordata > Aves > Galliformes > Phasianidae > Chrysolophus > Chrysolophus pictus. Next base: position 70,839,472 of record CM074614.1, on the reverse strand, counting down.
CCATATTTATGTACGCTGAGTTTCCACTGATGAATAATTTAGAATAGTTTTCAGTGGCAGTGAGATGATAACTTGGAGCACAGATCCCACTTGTTCTTTCCAGTGATTTGTAACTGCAGTTTGCAGAAGCAGAAAGTTTAATATAGGTTGCTTAGAGAATAAAGAAAAGTTTCAAGAGCTGAAAAACTTGTCATGCGATCGCTTTCCAGATTTCCCTTCCTCTTTCCTCAGTGCTTCCAGAATTACCAGTGCACGATAAGACATATGTACTTGGGTCTACATCCAGAATAGACTGAGCTGTGGTTTCCAGACATAGCTGGGGTAATGTAGACTTTCACTACTTTTTATTTACAGCAGTCATTCAAGTGTCTTCATTTCTACCCAGTTACAGAAATGAGTAGGAGTTGTCTGGTCTAATATAGTGGGTTCTGATTTTTATTATTTTATTTTATTTATTTATTTATTTATTTATTTCCAAAAATGAAATCACTGAGATGGTGCTGCCACGTGCCTCTGGTCAGTGGTCAGTGGTGGTTCTCCTTTGGACCAACTGGAGGAGGGAAAGTTTGGCTCGCTGATGTTGGATGAGCACCCTCTGCCATTTGTGGTTGTTCTTGATTTAGCAAAGGTACTGGATGATATCCAGCAAGGAAAATGAAAATCTTTCCATTAGAAAAGCCTTATATTTTGGCTTTAAAGTACACTGCTTCTAGAGGGCTGATGCCTGCTAAGAGCTTGGGTCTTCTGAAAGTGAGGAGTGCCAGTATTGAGATGGATGTGCTGCAGCATGCTGTGTGCAATTGCTTGTGTCCTGAGAGAGGAATAAATACCTGCAGGACTCCAGCCTAGATGAGCAGCTCTAGATGTCTTTGTGCGTCTGTCCATCACGGGATTATGCTTTCTCTGTCATCCACTTTGGTAACAGCTGTTACTCTCAAGAAAATTCCTGAAAGGGCACCTAACACAATAGGTGTAGCCATGTCAGCATGGACCTGCTGAGCTCTGCTTCTTTTTTTCCTGTTGGGCACTGGACGAGCAGTTTCAGTCTCTCTACACATTTTTTTCCTGTTGTGGAAGAAGAGAAATATGTGTCTGAGGAAAGCAGTGAGGGATTAAGCACTTTCAGAGTCTTGAATGAAGCCTCTGTATTGGTTTGTACCACCCAGCAAGGGCAGGTGGGAGCTTTCCTGAGGGAAAAGGAAAAATACATTTACCTGCTAACATAGTAAAGAGGGCTTAAATTAGTAATTAGAGGGCTTGATGAAAACAGCCCACATGCAGAGATGAAAACTGGTGATCTGTAAAAGGGCTTAAAAAATTAGGGAAATGATGTTATTTATAGGGTTTCTGGAGGGAAAGGAGGAAGGATAGCAGTTCAGTGCCCTGAATAGCTTAGACACTTGCTAATGCAAGACTGAATAAACAGGAAGAACTAGATGTCTTAATACATCATTAATAGGTATAATAGACACGTGTTGGAACTCATGAGGCTGAAATATTAATAGAAAAGAATAAAGCTCATTCTGGAAGGATAACAGAGGTGGCAGGGGGTGAGATGTTTTCCTTGTATGTTCATGTTCTCTGAGATCCAGTGCGGAGCAGAGAAGGATAAACAAATTGCAGATCTCTGAGTAATGATAAGCAAGGGTAAAGAACATAGGCATAGTGCACCAAAAAGAGCAGACTTCAGTAGAAATTAATGTAGTTTTCTGAAGGACGGGGCATGGTGTTAAATAAGGAATCCTGGTTCTGCAGATGCAGAATTGGGAAGGAACAGAGGGATGAACCATGTGTTCTTCTGCTCTTGGGCTGAGCAGGCACAGTCTGTTGGTGCTGTTGTAGATGGGTTTTGGAGATGGAGAGGAATCTGTTCCAGAAGTGGTTGCCTTCAACAGGGAGGAACTGGCTGGGCAGCTGAGAGCAGAAGGTAGTGTAAATGGGAACGGTGACAAAATGGCAGTGTGTTGCTTGGGAAAAAAGTTGCAACAGCAAAGTGTTTAAAATGGAATTCAAGAAGGAAACCTTGGTGAATATGAAGAATTATTAACTCAGGGGAAGGAAATTTGGAAAGGGGAATTGAGCTGTGGCTTCCTTAAATAATTGATATTAAGGTCAGGAGTATAAGCTATGATGATTCAGAGAGACTCAGAAGGGTGAATGAAGAAAGTGGCGGAATCTCCTTCACCTCAGACAGAGGAAGGATGCTTCTAGAAGGTGTACAGAGTGTTGTTTTATCCAGCACAAACTGCATTGCAAAGCTCAAAGTGAAAAAGAGCTAGCGAGGATGTAAGAGGTAATAAAAGCTGTTCTGCAGAAGCTGGGTTCTCTAGGGTTCAGTAACCCTACTAGTGGGAGGAAGATCAAAGGCATTTTTTGTCTACTGCCTAGTGGAAAAAGTTGAGGAAATCATGCTAAGGAATCTGATGCATGTTTTTTCCTTAGTTAAGCACCTCACACATTAGTTGCTGCCAACAGAGGAGAAGGGGAGATGTTTGGGGCTGGAATAAAGAAGGAATGGGGCAGGTTAGTGGGGCAGATAATAGCCTGAAGCCTGCTGCCTTGGACACAGTCCGGAGCAGGCAGGTATGGTTCAGAACAGTGCAGAAAGGCTTTACCTTGAAACAGGAGAAGAAGAAAAGCTGAGCAATTATAGATATGTACGCTTCACTTCTTGGGTGAAGGTTGAAACAGTCAAACAAACCACTTCAAAGTGACTGGAAGTGTGTGGTGGAAGAGATGATTAACAGCCAGCAGTCCAGAAATACTACATCCAACACAAATTAATTCTGTGTTAGTGGTAGCCAGAGGGCTAACAAAGAAGCCTTAGATAGCTGTAATGTGTCTTGGCTGTTATCTGTGGCATTTATACAAGTAAGCTGGAGATACATGCATGAGATAAAATCAGTGTAGGCCAATTGCCAACATTTTTGAGAAAATAATACACTGAGAATAGTTATCAATGACTGATAATCAAACTCAAGAGTCATCATGGATGATGTATTCTGCATCTGGTATTCGGTATTTTGTTTTCCTGCTTGGCTAGCAGTCTGAAGAGCACAGTTAGTAAATCTGCTCCTGGCAGGAGCTACAACACACTGAAAGATAGGAGAAGAATTGACTAACTGGAGGAATAGTCTGAAGAAGTTTGGATGCATTTCAGTAGGGATAAATCAAGGGTCGATGTTGCCTGATGAGGCCTCAATTGTGCCAGAAGGGATCAGTCCCAGTGGGTCATATTCTGGCCCATACACTATCTACCAAGTGCTGGTGGTGCAAAAGGATTCTATTTTGAATAGCTTCAAGGTGGTTTTCCATTTAAAATGCTAATTGTCAGAAAGGCAGGTAGAGTTCTCTTCTAATCTGCTCTGCTGTGGTAAGGCTGGGCTGCAAACTGAGGCTCATTTTGGGTTCTGTGCTTCCAGAATGAGGTTAACTAGCTGGAAAGTTCACTGGAAAGCGGCAAGGATGGTGCCACTCTGGACAGATCAAACTGTAAGAACTGACTAAAGATAAGAATTGTGTTTTCTTTCCAAGGATAAACTGCAGCAAGGCTGAGCAGCCTTCACTGCATCATGAACTCATCTGGGCTCTGTGTCCTTGACCAATAGCACAAGGAAATGACGGGGAGCAGAAGAACTCCTTTGATCATCCCAGAAGATACAATTTGTTTAAACTGAAATAATAAGTCTTACATTAGACAATGGGAAAAAACCTTCCCCCTGGGAAAGACAGCACAGTCCTGGAATAGGCAATTGGAAAAATAGCTGTCACCGAAGCTTTCTAGAACTTTTATTGAGAGTGACAGGCACAACCATCTCTTCAGATAAAGAGTAGATTTGGTGACTTCTTGAAATCCCTTCCAGTGGTTTTTGATTTCAGGATAGGTGCAGTGGTGATGTCCAATTGTGGGGTGATGTGAGAATGTGCATTTCTGGTAGAAGAGTGGCACTAACAGTAGGCCCATAGAAACAGCTTCACAAATCAAGGGCAAGATACGGAGCAGAACAGGGATAGTGAACAGCTCCAGCTAAACGTTGATTCCTGTGAGGAGAAGGTGAGCAACCTGTGCACACAAATTGTTCTGTCAATACTGGAAGTCTCTCCAATTCCCTAACATGGGACATTTAGAACACAGCACAGATTCCAGGTGATGTCACCTGCTAGCAGCTCCACCTGTTCTTTCTGATGCTTCATTCATGCTTGTATTGATTCTGCCTACCTTCAAGCACATCTGATGTGATTCTTCTTCTTTGCAGAGGAAGAGAGACACCTTCAAGCAAACAACCGAAATTTTAACCTACAGTTTGAATATGCTGTAAGTACCCAGAAAATGTTGTTTGTTGCAGCTGTAGCCACAGATGCTGTTGCACGTGTTTCATGCCCACGCACCATAAGGACTCCTCTTCAGTTTACTGTTACGAGGGCATGGCATGGGTGAATTGTATCTATGACTCTGCAGAAAATAAATCTAGGGAATTAATTCCGTGGGCTTCCCAGAAAGACTTGGGCAAGGCTTGTTTCTGTGTTTTGTGGTGAAACAGGAGGACAGATGTGCCACAGAACACGTCAGAGGATGGTTCACTGCTGAGTCACCCATGCAGCTCAGCCCTGCAAATGGTGGTCAAAGGAGACCTAATGCTAGAAAAGCACATAAGTGACCTTATATATTTCCAGAAATTTTTTTGAGAGCCACATGTTTGCAGGATCAGGCCTCCAAGGTCTTTCAGTAAGGGAACCTGTGGGGGAAATTTCTGTTGGAAACGTGGCTCCATTTAAAGTAAAACATGAAAGGAAATGTGTCAGTTCCTCAGCTCTGGCAGTGAAATCCTCTCTGGCAGGAAGGTTTTGAATCTGGCCTTCATGGCTTCCTGCCAGCTTTTATTTCCATCTTCTTCACAGCCTTGCTGGCCTCGCATTGTACCATGAAGTCTGTGACTCCAAGAGGCACCATGAGATGTGCTGCCCATCACTCAGCTCTGCAGGCAGCCCCCTGGGCAGCTCAGTTCCCAAAGATGGGGACTGTTTGTATTCCCTGTGTGCAGAGAAGGACTAGATCAGCTGGTAGAGCCATATTGCTTGGCTGCAGGGTCATCTCCTGGCTGGGCAATCCTGAAGATGTATTTGTTCAAAGTTATGTCCAGCTGCCAACTGATATTGCAGTGAATGTTGTGAATTTTTGTCTTTTGCGTCTCTGAATTGCAGCAATGAAATTCATCCTTCATTTTACTCAAAGCATTTGAATCATGCTTTGTTTAGGCACGTTGTCAGTATTTTCTTGGTCCTTTCATAACTGGAAAGCCTCAACATTTCAATGTATTGTGAATTGTTATATGATAGAAACTTAGACTTGCCATTAGCTTTGACTAAAGATCTTAATGTAGCTGATCTGTTGGGAACATCAACTGGTGATCAGCTTTCATCCATGAGCACAGGTTAGAGCCTTGCTAAGTACAGCACTGCTGCATGAGTACTGAGCATGAAATGCATTGTAAATAATATATATAAAAGACTGTGCAGCACAAATGCTATATCAAGCCTGGTGGTTTGAGACGCATAGAGCCTACAATTAGAGTTCTGTGGTGAGCGTTGCTGCTATGAGTGTGTTTAAGATCTTTCATTGGTTGATTGCAGCGCGGACTATGAGCGGCAGTGGGACAGGGAGGTAGGAGGGAGGTGTACAATGATGTCAGAACAGAGAGAACAAACAACTCTCCTGGCACTGAGTCTATTTTTTGAAAAGACACTCACAAAGATAACTACATGTCACTGCCTCCCAGCTTATTTCTTATGTAGCCAAGGATCTGCAAATAACCAAAATCAAGGAGAGGGCTGTGAGAGATCTGGAGGGTTTCTGTAAGAGTCTATTGATTGGGTGTGAAAGTGCAGGCAGCCGGAGGGCCAGCTGTTAAATCTTGGCGATGAGTTTCAGTAATCGTACCCTTCAATTTAGTCACCTATGGCTAATGATTTCTGGAGTCCAGTGTGGATTGAGACGTAGAAATTCTAGAAAACTGCCGCAAAAAAGACAAATCTTGAGTAGGTGAGTGGGCGGTGACGTACTAAAATACTTCAAGCAGCAATGCAAGCACTCATTGCTGTATAGGGCTGAACACCATGTCCTTGGCTGCTTATTTCCATTAATTCTGATGAAAGGTCCATTTATAAAGCTACATTTCCATGTTTTATGAAAGTGGCTGACCTTGCTCATAGGTTGGTCCCATCCTGTAAATTGCTGGGTACTTCTGGAAATGCTAAAAGGGGAAAGAGTCTCCCAATGCACTGGCATATGCATGATACTCTACCAGTGTTTCACTCCATTTGAAGGGCTAAATCTGGTCCCTTCCTCATATTCATATTTCTGGAAGTGATGTGGAGATGCACTGCTAAGCACTAGGATGTGGTCCAGCAGAACCAGGACAGTCCAGACTCTGGACCTCAGTGCATATGAAACTACATTCTATGAATGGAGACCCTGGGCAGAAACAAGAAGGAAGCGCAGCAATGTAACAAGACCTGGAAAGCATTCCGAACAATGAAAGCCACGGGGATAAAGTTTATTTTCTTGGTAACTTAAAGCCATGTTATCCATAAAACCTATAGAACAGGTTCCTGTAAGAAAGCTAGGTGAGGCAGTAAATGTTTCTCCAGGGTGAGGCAGCTGCTGAGAAAGGCCAGTGAGAAGAAAGGGAAATGCAAACAGAAGCGTAGTGTTTTGCTTTATTACTGCAGCCAGGCTGTGTGTCACAGCTGGTGTGCAGGTTTCAGCCTTTTACTAAAAAGAGAGTTCTTTTGTGTAGGCATGGATGAAAGGGACAGAGCTGCTGGTGAGAACAGGGAAGTGGGCACGTACAGTCGGGTGAGTGTTCTGGCCCTGAGCCATTTGTAGTTATCTTCCCTTTGCGGTACAAAGTCTACAGGATATCTGTGAAGGAAGAAACGGGGAGGGGAAAAAAAACCTGAAAAATCCTTTGTGTGTGTGGAGGGTGACATCAGCTCTGGCAGTTGCTGGATATGAAGCAATTCTTGAAAACTCTCAAACCAGCTTTGCAGGAATATAATGCTTCACCACAGAAAATGATGCTTGCCAATTCGTGCAGGGGCATGCCCAGATCCATCACACTTCGATTTGCAGGAGAATCCAAAGGACAGATTTGCTTCTGGGGCACAGCAGAAAACTTTCTAAGAGGGGCAAAAAGCAGTGTGTCTCAGAGACATCAGTCTATATACAGAGCCCCTTATCTGAGCACCAGTCGGGCACAGGGGATGGGCAGCTGAACTGAGGGGGTAGAGAAGGGAATAGGTAGTGCACTCGTAGAAATCACCTTACCGTGGAGGCAGAGGGACAGTTTCAGAGGAGGAGCTGAAGGTCTGTCCCCACATAGGCCACGTGCTGTGAAATGTGTCCTACAGTCAGCTGGAAATGGGGGTGGTCTCACTGATCCATCTGAGCAGAGAGTCTTGGCTGAGATGGGGTCAACGGAAATATCTCTGACCTGATGTTGCTTCCTAGGTGTCTGCTGATGATTATTCATAGTATCACAGAATCATTAAGCTTGGAAAAGTCCTCTAAGATCATCCAGTCCAACCGCTAAGCCATCGCCACCGTGTCCCTCAGTGCCATTCCTCCACGGTTCTTGGACACCTCTAGGTTCAGTGACACCACCACCTCCCTGGTCAGCCTTAGCAAGGCATCATTGCTCTTTTGGAGAAGTTTTTCCCAGTGTCCAACCTGATTTGCTTTGATTAAGGGCAGCATCTTCTAGTGATGGCTCTGGGTAGGTCAGGGTTTACTTGGGTCAGCGTGAAGCTGAAACCCATGCTCTCAGAGTGGTGCAGCCCCAGACGCCCTTGGCTTTATGCTGCACAGCAGGAACACGGTAGCTTAGGAAAATAAACCAACCTTCAGTACAAAGTGTTGTGCAGTTAACTGGAAGGGCTGAGTGTGAAGGTACATACTACCCACCAGCTCACAAAATTAGTTAGGAATGAGTCAGAAATGAAGCAGGAAGAGGTGACATGCAAAGACACTTATTGCAGCACAGAAACGGACCCAATATAGGTCTGTAAATACAAAAAGTTAACTCCTAATCCTGTATTTATTCACACCTCCGACAGGCAGATCCTTCTGGACTTCTGCAAGAGGTTTGCTTGTGTTGAAGGCTGAAACGAAGTGAAAAGCAAGATGCCAGAAGTGTTCCATCGAGGTTTAGGGGGTTTTGTTGTGATTTCTGTGATGCAATCTGGCTGCCGTGTCCCGAGCACCTCTGCGTTGGGGACCCACCACTGTGGGACATCCCTGAACCTCTCTGTCCATGGACATTGTGGAGAGGAAAATCTCTTCTGAGGGTATTCAGTGTTTGCTTAGATTCCTATTCCCTTTTATTTCTTCGCTTTCACGTTGGAATTCAGCACAGCTGCAGTAGGACGTCATAAAGGGCTGTGAAAACAACTTTGAAATTGGCTTTCAGACAATAGGAGAGGAAATGCAGGACCCATGAGTCAATGACAGATTTCATCTTGGATCAGGATCTAGGGTCAAGCCAGCATCCTTTCTGCAGGGCCAGCAGTGAGGAGGCTGCTTGGGCTCTTTTTGTTTTCCCTGGTCACCTAATGAATTCTCCAGTGAAACGAGGAAGAGGAATATAACCTCCTATGGCCAGTGCAAATTGGCTGGGGCTGGAGGAGCAGCCAGGTTCTTATCCCTTTGGAATTTGGGAGATCAAGGAACTGGAGCATTGGGCTCAGATTCTGATCCATCTCCTGTGCTTTCGTGCTAACATCTGAAGATGCCCAGAGGGTTATCCTCAGGGATGTTGTGACCTGGTAGGCTACCCTTTGATCACATCCCTAACCTGCCAGTGTTTGCCCCTGTTTGTCTTGTCTGAGGCTGAAGGGAGTGTGTCATACTCTGGTGATGTGCAAAGTGGTCTGAGTAGTTCCTGAAGGAGGAACAACAGCAGCATCCTGCATTAGTCTTTTTGCCATTAGTAAGGTGCAAGCTGGATCCATGTACAGATCCATTGGTCTGCACTGCCAGGGAACAGCTCCAGTCAGGGTGCAGCCCCATGGGAAGGGACCAGCTGGGACCTGGAGGTCCTCTGATGCACGTTCACGTGTCCTCACTGACAAAAGTGCAATCCTGCTGCATGGAGACAGTCTCAGTCAATATGAGGTGGAGATCCAGGTCCAAGGTCCATTTAGGGAACCCAGCCAGAAGCAACAGATGAACTGGAGAGGGCTAGCAAGACCATACCGTGGGTCTGAAGCCCATTGACAGGCCATGTCACCTCTGTTTGCACACCTCTGCACTACTGTGATAAGGGCGCTTGCCACACGATGGTACTCTGAGTAACAGCTCTGTCATGCATGGGATGTCTGCAGGCAGAAGGAAGGGAAACAGTGCTCACTGAACGTATGTTCCTAGAGATTTTCCTGGAATACTGAATGTGTGACTCGATCCTGGAAGTCAGTTTATTATTAGTTTCAAGAGGCAGAAGGGGGCAAGGGGCTGTATAGGTAATAATTTCTTGAAGTTGTTACAAAGAAAAGAAACAAAAAAAAAAATGTGGATTGAATATAAGTCTTTCTGTTTCTGGTATTTGGCCAGCCTTTCATTTCTGTGGGTAGTCCTTTTACTTCTCTATGAGGTCCTTACAGGCACCTGGTGATGCCCATTGACTTATTGAAGCCCTTTCTCAGTCTCCTGTTAAGCTGGGGCTGCTGCCCACTGTTGTGAAAGAGGCAGTGAACTTGGTAGGCTAAAACAGAGCTCATGTGGCTATCCTGTCTTCTCTATGAAAGCAGAGCCTCAGTGACACCACATGCCCTGTTTCACAAGTTTATCAAATATGTCTTTGAGCACGTTAACAGTACGAGGGCCACATTTTTGCATATTGTGTGTGCATGCTTGCAAAATGCACTCCCGCAGGTGAACAGAATGCCACTGAATTTCACCCCTGCCATCTCCTCACAAGGCTTTATCAGATCATGTGGGAAGGCCGCTCCTGCTTCTCAGCTGCTTCCCTGCACTGTACCCTGTGCTACACCTCACCATAAGACAGCCAAGTTTTCTGCAAGATTTGTTTTGGGCAAGTTTATACAGTTGCTAGAAAACAATATATGACTGAGCTAGGAGTATAAATTCAGGTGGACAATACCATACCCTGCCTTTGCTGGCAGTCCGCTTTTAGTCCCTGTAATATGACCAGAAAAGCAGCAGTATCTCCTATTTCCACTGGCTTTCACAGTGTGGAGGTGACATGTTTGTTCTGCGAACAAAGGCAGGAGCCATCTGCTGAGCGTCTGCCCGTGGCCTGACGTCAGAGGCAGGCTTCTGAAAACACCCCCGAAGCAACAGCTCATCTGCCAGATCTGGACGTGTGTAACCGCGGTGCTATGAGCACTATTCTTAGGGACAGCATCTCGGTGGAGTCACACCTTCAGGAGGTGTGATCGAGCCCCTGAAAAGAGCAGATGAGACTCATCTCTCGCCCACAGGCTCTGGTGTCAAGCTTTGCATCTGGAGAGCCTGGGGCTGGCTAACTGTGCTGAGTCCTCCTGGATGTAGGCACATGGAGGGGCAGAATCAAGGATTTGGTTCTTGGCCCACAGAGCGGCTTTTTGTGAATATTTGATTTTTGTAATTGTGTAGAAGGAGGAGCTCCTCAAGGATCTCTTCGTAGTTACTGCTCAGAAGCTTTTCCTCTCCATCACTTGTCCCACATGTCTCGTCCTCCCTAAAGGTAGGGCATGGGCTTGGTGAGGATAATGCTCTAATGCTCTTCAGGCATTGCTCATAAAATGTTGACTATGCATGGACTGCTTAACGCACTGCATGAGTCTGTAGCGCCCATCCCAGAGTCAGGGTGTGAAACAGCTCTGGTTGTGTGGTATCAGGCATCATGGACTAGAGCAAGGTCTAGAGCAGTGCCCAATGAAAGCTTCCCTGTAGCCAACCGAGAGCCCAAGGTGTCAAAGCACGCAGTGCAGGAATATTTCAGGGTAACATGGTAATGATCCCACACACAGAGCTTCAGCTTTCTCCTTGAAATGGGAATGCAGAGATTTCAGGTGGAAAGGCTGAGGTTTTGCATAACTTATTTTAATCATTCAATATTTCTATTTTCTTGGCCTCTGAGGGCCGTGTACAACTTAGTTGTTCAATTAGAAATCGTAAAATCATGGAATCGTTTAGGTTGGAAAAGACCACTCAGATCATCCAGTCCATCTGCCAACCCACCTCCACCTGCCCACTGCCCACATCCCTCAGTGTGACATCTCCACGGTTCTTGGATGTCTCCAGAGATGATGGCTCCCCCAGCTCCCTGGGTAGCCTGTGCCAATGCCAGGCTGCTCTTCCTGAGAAAATTTCCTAATATCCAGTCTGAACCTCTCCTGGAACAGCTTGAGGCATCACCTCTCATCCAGAATCTTCACAGTGATTATGGGGAATTCTTTTCTTCTGATGTTTGGGTTTAATTCTAGATTTCAGAACAATGAGAAGCTCCATTCTGACACTACCTGTCTTCCTCCTGAGCCATATAGTGTGCCAGTGTTCCCAAACCAGCACGTAACAAACAATATCGCTGTCTTCAGCTACTGCGGAGACAAATGTGGATGCTCAGATCCCAGCAGTTGAGCATGTGGAAATTGTTAGTTCTGGGCGTTTTAATATGCCTAATGGCAATAGGAAACACAGTGAATGTCTGGTTCATTCAGTGGTTTTCCTGACGTAATTAATGGTCAGAAATAGAAGGCAGGAATTGAAATAAACCGCTCCCATTCTTTTCCTATCCACCTCTGAGATTTTTGCAGGCAGAGTCCTTTAAACTTTGTGTGAGTGTTTACAGAGCAGTTTTTCCCATGTTGTATGTGACCCTGTGAGATCTGGTGACGCATGAGGGTCAAGTCCCTTATACAGACTTCTTCCCGTAGATGCTGTCTTCTCTTTTTTAAGTGTAGTGATATTTTTCTTCAGTTTGTTGGATGTCTTTAGATCCAGATTTTGTTTAGAAATATGCCAGACGCTTTCTGGTGGACACAAACTTCTCAAGCAAGTCATTTAATTCTCGGAATCTGTTGTATGCATAGGGTGCTGCTGTTGTATTTTGTCTTGTTTTAGCAGTGCCCATTCCATGGAGCCTGTTTGCAGCACATCTCCTCTGCAGAGGAAGTCTGATATGATCCAAATTTAAGGAAGTGTCAAGATATTTAGGTCATAGGCAAAATTAACCACACCTGTAGATGACTAGTTGATGCCAAGAGACGGGCAATATTATTTTATGTGAGGATGGCTGGTACTCATCTCTTGAGCCCATCTCTTGAGCTCTTCTATGAAGGACATTTCCATCTCCGGTCTTTTTGAGGCTTGTTCATTGGCTTGTACAAAAGGATAAAACATAAAGTTAATGCTGAATAATGTTGCTGTACTTTGTGTACTTTCTGGAACATAGCCAGAAATCCAGCAGCTGCCTAAAATCAGATAGATACCCCCTCGCACACCTCACAGTGAAGTTCATAATTGATTTAATGGTGGAAACATGCTGCTGTGAGTTGATTTAGAGGTAGATGTCCTGGATTAATGCATGGATTGGAAATGGTCTCTGGTTCATATTTAGTAACTCCTATGCACCCACTAGTTTAGCAGTCTCTAAAGGTGATTATAATACTCTACTTGCTCTTCTACTGAATCAGCAAACCTACCACTGGATGGAGGTGCACTTGCAGTATCTGTTTTCTTGTGCACTTTAGGTTTCCCTGTAGGGGGTTAATAGGCTTTTTTTGTGTGGAGAGTTTCTCTGAGAGAAACTTTAGATGTGCTGGCAACAGATGGCATACATGCGTACAGTGCTAACCCTGCATGAATGCTTAATAAACCTCATGTAAAAGGGAAATCCAGTACAGCTCAGTACCAAAGAGAGTAAAGTGACTGCCATTTCCCCAAAGTGCTAGGAAAAATATGCACCAAGATTCAATTTGAGCTAGGGAAGAACCTAATGTGTTATGCTTGTCTGCTTAGATGAGCATAGCTCTTTATGTCCTTGGTGTCCAGACTCTTGGCTGTGCTCAGTGTGTCCCTTCACACTTTGCTGTGTCCTTGGGACCTTGTGTTTTGAACAACCATTCATCCCTTGGATCGTGGATACTCCAGCAGTGTTAGGCTTGAAAACAGTAAACCTCTGGATTGATGCTGGAATCTCAACCCATGTTGCTCATGGTTACCACGTGTGTAGCTGGGCTCTCACGTTGCTACCACAGCCCTGCATGGGGTGAGATCTTCAGTACTATCCAATCTGGCAGGAAAATACTAAATAGCATAGCAGCTGCTGCTGCCTTGCTACTGAGAGGCATGACGACATGCTCCTCTGGCCTCTGGGGTGCTGAGTATCTCCAAACAGTGCTACGAAGCATGGGCAGAGCTAAAAACCTCTGTAGATTGGGACAGCCCTAGGTGGTGGGCTCAGTACAATGGGTTGGGCCATGGTGGGAGCAATTAAACTGGAGTGCTTTGATCTGCAGGGAAGGAGGTACCCACTTCTGTAATATCAAGCATGCATCTTTTTCTGGGTTGAAAAAGGCAGATAGGGGACCAGACATTGTTTCTGACTGGAGGAGCTGTGTGCAATTAGAAGAAGAAACTGGAAATAGGGAACGAAGCAGCAGATGATTGAGTGAAATGGTGACTTCTTCATTAGTGGCTGTTTGTATGACACTTTGTTCAAGTGGTCTCTGTGGAATAGAAACAAGCCACTGCTCCGAGTTGCTGAGAGGCTTGCTGAATTAGCTAGAAATGGTAATATTGGGCTCTTCTGGAACAAAAGACCAGCTCCTGAAGCAGGCAGGCTGGTTACAGGTGTGCGCTTTCTAACTCTGTTCTGAAGACTCAACTAACAAAATATCAGGCTTGTTTTCCGTATATATATATGTATGTATTAATTCAGTTTGTATGTCTCGTAAGTGGAAAGAATAATACAAGGACAGGGTGTCTCCTGGAGTGTATGCATGTACCTGCATCCACCTGCAGTTGCAGTAGCATAGACTGAGCATCATGTTTTCACCAATTCCATGAGGAATTCTCTGTTTATCCAGACTCAGCACGACTGTGTGGGGAAAAGGAAATGTTTTTTGAGCTGCTGTTGGAAACAATGCTATTGCTAAATATAAGCAAGCAAAAACACAGTTGAAATGGGTTGTGCTGTAATTTTGTTTCCTGTTTTACCAATCCCATTTATTTGCCTTTTTTTTTTTTTTTTCCCGCACAGAGTAATTCAATTAAAACATCGAAATACAACTTCTTCACTTTCCTGCCTCTCAACCTGTTTGAACAGTTTCAGCGAATAGCCAATGCCTACTTTCTTTTCTTGCTGATTTTGCAGGTATGAACTCACTGTGCTGTTTCAAACTGATTGCTTTGTCTGTTATCAAAACCTTGTTGCACATTGATAGTTGTAAACTATTTCCCTGTTGTGACCTATCATCTCAGTAGAACCTTAAAGTAGTAAAAAGTGGGGCAGAAAAAAGAGCCAGCTGCTCTCTTAGCGTTGGATGTGAGTGTTTGAATTGAATGAGCAAAAAAATTAATTGCAGTTTTCAGCAAATTGTGGACACTTTCTCACGCCCCTTTTTGTCTACATCTGAGTGCTCCTGCTTCTCCTTGGATTTGCATTACTTACTCATTCTGTAGTATAAAAGGTTTAAAGGCAAATTCCTTGTACTCCTTTGACTGCCTTAAACAGCATGAAGAAGAACAAATTATTAAGTGATTGAGTTTCCTTGGGAAGAATGGAAGGAAAGTTAACATCAGGAAGGCTGACAGTTGCAGCTCATTTGCATAAAGCTGAATATTGCTCAGCAAGAAAAGGACAAAGCCTGATGGGAGCATGTCAGGAAGTGGCAACACCACTGAACCCAGCAGCTCATAATGGCATCAAGCTGCACTTTGCCCATAGCCAGTAAAAATGTTACTGCATCTGAAAGCACACACGGAGAAGTTAGCATCAGGACCTTCTGCCCATTGGCACTTTGAGAAAGCATGGATAAAAGCTGCATAATCGTTCATTGCTGAGTCATACTAGAATACACATGATATGGAAAAGAAAAAAAAAAGCCATCACAAAAACTGGTACAATTTTGGTTATGTCAGGGATGATATTTTAAATTTGTTCACTTCAGTGCACGCAAGTTAAAAAAATTACCTTTTTTTCAAATGATATTCTTCAGTCTCAGCTCAAAAATGCATAGGCGTAATTTTAGTTCAATCTGCAGCAAATTATATATAATCTTTACTTATTTACAGGGAATGAATTATTTCAGCCCATACATATTTTCCAAGAAACTAGTTTATAGTGAAAGTGCTTTTTCAGCTAATCTGCACTGTTCCCGTGTTGTTGTACTGCACTCTAGCTGTTTGCCTATCAAATTCATGGTATTTCAAGCTATTTACCCTAAGTTATTCAGCTGTGTCTTTTGCCAAACTAAGTAGGAGTGTTGGGTATATGAAAGCATAGAGTTTTTTCTGCTACCTTCATCAAATTAGGCTAAGAAAGGCAAGACTTTTAGCCTTTTACATTCTGTTTTTCCTCCATTTAATTTTTTTACCTCTTCCACCTGCTTATCGCTTTCCTGTAGCACTGGAAGGAGTGATGGGTGGCTGTGGGTGCTTGCAGCCCCACACTGTGGGCACAGCCCATTAGGATATGCATCTTCCTAATTGTGTGAGAAGGCAGCAGTCACATGGCTCTGCACAGGGCTCTGATTGCCTCCAAACAACATTCCTTCTGTCTGGATTTGGTGGTGCCTGTGGGATCTGCGTTGTGCAGTGGAAGAATCAAACACGAAGAGCAGCTTGTTTGGTGGCATAAATGTCAATTTAACCTTGTTCATGGAGTTAATACTGCCCAAATGCATTCTGATGGAGTGATGCTCACATCATGTTGCTTCCATCGTTATGGAATCATATAATCATTAAGGTTGGAAAAGACCTGCTTTATCATCTAGTCCAAACATTAACCCAACACCACCATGCCCACCAAAACACGTCCCTCGGTTCTTCTAGAGGAAGGGGAGAACTCTGTTGGAGTAAGATGGTGAAGGCATGGCACAGTCACTTTCAATTCTTGGTTCATCTCTGTAGCAAAGATGTCAGAACAAAAATGCCTCTGTTGATCTTGGAAGAGCCTTGGGAACAGCTGTGTGCAGTTCAGTGACACGAAGTTTACTTCAGCAAAATGTGAAGAGTTACTGAAAAAAAACAGAAGCATCTGAAGGCTCCACACAGCAGCCTTTGCTCAGATAACTCTGGGTCCTTCAACCAGGCTTGCTGATGCCACTCTCTCCAGAAAAATCCAGCGGGGATTTCACGATCCTACTTTTACAAGCAACAAGAAAGAGCGGCCAACTGCGTTTCCTGTCAGCACCATGTTCACATCCTAAATTACAATTATAAGCTAAGCATAGATTCCCTGGCTCTCTCATATTTTTGAGTGACAGAGATGTATTTCTGTCTTTATTCTGTATCCAGATGTCATAGAACAAATTATCTGCAGCTTACACAGAAAATGGTGTTTTGTTTCCGTCTGCTGAAAAGTCATAAAGTTTCTCAACCCAGGTCTCTTCTTCCTACAGTTGATTCCTCAGATTTCCTCACTGCCATGGTTCACAACAGTGGTGCCCCTGGTGCTGGTGCTGGCTGTATCGGGAGTCAAGGATGCCATTGATGATTTTGTAAGATTTGCATCACCATCCTGTACTTTGGATTTTGCCCTTCATTCTTCAGCACAATCACTAAAGCAAACTCTCAAAATAAATACAGCCAGCTGCAGGAAACTGGATTAATGATCTCTGGCCCAGATGAGATTAAGTCCCAAAATCTGTAGTTCATTATCTGAAAGAGAGCCATAATTTCCTAATTACTGAGCAGTCCATTGGCTTTCTCAAACTGTTCCGCATGTCAGAAAACATGGTAACTGAAAGATACGCATGGAGGCGTGCATGGAAGTCTGTTCTTAGGTTCCCACGTTAAGCAGCTCATTCTCTGCCATCTAGACTCTGTTTAGAAAAGTATAGAAAAGTCTTCTAGCAAAGCAGGCATACAAGCTATGTGTACATTTTCACACGTGCCCCGCTTTGGCTGAAATCTGCTTCTGTGATGGTCTAAGTTCTATTGACTTCTTGGAGCAATGATAAAACAGAGCTGACTTTAACATCCAGTCTTTAACATCTGTCATTATTAAAATATGCTCCATGGAGACTCAATGGTAGTTTGGATCCAGGTGATCCAGTGGTGGTGGGGGGCTGTACCAGGAGACATACCAGAACTTGTAGCAAGCAGAGCAGAGGAGTGGGTGCCTTTGGACGCTTAGCTTATGAAGCTGTGATGGGCAGGTTTAATGGCAATTGAATCAGGACTGTGCTAAATGATATATAAGGTTCTACCTTCCTCTTTCCCTCCAGAGAGCACACCCTATGTTGCCTGCTGCCCTTTGCAGTCCAGCTATGCCTTATTGCCTTATCTTACCAGCTAAACGTGAGCTCAGCTATGACTCACTAATGAGTCTAATCTGCCTTACCCATTCAGCCAGTTGGGAGAAAACTTAAAATGTTAATGAACTGCCTACAGCTATTGCGTGCTCGGTTTTCTGGAGATGCTTTTTAACACACTGATCACATTTTCAGAATCGACACAAAAGCGACAATCATGTCAACAATCGTCCAGTCCAGGTCCTGATCAATGGCATGTAAGTCCTGTTTATTCTGCTGTAATTCTGGCTGAACATGCACCACTGGGAAGAGCACTTAATTTTTCTCTCTTTGGGCTTCCGAAGATCACCAAACTATTTAAGATGGAATTGTCTTTCACCCTGTTAAGTCACAGTGTGGTGCTGAATGATGTGGCTTGTTGATGAACCCATGATGTGGTTACACAGTCAGTGCAGACATTATGGCTGTGCCCGCACAGGCAGAAAGTAAACTATTTCTGTCGGATGGAAATACCTATGTGTGAATAACTGGTACTTTTGGAGTATTATGTTATTTTACTCTTTACCATAGAAGTGACACGTAAGGCTATCTCTTTGTCCATACTGATAGCATTTACTTCTGCATTAAGCAAAACTAGACTTTAGTAACAAGTGATTTTAAATAAATAAGTGCAGATAGACTTCCTCTTTCATGCTGCAATACTTTGAGTGTGTTTACTTCTGTGCCTAATGCCTCAGACTTCAAAATATTTCAGTTTTGCCTTGGATATGGTACTGCCAGCACTATTCTTTTCCTTCAGAAGAAAACAGTGGAGGCTTTGGCTGTTGTGGCCGACAGACACACTGTTTGCTTGTGACTCCATGGAGTCCACCCGCGTGTAGGACACAGATGTATACAGCTGTGAAGTCTCTGTGATTTTTTTTTTCTGTACTGTAAATAGCAGTATATTGTGTAAACTCCACCGGATGATCAAACAGTTAAAAATACAACTGGAAACTAAAGAATAGGAACGTACTTTTAGTGCCTTCTGCTAAGTAAACCAGTTTCTTAGCTTACTCTCTGTTAGTTACTGAGTCTTGAAAATGCATGCATTGAAAGAGAAATGTGCTCTTGCATTAGAAACAAATGAAAAACTGGATTTGGTTACACTGGTGCTTGTAGTCCAGCTGAGTGCCTGCACAGCTTTGTGCTGCAAAGGCCATTACAGACAGGAGCTTAGCTGCGTGCATCCTGGTGCATCCTTAGCACCTGCATTGCCGCCCTTTCTGGAGGAGCTTGCCAGGCTGTGGCCCTTAATGCTTCTTAGAAAAGCCAACCCATCTGGTGATTTTCCCAGGTGTTCAGGGCATCTGCTGCAGCAAAGAAGGGAGTTTCTTTCTCAGACATCGGAAGAAGGGAGCAACCAGAGAGTGCACGTGGTCTCAGCCTTTCATGTGTCACCCCAGCCAGATACTGCTTTTTATGCCACCCTTTAGCCCACCACGTACCAGACCACACAGTGGCAGACCCTGCTTCTTTTTGCCGGCAGCCCAGACTCTGATGGCACATACATCCTGAAGCAGAGCAGGGTATCCTATGTTCCTAAGCGATGTTTGCTTTACGTTCCTACTTACTAGGAGTTCTCTTACAGGTTGAAGGATGAAAAATGGATGAATATCCAAGTGGGGGATATAATAAAACTAGAAAACAACAACTTTGTGACGGTGAGTACAGTTTCTCTCCATCCTGCTCACGCTCAGTCTCCGTAATTACTCTGACTGCCTTATCACTCACAAGCAGATAAATCAGCAGGGATGAGAATTGCAGTGTTCAGAAACCACGAGCAGCGTAGCAGTGCGCTGCCCTCCAGCTGCATAGCTCATGCCCAGCGTGTCTGTTTGTGTCCAGGCCGATCTGCTGTTGCTGTCGAGCAGTGAACCACACAGCCTGGTGTACATCGAGACGGCGGAACTGGATGGGTAAGCCAGCCTGTTCCTCGGGGCCATCACTGCTGCTAGCACAAGGACAAGCCTTGTGTGGTTCTGCTAGGAGCCGGAGGGGTCTGCTCCATGCAAACACTGCTTACTGAGGGTACAGCTGGCCACAAGCTAGAGGGTTAGTCTTATTTGTATTAATTGGCAGAAACTGGAGCTGACTTCATTATTACATCCCACTTTGTCTTACCTTTTCTGCACTGCCCGGAGCTAGCGTCAGTTGTGAATTTTGGCACTGGCTGAAGGAGCAAGACAAATCATAGAGCTCAAGGGACACCGATCTCTCCAGATCCTACACAGAGCCCTATGGATTTTCCCTCTCTGCTTTCTCCTGAAAATGAGCATGCAGTTCTGGTACATGCAAGTGCCAGGGAGAACGTTTAGGATGCCCAGTACAAATAGTGTTTATCTGATGCTGCATTTCAACTCACCTCCCTAGATGGCCTAAACTTTAGAGCTCTTCAGGTCCAGAATAGCATGGGATAAGATCCAAAACTCTCTTATTTGCTCCGATAGTTCAGGCTTGCATGCAGTATGAATGGCAGAATTAACAGTGAACTGCTCAGGGGGTTGAGGTGCTTGGTCCTATGCTTTGTGGTGACCGTGACAGAGACACCTCACCCTCTTTGCTACCATTTCCAGAATTCCCCTGGATTGCTTGTCTTTGCAACTGAAACAGTAAATCTCATCCTTTTGGGCAGTTAAAAAAAGGTCTATGCTGGCATGGTCCATCAGATATCTAGGGAAGGAGGAAGTCCTCAAGGACAGAAGTGACCTTCAGGGAGAGCTGGTCTCATTCATTTATGCTTTATGTAATGTATTACAGTGAAACGAACCTCAAAGTGAAACAGGCACTGACAGTCACTGCTGAGCTTGGAGAAGATCTTCAAAAACTGACAGACTTCAATGGTGAGTTTATGTTGAAATTTCTCTTTCCAAAGAATTTTCTCAAACACCAGAGTCCATGGATTGCCTGAGCATCTCCTCTCCAGGCTACTCCCTGCACAGCACTCCTTTGGATGTGGTGGCAGGCAAACAGAATGGGCACATTGCATCTGTACAGCAAATGACAGCAACTTGAAGAACCTCTGCCCTACCAGTAGTTCTCTATAAATGCCACAGAGGGTCTGCATTTTAAGATGTTTATACACTAGCTGCTGTTAACAGGCAGAGCATCCTTTCTTCGCACTGCTTGCATCTTATATATATAGCAGTAGGAAAAAGGAGCCAGACTTGTTGCAGACAAAATGGTCTGTGCTCATAGATCACCCATCAGCAGAGGGAGGACGAGGGAACGGTGCTTTGCAGAGCCATGCTGGCTTCCATCACAGGGCAGGATTGTAGGAAGTACAGAGATGGAGAGGAGTGGAGCGAGGGCTGCTGTCCTTGGAACTTCTCAGGGAGTTGCAGGCTCTCAGGAAATGGTCTTAGTTAAAGAGGGCAAATAATCAACAGTAAAAATAAATCTCATTGAAATAACTAGACTGTCCCAGGAAAAACGATGGTGATGTGGCAGAGTTAGCATGGTATGGATGGTCTCTGATAGTATCATCCAAATGTAGAGGCTTTCCTTCTGCTTTCTGCACTGAGGTTCTGTGAAGCGACATGTGTGGTCTCAGTGAGCAACAGCTCAGAACATTGGGATTTCTCCAATGTGAAGGCTGTGGTTCTGAGTGCTTTAGGTCTTGAGAAATGTGCTTTTGTGAGCGCAGCAAGATGTTTTTTGTGAATAGTCAGGTTGTGCTCTCAGCTGTTTTCCTGGGGAGGATGCAGTGTGTATCCGTTGTTAAGCAAATCCTCCATCTTACACCATTTTTCAAGTATTTTCTAGGTAATGCTTATCTAAAGATGCTGCATTCTAGAAACAGCATCATTAAAAAATGTTTCAAAGTCTTTTGGAGAATTACAGCTGTTCTATCAAATATTTATTTGTCCTTTAAATCTCTGCTTGTAAATAAAGTGGCCTCTGTGCTGTACTAAAATGAATAGAATGTTTCCCAGGATGATTTGTATTTGGTGAATACTGGGAAGAGTGCCTGGACTCAGACCCAGTCTTGCATTTCCCTAGCTAACTTCTGCAAAAGTATTTAAATATTTATGCAATTCTTTATCTAATTATTTCTTAAGACAGGAAGAGAGGAAAAGGCTGAGCAGCTAATATAGGCACTCAGTGGAATGCTTAATGTGAGTTATGATGTTTGTTGACGCTGTGATGGTTCAGATAAGGAAGATGCTTGAAACATGCTGAACTTTATTTCATTTGGAAATCAGGAGGCAAAATGTTTTTCAGTACCTACAATTTACTGCATGTAGACTTGGCAGTATTTCAGGTGGTCAGGTGAAAGGCATTCTGATATCTGCCTGCCGTTAGCAGGACAGGAGGCACAGAGTCTTAATGGGGTCATGGTGAGGGCACTGGGTTTCTCACTTCGGAGTTTCTCACTCTTTTGTGGTTGGGTTAATTCGAATGATTTTGTTCCGATGTCAAAATGTCAGACTCACCCACTCACTGGGAGAGCAGATTTGGGTGTTGACTCACAAGGTACTTAAATCACAACCCAAAACTTGCATGAGGAGAGGAGCAGTCCTCTTGGCAAGGACCGTGCCCTGGTTTTGGTTCACCAAAGTTGCACTGTGTTTTGGGTTACACTGCAGAGCCCCTGTTCCCCTTGTGCTTTTTCGGGAGCATGAGGGCTGCCACGAGACAGGCGTGGTGACTGTAGGAGTTCGAGGCTAGGGAGGGCAGGTCTGACTGCTCTTGGATCAACCAGAGCATGAAACGGCATCACCAGCACTGATGTCCCATAGAACTTCCCAATTGCTTCTTCTTTGGAATTTGGTGATTTCCCTGCTCTACAGCAGAACAGCTTTTCCACAATGAGAACATCCATTCCTGAGTTTTAAATTTTCAGCAGTGGAGTCTACCACAACACTCACATCTGTACTTTTATCTGGATTTTCTCTGCGTTTTCCCTACAACCTCTTAATCTGATGTGTTTGTATCTGAAAACAGCTGGAAAAACGGTATTCTCTGCAAATGCTGGTCCTCACGTAGAGATTTGCAGCCTGTGATCAAAATAACTTCAGTGTTTCTGCTGATTATCCAAACAGACTGAACTCTTGGAGTCTCTTTCTGTAAGGTCTATTTATATTTCCCAGTTCCTTCCAACATGTTCACAGGGCTCTGCTTTGAATCTTTAGATGCTGGCTGCTAATGTCAATTTAAATAATAATTTTTATACCGAACTATCTGTATTTACAGTCTTACATTAACATGTTCTCTTATAAAGTATAGAAGTAGAAACAGGTTCTCCAAACAGAGTGTCAGCTGCATGGCCAAAGGGAGCAGCATCTCTTTCAAGTGTGAGCATATCTTAAGGTATAAAACAGATAAAATTAAAAACCAGTGAACAAAGACACCTCAATTAATTACTCTCTTGCAGCCTTCAGGCAATGATTTTCCTGCTTGGGCTCATGCAATTTTAAAGAAAATAGAGCAAGAATTGTGTAAGGTCAGCACTGCTGTCTAGAATTACCCAGTGACATCCTACCGTGACGATCTTGCTGTGGAAGGATTAGAAGTATGTTGCTTGTTCAGCGTTTCTTCTCACCCACAAAAGAGAGTGGAAACTTAGTTTTGGATTGTAGTAACACAAAATTACCATCTCTAAACTCTAAGATAAATCCAAATTTGTTGTGGCCATTAGATTATGACATGATATGGGGTGAAAGCAACACCAGTAGATATCGGATAAAGGTTAGGAATGATGGGGTCAACAGCAGACAGCAACTACAGTGTGAAATATTTCCTGCCTGGAAACAGCTGAGAATGCAGTATTGATCAACGTACTTCTAGGCCATGACAATTCTTGACATTTTCTTGGGTTTGTTTTTGTTTTTGTTTTATTTTTATAACAGGTGAAGTCAAATGTGAGGCACCTAACAACAAGCTGGATAATTTCACAGGAACTCTTGCTCTTCGGGGAGAGAAGTATGCCTTGGATAATGAGAAGATGTTGCTGAGGGGCTGTACTATTAGGAACACGGAGTGGTGTTTTGGTCTTGTTATTTATGCTGGTAGGTAGGAAAACCAACAAGTGAATTGCAGAGTGCAGCAGCATTTGTATGGGAGCACATCATACCTAGTAAGGAGAAAGGAACCAAATACTTTCCTCTTTAGAGATAGATTTCTATCAGGTAAAAGAATAAAGGCAAAACAACACATATGATCCCTTGGTTTAACTCTAGGCTAGGCATTTTGCATACTATTGGGGATTTTAATCTGGAATTTTTTATAGTGGCATGTAAGAGAAAAGTGATTTGCAGATATTGCATAACAACATCCAATTCTGTCTTAATAAAATGCTTTTATGGGCAGAACTAGTGTCTTATTTCTGAAATGTGTGCAGCAAAGTATATGAAGGAAGTCTTGATCTCTCTGTAAGAAAGAATTTAAACATTTAATTTGTTTAGGAATTACATCTAACTGAGATCTGCCGTTATTGGCCTACTTTAGGCCAATAGGAGCCTTAATTCCCCAAGCTTCTTCAAAATTTTCCACTCTTAAATGTATCTGATTAAAAATTCAACATCATTTTTATATGATTTCAAGCCATATTGGAGTATCAGGACCATCAGTGGTGGTACTGCAGACTATTCAACCTATGCTTTTTACAAGCACAGGCCTTCTATTGTTTCTGTAGTGCTGTAGACTTAGGAGACATGCCTAATATGTCAGTAATAACAGCACAGCATCAGGTATTCTGTGAAAAGTAATTAAACCCGAAAGGGAGGATTGGCTGTTGAAAGAAGAGAATGGGATCAAAATACAGAATTAATGGATTAATTAATTAGCTTTACGTGACTCCTCCTTATAACCTAAGGCAAGTGACTTAACACATTCAACGTGTTTCATTTCCAGGGCCAGACACCAAACTGATGCAGAACAGTGGAAGAACAACTTTCAAAAGGACGAGCATCGACCGGCTCATGAATGTCCTTGTGCTGATGGTCAGTCTGATTACGTCGTCCGGACGCGTTTATCATTTTCACGTGCCCCACGCTTCTTCTGAAGTGCTCCCTCTTCTTTCTGATTTCTTGGCGTCTTTGGTGGTATATGCATTGCATTTGGTAACTGAGATTGTCAGCTTTTGCTTTATCACACACACACATGGGGTGAACAATGAGACGTGGGCTTGTTAATACCAAGAAGGTGGTGTTCTTAGCAGCTGCCAAATCTGAAAGCACTGACCTTACATTGCAGGTGCTCTGCACGCAAGTACTAAGTTGAGATTTAAGCTTGTCAGTGTTTTCAACAAACCAGGCAGAGACAGTGATTCTTCTGCAAACTCTCAATATTTTACCACTTGCTTTCAAAGCATATCAGGGAAGGGACCACCTTTATCACCACCAATCTTCGGAGGCGTGCATTCTGATGTTGCTGCACTCAGCATTGCTGGAAGAAAAGCTGTTTTCCTTTGGATGCAAGACTGACTGCTGGCACTGTGAAGTAGTGTCCTGAATATCTACATGTGCATATTTGCACATATTAAGCAATGCCACAGCACAGAGAGCTGTTCAGGGATCATCTTCAAGCCTTTGGGGCCCTTGTTTAGAGAACAGTAAAGACACTCCACTGACTTTAATAACACTCCACCAGTTGCTACCAAGTGAAATCCTCACTTATCATCCTCAGCTTGCTTTCCTTTCTGTTTTCTTCCCTTAGCCTTAAGGGGACAGCAAAAACCAAGCAAGATTTAGGCATCTGACATTGAGAATTTTGTTTCTGAAAAACCACACATTTTCAAGCATGCTCTCTTCTGCTATTGCTGGAAAGGAATAGGGGATGTGGGGTAAAATTGTAGAGGAGCGGAGGAAGTCTGAATAGAGAACTCAGAATTTAGCATTCGATGAAGGTTTGCCAAATCTGCTTTCGCAAGCCAAGGGTCCCACCCAGAGATTTCAGCATGTTTGGCCTCTCTTTGAGAATGAGAACAAGATGAGTTTACCTCCTGGCTCCATTAAAAAAAAAAAAAAAGAAAGAAAGAAAAAAAAAGAAAAAAGAAAGAGCAAGTTGCAGTGGATTGCATCAGCCTCTGCCTGAGTTCTCAGGCACTGGTGGAGCCAAGTGTGTGTTTTTCTCCTTCATGCACTTTTAAGGCACCTAGCATTTTGGTGTCTGAGTGCAGTTCTGCCCTGCCCCACATGGCCAGCAATGTGGCATCGGGTCCTTCCAGCTCTCCAGGTGGCCAAAGGATATGTGCAAAGCACAGTCATAAAAAGAGGCAGTGTATTGCACCCCCGAGTTTGGAAATACAGAGCAGCCACAGCTTGTGGTAAATAGCTCATTTTAAGCTTAATGAAACTCCTTCTGTGTTAACACTGGCAAAGGCATTTTGTGTTTAATTGTCTGTAAAACTTCCAGGGACAAGTCAGTTTTTTTGGCAGGGCGTGACAAAGGAGTTATGGTTCAGTGCTGCCCTGGTCTGTCCCTACAGGGGTTAATTGGGAGTGAACCTTTCCAGATGGAAACCATCACTGTTCGTTCGTGTTTGGGAACATTTCTCTCTGCAAGGCTCTTTGGCAGCATGGGGCAAAAATCAGCAGGAGAGGAACATTTATCAGGATCTCAGAGAGATGGGAATGTTCCTCATCCAATAGAGGGTGCTACTGTCAGTACCAGGAATTAGTTTTCCCAAAAAAACTTGCTTTTTTACAGGTTTGGGGAGGCAAATTTTCAGAGAAATACAGCTGTCAGTTTCATCGCTAAGCGCCCTGTTGCTTCCAACCACAGAGCAAAACTCAAAGTGCCAGCAAAGAAACCCAGATTGTTCTAATGCACTGTCTGGCAGGAAATGTCTGTCAAAAGTCAGCTCCTCCCTCCACAAATCCCACTCAATCCTGCAGAGGATTCATCGCAGGCGTTGCATAGTCTGCTCGTGGTGGGAAGCCGTCAGCCTACGATAGGTTTGCTCTCTTCCATCTTTTCCAGAGTGGTGGTAATGATGCCAGCACTCTGACCACAGTTGTTTGTTTGGCTTTTCTAATTAATTTTATAGCAGACAAGGTCTGCAGTGAGAAGTCATACTTTTTACTCGACCAACAGAAATACGTATGAAAATGGGTTTGTCTGTTTTCTCCATCTATTGGTTTAACAAAGGGCATTACCCATTCCTGAGTCATCCCCCTCACAAACCCTTAGACCGCTGTTATTACAACAGCTCAAAATAAAGTCTGTTTTTAGTGGCTGGTCACAGAGGTTTAAAAACACCACATTCCTTACTAGCAAGCAATATTGTCTCCATTTCACCAGTGCAGTAATTTACTGGGCTTCCCACAGCTAAACAGAAAACCTGCTCTGTTATGGGAAACAAATGTGCCTCCTGAATCTAGCACACCTTTATTAATTAAAATCCCCCCTTAGTATCTTGTTGGCATCAAATCTGAAGTTGGTTGGGCATGAACTTTTAACCAAGTGACTCAAATCATTCCATAAAAGTATCGTTCCTCCCCTCATAAACTACTTCAGTAATGCAAACATCTGCTTTACCCACAGTTTCTATATTTGTATCTCAATAACTGCTTCAAAAAATGTTGATTACTCCTGTAATATGGTTATTACTGGTTGGCCTTACAGTGTCCCAGTGTACTGGTAGTTCACCCCTAATGACCGTATGTGCAAGAGATGGTTTTTAATAGCACAGTTGCACAGTCTGTTGATTCTGTATCTTCACACTCCTGTTAGGATGGTGGATGTTTTAAAGGAGAATCCAATATCAGTGGTATTTCTTTTAGAATCATTTATCCAGGAGTGATGTCATGCTAGCTTGTTTCTTCACCACAGTCACACTGTTTCAGCCTTCCAAATATTGTAATTATCTTAGCAGATTTTCAGTTTGCTTTGCAGCTTTCAAAGCATTGTTAAAAATTAACTTGACTCATTAAGGTAATTACTCAGTGAGCTCCTTCAAGCTTTTGGCTTTCAATTACCTGGACCCACTGATTTGAAAATGCTTGTTATTAGCAGATAAAGCCACATATTGTTCCTTATCACAGTAGGTGAACTGTCTTTTCCATCTGCTACATCATATGGGATAGATACATCCTTCTGCTTCATTCCACCATCATTAGTGGAGGAATGTCTGTTGAACAAAACTGCCTTTCCACACCTATATTTGTGTGTTTACTGTTTTCTTGGTATTTATCCGTATTTTCTTCCCAATTGCTGTTCCCTGGGTTGCTTTAAGTTCAAGAAGTAGATTTCTCTAAGTCCAAAGCTACACCTCAGTGTCTGAATTGCTTTTTGTTGGCTCAAAGGAGGTGTTAATCAGATTGCAATGGTAGGTACCAAGGCAACAATTAGTTCTGAGTCAGTGATTCTCCTTTAACCATAAGAATAATATCCAGTGCTGAATTCCAACCTGCACAGCGATGGATTTCCTACATTACAAATTATCCTTACTGATTTTTCAGAAACTGTGAGGAAAACCTTGACACATCTGGCAAACAGCCAGAAGAAGTCTTTAGGATGGTTTTATTCTCAGGTGAGCAACCAGACCTTTAAGGAGCAGCAGTTGAGTGCTCCTCCAGTGAGATTTGATGCTCTACACCCGTCTGCCTATGAGCACCCTCTTATAGGTCTGTACTTGGGACATAAGTTCCTTTTTGTCTGAAGTCTTGTGAGTCCAAATTGCCAGAGCCTCTGCACTGTGTAGTTGTATCTCTGAGATAAAGAGTCGTATTTTTGCCTGTTTGCCTCTTTTACCCCTAAAAACCTTTACCCATCATGCAGACTATCCAATTCCTTTTGATTACGGTCTTCCAATTAAACAGCACATAATGAATTTCTTGTTTCTAACATGCAGTATCTTTTTTTTTTTTTTTTTTTTCAGATCTTTGCATTTTTAGCACTGATGTGTCTTATCCTAGCCATTGGCAATGGTATCTGGGAATCTGATAAGGGCTACAACTTCCAGGTCTATCTGCCCTGGGCAGAAGATGTCACCTCTGCCCCCCTCTCTGCCTTCCTCATGTTCTGGTCATATGTAATCATCCTAAACACAGTGGTGCCAATTTCACTCTATGTCAGGTATGTGTCGGATCCTTCTTTCATTTTAGAAAAGTTTTAGCTTTTGGCTGGACGGGGGTTGGAAGGTCCTTTCCAATCCAAGCCATTCTGTGATACGACATGAATTCCGCCCCACACAGCCAGGGCCAGCTCTCTATGCTGTTGCCATCTAGTGAAGACATCTCATAGCCCCTCCTTTCTTGACTAGTCAGAACAGGTCCCACATGGTTTTAAAAGAACAAGTGGTTAAAAAAATATATTGTCTTCTTCAGGGAGACCTTTTTTTTCTCCATTTGAAGAAAAGCTGTAAGTGTAGGATGCTGTGGGAGTGAGGCTGGGAACTTGCTACTGCAGGTAGCACCATGCTCTCCCCCCTTTGTACAGCCCACTGAAAAAGGTGAATAGCACTTTCTTTACAGAGGCTGCAGGGCTCATGTGAGTGTGGGTTGCCAGGTAAGTAGGAGTTGAGGGTCTGTGTGAGTGGACAGACATTGCCATAGTTTCCAAGAGAACAGTGCTATGTCGGCTACTGCAGATGGGCAAGTAGGGTAGGAAAGGCGGACATGTCACCTACAAGACTTGAGGTGGCAATGTTGACTGCCTAGGCTGGTTTGGTTTATAACTTACCTAATTTGTCAGGGAGAAGTGCTTCTGACTACAGGATGAACTGTTGCTGTGTAATTCAGAGAGAACATTTGTGAAAAGTTTGTGTTGCCAATCCGCAAGGATGGCTCATAGCTGCTGGTGCTGCCCTCTCCATGGAGCTTCCAGGAGCATGAGCAGTTACACTCAGAGCTAAGGGCTGGAACTTGTGTTCTTAGACTCCCTTTTGTGTTATCAAATGTAAGGAATTCATCCCGTTCCTGCCCAGTGTGTCACACCAGCAGCAAAGTGGAAATTCATGTTGTCTGTGAGCTGATATTGCTTCATGATTATATTGAGTTACACAATGACTCACTTGTCCTGGTGGTCTGAGTTGTTTGTACTCATCTCCAGGCACCAGAGTGCAGCCCAGCCCAGTGTCCCTCCAGACACGTTCCCTAAACTGCACAAAATGAAACACCCTGCTGCTGCCTCTGACACGTCTGTGCTCCATGCACAGCTGCCACTTGTTCACAGCAGGGTTAATGACGAGTTGTGCTAGTCTGAGTGAGAGTGAATTCTTGTGGCTTGTCTTAACTCACTGCCCAGTCTAAGGAAAAGGATAGCCACAGGAGGAGCAAGTGCAGGTTGATACATAAGGGAAAGGAACCTACTACAAGCCTATTGCATCGTTTCAGTGGGACTTGCTTTAGTATTGCTCACTGCGGTCCATTTAAGGACTGCTTGACAAGTATGTCCTGTCATTAACTTCAAAGTTGTCCTCTAATTGCTAATGATAGTGCTGAAGATGAAGATCTTGTCCTTTAAATCAATGACCATTTGGATGCCTTTTCTTTCTGTTTCACCAGTGTAGAGATTATACGCTTGGGTAACAGTTTCTACATCGACTGGGACCGTAAGATGTATTACCCACTGAATGACACACCAGCTCAGGCCCGCACCACTACGCTCAATGAAGAGCTGGGGCAGATCAAGTACATCTTCTCAGACAAAACAGGAACTCTCACTCAGAACATCATGTGTTTCAACAAGTGCTCCATCAATGGCAAATCCTATGGTATGTTACCCCACTGCTCTTATTCTCTGGGTTTCACACCCCTCAGTTAACAGAGACATCCAGAAGAGTGTTTTGTAAGAAGCTGTAATTCTGTATTCTGTAAGGTCAGATATACAAGGTCAGCCCTGATATTGCATTATTTGTGTATCTTAATTTGATTTTCCTGTCTGTTGTTTCCTTTTACTTCCCCCTTTGCATTCCTCAACCTCCTTTTTCCTACCCCATAATCCACCCAGCTAAAGAACTTGCACATTATTACTTTGTTCACTCATTGATCCGAGTTTTACTACATCTATACGCAAATTTATTCTTTTTCTGCTATCACTGCCTATATGATCACAGCCCTTTGTGGTGTTATTGATATGGTTACCCAATTATTGCTAGCTTTGTAAAACTCCTAAAAGGCACCCAGTCTTCCCTTCCAACTACATGTGGAGTCCAGCTGTTTCTCACACACTCACTCTTACCCACTTGTGAAATAAGCTGCTCCTCATGGTGGTATATTGTCAACTACTCACAGTGTTATCTTTCACACTCAACAGTTTCTTACATAATGAGCACTGGCTTTATACATCCTATTCAAGTAGCTTACCCTTCAACCCGTGTCAACGCTATGGCCATTCATCTGCATCCTAGCTTATTTAGCCTACCAGGAGAAAGAAAAATTTGTAGGGAGTTGGAAAAAATGGGAAAGAATGGTTGTTAGCACCGTTAGATGACAACAGTTGTTGACAGGCTCCTTCATTGTATAGCCACAGGCAATTTTCTTCATCCACCTCTACAGGTGCTAGCAATTCACATACTGACTAATTGATTAACATCCGTAGTCTCCCCCAGAGAAATTAGTCACATCTTATTTGTAGATTGATGCTTGTGTTGCCTGTACCAGACCTACTGAGGAACTAGTGTGCCAAAAAGCTTGTGCTTTTTTTCTCAGTGCTATCCGTTGGCCTAAATGAAGGAGTAAGTTCTTCCTACAAATCTTGCTCAGTGTATATTTGGATGACACAATATCTATACAGTGCTACTGTGTACTGCCCAGCCTTAGTGCTGTCGTTTGAAAATATTCTGCCTGCTAATTCGTGGCCGTGGTCGTGCTATACATATTAGTCATGGAACCAGGCCAAACCGGCTGGTAAACCGCTGACATTCATATGTCCTCTTGTTGAGTTTTCTGTCCAAGATATGAATGGGAAATAGGCAGAAAGAAGGCAGTCTATCCTTTTCCCCTCACCCCTCCCACCCCTAAATACTTAGCCGTTTCTCCAGCCTTCTTTGGATTTTACACTTGGAGCATTTTAAGGAGCCATGCCAGAAAAAAGGATGCATTGGTTCTGCTGCCAGGGAGGATACTCTATAGGCTTAGGCTTGCCATTGAGGAGGAGATGTCTAATAGCCTTTTGATTACAGCTCCGAGTGGGATCAACTGCTGTGCAGTTCTCAGGAGAGATGGCTTCTGAGTTTCTTTCTACAACCTCAGGACTGTTGTGAGGGAGTAGCAGTACCTTGAATTGATTGTAGTCGCAGTTGAGGTTGGATCTGTCAGATATGTAGTTTTCTGTGTTTCAGTCCTATTTGAAAAAGTATTGAATCTGGCTATCCTGGGCACAGTCCACAGCTTCCTAGATGTTTTTTCCAGTAGGGAAGTTTCAGTAGGGAAACTCCTTTAGCTAGAAAGGAGATGTCATTCATTTCTTTGACCAGATCGTCAGTTCAGTGAAACTACCATCTATGTGTGGGAAGAAGGGGCTTTGGCAACTGCTTTTTGCTCAGGGACTGCTGCAAAACATGACCCACGAGCTGGAATTTGTCTCACATTCCAAAGGAAAGACGCAAGAGAAATCTCCTGAAAGCACCATCTTAACACTGTCACTTCTGAGCAGAAATTCTTCTTTACCCAAATTGCAGAGAACTTTACGATAATTGCTTTGAGTTTTAAGCTCAACTCTGGATTTTGTCATGGATTAATATAGGATCTGATCGGTATGAATCACCAGTCTCCACTCCGTATGTCAATATATTTGTGTTTATTGAAAATTTTAAATTTGGCACTAGCTTCAAAACACTTCTGTATTCTTTTTTTTTTTTTTTTTTTTGGTAGAGAAGCTCAGAGATTACAGCTATCTGGAGTTTATGGGATAACATCAGTCTTTCTTGCTTGCAGGTGATGTGTATGATCAGTCTGGTCAGCGGATAGAAATAAACGAGGTAAGTGCTCAAGAGCTAGAAGATCCTCTGCTTTCTGTGAACCTGCCTGCAGAGGTGTCCATGGACACATCCCACCCAGGCTTAGCTCGTGCTCATGTTCCTCCTTATCCTAACAGCAATGAGGTGCATTCTTGAGGGCATCAGAGGCTTGTCATTAATTGCATTCTTTTCTAGTAAGCCTGCTTTAAACTTGCAGGATGGGCAGCACTGTTCCCTCAGCTTCGTGTGGCATCCTACTGCACGCACAGCTCCTCTGGACGCTTGGGTATTGATAGCGATTGGAAACTTGGAAACTGTTGGGTACTGTTATCCTTAACATGATATGAATTAAAGTTCTGGCTGGGAATCAGGGAGTTCAGTTCATATCCATAACAAGGTCACTGTCAAATTTCCCTAGTGTCTGAACATTGGAGAGTGTGAAAATGAGTGACTTCTTCATTTTCTCCAGCCTCTGCTTGCTGGTGCAAATCCCCATCTTGGATTTCACTGCCTAAAATGTCTGAAAACTGTACGCAGTAATCCAAGTAACAAATGGCAAAACGATGATAAAAATCCCACTCCTCATCCCGGTGATTCATTTCTAGACCCTTTAAGACTTAAACTGAAATTGGCTCTTTGCTCTGAGTGCTGTCAGAGGTGTCACCAGCCTGCCCTCCCTCAAGCAGCAGAATACCCCAGAATTACTAGGGTAGAGATGCTGGTCTGCTCCCAGCCAGCCACCCAGCAGCAGTGTCCTGCGGGACAAAAGGCTGCTGCCCACACACCCACTGTGCTGGAGTGTTTGGACATTCTTGCACAAGTCAGCGGAGGTGGGAGGGCTGTGTTCTTACAGCGTAAGTGCAGAATGTCAGCTGGAGCAGGTCAGAAGGATGACTCCCATCCTGGAAACTCTGAGCTCACTGGGGGTGGGATGAGAGTGGGGATCATGCCGGTCAGGCTCCGCCGTGCATTCCTCCAGGGCACTTCATGCTCTGAGCTGTTTCTCCATGTGATCCTCTCTGCCTGGCGGCTCTTTGTTTTCAGACAATAAAAGTAGGCAGTGCCCACGGGACTGAACGTTTACATCACTCATCTGTCATCTTTTTCCATGTCAAGTTTTTTTTTTTTTTTACTTGCTTTAGGAGGATGGAGAGCACAGCCTCCAAGAAGCTGTGTTTTGAGGGCACTCATTTCTGTACTGCAGAAATCCTTCAGTGGGGTTCCTGATGGAGTACTTGCTGCAGTACAGGGAGGCATCTTTTTAGATAATCATGCTGTCAGCCCAGGTGCTGCTCTGATCAGCATCCAGGTGCCTGTTCTCTCCTGTGACTAAGTAGCTTTCAAGACCTCCCACTTACTTGGATTCATCACTCTCTGTTATGAGCAGCTCTGCAAGAGAGAGATCTGTGTAAATGTAAGAGGGTGGGGTGGGCAGGCACTGCTGTACATGTATGTGAGAGCTCTATAGATAACACTAATCCATATTTTTACAGAACACAGAGAAGGTTGACTTCTCCTACAACCAATTGGCTGACCCAAAGTTTGCCTTCTATGACCACAGCCTGGTTGAAGCTGTGAAGTTGAATGATGTCCCGACACACAGGTTCTTCCGGCTGCTCTCCCTTTGTCACACTGTCATGCCTGAAGAGAAGAAGGAAGGTGAGGACTGGCAAAGGCAGCGGCTGGAGTAATTGTGCCCATCATTTATGACTGTGGTTGAAGTGGGATTACTGTAACTAGAGTGCAGAAATTGTAGGTGCCACAGCTTCCCTCAGATGGGAGATGGCTTGTCCCACTCTTTACTTCACACATAGTTTTCCAGCTTTAATGATTCTGTGATTCCGTACCATCCCTGGAGGTGTTCAGGAAATGTGGAGCTATGGTACTTAGGGACGTTGTTTAATGTGCAACACTGATAATTGGTGAACAGTTGGACTAGATGATCGCAGAGGTTTCTCCCAACATTAACGATCTTATCATTCTGTCATTCTAGTTAATTGCTCCCCCCCCAGAAAAAAAGTATTTATTTAGTTCAAGAACAGGGCAGAAGTCACATTACCTTCTCTTCTTGCATGGCAGGTAACTTGGTGTACCAGGCCCAATCTCCCGATGAGGGAGCCCTCGTCACTGCTGCCAGAAACTTTGGATTTGTGTTCCGGGCTCGCACACCAGAGACCATCACGGTTGTGGAAATGGGAGAAACAAAAATCTACAAACTTCTGGCGATTCTTGATTTCAATAATGTCCGCAAACGAATGTCTGTTATTGGTATGTATGTTCTCTTGGCTCCTTTCTTCCTTCCTGGGTTTTTAGGTTTATGAGAACCTCCACTGGCAGCAGAACAAATTGTTCTTGATGTCTGAATATAGATGTCCTACCTGAATTGCAGGTTGTTAGGACCTTGTTGTCTGAACGGAGAATCTGCTCAGACCAGTGTTCAACCTCTAAAGCTGAGTGTAGCTACACTCTCTTCTCTCCTAAGCAAAGTTCATCTTGGTTCCTGGGATTCTCCCAACATTTGGTAGAGTTTGGATACCTATAAATACATGTGTTCTGATATAAATGCTATGAATCCCAACTGCTTCAGCCTGAGATGTGTAGAATTTTTGTCCTCTTCCTTCTAGTGCGCAGTCCAGAAGGTGACTTGACTTTGTACTGCAAGGGGGCTGACACCATTCTTTATGAACTGCTTCATTCATCCTGTGAGTCTCTCAAGGAGGAGACCACAGAACACCTGAATGTAAGTGTTTCCTTCTTCATTGAATCTCTGCATTTGGTGGTTGCCTTTTCTCCAGGTATGAAAATGTGATTTGTATTAAACAAAAAAAACAGATTTCAGAAGCAGCACCTAAACAAGAAGTGTATATATATGTTTTTTTTTCATGGGGATTGGAGAGAGAAATTAACTTATGAAGCCTTCAATACCAAATTAGGCATCACAAGTGCTATTTAAACTACTCTATATTATCTGAGACATCATGACATGGATGCCAAATACAGTTTACAACATTCAGAAGAGCTGTATTCCTCTAGAGTAGGAGGTAGAAGCCAGGCAGGATAGGTGGAACTTGTGACAGCATGATCTAGGGGAGGATCATGTCCCTTCTCGTGGCAGGAGTGTTGGAAATAGATGGTGCTTAGCATCCCTCCAACCCAAACCATCTAATGATTCTCCCACATCGTACAGGGCAGCATGGAAAATGCAGCTCTCAAACTTGTTTTTTATATGGCTTGGATTTTTATATGGTTGGTGTACAGTGATGTGCAGTCTCATCCACTCATCAAGTGGATGATCTGGCCACATTGACTTTGCCTTGTGATACCAACTCCAGCTGATACAGAGCAGAGCACAAGATAACAGAACATTTTGCCAGGGATGTTGAGCAATTGCACAAACATCTCTGCTCACTGCTTGAGGAGGAATGTGGTGGATGAAGGAAAAGTCAGAGCACAGGGAGATGGGTTGTGATTGTGGCATACCTGAAAGGAGGTTGTGATGAGGTGGGGGGTGGCCTCTTCTCCCAGGTAACAGCAGTAGGATGAGATGCAATGGCCTTAGGTTGCACCAGGGAAGGTTGAGGTTGGATATTAGGAAAACTTCTTTGAAAAAGTAGTGAGGCGTTGGAACACACTGCCCAATGAGGTGATGGAGTCACCATCCCTGGGGGTGTTCAAGAATGGTTGAGATGTCATTCTTAGAACAGGGTTTAGAAAGCAACATTGGTGATAAGTTAGATACTGAACTAGAAGATCTTGGAGGTCTATTCCAACTTTAACAATTCTATGATTCTGTCATTCTGTTCTATGATTCTTTCATTCTGTCTCTGATGCACTTTTACTTCAAGCTTGTACTTATGGAATCCCAAAGGAGAAAGAAAGTGAATGTCCTGTTTTGGGGGAAAACTTCAATTTGTGTAAAGAGGAACCTTTATCAGGGGGTTGGACTCAGTGATTTCTAAAGGGCCTGTCCAACCTCTTCAATTCTGTATGTGACTCTGTGATCTGCAAAAAGCAGATTTACAAGATCTTCCTGAGATGCCATGACTGTGCATTTAAAACCACCACTGGACATGTTGAGCACAGCTCTGAAATTTAATGGTGAGTTCAGAGTGTCTAATTTAGGTCTCGCTACACTGAACCACATGTTGAAAAATGGGGTCCTGGGAAACAGGAGCCTGGTTGATATACATGAGGTTAAAGCCAGAAAGTTGGGGAGGATTTTGTTTTTTTTATTTTGCAAGGATTGTGGACAGCAATGTAAAATGTTTTTAAACATTTTGTAGATTTGTAGACTAAGGTGTGGGTTTTCACCCTTCCTCTGCAGACATTAGGTAAGAAGTTTTCACAAATAGCTCTTTGCTTTCAGAGAGTCCTCTGCAAAGCAGAGCAAGGAGTCTGTTCTCCCTTGACCTCTTCTGTCCCACCACTGTCTCGCAGGAGTTTGCAGGGGAAGGTTTGAGGACACTCGTCGTGGCTTATAAGAACTTGGATGAAGAATACTTTCAGGACTGGATCAAGCGTCACCACGAAGCAAGCACCGCCTTGGAAGGACGGGAAGACAAACTGTCAGAGATATATGAAGAGATTGAAAAAGATCTAATGGTTGGTATTTCATGGAAACTGGGCCAATGTCTGGGGGAGGCAGTGAGGATAGTGGTTTGTCAATAGACAGCTCAGTATGACTTCAGTAAACACTGCGCTGCAAACAGCTCAGTGGGCTGCTTGACAGGAGCAGTTTGAAATATGGCAGGGCTGGGTTTTCACTGGCACCTCCGTGCGGAGCCAGCAATGGGGTGTCAGCCACCAGTGCCTGGGAATGGTTTTATTTTATCTCACGTGGGTGTCGGAGTAGCTTTCTCGTGATGAAGTGACATAGCAGAGCCTAAGGGAGGTGGTAAGGACACAAATATTTCATAGCTCTCCTTTGTGCTTGCAAATGGCTGATCTATTTATTTTCCTCTCTTTGAAATGGCAGGCAGTGAGTAATCCCCAGGTCCTGCTCCATTTCAGAGAGAGCATCGCCTTTGTTCTCACAGCCTCGGGCGGGATGGGGGATGATGTCCGTGAAGATGTTTGTGTCAATCTGAAACAGGGCTGAACTGTGATCTTCAAGTCATTCTTTTCTCCATGAGTGTTGTTGCAGCCCTGGGGTTTGCCCGTGTTTTACAGACATGAATAATGAATGAAAAGAATGTGTGGTGTCTGAAGGGAAACAATTCAGCTTTTGCACTCATAGCAGTGTTTTTCTGAGATCTGGGAAATCTGTGGAGCTGCACTGTTGCTCTTTCCATTAGCTTTATGCTCAGAACACTGCCAGAGCTGGGAAGAAGTAAGTATAAGTCTAGAAGCAGCTGACCTCTGGAAGCTGCATAGCCTGTGAGGCAGAGCCTGCTGCCTTCCTGATCTCAGTAGAGTAGTGGAAAACATGAATCCTCCAGCCCAGAGTGTGCAAATGCAGCATGGGGTATTTCAAAGCAGGAAATACGTAGAAGTCAGGGAGCTAGATGCTCTGCAACTCAGGATGATGAAGCTCATGGCCTGAATAAAGAATAGGTCAGAGGCTCACAGGAGGAGCACCAGATCCTTCTGTGTACCCTGCATAGGAATGACTTTATCTCCAGAAGGTGCTGCAGGGAGAAATGGAGTGGTGTAAGAGAGCCTAGCTTGTGATGGAGAATGGATGCAAGAGAACAGAGTCAGCAAGGGAATAGAAGTGTCCGAATTTAGTCTCCCAACATCAGGAGGTATGGTAGTAGGATTGGGATGGGTGTGTTGTGAGTTGGAGAAGGTGCTTTGCAACAGCTGCAGTATGTCTGGTGCAAGATCTACACTGGAGATTGCATATGGAAATTTGGGGACAAGAATCCCCAAAAGTCTTCGTTCCTGCATTAAATCTCTATCTATTGTGGAGAGGACATGGAAGAACATAGACATGCCCATGTGTGGCAAATGGTTTTTTTTTGCATGTTTGTGATCCAGCTGAGCCTAGAGGGTTACACAGTACAACATTTGCAGGATCAGAATTGTACCTTGAACAGTAAGTTTGCTGAGAGAATGAAAATCAGGGCAACTTTATTTCTGAGTTTCTTTTGTTCTTGCTCGAATACCTGCATGGATGTCTAATGCTTTCTTCTGTACTCACAATGGGAAGTCTTACCTATTCCCTGTTCTCTGTAAAGCTGCTAGGTGCCACAGCAATTGAGGACAAGCTGCAAGATGGGGTCCCACAGACCATTGAGACTCTTGCCAAAGCCAGCATTAAGATATGGGTTCTTACTGGAGACAAGCAAGGTAAGGGGGCTACAGTCTGGGATGCCTCCTTCTCTTTCATTGGTGAGATGATTCCACTAGGACTGACATTCTCAACCTTTCTCCTTTGGAAAACTTCACAGAGGGTAAACTTGGAGGGCTTTCTTCAGTGCCAGCAAGACAAAACTCTAGTTAACAGTGCAGTGAGACCAGTTAACTGCAGTGAGACCAGTTAACTGCAAGTAGTGCCTGTTCCTAAGTCCTGACCTGAGGATGGAAACAGTATGAAGATAGTGTCCTTTGCCAATGGAGAGCTGACAGTGAATGTGTCACCGTAATACAGTCTACTGTCCTGTTGAAGAAGGCTAGAGAAAGTTAACTATAACTTTAAAGAAACTTGAATGCTAAAGCTGGTCTTAGTTCTGTTTCTGGCATTAACATTCTAGAACGAAAATGAAGGAAACAAAAGCTTCTGTAAAATTCATTATGCTGGAAAGAACTGTGAATAGAATCCAGTGAATTATTTTGGAGAAATAATAACCTTGCTGAAACAATGGCATTTCTGGGATGCAAAAAGTGTTTCCAGATCACTTCAACCAAGAAATGAGCAGTGAATTTTTGAGAAAAAAATGAAGTATTTCATTTTTCCATGTTCAGAGTGAAATAAATTTACTTCTGGAAAAAAAACAAAATACTTTTTTCTCCATGGAGTTTTCTAAATAAAAAGTCTTGATATTCTTCTTTGGAGCTATGATCTGGGGCTACATTTTCACTTTTAGGGTGGCAAAAGAGGTGGGAGATGGAAACTTCAATATCCTGAAAAAAATTTTTGGAGGCAACACGAAACGTTTTAGTTGCTCCAAGTGTGTTGACCAAAGGGTATTTCGAGCTTTTTTAGGTTTTTTTTTTGGTAGATTTCTTTCCTTCTGTGGCCTTCTAAAACCTGGCTAGAGATCTGCTGCTACACCATCTAAAACACAGGCTGTGGGTGGGTAATCTCTCCTGCCTTTCTTTCCCAGAGACGGCAATGAATATCGGTTACTCCTGCAACTTGCTGTATGACGACATGGCAGATGTCTTTGTTATTGAAGGCAGCACTTCTGAGGATGTACTTAATGAGCTCAGGTAAATGGTTGAAATATACAGCTTTATTACTGTGCGCTGACACTGGAGTGGCCAGCATTTTGTGTTGTTCTCTTTTTGTTCTTGTTCACTGATTTATTTTCCCCTGGATGCTTTACATGGCATCGCTCATTTCAGGGGAGCTTGATTGGTTGCCTCCCTGGAAGACCTAGCAGCTACACATAGTGTAGAAATCTTCTGTGAGGGTAAACTCTGTAGCTTCTTGTTCCAAGAATTCAAATCTATATCACTGAACAAAGCAGCAAAGTCATGCAGTCAGCATCAGTTGACATTGGACAAGTGGTGAGGAGTCAGGCTTTATCTATGCTGTTGCTCTACTGCCGTTGTTCATTCACACTGTAATTCGTTTGCTTGGATATGATCCTGGTCTAGCATTATCTGGAAATCTGCCTTCCTCCACAGCCTCCTCAGTAGATACATGTTTTTAAGGACAGGAGGAAAACTGGAATTTTTTTCAACCCTTTTCTCTTTAAGGAGGTGATTGCCAAACAACATGCAAGGAAATTTCAAATTCCTATCATCATAAAGCTGGTCTAGTAAATCATATATCTCTACAAGATTTTAATTCTTATTCTGATTTTTTTTTTCAGGAACGCAAGGAAGAAGATGAAGCCAGACTCCTTTCTGGACAGTGATGAAATCAACATTCAGATTGAAAAATCTTCCAAAAATCCAAAGCTTCTACCTGATGAACAAGCAAATGGGGTGTATGGTCTGGTTATCAATGGCCACAGCTTGGTAAGGAAGTCCAGAGTCACGGTCGGGCTCAGTGTTCCTAAGAACTTCATAAGTTTGAGATGTACTGGAAGTCTGAAAATCTTTAAAAATTAGCAACAGAGGACAGAGGTTTGTTTTTTTTACCTGCATGTCATGTTTTGTGGAGTTTTTTTTCTCTCTAATTGAAGATGAGCTCCAGTGGTTATTTGAGACATCAAAGGTGATGAGCAAGACTTCAGAAGGAGCAGGAAAAAGCTGGACCTGATGCCTAGTGAGCTCGAGCAGTAGGGCAGATCAGTTATTCTTTCCAGAAATATAGTGGAAAAATAGTCAGGCAGTCAGTGGATGCGCCAAGAAAATAAGATAGCATCAAACATGTATTTCAAGTATGCCAAGATTGTAGTATGATAAATACATATATCTGATAAAGATAGAATATATGCCATAAAACTTGACTAATAAATTCTTCAGTGCTCCCTGTGATGTTTTTCCAAGCAAGCTGAAGTAATATGGTATTGATTAAGTTTTTCATGTGACAAATGCAAGGCTGCTTGGAAAGTATGGCTCTTACGTATGTATGAAACAACAGTGACATTTATAGAGGGCTATCCCACATCTATTCAATACTCAGTATTTCAATTAAATTTAATTAAATCCCAAAGAAAACAGACTTCTTAAATCTGCAGATAACACCACACTGGGAGGAGCTGCAGGCATGATGCAAGAAGTTCAAGATTAGATTTGGAAATAATTTTGGCAAGTTGGAGAAATATCTTGAAAAAAATAGAAAATGCAATTCAGGAAGAACAAGTGCATTGTTCTCCACTTTCACGTAATCAGCTGTGCATATATAAGATCAGACATATGGATGTAAAAGCATCACCTGTAGTACTTGCAAAGAAACCCTCCTGCTCCATTTGGCATCAGTGAAGTTGCAGCTGAAATAATACAAGAAGTCACTTGCCCTGCACCTCACCCTTTTTTTTTTTGTTATTTGGTTGGGGGGGAGGAGGTAAGGGGGGAATTGTAGACCAACCAGAGAGAATGCAAAGAAATCTGTAAGATCATGCATGATCTGGAGAGCACAGATGAGAAGTAAGAGAGTTAGGGTTTCTGAGCCTAGGGAATGCCAGTCTACCCTGATGCGAACAGGTAAAAGAATTAACAGAATTATATCTCAGCTTGGATGTTAGGAAAAACATTTTCTCAGTGAGAGTGATCGTGCATCAGCATGGGCTGCCCAAGAAGGAGGTGGAGTTACCGTCACTGGAGGTTTGGCACTGAGGGATGTGGTTAATAGGCACGGTGGGAATGGGTTGATGGTTGCTACCTCTTAATAGCAATCCAGTACATTTAACTCCCAGCTCTATAACAGCCCTGCTAATTACTACCCAAAAATCTTATCACTAGATGTGGTTTATTTCTATGAACCTAGGGCTTGAAGAATGGTAACTGTCCTGCTAGCATCCCATTTTAACAGAGCATCTGGTCTATGCCTTGTCCCCTTGTCTACTGGTACTGTGTACACATAGTTTTGCTGAGACACAGAAAGAACAGGGCAAAGAAACAACATCATACAACTAGCTGATCTCTGCGCCATGCCTGTAGCAGAGTTTCTGTGTGATAGTTTTTCCTGGGGCTGTGTGGGCAGGATGCTATAGCAAAAGCCATCTCTAGCTGCAATCACTGGTACATGCACTAAAACCAAATCAAGAACAGGTCTACTTCATTGTTTCCCTGCCTCTGACAGGAAGGAAGGAGGGTTCTGATAACAGAGTATTTTAAAGCTCTTGGTTCTTAAACAAAAAAAAAAAAAAAAAGGACATCTGGCCAAAGGATGGTCTGCCTTACAGAGGAAGGGCTGTAGGCTTGCTGTAATGGGTAATGAGAAAGAGAAAATCACAGAACCATTAAGATTGGAAAGACCAATAAGATCACCTAGTCCAACCACTTACCCATGCTTGTAACCTCTCCAAACCATGTCACTTAGTAAGCTGAAGCTAGGTGGATTCCATCCCTGAATGTCTATGGAGGAAAAACATCAAAGAACAGAGCCAAAAACCACAATCTGAAAGAAATATGAAAGGTTAAGGTTTCTCTGGCAGAACTGGAGGAGTAACCAGAAATCCAACTGTGCTTTGCTTTCTCAGGTTCTCCTAAGCTCAGCATTTTCAGGTACCTCATACTTTTCTTGTGCTGGATGGAAAAACTCCAGATCTCACTGCTAGTCTGACACAAGCTACTGGGAAACATCTTTGTCTTTTCTTCTCAGGCCTATGCGCTGGAAGGGAATCTGGAACTGGAGCTGGTGCGAACAGCATGCATGTGCAAAGTGGTGATCTGCTGCCGGGTGACTCCGCTGCAGAAGGCCCAGGTGGTGGAGTTGGTGAAGAAGTACAAGAAAGCTGTGACCCTGGCCATTGGAGATGGTGCCAATGATGTCAGTATGATCAAAAGTGAGTAAGGGCTGAGAGTCAGCATGCTCCAGAAAAATGATGCACTGCCATGTTTGCTGCCTGAGGTGTCCTAACCCTAACTCCAAACCTAACCCTAACCATAACCCTCTAAGGGGCCTCTCTCTAGTCCCCTTGGTGGCAGCAATGGTTGTGTCCCAGGTTTCTTGGTTTCATAGACTCAATCATAGAATCGAATCATAAGGCCACTAAGACCACTAAGATCATCCAGCTCAGCCATCAACTCATCAAACGTGGTTTCTGCCCTTACAATAGACCTGAAGCTCGCTGGGGTGCAACAAGTCCACCTGTATGACTGCCTGCCATCATCATGATGGTAATGCAAAGGACAAACAAACTTGTTTTAGGGGGGGGTCTATCTGCCATGCAGAAGGACAGTCTCCACAGCTTTAAATAATCTGCACAATGTCGCAGGATTTTTTTTAACATTTCCACTTAGTGGGGCCCTTTGTCATTTATCTCACACGTGTTATAAAACACAGGCCTCTAGGCTCCTTTATCCTTGAGCATCATTTGGTGCTGCATTTCCTCAATGAATTTATGAAAAGAATCCCCCTAACTATGTATAATTAAATTAAGATTATTCAGAAGGGCCTATTGCTAATCTTCCTGTGTTAATTTGCAAGAATTGATTAACTGGAGCTGTTTAATTAAGAAAGAAAAGGCTAAGTAGGGAGCTTCAAGGGAGATAAGTCAGGCAGCCAGTCAAGAAAGGATAAGAAAAGCAAATTAAAAAGTGTAAAATGATAATTAGGAACTAACGCTGCCACTACAAGAGGGTTGGGACTTTGGGATTTTATCAACTCACTGTTCCATGAAAACTTCTGAATCTCACCAA
Source organism: Chrysolophus pictus (assembly GCA_037305975.1). Lineage (NCBI taxonomy): Eukaryota > Metazoa > Chordata > Aves > Galliformes > Phasianidae > Chrysolophus > Chrysolophus pictus. The sequence continues at coordinate 70,795,686 of CM074614.1, read as the reverse complement.
CCCTTAGCCATCTAGATTGCTTGCTCATTAGTTACAGCTGTATAATTAGCTGTCATATTAAACTTTTGTCCATGTTTAATAAACCCAGGCTGCTATTAAAAGAGATGTGGCTCTTCTATCTAATTATATGATTGAACTAATAAAGCCCAAGAAATGTAAAGGCTGCAGTTAGCCTTATACTACTGTGTCTGATAAATCTGTGAAGCATTTGACAGTGTGAAAGTTTTGTCTGAAGCGATGTTTTAAGGCTGTTGGAAGGATTTTCACGCATGTAAATGCAATTCATGTGTCAACAGAAATTAAAGGTATTTACAACAGCAGCAATGATTTGTTCTGTTGGAAAATAAAATGTATTGTCGCAGAGAATGTAGCTCCATTCAGGTAGGACAAGTCAGTTACTGCAGATGAATCAGTGCAGCCAAAATCATAACAGTGCTGAAAGAATTAGTACCCTCCAGTTACTTTTTTTCCCAAATATCTTTACGTAGGACTCTTCAAGCAGTCTGGGATGGAATTAACAGTGTCTCAGGGTGAGTGATTCATCTAAGCAGTGGGGTTACCACAGCCCTTGCTGTACTCACGTAGGATGGTAGACTCATAGAATCATTAAGGTTGGAAAAGACCTCTGCGATCATCTATTTCGACCATCCACCTATAACCAATATTGCCCACTAATCCGTGTCCCTCAACACCACCTCTCCACACCTCTAGGGATCCACCACCTCCCTGGGCAGCCTGTTCCAATGCCTCACCACTCTTCCCTAGAATAACTTTTTCCTAATATGCAACCTGATGTGACCAGTAACCTCTTTGTTGCAGCTGCCCACATCGGGGTTGGTATCAGCGGCCAGGAGGGGATGCAGGCAGTCCTGTCCAGTGACTTCTCCTTTGCGCAGTTCCGCTACCTGCAACGCCTGCTCTTGGTCCACGGACGCTGGTCCTACATCCGCATGTGCAAGTTCCTCAAGTACTTCTTCTATAAGAATTTTGCTTTCACGTTAGTGCATTTCTGGTATGGATTCTTCTCCGGCTTCTCAGCTCAGGTAGGTCAGCTTCTCTGTTTTCATGGTCATGTTTAGCATGTCCAAGGAAAATGCCTGCAAATATTTTAAATGAAAGTAAATTAAACCAGTTCTCCCTGCCTCACTATAAGGCACACAATTCTGTCTTCATCTTGTACAAAACTGATACAGTATTGCTGGTAAAGGAAAGATGCCTAAAGACATTTAGCTGCCTTATGAAGAATGTGGGCACCTCCTGGGATTTTTGAAAGTGTTCAAAACGATTACAGCCATCAAAGTAGGATGCAGATTACCCAGAGCCTGACTGTTATGGTGCAGATCTGTGTAGGACCTGTGATTTTCACGAACATGCAAGAAGAGCCATACTGGGTTAGGTCAAGGAGCTCTTGTTGTGACTGTGGGCAGTAGTGAATGCTTAGCAGTTAGGATTGACATAAAGTCATCCTTCTCTTGCATGTTCCCCACCTTCTGGTAGTGAGCAGGTTAGGGCTGTTGAACTCATGTCTTGCTATACTTTTGCTCTCAATAGTATCTTCAATCACGATGCTCCAGCATCTAACTAACAGAATTACAAAATGGTTGAAGTTGCTATGACCTCTGGGTCCGTCAGGTCCAACTCTTGCTCCAGCAGGACCATGTCCAGGCAGATCGATAAGGCAGATCTACAAGGAGGAGACTGCTTTTATAACTCTGTAATCTTGTGAAGAGATGGAAAAGGCAGCATTCTGCTAACATGATACTCTATTTTTTTATTCCCTTCAGACTGTCTACGATCAGTGGTTCATTACGCTTTACAATCTGGCATATACCTCCCTCCCAGTGCTAGGAATGAGCCTTTTTGATCAGGTACTGTTTTGATCACTCCTTGCATTATTTTTATAGGCGTTTTATGTCTGGGTACTCTGAGTTGATTCAATGAAGCAAAAACAGCTGGCTCTTTGGCTAGCTGTTGTAATAGTCCCTAAAACAGATTCCTGCCAGTGAGACCTGAGAGCACAAAAAAAGGTCACACCAAGAAGGAGATTGTATATTATCTTGCCTTGTCCGGTGTGTTTCAGTGTTTGGAGATGTTTTGCTGTTGACATGAGTAAAAGATGCTATGGTGCCAATACCCTGGAGCAGCCACATCTCAATGTGATTCTAAAAAAAGCTGTGATTCTGAAGCCAGACAAGTAGTTTAATCAGCACACAGAATAACAGATGACACACAGCTCTGAGGATCCTCTTAGCCAGGAGGTTCAGGTTAAGCCTTCCTGCAGTAATTTCACATATACATGTATTTCACATATATATTTCTACGTCAGTAGAAACACAGCCAGAATGGTATTTTCTGTCTTTAAGCTTCCAGGAAACCCCTGGGAGAACAGGGCATGCAGTCTGATTAAGATGAAATGTACCTTCTTTTTTTTTTTTTTTTGCAACACTTATCAGATTTCTCAGCACAGAATGGTGAAATCTGGGATGGCAAACAAGTCTAGGTGACCTCGATATGTGGCATGCTAGTCACTGAACTGAGTGAATTGGTTGATGAGCCTTTTCTCATGGAAATGAACATAATGGGGACATGGCAACCTTAAGTGGTTTTGTGTGATTGGTTAGGAAGAGGCCCTCAAATCTGACCATCTCCTCTCTACTTTCAGGATGTGGACGACCGTTGGAGCCTGCTGTTTCCACAGCTATATGTGCCTGGACAGGAAAACCTCTATTTTAACAAAACAGTGTTTATCAAGTGCATGCTGCAAGGCATCTACAGTTCCCTCATTCTCTTCTTTATCCCCTATGGGGCCATGTACAATACGATGAGAAGTGATGGGAAAGCCATTGCTGACTACCAGTCCTTCGCCCTGATGGCCCAGACCTGCTTACTGATTGTGGTGTCTGTACAGGTAACAACATCCCTGACTGTATGTAGGAATCTCTTACTGTTTTAAGAAGGCAGCCTCTGGAAGGCCACTTGGGATTCTGATAGCATTGTGTTTGCTGCTGCATCTTGAATTCTTGCAGAAGTAAGATGCGACACCAGCTTATTCTCCTCAGTTTTACAGAACAATAGATTTTTCTATTGCAAAAATCACAGTCACAGGAAGGTAGAGTTTTTGGCTTGGGAAGTTTACTGTCACTGTGGAGAAGGTGGTTAAGGCTGGAAGTAGAAAAAGACTCATTCCGGTTTTATGGGATGTGCTTGAACCATAGGACTGTGTCTGCCAGCAGGCAAGTTGTTTAGGGGGTCTCCATCGTAGTGAGATCCCATGCATAGTGCAGAAGCTACAGCTGGACTTAGTGGAAGAAATTGCTAGGACTTGGAGCTTCAGCATTCAGGTGGTATTGGAATGATGAGAGAAATTTCTCAACAGAAAAGCAAATCATTCATACCTCTCTAGAAAATGGTTTCTGCTTTCTGAGGTCTCGTGGGCTCCTTCTCCTAGTTTTTGATGGAAGATCACAGCTTGGAATGGGGTCGTAAGTATAGCTTCTTTGATGTGAGTATCCTGTCTCCTGTCATCATTCTCACTACTGGTGAATTTTTGAGAAGGGGACAGAAGAGGGCAAATGCAGTACTGCTTGCCCTGAATGGTCTTCCAGCATTCTAAGATCTAAGGCTTCGTATTTCTTGAGGACTGAATGAACAACTGTCTTGGGAGTACGGGTACAAAGTAGAGGACAAGATCTCCAACTGTCTTCAAACCATATCTATTAAATAAGAAGGGCATTGACAACAGTTGTACTGCTCTTTTCTTTCAGATTGGCTTGGACACCTCTTACTGGACAGTTGTGAACCAGTTCTTCATCTGGGGCAGCCTTTCTGTTTATTTTGCTATCACCTTCACCATGTATAGTGACGGCATGTACCTGATCCTCCCAGCCTCATTCCCATTTGTTGGTAAGCACTTGGGCAAACCTGCATTGCGCTCAGAACTATTATACTGTGGGGCTTAATTCTGCTAAGTGCTTCTAGTATGGGTTCTTGCCTCTCTGAAGGCAGTAACATGCTACAGAGTATATTGATTGCCTTTTTCACAAGAAATGCCAGGGTACTTCTGCAGGCAGCCACAAATGCTTATTTTGAGTCCCATCCATCCATGTGAACATGTGCCATGTTCACTTCCTTGCAGAAGAATGCACATTCTCACACAACCACAGGACTGATCCCTAAAATAAACTTGCTGAGCTGGCTGGAATGCTTTCAGCTACATTTTTACATTCTGTTTCCAGATATCCAATTCTTATAAGTGTCTGGAAGCATTTTGTTTGCAGAAGGATGCATGTTATGTCATAAACAAATTGATGTGTTAGTATAGAAAGGCACAGAAACACAACATCTATTTAGATGCCACAGGACAATGGTGAGCTTAGACAGCAAATGCTGAAGGATAAAGAAATGTCAGTGATGATTATAAATTTTCATCTCTGCATAAAAAGTTTCTGAACACGTGAAAAAGGAAAACATACCATAAAAATGAATGTCTCATGAGACTTTAACCAGGGGGAAGATGAAAGATTAGAAAACTGATTTGTATGTTTTTAATGGTTCTGCGTATGCATTGATGTGCCATTGCTAGGAGATTCTACTCCTGATAGCACAAAGCTTTTTGTTTCACACCTTGGATCATTGTCCAAATCAATACATTTATTTCTGGATGGTCTGTTGAACCAAGACCCATTCTGCCCATATTCACTGCATGGCCATTTTAGAAATTTCTTAGATTTCAGTCAGCGCCTGCAGTGTGTCTTCCAAGCAGATGGTAGGATGGCTTTTAACATCAAAAGCGCTAAATGTGAGAAGGTAGAGTGTCTGCTGAGTTTCCAAAGACAGCTGGTAACTCAATTGCCAGGGGTTTCTCTATCTGCTGTTCTGTTGGTGCTACTGAGGTCAAATCATCCATAATGCTCAGTGCCGCTTAATAAGGTATTAATCTGAAACCATGTCTAAGGAAAGTGTTCTAGTCTTGAAAAACTTTTTTACTTATTTTACTGGAATTGGCAGAATTTGGCCAAGTGAAGACACTCAGCAACTTTACTGCCAACAACACCATTGAACACTGTAATGAGGGTTTTGTAGACTGTTTTCTCTATTCCTACATTCCTTCAGTTTTCAGAGGAGACAAAAGCCAGCACTTCGGTTTCAAAGAACACAGCAGTGTCAGACGTGGCAGCTAGTTTGCCCAGTAGATGCACACCCCGAGCAACACACACTCTTCTTCTAAAGAGCTGTGATCCTGTCCATTTAGGGAAACGGTGCTGAAATTAGGAAGTGTTCTTCCTTTTGCACCTGGAAAAAGTTGGGAGGGTTGAATTGCTGCTGGAGGTCTCTTGAAAATTTACATCAGTCTTCTGCATTTGATTTCACTCTTTAACATACCTCTCTTTTTGAGAGGTTGAGTTTGGATGTTACCTTCCTGTTTGCTCATCTCACTGATAATGATATTGCTGTCCTCTGCAGCAAGTTCATTTCACTGTTGGAGAAGGTTTCTACTTTCTATTTTCACAGAATCACACACAGTCACAGAATCATCAAGGTTAGAAAAGACCTACAAGATCATCCAGTCCAACCATCCACCTATCACCAATAGTTCTCACTAAACAATGTTCCTCAACACAAAATCCAGACATTCCTTGAACACCTCCAGGGTCGGTGACTCCACCACCTCCCCTGACTCGTTCAGTGCCTGACCACTCTTTCAGAGAAGTAGTATTTCCTAACATCCAGCCTGAATCTCCCCTGGTATACCTTGAAGCCATTTTGGTCGGTTTCCCAGTGTTTTGGAGTGACAGAGTGATTGAATCTTGCCACTGAATAGAACGGTGGTGAGATATACTGTTGATATGCTTTTAATTGTTTATTTTTCAGGTACTGCTCGAAACACTCTCAGCCAACCCAACGTGTGGCTAGCAATCTTCCTCAGCATCGCCCTCTGTGTGCTGCCCGTCGTTGGCTTCCGATTCCTGAAGACTCTCTTAAGGCCAACTGCCAGTGATAAAGTAAGGAGGCATTTTAGTAAGCCTGAAACCCTCTTCCTACCAGCCAGGCTTATCGCAGAGCCATATTGCAGGGGCCTGGCATTGCTTGGAGCGCACGTCCCGCAGGTGCAAGTGTTTGCCATCCATCTGACTCCCAGTCCCTTGAGCAGGAAGACTGAATTTGGCTTTTGGCACTGCTTAAGCCACCTGCAGCTGGGACTGAGGCTGAGATTATTTAGATGCGGATTGGATTGCACTGGAGTAAGGAAGCAGCACTATTTTTAGGTGCAGGGTATAAGTCCTGGGGCTTGGCAGCAAAGGAGCAGTGTATTTCAGTCCTCTTGCACTCATACTGCAGAATTTTTTGCCTGGCAGACCACAGCCCTCAACACCCCACCCAGCATCCATCTTGCTAGGGATTTTTTGATTTCAGAAGTTACTTCATTTGTAGCCCCTCCGAAACCAGCTCCCCTCCCGTGCCCAGGAGTCTGGAGGTGAGGCCGTTAGGGCAAGAGGAGGTTGGGAGAGATGGAGTGAGCACACAGCTCAGCACAGAGAACGACCCTTGCACAAGATCAGCATCCCGCAGCTCTCCGAGCTTCCTCTCAAACAGGAGCATCTGCTAAATGCTGCTGCCATCTCGTGCTCCCTTCCTCTTCCTGCACCTCGCTGTGGGGCCTTCATCCCTGTTCACTGCAGGGAAATTGGACCAGATGACCTTTAAGTTCCCTTCCAATCCAAACGGTTCTATGATTCTGTGATTGTCCTTGGGATGCCCACAGATCTCCTCAGGTGCTCCAGTGCTGTTTGAGGAAGAGCCAGGGGGAATGCTCAGCCCTTGCAGAGGGGAAGGTGGGTGCTAGGTAGGAAGGTCCTTGAGACAAAGAGGAAGTTCCGATGTGCAGAAATGGGCCGAATTTACTCTTTAGCTGAGCAGACATAATTGTGGCCCAGAAAGCCAGTCTCTGTGCATTGGGTGAGCATCAATAATGCAAAAAAAACACTTTATTTTTTCCTACCTCTGGGAAATGAACTGTCACAGGAGAGGATTGTTTGGGTTTCCTGCTGTATGGAAATCCCCAGCTGGCAGCACAAGAGGTACTTAAATACAGGACTGACCCTTAGAGAGCCAAGTATCTCCAGCATTGTCCCAGGCAGCAGGGACAGAGGGGGCAATAGGGGATTATCCTGAGCCACATGGGGACTAAAGCACACCATATTTCTCCCCTCTGACAAAGGATATGAAAATCTATTGATCACCACCATCATAAAAACCTTGTACATATTGGAGATTCCTTCAAGTATTGTGTGTTCTGGTTTATGTAAGCCAAATTTTCAGCATTTCCTTACAGATCTTGTTTTCTGGACTTCTGGCTGTTGTTGCAATGACTTTTGCATGTTGGGGAATTTGACTGAAGTCCCTAAAAGAGCTGTGGCAATGCCACAACCAAGGTCTTGCAGAGCAGAAATCATCCTCTCCCAAGCCTTATAGACAACACTACCAGCAGTACCTTTTAGAATAAGATTAGTTTTTGCCCTTTTCTAGCTGGCAAGTTCAGTTCCTGCTCTGCAGTCCTTCCCACCATTCTCCTGTTTTGTTAATCATTTTTGGGTTTGGACCCTTCTTTTTTCTCTCCTTTCTTCGCTCCTCTTTTACTGTGCTTGTGAATAACAGTGCATCTGCCACGTGTTCTGTTTCATTTTCTGATTTCAGGTCCTACTCAAGATCAAAGAAGCTAAAAAGAGGCCACCCCCACCATCCCCCAAGAGACGCCTGCGTCGGACCAGCACGCGCCGCTCGGGCTATGCCTTCTCCCATCAGCATGGCTTTGGAGCACTCATTATGTCTGGAAGAAACATGCGGCCAAAATCACCTTTTGCCACAACAGGAACGTTTTCACCCAATAGTGACAAATATAAGCACAAGGGACTGTAAGAACCAAAATCAACCAAACCAAAGCAAACCAAAGGGCTGGTGGGAAGGACTACCCAAGCAAGGACTTTGGCCTCTCCTTTCTACCATGTGCACTCTCTGGATTCAGCTCCTCTCCCAAAGCTGTGTCCTGTTCCTGGGGAAGAAGGAGCAGGGGAAGCAAAACTGCCATACAGTATCCCAAAGAGCCTCCTTGGAGCAAGGAGAACATGCTGCAGGAGGCTCCTTCACTCCTTAAGATTGTAATGCTCATCATTTTTTTATCCACATATACCTCAGAGCAAAGTGAAGTCCAGACTGAGGAAAAGGTTGAATTGGCAATGTCTTTTCTAATCATGTGCCTTTGGGTCTGTTGGGAATCCACTCTGGGCCATAATACTGGGGTGACAGTATGGACCCCAGATGTGCCTTAGGTTCAGCCATGCAACTCGCAAACCCCCAGTCTTCGTAACATATGTAATTCTATAGCCTTTTGACTATTCTGTACACAAGCACTTTGGAAAGGATGATTTGGAAGTAACCTCCTTTCAAACCAATGGTTGATCACGTTTCTCAAAGGAAGGCCAGTGTCCCCCAACCACCTTGTTCCTCCATGTTCAGTCAGAAGGTGCTGCAAGCTCAGAGAGGTTCCCGCTTGGTCAAGGGACAAGGAGTTGACATTCATCAGTCTGCCCTGTCTGCAATGCAAATCTGCTCTTGTGGAAGATCCTTGTCCTCACAGCCATCTCAGGTTTTTCAGCTGGGCACCAGCCATTTCATTTAGACTTAAAATAGAAGGTCAAAAGAAATTCAGGCACCCTTATGAATCAAGCCCTAAAATCTAGCATGTAGAAGCCTGAATCACAGCTAGGCTCGTCTGAACCTCCAGCACCAGATGGATTTCCCTCCAAAGCAGGCTGACGCATGTGCACATTTGAATTGGACTCACACCAGAAATATCAGCGGGAAAGATGCTATTTCACTGCTGGCACAGGGCATCCTGCCTTGTACTCCACTGGTGTGGCTGGTCAGAGTAAGGGATGAAGCATGATCTGGCTGCTCTTTGCTCTCCCTGTTGAGCAGTGTGGTCAAGTTTCAGAGAACTAGGTAAGGGCTCATGGGCCTCTGCCCATGTTTTCTCTGTGCTGATATTTTGTTTCTGAATGGTTCAGCCACCAGTTCCAGAAAGCGGGAGGCTCCATGAAATCCTATCAGTCTGCCAGCAGAGGGACCTGATGATCTGGTGATGATCTCAAGAGGCTGGAATTGCTGGCAGCATTTTTGCACCAGTACCAATGGGTTACTGGGTGGAAGGCTGGTGTGGCTGTATGAGGATCTGTTTTGCAGTGCTGCTGAGCTGTCTATACTGAGCAGTTTTTTTGTGTGTGCAGAGGACTAAGCAGCTTTGCCTATTATATTTTCTCAGTTCTTTTTTATAAACTTAGTCTCTTGTCTAGTATTGACTTAGAATTTTGAACACTAGCCATCTGGCATTTATTGGGAGCTCTCTGCCTTGACTCTGAGCTATTGCTGTAGGCACTCAATGATGGCAAGAGGCCAGCCATGTCCCCAGTTCATCTGGTCTGCGCACAACACCATGCTGCCCGTAGTCCCAGTTTCAGTTACTGTAAGAAATGCTTTAAGCTCTGATAGAAGGTTTTGTATCCCCACATTTATCTCAGTGCATGTAAAATACCACTCTGTTGCACCTGCTGCTTGGGAGGCTTGTTGCAAACTATGGTATTAAATTTCAGCCTATAGTCAGTGCAAACCAGAGCTGGGACTGGATCCAGGCTTCAGCAACCAGAAGCTGCTTGATAGGGAAGGAGCAAATTCTAATTCAGTTATCTCCCTTGCAAGGAGGTATCTAAATACACCGAGAGCCTTCATCCTGACTGAAGAAACTGCTGTGACAGTTGGTGCTCATCACCTCCCTCTGACTTACCATTCACTTTAAGGAAGGAATCATGGCTTTCTGATTAGCTTTATCTCTCTGATAGTCAGATTTCTTGGGGCTGGAGTTGAAAAGAGAGTGTATGCAGGTGAGCAGACATCCACACAACACCCAGTTTGGCCTGTGGACCAAGTTCCCAGTGTGGAAGGCAGCAGATTAATGCAGAGCAGCAGAGGCAGACTTTTTGCAGAGCAGCAGAGGCAGACTTTTTGCTAAGAGAGCAAGGAAACTCTGAGGCTGTGCCACTCATGTCATGTGTTTTACATACAAAGCACCTTCTGGCTAAAGGGGATTTATGGAGGCTGCAAAGGACATGCAGGGGGTGGTGGATCTGTTGGGGAACTGTTTCCAGCTACAAATATTTCAGTAGTTTGTCAGAATCTAGATTTGAGACATATCATCTGGCAGTGATGTGTGTCCTGCATCACTTCTGATTTTGTAAAATATTTTTTTAAATAAAAAGAGAATATTGGGATTACCAATTTGTTGCCAGTCTGCTAATTGACCGGATGTTTTTAGAACCAGACATATAGGTAGTTGTGGGTTTCCTAAAGTGGTAGGATGGGCTGTGGGAGGCTGGATCTGAGATAACAGTGCCTTTAATAATAGAATCATTAAGGTTGGAAAGATCTCTAAGATCATCTAGTCCAACTGTCCACCTACCATCAGTATTGCCCACTAAACCATGTTCCTAAGTACCACATCTCCACAGTTCTTGGATATCTCTAGGGATGGTGATGCTACCACCTCCCTGGGCAGCCCACTTCAATGCATTACCACTCTTTCTGGTAGGAGAGTTTTCCTAGCACCCTACTTCAACCTCCCCCAGTGCCTCTGAAGGCCATTCCCTCCAGTCCTATCACTGTTATATGGGAGAAGAGGTCAACCCCCACCTTGCCACAACCTCCTTTCAGGGAGTTGCAGAGTGGTAAGGTCTCCCCTGAGCCTCTTCCCCAGACTGAACAACCCCAGCTGCTCCCTATGCAACAGACCCTTCCCAGCTTTGTTGCCTGTCTATGAACACGCTCTAGCATCTCAATGCCTTCCTTGTAGTGAGGGGCCCAAAAATTAACACAGCGCTCGAGGTGAGGCCTCATCAGAGCTGAGTAATGACAGAATCACAGAATCACCAAGGTTGGAAAAGACCTCCAAAATCATCCAGCTCAACCATTCACCTGCCATCAGTATTTCCCCACTAAACCATATCCCTTAGTGCAATGTCTAAATGTTTCTTGAACACCTCCACGGATGGTGACTCCACCACCTCTCTGGACAGTCTGTTCCGGCACCTGACCACACTTTTGGAGAAGAAATCCTTCCTAATGTTCAACTTGAACCTCTCCTGGCACAACTTAAGGCCACTTCCTCTAATCCTATTGCCAGTTACATGGAAGCGACATCTGGGCATGGGAAACTACCAGGAAAGAAAGTAAGCTGCAGCTGACCGCTCTGAGCGGCACAGTGCTAGGAAAAGCCCTGCAGGAGGTGGTTGTGATGGAGCTGCAACTCTTCAGTTTCCTCGACCTCCTCTAAGGATGCTCTCACCAGACGTGTAACCGGGTCGGTTCGACTCAGCCGCTCCTGTCAGAGGTTCGCCCGCCTCCTCTCCACACGGCAATCCACCGCCGCCGGCGCTGCCCGGGGGAGGACCGCGGTGCCGGGGGCGGGCCGGTCGGGTGGGGCGGGCCGTGGGGAGGACAGCGGTGAGGCTCCGCCTCGGCGCCCGGCTGTACACAGCGGCGCCGGTTCGGTAAGTGAGGAGGGGCGGTGGGCGGCAGGGGGAGAGCGGGGCGGTGGGGATGCTCCACGTGCGTGCCGGTGCCCGTAGAAACTACCGACCTTCTCGCCAGCGCCTGCTGGATGGTGTTGCAGTCCTCGCTGCGGTACAGGCGTGGAGGAATGTGCGAAAGGCGCTGGTGGTAAATAGGGGGAAGCCCTGCGGGGATGATGGGCTGTGGCTCGGGGGCGGACAGTGCTCTGCTCGGGGTCGGGCGCGGTGTCGTGACCTGCTGTGCAGCGTGCTTTCTGAAAGAGATGGCGGATGGGCATTCAGCCTGCTACGGAGCTCTTCTGTTTGATAGATACATAGAAAAATATTCCCTGGCTTATTATTATTATTATTATTATTACCATTACACTATTCCATAATACTGTGGTCTGAACGGTGGGTTCTGTTGTAACACCTCCATACTTCCTGGCCCATCCCACAGCAGTTTTGGGGTCAGGAATGATAAGGCTTTGATGCTAAGTATTGAAAATGGGAAAAACAGCAGCCTTTGTGCCAGCAGTTTGGTTGTGTTAGGGCAGAGGCACCTGGGAGTGTTTTATGTAACTCCCTGCACGTGCCTGGTGGCTGTCACCTCATCCATGTGCAGCCACACGAGGCTCTTCCAGTGACCTGTAGGCTGGCAGTCATTAATCATAAGCAGCTCCTGTGGCACAGGAGGCTGCTGGAGCACCACGTGCTGGCCCTAGGTTCTCTAACAGATGACACTCTCAGCAAGGTCTGTGCAAGATAGGAGCCCTGTGCACTGTGACCCGTGATAATTCCCAGCTGGGAACAAGGACAGGCACATAGGTGACCATTTGGATACCTTGAGCAGAGATACTGCATCCTGTAGCCCCTTCAGACCACTGGTAAAACTTCATCCTAAAATCCTGCTGTGCCATCTGGAAGGCTTCCTCTTCTGATGACTGACTTTTTATTTTTTTTCCCCCTAAATGTGTTCACAGCACATTTATTCTCTTGTTGTTGTGCCAGCATTATCCTTTTGCTTCAGCAGTTTTGTTTGTCTCCTGTGATATATTTAGAGAGCAATCCTATCCGCTCTCTGCCTACATTTGGCTAGGCTAAACAAGCCAGGCTCTTAAGTTTCTTCTTGTTTGATAGGTTTTCTGTTTCCCCCAGGCTCTTTATGCACCTGTTCATTTGAGTTTATCGTTTTTAATTGTGGATGAACAGATTTGTGTGTGTGTGTGTGTGTGTGTGATGCTCCTGTCAGCAGTGCCTATATTATAGTGCAGATGGTTCACTGCCTTGTCTAGGTGGCATTTGCTTTTCTTAGGGCTGCATCATGTCTGCAATCCCTTATTCCAGACGTTGTGAATATGCAGTTGCCCAGCTCTGTCCTTGTAGCCCAGCTATCAGCCTGGCAAACTAATACCTCAGATCTGTGGGTGAATGAAGCTTGAAAATGTGCCTTTCTGTCAATGCAGACTTTCTGAATAGATACAAATCTTCCTATTCTGTCTTTGTAAATGTGTTGTTTATTTCAATGGGAAGAAAATTTTCTACAGTCCATGCTGGTGCCTGTGTGGGGAGCCCTTGGCTGGGGCACAGCAGTAAAGAAACTGCCATTTGGGACAGCCTTCTGGTATGCAGGACTGGCTGCTTTGATCCCTATAATATTACATTTCTGTGCACCAACTCCCCTGGAGTACCCAGCACCCAAAGTTCCTTAATGTCTGTGTGAAGCTGAGGTATGAGCTAAATAAATATTTCTTCTCTCACCGCCTCATGCCTGATGACGTGGGAGGGTGCTGAAGTCATCACAGTGTCAGTCTGTGCGAGCTTTAAAATGGTGTTTTTCTTGTTCTTGGGGGCAAGTTTTCTGTGCAAGGGCTGTCGGGGGCTTCTTACTGCATCTCCTTTCCTTCCAGCTTCTGTAAACATGTTGGAGAGCTGCCATTCCTTCTCATGAAGACAAGTTCCTGGCCTCAGCCTCCTGCCTGGAACCACCTCTACCCTTATTTCAGTAGTCAGGACTGTGTTTCTGAATGGGTGGAGATGGTCCAGGGCTCAGAAGAAAGGTACAGAGCTTTTGTGATCAGACTCCATCAGAGAACTGCTGCACTTAGCTGCAGCTCAGCTGCAGCTCAGTTTTTCCAGAGCTAGCCTGCTGCTGCCCTACTTATTATAATTCGCTCTAAAGCAGAGGATGTTTTTCTCCACCTGGTGCTGGGAAGGAGCATCCTCTCTCCTGTGGCTCTGAGCAGGAAGGGCAGTGCCTCTGGTAACCCCCGTGTCCCTGTCCAGCTGCTCACACAGCACTGAGCCTTCAGCCAGGCTCTGGGGCTGTAAACGGATCCAGCCTCTTCCACTCCCTCCGCCCTCCCAGTGTCATGAGACGTTTAGGAAAATCAGAGCAAGGCCAGGCTTCCTCTGAATTAGGAAAACATGCCTTCCTACTGTGGCCTTTTAATGGGTGCTCTGTGAGTTAACAGGAGGCGCCTGGCTTTTGTACATCACAAACAACCCCATTTCCCTCCCCTAAATTTGAGACTTTGGCAGGGGATCCCAGGGTTGTTGCCCCTTTCTGCATCCTCATACTGAGGAGCTGTGACCAGAAAAATGCAGAGCAAGATCATGCCGGGAGTCAGGAGCTGCCCTGAATTTTAGACTGAAATCTTCCTTCAGCTTGAGAACTGTCTTCCATCAGCCCAAATCTCCTAGTTCACATGCTGTAGAAAAGCTGCCAGGCAAGGTTCCCATTTGGTGGCCTTTCATGGGCAGTGAGTTTGCATTCTTTGGGCCTTGAGCAACACTTAAAGCTGCTTCAGCAGCTTCCTTACCTGCTGGCTGCCTCAGAAACCTCTAAGCCGTGCATAAGGGAGAACTGAATATTCAAAAGGTGTAAGCTTCATCTGCAGTTGCCCAATATTTTGCCCGAAGTTCTGCTTCTGGTTCAGTTTTTGCTGTGGCAGCAGATGCTGTCTGACGGTGTTTGCTGTGCAGGGTGCCTGGCTTCCTACGTTTTCTCTGCAGCAGCAGCGTGGTCATGCTGCATATTGAGTGGGCTGGTGGAGCAGTTGGCTGGGCGGTGCGCAATGTGCAGTACGTCTGCTCTGATTTTAAGTGTGCTACAAAATGTAACATCCAAGGCTGTTCACAGGGGTTACGGCTCGCTAAAACCTCCCTTTTATCTCTCTGCTGGGATGGCAATATTTTATATGAGTGCTTCTTTCACCCTTTTATCGCTCCATCAAGCTGCTGTGTGGCACGGGTAGCTCTGATCTCAATGAAATGAAGTTATCGTGCAGCTGCCTGATGATGTTCCCCGTGGTTAGCTTTGCTGAAGCTGGGCCAAGCACCAGGTCATGTTGCTTTGCCAGCTTGGCTTGGAGCGCTTTGGGGGAAAGCTCAGCTCATTCTGCCCCTCCCAGATGTTGAGGGAGGCCGAACATCTGCCTCATGCAGCCTGCCTTCTGCTGAACACTTAATTCCCTGCTCTTTGCCAAAGAACATGTATTCAAGGGTGTTTCCTGAGGACAGATTACTGTAGCTCTGTTCTGGAACCTGAAGCCTGGTGGGGTTCTACTTGTGATAGCTGCTCACCTAAGCCCACTGTTTCTCCCCAGCCTTCTCATTTTTGTATGTGTGTGCCCAGAGCATTGGGAGCACTGGTTTCCACAAGTGACATCTGTTATGCCCCATATTGGTATTTTCTGAAGTCTTGTGAAGACTCTGTGCTTCCTATGGAGTCCTCAGTGAAGGATATCCAGGCTTTTAGCTGTGGACAAATGTCCTGCTGACATTTGTATTTGACTGGGCCAGGCTATAAAGTCTTTTGTTGAACACTGCCTTTGGATGCTGTCAACTTGTCCGCTAATTCAGATGCTTTATCAGAGGAAGGGCAGTGCCTGTCTGTGTCCTTTCTGTCCCTGAGAGAAGGCAGAAGCAAATGATGTGAATGTATGAAGAGTTTTCTAGTGTGGTGCTGGTGGAATTCCTGGTGGCTTTGGCTGGAAGGGAGCACGGTAACACAGGCAGTCTTTGTGTGGGTCCCCATTTGCGCTGCAGCACAGCAGTGCTTTTCCCATGGAAGGGACTTGGATAGATTTGACAGCACTGTCTCAGCCCAGCCAAGTGATGTCTGCAAAGCAGTGTTTCTCCATGAGGAGCTATGTCTCAGCAGGGGGATGTAACACGCCATCACACCGCAGCTGCCTTGGTTTCCTCCCTCCCTTCCTCCTCCCCTAGGAGGGACCTCACGCCACACATTCTCTTATTTTTTTTTTTAAAGCAGATCTGAAAGCGCTTGCAGTAGGAAAAGAATGGTGCAGGCACAGCAGTGCAGAGTGCCAGGCACAGCTGCAGCTGTTGCAGCGAGCATGCAGCAGGGTGTGATGTGCAGTGCCAGGTATCTGCTCCTACCTCTGCTCCCCTTGGCTCCTGATAAGGAGCTGATTTATGTCCTTCTATGATTCTATGATTCCGTGTCCCAGTGGAACAAAATCTGGATGTTTCAAGCCTCTTCATCATGCAAGTGTGGGTGTTTGAGTTATCCAACCAAATATCTAGCTGTGCAGAAGGGCAAATTTTAGACTTGCACTGTGAATTCCTCCATCCTTTACAGGTTCTCTGTTATAATTTCCTCCAATTTCTAAGCAGCAAATATCTGCAATTTCCCTCCACTGAGAACTGGGAAGAGCTGGATCTGCACTGCCTGGAAAAGTCTATTTGCTGATCGTAGATTGCCTTAGATGCTCCTGTTAGGAGTTGTAGCAGGAGTCACTGTTATTTGCTGCTCACACCACTTGTCAAACCAATGGGTATTCCTGGAGCTGGCTGAGGCTGTAGCAAAAGCAACCAGACAGTAATGCCATGTGATTTTTATCTGCCAGGTTGTTGCAGGTAGATTCTTAACTGTGGAAACCTGATTCTGGTATTTCAGCAAGACAGACATTTTGAGACCACCTTTTTTTTGAGAGTTGGAACTGAGTCATAGCGTAACGTCTGCGTCATTCCTATATTGCACTGAACACCAGTTTATACTCTCATGAGCTCCAATGTTTTGTGCCTCTTTCAGCAGGACAAATAAAGAATTTAAAGCCCCTGTAGCACTGCCCAGTTCCCTGCTCTCTGCAGAGAGAAAAAAAAAAAAAGAAAGAAAAAGCCTCTTGGCAAGCTGTTTTTAAACGAGACAAATGCCTCGGGTGCCTGTCTGCCAGAGCCTCCAGCCTGTACATCGAGTCCCTTTTTAGCATGCTTCTCCATGCATCTATATCTGGCTCTGGCTCCTTGCTCAGGGAACGTGACCTCATCATTGTTTTGGTATTTCCAGTGATTCAGCCCCGGTCCGGGGCAGGGAGGAGTCGTTCCTGGTGCGGACGGACGGGTGTTTGTGCGTTGCTGGAATTCCAGCATGGTGCAGCCCCAGCCCTTCCGCTGTCTTGACAGCTCTCCTGCAACCCTCAGCTGATGCACTGCATTCCTGCCTGGCAGATGGCCTGGGCACAGCTGGGAGAGGGACACTAGCTCCTTCTTTGGGGGCTGGTAGGGATCACTGTCTTTGCAGCATACCTGCCTTGGTGAGGGTGAAACAGAAAGCAGTGTGCCTGGGGAAGCCACAAGGATCTCTGCTTTATGGGTGGAAAATGCAGAATGTTTATTACTATTTCCAGACTGTCAGCATCTCTTAAGGACCTGAACTTCATCAGAGCTTCAAAAAATTGGTGAGCGTTGTGATGCTTGTTTCACAAGTGGGGAAACTGAGGCGAGGCTGCGTGCTGGGCTGCTGGAGGATATTCAAACCTAACCTGGGGAGGTGATGTTGATGCTACCTGTCCTCTCTTGTATTGGCTTAGATTCTCCAGTGAGTGTGGGTAGAAGGTTGGGCAAATTTTTTAGAAGGACAGTAAAGCTGGTGAGGAGTGTGGAGCACAGTCTTTTGGGGAGCAGCTGAGGGAACTAGGATTGTTCAGTCTGGAGAAGAGGAGGTTCAGGGGAGACTTTATTGCTCTCCACTACCACCAGAAGGGAGGTTGTGGTGAGGTGGGGGTCAGCCTCTTCTCCCAGGCAATTTGCAATAGGACTAGAGGGAATGGCCTCAAATTATGTCAGGGGAGATTCAGGCTGGATGTTGGGAAATACTTCTGCGAAAGAGTGGTCAGGTGCTGGAACGAGCTGCTGTGATGGAGTCACCATCCCTGGAGGTGTTCAAGAAACATTTAGATGTTGTACTAAGGGACATGGTTTAGTGGGGAAATGGTGGTGGTAGGTAGATGGTTGGACTGCATGAATTTAGAGATCTTTTTCAACCTTGATGATTCTATGATTCTAAGTTGAGTGGTGCTTCTAAAGCAAGACAAGGCCAGACTGTACAGACTGTACAGACCACATCTTCCGTTGGTACCACTTTCTTGCATCTCTCCAAGTGTGGTCAGAAAGCACAGGGGAGAGCTGCAGTTGGGATTCCTCATCCAAATTCAGTGCTTGCAGTAGGTTTGAGATGCTGTAGGGCTCTCTCTTGCGCCATGCGAGGATTGCAGTTGCTGCAGATGTGCTAAGCTTTACTGCAGCCATGATCTGAATGCTCTCAGCTGCCTTATTTGAGCCTGGATGGCTGTGAGTAGTTTTAAAGCTGTTTGGGATCATCTGGTGTTAACTATCCCTTGACTGAGGTCCGCTGGGCTGCAGAAGCAGCTTGGTTGAAGATACGACTTCTGTATTTTCTTGCTTCATAGTGAACCAGTCCGTCAATATGCAGACATATAAAATAAATCACAAAGGCTCATCATGTTGGGAGAAGCAACCCAACATGATGGAGCCTATACTGATGAATAGGGCTTTGGAGACTTAAGTTCTGAACAGATTTTGTCCCAGACAGATCTGAGGACTGGCACCTGGCATCATATTTTACTGTTGTTACATTGGGAAGTTTTTTCCCTTTGTACCCAAAGGGTACCCAAAGCCTAGGAGAGCTCATCCTGAACTCAGCTGTGAGGTGACAGAGAATTTCTGCTCAGTGGAGGGAAAAAGCACAGAGCACTTTCACCTTCCTCACTGCAGCCTGAGGAAATGGTACCAGCAGATGCTAGGAGTGTCTACAGTATAGACATCGTTTGCTACCATGAACTCCCTGTTGTTTGTCACTGCTCTCCCAGGTCACTTACGTGAGCTGTATGTCTGTCTAGCACCAGGCATACTGAAAATAGGCCATGCTTGCTGTCATACATATCCCGTAACAGCTCTTGAACCTCTCAATGAGATTTTTTCAATGCTAGTTTAATGGGCAATGTCCAAAATGTGCTCAGTCTCTCTACTGCTGGTTTCGGCTGTATGGGCAAAGCCCTCAAACCCTTTGACACAGTGCTTCTTTGCTGAACAAACTGTTGTAGCCCTCTCTTCCTTACTTGGTGTAAATCCAAGTTGTGATCCAGTTGATATCCTGAGATGGGAGGGATAGCAGGAGGTGCCAGAGGTGGAGGACTGAAGGAAGATGACAAACCCCACTGACTACAGAGTCTGTGTGCATGTGGAGTGGGCAGTGAGAGTGGTCTGTTGGTCCTACATAAGGATGGAGCAATGCTTTCCTTCCCAACCATGATGGGTTGCTGAAACTCTATACACCAGAGAAGATGTGGGACTGGTGTGTCTTACGTGGGTGGAAAATTGCTTAGATCCAAGCTGCCTGGCATTGAAGGAGCTGCTGTGGAGCATGGAGGTGGGGTCCCCTTGCCAAGGGTTGCTTTGCTCCACGGCCGGCAGCTGCCCAACCACCCAGCTGCAGGAGCGCAGTCCCATCACAGTGCCTTCTTTCTGAACTTGCTCTAAATGGCTCTCTGTAACATGAGCTGCATTTCTGCCATAGTCCCCTTCAGAGTGCATCTGTATTTACACTGGGGCTTTCATTAGCAATCTGGCCCTTGCATTGCCAGCAGCCCACAGCCCTTGCTCGTCTCTCCTGCCCACGCACTTGGTGAGCAGCCTGGTACTGCTGTCCCCAAGGAACCCCCAAGCCAGCTCCCGTCTGGAAGAAGCACTGTGTCATTGTGCCCTGATATCCTACAGCAACAGGAGAGCTGCTTGCAGAGACCCTCACAGCCTCTCACTGATTTCCTGGTTTGCTCCAGGTTATCACCGGCTCTTCGTGCTGTATTCCTCCTGCTGCTCTCATGCAGTTGCTGCTTTGCCTGACTCCCAGCTGCTGTGCTCTGAGCCCGCAATCTGAAGAGATTGTATCTGTCAAGGTAGGAACTCATCCCTTCTGTTTGTTGTGCGAAAAGTGGTGTGACCAGTCCTGCCCCATCTGTAGGGTGTGCTTCAATTCATAGCACCTGTCTGGTTTTATTCTCTGTTCAGTGGCTATGATGAACACGTAGTACGCTGCTACATGGAAAGGAAATGCATGTATCTATTTTATTTTACCCTATATACTAGGAAATCAGCTCTGGCTCCCTTCTGCTCCAGCCTGGTGCTTTGATACTCCAGAGCTCATTTCTCTTCTCTGCTCCTGTGCATTTTCTACAAGTCATATGATGTCACTGCTTTTTCCAAGTGACAGCAGGGTCGCTTTGAAAGTAGAGGGCAATCAGGATATGTCTTTGTACAAAGGGGGAGGAGAAGGAAATCACAGAAGGCAAAAATCAAGAATGTTCAGTAGGCATTGAAGTGGTGTGAGAGAAGGCATCCTTACCCTAGAAAATAGATGCAGGGAAGATAATTCTGAATAGTCTCAAAAGGCTGTCTTTTATCTTTTTCTTCCTTCAATCCCTCAGGACAAGCTGTTTTGCTGTGGTAGGGCTTGAGCTTGTTGTTGTCCATGTGGTGGAGGACAGTCAGCGTGTTGGTCTGGTGCCCTCTCCCAGGCCATCCTTGATGGCATTTAGTGTCCACCACTATACTCCTTCATTGGGGCTCACCAAAAAACTGTTTCCCTGCTGGAGCCCAGGACAGAAAAAAATGAGAGGGGCAGCTGATGTGTGCCTACCCGTATCTGCACAAGTCACTCATCTTCCCCACAGCCCTTGTACCTGGGCTTCCATACCATCTTGGGGAGAGTCTCCTAGATAGGACAGACAAAGTTCTCAGGCCTCTGCAGACAGTGCTTTCCTTCTAAGAACAGACCCGAACAACAAATCCCGTTTTATGGCCCCTAACATCTGCAGTTCCTGAGCATTGAAGAAGGAAGAGGGTCCTCCTCAGCACACCCCACTCTGCTGCCAGTGGTGTATAAATAGTGCCCACAGCATACTATTTTGGGGACAAGCTCTTCCCAGGATTCATCCAAAGAGTTATGTGAACAAATGTTAAAAATAACACTGAGCCCTGCCCAAATGCTGGCGTCGGTTCAGGCACAGCGCTGGGGGCTCCTGACTGGGGGCTGCAGGATGGGGTCCAGAGGGCCTTCCAGTGCTTTCTGCCTTGCTAACCACAGAAGACCCTGACCATCAGCAGATCTACTGATCACCAAGAAGATGTGGGACTTTCACTTCTAATTAGGTTATTTGCTCCTGAGCTTTCTCTGCACATTCTGACCATTATCTCTGGCCTGACAGAGGTATGCAAGATGCCAGGAGGGCTTCCCCTGCTGCCAGCTCCACTGGACAGATCTGATGCTCTCGAAAAAGCCTTCTGCTGTAGCAAGGGCATGTGTGGAGATGCTGGCCCTAGAGTTAGGTTTATCCTGAGTTGGTTATGGAAAATGTACAGATTTAATAGTATCTATGATGGATTAATGCCTACTGTTCCAGACATCCTTGCTATCCATATAATCACAAATGTATCTTTTAATGATGTGGTTGGTGGCTATATCTAAAAAACCCACTGCAGACTGCTGGGATACTGGGACTGCAGACTGGGATACACACTCCTTGGGCAGCCAGCGTAGACTGCACCTTCCTGCTGAGGAGCTGGAAACTGTAGTTTGTTGTCCTCAGGCTTATTGCTGGTCAGATCCTATATTAGGTGTGTAATTCTCCTGCTCTCATGCTGCACGAGCATTGGCCTCTGCTGTTTTCAGGCAATGGGCCAGAGTGGCAAACCCCACTGTGCCATTGTACATGGATCCCAGAGCTCACTTAGGAATGCTTCTTTAAGCGTCTTGTGCTCAGTGAAGCACCATCAGAAGACAAAGATGCTGTATCATGTCTATTCTTCTGCTCTAATATGAGAGGTAGGAGAAGTTATCCTATGTGGGACTGCAGCCATCATTGCTGTTATGTGGCTTAATGTGTGGAGCTCTGCATATAGAAAGAGGAAAAGAGCTGAGTTGTCTCCTGGCTGCAAGCTTAGGACAGCACTTGGACTTACCTATTGGCTCTGAGTTGGAGGCAGCAGTGTCATGGACAGGAGTGACTGTGCTTCTGTTTCAGATGCTGGAGTTCAGATCTACAGCATCAATCCCTCTGGAAAGCTCCCTGACCTCCACTGCTGCATGTCCAGATGCATCTGTGCTAGTTTTGTCTTTGTAGGGGAATGGTCAGACACTTTGTAGTCTCTAAGTACTTTCCTTTCTGAGGGGTTTGGTTTATATTAAGCTAATATGGAAAATTGCTATGAAAGCAGTGGGCGTGCAAAAACTGCTGAAACGATCATTGCTCCTGGGCCCTCTATGCTTCACCTCCTCTGATATGGAAATGGTAGTGCTGGCAGATGTTCCCAGGAATGGGGAACAATGTTGTAACATGGTGGCTGGGAGTTTTCCATTGCACTCATAACTGCTGAGAGTACAGCAGATGTTCATGTTCTGGTTTTGACTGTACTATCTACCTTCTGCAACTCTCACTTGCCATCTTCCTTTTCTGGCCATTTAGTTGGGCTTCTCTTTTCTTTACTGTGTGTTGAAAGCCTCTTGCTGACTATTTTCTTAAGTTTATACTGAAACTATAGGCTTCAGAATTGTCTGGATACATCACAGAGATTAAAAGCATATTACTATTTTTTCAGGTATTGTGAGGGAAAATAACCTTTCTGGGCAGCCAGTCCTTCATCAGGGACTTCTTGCTCCTCTGCCATGTCCGGCCAACAGAAGTCTCTGAATCATCGTCACTGATGTTTATTATTAGGCCTGGGTCAAGGCTCTGTGATGAAGTTCCTGAGGGCTCTTTCAGGTCTCTTTCCACTCCTGTACGCTCTTGTTCTCATAGCTGGAATGCATCTGGGATGCATGGAGACACATGACCTTGTTTGCCATCTTTAAGCACCTCTTTGCTGTCTGTGCCAGAGCCTCAGTCCATAGCTTCCAACAGTTTCTGAAGTGCTGATTTATCCACAGAGAACATCACAGAGCGCTGTGCCCTGCCTGTTTAGTCTGTCTCACTTTAGGGTTGAAACCCATTTCAGTCTGTCCAAAGCAGCCTAATCTTGATGTGTTTCTCTGTGTCCTGCTTTGTCACTTGGTGTCTCCTGTGACCTGCTTTGTCACTTGGTGCCAGGTCACGGGCGGTGCGTGTGCCTAGGCCTTGCCTCCACCAACTTCTGCTTTCTATTTTAAAGAACATATCAGGATTTCCTCCCATATACAAGTCTCTTTTACCACTCCAGCATTTCCTATGCTGTGGGTCTCTTTCCATTCTGAGTGGAATTTTTGTGCAGTGTGTGGAAAGTTTCTTCCCAGTGTTGGCTCTATGTGATGGGTAAAATGAGTTTGTGGAGGAAGTAGACCTCGCACAGTTGGCCACACTGCAGCCAAATGCTGCAGATTGGACTCTTCCTCCTGATTTAGCATATACCTGTAAGCACACAAAACCACAGGGTTGTTTAGTGTTCGGCTGACCTGACACGGAGATCTGTGGTACAGCTTGTTGACTGTCCAGTGCAGCCTGCTCTCTTAGATGGGAAGAGGTCATGATCACCAAAGAGAAAGTGAGGAGAGTTATCAGCTCTGGTCATGAGTCATCTTCAACAGAACAAGTTCATGAGAAAAGCTAATTCAGCCAGTGGATTAGCTACTGGATCTGCTGGCATGGGATGCTTTTATATGGTCCATCTTCACTTACAGAGTTGCTGCATCTTTCCAGAAGTATATTTCTGTTTCTCCAGGGATTCTGCCTGAGTAAACTGATCTAGGCTTTTAATCCTGCATTAGAGGCTTCCTGCTTCTCTGAGTCAAACAGAAATCATACAAGAGTAAGTCCTCTAGATGCTGTGGAGGTCCATCTCCCTCACATGGCATAGTTGACTCAGGCAATGCCATTCCTCATGTTTCATCTCTCTAGAAACTCCCAGTGATTGGACTATTATTGCTGCACCTCATATCCTTTCAGCCCAATCTTTTCTCTTCTTCGGTGTATCCTGATGTTATGGCTCACTGGATTGGCCAAGATCCTAAGATGGACATTTCTTTGTCAGAGAACCCAGGAAAATAAATTATTTCCAATTTGTCACACTAAGTGCCTGCAAAAGCTAACAGGAATGCATGCCTCTAAATAACTAAAGCAAAGAGCTTCTGAGACATACAGCACCATGCATTGTAATAAGAAAACCGTGCTTATCTTCTGACTGCTGTGGTTACTTTTTTGCTTGTTTGCTTGTTTTTTGTAAAATAATAAATGTTTTATCTGTCACACTTGCTGTTTGACCTAAACTTCCCTGACTGCCCCATAGGCAGCCCCTATTCTTGTTGCCCTGGGATGTGGAATATGGCTTATTAACTTCTTCTTGGCAGCAGCGTTTTATGTATTTCAGAACTGCCTGCTTGTACCCCATAGTTTTCTACAGATGGCTTAACTGCTTGCTTTGCATTTTACTTATTTTATTCATTCTGCTGCTGTCTTTGCATCTTCTACAGTTTGTCCATATCTTTGCCAGATTGATACAGAGCTGGGGCACATACCAGTGTAGGGTAGAGAGGAAGGATTACTCCATGCCTTGCATATGTCATGTATTCATACAGCCCTACATACTGTTTGTCTACTTCAAAGCAAAATGCCACTATTACTCAAGTTCAGCCTGTGATCTATGGTAACCACAAATCCCTTCTTAATGAGCTGGTCGTGCATGATGATTATGGGTGAGGATGTGCAGGCTGTGCTGTGTGAGGTGTCATGGTAATGGTTATAATTTATGTTAATTTGCTGTTTATGTGCTGACCTTACCCTTCAGCTAACAGTATTGGTGCCAGAGATGAAAAGACATAGACTCTGTTTCAGATCCAGTGGGTATGATGCACAAGAGGTAGATGGAGGTCTGCAGGATTTAGCTGCAAGCCTGCAATATGTAGGCTTTTTAGCATACGTTTTCAAAAGCTCTCCGTTCGCAGTTCTGTTCCCTCTCCCCTTAACAACATTTCAAAGTACTGGTGAATGGCCTTTGAATGTACCTTCCATGGTCTCTTTTAATCATAAGGTGGTTTGCAAAAGCCAGCAGTTATCTAGAGATTTCTTTGCTTGCTGCTAAAACATAGCAAACTGGGGCAGGTAACACTGCAGAACAGCACTGCACCTTCAGTTTGGGTGGGGAATGTACAAACTTAGGAAAAAAAGCAGTATAATCAACCATAATTAGTATCATGCATCTGTAATAAATCAGCTAGTAGTTCTGGGCTCGCCGGTTTCTGTGGTAAGGGTGGGAAGGTTTGAGAAAGGAGAGATCTGACGGCAAGCTTTGTGTTGAGCTGGCAGCTCTGACTGTGTCTTTTGCTGTAGCTCTCAGCAGCAATAGCAGAGAAGCACCCAGGCATGCGCAGAGGGAGGTGAGTGTGGGTTTTCTGTGTGAAGCCGAGAGCATTCTTCGTGCTAGCTGTTGCCTTGGAAAACTGGAATATTTATGACTCAGTACTAAAAGAGGCTTTTTCCATTCTTGGATGTGGCCTCTTCCTGCATCCAACAGGGTTGTTTTTCTCCTTTCCTGCTTGCCATGCTACGTCCCACCCATTTATAGTCTCTGAGCTGACTTGTTTGCAGTACAGTCACCCTCACTTGGAGTCATCCCCTGTGGAGGGAAGAGAATGTCACTTCAGTTTACATCACAGGAACCAGAAGCAGTCACCTTTCTCCAGCAATGCCCTCTGTGTACACAGCCGACTCTGGTTGTGCTTAGTATGTAGATAGTGAGCCATCTTAGGACTGCACAGATTCAGCTCAGCCTTGTGACTCCTCAGCTGCAGTTAGAAATAATGCCATTTTAATTTGATGTCAGAATACAGACCAGTGTATGCAGCAGAAGTGAGGCTACCAAATTCACCAGCTTCGACATATGATGTAGTATGGTAGCTTAACTTCCTCATGGCAGTGGGAAAGTATTAGGTTACATTGAAAATGTACTAGTTAAAATTCATAAGATACATTTTACTGCAGAGACAATCGTTCTTGTTTTTGAAAATTGATTCTTACAGAAGTCAATTCATTAACACCTTCATATCTGTGGCTCCCATGGGCTGCTCAGAACAAGCCAGATATGAAGGTATATACGCTTTTGTAATAATACTCTTTCTAGTTCCTTTTGTCAATGCTTTCATTGGTCAGAGTTCATATTCCCACTCAGTGTGGGAATTTGAGTGAGTGCTTGAAGAAAGAGGGTTGCTGTTACAGCTCAACTCCTGCTTCAGACACTTTGAAATCTCCAGCCTGCATCAGTTACATCCAGGCTTTGCTTTAATCCAAGGTTTACAGTACAGCTTTATGAGCTTTGTTTATCAGATTGAAGCTGAGACTTCAGACAACAATTTAGGAGCTGCTCTACTGTTTCTGTCCTGATTTTCCTCCGTCTAAAAATGTTCACCTATTTCTTTGTGCTCCTGCATGGAGATAGCTGTGTATCAGGGCTGAAAGATGGACACTGGTGTTCTTGAATCAGTTCTTCCTTCTACAGCTTTCAGAGAGATCTGTACTTCCCTCTTGCTCCAGAGTCCTTTGTGTAAGATGTTGATAGCAGCCATTTCCTGGAAGAACAGTATGAATGTCCTGGATTTTTGGCCTGGAAGGGACTGGAGACAGACAAGCTGACTGTGGGCTGGGTTTGGATTTCCGTAGCCATCTCAGTATTGTTGAGTTATGTGGAACTCAGCCCAACCCTGTGGGAGCCATGCCAGAACTAGCCCCGTCTGGTAGTTGTGACTTTTTATGGAGCTTGCAACTGCCTCTGTGACTGGGCAGTAAAGCATCAGCCACTAGCAATATGAAGGGTTTGACCTTAATACAAAGAAGACAAAAATTGCTGTAGTAATTTGGATGAAGGATCCACCTTAGCCCAGTATTTATTTACCAAAAGAGGTTGTCAGCTAGGCAAACAGACAGGGTATCTTGTTTCTTTTTTTTTTTTTCCCTTTCTTTTTTTTTTTGAGGGGGGGGGGGGGGGTAGGGCAGGGCGAGGTTGGGGAGAGAGTAGGATTTGATAATTCTGTTGTATTTTGTCGGTTAGGTTACCTGAAATGCATCTCAAGTGCTTGTCATGCCTCCCGCTGAATCTGTGTGGAATTTTCCTATCCATAATTCCCTTTGCTGAGAGGTAAGGAGGGTAAGGAGCAGCACACAGGCTAAAGGGAGATTAACAAGAATGTTGAATGAGGATCTGCTGGTCTGAAGGGAAGTTGCTGGTAGGACGTAGCTTTTCATTACATGAGATAATGTTCTGGGCTCTGGAAATAATATTGCTGATGTTTCCTAAAGACAAAAAGCCAAGAAGGATCATCAATTCAAAGGCAGTTTAGGGTTATTCAGCAGAAAAGACTTTGAAGTCCTTAAGGAATAATACAGGTGAGAACTGGATAGTTCAAATTAGATGAATTGTGCATGAGAAATAAACAAAAAGTTCAGCTTTGTCTGTGAGCTTCCTAGGGAAAGTAAGGAAGGCAAAGGAAAACCCAGGGCCTGTCAGTGATGTGGAGGGTAACTGAGAGTATCAGTAAAAAGATAAATGTTATCTATTGTGACATATTGGATAAAATATTTGTAGCAGCAACTGGGGAATCTGAGGGGTTTAAGGCATGGTGATGGCTGGCTTGGAAGAATGTCTGCATTTCTAGTCACTTTCTGAAGGATGTATTCAAAATGGGTCATGTCCAGAGAAGGGTTACTGGTATGATCAAAGAGATGGAGAGCCTGCCTCGTGCTGAGTGATTAAAGAACTCAGATGATGTAACTTTAAACACAGACTGGATAAATTGTGACATTAAAGACCATTTTTGGAACAGGAATGAATAGGGATGAGCTATGCATGGATAAAGATAAGCTGTAAATTCAGAGAAGATTCTTAAACATCAGAGGAATGAAGTTGGGAATTAAGTCTGTTAGAATATGGTTAGTAACAAGAAATGTCTATTTCTGAGATTAAAAACCAACAGCAACTTTTTCATTCCGAGCCACGTTCTTGTTTGCGTGAGTTTGCTAAGCCCTAAAGAAACTAGTACTGCTGTTCTGGGCCATAGGTAGGGCTTGTTGGGGTAGGATGACCATAGGGTTCCTGATGAAGCCAGCTGTTAGAAACATGTCTGCAACCTGCATGGTCTCGCAGGCTCTTGTGTCTGTCCTTGGACATGCTCCAAAGGCAGGCTTAGTGGGAATCAATAGATGACTCTCTGGGGAGAATGTGGGGACTACGGGCAGGCACTAGCACAGCACTACCATGTGTGTTCCTCAATCTGGTTGAAGTTTTGACCTCTAATTTGAGAACTCCTATGTTTGTTCTCATCTCCCAGCAAATAGAAAAGTTGTCAAGTACGGATTGGTAATGATTAGCCAGTATTGATTTCTGTGTATTCGTGAGGGATGTCGATTGACCTTGAAAGCCGGGGCTTGCAGGCATAGGGAATGGTGTTTTTTTTTTTTTCTTGTTGAGAACATTTATAAATTTTGCAGCACCTCCTTCTTTCCTATTAGCCTTTGTATCCCAGTCCTTTTTGCTCCCACTGAGCAGGAGTACACTATTGGTTTTGCTGTGACCAGCATCCCTGAAACATCCTGTGGCGGATGGGTTGCTTTGTCTTGGGGACTCAGATTTCTGCCTTGAGCAATCACTGAGCAAGGTAGAAAGTCTACTCCTGAATTGTCCACCAACTGGAAAGGTGTGGTAGTATCTGTCCGTTCTGTGTCTGTGCTATAAGCAGGGCTATAACGATCCAAAAGATGTGTCCTAGGCCTGTCCTCACTGCATCACCCACAGATAGCTAGGCACAGACACAGGTGCACTGAAGGCAAGAAGGGTAGAAGCCAACAACCGTCCTTTAGCAAAAGGAGGCAGGCAGCTCCCTGTGCTGGATTATACCCATGTGCTGCTGTGGCCCTGGGGCTGTTGGTCTGTGGCAAGGGTGGGCAGGTTGTGCACAATGCCTGGTGTGATGAAAACCTTTTTCCCAACCGGCGTGTGGTATCACAGCTGCAGCCCAGGTGGCCAGCTGGGCTGTGGGTCTGGGCTGTTTCCACTTCACTGATCAGAGCAGATTTGCAGCACATTGGTGGGAAGCTTGGGCTCTTTGTGTTGATTTTGCTGTATAATTGCAGTGAAAGTGGGAATATTTCAGCCAGCCTTAGCAGCCAGTGCCAACAGAGCACCTAAAGACAGATGAAAGTAATCCTGACAAGATAGAATTAGGAAGCTTTTTACCACCAAGCTATACAGCTTGATGCTGGGGTGTCTCCTGGCTCACAGGCCAGGCAGAAGGGAGCCAGGTTACAGTGGGGAAGGCATGTCCTTCCCCACCATCTTCCTCCTCTCTCCTCCCTGAGGAGCACAGCCACCAGCCTGCATTGTCCCCATTCCCAGCGCCAGCCACGCTTCCTTTCCCACACTGACTCATCTCTGTGATCAGAGAGCAGTCATCTCCTAGAAGACAGTCCTCCAGAAAGAGCCTTCTTCTTCCTCGTTAGTGCCTGTACTCTCTTGCCATCTACAAAGCTGCAGGACAGCCTGTCAGTGGCTGAGAGGAGCAGGTCCAGGCAGGGAGATGCACCAAAGGGCCCTTCGTCACGGCAGTGAAGGCCGTGTGAGCCTGCAGAAGGCTGAGTAATGCACTTTGGAGTACGGATGTGCTGAAAAGCGTTTTTTCCAAAGAAGCCCTTCGTCTGCTGCAGAACAGCCCCACACTCCACCTGCCCTGAGGTGTGGGTCTGGTTCGTGTCAGTGAAGCAGTTAACGCAATGGTGGGGACAGGGAGGCAGCAGCTTGTGCCTCCTCCCTCAGTGCTGGCAAGGCCTGCGGAGGGCTGAGAGGGCACCGACATAGTTTCCATTCTCCTCTCTGCTGTGGGAACGAGTCTCCTGGGTAACAAGCGTGCCTTGTTCTGCTTCAGGCTGGGCGGCTGCCCGGCTGCCTCCTCCCCCCATGTTTTGCTAGCCTGCGGTCTGTCCCTGTGCCCTGCATCATCCCTTGGGCTCATCGCTGTTGCTTGGAGAGGCTCAGGTGGCAGTGTGAGGGCTGAGAGTGGGCTGGGAAGCGTGATGAGGTGCCTGGCATGGGGCAGCAGCCCTCGAGGAGGGTCCAGCTGAGGTGCTGCGGCCTCACGGGCTGTTCTGGGGGTGAGTAGCACCCGCAGGGCTGGAGCTGGCCCCCAGCCTTTGCACCATCTTGGTAAGGATAGGCACTGGGCTTTCAGTCAGAGATCTAGTTTGAATGTTACCTAAATAGCTGTTTTAAAGGGTTCTGGTCTGGGATCCAAGATCCCAGGCAGCTGCTTCCAGTAATAGTTCTAAACAGGCCTTTCCGGCACAGCTTTTTTGTGTGCCTCTTCAGACTGAGAAGCCTTTGCAAGTGTTGTGCTGCCTTGCTTATTTATTTGGTTGTTCCTTTGAGTGTGTCATGGTGTAGAGCAAAAATGCTCAGCCATGTGATGATTCTTTCTTTCTTTGCCCTGTGTATCCATGTGATGTTTTTACCTCTTCTCTGATTTGCCCGGTCCCCCAAAAGCCTCATTTTCAGAGATGGGTTTTGGCTTGCAGCAATGGAGCTTCTTGCTCCATGAGTCCTTGGTTCTGAGCTCTGCTGAGCACAGCACGGTATTTCTGGGAGCAGTGATGGCAGCGGCCCTGGGGGCAGGGGTAAATGGATGCAGTGGGGTGTTGTCCCTGCAGGATGGCTGTCTCAGGGAACCACTCCAGTGCTGCAAACACCAACCTTGGGACAGCCATGAACATAGCTGTGGACCAGGTGGTTGTGCCCGGACTGAGACAAATATAAAACAAAACACACAACAAAAAAAAAAAAAAAAAAAAAAAAGAAAGAAAAAAAGCACAAATTACTGTACTGAGGAAGGAGAGAGCTCAGGGTGAAAAGAAATGATGAAAAAAATCCCCCTATGTGTTCCTAGGATAACAGAAAAGCCTGGCTTTTTGCAGGTGGCAATCCTTTGTTTCAGGAAGGAGGATCTGCTGTGGATTGTTTTGTACATGTGCATGGGTTTGGCCCAGGTTATGGCCAGCACCGTAATCACAAGCTTTGCTTGGGTCTTTGTTTGAGATTCCCCGTGACAGGTGAATTGCAGAATCCCTGTCACTGTGTGCAGTTCGACACTGACTGACATGCTTGTGGCTGCGTCTCACTCTCAGGCTGGCTGTGTTTTGGAGGCACTGTATAGATGCTGTTGACGAATCTCTTTAGGACAAATCACTACAGAAATGTAAAAGAAGCTTCAAGAAGCTTCTTGTTGTTTTCCTGATTATTCCGTTTCCTCCCAGCCTCCTCCTGCTGTGCATTACTTTGCAGATGAGTGTTTTTTCTCCAAAGGCTCTGTCTGCCATTATCAAGGGTAGGAACACAGCACTCCAGTGCCCTTTGCTTTCCTTTACAAAACCAGATGAAATCGAACAGTTGCAACATCTGAAACCCAAGCTCATCACAGAATAAGGTGCTGCAGCTCTATTCTATGGTATAGTTATTCATCTTTATGCTTCTCTTCATGCTACCTTCCTGATTTCCCGATTCCTGTAAAAATCAATCCTCCATCTTCCAGTCTGATTTGTTCTCTCCCTTCCTCTCCTTTTTTGCTCCCTCCCATCTCCTGCCTTGTCTGAGGTCCCGCAGGGACCGATTGCAAGCCGGAGCGGCTCTGCTGTGGGCATGCTTGCTCCTTCACACGCAGCAACGTCACAGCAGCAGCAGCAGAAGCATTGGAGATGTGATTGCGCAGACCCTCTGCATTGCCAGGGATGCAGCTGTGAATAAAAAAAATTGCTTCTGTGTTTCCCACAGCATTCTGGTGAGAGAGCACAGAGCCTGCTGGAATCAGTGTGTTCAGCATTGCCGGAGCAGAGCATGTGCAGGGAGCGGAGACAGGCAGCAGAGGATCTGCAGAAAGGTGAGATGGAGAAATGAGTGGGGTGGGTGTTTGCCCTACTGTTGGATTTCAGGCCGTTCACTGTCCTGCAAAACGGCCGGTTTGTTTTGGAAGGGACTGGCAGCTTCCCAGTGAAGCTTAAAGATTTTATGACTGCTTTGTCTGCTCAGAAACTGCTTTGGGGCTGTTGTGATTATAATTGATGCAAGAGAGTGAAGAGGCTGGTACTGCTGTGCAGAATGAGTGTTTGTCCATTGTGGCTAGGAAATAACGATTGTCATGTCTGGTTGAGCAGAGGCGAGCTGTGTTTTGCCTTGACAGAGCTCTCTTGGTGCAGTCGCACAGCTCTCCATTGTGTCTGCCATGACAGCCGAGCCCACACGGATTGTTGTGATCCCACGAGCTGTCACACTCTCTGTCCATCCCAGTGGTGATGCTGCTGTGCTGCTCAAAAGCTGTTTTGACAGACAGCGCTTCCATGAAAAGACAAACAAAGGACATGGCAGAGGAAGGGCTGTTGTCATTATGGCTTTTATCGTTTCTATTTTTATTTTTTAACACTAGTAATGCCTCAAAAAACATAGGCCATTAGGATAAAATACTGTGGCAGGTAAAGCTTTGTTGCTGAGCAAAATGATGCACTGGGATCTATGCAGACTGGAGTCCTTTGTGTCACCAAGGGTGTGTCTGTGCTGACTATGTAAATGAATGCTTTCTCCCTGCCTCTTTCTGTAGATTAGATGAGAAAGGTTATCTCATAATGGAGGAATTACTATTTTTAATTACTGAGATGAGTGGTCCAGGCTGCGTACCAGTTATCACAGCTTAATTACATGCTCCTGTTATAACCAAATCCCTCTTTTCCCTCCTCCCTGCTTTCCTTCTTCTTCCCTCCCCCATCCCCTGCACAAATCCTTCTATCAAACTGTGCCGCAAATGCAAAAGGAGAAGAGCTTGAACAAAGAGAAGGATGTATATCAGAAAGGCAATGATGAGAATGACAGAGATAACAGTAAAGGAAAAATATAAAACAGTGGGATTTAGATATCTGTGATGCATTGATATGACTGTAGACAAATGTATACATGGGAGCATAGCAATGTTAAGTAAATAAGCAAACAAACAGCGGGGCTATGGAAAATGCTCAGAATGTGTAGTTGCAGTTGGAGGTATCAGAGGACTGTGATCTTAATGGAGCCTTACCTCCTGGTGCTGCTAATGAGCAAGCTTGGCATGTCCAACCTCTTCACAAAATGCTTCTGCAGTGTGCCAGCTTGGCAGCTGCCTGGGGGCAGCTGAGCATTGAAATAAGTTGAAGATAGTTCAGATAAAGCATCTTTAGGCATGTTAAGAACCACAGGATGATAGAGATCATGAAGTGATGAGAATCTGGCATAGCTATAAGGGAATCTTGAAGCAGAAGCGGCAGATGTGGGGAACATTGCAGGGCTAGAAGAATAGAGAATTGAGGGTCAGAAACCAGTGGTAGAGGTCACAGGGAAGGATATGGGGGTTGTCATGGTTAGGGAGTGTAAACATGTGGTTGGTAATATCATTCTCCAGCCTCTCTCCCTGGTTCCCTGAGATGGTCAGTGCATCGTGCATCCCCCGCAGCTTTGCTGAGATTAGGCGCAATCCTCAGCACAGCCTTTTGTACAGCACTTGCCTGAAGGAACCATTTTGCTGCTGTGGTTTCTCAGGCAGTTGCTCCCTTTCCATCCCTGTGGAGGGCAAGGCTTTCCAGCTTCCAGCCTTTAGCACTCAGTGGAGAAGATGCACCCCTACTTCCAGTTTAGACTGCTAGGTGTGAAGTGTGGGACTTCATGGTGCAAAATGAATTCTGCTCACAGCTCTGTGATGATGTCCTGGGAGTGCTATAGGTCTTCCATAATTGCAGCTCCTTCTCACTCCTGTCTGAAACCTTGCCTTATGATTTGGGAGCACTCTCCTGTGTGTCTCTGCAGAATAGGCTCCCACAGAAGGGTTTTGGGGGCAAGGACAACACGTGTGCATTTGTAGATGCATCATGGTCCAAAGTTCAGGTTGTGAAACAGAATATATGTATGCAGCATACACGTACCTATGTTGTGTTGTAGAAGAAAATTGGTGTATGGTGTGTTTACAGTGTATATCTAACAATAAAAATGTGATGCAGCATACTTTTCTACATGGAAGGGAATGCTCCTCAGGATACACAGGATGTGCTTAGCTGGAAGGTGCCACACTTATAGTAGCATCTGTTAAGCAGTGAGAGTGCACAGAGATTATCTGTCTTGAGATGGCTTTAGCCTAAAAGATGGGCAAGAACTTCTGGTGATTGGAGCTGGCTGACTGGATTCACAGCAGGGAGATAAGGTTGCTGTTGTGTGTCTCTTCCACTGCCTTGATGCAGAATTCTGGGATGAAGTACAGCTGGATCCAAGGCACCTGGACCTGCATTGCAGAATGTGCAGGTGCTTAGGAGTGTATGCAGTAGACTTGGAAATGGCCCTCTCAATTGTTGCCTGTCAGCATGTCTAGGGCTTTAGTAGCAATCAAGGAACAATTTCTCTGTCCTAGAGATGGCTTTAGTTCCAGTCTGATGTTCCTGGTGAGCTCACTCTGGTGATATACCTGATACCCAAATGGTGACACACCTCTGGCAAACCAGTATTGTGTTTTGCCCTGTTTTTCATTTATTTCCCAGTTTCATTAATGTTTTCCAATGCTTTTTTGAATGCCTTCGGTACTGTGTTTGAAGGGCAAGTTGATTGATCTCAGGTGGGACAGTTCCCTTCCTCTTTCAGAACAGGTAAGGCTTACCTTGATTATTTTCCAGGCATGCAGCTTTGACTCATTCCTCTCTTTCCTCACGGGTATTTTTGTTGAGAGCCCTGTTGTCAGTGGTGATCATGTGATGATTCCTCATTGTTCTGGGATCAAGAATATTTTGTCCTCTGACTGGAGTGCATTTGTCTGTTCAAATTTGTTTCCACTTCAAATGCTCATTGCCTTTTCTGTGCCCTTTTTTCCTTGTGTTGTCAACACGTCATTGACACAGCTTCCATATTCTTCTTCATGCCAAGTATCAAAGACGATGTTTCTACTGAACTCTAATATAATTCTCAATGTGTTTATTCATTCAGTTTGGTCAGGAACCCTGCTGTTCTAATTTCCTCACCTTGCTTGGTGATTCCAGGTGTTTTTCAATTACAATGTATGATCAAAGTCTTTTCTGCGGCACTTGCATGAGCTCTTTGCTCTTTTTGGTTGTATAACTTTTTCCTGATACTCAAAAGATCTGCTCTTTACAAATAAAATTTAATTTAAAAAAAAAAAAAAAAGATTTCATTACAGAGCTATTTGTTTTTTACCCTTCTGTTGGATGTAAACTGGACAAACTTAAGATATTTAGTTCAAAGTTACAGGTTCTGGGGAGTAATTCATCTCAATGGGCAAGGTGCTGATGGACCTGAGCACAAATTAAACCCAAGAAAAGCAAACAAAATGTGAGAGATGTGATTTCTATGGGTGGGTGAGACACTGATCTGAGGAAGAGATGCCTCCCTGTCCGCCTTGGAATCACACTTGCATGAGAAAATTTTGTCCCCAAGCTTGTGGAAGCCTTTAAAATCCATCTGGAAACAGGAAAGCTCGCTTATCTACTACCTTTGCTACTTTATGCAAAGAGTCCTGATGGGGGCAAAGAGTTCCTGGCAGTCTGGTTTGTAGGTCCAAAGAAGCCAGAAGGTTACACCATTCCACAGCTGTGTAAAAGGCTGCAGGATAAGGCTTGAAGAAGCTGAGAGAACTAGTCTGGCAAAGGGTGAAATCCATAGCAATGATCAGCTATCAGTTACAGCTACACTGGCAACTAGTCTTAGCAGGGATTTGTCATATTGTCTGATGAGCAGGTTCCCTGCGAGCCCCAGCATTCATGTG
This sequence comes from Chrysolophus pictus, assembly GCA_037305975.1. NCBI lineage: Eukaryota > Metazoa > Chordata > Aves > Galliformes > Phasianidae > Chrysolophus > Chrysolophus pictus. The sequence continues at coordinate 70,759,989 of CM074614.1, read as the reverse complement.
AAAGTTGGTTAGTCTCCAGAATGAAAGTAGCAGGCTGTCAAAATGGCTCTGGTTCCTGATTCTGCTCAAATTTTATCTCTCAACGAAGATTATTTTAGTGCTCATTTTCTGGAAGAAGTGGTGCAATGCCAGGGCACGCTTGTTAAAAGGAGAGCAAGAGCAGGTCTATCCATAAACTCTTTCTTTCCCCACCACCGTTGTGTTGTAGCCTCAGAAACACATAGATAATGTGTTTTCTATATCCATCTGACACATGCAAATATTTCTTGCTGGACAAGGCTGCTGATGGTTCAGCAGTAGTGACAGTCATTCTGCAGGGTTTTTTTTCCCATGACATTCATGTCAAGAAACTGCAGCGGAGGCCAGGCTCGACGCTTAGTACTGCCTCTTGGTAAGTGATGAGAAACCAGCACTACCACCAAGCCATTCCTCTCTGCTCCACCACGAGATACTCTCTGGAAGCAGAGACTGAGCATCACTGCCATTTTGCACTCTGTGGGCTGGTGGCACAGGTATCACAGAGTGGTGGGAGCTCACATGTCTTTCTGTCAAGAGGGGATTTTCTTCTCTGCAAATTATAGGAAAGAAAAAAATCAGAGCGTGCAGGGAAGATCTTGGCAAATATGCAGCAGTTTTTTTGCCCAGTACTTACCTGGGACCTGCCATTACCCCAGGCTAGCATGTACTCTGTTCCTGAGGAAGGAATGGAACATGTGGACAAGAGGTGGGCGTTGGGCTGGGAGAGTCTGCTTTCTTGTTCGTTCTCAATTGTAAGAGACTCCCCTGTGCATCTGTGGCTCTCTTTACTCAGGAGCATTCCTTCATACTGGTACCAGTTAAATCAAACAGTAGCAGGATTTTTTGTTTTATTTATATATTTATTTATTTTGCAAGAATTCAAGTTATCATGTGATGTTTGAGCTAATGAGCTGCTCAACCATGATGCAGTCAACCCTGAAGAAAAACTCTTTTGCTTCCAAATATTGTCTAACACAGATGGTCATCAATGAGGTCATTTCTCTGCTTCCTTTGGCCCTCGTGGAATGGGCCTCTTCAGGTGCTGCCCTTCAGGGAGCATGCTCTCTTCAGAGAGCTAGGAGTCTTTTCTTCCTACATAGTTAGACTAACCATATCTGTTTGTTTTAACTGCTTCTTGTTTATCAGGGCCCCTTCCTTTGGTCTCTCTGGGTTCCCATGGCAAAGAGCAGGGATTTGCCACGTTTTCTGTGTACCTCAAATAGTGTAGCTGTCCTTGCAGATGTCCTTCTCTGCAGGGAGAATGGCCCATCTGCACCACTGTTAGTGCAATTTGCTGTTCTCAGTAGTTAGACTTTTTTCCAGTGCCTGCTTGCAGTGTATTTTTCCCTGTAGACCAATCCTAGGATCTTTCCCAAGTGGTAGAGTCAGAAGTCCTCCTATGCAAAGATCCAACGGAGCTGTAAATTTCTGGTCCCAAGGCACTGCTAGCAGGCACTGAGCATCTTCCCTGGCTTTGCCTAGTTCCTTCTCATGGTCCGTGGCTGTAGTGACACATCTGCCCCGAGGTTTGGCTCGCTGTGGTTGTGCTGTCCTTCACCACTTGTTAGCATGTGAATATCTGTAGTCTTTTAAGGGATGTATTTTGTCTGGATGTAACTTATCGTGAGCAGTGACTATTGCTTGACCCTTCAGAAGGACAGCAAATGGATTTCAGCATGCATCCGCACTCTGTCATTTTTTGTAGCCAGCAAATTGTTTTTTCATCTACCTTCAGTGACATCTTACTTAACCTACTGCTAAGATTTATCCTCCAGCTGCAGGTCTTGCTGTTTGAAATGGCCACTGAGGAAAGCATTTCCTCACCCACATGTCTCCTCTGTGCTTCCATTCCATGTTGTTTGCCTCATTTTCATTTCTGCAAACACCTACTATTTATAATTACTGTATTAATAACACACTCTGAAGGTGGCGATTTACTTCTTGTTACTGTAAGCCTGACGACCCATTTGCTTTCCTTCTTTGTTTCCTTTCTTCCCTGCCTGTCAGAGAAGACTGGGGGAGAAGAAAGGCCAGACTTCACAAAAATGGAGACCTTGCATTCCTTGAAATCTCAGCTCTCAGTACAGTTGAGCTAGCCAGTTTGTGGCACAATAACAGAGGAGGAAGAAGGGATCTGTCAGAAGCAGCTATATCCCGGCTGACTAGCAGCAGACATGAGGGTAGTTAAGACACAAAGGTGGCAACACTCACGGCATGTCGTTCAGTGTGCTTTTCACCATATCTTATTCAGACAATGATAGTAGTCAGTAATATACTGAGTTATCTATTCTTTGTATCTCTGCTGGGGACTGCACAATCCTTACAGACCCTAAGGAAAGCATCTGTCTTTGTAACTGACCCCTACCAGGCGATCACACGATCTACTCACACGATCTGATATTGCAAGGTGGAGAAATACTTTCATTTGAAGCAATGTATTTGCACTTGTCTTGGAGTTACAGAAGGGTGATTTCCCTCTTTAACAGAGGATGTTCCACAGACAGTGTTTTGATCTCCTGCCTTGTTGAGTGTTTTCCCCTTGGCAGAAATTGAGGTTGAAAAGGAAACACCATAAAAACCTCTTGGCCTGCAAATAAAAAGCAAAAGGAGAATTTTCTTTCCTGGAAGCAGGGTACCAGACCTCCCTGGTTAAATAAGGCAAATTCACCAGACACTATTTCTTTCTGCACAGACATGAGCTGAGGACCGTGTTCTCTCTCCATGGCCCACAAGGAGAATTTGTATGAAGATAAGCAAAACTTCCCACACACCTACTCCAACAGTTTGTGGAATTTGAGGGGGCAAAACCCCACAAACCAAACTACAAAGAAATGAAACTCCTTTCCTCAGAGAAAACATATGTGAAAAAAAAAAGTGCCCTTGTTTCTTGTAGGCAAGTCTTTTTGTAAGCCTTGAGTTTCTGAGCTTAATGCTAATTAAAATAAATGTGTATAAGGCTGTAATGTAATAGTCACAAAAATACACTTTGACAGGTTCCAAATGATCTGGCATTAAACTACAAAAAGTACCTGGAAGTAACACTGGTCATGAGAAATCTTATTTGGTGAACAGCTGTATTTAAACGTGAGGGTACATAAGGTAGAAATGGAAAGTTATGGTACAGTGTATTTTAGTGTTGATACGTAAAGTAGAGGACATCTCATTGTTGACTTGGAAAGTGTGTGTAATTAGTTACTCCAGCTCAGAGTGATGACAGCAGGCTTGAAGAGAAATGAGAAACTTAGCAGAAACCTGCACAAAGTCCTGGAAAATTCTCATAAAAGGAGTGACTGAAGAAACTAAAATTATTGTATCAAATGAGAAAATGCAGAGTTCATTATAAGAAAAGATGAATCTTATGGAGAAAGAAGATAATGATTTATGTGCTGCCCAGCTTGCAACATGGAAATATTCAAGGGAGTTAAGCAGAATTATTTGAAATTAATAATAGGAATAATTTTCATGTATACTGTGATTAATTAGCCCATGAATCTTGCTGTTAAACTTCAAAACCCAGCACTATTCCTAAGTGGCTTGACGTTTTTGTGAATAACAAGACTACCTAATTTATTTATAATACGTGCTCAGAAGAGAGGTTGCTGAGTTTTGAAACCTGGGTGACTTGAAGCCCATCTCATTGTGAGGGTTCAGCTGAGACAAGTCCTTTCTCACTGCTTGTTGTAGATGCTTCTTCTTTGACATCTGGTACAGAAAGGACACAGCAGCTTCAGGAAAAAATTTCAAATGTGGGCATGTCCTATCTGGAGAGGTTTGGGAGCCTACAGTCTTGAGGTTTCTCCTTTGCCCTCTTGAGCACCCCTGAAGTGGCTTAAAGCAGTGCAATCATAACTCTGGTGCATCCCTAGGAACTCCAAACTGCTCTTCCAGTACAGTGCCAAGGATTGTCCATTTGCTCTCCTTTTTCTCCAGTAGAGTAGGTCTGTGCATCCTCTGCAGCCCAGCATGACTTTCCTTAGCAGAAGACCTTGGTTAATCTAGGGTTATCAGATTTAGTTCATTAGACCCTTAATGCTCTGTTGAGCCCAATCATTCCAAGCCAAATTAGCACATGAGCTGTCTTCTAGAGTGTTATCTTAAAATAAATGTCTGACTCATGGCAGCTGATCACTGTCCTGGCTGGAGCTTTACGTGCCGAGTTTGGTTTGTGTTGCCAGTCCTGTAAGGGATAAATTTCTTCTCTCAGAAGAAAAATATGTGTAATCATTATTTGTGACTGGTCTGCTTCATAAGTATTTTATGAAGGTCTGGCTTGCCTTTTATTAGTTCTGTTCCATGGAAAATATTCTCTTACATAAATTAATGCTGCAGTTTCATCCAGATCCTCTGAGTTCTGCCTCATCCTTTACAAATGAACACGCAAGTAGAGGGACACCAATGTCTGGAGGAAGTCTGAATAGCTTGGGACTGCTCAGAGGGCTGACAAATGCAAAAAATGTCATGCTCTCCTTGTCCTAAACAAGTATAAATAATGAAGATAAATGTTGGTATGCTCAAAAGAACTGACAGACAGCAATGGCTGACGTGTAATTAGCTGTGAAGATCACTAGTTCAGGACATTACAGGGCCCAAAGATTGCAAGAGTTCTGAAGAAAATCAGATGCTATCAGAGATGTCAACATGCAGCATTTTGATTGTATAAGCACCCAGCTGTCTATGGAAGGGTTATGAAATCTGCTTCTTGACATAAGGCATTCTCTAATGAAGGCTGCCTGTGTTGGGGTTGAAAATGGAGCAGATGATCACTGATTTGCACACTTCCAGGTTATTACACCTAACGCAGAACTTCTGAACATTGCTAACCAAGGTGAAGGACTAGGCTGAACTGGTCATCTGATTCAGTCCACAGACTTCTGTGTTCCCATGCTGAAACAAAACCTCCCTGAGGCTGTTGATCTACGAAGGCTAAATATGTTCATCATTCTTTCTCCACTGTTTCTGAGCTAGTGGCAAGAGTTGCCCTAGATTTTGTATTTCTTGGAAAAAAAAGCCACAGCGTTCTTGGTAGACTTGTTTTCGCCGGGAAGGTCATATCAAGGCCTGCTCTGCAGTGCAGAGAGCAGCTTCTGATCTCACACAGTCTCACTATGCAGCTAGAGCTAGGAAGGGTTAAAGCTTTCTGCAGTCTTGGCAGGAGTCAGCTGTTGGACAGAGCTGCTGTTTGAGAAACCATTTAGATATGCAGTGTGAAGAGAAGCATCTGATAAAACCATCCTGCTGCTAGGATGTTTTTCTGTTTGTGTTTTCTTTTGGGGCTTCTGATCTGGTTGCGTACTAAATTCTTTGTAAGATTGCATCTTTTTGAAATAGCAAATCTCTGCAGATGCAGACATTCTGGCTGGCTGGTAGAACTGGTGCCCATCACTGTGAGGAAATGCCATACTTGCCTTGCTTCTCCTTTTCACATGAATACCTTAGGCCTTGTAGCAAACCATCATGCTACTGCTGTGTCTAATTCTGCAGATAATCCTGTGAGAGCTTCCTGACATCTGTAGCTGTTTTATATAAGGAGAGTTGAGGGGGATGATACCTCAGTTATTTCAAGCACTTGTTCCCCTTGAAGTATTCCTTCACTCTCAGCTGAATGCCATAGACACATTTGTTGCCCATTCTGCTTTTGCTCTTTTACCCCTGCAGCACACACCTGAGCAAGAATGGCTGCCTGGTCACATTTGCACATAGCAAGATAACAAATATGTTGGGAACAGCCATGTTATCTTGACATAAACAGTGCAATTGAATGTGTTCTCAGCAAGTTTTTTGATGACGTCAAGCTAATGATATCTTCCATCAGAAGAGGGGTGTCCAGAAGAGACAAGGAGGTGATTGTCCCCCTCTATTCTGCTCTTGTGAGGCCCCATCTGGAGTACTGTGTCCAGGTCTGGAGCCCCCAGTACAAGAAAGACAAAGAGCTGTTGGAGAGGTCCAGAGGAGGGCCACAAAGATGATCAGGGGACTGGAGCACCTCCCCTATGAAGACAGGCTGAGGGAGCTGGGCTTGTTCAGCCTGGAGAAAAGAAGGCTGTGGGGTGACCTCACTGCAGCCTTTCAGTACCTAAAGGGAGCCTACAAACAAGAGGGGAGTCAACTCTTTGAAAGGGTAGATAACCGCAGGACAAGTGGAAATTGTTTTAAATTGAGGGAGGGAAGATTTCGGTTGGATGTCAGGGGGAAGTTCTTTACAGAGAGAGTGGTGAGGTGCTGGAACAGGCTGTGCAGAGAGGCTGTGGATGCCCCATCCCTGGAGGTGTTCAAGGCCAGATTGGATGGGGCCCTGGGCAGCCTGGTCTAGTATTAAATGGGGAGGTTGGTGGCCCTGCCTGTGGCAGGGGGGTTGGAGATTCATGATCCTTGAGGTCCCTTCCAACCCTGGCCATTCTGTAATTCTGTGATTCTGTGAGTGGTGCAGTTGACAGTAACAGAAGGAAGAGATGCCATCCAGAGGATCTTGACTTGCTCAAAAAGTGGGCACACGAGAATGTAATGAGGTTGAGTAAGGCCAAACCACATGAGCTGGATGCAGGTTTGTGTGCAGACTGGAAAAAGAACTCTTTGAGAGCAGCCCTGCAGAGAAGGACTTGGAGGTCCTGATGGAAGCTGTACATGAGGCAACAGTGCATGCTTGCAGCCCAGAAGGCCAACAGCATCCTGGACTGCATCAACAGAGGGATGGCAGCAGGGACTGGGAGGAGACTGTCCCCCTCTGCTCTGCCCTCCTGAGACCTCATCTGGAGTACTGCGTCCAGGTCTGGGGCCCCTGGTACAGAAGGGATGTGGAGCTGTTGGAGTGGAGGAGGACCATGAAGAAGCTCAGAGGATGGAGCACCTCTCCGAAGAGCTGCTCAGCCTGGAGAAAACAAGGCTCCAGGTACATGTCATTATGGCCTTCCAGTACTTGAAGGGAATTACAAGCAGGAGCGGAACAGACTTTACGCAGTCTGGTAGTGATAGGGGAAGGGGGAATAGCTTTAAACTAAAAGAGGAGAGAGTTAGGTTAGATGTTAGGAAGAATTTATTTACTCTGAGTGTGGTGACACCCTGGCACCCAGAGCTGTGGTGCCCCGTCACTGGAGGTGCTCAAGGCCAGGTTGCATGGGGCCCTGGGCAGCCTGAGCTGGTGGGGGCAACCAGCCCATGGCAGGGAGTTGGAACTGGGTGATCTTTAAGGTCTCTTCTACCTGAGGTCATTCTCTGATTCTGTGATCTTGTATGCTTCCAGACATAGGTCAGAGAGCCAGCTCTCTGCATAAAACTGCAGACATGGTCTTCAGTCCCTCATGTCTATACAAGGAGCATGTTCTTGAGGCTGCCAGTTGATAGCCACAGCCCTTCTTCATGACTAAACCCTGGGGAAAGTGCAGCCAAGGAGGAGTTAAACCTGGTATTTTTGCTACTGATTCTGCATAGCAGTTTTGTTTGCTGATAGGATTTTTTCTTATCTGAATGGGTTCTTGAATACATAACAGCTAGGCTCCAGCGCCTAGATGGATCCATGTTTCACAAAGGAATTGTGTAATTTCTGCTTTTGTAAAATCTTAGATATGCTTTTAGAGTGCTCATACTTTAAAGATGCTATGCAAATGTGGTTCCTCCTCCCAGCTGCCACTAGAGTGTGATAAAAAAGGATATACTGTGTTCAGAGTCTAATTCAGCAGCAATTTCAGTGCAATACTAACAGCTAGCAACATTAGTCTTTCTCCTCTGTGGATTTGCATATGCTAATTAGGAGCATATGCAGTGGGGGCTGGGACAGAGGATGGGCTGTTGTAGGAGGAGGGGCAGATTCCAACCCAGATCACCCTACTGCTTCATAAGTCGGGCTCTGCAAGTGTCTCCTGCTGAGTGCCACATGCCAGCTGGTGAGTCACAGAGCAAGAGAGCGCAGACTTGGGAGAGTGGGGTTTGGTCTCTGTCCAGCCCCATGGCTGCTGGTATTGAGCTGCTGCATGAGCTGTTTCTCATGGCTTCTGTAACTCAAAGTGCCCAATGCAGCTGGGACTTATTTTCTTCTGACTGGGAGGCAGTACCTGCTCATCCTTAGTTGTGTCTTTGTTAGGTGTGCACATACCTACTATTTACTTTCATCTCACTCACCCTGTCATCCCTGCTGGCAGGCTCCTCACCTCTGACCTAAGCAGCACACTGACCACCACGTGCTGCTGTTTCTGTTTTGAACGCAACATAATCCTATGTATTTTTGGGATGTAGTGATAGTGAGCTGAGTCAGGCTGTCATATAAACCTCTGGAAGAAAAGCTGAGGCCCAAGCAGCACCTTGATGTGGAAAGGGAAGTGGTCTCTTCTGGAGGTTTGCTCAAGATGACAGAGGAACCACCTTAAGCTAAGCCAGAAACTTAGGAATCATCAAACCCTTGTATTTTGCAGCAGCCCCCACTGTTAGCACTGGGTCCTGGAGTATTCACTTGGGCCACCCAGAAAGGCCACCCTCATTCTTCTGTCTGTTCCCTGAAGCAGGAAAAGAGCAGTGGAGGCTTACAAAGAGTTCCTTCCAGTTGGGCTGTTCTCCCAGCCCTTTTGCCTGGAGGTAAGCTGACAGAGAATGAATTGGATTTCTCTCTCCCCATAGAGCAATGAGAAGACATCTGTATTGTGCCTTTGTTTGCAAGCTTTTTGCAGCGTTTATTTTTTCACTTTTTTTTTTTTTTTTTTTTTTTGTAGATCTGTACAGTTTCTTCAGCCATCTTAATGCAGATGCCATGTAGGAGTCAGGGATTCACATGAAACAATAACAAAAGAACAAGCAGCTCTAATAGTGAAGAATTTTGGCTAACTCATCTATTAAACCAAATGCCCAGCTCCTAATCCTGTTTTTCTATCTTTCACCTTTCAGTGACTTGGTTGTCTTGTTTTATCTGAGGTGAGATGATAATGACTGAAACCAAAGCCATTCAGAAAGACACAGCAAGAACCCTCACCGTTAAAGGCTTGTATGGGGCATTCAAGTTTGTAGATGAATTGGCAGAAATCTGTAGAAATAGTAATCTGCTCAGAAAAGCCAGCCTCCAAATAGCCAGCATCTCCTCCAGTTGAGAGTTCTGATCATCTCTTCTTCCTTCATGTTATGTATGCAGACTCTGTGAATTGAAATCATATGCATTTCTGAAATCTCTGTGTGCTTCTCTGCTATTGCATTACCTACTCTGAGAAAACCTGTGTTGCTGTCTGTTGAACCCAGCCCCACCTTGCGGACAGCCGCCAGCAAACTCCAAAAGTGTAACTGGAGAGATAATAATGGGATATGCCTGGAGCTCTGTGACTGCCACATCTAACACATCAGGATTTGCAGGCAAGGCTCTGATGGCTCTTGCACTTCCTCAGTAGTGTTACAGCAGCAGGAGGCAGTGCTTAAGAAGCCAGGGAGCTGCACTGACCACCCTCAAATTAGCACAACATCTTCAGCCTTGTAAATGGGGAAGAACTGGGGGCCTTGCAGAAGCCTTGCAGGGAAAGAGGTGTGGAGCCTGTGCAGTGCTGCATTGTGTTATCTGTTATCTGCAGTGTGCTGTATCCTTTCTGAAGCGTAATGCATCTTGGCAGACAGCTCTCAGGTCAGTGCTAAACCACCCTTTGTTGCTCAGCACTCCTCTTTCTCTGCTTACCTAGAGCTTTGCTGCAGCTTGGATTTTTTTCTTTCTGTATAATAAGGGTACAAGCATTGATAATTCTCCACCACATCATAGATATCTCATGAAAAGCTGTTCTCTGCTTTGCATTACCTTAATTTGTGAAAGGCATCTGCAGATAATGAGATGTCTGAGCTGACAGAATAGACAACCCATATTTCCCCTTCAGCAACAGATGGTGTCAGTATGGAGTAGGTTAAGAATTTTGACATTTGCAATCAAAATGGCTGTTGCATCTAGAGTCACGGTGCTTCTTGCATGCCTCCCTGCCTTGCGCTGCCATGACACAGTTTTCCAGACAGAGATTGTTGCTGGATGATACTATGTATGCCATTATGTGCATAGGATTAAGCAGGTTTCAGCACTCTGTGAGCTTCTGCTATGATAATTAAGAAAAATGAACTGATTGGGCTAAAAGTGTCTGGATGCAAACTTCTGAAACCCCCCACTTGCAAAGGGGTGGGATTGCTTTGTAAAGAGCTTATCAAACCTAGCAGAATGTGAAACTACTGTGCCTGCTGGATTTTACAACCCAGCATAGATCTCAACCTACTATATTAAACAGAAGAGAGTGGATCCTTCTGCAATCTTCCAGAGTCGAAGGGAAAACCAGTGGATATGGTATTGCCAGGGAGGACGGGGTTGGGAAATTAATGATTCTTGTGCTGACAGTGTCACAGTGTAACTTCCCTGCGTCCCTGAGACAGGAGAATATCTTAAGGGAGACCGTGATACCTAGGGCAAAAAAAGTCATGCTTATCCCTAGGGAAGCTATCAAAATGGCTCCTGGCAGGAGCTGGCAGCATTTTTCCTGTGATACTGGCCCTTGGAGCCATGTGCTGTAGGTGTGGGCAGCATTCATCTGCTGCAGCATGTGTGACAGTCAGTTATTCACGGTCCGCCTGGGCAGCCTGTGCTGCCACCAAAACCAGGGCAGAGCTGCAGAGAGACAGCTGGGAAATGGCTGTATGTCACCTCCCCTGACATTTTGCTGTCAAATGTCAGTGTGTGCCTGCGCAAACCTTGTCCTCCCACAGCAGCATCTGCAGCAATGTGAGGTGCGCGCTACTTGGCAGGGCTGGGCAGCAGATGGGTGCTGGTGCTCTAAGCAGCCATTTCCCAGAGGCAGTAAAGATGTGCTTTAGCAATGAAGTGTTTGGTTGTCACCGTTTGTATCCAAAAATGATGCTTTTCAAGCTGTTGCGTTGTGGCGACTCAGAACACAGCAAAACCTTATGGGGAGACGTGATTGAAGTGTTACAACCATCTAGCAGGGTAGTAACAAGGGAAGGAGAGGTCTGAATGAGCAAATAAGCACTGCAGAACCAGACCTAGCTTTTCCCACAGTGCTGGGGGATAAGTGAGGACTTGTGCTACTGTGTGCACCATCAGTGATGCACAAAGTTCAAAATGGGGCAGAAACACAGCCCTAGCTGTTGAACACCATTTTCAGCATGTTTGTGTTAGGCATAGAGCCAGCAGCTGTTGTTACCAATAGTGGTTCTTGAACAATGTGATCGTGGGAATCCCTAATGTGCAAAGTCTCCTCTCAGGAACCAGATGGAGAACATACTCATTCCTTTCAGTCAATATGGCAGAGACTGTGGGAAAGGAACAGGGGCTTGTGAGACAGAGGAGTCAGTGAATGGGGAGGGAAGGGTGTTATAAGCACCAAGAAGTCTATTGGCAGGGCTGGTTTAGGGTCGCCTGGTAGTTCCCTGGATGTGGTCCAGGTGACTTTCCTTTTTCAGAGCCTAATTCTGGGTGAATCATTTGCCCCACACATGGGTTTCTGGTAGAGTCTGATCCACAAGGCTTGTCAGCTCACTAACATCACTGTTAGTATCAACTTTTACATCAGTGGATGTTTGCTGTGAACACTAGGTCTGTTTCCATCTTTCTGTTTTTTTTTTTTTTCTTCTGCCAAAACATCCTGTATCTGTGAGAATCACTATTATGCGTGGGAGAAAGTACTTCGTTTGATCAGCTTTATTTTAGCATCTTTTAATTGCTATTCTTATGCCATGAAGCTGAAAGAACTGAAGCTCTTGATCTTTCTGTGGAGCTGTCTCACTGCTTGCAGTGTTCTGATTTCATTTATCCCACATTTCTTAATTTCCTCTCTGCACTCCTATATTCCTTTGCAGCTCTGTTCCAAATCCATTATCATTTCATAGTCATGAACACTGGGTTTATGTAGATAAAGACTCAAATACTGTTACTGTCACTTTGAAGCCTAACAGTGATGGCAGCAGACCTAGGGTCCTGGTGACCAGAGATTGCAGTGTGCAGTGCCAGGATGCTGCGAGCACTGAGGATGCCTGGATGGAATATGGGATTTGAATTGCTGACCAAGGCTATTCAGGCCAGGGTCTCCAAAACAAGGGATTGATGTGTGAGACCCTTAATTTAGTTTTGCATTCCTCAGGATCATCCCGGGTCAATGTTTTTTTTTTTGAGATTTCTCCCTCCCCATGGTGCCTTAGTTGCCCTTCCCTGATCTTCTCTGCATTGTTTTCTCTGAAATGTAGAGGGGAAGGCAAAAAGGAAAACACTCTCCAGACTGCCCTGAAAGCTCTTGCTGTTTGATCCTCAAGGACAGCTGGGGAAAGAGAAGTGAATATGTTCCCTGCTCTCCTATATCTCATGCTGATGAACATCTTCTCCTAGCTTTATGACAGACTGCTATTTACTGAACATGAGGTGTTGTCCTCTTAGTGTCTTGGTTGCGTGAATCCTGTGCATTGTAACAGCAGTCCTGTTGTGAAATACATTAAATAACTGAATGAGGAGGTAGGTGTTAGGTTTTCCTGTGCATGTGCAATGAGCGCCCTCAGCATTGAGGGTTTCCTTTGACCCAAAACCTGTGCAGTTCTTTGGCCACTTGAGTGAAGTAAGTTACCTCAGAGAAGTTTGAGAAGTGTCAGCTGGAAGCCCAAGTGTTGTCCCAGGAGACTGAGGGAAAGGAGCATTTTTGTCTGGTCTTGTAATGCTTTCCCTGAGGAAGGGTTGCTCGGAACCTTATGCTGGGATGCTTGTACTAACGAGGAACACCGTTTAGATCATGAAGTCTTTGGTCAAACAAGGGAGGCTTCAAATATTCACTGCCTTAATTGAGAAGTGACTTCCTTTGCATTTCTGTCTCTCTCTAGGTATCTGAATTCCCTCATGAGAAGTGTCCTACCCATCTCTCATGTGCAGCCGCACTGGTCCATGGGTAGCAACAGTTTAACTGATGTCCTGAAGAGCATTCCTCACCATGGATAGTCCACCAAAGCTGACTGGCGAGACGCTGATTGTCCATCACATTCCTCTTGTGCATTGCCAGGTCCCGGATAGACAGTGCTGCTCCGTGAACAAAAGGACCAACCCCTTCTGTCAGCCAGATCTTGGCATTACACGCACCTCTACCCTTCCAGAAAGAGACCTTTCACAGACCGACTCCTTGGTGTACAGCAGCTTTCTCCAGGCCTCTGAATCCTCAGCAGAGCCCTCAGACAACAAAGAAGGCAAAGTAAGGGACTTGGTCGTCCCTAGTGCCAGTAAGCGACACAACCCTTTCTTACTGACTGAGGGTGAAGATCTCAGCATCTTTGGGGATGATTTGGGTCAAAAGTCTTTCCACCTTCACAACTCCCTTGTGGGTGGCAAACCTCCCTTTCATCTGCATGAGCTGGCGTTGCCCCCTTTCCACCTCCATGACTCCAACCACATTGTGAAATCCTGGAACATGGCAAGCCGATCCGGTGTAGTAGATGGGCAAGAGGACAAAATCAGCAGTGATGACATCCAGAAGAGGAACAATGCGAACCGATGCCAACAGGCCACAGAACGCATGGAGCTGGATGAATGCAGCTGCAATCGTGGCAGCTCCTCCAGCTTCTCCTTCGATGGTGGTGACCAGGAGTGGAATCAAAATACAGGTGAATCACTGAGGAATCATGATGCCTTGCATAGCCGGACGTGCAGCTGTTCCAGCTCAGAGCTCCAGCACTGTCGCTGCTACAGTTCATCAAGTCAGTCTGAAGTGATTGACCAGCAGATGGGCTACATCAGTGACTCTTCTTGCAACAGCTCTGATGGGGTTCTGGTGAACTTCAGTGCTCTCTACAATAAAATGAATGGCCATTCTCGATCTAACCTGAATTCAGCCAACCTGTCCTGTGACTCTTCCTTCTGCAGCCACTCAGACACAGGAGCTTTTTACTTGGATTTGCATTCATCACCCACAGAATCCAAGATGTCTTGTGAGTCACATCACCCGGAGAGTTTAGGGAAGACATGTGAGTGTCACCGTTCTTCCTCACCTGTTCTTGATGCTAACTGCAACTCCTATCACCTCCACTGTGAGCCTTGCACTTCAGAGAGCTCAGACCTCACTGCCTGCTTCCAGAGCCAAGCACGGCTTGTTGTGGCTACTCAGAATTATTATAAGCTAGTCACGTGTGACTTGTCTTCCCAGTCATCTCCCAGCCCTGCAGGATCTTCCATAACTAGTTGCTCAGAAGACCAGACCAAAGGTAGCCCAGCTCAGCCCACTGAATACTATCTTTTTAGAAGGCCTGACCTAAAAGAAGAAGAAGGCAATGTGGAGTGCAGTGAAGAGGAGACAAAGGGAGAAACCACGGAGAACATGATTGAGGGTCAGGTCTATGTGAACGTATCACCACCTAACCTCAACACAAGCCGGCAGCGCTCCAGAAGCTATGATCAGAACCTGGACAGGAGTCCTGGCAACAGGCTGGGGTCTTTGGAGCGTATGGTGAGCTGTCCAGTTAAATTGAGTGAAAGTCCAGCAATACCCATTCAGAGTTCCCCACCAAAGCGAGTGACGTCTTTTGCTGAACTTGCTAAAGGCAGGAAAAAGAACACCACCTCGCCACCACTTCGGTGCAGTGGAGATTCCTCCTTGGAGTTCTCCCCCATCCCTGAGACACAGCGGGACTGCCCAACCTTCCTTGAAGAAAGAGCTCACCGCAGCCAGAGTCTTCCACCTATGCCCTTCATCCATGGCCTGAACCGAAGCTGCGAGGGCTTCTGTTTGAATCACCCTTTTGGGGACAGACAGGCTTTGTGTTCCACCAAAGACTCGGGACCCAATGAGACCGTCCCCAGTGGGCATGGGGCAGGTGAGCAAGCATCTCTCACCCTGCTGACGGAGGCAGATGCCAACTTCTCAGGTAGTTCTACCAGTGGCCATGGACAAAGAGATGTTAGAGCTCGAGCAGACGGTAAGGAGGAAAACTAGGCAGAATGGAGAAGTAAAAAAAAAAAAAAAAAAGACTACTCTTTGGGACTAGAGGGAAGCAGCAGGAACCTGCATGGTAGTGGGAGACCAGAATCTGTGCAGTTTCTTTCCAAGACTGCTAGTGTCTGGGACAAAGTTCTGATGTGCTTATTTCAGACCCAGATCAGTGCATGTAACTTGTCCTTGTGTTTCTTTAGAAAACTGAGGTTTTATGCAAACCTATAATATCATGTAAGGGAGGAAATTACATTAGCACTTAGGGAGTGTGCAGCTTGGAGGTTTATCTCATTTTGACTTCTTTCTAGCGCATGGTACTCCCTCAGTCCATGACCTCCCCTTACCTCCCAAGACAGAGATTCACAGATACTTGGCAGAGCCAACTTCTAAGCAGACAAAGCAAAGGGAAACCACTGAGTACTTTTTCAGTCTTTCTTTTTTGAATCTGTTTGAGATAGAGCTGGGGAGGGAAATGGCACAGCCAATCATCTCCTCTTGATGTGTGGCTCAGAGAGTTTGCACAGTCTCTGCCAGCACTTACAATATGAGCCCTAAAGGGATTAGAGAATCTATGTGTCTTTGCCTGGAATGTTCTGGCTATATCTCACAGTATGTAGAACTGCAGCAGAGGTTCTTCTGGAAGGGCACATGACTGTTGACAGGGTATTTTTCCCTGCACCTTCCATGGAAAGCCTGTAGTACCTGATTTGCTTTTCACATTGATCTTGACGTTACGTGTCCTGGTAAGAAAGCTGTGTAACAGTTCCGTAAGTGATTAAGGTACGGCCATTTCTCCAGCATGGCAGGAGTCCTCTCTCTCTGCTCTAGGCAGTTATTGTATTTGTTTCACAAGTAAAAGCCAATCCAACATGGATCTCTGACTAGGCTGCTGCAGCAAGTAGCCTCTGATATGCCAAGGATGTGCCATTTCATGCGCTGCAAACTTCTAGCAGGAGACTGAAAGAGCACTTGAGTGCACGTCTGAAAGAGATTTTGACCTTTGGAGCAAGATTTTTTTTTTTGGTCATTATCCTGAGTTGGTTTTTTTGAGCCTTTAGCTTGCACTTAGTGCAGGATGGCAGAGAAGGCAAATCTCTGCTGAGAGAAGGCAGCTATGGGAGCCATTGAGTTGCAGAGAGAATGCTTGGACGGAGAAGGAGCTACTTAGGGAGTGGGAGGAACAGGCAAGCAGAAGCTCTCAGAGCAGTATATCCTACATCCCTGGCTGCACTACGTTCCTGTGCACCAAAAGAGCAAGGCTGTAATCAGAGCTGTGCTGAGAACTCCTGCCAGCAGTTGGAGAAGAGCTGCCTCACTCTAGCTCAAAGCAGCATGCAAACCTAGCTGGCCTGATAAGGAACCAGAGAGAAAGCAAGCCCTGCTAAATGCTAGCTATAGGGAAGGAGGCAAGCACACCCCAAGGAGAGCAGGGAATGCTTGGATTAACATCTGTGGTGCTCATAATACTTGTGGCAGGTTGGGTGAGTTCCCAGCACTTGTGAGAGGAAGCAGTCCTTTAATATATAAAATTCTGTTGTACTGCAGTGCATAGGGCTCTGTCTTTGGGCATTGTCTGGGCAGAGGCAGGTGTCTGAGGCCATGGCTTTTGCTGTTTTGGGATGAAGGAATGTGGAAAGGGTGGGATGCTGGACCAGGAGGGAGAAACCCCCAGTACAGCACCTTACTTTTCAAGACAGCTGTCAACTTCATTTGGAATCACATCATCACCCTGCCAGTTCTTTATGTGTGTAACTGGTTCAGACTTGAACCACTCATTTTTTGGCACTGGTCTCTAGCTCATCCTCTTCCTCCAGTAGCTGAGAGCATGTTCTCTTTTTCCAGTGATCCACCATATTCATGATGACTGTCACTTTGCCTGCCCTCACATACTGTCCCCTTTTCTCTCCCTAAAGGTGGAGGCACAGACAGCAAGCCTGTGGTACGCTACAGCAAGGACCAGCGTCCCACAACACTGCCCATCCAGCCTTTCGTTTTCCAGCACCATTTCAGCAAGCCACCCAAGGCCCGTGCTCTGCACAGCCATTTTGCCTCCAGTCTTTCCCAACTTTACAGCTTATCCAGCAACCGACCTGCAAGCCAGCAGATCTCCTCCAGTTCCCAGAACTCTGCCGCCCTGGGAGAGCAGTCGGCAGTGGCTGGGGGTCAAGCCCATGGCATGCTCCTGACCCAGCGTTCAGCAGATGGAGCTGCCTCTCTTAATGATGGCTGCATCAAGAAGACGGCCCCGGAGACAACCCGGCCATCCCCGCTGGGCAGTTACTCTCCTGTGCGATGCAACGTGCCTTTCTTTCAGAGCATGGACTCCTCTTCCTCGCCCACCACTGAGCGAGCTGGAGAAAGCCAGCCTCCCAGGAGCAGGTCCTGCCCCATCTCTGCCAGCCTGCTTCCCACCAGGTCTTCCCCTGCTGTCAGTGCCATGCAGCCCACTCAAGTCACCAAAGTTGATGCCCCGAGGCAAAATGAGAAGCCCAGGCCTGTTCCCAAGAAAGAGGCAGCTCTGGAGCCAAGCCCACCGTTCTCTGAGTACCGACTCCACAGCAGGTCCCTCCTGCCCCTTTCTCTGAGTAGCGTGCCGATGAGCCGAGTGGGAGCCCAGGCAGATCCCCACTGGAGGCGTGGCAGTGAGACCAGCAGTTCTGGTCCACTGAGCAGCGTGGGAGGACGGCCCCTTAATGGTAGGTACCCACCCACTGGTATGTGCTGGTAGAGAACATCTCCAGTTCCCTGATGATGGATGCTCACCGTAACACTACCCTTCCTACAGCCACAACCTGGCCCAAAATTGAGACTGGGTGCTGTGGCACCCAATAGCTCCCCTCATCACTCTGCCTGTGTGCTAATAGTGTGTTTCTTCAGTCCTGCCTCCTACACAGTGTTTCCAGAGGGGATGCTGATCCTCACATTCCCCATGCCAAGTGCTGGCATGCTGAATCTGCCCTCCCTGTGCCTACAGCCACCAGGTTATTCAGGCTCCTGCCATATTGTGCCTGGCTATGCCCTCCACCTCCCTCTGTATATATGTGCTAATGTCCTGAAATGCCACTGGACTTCAACTAACTTGCTGTCTATCTTTCTCTGTTTTTCTTCCTTCTCATCCTTCTCTCCCTGTTTGCCCTCCACGTCCTCCTGTCTGCTCATGTCCTTCCATCTGGTGCACGCTGCCTGCGGCATTGTAGCGAACCACCTCTCCCCTCAAGCACTGAAGTGGCGAGAGTACAGGCGGAGGAATCCCCTGGGCCTGGACCGTGTTTCAGGGCTGCCCAGCTTAGCCAGCAGCCTAGACAGGAAGCAGCAAGAGCCCCGGCTGAACCGAGGGAATCCCATCTTTGAGTTCCCTGGCACTCTCAACACCAGCCATTTCCACTGCAAACTGAATGGTGCGCACTGCCCTTCTACTGTTGGGTCTGGGGGTGACCTCAGGGCTCAGGTTCAGTGTCCCAGCTATGCCTGGCCTCATCACCAATCTGCATGCTATATGCAGTGGCGCTGTAGTGTACAAGAGGAAGGTGAAAATTGTTTACTGGTGGGTACAATCCTGGAGCCTCTCCTCCATGAGCTGAGGGCAGTAAGGTCTGGCTCTGGGCTGGACTGAAGGGACAGCTCAAACCTCAGCAAGTGCTCCAGGGCTGTTTCCAGCTTATAGTTCTTGTCTCACACTGCAGTTGTGGCCCCTAAAGATCTTGTGTCTGTGCCTTGCAGTGTCTGCTCATCTACACCAGGCATATCAGCTGTAGCTCTCATGGGGCAGCCTGTTCATGCTTTGCCATTAAGGTCTTCCCTGTTCTCCAAAAACAGTACAAGAAAGACAGAGGGGAGTGAGTGGCTTTTGGTTGAAGCTTTAAGAGTCCTCCAGGAGAAGCAGTAGGGTTATGTGAGAGGGAGAGTATTCTCATGGTAAGCTCCAAAGCTCTACGCCTCCCTCTGCCAACCAAAACAGCTTCTCCACCCCTCTGTTGTGGGAGAATGCCTGACATGGACCTGAGGAAACAGTCTGTAGAAAAATAAAGCATTATGAAAGAGCATTCACAGAAGTCTCCCCTTGAAAACAGAGTCCCTCCCAGGGGTTAAACAGAAGGCGTGTTATTTATTGCCTGTGAATGCCTACGTCCCACGTAGGGATTCTCTGTGTGCTCCTTCTCATCATCTTACATCCCTGCTGCAGCTAACTGCACTACAGCCCTGAGTATGGTATGCTGAGATTTTCTTTAGCACACCCATAAGGGTTAACATCCCTCAGCATCTTCCAGTGCCTACAGATTCCCAACCAAGCTGGAGGTACATGCTGGGTCAGTTGTGGGGTTCAGCTGTGGGGCTGAACATGTATACTGTTTCCGGGGGAGTAACAAACCTGTAGCCTTGCTGGTCCAGTCTTGGTCAGACAGGTGGGAAGACTCCTCATGCAGCTTGCTTCTGGGAAAAGCAAACTATATGGGAGAGGCTTTGGTATAAGGGCTTGAATTTAACTCTTTTTTCCCCCCGTCTTGGCCATGCAGGACAGTCTATGAAGCAACTCCAACTTACCTACACTGACTTCTTCCCTGACTACTTCTCACTAGCTGAGAAACCCCCTGCTGAGTTCTGTCTCTCCCCAGATGGCAACACAGAGTCCATCTCTATCGACTTGCTGCAGAAGAAGGGTGAGTCCATGTGTCTCTTGTGGCAGTGGAGAATGGAGTGTAGCATAGCATAAGGTGAACAGTGCTTCTCTCTGTCTCTGTAGGCATAACGATTTCTTTCCTGCCCTCTTCTGCTGTAGAGTCATAACTAGATGTTCCCCTGAACAGCCAGCACATGTTCATTTTCCTTTGCACCACACCATATGCTGAAAAATACGTTCCATCTACTTGTTCCAGGAAGTATGACGAGAAGAAACCACAAGAGAGTGTAAAGAGAGCAGGCTGGCAGAGGAGCATGAACCTATGGCACAGCATGCTGCCATCCCATTTCAGTATACAAGCGTAGACCTGTGGATCTGTGTGGTGTTGCAGATGGGCTAGCCTGAGTTTTAGTCACTTAGGTCTTTTGGGTCTGTATGGTGAATATAGTGTATATAACAGGGTGGGCAAAAGGATTTCAAAGCAGGCCAAGATGTGACTGTGATGACTGCTGACAGCTGCCTCTGTGTCTTGTCAGAGACGAGGGACGTGCAGAAAGGTTCCTGTGCCTTTACCAGTTATGTGTTGGTGACTGCTATATGGCAGCTTCTGCCCTATCCCACTACTATTCTTGCATGGCCTGGAAATGCTGTATCTAATGCCCAATTTCTTTGTCTAGTGTTTGGTCTGAGTCTGTCCTAAAAGCAGCTCTGACTCTCTATTTCCCTCTAGGTCTGGTGAAGGCAATCAACACTGCTGTTGACCTGATTGTGGCTCACTTTGGTACCAGCAGGGATCCAGGGGTGAAAGTAAGTGTTGTTTTTCTTATGGCTTTTTTACCATCATAAGTGATAGGGAGAGGATGGAAAAGGACTGTTTCTCCATTCTCTTCTAGTTCAAAAATTAAGGGGCAAAAGATAAAGCTAGTAGAAACAACAAAACAAAAGCAGTTGATGGTGCATCATGCAGCAGACAGTAAATGTGTGACAGTTCTTGCTCCATGATGTTGAGGATGCTAATGCTACACATGTTTAAGGGAAGATTGGAGAAATGAAGGGAAAGGAAATTTGCTGATGTCTATTAAACACATAGGAATCATGTCTGCCTTAGGTAGTTCCTGAGTTGTAATTAGCTGTAGGCACGGAGAGCATTAGCATTACTCTTCTGAGAGCGTCTCTTGTTGTGTAGTTCCACCCAGCAGGCAGCTGAGTACCACACAATTGTTCACTCACTCCCCTCTCCCATTGGGATGAGAGAGAATTGGGGGAAAAAAATGAAAAAAACCCACAAAGTAGAACTTATGGGTTGAGATAAGGTATAACTGCTGCTGTTTAGTAAGGCAGGAAAGGAAGAGAAATGGAAAATAATAATATTAATTGAAATTAAGTATACATTTACAAAATAGGTGATGCACAGTGCAACTGCTCATCACCTCCTGACTAATGCTTACTTATTTCCTGAACAGCAGCTGTCAATCCCCTTCAGTTTTGAAATTTATTTGCATGATGTCATGTAGTATGAAATATCCCTTTAGCCAGTTTGGGTCAGATGTCCTGGTTCTGTCCCCTCACAGCTGCCTCCTCAGTCCCTTCACTGGCAGGACAGTATGAGAAGCTGAAAGATCCTTAGCTCTGTGCAGCACTGCTCAGCAACAACCAAAACATCAGTGTGTTATCAACACTGATTTTCTCCCAAAGCCAAAACGCAGCATCATACCAGATGCATCATACCAGATGCAAAACTCTGTCACAGCTGAAATCAGGACACTTATGTACTTATGGTCCTTAAGGAGAGAGAATACCAAGCTATCTGGACTTATGGTATGATGAAGTACCCCAGCTCTTTTTTCTCATATAGTGGAGAGTTATGTCTCCTTACTCCATCCTTCTTCTGATTCTGTTCTGACATCTGTAGCAGAGCATAACACAGTGTCTCCAGTCCTTTGATGTATGACAGGGCTTCATAATAATAAAAAAATGTATCAGTCATTGCCCATCTAGGGCAGACGGTCTTTTCCTAAGGCCATTACCACAAACCCACTAACATCAGAATGTATCTAGGTTGCCCATGGGACTGACTGTCTTTGCTTGTGTCTCTCTCACCTCCCATTTCTGGAATAACACGGGCAGAATGAAGTTGCTTGTTTGTCCCAAAAATGTTTTCTGTCCTGTGATACTCAGCGTTGTTTGTGCAGCCTCCTCTCAAAGCAGAATAGTCTCCTTCAGTTGCAGCAGTGTGACTTTTTGGAGATGACTGCTGCCCTGGAGTGCCAACTCCACAGAGAAACTTCACTAGAACAGGTTCCAAGCTCATTCAGTCTTATCACAGAACCCAGGGTAATTTGCCCCTCATTACAATGTTGCTGATGCAGGGATTGCTGTGAAGTGTAACTGGAGCTGGTTAAATTTCCAATTTTTGAAAACTTTACAGTGTTTTTCCTGTACTTGCTGTGTTGGTTTTGGGGAATAACGGCAATATTGACCCATTACTTTACCTGCTGGACAGCACTGTGGTTTTGATCTGAGTTTTCCTTATGCATCAGTGTGCCAAAGGCTGAGCATTCACCTGTCAAAAGGCAGCACACATCCCTGATGCTCTGATGCTCAGTGGATCTGGCAGGATTATTCCTGACGAAGAAGTTCAGTTTGAGTTCAGGACCTTTGTGGACCCATGCCAGCTGGACAGTGTAATTCCAGCTCAGCTGGTAAAATCTGTGCCCTGAACACAACTGCCTGGGACCACCAATATGTGCAAGGTCCAGGGCTGACGTCTTTGGCTTGACCTTTGGCAGCTAAAGGATTGCATATATCCCCATTCTGCTGAGGCTTGGCTTTTAGATGCTTCTTCACCTCATCTTGGGCTCTGTCCAGCTCTTTTGCCCTCACTCTATTTATTTATAGTAATCCTCAGGAATCAACTTGTCACTGTTAAGTGTTCCTTAAACCCTCAGTGCTGGAAGTTTGCTACTTCCTACTTCTAAAATAGCAACATGAAAATCTTCTTTGGCAGCAGAAAAATCCCCATCTCTTTCCTTCCTCCAGCTGTAGCCTTGTTAGACCTGTGGGAAGAAGTAGGCATCCCATCTAACAGGAACATCCTCTTTCCAAGCTTTTCCCAAGCTGTTGCCTCATCCCAGCCTGAGGTAGACCTTGCAGAGAGTAAACCAGAATTAGTGTCTGAGGCAGCAGGGGTGAAGGGAGAGCTCTTGTTCAAGGAGCTGCTGAACTTCTTCATGGCCTGGATATTGCCTCTTGGGTGTCTGTAATAGGCAAGGTGGGTGTGTGGACTGTTTGCATATGTTTTACCATGCAGAGCAATTACCAGCACTCTCTTTATTGTCTCTTCTCCCTTAGGCTAAACTTGGGAACAGCTCTGTGAGCCCCAACGTGGGGCATCTCATACTGAAATACCTGTGTCCAGCTGTCCGGGACATCCTGAGTGATGGGCTCAAGGCCTATGTCCTGGACATGATCATTGGCCAGAGGAGGAACATACCCTGGAGCGTGGTGGAAGCATCCACCCAACTAGGTAAAAAAAAAAAAAAAGTGGACAAAACAAAAAAGAATTTCTTTTCTGGAGAAAGGAGGTTGAGTTTCCAGGTTGTTTCTATACCTTCATCTTTAGCCCTGCACAGCTACAGGTATAAAAGGCAGAGCTGAGCAATGTGTAAGAAAAGGTGCACACACGATTTGTTGCTCTCAGGTATGCCCATGACACCCACACCCTCTGCTAGTATCAGTCTGCAACCTGGATTTTGACCCGTCTCCTGTGTAGAGCTGGGATGTTGGAATGGAGTGAACTTATCCTGATGACTGGTGGAGGGCTGTCAGTCTTGGCCCGAATGCTGCATCTCATGATGCTATTTCAGCTTTGTTGACCACAACAAATCCTAATGTTTCACTTTTTTACTGTAGGCCCCTCTACCAAGTTGCTGCACAGCCTCTATAGCAAGATCAGCCAGTACACGGAGCTCACCAACCACACCATGCGGTTCAATGCGTTCATCTTTGGCCTCCTCAAGTAAGCATACTTCTGGGCTGACTGCATGGCACCTGCTGGCAGCAGGTGCTGCTCTTTGTCTGCAAGCAGGCAGAGTTGCCAATGAAAAGATTTAGGAAACCTGGGAAGCAGCTCTCCAAGGTGTGGATTAGAGAAGTTACAAGCTGTGAGCCTGAGGGAGCTCCAAAGAGATTAAAACTTACCCTAACTAGGCCAAGGCTGAGGTGGGCTGTCTGTAACCCACTGAATAACGTTGTCAGCTTGTTCTGGCCCCAAAAGGTTAGATGCAGAGAGTCTGTCAGGCTTCACATAAGGATAAACATAACGTATGCATAAATTGATCCTGAAAATCCCTGTGTCGCTGCTTCCTGGGGTTGCAGTGAATCCCAGTGCATGACTCTCTGAAAGCCATGATACAGGATTCAAGTCTGGTCCTTCTAGCCTGGGTGACGTAACACTAAGTTTTAAACACAGAAAGTCAGTGGAGTTCTGTCTCTGTGCCTGTGACATGGTAAGCCCTGTCACAGGGTCAGGATAGTATTTCCTCGCTTGTCTGCAGTGATAAGAAAGGCTTTTGGCATTGGCAGCAGAGTCCCTAACATCTCCAAATGTTGGCAGGTCCCTAAGAGCAAGCTTTGCTCTGCTCATCCCACCCAGGCTTGCCCAGCTCTCTTGGCGCAGATCACCAGCATATTTTGGTTCAAGGTTGATGCAGTGATCTCATACTTGTAGTTGGTTTGTCCCTTCTATGTGAATACTTCTCATAAAACTTAACTCTGCCAAAGGCACAGAAGCAAAGTGGTGTGGAAACTTGCTGGAAGCCTGGCTGTTAGGTGTTACAGTTGCACAGTGTCTCATTGCAAAGCAAATAGAATGTTGACAGGCTGGGTGGTCAGTGTGCACTAATGGAAGTGAGTCATTTCTGTAGGTCTTAATGTTCCCAGGGCTATGCTGTGTAAATGCCATTTTCCAGACACACTTCTAGAACAGCAATGATGAAGAGGATGAGTTGAGTTTGCTTTTTTTCTCCTTCCTTGACTGTGTGTTCTTCCTACAGTATCCGGTCATTGGAGTTCTGGTTCAACCACCTCTATAACCATGAAGGTAAGAGGCTGTGCACTGCAAGAAGAAC
This sequence comes from Chrysolophus pictus, assembly GCA_037305975.1. Lineage (NCBI taxonomy): Eukaryota > Metazoa > Chordata > Aves > Galliformes > Phasianidae > Chrysolophus > Chrysolophus pictus. The sequence goes on along the minus strand of CM074614.1, from coordinate 70,735,318 downwards.
CAAATTCTGCACATCATGCAACAGAGATCTAAGCCCTGTGTCATGTTTATCTCCTGCTGGTTTCTCAGCCCGTGCTGCTCCCCTCCTGCTCTGAACTGAAGGATTATACTGTATGCAGTCCTGGTGCAGATATTGGTGGAGGGCTGCCTAGCTAAAGGAAGGAAGGTGGAGGTCAAAGCTCCATTTTCCTCCACCTGAGCTGTGGAGAATCTGGTAACTGTGTCCTTCCCTGATGCAGCTGGTACACAGGGCTATCACCTACACTACAGATCACTTCTACTCTCAAGATCAGTCTAGCCCTACCAAGTGCCTGTGTCCCCTGCTCCTGTGCCTGAGAGCAGGAGCTGCAAGCATTTACCTGAAGCCCTTCAAGCATGGGAAATAGAAAGGAAAACCTTCTGTCAAACAAAAAGCAGTTTTTCCTTGATGTATCTGTTGTCTGGGAGGTGTTTTTGTTTTGGGTTTTATTGTTTTTTTTTCCAACCAGAAGTGTTTCTGAAGTGTATAGATAACCCACCTGCCTGAAGCCTTAGAAGCAGCATAAGTGCTAAGTGCACAGTGAGGCAGAAACCCTTGACATGCTGAATTCCCTGAGAGTGCTGCTGGCTCACTGCATTTTCAGCCCAGGCATTAACTCCAGTCCAGTATTTTCTGTCAGGTTTGAGAGCTGACAGCAGACACTGTTCAGATCTATGTGCGTACTCAGTGCTTCTCTTTGGATCAGTACTTCTTGTACTGAGCAGTGTAACAAGAGAAAGTGCTCTGATTTTCTGGAGTGGAATACTACCCTTGCAAATCTTCTGGGTTAGTCTGGTGCAAGTCACATTAAGAGACTGAAGTGTGAGGTAGGGCTGCTAGGTTGCTGAAGGCTAGGCGCAGGGTGTGCAGATAAGCTGCAAATCCTGTCTGCATTGCACACTTGTCGTCTTGCTGCAAACAAATGTACACAAATCCTGTGCCAAACTCTGTATTCTGCTGTCCCCAGCACCTCTCTGTATATAGGACACTGGTACTGGCCCACATTTGCAGTTTCTCTTTTATATCCAGGAGGTGGGAGAAGACAATGTTAGTGTGCCAACTCTATTTGGTGCTTTTTGTTTGCATCCTATGACAGCATGATTGTTCCAGTGGGTCACCTGGCAGGCAGATACTGGCTGCAGAAAGCAGGATCTTAACCGGTTTGCTCCCTGACCCAATATTGAGTCTCACATTGTAGGCACAGATGTGATCAGAAACCAGCGCTCGGCTCCTTTGCTCAATAGCTTCTTGGTGGCTTGGCAAAGTCTCAAGGGCCTCTCATCTAATCAGTGTCTCTTGCCCCACAGATATCATCCTGGCGCACTATCAACCGGTGGGTTTCTTATGCCTGTCTCATAATGTGTGCCAGCCTCTTTTTGAGGAGCTCCTGCTCCTGCTGCAGCCTCTCTCGCTGCTGCCCTTCAACCTGGACCTCCTTTTTGAGCACCACCTGATGCAGATGGGCAAAGAGCAGCAGCAGCAAAAGGAGCTGCTGCGCGTGAAGCAGGACCTGCTGCTTTCTGCACACTCCACCCTGCAGCTGATGAGGACGCGGGGCAGCAGTGAGGATCCCGATGGCTGCAGCACTGCCCCTGAAGCATGCAAAGTGGGTGGCAGAGATGGTGGCACATCACCAGGCCACAGCCCTGAGCGAGCTGCAAGTGAGAGGGTCAAGGGAGTGGGGGCCTCCTGCGGAGATGGGGACAGAGAGGAAGAACGAAGGAAGGTGCGAGAGAGCATGTGGGAGGGGAAGAAGGACAAGCAGGCGGGCTGGTGGTACCAGCTCATGCAGAGCTCTCAGATTTACATTGAAGGCTCAACTGAAGGCTCGAAGTTCATCCGTTATGAAAAGAAGAAGGCTTTGAATGGCGTGCCCAGTTCTTCTGAGTCCCATGAGACACCACCCCCGCGTGAAGGGGTAGTGGAGGGAGCAGAAGCGTGCCACATTGCTGAGGGCAGCTTGGAGGAGAAGCCCAAGGCTGTCAGCAGGCCAAGCGCTGAAACTGTGAAAGAGCCACTGGAGAAGCCCCAGCATGTGCCAGGTGGTGAAGAGGTTAAGGAACGGAGCTGGCCCTTCTGGATGGGCAGCCCCCCAGACTCAGTGGTTACAGAGCTGAAGCGCAGCAAGGAGAAGGAGATGGGGACTCAGCTAAAAGTGGGAGCAGCATCAGCCCCCCAAGAAGAGAGCAATGCCAGCGCATCAGAGGGCAGCCAGCCCATCAAGTGGGGACACTTGTTTGGGTCCAGGAAGGTGCAGAAAGAGCCCAGGCAACCTAACAGGTAGGAACACAGGTAGCTTGGGACTGGAGGGGCTGGTTAAGCTGGAGATGCAGCAGTGTGGTTGGGAGTTAGGCAAATAGCCTGCTGTTGGGCTACACCATGGTGACACATCAAAGGTAGTGTGTGAATAGAGAGATCTGTAACACCTGGTGTGTCTAGAGGTTGCTGGAAGAGAAAAGGCCTGGGGACTGCAGTGTATGTTGTTTGTGATCCAGATCCCTAAGGCATGACGTTACCATGAGACACTGGCTTCCTCACCACAACCTGCTTCTGTCTCATCCTTGCAGGTTGCCCTCTGGCTGGCTGAGCCTGGACAAGTCTGTGTTCCAGCTGGTGGCCCAGGTTGGAGCAAGCATGTGGCGAGAAACAGCCCCTGAGCCAGAACCCACCCAGCCAGAGCCTCCTGAAGTGTCACCTACACCACAGCCAGCCCGGGGACTGTGTGCCAATCCTCCCTGGTGAGTGGTGGCATGTGATTGGGGATGTAATGAGGTGAAGTTGTCATAGGTCTGCCTGTTGTTGCGAAAGGGAGGGAGGCAGGGGGTTATTTCTGACCCCATTGTGGTCCCTGGACTCCAATGGGGTGAGCATGCTGTGAAGATCTCACCCTTTCATCCTTCCTCTTGCCCACAGTGAGGTGAAAGCTCTTTGCCATCACATTGCCACCGAGGAAGGACAGCTGAGCTTCAATAAAGGGGATATCCTGCAGGTCATCTCCAAGGTGGATGGTGACTGGCTGCAGTGCAGTCTCGGCTCCGAGAAGGGACTCGTGCCCATCATGTACGTGACCCACCCGGAGGACGAGGACTATTGACGTGGCTGAGAGGCCAAGCACAGTACCATGGGCTGCTGAGGCTCCTCTGGGGATGCCCAGAGAAGCAAACACAGCTTCTTGCTAGTTTCTTACCTTTCTTGCCATTACAGAATACAGTAACCGTAGGTGGTTCCTTCTTGCTCCTCCTTGTGCAGCTGCCAAAGGCCAAACTGGCCCATGGAGCCTTCTGCAAGCTGTACCTCGTATTGCCAGGCATTGCCATGCATGCAGCCACACCAGGGACCGTTAGAGTCCCCTCCACCCCACGCCATCTCCAGCACCCATAGGTGGTGGGTTTGTATGTAGCAGGAATCAAAACAATCCCTGCCAGAGCAGCACTGGCTCAGTTTCACACTGCAGGGTGCAGGAGAATGGCCCCTCCCAGGGGTGGCCGTGCAGCCTCCAGTACTCCAGTGTTATTGGGGTGGGAGCACCATGCACTGCCAATGCTGCCCGGCCTCAGCCTTGGGAGGGAAGGGGTGTGTGTGTGTGTGCAGAGCAAGGGTGCGTGGGGTTGTGAGGAAGGCACGTGGATGTTCGGTGTGATGTAGGTCCAGGTGAGGTAGTGCCACCCTGTGCAGAGATAGGTGATGTGGGGATGTGCCCTCCATGCTGAGCAGGTCACCTCAGATGCCCTGAGGTGCTCAGTGGAGGGAAGGTGGGAGGGGAGGGAAGGGGGGTGAGGGCAGGGTCCCTGACAGGGCTAGGGATGGGATGCTTTTGGGGTTTGGGGGCCACGCTCCCAGCAGGAACAGCGGGGGAGATGGGGATAGGAAATGCTCCCCGTGGTGTGAGTTTGGGGGATAAGTGTTGCGCGTGAAAACAAGGGGCTGCTGGGAGTCCAGGACTCCTCAGCAGAGGCAATGTCAGTCAGTCCCTGCCTTGCCATGCTCTTGGGGTGGTGTGGGGATCCTCACCTGCCACTGGGTGGGTGACAGTGTTAGCGAAAGTCCGTGCCAGTATTTGGTGCCTTGGCCAGGCGGATGCTGCTCATGGTGTCTTGCCTGGGCTGGCTTCCCCATGGCGAGGGGCCCTGGTCTTGCAAGGTTACCTCCTGCTTGTACATCGCTTAGCGGACGTTGCACCATATTTAATTTGTATTTCCCTGTTAGAACGAGGTGTCTCGCCTTTATTTATTTCTTTATTTATGATGCATATTAATTAAAAGGTGCTGATTGAGCTCCCTTGTTTTGCAGCCTCTTCTTTTTTTTGCAGTCATTTCACCCTGTTTTCAAGAAGGGAATGAGGGGTACCTATGCTTTGTCCTGTCTCCAGCCACAGTCAGCACCTGACCTTCAGAGTAAGATAGATTGCTCCCCTAGGAGACAGGTTGCTGCCCGAGGCCAGCATGCCTTTCTCCTCCTCCTACCTGTATACCCAGGAATGGTGATGCAGCTGGATGGCCCCCAGCCAGCATACAGCCCCAGGGGGTCCTTATCCTGGCAGCACGAGTGATTCAGCTGTGGCTGGTGGGAGCTTCAGCCATGGGACTGTGGAAGAGCTGGGACTTCTGCTCTTTATATGGCTTCCTTGTGCTCAACCTGCAGCATGGGCAGAGAGCATCATAGCTGTAAGAGCAAAGAGAGGGCAGATGGTAGCTTCCCTCATGCAGGCTGGGGCCAGCGAACAGCAGCCTGCAGTGCTGGCAACTGGGGTGTCCCCATGGCTGTGGTGCCCTGTGCTGGACTGCTCCCTTGAATGGCCATGGCTGGGCAGGGTTATGATGGATTCCCCATGCACAGCATCCTGAGAGCTGAAGCTCATTCCCAGCCCAACACCCTGGGGTCTGGAGTTTGTGCAGGAAGGAAAGCAGCAGCAGAGTCCTGGGGGGATGGGCAAGGGTGGATGGCTGAGAGAAGGCCTCCCGCTGGTGGGTCAGCCTGGACGGGGAGCCATGCACAAAAACACTGATCCAAGAGCAACTGTGTCCTCTGCAGCCAGTGCTTATCCCAGGAAGGAGTCATGCTCTGGGGTCATCAGGATGCAGCTTATCTGTGGGGTTGAGGCTGTGGCCACGGCTGGGTCCCTGCTGCTGGGAACAACGAGCAGGCTCCCTAGGGTGGCTGCAGGATCCTGGGAAGAGAGGAGGCACCCAATCCCAGCATCCTGTGGGCTGGAATGCTCACAGGGCAGGATTGGCAGTCCCAGTGCTGAGCACACGGCTGCCATGTGGATGTCTTTCATCGGGCCCTTCACAGACTGCCTCAATGTCCCCATTAGTACAGCGAGGCCCAGAAGTTTCTTCTATGGTAGCATGGCCCATGGGAGGCTGCCACACCCCAGCACTGCCTTCCCTTTCAACCACGCTTGACACTGCAGGGCAGAGCTGTGCGCATCCCCACACAGGGCTCATGTCCATGAGGGATGGGCCTCCTTGAGAGCATCCTGCAGGGAAGCCTGGGAGGAATATGAGGAGCTGAGCTCTGCTCTCCACTGAGAGCTGCCCAGCAGAGAGCTCTGTACCCCTGACCCTGCATCATCTCAGTGTTTGAACAGTCCAGTGGCTTCTTGCTCAGCTTCAGAAAAGGGAAATGCATGCAGTGAGGAAACTCAGGCAAGATCTCCCTAAAGGAAGCAGTGTGGTCACACGGTGTCCAGCAGCCTGCAAAGATGTAGGGCAGCCTTTCTGAGTTCCTGGTAGCAAAAGGCAGAGGGGAGCCAGCAAGGCAGTCCACCAGAGGCTGTTCAAAACAGAGGGTGATCTTCTAAGAGCAGAGGTCACAGCCAGGAGGCACAAAATAGCATCAAGCAGAAAGGATGTCAAAGGTCAATAAGATAGTAGAGCAAGGAGCCTGCAGGAGCAGCCAGCAGTCCTTTAGCTGAGAGCTTTAGTCCTTTAGTCCTGAGAGCTGTAAATCTGCCCCCCCCCACCCCCCCCAAAAAAAAAAGTCTGTAGTGTTACTGGGAACTCAGAGCATGAAGAATAGGGAGAAGACATCATCCTCAATGAAAAGTGAAGGGGCTCTTCAGGTTGACCTCACAGTGGAGGGCTCTGGTGCCAGACTGCAGGTGCTGAGATGTATGCAGTCCCCATGTCACCTCCAGTGCATAGGGTGGCACCTGGGGCTGGTATCATGGCAGGATGTGGTCATCAGCATGGGTAGTGGATTTGCCAGCCCAACAAAGCTGGGCTGCTTGTGTCCCAGGTGTTGAAATCAAATCCACACACTGCCTTGGCATCATGGGCTTTGCCTTGTGTGTCCATAACATGCAGCTGCAGCCCGTGGCTGTGGGAGGAAGGGAAGCAGAGCACGGTTGTGCTAAAATTCAGAATTTTCCCAATGTGTAGCAAGGAGAAGTGTTGTGATGAGAGGGTGAACGAGCAAATAGAAGACTTCCTGATAGCGTGAGCCATGTTTCCTCCGTGGCACGTGAGGTTTCAGATGGGGTAATGAAGGGCTTTTGGAGAGGCCGAGCTGTTAGCACGATGATGGGCTGACAAATTGCACTGGGAGCAACATGAGGATGTGGTTTTTGGGGGACGTCTCAGATATGTGGAATTTCCCTCGCTATTTTCCAATGATTCCCCAAATGAGGAACCTACGCCAACTAATGCCATCTGCTTTTGCATCTCTTCATTGAAAATGCCCAGAGCACCAGCAGACAGGTAGGGGTGAAGGCTGGGCTGCTGCCAGAGGTGGAACAGCCACTCTTCAGGATTATTTAGAGGACTGCACACCGCTGGGAAGCAGCAGACATGATCTCGGAGCCTGGATCACTCTGCTTCATGCCTCTGGGACTGTCACCTGTTTTCAGCCCACACTCCAGCACCCAGACAGTGCCTCAGCTCTCCAGCCCATAGGATCAGAGCCAGCTCACTGCTCATCCGTGTCCTTTTTCCTCAGTTTCTCCCAAACTGACAGACACTGATGAGGGGAAGGCTGTCCTGATGCAGTCTCCACATGGCTTCACTGCTAGAACGGAATCCAAGAACCAGCACTGTTCACATATCCTCCTGCATGCTCAGGTTCTGTGAGAGCAGCTGCTCCCACCACAGTGCCTAAAATCTGTTCTCAGGGAGCAGTGAGGTTGCAAAAGGGGCATGCAGCCTGCCCAGAAAGCAGTTCTGGCACTGGCAGAGCTTCCTTCTATGATGAGGAAGCTTCTTGCACCACAAGCAACTGCTCTGCCCAGCTGTTTCCTTCCAGTGCATGCACATCGTGCAGTCAGGCGGGCGCACTGAGAGGTGCTGCCTGTGGGGAGGAGGGATCATGGCTCCGCAGTGCGCCCTTCTCCTGGTCCTAGCGACTCTGCTGGCAGCGCTGGAGACGGAACAACATGCCCCCAACAACAGAGGATATTCCTGGTATCCAGGTAAGGTATGACCGCTCTCCCCTGGCACAAGGAGGTTTCACTGCTCGCTTGCTGTGCGTTTGCTGCATATTTTTACCATGAGCAGCACACAGAAGGGCCAGAGACGTTATTCACAGCAGAATCTGCAATAGATGGGCATGAGTTGGGGTCGAGCTGCCGCAAGCTGTGTGCTGCTGTCTTTAGGAGACTACATAAATGCTTTCCCCTGTGCCATGCCCCGGTGCGCAGTGACATCCCCTAAAGGCTGCTCTTAGTAAAGGCTACGAGGTGCCCAAGCCATGAGCTGGGAACCCTTCAGGGAAACCCAAGAGAGGGGGCCTCTCAAGGCCCATGAGACAGAGTCATGGTGCCCATCCCCAGCTCTGCAGCCTGGTATGGGGGTGGGGGGAACTGCAGAGCACCACACACAGCTCACTTTCTATGAGCGGATCAGGGTTGTTTTGTTGTTTCCAACATCTGCCAGCAAAGCTGAGACAGGGGGCTGATATTTAATCTCAGCAGAGCCCTTCAAGTCGTCTCTGTAGTTCAGGAGCAATCTGAGTTCCCAGGAGGTGGAGGATTCATCCAGAGGCTAGGCCCGGGTCCATCATCTTGCTTTCTCATCTGTCCAACCAGGAGTCTCTCCCTGTACTGACCTTGCCACAGCTGGATGACAAAAAAATGTTAAACGAGTGCTGTGTTGTTCCACTTTGCTGTGCGGCACGGAGGAACTGCAATGGAGGAGTGCCCTGTGCTTGCAGGGAGCAGAGCACAGCATGCTGTCACTGCAACACTGGGGTTACCCAGTCGGTGGACATCCCCTGTCTGCAGTGCCCAAACCCCCTGCTTAAACTGTCCTGATGGACCGGAGAATGTAACTACGCCCATGTGTGGTTTTCCAGCTCATTTGCCCAGTTCATAAGGTCACAGAATCCAGGACACAGATGTGGGACACAGTGGGACATAGTGGCTGGTGAGCGCATGGCGTGCTCTGCACATCTACGTCACCTGCCTGTCCCAGGAGCTGCCTGTGGCGAGGATGGTGTTTGCTGAGTTTGCACCTCTGTGTTTGTGAAGAAGAGGAACTGAGACACGAGCGCTCGGCAGCCACACACAGCAGCCCTGCCTGCATCCTCAATTGGTGCACATCCACATCCAGATCAGTGCCAGGTCCCCCTGGGGTCAGGATCCTTGCATCACAGAGGACCAGGAGAGGGGGATGATCAGGATGGGGCCCTGCTGGAGCCATCTTACATGTGGTGGCCAGGGATTGTGGGGCAGGGCAGACCCTCTGGGAAGAGATAGGGAACAAAGGGAGCAGAGGTCCCTGAACATCCCCCCTAACCATGAAGGGTACAATGAAAGAGTGGGGAACAACCCCAGGCCACAGTGTTTTTGGGTTGCGTGAAGGAAACGAGATGACATAAGGAGCATCCCAATGCTGGGGTAAGGCAGCCCCACAGTCAGCACTGCCGGCACCATGAGCAGCTGCCAGCAGAGGATGTGGTCAGGGCGTGTGGTGCATTGTGTGCACCGAGCTGCACTGTTCCTTTGTCCTGTTGTCTCCTGACTGCCCTCCTGCACTGCTTTTGTGGGGTTTTAACACCTGAACGAAGGCCTCAGCTCCTCACACCATGCTCAGAAGGGAGGTGGGCAAGCCTGTAGGGGGTGTTTTCCTGGAGAGCTTCATGATATGCAGTGACTTACAGGGAGACACCAAGAGCTGTAGCATCAGTGCCTGGTGCCACTATAGGTGTGAGTAAGGGAGACCTGGCTTTCAAACAGGGCCTTGAGTAAATCCTGGGGGGAGCACAGACTTCAGGGCACACCACGGAAACTGTGAACCCTATGCTACTCTCTATGCTACTCTCTGCTGACCCCTCCTGCCATCCACACCCAGGGCACGCCAGGCTCTGCTTTGCCACACTCCTGGAATGTTCTGCAGCAGGTATAGGTGCTCCATATGTCTGCTGTAAAATGCCTAAGCATTTGTGTCTATGGAGCAGAGGCAACAAGGGGTTAATCGCTGAATGAAAACGAGCGCAGTACTGTGTGTCTGCCGATGCAAAGCACACAGACCGACCTTTCTGCAGTCAGCACACATCACATGTTGAGTGCATGTGTCACACCTGAACCATATTTTCCATGCTGAACCATCACCCAGGCTCCTTCCTGCACTCTGTGCAGGGCTGGTAGGCGGCTGTCTGTGCAGTGAGGGTGTGAAAAACAGCCTCCAAAGGTGGTTTCTCTGCTCGCAGGATGCTGTCAGTTCCTACCTGGCTGGGAGCTGTGTGTTTCTCTCTGTCCTCTCTTTGAACTCCATCCTAGTGATACAGGGCCAACCAGAAGTGCTGAGACTCACTGGAGCCCCTCATGTTCCCGCAGACATCCCAAAGCAGGAACTGGGTTGGAGATTTTTGCCCCAAATACCCTAATCGGGATTTTATAGGAACAGTGAAGATGGGACAGCTCTCTGAGCACCTTCCATCGACACTGTGCTCTTCTCCTGCCCCAGGGCCCCACATCTCCTCATGCCGTCCATTGCTGACACCACAGTCAGCTGTGGCCGAGCCTCAGCCCTCCTCCTTGTGCCCTTGTCCCCGAGACGGACCGTCACACTTTGTCCCAACAGGGCCGTGCGCCAAGCCACAGCGGGACCACAGACTTCAGTTTACACCAGACAGAAACAGCTACGGAGTGAATGAGGAACTGCAGCTGACCTGCCCTGGACAGCTCAAGCCCTCCTTCACCAGCATCAAATGTGTAAATCAATTTCAAGAACCAAGTTCGATAGCACAATACGTCTGGATGGGGAGGAACAGCACAGGTGCCTGGATCCGCATTGCAGAGGCCGTTAGGTGTGTTGGTAAGTGAGAGCAGCACTCGGTGTGGGGGCAACGCGCAGCAGGAGGGGCCGGGTCCTGTGCCCCATGCCTTGGGGGTCGGACCAAGGAGTGGATGGAGAGGACATCCAGGGAAAATCCCAACCATGGTCTGTGAGGAGGACTAAGGGGATGGCGGGGATGAGGGTGGAGCGGGACGGTTTGTGACTCCGGGGGTCACTGGGACATGCAAGGTGTGAATGAGAGATCACTGGGACGTAAAAGGTGAGCCCCTTCCCAAGAAGTATTCCAAGGGTCATATCATGGCAGATGGACATGTCACTTTCTGTGTCCCTCCAGTGACCAGAGGGCTGCAGGTGTTTGCTGATACCCGCCGTGCTCTGTCCCGCCTCACCAGCTCCCACCCTAACTGAACCTGTTTTCACCTCTGCCAGAAACGTGCCAAAGGCCCTGGTGGGATACAGAACTCCATCTGGAACCAAATCTGCAGGAGTATAAGAAAAATGAAGAAGTGATGCTGAGCTGCCCCGAGGGTTTACAGCCATCCTACACCCATGTCAGATGTGCAGGGGGAAATGGGGCTTTGGATTATGCTGGATCTGTATACAGAGACACGTGGCAGGGGTGGAGCAGCACTGGTGCCTGGCTCCGCATTGAGGGGACTGTGCAGTGCCTTGGTAAGTGGACTGGCAGGAGGTGCCTTCCCTGCAGCCCTGTGCTCTGACTTTCCATCCTCTCTTCTCTCTGAGTTCCCCACCTCAAAACTGAGTGCAGGAACATCATCCTGGTGCCTGATCCGGCTCACAACTGAGTCAGACCGTCTGTGCTATAGGAAATCACTTCCCCGGACTGATTCTTGGCCCGTGCCAAGCACTCAGTCATGTCAACTGCAGCACACGGCTGGGTGTGATCTGCAAACCGCTGAGGGCACACTGCATCCCACTGTCCGTGTCACTGGTGGTGATATCAAAAAGTTGGCAGACCCAGTACTGACCCCTCTGGGACACCACTCATCACTGGTCTCCACACGGACATTCAGCCGTTCACCTCCACTCTCTGGGTACACTCTGACAATCGGTTCATGGTCCATCAGAAAATCCACCCATGACATCTGTATCTTTCCAATTTGGAGAGAAGGATGTGACGAGGGACCATCAGTCAAAGGCCTCACTGAAGTCCAGGTTACAGCCACAAATCTTTCCTTCTCCTCCCATGCAGTTACACCGTTATAGAAAGCTACCAGGTTGGTCAGGCAGGACCTGTTCCTGGTGAAGCCACACTGGTTCCCCCATTTTACCTCCCTATCTTCCATGTGCCTTAGCATAGCTTCCAGGAGGATCTGCTCCACAGTCTTCCCTGATACACAGCAGAGACTGACAGGCTGGTAGTTCCCTGGGTCCCCTTCTTAAAAGTCGACACAGCATTGCCTTTTACTCCAGGCACCACAGGCTTTACCAGACCACCATGACTTCACATATCATTGAGTGTGACTCGGCAACTACATCAGCCAGTTTCCCCAGGGCTCTGGAATGCACCCCACTGGGACCAATAGGGTTATGGATGCTAAGCTTCCTCACCTGGTTGCAAACCTGGTCTTCGCTTACGGAGGGAGGGATGCTGCTCCCCCAGGTCCCACCTTCTGAACCATCTGCTCAAGAGCTCTGTATAGAGCGCTGGCTAGCGGAGACCGAGGCAAAAACTTGTTGAGTGCCTCAACCTTCTCCTTGTCTGTTGCTACCAACCTGCCTGTGTTGTTCACCTGGACTTATGCACTCCTGGTCTTTGCTTTTCCAGCTGCCGTACATACAGAAGCCTTCTTTATTCTTTTTTGTGCCCCTTGACAAGTCCATTTCCAGGTGGGTCTTGGCCTTCCTGACCCCATCCCTGCACAGCCCAGGAGCATCCTTATCTACTTCTCCTTGGTACATGCCCCTGCTCACTCTGCCTCTGCATTTTCTTCATGCTGTCCAGTTGGACCAGCAGTTCCCTGTTCAGCCATACCGGCGTCTCCTTTATTCCTGACGTCCCACACCAGGCAATCAAGAGCTCCTGTGTACAAAGAAAACTTCCCTAGAGATCTGCTAGCTCCACTCCATTTCTTAGCTCTTGTGGACAGATTCCCAGGGTTTTTTTTGGCCGACTCTCTGAAGATCCTGAAGTTGCCTTTCCTAAAATCAAGCTCCAGCAGCCTCCAATCATGATGTCACCGATCAGTTTAGTGTCACTGGTGAGCAACCAGTCCAGCACTGCATCCCTCTGGTGGGGCTACCCGTGACCTGGCTCAAGAAGTTACCCTCAATGCATTCCAGGTGCTCCAGGATCACCTGCAGCTCACTGTGCTACTTTTCCAGCAGGTGTCAGGGTGGTAGAAGTCCCCCAGCAGGACGAGAGCCTGTGATCACATCAGCTCCTGTAGCTGGAGGGAGAACACTTCATCAACAGGCACTCCTTGATCAGTTGCCCTGTGCTGATCACCTACCACAGGGCTCCCTTTGCTGCTTCCCTCTTAACTCTCACCACTAAGCTTTCAGCTTGATCAAGGCCGATCTGCAGGGACTCCTCTTCACATTTTATTCCTTCCTTGATGTAGAGGGCAATGCCTCCTCTCCTCCCTCCTTACCTGTCCATTCTGAACTGCTCGTAGCCATCAATACCCACACTCCGGTCATGGGAAACGTTTCAGCAGGTTTTGGAGATGACGGCTGCATCATTTCAGGTCGCACAGTGGTTTCCATCTCCTCGTGTTTGCTTCCCAAGCTGTGTATGTTGGTGGAGAGACGCTTCAGCTGGGCAGCTGGTCTTCTTATCTTCTTGGGGGATAACTCCTCTCCTGCCCCCAGGGCCCCCCATCTCCTCATGCCGTCCATTGCTGACACCACAGTCAGCTGTGGCCGAGCCTCAGCCCTCCTCCTTGTGCCCCTGTCCCCAAGACGGACCGTCACACTTTGTCCCAACAGGGCCGTGCACCAAGCCGTGGTGGGACCTCAACCTCCACTTTACACCAGACAGAAACAGCTATGGAGTGAATGAGGAACTGCAGCTGACCTGCCCTGGACAGCTCAAGCCCTCCTTCACCAGCGTCAAATGTGTAAATCAATTTCAAGAACCAAGTTCGATAGCACAATACGTCTGGATGGGGAGGAACAGCACAGGCGCCTGGATCCGCATTGCAGGGGCCGTTAGGTGTGTTGGTAAGTGAGAGCAGCACTCGGTGTGGGGGCAACGCACTGTGCCCCGTGCCTTGGGGGTCGGACCAAGGAGTGGATGGAGAGGACATCCAGGGAAAATCCCAACCATGGTCTGTGAGGAGGACTAAGGGGATGGCGGGGATGAGGGTGGAGCGGGACGGTTTGTGACTCCGGGGGTCACTGGGACATGCAAGGTGTGAATGAGAGATCACTGGGACGTAAAAGGTGAGCCCCTTCCCAAGAAGTATTCCAAGGGTCATATCATGGCAGATGGACATGTCACTTTCTGTGTCCCTCCAGTGACCAGAGGGCTGCAGGTGTTTGCTGATACCCGCCGTGCTCTGTCCCGCCTCACCAGCTCCCACCCTAACTGAACCTGTTTTCACCTCTGCCAGAAACGTGCCAAAGGCCCTGGTGGGATACAGAACTCCATCTGGAACCAAATCTGCAGGAGTATAAGAAAAATGAAGAAGTGATGCTGAGCTGCCCCGAGGGTTTACAGCCATCCTACACCCATGTCAGATGTGCAGGGGGAAATGGGGCTTTGGATTATGCTGGATCTGTATACAGAGACACGTGGCAGGGGTGGAGCAGCACTGGTGCCTGGCTCCGCATTGAGGGGACTGTGCAGTGCCTTGGTAAGTGGACTGGCAGAGGTGCCTTCCCTGCAGCCCTGTGCTCTGACTTTCCATCCTCTCTTCTCTCTGAGATCCCCACCTCAAAACTGAGTGCAGGAACATCATCCTGGTGCCTGATCCGGCTCATAACTGAGTCAGGCCGTCTGTGCTATAGGAAATCACTTCCCCAGACTGATTCTCGGCCCGTGCCAGGCACTCAGTCATGTCAACTGCAGCACACGGCTGGGTGTGATCTGCAAACCGCTGAGGGCACACTGCATCCCACTGTCCGTGTCACTGGTGGTGATATCAAAGAGTTGGCAGACCCAGTACTGACCCCTCTGGGACACCACTCATCACTGGTCTCCACACGGACATTCAGCCGTTCACCTCCACTCTCTGGGTACACTCTGACAATCGGTTCATGGTCCATCAGAAAATCCACCCATGACATCTGTATCTTTCCAATTTGGAGAGAAGGATGTGACGAGGGACCATCAGTCAAAGGCCTCACTGAAGTCCAGGTTACAGCCACAAATCTTTCCTTCTCCTCCCATGCAGTTACACCGTTATAGAAAGCTACCAGGTTGGTCAGGCAGGACTTGTTCCTGGTGAAGCCACACTGGTTCCCCCATTTTACCTCCCTATCTTCCATGTGCCTTAGCATAGCTTCCAGGAGGATCTGCTCCACAGTCTTCCCTGATACACAGCAGAGACTGACAGGCTGGTAGTTCCCTGGGTCCCCTTCTTAAAAGTCGACACAGCATTGCCTTTTACTCCAGGCACCACAGGCTTTACCAGACCACCATGACTTCACATATCATTGAGAGTGACTCGGCAACTACACCAGCCAGTTTCCCCAGGGCTCTGGAATGCACCCCACTGGGACCAATAGGGTTATGGATGCTAAGCTTCCTCACCTGGTTGCAAACCTGGTCTTCGCTTACGGAGGGAGGGATGCTGCTCCCCCAGGTCCCACCTTCTGAACCATCTGCTCAAGAGCTCTGTATAGAGCGCTGGCTAGCGGAGACCGAGGCAAAAACTTGTTGAGTGCCTCAACCTTCTCCTTGTCTGTTGCTACCAACCTGCCTGTGTTGTTCACCTGGACTTATGCACTCCTGGTCTTTGCTTTTCCAGCTGCCGTACATACAGAAGCCTTCTTTATTCTTTTTTGTGCCCCTTGACAAGTCCATTTCCAGGTGGGTCTTGGCCTTCCTGACCCCATCCCTGCACAGCCCAGGAGCATCCTTATCTACTTCTCCTTGGTACATGCCCCTGCTCACTCTGCCTCTGCATTTTCTTCATGCTGTCCAGTTGGACCAGCAGTTCCCTGTTCAGCCATACCGGCGTCTCCTTTATTCCTGACGTCCCACACCAGGCAATCAAGAGCTCCTGTGTACAAAGAAAACTTCCCTAGAGATCTGCTAGCTCCACTCCATTTCTTAGCTCTTGTGGACAGATTCCCAGGGTTTTTTTTGGCCGACTCTCTGAAGATCCTGAAGTTGCCTTTCCTAAAATCAAACTTCCTGATTGTACTCTTTCTCTGCCTGATATCCCTCAGGAGTGTGAGCTCGATCACTGCGTGGTCATGACAGCCCCAGCAGCCTCCAATCATGATGTCACCGATCAGTTTAGTGTCACTGGTGAGCAACCAGTCCAGCACTGCATCCCTCTGGTGGGGCTACCCGTGACCTGGCTCAAGAAGTTACCCTCAATGCATTCCAGGTGCTCCAGGATCACCTGCAGCTCACTGTGCTACTTTTCCAGCAGGTGTCAGGGTGGTAGAAGTCCCCCAGCAGGACGAGAGCCTGTGATCACATCAGCTCCTGTAGCTGGAGGGAGAACACTTCATCAACAGGCACTCCTTGATCAATTACCCTGTGCTGATCACCTACCACAAGGCTCCCTTTGCTGCTTCCCTCTTAACTCTCACCACTAAGCTTTCAGCTTGATCAAGGCCGTTCTGCAGGGACTCCTCTTCACATTTTATTCCTTCCTTGATGTAGAGGGCAATGCCTCCTCTCCTCCCTCCTTACCTGTCCATTCTGAACTGCTCGTAGCCATCAATACCCACACTCCGGTCATGGGAAACGTTTCAGCAGGTTTTGGAGATGACGGCTGCATCATTTCAGGTCGCACAGTGGTTTCCATCTCCTCGTGTTTGCTTCCCAAGCTGTGTATGTTGGTGGAGAGACGCTTCAGCTGGGCAGTTGGTCTTCTTATCTTCTTGGGGGATAACTCCTCTCCTGCCCCCAGGGCCCCCCATCTCCTCATGCCGTCCATTGCTGACACCACAGTCAGCTGTGGCCGAGCCTCAGCCCTCCTCCTTGTGCCCCTGTCCCCAAGACGGACCGTCACACTTTGTCCCAACAGGGCCGTGCACCAAGCCGTGGTGGGACCTCAACCTCCACTTTACACCAGACAGAAACAGCTACGGAGTGAATGAGGAACTGCAGCTGACCTGCCCTGGACAGCTCAAGCCCTCCTTCACCAGCGTCAAATGTGTAAATCAATTTCAAGAACCAAGTTCGATAGCACAATACGTCTGGATGGGGAGGAACAGCACAGGCGCCTGGATCCGCATTGCAGGGGCCGTTAGGTGTGTTGGTAAGTGAGAGCAGCACTCAGTGTGGGGGCAACGCGCAGCAGGAGGGGCCGGGTCCTGTGCCCCGTGCCTTGGGGGTCGGACCAAGGAGTGGATGGAGAGGACATCCAGGGAAAATCCCAACCATGGTCTGTGAGGAGGACTAAGGGGATGGCGGGGATGAGGGTGGAGCGGGACGGTTTGTGACTCCGGGGGTCACTGGGACATGCAAGGTGTGAATGAGAGGTCACTGGGACGTAAAAGGTGAGCCCCTTCCCAAGAAGTATTCCAAGGGTCATATCATGGCAGATGGACATGTCACTTTCTGTGTCCCTCCAGTGACCTGAGGGCTGCAGGTGTTTGCTGATACCCGCCGTGCTCTGTCCCGCCTCACCAGCTCCCACCCTAACTGAACCTGTTTTCACCTCTGCCAGAAACGTGCCAAAGGCCCTGGTGGGATACAGAACTCCATCTGGAACCAAATCTGCAGGAGTATAAGAAAAATGAAGAAGTGATGCTGAGCTGCCCCGAGGGTTTACAGCCATCCTACACCCATGTCAGATGTGCAGGGGGAAATGGGGCTTTGGATTATGCTGGATCTGTATACAGAGACACGTGGCAGGGGTGGAGCAGCACTGGTGCCTGGCTCCGCATTGAGGGGACTGTGCAGTGCCTTGGTAAGTGGACTGGCAGAGGTGCCTTCCCTGCAGCCCTGTGCTCTGACTATCCATCCTCTCTTCTCTCTGAGTTCCCCACCTCAAAACTGAGTGCAGGAACATCATCCTGGTGCCTGATCCGGCTCACAACTGAGTCAGACCGTCTGTGCTATAGGAAATCACTTCCCCGGACTGATTCTTGGCCCGTGCCACGCACTCAGTCATGTCAACTGCAGCACACGGCTGGGTGTGATCTGCAAACCGCTGAGGGCACACTGCATCCCACTGTCCGTGTCACTGGTGGTGATATCAAAGAGTTGGCAGACCCAGTACTGACCCCTCTGGGACACCACTCATCACTGGTCTCCACACGGACATTCAGCCGTTCACCTCCACTCTCTGGGTACACTCTAGCAATCGGTTCATGGTCCATCAGAAAATCCACCCATGACATCTGTATCTTTCCAATTTGGAGAGAAGGATGTGACGAGGGACCATCAGTCAAAGGCCTCACTGAAGTCCAGGTTACAGCCACAAATCTTTCCTTCTCCTCCCATGCAGTTACACCGTTATAGAAAGCTACCAGGTTGGTCAGGCAGGACCTGTTCCTGGTGAAGCCACACTGGTTCCCCCATTTTACCTCCCTATCTTCCATGTGCCTTAGCATAGCTTCCAGGAGGATCTGCTCCACAGTCTTCCCTGATACACAGCAGAGACTGACAGGCTGGTAGTTCCCTGGGTCCCCTTCTTAAAAGTCGACACAGCATTGCCTTTTACTCCAGGCACCACAGGCTTTACCAGACCACCATGACTTCACATATCATTGAGTGTGACTCGGCAACTACATCAGCCAGTTTCCCCAGGGCTCTGGAATGCACCCCACTGGGACCAATAGGGTTATGGATGCTAAGCTTCCTCACCTGGTTGCAAACCTGGTCTTCGCTTACGGAGGGAGGGATGCTGCTCCCCCAGGTCCCACCTTCTGAACCATCTGCTCAAGAGCTCTGTATAGAGCGCTGGCTAGCGGAGACCGAGGCAAAAACTTGTTGAGTGCCTCAACCTTCTCCTTGTCTGTTGCTACCAACCTGCCTGTGTTGTTCACCTGGACTTATGCACTCCTGGTCTTTGCTTTTCCAGCTGCCGTACATACAGAAGCCTTCTTTATTCTTTTTTGTGCCCCTTGACAAGTCCATTTCCAGGTGGGTCTTGGCCTTCCTGACCCCATCCCTGCACAGCCCAGGAGCATCCTTATCTACTTCTCCTTGGTACATGCCCCTGCTCACTCTGCCTCTGCATTTTCTTCATGCTGTCCAGTTGGACCAGCAGTTCCCTGTTCAGCCATACCGGCGTCTCCTTTATTCCTGACGTCCCACACCAGGCAATCAAGAGCTCCTGTGTACAAAGAAAACTTCCCTAGAGATCTGCTAGCTCCACTCCATTTCTTAGCTCTTGTGGACAGATTCCCAGGGTTTTTTTTGGCCGACTCTCTGAAGATCCTGAAGTTGCCTTTCCTAAAATCAAGCTCCAGCAGCCTCCAATCATGATGTCACCGATCAGTTTAGTGTCACTGGTGAGCAACCAGTCCAGCACTGCATCCCTCTGGTGGGGCTACCCGTGACCTGGCTCAAGAAGTTACCCTCAATGCATTCCAGGTGCTCCAGGATCACCTGCAGCTCACTGTGCTACTTTTCCAGCAGGTGTCAGGGTGGTAGAAGTCCCCCAGCAGGACGAGAGCCTGTGATCACATCAGCTCCTGTAGCTGGAGGGAGAACACTTCATCAACAGGCACTCCTTGATCAGTTGCCCTGTGCTGATCACCTACCACAGGGCTCCCTTTGCTGCTTCCCTCTTAACTCTCACCACTAAGCTTTCAGCTTGATCAAGGCCGATCTGCAGGGACTCCTCTTCACATTTTATTCCTTCCTTGATGTAGAGGGCAATGCCTCCTCTCCTCCCTCCTTACCTGTCCATTCTGAACTGCTCGTAGCCATCAATACCCACACTCCGGTCATGGGAAACGTTTCAGCAGGTTTTGGAGATGACGGCTGCATCATTTCAGGTCGCACAGTGGTTTCCATCTCCTCGTGTTTGCTTCCCAAGCTGTGTATGTTGGTGGAGAGACGCTTCAGCTGGGCAGCTGGTCTTCTTATCTTCTTGGGGGATAACTCCTCTCCTGCCCCCAGGGCCCCCCATCTCCTCATGCCGTCCATTGCTGACACCACAGTCAGCTGTGGCCGAGCCTCAGCCCTCCTCCTTGTGCCCCTGTCCCCGAGACGGACCGTCACACTTTGTCCCAACAGGGCCGTGCACCAAGCCATGGTGGGACCTCAACCTCCACTTTACACCAGACAGAAACAGCTATGGAGTGAATGAGGAACTGCAGCTGACCTGCCCTGGACAGCTCAAGCCCTCCTTCACCAGCGTCAAATGTGTAAATCAATTTCAAGAACCAAGTTCGATAGCACAATACGTCTGGATGGGGAGGAACAGCACAGGCGCCTGGATCCGCATTGCAGGGGCCGTTAGGTGTGTTGGTAAGTGAGAGCAGCACTCGGTGTGGGGGCAACGCGCAGCAGGAGGGGCTGGGTCCTGATGTGACGAGGGACCATCAGTCAAAGGCCTCACTGAAGTCCAGGTTACAGCCTCACTGTGCTCCTCTCCTGCCCCAGGGCCCCACATCTCCTCATGCCGTCCATTGCTGACACCACAGTCAGCTGTGGCCGAGCCTCAGCCCTCCTCCTTGTGCCCCTGTCCCCGAGACGGACCGTCACACTTTGTCCCAACAGAGCCGTGCACCAAGCCGCAGTGGGACCACAGACTTCAGTTTACACCAGACAGAAACAGCTACGGAGTGAATGAGGAATTGCAGCTGACCTGCCCTGGACATCTCAAGCCCCCCTTCACCAGCGTCAAATGTGTAAATCAATTTCAAGAACCAAGTTCTATAGCAGAATACGTCTGGATGGGGAAGAAGGTCTCTGGTGCCTGGGCCCGCATTGAAAGGAACGTTTCATGTAAAGGTAAGTGAGGCAGCAGCATTTCTACCCATCCGCTCTCTGCCTTTACACCGAAACGCCACTCCCAGCATTGCCCAGCAGGCAATCATGTGGCAGGATGTGGGGCCAGCTCTGAGGGGCTTCTGAGGCTGTCCTGGTCTTTGCTGTGCCTGCAGATGCAACCCTGGTGTGCACAGCTCTGCAAACCCTTGTTTCCTGTGCAGGGGAGGGTCCCCGGGAGTCCTCCAGCAGCTGCAGGAGCTGCAGTGTGGGAGACAGAAGGGAGCACTGGGTACCTGTATGGAAACCAGTGGGGATCTGCCAGAGGGGAGAGCAGTACCCTCCCACAGGACAGGGCTGTGCTACCTGTGGAGATGATTTCAGGCAAGTGGGCAGGGAGACAGGTGCCATTCTTGCTGCCAGAGCTCATGCTCCCGTGGCTAGAAAGGTGCACGTGAGCCATCTGCCTGCAAGTCAGGGCAGGCAGTGGTGAAGAGGGGGAAAGAAGCAGGCTGTGACCAACCTCTGAGCAAGGAGGGTGCAGAAGAGATTTGCTGGAGCCTAGGGAGGTTTGGAGCATCATAGGCATTTAGGGATTTCAGGGATGGAGGCAGTTTTGAAGGAAGGAAAATAGATGTCTGCTTAGGAAGGATCCAGATTGTGTCTTGTTGTCGTGGGGTGATGGATGTCTCACTGTGTCCCAGGCTGTGAAAGCAGAGCAGGTGTGTGGGGATCAGTTGTGGCTCCAGAGTAAGAGGCAAGGCCTCCATCTTTGGTCCTGGCAGAGGTGTCTGTGTCTTCCCATCTGCGTTTGGGATTCAGAAGACGTTTCTGGGGATCCCTGCCAACCCCATCCTCAGGCACTGCCCCACCTCACCATTTCCCACCTTAATTGAACCTGCTTCCCACCTACTATGGCCACCTACGGTGCCATGATGGAAATGTGCCAAAGGCCCTGCTGAGACCCTCTTCTCCATCTAGCACCAGATCTGGAAGAACAAATGAGTGATGCTGAGCTGCCCTGAGGGTTTACAGCCATCCTACTCCCCTTCATACGTATAGGAAAAGTGAAGTCCCTCAGCAATGGATATCCAAAAAAGACTACAAGGGAAGGAACATCAGTAATGCCTGCAGCTGCATCCGATCCAGTGTGGAGTGCCTGAAAAAGGGGCACCAGGAGCTGTCCTGGAAGCCCCACACTGCCCTTCCTACCCAGAGAAAGGCAGGCTGAGTGAGCATGAGAGGATCCAGGCTCTGGATCTTCCCAGGCAGGGGAAGTGGGAGGTGCTGCTGAAGGGCAGTGGTGTAGGAAGGCTGACCAGAAACTCCATCCCTCACCACTATGTATCAGGGCAGCAGCTCTTCTGTTAACATCTTCCCATGTTTTTGGTGCAGGAAAATGTCAGAAGCCACAGTGGGATCCCAGGATTCGTTTTGACCCAGACCAGGAATTCTACAACTTCAATAAAACGGTGATGCTGACATGCCCTAATGGGTATTGGCCTTCTGCCATGGAGATCACTTGTGTGAAGCCAAGACCACACCAAGGCCTCCCAGCTCCTCGGAGCATCTGGTTTAAGAAGAACAGCACAGGCATATGGCCGTTGGCAGTGGGATACATGAGATGTGTGGGTGAGTGAGGACCTTCATGAGTGAGGGAAGGTGAGCATGATGGAGGTCTCCTGCATTTCTGCTGGCCCCATTATGTAGGCACACATGGATGTTGCCTCTCCGTCTGGAGCAGCTGAGCAGGGTTACGGTGCCAGGAGCCTGAGCAGCAGCGTGGCTCTGCCCTTGTCACTTGCTGGTAGACACGGCTGTCACTGGAAGCACGGGAGGGACGTGTCCCTGCTTCCTCCCTTTCTGGGTTATCGTGCCCATGGACAGCTCACTGCCCCACCTCACCGCCTCCCACCCTGACAGAAACCCCTTTCACCTCTGCTAGAAATGTGTCAAAGGCCCCAGTGGGACCCAGGACTCTGTCTGGCACCAGACCAGGAGAAGTACAGAAAGAATGAAGCAGTGACACTGAGCTGCCCTGAGGGTTTAAAGCCATCCTACACCCATGTCAGATGTGCAGGGGGAGATGGGGTTTCCAATTCTGCTGGATCTGTATATAGAGATTTTGGGGAGAGGAAGAACAGCTTTAGTGCTTGGATTCCTATTGAGGGGGCTGTGTAGTGCCTTCGTAAGTGAAGTGGCAGGAGGTGCCTTCTCTGCATCCCTGTGCTCAGACTTTCCACACTCTTCCCTCTCTGAGTTTCCATAATTGTTCATGAGTTTTCCTCATAACTATTTGCAGGAACATTATCCTGATGCCTTACAACATTCCTTATATTACCCTGGGGTCGATACCTAAGTGCATTCCCCAGTGAATGGTGCCACAGCCTCATCCATCCCACCTTTGTAGCCCCATGCCCAGCTGGCACTCAGCCCCTACCACCTCTGCCAGGAACAAGCCAAATGCCCTGCTGAGAGCTGGGTCTGCTGGTGGAGCTGTCGTTGGGCAGCCAGGGGAGATGATGGGCAGGTGTGCCCGTTGGTTGTGTCAGCAGCTGCAGTGCCCGTGGGCACATCCTGATGAGCAGTGGGGTGTCTGAAGGGGTACAGTTACCTTCAGCAGTGACTACCAATCCAAAGTTCATGTCCAGCTTCTAAAAATGCTGTGGTATAAAAATCCTCCAGCTTCTCCATCCAAAGACCTGAATGAGCTGTTACACCCTCCTGCTTCACCTTGTAGCTGGTTTAGGAGCAGGGTTGTGTGTCAGCAGCATCATTACAGGGTTGGAGGGAAGGAAAGGAATTGACCCTATTGCAATACTTCCTTCACAGAGGTGCTAGAAGTTGTCCCTGGCACATCGGATGTTTCCAGCACCAGCATCAAACTGAACTGGACCTGCAGATTCCCTGATGCCTGCCAGCACATGCAGGCCACATGCCGGCTGACAGGGCCTTCCTCACCTCCCTGTAAGGCTGAGGAGGTCACTGGAGTGGAGCTCCTACACGGCCAGATGGGAACATTCACCTGTCCTCCCCTGCAGCCCTTCACTGACTACACTGTCACCATCTCAGTGCCCCCCAGCACAGTCCTGTTTTCGTGGGTGATCAGGACAAAAGAAACAGGTAGGTGTCCGTGGGACAGTACAGAAGGGAAGGGACATTCCTGGGCTGGTTCACCAGCAGAGAGGCAGAGAAAGGTGCCCTTGGCCCAGCAGTTCATTCTGAGCATCCCCTCCCCGCTGTGATGGTCCTGGCATTCGGGCTGCATGCAGCCTGTGGGGCTCTGCAGAAGGGACTGTACGGAGTCCTGGAGCGGAGCTCTTTCCTTCCTACCCCCTCCCTCCTCACCACACCATCGCTGCTCCTGCTGTTGTGAAATCCACGCTCCTTTTGTGGCACAAACCATGCTTGGGTTTGCTGCGCAGCCTGCCCCTGGGCAGTAGCTGAGGGCATCCTGCTGTGGGCTCAGACCTTCTCTGCCAGCCCCACTTGTGACTCCATCTTCCTGTGCTTCCAGTGCCGCAGAAGCCGGAGCAGCTGCAGCTGGATGCCAGCACGGGGACCCTCAGGTGGAAGGCGCTGCCCTCCTGCCAAGGGGAGATCATTGGGT
Source organism: Chrysolophus pictus (assembly GCA_037305975.1). Classification (NCBI taxonomy): domain Eukaryota; kingdom Metazoa; phylum Chordata; class Aves; order Galliformes; family Phasianidae; genus Chrysolophus; species Chrysolophus pictus. Next base: position 70,711,419 of record CM074614.1, on the reverse strand, counting down.
ACCAGGTACCACGGGCCCCTACCCAGCCCCTCCCTGCTGACAGCTCTGTGCAGGCAGGAGGGGAGACCATGGAAAGCCCTGAGGACCAGCAGTCACCCATCCACGTCAGCTGAATTTCTGGCTGTGACGAATTTGAGCATTTCTGAATTCCTCTCAGTGTTCCTCAGTCTCCAGTGATGTATTTGGCGGGGTGGCCTTACAGCCTTTCCTGTGCCTTTTGCATTCTTATTTTTGGCTCTGGCCATGAGAAAGGCTGTGGTTTGCAGTGCTAGAAGCAGGGCTGAGGGAGGAGAGTGCTGCACCCAGCTTGTAGCCACCTCAATTTGTGACATCATTCACAAATCACTGAGGATGCTTTGCAAATCCATCCAGCTCAGACAGCTTGGAGAGCAAAGGCACAGTCTAAGCAACTCCATTTTCTGCAGCTGCTCTGCTGGTATCTAGAGTGTTAGCTCCAAAGTCTTTCCTGCCCTCCTCTGCTCAGCACCGACGCTTTGCTCACACACACACAGGGCCGAGGCTCCTGCTGAGCTCTCTGGGCACCTCCAAGTGCTGGGACAGGAACAGGGGCAGGAGGAGCAGAGCAATGTGTGGCTGTGGTGTGGGCAGGTTCCTGCAGGATTGCAGCCGCTGCCCTCCAGCTCCGTGTCCTGTCCCCAGCTGAACATCACGGCCAGGGCCTTGCAGGACGGCGGCTTCCTGCAGATCGAGCGGCTGAGGCTGAGCAGCCAGACCACGGAGCACCCACTGCCCACATACGGCCCCGGCACCACATATGTGGTGGCCGTGCAGGGCCTCACAGCCGTGGGTCCCGGAGCTGCATCATGGTTTCACATCCACGGCGCAGGTGAGGGTCTCTGCACACAGCTCCTCCTCCTGCCCCTCCGTGCCACTCTGCTGATGCTCATCACGGGGATCTTCCTCTGCAGAGATGCCCGACGGCTGCTCCCGCCTCGTGCTCCATACCTCTCCATCTCAGGGGACAGCCGTGCTTCCCCTGCACCCCATCTCCCAGCGCTCTGAAGCAGCGAGGTGAGCACAGCCCCGGCCTCTTGCAGCCCTGAGCAGTGCCGCCCCCTTAAGCTGCCTCTGTCCACCTCTCCCCATTCCCATCTCTATTACCACCCCCACATCCTCACTTGCTCCATCCTCATCCCCATCTCACTGCCCTATCTCCGTCTCCAACCTCATTCCCATCTCCATCCTTGTCGCCCATCCACATTCCTACCCTCATCCCCACCCGCATTCCACACCCCCGTCCCTTCCTCCATCCCAATCTCCATCCCTGTTCTTGTTCCCATCCCCTTCCCCATCCCCATCCTCATCCCCTTACCCGTCTGTCCTCATTACTCTCCTCATTCCTATCCCTGTCCCTGTTCCCGAGCTCATCTCCACGTCGGTCTCATCCCCTTCCCCGTGTCCCCTAATCCCCATCCCCATCCCCATCTCACAGCCCTGCCTTGCAGTGAGCACCAGCTGCTCGTGGCAGTGACACACAACAGCACGGTGCTGGAAGACGCCTGCTCGGGGGAGCTGCAGCCCTCCAACCGCAGCCACCCTGCCGAGCCCTACGTGGCCGCCGTGCTCAACCTCAGCGCACCCACGGACTTCATGCTGGGTGATGGGACCCGCGGGCACGGCTTCCACAACGCTCCCCTGCACCCAGGATGGGATTACACCGCCCTTCTGCGCCTCGCCCGGCGCTCACCGCAGGTACCCGTGCCGGGGGCTCTTGTGGACGGGGCAGGGCAGCGACCGCCGTGTCCTCAGCCACGGTTGGGGCCTTTGGTGGCGCTGGGTGGCAGCTCCTTGCCGTGATGTGGGTGACGTGGCATTGCTCTGAGCTCTCCGTCCTGTGCCCTTCAACAGGCGGAGACGTTCACCTGCGTGTGCTACAGCTTCTCCATGGGTAAGTGGCTCCTCTGCCCCATCCCTGTGCCCGAGGGTCTTTCTGTATCCCCCCCTTTCCCATCCCATATCCTTGCAAGGACAGGAACTGCGGAGTCCAGGAGCTCTTGTGGGAGCAGAGGAAACTTCTGTTTCCCAGATCCTGGGAGTATTTTCCTGCTATAACCAGTTCCTACCTCCATCTTCTTGGATGTTCTCTGGATCCTGAGGCTCTCTGGGGGTGCACAGGCTTTGGTACCTCTGGCCTTTTGGGCAGGTGTGCGTGGCTGGCAGCTGGACCCCCTGCAGCTGCCACACCATCATCTCTCCTCACATCCCAGTCCTTACGCTGCCCCAGTCCACATGCAACCCCAGGAGCACTAACACCTTGCCCAGCTCTGTGCTGGGGAAAAGGCATGGAAATATGCCCATGCTGAAGGGCATTACACCTAGCATCACCCCTCCTTTTGCAGCAACATGGCTATTTCCCAGCATAGTACCTGTGCTAGGAAATGAGGGGAGCTCCTTTCCTCCCCACACCACTGTGGGGTCTCCTTCCACTGGATTTGGATTTGTGGAGCATGATCGTGGGCTGTGCTTGTTGCAGGGCAGGAATCAATTCCTCTGCTGCATAGACTGCCTGTGCTGATGGCATTTGTGCTGGTTGCTGTAGTCTTGGCACTGGGGATTTTCCTGCTCTCCCTGTTCGTCAGGTCAGTGCATGTCTCTCCTGTCCTGCTCTTTGTTCTGTCCAGGGGCTGCCTGGTATGGACCCTGAAATAAAGCAAGACATGTTGCCATGTGAGCATCCCCCTTTGCTCTCCACCTCCTGCTGATCTTTGGGCTGACTTGCTGTCTTGCAGGCGAAAGTGCAACAGATCAAACGCCTCTGAGATCAACAGCAGTATCCCCCTTCAGAAGCGTCGCAGAGGTGCGGTATGAGCAGTCTGAACAGGCTGCTTGGTATAAAAATGAGCAGGGTGCTCCCAGGCACTGTGAAGTTCCTTGCAGAACAAAGTGGGGCAGAGCTGGCTGGTGTAGGGAAAGAGACATCTTACAGAGAGGGAGACATGCATGGGGAAGGATGAAGCTGGGTTTGGTAGGGTTCTGCTCAATGAAATGCCAGCTCACTCCCATCAGCTCACGCTGATCTTCTGTCCTGATGCTCGCATAGGTGCCAGTAATCTGAACACACTGATCCTGGTGGAGGAACTGCTGGATGCTCTGAAGAGGCTTCAAAGGGCAGAGATAGAGGCAGAGCAGATGGAGGATGAATCAGTTGACAGGCACGAGGCAGGGCGTCTGGGCGAATACCAGGTCTGTGTTAGGTGTTCCTTCCCATCTGGTTGCACCATCCATCCAGCTCCAGCCCCTCCTCGGATGTGTGAGACACTCAGCCTCATACTCGCCAGAACCTGGACTAATGCAGAGCTCCTCTTCCTCCTTTGCAGAAACTGGCCTCCTCTCTGCGCCACTCCTGTAATGCTGGGAAGGAGCTGTGTAACAAGGGCAAGAACCGCTACAAGAGCATCATTCCGTGTAAGCAAAGCTCTCCTGGGGCTCAAAGCTCCTCTGTGGCTGATGCAGTGTGGACATTTGCCGCTTCTCTAATGGTCTTCTCTCAAAACACATTGCATCTTCTTCGTGTGCCATGTCCCCTGCTGTTTTGTAAGCTCTTCTTTCCTTCTGAACTTGTCCCAAGGCTTGGAAAGCTGCTGAGGAGAGATCAAACAGAGCTTTCCTAAAAGATACCCCCCTTCCTTAGACAGTCATTTCAGTGCTGCCCCAAAGGGACAGCCCAGTGACTCCCACCTCCCTCTCTCCCAGATGATCACTGCCGTGTGGTGCTGCAGCCCTCTGACACGGGGAATGACTACATCAATGCCAGCTACGTGGATGTAGGTAGCGAGGAGGATGGCTCCTCTATTTCTCGCCTTATTAAATGTTTAACATGGGTGACTGGAGCTGTTTGAAACTCTCCCCCACAGAGCTACCGGAGCCCGCGATTCTTCATTGCTGCTCAAGGTGGGTGCTCCCAGACCTGGGAGCTGCCCAGAGCTGCCACAGGTCCTCAGGAGCTGTCAAACTCTCTCCTGAGTCCCTTTGGAGTCCCTTTGGGATGGGTTGGTTTGCTCTGTGCAGAGAGCAGAGGGAGTTCTCAGGGTCCTTACAAAGCTGCTGAATCATTTAGGGTAAATAGGACACTAAATGTGGAAACTCAGGTTGGATATTAGGGAAAAATTCTTCTCAGAAACAGTAGTGAGGCACTGGAACAGGCTGCCCAGGGAGGTGGGCAGAATCACCATCTCTGAAGGTGTCCAAGAAACATGTGGATGTGGCACTGAGGGACATGGTTAGTGGGCATTTGGGAGTGGGTTGGGGTTGGAATAGGTGATTTTAGAGGCCTTTTCAAACCTCGTGATTCTATAATTCTATATCATCATCCTGAGGACATAGGTGGGACAGGCACTCATTTTCAGATGAGTGGGCAGCAGCTCACTTTCAGGCTTGGTGCAGTGACCACTGCCCTGTGTCAGTACCCATCACCACTGGTGCACTCTGGGCTCATCCACCCTCCCTCTTGCTGGTCCCTTTTTCTTAACTGGGTGCCAAAGGAGAGATGCCCAGTACTCCTGGCCATGTGCTGCCATGCCCAGGCTCTGTCACATCAGCCCTGGGAAGAGGGAAATGTGGGGCTGCCCCAAGGAGCCCGGGGGCAACCTCCATGGTTTGGGCTCTGACACAGGGCTCTCCTCTTCCTTCCCAAGGCCCTTTGCCTGAGACAGTGGTGGATTTCTGGCAGATGGTCTGGCAGGAGAAGACTTCAGTCATTGTGATGCTGACAGGCTTGGTGGAGCACAACAAGGTAAGCATCCCAGCCTGTGCTCAGCTCTGGTCTCCCAGTGCCCAGTTTTCCTTGCTTTGCTTTGCTCAGCACAACCCTCAGTGAGGTCATGAAGCATCTCCACACCACCACTGCCTTGCAACGCTCCCCTAATGAAATTGTTGGTCCTGCCATTGACAGATCAAGTGCGAGCAGTACTGGCCAGAGCAGCAGCAAGTATATGGGGACTTCACTGTAACACTCAACAACACCAGGAGCACCATGGGCATTATTACACGTGTCTTCTGCCTGCAGAAGGTAAGGCTGTCATGCAGCTGTGGTGGGGTTGCAGGGTTCTTCTGGGGTTATCAGCTGGCATTCAGCCTTGCTTGGGGTCAGTCTTGTTGTCACTGAGCACTATTCCAGAGCATCAGCCCTGGGTTTCTGTGCAAGGCAAAGACAAGCAGTCAGCTCCAGTGGTCACCCTGACTGATTCTGGACTATGTACCTGGGCAGATCCTGCACTCCCAAGGGCCTGGGAGAGGTGATCACAAAGGGTAGAAAATTAGCTAAAGGATATAAAAGGGCATCTCTCCACAACCAGGCTTTCCAGAGTGATGAGACAGGTACTTGCCATCTGGGTCAACCTGCAGAAAATCCTTGTGAAAGCACTGTGGTGCCTTCAGGCTCCTGAACTTGAACTGAGAGATTATGGTTTAAGGTAGCTTACCTGAAGACATTTCTCAGGATGGGTACTTCTACTGAAGGCTGTATTTTGGCTGATAAGCAGAAGCTAAAAGAGTTGCAAGGAGAGGAAAATGAGGATAGCTGCAGATGTTACACGTACTTGTCTTGCCTAGAACAAAGTCCACCCAAAAAGTAATATTCCATGAGCAACTGATGGTGGGACACGGCAGTTCATTAGTTCAAGCCAAGTAAATACAGGATGGCCTGGTACCAAAGTGGCTACATGCATATAAGTGTAGTATCAGCCTTAGGAAATGCCTTATTTGGGAAAGCTATGGTTTTCTGAAGACTATGGAGAGACTCAACACCGTGTTATTTATTTCTTTCCTCTGAGTTCACAGTTCTTATCGTGAGGAGGCAGAGAATAAAGCAAATTATGCGGTATGGTGAATTTGCTCAAAGTCCTCGTGGCGCCCTTTGCTGTCTGATCAGCTACAGTGGAACAGCCATTGTACTGGTGGTGCTGTGGGAGGGCTGGGTGCTGGTGCATCCCTGCCATGCTTTTCCTCTACTTGTTGACAAGTACTTCACATAACTTTTCAGGCTGCTTCCTGCTCCAGCCACATCTCCCTCCTTGCAGGCAGGATACGCTCTCCCAAGAATAGTGGAGCAGTTTCACTACATGCAGTGGCCAGACCATGAGGTGCCCAGGAACCCTGCCCAGCTGCTGTGCCTAGTGGAAATGGTGAACAAGAGTGGGTCAGAATCTCCTGCGGGCCCTGTGCTTGTGCACTGCAGGTACTGGGATGGGAGTGCTCATGTGCTGGAGCAAGGCTGGCCAGGGTACTACCAAACCCTCTTCTGTGTCCTTAGTGCAGGGATCGGGCGGACAGGCACATTCATTGCCCTGGACTTCCTCCTGAAGATGGCAAAGGCTGAGGGAAAGGTGGATGTGTTTCACTGCGTGCAGAAGCTGCGGGAGCAGAGGGTCTGTATGGTGCAGACCAAGGTGAGGAGAATCACCTGCTGCCCACGTGCTGTGGGACTGCAGATCTGCCTCCCCCCTGTGGTGTGCCAAGCCACATCAGCTGTGATGTGCATGGTCCCATCACCAGGACTGGAGCTGCCAGTTGATAAAGACTGCAGGGTCTTGTTATCATTGTGCTGTCCAAACCTAGGGACCCTCTGAGACTCTCTGAAGTGGCATCAGTATGCATATGCACCAACAGTCCTGGCACAGAAGGGCAGGTCCTTGCTCTTATAGGCAAGGAGCATGCACGTGTCCTTCAGGCTTTCAGGATATTTGCCCACATGGCATCATCTGGGCAGATGTGTCCTGGCCAAGAGACCATGTTCCCACAGTCTGCTCATGGCTGTGTCCCTGTGGAGGAAGATGTAAGTTGGGCAGGCCTGTCGAACTGGTCGCAGGACAAATGGTTCACTGGTTTTCTGGACTTCCTTCCTGAGAAGGAAGGGGTCTGGTTTGAGAGGGAGCAGAAGAAGATGGTCTTGTCTGGGTGGTTGCAGTTGCTGGCTGCTTCTCAGAGTAGGGCTGCCTGCCCCAAAGGTACCTCGCAGGGAGGTGAAGGGTGGAGCTGGCACAATCCAGATGCAGGTCAGTGTTAGTGCGTTGCAGTCTGTGGGAAGTAGCCTGGAGTCCTAGTGCTGTCCATGGAGCTGCTCCAGATGGTACAGTAACTCACATCTCCATGCAGGAGCAGTATGCCTTTTTGTATGAAGTGCTGCTAGAAGGCTTGCTCTGTGGCTGCACTGGGGTGCCAGTGGAGAGAGTTGCCAGTCACATCAGCTGCCTCCAAGGAGCTGAGATCCAGAGCCAGAACAACATCCTGGAGAAGGAGTTCAAGGTACCACCAGGACCTGGTGCAGCGGGTCTGCTGCCTCCTGCCACAACTCTTACCCAGCTGTGGGTGAGAGGTGGGGAGAGTGTTTCTTTGTGGTATATCTGGAGATGGAAAGGGAGCTGACAGGAAGGGCTTGCTCAGGTGAATCATCCCTTACAGGCAGTGCAGAAGTTTTCTGAGTTGTTCCAGCTCCTCCCATGCAGAGAAGCGGAGAAACCCAGCAACCAGCCCAAGAACCGCAAGCCAGGGATCTTGCCAGGTACCGCAGGGCTGGGCAGCTCCTTGCTCCATGACCCAGCTCCTGAGAGCAGCGAGGGGGGGGATGCTGTTGCCAGCACTGCTGCTTCCCTCCCCAGCACCATGACAGAAATATGGGACCAACCATTCTGCCCCTGGGACCAAATCCCAGTTTCTGGTTGGTGTTGCATAGTATCATAGAATCATACAGATTGGAAAAGGTCTTCAAAACCACCAAGCCCAACTATGAACCTGACCTATCAATGCTGACCACTAAGCCATGTCCCCCAGTGCCACACCGTAGCATCTCTTAAACACCTCCAAGGATGGGGACTCTACCACTTTCCTGTGCAGCCTGTTCTAATTCTTGACCGCCCTCTCCATGCAGAAATTCTTCCTAACGTCCCATTTAAACATCTCCTGGTACAAACTGAGACTGTTACTTAAGATAGGCAAAGCATTCCCTCCATGTGAACCACACCTCATCCCCACCTCCTTCTGTGCTTCCACAGCTGAACCTAACCTTCTCCATCCTAACTCTAACCACAGCCTTAACTCTAACCCTAACCCTTACCCCAACCCCAACCTTAACTCTAACTTCAACCCTCACCCTAACCCTCACTGTCACTGTGGAGGAGCCCAGATCAGGCACCAGATAGCAATCAGGAATGGGGTTCACAGCTGCTTCACTGACTTCCCCCTCACTCCCCTCTGTGCAGGCAGAGGATGGCTCAGCCCTTCTCCCTCTGCCCTTGCCTCCACAGCGGACTCCTTCCGGCCCATCCTGATGTCCTCGCTGAACGCTGACGGTTCGCCGGGCTACATCAACGCCGTGTTTGCCAATGTAAGGCTGCAGCCAAGCGGGGCTTGGGGCTGCAGGGAGCAGCAGAGGCTCCACGAGCACCCGGAGCAGAGCTGGGCTGTGCCGCCCAACTTCAGGCACCCCAGCTCGAGTGCTCCATCCTGGTGTCTGTTCCCAGTGCCTGGGGCCCTGCTGCCAGGAGATGGCCCCCGAGTTCAGCCGAAGCCCTGGCAGCGCGCAGCTCAGCGGGCTGCTGCACGGCTGCTGCCTTTTGCCTGCGCTGAGTTGCCCTGCAACTCGGTGGGCTGTGCCCAGCCTTTGGCCGCATGGAGGTTGCTGGAGTAGCTGTGGTTCTCACAGGCATGGCCGTGTCTGTGCGTTGTGTCACCTCTTAATTTCCTCCTCCCGACCGCTCTGTTTTGCAGACATACAGCAAGGAGGACAGGCTGATCGTCACCCAGCTGCCCTTCTCCAGCACACTGGTGGATTTCTGGGCTCTGATCTGGGATTACACCTGCACCTCGGTGGTTGTGCTGAACCAGCTCCAGGAGCTGGACAAGGTCAGCTGCCTGCTCTTCTCCTGATAGCCTGTTTTCTGCCTTTGCCTTACGCATCTCTTCACCAGGGCCCTGCTTGCTATGGGGGCCAACTGCAAGCTTGTAGGTTCCACTTCGCTGCACGGTCCCAGGACCAGTCCCATGGCATTGCAGTGGTGGGGGGAACCCACAGGAACAAGGGTGGCCCTTGGGTTTTAATTCCCCTGACCCAGTAGGGGTGCTGTCTTTCTGTCTGCTGGTCAGCCCCAAGCACAGAGCAGGCAGGGTATCCATGTGCATGCTGTGGTTGAGGGGCTGGGCCAAGTGTACCTATGTGAGGCATTGAGTTGCTGTGTGCCGCCATGCATTTATCTCCCACCAGACATATGTGGAAGTCTGGCCCACCCAGGGCAAAGCCATCCATGGCCATTTTCACATCCAGTGGATCTCTGAGGAGCCTGGAGCTGGTTTCACAGTCTGGACACTTGCACTCACCAATAGGCAGCAGGTGGGTTTTTGGCACAGCAATGACAAAGTCATTTGAGAACAGCCTTTGAAAGAGCTGAGAGCCACTGCAGGCTTTGGTTTAGGGCCAAAGTCACAGCTGGAAATGTCAGAGGCTGCGAAGGGAGCTGATGGGTTCCTTGAATGACACTGGTCAGAGCAGAGCCTTTCCCCATGGGAGCTTCGTCCCAAGAGGGTGAGGCTGTATGCAACAGTACAAGGCAAAGCACAGATATATGTGCACACCTTTCCAACCTGGAGAACACCAGCCATGAATAGTCTGTGCATCTCAATGGTTGTTTATGGATGGGGATAGCTATTATAAGCTTCAGGACCAAATCCACATACTTTCTGGCCTTCCTGTCCATGAAGCCAGTGGGTTACTTGTCTGCCCAACCCAACTTCTTTCTTCCTTGTTAGCCCAAGAAGTCTGCAATGAAAGTCCACTTCTGGCAGTTGGAGGACTGGCCCATACAGCACCGTCTTCCCCCACACCCCACCACCATCATCAGCCTGCTAGGGAAGGTGGAGACACACCAGCGGCAGAGCCAGGATGGACACATCCTCATCACTTGCTGGTAAGCAATATGTCTTTCAGAGGAGCAGCTGTGGCACAGAGATGGCTCACTCTGAGTTACATCAGTGAACTCAGGTACCAGTTCCAGTCTCAGCTCATGGTGGACATGTTTAGATGTGTTCAGAGGGAAAGGCTTCCGTGTGGAGGTTGGCTTGGTGCAGAACCATCCCAAGAGCCCCAGATCTGTGTGGCTGGTGGGACACCTCGGGGGATCAGCACCACTAAATCACACTGCTCTCCTCAGGGATGGTGCCAGCCGTAGTGGGATCTTCTGCGCTGCCAGCTTCCTGTGTGAGCAGATCCAAAGTGAGGGGCTGGTTGATGTATCTCAGGCTGTGAGGATGCTGAAAAGGCGGCGGAGGCAGCTGATTAAAGATGTGGTAGGTGTTGATTTCACACTCATCTGAGAACTGGAGCAATACTGAAGCACTGGTGAAGGACTGATGGGTGCCCAGATGCCTGCCCTGCACCCGCCTCACCACCAGCTCTAGGTCCTTGAGGCCATCATACCACTCCTATCTGGGAGTGAATATCAGATACTGTGCCATGGGCACTGGCACTCCTCCCAAGCCCAGATGGTCACAGCATTGGGATAGCCTAACTCTCAGCCACTGGAGCAGACGTTCCTCAATAGGGGAAGCAAACTGTGACTGAGAGATGGGGATGTACCTACCCCTGGCTTTCTCTTGGAGATTGTGGCAACCATACTGGCCTTCCTCAGAAGGTATTCTGGCATCAGGTGCTCATCTGAATCCTTCTGTCCACAGGAGCAGTATGGGCTGTGCTATAAACTAGCCCTCAGTTACTTGAATTCATTTGAAACCTATGGCAATTTCAAGTAAGAGACGTGGTCACAGCCCACTTCTGGCCAGGATTTCAACCTTCTTGAGGAAGCAATGGAAACCAGAGGAGATGTGCACAGCCCCAGGATCACAAAATCATTGAAGTTGGAAAGACCACTGAAATCACCTAGTCCAACCATCGATCCTTTACTCCTCTCATAAACCACCCTAAGGGCCATCTGCAGCTAGACATCACAGGCTGGACTGTCTCCAAATTGTGGACAGAATTTGAAACATGAACATGGCTCTTTGCCCAGAATTTTGGCAGGACTTTACTTGGCACCACAACATGAGTACGCTGAGCAGAGCATAGGCACCAGGCCTTGATGTGTCCATGCCAAGGATGCAAAGAACTAACTGTCCCATCCACTCTCCCCTTCAGACACCCTCAGTGAAAGTGGGGTAGCTGCACCAATGCCCCAGTTGTGCTCAGTCAGGAGCACCAAACCACCGTGAGGTCTCCTCCAGGGCTGGAGCACAGGCCTGCTTTGGGGGAAGCAGCAATAGCAGCAATCTTGTGTCCAAGAAGAGCCAGGGAACGGATAATCCACAGCCCTGCAGGGATGACCTATTCCTTCCCACACCACACAGTCCACTCCTGCTGCTGCATCTTCCTGATGCTGGTCCAGGTGCCACAGCCCTGACAGTGCCAGAGAGGCTCCCTTACAAACCTGCCTCCCTACCATGGAAATCCAAGTTGGATGTCCATACTTTGAACGCTGTCTCTGCAGGTTACAGTCCAGGAGACGCTGATGCACCACAATGTAGAATGTCAGAACTCACCCCATAGCTGTATCTGTGTATCACCAATAAAGGCTCTGTGTTGGCTTCAATGGTGGTGGTGAGCTCTGATCTTCACTTTTCTTCCAGGTTTGATCTGACATGGGGGCTACAAAGAAACACAGGCCCCTCAGCTCTACCCACAGTGTTTGCACAAGACGCAGTTTCACCCAAGATGTGTGCTGGCATCATCTCAACAAGGCACAGCTCCCTGTGGGCAATGAGGGGACCAGGCAGGAGCTGTAGCATGGCAGGCAGCCACCTCCAAACTTCATTTATTGGTTTTCAGGAGAGGGCAGACAGGTTGGCAAGGGCAATGCAGTCACATCAAGCTCAAGCAGAGCACTGGGTTTGAGTGGATTTCAGCATAGAGGGGAGATTGAGTGTGGAACCCAGGACATGGCAGAAGCACAAACCATCCTTCAGCCTGAGCCCCTCTGAGGCAAAGACTGAGAATTCCTGTGTACAATTCTCACATTCAAGAAAGCAAAAGCAAAGTCTGAAAAAAAGAACTGCAGAAAATCCCATTGAAAATATCCAGAACTTACAAGGGTAAATAAAAGCTGGGAATAAAAAGTTTATGACCCTTCTTGGCTTCCTGCTTTCCACCTGCTCTGCTGAAATAGATGGGACACTTAGTCTGGTGACGGCCACGGGAGAGCCAGTGTTGATTCAGGTACAACCACATCTTCTCTGCATCACTGCTGTTACTGTCCCAAGAACTACAGGCGGGAGCTGGGAGGGCAGCTTTCCAGCCTGGCTGGGGCACAACGGGACATGTCCAAGAAGAGGATGAGCATATGGTTCTTCTCCCAAAGGTCAGGATCTCCTGGCTCCAACTTTTCTCAATCTTTTTAATGACTCTCTTTAGCTTTGATGGATACAGCCTTCCTTCTCCTGCAAAGGCAAAGGGCGGTCCTGAGCGAAGGGCTAGTTGTGAGTGAAGGTTGCTTTGCTGAACCACATTCCCCATCCTACTCACCTGGACTGCACAAACCACACGATGCCTGCAAACAGGAGGATCAGCACCAAGAGCACAACCACTCCAATCACAATCCCGGGCCATGGGTGTAGTGACTGCCCTGAAACTAACATATAGCCAGGGGTGAGTGCCACAGCCTGGGCCACATGTCTGCACAGGCATTGACATGGAAGTAGATGTGTGCAAGTGTGTAGAGGTGACTGCAGGATCGGGATACTTGATGGATCAAGGATCATATATGAGAAATGAGATGCTGGGTGTGATGCCCTTCAGCATGGGCATATTTCCATGCCTATTCCCCAGCACAGACCTGGGCAAGGTGTTAGTGTTCCTGGGGTTGCATGTGGACTGGGGCAGCGTAAGGACTGGGATGTGAGGAGAGATGATGGTGTGGCAGCTGCAGGGGGTCCAGCTGCCAGCCACGCACACCTGCCCAAAAGGCCAGAGGTACCAAAGCCTGTGCACCCCCAGAGAGCCTCAGGATCCAGAGAACATCCAAGAAGATGGAGGTAGGAACTGGTTATAGCAGGTAAATGCTCCCAGGATCTGGGAAACAGAAGTTTCCTCTGCTCCCACAAGAGCTCCTGGACTCCGCAGTTCCTGTCCTTGCAAGGATATGGGATGGGAAAAGGGGGGATACCGAAAGACCCTCGGGCACAGGGGTGGGGCAGAGGAGCCACTTACCCATGGAGAAGCTGTAGCACACGCAGGTGAACGTCTCCGCCTGTTGAAGGGCACAGGACGGAGAGCTCAGAGCAATGCCACGTCACCCACATCACGGCAAGGAGCTGCCACCCAGCGCCACCAAAGGCCCCAACCGTGGCTGAGGACACGGCGGTCGCTGCCCTGCCCCGTCCACAAGAGCCCCCGGCACGGGTACCTGCGGTGAGCGCTGGGCGAGGCGCAGAAGGGCGGTGTAATCCCATCCTGGGTGCAGGGGAGCGTTGTGGAAGCCGTGCCCGTGGGTCCCATCACCCAGCATGAAGTCCGTGGGTGCGCTGAGGTTGAGCACGGCGGCCACGTAGGGCTCGGCAGGGTGGCTGCGGTTGGAGGGCTGCAGCTCCCCCGAGCAGGCGTCTTCCAGCACCGTGCTGTTGTGTGTCACTGCCACGAGCAGCTGGTGCTCACTGCAAGGCAGGGCTGTGAGATGGGGATGGGGATGGGGATTAGGGGACACGGGGAAGGGGATGAGACCGACGTGGAGATGAGCTCGGGAACAGGGACAGGGATAGGAATGAGGAGAGTAATGAGGACAGACGGGTAAGGGGATGAGGATGGGGATGGGGAAGGGGATGGGAACAAGAACAGGGATGGAGATTGGGATGGAGGAAGGGACGGGGGTGTGGAATGCGGGTGGGGATGAGGGTAGGAATGTGGATGGGCGACAGGGATGGAGATGGGAATGAGGTTGGAGACGGAGATAGGGCAGTGAGATGGGGATGAGGATGGAGCAAGTGAGGATGTGGGGGTGGTAATAGAGATGGGAATGGGGAGAGGTGGACAGAGGCAGCTTAAGGGGGCGGCACTGCTCAGGGCTGCAAGAGGCCGGGGCTGTGCTCACCTCGCTGCCTCAGGGTGCTGGGAGATGGGGTGCAGGGGAAGCACGGCTGTCCCCTGAGATGGAGAGGTATGGAGCACGAGGCGGGAGCAGCCGTCGGGCATCTCTGCAGAGGAAGATCCCCGTGATGAGCATCAGCAGAGTGGCACGGAGGGGCAGGAGGAGGAGCTGTGTGCAGAGACCCTCACCTGCGCCGTGGATGTGAAACCATGATGCAGCTCCGGGACCCACGGCTGTGAGGCCCTGCACGGCCACCACATATGTGGTGCCGGGGCCGTATGTGGGCAGTGGGTGCTCCGTGGTCTGGCTGCTCAGCCTCAGCCGCTCGATCTGCAGGAAGCCGCCGTCCTGCAAGGCCCTGGCCGTGATGTTCAGCTGGGAACAGGACACGGAGCTGGAGGGCAGCGGCCACAATCCTGCAGGAACCTGCCCACACCACAGCCACACATTGCTCTGCTCCTCCTGCCCCTGTTCCTGTCCCAGCACTTGGAGGTGCCCAGAGAGCTCAGCAGGAGCCTCGGCCCTGTGTGTGTGTGAGCAAAGCGTCGGTGCTGAGCAGAGGAGGGCAGGAAAGACTTTGGAGCTAACACTCTAGATACCACCAGAGCAGCTGCAGAAAATGGAGTTGCTTAGACTGTGCCTTTGCTCTCCAAGCTGTCTGAGCTGGGCGCATTTGCAAAGCATCCTCAGTGATTTATGAATGACGTCACAAATTGAGGTGGCTACAAGCTGGGTGCAGCACTCTCCTCCCTCAGCCCTGCTTCTAGCACTGCAAACCACAGCCTTTCTCACGGCCAGAGCCAAAAATAAGAATGCAAAAGGCACAGGAAAGGCTGTAAGGCCACCCCGCCAAATACATCACTGGAGACTGAGGAACACTGAGAGGAATTCAGAAATGCTCAAATTCATCACAGCCAGAAATTCAGCTGACGTGGATGGGTGACTGCTGGTCCTCAGGGCTTTCCATGGTCTCCCCTCCTGCCTGCACAGAGCTGTCAGCAGGGAGGGGCTGGGTAGGGGCCCGTGGTACCTGGTACCCAATGATCTCCCCTTGGCAGGAGGGCAGCGCCTTCCACCTGAGGGTCCCCGTGCTGGCATCCAGCTGCAGCTGCTCCGGCTTCTGCGGCACTGGAAGCACAGGAAGATGGAGTCACAAGTGGGGCTGGCAGAGAAGGTCTGAGCCCACAGCAGGATGCCCTCAGCTACTGCCCAGGGGCAGGCTGCGCAGCAAACCCAAGCATGGTTTGTGCCACAAAAGGAGCGTGGATTTCACAACAGCAGGAGCAGCGATGGTGTGGTGAGGAGGGAGGGGGTAGGAAGGAAAGAGCTCCGCTCCAGGACTCCGTACAGTCCCTTCTGCAGAGCCCCACAGGCTGCATGCAGCCCGAATGCCAGGAGCATCACAGCGGGGAGGGGATGCTCAGAATGAACTGCTGGGCCAAGGGCACCTTTCTCTGCCTCTCTGCTGGTGAACCAGCCCAGGAATGTCCCTTCCCTTCTGTACTGTCCCACGGACACCTACCTGTTTCTTTTGTCCTGATCACCCACGAAAACAGGACTGTGCTGGGGGGCACTGAGATGGTGACAGTGTAGTCAGTGAAGGGCTGCAGGGGAGGACAGGTGAATGTTCCCATCTGGCCGTGTAGGAGCTCCACTCCAGTGACCTCCTCAGCCTTACAGGGAGGTGAGGAAGGCCCTGTCAGCCGGCATGTGGCCTGCATGTGCTGGCAGGCATCAGGGAATCTGCAGGTCCAGTTCAGTTTGATGCTGGTGCTGGAAACATCCGATGTGCCAGGGACAACTTCTAGCACCTCTGTGAAGGAAGTATTGCAATAGGGTCAATTCCTTTCCTTCTTCTCCACCCTTACAAGTGTGCTTGAGTTACATAGCTCTACTGCCAGCCCAGCTGAAGGGAAGGGAAGTCAGAGGATGAAACTGCTCATGTCAGATATCTGGATGGAGAAGCAGGTGAAGTTTGGATGGAAGTGAATGTTGCTGTGTGTGTGCACTTTCACTGCCCAAGGCAATTTTCCCTACTCACTCATAGCCCAAAGTTGGCAGAGTCAGCCAGCATCTCGCCTTTCAATCAGTATCTGGTTTATGATCCATACTGCTCTTCTCAGTCCTCTGTAGAGAGTTTCTTTTTCCTCAGTTTTTCACAATGGTGAGGTAAGAGCTCTGGGTCACAATGCAAAAGTGCCCTTCTCACCACAGCCCCAAGAAGTTCTTATGGGGAATAAGGGTCCTATGCTTCTTCTTTCTGAACCCAGGAGGTCTCAAGAGGAGCAGTAGCTCCAGAGACTCCAGGATCCTGCAGCTGCACCTCCTGGCTCCCCTTCACACAGCCTGAAGCCTTCCTTACCCATGCACTCCACTCTGGACCGAATGCGGATCCAGGAACCACTGCTGGCTCTTCCCAGCCAAACTTCCCCGTATACAGGTTTCCCATTACTGATGATCTGCACTTCTCTTGAACATCTGACTTGGGTGTAGGATGGCTGTAAACCCTCAGGGCAGCTCAGCATCACTTCTTCATTTTTCTTATACTCCTGCAGATTTGGTTCCAGATGGAGTCCTGGGTCCCACCCAGGCCTTTGGCACATTTCTGGCAGAGGTGGAAATGGGTTTAGTTGGGGCATGAAACAACAAGATGGCACAGAGAGCAATAGAATAGTGTCAGCACTCAGAAATGGTCCCTTCAGAGACTCGAGGGAGCAAGAAGATGACAAATCTGTCTGCCATGAGTTGGCCAGGACAGTCATGCCTGCTCAGTCCTCCTCTACCTGCTGGTTTGGACCTGATCCCTGCTAGGACTGCCCATTACCTTACTGAGCATGGCACTACCAGTCCTATAGGGTTGAGGAGTCTTTAAACTGCTCAGAATAGGGAGCCCCTTGTCCCAAAGGGGCAGAGTTGTCCCAGAAGTTCTGTACCATCTGCTCAACAGCCACGAAGAAGGGACATGTGGCTGAACAACCACATTAATGCAACATTATGAGAACTGCCCACCTCCTGCTCCCAGGGACACTGCCCCATACATGGAAGTGTGTTACATCCCAGCACTCACTGAGGCTTTCCCAGCACGTGGAGCCTCACACTCTCGATCTCCAAATTCACCCCAGAACATCCCTGGCATGGACATCACCTCCACCCTCTGTGATGCCATGCTGCACCTGGTAAAGAAGCACAGCAAATACAAGAGGAAGAGCAGAAATATGTTCACTTGTGAGTAGAGTAGTAGAGTAGAATGGAGTAGTGTCAAATTCTTACCTGTTTCTTGGGGTGCTCCTTGGACCAGGGAATCAGGTTCTTCCCGGCCCTGTGCTGCCAGCAGAGGAAAAAGGACCAGGAGAAAGGTCAAAGCCAGAAACTGCAGGGCCATCCCAGCATCCAGTCCTGGGCACAGATCAGATCTCAGTCCTACTTGCTGCCTCTGAGCACTGGCATCTGTGGTTGCAAGAATTGCAACCACAGGAAGGAAACAGCCACATGAACATATTGCTTGTGATGAATAAGCCTTCCTCTTTTGAGAGGGAACCTCCCACTAGTGTCATTGCTGCTGCCTTTTGCTGCTTTGTTTCCCTTGTGCATCCAGGCAATGGCACACAACAAACAACCCCTGTCACCAGCACGAGATTTGCATCCCAAAATGCTCCTTTCTAACAGAGGGCACTTAAGAAATGCTGCTCCCATCTCTAAGGCTTCAGCCACAGGCTTCCTAAAGCCACTGCCTGCAAACATGGCTCCTGGAGAGACATTCAGGACTTCTGGTTCCTCAAGTGCATGGTAAAACTAGGGAGAGTCTGCAGAAAGGCCCCACGAAACAGTAGCTGGCTCCTTCAACAACTGAACACCAGTCAAGTAACTAGGGGGAAATACCACCTAACCATGAGGTCACTTCCCAGACTTGACAACTCAGATGTCCTCAGACTGAAGCCCAGAACTACGCACAGTGCCTAAGAGGAGGCTGCACCAACTCTAAATATAACAACAGTGTTGCTTCTTTGGACCTGCTGACTGTGCTGTGTTCAATGCACTCGATAATGTGGCTTGTCCCCCTGGCTGCTTGGGCACACTGCTGCCTCATGCTGAGCTGCTCCCCAGAAATTCTGCTGGTCTAAACCTAAACATCAACCTAACAGTAAAAGGAAACTGAAGCCAATGTTTGGCCCCCTATTTGTAGATGAGATTAAGCTGCGGTGCTGTTGATGTAACAGAAGGAAGAGATGCCATCCAAAGGGATCTGGAAAAGCTTGAAAAGTGGGCTCCCATGGACCCACAGCAAAGTCAAGTGCAAAGTGCTACACTTTGGGCAGAGCAATCCCAGATACGTGTACAAACTGGGAGAAGAACTCACTGAGTTCTCACTGAGCCCTGTGGAAAAAGACCTCATGGTTCTGGCAGGAGCCAGCAGCATGCTCTTGCAGCCCAGAATGCTGGCTACATCCTAGGCTGCGTCAAAAGGGAGGTGGCAACAGGGAGAGAAGGGGATTGTCCCCCTCTGCTCTGCCCTCCTGAGGTAGCACCTAGAGTACTGCATCCAGGTCTGGGGCCACTGTCATAAAAAAGACTTGGAGTTGTTGAAGCAAGTCCGGAGCAGAGTAACAAGGATGATCAGAGGGTTGGAGCGCGGCTATCATGAGACAAGGCAGAGAGAGCAGGACCTTGTTCAATCTAGGCTTAGGTGAGAGATCATTGCAGACATTCAGTATATAAATGGAGCTTATAAACAAGATCGAGATCAAAATTTTATATGATCGTGATAGGACAAGGGGGAATACTTTTAAAAGAAAAGGGGGGAGATGAAAAGTTAGATGTTATGAAGAAATTGTTTATCATGAGAGCAGTGAGGCACTGGAATACGCTGTCCAGAGAAGTTCTGGATGTCCCATTCCTGGAAGTATTCAGGGCCATACTGGACGGATTTCTAGGCAGCATAACCTAGTAGGTGACAACCCAGTGGAACTAGATAATCCTTGTGGGCTCTTCCAACCCAAGCCATTGTATGAGTCTATGATTCTAGGATTCTATATTCAGTTCCCAGGCCATGAGGGCCATGAGTAGACCCACAGGAGAAGTGTGTTGTCCATCACCACCATGCAGGCAGGCAGGCAGCCTGGGAACCTCCAACTGGGTAGACACTGCTCACCCTCTTCCAGCCCACCAGCCCAGAGCATGGCTGATACTAGGATCTTCCAGCTGCTACCTGCATGGTCCATCCTACTTCCATGCTGCCTGGCTCCCTGCATGCATTCCTTTGCATGCATCGAGAGCAGGACAGTTAGGGAAGGCTGTAAGGTGCAAGGAGGCCTTGCTGGCCTGCCAGACTGATCATGCCTGAGGGCAATCAAAAAAAAGGGCATCTTTGTGCAGAGGCAGCAGCACAGGGAAGACCACTGGCTACTGAGACATGGGGAGGAGCAAAGAGTGTGCTTGGCCCTCCACCTTGCCCAGTTAGCTCAGCTCCTAGAAGGAGAGTGACTCCATAAGAGAAAAGAGGGGACAAGGAGCTGGACTCAGTGATCCTTATGAGTCCCTTCCAGATCAGGATATAATATGTCTTTATTGGTTGTCTGTACAGAGCAGGCAGAGTGGCAAGGGCAAGGGAGCAGAAAGAGGATGGGAACAGAAGCAGAAGGTGGCTGGAGCATAAACCATTGCTCAGTTTCATCAATCTCACTTATTCTCCTTTCTAAATTATCAGCTGCCACGCTGGTGTAAGCAACCTCTTTCCCTCACGGCCCAATATGCATCAGGAGGGACTCCACCACAGCATGCTGGGATCACCAGCAAGGTTGGGAAAGATCATTTCTTAGACAGGCATTCTCAAAGCTCCCTCAAGGCCCGTGACCCATTTTGGCACACTTACGTAGTCAGTGCAATACAAATCCACTCATCAGCTGGCTTTAGTCCCTCTGCTTCCTGCACTGTATGTGTTCACTCTACCCCCATTTCCAAACGGGAAAATCTGGAGACGTTCAATCAAAACTGACTCAACAGAGGAACACGGTTTAGTGGAAACAGTCGGACTGCATGATCTTGTAGGTCTTTTCCAATCTTGGTGATTCTGTGATTCTATGAAGCTGAGCATTGGTTTATGCTCCAACCACCTTCTGTGTTCCCATCCTCTTTCTGCTCCCTTGCCCTTGCCACTCTGCCTGCTCTGTACAGACAACCAATAAAGACTTATCATATCCTGATCTGGAAGGGACTCATAAAGATCACTGAGTCCAGCTCCTTGTCTCCTCTTTTCTCTTATGGAGTCACTCTGCTTTTGGGAGCTGAGCTAACTGGGCAAGGTGGAGGGCCAACCATACTCTTTGCTCCTCCATAGCCTCCATGTCTCAGTGGTCTTCCCTGTGCTACAGAGGTGATGTGGATCTGTGCACCAAGCTTTGTCCTGTGAGGTTCTGTTGAGCACCAGGCTCGGGCAGTGTGAGATGTGAGTATGGAGTTTATGGCCCACATCAAGGAAGAGGTGGAGAAATCCTCACCTCAGCCTGAGATTCCAGGTGGGTCCTGGTGGTTTCTGGAGGAAGAGGAACGCTGCATCTGCTGAGGAGCACGGCACTAGCTGTGAGTTTCCTACAGTGCTCAGCTGGCACTGGAGGGCAGGGTGTTCACATGAGGACAAATGATGTTCCTTGCTGAGGGAAGGAGGCAACTGGGAATGGGGATGAGGGGCAATGCAGGATGTGCTGTGTGTTGACTGTGTCCACTTAAGGGCCATGGACTGCATGATACCTTGAGTATCTCCTTGAGGCTCTCTTCTCCTTCTTCCCAAGTCCTACCAGCAGTCCTAGCCAACTATATCCTGGGTTGCATGAAGAGAAGCATGACCAGCAGGACAAGGGAGGTGATTCTGCCCCTTTACTCCACTCCTGTGAGACCATACCTGTGGCATTTGGTGGCATTCTCATGAAGGAAGGAGGGATAGCACCTCATCACTGTACTGGGGGCACAGGGCTTCTTGGGGTGCTTCCTCAGAACTGCTGGGGCTGCACAAGCCTCAACCTCCCATGCAGAGAAGGACAGACAGAGCTTTCACACCTAGTAGGGAAGAACCCCAACCACATGAATGCAGTAAGGAGCAGGTAGCCCTCTGAAAACCAAAACATTTTATTGGCTCTTAAGACACAGCAGTGCAGCTGTGAGGGAAGCGCACTTGGGCCAAACTCCAGCAGAGTTCTGGAGTTTGATGGGTTCTGGTGCAGAATGTAGAGAAAGGCTGGAAAGCCCTGTGTCAGGAATGGGCAGTGCCAGGTGCTAGAGGACACTTGACCAGCATGAATAGCTCATCCCAGGCCTTGGGCTGCTCTTGCTCTGTGATGCAGGATGCAGGAGCTTACTGAAAACATGGGTGGGAGCAATAACACAGCAAAGATTCATGCAGTTCCGCTTCCAGCTGTGCAGGACAAAGATTCAAGAAGAAGCAGCAGGGCGTGCTGTCACCGCTGACCCAGGGATGTTCTTCCCATCTTCTCCACTCTCACACTGCTGGGTAAGACTCCTGAGGACTCCGGGATGGGCAGATGTAGGGATGTTGGCTCTCTGTCCTGACCATCTGTACCTGTGGACACCAACAGCACCTGGCTAAAGGCTGCTGCAAGCCCTGGGCAGTGCAGAGAGCTCTAGCAGCTCTGGTACAGACTGGGGCACCGGGCAATACCTGCCCCTGGTGTCTCAGGGAATACAGGCACAGCATTCCACCTCCTACCTGCCTCTTCTTCTGACAGAGATCTCCCCTTGATCACAGAGTAAATGTCTGAGTTTTCATATGGCTGCAGCTCTGCAGGCACAGAAAGAGCACGAGAGTGTGTGAAAGGAGCTGGGCAGATTTGGACAGCAGTTTGGGCATTGACCTGCTCTCCCCCCACCCACCACTCTGGCCCTGCAGTTGTCCCTGTACCAGACCCATACCTACATAATGGTCCTCCTCAGCTTTGATGGGCACAGCCTTTCTTCTCCTGGGAAGACAAGGGGACGGTCTGAATTTGGGAACGGGCTGACATGGCCCAGAGCCCTGCTGAACCCAGTGGCAGTGGAAGAAGCGCTCTGCACACTCTGTGCCCAAGCCTCTCCCCCACTGGCAGGCATTGCCTGTCAGCACGTCAAGGCACAGCAGCACTGGCAGCAGTGGCCACAGGGGATGGGGTCTCCCAGCACACACATTCCCTGCCCCAACCCTGGCCCCATTAGCAGACCTACAGCTGAATCACGGTTGCACCAACCAGCCAGCAGCATCCCTGTTGCTTGAAAGCAGTGGGAGCAGAGCAGGAAGCCCACTCTGTCACCAGCCACCCCAGTACTACAGCTTGGCCTGAGAGGCAGAACAGCAGCTCCAAGTCCCAAAACTACTCACCTGGACAGCACGAACCACACGATCACCGCAGAGAGGGTGACCATCACTGAGAGCACAACCACCACTGTCACCGCTGTCCATGGCCAGGAGCCCAGAAACTGCCCTGAAACTAAAACACAGCCAGCAGTGGGTGTCACAGCCTGGGGTGAGTGCCCAGGCCTTGGCATCAAATGTGTGCGCGCTTGATGTGTGTTTGTCCAGTATCCACAGCTCTGTGGGGACAGGCAGCAAGTCACAACATGTGCTGCCTTCAGCACTAATGGGCAGAGAAGAGGCAGGGAGGCTTTAGGTTATGAGGAAGAGTTCCATTTCCATAAACTGCACGGTGTAGTCTGGCTAGTGAGAGGATTCACAGCCCCAGGAGCTGCTGCCACGCTTCTACTCAACACAAGCCAGCAGCATGTGCTGGCCACCCAGAAAGCCAGCCCTATCTTGGGTTGCATCAAGAGAAGCATGACCAGAGGGTCAAGGGAGGTGATTCTGCCCTTTTACTCTGCTCCCGTGAGACCACAGCTGGAGCACAGTGTCTGTAGCCCCCAACACAGACGGGACATGGAGTTGTTGGAGCAGGTCCAGTGGAAGGCCACAAAGATGATCAGAGGGCTGGAGCACTTCCACTATGGGACAGGCTGAGAGAGCTGCGACTGTACAGTCTGGAGAAGAGAAGGCTCCTGGAAGACCTTATAGCATCCTTCCAGTACCTCAAGGGCCCAACAGGAAAACTGGGGATGGACTTTTTATTAGGGCATGTAGCAACAGGATGAGAGGAAATGGCTTTAAATTGGAAGAGAGTAGACTAGATATTTAGACTAGATATTAGGAAGAAATTTTTTACTTAAGGGAGGTGAGACACTGGATGTGTCCACCCAGTGAGCTTGTATGCCTCTCCCCGGGGGCACTGAAGGCCAGGCTGGATGGGGCCGTGAGCAACCTGGTCTGGAGGGAGGTGTCCTTCCCTGCTGCAGGTGATTGGAACTAGATGATCTTAAAGGTCCCTTCCAACCCAAACTTTATTATGATTCTACGATTCCTTGCCCTGTCAAAGAGGGACAGGATAGTTGCACAGCAGCTCAGGACCTGCTCGCACCTCACGCTTGCCCCATGACCCCACCAGGCAGACACACAGCACAGAAGCCATTACCTGAGATGTAGGCTTGGAACTCCAGGCTGGATGCATCCCCAGCACCAGCTGCCGTCAGGCCCTGGACCGTCACTGTGTATTTGCTGCCTGGGCTCTGGGGAGGCGGCGTGTACTGGGTGACAGAGTGGTTCACTGTTACCTGCTGGAAGTTCAGGAAGGTGCCATCGTGTGCTCTCCTGGCAGTGAAGTTCAGCTAGAGGGAGGAGAGGAGCTGAGGGGAGCAGCACCCATCTCCTGCTCAAGCCCAGGGCAACTGCTGCTCTGCTGCCTGGGTACAGAAGGCTCTGCTCCGATACCTGGTAACCAATGATCTCCCCTCGACAGGAGGGCAGCGCCTTCCACCTGAGAGTCCCCGTGCTGGCATCCAGCTGCAGCTGCTCTGGCTTCTGCGGCACTGGAAGCACAGGAAGATGGAGTCACAAGTGGGGATTCTGGGGTGAAGAGCAAACTTTACATTACAAATAGGAGGGCAGTTACCCATTGCTTTTGTCCTAAGGTGTTGTGTGAACAGGATTGTGCTGGGTGGCACTGAGATAGTGATGCTGTAAATAGTGAAGGGCTGCAAAGGAGGACAGGCAAATGTTCCGTTCTGACCACGTAGTATCTCCTGTTCCGTGATCTTCTCAGCCTTACAGGGAGGAGAGGAACGTCCTGCCAGCTGGCATGTGGCCTGCATGTGCTGGCAGGCGTCAGGGAAACTGCAGGTCCAGTTCAGTTTGATGCTGGTGCTGGAAACCACCAAGGTCCCAGGGACAACCTGGAAGACCTCTATGAAGGAAGCATGCAGGAGAGTCACTTTCTTCCTATCCCCTCCCAACCTGCACCAGATCTCTATTAGTCCCACTTCTGCTGGCATTTCCCCAGGACTGTGTGGCCAGTGCCGTCCTGCCTTCTCCCACACAGTACTTGGGCAATGACTGCACGTTTCTTGTGCCCTGGCCACTCTAAGGGCACAGTGCTGCAGTGATTCAGGCCTGAGGATGGGAATGGCAAAAACTGATTGGCAAGTTTGTGATCCCTCTGCTCTCAACACTAGGGGGCTAGCAGCTGATCTGGTAACTGCCAGGAGGACAGACAGAACGCTGGGCTCCGTTAGCAGCTCTTTTCTCTGCAGTGCACACCCACGGCATTCCCTGACCACCCAGAACCCACGCTACTGAGACTGCACACTGCATCTGGCACCATTTCCCTTGCTGGGGTGAGCAGACTGAGAATGGCAGCTTCACTCACCCACACAGATCATGTTCCTTTCTACAGGCTGCCAGCGTCCTCTGCCGTTCTTCTCATGCCAGATGATCTGAGAAGCTGTGGAGCCTTGTCTAGGGTTTTGTTTCATGCAGGAAACCTCTGTGTGGGACAACCAGTACCCGACTGGGCACGTCAAAATCACTGTCTCATTGAGATCGTAGGACTGCTTGTCTGGGACAAAGAGAATCCTGGGGTCCCACTGGGGCTTCTGACATTTCCCTGCAGCAACCAGATGGAATAATAGCATTAGCAGAACAGAGGCTGTCTGTGCAGGACAGGGAAGGGGAGAGGGAGGATGTTCCCTGCTCCGGTACACAGTGGTGAGTGATGGAGCTCCCAGGCATGATATGGATCAGCCTTCCTACACCACAGCCCTTCGGCAGCGCCTCCCACTTCCCCAACACACAGAGAGCCTGAAACCCCTCGTGCTCACACAGCCTGCCTTCCCCTGGTAAGGAAGGACAGCGCGGGGCTCCCAGGACAGCTTCTGTTGCCTCCCTTACCCACACACTTCACACTGGACCGAATATGGATCCAGGCATCGCTGCTGTCCCTTCCCAGCCATAATTCCCTGTTTACACGTTTCCCTTCTCTTGAACATCTGATGCGGGTGTAGGATGGCTGTAAACCCTCAGGGCAGCTCAGTGTCACTTCTTCGTTCCTTCTGTACTTCTCCTGGTCTGGTGCCAGACGGAGTCCTGGGTCCCACTGGGGCCTTTGACATGTTTCTGGCAAAGGTGAAAGGGATTTTCAGTTAGGGTGGGAGGCGGTGAGGTGGGGCAGTGAGCTGTCCATGGGCACGATAACCCAGAAAGGGAGGAAGCAGGGACACGTCCCTCCCGTGCTTCCAGTGACAGCCGTGTCTACCAGCAAGTGACAAGGGCAGAGCCACGCTGCTGCTCAGGCTCCTGGCACCGTAACCCTGCTCAGCTGCTCCAGACGGAGAGGCAACATCCATGTGTGCCTACATAATGGGGCCAGCAGAAATGCAGGAGACCTCCATCATGCTCACCTTCCCTCACTCATGAAGGTCCTCACTCACCCACACATCTCATGTATCCCACTGCCAACGGCCATATGCCTGTGCTGTTCTTCATAAACCAGATGCTCTGAGGAGCTGGGAGGCCTTGGTGTGGGCTTGGCCTCACACAAGTGATCTCCATGGCAGAAGGCCAATACCCATTAGGGCATGTCAACATCAAACTTGTATTGACATCGTAGAATTCCTGGTCTGGGTCAAAACGAATCCTGGGACCCAACTGTGGCTTCATGCATTTCTCTGCACCAAAAACATGGGAAGATATTAACAGAAGAGAGGCTGCCCAAGCAGGGGACAGGGACGGCATTCCCTGCCCTGGTACGTGGTGGTGAGGGATGGAGTTTCTGGTCATGATGTGGATCAGCCTTCCTACACCACAGCCCTTCAGCAGCACCTCCCACTTCCCCTGCACATCCAGAGCCTGGATCCTCTCATGCTCATGCAGCCTGCCTTCCCCTGGGCAGAAAGGACAGCACAGAGCTGGTGTAAACTGGAGTCTTTATCCAACTGGGATTTGGGGCACTCTCCTTTTGTGGACAAAGTGTGGTAGTCCTACTCCAGGCAAGGGGCTTGTCTGATAATGGAGGACAAGGGAGAGAGCTTTGTGCCACCCACTCTGAACCCATGAAAGCACTGTGCTGGGACACTGGCAGAGTGGAGGCAGATGTTAGCACACTAGGAACCAACTTATAACATGTCTGCAGCTCCAAGGCCATCACCCCAGCAAGGCCACGTCCTGTGGGTGTTTGGAGCCCATTTGTTTGCCCAGAGATTCCCTAGAGAATGGGCAAGAGACAAGGATCTGGCTGGAGCCTGTGAATCAGGACCAGGAGACAAGCCAAAAAGGGTGACATCGTGGTGATCACTGTCCCCTCCAAGACATTTCCAGGTTGTCTGAGTTCCAGTAGATGAACAGAACTGGTGTGCTGGACAGGAAAGTTGAGGTCTTTATAACTGGGCATATTTAGCTTGCAGGAGAAGAAGCTTAGAGCAAGATAAGCAGCAAACAAGAGGAAGCAGCACACTTACACAGATTCCCATCTGCAGACTTGCAGGCATTCCCTATCGAGTCTCGCTTTCATAGAATCAAAGATTATCCTAAGTCTGAAGGGACCAAGAGGATCATCCAGTTCAAGTCAGTGACAGTGGTGTCCAAACACTCCTTGAGCCTCAGCAGCTTAGGGCCTTGTCCACTGCCCTGGGGAGCCTGCTTCATGCCCACAGTCCTCTAGTGCAGCACTTCTTCCCAACCTCCCTTCTCCTGTAGTGGGTTTCATACCATCATTGTGTCCTGCAGTGCACTGCAAAGGACAGTGGTCACCACCCTATTCTTTGGAGCTACATATCCTGCCCAGATAGGAAACTTTGTCCCTCTGCCCATCGCTAAAAAGTCAGCTTCCTTCCAAACACCAGAGATGGGCAACATGACTCACGACCCACAGGACAACTTGGCAAGCCACTTCTGCTCCCATTTCTCTGCAGAGATAATGGCTCACACCTCAAGGTCCTCAAGCCCTTCTGCAACAAGCAGCTACTCCTGGGCACCACAAAGGCCAAAGCATACCATCTCCATACAAAGAGCCAAACAGAGAACTCGGAGGTGTCCCCGCCCTTCCCACTGTGCCAAGGCATTCCCAGCACACTGAGGCTGCTGTCCTCCATCTCCAAATGCAGATTGAATCTGACACAACCCAATGATGCCTGAGTGCCTCAGGACTGGTGGACACCATTTTCAACCCTCTCCAACACGTTGCCAAAAGAGGAAAAGATGCAGAGCCAGCTTGCAGGGAGAGGAGCAGCAAAAGCTTCTTTTGAAGAGAGAGGAACAACCAGTGCTTACCTTCTTCCCTTTCTCCTTCCTCAATTTTTCCTGAAACTGCTCCTGATCCTGCAGACACTCTCTGTTTCCCCAGCAGAGGGAGGAGGACCAGCAAGAAAGCCAGCACCTGCCCTCCTATGGACATGCTGCTGCCAAGACCACAGCCTATACCCCACTCAGCACTGCTGGGGAAAGGTGGCTGCACTGGAGGGAGAGGTGCAAACACAGAAATGAAACAACAACCAGGGAAAATCACACGTGGAGTGAGAAGCTTCCTCTTTGGGCAGTCAGCACCCACAGAGCTGCTCCATGCCCACGCACACTGAGACACCTCCAAAGACTCTTCAGAGCCACTCCACTGCCTCAGGGAGAACATGAGGGGGAAAACACTGCCTGGGGGTGGGGACAGAGGAGAAAAGGCAGAAACTGAAGGGAGGAGGTGCTGCAGCATCCAGACAGGTTCTTGCCTGCAGCTGGTGGGAAGGGAGAAGGAAGGAGCTGCGGAGGGCAGCAAGATGGACCCACATCACCTCACACCCAATCCCCATCTCTATCCCCAGCCTCATCCTCTTTCCCATCCTCAATCCCATCCCCATCCCCTGTCTTCATCCTCAATCTTATTCCCACTCCCCTGCACTGCTTGAGGGGATGTGAAGGGGTTGAGAAGGAGAAGGAAAGTTGACACTGGGAAAAGAAGGGGTGGGGAAAAGCAAATTAAACTTTTCTTTGATAACATTTTTTTCTCACTCTCCACATCTATCTGTGCAGACAATAGGTTAATTTTCCCAGAATTTTCCCAGTTTTGCCTGGAGCACTGTTCACTCTGTGTCTTTATAGAATCATAGAAACATTTAGTTTAGAGAAGACCTGTGAGATCATGAAGTCCAACACCTTCCTAACACTACCAAGACCTCCACTACACCATGTCTCTAAGTACCACATCCACCCACCTCTTAAATATCCCCAGGGATGGCAACTTCCCTGGGCAGCATTTTCTATAACCTAACCACTCCTTCCATGAAAAAGCTCTTCCTGACCCCTAACATAAACCTCCACCTCCTCCTCCTGAGATACATGAGAGAGTACCTGGGAAGCGCCTGGCTGTAGTCTGAGGTCAGCCCACCACTCTTATCTTAAACTAGGCCTTCACTACTGTTTGTTAGAACTAACAAGATACTAAGGGTGAAGATATGTTCACTTTTCCCCCCTGTCTAAGTCAGTAGGAGGAACTGTGTACCACTTTTCACTGCCTTCACTAAGTCCAGCTGCCACAACCCTGTTGTTGAGCTCCAACTGTGGACCTTCCAGATCCTCTGAGCTCTTGAACCCACCATCAAGCCTTCTCCATCAAACATTCCCTGCAACCCTGCCCTGTCCCACATTTCCTCCATGGTTTATAGGATGTGAGGCACCTCAAGATGGACAGTGCCTACAATACTGGGGTAAGAGAATCTTTCTGAAGCTGGGTGGAGGAGATTGTTCTTGGCTACTTCAAGCAGAGCCTTTGTGTATGTTAGAAAATTTATCTCTTTTTTTTTTTTTTTAATTTGTTTTCTCGGTGTATAACAGACAATAGAAAAAAATGCTGAAGTGCTGCATTAAAGGCCACAGCACTCAATCGCATGCCTGGCTCCTACACAGCATAGCATTGCAGCTGCTGGTTCAACAGATGATGCCTTATTTCACCAGGATCCCCAGCGCAGAATCCAAATCAGTGAAGGTTTCCAAGAGACAGTCAAGTCAGCAGATCACGAATCCTTGCTCGGTATGGCACGACTTACGGAGTTTCATCTCCATCAGAACACCCACTGGGGCTCCACAAGCATGTGACATCTGGGCTGTTTGTGCTCTACATACAGTGTTTTAGCCCTTAGAGCAGGACTGCCTCATAAAGTCATCTCAACACGTTGTAGATGCTTTCTAATATTGATTTCCTGTATAGCATTCAGGGAATGCGTATGTTTTTGCCAGCAAGAAAGCTACCCAGCCACACAATCTCCCCTCAAGAGGATTGAGGCCTCAAGGCTGCAGGTTTGGCCATCATAGCTATGACTGATGAGCTGTTTCCTGATGGTTCCATCAGTGATCACTCAATCATCAGTGAACTAATCACACTCAGATCTTTGGGCTGCAAAGAAGGAAACCCAAATCACTTGCAATTTACAAGCAGCCTTACTTCTGATAGGGAAGAACACTGAGGCATGGTGTGACACCGTGTGATCTGGACTCTTGGCTTGGAGTCCAGATGTTCTGCTGGTGGGCAGAGACTGAAAATGCCTGCAGAATCCCAAGAGGTCTCCATCATCCAACCCACCAACCACCTTGCAGTGTCACCAGCAGAACAAAGGCAGCATTATGCTAGCCTGTGCTGCAGTGGAGCTGACAGCAGGGGCAGTCATGACTTCTTTCAAGTGTATGGAGCTGCGAGCATAGGAGCTCACCAAGCTGATGGCAGACCCCAGATATCCCAGCCTCCTGCAGAGTGGAGGCAGAAGGAAGATGCCCCAATAGCACAAGAGCACAGCAGGATCCCTGGAGCACAGACTGCACTAGGGTGTATTGCAGCCTGGGCAGGGACTCCCTCTTGTGGCATTGGCCACCCAAATCTGCCACCACTGCCCTCAAATGCTGCCCCAGTCCCCTTCGCTGCAGACTGCGTCCACTCCCAAATAACCATGCTTGCTGAACACCCAGAAAGGTATTTTCAGCACACCAAAATGGACATAAGCAGCATGCAGCTGGCAGCAGGGTGGAGTGAGGCCAGAGGGATGTGGGCTGCTGTTTTGGTTTGGAGAAGATATGTTCACAAATGGGGTTTGCAGCTCAGAGCTCCAGGCAGCTCCACATCTGGTCCAGCCCTTCCTGCTGCCTTCCCCAGGGCCGCCTCAGCACGTACCACCCTGCTTCTTGGACAGGGAACCTAGCTAAGCCCAGGAAGTGGGAACTGTGGGATTTCAAGTGATGTTTCAGCTTTCTCCCAAACCCTGCTTCCTGACGGTGCCATTTTCTCCAAGACCAATACTTCTCACTTCTTTCTGTCCCTCATTTTTGCACCCATTTGCCCTCTGGCAGCGGTAGCATATTGTGTCTGGAGTCTCACTGCTGTATCAGAGCAGCTCTCTACCTCCTACACAAATCCTTCACTCTGCACCTCCTTCGTTGCACAAGACTCTACAATGTTCCTCCCGTAATGCTCCACCCAGACCCACATGCTGGCCCCACGCATCACAGCTCTCCTCCAGAGGCAGCTGACTGTGTGTGTGAATATGGTGGAGTGGTGAATCTCTCCTTCCATATGCAGCAGGACTGAAATAAAGGGGTTGGCATTTCCCCTTTTCAGCTCTCAGCCTGCACAGAGTCCAGAGGAAAACAAATCCTGAGGAACCGCTTATGCCACCCAGAGTAGCTGGGAACAGAGAAGTGCCCAAAATATCCTGAGCCCGGAAGGAAACAGATGAATAGGGAAGAAAAAGCCAAGCAGCTGTTTTTCCAGTGAGCTGGAGCCAGTGGCCTGGCAGAGGGGGGAAGGTGGCACAGCTCACAGTGTGAGCAGGGCTTCTGCAGGATGCACAGTGCTTTGTCTTGCATGGCCCTGCTCCAGCCGTGTTTTGAGGGAGTGGTGTAGGAATGGAATGTTGTTTCTGCACTAGATATTGAAAAGAGGGTATTGATCTGAAGAAGTAGAAGAATACAATTTATTTGTATTTTGTAATTTGTCCTTAGAAATAGCTGATGTGAAAAAGTAGAAATACCATATATTTTAGTACCGTATTTTAGAAATATAGTTGCTGAAATATGTGATTAATTCTTGCTTGCAAAACTGCAATAGTTTTTAAATGTTCCAAATAGTGTGGGTATAGTATTATGAACTAGAAAGCGTGTTGTAAGGCTGTTCTGTCTGGATAAGAAGCCAGGGCCTCAACACAAGGCCAGATTGTCTCACTCTGTGGGAAGGTTAGGATGCAACAGGCAGGCATCAATATACTCCTCTCTACCTCCTTCCAAGCTTATCTCTATGCAAGGACAAGCAGATGCCCAGAAATGATGACCAAGTGTTGAGTGGGAAAATGTTAGAAGCTAAATAATTAGCAATATATGCTTAGCTAGCAAAAATTTAGTATCCCTATGTTTAGTTGAGCATCAGGAAGATTGTGAACCTGAAGCACTCAGCCAGTGAAGAACCAGGGGAGAAAGAGATAAGCATCAAGTAATAGGGCATAAAAAGATGTAACACTGTTTTCTGCATGCTCTCCTGCTTGCAGGAGGCCTGCCATTGCAATTGCAAATAAAATCTGCTTTATCAAAGATATCATCCTGATAAATTATTTGGATATTTCTAACAGTGGTGACCTCACCTTGCTGCCAGCAGGACCCTCAGGTATAGGGGCTGCATCCACAGCTTTCCCTTTCTTCCATGTGAACAGCTGGGGCTGATGGCTTCCCCCAGCTTTCAGGATGTATCAAACCTCCAGCCACAGTGCTGTGACTTTCTTTCCCACAGGGGCTGAGAGGGTGGGGAAGGAAGAGAAGGACACTATGTCCTGGCAGGTTGGTGACAGCAGTGGATATGGCACGGTGCCCAGGGAGCACTGCTCTTTGTTGTGTAAATACATGCACGAAGCCACATGTGCTTCCAGCTTGCGATCAATCCATGGGGCAGAACACAAGCAGATCTCAGACCTTTGCAAGGGGAAGGAAGGGGGGTGCTGCCTTGCCTCTGGCCATGAGGGAGGTCATGTCTCTGGAAGGAATTAGGAGTCTATCTAATCAACCACCCCCTAGAGAGCTCGAAGAGGTACTACCAGCAGTGGTCTTTCATGAGGGCTCAGGGTACCCACACAGGTGCTACAGAATGTCCCACAGACCAGGACATGCTGTGAATCACAGTGTGACCTGCACCCCAATGCTGGGCGGCGATGACACACTTGGCTCACCACCAGATCCTCCTGGCTGTTATTACTCCAGGAGACCAGTTCAGCCAGCAGTGGAGCAACCAGGACCAAGGCTCAACAGGAAACGGTGACTACCCAGCTGTGGCACAGGTGGATAGAAAGTAGGCCACCATCATCTAGGCTATTACTGTGTTGTGGTGGAAGGGAAGTGCTGCCTGGAAACGGGGATTGAGTGTGCAGGTGCAGCAGGATTCAAGCCCGGGTCTTTGCTGGAACCACCAGTTCCAGGTGGCGCTGCTCCCATTGCCCTGTCTCTTAGTGCTGTGTTTTGCTGCTGCTGCTGGCCTGGGGCACTGTCCTGGTGCACAGGGACTTCCCCCTATTTCCATGCAGTCTGGATCAGCCCATAGCAAATGATGGGGCCATGTTCCCGCCCCTGGAGCAGTCAATTCCAGTACTGGACGCCCCTCCAAGGACAAGCAAACTGTGTCCTGCACTCTGCTGCCAGAAGGATTGAGAAAAACACATTAGCTGTTCAGTTGCAGCATGCCACTTGGCTGCTTTGGACTCCAGTTGATATCGGAGTTCTGTCATGTCTGGCACAGCAGCACTTGGCAGTGGTGTGACTTCATTCAGGCCATAACAGTCCACTGTTGGCTTCCACTCTCCTTTGGACTTTCTCACTGACTGTGGGACTCTGAAGGGTGTGCAAGTCTTGCTGGTTACTCCTTGGTTCTCCAGTTGGCAAATCAGTGGATGAATAGGAATTAGGGCGTCCTGGTTGGTGTGATATTGCCACTGGCGTATCGTTGGAGCAGCGATTGACACCTGCTGTTCTTCTACTCTTAGCAGCTCCACAATAGAAGGGTCCTCCGTGAGAGACCAGGCAAGGTAGACAGCTACTTTGTGTCTCCATCTCCGAGGCAGCCATACCAAAAGCCCCCTGATATCCTTTGGGGTCCATGAAGTACACTGTGCTGAGCTGGACTATAGCAAAGATGCACAGATCCTCATGGCCAGTTGCAAAAGGATGCTTTCGCCACTCCTTCCCAGTTAGGCTCACTTTGGCTTCTGGCACAGTTAACTCTTGGGATCCCCCCTGTCCCTCAGAAATACAGATGGGTTCTGCCCCTTAGTAACCTGATAGTGTTAGAGAACATTACAAACTAGTGTCCACCAGAGCCTTATCCTGCTGTGGTTGTGATGTGCCAGGCCATCGAATCTACACAGACCGATGAACCAGATCATCCCCTTCCTTCACCTGCCTGGGGGCAGGGCCCCTCTACATTTATTATTTCTTTGTCACTCAGTTCCTGTGAATGCAAAATGAAAGGCTTGTTATTTAACTCAGAAATAGGATCAGACCATCTTCTCTGTCTGGGAGACTGCACTGAAAGCTGAAGCAACCATGTTTCTAGAAGAACCCCCTTTCTTGATTGTTTTCCCTTGCAACTCATGTACCCATGTCTGTAGGGTTGTGGTGGGTTTTCATCTCACTTCCTCATATCCTCTCCATCGTCACCAAAGTAAAACCACAGGGTGACACACAGTGTGTACCAACCATATCCTCTCTCTTGAGCTGAAAAATGCTTATTTCTGGTAGCTGTGAGGCTGGTCTGTGCAGGTGAGGAGGAAGTTATATTCCCTTTGAGTTGCCAGACCTCTTAGTACTGTTCTAACACATCTGAAATGCACTCTGAAAGAGTGGTGATGTACTGGCACAGGCTGCCTAGGGAGGTGAGGGAGTCACTGCTCCTGGGGGAGTCCAGGAAGACATCTGTGGAGATGTGGCACTGGGGGACGTGGGTTTGTGGGCAAGGTGGGGATGGGTTGAGGGTGGACTAGATGATCTTCGTGTTTCCATTCCAACCTTAACAATTCTAGAAGTCTGTGATTGAGTACAAGCACCAAATTAAATCCATGACTGATAAAACATGAGCACGCACAGTATACAAACTGTCCAAACTGTAAAAAAGCCCAGACCAGCCCTCAGAAATTATAAACAATGTGGATAGAGTTAAGAAAAACAACCTTGAAAGCAAATAAAACCACATTGTGAACAAAATCAGCACTGTGACCAGCAACTCTTGAGCTACTACAGCAATTATATTTTAATGCATTCTGGTCAGATCTGTCATCATCTCAGCCTTCTGGGTCTCATCCTCTTGGGTGCCACAGGGACTGCTGTGGTTTAACCCAGCAGCAGTGAGCACCACATACCCTTCAGCAGGTGGTGAGACAATGCATTGTGCATCACTTCTTTTATAAATATATATATTTACACGTATCTACATATAATTACTGTTGTTTGTCTCTTCCTTTTCTCTTTGTAAATAGTTTTTATTTTGTATCTTTTCTGGACAAAATCTCAGAGCTCACATGGCAATCGTTCTCCAGCCTGATGCACTGCTTGCTTCCATGTTTCCACTAGATCTGGGATAGGCAAGAAAGCCAAGACAAGGCTGAGGATGTTGGTTTGTTCTTGTAGGGTCTCTGGGTGGGCTGTGCAGGTGGGTTTGTGAAGGGTCTGTGGCAGACACTGTGCTGAGCTATGCATGGCTTCGGCGTCCTGCAGCCGTGCAGATCAAAGGGCAGTGACAAACCACAGGTGGAGGCTCTTCCCCAAAGCCACCAAGCCTTCCAGCCCTGCTGTCCTGCAGCTGGCCCCTGGGCCCTGTGGCAGCTCTGATGTGGTTCTGTTCCCACTGCCTCTTGGCATCCCCGCTCCTGGCTCACGTCTGCAGAATCGCAAGCACGGCTACAGGGATTCTGTGCTGTGGTGAGGAGTATTGCTAACAGCCTGGTGAAGGGCAGGAGATGGAGCAAAGCTGGCACAGCCTCTTGGGATGAGCCACCGGTAGCCCAAGCCGAAGGAGCTCTGTTGCCTGTATGAAGCCTACAGAGGGAGCATGGCAGGTACTGTGAGATGGGCAGTTCAGGAGCAGAGAGAGGGATGCTGGAGATGGTGGTGCATCCCCTACCTGAACGGCACAAGGCAACTAGCTCCTGGTGACCACTCCTGCTGGATCGCTGTGAGGACGTAGCTGGGCTCATGTCATCTGCATGTCACCTTGTTGTGGGTCACACACAAGTGGTGTGGGCATGGCCATAGCTGCCACCTACTCAGCCCCATGGCATGGTGTCGTGCTTCCTAGCAGGGGCAAGATGGGCTGCACACTGAAATCAGTGCCCACCATTAAGGGACGGAACTGGGATGTGGATGCCGACTCTGCAAATGCCACAGTACCAGTATGCAGAATCAACAAGAGGTGACAGGAGGGGGAGAGCAAACACTGCCAGGTGCCGTGCTGACACTGCTCCTAGAAAATTAACAGCACAACAAATATTTGCAGGCAGCCCCGCTGATTCGGCCTTGCAGCTGGCGTGCCAGGGAACGGAGCAGCGCCGCGCGTGCAGAGCAGGCAGTGCAGCGGCAACCAGCTGGACCCAGGCTGCTGCAGCTCGCAGAGTCTGCTGGGTGCGGGGCGTGCAGGGCCCTGCGCACACCGAGGGACATGCAGCACGCTGGGAAATGTAGTCCTGCTGCGTCACCTGTGCTGCGTGCTGCTGGGCACGACCCGGCTGCGCACAGACCGCTAGAACTGGCACTTTCTCCCTTCTCCTATGGGCTCTGAGCACTGAGCAAGTCCCAAGTGGGTTGTCCCTGCTCTTCCTCATCAGGGCTCGATTTGGGGTTTGCTCAGCCCAGCCAGCCTGCTGGGCTTGCTGGCACCGCGGGAGGGCTGAAGGCACCGGGGACCTTCATGGCTGTGCTAGGCAGGAGCAGAGTGGTGTGGAAATAGCGCGGCACAGCTACCAGCGCTGATGAGAGAAGGGACTGAAAATCCTGCAGCAGCAATTTCCACAGTCAGGGCTGTCTCCAGGGCTTTCATTTATCCGTTACAGCTTAATTGAATGTAAACTCAGCCACTTGTAAGCAGCAGGAGCCTGAAACAGGCTGTCGTTCTGAGCTTTTCTCTGTAAAATGCCTCACTACAAATCTCCACCTCTGCCGTGATCCTAGTGAGGCTGCTGCTCATGTGCACTCAATGGAAGGGCTGAGACAAGGTTTGCTTGGATCCCAGCTGTATTTTTAGCTGTATTTTTATCACTCAGCACCATAGAGAAATAGGAAGCAGCAGGGTAGGAGCATGGAGATGTTGGGATGCAATGCCCAGGAACATGTCCTACTGCGTGGTGACTCCCTGGGGCTGGGCAGCCTCCAGGCGCACAGCACCCATCACCGCATCAAGTGGATGCACCAGGCTGGAGTGGTGCTGCCATGGAAAGGGATGGCTAAAAACCTGAGACAGGTGCTGACCAAAAGCACCATGCCTAGAGACAACCGCTGCAGCTGCTTTTTTCAGTGGGGATAGCAGTTAGTGGGGTGCATGAGGATGCAAGACGGGGAGCCCTCACTGCAGAGAGCCCTAGGGAGTAAGGATGGATGGACCAGCAAGGAGAGGGATGGAGGAGGAAAGTGGGGGGACGCAGAAAGGGAGAAAAGAGAAGTGGGCACGCAGTCACCAAGAGGCTGCACCTCCCACAGTCCCAGAGACACCATCTGGGCAGGAAGCGGCAAATACACAGCGCGCATCTGGGCTGGGACAGCCGTGAGCAGATCCCGGAGCCTCGGCGGGGCCCATCCACACCGCGCTGTTCGTAGGGGGCCCAGCACCCGCGACCCCACGTGGCGAGGGGCCGGACAGACAGCGACATCGGACCTCACACATCGAAACCCCGCACGGCGGGAGGGGTCTCTGTGCCCAGAGACGGCGGCAGCGGCGGCTGCCAAGGAGTTAAGGGCTGTCCCCGCCTCGGCTCCGCCCCGCCGGTGCCAGCGCTCGGGGCGGCGGAGGCGCAGCGCCGGGCCGGGCGGGGGTCGGGGCTGCAGGCTCCGCGAGGCCATGAGCACTGCGTTCCCCCCCGCGCCGCCGCTGCTCGTCGCGGGACAGAGCCGGGCCGGGCGGGGCGGGGCGGGGCGGCCCGGCCGTGACCCCGCGGGGATGTGAATGGCGCGGGGGTTGCTCGGCGGGGCCGACATGGAGCGGGAGAAGCTGCCGCGGAGGCCCGGCTCGGCGCTGCGAGGGGAGCGGCCCGAGGACAACGAGACGGGAGAGGCGGCGGGGCCGTGGCCGGGCTGCGGGAGGATGCGGCCCTCCTCGTACCGCGCGCTGCGCAGCGCCGTCTCCACCCTGGCGCGCATCGACGATTTCTACTGCGAGAAGATCGGCACCGGCTTCTTCTCCGAGGTGTTCAAGGTGTGCGCGGCCCCCGAGCATCCCTTCGGCGGAGGGGGGAGGACGGGACTGGGTGTCGGGTTACCGCCGGGGCGGGGTGGTGGGAAGCCTGGGACCCCCGAGGTGCCCGGCGGTGGCTGCGGGAGAGCCCCGCGGCTGCGGTGCTGTTGTTCCCCGGGGGAGGGGAGCGGTGTTTACAGCCAGGCCGGGCGCGGAGCTCCGGAGCTCCGGAGCGCTGCTACCGGCGGGCGGCGGGGTGGCCGGGGGGCGTTGGGTCGGAAAGCCACGGTGGGGGATCCCGGAGCCGGTTCGGAGGCGGGAGGTGCGGCCGCCTTCTCGTGCACCCTGAACGGGGTGGGTGGGTGTGCGGGGTGCGTCTGAAGGGGACGGTGTCGCGGGGCTGCCTTTGTGCCACAGGTCCCGAGGCTTGGGATGGGCGCAGGTTGCTGGAGTGGGGACGGTCACGCGTGGCCGCGCCCAAGTGTAGATTGCGCGGGTGCTGGTGGGGGGGATTGAGGTCCTGGAGGTGGTGATAGCACTCCCAGCTCGTCGAAGGGCTGCGTGCTGTGTTCACTCCAGGGAGAGGTGTGTGCACATGTTTTTGTGCTCAGCGTGCTGTGTATCGCCTTACACTTCTTGTGGCTTCAGCCCTTTCTGATAACAGCTTTTCTAGATTAGGATCCCCCAGCTCTTCTGCAGCCCCCCCGAGCACTGCCCTGCAATGTGGCCATGGTGGCCATGCAGAGAGGACCTCCCAAGGCCATCCCTCCCACTCCTGTGGGGCTGTGGCCTCGCTGCTGGCCAGTTTCCTCCTATTGATCCTTGGCTGTGAGCACGAAGCAGCACCTGGGAGCAGAAGAAGGCATTTAATAAAGCCGGGATCTTTAATAATGGATGATCCCGGATCACTGCCAGGCCGTGGTTTCTCCATGCTCACTGTCTCTGCTCCCACACCATACTCACAGTGTCCACAATGAATGTGGGGGAGCAGAGGATGCAGGGGTGGGAGCTGGATGGAACCACAGCAGCCAAAACAGGAGGTGTCTGGTTGGGCTTTGTGCAGATACGGAGAGTTGAGGCCAGGCATTGAGCACAGTGGGGCTTGACAGGGTGACAGTGCCCTGATCTTGCAAGGAGGATGAAGCACGGGGTCATGTTCCACCCACTTCCCTCCACTCCACAGTGCTTTTCACAGCTGTGGGCATTCACAGCCGCCTGCTCGGCCCTGCTTCATTCCATCCCTGGTGGGCGTGGGGAATGAGGTGGGGCCCACACCTCTGTGTCCTTAACCAGGTGGCTTGGGGTGCTGGCGCAGCACAGCCATCTGATGGCGTTCCCCTGCCCACCCCTGGCTGAGCCATAGCAGCTGTTCCCAGGGTGTTCCCAGCAGTGCCCCCACGGAGCTAGCCCTTGCTGCTCCCGGCAGCAGCTGGTTCTCTGTGTGATTCCAGAGGCCCACCTGCTTCCTTGGGCACGCAGGCATTGCAGCGAGCCACCTCTCCATCTCACTGATAGACAGAGCAGATTGAGCTGGCTGTGTTCGTGCCAGACATTTTCTCCAGCCCTTAACCCTCTGTTGCATCTCTTCTCGCATCCCTCCTTGCAACACCCTGGGGCTGCCTTCCCCTGGGGCTGTACCCAAACACACCCATCCTCCAGAGTTGCTGTCTCCAGGATGCAGCTCCCCATTGTGCACAGCCCTATAGCCATGGGGGGCAGCCCTTGCTCAGGTGCCCCCTGCCCATCTCAACTGGTTTCCCTGCTGACCTTTGAGGTTTCCTATTTATTCGCAAATGACCAAGGCAGCTCATGAATGACACAACTCTTATCTGATGCCCTTCATTGGCAGACCTCATCTCATTACACGAAGCCAGGTGGAGCAGTGACATGGGTGGCACCAATGGGGAAACAAACCCAGGCGGGTGAGCGTTGCTGATGCTCAGTTTCTCATTGTGAGCTTTCTGCTCCTATGCTCCCCACAGGAAACCTTTCTTTAGGATCTGCCTCTTCTGCACAGGGAGCTGCTTTTCCAGTCCTGCCCAGTGTGAGACCTGTTGCACTGCTAGGATCCCCCCGAGCTCAGGTGCAGCTATCAGAGCTGCCTGTGGCATTTGCTCCTTGACCTGCACCCGTCTGCCCATCCTCATGGGGACACTGGGACAAGGGGACAAGAAAGGCACCCAGCCTTTGCTCAAGGTGTGGGACCCCCAGGTGCTGGTGCTGCCCTGCATCTCACCAGGAGCACAGGCTGCAGGACCGTCTGCTCGCTCTGATTAGCATGCTCTTTAAATAAGATTCTAATTTCCGCTGTTAAAAGAGCCCAGATCCCTTGTGCCCAGGCTGGGGCTGCAGCCAGCCCCGTCCCTTCCCCCAGCCCTCATGACAACAGATGGGATGGGGCTGTGAGATTGCAGTGCCGCAGGTGGGATGGGGCATGGGGGGTTCTGGGAGGTGCTGGGGGGCTTAGGCAGGGGGTGAGGGCCGGCTGCCGCCTGGGGGCCAACAGGCTGCTGCCTCCCCCAGCACTCAACTGAGCTCAGCTCTAGGGAATGTGCTGGGATTCCTGGGCACAGGGCCAGCACGTGGAGAGGCGAGGGGGGACCCGTGCTGCCTGGGGAGGCTCTGCTGCCCGCTGCCTTCCCCTGCCAATGTCAGGGGGAGGATGGAAACCCCCTCAGAACAAACATGCGAGTCACATGGGTTTGTGGCTTGCTATGCTTGAAGGCCATCACTGCTTCCTGAGGACATCCAGCCTGCTGGAATGGTGCCAGAGGCTGGCCGGGGTGGGGATGGGGCACTGGGAGAAGACTGTGCTGCTTGGAGACCCACTGTGGTCCTGGTAGGAAACTTCACAGCAG
Organism: Chrysolophus pictus; assembly: GCA_037305975.1. Taxonomy (NCBI): domain Eukaryota; kingdom Metazoa; phylum Chordata; class Aves; order Galliformes; family Phasianidae; genus Chrysolophus; species Chrysolophus pictus. The sequence continues at coordinate 70,670,742 of CM074614.1, read as the reverse complement.
GGTCTTCCTCTCTTCCCCCTCCCCCAGGATCTTCCAGGATTATGGCATTAACGCCATACAGTGCACTCAGAACTGACCCAGCCTATCACCATGGCAAGAGGTTAATAAACAAAGAACTGGGCCATGGGCACGTCCTGGCCACATGATCCCATCCAGCACCTACCAGATGATTGCTCAGTGATGCTGGCTTGGATCTGATCATTCCCATGGTGGGCAGCCGTGCCATGGCACGTGCTACTGCTACCAGGCATTTGCACAGCACCCATGGGGCTGAGCCAGCTGCTGGCGCCTGGGAGCAGCCGGTGCCACGCCAGGACCGACCCATCCAGTCCCACCAGCCCTGTGATGTGATGTGTGGGAGGGCAGCACTGCCGGCTCAGCTTGGCGCTCAACATTTGTGGGGCTGCAGGTGGCATGGGGACAGGCTCCCTCTGGGCAAAGGCACCAGATCCAGTGCTCAGTGAGGGTTTTGGGGCACACTGTCTTCCCTTGTGCCAAGGGATGGAGGTCTCCGCAGCCTGGCAAGGAGGTGATGCGATGTAACCAGAGTGGGTGGCAGCTGCTGCTGAATTATTCAGAGCCCCTCCATGAGCCAGGCTGTGCTGCTACTTGCTCCAACCCTGCCCAAGGCTGGTTTGGCCTCAGTGCACCCAGGCAGGGATTAATAGAGAGGGGTCCTTATTAATTCCTAATTCCCCTCCAGGCCCTTCAGTGGGAGGTGCTGCTTGCATGCAGGGAGCCTCAGCTGATGTGCGAAGGCCACATGTGGTTTGTCCTGGGTTGGGGGGGGGGGGCATGTGGGGAGGGCCCAGCACAGCAGCTTCAAGCAGCATCGACTAAAAAGGAGAAGAGCAGCAAGCTGACGGAAGCACTGAGGAATGCCCGTGCCTCCATGTGTGCTGGGGTGCAGCTGGGGCTGAGCGAGTGCCCCCCCCAGGCAGCTGCTGTGGATCCTGTCCTTCCCCCTGTGCCAGCTTAGGGGACCCCTTCTGCCATCTTCTTGGCACTAGGACAGGGGACCCTGCGCTTGTGCGTTCACCCCACACATGCTGGGGACCACGGTGGGCCAGGGGTGTCCATGTTTGGCCACCTTCCTGGTTGCTGTTCCTGGCAGGGCGCCAGCCCACAGCTCATGTGACAGCCTTGGGCTGGCTAAATATACAGCATCATCCGAGTACCGTGCCCCCAGGGCTGCTTGGGGAAGTGTGCGTTCCCTCTGTCCTCAACCCCTTGCTATGGGGTCTGGCTGCATAGCCCATGCTGCGATCCATTCCTGCACTCTTGGGATTGGGCTGCCACTGTGACTCTGGGGATCTGGGCATGTGGATGGGGAGAACAGCATGTGGGGTGCTTCAGGGATCGTGGGTTGTGTGTCATGAGCATGGGGGTTCTTAGGGTGCTGCTGTGCTCAGAGAGTCCCCCACTAACCCTGGGATGCCCCATACTTGGGGTGTGTGGGAACCCCCAGAGCTGAGTTCCCCCTGCACCCACTGCAGGTGCGGCATCGCCAATCTGGGCAGATCATGGTGCTGAAGATGAACAAGCTGACCAGCAACCGGGGCAACATGCTGCGTGAGGTGCAGCTAATGAACCGCCTCTCTCACCCTAACATCCTCAGGTTCGTCCCATTCCCTGGGACCTGGGGCTGCTGTGGGGCTGGGTGAGCTCCTGGGGCTGGATCCTCCCAGGTCACCCTCAGCTTCTCTCTTCTCGCAGGTTCATGGGGGTGTGTGTGCACCAGGGGCAGCTACACGCGCTGACGGAGGTGAGAGTGGGATGGTGATCAATCATGGGGCCAGGGAGAGGGTGTTTGGTGACCATGAGGGCACTTGGTGTGTGGGTGGGGGAGCTATGGAAAGAGATTTGGGGACCCAGCAGCTTGGTGGGATGGAGCAGGGTGCAGCAAGGCAATGGCTCTTCCCACCAGTACATCAATGGTGGGAACCTGGAGCAGCTGCTGGACAGTCCCGTGCCCCTCTCCTGGTCCACGCGTGTCAAGCTGGCACTCGACATCGCCCGTGGCCTGCGCTACCTGCACTCCAAGGGCATCTTCCACCGTGACCTCACCTCCAAGGTACAGGGCATCCTGGTGCCATGAGTTTCCCTTACATGCATCCCAGGAGTGGTGTTAAGATGGGGGCTGACAGGGGGTCCTGCTGTGCCCCCAGAACTGCCTGGTACGCTGTGAGACCAATGGCTACACGGCTGTGGTGGGTGACTTCGGCTTGGCAGAGAAGATCCCCACCTACAGGTCTGTGTGTCCATCCCCATCCTCCAAGCAAGAGGTTCCAGCTCGCTTGGTGTGGGAGCAGGGGAGCGATGGATGTTTTTGTGGGGATGGGGGTGGTGGGGTGATTCCTGGTGTGGGGACTGATGGGGGATGTCCAGGAGGAGGTGGAGAAGGGAATGGTGTTGGTGAGCTGGTGGTGGGCGAGATGGGACATGAGGTGCATGGAGGTGGGTTGGCACAGGGAAAAGGGGATCTGGGGAAGTGGAACCCTGACATACCACTGTGTCCCCAGTGAGGGCAGCGAGAAGGAGCCACTGGCCGTGGTGGGCTCTCCCTACTGGATGGCACCCGAGGTTCTACGTGGGGAGATCTACAATGAGAAGGTGATGCTGCACGGGACCACCTGGGCATGCAAAGGGAGAGGGGGTGGGCATCCCGGGGGAGACCTGGGGGGGTGCTTGCAGCAGGGGACTACATGGCCTCAGGCTGCAGCCCTCTGCAACTTCCTGCTTTCTGCAGGCTGACGTGTTCGCCTATGGCATCATCTTGTGCGAGACCATTGCTCGTGTCCCCGCTGACCCTGACTACCTGCCCCGCACCGAGGTAACTCCATGGGATGGGAAGGAAGGGCAGGGCATGGCAGGACCAGGGCTGGTAATGTGTCACCAAAAATGTGAAAGGGACCCCTCTTGCTGCACCCAGCCGAGTGCTGGCACCCAGCCTCACTCTTCCTTGTCTCCCCGGAGCAGGATTTTGGCCTGGATATCACCACTTTCCGCACCATGGTGGGAAACGACTGCCCGACAGCCTTTCTCCAGCTGGCATTCCACTGCTGCAGCGTGAGCCCTTGCGTTGTGATGCCCTCATCCCTGCTTCCCATTCCTTGCCTGGGGTGGGAGCTGCCCCAGAGGGCTAGGGGGGCACCAACCTCACCAGGGTCTCCTCCCTCCTACAGATGGAGCCCACTTCTCGCCCCTCCTTCCTGGAAATCACGCAGTGCCTGGAGGGCGTCCTGCAGCACCAGTTGGGCACTGAGGGTGCCGGGACCACTCTCTTCTGCACTGGGGACAGCGTGCCTGCACCCAGCACAGTGTCCACATTCAATGGTATGTGGGTGTCCCAGGAGTGCGGGTTGTCCATCATTTTGGGGGAGAGGATCTGTGGGACAGAGCCCCATAGTCCTCTGCCTGCACTGTCCCCACATTCCACTGGTGACTCCCTCCTGTCCCCCAACCCAGGAGTGGCCATGAGGGCGGCTGGCCGCGCTGAGCAGTCCCCGCTGCGTGAGCTGGGGACACAGCACCTGCAGCCGGACCAGCACCTGTCCCGCAGCCACTCTGATGTCTTCCCCCCCAAATCACCCATCTTGGAGCCCTGCAGTGAGGCCAGGACCAAGGAGACGCCACCACGTGTCAACCCCTTCTCCCAGCGCGAGGACCTTAAGGGGGGCAAGATCAAGCTCTTTGACATCCCCAGCAAGTCGGTCATCTCGCTCACGTTTGACCTGCCCCCTCCAAACCCACTGCAGCTTGCCACCCCCATCACTCCTGAGCCAGCCGTGGAGGTGCAGTGTGACTTCTCAGCACCCACCACCCCACCCCGCAAGTGCCACTCACTGCCTGCCTCCCCTGAGCTGCCCCACCGGGGGGGCCTGGCGCTGGGCGTGAGGTCACCCTCCCGGCCCCCTGCCCCAAAGCAGTGCCGCTGGGACAGTGGAGAGCCGAGAATCCCATCCAGCCCTGGGGTGGAGGAGCGGAGAGACTGCGCTCCCCGCCACCCTGAGCCGCCGCCGCCGCAGCTCCGTGCTCCGGCATCCACTAGTGGCACCTTCATCCGCACATTGGCTTCAGGAAGCAATCCGTGGCAGCCGGAGCCGCTCAATGGGCGGCTCCTCAACAATCACCACCCTGCAGCGGTCAGCAAGCCGCTGTCCTGGGGCAGCGGGCTGGAGGATGGCTTCTCCGAGCTCAGCATCCCCTGCACGGCAGCGGCGCTGGAGCGTACGGAGCATGTGGCCATGCTGCCTGGGCACGGGTCCAGCATGGTGCTGGAGCAGGACGAGGTGCTGCCGTGCCCTAGCTGCTGCTTGGGGCCCTTCAGCTTCACCTCTGTTTGTCACCGGCCAGCACCCAGCCCACCCCGCTACCAGAACCTCAACTGCGAGGCCAAGAGCCTCCTCTGCCACGACCGCCTCCAGAAAGCCCAGGGGTCAGCAGAGCCCAGCCTGAAGCTGCCCGAGGCACAGTCCTAGTGCTGGGAACCCTGCTGGGAGCCTGGGGTGCCCCCCCGCTTCATCACAGCTCACTCAGCACATGGAAGCCCTTACTGCCTGGGAGGCTGAAGTGCAATAACACTGCTGCCCCAGGCAGCAGGGTCAAGTCCCCACAGGTCTGAAGCCTGTGGGACTCCCCTGTCCCCATGGGCTAGCCTTCAGTGGGTTCTCACAGCCCCTCGGACCGAGGGCAAGCAGGGCTGAGCAGGGGGTTTGAAGCAGTCGTGTGTGTATGTGAGCAGTGGGGGTCCCAGCTGCAACCCTGCAAGTGTAGGACACACACCTGGTCCCTGACACAACGAAACACCGTGGTATGTAGGGGTCCGGGGAGGGGGCCAGCACTGGGGGTATCTGGACACTGAGCCCCCAGCACATGTGTGCTGTCCTGCCCAGCACCAGGGACTCATCCACATTGCTCACCCCAAGCTGAGGGCACCCTGCAGCCCCCAGCATCTCTTGAGTGGCCAGGGGATAAGGGAGGGACAGGAGTGGGAGCCGGCTTTCCTCCCTCCCGCACAACGCACTGGTGAATGCAGAACTGTTGTGTTTTTTTTTTTTTTTTATTAATAATGATAATGGCTAGTAATATATACCCAGCTTATTTAAGGTGTTCAATAAAAACTGAATGTCCCAGCAAGCCGGACTGATGCTTGTGTCTCTTGGGGTACACACTGAGCGGGATGGGGAGCCCTGGCCTGGGGGTGACAGGGACTTGGTCTGAATGTGTCCCATTGGGGCAGTTCTGGTTCGGTGTCACCAAAGTGGCCAACTCAGTTGAGTCAGCTTTGGAGAAATTCCAGTTTGTGGTTTGGGCAGTTCCAATTTATGGTATGGTACAGTTTTTTGACACGTTCAGTGGGCATGGTGAGGATGGGCTGACATTTGTGTGAGATGATCTTAGTGGTCTTTTCCTTAATGATTCTATGATTCTGTGATCATTGGATTTGCACCGTGGAGTCTTTGTCTTAGCAGTAAAGAAGAAAGCAAGCAGCAGACAAGCTTTGTCTCTTTATTTGCTACAATATGGGGTCAGCCAGCGGACAACGTGGAGCAACACGTGCACCTCTAAAATGCCTTTAACAGCCTTGTGCTCTTCAAGCAAAGAGATTTACATACCCATTAATCAACTAAATATGGCACGCGCAACCCCATAATAGAACACAACTTCCTCTGCTCTCGCCAGGCTGAACATAAATCGGGGCTATTCTGCACGTGCGTGGCAGCTATTTAAATTCCCAATGACATGTCTTGCAAAGTGTCTGGCGCAGGATGCTGCTGTTGCTTTGGAAGTGCATGGCCACATGGTGCCATCCTAAAGGTCACTGCTCTACTCTCTAATCAGCAATAACACCCAAATGCCAACGCCAGCGGTAGCTCCATCCTTGGGCTCCTGTGCTGCATGAAAGCTGAAGCAGAGAGGATGTGGGTGCTGAAAGAGAAGGATGTGCTGAGTGGGGCTGGGACGGGGTTTTCCCCATCTCTCCCCTTTGCTGCCTTCCTTGCGCACCATGGGGTGAGCTGGCCGCGTCACTGCCCTCATCACATGAACGGGGAGCTGGGCCCTGCTGCCTTCTCGCAGATCCAGAGGTGCAGATCGTCTGGCCCCTCACACGGCGCCGGTTTGATGTTCCCACGGCTGATGACGGCACACGACCCGTTGGACTTCGGCTGCCAAGGCCTGCACGGGGACACACCGCGTCGAGGCTGCCCCACGCCGGCAGCATCTCGCCCCGGAGGTGCTCCCGGTGTGCTCGGGGTGGAGGGGCAGGCAGGGGCTGAGCAGACAGGGCCGTTCCTCCTCACTGGTCTCAGACACCACAAGAGGAAACAGAGGCGAGCCGGGCTGGTGGCACACGTGACGGGGAGGAGCCCGGGACCCCACGGGCAGGGTGCGATGATTTCCCCTCCAGGAGGACGAGGGTGGTGTGGGAGATAGGGACGGGACTCAAACGTTTTGCTTAGACCCCAATAAAACGTGCGGGTTCCTTGATCCCTTCTCTCCACATCCCGTAGGCACAAGGCTCAGCTTTCCCATTGCATGGGCTCTGAGCGTCTCAGCCCAGTGCTCACACATTGGCTACTGGAGGGATGTAAAGTGTTTCGTCAAGCCTCACCAGAGGAGGGGGGATGTGGGCAAGGGGTACCTCTCATAAAGCGAGCCGTCCACCCAGAACCAGGCGTCCGTCAGCCCGTCACCGTCTGGCTCTCCTTCCTCCAGCCATTCATATTCGTACCAGGGGTACTTGCTCTTCTGGAGTCCGATCCAGTACGCAATATCCGCATTCTTCAGGAAGCTCTGGGGAAGGGGCAAAAGGGCCTTTTGACATTTCCATGGGGTTTAGAGGCTGCAAAGCCTTTATCTTCCCGCAGAACCCAAGCAATCCCAGCCCCACACCCAGCTCCAGGGATCATAGAATCATAGAATCGTAGACTCACAGAATCATAGAATGGCATGGGTTGAAAAGGACTACAAAGATCATCAAGTTTCAACCCCCTGCTATGTGCAGACCAGTCTGTACAGAGCCACATCCAGCCTGGCCTTGAATGCCTCCAAGGATGGGGCATCCACAGCCTCCGTGGGCAACCTGTTCCATTGCGTCGCCATCTTCTGTGTGAAAAACTTCCTCCTAATATCCAACCTAAACCTTCTGTCTTAGTATAATACCATTCTCCCTTGTGCTATCACTATCCACCCTTGTAAACAGCCGTTCCTCCTCCTGTTTATACATTCCCTTCAAATATTGTAAGGCCACAACGAGGCCTCCCTGGAGCCTCCTCCAAGCTAAACAAGCCCAGTTCCCTCAGCCTTTCTTCATACGAGAGGTGCTCTAGCCCTCTGCTCATCTTAGTGGCTCTTCTCTGGACCCACTCCAAGAGTTCCACATCTTTCTTGTGCTGTCCTCTTGTTGTTGGATGTCCCCAGATTTGCAATGCCCTGGCGCTCAGCTCTTGCTCCCTACCGGCACAGTCCAGCGACTCCAGGATTTGGTGATCAGAAGCTGAGAGTATTTCTCCTCACACTCTGCTCTGCTGTCATCCCACGTCTTCTTATCCGTTGAGATGAAGAGGCACTTTCCCCGGTACAGTAGCCAGCCTGAGGGGCAGCAGTCTAGAGACAGGGGCACAGCTCAGCTCAGGCACTCACTGGCATCTGCAGAACCCCATCTCCTGCAGAGCTTCAGCCTTTCGACCATCCCATCTCCACCCCATGGCCAAAAGGCCACCATCCACACTTCAATACTGCAGGCAAGCTGGGGCTGCCATATCACCATACCTATAGCCGTGCAGGAGCGCAGCAGGGTCACGGTGCTCTCACTAGCATTCAGCCTTCCCTGCACGCTGTTCAGCTCCTTCTGGGTTGCAGCGAGGGCCCCTGAGACGTATGCCAACTCGGCCTCCCACCTGCCCAGCTCTTGCTGGCTGTTGTTGCCCTGTTGCCATGCTTGTTGCAGCTCCTCTCGCACTTGTGCCAGTTCCTGCCGCATCTGCTCCAGGCTCTGGTCCCGCATCCGCACCTCCTGTGAGAAGCGGCCGCGCTCGGCCACCTGCTCCAGGGATGTGTCCTGTAGCTGGCGAGTCACCTGCCAGTCTGGAGACAGGGCAGGGTGAGCTGGGACATGGGGATGGGGCAGCCTGGGTAGGAGGCAAAGGGCTGGGCATGGGGTAGGCAGAGCAGTGGGCGACCCCACTGAGTGGGAATGGATGGGGAGGACTGGGAAGTGTGCAGACTGAGTTGGGCAGGACCTGGCAAGGTGGGCTGGAGTAGGAGCAGAGGCTGGGGCAGGATCAGAGCAGGAGAGCAGGAAAGAAGAGCCTAGCGAGGAGTATGGGTGATGGCAGCCAATGGAAATACCCATGATGTGCGAGGGATAAGTTGCAGCTCGGGGCAACTGGGACAGACAGGCCTACGTCCATGCTCATGAGTATAATCTGTAGCACCCACCCCAACCTTATCCCTCTCTTGTCCCCATGTCCAAGTGCCACCTGTCCCCACTCACAGCAGGCCCCTAGCACCATGGCGGCCACCAGCAGCAGTAGACTGACAGCCAGCAGCCCTGCAGGGACACAGCGCCGGCGGGAACAGCACCCTGCAAGACACCAAGTAGCCACGTGTCACCCTCTGTCACCTCTTGGGCAACCCCAGACAGCATGGTGGCAACGCGGTGGCACAGCGTGGGCGCTTCCTCTCTCCAAGGAGGGAATGGGGAGTGCCCTGAAGCAACATGCGCTGCCCACACCATGACCTCCCACATCTCCATCCCAACCAGGCACTTACCTGGACTGTACCGGGCCCCTTCCCCTGCTGTCCCCACAGGCATCAGCTCCGGTGTGATGTTCTCGTGGGGACTCTCAGCCTCATCCATACCAAGGGCTGTAGGAGGAAGGTCAGGCAGCAATGAGGTGATGATGTTGGCCATATTGGGAGGTGTGAGGATCCCGTGGCTCTCACCTGCCTCCAGCGCCTGGCTGGCTGTGCCACGGCCCCCTGGCCCTTTGGCAAACCTCAGGTCAGTGTAGAGCACTCCCTGGGCCATGCAGACAAGCCCTGAGTCCTACTGTCTTCCACCCGACTCTCTGGGGTGGTCTTTGCACCCTGGCTTGGGGTGCAAAAGAGAAGTGAGGCCGGCTCTTACAGAAGCAGAACTTGGCTCTGAGCCACAGCAGATGGGACCAGCGAGGCACAGCCGTGGGGACCAGCACCCTGCCATTGGCCCAGCACCACCAGCACATCCCCTCCCACACTCTGAGAGCTGTCACAGTCCACCGGGCACATGATGGTATCGGGCAGCCTAGTGTGAGTACAGACAGAGCAGGGTTTCATCCAAAGGCTCGGGAGGACCAAAGCAGAGCAGCACACAGAGCACCAGGAATGCTCCACGGGGGACTGAAGGTGCTCATGGTGTGCATTTTCCCTTCGTGCATCAGGGAATATGGATCTCCTCCCACTACAGTGTGCAAAGACAAAGCTTCATTAGCTCCCACCCAATCTCCATGAAGATGGAGCAATCCTTCTGGGCATGGGGTGATTCCCATGCCCAGGGAGGACATGGTGATGGCTGGGGAACCTGAGTGACATTTTCCAAGGACGAGTGCCACCTGACCCACCCTCCTGCCTGCCACAATGGGAGTGGTGGGATGGGGGACAAGGAGGAGGATCAGATTGGATATCAGGAAAAATGTATTCACAGGGAGAGTGGTGAGGCTGCCCAGAGGGGTGGAGGTCCAAGAAGTGTGGAGATGTTGTACTGAACAATGTGGTTAGTGAGTACAGTGGGGATGGATTGGCATTTGGACTAGATGATTCCATTGATTCTAAAGGGACAGCAATGGGACCACTTATTATGACCTTTCAGGACCTGGGACACATGTCCTGTTCACCTTGTTGGCAGAGGGGGGTTGGTGTCCAGGGGTAGATGGAGAGATATGCTGGTGGGAACAGGACAGTGAGAGCCACCAACACTGCTCTTCCTGAGGAGTCCTTCGTCATGAGGTGCATGCAGTGTGGAAATCCCCTTTAAGGATAGGAAGAAAAATGCTTCCACCCATTACAGTATTCAGATCCTACCATGGAGCCCAGAAAGGAGCCATGTCCACATGGGACAGGATCAGCCCTGTGCAGTAAACCTGTTCTCACCCACTCACTCCAGTGCAAGAAGTGAGTCTCTGCCTCCACCCTGCTGCACTTCATGGCTTGGTTCAAAATGACATTGAGTCCAGGGGACCGTGAAACTTCTCGGGTGTGGGAGGGGAAGTTCTGGCACTGCAGGGCCAATGCCAGGGTACAGGTCCCTGTGACTCGTTGCCTCCACAACCACTCAGTGTCAGCTTTCTGCAAACACCACCTCACTTCTCCTTTGCACCCACAACAGGTGGCTGCAGCAGGGACAGCAAAGGACAGAGCCACCAGCAGCCCCATGGCCCAGAGCGTGCTTTACGCTGACCTGAGATTTGCCAAGGGGCCGGGGGGCCACGGCACAACCAGCCAGGTGCTGGAGGCAGGTAAGAGCCATGGGGACCTCACACCTCCTCACATGGCCAACATCATCACCCCATCGCTGCCCAACCTTCCTCCCACAGCCAGCATGGACGACACAGACAGCCCCTATGAGAATGTTGTACCGGGATCAGCACCTGTGGGGACAGCAGGGGAAGGGACCCAGCACAGCCCAGGTAAGTGCCCGGAGGAGGGACGGGGATGGGGACAGGGATGGGGACAGGGATGGGGTAGGGGGCCCCGCTGCCCCCAGCAACATGGGTGACTTGTGGCTGCTGGTGTGTCTTGCAGGGCGTTGGTCCCGGCAGCGCTGTGTCCCTGCGGGGCTGCTGGCAGTCAGCCTGTTGCTGTTGGTGGCCCTGGTGACCCTGGGGTCCTGCTGTGAGTGGGGACGGCATGGCTGGGGAGGGAGTGGTGAGGCAGGATGGGGGCCAGAAGGAGCTCAGGGCTGGGGTGATGCAGCTTCTCACTTGGCTGCCCCGTGCTGCCTGCACTGCGTGTGCTGCCTGCATCTTCCAGTACTGCCTGCACTGCATGTGCTGCCTGCACTTTCTGCATTGCCTGCACTGTATGTGCGGCCTGCACAGCTTCCTATGGATTACCATTGTTTCCCATTGTTTCCCAATATCTCTGATCACTTTCCCATTGTCTCCCATCACTTTCTGTTACATTCTGTTCATTTGCATAGTCTTCCACTGCCTCGTCTTACTTCCCTTTTCCTTCCACTCACCTCCTGTTAATTTCTATTGCCTTTCACTGATTGTCATTACCTTCCCATTGTCCTCCACTAATTTCCATCTCCTGCCATTGCCTTCTAGTTGTCTTCCCAGTCCCTTACATTATATCCGTTGACTACTTGTTGCCTTTTATTTGTTCTCAGTGTTTCCCATTGCATTTCCATTGATTTCCACTACCTTCCATTCCCCCTACTAATTCCCTCTGAATTCCAATGCTTTCCCATTAAATTCCCACCACCTCCTACTACATTCTCATTACATCCAATCAATTCCCATTGAATCCCAGTACTGTCCAACTGAATTCCCATTGCCTGCACCCCCCTTGACTCCCCTCTGGTTGCCCTGCCTGCCCCACACCTGGCCATGACCCACGCCCCCTACTCAGGCTGCCCCATCCCCGTGCCCCAGCTCACCTTGTCCCATCCACAGTCTGGCAGGTGAACCACCAGCTGCAGAACATTTCCATGGAGCAGGCCACTGAGCGCGGCCACTTCTCGCAGGAGGCACAGGTGTGGAAGCAGAGCCTGAGGCAGAAACAGCAGGAGCTGGCATGGGTGCAAGAAGAGCTGCAGCAAGCATGGCAGGAGGCCCACCGCAGTCAGCAGGCGCTGGCCAGGCAGGATGTCGAGCTGCTGCGTGTCTCAGGGGCCCTGAATGCGACCCAGAAGGAGCTACAGGATGTGCAGGGGAAGCTCAGTGCCATCCAGCAAGCAGCGAGCAGCCTGCGTGTCTGCCTGAATGCAGGTATGGGCACAGTGCAGTGGGGAGGGGACTGTGCCCGAGGGCTGTGGGGCCCACGTCTGCAGGTGGCCAGCACCTGAGCTGTGCTGCTGTCTCCAGACTGCTGCCCCTCGGGCTGGCTGCTCTACCGTGGCAAGTGTCTCTTCATCTCGGCGGGGAAGAAGAGCTGGTGGGGCAGCTATAGGGATTGTGTGGAGAAGTCTTCCCATCTGCTGAGCCAAGATGAATGGGAGTCATGGATGTTGCCGGTAAGTATGGGGGCTGCAGCTCCTCAGCAAGGTGCCCCCCAGGCTGTCCCACTACTCCTGACCATCAGGCATGTGGGAGGCACTCAACGTGTTCCTTCCCCACAGAGTTTTCTCCAAGCAAACAGTGCCATGTACTGGATCACGAGAGAAGACTATTACAGTGCAAAAAGGTTAGTTGTGTATGAGACTGCAAGCTGTTTCGCATGTACACCTAGCAGTCCCTGGCCCAATCATTGGAAGTGCAGGTTACCCTATTTCCTATGCTCGAGGTGTCTTTTCAACTCCTTAGAGTGGTGCTCCAAACAGCCATAGTCAGAGCCTACTCATGGGGCACAGCACCACGCTCCCCAGGTAGTGATGCTCAGCCTCAGCATCATATCCTAATGCACGGTTCAGGGCCATCCATAAGCTCATCCACTTGGTACCAGGAGGGACTTGGTCAGTGAAAACCACTGTCAGGAAGGAGACTCTTCTTTCATTGTGTACTCAGTGCAGGAACTTGAGGGTGTGCACAGGCAGTGTATGCTGTCCCTGCTTCTTTGACATGTGTTCTGTCTCCTAGGTATGATTACAGTGGAGATTGTGCACTGTTAGTAGCCGGGAAAATGCAGAGCTTATCATGCAAGAAGCTTTACCCATGGATCTGTGAGCAGCCCCCAACGCTGAGCAGTGTGACCGAGAGCCTCACTCCTCTCCTGACCAAGGACTGACCCTGCTGCCAGCCCCTCCATGTCACAGGGCTGAGGGACATCAGCTGGGCTGCCCACAGAAATATCCCAGTGCTGTGTATGCATTCTTTCTAACATGTGGCAAAGCACTGAGAAAATGGTCTGGAGAACTGCCTGTATTTTAAAGCAAGGCTTATGAAAAATACACCTCATTCCCCTCTCTCACATGCATGCAGACACTTGTAGCAACATTTTCCTGCTCCCTAGATCCACACACTTGTACCCACGTACCATGGTCTTTCATGGTGATATCATGCTGGATTCGTGGGAGTATTCAGGTTGGATATAAGAAAAAATTCTTCCCCAAAAATATTGTGGTGCACCAGCACAGGCTGCCCAGGGAGCTGGTGGATTCACGGTCTCTGGGGGCATCCAAAAAGATGTGGCAATGAGGAACATGGTCAGTGGGGGTGGTTTGGGGTGAACTGAATGGTATCACTTGTCTTTTCCAACCTTAATGATTCTATGATTCTGTTCTGCCTGGGGAAGGTGTGGGCAGCAGTGCTATCAGTATGAGAAACAGGTTGGAAGTCCTGAGAGGAAATGAGGGTGCAGTGGGGAGCCTTGAGACTCTGGGGAAAAGGAGCCCTGAGGCTGTAGGAGGAAATGGTGATGTAGTGAGGAACCTGAAAACAATGGGGTAGGTGGGGAAGTCTTGGGAACACAGGGGAGAGCCCTGACTCCAGGGAGAAAAAATTCTGACGACATCAACAGTCAGTGATGGGGCATCTGTAAAGCCAAAGCACTTCCCAAGGCAGACAGGTTAGGAACATCAATGGGGCCATCATAGCCATCTTCAAAATGTGCAAGAGGTGACTGCCATGCAGAGGATGTGAGCAGAGTATAGCATGGCTGAGAGCCATGACCAGAGGTCAGGGCACTGTGAACATGTCATTAAGATCTGGGAATGAAACTCACCAATCCAAGAGACAGGTTGAAAAGCCAACTACACGTGTTCTGTGTTAATATGGGGCTCTTGCAAGGATGTCTTTGGTGGTATTGAGGTACCACAGAAAGGTGTTACCCAGAAAGTCAGGTGTTATACAAGCCAGGTCCATATATGGCCAGGAACTTATTTATGAAGAACGTGGCTGTTGACTGAGTTTCTAATCAGCACTTTTATCTTGTTAGGGCACCTATCAACTCTAGCAGGGTACAGTGTATCTCCTCAAGGCTTGTGTGATGTTCAGAGCTTTGAGGCTCTAGATGCTTATCTAGGAACAAACCAACCTTCCCGAGACAGAATGTCAGGTTGTCAAGAGTTTGAATTAACTGCTGAAGGCCCTGAATTTATTGTCAAGTATTAAGGATGGGCAGGAATGTGAGAAACAGACAGGCAAGGTTTAAAACACTAACAGTCTCTTTCCCCATCTACCTCCCCAGACCATGACAGGGCACGAGCATGGTGCCATGCACAACAGGAAGGCTGTCTTTCTTTTGTATCCATAGCTTCTGTCTCCAAGTCCTGTATGGAGAGGGAGTGCCAGAGTCACCCTTTGGCCAGCGGAGGAAAGATGCTCTCTGATACGCCCCTCATATCTGGGGCTTGCTCACAGATCCATGCATAATAATCTCTGCAGTTTTTCTGGTCTATCTTCCCAGAGGCTGTTGCTACGCAGTAGGTCTCTCCCCTAAAATTGAAAAAGCAGATGAGAGGTGACAGGGTGACATATTTGATGATGTCCCCAGCCTACTGCCTGCCACCGGGCCCTTTCAGCAAAGCAGAAGAGCCAGAGTTCTTCCCACCAGAACATCATTCCTTGGTCAGGGACAGACAGCCAGGCATGGTGTGGTACATCCAACCCTGGCTGGCCAAGGAGGGAGGTTACTGACTTACATGTAATACGACTTCTTATTCAGCGACTGAATACCTGACGACAAATATCTTCCTTCAATCCAGTACTTGGTACCATCTGTTTGCAGAAACTGCTGTGAGGGAAAGAAACTATCAAACATCTGCCCCATGCCCAGTGGCCAGGAGCACTCGGACCAGCTGTGTTCCCAGCAGGCAATAGGGGGCACCCCACCCGGGGCAGTGGCAACAGGCAATAGGGGACACCCTGCTAGGGAGTGCAGCCCCCATACTTACTGGCAGCATCCACAACTCCCGTTCATCTTGGATGGGAAGCAGATGGGAAGATTTCTCCACACAATCCCAGTAGCTGCCCCACCAGCTCATCTTCCCCGCCGAGATGAAGAGACACTTGCCACGGTAGAGCAGCCAGCCCGAGGGGCAGCAGTCTGGAGACAGCAGCACAGCTCAGGTGCTGGCCACCTGCAGACGTGGGCCCCACAGCCCTCGGGCACAGTCCCCTCCCCACTGCACTGTGCCCATACCTGCATTCAGGCAGACACGCAGGCTGCTCGCTGCTTGCTGGATGGCACTGAGCTTCCCCTGCACATCCTGTAGCTCCTTCTGGGTCGCATTCAGGGCCCCTGAGACACGCAGCAGCTCGACATCCTGCCTGGCCAGCGCCTGCTGACTGCGGTGGGCCTCCTGCCATGCTTGCTGCAGCTCTTCTTGCACCCAAGCCAGCTCCTGCTGTTTCTGCCTCAGGCTCTGCTTCCACACCTGTGCCTCCTGCGAGAAGTGGCCGCGCTCAGTGGCCTGCTCCATGGAAATGTTCTGCAGCTGGTGGTTCACCTGCCAGACTGTGGATGGGACAAGGTGAGCTGGGGCACGGGGATGGGGCAGCCTGAGTAGGGGGCGTGGGTCATGGCCAGGTGTGGGGCAGGCAGGGCAACCAGAGGGGAGTCAAGGGGGGTGCAGGCAATGGGAATTCAGTTGGGCAGTCATGAGAATTGATGGGATATAATGGGAAGGCAGTGGGAAGCAATGAGAAGTCAACTAGAAAGCAATGGGTGGCAGTAGAAATCAATGATCGACAAAGGTAAGGCAGTGGGAAAGAGTAGGATATCAATGGGAGTGCACTGGGATTCAATAACAATAAATGGGAGGAGGTGGAAGGCAGTGGGAGGGAGTGAAAGTCGATAAGAATGTGGTGGGAATCAACAAGAAACTAGAGAAGGCAGGGAGAAGCCAACAGAGGTTAACATAAGGCACTGGGAGACACTCAGAAGCAAACTAGAAGGCAATGGGAGGTGATGGGAAATAATAAAAGATGGTGGAAATCAATACTAGGCAATGGGTAGGTAATGGGAAGTGAAGTGGAAGGGAATGGCAAGCAATAGAAAACAAAGGACTTAAATGGAAAGAAATGAGAAGTTAATGGAAAGGCAATGGGAGGCAATAGGAAACAATGGGAGCTAATAAGAGACAGTAGGAAGGACACAGAAGAGAACTGGAAGGTAGAGGGTACTGATTTAGCAATTGGCAAGCAATGGGAAGCAATGGAAACCAGTGGAACATAATGGGAAGGTAATGGTATGCAATGGGAAACAATGAGAAGTCTATGGGAAGGCAAAGTCAATGGGAGTCTGTGGGAAGAAATAGGAGGCAACTGAAAAATTATGGCAACCAATGGAAGGCAACGGAAATTCATAGGAGGTAAGAGGGAGGAAAAGGGAGGTAGAAGAAAGAAGTGAGAGGCAATGGGAATGAATGGAATGCAACAGAAAGTGACGGGAGACAGTGGGATGTACTGGGAAGCAATACAAAGCAGTGATAATCCATGGGAGGCTAACGCAGGCAGCACATGCAGTGCAGGCAGTACTGGAAGATGCAGGCAGCACACGCAGTGCAGGCAGCACGGGGCAGCCAAGTGAGAAGCTGCATCACCCCAGCCCTGAGCTCCTTCTGGCCCCCATCCTGCCTCACCACTCCCTCCCCAGCCATGCCGTCCCCACTCACAGCAGGTCCCCAAGGTCACCAGGGCCACCAACAGCAACAGGCTGACTGCCAGCAGCCCCGCAGGGACACAGCGCTGCCGGGACCAACGCCCTGCAAGACACACCAGCAGTCACAAGTCACCCATGTTGCTGGGGGCAGCGGGGCCCCCTACCCCATCCCTGTCCCCATCCCTGTCCCCATCCCCGTCCCTCCTCCGGGCACTTACCTGGGCTGTGCTGGGTCCCTTCCCCTGCTGTCCCCACAGGTGCTGATCCTGGTACAACATTCTCATAGGGGCTGTCTGTGTCGTCCATGCTGGCTGTGGGAAGAAGGTTGGGCAGCGATGGGGTGATGATGTTGGCCATGTGAGGAGGTGTGAGGTCCCCATGGCTCTTACCTGCCTCCAGCACCTGGCTGGTTGTGCCGTGGCCCCCCGGCCCCTTGGCAAATCTCAGGTCAGCGTAGAGCACGCTCTGGGCCATGGGGCTGCTGGTGGCTCTGCCCCAGATAGGAACAGGTTAGCGACTCTGACTTCTACTCACTTCAGTAAGATTATGATCATGTGTAGGGTGGGGAAAGTTCTTGATTTACAGGAAAGCAGAAGTAATTGACTGATTTGCAAAATGTGGTTTCCTTTCCAATTCTGATCTTGTGCAGAGAGCAAAAGCACTGCTCTGTCCTGCACAGCACTCTCTGCCTTGTTCAGCATCACTTCATAGGATCTTAGAAAGGAGAATGGCTCAGACTGGAAGGGAGGTCAGACTCTTTTCCCTCTGGAGGGTGGGGATGAGCAAAGCACTGTGATGCGCTGATTTGCCTGTGGAGTTAAACCACACCACCATTGTGCGGCACCAGGAGCCCTACAGCCCTGGTCACAGAGGGACCCTGCTTTCCCCCATGTTCTCTTCCCCATTCTATCACCAGTTCCATGTTCAGGTAGCAGCCAGTGTGGGGAGCACCCAGGAATGACCTTGCTGAGCTGCTGGTTTGCTCCCACATGGGGAAGATGGACGCAAGAGCATAAGAGCATCTGCCCCAGCCCACACAGGAGTTGTTCCATGTCTCACCAGGCCATGGGGACACTTGGACACATGCTAGCTCTGAACCCCAACCCTAAACCCCAACGCCAGCCACAGTGTGAGCGTCAAAGTTTATTAGCAACGTACAATAAACAAAGGGAGGGATGAAGAGCTGTGAGTACCGAGTCAGTGCCCTGGGTGCCTGGCAGGCAGGGGTGGGTGCTGGGCACTGGCTGTCCCCATGGTCATCACGGCCTTGCACAGGTATAGGTGGTGTTTCCCCAAAGGAAAGCAGGTGGTGAGGACTGCAGCCATTGCAGGTTGACGGCACTTTTCTCGCATACCCAGCCATGGGCTTCCCTACAGTCACCACCAGACAGCCCTGATCCTGACACTCTGCCACAGGCCAGGAAGGAGTTGGTGGAGCGTTGGAGTCGGAAATGCCTGTGTGGAGGGAGTGGGATGAGATAAAAAGAATGGGAGGCAGGGGGCTGAGCCAGGGAGCACATTCCTGCCTGCAGGCTGACTGTCCCCCCATCACCTCTCCAACCTTTTGCAGCACTCACCTCTTCAGCACAGTGCCATCTAGCCACTTCCATTCAAACCCAGAAAGGCTCCGCTTCAGGCCCACGTGGAAGACATCCGTATGGGACACGTGTGTCAGGAAAGCCTGCACAGGAGGAGATAGGCATGAATTCCTCAGGGACACCCGGCTGCAGCCACTTGGCTCTGGCACAGCATCCTGATCCCAGCTGGATTTCAGGCACGTGGGCAAAGACAGCACTGGAAGACCACTAGGGGGACACTGATGTCATCCAATGACCATGGTGAGGTTGGAGCAGCCAGGACCCAGGTACTCACCAGTGTGCTGTTGGCTTGGATGATGGCCAGCTGTGCTCCCCTGGAGCAGCAGTCCTCCTTGCTCTGCTCCCAGCTCCTTTTGGCTGAGGAGAAGTAATAGCAGCGCCCTGCATGCCACAACCAGCCAGCTGGGCAGAACTGGCAGCTCCCTGTATACAAACACAGGCTGCGGTGGGTGGCACTGAAGTGTCAGGAGACAGAGAGGGTGCCACCAACCCTGCAGAGAGGACCTCACACTCGCCTTTCTCCTACCTTGCAAAGCCTGTAGCCCAGAGTTAAGGTTCTCCATGCACTGGGGACCACGGCAGCAGCTTGCCTGTCGGGCTAAATCTGCAAAAGAGGAGAGAGAACAGTAGCATCTCCAATTTTTGTTGACATGTCTTCCAAGCTGGTCAACACTGCTGCAGCTGGAAATGGGTCACACCTTCTGCCTTTTGGTTTCAGCATCACATCCCATCTTCATACCACCACCAAGTGACAGAGCAAGATGTCCTGGTGTCATCCCCAAGTCCACATTTTCCCATACCCTTCTGCCTTTCTCTCCAGCAAATGAAAATGGTTTACCTTCATCTTTTTGCTCCAAAGCCCACAAACCTGCACTCCCTCTGCCCCCATGGAGGAAGACACACAGAGCAAGTAGGAGGTGCACACAGAACCATGGTGCCAACCACGAGTCCAAGCCCCTGGGCAGGGAGGGGGACACAGGGGCACTCACAGTGGAAGCTCAATCCAACGAGGATGATTTGTGCCAGTAGGAGCAGCAGCGACAGGGCTCCCAGGCCAAGGGCTGCCCAGTGCCAGGACATCCGCGCCGTCTGCACAGGGGCTGAAAGAGGGAATGCCACTTGGGGCTGAGTGGCAAGGATGGGGAACCCCCCCAACACATCCTAATATCTGTGCACTGCAGGCAGAGGCCTCCCTCATGCTCTGTCCCCAAAGGATGACAGTGTTGACATGAAATGAAGACATGGCACAGGGAAGTCAGCAGAGCAGGTGCCTACGTGCACTGTGCCACGCAGCAGGCTGCAGCAGCGTGCAGCCCCCCAACTCCACCAGCAGGCAGTCTGCAGTGTGGGAATGGGGCAAAAGGGTCTGTAGGAGAGGGGACCAGCAGGGAGGGGTGGGGGTGCTGCTGGCAAGAAGGATGGAGAGCAATGTGCCCTTACCTGGGGCAGGGGGCAGGCGCAGCTCAGCATACATGACATCCTCTTCCATCCTTCCCTCTTTCTCTTGCTGTGCACCCCACGGCTATAGGGGGGAGCAGCAACCCCCTTCCCCAGCCTCCCTCTGTGGCAGCCGAGTGTGACACGAAATGGAAAGTGTCACTTCCTGGTGAAGTCCCCGGAGACACCAGCTGGGTGACAGCCCCAGGGGGTGCAGGCTGGCACTGTGGGACAAAGGAACCCCGCGCCCCCAGCGCCGACTGAGAAGGCTGGGGATGTGAAATATTCTCAAGGCTGCTCTGCCTGCTCTGGGAAGCGAGGGGAACCTCTGGGAGCAGGACACGAGGCTCTCTCCCGAGCAGCGGGGTGGTGGGGGCGTGTGCAGAGGTGGTTTCTGCCACCTCTTTTGCATGGGGCTGCAGCTGCATCTCAGCCCTGGAAAGCCGGGGGATGGGGTGCTCCTTTCCCTCCCCCACATCTTGAGGGCTGCCCCGACGGGCATCCCCGCGGTGCCCTGGCTCTGAGCTCCCCAGCACGGTCGAGGCTGAATGAAGCTGCTGGGACTACTGTTTAACGGTCAGGGTGAGGGTTAGAATTAGGGTTTTGCCAGTTCCTCCTCGGAGCCCCGATCCCTGCCGGCGCGGAGATCAGTGGGGGATGGATGCTCGAGGGATGCGCACGCCCCGCCGCGCCAGGACTACGTTTCCCAGCGGCTCCTCCCCGGGCTGCACATGCTCCTTGCTGCTCCCGGCGTCTCCCGGCAGCTCCCGGTGCAATTCCCAGTGTGGCTCCCGCTGGACCCAGGTGCGGCTCCCGGTGCGACTCCCGCCGCCATCCCCGGTGCGTGGTCCCCGGTGGGTCCCATTCCCAGCGTGGCTCCCGGTGCAGCCCACCGCTGACCGGGGCCTCCCCCCGCGCCATGCCCCGGGGGCGAGCCTGGACGCAGGCGGAGGTCGGCAGCCTGCTGGCGCTGGTGGGGGGCTCGGGGGAGGCCGCCCTACTAATGGCCTCCACCTCTCGGCCCAACGAGGCTCTGTGGCAGCAGATCTCCCGAGGGCTGGCGGCGGCCGGCTACAGCCGTAGCGTGGCCCAGTGCCGCTCCAAGTGGAAGGCACTTAAGCAAGCTTTCCACTCGGAGCGGGAGACGCGACGCAGAGCTGGACTCCACTCTCCCCGTCTGCCTCCGCACTACCGAGCCATGAAGAGCATCTGGAAGGCCGCCGGGCGACCGGTCTTCCGCGAGCGGCGTCTGCTGGGTGGGTGCCGGGGCTGTGGGGAGGATGGGTGCACAGCCAGTGTAGAGCTGGAGCTTTTTCTCTTCTTCCAGACCTGGGGAAGCTGCCTCCCAGGAGGCGCAGATCGGTCCCTGCCACCTGCTCTCCATCCTCACCAGTACCACCAGGTACCTAGAGTGGGGCTGTGGGGCTGTGGGAACTCTCAGTTCCTGTTTGCTGAAACTCCTTTCCGCAGATTCCCAGGGCATGCTGCTGTCTCCGCTGCTGTGGCATGTGAAGGATGAGCCAGAGAGCTGTAAGTACCACTCTGCTCCATCACACCGGGCTGCACGGCCACGGCTCCATCCCATGCCCGCGCCAGCATGATGGGAAGAGGGGTTTTAGGGGTGCTCCCAGGATGGACCTGTCGGTAGGGATGTGCATGGATGGAAGTGTTGGGAACAGCCCCAGAGCATGAGGATATGAGGCACAAGGAGTTCCCAAGCTCTGACCCAGCCTCCGGACTGCTGGCTGCTCATGCAGCTGGAAGGGATGTGGTCCTGCTGCAGCCCAGGGGGCTCTTGCAGCTGTGCAGCACTGCAGAGTGTGCAGCCCCCTGCCTTTAGCTGCAGAAACAATGCAAAACTTCAGAGGAGATAGGACTGAGAGTGAGGGCCGGAGCTGGGAGCATCTCCACCTGCATGCAGCCTGAAGGGTGCTCACAGGGATCAGCACTGAGGTGATGCAGCCTGCATCCCTGGTTTGTGTGGGCAGTTGGAGGCAGCAGCTGCTGTTCCCTGAGACAGCAGCCATGGGGGTGAAACAGCTTCCTCCAAACAGGAGCCCCAGCTGCTTTGTCCCCAGGCCTCTACTAACAGGGGGAAGTGAACCCCTGCACCCCAGCCAGCATCCGCACTGGGTAATTACGTTGTCTCCCTAAATTCCCCCTGCAGTTTCAAGTGGATGTGGGATTCTCCTTCACTTCCAGTCCTAATCTGTTGCGTAGCATGGCTGTGCACCGCTGCGCGGTTGCTGCCTTCTAGCCCAGAGGTGGCTGCATTGCAGTG
Source organism: Chrysolophus pictus (assembly GCA_037305975.1). Lineage (NCBI taxonomy): Eukaryota > Metazoa > Chordata > Aves > Galliformes > Phasianidae > Chrysolophus > Chrysolophus pictus. The sequence continues at coordinate 70,648,677 of CM074614.1, read as the reverse complement.
GTGGGTGAGTGACTCCTGCTTTTGTTTCTAGCTCATGAGACACTTTGAGGCCCCACAGGGTGCTGGGGAGCTGTGGCTAGGGCACGCCGGGCTGGCCGTGCAGCAGGGCAGATCCCAGGCTGGTGCTGTTTCCAGCAGGTCCCAACAGACCCTGCGTCTCCTCTCTGCTCTCTCTCTGCAGCCTGCGGGGAGCATATCGCTGGAGCAGTGCCTGACCCCACATCTGTCCCAAGTAAGGTTTCCCCTGCCCCGATTCCCCCTCTCATCCCTGCCAGCAGGCTCTGATGCAGTTCTTATTGCAGACACCACTCACTGCATCCCTCTCCTTCCCATCCTGGGTGAGTACTGTGCCCTGGCCACCGAGCTCAGGCATCCTGGAGAGAGAAACAGCCCTTGGTGACACTTTGCATCTGCTCTCTGCAGGCAGCCAGACTGTCCTGAAACAGGAAAGTGCTGAGCAAAAGGCAGGTAAGAACCTGTGCCCTCTGCTCTATGCTAAGCTGGAGCAGGGATCTGAGCCCTGGCAGCTGGGTCTGAGCAGTGGACTCAGTGACCTCACAGTCCCACTGCACCTCCATGCCAATCTCTGGTGCAGGTTTCCCCATTGAAACATCCCTAGGGATGGGAGGAGGAAACATTGTGCTGCCAGTGCCCACTGCAGCCCCCAGCTCTCCCAGACCCTGTGAGCAGACAGCAGCCAGTGAGGATGTGCCGGACACCAGCCTGCAAGGTAAGTCATGCCCGCAGACCCCTGTAGATGCACAGTGAGGCTGGGCTGCCCCTGACCCCCTTCTCACTGCAGGCTGTGGTGTGGCTGGCCTGCTGCAGAGTGTGCAGCAGCTGCTGGTGCAGATTCTGCAGACGTCGCGACAGCAGCAGGCGCTGCTGGAGAGCCTCGCCAGCGACACCGTCTCCCACCTCCACCTCCTCTCACATAGCCTGGTGCAGGTGGGCGAGACCTTGCACCAGCTGTTGCTCCGGCCACAAGCGCCCCCCAGCCACGGTGCTGCGCACATTCCCCTTTTTGGGGGCAGCCCCCCAGTGCCACTGCTCTCTGGGCTGCCTTATGCTTCCCCGGATCCCAAAGAGGAGTGCCAGGCATCTCTTGGCTCCGGCTGCACCCTGCCGTGAGCGTGCTTGTGGCACAAATCTTTGTAACAGGAGCTCTGGGGATTTTAGATGTTTATAGAAGACACAGATTTTAGTAACATTAAAAATAGCTTTTGTATCAGCAGTGCCAATTGACCAATTATTTCCCTCCGTACTCAAGGTTTCGAGTTGAGCGGAAGGGGAACTGCACTATTTAAAGCCTCCCAGAAACTCCCCTTGGCCGATGCGCACCCATGGGTGGAACAGGGATGGTGCCACTGTCACCTCTCCAACACCTGGCTCCCAGCCCAGCGGGGGCGAGATGCGCTGGGGAAGTCCATCACCTCTAGTGGCAGTCTTCCCTGTGTCACATGCAGTGGTTCCGTGACACTGCCAGCCCCGATGGGGATACTCTCAAGCTCTGCTCTGTGCTCTGGTCTGTTTCAACAGAGGCTGCAGCCACTACCTGTAGGCCCAGGGCACAGAGGCGCACAAGCTCACCCAGTGTGGAGAGGTGACATCTCCCTAGCAGGAGGTGACATGTGGCTTGGGAGTGGTGGGAGGCTGGGGGCAGTGAGAATGCATTGAAACGCAGCATAGTCTAATGAACTTAAATGAAATGAAAAAAAAAAAAAAAAAAATCCAAAGCAATGCAATGCAGTGCAATGCAGCACAATGAAATGAAGTGCAATCCTAACATTAACCCAAATGCAATACAGTGGATTGCAATGACATGCAATGCAGTGCAATGCAGTGCAACCCTAACCATAATTCTAGCACTAAACCTAGGGTTTAGAGGGGTGCTGTGGGGGTGCAGAGGGCTGGAGATGCAGTGAGGCTGCAGATAGGAAGTGCAGAGGATGCAGCAGGTTGCAAAGAGGCTGCAGTGTTGGGGCACAATGAGATTGCACTGGGGTTCAGCGCTGTGCAGTAAGGTCGCATTGGGTGCAGTGAGGTTGCACTGGACTGCCGTGGGATGCTGCAGTGATCCAGCGGAGCGCAGCACCGAGCAGCACTGGGCGGCAGCAGGCGGGTGTCCCGGGGTGTGCAGGGCCGGAGTGACAGCTCAGCAGCCAATAGGAAATCAGGAAGGAATAAAGGAGGCGGGGCCATGCAGGCGTCCACCTCACTCGCAGAGGGGGCGGAGCCAATTATGTGCAGCCAATCAGGCGGCTGGATGGACGCGGGGGTGGATCTCTGATGACGTCACGGGAGGGGGATTCCCCCAGCGGGGCAGCGCCCCTTCCCCCCCCCACACCCGATACCATAGTTGGGGGATACAAGGAGCGGGCCAGAAGTGTTATGTTCGTGCTCAAAGCCCTAACTCACCTAACTCATCCTGTACCTGCTGCATGAGATCCTGCACTGCAGCCCTCACCCTGTTCGTTTGCCTGGACACTATGGGCTGCGGGCAGTGGGACATGTTGAGAAGATGGGATGGGATAAGTAGGGCACGGAGAGTTGAGATGGGCACCCAGAGCCAGAGTTCTGAAAGCTCAGCCCATCTTTAATCACTTTTCTTCCACAAAAGACAGGTCGTGCTTACAGCTGGAAGCCACTCCATCCTGCAGCAGCGGGGAGAGCTGCAAATTGTTCCATCTACCTTTCATGCATCAACTGCAACAGCATCACCTCTGGGCCAGGAGATGCCCCCCAGCTGCTGGGGTACTGACACACGGCTGCCATATTTTGGGACCTCGTTCTGGTCTGCTGAGCCCTGCAGGGAGCCTGCAGTGTGTCATCCTCTCAAAGGAGAATGCCATCATCAGTTAATAAGAACAGAAATTCCCACAGGCTGGTCTGGGCTCCAGCGCGGTGCTGGCAGATTTGCTGACTCCTGGAGCAGCATTCTATGTGGGGCTGGGGGTTGTCGTGCTGTGCATGGTGATGCAGTGACATCTGTGTCCTTAAGTGACCCTGCTCCATGCCACATCCTTCAGCACATCCCATGGTGATGTGAAGGCAGGCACAGTGACAGCACTACACTCAGTCCCACCATGCCCTCTAAGGTGCCCTTGTCCCCTCCCCCCTTTTGTCCTGTCAGAATGTCAGTGGGGATTGGCAGAGCTTGGCAGATTTGATGTGCTGGAGCAGCACATGGCTCAGTGCTGGAAACCAGACTGGAAATCTCTCAATTGCATTTCTTAAGAGTTGGTTTTGGTTCAACCCAAATGCTCTCTTTAGAAATGCAATGTCTTGGGTTTTAGCCCTGGAGTTGATGAAACATCTTTATATGAAGTAAGAATGAACAGCAATATTTCCCTTGGTGCAGACACACTTAGGCTCACACAGAAAGATTCACTGTGATTTCTCTAACACAGCTTCCGCTGAGAGTGCTGCTCATAATACCCAACAACCCATTGTTTAGCACTTGCCTTTCTCAAAGGAAATCTTAGCAGTGATATTTGAGCAAAGAGGTTTTTTTATGAGAAAACTTTAATCTGCAATCCATAAAGGCAACAGTGGCTTTGCACCCTATGTAAAATGTTCTCGACATCTGTTGCCATCCTTTTTTCTTCCTCTGCAGGCTTGCTTCTTCAGGCAAATTCATCTGGGACTGCACATGGTGCAGCAGTTTGACTTCTGTTGCTGAGAGGCTGATTCCACATGAGAGCACTGCCTGCATCCCCTGCAGTGGTAGCTGTGCCCAAGCTCTGGCTGTGCCCACAGCAGGATTTACATCAGCTGTGGGATGCGGTGTGATGGGATCACAGGCACAGCAGTGGGGACATGCTGCCTCCAGCTCTAGGGCTTTGTGGTGCCAAACCCCTACCCAGTCCGTGTGGACTGCCCTTGTGATGTCAGTGCAGAGAGGCTGTCAGCCCAAGGGAACCAAGCTGAGTGTCACTGAGGTTGTCTGGATACCATGTGATGGGAACACTGCTCCAGAAATGGGCTGGGATGGGGGAAGAGGGGACTTCTTGTGGCTGCCAATGGCCCAGATTAAGTGCTGATTAGAAACTCATTCAACAGCCACGTTTTTTGTAAATAGGTTCCTGGCCCTATATGTGTACCTGGCTTGTGTAACACATGACTTTCTGCCTGGGTAGCACCTCCCTGTGGTACTTTAAGACCACCAAAGACTTCCTTGCAAGAACTCCCTGTTAATGCTGTGCATGCATAGTATGAGATGTTGATACATAACAATGTCAGCTTCTTATCAATCTCAGGTTGACAAGCTTAATTCCTGGATTTTGGTGACCTCTGCCATCTTGCTGTCAGGGAACATGAGGGCAAGGAGTGAGGAGGAAGAGATGCTGCCTATGCTCACACAGCTGCTGCAGGGCTCAGTGATTCAGGCCAGGCGCATTAAAGTTGCACAGTGCAGGCAGCAGCAGGGTGAGCCCTGTTGGGAGGGCAGGCAGCAGGCACAACATCCCACAGTGTGATTTAGGGCCAGGAAGAGACTATGGGGTTTTAGGGATGCTCATTTCCAAGCAGGGAATGCTGGTCCAATGGCAGGGATGGGATGCAGGATGCTGAGCAGTGGCAGTGCTGGTCCCAATGCCACTCCCTTCTGCCTTCCCCCTGCTGCTCCCCCTGTCAGGACAGGCATAGGATCACACTACTCTGGATGTTGTGTCTGTCCTCATGTCACTAGTGGGATTCAGAACTCTCATCCCTCCCCATCAACAGCTGTTCAGGGACCCAGTTGCCATGAGGATGTCAAATGTACCTGGTTGCTATGGAGACACTGTTGCCATGGTGATGCAGTTGCTGTGTCTGGCAGAGGCAGGAATGGAGCACTAGGAAGGCTGTTCCCACTGGAGTCACAGGAATGCCAAAAATCTGATCAGGGAACAGGCAGAGCCCAGTCTTTACCCTAAGACCATCTTCATTAGGGATGGAGGTATCTGGGACGCACGCAGGGGGATGGGGATATCTATCTCCTGACAGGCAGCCAGCAGGACCCAGAGGATGTACTGGGCTGTCACCGAGTGCTGGGATCCTCCCCACTGATGCCTGCCGCTCTCCGCCCCCAGGAGCATGCCTGTCTGCTTGGCCTGGCCGTTAGATGAAAAATGCAGTCGCAGATTTAATTAACTGAGTACTGAGCTGTCCCGGATTCTGAGAAGTGAATCCAAGAGGAGCTGGAGCGTGGTTCCTTGCAGCTTTCCAGGAGAGCTCCTATGGATAAACCCCACTGAGACACATCTCACCACATACTTGTTGCAGCCTGTTATTGTAGGGCCTACTTAAACTCACCAAGAAGCAGTTTTTGTTTCAGTCCCACAGTGATGGGATGGGGCACAAATGCCATGCAGGACACAGTCCTCTCTGTAAAATTCAAAGAATCTATCATAGAATCATTTGAGTTGGAAGGGACACTTAAGAAACATCTGGTCCAACTGCTCTGAAATGAGCAGGGATAGCTACAGCTTTGTGAGGTGTTCAGAGCCCATCCAGCTGGATCTTGAGCATCTCCATGTTGGGGTGCAGTGTTCAGGACCCCTTGACAGGCAGATGCTTGCACTGGGTGGCAAAAGCACCGCACTTGGCATTCTGCATGCATTGCAATGATGCAAGAGCTCAGTACTGTGTTTCTCTGGGAGATGAAGAGACACAATTGGGTTTGGTGAAGTGAGCAACATTTTTAATTAAAAATTAATCCCCAACCGGCCGCCTGGCTGGACCAGACAGAGCATTTTGCCTGGCAGAGACAGGGATGGAGGATGATCTCCCGGGTGCCGGACCCCGGGGCCCTCGCACAGGCACCATGGCTCAGCACTGCTTGCTGCCCCCAGAACAGTGGGCCTGGAGATGCCCCTGTCTGCCCCGCACCCACCAACCCCCAGCCTGCTGTGAACCAGGATCCATTCCTGGGCTGCAGCTTGGGGAACTGAAGCAATCTCCTGCAGCAGGGAGAAGGGGCAGTGGGGTCTCCTTCCCTCTGCTCCATCTCACCTCCCACCCCCCTCAGGGTGCCCAGGGTCAGTGTTTTGCCCCCCTCATGTATCTGGCAGGACCTCAGGATGCAGCCAGTAGGTGGCACAGCTTCTGCCCCATTGCCAACATGACCAAAGGCTATACAGGGGTACATGAGAACACCCTGGCTGGCACACAGGTCTTGGGGACCTGACTGTCATCATGTCTCCCCCAGAACACCTTTGCCCCGACTCCCCTCAGAGGCTGAGACAGCGTTACTGTAAGCAGATCTGGGGGCCCAGCGCATGCATTGCCCTCTCCCAGCAAGGCTCAGTGCCCTGCAGCTGCCCAGGGCCGGTGGCTGTAGCAGGGATGTCACCACTTCAGCACTATGGGGTGGGGACAGTCACATGCAGGGCACCAAGGTGTCACCAGGGGGACTGAAGGTAGCGGGGACAGGGGCACTTCTGTGCCAGATGGAGTGGCAAGCAATGCCTGCTGACAAGTTCAACCAGGCTGTAATTGTGACACTGGGACAGCTGTGCGCCAGCCCAGAGGAGTCCTGCTGTTCCCTGTGTCACCATCCCTGCCTGAGTCCAGTGCACTAGTAGCATCAGCTGGTACAAATGCTGTTGATGGAGGCCACTGCTGGATCAACGAGCCCCAGCTCCTCCTGTTCATTGACACAGAGCTGGTACCCACAGCCCTTACGGCGGGGCAGTGGCCCCAGGCGCCCGCTGGGCTTGGCGCGGGGTGGCAGCAGGAAGCCCACGCTGCCAGCGATGAGCAGGTGCCAGATACTGTGAATGTAGAAGTAGTTCTCCTCTGTCTCCACGAAGGCATAGAGCAGCACAGCAGCCACCGCAATCAGTGCACCCGGGCACAGGTAGAACGCCCAGCGCTTCCAGGTGGGTGGGTAGCAGTGGCGGCGACGGATGGAGCGAGCCGTCTGCATGGGGACAACAGGTCCTCACGGGTGGCCATGGCCCCTCTGCCACCACACCATGACAAGCCATGTCTCTTGGTGACAAGCTGGGAAGGGCTGAGCATGGGGACAATTGACACAACAGGAAAGGGATGCAATGGGTCCTTACCCAAGCAATGGCCATGATGCCCAAGGCAAAGAGGCTGGGTCCCAGCAGGTTCCATAGCCCATGTCGGTCCATCTGTAGTGCCATGGAAAGCAGCATGGCTCCCAGAAGGTACAGCACCTGTGGAGTGGTGACAGGGACATCAGGCTGGACCTCCACTCCAGGACCCTCCCCACCACACACTCTCCACACTCACCTGCTTGACCACGGGCTGCAGCCGGGCCATGGCGATGACAGTGACCCAGACAGACATGAGGGAACCCAGGAAGTCACAGAACTGCAGCACATCATAGTCCATGATGCAGAACACCACGATGCCTGGCTGGTCACAGGCATGATAAAACTGGGGCCACATAGGGAATGGGGTGAGAGTCATTCCATATTGCCCAGCTCCCTGCCCACCATCCTTTCAGTAACTCAACACAAGCTACCCTTTCAGTATCTAGAGGGAAGCTGTAAGAAAGAAGGGGACGCACTCTTTAGGAGAGTCTGTTGTGATTGGACAAGGAGAAATTACTTTGAACTAACAGAGGGGAGATTTAGATATGGACTGCCCAAAGAGGTGGTAGATACCCTGTCCTTGGCGACTCTCAAGGTCAGGCTCTGAGGACCTGACTGAGCTGTAGATGTCCCTGTTCAATGCAGGAAAGTTGGACTAGATGACATTTCCAACTCAAATGATCCTACAATTCTATCCCCATCCTGCACTTACAGTGGAGAAGAACATTGTGAAGATGTAGACAGCAGCTTCCAGGAGGTAGTGACTGCGCACAGCAATGGCCACGGGAGGCACAAACATAACATTGCTGAGGCAGAGCAGCAGAGTGGAGAGGAGCTGGAAACCATAAGAGAATGCCTCGGCATTGTCAGTGCAGCCCCAGCCATTCCATCCTGCAAGAGAGGGGAAGCTCCATCCAGTACCCATTGGAGAACTGGGACAGGATAGGAGGACTGACAGAGAGCCTAGAACAGATCTTACCAGCTTTGCACTCACAGGCTGCATACAAATAATTGTTGGTACGCAGCAGCTTACACTGCCCATAGATGCCACAGTCGTTGATGCAGGGTGAGAGGTAGGCACGCAGGTAGACTTCAGCTGTCACATTGGTGCAAGGCTCGAACCTGCCCCGTGGGGGAACGAGGGCAAACACCTGAATGTGCATGCACTGGGCATGAGCACAGCCCCCAGATGCACACAAGCCAACAACTGCTTCCCAACTGAGAGCTTCAGAGCAGAGTTGCAGGAGCCCACAGTGCAGTGACATCCAGCTCTGCCAGGACAGGGAAGGCTGGGATACACTGGGATGCTTGGGATGCACTGTAAGATGCCAGGATGCACTGGGATGTGGTAACACATGGCGGGCATGCTGGGATCTTACCCATGCTCTGTGGCACAGAGGGAGCGTAGGCTCAGGTACCAGCTGCCCGTCTGGGGGTAAGGGATGCGCAGGCGGCTCAGGCTGGCCGTGGCGTTGACAGAGAGCAGGAAGCCTGCCAGGGACTCTGCCAGCAGGGAAAGCTGTGGGTGAGCTGGGCAGGGGGCAGGCCAGGCACCCACCCACCCCAGGCAGTCCCTGGCAGGGCATGGGGGTCAAAACCCATGGCCATAGCAGGGGGACAGGCACAGCCCAACCTACCTGTCTCACAGGTAACTGATGTGTTGTCACTGGATGTCAGTGGGACCTCATGGTTCAAACAGCCAAACACTGTCACATTCTCACCACACAGGGAGCTCTGAGGGCAGAGGGGAGATGGCCCTAAAGCAGCACTGGGAGTGTTCCCTGCTCAGCACAGCACTTGACAGCATCCTAACATATTACCCACAAGACCCTGGTCATTATCTACTCTTCAAGCATCCTTAACCCATGGCCCACCACCCAACAGCTCTCAAATCATGACCCAAATCATGGACCATGACCCAAAGGCACCCCTGCCCCAGACCCCAACATGCCCATCTCCTGGCTCGACCACCTCACCACATTGAGCCGCAGCTCCAGGTTGAGCACCCCGCCACTGTCCAGCACCGGCAGGAGGTTGATGACAAAGACGGCGGGACGGTCAGGCGGCACTGACACGTTGGGCCCAAAGAAGATGTAGAAGTGGACGGAGAAGGTGTCGAGCTCGTTGCGCAGTGTGGGGCGGATGGGCCAGCAGCGCTCAGTGGCAGGCATGGTGGAAGAGATGGGGAGCGGGCGCTTGGTGCTGTTGGGGCTGGTGGGAGGGGGGCTGTCCCCCAGCACCATCCCACCCGCAGAACCAAAGGAGTGCGGCATGTTCATGGAGGCGCTGGAGGGCAGGAAGGGCGGCCGGGCCAGGCTGGGGCGGGAGCAGTCTGGGAGCAGAGCCATCAGCCCTGGCACCACGCAGCCCCCCAGCCTTCTGCCCTTACCTCCCACCTGCCCTCCCTATCCCCCAGGTTGGCAATCCCTGCATCCTAGCAAGGGATCTCAGTGTCCCAATACCTCCCAGTATCCCAGAGCATTCCAGTGTCTCAGCACATGACCAGTATCCCACAGCATCCCAGCACTTCCCAGTGTCCCAGTACTTTCCAGCACCTCCTAAAGCCCCAACATCTCCAAACATCTCCCAGTGTCCCAGCATCTCTTAGTGCAACCCAGCATCCCCAGCAAGCTGGGTGTCACTCTGTACCCAGATCCCTCAGGCAACCCTTGGCATCTCCCACTCAACTCTGTGCCCTCTCAAGCTTCCTTGTGTCCCTCACCTGTCAGCTGCACAGTGATCTGGAAGGAGATGGTGCCCGGAGACCCAGGGTGCCTCTCCACCAGCACATAGTACCAGTGCTGCCAGAAAGGCAGGTCCAGTGCCAGATGGCAGGGCACACGCTCCCGGCAGTCTACTGCTGTTGAGTTGTGCAGTGGGGGGGCCTTCGCTCGCATGCGCAGCCAGAGTGGGCAGCCCTCGACCCCACGGCACCGCAGCACCTCCACCAGCACACGTGATGTGTAGCTGGGCACGAACACCCTGCAGGATGCTTGCATCAGCACAGGTCAGGGGTTGGGTCCCAAGGCTGCCCTTGCTTATCAGATCCTCTCACACTCACTTGTAGAGGCAGGAGCGGTTATGAGGAGCCATGCTCTGCTCAGTGACGTAACCAGGGTACAGCACAGCAATGTTCACCAGGCGCTGCACAATGAGCTGTGGCTGGAAGAGGTACTGGCACTCCTCATAGAGACCCTGTGCCAGTGGGACAGTCAGCATGGGGACCAGCCACACCAAGCCACTGTCCCACAGCCACAGGCCCTGCACTATGGTGATGTGGTAGGCAAACTGTCCTGGTCTCCTCTTCCAAAAGACGCCCAGGACCCCCGCCAATTATTCATATGCCCCCCAGGTGCCCTGTATAAGACACCTAGCCAATCCAACTTATGTGTTCCCTCAGCCCTTCACCTTGACAGAGATCTTGCCCTCATCCTTGGGCAGGTGGGCAGCCAGGAACCAGTCTCCAGGGAGGGGGCTGGTGATATTGAACACCCCTGTGGTGCGATTGGGCAAGGTCCAGGTGAGGGTCAGCGCAAAGGAGCCAGGGACAGCCGTGTCACTGGGAAAGTGTGTGTGCAGTGGGTTAATGACGGAAGGAGCCCCTGAGCGGAAATACCTGCAGGAGAGACAGCAATTAACAGAGACCAGGTTGGGCAGCATGGCAGGGGCAGCTCACCCTACAAGCAGGGTTTGTCTCTGCAAGCAGCTCAGAGCCATCATGGGGAAAACATCAGTAAGATAGGATCTCGGTGAAAACCCTGAGCTTCCCCTGGGCAGGTGTCCAGGTAAAACTGCTCATGGATGAGCTGCACAAAGGAATGAAAATTGCAACAAATGAATTATGGGGAGAGAGAGTGAGTGTATGCATCTGCGTACGTATGAACATGTTTGTGCATCTACATATATATGTGCATGTTTGTGCAGATAACTGCATGTGTGTACCTGAATCCAATGCCTGTGTGCCTGTGTATGCATGATCTGTGCATGCATGCAAGTGCATGTCTACATGTGTGTGTAACCATGCGTGCACAAGCAAGAAGCAGATGGGTGCAAGCAGGCTGCAGGGCACATCCAGGCAGGCAGCAGCAGAAGGCAGGGTCAGGTGGGAAGAGAACAAAGGGGGCAAGCTGCCTACTTACACGGTGATGCTACGGTCTGGGCATTGGTCCCCAAAGGTGCCACCTTGCTCTTTGAAGGTGATGAGATTCCAAACAGCAATGACCGTGTCCTCGGGGATGTGGAAGTGAAAGAGTTCAATGCTGGCAAAGGAGCGGAAGGGACTGAGCTTGCGTGGTGTGCGGGTGAAGTAGTCGGTTACGAAGAGCCCATCTGCAGAAGAGATTCAAGAGACTCTCAGTGTGAGGGGCAGGAGAAGCTGCAACTAAGTCATTTCACTGTGTGGCCAGGATTGATGTCAGCTGTGCCTACCCTATCCACAGTCTGTACCGTTCAGCAAGAATTATAGAGCTATGCACTTCCTGCACAGCTCCTAAGCTCTCCTGTGTTTGTGGAGGAGGAATGGTGCACATATGTGCTCACATATGCATGTGTGGGCGCTGTCTGCATGCACAGCTAAATGAAGGCGTGCACACCCACACACAAGGGTGTGTGTGGCTGTGTACAGCTCTATGTTTAAGACACCTTCTGCTATTGCATGGCATGTCTCACCGTCCAAAAGTCCAGCTGCCTGGGGATTTCAGGAGCTTTAGCAGGAGAAGGAAGATACTTGCTTGGTACAGTGGAAAGAAGGAAGATCTGATCTCCAGACAGGAGCAGTAACTTCACTCTACTATTGTACCACTTCCCCACTGCCAGCCTAAGAGATCCATGCCTTACTCACCAAGAATAAGATGTAGTTCTCTACAAGCAGCCAACAAACGGAATGCTAGCAGAGAAGCAGATGAGAGCAGGGTTGTGGCCAGGAGGATGTATCCAGCAGAGAAGGGGACAGCTGAGAAGAAAGGCTGCTTTTTACAGTGTCTGGCTGGGAGCATGCGCATGCGCTTGTATGCACGTGTGTTTGTGCTGCGTGTGTGCAGCCCCAGCAGGCTGAACAGTGACATGCATCTGCTCCCTTGCCTGGAACAAAGGCAGCTCCCCCTCCCTTCCAACACAAGACGGGCACAGCTCTTGCATTCCCATCTGCATGCAAGAGTACTCAATCACGATTTCCCTGCCATGAACCACCTGGCCAGTCCACTGTTCCCCAGGGGACCAAAGCTCCCTGCCAGCTGGGGTCAGTGAACCAGCAGTGGACCTCAAAGAGAAAGAGACAGTGAACATGCTTTCAGAAGATGGCATGGGGGAAGCACGCAGAGCTTCCTGACCCCGTTGCACTTTCCCGAGCCCACTCATCTGAGGCAAAATGAGGGCACTCAGGTGCACAGGGAGAGTCAGGCTGGAGCCCTGCGGCAGTGAGGCCACAGTGCAGGCAGGAAAGCTGGAGGATGGAACAGAATTTCCTTTCTACGAAGGAAAGGAAGGAGAAAAAGCAAGAGCGTGCCTGCCCCAGGCCAGAAGCCGAAGAGTGGCGACCTCCACTCCCAGCAGGGTCAGTACCACGGACAGCTCACGCTACATCGGGCTCATCACCACGGGCTCTCTGGGTTGGGATCAGCACCACGGACAGCTCCCTCCAGACGCTCCATAGGGGCCCATAGTGCTCCTACCCCACAGGTCGGCCCCCTTCCTCTGTGATACCCCGTACATAACACCGCATACCCCTCCGCAGACCCCGAATGAAGGCAGCTCCCGTGCCCGATTGCACACTCATTTCTTCACGTAGTCACTCCAGTGTCCCCTCACTCACCATCACTGCACACGCATCCCCCTGCCCCACTTCACAGCCCTCTGTCCTGGTGACACATTGCATCTGCAGATTCCCGGAGCCCCTGACCATGAGTCTGACCACTCTGGGCGTCGCTCGGCACTTACACCACCTGTGTCCCTCCAGCACGCACACCTCTGAGCCCCCTACCTATCCCACTGCACCTGTGCCCCACAGCCTGCTTATCATCAGGCACTACCCCCACACACCTCCACATCTCCATGTCCCATTACGCCAACACTCCATTGCACTCAAATTGCCACCTCCCATCACACATGAATGTGCCCTATTGTGTGCACACCTCGTGCCCCATTGCCTATGCACCCTAAAGTCAGTTGCATGGCATCTTACAGGATACACATCTATATGCCCTGCTGCACATTTGTCCTAAATCTCTCTGCACACACATCCCGCACCCCATTGCACACACTGTCCCATGGCACACGCATCCCACAGCAGGCAGATGCTGCGCCCCACTGCACACGGTCTGCGCTCCATTCTCACCCCACTGCGTGCACATTCCATGTCCCCTACTGCAAGCACGCACCTCCCCCCCCACGAAGAATCCTACAGCACTCAGATCCCTGACTCCTCGCACATCCCACATCCCTCGGCCCCGCGGCACTCACCGGCGGGCGGCGGAGGCAAGAGGAGGAGGAGGAGGAGCGGCACGAGCAGCAGGGGCAGGCGGAGGAGGGGTGGCGGTGGGAGCGGCCGCCCCCGCCCGCCGCCCCGCCGCCCCATGCCACCGCGCCGGCTGCCGTGGGGTGCGCGCCGCCAGCAGCCCCGCCGCGCAGGGACGACCATGACGTCACCCGCCCCTCCCCCTTACCCCGCCCCCGCGCGCCTATTGGCGGCTCTGGCTGTCGCTCACAGCCGGCGCGGTCCCGCTTTCTGCGCTCCTTGAGCGCGCTATGCCGCCGGCACGCCAGGGGGCGGTGTCGCACTCCGGAGCGTGCTCTTCTCTATGCCCGACCGCTGATTGGTGAGCGATGCAGAGCGCTCACTCCTACTTCCGGTAGAGTCGGGTCCGCGTGCTTGCCGCTTCCGGTCCGGTTCTGGTCCCGGGTAGCACCGGCACTGCCGAGCTCACGTACCGGGCATCACCATTTCCTCCCTCCTCCTCCGGTATCTCGATGGAGTTCCCAGGAGTGCTTTTCCCTTCTTACTTCGGCTGCGGCCCCCCCAAGGACGAGGGGGGCCCGGCTCCGGCCGCCGGCTGGGGGGAGCGCGGGAAGGTGCTGGAGGCAGGGCCCGGACGGCGACAGGTGAGGGGCAACGGGGGACACGGGAGGGGGCACTGAAGGTACGGGAAGGCAGAGAAGGAGGCGCAGGGGGAGGGGTGGGGGGCACTGGGAATACGGAAAGGGAGCCCTCACCTCCCCGCCCCCGTCCTCTCCCTGCAGGTGCTGCCACCGCTTGTGCCCCTCCGCGGCCACGAGGGCGAGAGCTGGGCGCCGGCCGAGGCCGCGGCAGTGCCGCTGCTGCCGCCCAATATGGGTGAGGGTCAGAGGGTGCGTGGGGGCCGAGAATGGGGCTGCCACCTGGTGTCAGGACAGCCTTGGCAGCCGCCCTCCCCACCGCCTCCTGCCCCCCCCGCAGGCTGCTGGGTCCCCACTGTCACCCCTCGGGATATCCTCTACCACGGTATCCTGCACAGAAAGCTGCGGACTGGGAGGTCTGGGGCTGCGCTGGACTTTGCCAAGCAGGTACAGGCTCGGGTGCTGCTGAGGAGCCAGGGCTGGGCTCCCCTGTGACATCCCTGCACATCCCCACACTGTTGTCTCCGCATAGCTGGGGCACTTCTTTGTGGATCACCCTGAGGACGCCTTCAGCTCCCTGGGGCGACTGCTGCACAAGAACTTCCACCTGGGTGACTCCAGGCTCAGGGTCAGTGCCATTGGTGAAGCTGAGGAGGACACCGGTGTACCCCCTCCTGTCTGCTCATAGTGCCACTGCTGCTCTCTTCCCTGCAGAAACGCAGTGTCCGGGACACAACCATCCGCATGACATCCCTGGTGGAAAATATCAACCATATGGAAGCCAGGCGGTGAGTGCTGCTGGGTTGGGGGAGCTGTGGGCTCCAGCACCTGCTTGACACTGGTTGTCCCCTCACAGTGGCTGCCCTCAGCATCAATTTACCTCCCGCCTGCGCTTGTTCTCTCACCTGTGCCGGGACTGGCTCTTTGAGGTGCCACTGGGGCTGCTGGCCGACTGTGTGCATGAAGAGCTGCTGCTACAGTGGACCAGCCTGCTCTTCGATGACAGTTCCACAGGGGGAGCACTAGCCTGGCTACCCCCTCAGGATGCAAGCAGTCGCGTGGGATGCCTGGTGTACCCTGGCGGGTTGGCCATGAACCACCTCTGTATCCTTCCATGTGATCTGTGGGAGACTCTGGGGCAGCGGGGCACTGTGTGGCAGTGCCCTTAGCCAGCACTCCAGATTTCCAGGATGTGGTGCTGGAGGAACAACCTCGGGCACGGGGGCTGCCAGTGCAGTTTGAGCTTAATGGGCGCATCCGGCAAGTAGCTGCTACCCGGGTGGATGGGCAAGGTGAGTGAGCCCTGGGACCTATGCACTGCATACAGAGATGGTGGGGTCCCTGCCCTCTCACCTGCCCTCTCTCCTGTCTCCTACTAGACTTTGTCGGTGTTCGCTCTGACTACCACTGTGGTGTTTGGAGGATGCCAGGCAAGACAGGGGCTGCCCCCAGCCCACTGCAGGTCATCCACACTGACGTGCCAGCCTCCTGCCTCACTGTCAGGTGTGTGCAGGGGATACAGAGCTCTGGAGAGGTCCTCAGCCACAGACCTTCCAATGTGATGCTGTATCTCTGCCCCACAGCCCATACCTGTCTGGGGAGCTGTCAGTCTGCACCCAGAGTGGAGCCGTCTATCTATGGAACATTGAGACAGGGTGAGTTGGGGTGCTGCATCCCCAGCGTTTGGAGTGGCAGGAGGCAAGAGTGCCCCGCAGCAAGGAAGAGCTCTGTCCCTTCCCCACAGGCTGCAGCGTCTCCGCCATGACCCCCAGACCCTCTTTTTCCGGGACCACTCACCCTGGCGCTGGAGTGACTTCACTGCTCACCCACGGGTGCTGAGCTGTGCTGACCGCACTGGTATCCTGTGCCTGGATGCACGGGTGAGCATGAGAACAGGGGTCAGGGTTAGCTGAGGGGTGTCCTGCTGTTCCCCATGATGCTGACAGCACCCTGCTGTGCCACTGCAGGCCCCCACCAGCTGCCACTTCGACTTCTTCAAGGTGGGTGAGGAAGCCAAGTGCGAGCAGGGTGAACGTGTAGTACTGCCCATGTACCTAGGTAGGGCTAACCCCTGCCAGCACCTCGTCGCCACCCAGGTGAGTCCTCCATGGCTGAGAGTCCCCAAACCCCCCAGCCAACTTGTGCAGCTGGTTTGGATGCAGGTAGGGGGAGCCCTGCTGAGTCTTGCCCTCTCCCAGTTTGCCGTGTACCTGCTGGACGAGCGCTTGCCGCTGGTACCTGTGCTGAAATGGTCACACATGATGAAAGCACCCCCTCTGTTTGCTGACATTGTGCCAGGGGAGTCTGGAAGGAGCCATAAAGCGCTGCTGGGCACCTCTCATACTCAGGAACTGCTGCTGCTGCAGTACACAGGTGAGAAACCAGGTAGGGGACACACAAACTCCCCTCAAGTCCATGTCCTGGCCTTGCTGCCTCACTAGTCAATTTTTGATATGTCTTATTGATGTCTTATTGCAGGTGGCAGCCAGAAGGCCTGCCAGCTTGCAGGGCCACCACAGCAGCTACACAGCATTGCCAGCTGCCTACCTCACCTCCCCACACAGCTCCCACACCAGCACCACCTGCTCCACCAGCGCCTCAGCATCCCTGCAGCTGGTGAGTGGTCCTGGGGCTTGCAGGTCATGCAGGGGCAGCAGCCAGCAGTCGGTGCTGCATTGGGCATGCATCAAAAGGCAACTGCTACTCAAGATGAGATACTGATGGCTTAGGAGAGGACGTAGGGACAAACTGGGAAAGAGGAGTGAGTGCTGCACCCAGGGGGAGGTGGAGTAGGATGTGTGGTGACAATGCCCCATTTGTCCTCATAGGGCTGGCTGCCGTGCAGCATGAGCAGGGCCAGCAAGAGTCCCTTCTGGTGTTCCAGCTCTCCGAGGCAGGTGATGTCTTCTACCAGATGCTGAGGCATGAAGCAGCATTCTCACCTGTTCCTGACCAGGGGGACGAGGCAGAACCAGCTCCCACTCCCAACAAGGAGGATGAAGCAGCAGCACCCCCCGGCTCTCCCATTCTGTTTGGCAGCGAGGAAGAGGAACAGGAGGAGGAAGAAGAGCAGACCTTCTACTTATCCAATCTGGAGGTGATAATCAATGATGAAGAGGAAGAGGAGGAGGAGGTAGTGGCCACGCCAGCAGCCACTGAGGAACCTGAGCCCCATGCCAGCCCCAAGTCTGTCCCAGATGTGCCCAGCGCACCTGCAGCTCTGCGCTACCGCCGCTGGCTGCGGGCATTGCTGCAGACATGGATGGGCTCCCCAGCATCTTCCTGCCGATCAGGGCCCCCTACCCTCAGCCAGCGGCGCCTCTTCACCCGCAAGGAGCTGGCAGAGGTGGCACCAAGTGTCCTACAGCAGTACCAGCTGCAGCTGCGTCAGGCCATGCGCGAGCAGGGCCGCATCCAGCGCTGGGAGCCAGCCCCAGAACCTCCCGGCCCACCACCCTCCTTGGAACCCAATGCCTTGAGTGCCAGGCTAACAGCAGCATGGAGAGGCGAGTGGGGGGCCGTGGGGCCAGCCGGCAGCACCCTGCAGAGGCAACAAGCACTGCGGGAACGGCGGCGGAGGCAGAAGCGCAGCCGGGCTCACCGCAGCCTTTCAGCCAGCTTCACCTCCTCCATCACCTACCAGTCTGAGCTGTCCGAGCTCAGCGAGGGCGGCACTCCCCGCACCCCTCCGGCCACCCCACGGGAGGTGGCGGTGTCCTCTCCACCGGGCACCCCACCACCACCCCCTACCGAGATCCTGCTGTCCTCTCAGGAGCTTCGATCCCGCGGCATCCCCAAGGAGCGTCGGCGCACGCTGCGGGACTACTTGTCCGTGTGGGCCGAGGGCCCGCAGGATCCCCCCGAGGCCCCCAGCAGCATCACGGTGCAGCGCTGCATCCCCTCCTCGCAGAGCCAGCTCTCCAGCTCACAGAGCCAGGTCTCCTCCGCCTCGCAACCGCGTCGCAAGCGGCCCCGTATGGGCTTCTGAGCAGCAATAAACGCGGAGTGGCACGGCTCTCGTTGTCAAGATCCTTGGGAGAACCCACGCGTGGAGGTGGCGGCGCGGGCGGGTGTACACTCGTCGGTGTGTGGATGAGCGGGCAGTACCGCGCTCGCCTCCGGCGGGGTCCTCGCAGCGTGTGACGCCGTGCCGTCCGTGTCACGCGTGGGGGCGTGGAGGAGCGTGCGGGCCCTTTAAGGCGCGGGAGTGACGGGGTGGGAGCCAATAGGGGCGCGGGGCGGGGGCGGGACCGCTGCGGGCGATGGCGGCGGTGCTGGCGCGCGGGTTGGCGCGCGTCTGGGTGGCGCGGGCGCGCGCCGGGCAGGTGGGCGCGGGTGGGCGGGGGGCGCGGGAACCGCAGGGGCGCGGGGCGGAAGGGAATGGGAGGAGGGGGGGTCTCGTGGCCATGTCCACGCTCCCGTCCGTCCAAAGTCCACGAGTGAGGGAGCGCCTCCCACCGTGCGTCTTGTCTCACTGCGGCCCGTAACCCACGCGTGCGGCCCCGACATCGGCTCGTTCCTCCCCAAGTCCAATCCGCACCTCGCACCCCTAGCGCCTCCGCGTGGCCCCAGCGCGCGGTCTCCTTCCCACGCGCGCCGTGACATCCCCGCGTGTCTCCAGCGCTGCCGCTGCGTGGCCGGCGGGCAGGACGGAGAGGTGGGCAAGGCGCAGCGGGCGGCCGCCGAGGTGGGGACGGAGCCCACCATCTTCAGCCGGATCATAGACCGCAGCGTGCCGGCCACCATCCTGTACGAGGATGATGAGGTAGGGGTCAGCGGAGCGCACGTCACGCCGTGAGTTATACCCACGCGAGAGAGCGGGACTCAGCTTGCCCTCCCTCCCTCAGTGCCTGGTGTTCCGCGACGTGGCTCCGCAGGCGCCCGTCCACTTCCTAGTGATCCCCAAGCGCCCCATCCCTCGGCTGAGCCGCGTGGGTCCACAGGATGCGCAGGTGAGAGGGGATGGCTGCCGAGGGCAGCAGTAGGGTGAGGGACGCGGGGCTGAGCCCCAGGCTCCGCTCCCACAGCTCCTGGGACACCTGATGGTGGTGGCAGCACGCACGGCACAGGCAGAGGGGCTGTCTGACGGCTACCGCCTGGGTGAGTCGAGTGTCCCCCCCATGTGCCCCCCCACGGTTGACACTCCCCACCCTGATCCTTGCTTCCCTCCTGGCAGTTATCAACGACGGGAAGCACGGTGCCCAGTCGGTGTACCACTTGCACCTCCACGTGCTGGGCGGACGGCAGATGAGCTGGCCCCCTGGCTGAGGTCCCCCGCCCTCCCACAGGTCACCCCACAATAAAGTTTCTTGGGGACACGCAGTGGATTTTCTGGCTCTGTTTTGTGGTGACTCCCTCAGGGATGGGAGTTGTTTTAAGTTCTGACCCATGCTGCAGTGTACACCCCAGACCACGCACAAATGTGCAAAACGTTGCATTGCACAGAGGAGACCCACTATGCATCCAACACTTGGCAAAATGTTGCATTGCACAGCGCAGGCCACGCACCACCATGCACACACAGCACATTGCATACATCAGCAGCAAGCGTGCATCGGCCACGGTGCACAACAGTTACACTGCTTATCCCAGCCTCTCCCCCCTTCCTCCCGCACGTGCAAAACACGCGCAGCGCACTCCTGTCGGAGCTGCTCCGGGCGCGGTTCCAGCCCACGGGGACACGTGCAGGGCCGCAACGCGCAGGCGTCCGTGGGCTCCCTGCCCCGCGCCTCCCGCTCCGTCCGCCGCTAAATTTAGCGCGGGGCGGGCGCTGGCGTAGCGCGCAGCCCACCTGGCACCGCAGCCTGGGCCCCCGCCAGCCGCCCGGGGACCGCAGCCGCCGGGGATAATGTGGGGTCTGTTCAGCAGGGTGCTTCTGCTGGGGCCCGGCTGGGGGGCGGCGGGTCCCTGCTCTCCGCGTCTGCTCGCAGACCCCCGAGGTTCCCGTTAGCAGGAGCTGAGCTGCTGGGCCCCTCCTGTACGACTGGCGGGCAGCAGCAGCACAGCAGCAGGAGGTTGGCGAACGCCAAAAGCACTCCCTGAGTTGGGGGGGTCCCCAGAAATGCACGGGCGCCGAGCCCCGTCTCCGTGCCACGCCGTGGGGAGCGCGGTGGGCGAAGGTCCAAATCTGTTCTCATTCCTCAGCCAAGGACTATCGCAAATGACGCAAGTTCCCCAAAGAGATCGCGGGGGGAGGGGGGTGGAGAAGCGGGGGGGATGTGTCACCGGCACGCCGTGCCCAGATGTGCTCCGGCTCCGGGCCCCTCCACAGGGCTCCGGCACGGACGGTCCCGGCGGCTGCCGCAACCCCGCTGCCCCCGCCTGGCGCGAGGCCGAGCGCCTGGGAAGGGGCCGCCGCGCTGGGGCAGGGGGTGGGACGTGAGGTCGGCCAGGATAAACAGAGGCCCCAGAGCCGGAGCGCGGTGGCACCGCCGGCGCACACCGCAGAGTGCTGCAATAACAGCCCGGGGCCGCCGCCGCCGTCAAAGGGCCCTTCTTCTGCCCGGCGGGGGGGGAGCGGGGCCGGCGTCCTGCAGGCGCTGAGGGCGGCTCGGCCCTGCCCTGCCTGTCCCGGGCTGTCACTATGGGGCCGAGCTCGCAGCTGGACGCCGGGCAGAAGGCCCCGCCCGGCCCCGCAGCGCGCACATGGCCGGAGCCCGCGCCCGCGCCGGCCTGGCCACGCCCCCTTTGCCCCAGGCCACGCCCCCTTGCCCCTCTCGCTCCGTTTTGCCCCGTTCTCCTCCTGCCCCGCCCCGCGCTCATCCCCGCCAATGGGAAGCGCGCCCGCACGCGGCGCCGCCAATCAGCGCGCGGGAAGCGCGGGCGCGGCGCGCATTCACCGTCCCCATGGAGATGCGGGACGCGGCCATGCAGCACGGAGCGAGGCGGGGCCCCGAGACCCCCCAAGGGTGGGGTCGGGACACCCCACCCCAAGGGGGTCGTGGGGAGGTTATTTGTGTCACGAGCCTTGGGGGTCCCCGGGGTCATTTGGGAGTCCAGAACACAGGGCACATGGGGGATGGGAGGGTAATAGAAGGTGTGGGGTGGGGGACGCACCATGGGACGCAGCCCAGCTGTTCCTCTGTCCCCACGCAGGGTGGCTCTGACCGGTCACGTCGTTCCGGTGGACCCCGCGGATGGACCCCCGTGCGGAATCAGGCTGCGAGGTGAGGTGCTGCTGCCCGTGGCGTCCCCATGCTGCAGAGACACCGTGGTGGCTGTAGCCGAGGAGCCTCAGGAGGTGATGACGACCCCGACCGAAGACTCGCCCGAGGTAGTGGACACAGAAGAGGACCACCACGAGGTGCCGTTGACTCTGAACGAAGAGTCCTCCCAGGTGCTGGTGCCCACAAACAAGGACCTCCCTGCGGTGCCGGCAGAGCAGCTGAGATGCAGCGTGCCACGGGGGACCTGCCTGATCCACAACTGGCAGGAGGAGGTAAACTCCCATCCCAAAACGAGCCCGGGGACCACTGTGAGCCCCTGCTCCCCATCCTGGAGATGCCCTTGAGTTTTGCAGGATGGGGAAGGAGCCTGACAGCATCTACCCTGAGGCTCAACTGAGCACAGGCAGGGAGGTCTGGAGGGAGGCTGCACTGGAGCAATGGTGCATGTTCCAGAAGCATCCATTTAAGCAAAAATTAGAGGGAGGACCCAAAATACTCACTGGCTGTCCCTAGACCTCTGCATCCACAGGGCTGAGGTTTCCTCCACAAGGAGTTGTGAGCACTCTGGGACAGTGACACCATGGTGCGCCCCACACTGTGTCCCCAGAGAGCCACCAACCACCTGGACAATGTAGTACCACTGGAGTTGGGCAGCGAGGGCTTCATCTACCGGCATGGTCACCATGGGCTGCTGGCCCCCCTGCACCCACCCATCTCATTGCCCTGCAGCACCACCAAGGATGCCTTCCGCCCGCCCCACAGAATCCCACTGCTGGCTCAAGGTGCAGTCTCAAAAAAAGAGGTAGAGGGGTTGTGGGGCAGAGGAGAAGGGCATGATGTTGAGGATGCTGGCACCCCACAGGGCAGCGGGAAGCCATGCTGGAGAGGATGCTGTACCAGAAGTACCGGTGAGCCTGTGGGACCCCAAGAGGTCCTTAGGAACTCCAACAATGGGCATGGGAAGAGGGGATCTGGGCACCCCACACCCTCCCACTGCCCTGCAGGCAGGAGCTGATGAAGGAGATCCACCCACCACCTGGTCCCATGGAGACTCTCTCCACCACACACCGGGATTATCGGGCAGGGGGCTTCCAGCCCACACCCCCACTCACCACCCAGGTACTGCCTGCCACCTTGCGTCCCAAAGAGGGGGTTCTCCACACTACCCCCAACTCATAGGGGATTTCCCCTTTTTTTTCTGCAGCCTCACAACTACCACATGGAGCAGCCCTGCAGCTTCTGGCTGGAGCAAGCCCACAGCGTGCCTGTGAGTACCCACACTCTGCCCCACCACCTTGCTGTACCCTGCTCACAAGGGTCTCCATATCTCTCCCCTCCAGGGTGTCACCTGCATCCGTACTGGGGACAGTCCCTTCCGTAAGAATGCCGCCTTCTCCACCCCCATCACCGAGTACCTGGAGCAGCCCCTGCCCTACGAGGCAGCTACCTACCGGCTGCAGCCCAGCATGCAATAAAGAGCAGGGGCCAGCCCTGCTGCTGGCACCCTGGTGTTCTCTGGTCCCCCCCAGAGCAGGCTGTGGGGACCCCAAATCCCAATGCAAAGGGGACTCTCTGTGAGGCAGCACATCACAAAATGTGGCACATCCCCTAGGACGTGTCTCTCCATAGTGTCCACAGTGGATGTCACATATGCCCATCCCTATTCCCAGATAGGTGACACAATCCCACCCCCATTCCCAAGTGGGTGACTTGCATCTCCACCCCCAGGTGGATGATGTGTCCCCCATCCCTGTCCCCAAGAGGACGACATGCAACCCCATCCTTATATCCCTGGTGAGTGACAAGTGTCCCCACCTCTGTCCTCAGCCCCAGGTGGATGATATGTGTCCCCATTCCCAGACTAGTGACACACATCCCCATCCCCATATGGGTGACGTCTCCTTCCCCATCCCTGTCCCCACGTGGGTGATGTGTCCCCATTCCCATCCTTACCCCTGCTGGGTGACATGTCCTCATCCCCAGCTGCCTCAGGGCTGCAATTCTGGCCCCACACCCTGCCCTCTAAGGCCCGCACCTCACTGGGACAAAGCAAAGCACAGGAGCTGGGAACAGCAGGACTGAGAGCAATTTGTATTTCAACAAAATAGTCTGTGCGCACGCTTATATTTACACCTGGGAAGGGGATATTTACATGGATCTGGGGTGGGGGGGGTGGGGGGGCTATATACATAGGGGGGTGTGGAGAGGAGCAGCAAAGTCTAAGCCTGTCCCACTCCTTTCCTCTCTTTGGGAAAGGGGTGAGACAGGTGCAGGGGGAGCTGAGTACTGAAAAGAGAAGGCAAAGTGCCCTGCGGGGCAGCCAGGCCCCGGGGACGGCTCAGACCCGCCGAGCCGCAGGGGTTGGGGATGGGGAGTCAGGACCCAAGAGGCTGGGGTGGTCGGGAGGCTCCTCCCACCCAGGGGGCAGCAGGAGGCTTGGAGGGAGCTTTGCTGGTGCTGATGGAGGGGACGGGTGGTGCAGCGCCCACTGAGCCCCCGTACCCCAGTACTGCTGCGGGGGGTCCTGGTGCACCCCAGGGGTGGGAGGCTCCGCTGGGCTCAGACAGCTTTGGGATCTTTCCGCTCACCCAGCAGCCAGTACGTCCGCATCTTCCCCTTGCCCTGGGTGGGGAGAAATAGTCAGACCCCCAGGACCGCTGTCCCCACGGTGCCATCCCCAGCACTGCATCCTCACCTTCATCTCCACATCTCCGCGCAGCTCCAGCTCAAAGCAGCCGAACTCATCCAGGACTTCTTTGGTGGTGGAGGAGACATGGATCTTCAGGGCTGGAGTGGAAAGGGACATGGATGGGACTAGGAATTGAATGCACCTGTGGTGCTTAAGGCAGGGTTGGATACCGCCAGCCCCATGGCTCACCTTGTCCATTGGACTCCATGCGGGAAGCCGTGTTCACTGTATCCCCAAACAGGCAGTACCGTGGCATCTTTAGCCCCACCACTCCTGCGCAGACGGGACCTGGAGGCACCGAGATGCTCAGGGATGGCAAAAGGGCAGAGAGCATCCAACCATCTCCAGCCCTATGTTGCAGCAGCCTCCCAACACCCTGGGGCTCACCGGTGTGAATGCCGATGCGCAGACGCAGTTGGTCATTAGGCCGGTGCCGGATTTTGAAAGTTTTGACAGCTTCCAGCAGGGCCAGGGCCATGCGGACAATCTCATGGGCGTGCAGCTTGCCGTTGCGCACCGGCAGCCCTGACACCACCATGTAGGCATCCCCAATGGTCTCCACCTGTGACAGTGAGGTCAGGGGGAGCGAGCACCCATTGGTACCCACCTTGGTACCCCGTATCCCTTACCTTGTACACGTCAAAGTTGTCAATAATGGCATCAAAGCAGGTGTAGAGGTCGTTCAGCAGCGTCACCACCTGCAAGAAGCACAGTGGGGATGGTGGCAGCAGGGTGTCCCCAGCCCTATGGCACTGCAAGGCGTGGCGAGCTCCCAGCCCACCCCCAGCTCCCACCTGCATCGGGGTGCTCTCGGCCGAGAGCGCAGTAAAGCCCACAATGTCACTGAAGTAGATGGTGACGCTGTCGAAAGCCTCAGCTCGCACTGTCTCCCCACGCTTCAGCTGCTCTGCCACAGAGCTGCCAAGAAAAGCAGGGACAGTGGGCGCTGGGGGTCCTCTCCTCAAATCACATACCCCCTCCTCTCCGCTCCTTTCACCAGCACCAGCACAGGGAACAAGGAAGGACTCCTGTGCCCTAAACCGCACTACAGCCCCAAGCCCCATGCAGCCCCCAGCCCCATGCAGCCCCCCTCACTGGGGCAGGATCTGGTAGAGGAGGTTCTCCGCTTTGCGCTTCTCCTCCAGGTAGGCTTGGGTCCGCTCCTCCACCAGCTTCTCCAAGTTGTTGGCATACTGCTCCATGCGCGACAGGAGATTGTCCAGGATGCTGGTGCTGCCCTCCCTGCAGGGATAGGGGCAGCTCGGCCATGAGGACATGGGGGACACACCCCTGGTGGCAATCCCCACACCCAGGTGGAGCTGGGATCGCTGTACCCCACTCCCCAGCACCCACTTGTTGAATCTGCGGATGAAGATCTTGATCTGGCTGAAGTCGGGGCGCTCAGCAGGCTCCTGCGCCCAGCAGCGCTCCATCAGCACGGCCAGCTCCTCACTGTGCACCCCAGTGTCAATGGAGGGCCGGAAGAAGGGCTTCTGGCTGTTGCGTACCTTCTGCACAATCTCTGTCCAGCAAGCAGGGGCTGATGGTGAGCAGATGCCCCAAAACCCTCCCCATACCTTCCCATCCTCCTCAAATCTCACCAACCTTTTGGGCTCAGGTCCATGCCCTCGATATAGAAGGGGCCATTGCGCAGGGCAATCTCCTGCACAATGATGCCAAAGCTGTACACATCGGCTTTCTGCATGCCCTGTGCAGGCAGATGGCCCTTCTGCAGCAGCTCTGGGGCTGTCCAAAGCTTCTCTGTAGGGACAGAGCCACAGAGCAGTGAGGTAAAGCCCCAATTCCCCTTCCACCCATGTCCCCATCCCCGCAGTAAGCGCTCACTGGCATAAAGGGCATGTGTGTCCTCGCCGTCGCAGGGTGTGCGGAAACTGGCCAGCCCATAGTCAGTGATCTTCAGCACAAAGCGGCTGTCCACCACACAGTTGGAGGACTTGAGGCTGCCATGGTGCCCAATGATACTGTTGTGCAGGAAGGCCATTCCCTGTGTCCGACAGAGAGATATCGTGACACCAGCCCCCTCAGCATTCCCTTCGGGCCAAATGTGCCCCTTGCTCAGGTACCTTGACGATGTCATTGATGAGTGAGTAGCGAAACATCCAATCCAGGTTGATGCTCTCATTCTCCAGGATGTCCTGGAGAGGCACAGTGGGCACCAGGACAGTGGCACCAGCACCACTTGTTGGCCACCCCATCCCCATCCTCACCTCCATCTCCATCCTCATTACCATCCTCATTCCCATTCCCATCCTCATCCCCATTCCCATCCCCATGTCCCCACCCCAAACCCCATCTCCACCCCATCTTCACACTCATCTCCATCTTCATTCACATCCCTATCCCCATTGCTTCACCCCCATCTCAATCTCTCTCCCCCTTCCCTTCCCACCTCCTCCACCCTCCCACGCCTCCCTACTACCTGCAGGCTGCCCCTCGGGCAATACTCAGTGACAATGCAGATGTTGGGAGGATCGATGCAAGCCCCAATGAAGCGTGTCAGGTGGTTGAACTGGATGTCCCGCATCTGGGGATGCAAGCAGAGCTTGGTGGGGACAGGCAGCACCCAGTTGCCCCACGACCACCAGGAGCAGATGCTGCACTCCCAATAGGGCACAGACACCATCCCAGACCCCACACCTACATGTTTTAGTTCAAAGAGCACCTGTCGCGTCAACTCAATGCGCTTCTTGTTGACATGCTTGATGGCCACCACATTGCCCTGGGGACAACAGAGGGGTGAGTGCCTACCAGGTAGCTTTAGGGAGATGTACTATCATCCCATAAGGGTGCAGACTGACCTTGAAGTGCCCGGTGTTGGCGAAGACCTGGTACTTGCCATGCGTGGTCATCAGTGAGCCATAGCTGGAGCCACGCTGCAGGGAGATTGCATTAGGGATGGGGACAGCAGGAGGGGTGATGGCACCCATGGAGCAGGGGAGGGGCAGGACAAGGTCCTGTCGGTAGGGTCAGCATGAAGTCTATACGCTATGTACTACAGGGCATGGGGGGTCGTGGAGATGCAGCACTTCAGGGGATGGAGGGTCACACAGGGATGGATGGAGCATGGTGCTCCACAGGGACTCAAGGCTGTGGGGGAGATGGAAAGGCATGGATGAAATATGACTCTGAAGGGGATGGAGCACTTTGTAGGAAATAGATGAAGTGTGGCTCTACAGGAGATGCAGAGCTTTGCAGGGGATGGATGAACATAAGGAGTACAATATGACTCTGTAGGAGACATGGGGCTGTGCAGAAGGACAGGACAGGGACAGGACAGAGGCAGAGGGCTGAGGTCTCACCAGAGACAGTGTGAGCCGGCTGCCTGCTCCCTTATGGTACCGCTCTGCACTCCCGAAGTGCAGTTCATCCCAGCGGATCCTCCACAGCATGCTGGCCAGCTCCTTCTCCAGCATCAGCTTCCTGAGGGGCACCGTGGGTCAGCCAGCCTATCCCTATTACCCCCACCCTGCTGCCCCCCAGCCGGCACTCACCTGAAGATGAGGAAGCTGGAGATGCCAAACATGACAAACGTGAGCCCGGTGCCCAAAGCCACGATGGCCAATGTGGAGAGCGGGGCTGCCATGGTTTAGGGTTCAGGTTAGGGGGGCTGTTAGCACTGTTGTGGGGCTGCGCACCCCCAGGGAAGGATGGAGTGGGACAATCCATGCACCCACTTTTATCGCAGGAGGGGTCATCTACATCAAAGACGCAGGGTGGGTTGTCCAAGGGGGGAGCCCCCTTCAGCCAGCGGATGGGCCGCCCCAGCCAGCGGATCTGCTTCTCTGCACCCGAGTAGTGTCCCACCACCTGCAGGAAGACAGATGAGCCCAGACCCCCCCCCCCAGCTGTCCCTCAGCTGTCCCCCAGCAAGACCCCAGTGCTTCCCCCACCTCGTACTGTCCGCTCTCAGGGTCACTCATGGCCCAGAGGTTGAAGTCAGTGTCACGGTCGTTGTTGCTGTCCATGCTCACCAGTCCTGTCACTCCTATGGGACAAGTGAGGCACAGGTGGGATGTGGAGGACAGGACCAGTCCCACCTGTCCCCCCCACATCCCTCCCCCGTGGCTCCTCTCCCTGCTGCTACCCTGGAATTTGCGGTCCCGCATCTTCTCGATGAGTTGCGTGGCGTTCTTCTTGGAGCCGCCCTCCCGCAGGGTCTCATTCAGCACCATGGCGTACAGCAGCACCCCGTCGTAGAAGCATCCCGCCACCAGGTTCATCTGGAGGAGGGAGCTGAGCGCTGCGTGCACCCCTTGCGAGCCCACAGCCCTGTGCCAGAGCCATGCACACCTCTACAGCCCCATAACCCCACAGAGCGGCAATGCCCACCCCTGCAGCTTCATTACTCTGCACTTCTTGGCAGCCCTGTAACCCTGAGCTGGTGGCATGCACACCTTTGCAGCCCCACAGACCTGCACTGCAGCCATGCACATCCCAATAAGCCCACAGTGTTGCCACACACAACCCTGCAGCCCCATAACCCTGTACCACACCCACACACACGCCATGCAGGGATGGCATCACGTTGCACTGCTCCCACCAGAAGCATATGTCATCACCCTCCAACACATCCCACCCTCTGCAACCCCAAAGGGACAATCCCTCCATCAGGCAGAGCCCCATATGGACAGTCCCCCATCAGCATGCGGTGGGACCTGCTCACCAGGGAGTAGTTGAGCTGCACTCCAAACTTCTGCTTGGCACGCAGGATGAGCTGGGTCTGGAAGTGCTGGTACTCAGGGTTCTGGGGCTCGTAGTAGGTGATCACCAGCACCGTCTGCAAGCGCAGCACCCCATGTCACACTGAGATCCCCATCCCCACCCTTCACCCCCTCACATAGGAGGCTGCAGCTCACCTGGAAAGCCTCACGCAGCCCCGCGTCCTGCCCTGAACCCTGCTGCCAGGGCTTGAAGGCATCGCGGGCAGAGTCCCCCCGCAGGCTCTCCCCAAAGACATCGACATAGAAGAAGACGTAGTCGCCATTGGTCAGGTTCTCACGCTGTGCCAGCTGCATGATGCGGCGCAGCATCTCCGGTGGCCCACACAGGTACACCACTGCCGGGATGCGGGGTGTCAGGGCACGGCCCCCACCCAACAGAGCTGTGGGGCCACCCCATAGTCCTGCCTGCCTGGACGTGCCCATGCCACATCACCCAGTATGGGGGAAAGTGGAACTCCAGCATATGGGGTGGATGGATGCCCTATGTGCCACGCGCTGTGGAGTGTCATCAGCTCAGCCCAAAGGCTTTGGGGAAGGGGAATACAGGGCTGGGAAAGGCGTCAGGGCCATGCCCCAGAGCCCGCTGGGGAATCCAGGCTGAGGAAAGGGACAAAAACATGTTTGGGTTTGTGGTCGGTCGTGTGGCAGGAATGCGCAGGTTCCCGGATTCCAGCACCTTCGGCCGGCCACGGCATTAATTGGAAACAGAGCATCTGCTGCTGCGACCCGAGAGCCAAGGGGGTGCCCGGGCCCCGTCCCACCACTCCCACCACGCCACAGCTCGATGACTGGGGCACTGTTAATGCCACAGCGACACAGAGATGGGTGATGTGTGGCGCTGGCAGCAGGTATGCTGCTATGGAGCCAGGCACCCCGTGGGCTGCTGTGCAGAGAGCGTCCGGAACCCCCCCGAGCAGGGGCCCTCCTGCCACCGCCTCCTCCCTCCCTCCCCCCGGAAAACCAGGGCCCCCGCTCCAGCCAGCCTGGCTGGGAACCCACGATTGAGCAACGGGGGAGGAGGCGGCGGGCGCCGGAGGAATGTCACGCTCAGCCGCTGGCCCTGTGCACAGCCCTAACCCCAGCACTGCTGGGACTGGGCGCACAGCGATGGGGGGACCAGGGCTGGCATCTGCATCTGTGGACACTGCACTTGGTGAAAGCCATCATCTGTGGGTGCAGAACCCCTGGAGAGCTGCACATAGGGAGGGATAGGCGCTGGGACACAGTGTGGCACATGGCAGCACAAGGGACACAGTGTCCCTTCAGGGGGGCTTCTTCATGGGGCAGAAACCACTGGGGCTTCCTAATGGGACATCGCCCCAAAAAACACAATGTCACCCCTGTGCTACCTCCTGCCCCACCCCTCAGTCCTTGGGGACACCACGTGGGACCGTCTCTGGCTGTGACAGCTGGTAGCAGATGGTGGCATGGCCGCGCGGGGGCTCACATGGCCACGGCCCCCATCGCGGGGGGGGGAGATGGAGCTAGCATGGCTCCCGGGGCAAGAGATGTGCAGAGGGGTCGGGGATGTGTGACAGGTGCCACCCAAATGGGGAAAACACACGGGGCTGGCAGCATCACCAAGCAGCATGGGACAAACCCCAGTGCCCACCCATGTCCCCAGGCACAGGACCTGTGTTCCGCAGGCAGATGCCCTGGTAATTCCCTCGTCTGCAGCTCTAATTATATCAGCCCTGCTGTGAGCAGCAGCAGCGACGTGGGGCCCAGCACGTCGCCCTCAGGCCCAGAGAAAGGACATGGCAGCACAGTGCTCATGGGGCAGGTGCGTGCTGGCCCCACTACTGCCATATGTACCCACATTTAGGGCAGCAAACAATGAGGATGGGGAGAGCTGGGGGGCACAAAGAGGGACAAGGCTCTCCCCAGCCTCACCAAATCCACACCCCTGGGTGATGCCAAAGCGATGCTCACCACAGGGTGCATAATAACAGTGTGCCCCATGGCCCCACACAGCATGGGGCAGCCCTAGGGGCCCCATGTCTCTGCCCGTGCTGCCTTGAGCCAGGGGCACCGATCACATCAGGGTGATTTACAGCTCCAAGCCGGAAACGTTGGAAGCGATCACTGAGCTGAGCTTTTTCCCTGCGTGCTTTCTCATCCTAGAAAGCCATCGGCTCAGGGCTGGGGGCTCACAGCTCCCTCAGGCACAGCCCTGCTGGCCCATCTGGCTCCTCTCATCCTAGCCTCATGTCCTTCCTAATGACACAGCATCTTCAGATCCATTAAGGAGCGCTGCCTCCCCGATCGATATGCCCTGCTCATCAATAATGGAGGAGCAGCTGCCTGCCCTTCCTCTCCAGCTGCCTCTGGAGCCCCTCCATTTCTTTCCGCGCCCAATAGAGCCACTCTCCTGGGGAATTCCCAGCTTCGTCCCCATCCCTCCGCCATGGTCACAGCTGGGGACCAGCACCAAGAGGGGGGATCCACGTGCCAGGCTGTGTCCTCCCTGAGCAGGGCACATCCATCTCACTGTGCTGGCACCAGAGTCACTGCCAGTGCTGCCCATCAGTGGCCACGTCTGCACCATCACCTCCGCCTCCAGGTCCAGCCTGCCCTTGGTGGCCTGAGCCACAGGGTGCCACCAAGGTGCCACCATGTCTCCTATGCCCTGTGAGGGGCTTCAGGCAGGGACTGGGGGTCCCGTGGCTCCTCGCCCTGCCCTGGATACCTTGGTGGCACCAAGGTGGCTCCAGGTGCTCTAGGGAGAGCCTTGTTCCCCCACTGCACCCGCTGCCCCATGCCCCCCAGTCTGCTGTAACCTCCCTCCTCCCCACCCGTGCCTTATGTTTTGCCCACCCCATGCTGTGCTTCACACAGGTCCTACTGCATCCCCAACCCCTCACTGTGCCCCACAGAGGTCCCACTGTGTGCCCTTCCTCTTGCTGTGCCCCACAGAGGTTCCCTGTTGCTTGCTTCTGGCTGTGTCCCACACAGGTCCCACTGTGGGTCCATCCCTTGTCGTGCCCAGTCGGGTGTCCCCATGCCTTTGCTGTGACTCACACAAATCCCCCTGCGTGCTCAGATTCTCTCTGTGAGCCACGGGATCCCCAGAAGTGTGCCCATCCTCTTGTGCCACGCATGGGTCCAGCTGTACGCCCCATGAGCAGCCCTCCCTCCCTCTCCATCCCCGCACCGCACCCCACCGAGCACTATTCCACGCTCTCGACACGGCTCCTCGCCCCGCGCGGGGCCCACGCTCCCTCCGCGAGACCCCCGCCCACCTCATCCCGTCCCGTCCCGTCAGTTCGGTCCCCGCCGCCCCTCCCCGCACCGCGCCGCGCCGCCACGCACCGCGCCCGCTGGCCTTGATGAAGTGGATGGCGGTGTCGGGGCCGCCTTCGTCGGGGGAATAGATGTGATGCCGGACGGTGAGGTTGCTGCCGTCCTGCAGCTCCTGGAAGACGCCCTCGATGGTGAAGTAGTAGGGCCGGTCGTCGGTCTTGCGATCCACGTAGAGCAGCGCGGCACGGGAGCTCCAGTTGAAGTGGGCGTGCAGGTGGGAGACGAAGGCGCCCAGCTTG
This sequence comes from Chrysolophus pictus, assembly GCA_037305975.1. NCBI lineage: Eukaryota > Metazoa > Chordata > Aves > Galliformes > Phasianidae > Chrysolophus > Chrysolophus pictus. The sequence goes on along the minus strand of CM074614.1, from coordinate 70,616,403 downwards.
GGGGCGGAGGGCCCGGTGCGCACCGTGGTGCGGTAGTGCTCCCGCTTCTCGCTGAAGCCCACGGCCACGGCGCCAGCGGTGATGAGCGGCAGCCGCCAGTGCGAGGCGAAGCGCCCCACCGAGGCGGCGGGGTAGACGCAGCCCGGCCCGAAGAGCACGTCGGGGTCGTGGTAGAGCTTCAGGTCCACGGCCTTCAGCGGCGCCACGTACTCGGAGCAGGCCCCCCCCAGCTCGGAGCTCATGAACTCGACGCGCACCGAAAAGGGCCGCGGCAGCAGCGGCGGCTCCCCCCGCTGCAGCGCCTCCAGCGCCAGGCTCAGCGCCGGCTCCACGCGCGGCCAGGCCCACGCGTAGCTCACGTTGCGCTCCGGCAGCACCACGGCCACCGTCAGGTTGGCACTCGCCCCGTCGGGGTTCGCCGCCCGCCGCCCTCCGCCGCCGCCGCCCGCCGCCGCCAGCAGAGCGGCTAGCACCAGCGGCAGCCGCGGAGCCATGGGCCGCGATGGCTCCTGCGCCCGCCGCCGCCCGCGGCTCCTCCGTCCGCCGCCCCGCTGCCTGCACCTCCCCCGGGCGGGGCCGCCCCGGGACGGGCAGCTCTCCCCCCCACCCCTCGCCGCCCCGCCCCGCACCGCCCCCCGTCCTCGGCCCCTCGGCAGCGGCGGCGGGTGGTGGTCGCGCCGTCGGGGCGCGGGGGTGTGCCCGAGCCGGGAGATGGGGAACAGGCGCGTGGGTAGAGGGTGGGGGGTATCGAGGAGAGGAGCAGAGTGCTGCGAGTTCTCGCGTGGGGGAGTTGGGGAGGGGGGTGGGGTGGTGGGGAGCTTGTGTGCTGGGAGTCCTCAGTGCCACGGAGGTCCGAGTTCTGGGTAGACCACAGGGTGGAGGGACTGGGGAGTCGGTTCCGGGTGCTGGGGGTTCTCAGCGCGGGGGGAGAGAGGAGGGTGAGTGGGTTATGATGATCGGTGTACGGGGGTGTTCAGCATGGGGGTACTGAGGAGGGGACCTGGAGTGCTGGGGGTCCTCAGCATAGGGGAATCGAGAGGGGTGCCCAGGTTCTGGGGATACCTGGACGTGTGGGTTGGGGAGGTGGTCCCGGGTGTTAATGTGCCACAAGATGTGGGGATCGTGAGGGGGTTGGGGTGCTGGAGGTCCTTCTTGTGGGGGAATTGGGTGTTCGAGTTCGGGGAGGGGGGAGACGTGGTGCAGCGTGAGGAGGTGGTCACTTGGGGGAACTCGGGAGTTATTACGCAAATTCTGGGGGTCCCCTGCGTAGGGTGATTGAGTGCAGTGTCTAAATTATCGGTGGTCTCCTCCGTGGAATGGCTGGGAGGGATGCGCACGTCCTGGTGGTACCCAGCGTGGGGGCACTGTGGAGGGGGCCCTGAGTGCCCGGCGTGGGGGTACCGGGGAGGGGATGCTCTGTTTCTGGGGGACTTCGTCAGGGGATGGTTGGGGAATGGGGAACGCCGTGTCCCCGCTGGAGAGTCCCTGTGGATTTGGGCGCTGGGTACCACCGGAGCTCTCTGGGGGACACGGGGCAAAAACAGCCGGACGAGGCGCTGGCAGGAGCGATTTGGGGGGATCTGTCGGGGCACCACTGGGGGCAGCGTGCCCGCGTGCATTCCGCACATTCTCGGCCCCCCCACTCAGCGCCCCGCGCCCGCCCCACGCGTGAACGCGGTGAGAGGATGGGCGGAGGCGGGGGCGTGGTGGGCCTGCGTGGGTTTGGCTGCCCATGCGGGGCCCCCGCTGAGTACATGGCTGCAGCGGGAGTCCATGTCTCCTCCGGGGTATGGGCAGGGCTTCTCCTGCCAGTCCCTCTTCTGGTGTCCCCCGACACGTCCCCCGCGCGGCCTTGGGTTACGGGTATAAATACCGCGGGCGGTGAAAACCGACCGGGAGCGGCGCGCTGGGGATCAAAACCTCTCCTAAGAGCATCAAAAAGCAGCCCCGCTGCCGCCCCTCTTGATGTCTCCGTGCCGCCAGGGGGGGCCCGGGGAGCGGCGGCCGTGCGCTGACATCGGACACCGCGGGGACAGGGACAGGGACACGAACAGGGAGGGGAGCGGCGCGCACCTCATGTGCTGCCATCACTCGTACGCGCAAGCGTGGGCGGGGGTCCCTCGAATAGCGGTGCGTGCCCAGCGCCTTCTCCAGCCCCATGTTCCCCATCTTGCTTTTGGATATTTGCAGCCACATCTCGCCTTCCCCTCACACGGATTTTGTCTTTTTCAGTGTCCGTGCAGGAAGGGTGCCCTCCGTGCCCTCACCCCCAGCTGTCCCCACTGCCTGCAGCATCCATCCTGGGAGCTGTGCCAACCAACCTGCTGCTGGTGGCATCCTGTGGTCCCTAATGGCACACGTGGGTGGCAGTGGGACTGGTGGACTGTAGTGGGCCATGCATTGAGCACCATGGGCACAGCACTGCTCCACAGAGCTCATGCACTATTTCATTTCCCAAGTTCCCAGAAGGCAAACGCAACTGCTGGATCCCTAATGCTGCTGATTGTTTAATTGGTTAAAAATGTGTTTCCACCTCCTGGAGTGCAGCGAGGAGAGCAGGCGGGCTGCAGAGCACTGCCAAGTGCCTTCACCTCTGCACCGAGAGTAGGGCCAGAAAGCTGTCAGCCCCAGGAGGTGGCTGTAAAGTGTGTCAGGCAGCGGGTCAGGACAGCCGAGCTGAGTGGAGGAGTTGCATGGAACATCAACATAGTCGGGATGTGTGGCACTGAGGCACAGGAGGCTGGAGTTGAGGCACACCATGGATGGAAGGGACACATCCATGAGTCCCCATCTGCCTCCACTGAGCTACTCCAAACACCACCTCATTCCTGCCATGAGGGGAACATCTCCAAAAGGTTGGGGCTGCTCTGCCAAGAGTTCACAGGCCACTGCATGAGCACTGCGCAGGGATGGGCATGCACAGTGACCTCTGCACTATGGGCTTCATGTGCTGCAGTTGTCAGGGTAACCTGAAGGACTCCTTGTGTTTGGATTCTGCATGCCAACAATGGGGGAAAAAATGAGCAAAAGAGAAGATTGTGAAGAAAAAAGCATGAGTAATGTGGCAGCTGTGCTGTTCCTCAGGTTCAGATCAGGCAGGGGTTTCTGTATGCGGGAATTTGATGTCACCATGGGAAGAGCCACCAGCATCTCTCCATGGGTGAAGGAGGATCCCCACCTCTGTCTATAGGGTCCTGTCCAGGTCTCTACTGTGGCTCTTCCTGAGAGGTGTGCCCAAGGAACACTCTTCCTTGGAGTGCTGCCATGAGTCCCAGCTATCAGCCATGATGTGCTGGGGCACTGTGGATCTGCAGATGGCTGATTATGCTGGAGCTGGGCTGCATGGAGCAAGGGGCTGTGATTCTGATGCTGGAGAAAAGTCAGCAAAAATCAGCAAAAGCCATTGAGAATGTAAACCCCCACTGTCCACTGTGGGTGTTGCTAGCCCTGCAGCACATAGAAGTGTTGGTGTCACCAGACCCAGTGGTTCTACCAGCCCCAGTGGTGTCATCAGCCTTGCTGAGGCCACCAGCATCAGTGGTGCCATCCCAGGGTTTCACCAACCTCATAGATGCCACCAGTCTAAGATGCCACCTGCCTCACTGGTGCCATCAGTCTCATTGCTGTTACCTGTCATGATGGTGCTATCAGCTCTGGTGATGCTATCAGCCTTACCGGGGCCACCAGCCCCATTGGTGCCACCAACCTTTTTGGGGCCACCAGCCTCATTGATGCCACCTTCTGTGGGACCATCAGCTGCTGTGATGCTACTAGCCATATTGATGCCACCAGCACTGTTGTTGTCACCAGTCAAAATGGTGCCACCAGCCTCACTGGTGCCATCCAGCCTTGGTGGTGCCATTAGCCTTTGGGGTTCCACCAGTTGTTTTAGTGCCATCAGCCTCTTTGAAGACACTGGCCCCACTGGTGCCGCAGCTCCAGTGGTGTCACTGTGGTGCACGCATCCCTGCACCATTTTCTCTGCTGCAGGCACCCACCCTCAGTTGGCCTTGGGCCTGGCAGGCTCATGGCACTTTCTTGGATAGTGCAGTTCCTGCACAGCCCAGGACTGATCTCCCAGGGTTATTTCTGAATCACAGGACAGGAAGCATTTAGAGGTTTAAGCCGAGATGAATAATGTGCTCATTTCCTTGTGCAGACTACAAAGCACCTGCTCCAGGGGATTTATGGAGTGCCACTCTCTCGCACTCGCAGCACTGCTGCCCACCCGGATGTTATTATTTTCTTGGGATGGCTGGCGGGTGCCAAGGCCTGTTTTCCCAAGCACCGTGCACCTTCCCATCATTCTTCTTAGGAAAAGTGGCTGAAGGCAGCAGTGGGGCACACCAGGGTACCCCCTGGTGCCAGAATGTGGCCAGGCAGGATAAGGTGCCTCTGGGTACCAGCAGCTATGAGCTGGGAGCATTGCAGGAAGAGATGTCTCCAGGTGTGATGCTAGATGGGGTGGCATACGTATGGTGGGGCTGCAGAGGGACGAGTAGCTCCTCTCTGCGGGCAGCTGTGGCAAAGGAGAACAAGGGGTGCATGCAGCCACCAATGGGATAAACAGGTTGGAGAGGGCATGGGAGAAAGGGATGGAGCACACTGGAGAGGGATGGACCACAATGGGGAGGAAGGAACATGTTGGATAGGGATGAAGCATGAGGGCAAAAAATGGAGTATGATGGAGAAAATGGACCATGTGGAAGTGGAATGGATCATGTGGAAGAGAGATGGAACATACTGATGAGGAATGGGCCGTGAGAGTGAGCAGCTGAGCGTGATGAAGAAGGGTGGACCACAGTGTTAAAAAAGGATGGACCATGATGGAGAAGAATGGAGAATGAGAGCAAGAATGGAATGTGAGGACAAGGTTGGACCACAACGAAGAAAGATGGAACATGACAAAGAGGCATGCAGCATGAGGGTGAGTAGTAGAACAAAATACCATGAAAGAAAGCCAGAGGGTGGTGGAGCACTGGGAACACCAGGGAGCATCAGAGTCTGCCTGGAAGCATGCTGGGGGCTCAGGGTGCAGTCCGAGGTGTACCGGAGAACAGAGCCCAGCCTGAATGCCAGCCCAGCCCCTGTGAATAACGCAACATTGAGATATTGACCATGCCCCCTCCACTTTGTCCTCTTTCTGGAGCAGCAGCCACAGTTGCTTTGGTCCTGCACGAATCAGGCTGACACTGACCCAGCTCGGCCCAGCGATAAGTTGGGTCAGGCTTTTTTTTTTTTGCTGTTTAGAGAGAAAATAAAGTGCTTGTGGGGAGCAGGAGCCAAGCTCCCCAGTGCCTAAAACAGCAATCGCAGCACTTCCTTGGATTTATGGTGTTTGCTTTCACAATGCCAGCCGGGATCCTGTTTGCTTCCTGCTCTGCAGCTGCAGCCTGAGCTGAAGGCTCAGGAGATTCAGGTTTTATAACACTCCTGGATCTTGCCGATGGCAACTTGTCCATCATCTTTTATGACCTGCACACCTCCTCTGAGGCTGGGCTGGGCCGCTGCCACCCCATCCCATTGCCCACCTCCGGCTGCTCCTGGCAATGGGGTACCCTTCCCAGTGCCAGGCACTGACTGCAGGGGCTGAGCTGCACCATTATGGGCAGGTTGCTGAGACACAGATGTCACCTCCTGCAATGTCCTGGGATGCTTGGGGCTGATGGCAAACACCAGAACTGGCCACCCCGTGTCACCTCAGGGACAGAGTTGGGTTGCACCACACTACAGCATCCTGCAAACAAAGCTGCAGCTCTGAGTGCTCTATTCTTCCTCATCCACTACCTTCAAAGCCGGGATCCCCAGCTGTAGTAGCTTGGCCACTCCACAACTGCCCCCTCTCCAGATTTTTGGTGTCCCTCTGGGAGTCAACCATCGGGGCCTCCAAATGAAAAGCACAACTTTTGTTTAACATTTTCTCTGCTCAGTGATGAAACGAAGATGGATTAGTTCATTGTGGTTGCTAGCGTGCTAGACTCCTTTTTCCAAACACACAATAGAAATATTCTTTACTGCTCCGACGACAGAGACTTTTATCCTCCTTATATAGTAACAACTCTGCTCTAGAGAGTGATTTTCATTTGTTACTGATACACTCCTCCGTCCCTGCCCACAGACTGTGAGCTGTAGTTTATCCATGGGCACCCCAAGCTCCTCTGATTTACTACCACCTCTTCCAGCCGATAGCACGTGCAGCCCACTGCCTCCCCATTTTTTCCCTTGATTTGAGATTTCTCTCTAGAAACAGAGCATTTCCCCCACTTGTTTGGCCAACACAGTGGTTTAATGGAGGACTGTGGGGTGACAGCAGGGGTCGGGAGATGCCAGGCAGTGTGGGGACTTGTGTCCGCAGAGAGATGTGCCTTGAAACCTAAAGGTAGTGAATCCAGAGCGGATAGAAGGAAGTGGTTTTTTTTTTTTCACTCCCTGCTTAATTAGGCTGCCACAGGAAAGTGCTCAGGCCAAAATTTAGTGGGATTCAAGGAGGGATTGGACATCTGTGAGGATAACAGAAATATCCAGCTATAACAGTGAATGCCAACACAAATTCTGGAAGGGATATTAAGCCTCACGCGTCAGGGTGTAAACCTATCCCAAACAAGGCAGCTTAACATTGGGCAGATGACCCATGTACGCTGCTGCTGCTACAACCGCCAGCAGGCAGGACCATGGCCTTGCTCCATGCTGTGGCAGCACCTTCTGCAAAGGGCAATGAACCTCTCTGGGCAGTCACCATTCCCAGTGCCCTGCTATTGCCCACACCTTCCATCCTCTCCGCTTGGCTGCAGGTAACAGCCTGAGTCCTGCAACCTGCAGATAGTCAGTGCAGGCAAGGGACTGTGGCAGTCCTTAGGTACCTACAGCCAAGCCCTTTGTTCCCCTCTCAGGTCACCTGCTGGCCAAATCCACCTGATTTCATCCCTCTTGTCACATCCCTGCTTTTGCAGTTGCCCAGCTTCTGAAAGGAACTGCTCACCTCTGGCATCCGCAGGTGCTGCAGATGGCATGGTCCCATACTCATATTGGCACCACCAAGCTGAGCCTTGGGGCCATTGTGGACATACAGGGCACTGTGCCACTGGGAACCACTGCACTGCCTGCTCTTGGCCAAGGAGACCAGCCCTCACCCACAGCCTTTGCTAGAAGCTTGGAGAAGGGGGAATTCACTCCATGAGCTGGGCATGAGCACCTCCACACCCACCAGGAAAGGACCAATTGTCAATCTGGTGTCCGTCCCACTCCACACAATGGGATGCTCGGACACTTTGCCATGATGCAGCATGAAAGAGGGGTGTCTGGAGCTCCTCCTCTGGTTGGGAGCCAGGGGTGCTCCGCACCATGCCAAGGGCAATCCCACCGGCGTCCCTTGGATCTTCCCTTGCCACTGAGCCCTGCACCCACAGGGGCTTCCAACTGGAGACATTTCTGGAGGGCATGAATCAGCTTTTCACAGCTTGTTAAAAATCTTGATCCTACCTCTTGTTTTCATGCCTTTCAAATCAGGAAATGAGTTTTACAACTTTTCCAGTGGGGCACAGCTGGTGGCCAGGGTCGTAAAGCTGAACTTTATAAATATCTCTTGTTGGGATCAGGGGAAGAGCATTAAAAAGGCAGAGAGAAAGAGAGAGAAAGAGAGAGAGAAGGGAAAGAAGCTAAGGAAAGAGAGAAGAAAAGCAACTCGGCAGGACTGCTAAGAGCCCAGCTCAACGATGGCCATAGCCCTGAGAGAGCAGAAGACGGCATGCACCTGGGGCAGGCTCTGCCTCCTTCTCTCCCTCTTCCTTCAGCTGCCAGGCTCCCAGGCCAAATGCTACTTCCAGGCTAAAGGTAAGCAGGGAGGTGAGCTGGGAGGATGTGGATGCTGGGAGAATGCCTTGGCTTTCCCCAGGGCAGCTGGGCTCAGCCCTGCAAAGGGCTGTGCTGAGCCTGGGAGCACAATCGTGGGCCAGTGATGACTGGAAGGAGCAGTCTATAAACCACAGAACAGCTCCCCAGGGTTCTGGCTGAGAAACAGCTTGCTGGGCCATGAAGAGCTCCTGGCAGGAGCCCGACTGTGGCCAAGATGCAGGACCAGTAGCACAGGGAGGAGAGCTGCTCTCCTGTCCTTTCAGGGGTGAAGAGATGCCAAAATCCAAAGCGACGCTGAATGTGATCATTCAAAGCCAACAGTTACCTGATTCTGCCCCAAGTCACCAGGATGGATAAGAGTATCTCCCTTTGTGTCTACTTGGGCTTCTCAAACCTGCCATCAGGTGCCCAAAGGCCACCCGTGTCACAGGGAGGAGGGGAAGCAGATATGCCTGTTTCCTTTCAGGGCAGAGGGATGCCAGTGGGGCTCCCACACACCCTCACGCTTATTGTCATTATTTTCTTTGCAGCTCCCTGTGAGTACGAGGGGAAGCAGTTCTCCCTTGGTGAGTCGTGGCTGAGCACCAACTGCCTGCTGTGCACCTGCCTGCACCCCATTGGCGTCGGATGTTGCGAGACGTGAGTGAGGGATGCTGGGGATGGGCAGCAGTAGGGCTGGCAGTGACACTTGTGACAGACCAACCAGTAGAGTACTGGGGATCATAGAATCATAGAAGGGCTTGGGTGCTTGCGTTAGAAGGGATCATAAATATCATTGTGTTCCAGCCATAGTTGCTAACCACAAAATCAGGCACTAGATCGGGGAAGCAGGAAGTGAGGGATGGCAGTGGGGTAAGAGGTGCTACAGAGGGTTCTGTGGACATCAGACACACAGGAACTGGCCTGGGAAATATGTGGGTTGCTCCCTGGTACCTGCCAGAGGAGCTGACAGCACTGTGCCCTCTCTTTCAGCACCCAGCACCCCATTGACTTCCCTGACTGGTGCGAGGCCCACTATGACACGCAGACCTGCCAGATCTCAGTGGTGCAGAAGGCCAACCCCAGCCTGCCATGTGTGAAGAGCATGGAGCACGAGTGGGGCTCAGCCGGCACCCCTGAGCCACTGAACAAGGTGCTGGACGCAGGGCTTAGCAGATAAGAGTGCATGGCCTTACTGTCAGCCTCACTCCCCTAGAGCACACCTCCTGCATGCTCCAGACCTGCCCCATCCTGTAGACATCACTGCAGCCACCTTCCAGGGAAACCACTATCCATGCACTATTGTACTGAGCTAACATTTACACCCTAGTGCTGCTACAGTACAGCTTTGCTTCTGCCTTCAGCTTCCTGAATTCAGCTGGGGACCCTTCCCCAGCATGACATTGCTCTTAAGACGAGCGGTGGGGTAGGCCAGGCACACAAGCACCCAGCAGGATCAGCAGACCCTGAGCTGTGATTTTTGGGGGTAATGCAGATCCCAAAGGATGTCCATTGAGGTGCACAGGAAATTTTCAGCTCCTAAAGGACCACAGGACCAAATTACACCACATCCAGCTGCAAGCTAAGCAGCTCCCACCAAAACCCCAGTTCCCTTGCCTGCAGCCACTGGCATCTCAGTGGGAAGCATAGCAGTCCTGAAGCATGACGTGTTTTGGCCAGTTCCTTCTCTGCCCCTGAGTGCAAGAAGCGTAACCTGCTTCTTGTACCACTAATGTCCATGCTCCCACAGCTCCTGTGACCAGAACTCTGTGTGCCACCCCTGGGTAGGTAGAACACTGGGCATATGGGGAAAACAGCTGTCCCCAGGAGGAGCCTGGCCCCTGTGCAGGCTGCCCCACTCCAACTGCAGGAAGCTGGGTGCCCCGCTGGTGTTCAGAGAGCTGAAGCAACCTGTCTGTGTGAGCGTGGAGCTGGCTGCCCTGAACAGCCTGCCTCAGCTGGTGCCATGCCTGTGCTGTACAGAGTCTCGTGTAGATGTTTCTGTTCTTGCAATAAAGGTATTAAACAAAGTGGTCTCCACTCAGTGACTATTGAATGCTTAGGCTGCCTTTCCCCCAGAAAGGGTGCAGAAATAATGGTCTTTTTAAGGCTGAATTGTGCATCTTCTGGTGTTTATTAGATTACTATGCAAAGAGGAAAACTCTTTGAAAGGTCTGGTAGAAATGCAGAGCTGTCTGTTGAGCAGAGAGAACTCTGTCCCAGCTCCCGAATGCCCACTGTGCATTTACTTCAGCTCCTCAAGGATCCCAAGACCAGCAGGATGCCTTTGAACACAAGAGCAGAAGGAAAGAACAGCCCAGGTGCTCAGCATTTCACAGCTTTGGATCATCACTATGCTGCTGCCACCTTGCTCCATCTGGAGCTGCCATAGCATTTGGCCACATCCAGCCCAACATAAGCTAGCAGCACAAGACTGGCCTGCCAGGACCTTCATGCAAAGCCAGCATGGGACTTCTCTGAAAAACTCCAGAATCCCTGAGCTATGCTCTTCTCTCTTGACAGCTTTGTCATGGGGTAAAAGCACGCACAAGGCCCTTCCCTGGGAAGCAGATCTTGTTGCAGCAAGGGCTGTGACTAAGGCTCCAACAGGCATGAAGGGTCAGGCTCCCAGCTGAAGGCCATGGCACAGAGCATGGCAGCATGCACAATGCTCCTCTGCCCACAGGCAGGACAGACTTGCCCAGTGCCCACTCATATGTTGCAAACGAACCTAAGGAATACTGGGGTGTGCACCCTGCTGCACATTGATTGTGGTCCTGCCAGCCAATCTCTCCAGCACTGCAGGCTCTTACTGGTTCTCTCCACTTCAGATGGTGATGGAGTTGGCACTAGAGAACTGAGATACGTAGGAGGCCAGGATGGGGTTTGTGGGAAGGACTTTGATGGGTAAGTCCCAGCTGAAAGTGTCCACTTCAATCTGCTCCACCCCAGTCCAGGTGATGGCCTCTGACTGGCTGCCACGAACCATGCAGGTCCTTGCCGTCTCCCCAGAAGTCACGAACTCGAAGTGCAGCCTCCACTTCAGGGACACTGTGGGCAAGAGGCAGGTCAGCAGCCAATACAACAAGGGACAACAAGTGTCTCAGTGTTGGCTGTCCTGGCAAGGGGACAAATAAACATGCCCACTCACACACGGCCAGCTCCCTCCTACATGATACAGCCCTGCAGAGAGTTTGCCAGCAGATACATGGCAGCAAGGGCAGGGCTGGGGACACTATGGTCCTCCCATGGGGACAATTAGGGCCACTAACCAATGTTGGTGGTGAATCCTGGAGTTGAGCTCAGCGGGATTGGAAGGTTGAAACTGCTCTGGGCCGTGTGCAGGCAGGCCTCCTGATGACGGGCATGTGTACTGAAAGAAACAGGCTGTCCCCGTCGCCTCTGGAACTCCTCCTGGATGCTCTCTTCTGTCTGCAGGCTCACTGAAAACTGGAGAGCAATCAGCAGAGAGCTCATGCTCACGTGCTCGCTTGGTCCTGGGGCCTGTTTCCCAATAGCACTCAGAACCAAAGCCCTTCCCACCTGGAACCCCAAAGGAACCTCAGCTGTATCTTACTGAGGTCTCACCAGAAGTCCCACAGCAACTCAGTGTCACTCCAATCCTTTTTCCCACTCTCCCACCCAAAACACCTGCCTTTCCACAAAGTGTAATGAAGTCAGCACTGACCTGTAGGCATGGGATGTCTCCTTCTGAGAAGTTAAAAGTCCCAATGACATCCTCTCCAATCTTATACACAGTCTTGAAGATACAGAATGTCCCCACCTTCCCACGTGTGTTGCTGATATTGTACAAGTCTAAGTAGAAAGCAGAGAGACAAACAGAGCTGGGGCATAATGAGGCTCTGCTTAATACTGCAGACTCAAAGAACCTAACACATACAGCTTGTCTGCTGGGGAATCATAGAATCAGAGTATGGCTTGAGTTGGAAAGGACCTTAAAGATCACAGTTTCATACCTCCTGCCCTGGGCAGGACTGCCATCCACTAGATCACACTTACCAGGGCCTTATCCAACCTGGCCTTCAGCACCTCCTGGATGAAGGACAGGCATTCCCTCTAGGAAAGGTATGCAAAAAGCAACAGAAAACCACATGCTGGCTGCAGTATGCTGGGGTCTTTTACTGAGATTGGCAGGAAAGAGTTTGTGAAAAATTTTGACCTAAAGCAGGCCCTGATGGAGCTGTGCTATAGCCCCAGACTGTACCAGCAAGAAACTTTCACAGCAAGCACTGAGCTGGGAAGAGGGCAAGCTTGCAGGCATTCCTGCTTCATGTGTAGGTCAGGACAGTGTGTTTGAACAGAAGTGACCTACGCAGGCTACGTCGGGAGGTGGCTGCCATGAGCAGCTCTGTTGCCAGGTCTGCCAGGCGAGAGTCTTTCTTCAAGCCCTCCTCCTCTTCCAGGAAGGGGTTTGAGGGCGCAACAGCTTCATCCTGTGGGCACTGGTAATCCTTGAGGCCTGTGAAGAAGGCAGTAGTCAGTGGGGCAGGCTGCAGACCAGCCTGCACCTGAGGAGAGGGCAGAGCATGGCCTTACCATGCAATACAAGGACACGGAAGGGCACACGCAGGAGCTTGATGGGGGAGTTGACCCGCTGGCAGCCGATGGTCAGCTTGTATACATACTTCACTGACTGTCCCCGGAAAGAGGGAGGGCCGTCTATGGGCAGCGTCTCACAGTACGAATCTGCAACGAGCACAGAAAGCATTGCTTTGCAAGGAATTTCCTGAAGCTGCTGCATGCTGATTCCCTGCACTGAGCCAGGAAGAGTGGCAGGGCTGGGGGCAGAGCATGGGTTTCCTGCTATCTCCTCTCCCCAAGGGGGTCAAGCACATCCTTGGCTTTCTGCACCAGTGCACTGCTTCTCACCTCACATCACGCGCCGTCATCCAGACATTGCTTCCAGCATATACAACCACACACAAATTTTGCCTCAAAAGAATGTGAAAGATGTAGAATCCAGGAACACAAACATATGAGAGCTGAACTTACTCATCACGAGTTCAACCTGAATTTGCCTTTGTACACCACATAAACATGACACTTTCAAGAAGCAGTCACATGTTATGCTTTCCTTAGGGCTCTGCCTCATCTATGAACAAATAATACAGAAAGCACAGAGATGGATGGATACTTCATTCCTCTTTTGATATTCACTTTACACAAGCCCCAAACTCAGGAAAAAAAAAAAAAAGAAAAAAAATTAGCTTCTTCCTGTGTTTTTCTCTGAAGCTTACCAGCACTTGGGGCTAAATGGCCAAAAAACAATTAAGAGATTTTCACAACAAGCTGTGGAGTAATCCCCTTCTGCAGACTGATGACTTGGACCACAAAACCTCTGACTCTGAGATCTCTCAGATGCCAGGGCCTGGCTTTGCACCATATGCAGCCCTCTCAAAGCCCCATCCACATTCACTGCATAAATCCCAATGCTTCTTAATGCAGCATGAACACTTCTGCAACTTTCCCAAACTGCACACCATTTGAGAAGAGACACAAACGGAGGACTCTGGAACATCTCCATCTCTGGCTTGCCCACTGTGACGCAAATACACCCTGCCAGAGGAAGGGCAGCATCCTGCTGTTAAACCACAGATCCTACCCCAAGTCTGGCACATCCTAAACTTTGAGGCTTAGATTAAAAGCTAGAATTACATTTAAAATAAACTTCTGGATTTAAAAAAGAGGACTGGACTGACAAGAAAGCCCATGCTGGTGACCAGAGGCCGCAGGCTCTTACACACAAAAACAAAAGGCCGTCCCACTGGACTGAGGTGCAAATTAATCTGAGAACTGTCTCGACAGAAAAGAAAATCAGGTATTTCCAAGGAAGGCTCAAGAGTGTTACAGCAAATGTCTGCAGCAGGTTTAGCAAAAATGCTCACAAGGGTCTCCATGCCTAGCAAGGACAGTCAGAGCAGAGCCCACCATGTCTGGGGCAGAAAATGGGCAATGCACAGCATCTGCTGCCTAGCGCAGGAATGCTGAGACTCAGGAAGCACCAGCTTCCTGACAGGCCCCGGGAGGAAGCGCATTCCTGGCACTGCAGATGCTTCCCCGACCCTCCTGCTTTACCCTTTGGCTGGGCTCCTGGCTTGTATTGAGGCAACTTCCATTTCCTCCTCTCCCTATGATCTACCAAATATTTAGAGGCATTGCAACACCAGAGGGGAGGCAGAAATAGCCAGAAATGATTTGAGGGCTCAAGAAAATGTTTTACATTGACAAATTTAAAGAGCTCAGTCTGGGCAGTGTGTCAAACTGATGGGAGGTGAGTCAACTATAATGTACAGGCACCACAACATGAGGAAGTTATCGGGGAACAAGCTCATAGGCAACTGAAAACAAGGTCTTTTATCAAACAACATCCTCACACAATCTCAACTAAACATGCCAGCTCTGGCTACGGTTTATTAATATGGTACTTTGCTGAAGCAGAATTAAAATTGCTTGGTTTTTTTCTGCCTTTTCAAACTGTGTAGGAAAACTCAAAACTTCTGAAAAACAGGAAATGAAGAATTAAGATACACACCCACACAGCCTTAACTCTGCCTCCACAGAGCTGGCAGGAGCCCCCAGGAACAATCCACAAGCGTGCCAGCTGCAGTCTCATGTGAGGGGAGCAGCACTGCACACCAATGAGATTGGTGTGAGCAGCTAGGTAGAACTGGAGCTGTGAAACAGGGTTTTGGTGCCATGGGGTCCAGAGTCACACACACAGCAGCATCACACATAGCTCATGCAAGAAATGTGTGTACCACATGTAGCCTTGAGACAAGGAGTCTCAAGGTGCTGAAGAGTTTGTGTTCTTCCCATGGAGCTGTGGCTGTGACCAAAAATAAGGGAGCTTATGCTTGTGCCAGTGTCACCCAGCAGTGGAGTGAATGCAAACATACAACATCACTCAGAAGGACCACTGGCTTAGCTGTAGGCTCAGCAGCTTCAGTCTGCCATGCCAGTACACAGGTAAATCCCCTCAATCCATCCCAGCCACCTAGGGGTTGGACTGTCATCACTGCTCTGCTCTCCCAGAGCCTGCTTAGCTGCCCAAGCTGCTGCGGAAAAAAGGGCTCTCCATGTGTGGGAGAAAGAATGCTCCAGCCCCATACATGCCAGCAGCAAGGAGTGCAGGAGCACTCAGGGGAGCCTCAGGCCACCTGAGATATTTGCCTCCTCCTCGCTGGCATTCAGAAAACACATTCATCTTTGGATGCAATGCAGTAGAGCCAGCTGCTTTCACATGTGTGCTGTTGCACATCACTAAGTGTATAACAAAACGTTCCTGAATGACAGACTTTACAGTCAAGCACCACAGAGCACTGTTTCACCCTATTAATCACCTAACCAAGTGAAGCTCCTTGAAGAAAGGCAAGAGGTATCAGCTTCAAAACTAGCATGGCATAGCCCACAGCTTCTTGCTTTAACTTGCAGCTTTGCTGAAAGCTATAGCAGAGCCCCCTCCACCAGGCTTCCTCACTCTGTGACTTGAGAGATGTCCGTCACCCATTCCAACCAGATTTCTGCTGGGACAACCTGAGGGATGCACACATACACAGCCTGCAGTGCCTGATGCCACCTGCTGCTCCACCACGGGCTGCTGGAACACAGAGATCTGACATGAAGTGACAAGCTGGGTCACTAGCCATCAATCAAAGGACAATAGCACGTTTTTGTGTTTGCACAGCTGACTGCTCAGGTAGAAGGCTCTCAGACAAGACGCTGCCTGGGATTAGGACTGCTGCAAATTTATTTTGAACAGCAAAAGGGAAAGCAGTGATGAAGGATAGCTTAGAGGGGGCCTGCTGGAAGAAGTCTGTGGGCTTTGGTGACATAGGGAGCTTTCAGCCAGAGAAAATGAGAAGTGCTCACTTTTATGGCAGAAAGATCAGAAAAATTAGAACAAGTAGAATGGTCTCCAGGACAGCCACAACCTGAAGAGAAGCACACAGCTTTGGCAGATGCCAGCCTAAATTCCCAGACTGCTTCAATTTGTCTTAAGGAACAGAGGCAGGGAAACACAGGTGTGAGTAGCTCCGGCTGCAGCCAGGTATTTCAAAACTCTTCTTGCCTTGAAGCTATACAACGGACCAGTGGCAGAGGCACAGGCCAGAAGCAAAACTGAGGGACAATGCAATACATACAGAGAACAAATTCTGGACAACGCAGCAAGGAGCAGTTCCCTAGGATTTACCCTCCCATCACTTGCTTTCTGTGAGCACTGGGGTCTACTGCTTGCAGCATTCAGGTCTGCAAAGCCACCTTGAGTGTGGGGCTCCCCAGAGGTGAATGCTTTGAAGACAAGACAGAACTCACAGGATTTAGACTCCCCGGGATCCAGTCGCAGGTCACAGAAAAGAATCTTTGGTGGTGTGGACAGGATACACTGACCCCGCTCTCCTGGAAAAGACAAAGAACATGTAAGTGCTGCTCCTGGCCAGCCCCGGGGTGACCAGGGGGTACTCATTGTGGCAGGCTTAGTCATGCCTCACTTCCATAGTGAGGAATGGGGAAGAAGAGGGGCTGATGAGGAAATATCTCATGTCCTGGTCAGACCATGCAACATTCCTGGGATAGCTGGACTGACAACTCTGACATTTTCCTCCAAGCTAGCACCACTATGATCTCAGCATTAATGAGGTCCTGCAGCAGCCCATGCACCAGGGAATTTCTCAAGGAAAGCACCAAGGACTTTACAATTGCAGTCCTCCTCCCTATCCATGTAGTCCTCTGACACATGTCAGAGTATGTGTGATTCCTGCTTGCTGTGCTGTCACTTCCACCACCTGTGAGAATCACTCACCTCTGTTGGGAACAAAGACCGTCTCGTTCTCTGCCTGTACGTCAGGCTTGCTGCCATCAGATGGAGGAAGCACTACGCGGTTCTCACTGGCATGAAACTGGCAGTGGATCTGGGCACTGGCCCACGCCAGCATCTCACTAAGAACAAAGAAAAGCAACACTCATGTCTACACTTTAATCTAGATTGTAGTGAGCATGAATCAGGAAAATAGCAGCTCTTCTTGTCCTACTCTATGGGTGACTGCTTTTCCAGAAGGAAGGAGGTCTTACTTTACTGCCACTGAATCCATCCCCTCTCCAAATATGGTTCCAGGGCATGCTTGAGCTGGGGCGCTGACCTGAAGCCCCCTCCACCACAGCTGGATAACAGCTATTGATAGCAGTATCACCCAAGTCCTGGCTCTATAACTCTTGTTGAGCAGCAATTTTTATTTAGTTGTCATGTACAGGCCACTCCTAATGAAGGAAGGACATTTAGCCACAAAAATGCTAAACCCCAAGCCAAAAGTGACGTGCAGCAGCACTGAGGTGTGTGTGGTGATAAAACAACAATCACAGAAGTGTATGGATTCAAATTAAACCAGAAAGAAGTAATACCTGCTCACTGGATTCATCTGCCCCTGCACATGCTCTCTCCCAGCAGCCGTTTCCCTCAGAACCCCTATAGTCACACTATAGGCACAATGACACCTTCCAGTTCCCAAAACCCTTATCTGTTTTTACTTCAGTAGTAGCCTTGTGAATGCAGGCAGTGTCTGGTTCCTCCCCTGTTATCCAGCATCACAATCTGATTAGTAAGCACTGACACAGAACTTTAGATGGTATGGGGAACCTCTGCAGCACATGGATATCTCTCAGTGAGACTAATCAGACCACTTAAATGTTCAAGTGAACCAGAGAAAGAGGTTTGCTGCATTCATTCAGCTAATTATGCGCTACTTGATCCTATGTACTTTACCTGAATGTGCACTGGATACTCTGCCCAGTTACCTCTAGCCCTACAAGCTGCAATTCTACAAAAGCACCAGCATGGCTTTATTTAAGGGCTTCCCTAGGATCTTCTTTCATAAGGTATCTGCTACATGGAGGCAGACAAATACTCTTGCATAAGAGACAGTGCTTAACAATTTTATGTCAGCTTAGCATGATTACAGTACTGTCCTTCAAACAGGGTATTTTGAATATTTTTCATTTATTTTTAGCATTGCCCAACAATGTGCCATCAGATTGTTCTAATTTTTTAACCAGACATGCAAACAAAATTTGCATGTTCCTTCCTATCAACAGACCCTGTTTGTTCAGCTGACAGGACACAAACAGACTCCACACAGGAGTCAAGCTCACCTCTCCCTCACTTCTCACTATGGCTCTTTCTGTAGCCCATAATGACTGCAATCCACACCGTTTTGGTCAGGACAGCTTCCTTTATCGAATACCTCACACATCACAACTAGATTTGCTTTCTGCCATTTATTTACTATCCCTAATTCCTGTTCCTGTGCTTGAAATATAATACATTCTATATAGTACAATACTAATACATTCAACAGGCAAGAGGAACATGGAAGAAACAATGAAAAGTTACGGAACTCAATTAAGAAATATCCTATGATGTTAATATACTACTTTGCTGCTGATGAGCACTGGAAGTGGTTCCATCAAAAGTCATCTCTGAAAGTCATACTGGTGATGATGCAAAGGTTCTGGACCTGATGGGGCAGGAAACACTTCCCAGGAAGGACCCAGGATAGGAAAGCCATCTCCACCCCTGGGAAGTGAGACAAGGCTGCACACACAGCTGACACAGAGCCATTGGGTGAGTCACTCCCTGTGAGCCAATGTAGGAAGCTCCTATCTTGTCACCTTTCCTCAAAGGCTACTTTGGCACAGCCATGACAAGAAGTGAGACAGCACCCAGCATCTGGGCCACAGCAAATGCTGAAGACTGCCTGTCCTTCCCTCTAGCTACCGCTTTCCCCTCTGCCTGCTGGCTCTGGAGGTAAGGATCACACTAGTACATCACTGCACTGCCAGGCAGAACTCCTTCCATAAATGCTGGAAATAATGACGCTGCCTGGATGCTGCCCTGCAAGACTCACTCTGGTGTAACGAGATACCCTACTCTGATAGCCAGCTGAGCTTCATTTTCTGCCAGCAACGCTGCTGCTGGGGGCTCGCTCGGGGAGCACTTAGGCACCTCTCCCAGCATCTCTACCCGCATACTTCTTCCCAGACTCTTTCTTGGGGGCAGAAAACCAGAATGATGAGCTGTGTTTCCGCCCTGCAACAGAAATGGCACAAAGCTCCATTAGGGAACACCTTGGGCGGGGAAGTCACCGGGGGCTGAGCTGGCACCGCAGCCCCATAGGCGCCGCCGCAGCACACCCGGAGGCAGCCCCAGCGCTGTCATACCTGCTGGCGGACGTGGAGGAGGCCGACAAGGGGTTGGTGAAGGTGATCACACACTCCAGCATCTCCCCGGCCAGGAACACGGGCCCGCGGCCCAGCTTGGCCACCACCTCGATCATGGCTGGGACAGGACCTGCCAGACAGAGCGGCGCGGTGAGCAGAGCTGGCGGCTCACGAACGCGCCCGGCGTCAGGGCCAGGCCCGGCGCTCGCCACACACGCACGGAGGAGGCCCGGGACGGCCTCGCTCCTCCCCCAGGCCTGAAGGGCAGCCCCAGCCGTCGGCACCCGCCCGCACATCCCCGCGAGGGGCGAAGGCCCAGGAGCAGCCCCAGACCCGCACTCCGCACCGCACGCCACCCCGCACCGCACTCACCGCCCCGAAACCCCGCTCGCTCCGCGCCGCCGCAGGGCCGCCCGCTCCTCGGCGACGGCTCGGCCGGGCTCGGCGGCTTTCGGGAACTCTCGGGACAACTCGGAAGCGCTCGAGCGCCGCTCGAACCCGCTCGGCAATTTTCGGCACCGCTCGGCTCGGCCGCCCGGCTTTCCGGAGGCGCGGGCGCCGTGCCCCGCGGGGGTGGGCGGGGCGGCAGCGGCGGGGCGGGGCGGGGCGGCGGGCGGTGAAGAGGGCGCGTGCGGGGCGCGGCGGCGCCGGTGGTGGCGGCGGCGGGGGGCGGCTGGACAAGGCCGTGGCCGCGCCGGGGCCATGGCGGACGCGGGGCTGCTGATGCGGTGCTACGAGGGGTCGGCGCGGGGCCGCGGCGTGGAGACCGCCGGCTGGCGGCTGTGCCTGGCGCACCGCTTCCCGGAGCAGCGGCAGCCCTACGGAGCCGGCGACGTGCCGTTCCGCGACGTACTGCGGCATGTCGGCCTGATGCTGCGGTACGGGCGGGGGCACCGGCGGCGGGCCGGGCGATGGGGTGGTGCGGCGGGGATGGGGCGGGAGGGGCCGTGATGGGCTGATACGGAGAGGGGGGAGGAGGGTGGCCGGGCAGAGGGGCCGCCCCGGAGCCTTCCGGACCCCGGCTGGGAGCGGCGGAGGGGGGCAGCGACCGTGTCATCGCGCTCTGCGCGGTTCCCGTCTCCCTGTGCCGGGCTCGACCCCACGCCGGCTGTACCCGCCGGGGCCCGGAGGTCGCGTCCCCGCGCTGCGGATGGGGTACGGGAACAGCCGGCACCGGCTCCGCGGCCCCGCTGCCATCTGCAAGACGTGTGCGGGGCAAAGGTTCATAATAGCGGGAGGGAATTGCCGTGCGTCCCCGGGAAGGGTTGGGCTCGCGGCCCGGCGCAATGCAGGGGACGTGCCTGAGGCTGTCACCGCTGACCATTTCCTCGTGCCGTGCTCCGTGCCGTGGCCTTGGAGCAGGGGGAGGATGCGGTGTGGGACTTTGCACTGCTGCAGCTTTCTGCAGGGTGACCCTGGGTGCACCGGTGGCACAGTTGTGGTGATAGGGCACACTGGGAGCTGTCTGGGCAGGCTTAATCTCTGTGCCAGGCTGAGCAGAAAGCAATGCCCTCTGGACCTGGTGTGGCTGAGTGCAGGCAGGCTTTCTGCTGGTTGTAAAATCTCAGTCGCCTGTGCTGTGTGCTGCTGGGAAAGCTGAAGGTGGGGATCTGCTGTGCTCCCCCTGCTCCTCGCTCTGGGGCACCTCCACAAAGCAAAATGATGGAGCTGCCGATAGTGGCAGTGGCTGCACAGGATGGGCTGGTTCTCCCGACCTCTGTGTGCTATCCTCATACAGCCAAGTGCAGCATTGCTACTGCCTCCAGATTTGTCGGAAAAGCCTTTACCCACCATTGAGGTGGGGCAGGTGTGTTCATCCCTGGGAGCAGCAGGCTGGGCTCAGTGCAGCCCACTGGTAGCAGTAGGGTGAGAGGGCATTGCCTCGGGCCAGCTACACAGTGAGGGTTTATCTGATGGGCACTGCTGCCCTGCGGGATTGGCAAGGCATGGCAGTGCTGGCTCCTACCTGCAGTCACACCTCCTGCTTTCTCTGCAGGTACTTCAAGTGGTGGTACAAGAAAACCCGCATTGAGAAGAAATCTGCCTTCATTGACCTCCTGTGTGCCGTCCCTCTGCAGCAGATCTATGGTGAGCCTGGATTGAGCATGGGGTGGTGTAAGAGGCATTGTCCTGCTCCTGGCCCTTGGGTTCTTCTGGCCAGGAAGGGGCTGCTTGGGGCATAGGGCAGTACTGACCCCTGCATCCATCAGGCTGCCCACTAGGTGGGATTGGCGGCGGCACCATCACTCGTGGCTGGCGGGGCGAGTTCTGCCGCTGGCAGCTGAACCCTGGGAAGTACCACTATGAGACAGTCATCACTGACCAGGTAGGGCTTGGTGCCACCTGCCCCCCTGCAGCACCGTGACCCCTGTCTGGGGGCTCACCCTGTTCCCCCATGTTCTTTTTTTCCCCAGTTCACAGTGTGCCTGCGCCGCAAGGGACAGACTGTTTACCAGCAGGTCCTGTCTGTGGAGAAACCCAGTGCTCTGCAGGGCTGGAACTGGGGTTACTGTGGCCGCTATGCCTTCTACCATGCACTGTACCCCCGTGCTTGGATGGTGTATGAGCTGCCGGGGCAGAATGTGGTGCTCACGTGCCGCCAAATCTCCCCAGTCATCCCCCATGACTACAAGGTGAGGAGGTGACAGTTCCTCAAGTATCACGCCTGTGCCCTGAGGTACTGCAGTAGCTCCAGGAAGGAGCTGGGGAGTGATGTGGTATGTTATGGCAATGGTCCCAGTGCTCCTGGAGTGCCACACTGGTGCCACTAAGGCACGACTGTTGTCAGCCAGACTTCCCTCCTTGATCACTTTCTTTCCCAGCCTGATATTTTTGTCCTAAGACTAAGATCCATTCCTGGTATCAGCTGCTGTGGGCTTTGTCACAGCTAGACCTAGTGCTGAGAGGAGTCATCCCTTGCTGCTTGTGCTCTGCTCTGGCAGCTGCTCTGTTCCCCTCCCACTAGTGCTTTGACACTGTGTCCTGCTCACTTCCTACCCTTATGTTTGTGTTGTATCCCTGCAGGACTCCAGCCTGCCGGTGGGTGTGTTCATCTGGGAGGTGGAGAACAACAGTGAGGAGCCGGTGGATGTCTCCATCATGTTCACTCTGCAGAATGGCACGGGCACAAAGGGGGATGGGAGTGGGGGGCACTGGAATGAGCCCTTTGCCCTGCAGGACAGTGGGGAGCGGGTGGCTGGTGTCCTGCTGCACCACTGTACACCCATCAACCCCTTCACCTTTGCCGTGGCTGCCCGGGAGAAGGTGAGGACTGGAGTGGGACTGCGCTACTGGTGGCTGTGGGGTGGTCCCCAGTATGGGGACAGCCTTGGAGCTGGATAGGAGCAGGAAGGTGTCTTCAAGCTCCCTGGAGCAGTTGTTTGGGGTTCCAGCAAGTAATGCAGTGGGTGAGGCTTGCATGATGCCAGGCAAGCAGACTTGGGGGTGGTGTTGGTGGGCAGCACGAGACCAAGCTTATGATTGTGAGATTGGTGGTGGGTAGCTTTGCCCACCCGAGAAAGTTCCAGCTTCAGATGTACTCTGGGGTGATCCAATTGCATCACCTGCTGCTTTGGAATGGGAGCTGTTTCCTGATGCTCTGCTTATCCCCAGGCTGGCACAGTCATCACTCACCTTACAGCCTTTGACCCTGTGGGATCAGGCAGGGACGTGTGGCAGGACCTCCTGCAGGATGGCAAGCTGGAGTCCCCCACTGGTGAGTGCTGTCTCAGAGGCCTGGAGGGAGCATGGGCTGAGGTTTGCTATGTGGCTGTAGTGGTGCCCAGCCACCTTCCCCAGGTCCGTGCTGCCAAATCTGCCAGCCGAGCTGGTTCTGATTTGTTTAGGGAGCACTTAGCAGCTCTTGAGTTCTGAAGCTGGTGTAACCTGCTGCCCTCTTGTGCCACAAGGGTTTCCTGAAGGTCTCTGGAATTTCCTTGATACTTTGCGTCATCCTCAGCTGCCTGCTCGCTCATTGCCTTCCAGCAGGGTGACACCTTGCAGCCTGTACTGTCCTGCTGCTGCAATAGAGCTGCGCATGTGTCCAGCGCCCTGCTTGCCTCCCAAGAGAACAGATTGCTGACACTGCTGACAGATTTGTGATGCTGGCACTGGACCTCTGCAATGTTTTGTGAGGGTTGATTCATGTCACCAGTTGCCTAAATAATTTAGGAAATCTGCTGTCTACAGATGCACTTGGAGCTCTCTAGGCTATTGGGATGTACTTTTCCTTCATGAATGCTGGACCTTATCATAGGATCTGTACTTCCGTGAAAATTGTTGCCTTAATGAGTTTACCTGGTACACATGTCAGGACCAGTGTATAATTACACAGTTGCTTGAGGACATTTTTTAAATGCAGGTGCTGTTCAAGCACCCTTTAGAAAGCTGGAGGCGATGGCTGTCACTGCAAAGTGCTGGCGTCTGTGCTGGCAGTGCACAGTTCTGGGTGACAGGGTCATTCCATGCGTGCCTGCTGGCTTTACTGCCTCATTTCTCTCTCTGTTTCCATGCCCCTTTTTATTTCTTTTTTTTCCCCCCTATGACCCCTCATCTCATGGTAAGTATTCTATCCTGGTTGCAAAAAGCAGTTGCTCATGCACAGCAGTGCTGCCTCCAGAATGCATCAGATATACATTCCATGTTGCAGGGGGACCAGAAAACTTTGTTCCTTTGAGGCAGCAATCCCTCAGGCTTTGTAGGGTTCCTTGGTTACTTTGTGAACCCTTTTTTCATCGTCTTTCTGGCAGGTAAAAGCAAGCAGACGCAGAAGGGAGAAGTGACAGCAGCTGCAGTGTGTGCCAGCTGCACAGTGCCTGCAAGAGGCCATGGGACACTGGAGCTGGCCCTGGTGTGGGACATGCCCCGTGTTCACTTTGGCTCCAAGGAGAGACTGCACCTCAGGTGGGTGCTTTGTGGACAGCCAGGTGGAGCTCCCTGGATTGCTCCTGAGCTGAGTTCTTCTTCTTGGCAGGCGGTACACACGCTTCTTTGGCAGCAATGGAGATGCAGCTCCTGCATTGTCACACTATGCCCTGACACACTACAAGGAGTGGGAGAGGAAGATTGAGGCATGGCAGAAGCCCATCCTGGAGGACAGGTGGGGTGGATGGGGGATAGTG
Organism: Chrysolophus pictus; assembly: GCA_037305975.1. Lineage (NCBI taxonomy): Eukaryota > Metazoa > Chordata > Aves > Galliformes > Phasianidae > Chrysolophus > Chrysolophus pictus. The sequence continues at coordinate 70,592,221 of CM074614.1, read as the reverse complement.
ACTGGGCAGGGGACTTGGGACTGGGTCATTGGCTGACTTTCCCTCTTCCTGCAGTCAGCTGCCCTCCTGGTACAAGTCAGCCCTGTTCAATGAGTTGTACTTCATGACGGATGGGGGCACAATCTGGCTGGACATACCCCCTGACTGCCTCCCCCAGGACCTGCAGGGACCAGGGGCTGCCAAGCTGTCCCACCTCCTTCCTGTCCTGCACGAGTACGGGAGGTTTGCTTATCTGGAAGGTAACAACTCACTGGGACACAATGCACCTCATGTCCCTAGTGCACCCTCCCTGTTTTATTTGTTCCGAGGATGCTTTCCGCACTCCTGCAGGATGAAGCATGGCATGGGGAGGGAGATCTGTCCTTCTGTGTCTCCCCTCCCTCACCGGCCCTCTGCTGCTTCCAGGGCAGGAGTACCGTATGTACAACACCTATGATGTCCACTTCTATGCATCCTTCGCCCTTGTAATGCTGTGGCCCAAGCTGCAGATCAGCCTGCAGTATGACATTGGTGAGTTGCTTGTTGGTGCTGTGGGATTGATGCTGCCATTGGTGTTGGTGCTGAGGGGCTGGTGTTGCCTTCCAGCTCCTTGCTAAGCTCTGATTAGCAAACCCCATCCCACTGATGCCACTCAACATCTCCCCCAGCACTGGGACATGTCCTTGCTGCAAGAGACTGGGAGCAGACTGCTGTCCCCTAGTATGCTGCAGGGCACAGCAGGGTGCTGATAGCTCTGCCTATGCCTGTGGTTTGGGCTTGATGCCTTACTAATATCCCACACCCTTGCAGCTGTCACGGTGCTGAACGAGGACATGCAGCCACGGCAGTACCTGGTGTGTGGCAAAACAGCACAGGTGAAGCTGAAGAATGTGGTGCCCCATGACATTGGGGATCCAGGTGAGGGGGATGCACAGGGATGCTGAACAGATGCTCGCAGAGGAGGTGGCAGTGGGTACAATGTGTCACTTTGATGCTTTTTGATTGTGACACTTCTGGGACCTTATAGGGATGGCTTTTGTTTGCTGTGCTGCTGTATCTGCTCTGTCCTCATGCAGATGATGAGCCCTGGCAGCGAGTCAATGCCTATCTGATGCACGACACTGCCGACTGGAAGGACCTGAACCTGAAGTTTGTGCTGCAGGTGTATCGTGACTACTACCTGACGCACGATGCACTGTACCTGCAGGACATGTGGCCGGTCTGCCAGGTACTGTGGGAGGGTCCTTAGAAGATGGGAGACATCTGGAGAGGGACACAGCAGGAATACTTCATGACCACCTCCTGCCTCCTGCAGGCTGTGATGGAGTCAGAGCTGAAGTTTGATACTGACAACGACGGGCTTATTGAGAACGGGGGCACTGCTGACCAGACGTATGATGCATGGGTGGTGAACGGGGCCAGGTCAGTAAGCCAGGAGTGGTGGGAGGTAATTCAGAGTTGGGAACATGCTCCCCATATGTCACCAGAGCACTGCGCAATGTGTCCAGCATTGCCAACACAATTGTCCTTTTTGCTCTGGCAGTGCGTACTGCGGTGGACTGTGGCTGGCAGCTGTCCGGATGATGTGTGAGATGGCAGAGGTGCTGGGTGACACCGAGACCCGGCAGAAGTATAGTGCCATCCTGCAGAAGGGCAAGGAGTCATTTGAAAGGCTGCTGTGGAATGGTGCGTGCTGGCCAGTGGGAAGGTTAGGAGAGATGGAACAGCACACCAGCCATCAGTATGCCATATTTCTGGCTTTTTCCAGGAAAATACTACAACTATGACAGCAGCGGGAGCAGCACCTCAAGCAGCATCATGTCAGACCAGTGTGCAGGGCAGTGGTTCCTGGGGGCTTGTGGCCTGGACCAGAAGGAGGTGGAGGTGAGGAGAAGTGGGCTGTGAAAGCTCAGCAGGGTGAGCACCTGGTGTGGGCTGTGTGCTAGATGCTGGTGTGCATTGGGCAGCACTTGGGTGGAAGTGGCTTAATGCACTTCAGTGCACTAAATGAAAATCAGCTCAGAAATGGGCTGCGTGAGCAAAGTGTGTAACCTTGGTCAAGCCTGGTACACTGCTAGGAGGGTCCTGCTGGGCTCTGCTCTCCGCAAAATGGTGTTTGCTTAGAAACCAGTGAAAATATGCATGAAACTTTCCACGTGCTGTTTGTTGCCCAGTTTGAAGTCCTAAATGAGTGTTGGAGGACATGGAGATTGATTTGTGGCCCTAAAGCCCACAGCTCTTTCCTCACAAAGGAGGAATTGGCCAAAGGCTGCTCTTTGTGATGAGGCAGTAAGAACAATGACCAGTAACATAGTACTGGAACACAGCGTGGCAGCAGAGAGCACTCCTGTGGATTACTTATGACCAAGGAAGCTGTCAGATCCTGCTGCTCCAGAGCAGAGCTCTCTTTGGTGGGAAAGAATATGCAAAAGCTTCTCCCCCAGGAGCAGTGTGCCAAATTCTGTGGGACTTAGTGAGGAGACAGCATCTGGCTGTGCCCTCCAGCCTTGTGCAGCGATACTCAAACAGCCTTTTTAGATGCAAATGGTAAATGTGGCACAGTCTGAAATCTCGCCTATGTTTTTGTTGATGTCTGACTTTGTTGCTTAAGCTATCATTTGTCCCCTGCTCTCTGGTGAGCTCAGAGTTTGCTGAAGGCTGCACTGATGAACTCTCTCTGTTTACTATGGTCATCCAGTTTTTTCCATGTATTTTGATCCCATGGCCTGCTGGCAGTTCTCCTGCTTGTAACTTCATTAATGCATTCCTGCTGTGTATGCAGGTCAGTAATGAAATGCAAAGTAAGACAAATTGGTGACCTCAGTCCTGAAGAAATTCTGCCTTGAAACTTTTTTTGCTGGCGAAGACTGTTTCCCAAGCAGCCTTTCTGCTTATCTCCAGATCCACACTGGAAAACATGACTGTATCAGATGCTTGGCTTTAGCACAAATAAAGTGATCCACTGCCTTCCCCCTGATGAGTTTGCAAAAGTTGCTGAGTTATCTCTGCCAGCCTTTGGCAAACTCCTGTGGCATGTCACCATGCTTGCCACTTCCTCAACATTTCCAGCAAAAGTGCCCAAGAAGTTGGTGCATCCTGTGCTGGGGCCAGGCAAGCAAACTGACTATTTCCTGTCCCAGTGCCCTTTTTATGACTTTTTAGTCTTAGCACCACGGAGAAGCATTATTTACTTCCAGCTACATGCCGAGTCTTTCCATCTTTATGCAGTCCTTCTTGCTGTTTGACTGGCAGGCATTTTCATGCTTGGGTTGTTTTGGTTTTGTTTTGTTTTGCGAGGGCTTAGTCAGCGTGGTGCTTTAGTTAGTTCGTGTAGTTCTTGTAAGCTCTTGGCTTTGGCTTGTTGAATAACTTGTTTTTCCTCCTGTATTCTCTTGAAGCAACTGTTTGCTCAGTGAGTACTGCTGACCTTTCACAGGCCTTTTGCTAGCGGTAAAAGTCTCAAGGCTCTCCTGCCGTAAGCAGAAAATCACAAGGTGTCCCATGTGTCACAGTCCAACCTTTTATCCTCATGCTGTCTCATCTCACCTCAACCCTTGGTCAGGGACACAGTCCCTGCATTGCCACCTAATGGCAAACCTGAAGGGGTTGAAGTCCTTCTGAAATCTGTGAAAACCATGCTCAGTTTTTCTTATTCCACTGTGCAGAAGCTGAATCTCCTGTTGGCTTAGGTAATTTTCAATGTTCAGCTCTTTTGATAGGATTCCCAACACATACTGTAATCACCCTTGTGGTATTCACAGTCCCACCTTTCAGCTGCAGGATGTAGCCCCATGTCACTACCTTGGCTGTGCCACAGACTTCCCCTCCAGCATCCCTGACCCATTCTCCTGTCCACCTCTGGTCCGTGTCTGATCTTTTCTGGGCATTGTAATGCCTGTTGTAGATGGTGGCAGGCTACACTAGCTACATGAAGTAGCTATGATGGGAATGAGACAGCAGCTTTAACCAGCAGAAAGCCTGGGTTCTGAGTTGGCAATAGCCTGAATAACATCAGCATTGGCCATAACTGCAGGCTGAGAATTCAAGTACGGCAAGTTTGAGGAGTGTGGCTGGTCTGTCCCCAAAGCAGGAGTGAGATGTAGTTGTGGAGGAGTCACTAGGCAACGCTGGGAAAGGTGGCATAATGGTTTGCCTCTCCTCTCTGTCTTTTTTTGGGGGAAAAGGCCTTCTACCTGGTGTTTTCCTAACTTACCAGCAAGCAGTGCTGACCTATTCCTAACGAGAAATGTCACCAAGTTGCTGGCGCTCTCTCTATGCAGGTCTTCCCCAAGAGCCACATTGTCAGCGCACTGAAGACCATCTTTGAGAAGAATGTGATGAGCTTTGCGGGTGGCACCATGGGTGCTGTGAATGGCATGCGACCTGATGGTGTGCCTGACACCTCCAGTGTGCAGTCCAGCGAGGTGTGGGTTGGTGTTGTCTACGCTCTGGCTGCCACCATGATCCAGGAGGTAAGCGGGTTGCCAGGGGGTGAGCTGGCATGTGTCATCTGCATGCCACAGAGATGACAGTGGCAGCTTTTTTCCACAGGGACTGGTGCAGGAGGGCTTTCACACAGCAGAGGGCTGCTACCGAACGGTATGGGAGAACCTGGGCATGGCTTTCCAGACCCCTGAAGCCTATTGTGAGAAGAAAGTCTACCGCTCGCTGGCATACATGCGGCCCCTCAGCATCTGGAGCATGCAGCTGGCCCTGGAGAGCAAAGCCCACCGGGCCCTAAGCCCTACACCACCCCAAAAGAATCCTCTGCACCCCTGAGATTGGTGGCACAGAGCAGAGTTGCAGGGATCTCATCCCGTGCCTCCCTCTCTTGAGAATGCTCAAATTGCTGTTTTCTTTCCATACCTCCTTGGCCCCCACATTTCTGCCCCTTGCTCTGGGGGATCCCCAGCCCCTGTGCTGCACAGGAGACCAGAGGCACGTGTTATGTCCTGTCATCATTGTGGTGAGAGGAGGGGACAGGATGGGGATATGTGACTGTCCCCTCCCTGGTGCTCAGGGCTCCTGCAGGACCCCGATGCCCCAACACCTGTCGTGGGGTATGTGGCCTGCAGAACGTGACAGGGACAGGACACAGCCAACACTGACACGTGAATGCTGTAGTGTGTAGCTCCCTGGGCTGACTCCGCAGCTGGGGGGCCCAGCTGGGACAATCACTGGGGCATGGTGACAATCCCAGCCCCAACAGTGCCCAGCCTGGTCTGGCACCGTGCTGCGAGCTGGGGTGGGCAGGGGAGCGGGTTTTAGAAAATTAATTGTTTTAAGTTCTTAATAAACTATTGTTCAGCTGTCCATCACTCTCCTTGTGCTTCCTGGTGTGTGTGCAGGTGCAGGGGTGGGGTTTTGCGTGCAGAGCTGGGGTGGCGGCCAGCTCCCCACTTATGCCTGCAACAAGGCAAAGAAACCAGCATGGGCTCTGAAATGTCACCAGCCCTCACAGGGGGCTGCCACCAGCTGCTGGGAAGGCGGCCAGAGGGCCCCGTGGCTCATGCAGTCACGCACTGATGATGACTGGAGAACTGTGGGGGAGCTCAGGCCAGAAGTAGTGGCCCAGTAGCGACAGCCTACCTGGTTCCTTGTGCAGGCTGCTCAGCACTGCGGTGGGACACCTTTGTCTTGACTTTTGTCCTCCTGTGGTTGACACCAATTTCCCCAACCTGTGGGCTGAGGGCAGCCTTGCTGCTCCCAAGCCGGTGACAATGCTGGGGTGCCGACACTGCTCCTGACTCTCCTCCTAATAGCATTTTACTGCAACCACACTCTAGTTCTTGTCACATCCCTTCAGGCAGCACTTCTGGCTCCCGTGCCCCCATATGCCCTCCCTGTGCCTCTCCTGTGCCCCCACACAGTGCTATGGCAGCAATGCCTGCGTCACACGTCCCCCATGCCACTGCAGGCGGTGGCCCATCTCCTGCCAGTGACCCTTGGCAGGTGGCCCAGGGGCCCCACGCAGCCCCCACCGCTATAAACAGCTCTGAGCAGGACTGGAGCTGCAGGCAGAGCGCAGCTTGGCCATGGAGCACCTCCGCTGCTGCCTCCTGCTTGGCCTGATCCTGCTTGGCCTCAGCCCCGCAGCCTCCAGGAAGGTGAGAGCGGCCAGAGCTGCGGTGTCGGGGGCAGCTGCCGTGCCGTGCTGTGCTGGGCCACGCTGTGATCTGACACGCTGCCATGTCCCCTGGTCCTAGTGTGATCTGCAGGGCCTGTGGAGAAATGAGCTGGGCTCCAACATGACCATCTCAGCCCTGGACGTGGCTGGGACCTTCTCCGGCTCCTACCAGACAGCGGTAGCAGTCACCAACAAGCAGATCCTGGTGTCACCGCTGCAAGGGGCCCAGCAGCCCCCCGGCACCAAGGGGCAGCAGCCCACCTTTGGCTTCACTGTGCAGTGGCAGTTTGCAGGTATGGCAGCACCAGCAAGGCCACAGGTAGCCAGACAGCTCTGCCCGGGGTGTCTGTCTGTCTGTTTAAGGGTCTGACAGAGCTATCTGTCAGCCCAGGGCACTCAGGGTGTCTGTCTATCAGAGAAGGCAGCCTTTATTCCCCTGGCTTTAACCCTTGGTTTACCCCCAGACTCCACCACTGTCTTTGTGGGACAGTGCTTCGTGGACCGCCGTGGGAAGGAGACACTGGAGATGGCATGGCTGCTGCGGGAAGAGGTTCCCTCCCGCAAGGACACCTGGAAGGCCATCAGGTGAGCATAGCTCTCGCTGCCACCCCTGCAATGTCCACTCCCACCCACTGACCTGTTTTCCTGCAGGGTTGGCACCAATGTCTTCACCCGCGTCAAGTGATGGGGAGCACTGCCTGCGCCTCGCGATCCTGTCTGCAGCACCTGGGCTCTCTGCTGCTTCCTCACTGTATCCTGCTGCCCACCTGCTGCATCCCCGTGCCTATGCACCAGGAGCCAAATAAACCCTCCCGCACACAGCAGAGCTGTACCGCATGTGCTTCTTATTCCCCTCCAGCTGAGTTCAAAAGAGGGGCAGGCAGGGGACCAGCAACTGGTATGTACTTGACTGGGGGATGAGTACCTTCTCTGTACTGCAGGCCCTCCAACAAGCATTACTAGCAGAACAGCATGCTCTTTCAGAGCAGAATAAGTCCTCAGTGCCAGTGGGCAGGGTAGGGCAGTATTTCAGGGCAGTTTTTGGGAGAGCAGGGATAGCAGCAGTGGCTGGGGGACAAAACTTTCCATTGAGTGCCTGCTGCTGCCAGTAAAGCATTCTCTTTTGGATTCCTCTTCCTCTTCTGACACATTGCCAAATCCTTGATGCTTTCCTTCTCCCAGGCTTGAGTTTGTTGAGCTTTTGCAGTTCCTTCTCAGTCTTTCTGAGCAGAGTGCATTTACACTGCTGCTCTGCTGCAGCCTTTTCCCTTCTTGGCTACTCTGTCTGGAGTTACCTTTTAACAAGCTTCCTGCATTTTCAGTTAATATTTAGTCCAAGTATCTCCCTCACATGAATTAGGAAATAGGGCACAGGCTGGCAGGGCTATTAGCAAGACGCTCCCTACTTTAGGGCCTTAGTGGCCTATAAGACACCTTCCACAGGCATCATTCCTACCAACCATTCGTGTCTCAATATTGAACATCTGGCATCCAGCTTCCCAGTTTCCAACATCTCAAAACCCAGCAGCTCACTGCACAACATTTCGGCATCTGACATCTCCTTGCCCACTATCTCCATCCAGCTGTTATCTCTCCTGAGCAGACGAAGTGAGGGAGTTCCAGCCTCAGCTGGGGGACCAACAGCCGCTCGGTCCTGTTCCTCTGCTGCTCTCCCTGGCTCCAAGATCAGAGGACAAATCCTGGGAGGATGGAGGAGAGAACCCCCTGGGCTCTGCAGAACAGGATTCACTCCTAGCAGGGATGATATTTCAGAACCACAAGTGCAGGAACTGAGAGATTTCTAGATCAATGCCCTTGTCCTTATGGGGTCTTCAACTTGCCAGATGTTAAGTGGGAACACCTCACAGTTTCAGAAGATTTCTAAAATACTTTGTTGACAACTTCCTGGGCAGGTACTGGAGGAGCCAACGAGGAAAACTGCCCTCCTAGGTACGTAGTTTGAGAAGCCTTGTGGATGGAGTGACCGTCTTGGCCACACAGATCATGAAGTAGTCAAATTTAAAATCCTTGGTTTTAGGAGGAAAATGGATACCAAAATTTCAGCCCTGGATATGGGGAAAGTAGAGTTCAGGCTACTCGGGGAACTAGTCAGTGAGGCCCCCTGGGAAACTGTTTTTGAAGGCACTGGGATCCATTAGTGCTGGCCACTTTTTAAGTACCATCTCCTAAGACCACGGGACGGGCAATTTCAAAATGTCAGAAGTCAAGCAGTTGGGCCAGAAGGTCAGCTTGGCTGAACAGGGATCTTCTTCGATAGGTTAGAAGGAAAGGCCACAGAAAGCAAGGTCAGAAAACAAGAGAATAACACAGGGATGCTGCTTGCCTTTGTAGGGAAAAAAACTGTGTGGCCAAAGCTCAGTTAGAGTTGAAGCTGGCCAGTGCTGTGCAGGACAATAAAATTATTAAATATTAAATGTTAAATATGTTAACAATGAAAGAAGGACCAGAGAGAAAGTTGGTTCATTACTTGATGAGAATGGTTGCAAACAGGGACATAGACAAAGCAGAGATCTTTAATGGCTTCTTTGCCTCTGTCTTCAACACTGATGATGGGCTCTGGGACCCCTGGGGGTCCAGGGACCAGGGGACACCCAGCTCCCAACCAACTCCCAACTTGTGTGCAATTTGCTGTTCCATACAGATGCAACTAAATCCATGAGACCCAATAGGATCCACCCCAGGGCACTCAGAGTGCTGGCCAACATCATCACAAGACCTCAATTATTTTTCAACAGTCTTCGAAATCTGGAAAGGTCCCAGTTGGCTGAAAGCTGGCAAATATTGTTCCAGAATATGTTGTTCTTGTTCAAGAAAGGCAAGCAAGAAGACCTTGCTAATTACAGGCCTGTCAGTCTCACTTCAGCACCTACTAAAATTATGGAGACATTATGCTGGGAGCTACTGAAAAACATCTGAAGGATAATGCAGCCATGGGTCACAGCCAACACGGGCTCATGAGGGGAAAGTCCTGTTTAACTAAATTTTCTTTTAAGAAAAGATCACCCACCTAGTTGATATAGGGAAACAAGTTCATGTAATCCTTTTGCATTTCAGTAAAGCTTTCAATACTGCTTTGCACACTATCATTCTGGACAAAATGTCAAGCACATAGCAAGAAAATAGCACTGGTGGACAAGAGGGTTTCAGGGTGAGAACCCTGTACAAACTGCAGTCTGTGCTGTTCCTCAGCAGTCAATTCTGGGACTGACGCTCTTTAATGCCATCATCAGTGACACGGGCGGTGGGATGGAGTGCACCCTGAGCGGTTTGCGGATGGCACCCAGCTGTGTGGTGCGGTCGACACGGCCGAGGGACGGGATGCCATCCAGAGAGACCTGGACAGGCTGAGCAGTGCGCCCAGGTGAACCTCCTGAGGTTCAACAAATCCGAGTGCGAGGTGTCGCACCCGGGTCGTGGCAACCCCCACTGCCAGTACGAGCCGGGGATGTGGGGATAGAGCACAGCCCTGCCGGAAAGGACCTGGGGGTGCTGGTGGACGGCAGCTGGGCGTGAGCCAGCAGTGTGCCCTGCGGCACAGACAGCCGGCCGGATCCTGGGCTGCATCCAAAGCAGCGCGACCAGCAGGGCGAGGGAGGGGATCCTGCCCCTCTGCTCTGCACTGTGACACCTCACCTGGAGCACTGCGTCCACAGGTGGAGTGCTCAGCACAGGAGAGACGGGGGCCTGTTGGAGAGCGTCCGGAGGAGGGCCACACAAATGATCAGGGATGGAGCAGCTCCCTGCGAGGACAGGCTGAGAGCTGGGGCTGTGCAGCCTGGAGAAGAGAAGGCCCTGAGAGCAGCCCTGAGACCCCCCCCATTAGGGTGTCTATAAGAAAAATGGGGGCAAGTTTTGTTGTAATAAGACAGTGAGAAATGGCTTCAAACTAAATGAGGGGAGATGTAGATAGGATTCAAGGAAGAAGTTTTTTCATTCAAGGTCAGGGTGGACTGGCTCTGAGAACTTGATGAAGCTATAGGTGTTCCTGTTCATTGTAGGGGAACAAATGATTCCAGGATTCTATGAGATTTTGGCATTGGAAGACAATGGGGGTTCCAGGGCAAGTGCTCCACCAGGACAGCCCTCACTGGTGACTGTGACAATGCCTCAATCCTTAAAGGATCCCAGCAGTAGCACAGCAAGATGGCATGGCCTTCACCATGTGGTGGGACATGTTGTCTAGTAAGTGCTGGGGCATTAGAGATGAGAAGTCTGCCCAGGGTGCTTTGGGGCACCCCAGTGAAGGGAGCCTTTGAGAGGGTGCCATGTCCCTCCACTGAGGATGTGGTTTCATCCACCTGATGATGGTGTGCTATGGCTGTAGCCACCCCCTTGATCCTTGCACCTCTGAGACACAAGCTGCCCCATTACGCCCCAGTACCTGTGAGCTATGCCTGCAGCATCTTGCCATGCATCATCCATGCTCCCCCTGCCAAGCAGACAAAGGTCATTTAGCCCAACCCATCCCCAGCATGCCTACTAAGCATGTCCCTTACTGCTACATCTCCAGGGTTCTTGAACACCTCCAGAAGGGTGACTCCACCACTTCTCCAGGCAGACTGTTCTGCCACTACTTTCTGAGAAGAAAATTTTACTAATATCCAAACAGAAGCATCTCCTGCCTTGTTCTGCAGCAACGTCAATACCTGGCCTCTCCAACCTCACTGTGCCTGCCTTGGTCACCTGGCACAGCACAGTTTACTGCAGGACAATGCACAGCCCAGATTTTGGGCCACATCCTGTTCTCCTTACAAAACCCTCATCAAAGACCCACAGCGCTGCGGGACCACGGGCACACAGCACTGTGCCTGCGAGCAAGCTGATTTAAATCACACCGCCACTTTCCGCAGGCACACACCGTCTTTGCAGCTGCGTTTCGGTCGGGCTCTGGAGCTCCGTCAGCCCGTCCGTTCCCACCAGTCCCCAGCAGCCGGTGCTCGCGGATCAGAAGACCGCGGTGAACGCCGCAGGGCTGGCCCTGGCACGCAGCGCTGCTCGCTTCTGCCGCCAGGCGGCGCTCTGCCCTCCCCTCCAAGCTGACGCTGGCAGCGCGCAGGGCGTGTTTTAGAAATACAGTTGTTCAATTACGTGATTAATTCTCGCTTGCAAAGCTGCAGTAGTTTTTGAATGTTGCGAATAGTATGGGTATAGTATTGTGGACTAGATAGCATGTTGTAAGGCTATTCTGTTTGGATAAGAGAGTCTTAGCAAAAGAACAGCAGGCTTATCAAACATCAAAGAAGCCAGGACCTCCACGCAAGGCTGGATTGTCTCACTCTGTGGGTAGGTTGGGATGCAACAGGAAGGCATCAAGATATTCCCCTCTATCTTACTTCCAAGCTTATCTCTATCCAGGGTCAAGCAGATGTCCAGAAATAATGGCTGATTGCTGAATGAGCAAGTGTTATGATTTTATTAACTACAAATTACTTATAATCGGCATGCTCTTAATGAGCATGCATCAGGGAAGAAAGATCATCTAAAGGACAAGTGAGGAAGAGCATTGGGTGAACTACATGACTGCTGGTTGTACTGCCAAGATGCTAAAGGACATTGGACAGTAAAAGAGACCATGGAATAGAAGACTGGAGACCTCATATATGACTCCCTGAAATACATGTGTATATGTTAATTGTCTCACCCATAATTAAAGAATACGTATTATCTGTGGAAATATAAGGGAATCTGAATTATGCAATTTTTGAATCACTTCTGGTGGAAAAATCCCCAGTGCATCACAGTGCCATAATAAGCATACCTGATTGATAACCATACTGGGTTACAGAATTTTATTCTGCACAGCCCTTTGGATGCCTCCCATTCTTGTGCCGTGAATAAGCTGGTGAGGGGCACAACTCAACTTCGACTGAGAGGACATGTAATCGTCATCGTCGGAGGGGTGCAAAGTCCGCGTGGCCGCCCCGGCTCCCAGTCCCGGAGTGGCCAACAAACGGCTCTCCGCCGCCCTCCAGGTCTCCCGCTCCCGCATGGCCCTGCGCAGGGCCCGCACGACTCTCCCCCACGACTCTAGGCTTCTCCCACAACCCGAGGACATCGTCTCCTCAGTTAACGCTTTAGTGCACCTATCCCACACTTCAGGGTGGAGAATATCCACCGGCTGGTCAATGACCCCAATTCGCAAAAGCCTCGCAATAGCGAGAGTAAAACCTTTGGGCTTACAATCGATACCCCACCGCTTATCTAACTGCGATACGACCTTCACAAGGACTTCCATCCTCCTTGTTGGTCCGGGAGCGTCCTCCCCGCCGGGCTGGTCCTGCCGCTCCGGCCGCCGTTCACCCGTCCAGGCGACAATCCCGGGTTTCGGCACCACTTGTTGCCTATCGTAGGCGTGGCGACCTGGTTCGGGAACGGCACGGCGACCAATCCCAGGTCGCTCGGTCCATCAGCTCGCTGACACCAATGTGGTGGACGGCAAATGGCGTTTATTGGCGGGAAAAACAGCCTTATATAACCTAGGCACTGAACGCTATTGGCTATCGGGAGAGGGACCCTGTCTTCCCGTACAACGCGATATCTTCCGGGCGCCAGACCCTCACTACCTACACTGGGGTTGCCATTTGCCTTATCAATGGCTTGACAGCAATTTTACTCTTCCGGTGCTTCATCTCTGAAAGTGGTTTTCTCAAATGTGCGGGAGCCAAAAAGCAAAGATGTGAATGAGGCGTGACGCTCCCTGTGAACGCAGGGATATTTCCTCGTGGCAGGAGAGATCTTACGTAAGCCTGGTAAGAAGGCACGGTCACTTCTTTGAGTTGAAAGCCCCCCCACTGTGGTACTGCTGTGGCCTCCAAAATGCCCCAGTCTGTGTAGCAGCTTAGACTGCTACAAGTCGGGATCAGTTTTGTGATCGGAGCTCAGAAGTGAGGCTGAAGGGAAAGACAGACCACCGCTGCCTTTTCTCCCTCACAAGAAAGGGAGAGCTTCCTGGGACACGGGTCGCCATGAGGCCATAGGCTGATGGCCGCAGAAATAAAGCACGCTTGTTTCGGGGAACTACACTGAACACATGAGAAAGTGCAGTGCAAACCAAGTTACATCAGCCTCTCTGGTCCAATGTTATGGAAGGAAAGTGTGAAAATTCACAGTGATAGGGACTGTAAAGTCCCAGGACAACTGTGATATTCATTGACGTAAGTGATTTTATGTAAGTCTGGTAAGGAAGCAGTTTTTGAGTTGAAACCCCCCAGTGCAGTTCCAAATCTGCTGTGGTCTTCAAAATGCCCCAGTCTCTCCACTACAGTCTCTTCTCGCACAGAATCATGGAATCATGGAATGGCTTGGGTTGGAAGGCACCTTTAAGATCACCTAGTTACAACCCCCTGCCATAGGCAGGGGCATTTTCCACTGGACCAGGTTGCTCACAGCCCCATCCAGCCTGGCCTTGAACACCTCCAGGGAGGGGGCATCCACAACCTCGCTGCACAACCTGTTCCAGCGTCTCACCACCCTCACAGTAAAGACTTTCTTCCTGATATCTAGCCTAAATCTACCCTCTTCCAGTTTAAAAGCATTTCTCCTTGCCCTGTTGCTACGTGCCCTTATAAAAGTCCTTCCCTGCTTCCCTGTAGGCCTCTTCAGTTACTGGAAGGTCACTATAAGGTCCCCCTCAAGCCTTCTCTTTTCTTGGCTGGAGTCACAACTCTCTCAGCCTGTCCTCGCAGGGGAGGTGTTCCAGCCCTCTAATCATCTTCATATCCCTCCTCTGAACTCACTGCAACAGCTTCATGTCCTCCCAGTGTTGGGCTTCCCTGAACTGGATGCAGTACTCCAGGAGGGGTCTCGTGAGAGAAGAGCAGGGGTGCAGAACCTTCTCTTGAGGCAACCCAGGATACAGTTGGCCTTCTGGGCAGCAAACGCAAATTGCTTGTAGAGTCTTTCATCAACCAACAAGCCCAAATCCTTCTCCTCAGGGTTGCTCTCAAGCCATTCTCTGCCCAACCCATATCTGAGCTTGGGATTGCCCCAACCCAGATGCCAGACCTTGCACTTGGCCTTGTTGAACTTCATGAGGTTGGCATGGCACCCCATCTTTCAAGTCACCAGCTTGAAAGTCCAGCTCCATCTGGATAGCATCCCTTCCCTCTAGCATGTCAACAGCACCGCTCAGTTTGGCGTCTTCTGCAAGCTTGCTGAAGGGTTGTGCAGGCTGGTGTGGCCAACACCCCGTGCCAGCAGCGCCAGGTCCAGTGCTTTTTGAGCAGAGCCCCATGCTCCTGGCCCCGGAGCAACCGTGGTGTCTGCTCTCAGCACTGCTGGCAGCACCACCCGCTTTGCTTTCGGATCACTCCAAGGCATTTGGGGTAGAGCTGGGCCAGCACCAGGGGCTGCAGATAGCATGGGTGGCATGTGGCAGAGGAGCAGGAGGAGCGTGCTATTTCTGCAAGCTCCTGGCAGAGCTGTCCCTGACAGCTTTCCTTGCACGCTGTGGGGATCGGAGCCCACCCCCACTCCTGCACTTGATACGCAATACGGCCCGTCTTCTCTTCCCTTTTGACTTCCTAAACTTCCTTCCCAACCTACTTCCCAAATGTGCACAGCCTGAAAAGCACTGAGCAGTGGCTGTGGTGGCACAGGGGACGTGGTGACGCAAGTGTCATTGCTGGCACTGCCACACCATGGGGTGTGGGACAGGCAGAGGGGACGGGTAGGGGAGAGGAACTAGGATGCGACGGGGGGCTAGGGGAACCAGAAGTGCAGCCTGAAGGGATGTGGCATGAGCCAGTGTCTGATATAAAGCTTTATTGGGAGGAATGTCACAAGCAGTGTCAGCACTTCAGCATTGCTGCTGATGTGGGACTTGCGAGGTCATCCTCATTCTGCACTGTGTGCATGCGAGTGAAGTCGTTGTTGCCAATCCTGTGGAGAGAGAGAGATGTAAGGTGGGAAGTGCACAGCCACTGGGTCTCTGCTACGGTCTGTGTGCCTCTGCCCTGGGCTCACCTGGTGGCTTTCCAGTCATCGTCAATGTCACCAACACTTAACCGTTGCAGCCACTTGGTCTTCAGGACCTCCTTCCCACCCCTGTCTATGAAGCACTGGCCCGTGAAGACAGTGGTGGACTCTGTGGGAAAGGGGCAGATGTGAGGAGTGGGGTCATGAGCCCCACACAGGGCAGGGCAGTGCCAGAGCCACGATCGTCCTGCCCTGGGGACAACTCATCTGAGCTCCCCCTGCCCTCTGGGAACAGCCCCAGCACCTCCCCTGTACCCGGGGACCAGGAGGTGACAGCAGCCCAGCAGCTCCGGGGGAAGGGATGGGACCGCACGTGGGGCGTAGGAGGCAGGGCATCATTGGGGGGACTGCAGGGATGGATAGGAAATCATCAGACACACCACAGAAGGGAAGAGATCATCAGGGACACCGTAGGAAAGTGCAGGAGAGCACTGGGGACATCGTGGGAAAGGGCAGGAGAGCAAAGGGGAGGCTGGGAAAGAAGCACCTGAAAAATTCCAACGGACTGTGAAGCCAAAGGTGGGCTGGCAGACCGTATTGTTTTGGATCCCAAGCAGCTGTGACCATGTGATGTTATTTGGCGCGTCTGCCACAGCTGTGAGGTAGGTGCCGCTGAACTCGCCCCTGTCGTTCACAGCCCCGATGGTCATGTTGGAGCCCAGGTCGTTCGTCCAGTTCCCGGTCAGCAAGCACTGGGATGAAGCAGGGGGACTCAGTGCCGGACAGGAGGCAGGGGTGGGCTCCTAGGGGCACCCACTCCCAGCCCCATCCCGTTACCTTTCTGGCAGAGATGCCGGGAGCCAGCAGAGCCAGGCTGAGCAGCAGCAGCAGCAGGGAGGAGGTTGCGTGCACCATCTCTGCAGCAGGTGGACAGCCGGGTGTGCTCCTGGCAGGACTCATCCCTCCTGCACGCCCTCTCGCCTTTTTATTGCTCCCGGCGCAGGCTTTTCTTCCCAGGTATTTCACAATGTGGGTGGGTCCACATTCACATTTTCCAGTTGCGGGCACAACCGCAAAATTATGCTGGCAAGTCTTTTAGGAGGCTTTCCTTGCGGTACAAGAGCTCTCCATCTCCTGCTGTAGGAAGTCAGAAAGGAAGGTGAGAGACCAGCATGGCTGAACCAGGACCAGCAGTCCAGGTTCAGCCATGCTGGTCAAACTGGACAGCAAGAAGAAAAGGCACAGGCAGAGGGATCGGGGACAGGTACCCTGGGAGGAGTGTAGGGATGCGGGTCGGCCGTGCAGGGATGGGTCAGGAAGGCCAAGGCCCAGCTGGAACTTCGGAATATCGCCAGAGGAGGAGGCGATGCACGCTGAAGGGGCCCCACTGTATAATGAAGTATTGAGACTAAGAAAGATGCCGAGCCCACTGGGGGCTCCTGTCATACTGTGTGGAGGCACTGAAGACGCAGGGCTGCTGGGTAGAGTGCTACGTGACGAGGTGCAGAAACTGCTGAAGAGGAGCTGAAATGAGCCAAGGCGCAGAAGTGAAGGCCGTCCAACTGGCTGTGGACATTGCTGAAAATGAGAAGAGGCCAGAGCTCTACCTCCACACTGACGCCTGTCTGGTGGCCAGCCCCCTTTTGGAGTGGCTACAGTAATGCAAGCAAAACAACAGCCTGCACAGAGGCAAACCCATCTGGGCTGCTGCAGTGTGGAAAGACACTGCTGCCGCAGGAGAGAACGAGGCTGTTTTTCAGCCGGACCACTGAGGAATACCAAAATAACCAGCAGATGGATCGGGCCTCCAGAATTCAAGGGTTCAGGTAGCTCTGGACTGGTGAACAAAGGCTGAACTACTTCTAGATCAGTGGGCTCCTGACATTTCAGGCCATCTAGGAATTGTTTCCGGAAAAAGAAAAAATCCCCGAATATCTGGGTGTCATACTTTAATGCCAATGAATATCACAGTTGTTCTGGGACTTTACAATCCCTATCACTGTGAATTTTCACACTTTCCTTCCATAACACCGGACCAGAGAGGCTGATGAGCACTGACTGAACAGGTGGGTTTTGGGAAACTCCTGGAGAGGGACACTGCAGGGATGCTGCATGAATACCCCCAGCCTTCCGCAGGCTGCGATGGAGACAGAGCTGAAGCAATGACTGCTCTTTAGGAACGTGGGCATTGCTGACCGCAGACGTGATATGTGAGTGGTGAGTGGGGTCACGAGTGCAGGACAGGAGTGTGGACTCGGTGGGGGGGCAGAAGAGGTAGCTCAGAGCATGAGATATATTCGCCAGGTGTCAGTGGAATTCTGAATATCTCCAGAGAATGACACTCCACACCCTCTCTGAGCTGCCTGTTTCAGTGCTCTGTCACCCTTGAAGTAAAGAAGGATTTGCTCATGTTCTGATGGAACTTTCTGTGTTCCAGTTTACGACCACTGAACCTTGTTCTGTCACTGGACAATGCTGAAAAAGCCTGGCCCTATCCACTTGACTCCCACACTTTACATATTTGTAAGCATTGATAAGATTCCCCTCAGCCTTCTCCAGACTACACAGCCCCAGGTCTCCCAACCACGCCTCCTACGGGAGATGCTTCAGGCCCCTCATTATCTCTAAGGCCCTCTGCTGGACTCTCTGCAGTAGTTCTCAGTCTTTATTGAACTGGGCAGTCCTGAACTTGACACGGTGTTCCAGACGTGGCCTCACCAGGGCAGAGGAGAGAGGAAGGATCACCTCCCTCGACCTGCTGGCCATGTTCTCTTCAACACACCTCAGGATACCATTGGCTTTCTCGCTCCGAGGGCACACTGTCGGCTTACGGGCCACGGCTTGGCCTCCAGCACCCGTGGGTCATTCTCTGTAGAGTTCCTCCCAAGCAGGACAGCACCCAACCTGCGTGCAGTTATGCACATCAGTGCATAACTGATGTCAGCAGTTATTCGCCACCCACTGCAAGACTCTACGCTTGCCACTGTTAAATATCATAAGCTTCCCCTCCACCCAGCTCTCCACGGTGCGCAGGTCTTGCTGACCTGGCAGCACAGCCTTCTGGTATGCCAGCTGCTTCTCCCACCTTCATATCGTCAAAAGACTTGCTGAGGGCACATACTATCCAGTCATCCAGGTCTCTGGAGAAGGTGCTGGACGAGGCACAGAACCAACCCCTGAGGAACTCCTCTAGTGACATCCCTCTCATTAGACAGCTCTGCCAGTCACACAGTTCTCAATGGCCCTCACCGTCCTCTCACCTGTCCCACGCCTCCTCAACTTGCCCACAGCGATGTTGTGGGGACAGTGTGAAAAGCCTTGCTGAAGTCGAGGCACACAACATCCACTGCTCTCCCCTCAACTCCCGCGACATCCTAGGTGATGACATCCTAGAAGGCAATTAGATGGGTCAGACGTGATTTCCCCTGGGTGAATTCATGGAGACTATTCCCGATAACCTTCTTCTCTTCCAATTGCTTAGAGATGACATTCAGAACAAGTTGTTCCGCTACCTTCGAGGCACAGAGGTGTGGCTGACTGGCTTGTTGTTTCCCAGCTTCGCCTTCCTGCCCTTTTGGAAGACTGGAGTGGCACTGGCCTTCTGGAGGAAACGGTCCTCAGGCACCTCTCCTGCTCTCCATGACCTTTGAAAGATGACCAAGAGCACTTTGACAGTCACTTCTGCCAGCTCCTTCAGCACTCCTGCATGCATCTCATTGGTGCCCATGGATTTGTGTTAACTGAGTTAGCCTAGACGACCTCTGATCAGATCCTTCTTGACCAAGGGGAAGTCTTCCTTTCCCCATGCTCTCGTCTCCAGGCTCTGGGATTCCCAAGGGGCAGTCTTAGCAGGAAGGAGTGAAGTAAAGAAGTTGTGCAGTAACTCCGCTTTCTTGGTGTCCTCCATTACTAGGTCACCCACCTCATTCAGCAGCAGACGCACGTTCTCCCAGTCTTCCTTTTGCTACTGATATACTAAAGAAGCCCTTCTTGTTGTCCTTGACTGGGAGGTCACCCGATTTGATTCCCAGTGGGCCTCAGCCTTCCTTGTGGCATCCCTGCATGTCCTGACAACATTCCTATTTTCTTTCCAGTTGGCCAGAGCCCTTTCCCACATTCCAGAGGCCTTGTTCTTCCATTAGTGTCTTTCCACTGCAAGACTTCTTGCTCACTTCTGCAGGCCTCATGCCACCTTTGCCTGATTTCTTAATCTTAGAGATGCACCGATCCCGAATTTGGAAGAAGTTGCTTGAATGGCAACCAGCTCTCTTGGTCGCTCTTGCTTGCCAGTGCTCTAAGCCATGGGAGGCCTCCAAGCATGTCCTTGAAGAGGTCAAAGTCGGCTCTCCTGAAGTCCTGATTGCAGTCCCACAAACTGCCTGATTTCTTCCATGCGAGATCCTGAACTCCACCATCTCATAGTCACTGCACCCAAGGCTTCCCCCAGCCTTCACATCCCCAGTCACTCCTTCCTGCACTGGCTGGAGAGGAACTGGTGTTTGTAGGAGCAAGATCCAGCAGCACACCTCTCCTCATTGCCTCCTCCACGATCTTCACCAGAAAGTTATCTTCCACGCACTGCAGGAACCTCCTGGGCTGTGTGTGCCTGGCAGCATTGCTTTTTGAGCAAATATCAGAGTGGTTGAAGTCCTTCCTGAGAACCAGCACCTGTAATAGCGAGGCTGCTTGCAGCTGTCTGTGCAAGGTCTCTTCAGCTTCCTCCTCATGATCAGTCGGCCTGTAGTAGGCACCCACAACAGCGTCACTCATCACAGCCTGCCCCTTAGTTCTCACCCATAAACTTTCCACTCATTCATCATGCATCCCTTTGGATGCCCTCCCATTCTTGTGCCGTGAATAAGCTGGTGAGGGGCACAACTCAACTCCCTGCCATGTCCCACCTGCACCTGGGCTCCTTCAGATCAGGGCTGGTGTGCAGGTTAGCTGCTGTTATACCCAGCTGGCATTTGATGGAGAAAAATGATATTGTGTATCACAAAAATACTCATTCCAAACATCTTGGATGTCATATTTTAATGTCAACAGCATTTAATAGCAATGCATAGTCACTGCCAGCCACACCAGTGCCAGCTCAGGACAATCTCAATTCTACCACTCCCAGCACTGCACTTCCTTGTGGCACCACTTTGGGATCTATCTGATGGCCTGTTAAAGACTACCTGGAGAGGAGAGCAAAGTGTGCTGGGACACTCAAACACTAGGATACACACTTAGCAAAACTCACCGCCTTAGTCATGCTTGTGGATCCATCTGCCAGCCGAGCTGGTCCTGCCCAGTCAAACATGCTGTGGATTGTAGAGGAAGACAAAGTCCCTGCAGTGCACCTGAAAAACATAAACATGCTGGGCAGGACAGCCTGGGTTATTCCTGCCACCGGTGGGGCTGCTTTTGCTCAAGGCACTGAGTGCATGAGGTGGGTGATGAGGAAGGGTGGGAACATCCTGTGTGTGCCTCAAGGAGACTTGCTGTTGGTGAGAACAGGCAATGCTTTGAGCTGTGTGTTGCTAATTGCTATATAATGTAGCAATTGGCCTCATTACTCAAAACCCTCATTGCTGGGGTTGCCATTTGCCTTATCAATGGCTTGACAGCAATTTTACTCTTCCGGTGCTTCATCTCTGAAAGTGGTTTTCTCAAATGTGCGGGAGCCAAAAAGCAAAGATGTGAATGAGGCGTGACGCTCCCTGTGAACGCAGGGATATTTCCTCGTGGCAGGAGAGATCTTACGTAAGCCTGGTAAGAAGGCACGGTCACTTCTTTGAGTTGAAAGCCCCCCCACTGTGGTACTGCTGTGGCCTCCAAAATGCCCCAGTCTGTGTAGCAGCTTAGACTGCTACAAGTCGGGATCAGTTTTGTGATCGGAGCTCAGAAGTGAGGCTGAAGGGAAAGACAGACCACCGCTGCCTTTTCTCCCTCACAAGAAAGGGAGAGCTTCCTGGGACACGGGTCGCCATGAGGCCATAGGCTGATGGCCGCAGAAATAAAGCACGCTTGTTTCGGGGAACTACACTAAACACATGAGAAAGTGCAGTGCAAGCCAGGTTACATCAGCCTCCCTGGTCCGGTGTTATGGAAGGAAAGTGTGAAAATTCACAGTGATAGGGATTGTAAAGTCCCAGAACAACTGTGATATTCATTGGCATTAAAGTATGACACCCAGATATTCAGGGATTTTTTCTTTTTCCGCAAACAATATTGTTTCCTCCAACAAAAGCCAATTTGTTATACCACAATAAACCTGCACGCCCCCCCTGAGCAAAAGGAGCCCATGTGCAGGTGGGACGTGGCTGGGCTGTGTGTCCTTTGCAGCCTCCTGCAGTGCAGGGGGTTCTGTGGCAGGTCTGAGCCCTCACCTGCACTGCAGGGACTTCATCTCCTTCTGCAGTCCATAAGACATTTGATTGGGCAGCACCAGCTCGGCTGGCAGACGGATCTCGTTTCCAGAAGCCTGCCATGGCAAGTTCCGTGTGCTTACAGTGGTGGAAGCAATGATGGGGTGGCTGGCAATGTATCTTGTGCTCCGTGCCACTGCCCAAAGCACCATCCTGGATCTTGAAAAGCAAGTCTTCTGGCAACAGGGCATCCAAAAAAAACTGAATCATATAATGGGACTCATTTTCAAAGCAAC
This sequence comes from Chrysolophus pictus, assembly GCA_037305975.1. Lineage (NCBI taxonomy): Eukaryota > Metazoa > Chordata > Aves > Galliformes > Phasianidae > Chrysolophus > Chrysolophus pictus. The sequence goes on along the minus strand of CM074614.1, from coordinate 70,570,529 downwards.
GTCGTAAACACCTGGGCCAGAAAGCATGGCATCCACACATCCCTTATCGTGTACAGGCTCTGGGAATGACTACCCAGAGAGCAATGGTTGCTGGGACACTCATACGTTAGGATGCACACTTAACAAAACACACTCGCTTAGTCAAAGCTTGTGCCACCGGTGGCAGGAATAACCCAGGCAGTCTTGCCCAGCATGTTTTTCAGGTGCACTGCAGGGACTTTGTCTTCTTCTACAATCCACATCAGGATATTGGACTGGGCATGGAGACATATTCTTATCTTCCCAGTGGGTATTGTGGTTAGTTCCATTATAATAGCTTGCCAGCCATTTGGGGGCAATAGGGATTGATACCCAGGGCCAGGTTTCGAGTCCCATGGGTCTCCACAGACCCAACAATTAGTTAGGTTATATACATTTGCTACTTGCTCAGCCAGTTGAAAGAAAGAGTTTTTTATACCATTCCCCCCATTCCCAGAGTCCGTGAGGGGATAACTGATTGTTATAGAGGTTAAAGCCCACACAATACAACAAATTAACCAAGATAACATTTCACCGGGGTATTGCATAATCTCCAAAATACCAACAATTACAATCCACTGTTTTCGGAGTCCCACAGAGTTCTTCTGCAAAACAAAACCAAGACATTGACTTGCCCTCTTGTGCTTTGTTAATATGGTCAAAATGAAGGAATAATCCAGCGAATGTTAACCTTGTATTCCTTTTCCTGGGAGTCCTTAGCCCTCCAAGCATATTTGTTAAGAGGTTCCACTAAGGTCAGAGGTACTGGCCCTACGTCAGGCAAGTCTACCAACACAGGTTGGCCAGGAGAATAAGAGAGTTTTACTAACTCATCTGGATTAAGAGTAATTGGCAAAAGTGATGGGGCTTTGGGAAAGAAAGCGTTAAATCGAGGGCAGCCATTAATTCCCCAGCGATCATTTACTCTTCTGATTGCATCAGAGGTGTGGGTAGTCCAATTGGTTTTTCCTGGTTTCAAAAATTTCTTAAGGAGGCCATTGGACCGTTCCTGTGGGATGCAGGCCATAACACCCTTCCACTAGATACCCAAGAATTTTACTTCAGCAGCTGGGGGCTGGATTTTATCTGGGGGAATTGTCAACCCCAGCTCCTCTAATCGCCTAATAATTTTGTCATGCATTATTTTTATGGGTGTCAATTGATTACCTCCTATGAGGATATCATCAATGTATTGATAAAGCTTAACACCTTCTTCCAAGGGAATCTGTTCAAGTTCTTTTGCCAGGGCATGGTGAGCCAAAGTTGGGGAGTGCTTGAACCCCTGAGGAAGGCGGGTAAAGGTATATTGCTGGCCCTCCCATGTAAAAGCAAAGCGGAGTTGATCATCAAGGTGTAGGGAAACCATAAAGAATGTATCTTTAACATCAACAGTGGCCATAATAGGGTGAGCTTGCTCCTGGATAGCTGCTATTAATTGGGAGAGGTTAGGTACTGCTGCAGTTAGTGGTTCAGTATTGGCATTCAGCCTGCGATAATCAATAGTCAATATCCATTTGCCATTTGGTTTCCTAACTGGCCACACAGGGGAGTTAAAAGGAGAATGGGTGGGTACCACAATTCCCTGTTCTTTTAATTCTACCAGCACTGGGCTAATACCAGTACGTGTTCCCAGAGGTAAAGGGTAAGGTTTAACAGAGGTCAGGTGGGAGGGGGGGAGTGTTGGTACTATCTGTAATAAACGAATATCTAGGGAGGGAACACCAAACATCCATTCTCTCCCTTCATCGTCTGTCCAATTTTTGCCCTTCAGCATATCAAGTCCTAGCAAATTAAGCGGGAAAGTTCCCACAACCATGGGGACATCCTGGGACTGCTCTTCCCCAGGTAATCTTAGCCTCACTGTTGCCATGGTCTGTGCATGTACCCTGCCCATGGCATCCGCCACAAATATCCTTCTGCGGGATAGGGTTACACCAGCACGTTCAGCATCCTCCCTTTTGATAGCTGAAATTTGTGCTCCTGTGTCTATAAGAAACGTCACTGGAACTAAGTTAGGTTCAACAATGCATGTAATTCATAGATCACTGCCTTTATTTGTGAGCCTCCTAATAAACATCCACCCTTCACCCCCCCGCTCACTTGAGAGGGGTGAAGGAATTAGTTTCCCAATGGCTCTGGTAGCCCTTCAGGCGTTGTGGGAAGGGCACTAGGACCTGGGATTTTACTTTCAAGTCCAGTCGGCCATCCAGCAACCAGCATCTCGAGCCTATCTGTCGTCAATCCATCCATCAAATTTCGTGGAATACCCTTTTTCCAGCCCAGAGTCCACAGTCCATTACGTTTATGATCAATGCTCCGTCTACCTGTTCTTATCGGGGGCGAAACCTTTTCAGTTCCCTTAAGTTTTGGGCTAGGTGGCCTGGGAGCAAGACTGGCTGCTGCAAGCCTTACTTCCCTAGGCTCAAATTTACTGGAGGAAGAAACCACCGGCCCATATTTTCTCCCATAATTAATTAACTCTTGGACTACCTCCCCCCACGTCCATACTTTGCATCCTGACTGCAGATGTTTGGGGGTTACTGTTCCTTCCAACGCTGCCCAGGCTCTCTCTCCCTGAGGCATTACCTGTATTTTTCCTTGCAGTTGTATACCTGTAGGTTTTAACGACTCTGGAAGCTCCCTAATTAGAGGGGTCATCCTCTCAGGATCCACGGACATCATCATGGGTGATTCATGATGTGGCTGCAGCTTTCTGTCATACATCATTTGGAGACAAGCAGCCTTTTGAACACTTTCTACTAACTGATCTACTGTTCCAATAATAGCAAGAGGATCTCTCCTTTCTAAAGGGTTGAGACCACCTGCCCAATAGGCAGCCCTCTGTGGTAAGGACCAGGGAGCACGATTGTTGCCAGTAGTTAAAAATACTCCTGGTCCCCAATAACCTTCCGCTTCCTTTTCTGTTAGCAGAATCTGGTCTCCACCAGTGAGGCTCTGTTTCAGATTCGTTTGGAGAGCGGCTAAAATCTTATTTCAATTTTGCTAGTTCAGTGGCTGAGAAGGGAATTTCCTTAACATTCATTTGAGGATCTAGATCCTCACCGTTATCGAATGTATATTCAGTTTTTATCAAAGGGCGCAATGGGGCTATTGGCATTTCTAATTTATCTAGCCTTTCCTTCATTCCTTGTAGTTCCTCCTGAGGAAAAGTTTTTTCGTGAGGCAGACTATGGGTGCCAATATTGTTGGCATGCTTAGACGTTAACAGTTCCTTAAAAGCCATTTGCAACAAAGCCAAATTACGTTTCTCTCTTTCTAATTGTTCCTCAAGGTTCACTATTTGATTCTGCAGAGTTTTTACCGATTCTTGTGTTACTTTAACTGATTCCTGTAGTGCTTGTATAGTTTGGGTTTCTGCTGAATGCTTTTCATCTCGGAACTCCACGGCAGCTTTTAAAGCAGCCCCGAGCACTGCACAAATAAACGACTTTCCTTTTCCAGCTCGTGTACGAGCCTCATTTTGTAAAACACGAATACGGTCCGAAACACTCTGCAAGTTATACCAGTTCTGTCGTGCCCAATCCACACCTGATAAAGAGGGTCGAGCACCATGTTTTTCTAAAAAGATCAAATAACACATCTTCACTTTTCATGGTAGCAATGCTGCCACTCATTTTTCAATACGCTGAAAGATCTACACTTAGAGAGAGGGAGGTATACGTATTCAAAAACTCAGGTAACTCCTTACCCTCCCCCCCCACCCCCCAGGGAGGCACACAACACTTATTAAAGAAATGCATATGCTCCAATCGCCCTTCCCTTTCTCTGAGGGAAGCACACAAAAGAGTTCAAATTTCACACTTAAGTTACAAGATACTTAAATCACAAAATGCAGAAAGGTCTTCCCGAGGAGGCACACACGTAATCAAAATTAATTCATACACATAAAAAGTAAAGTTTCAGAATAAGGAGCGGTCTTCCTGGTGAAGGACTCACGTTTAAGTTTTCAAAAATACCGCTCCATGCAACTCCAGGAGGTGCACACAAAGACAAGAAGCTAAACCAACACCTATTAGGTAAACACCACACTTAAGTTACAGTTTCACTCCTTGCTAAAGCAACACTTATAGGTTTCGGTAAAGCAAATAAAAACTTCTTGGAGAGGCATACAAGTTTAAGTCGCAAAGTATCAACTTCCTCACTTCCCCAAGAGGCGCAAACACAAAATCAAAAACAGGTTCAAATAGATTCCCGTGACAAAACCAGACAGAGTCTAGTTTGATAAAGGGATAGCTTTATTTAATTAAGCAAAGCGGTACAGTGAGCAAAACAGCGCTGGGCGCCGAGGGGAGCGAACACTCCACCAGGGGCGCGATTTGAACAAGGGATTGACTCTGTACTTATACAGTTCTCATCTCCTGCAGACATTCCAGCCATTCTTGCATTGATACAATTCTTATCTCCTGCATACGTTCCAGCGGCCGCACAGGTTGTTGCTGTGGTCGTAGCTGTTTTGCTGGGGGATTCATTTTCCAGCTTCTTGATGGTTGTGGGGGTCAAAGTCAGTAGTCTTTTCCATTATTCTTTGGTTATTTTCTAGCAGCTTATCTGTCCCGGGCCTGCAACTTCTTAGTTTCCGTCGTTTACAACATTATTTACATTCCCAGACACCTGAGAAAGCACCATTGAGTTTCGATTTGACTAACAAACTTAACCCTTATCTATCACATCGTACTTCAAAATAACTACAGAGAGATCTTCCCGAGGAGGCACACACGTATTAAACAATATGCAAATAGTCAAAATACGTCCCCGAGAGGTACACACATAAACAGTAAGAGATTCGGAATACAGAGCAGTCTTCCTGGAAAAGGACCCACGCCTAAATTTTCAGAAACATCGCTCCTTGCAACTCCAGGAGGTGCACACAGAAAAGTTTCAAACTATATCTGGAAGTACAACACTCTCACAGCGGGTATCCTGCCCGACTACGCCAAAATAAATGTCTCGCTCTAATTTATAGGAGGGAGATGAGGTTCTTTTAATATCTGTATACCCGGTGTGAGGTTAAGAAACAACGGTTCTTATGTTAGTCCAACCAGTTTATTATAAATCCTAATCAGGGAGACGGGGAAGGGAAGGAGGGCGATAGAAAAGCTAGGAAAAAAAGCAAGAATGCCGTAAGGCGGGGATAGTCACCACCAGGATCCAGCAGCGGTCCCGCTGCACGACGATTCGAAGGTCCGAGGCAGAAGCAGCGGGGGGGAGAGCAGCAGCGCGGCCGGCCTCGGGCAGCAAGCAGGCAGCAGGAAGAAGTCGCAGAGCCAGTCCAGGAGGAAGCAGCAGGACTCGGGTAGCAGGCCCAGGAGAGTCCGTCAGCAGGCATTCCGTGGTGAGGAATCTGATGGCAGACACCTATCCTCATGGTTTTCGATTCCTCTTTTATCCTGCTTCTTCTCCTGCCTACGTGACATCCCTGGGCGCTTGAGCAGGAGTCATGCGAGCACCCCTGAGATGGCCATCTTCCTTGAGATGAGCCCACACGAAAGACCACTTCACAGCTATTAAGCTGCAGCTTATCTCTCTCTCGTTGCCCCCGGCCCTGTCCGTCTGTGACCCTCAGGCAAAAGATTTCACAACCCTTGTCCATCAAACTTCTCCAGACAAAAGATCTCTCAACCCCTGACCAGGACTTCCCTGAACTTGTTCGCCTGTGTCCTTCAGACAAAGGATTTCACAACCCTTGCCCAAGACTTGCCTGAACTTGTTCGTCTGTGCCCTCAGCAAGCTTTGAAACAATGATGTTGCAAAATAATAATCTCTTACACAGGGATTGTAGAGCCCCAGGACAACTGTGATATTCATCGGCATTAAAGTATGACACCCAGATATTCAGGGATTTTTTCTTTTTCCGCAAACAATATTGTTTCCTCCAACAAAAGCCAATTTGTTATATCACAATAAACCTGCACGCCCCCCCTGAGCAAAAGGAGCCCATGTGCAGGTGGGACGTGGCTGGGCTGTGTGTCCTTTGCAGCCTCCTGCAGTGCAGGGGGTTCTGTGGCAGGTCTGAGCCCTCACCTGCACTGCAGGGACTTCATCTCCTTCTGCAGTCCATAAGACATTTGATTGGGCAGCACCAGCTCGGCTGGCAGACGGATCCACAAGCTCTGACTAAGCGAGTGTGTTTTGCTAAGTGTGCATCCTAACGTATGAGTGTCCCAGCACCCATTGCTCTCTGGGTAGTCATTTCCAGAGCCTGTACACGATAAGGGATGTGTGGATGCCATGCTTTCTGGCCCAGGTGTTTACGACGTTGCTTTGAAAATGAGTCCCATTATATGATTCAGTTTTTTTTCGGATGCCCTGTTGCCAGAAGACTTGCTTTTCAAGATCCAGGATGGTACTTTGGGCAGTGGCACGGAGCACAAGATACATTGCCAGCCACCCCAACATTGCTTTCACCACTGCAAGCACACGGAACTTGCCATGGCAGGCTTCTGGAAACGAGATAAAATCCAGCTGTCAGATCTCCCTCCCCATATGTAGATCTCAGCCATCATCCACCATACGAAGGAGGCTTTATGCACTTGACTTCCATAATTGCCACACGTCATTCACAGTCACAGAAAGCCTGAGCAACAGCGTCCATGGATGAGTCCACCCTTCAATCCCACGCCCATCTGTATGCAGCATCTCTTCCTAGATGGCCTGAAGTGTCAGGAGCCCACTGAGCTAGAAGTAGTTCAGCCTTTGTTCACCAGTCCAGAGCTACCTGAACCCTTGAATTCTGGAGGCCCGATCCATCTGCTGGTTATTTTGGTATTCCTCAGTGGTCCAGCTGAAAAACAGCCTCGTTCTCTCCCGCGGCAGCAGTGTCTTTCCACACTGCAGCAGCCCAGATGGGTTTGCCTCTGTGCAGGCTGTTGTTTTGCTTGCATTACTGTAGCCACTCCAAAAGGGGGCTGGCCACCAAACAGGCGTCAGTGTGGAGGTAGAGCTCTGGCCTCTTCTCATTTTCAGCAGTGTCCACAGCCAGTTGGACGGCCTTCACTTCTGTGCCTTGGCTCATTTCACCTCCTCTTCAGCAGTTTCTGCACCTCGTCACGTAGCACTCTACCCAGCAGCCCTGCGTCTTCAGTGCCTCCACACAGTATGACAGGAGCCCCCAGTGGGCTCGGCATCTTTCTTGGTCTCAATACTTCATTATACAGTGGGGCCCCTTCAGCGTGCATCGCCTCCTCCTCTGGCGATATTCCGAAGTTCCAGCTGGGCCTTGGCCTTCCTGACCCATCCCTGCACGGCCGACCCGCATCCCTACACTCCTCCCAGGGTACCTGTCCCCGATCCCTCTGCCTGTGCCTTTTCTTCTTGCTGTCCAGTTTGACCAGCATGGCTGAACCTGGACTGCTGGTCCTGGTTCAGCCATGCTGGTCTCTCACCTTCCTTTCTGACTTCCTACAGCAGGAGATGGAGAGCTCTTGTACCACAAGGAAAGCCTCCTAAAAGACCTGCCAGCATAATTTTGCGGTTGTGCCCGCAACTGGAAAATGTGAATGTGGACCCACCCACATTGTGAAATACCTGGGAAGAAAAGCCTGCGCCGGGAGCAATAAAAAGGCGAGAGGGCGTGCAGGAGGGATGAGTCCTGCCAGGAGCACACCCGGCTGTCCACCTGCTGCAGAGATGGTGCACGCAACCTCCTCCCTGCTGCTGCTGCTGCTGCTCAGCCTGGCTCTGCTGGCTCCCGGCATCTCTGCCAGAAAGGTAACGGGATGGGGCTGGGAGTGGGTGCCCCTAGGAGCCCACCCCTACCTCCTGCCCGGCACTGAGTCCCCCTGCTTCATCCCAGTGCTTGCTGACCGGGAACTGGACGAACGACCTGGGCTCCAACATGACCATCGGGGCTGTGAACGACAGGGGCGAGTTCAGCGGCACCTACCTCACAGCTGTGGCAGACACGCCAAATAACATCACGAAGTCACCGCTGCTTGGGATCCAAAACAACACTGTCTACCAGCCCACCTTTGGCTTCACTGTCCAATGGGCGTTTATAGGTGCTTCTTTCCCAGCCTTCCTGCCTTGCCCCTGCTCCTCTGCTGCCCTTCCCTGTGACATCCCCTTTGCTCTCCTGCCCTTCCCCACGATGTTCCCAGTGCTCTCCTGCACTTTCCTACGGTGTCCCTGATGATCTCTTCTCCTCTCTTTGACGTCCCTGATGATTTCCTACCCATACCTGCAGTCCCTCCAACGATGCCCTGCCTCCCAGGGCCACGGTGCTGCCCTATCTCATGCTGTGTTCCCAGCAGCCCCGTCCCTTCCCCCAGAGCTCCTGGGCTGCTGTCGCCTCCTGGTCCCCGGGTACAGGGGAGGTGCTGGAGATGTCCCCAGCGGACAGGGACTACTCAAATGAGTTATCTCCAGGGCAGAGGGACCATGGCTCTGGCACTGCCCTGCCCTGTGTGGGGCTCATGACCCCACTCCCCTCATCTGCCCCTTTCCTACAGAGTCCACCACTGTCTTCACGGGCCAGTGCTTCATAGACAGGGGTGGGAAGGAGGTCCTGAAGACCAAGTGGCTGCTGCGGTCAAGTGTTGGTGACATTGACGACGACTGGAAAGCCACCAGGTGAGCCCAGAGCAGAGGCACAATATCCCGGCTATGACTCGATGGCTGTACACTTCCCACCTTACATCTCCCTCTGTTCTCCACAGGGTTGGCAACAACGTCTTCACTCGCATGCACACAGTGCAGAATGAGGATGGCCCCGCGAGTCCCACATCAGTGTCAGCAGCAATGCTGGAGTGCTGACACTGCTTGTGACATTCCTCCCAGTAAAGCTTTATATCAGACACTGGCTCGTGCCACATCCCTTCAGGCTGCACTTCTGGTTCCCCTAGCCCCCCGTCGCATCCTAGTTCCTCTCCCCTACCCGTCCCCTCTGCCTGTCCCACACCCCATGGTGTGGCAGTGCCAGCAATGACACTTGCGTCACCACGTCCCCTGTGCCACCACAGCCACTGCTCAGTGCTTTTCAGGCTGTGCACATTTGGGAAGTAGGTTGGGAAGGAAGTTTAGGAAGTCAAAAGGGAAGAGAAGACGGGCTGTATTGCGTATCAAGTGCAGGAGTGGGGGTGGGCTCCGATCCCCACAGCGTGCAAGGAAAGCTGTTAGAGACAGCTCTGCCAGGAGCTTGCAGAAATAGCACGCTCCTCCTGCTCCTCTGCCACATGCCACCCATGCTATCTGCAGCCCCTGGTGCTGGCCCAGCTCTACCCCAAATGCCTTGGAGTGATCCGAAAGCAAAGCGGGTGGTGCTGCCAGCAGTGCTGAGAGCAGACACCACGGTTGCTCCGGGGCCAGGAGCATGGGGCTCTGCTCAAAAAGCACTGGACCTGGCGCTTCATCATGCATCCCTTGGCAGAGCTCTGTACATTCCAGTTGATCTATCACATAGTCAGCAACTCTACCACCTCAGTCTGCTGTCTGCCTGTCCTAAAAAAGTACACAGCCATCCCCGAGAGCATTCCAGTCATGTGAGCATTCTCACCACATCCCTGTGCTGATCGCAGTGAGATCACGGCCCCTACGACCATCCCTGGATCTCGGACTCTTCCTCTTCATTCCCCATACTGCATGTGATGGTACACAGGCAGTGTAGGTTAGAAAAGGGAGCACAGAATGCAAATTTCCCTTGGCAGGACTCCAGGGGCCCCATGCAGCCCCCAATGCTTATTAACAGGTCCAAGCAGGACTGGAGCAGCAGGCAGAGCGCAGCTTGGCCATGGAGCACCTCTATGCTGCCTCCTGCTCGGCCTCGGCCCCACGGCCCCCAGGAAGATGAGCACGGCCGGGGTGCTGGGAGCCACGGTGTGCTCTGACATGCTGCTGTGTCCCTTGGTTCCAGTGCGAGCTGCAGGGCTGCAAGGCCTGTGCTGGAACAAGTTGGGCTCCAAAATGACTCTTGTCCCTGGACACCGCTGAACGACTGTCCTGGCTGCTCTCCATACTGCAAAGAGTGACCTGTGAGATGGGGCAACGCGCAGGATTCCCAAACGCGACGTTCATAAACGGACTCAAAGCTGCGGCGTGGAAGCAGCTGCACCCGGCGTCGGGTACACAACAGCCAGCCACTGTGTTCGAAACTGCGTTTCGGTCGGGAGTTCCGTCAGCCCGTCCGCTCCCACCAGTCCCCAGCAGCCGGTGCTCGCGGATCAGAAGACCGCGGTGGACGCCGCAGGGCTGGCCGTGGCACGCAGCGCTGCAGCGCTGCTCGTTTCTGCCGCCAGGCGGCGCTCTGCCCTCCCCACCCAGCGGCAGCGCGATTTCCAGCACGGAGCGCAACGGGCGCCCGCTGCCCGGCTGCAGGACGCGGCCCGCGTCCACATGGCGGCGGTGCCGCAGCCTTCGTTCCGCAGGACGGCACCTCCGGCGTCCTCGAATTCGGCCCGGCCGGGCGGCACAGGCCCGAGCTGTCATCGTGCCCTGGGCTGGGGCGGGCTGGGGAGCAGGGTTTGGGCCACTGCTTACTTGTGCTCTTAATAGTCATCCAGCAGTCCATCCGTAGCCTTGATCTTCACAGAATCACAGAATGGCTTTGGGTTGGAAGGGACCTCTGAGCTCACCCAGACACAAACCCCGCCATGGGCTGGTTGCCCCCACCAGCTCAGGCTCCCCAGGGCCCCATCCAGCCAATTCTTGAGCACCTTCAGGGATGGGGCAGCACCGCTCTCTAGGCAGCAGTGCCAGCACCTCACCGCACTCTGAATTTCCCCTTAACATCTAATCTAAATCCCCGCTCTTAGTTTAATGTCATTCCTCCTTGCCCTATCAGTTTTATACCATTTAAAGAGACAGTCCTGTTAGCTCCCTTCAACTACTCGAAGGCTGCCATGAGATATCCCTGTAGCCTTTCTTTTCATGTTCTCCCAGCCTTTCTTTTGCCATTGACATACTAAAGAAGCTGTCCTTGACCCCCATCACCCAATTTGATTCCCAGTGGGCCTTAGCCTTCCTTGTGGCATCCCTGCACGTCCTGACAATGTCCAGCAGTGTGCCCTGCGGCCCAGACAGCCGGCCGGATCCTGGGCTGCATCCAAAGCAGCGCGGCCAGCAAGGCAAGGGAGGGGATCCTGCCCCTCTGCGCTGTGACACCTCACCTGGAGCACTGCGTCCACAGGTGGAGTGCTCAGCACGGGAGAGATGGGGGCCTGTTGGAGAGCGTCCGGAGGAGGGCCACACAAATGATCAGGGATGGAGCAGCTCCCTATGAGGACAGGCTGAGAGCTGGGGCTGTGCAGCCTGGAGAACAGAAGGCTGGGGGAGACCTGAGGGCGGCTGTGTCCAATGGGGGGCTGTAAGAAAGACGGGGACGGACTCTTCAGCAGGCTGCTGCATCATGCTCAGCTTCTGATATGTTCCCACGCTAGATCGCTATCTGTAAATTGGAATGAGATAGATTAGAAGGGTGGATTATTTGATGGGTGTGGAATTGGTTGAATGGTTGCAGTCAGAGGGTTTTGGTCAATGGCTCTATGTCCAGATGTAGGCCAGTGACTGAAGGTGCCCCCAGGGGCCCATCTTGTGACTGTTATTCTTTAATATTTTTATCAGCTACATAGACTCTGAGGTTGAATTCACCCTCAGCAAGTTTGCTGATGACACCAAGCTGAGTACAGTTGTTACGGCAGAAAGAAAGGATGCCGTTCAGAGAACCTGAACACACTCAAAAAGTGGGCCAATGTGAAACAAATGAGGTTGAACGAGTACTGTGTTCAGATTTAGGCCACTCACTATAAGAAAGACACTGAGGCCCTGGAGTGTGTCCAGAGAAGGGCAACGAAGCTGTGAGGGGTCTGGAGCACAGGGCTTATGAGGAGCAGCTGAAGGAGGTGGGATTGTTCAGTGTGAAGGGGAGGCTCAGGGCAGACCTTATTGCTTTCTGTAACTCCATGAAGGGAGGTTGTAGTAAGCTGGGGGTCGGCCTCTTCTCTCGTGTAACTGGCGGAAGGACTGGAGGGAGTGGCCTCCAGTTGTACCAGGGGAGATTCAGGCTGGACATAAAGAAATACTTTTCCAGAAGAGTGGTCAGGCATTGGAACGGGCTGCCCCGACCGTGGAGGTGTTCAAGGAACATTTAAACATTGTGTTGAGGGACATGTTTTAGTGAGAACTGTTGGTGACAGGTGGATAGTTGGACTGGATGATCTTGTACCAGCCTTGGTATTCTATGATTCACTGATCCTGTAAGTGCAAGGTGTTGCATTTGAGTCAGTGCAATCTCAGGTGTGTGCACAAACTGGGAAAAGAACTCCTTTAGAGCAGCCCTGCAGAGAAGGACTTGACATGAAAGATTTAACATGACCCAGTCCCCCTTTACTCTGCCCTCGTGAGCCCCATTTGCAGTACTGTGTGAAGGTCTGGGCCCTCAGCACAGGAGGGATGTGGAGCTGCTGGGGCTGGTCCAGAGGAGGGCCACAAAGATGTTCAGAGGGATGGAGCACCTCTCCTGCAAAGAAAGGCTGAGTGAGTTGGGGTTGTTCAGTCTGGAGAAGAGGACCTCTCGTTGCATCCTTCCAGTACCTGAAAGGAACCTACAGGCAGGAGGGGAACTGACTTTTACACACTTTGATAGTGACAGGACAAGGGGGAAGCTCTAAACTAAAAGGGGAGATTTAGGTTAGATGTCAGGAGAAGATTGCTCACTAAGACGGCAGTGAGGCTGTGACACAGACTTTCCAGAGCAGCTGTGGTGCCCCATCCCTGGGTTGGACGGGGCCCTGGGCATCCTAAGCTGGTGGGGGCAAGCAGCCCATGGCAGGGGTTGGGGCTGGGTGGGCTTTGAGGTCCTTTCCAATGTAAATAATTCTGTGATTCTATGAAATGACACCAGGCTGCTTGGGAGGTTTCCAGGGCTGGCTCCATGACTGATTAATCAGCAGTAAGGCTGATTATTGAAGTAAGGGCTGGACTCCTTGGTTAGTTGTCACTGTTAATCCAAGCCCATATCTCATGTGATGGCTGCACTGGTTCCAGAGAGGTACCCTTCAGCCCTCACCTGTCAACCCCTTGCTGCCTCCACGTGGACACTGCAATGGAACATCCCACCCAGGGCCCTGCATTCACACTGGAAGCACTGTGCAGTGCAGCTTCCCACATCCACAGGTGCCATGGCTTGAGTTCAGCTGTGGCTCCAGAGTGTGTGGGTGGTGGCACAGTGCTGGCCACCCTGGGGCACCGTGCCCATGTCACACTGCTGCCTGCATCCCTACCACCTGTGTCCATTGTCCCCCCTTGTAGGACTGAAGAATGGGTGCCAGGACAGGGGTGTCTGCTCCTTGCCAAGGAACAAGCCGTTCACCCTCGTTGGCCACCACAATAACCACATCCTGATCCAAACAGGCAAAGAACAAAAACAGCTGCGAAAGCCGTCACGCCTTCTTAGAGGCTGCTTTTATTGGTGTGACCTACTGGCATCGCCCTTTAAGCTTATACAATGACTTCTACAAAAAGCTTATTGCTTATTATACAACAAGCTTATACAGGCTTTCATTCAAAGGCTGGAAAATTTGGTGTTACTGAGTTGTTGGACAATTCCACTATTTTCTTTTCTTACTTTACAAGCACTTCAGTTAAAATTGTATCTTAAAGAGTCAGCTTTTGGATAGGTCCATATGGACACGTCTGTAGGCTGGGGTGATTTGAGTTACTTTGGGCAACCAAAGAGAAGTCATTTTCTCCACTGTTTGTGGAGAAATGATTCCCAGGGCTGACTCAGACACAGGGCTCCTCCTGGCTCCTGCCTTGCTCAGTACCCTTATGTGAGACTTGTCAACAAATCCATCTTCAAGATACAAGATGCACTACTGGGCTCGGTGATGCCTGTGGGTCCCTTCCAACTTGGGATATTCTGTGATTCTATGACTATGAAGGTCAATGGTAATGGCAGCGTTGTAGGTTTTATTCTGCTGGATTAAGCCTGTCCATGTGTAAATGAGCTGAACCTGAGCAGCCAAAGTGAACTCAGCAGCCTTGTGGGAAAGGGAAACTTAGCGTGCAGCCAATTCCCAGAAAAAGGCAAAGTAAACACTGGGGCAGGAATTTCCTACAGAAGAGCAGCCAGGAAGGGCCAGCCAGGCACGGCTGCTGTCACAGAGTGGGGAGTGAGCAGCAGGAGCACAAGGGCTGGGAAATCCATCAGGAAATGAACCATAGGATGTGGCCCCTCATGGAAGTGCAGTGTTGGTGGGTCTGCAGAGTGGTGGTAACAAGTTGATACTGACTGATGGTAACAAGTGGCACTGAGATGGCACTGGGGCAGCTGGGCAGTGCAGTGCTCAGCATTAGGAGCAGGGATCAGTTTCTATAATCGGAGCTCAGAAGTGAGTCTAAGGGGAAAGAGAAACTGACCACAGCAGCCAATTTTCTGTTTCCCTTACAAGAAATAGGGAGTGCTTTCTGACATGCAGGTCACCATGAGGTTACAGTGTGATGAACACAGAAGTAAAACACTCTTATTTTAACAGACCCCTGGAACGTTGCGAAGGAACATATGAGAAAATACAGTGCAAAGCAAGTTACATCAGCCTCCCTGGTCAGCAAAAAATGTAACAGAAGGGGAAGCATGAAAATACACAAGACCCCAGGACAATTGCGATATTCGTTGGCAATAAAATATGACATCCAAGATATTCAGGGAATGTTTGTTTTTCCATAAACAATATTGTTTCCTTCAACAATTTGTTAGAACAACAGTGAACCTGCACACCAGCTCTGAGCAAAAGGAGCCCAGGTGCAGGCAGGATGTGGCTGGGCTTTGTGCTCTTTGCTGCCTTCTGCAGCGTGTTGCAGTCCTGGGGCAGGTCTGAGCCATCGGATCTGCAGCAGGCACCCAGAGCCCAGCTGCACACAGGACCAAGCTGTAGGGAATACATGCTTTGTGCCTGCAGACCCCTGCAGTCTAGTCCCAAAGTAGTATGCATGATTGAGCAAGGTGAGGAAGAATGGCATGGGGCCTGGGTGCTGCCATTCGCAGATGGGCATTAATGATGTCAGGCACCATGTGGATGGCTGTGCTGTGATCAACAGACAGCAGAAGAGTGACCTGTGAAAAAGGGATTTTCCCCAGCTGAGCACCCTGCTGCCAGCTTCCTTGAAGGGTCCCGCACAAACATGAGTTGTAAGCAAGGAGGGTCAGTTTCAGCACACTATTTTGGGAATATGTTTGCAACCAGGAACAGCAAATGTGGGCTCACCCAGATTGCATAACACTGGGCAGAGTCAGTGATGGGAGCAATAAAAAGGCGAGAGGGCGTGCAGGAGGGATGAGTCCTGCCAGGAGCACACCCGGCTGTCCACCTGCTGCAGAGATGGTGCACGCAACCTCCTCCCTGCTGCTGCTGCTGCTCAGCCTGGCTCTGCTGGCTCCCGGCATCTCTGCCAGAAAGGTAACGGGATGGGGCTGGGAGTGGGTGCCCCTAGGAGCCCACCTCTGCCTCCTGCCCGGCACTGAATCCCTGTGCTTCATTCCAGTGCTTGCTGACTGGGAAATGGACGAACGACCTGGGCTCCAACATGACCATCGGGGCTGTGAACAACAGAGGCGAGTTCAGCGGCACCTACCACACAGCTGTAACATCCACATCAAATGACATCAAATTGTCACCACTGTACGGGACCCAAAACAACATCAACAAGAAGACCCAGCCCACCTTCGGCTTCACTGTCAATTGGAAGTTTTCAGGTGCTTCTCCCCCAGCCTCTCTGCAATGTTCCTGCTCCTCTGCTGTCCTTCCCTTTGACATCCCCTTTCTCTCCTGCCCTTCCCTGTGACATCTCCAATGCTCTCTTGCCCTTCCCCACGATGTTCCCAGTGCTCTTCTGCACTTTTCTACAGTGTCCCTGATGATCTCTCCTCCTCTCTGTGGTGTGTCTGATAATTTCCTACCCATCCTTGTAGTCTCTCCAGTGATGTCTTGCCTCCCATGGCCCCGGTGCTGCCCCATCCCTTCCCCCAGAGCTGCTGGACTGGTGTCACCTTCTGGTCCCTGGGTGCAGGGGAGGTGCTGGGGCTGTTCCCAGAAGGCAGGGAGAGCTCAGATGAGTTGTCCCCAGGGCAGGACGATCGTGGCTTTGGCACTGCCCTGCCCTGTGTGGAGCTCACAACCCCACTCCTCTCATCTGCCCCTTTTCCCACAGAGTCCACCACTGTCTTCACGGGCCAGTGCTTCATGGACAGGAATGGGAAGGAGGTCCTGAAGACCATGTGGCTGCTGCGGTCAAGTGTTGATGACATTGACGATGACTGGAAAGCCACCAGGTGAGCCGAGGGCAGGGGAACATGGTCAAAGACAGTGACCTAGTGGCTGCGCACTTCCCACCTTATATCTCCCTTCTGCCCCCACAGGGTCGGCAACAATGTCTTCACTCGCCTGCGCTCAGTGAAGGAGTGAGGATGGCTCTGCGATTCCCACGTCAGCAACAATGCTGCAGTGCTGACACTGCTTGTGACATTGCTCCCAATAAAGCTTTACATCAGACACACTCTGGCTCTTGCGATGTCCCTTCGGGCTGCACTTCTGGGTCCCGTATCACCCCATCGCATCCCAGTTCCTCTCTCCCCACCATGATGTGGCAGTGCCAGCAATGACACTTGCGTCACCACGTCCCCTGTGCCACTGCAGGTACTGTTCAATGCTTTTAGGCTGCACACATTTGGGAAGTGGGTTAGAAAGGAAGCTTAAGAAGTCAAAAGGGATGAGAAGACGGGCTGTATTTGCTACTGTGTGCAGGGACTGCATGTGCACAGGCCCACAGAGCACAAAGGGAGAGCTTCAATCCCCACAGTGTGCAAGGAAAGCTGTCAGGGACAGCTTTGCCAGGAGCTTGCAGAAATAGCACACTTCCTGCTCCTCTGCCTTGCAGGAATAAAACACGAGCCTCTTTGACCGAAGGGCTCATTCCTGGCATTTTTATCATCGCTGCCCCTCATCCCACAGTGGGAGGTCCAGGCTGCATTTCCGTTCCCCTACCGGCTTAGAGCCGCTTGCTGTGGCACAGAAGTGAGAGCAAAGAAAGCAAGGAGAAAAAACAGCAGTACTAGGGCAGAACAGGCTATGAGAGCAGAGCCCCCTACTCTACCCAGTACAGCTGTGGGCTCCGAAATACTCCAGAGTCTTCACCTCAGTCTCAGTATTTTTCTGCACAGAAGGGTTGTTGTTCTGGCTGGTGTGGCCAACACCCCATGCCAGCAGCGCCAGGTCCAGTGCTTTTTGAGCAGAGCCCCATGCTCCTGGCCCCGGAGCAACCGTGGTGTCTGCTCTCAGCACTGCTGGCAGCACCACCCGCTTTGCTTTCGGATCACTCCAAGGGATTTGGGGTAGAGCTGGGCCAGCACCAGGGGCTGGAGGAGCATCAGTGCCATTACACATCTTAGCTTTGACTTGTGAAAAAACACAACAAAATCCAGCCAAGACTCCTACGTCTCCCCACCACTGAGCAGGGCTCCTGGAGCAGGAGGTGCAGTGGCTCCCAGGGTGAGCATGGCTGTCTTCCCAAGGCCAGACTGAGGGGCTCTGAGCTAACAGGATGAGCAGCCTCATCCTGTTAGAAGCATGCTATTGTCAGTTCAGAAACATGGCCCAGGCTTGAGACATCCTTCTTTACTTTTTCTCCTCCACGATGAAATCTGGCATACACTTCAACTTCTTGTTCATCTGCACGAGGACCTTTTCATACTACAAGCATGTGCTGCTTGCCTCTCCGAGTTCCTGCACCCCAAACCCTGTACAGGGCTCAGCACAACCTAAACTCCACAGCCACTGATGTCTCTGTGACTCCAGTGATCCCACGTGACTCCAATACATAGCCTTGATCTAGCACCCATCATCTTCCTAGCAGGCAAGGCCCTCCCCAGTCCCCCCAGCAACGGGGCTATTGCACCACTCCAGACTTGCAGCCTTCCTGCAGTTGTGCAGTTCCTCCTTATGAAAGCAAAGGTGGTGGCAGACAGCAGTTACTTGTGCTTCCTACAAGGGAAGCTGCTCAATTCTGTTGTGGTAACTGCATTTCTGTATGGCATGGTGCTGTGAGCATTGTCACTATGCAACATAAATTGTGCTGGCAACATAAATTTGTCCTGAACTAATTGAGGGTATTTGCATGCCCCTGGCCTCTGCTGGGCTGGGAGCAGGGCTCCTGCACTCAGGGTTCTTTCACAATGCTCACAAACTTTGCACAGCCCCCATCTTCATCTGGTCAGTCCAGCCCGATTGAAAAGACCATGGAGTGCACAGTTGCACAGAGGACATGTTTTATTTTCCCATCATTAACAAGGAAATGTCATTTGCTTAGATATAAAGTAGGACAAAGACATAAGCTCAACAGGTACCACTCAACTGTATTCCAGGAAAGACACAAGGCCCCAATGCAAAGCGTTTCTGCTCAGCCTCAAAGAGCAACCAGAGCCAGCAAAAAGCCTCACTGGTCAGTGCAGAAAAGCTCAAGCTCACAGTGCAGCTGTGAATCTGAGTTGCAGAAAGGAAAACCTTCAGAATAAGCAGCTCTGCTTCTCTGAGCTCTCTCCTGCAGTTAGTAGTCTAGCAGAAAGCTTCCTTATCTGCCTCAGGGGCAGAAGCCCAGCTCCCAGAGCTTTGGGAGAGGAAAGGTGTCTGTGTCTGATGTCTGTGACAGAAACAGGCATGCACAACTTGGAAAGAACACCTCAGTATCACCTAGAGTATCTCCTCTAGTTACACCAAAAGCTGCACCCATGGCTCAACAGTGAACAAGAACTGTTCACAAGGGGAAGTGCAGGGTCTGCTGTAAGTGCAGAACCACTCCCTGTCAGGGCACTAAAGATCAGCATCACACTGAGAAATCAGAAATCACTGAAGGACTAAAGATAAGGGACAAGGGACACGTGCTTGTGGCCACCAGATGCAGTAAGAAGCGCAGGACCCAGCCTTTTCACTTCCATCTGGGCAGGGAAGAAGCGAGGCAATGGCATTCATCAGAGGCAGCCTGCAGGTACTCACACCTCAGGCCCAGATGCTTTCAGCTTCCAGGCCAGAGCCCATCCCCAGTGAGTCTGAAGGCTTGCCTAAGGCTGCAGGGAACAGAGCTCCCTGAGCTTCCTACCACATCTTGAATAGGAGCCTCTGTTACAGATACACAGAGCAGAATGTAAGGATAGATCATCTCTAAAATGATTCCTCTCTAAAATGATTCCTCTGAGCTGCCAGCAATCAGGAGACTACATAAAAGCATTTGCTTTTACAGATTATCTGTTAACACAGTTCTGGCTGACCCTCCCCAACAGTGTGCCCAGCCTGTCAGGCAGCAAGAAGGGGATGGTCACATCTCATCGGTGCGGTGCTGCTGGATGACAACACTGGTGGTGTGCTCCACCCACTCCTGACTCTCATCCTTCCATGGTGCCAGCACCTCTGACTGCAAGGCATCTCTCCGGTAGTGCTGCTCCTGCGGCTGGGGAGGGCCCAGCTCTGAGCCTGCTGTCACAGGAGGGTCAGAGGATGAGTTGCTGTTGAATACAGATCTTGGGTCAGGCTTGGGTGGACTCCGCCCCTCTTCCCGTGACTGATTGAGGCTGCCCAACAATGAAGTGTCTTCAGGCTCTGGACTGAACCTCTCCAGTACAACTTCCTCCTGCACAGTGGGTGCTGCCTGCCAGACCTTGTTTGGGAACTCACGAATCTGCCGTGACAGAACTGCAAAAGAGGGAGAGCCAGCTTCAACACTCCCACCCTGAGAGCAGGATGCATCAACCCCTCACGGTCCTGCAGGTCAATACAGAACCTGCGAGATAAGCTCAAATTGTTCTGCTGGGGCTGCCTCCTCCCAGTGAAGCACAGAAAAAACATTCCACGGCTGCCAGCCATTAGCACAGCCTGTGTTGCAAGCAGCAGAGAAACTCTACAGTTTGGTGGTATCACCCCTAGCCCTGGGTGAGAGGGAGAAAGAATCTGGAGACAGGCTAAGAAAGGGAAGGAAAAACCAATGCTCATCTCAGGCAAGGGGCTCTTGGGCCCCAGAGTTCAGGCTGTCTCTGTGGGAAGTGCTCCGTTCTTGCACACATTTTTCCTGGAATCATGCTTGGGGAACTCACCTCTGAACTCTGGCTGTGGCCCTCTGCTGCCAAACGAGTAGAGGCTGGGTGAGAGAATGAGGCAGAAGGAAAGGACAAGGACCTGGAAACAAAGAAAAGCCTTCAGCAAAAAATGTGAATAGGCATCATGAGCTGCAATAAATGCTTACGGGGACAGCAGAGACCCCTCCGTTACAAACACTGGGGCTGAAGACACTCACCATGATGCAGGTACTCGCTGTGGTAGTTTTGGTTGTGGACTGTCTCACCAAGGCCTGCAGTTTACGCAGCTGCTCCAACAGAGACCTGCAGGATAGCAAACAGGGCAGGTTAATGCAGCAGCTAAGGCATGAACTGTGCTCCCCTCCTTCACAGCCAGTGACAGAATACAATCCTTGCAGAGAACAACCTTCCCCAGCACATCTCCTACCACGTCAAACATCAAGAACTCACATGTTCTGCTTCTGCAGGAGCTGCACCTTCTTCTGCAGCTCATGGTTTTGGGCTGTGCAAGCTGCCACCCTGCCCAGGACAGACAAACAGCAAAGGAGAAAAACAGAAAGGTTTTAATTTGTTAGACAACAGCAGGGACTTCTCTGGCATCCCTTTTCATGGGATCAGCCACTGCCCTTGAGTGGTGGGGCAGACAAAAGCATCTGGAGTCTACTGGACACAAGTGGGGCAAAGCCCAGAGACCATACCTCACAAAGGACATGGGGAAAAAGGGTGGGGAGGGAGATGAAGTCTTTGCTGAGTCCCTCAGGGAAGCACCATACTAATCTGTAAGGATGCTTGCTCCTGGCAGCACAGCAGCACCAGTGTTCAGAGATACCAGTTTGTACTGCAAACTAGCCTGATACTGAGAACATGATGGACCTAGCAGGTCAGCACCTGGCTCAAAGCGAGCAGGCTCTGGGTCTTCTCCAAGTGCAAGAGAGCAGGCAGACTATGCCCCAAGCTTCTGACCTCCCTCCAGGATCTGCTTATTTTCTGCCCACAGTGGCAAGACGTCAGTAGTAGCACAGCACAGGTACTGTGTGCTCATACCTGTTCTCCAGGCCATCAACATAGATTTTCTTCCTGCGACGACTATCCTGGGCTGACTGCTTGTTCCGGATCTTCCGACGCACTTTCTTCAGAAGTCGCTCCTCAGCCTGCAAGAACCATTTCCCATTAGCAGCCAGCCCTGGGTGAAGGCAATCCAGCCCTTACAAATCCTGTGTAGCACTCAGCCCTGCTTAGAGAAGCAGAAAGCAATGTACTTTTGTCCCCTGTCCCTTTCAGACCAATGGACAAACTGCACAGGTTGCACAGCAAACTCTGGTCTGCTGATAAGACTGGCAATTTCATGGTGTACCAGAGGACTGGGTCACACTGGAGGGAGATGGAAAACACACAACTCAGGAAGCACCAAGTAAGTAGGACGAAAAAGGCTGAAAGCACTGGTGGTGTAGGAGAGCACATTGTCTCACCACCAAGGCATCGTCCTGCGTTTTCAGCACTGAAGGGGTGGAGGAGTCCAGGTCTGCTTGGGAGTTACAGGCTGCAGTGAGGACTCACTTTGGTCAGTGGCAGACAGGTTGGTAAGGAAACGCCATCCTTCTCCAGAAGCTGCCTCTCCTCCTCAGTCAGGACCAGCTCTGGGAAGTTGGACTGGAAAAAAAAAAAAAAAAACCAAGAAAAATGTATCTTCTAAGAACACAAAATAAAGGGAGTCCATTACTAGGTAAAGTGTGCAAAGTTTTCAGAACCAGAATCGGCTCTCCCAAAGCAGCACCACTGCCTCCCTTAAAACATTTCTCGATTGGCCATGCCCAGAGAGAAAGGGAGATGTGAGCAAAAGCAAATACAGTGCCCAGAAGTACATACTTCCTGAGGCACAAGATTCAGTACCTGCATGGGGGCTCCAGGCATATGCTGGGGTCCAGCATCCACAGCAACAGTGATAGGAAAACTGCAGCTCTGCTCCAGAGTCTCATTTGTGCTTTCCAAACACATCCAGGTCTCTGGGAAATAAAGGCAGAAACAAGGTCTGGGCCTAAATAAAGCTGCACAAAAACCTCACCAGACATATCTGATCAGCATGAAATCACACTTATATGGCAGTGAAAAGCCACCATGCTCATCTTTCTCCAACATTACTTTGTGTCCCTATGCCAAACGTCCAACTAGGCACAGCACTGCCTGCAGCTAGGACAGATGGATCCCACACATCACTTACCGAGGTCAATGGAAACATCTCCTTCTGCCATGTCAGACCTCACACTTTCCAGTGCTGGCCAATCTTGATGGAGGGAATAGTTGTGATCAAACTGCACGATGTCTGAGCTCTGAGGGCTGCCGGCAACATCGCTGCCTGAGCTGTGGAACGGGTTCTGATCCTCAGAAGTGCTGCTGTCACTGTCAGCAGGCAAATAGCCCTGCAGCGGGAACGGTTCGTCCTCAGAGGGGCTCAGCAGGGAGCTGATGAAGCTGTCCATCTCCTTGTCCAGGAACTGCGGAGAAAAACCTCCAGCTAAGCAGGAGCCAACCCTCCGGCCAGCGCTCGGCAGCGGCTCCTCCACGACCCACCTCGAGCTCCGGCAGCGCCCAGTCCCCCAGCGGTGCGCTGTCCCCCGCGGGGCTCCCCGCCGCCGGCGCGTCATCGTTCAGCAGGAAGTCGAGCAGGTCCCCGTCCGGCAGCGCGGCCAGAGGCTCGAGGCCCGCCATCGGAGCTAGGAGGCGCCCAGCCCCAGCGGGAAGGAGCCACGAAGGGTAAGAGCGAAAGGGGGGAAGCCGGGCCTGGGCGGCGCCGGGAGGACGGGGGGCGGGCCGGGCCTCGGGGCCCGAGCAGCGCGAGGAGACAGAACGGGCGGGCCGCGGACCCGCTCGGTGCGCAGCGCAGCCGCTCCAGGGAGCGCAGGGGCCGCCGTGGGGCGCCGCGCCGGGCCCGGCTCCGGCTCCTCCGCTCCTCCGCCGCCCCGCGCCCAAAAGCCGGCGGCCGCGCCCTCCGCTCCGCGCCCACCGCCCTGCGGTGACGCCACCGCCGCCCGGCAGCCCCCGCGCGAGGCCCCGCCCCGCCGCGCCCGGCCCCGCCCCCACGGGGCGCGGGAAGCGCGGGCTGCCATTGGCCCGCGGCACGTGGGCGGCGGGCGCGCGCGGGCGTGGCGGCGGCGGCGGATCCGTGCGGCGCGGCCCCGGGGCGCGGGCGGGCGTGGGCGGGGACCGAGCGCAGCGCAGCGCGGCGTAGCCCGGGGGCCGGGCCGCTCCGCTCCGCTCCGCTCCGCCCGGCGGCGGCGTCGTGCCGCGCCCGGCGCATGCGCGGCGGGGGACGGCGGGGCGGGAAGCGGGCGGTGCCGCCGCGCTGCCGCACAGCCTCGGCGGGCCCCGGCGCGCTGCTCGGCCGCGCTCAGGTACGGCACCGGGAGCGGGCGGCGCGGCCCCGTCACCGCGGGGCGACGCTGAGCGGGGATCGGGGGGAGGGGAGACCGTTCGGAGCGCGGCGCGGCGGCCCCGCGGCGGCAACGCGGCGTGGGATGGGGGCTGCCGCCGCGGGGCCGGCGGGGCGCGGGGGGGAGCGCCGCTCGGGGACGCCGCGTGCAGCGGAGCGGTGCGGGGCGAAGCGCGCCCCACCCGCGGGGCGGCCGCCGCCCCTCGGGCGCTCCGTGCGGGAGGAGCGCGGCCGCATCCTGTTTCCCGCACCCGCGGGGCGGCCGCGGTCCCGCGTGGGGAGCGCGGCGGTCGGTCCCCGGAGCGGAGCCCTCGCCCGGCCCCGGAGCTCCGTGCCCCCGCCCGGCCCCGGGGCTGCATCGCTTCCAGCCCCATATTTGGAAGCGATGCCGCGAGACCGAGACGCCCCGCGGGCCGGCGGGCGTGGGTGCCGCTGCGCTGCGGGGCTGTATTTCAGTGCGAGTCGGGGAGAGTCGGAGCATCCCCTGTCCACGCCATCACTTTAGGATGCGGGTGGGAAGGGTGGGGCGCGGTGCGCGGCTCCGTGCTGCAGGGGGCCCTCCCTGTGCCGTTCACCGGGGACAAAGTCACCGGCCCTGCTGTCAGCCCGCTGCCACCCGGCACCCATCCCCGGCGGGCATGAACTGGTCGCGGCCGCCGGAGAGGAGGAAGCGGCGTGAATCAGCCGCGCTGCGTGGGGCTGAGTCACCGCGCCGCGGAGCTGCCCGCCCGGGATCCGTGGTGCTGCGGGGCATGCGGGGCCGGCGCTGCGCCTCTGGGTTAAAACATTAACTTCTGCATTCGGTGGAGGAGGGGGAAAGCGTCGGAGCATGAGACATCACCGCGCTGCGTTTTCTGAGATTAAAAGGAAAAAAAAAAAAAAACCCACACAACAAAAACACACACAAAAAGAGAAATCCAGAACAAAGCAGTTTAAGTCCTTCCAGTGCTCCGCCGTGCCGCGGTGCGGGGTGCTCTCCGCAGGAGCGGAAGGGCTGCGGGAACTTCCTGCGGTGCGGTCGCACTGCTGCCCCTTCCCCCGGGCTGAGAGCAGCAAATTCGGTTCCTTCGGGAAAGCTCTGCGGCCTCTGGACGTGTGCCACCGGCGTGCAGAGCAGGCTGCCTGCAGACACAGCCCGTGAGGAGAACCCGGCTGGGCTATGCTTTGTTTTCTTTTTTCTCTCTCTCTCTCTCTCTCTCTCTCTCTTTTTTTTTTGCAAACATAAAACTTTCTCTGTACCCGTGCTAGCAGCAGCGCTGCTCTAAAGCCGGGAGATATAAATACAGCGGCGACGTCATGGGGTGGAAAATCGCTCTGTGCCCCGGGGATGGCGGCGGAGGCGTCGCGGGGAAGGGAAGAGAAATGCAGAAGTGCCCGCAGCCGCTGCACTGCTGCTGTGCTGGCTTATCTGCCTCGCCTACCAGCGAGCACTGCTGACTTGTTTGCTTTCCCTGGAGGGCGGCCAGTGCTGAAAATTGGTGTGCATTCATCACATCGTTTGGCTTTTTTTTTTTTTTTTCACCTCCTGGTGGGGCAGCCTGGGACTGACAGTTCGCTTCTTGCATTTCATCTGTGCCCACAGTGGCACCATCACAGTGCAGCCCTTGTTGCCGGTGTTGTCTCTGCACCGGTGCCTTGGGAACACGGCGCTGCTGTCATCAGCACAGAGCCCACATCTGCTTCCTGCCGCGCCGGTGCCTCCGCAGAGCTCGCAAAAGGGCTCTCGTTGCCCTCCGATGCCCAAACGCGCATGCTCCCATCCCCTGCGCTTGACCTAGTGTCCCCGTGCATACCCCAGTGCGGAAATGTACCCAGGTCTTTCCCGTGCACTCCAGAGATGTGGGAGGCAGCAGCTGAGCAGACGTTCAACCCTCACGCCGTACCCCGCCGCCACGTTGTTATGGGACTGCTTTAAATAGCAGAGACCACTTCTGCTTTAACGCGCTGGTGGAGAGCAACGCACAAAGCATTTCCTCAGAACGCAGAAAAAGCAACGAGCCTCCGGCTTCTCATGGTTTACATG
Organism: Chrysolophus pictus; assembly: GCA_037305975.1. Classification (NCBI taxonomy): domain Eukaryota; kingdom Metazoa; phylum Chordata; class Aves; order Galliformes; family Phasianidae; genus Chrysolophus; species Chrysolophus pictus. The sequence continues at coordinate 70,544,993 of CM074614.1, read as the reverse complement.
GTTTGCACAGAGCTATTTGGGGCACAGCGTTATTTGGGGCGCGGGGCGGTGGCCACGTGCGGCTGCTGACGGCCCCACAGAGCCGGAGCTGCCCCTGTCCCATTGCAGTTTCGCCTCCGGCATATCCTGCAGCCAGGGGCCGATTTCACCGATTTTGCAGAAATTCACGAGTGAGGCCGGGCTGCCGGGTGCGGCATCCCGTGTTTTCTTTGCGGTATTGTCCTGCTTTGGGACAGTCTTAAATTCTTTGCCTGCCTCTGCGTTCCTCTTCCTCCCCGCTCCCTGACCCTGCCCTGCAGGCAGAAGCAGGGGGAGGGATGGAAAAGGCTTAGCGCTCCGCTCCGGGGTATTTTTAGATTTAGGGAAGAGGACGATCCACGTCCCGCCGGCCGCAGCCGCCCCGCCCGTCCGTCCCCTCAAATCCCCGGCGGCCCCTTACGGCTCCCGGCCGTGGGGCTGCGGGGCGGCTGCGTGCGGGGCCGTCCCGCTCGCGTTGCATTCCTCGTCGGCGGGGGCCGAGGGCCTCCGACGGGGCTCCTGCACCGCATTGCCGAACGGCTCAGGAATGCGCAGCTGGAGCGGCTCCACGCGCTGGTGGAGGCGGCACCGCGCTCCTCCCGAGCAGAGCCCTGTGGCCGCCGGGTTCCGATGGGGAGGAAGCTCCAGAGCCCCCCGGAGCGGATTGCAGCGAGCTGGGAGCTGCCCCAGCCCCTGTCTCCTCGATTAGTGCCGTGTGTGCTTCCTGGAGTCCCCACAGGGCTCCCTGCTGGACATCGATAGTGGGGTCGGACCACGCACCACATGAGGTTTTCCTCTTGTGGTTTCTTTGCCACAGTTTTAATTAAAGCCCCTTCCGTTGCACAGTGCTGCCTTATCTCAGCACACTACTGACACACATTTCCTCTGTGCTGTGGGTGACAGCTGAGCGCAGCACAGTCCGCTCGGGGACATCGGGTGCACAATGAGGGCACAGCAGCCCCAGGGCTCTCCATTAGTAGGCCAGGCTGGGAACTCCATCTGAAGCCCTTCTGTCCGTACTCCTATTCTCCACCACCGTCACCTGCTCCTGGGTTGGGACCTGAGCTCTGGGCTCTGCTCCCCCACCACCTCCAGACACCTGCAGAGGGGTGAACACCAGCACATCCCACCCAGCATCGTGTCCCAGTGCCTGGTGGTGGGATCTGACGTGTTGTGTCCTCAGCAGGTGACACAGGAGTGGGGATAGCCCGGCCGCCACCATGGTTGCCCTCTCGCTGAAGATCAGCATTGGCAATGTGGTGAAGACGATGCAGTTTGAGCCTTCCACCATGGTGTACGACGCCTGCCGCATGATCCGGGAGCGCGTGCCCGAGGCACAGATGGGACAGCGTAAGTGTGCGGTCTGGGGCTCGTCCACTGCTCTTTGCAAGTGTGTTTCTGCTTCCCCAGCTACACCTCCTTTTTTCTCTTCTGGCAGCCCTGGAATTGCTCTCATTGCTTCTCACCTGCCTGTGATGGGCAGCCTTTAAGCACCCTTTCAGCATGTTCCTGCAGCTTTGGACAAGCCCATCTTATTTCAGGCTGTGCTCTATGGCCTGCTCTGCGCTGCTGTTTGCATCTCTAAGATATATGTGTAATGGCTCTTTGTAGCTTCCCTTTCCTGCTCTGTCCCCCCAAGGTCTGGGTTTCTGCACCCACAGGGTGTTTGCTGGGTGCTGCATGGTGATGGGAGAGCTCATTTCAAGGCATCTTGTAGCCCTGGGTGAATAAGTTTGATTCTGAGCTTGAGAAGCTTTGTGCAAGATTAGGGCTTTGCTGGAGCATTCGGTGGTGTTGTCTTGCCAGAAAGTGTCTGTCAGTGCACTGCGGCTTGTTTTGGAGGTCTGTAGACAGAATCACAGAATTGTAGGGGTTGAAGGAACTCCTTTCTAGGCAGGTTTCCCGTGTTAGACCTTCCCTTGCTCAGAGGGACACAGGTCCCTCTCTGCAACAACTGGAGGGATTGCTCTGATAGAGCTGTTTCTATGAGCCTTGGTTCTAGCGAGGTGTTCAGGCTCCCAGACATGAAGGAATTGCATAAAGAGTGGCACAAAAGAGCTCCAAGAGGAGCAGACTTTACTTGAGCCCAGGGGCTGTCACCTGCTAAGGTCACTCTCTTGAAAATAAGTAGTAGATGAGAACAGGCAATAGTTCCTGCAGCCCAGCAAGTGCTGCCCTTGATCTGCTCTAGGCTTCCCATCAGCACGCAGCGAGTCTTAGAAGAATTCCTCCTAGTAACCTGGGAAGAATTCTGGGGACTTGGAGGGGGGATAGGAAAAATGCATTGGAAGTGAAATATGTGTCCATCACTGTGAGCCTTTTCCCTGCCTCCTGTCTCCTCTCTCCTACATGCCTGCACAAAGCTGGCCAGGACTCGGTGGGTTCCAACAACTGCGGTGCTCCCAACGGGTGTTCCTGTACCATATAAGTTAACTTTTCCTTTCTTGGGGAACATATACCCTCCCCGGCAGCTGTCTGTGGGGCCGTGACGTGCTGCCGTTGTGCTGAGCTTTGTCAGCTCTAATATCTCCCTGCTGCCGTCAGACTCAAAATTAAGTGTGTGACAAAGCACCTCGGGATGCTGAGCCGTCCCAAGGATGGGCACCCCCAGCTCCAGGAGGTGGGAGGAGGGGGGTGAAGGCAGCGACATCTGGGAGCAGCAGATTCCTGGTGCAGCAGAGGAAATGCCTTCTCGCTCTGCACAACCATGGCTTTCGGTTTCGGAGAGGAACGGGGTGTTTACGCGGATCTGCAGCCATTGCATTTCCTGCCCCTGGGTCTGTGCCAGGCTGCTCGTAAAGCGCGAGGAGAGAGCCTTAAAGGGAGCTGCTCAGCTTCAGCTCTGACCATTGCCCTCTGCTCTGCTGGCAGCAGCTGAAGCTCAGCCCTGCTGTAAAGGAGCCTTTGGGTCCCCGCGTTCAGGCTGCACTGCTGGGAATTCCCAAGGCAGTTCTTCCACTTACCTGCTTTTACCTCATCCCTGCCACAGAGCTCACCATTTTCTCTTGTTCCTCTTTGTTGCCCTTACCCAGTGACATTTGTGGGTCTCTTTTGGAACTGCCCGGCTCCTCTTCCAGGATGCTGTTACAGTTTCGTCTGAGCGTGTTGCCCAGCAAACCACTCTGAGCCTGCTTTCCTGCCCCATAGAGGAGTCCCAAGCTGCTGGGACAGGTGTTGCTCTTTTTCCTGCCTTTTGCCTGGGTTTTGTGGCTGAATGCCACCTCCCTGCACAACGTGCTGAACGCTGGCTCTGCTCTTTCCCTGCCCCAGGAAGTGCCTCTCTCCTCCTTTGCAGGGATCTGAGTGAGCTGCTTGGTTCTCAGTGCTTTAGAATGAGCCTCTTAGAATTGGCTTTGGAAATAGCTTGCTTTTCCAAAAGCCAACAAAGGGCAGCCTCACTGGTTCCCCGCTCCGTTCAGCAGGATCCCTTGCACAGCATGAGCTGGGCAGGCACAGGGCAGCTCAGGAATTTCCCCCTCCCTGCCTGCTTACACAACCAGAGGTTGCTGGCAAGGAGCAGAAGGGCTTTTCCCAGGGCAGCACTTCTCGCAGCAGCAGTGCCAGGGCTGTCCTTGGGCAGCAGCAGACCCACCCTAGTGGGCAGGATTGTAGAACATCAAAGTTCTGCACAAATTCACCTTGTGAACCTCCATCACATCCTTCTTCAGTCCCTTGCAGCAAGCAGCTGCCCCTCCTGGTCCATCACTTCTTCTGCTCTCTTGGTGTGTTTGCAAACTCTGCCTTGTTCCCTGCACCCTTCCTGTCAATGCTCAGCATTTTATCATCATCTCTTGGTTGTTATGTTTTGCATCAAACATTTTAGAGCTGTCAGCCACCACTCTGAGCTCATCTGTCAGCTGTGACTGCCACTTCCCAGTTAGCACTGTGTGGGCATGCTTCAGATGAGCTTTCCTGCAGACAAACAGATGTAAAACACCCACCCTGCAGTTTGTTTGCCAGCTTTTTGCCCACTCAGGCTTTCCCTGGTCTCATGGCCACTGCATTCAATTCCAGCAGCGTGCAGGGGTGCTGCTGTCTCAAGCATATCCCAGTGGCCCCATCCAACCAGACAGAATCTCTGTGTTTTCCAGCCAATGATTTTGGGCTATTCCTCTCGGATGAAGACCCAAAGAAGGGGATCTGGCTGGAGGCTGGGAAGGCACTGGACTACTACATGCTTCGCAATGGGGTAAGCATTCAACCAGCACTGTGCATGCTCCCTGGTCCTGCTGAGGAGGTGGGAACCAGGGGGATGTGGTGTGATGTACTCAGTATGGCTGCTGGAGTTGTGCTGGTTGTGCCTGTAGGATACTATGGAGTACAAGAAGAAGCAGCGGCCCCTGAAGATCCGCATGCTGGATGGGACTGTGAAAACAGTTATGGTTGACGACTCCAAGACCGTCACAGACATGCTGATGACAATATGTGCTCGAATTGGTGAGAGAAGGGGTGGCATTGTGGGGCAGGGAAGAACATGGAGTATCAAGGGAGCAGCACCGGCTCAGTGTTATGTGCTCCTACAGGCATCACCAACTATGACGAGTACTCACTCGTTCGGGAGATCATGGAGGAGAAGAAGGAGGAAGTCACTGGCACCCTCAAGAAGGACAAGACCCTGCTGCGGGATGAGAAGAAGATGGAGAAACTCAAGCAGAAGTTGCACACCGATGACGAGTGTATGTGCTAGCAAGCTCTGGGGACAGAGCCATCCTGTGCTGGGGGTGGTGGGAATGGCAATGAGGCCACCTGTCTGTCTGTGTGTCTCTGTGTGTATGACCCTGCTTGGCTGTCTGTCCCTGCTCACACTGCCATTACCTGCAGTGAACTGGCTGGACCACGGCCGGACCCTGCGTGAACAAGGCATTGATGACAATGAGACGCTACTGCTGCGACGGAAGTTCTTCTACTCTGACCAGAACGTGGACTCACGAGATCCTGTACAACTCAACCTGCTCTACGTGCAGGTACAGCAATGCTGCCCTGTGACAACCCATCAGGTGTTCAGTCAGGAGCAGCCATAGGGGTATTTCAGGTGCCTGGCTAGCTCCTTTGTGCCAGCACAGATCCCACCAGATGTGGAAGGGAACAGAGCAGACCCCAGTGTCTTCTCTTCCCATTTAGGCACGCGATGACATCCTTAACGGTTCCCATCCCGTCTCATTTGACAAAGCCTGTGAGTTTGCTGGCTACCAGTGCCAGATCCAGTTTGGGCCACACAACGAGCAGAAGCACAAGCCGGGCTTTCTGGAGTGAGTGTCCCAGGATATCCCTTTGCGCATGTGCTAAGTTCCATCCCCCGGGGCATCATCATCCCAGAGGGTGGCTCCAAGGTTTTGGGTCCTGGAGTTGTCATTAGTTGTGGTGACCTCTCCCACATCCTTCCTGTTCCCAAAAACACTGTACCGACGGGGTTTTGTGCAAGGCTCTGTGCTGGGCGTCTTCGTAGAGGAACACAAATGCTGGCTTTGGGCTGTGCTGTGGGAGCTGATTTTGCTGTCTCTTGGCAGGCTGAAGGACTTCCTGCCGAAGGAGTACATCAAGCAGAAGGGGGAACGCAAGATCTTTATGGTAAGTGTGAGGCTGTGCTGAGATCAGGCTTGTCACTCCTTGCCAAAGATTTGGGCTGCTATTGTCCCAGCACATCACAGCCTGGCAGGTGAGGAAGAAGAGTTAGGACAGTGCTCTAGACAGGTGCCTTGAGCCTAGAGGAAGAGTGTGGCTGTACTTGGGCAGATGCGACAAATCTGAAGTTCCAGGTGGTCAGAGGGATGATATGGGTGGGGAACAGAACTCTGGTAGGGCAGGGGGAGAGCCTGGAGAAGCTGTGAAGGTGGTGTTGGCAACATGGTAGCTGACCTGATGTCCTCTGATGATTACAGGCCCACAAGAACTGCGGGAACATGAGCGAGATCGAGGCCAAAGTTCGCTATGTGAAGCTGGCCCGCTCCCTCAAGACCTATGGGGTCTCCTTCTTCCTAGTCAAGGTAGAGCAGAAGCTCTGCAGTTCCGCATCTCCTGCTGCCTGACTGAATTTTCCTTTTCAGCATCTCTTCATCTTTCCCATCTCCACCCACCGCTTACCTCTCAGCCCACATTGCCCTAGCTCTCCCTGTATCCTTGCTACCTGCCTGCCCTTCTTCAAATCGTAGAACCATTGAGGTTGGAGAAGATCACTAAGGTCATCTAATCCAACCACCAGCCTTTCCCCACCATGCCCACTAACCACATTTTTCAGTGCCATATCTCCATGGTTCATGGACACCCCCAGGGATGGTGACTCCACCACCTCCCTGGGCAGCCTGTGCCAGTGCCTTACCACTGTTTTTGAGAAGCAACTTTTCTTAGTATCCAACCTGAGCCTCCTCTGGTGCAACCTATGGTCAACTTAAGCACTTTATGGCTTTTTATCTGCACTGCCCTCTCACTCGGTTCCTGCTTTTCCCCACATCCTTTTCAAGACCCATGTAATTACCACACCTGGACTTGTAGCCCTAGGTAGGGTTGCTTGCAGCTCACACGGCTCTTTGGTGAGCCCTCTAACCCCTTTGTCATGTCCTGCAGGAGAAAATGAAGGGGAAGAACAAGCTGGTGCCACGTCTGCTGGGGATCACCAAAGAATGCGTGATGCGTGTGGATGAGAAAACCAAGGAAGTGATTCAGGAGTGGAGTCTGACCAACATCAAGCGCTGGGCAGCATCCCCCAAGAGCTTCACCTTGGTAGGAGCCAGCCCCAGCTCTCAGCCCTCTGTGCCCTGCTCCCTTCCTCTCCTGGCCCCAAGAACAGACAGAAAGTGGCTGGCACAGCACTGGCCATGGTGCTTAGCACATACCAGAGGGGCTCAGGATATGCGCCAGCATCCAGCCATGGTGCAACCCTGTGCTGTGCCCTTGTAGGATTTTGGAGATTACCAAGATGGCTACTACTCGGTGCAGACAACAGAAGGGGAGCAGATCGCCCAGCTGATTGCTGGCTACATCGACATCATCCTGAAAAAGGCAAGTTCAGGGAAAGGCCGCTTGCTCTTCTCCTGGGAGAAGTGCAAGGTGCAAGGTGCTTCTTGGGCTCATGGTTCTGCTGGGGAGAGGTGGGGATATTCCATGGACTTGATACAAGGAGGCTGTGAGGTGTGCACTGACCAATGCATTTTCTCTTTGCCTTAACAGAAAAAGAGCAAAGACCACTTCGGTCTGGAGGGAGATGAGGAGTCCACCATGCTGGAAGACTCGGTGTCTCCAAAGAAGTAAGCGTCAGGAGCAAGTTGGCTGCTAAGTGGCATACCACAATTCAGCCCCTGGTGTCCCTGGGCATCCTTCAGCCTTCAGGGCAGCACTGTGGGGAACAGCCAAAGTGCTGGTCCAGAGAGGAGAATCTCACTGCTGCTGTTTCTCTTCATTCCAGGTCAACCGTCCTGCAGCAGCAGTTTAACCGTGTGGGCAAGGCGGAGCTGGGCTCAGTTGCACTGCCGGCCATCATGCGCACAGGGGCCGGGGGCCCAGAGAACTTCCAGGTGGGGACAATGCCCCAGGCACAGTTGCAAATCACCAGTGGCCAGATGCATCGAGGGCACATGCCTCCTCTGGTAGGTGCTTCCAGGGTAGCCAGGGGATTCATGCAGACCCATTTTTCTGGCCTGGCATCGGCTTGCCATGGGGAGCAGGGGCTCTGCAGTCAGCACCTGCCTAGAGCACTGTCCCAAGCAGCCCCTTCACTCTGCTCTTGCCTTGCAGACTTCAGCACAACAGGCACTAACAGGTACCATCAACTCCAGCATGCAAGCTGTGAATGCAGCCCAGGCCACACTGGATGACTTCGAGACCTTGCCGCCCCTTGGGCAGGATGCCGTGAGTGCCTGGGGAAGGGGTGCCAGGCTGCTGGAGCTAGAAGTTTTCTGGTGGGGTGGGTGAGGCAAGGAGAAGTGTTAGCAGCTCACAGGAAGATTGCTGCCTGCAGAATGAATTTGGGACGCTCAGTCTTGGGGCTTCTTCTGTGTTTGTAGCTTTAGGACATGCTGAGGGGTTTTGGGTGGTGGCAGCTTTTCCTCCATTTCCTTCTGTCTCCTCTCACATCTCACTGCAGCTCCCCACTACCTCCACCTCCTGACCCTCTTCTCATTTCAGGCTTCCAAAGCCTGGCGCAAAAACAAGATGGATGAGTCCAAGCATGAGATCCACTCCCAGGTGGATGCTATCACTGCCGGCACAGCCTCAGTTGTCAACCTCACTGCAGGTAGGGCAGCAGTGGAGCACCTCTCAGCAGAAGGGTTTGGTCTCTCGTTGTCCAGCCTTTGGCCTTCCTTAAAGAGAGCATATATATGGGGGGAAAATAAACTTTTCACATGGGCAGACAGTGATATGACGAGAAGTAATGCCTTTAAACTAAAAGAGAGGAGATTTAGATTGGATATGAGAGAAATTTTTCACTGGGGGGGTGGTGAGGCACTGGCATTGCTGTCCAGAGCAGCTGTGGTGCCCCATCCCTGGAGGTGCTCAAGGCCAGGTTGGATGGGGCCCTGGGCAATCTGTGCTGGTAGGGGCAACCAGCCCATGGCAGGAGGATGGAAATTAATGGAATGAGTGGACTTTACAGTCGCTTCTAACCCAACCCTTTATATGATTCTATGAAGGTTGAGGTTCCTGCCCTTCTGGAAAGAGGCAGCCTGGCTTAGCCAGTGCTGAATCCAGACTGCTTCTGCTGTATCCAGAAGGCTCCCATGGTGCCTGTGGATACCCCAGCATCACTGCTCGCCATCCTTCCCCTTCTGAGTTTACCTGTCAGGAGTACATTTGTCCACTTTCAGCTGTGGTTGCAGCCACAAGTGTGCTCCAGCTTTCCTGCACTGATGAAGGAGCCAGGGAGCTTCTCATGAATCACACTCATTTCAGGCACATCTAGTCCGGGCACAGGCTTGGGTGCTTCTGATGTTTCTCCAAGCATCCCCACATCCCTCTCTTTTTTATACAGGGGATCCGGCTGACACAGACTACACGGCTGTGGGCTGTGCTGTCACCACCATATCTTCTAACCTGACTGAGATGTCCAAGGGCGTGAAGCTGCTGGCTGCTCTGATGGAGGATGAGGGAGGCAATGGGCGGCAGCTCCTGCAGGCAGCCAAGAACTTGGCCAGTGCCGTCTCGGACTTGCTGAAGACAGCACAGCCTGCCAGTGCTGAGGTGTGAAGGAGCAGGAAGGACTGGCGGGCACTAGGGAGCTGAATCAAGATGGGTGGGAGCCATGGGAGCAGCTTGGTGCAGGGCTTGCCCAACCTGATGGTTTTGCCTCTTTTCTTGCAGCCCCGCCAGAATCTCCTGCAGGCTGCTGGCCTCGTGGGCCAGACGAGCGGAGAGCTACTGCAGCAGATTGGGGAAAGCGACACTGACCCTCGGTTCCAGGTGAGCGGCTCTGGCTGTGCGTGGGGACATACACTTGGAAAATCCTTCTGCCCTGCATAGGAGCCCCAGGAGAGGTCCGTGCTGAAGCTTGACCCATGCACAGTGACTGTGCCAGGGGAGCAGACAGGCCAATTCCCATCCCTGCCCTTAGAGCCGCTGTCATGTAATGCCTCTTATCTTGTGGATTCCCATGTAGATGCCCGAAAGCCGGCGTGCTTGGATCCCGCCCTCCTCAGACCCAAAGACGGTAAAAGGGGGCTGTAGGCATGGCTTGGTGGTCTCTGCCCTCTTGGATGTCAGGGCTGCTCCTCTGGGGACAATCAGTTGAATTCTTTGGAGATGGGTTCTGGTGGAAAATCTGCTTTTCTCATGATCAGCTCTCAGAAGTCCATGCACTCGGGTCAGTGCCCCATCTACCACCTTGTGCCTGCAGTGCCCAGCTGCCCAGAACAGGGATCTGGAACAGCCAGAGCCCTGTGGTTGTTTTTGCTGAGCTGAGCTCTTCCCATGCTGGTTTCCTGTAGCTGCTCAGCACAGCAGAGGCAGCAGAGGGAACTTGACCTACTGTGGACCAAAATGTACTCGTGAAATGAGAGGTTTCTGCTCATTGCAGCCACATGGCCTCAATATGATCAGCAAAGCCTGGAGAGAACACCAAGAAGAGCAGAACAGCTGGGGGGGGATGTAGCGAGACAGAGGCAGCGTGTACAGGAGGAGTTGGGGGGGCAGCTCCTTCCTGGGGGCTCTCACTGAAGCAGTCCTGTATGCAACTAGCACAGGGCAGAGGACAGATTTAGAAATCGTGGGAAGTACTCCGCAGTACTCCACAGCCTGCTCCACAACCAGACCCGAGTGTATTTGCTTCCTTCCTCCAGACTCTTTGTACAGAGTGGCTGCTTCTCTGCCTCAGGCAGCTGCTGTGCTTTTGGGAACTGGGCTCCAGAGTTTGGTGCATGTGCTTTCCAGACTGTTGCCATGTCTGACAGGGTGATGATGGACAGCAGCAGGAGTGGCTTTGGCTTGCAGTAGGTGTGGGGATGCTCTGATGTTGCTTGGTGGCCAGAGGCTTTGCTGTAGCAGGGTGCGACTTTAGAGCTCATTCAGGAGTCTGGTGGTGGTGTGTTTGCCTTGTTTATGCTCTGCAAGCATGCCATCAGAAAGAAGATGGGCCTGGAGCAGCTTAGCTGCTGTCTACAATGGGAGGAGCTGTGATCCGTACACCTTGCCCGAGCTCCCTGTCCCAAGCACTGCTGGTGGCATCCAGCAGCGTGGCATGAGGGCAAAACCAGATGGCTGCAGTGTGCTGGGCGTCCTGCCAGAAGATCCTGCTGTGTGCTGCAGGGCCTCCTGGCAGCATGGGGCCTCACTGCAGGTTCTGGCTGTGGGATGATCAGAGGTGCTGCGTGGGTTGTCCCTGTGGCAACATCATGGGTGGTGCTGCTGAGTTGCTCCAGGTGGTGAATTTTGGCCATGGCAGTGTCCTGGTGCTGGTAGATGCCACAGCACCCACCAGGGATGGGCTGGAGGTGTTGCCAGCCACACACCAGGAGTTCGGCGCAAGGCAGGGGTGGTGGAAAGGCCCCCTGAGCTCATGTTTCCCTGCTGAATATTTCACGAGAGCTGTGCAGGCGGCTGTGCCTGGCTCTGTGGTGGCTCCAGGACTGACCCTGTCCGTCCTCCCAGGACATGCTGATGCAACTGGCCAAGGCTGTGGCCAGCGCCGCCGCTGCGCTGGTGCTGAAGGCCAAGAACGTGGCTCAGAAAACAGAAGACTCAGCCCTGCAGACGCAGGTGATTGCAGCTGCCACGCAGTGTGCCCTCTCCACCTCCCAGCTGGTGGCCTGCACCAAGGTAAGCATCAACCCCTTGCTAAAAGTCTCTGTTTCCTCTGACCCTGGCTCTTCGGAATATCCTCCTTGGGGGTCAAGGACAGCAGACACTGGGGTCATGGGGTGCTGGACGGAGAGTAGGGGCTGCAGAGTGGAAGCACTACCCAGCTTTTTTCCTGTCCTGCAGGTGGTGGCTCCCACCATCAGCTCCCCAGTGTGCCAGGAGCAGCTGATCGAGGCTGGCAAGCTGGTAGCCAAGTCGGCAGAGGGCTGTGTGGAGGCCTCTAAGGCAGCCACCAATGACGACCAGCTGCTGAAGCAGGTGGGGGTGGCAGCCACTGCCGTCACCCAGGCCCTCAACGACCTGCTGCAGCACATCAAGCAGCACGCCACAGGTGGGCAGCCCATCGGGCGCTACGACCAGGCCACTGACACCATCCTCAACGTCACTGAGAACATATTCAGCTCCATGGGCGATGCAGGTAAGAGTGAGTGGCTGGTGGCACCTGGGGATGGTGGGCTTGAGAGGCACGGTGAGATAAAGCAGGCTCTGGAGTCATGCCTTGTCGGGGGCTCATATGCTTGGAGCTTGCCCCAAAGATGGGGGGCTGGTGCAGCAAAGCAGCAAATCAGGGTAATTCTCAGGACTTGCTGACAGCCACCCTTCCTTCCTTCCTAGGGGAAATGGTGCGGCAGGCTCGTATTCTGGCCCAGGCCACCTCCGACCTCGTCAATGCTATTAAAGCTGACGCAGAGGGAGAGACTGACCTAGAGAATTCACGCAAGCTGCTGAGCGCGGCCAAAATCCTGGCTGATGCCACCGCCAAGATGGTGGAGGCTGCAAAGGTTGGTGGCAGGCGGGAGGAGCCGCTGGAGCAAGGGTCATAGCACAGCGACCTCTGGTAGGATGACAGGGGAACTGAGGGTCATGCTGGGTACGATGGTTCTCTGCTTTGTCCAGGGGGCTGCTGCCCATCCCGACAGCGAGGAGCAGCAGCAGCGGCTGCGGGAGGCAGCTGAGGGGCTGCGCATGGCCACCAATGCTGCGGCTCAGAACGCCATCAAGAAGAAGTTGGTGCACAAGCTGGAGGTGAGGCTGCGGTTTGGGCTGCGGAGGAGAAAGAGGGATGGTGTTTGAACAGAAGTGTACTGGGGAGCGGGACCTCGGTCTGTGACAGAGGGCTCCTGTGCTGGGCTCCCCACATCTGACTCATCCTTTTCCCCTGGTAGCACGCGGCCAAGCAGGCAGCCGCCTCCGCCACCCAGACCATCGCCGCCGCACAGCATGCCGCTGCCTCCAACAAGAACCCTGCTGCACAACAGCAGCTGGTGCAGAGCTGCAAGGTGAGGGACGTGAGGGGCACAGGCTGTGGTTTTCTTTCAAAACGGTGAGAAAAGCTGCTGTGAGAAAGGGACCTTAAAGCCCACCCAGCTCCAACCCCCACCATATCAGGCTGCCCAGGGCCCATTGAACCCAGCCTTATGCATCTCCAGGGATGGGGCATCTACAACTACTCTTTGTCCCATCACTGCACTCCATGATAAAGTCACCAGTGGTCAGATCTTTGCTGGGCTGCCAGTGCTGAGGAGGGAGCTCCTGCCCTCGGAACCTGAGCAGCTGCAGCCATTGAGGTGCCCACACACTCCATGTCCCCTGCGGTGACCCTGCTCTCCCTTGGTCACAGGTGGTGGCAGACCAGATCCCCATGCTGGTGCAGGGTGTGCGAGGAAGCCAGTCGCAGCCGGACAGCCCCAGCGCCCAGCTGGCTCTCATCGCTGCCAGCCAGAACTTCCTGCAGGTACCAGCAAACCTGCCGCTGGAAGCAGGCAGCAAGACAACTACGTGCCATGCCGTGTCTCACTCTTTTCTTTTTTGACAGCCCGGTGGGAAGATGGTTGCCGCGGCTAAGGCCACTGTGCCCACCATCACTGACCAGGCCTCAGCCATGCAGCTCAGCCAGTGCGCCAAGAACCTGGCCGCAGCCCTGGCTGAGCTCCGCACAGCTGCACAGAAGGTGAGGGGCTGGCGGAGGGCAGGCAGGCAGGATGGCCCTCCATGCGGGCTGAGCTCTGTGTAATGCTGTCCGTCCTTCCGCCCGCTGCAGGCACAGGAGGCCTGCGGGCCCCTGGAGATCGACTCGGCGCTGGGCCTGGTGCAGAGCCTGGAGAGAGACCTGAAGGAGGCCAAGGCGGCCGCCAGGGACGGCAAGCTGAAGCCTCTGCCAGGAGAGACGGTGAGGGCACGCAGGGTGATGGACATGGAGGCCGGGGTGAGGCCGAACCCCTCAGTGTGGGTCGCGGGGCCAAACCCCCCCATGTTGTTTGCGCTGCAGATGGAGAAGTGTGCGCAGGACCTGGGGAACAGCACCAAGGCCGTCACCTCCGCCATCGCTCACCTCCTGGGCGAGGTGGCCCAGGGCAATGAGAACTACACAGGTACCAGCCCTCGGCCCCCAGCCAGGCTGCAGCATGTGGCCAGGCCCTCACTGACTGACCGCTCTCCTCTATGGCAGGCATCGCTGCCCGGGAGGTGGCCCAGGCCCTGCGCTCACTTAGCCAGGCTGCCCGCGGTGTGGCGGCCAACAGCTCAGACCCTCAGGTGCAGGGTGCCATGTTGGAGTGCGCTAGCGACGTGATGGATAAGGCCAACAACCTCATCGAGGAGGCACGGAAAGCTGTGGCCAAGCCTGGGGACCCTGACAGCCAGCAGCGCCTGGTGCAGGTGAGTCTGGGCCCCTGGATGGCTGTGGGATGAGGACGGGCCACCAGGGATGGCTGTTGAATAGGCTCTGTTCATATCTTCTGCAGGTGGCCAAGGCGGTGTCACAGGCTCTGAATCGCTGTGTGAACTGCCTGCCTGGGCAGCGAGACGTGGACGCTGCCATCCGCATGGTGGGAGAGGCCAGCAAGAGGTTGCTCTCAGATTCGGTGAGCTCTGCCTGGGGCTAAGGGAACCAGGAAGTGTTGAGCGGGGCACAGCTGGATGCTCTCCCTGCTGCTGGGTGTGGAATGCCCATCCAGCTGCCACCATCTCACTGCAGCTTCTGACACCCTCTTTGCCTCCAGTTCCCTCCCAGCAACAAGACCTTCCAGGAGGCGCAGAGCCAGCTGAACCGGGCAGCTGCAGGGCTCAACCAGTCTGCCAACGAGCTGGTGCAAGCATCACGTGGCACACCCCAGGACCTGGCCAAATCCTCTGGCAAATTTGGACAGGACTTCAATGAATTCCTGCAAGCGGGAGTGGAGATGGCCAGCCTGTCTCCAGTGAGTGCAAACACCTGTTTGGAGAGCCCAAGACTGGGCAAAACGGCAGTAGAGGGGTAGGAAGAGGCTAGGGTTGGTTCAGCAAATTCACCAGATCTTAGCTGCTGCCAGCTGGCAGACAAAGTAAGCCAAGAGGTCTGACACAGCCTGGAAAGCACCAAAGAGATTGAGGGTGTGCACAGAGTTTGGGAACCTGCTGTTGGTGACTCTTACTGATTCTTTGCAGAACAAAGAAGACCAGGCACAGGTGGTATCAAACCTGAAGAGCATCTCCATGTCCTCCAGCAAGCTGCTGCTGGCAGCGAAGGCGCTTTCTGCTGACCCCACAGCCCCCAACCTCAAGAGTCAACTGGCAGCAGCAGCGCGGTAGGAAGAACTGCTTGCAGTGCATGGGGAGAGGTGGTTAAATGCCAAGGGCTGTGCTGGGCTGCAGATGGCTCAATTTAGGCCAGGTGTTTGCCTCTGTGAGACTCAGCTTGTTACGGGGCTGCCCTATGCCCATTTATCTAATGTAATCCTAACCTGGCTGCTGTTGCAGTCTATGAAAAGAGATAGACCCTGGGCGAGCAGGAGGGCTTCATCACCAAAGCCTCTGTCCATTTCCTGTACCAAGATGTCCCCCCAAAACCAAGTTAAAGTGTTTGCAATAGTGATGGCTCTGGATGGTGAAGCTAACACTGATCCATGTGTGTGCCTCTCCCCTGTCTTGTCAGGGCTGTGACTGACAGCATTAACCAGCTGATCACCATGTGCACCCAGCAGGCGCCAGGCCAGAAGGAGTGCGACAATGCTTTGAGGGAGCTGGAGGTGAGAAGCAGCAACTCAGTGACTCTGAGGCCCTCCTCTGCTTGGGCTTGGCTGGATGCTGAGTTGTCTGGCGGGGGGAGAGGAACTACAGGTACAGGGTGGGATGCAGGGAATGCACTTCCCTTTATGTGGCATCTCTGTCTTCATAGACGGTGAAGGAGCTGTTGGAGAACCCCACCCAGGCTGTCAATGACATGTCCTACTTCAGTTGCCTGGACAGTGTCATGGAGAACTCCAAGGTGAGCCAGGAGCAGAGCAAAAGATGGAGGTTGGGGAAGGATGGGGAGGTTTGGAGAAGTATGTGAGGGCAAATGTGACAAAGGGAAAGAAGCTTCCTCTCACTTCTCATTTGGTGGAACTTGGTGAGCTCTGAATCTGGAGCACTCAGTGCAAACAGGAGGTGGTCTCTAGCTGGTGGCTGTGAATCTTTCAGGTGCTGGGTGAGTCCATGGCTGGCATCTCCCAGAACGCAAAGAACAGCAAGCTGCCCGAGTTTGGAGAGTCCATCAGCGCAGCCTCCAAAGCTCTCTGTGGGCTTACGGAAGCAGCAGCCCAGGTGAGATACACTCATTCCCAGCCTCATGTATCACTCCTGGAGCTGGGAGCTATCGCCTGCCTCTGTCTCCATGCAGTCCCTCATTGCATCTCTCATGTTCACAGGCTGCCTACTTGGTGGGAGTTTCTGATCCCAATAGCCAGGCTGGACAGCAGGGCTTGGTAGACCCCACTCAGTTTGCCAGAGCTAACCAGGCCATCCAGATGGCCTGCCAGAACCTGGTGGATCCTGCCTGCACACAGTCTCAGGTGAGTATGAGGTGGGCTGCTGTGATGAGCATTTTATTGTCTAAAAGGGAGTGTTGGAGAAATGGGGAGATGCTGTGGGTCCTGCCTCACTCTGCTCTTCTATACAGGTGCTGTCAGCAGCCACCATTGTGGCAAAGCACACGTCAGCCCTGTGCAACACCTGCCGCCTGGCCTCCTCCCGCACCGCCAACCCTGTCGCCAAGCGGCAGTTCGTCCAGTCAGCTAAGGAGGTGGCCAACAGCACAGCCAACCTGGTGAAGACCATCAAGGTGTGGTTCCTGTTAGGGCAGTATGGGCAGGGTATAGATAGGAGAGCACATGGGTTTTAGGGTGTGCTCAGGGCTAGGTAACTCCTTGCTTTCTCCTGCACACTAGGCCCTGGATGGTGCCTTCAATGAGGAGAACCGGGAGCGGTGCCGCGCAGCCACAGCTCCTCTCATAGAGGCTGTGGACAACCTGACAGCCTTTGCCTCCAACCCGGAGTTTGCCACCGTTCCTGCCCAGATCAGCCCTGAGGTGGGGTGTTATTGGGGCTGGGAGGGGTGGCCTGGCTACGGTGGGAGCTGCTGCCCATGCATGCCAGTCCATCTGTTTCACAAGGTCACCGCCTTCCTGCACAGGGACGCAGAGCCATGGAGCCCATTGTTGTATCTGCCAAGACGATGCTGGAGAGCTCTGCTGGCCTCATTCAGACTGCCCGCTCCCTGGCTGTCAACCCCAAGGACCCGCCACAGTGGTCGGTGCTGGCCGGCCACTCTCGGACTGTCTCAGACTCCATCAAGAAACTGATCACCAACATGAGGTGAGAGTGGACTGGACCATCTCAGCCAGTCTGGTGTGTGTGGCCAGGGCCCCTTTGCACTGACCAGTATTGGGTACAGTTCCAAGCATGCTGGGAATATTTTGGCACATCTTGCTTTTGTTCTTCTTGGCTGTTGCCAAGGGGAAGCAAGGAAGGTGTTGTTCCTCTTGCCCCTGTTGCAGCACTAAAAAGTGTTGAGGGGGCATGTGCAGCTGCAGTGCATGGCTCAAACACCAAGTTGCTCTCCAGCACCATGGGAGGTTTATGGTAAAGTGATGGCAAGCCTTGCACGGTGCTGATATGTCTGTCATGCAGGGACAAAGCTCCTGGACAGCGGGAGTGTGACGAGGCCATTGAGGTCCTGAACAGATGCATGCGGGAGGTGGACCAGGCCTCCCTTGCAGCCATCAGCCAGCAGCTGGCCCCCCGAGAAGGTATCTCCCAGGAGGTAAGTGGGGAACATGCTCCCAGGGCCAGGATCTTACCGTGTAATCCCACTGCCTTCATAAAGGGCTTCTGCAGCCCTTCTTGTATCTTTAGCAGGAGTCCTAAATTCACCTAGCCAAGTGCTTGGCAAAACAGCCTAGCTTCAAGCTGTGTGTCCCTGCTGCCTGTCTGGTTCATTGGGACGGTGCAGGGCTATCTGGTCAGGCCACCCCTACACCCAGATCTGATTTAGCAGTGCAGCCAGCACCTTGGTGTCCTGCTTACCTCGGACAAGCTAACTCCTTCTCACCAGAGCTTGGTGAGGCCAGCTCTGCTGCAGCTTCATGCAAGGTACTCTCTTCACAACAGGCTTTGCATAACCAGATGATCACGGCTGTGCAGGAGATCAACAACCTGATAGAGCCTGTGGCCAGTGCAGCACGGGCTGAAGCCTCACAGCTGGGACACAAGGTAACGGAAGGGCAGGGATGGGGAGCTGGTGATAGACCAAATGTGTGTCAAGCAGTTTGCACCATGAGGAGAGGCTTAGGCTAGTGGATGCTAGGACCTGCCAACACTGACTCTGCTTTTCCCTAGGTGTCCCAGATGGCTCAGTACTTCGAGCCTCTAATTTTGGCAGCTATTGGCGCTGCCTCCAAAACACCCAACCACCAGCAGCAGATGAACCTCCTGGACCAGACCAAAACTCTGGCTGAGTCTGCCCTGCAGATGCTGTACACAGCCAAGGAGGCTGGTGGGAACCCCAAGGTGAGCAGGAGGTGGACATATTGACACCGTGAGCTTTGGATATGTGTCATGTTCTGTTTGTGCATGCCTGACACCAAAACTCAGGACGTGGTGTCTGCATTGGAGTGGAGTAACTGTATTCTCTCACTCTGTCTTGTCCTTGCAGCAAGCTGCCCACACACAGGAGGCTCTGGAGGAGGCTGTGCAGATGATGAAGGAGGCAGTGGAGGACCTGACCACCACGCTCAACGAGGCAGCCAGCGCTGCAGGCGTTGTTGGGGGCATGGTGGACTCCATCACCCAGGCCATCAACCAGGTGAAGGGAACACAGAGAGGGCTGTGGGAGAGGAGGAGTCAGACACTGTCTGTGTGACACTTTGTTATTTCTTGTCTTCCTTGGGATGCTGCCACTGAGTCCTGCTTCAGCAGTGGTAAACAGGGTACTGCACTTAGGCAGCCAAGGAGGCAGGGAGAGATGCTGGAAGTTGTTCTGATCTTCCCCTGAGGGAGCTCTGGGGGATGGTCTAGGGGAGGAACATCTGGAGCCCTTGTGGAAAGCACAAATCTCCTGCCCTGCTGTAGTCAAGGAGGGCCTCTGGGCTGGGGCTGGAGTCAAACTCTCCTGATATATTTTCTTGCAGCTGGATGAGGGACCAATGGGCGAGCCAGAGGGGACATTTGTGGACTACCAGACCACAATGGTGAAGACGGCCAAGGCTATTGCAGTGACTGTGCAGGAGATGGTGCGTACAGGGCCCGGTCTCTGCTCTCCTATTCACCCTGCTTGAGGCAGGAAGCAGACAGTGATGCTGTGGTCTCACCCAGGCACTCTGCTGCTTGCCTGTCCTACTACAGGGCCCATCTGAGTTCTGCCCTTCTTCCATTGGCAGGTCACCAAATCCACCACCAACCCAGATGAGTTGGGCATACTGGCCAACCAGCTTACTAATGACTATGGGCAGCTGGCACAACAGGCCAAGCCAGCTGCACTCACTGCTGAAAATGAGGAGGTAAGATGTTTGGCCTGGGGAGGAGCTGCATTGGATGATTGGCATTTCCCATTGGGTGTATTGGGTGTAAGGTTAATGCCCTTCAGGCTCTCTCATGCACATGTTTGCTTGCAGATTGGCTCCCACATCAAGCGCCGAGTACAGGAGCTGGGCCATGGCTGTGCTGCCCTGGTGACCAAGGCTGGAGCCCTGCAATGTAGCCCCAGCGATGCCTACACCAAGAAGGAGCTCATAGAGAGTGCACGCAAGGTCTCCGAGAAGGTGAGCAGCCCTGAGGGTCTCAGAGCATGTAATAGGAGGGGGGATTCAGGTGGTGGGAGGAGTGCTGGGTTGAACCCCATGTCCTATGGCCACCAATTTGGTTTCTCCGGTGGTCATCGTGGACTCTGTCTGCTCTTGGCCATGCTTGTCCTGGCACAACTGGTGGAGGAGCCACCCCAGTTCCCTCCTGACACCGTACCAACTTGTGCTGTGACTGGAGTCTGCAATAGCTGGGTGCTCACTACTGAAGTGCTGAGCTGCCAAGGAGCATTGATCACACCCTCATGGCAGCTCAGGGCTCTGTAAACCTGTCCTTATAAAGATGTGTGTAGCATTTGCTGCATGTCTAACAAGCTTGCAACTCACCTTGGGTGATTGATCTCCTCTGCACCTTCTACTGGCATGGTGGAAAACCTTGTCCATTTAAAAGCACATTGGTTAATAACAGATGCAAATATGGGTTAAAAAAAGTAGAGCTGCAGTCCTTGTAAGCATGATTACAAAAGCAAAACAAACACTGGTTTGTACTGTCTGGCACATATCAGCATGCTCAGGGCCCCCTGCAGATTCTTCCTTTCCAAGCTTACTTTCCACCAGGAAAATTACTGTCTTGAGAGTGCTTGGCAGAGTGGAGGCTTTGGATTTAGCACTTACAGAAGGAATGAGCTGTAATGTGTAATAAGCTTCACGCCTCACTTGTTTGGAGAGTAGCAGAGTCCAGTGGTACTTGCAATCCTAAAAGTGAGAGATATGAGATAAAAATTACTGGATGCTAAGAAAGGATGCTGTACCATATAATTCCTGGTTCCCCTCCTTGATTTAAAGAGGTTCGTGGTGGGGGGCTGCATGTGCCTGCCTCTCCAGTCAACCTACTTGTACCCCACAGGTGTCCCATGTGCTGGCAGCCCTGCAGGCTGGGAACCGTGGGACTCAAGCCTGTATCACTGCAGCCAGTGCTGTCTCTGGCATCATTGCTGACCTCGACACCACCATCATGTTTGCCACAGCAGGAACTCTCAATCGGGAGAACTCTGAAACCTTTGCTGACCACAGGTATCAGGGCCGGGGGATAAGACACTTTGCTCAGCTGGAGGTGAAGGGGTCAGGCTCTGTCCTTCTATCTCACATCTTTGTAAGCTATGGGCCAGCTCCAGGGAGATCTGCAAATTCATGCCGGCTCTGTTTTCACACCCAGCGTGTACAGATGGAAGGCAGGAAGCAAGGAGCACGTGCACATGCAGAGGGACAGACACCTGCATATCATTCTTTAGCACCTTGTGCAAGCCCACCCCTGCAGCACTGCCTTCTCGCTGACACTCTTCTTCTCCCCAGGGAGGGCATTTTGAAGACAGCCAAGGCATTGGTAGAGGACACCAAGGTGCTGGTGCAGAATGCCACAGCCAGCCAGGAGAAGCTAGCCCAGGCTGCCCAGTCTTCTGTGTCCACCATCACCCGCCTGGCTGAGGTGGTGAAGCTGGGTGCTGCCAGCCTGGGATCTGAAGACCCAGAGACTCAGGTAGGATGGAACATCTGGAGTGAATGGAGGGTGCTCATACCTTGCAGGAAGGAAAAGGAGCTGAGGGTGTATGGTCTGGGCTGGACTCCATGTGTCCTGAAGAGGGTTGACTGGGCCTTGACCCTTGTTGGCCGCTCTAGCTGAGCTAAACTCCATGTATATGGTGTATCCTACAGTGCCCATGTTTTTTATCACTGGGATGCACCACCCCAGTTTGAGTGTGACCAAGCCCTGACCCTGGCCTTGCTTTCCCCAGGTGGTTCTGATCAATGCTGTGAAGGATGTGGCCAAAGCACTTGGGGACCTGATCGGTGCCACCAAAGCAGCTGCTGGCAAAGCTGGGGATGATCCTGCTGTCTATCAGCTGAAGAACTCCGCCAAGGTCTGCAATGGGGAAGAATAGTTGGGGTAGGAGGGCTGGAGAAGGAGCTGGGGGACTTCTAGGGGAGAATTATGAGGCAACTGAGACAAGGGCTCAGAGAGGCATGAAGGGTGGGGCACAGCATACATGAATTGGTGAGAGTGGAGTTGAAGTGAAATGAAGTGGTGTGAGTGGAGTTTGGGGAAGGGACAGTTTTGCACCAAACCAAATGAGGGAGAGACGGTGCTTGCAGCACCCTAGAGCTTTTGCAGGGCTTTACCTGGCTCTGTTCTCTCTTCCACAGGTGATGGTCACCAACGTCACTTCCTTGTTGAAGACAGTAAAGGCTGTTGAGGATGAGGCCACAAAGGGGACACGAGCACTGGAAGCCACAATAGAGCATATCCGCCAAGAACTGGCGGTGAGCACTGCTGTGGTGTCACAGCTGACACCCTGCCCACCCACTGCCCCATGCCTCACTCCTGCCTTTCTCCTCACAGGTCTTCTCCTCCCCAGTGCCTCCTGCCCAGGTCTCAACCCCGGAGGATTTCATCCGAATGACAAAAGGCATCACGATGGCCACGGCCAAAGCTGTGGCTGCTGGTAACTCGTGTCGGCAGGAGGATGTCATCGCTACTGCCAACCTGAGCCGCCGTGCCATTGCTGACATGCTGCGTGCCTGCAAGGTGCTGCACGGGTGGGCGGCAGACGTGGGGCTGGCACAGGGCTGGGGGGACCCTGGCATGAGCTCCAGTGCTCATGTCTGGATGAAAATGCTATCTCTGGGTTGCAGGAGGCTGCCTACCACCCAGAGGTGAGCGCAGATGTGCGGCACCGGGCACTGCGCTTCGGCAAGGAGTGTGCTGATGGGTACCTGGAGCTGCTGGAGCACGTGCTGGTGGTGAGTGTCCCCAACCCCGTGGTTTGCTGAGGCTGCCCTTGGTCACCAGGGTGCTCCCCAGATCCCCAGCTACCCCTGAGCTCCGCAGTTATCCTCACTGAGGTATTTTAGCAAGTTTACCCTTACTGCCTGCACTTGAAGTGCCCAAGGTGAGTGCAGGGCAAAAGATGGTGTGCAGTGGCCACTGGCACAACAGGTAGCAATGCCTGTTTTTCAGGTCCTGCATAAAAGAGAAATCTGTACCTACCTTGAGACTGTAGCTATTTGTTGCTGCAGTGCTCTGTGCTAGTGCTACTGTAATTGCTTTGACCTGAGCTGGACAGTCAGTGTCAAAATGATCCTTGAGGAGCTGGTGCTGGATTTCTGTCTCATTCCTTGTCCCTGTACCTAGGCTAGACAGGCAAATGAAAGGTGAGGAGGGGTAGGAGTGCTGCCTGTAGTTACTTACAGAAGCTATCAGAGCCATAAACAGTCTTTCAAGAAAAGTATTTGGCTAACAACAGATGGAGATTAACTGGCCATAAACAGATGGAGGCTGGAAATTCGACAACACAGGAACAGAATCCTGAAGCAGCTTCCATTAAAAGTGGTGGGAGGGAGAAACTTCAGTCAGTGTGCAAACAGAACTTGTTAAGCTCACAGAGGAGTGTGAGACAGGCAATATCTGTGGCAGCAGAGGTGTTGGCTGCAAAGGCCAGCTGCGCCCTATTCATCCAGTCTTCCTCCAGCATAGTCCTCTCAGGTACTGCTGCTGCTATAGTCCTCTCAGTTGGCTGCTTTAATTAGCTGTCTTACAAAATCAACATAGCTTACTTGAAGCAAATAAAATCTGGGTTGACCAAGAGATGGAAAGCAAAGATTCAGTGAGGTGCTTCCAGTGGTTTGCATTCTTGGCAAGATTACATAGTGACAGACTTGACCCTGCTGCAGGGATGTGCAGGGCACATGCCTTTGGAGTTGCTGATAGCCCTGAACCAGGAGCAAGGAAAAAGAGCAAGTGTGGGTCAGTTATGCAGCATGGTTTCACTGGGTTAGTTAGAAGGGACTGATAAATCATGTTGTTCAAGTTCACCAGATGTGAAGTGGTGGAGCTCAGGGAAAGCCACGCTCCTTGGGGAAGAGAATTGCCAGAACAAAAAGGAAGCAGGCAGGAGCAAAGGGCTAGAAATTGAAGAGAGACAGGGGAAATCAAGGCATGGTTGGTTGTGCTTGACGGAGGTAACAACCAGGATACAGTTCCAAGAGGAGCAGTGAGTTTTGCATGCTCTAGATCAAATGTCTTTCTGGAAGATGCTGTAGCCACACATAAGACATCATAGCCAAGACTGACGTGTTAGATGAAATTCTCTGGCTGACCTGTTGTTCACAGATGATTGGGCATTGACATACCGTGGCAGTGTCCAAGGTCAGTCTACTCGCAGAAGCATGCTATTCCACTGCATTTTGGGTGTAACCTTCCAGCTGCCTTGTGACGTCTCCTGAATATCACACATGCAGTACATTCAGTGAAATTCTTACCAGAGGTACATCTTGGGAAGGCTATGTCCTCTAGAAAGAGACCATTTAGCAATTTTAAACAAATCAGAAGAGCAGACAACAGACTTAACAGTATGGCATTTTGTCCAGACGTGTGCTTGTGAGGGCAAACCAGCCATTGCTGTATGCTGTCAGCTCAGGAGCTCCTGTGACTTTCCTGGGATTGCCCCACGCAAGTCCAGAATAAAGTCAAAAGCACTCCCAGCCTCAGCAGCGTGCCAGTCTGTGTGTGCAGGGTCATGTTGGTGAGAGGGCAGCAGGTTCCTGGAAAGCAGTGAACAGAAGGTATGCAGAGGTGCTGATAGGGCAGAGTGCAGTGCTTGTCCCTTCCCATACAAAAGGGTGTGGAAGGGGAGGTTATGGACAGGATACCGCCTGATACCAACAGGATACAGCAAGACTTGCTGTATGTATGCTGGGTTGGTCCCTTTGGGAGCCAACGCCTCACAGAGTGTGAACAGGAGTGATTGTAGTTCAAGAAAGAGAGTTATTTAGCTTGGGATGGAAAACGTGGCTCCCAGCAGAAGGGTAAGCAAGCAGCATATTTCACCAGGGAGGGGAAGGAATTTGAACCTCCTCAGGGATGTGGTATTTTGTAACAATAGGTCTCTGCCACCAAAAGCAGAGAAATTCAGGCTGAAAATTGCAGTCAGGCAGTTAAGAGCAGGGAGAAGTAAGGTGCTGCTCTGGGCATGGGTGGTCCCTCCAGCCCTGCAGCCTTTGGGTCCAGCCAGTGGAAAATGTGCTGGGGCTGAAATACGAAGTGGTGATGGCAGCTTTCAGGAAGCCTCTGAACCTTCCTTCCCACTTCTCTATCTCACCTCCTTCACCCTTTCTGCGCATATCCCATTGCCCGTGTGTCTCTGCTGGGGCATTCACTGCCTTCTTCTCTCTCCTCTCCATCCTCCCGTGCAGCCGGTGAGTAAGGCGACACTTGGTGTGCTTGCCAGTGTCTAACCTCCGCATGAGCCTTGCTGGCGGCGTGTCCGCCTGCCCAGCCCAGCGCTGGGGTGAAGCTGTGTCTGCGTGGTTTGGAGCAGGACCCTGTGGTCCATGCCTGTACTCACTCCTGCTCGAGCTGACGTGTGGCCTCAGGTGTGCCGTGGTGTGTGCATGCCTGTCCCCCAGAGCACCCTCTTCAAGGTGGCTCCTAGAAAGGGGATGTGTGTCCTGCAGGGCTGGGACCTTGCTCCACGTCCTCCCCTGCTCAGCTTGTGTTTGCAGATGAGTTTCCAAGGGGGGACAGCAAGGGAGGGAAGGGTTCTGGAGCTTGGAGTGCTTTGGGGTGGGGAGGAGATCCAAGGGGACAGCCACTGAGTGGTGGAAGGGGTCAAACTGAGAACCTCAGTGTTGTGTGATGTCCTAGAAGAGCATCGTGTCCCTGTGCAGGAGGAGACCCACCAGTGTTGCTGCAGACAGGATGGCAAACAATGACCGATACGCACATGCAGGGTGGGGGCTCCCCCCCTCCTTCTCTGGGGGAACATCTCAAATTGACCTATGGGACTCTCCTTGCCTTGTGATAGCACTCGCAGTAGCCTGAAATGAGGGTGTCTGAGTCCCAAAAAGCACCTTTTCCAAGCAGGCAAATTCTGGGGGAGGGAGGTGCCGTGTAGGGACCATCCCCTGCCTCACTTTCCCTAACATGCTCACTCCTGCTCTCTCGCAGATTCTGCAGAAGCCAACCCATGAGCTGAAGCAGCAGCTGGCTGGGTACTCCAAGCGGGTGGCCAGCTCTGTCACCGAGCTCATCCAGGCAGCTGAGGCCATGAAGGGTGAGTGCCATGGCCACATCCACCTCTGGGCTGGCACCTGGGGTTCAGTAGCTGATGGGAGGAGGAAGGGTCAATGAGAAATCAAGCTGTGTATGGGTTTAACTTCTCTTGGTTCCTATCTCTGTAGGGACAGAATGGGTTGACCCAGAAGATCCCACGGTCATTGCTGAGAATGAATTGCTGGGTGCAGCAGCTGCCATCGAGGCTGCAGCCAAGAAGCTGGAGCAGCTGAAACCAAGGGCCAAGCCCAAGGTAGCGCGGAGTGCTGAGCCCCACCTCACCTCCCCAGCTCCCTGCCACTATCCCTGCCCTCCTGTATAGGATTAATGTGCCCATTTTTTGCCTACAGCAAGCGGATGAGAGCCTGGACTTTGAAGAGCAGATCCTGGAAGCTGCCAAATCGATTGCTGCAGCCACAAGTGCCTTGGTGAAAGCAGCCTCAGCAGCCCAGCGAGAATTGGTGGCGCAAGGAAAGGTAAGGCTGGGAGGGAAGAGAGTTGAAGTCATCAAGATGCAGAGCTTTCCCAGGACGGGAAGGTGGATCTGGGCCTGTGGTTGGTCCTCTTCTACAAGGGCTGCTGACAGCTCCTGTGCCTCACTCACCTCCTGTGCTTAACAGGTGGGAGTCATCCCGGCCAATGCAGTGGATGATGGACAGTGGTCCCAGGGACTCATTTCAGCTGTGAGTATCAAGGAGGGGCAGGGGACATCTCCTCGTGTTGGGCAAGATGCTCTCTGTCCTCGTGCTTCTGCACTCTAAAAGAAGCAGCCCCACTGCTTACTCCCTCTCTCACCCTCTGGGGTGTAGCATGGAAGCCAACTCCATGCTCCATGTCCTACTTGGGACCCTCTCCTGCACTCCTCTGACACCCTCTCTTGCTGCAGGCACGCATGGTGGCTGCTGCCACCAACAACCTGTGTGAAGCTGCCAACGCAGCAGTGCAGGGCCACGCCAGTGAGGAGAAGCTGATCTCGTCAGCCAAGCAGGTGGCTGCTTCCACAGCACAGCTACTGGTGGCCTGCAAAGTGAAGGCTGATCATGACTCAGAGGCTATGAAGAGGCTCCAGGTGAGTCCCTAGAGCGCCAGCTGCCTCCTCCAGGTTCCTGAACATTCCCCTGTGTGCTTGAGGGATGGGTGGGAGCAGGGAGGCATCTGGGATCATGGGATGGGACTGTGGCACTGCTCTTGGTTCACTGGGACGCTGGCTCCACATAGCTTAGACGTCAGCTGCTTGCACATGTAATCCTGGGCTCCTGTCCACCAGGCTGGCGTTGCGGAGCCTGGGGGCATTCACGGCTGATGGCCATGCTTAGGAATGCCTGAAATGTATGCACCAGATCCCTGGCATTAAAGTTTGGGGACATGTTTTGATGTGGCCATCTCTGTGGCTGCAGGGCAGAGGTGAATGCCCACTGAATGCTGCAGGAGGGATCCTAGTGGGACCGTGGAGGTGTCATCTTGGGCCAGGCTGGGATGGGACAGTCCCTGCCCCGCTGTTCATATGGGAGCAGAGCAAGGGAGCCCATGGACTCAGTCAGGAACAGCAGTGCCTGAAATGGTCATGAGCAGTCGTGGTGGCAGCGAGCCATGAGCAGGAAGCTCTGCTGGCATGTCCCCTTCTCCTAGCTGCCTCTTCTGCACACCAACCCATCTGGCACAGGGGTTCCCCCACCAAGGCAGCAGTTGTACCCTAGGCTGAATGTAATACTCCCCTTTTTTTTCCCACTCCAGGCTGCTGGCAACGCTGTGAAGAGAGCATCGGACAATCTGGTGAAGGCAGCACAGAAGGCAGCCGCCTTCCAGGACCATGATGAGACAGTGGTGGTGAAGGAGAAGATGGTGGGAGGAATTGCACAGGTGAGGAGTGGGGCTGCTTCCATAGGGCAGGGAGGCTCTGTCTGCCCTCAAGGCCATATTTATCATACGCCAGCATGGGTCATTGAACAGCACTGCAGGCTGGGAAGTTGCTCCCGTCCCACACAGCAGGGCTTGATACTCTTCCTACTGGTCAGCAGTGGCACAGCCAGTGAACATGTGCTGATGCTTTTGGTGTAATACCTGCACCTTCCCAGTGGCCACGGGGTGTGTGAAGGGTAGAATGCTGTTCAAGGGACAGGCACAGCCCTATGTGGGATGGCACAAGTCCCAGCTTTATGTGCTGGATGTGGGACCTGCCTGCAGAATGCTGTGGGCTGTATCTCGTAAGGACCATGTTGTGACCACAGGGGGTACGTAGCCATAATTGTGGCTGTGATGAGAGGATAAAGAGCAAGATGTGCTCCCATCCCTGCCACGGGTGGCCAAGGCATCTCACTGCTCTCTCTGCAGATCATCGCCGCCCAAGAGGAGATGCTGCGCAAGGAGCGGGAACTGGAGGAGGCACGTAAGAAGCTGGCCATGATCCGGCAGCAGCAGTACAAGTTCCTGCCCACTGAGCTGCGGGACGAGGAGCAGAACTGAGCCCCGCGCCTCTGCGCTGCGCCCAGGCAGAGCCCTCCCGCCACTCACTGCACAGACTGCTGCCGCCAGCTCCTATTTAAGACACCCCACTTCCAACAACGCTGGGCTGCCTCGGCGAGACCAGTGCCCTGCCCGCACCGGTGCACCAGGACTAACCCAGACACCGTGCAGGTGCCACACCTGCACTGCTGCTTCACCACCCAGCCCACCTCCCCACGCAGCACACCGGGCTGGGAGCCTGTCCTGGGGCAGCTCAAGGTGCCCCTGTGGCCTGAGGCTCCCTGCTGCCTGGGGCCTGGCCCTTCACACCTTTCAGGACTTTCCTCGTGCCTTCTTGTCCTCTCTCTTGCTTCTTTCTTTCTCCCTCCTCCAGGTGGGAGCGGGTGAGGCCTGTGCCTTGCCCTTGTTTGGGGATCATCTCTGCACCTTCCCTTGTGCCTCGCACAGAGCCTCCTTTCACCTTTATATGCCTTACTGCTGGCTGAACGCCCCTGCACTCCGCAGCAGCAGCCTCCTGGGAGGCACCGTGCACCCTCCTCAGTGCCTTTGCTTGGGGGCCGGTGCCATGGCTTCTCCCCAGGAGCTGCTGTTCCCATCTTGTTGCCTCCCAGCCAGCTCTGCCTTCCTCCTCCTTCCCAAGTGCCTGCATTGTTTTCTGAGATCTTCAGTATTTTTTATAACTTTTAAATTTCTGTAGTATTGAGCCTGCAGCTTTCCAAGTTCATTTATCCCCTTGCTCACATCGCCCCCACTAACCCCCGAAGCCCAGTGCCTGCCCGGGGGCCCGGAGCCCACAGCTCCCCACCCCTCCTGGCTCTTGGGACCTCCCTCCCTCCCCTTTGCACTCGCTGAGGCTTTTCTCACTATTTTGATACTTTGAGCATCCCATATTACACATGGAAGGAAACCACCTCCCCTGAAGCTCTGGGGTGGTGAGATGTGGATGGCTCTTCGGAAAGACGCTTTCATCAATAAAAGTGGTTTTTCTGCTTGCTTGGAGCATGTGTCCATGGGGGAGTGCAAGGACCCCCAACTTTGGGTGCCTCCAAGGAGCAGGGCTTTAGGGGGAGAGGGGTGCTGCAGACCCCACTGTGGGCGGCATGGGGCTGCCAGCCCTCCTTGCGGGGGGAAAGCGGCACGAGTGCTTATACAGCATGGAAACTATTTGAGGCACGTCCAAAGCAGCACCCGCCAGCCCAGACCCCCATTGGCAGCCTCACAGGTGCTGCCCAGGGCGGGGGGGGGATTTTGTTGCAGGGGGATTTGGGGGCCGGCTGAGCTCCAGTGTAGCACCTGCCCCTGAGGCTCTGTGCTCCTGGCCCCATTCCTGCAGGCAGCCGAAAATATCCCTAGGCAGGGCAGTGGGAGGGGGTGCAGGTGGGACACCCCCTATGCATCAACCCCCTAGTGGGGCAGCAGTCGGGAATGCGGCTGGAGCCCCTCTGGCTGCCTGGGCTAAGCTCAGGCCCTGAAATAGTTACCCTGGCTGCCCTAGCGTGGCCCCTTCCCCACCTGCTGCCACCCCTTCCCGTCACTCAGCAGAGCTTGGGGACATGAGGGATATGGTGAAATGCAGTGGGGATACCTCTGTGCACCCCAAGTACCCATGCTGCAGGGCCAGCACCAGCAAGCAGCTCAGAGGCTGAACTGCACTGCATGTCACAGCTCTGCAGTTCTCAGCTGTGTCCATCGGGCTGGCCGTGGGACTGTTTTGGGTCTCCATTCCCTCCAGCACTGTGGTGTCCTGCAGCATCATGGGGTGTTGAGGTGCAGAAGGGCCACTATGCCCTCGGGACGCTGTCCCATGGCCCAGCTCCAGGGCAGATTTGTGCCTCCCACGGGAATCTCAGCCCTGCCAGCTGTCCCCTGACAATCTGCACTGCCTGACCCAGCACCAGGTACCAGACACAAGCACAGCCCAGCTCAACCCAGGGCAGTGGGCTGCAGCAGTGGGGACCCCCAGCCACGTCTCTCAGGCAAAGGTTGGGACACAGGTGCCAGCTGTAAATACATTTTGGAGGGACGCAAGGCAGCATTCAGCATGGCTGGAGCCCTGACCCCGTAAATCTTTCAGCTGAGATTGGAGGGGCTATTTTTGCATGCAGGTTCCAGCAGACACAAGTGGTGCTCGGGATATGTCAATCACAAGGTGCCAGAAGTCCCACCATGGCCCCAAATTTGTGGTGGGCAGAGGACCTGCAGCCTGGCTCATTGGGAAACACTGGGCAGTGGTGACAACCAAGGAAGTCCCTTCCCCAGGAGCACACTGGAGAAGGGTACCCACCCCAGAACCCCTTGTCCTGCAGTTCAGCTTTGAGGACAAAGCCATGGACAGGAGCACCTGGATGGCAGCAGTGCCCCTGTAGGATGTGGCCATGGGGAAAATGGGAGAGTGCAGTGAGAGGGACCTGCATCCCTAGGGGGCTCATAGGAAGCTCCCCCAGCTGCTCACATTGTGCTCATCACCTCTGAGTTCATTGGGCTGCTCTGGGCTGAAGCATCTTCCCCAGAGCCAACCATCCTTGTCTTGCTCATATAAAGTCATTTTCTCCAGTTCTCATCTCTGACCATTCTCACTGTGCTTCTTTGCCAAAATGTCAGGTGTACGCCCCATTGCTGGACGTGGGTGCAAAGGGATGAGCTTGGAGCTCACACAGTCCCTCACCTCATCCATCCCATTCCACCCCATCCCCTCTGACCCCCCCAGCTCCCAACCCACCCTGCAGCTGGGAATGCACCAGAAGTATTTACGAGCGGTATTCAAGCATGGGGTATTTTTGGAGGAGTTGGAATCAGAAGGGTTTGCTGCTTCTTTTTTTTTTTTTTTTTAATGCCTATGGAATACAGTTTATTTTGAGAAGAAAGAAGGAGCAAGGCAGCCCGCATGCCCCAAGTCACCCTGGAACACTGTCCCAGTGGAGGTGCCCTCCTTCTGGGGATGATGGCACTGAGGTGGTGGTAACATGGAGCAGTGCTGCTGCTGTGACGCAGCAGTGGGATGGGAAGGGGGGGGTCAGTGCTCAGCTCTCTCCAGTCCCGGAGGATTTTTCCGTTGTGTTTTGCTGCCAGGCCTTGCACAGAGAATGCTGGGGCGGTGTGGAGGAAGGTCCTGGGGTGGCAGTGGCTGTGCTAGGAGGAGCCTGCATGGCACAGGGGGGTCTCACTGTGGCCACCTCCACAGAGCATCCCTGTGCCCACTGCTGGCTCTGGGAGCGGGGTGCTATGTTTGGCTTAGGGCCATGACCTCAATCTCCAGCTGTGCCAGGCTGGTGGGGCACCCATGCTATGGGGCTATATGGGGGGCTGCAGTGCAAGAACAGCGTCCTGCTGGGGATACAGGGACACGAACAACATAGGAGACCCTGGGGCACAGCAGTATCGTGATGGTTCTGGGCATCCCCTGCTCCTTTCAGAGCTGATGGAGTGTCCCTCTGCAACAGGGAGCAGAGCTGGCCTATGGGGTGTCCCCAGGTGGTCACAGCCCATAGATGTTCGAGTGCCATTGCAGCACCTCCAGGACCCCCAGGATTGCCGTGGGTGTCCCCAAGAGCAGTGCCAGCCCTCAGGGTCCCCCTACCCCAGGGCACAGCGACAAAGTGCAGGGTGTCCCCTCATTCAGGGACAGCTTTGCGGACAGAGGTGGGTCACTGACATCGGTGAGTCACCAAGCAGTGTCCCCAGGTGACAACAACAGCACAGGAATAAAAGCGTGGTGTCCCCAAGCCCAGCGTCACCGGAGTGTTCCCGCAGAAGTGCTACCAGGAGTGCCCTCAGCACAGTGTCCCCTCAATCAGACCCCTCGCGGCGTCCCCAGGGTGCTGTCACCAGTGTCCCCAGCACCGTGCCACCACGGCACCCCCACCGCAGGGACCCTGCTGTCCCCAGCACAGTGCCACCGCTATGCCCCTCTCCTCGTGCCCCTTCGATGCCAGGTGTCGGGGCTGCCCGCCGGGTGCCGACCCCCCCGTCTCCCTCGGTGCCGCGGACGGAGGCGAAGTCTGTCCCTAAAAGGTGCTGGCGGGCGGCGGGGGAGGTCCCGGGGCGGCCCCCTCCCTCCCGGCGCGGCCCCTCCCCGGCTCTTAGGCGGCGCGGCGGGGCGGTGGGCGCAGTGCCGGTGCTGCCGCCGCCCCCGGTGCTCCGATCCCCACCGCCGCCGCCTCGCGCCCCACTGCCGCCGCCGCCCCACCGCCACCATGGAGGCCATCAAGAAGAAGATGCAGATGCTCAAACTGGACAAGGAGAACGCCATAGACCGTGCCGAGCAGGCGGAGGCTGACAAGAAGCAGGCAGAAGATCGCTGCAA
The DNA here is from genome assembly GCA_037305975.1 of Chrysolophus pictus. Classification (NCBI taxonomy): domain Eukaryota; kingdom Metazoa; phylum Chordata; class Aves; order Galliformes; family Phasianidae; genus Chrysolophus; species Chrysolophus pictus. The sequence continues at coordinate 70,512,781 of CM074614.1, read as the reverse complement.
GCAGGTGAGTGTCCCATAGCCTTCCCCCAAAAAGTGCTGGGAATCCCAGCCCTAAAGGGATCTGGTCCTAAGGATCGCGCTTCTCTGGGTGTTCGATCCTGGCAGCTCCCATTATAGGGGTGTACAACCCTTGAGGACCTGCAGTCTAGGGATATCTGGCCCCGGAGCACTTGTTCTAGTGGGTGTCCAACGTGGGAACCCCCATCCTAGCGGTGTCCAACCTTATGGACCTGCTGGGGGTTCAATCTTGAGGATCCACAATTCAGGGGTTTCTAACCTCTGGGATCCCCAGTCTAGGGATATCCAGTCTTAGGGAAGTTGTCCTGCTGGGTGTCCAACCTTAGTGATCTCCAATCTGGGGCTGTCCAACCATGGGGACCAGTGCCTGTTGTTTCTGACCTCAGTATCCCCAAACTCACCATGTCTTGCCGGGACACCCTGTTGCCACCTCCCTACCCCTCTGCATGGGACACCCTGGGGGACAACGCACTCCCACTACAGCCACACGGTCAGGGACCTTCCCGGTGCCCCACAGCTGTTGTCTCCATGTCAGGACTTCTGTCCCCAGCCCTGGGGACATGGGGGTTCCCCAAAGTCCTGGGGCCCCAAAATGGACTGTGGTCACCACAGGGTGAGGATGGCTGCCTCTTGCTGGGTGGGTGCTCCAGGGTGATCAACCATGACACACGTGCTCTATCCCTTCCCCAGCTGGAGGAGGAACAGCAGGGCCTGCAGAAGAAGCTGAAGGGCACAGAAGATGAGGTGGAGAAATACTCTGAATCTGTCAAGGAGGCCCAGGAGAAGCTGGAGCAGGCGGAGAAGAAAGCCACGGACGTACGTAGGCAACCCCTCCCCTGAGCAGGCACTGGACCCCAGGGGGGTGAAGGAAGAGGGGAACCTTATATGGTCAGCACTGGTGGGAAGGGTGTCGGACCCATTCTGGCTGTGGATGCCATGTAGGTGCCAGGGTATTGGGGCATCACTTAGCCCAGTGCCTTAGAGCTCATCGGGATGAGCATCCCCATTGCACCGACATGCACATGTAGGGAAAACTTGGTAATAGTTGCTAAAATGTGTTAGAAAAAATGGGAAAAGAAACTGAGAAATAGGAAAAGCTCTTGCCCGCACTGAGGGCTGGTTGGGAAGAATGCTCAGGGAGCATGGGGATACCCCTTTAGGGGTCCAACGTGCCACCCTGTACCCTGGGAAGGGAAAGGCTGGGAAGAGTTTTATTTAGGGCCATGACTGATGCTACTCCTGGGAAATGAATCCCAGTGGGGAGATGTTAGGAAGGTGTTGAAATTGGCTTGCGCCTGGCTGAGATGAAGGGTGGAACAGCTGTGCGTGGCTTGAGCCTGCTCAGGAACTGGGTATAACAACCCGCAGTGCCACACGGGGTATTTGACACCCTATAAATAAATGCTCCTTTTGATAGCCAGTCCTTCTCTGATGAAAACCAACCCTGGAAACTGGAGGAGAAGCTAAAGGGGAGCTGTCTGGAGTGTGGCCAGCAGGGGCATGGCCAGGCTTTTTAGGATTGAGAACAAAAATTCAATCCTGGCGGGTTTATGGAGCTAAATGGGGGAGATGCGTCAAAAGTCCAAGGTGGCCGCCAAGGACAGGGCAGAGCAGATGAGGACAGACAACGGCAGCGCAGTCGTTGGAGGGGCCCGTGTCTCCTACTGGGACCCCCAGCCTACAGGGGAACAGGGGTTGCTGGGTCAGGGATGTGGGCAGAGCAGGCAGTGAGCCTCATTGGATGCCACTGGCCCCAGTGCCAGGCTGTGTCTTGTAGGGAGGTTTTACAAGTTTGTCCTGAGAAAGGTTCTGGCACTGATTGCCAACCCTTAAGGCTGCCCAAACTTAGACATCAAGTTGTCAAAGGAGTGGGAATTCTATGGAAGGGTTTGTTTATCGTGTCCAGAGGGCGACCGTGCTGTGTGTGGTTCTGTGCTGCTCTGAGCAGGCTCATGCAGGATAGGGTGAGCTGGGTGCAGGATGCCCCAGACACAGGGCTTGGGGACAAGCTGCTCCCGTAGCCAGATTATCAGTGTGCTGGCAGTGCTGAGCAAGGTCACTACAGCCCCATTCCCTCCTTGTCCCCAAAAGAGACATCCCGTGAAGACAGTGTGGTGGTCGGAGCAGGGTATATCCCTCTCCAACCCTGTGTTGTCCCTGGCCAGTGGCCTGTCCCAGCGAACTGCGAGCACAGGGACACACACATTCTGCTGTTCCCAGACCATGATCACAGGCCACGATCCCACAAGGCTTCACCCAAGTTCCCGCCCCAGCGCTCTCCCAAGCTGAGACTTTGCTCTTATTTGGCGATTCCCTGAGCCGGTGGGAGGGAACGGGCGCTGCTGGGAAGTGACTGCATCCCTGGGTGGGGCCAGAGCAGGAGGCACCCTGCTCTGGCCGATATGGGACCAGGGTGCCTACCCCACAGCCTGCTCCCGTGGCCTCTTTACTCTTGAGACTCCCCTTCTGCCCTGCACCCCGTGAGCTGCTCTGTGCCCAAGCATGAGGCTGGGACTGAGCCAAGTCCAAAGCCATGTGCTGCCACACTGCTGCCATCTGGTTTGGGACACAGCGCTGTGGGGGCATGGCCGGATGCTGCCCCTCCAGGGAAGCCCCAGGTCCTAGGAAATGGCATTCCTGGAGGCAGGCATAAAGTGTGGCTGGGGCTGCCCGGCAGCTCACAGAGGTCCTTAAGGGAGGATTGAATGCCACTACACCTTGCCCTTCTGATGGACCCAAGCATGTGCTGTGACTGGGATGTAGAGCTGGGTACGCCTGTACCCTGGGGCATCAGCCCTGGGGGTCTTTGCTGGCCAAGGGCTGTATCCAGGGGATGCCCAAGAACATCCCCGTCCCTCTCATTGCTTCACCTGTGGGACAAAAGTCCGTGCCCCCCGTCTCTGCAGCAGATGTGTGGGGATTCTGGGGAGCACCCCTGGATACACTCTACGCAGAGGGGCTCACAGCCTCTGCTGCCCCTTTTCCTCCCAGGAAGACAAACACTCCAATTGCTTTCCCATCTGCCTGCTGAAGCTCGGCTGGGGCATGCAGCCCTCCTGGGGGGCACTTTGTGCCCTGCTTTGGGGACGGGCTGCGTCCCTAATGCTGGGGGGCACAGCATGCCCTCCATGGCGCAGCCATGCGCCTTATCGGGGGGCGACGTGCGCTCAGCGCAGGGAACGCAGCGGGAGCGGGTCGGTGTGCGGCAGGAGGAGGAGGAGGAGGAGGAGGAGCAGGAAGGGATGGAGGCAGGGCGGGAGCGGCCGCCGCCTGAGCGCTTCCTGCCCGAGCCAGGCGGATCCCACAAAGGGCTCAGCGGAGCGGCCTCGCTGCGCTCCCCGCCGGCCGCACGGCCATGGCCGGCATCAGCTCCATCGACGCCGTCAAGAAGAAGATCCAGAGCCTGCAGCAGGTGGCCGACGAGGCGGAGGAACGCGCCGAGCACCTGCAGCGGGAGGCCGATGCCGAGCGGCAGGCCCGGGAGCGGGTAAGGCTCCTGGGGGCACTCCGCGACCCCCAGACCGGGGCGGCGCCGCCCCTCGGGGCCGCGCACCGGGGAGCGAGGGGCACGGGCCAGCTGCCGGGCCGCGCGTCCCGGTGGGCGTTGATGAGCCCCCCCGCGGGTGCCGGTGCGGGGCGGGGGCTGTGGGCAGCTCCCCGCTACCGGGGCCTCGCGGGGATGCTCCGCAGCGGCGCTCAGCTTGGGAACGGCCCCACATCGCAGCCCAGATCCCCACGCCCGAGCGGCTGCTGCCTGGTTCGGGAGCGGCCGCAGAGCCTTCTGCATCCCGTCGTAGGGACAAACCATCCCTGTGCGCTGGCACAGGCCAATATTTCCGCTCTGTGGCTTTTTCAGGCTGCGGTCGTTCCCGGTTTGGCTTTGTGCTGTTGTTGAGGGGAGGTTTTTTGTCTCTCTTTCCGCTGCCCTCCCCAGGCTCCCGCATCCTCCCGCTATCGGGGCCGGCAGAGCTGGGCGCGGTACCCGCGCCGTTGTCGCGGGCAGAGGAAGCGGCCCCTTCCTGCAGCCGCAGATCGGGTTCCCCGCTCAGCAGCTCATGTTCCCGAGCGCCCATTCGGGCAGCGCTGACCCACTTCGGGGGGTCATTCCCTGGGAAAAAGCTCACGCCGAGGTGAGTCTGAGCATCTGACCGGGACCTCTGTTTCGAGCATCCCCGCTCGTTCTGCCCCACGTCCCGGCGATGAAGCGGGGTGCTCCCACCGCAGCCCATTCCTTTGAGTTTTGGGTTTTTTCTCCCCGCCGCGGGGTCGGGAGATGCTGAGGCAGCGTTTCCCGGCTGTGATGAAGCAGGGAAGCCTTAGAGAATGGAAAGAGAACGGGGCCAGGCGACCGGGGGCTGGCGGGGGGCCAGGGCCAACGCTCCCGGCCGGCTCTGGCTGCCCGCCCCATCGGCGCACGGAGAGCATGGGAACGCGGGGGGCCCCGCTCCCTCCGGCCCCGGCGGTGCGATGTTGGCCAGGTGCCATGCGTCCGAGGGCAGCTCACTCCATCGCCTCGTGGCCGGGTTGTGTGAGTCGGCAGCGCAGTGCAGGGGGACTCCCGGTGGCCCCAAGAGGGGGCTCTATGGGGCTGGTTTGCTCCACCGCCTCTGTAAACAGGAAATCCACAAGTGGCTCCCATCTCCTTTTCGGGAGCGGATCAGCACAAGGCATTCCTCCTCCTTTACTCACTGCTCTGCAAAACCCCAGTGCTGGCCTGGGGAAGGCACAGCCTTGAGTACCCATTGAGGGCATCTCTTCCATCTCCTGGACTGGGGGTGCAAGGATTTGGTCTGGGGACTGTGCACACATGTTAAGGAGCAACTGGCATCACACACAATGTTAGGGATGGAGGAATCCCATGTCACTACGGAGAGGTGATGGGGCGCTTGCGGCAAAGTGTCAGAGCGGGTCAGAAGTGATTGCTGCACGGTGCAAAGGGGTGTCCCAGCTAAAATAACTCCTGACAATGCTATATACATGTCTGTGTGCCATGTGGTGACCAAGAGGTTTCTGCTCCACAGGCTGAGGCCGAGGTGGCTTCTCTGAACCGCCGCATCCAGCTGGTAGAGGAGGAGCTGGACCGGGCCCAGGAGCGCCTGGCCACCGCCCTGCAGAAGCTGGAAGAGGCTGAGAAGGCGGCAGATGAGAGCGAGAGGTGTGACGGGGAGGGGAGGGGAGACAGCCCCTTGGCTTTGTAGCAGGTCTTGGGATCCCCTTGAGTTGGGAGTTTGCATTGTTTTTTCTGTAAGGAGGGAGCACAACACAGCCCCCTTTGCTATAGGCATTTGTGGCACACTTTGAAATTTCCAGGGCACACATTAAATCCTTAATAATTTGATCTGATGCCCATACAAATTATTAAGCTGTGCCTGGAGCTAGAGGATTCTCAGAACTGGTGTTGTGCCCCATGGGGAGGTGGCCCTGCATGTGACAGGGAGGTTGGACATTCATGATCCTTGAGGTCCCTTCCAACCCTGGCCATTCTGTGATTCTGTGATTCTGAGGGTTGAGCAGTAGCCCAGGAGCTCAGGTTGGCCATTGGGAATGAAGCAGTAGCATCCTGAAGAGGGCTGCAGAGCACACGGGGCATTGCTCACCGTCTGGTGAAGTACCTGCTTTCAGCACACACATTTCCTGGGCAGGAGCCGTGCAGGTGAGGGCAGACATGTCAATGCCTTCTGGGCAGGTGGCAATGAACAACTTGCAGCTGGCTGTTTGCCTCCACTGGCAAAGATCAGTTTGACCTGCCTGGCTGAGAGGCACATCTTCTGAGTTGCCATGGGGCATCTCTGCTGCTTCAGCTGTGCATCTCCGGGGAACTGCTGATGTGATCCTACTGCACAGGGTGCCTGTGATCCTGGCAATGTACTGTGTCCCTGGAGCGAGAGGATGGACAGATCAGAGTACAGTGGGCAGGCAGGAGACACAGGTGCCACCTCGACCCACAGCCATAACCTCATAGAATCACAGAATCATCTGGACTGGAAAAGATCTGCAGGATCATCTAGCCCAACTACCAACCTTACCTATTGAGATCCATCATTAATCCATATCCCTTAATGCCAAGTCCTCACAGCTCTTAAACACTTCCACGAATGGGGACTCCATGAACCTCCCTGGGTAGCCTAATCCTTGGCCGCCCTCTCCATGAATAAATTCTTCCTAACTTTCTTGTTCTGGCTTTCCTCAGAGGCATGAAGGTCATTGAAAACAGGGCCATGAAGGATGAAGAGAAAATGGAACTTCAGGAAATGCAGCTGAAGGAGGCCAAGCACATAGCGGAAGAGGCCGACCGCAAATATGAGGAGGTGTGTGCCACCACCTGTGTCCCCTGATCCCTGGTCTCATCAAGGGCAGTGCAGCCCTGCAGCCCTATTTTCTAGTCTGCATTTGACATAGCCTCATAGAATCATGAAGTTTGGAGAAGATCTCTAAGATCATCCGGTCCAACCCCAACCCATTCCCACCAAGCCCATTAACCATGTCCCTTAGTACCACATCTCCACGGTTGTTGAACACCTCCAAGGACGGTGACTACACTATCTCCCTGGGCAGCCTGTGCCAGTGAATCACCACTCTGAGAAGACATTTTTCCTAATATCCAACTTGACATATTCCTCTGGGTGTCCCCAACAGGTGGCCCGCAAGCTGGTGGTCCTTGAGGGAGAGCTGGAGCGCTCGGAGGAGCGGGCAGAGGTGGCGGAGAGGTGAGCAGCGCTCCAGGCACATGAGGCTCTCATACCACCCCTATCCCATTCTCTTGCCCGTGGGAGCTGTGGACATGTCCGTGTGTCCACATGGGGACGGGGAGCTCCATCCCAGACACCCATCAGGTGGGAGGAGGGAGGAGGGATGCTGGCCCCCGGCACATCCTTGACCTGCTCTTTGCTGGCCCCCTCTGTGGGTGCCCCTTTTCCACCCCAGTCGAGTGAGACAGCTGGAGGAGGAGCTGCGGACCATGGACCAGAGCCTCAAATCCCTCATTGCCTCAGAGGAAGAGGTACTGGGGCAAGGGTGTGGGGCAAGGTGCAGCAGCCTCCCTCTCTCTATCGCTGTCTCTTGAGCCACGCCAGCCAACTCTCTCCTCTCTGCACTGCTGCCACAGCCCTCACCTCGCCTGTCCCTCCGTGGGCAGTGCATGCTCCTCCATGTCCACTCTCCTCCTCCTCAGAGGGATGCAGGAGTACAGCAGTGACATGTGAGGAAGGGATACGTGCCCAGTGGCTCTGCTGCTCCTCCACTCTGAGTTTTCTCCTCTCTCAACTTGTTCTCTCTCCTTCTTTCTTCCTTCCCTGTGCTCCTTCCGCTCCCCCCCTTCTCCCCTTCCTCACCCCCTCCCCTGCCTGGTGGCCCCTGCTTGGGATGTAGTAAATGTGGTGACCTAGAGGAGGAGCTGAAAATTGTCACCAACAACTTGAAGTCTCTGGAGGCCCAGGCTGACAAGGTATGACCTGGTGGGGCTGCTGGGGCTGGGCAGAGCGTGCAGTGTTGAGGGGAGCAGGGTCCCTGATTGGGGTGAAGAACTGGAGGTGTCCTCTGGAGCTAAAAGTCCTCTCTGTCCCTGCAGTATTCCACCAAGGAGGACAAGTATGAGGAGGAAATCAAGCTTCTAGGGGAGAAACTGAAGGAGGTAAGGCTCTTGGATGCATGATGCTCTGCTCCCAGGACATGCACTGGCAGCAGCAAAATAACATCTCACCCCTGCCTTGGAGGCAAATTGAGATGCTCACCAGCTAAGGGGCAGCAAACAGGGCAGTTTTTTGGGGTGCAGAGCATGTTTGGGGTGTGGAGGTGTGGACTTGAGGGCATTCCCATCACACTCACTGTCCTTGCTGTGTTCCTGCAGGCTGAGACCAGGGCAGAATTTGCTGAGCGGTCTGTGGCAAAGCTGGAGAAAACCATTGATGACTTAGAAGGTAAAAGGTCCTTGCTGCCCTGTGTCCCTCTTTCATGGGCAGGCAGGGATGGGGTCCTTGTGCTGGGGATGGGCACGGGTGATGGGAGGGGGGAGGCTGGGATGCTGTGGAGGTGCTGGAGTCCCAGATGGGAAATATGGCCTCATCCACACCGTCCATGCCCGATGCTGTACCTGCACGCTCCCACCACCCTCGCCTCCTGCTCACTGCCACTCTCTCTCTCTCTGCCACTCACTCCCTCCCTGCTCGACCACCTGCTCCCCACTCCCCCCACCTGCAGACGAAGTATATGCACAGAAGATGAAGTACAAAGCCATCAGCGAGGAGCTGGACAATGCGCTTAACGACATCACCTCCCTCTGAACCCCACACTGGGCACCAGCACCGCACCCCCTGCCTGCCTTCCTCCCCCCCAGATCGGCCATTTTGCCTGCCTGGCACCCTCCCCACTCCTACTGCTCGCTCTGTCCCTACTCTGTCCCCTCTCTGTCCTTCCTGACCCATGGCCACTGGTCAACAGGAGTCGGCCTGGGGTGTTCATAGCAGGTGCCAGCCCTGCCCATGGCAGGGTTTCTTCCAACCCTCTTCTTTAAGGTCTCTTCCAACCCCAGCCATGCTGTGATTCTATAATTCTGTGTTCCCACAAGATGAGGTGTAGGCGCTATGGGGTGTTAAAGGGGAAGGGGTGCATCCCCAGGACCCCACACCCCACGGGGATGTGGGAGGATGGAGCTATGCCCAGGGGCCTTGTGTCCCGCATTTCCCCCCCAGCAGCACAAGCACTAGGGACTCCATGTCCCTCCAGCACAGCCATCCCGGTGTTGCATGCAAGGGGGATATGGGATGGAGGGGGGTGGCCCTGGCCCTAGGCAGACACCCCCACCACCCCGCGCTCCCCTCCCTGCCTTGCCTCTGTCCTTTGCACATTGCTTTTCAGTTTGCATTTTGCATTTCATGACTTTTTCTTTTCTGTTCTGTTCCTCTGGGTTACTGAGTTGGTCTCAATAAAGCGTTTTCTCTCCTTGGTTTCTCCTTTGTTTTCTTCATGCTGCTCTGGTTCTCCACGCTCATCCTTCATTTCCTGCCATCTCATGCAGGTGCCGGCAGCCAGAGGTGGTCTCAGGGACCCCAGCACAGCTGTGTCCCCACCACCCCTGGCTCTCGGACACAGCTTTCCTCATTTTGTGCCACCTTCCAGACCCCCCTCCGTTACTTTTTCAGCCTAAATTCATAGGGCTACTCCTGGTCTGTCCATTCCCCATCTGTGCTCCCAGACATCACAACATCCTCTCAGCACTGACTGGCATCTGTCCTCCATCACCCTCCCTGGCCGCAGGGGCTGTCCGTGGTGATTTCTGGTCCCAGTCCTCCCTAAGCATTCCACCCTACCCCACAGCCCTGCCTTGGAACTGATGGACCAGCAGCCCTGTGACTGGCTGTCTCCTCCTCCTGCTTCCCCTACTGCCCCCCTGGTAGCCATGGGGTGCCCAGTGAAGGCTCTCGTGGGCAGCGCTGTCCCTTTTCTAATTCTCTTTTCTCTTTCTCTTCCCACTGCTGCGCTGATGTCTCTGTTTTCTCTAGAGCGCTCCCGGCAGGAGGCCGAGAAAAACCGTGTTCTCACTAATGAGCTGCGGGTCATCCTTACTGAACTTAACAACTGAGCTGCGACAGCTCCTGCCCCAGCCCCTGGGATGCCCCCAGCCCCAGCTGTTTCCCACCCCATTTTGACCAGGCTGGCTTGAGGCTGTGAGCCCTGCCCGCTCCCCCCTTGGGTGACTGCCCTGCTCAGTGGTACAGGGAAGCCCTGTGGAGCCGATGGGATTTTCTTGGGGAGGGATGAGAGCTTTCGCCATGTCCCTGAATGTCTGTCAGATGGTAGCTGTCCCCTGGCATCAGCCTGGCCCCACTGGGGAGGGACACAGTGCCTTGTGCATCTGCCTTCCTCCCCTTCCCCAGGCAGCCAGCTCTTTCCTATCCCTCTGGTCACCTCAAACTGAGCAGGGGGATGCCCTTGCAGCAGGATGCCCTTGCAGCAGAGTGGGCAGAACCCTTGCCCCATCCCCACCTCTCACGGAAGGAGGATACCATCTGCAAGTGAGCGTTGAAGGAGACTGCCCCAGCAGTGAGCTCATCCCTGCAGCCTCATTAGCTCTGCTCCTTCTCTGCTGTCTTCTCCACCCGCCTTTCTGGGATGCTGTCTCATTCCTCTTCTTCACGGAGCACATGGCTCATGCACCAGGCGCTGGCTCTTCTCTTTTGCAGCCAAGGGTTTGTGCACGTGCCCATTGTGGCTGGTGGTGATGGCAGGATGGGGAGATGGGGATGTGATGATGGCTAGCTGGAGTAGTACCTGCCAGCAGTACCCATGCTGTCCATAAAGAGCTGTCCATGGGCAACAGGGCACTGTGGGAGGATGGAGAAGATAAAGAGCAGGGACCACCTGTCCCTGGGGGTCCCAGAGGGTCTGGGCACATCCCTGCTGGCACCACTCTGAGATGTCTGTCTGTGTGCGTGTGTTTGCGCTTGGTGTGGTGTGCGTGGGTCCGGCTGTGCCTGGATATGCCTGTGCTGTGTCTGCGTGTGCATCTTGCTGTCTGGCTGGGTGTCACTTGTGTTCACAGAGAGTCTGGCCAGTGCCAAAGAGGAGAATGTGGGGATACACCAGGTCCTGGACCAGACCTTGCTGGAGCTGAACAACCTCTGAGCTGCCCGGGGAGCCCTCATCCCCCTTCCCCATCCCACACGTGCACCCCTCTGGCACGCTCAGGACGTCACCAGCTGAACAGCATTTTGGCCAAATCCACACATCCATTGAGAAGGGAAACCCTGCAGCCTTACACCATGGCTCGGGGGCGTCTTGTCTGTGCACAGCCTGAATGGCTCTGTCCTGTCTTCATGTCCAAATATTAAAGCAGTTTAACAAGAAGGATGGGTGCGAATGGTCCTTGTGGGTGGCAATGGGCACTGGGACCTCTGCAGGGGTCTTGTGATGTGGCAGGAGCAGTAGTTTGGATGGGAGTGATATCAGTTCCTTAGGATGCACAGGAAACCTCAGTCTCAAGGGCAATCCAAACTTAGCATCCTCCTCAAGCACACAGTGACAGAGATATGTCTCCAGCCTGTCCCCTTCCACCCCAGTACATTATCTGCCTGACACCTGGGGAAGCCACAGGATCCTTGGCTTCTCCATTGACTCTGCTTCATGGCCCATGCAAACAGTGCCACAGGAGCACATGTACAAGTGCATGACTACACACGTGCACACACTACTACCTTCCAGTGTCTCACCCAGCTCAGTATCTGTACCATTATCTGTACCACTCGCATTTTCTACTACCAGATGCTGAACGCCTGCCTAAGGACAGCTATATAAACTAGCAAGTATTAATACAGCAGGCAACCAATTCCCAGAGCGCTCAGGAAGTTTCCTCCCACTCTGTTGTAATTTCTCCAACACAAAGAGAAGAGCAGCAGGATGTATCTCACTGCTGTCCCCAAAACGGGGTGGACTCCCTGGGGATGCCCAAAGCCATCATCCAGTCCCGCCCTGTGCTTTGGGCCCCCCTGTGGCTTGCATGGAGCCCAGCTGTTTCATGCTTCTTGGCGGATATCCCTTTGACAGCATAGCCTTACGTGGCCAGGAAGCATAATTCATGCTGACCCCTTGCTGGGCTAAGCCATCAACCCAGCAAGCAACAGGGAGAGCTTTCCCATCCATTTTCCTTTATTTGCTGTGCCTCCTGGCTCACAAAAGAAACGTGGAGATACAAGTTTTTTCCTACCCAGGTACTGCTGGCCTCCTGCCCTCCTCTTGGTCCCCAAATTCATTTGCAACTCTGACTTGCATCTGGCAATGCGGCAAAAGGCATCCTTCACACAGGGCTCTCCATTCCCTGCCTCGGTGCTTGTTCTTGATTGGTTTGTGGCATCCCAGGATGTGCTGGAAGGGAAAGACATTATTCTCCTGGCAGAGCCTGTCCTGTGCACGGGCTGGGGTTTCTCTTTGGGTCTGCCTTGCTTCCCTACAGTATGTCATTGTGTTGAGTAGTGTTTGGTAAAAGCATCTTCCTGAAATGGATTTGTCTTGCTGTAAAAGAACAAGTCAAAACCACAGCCTTTCCCTGTGAGTAGCACCCTGTCCTGCAAACAAGCCTGCCCAGACTTCCTATCAGGGTGCGTCCCCAGCGCTCAGTCTCTGGGCGTCCCTTCCTGCTGGGACAAAGAGCCCTTTCACACCCAGTGATTTTCCCCATTCCAGCCTCCTGGATTGGGTCGGTCCATTTAACCATTTACATCCCTATGCCAGATCCTTCTTCTTTACTTCTAAACTCTCCATTTCTGCGAGGCCTTGGAAGCTGCTTCCAGAGTAATGCTCTGCCTATGACCACCAGCTGATGCCCAGTTCTGCTTTTCGCTCACCCTCTGCTCCCCTTTTTTCTTCAAGAAGGGGGAGCATCAGGAGGCTGGTGCTGGCCAGGAGTCAGCTGGGACCCATGTCCAGGCCACACCACCCTGCCATTTTCTGGTTATCCATCTCAGGTTCCCCAGAGCTCCATTCCAACTAGTCTTGAGCACCTCCAGGCATGGGGCACCACAGTTTTCTGGGCAGCAATGCCAGCACTTCACTGCCCTCTCAATGAAAAATGTCCCTAGCATCCAATCTGGATCTCTCCTCTTTTAGTTTAAAGCCATTCCCTCTTCTCTTATCACTGTCTGCCCCTGTAAAAAGTTTGGTCTCTCTCCTATTTATGAATATCAGAAGGCTGCAATGAGGTCTCCCTGGGGCCTTCTCTCCTCCAGGCTGAAGATCCCCAGCTCCCTCAGCCTTTCTTCATAGGAGAGGTATTCCATCTCCCTTACAGTTCTCCACAACATCCTCTTTATAAATTGGAAAGATGTGGATTTGATGGGTGGGCTGCTTGATGGATAAGGTACTCATTGCAAAACCCAAAGCAGCATGGCCAGCAGGGCGAGGGAGGGGATCCTGCCCCTCTGCTCTGCACTGTGACACCTCACCTGGAGCACTGCGTCCACAGATGGAGTGCTCAGCACAGGAGAGACGGGGGCCTGTTGGAGAGCGTCCAGAGGAGGGCCACACAAATGATCAGGGATGGAGCAGCTCCCTATGCGGACAGGCTGAGAGCTGGGGCTGTGCAGCCTGGAGAACAGAAGGCTGGGGGAGACCTGAGGGCGGCCTGTCTGTATCTAATGGGGAGCTACAGAAAGGAAGGTGATAGGACAAGGAGAAATGGCTTCAAACTGAAAGAGGGGAGATTTATATTGGATATAAGGAAGATTTTTACATTCAGGGTGATGAGGCACTGGCACAGGCTGCCCAGATTGGTGGATGCCCCATCCCTGGAGACACACAAGGTCAGAGTGGGGGCTCTGAGCACCTGATGGGAGTCGCGGATGTCCCTGGTCACTGCAGGGGAATTGGACCAAGTGACCTTTAAGGATCCCTTCCAACTCACACGATTCTGTCACCGTCCCTGCGCCCTCCTCTGGACCTACTCCCACAGCTCTGCATCCCTTCTGTGCTGGGGGCTGGACGCAGTACTGCGGATGGGGCCTCATGAAAGGAGAGCAGAGCAGAGGGGACAGGCATCTCCCTCTCCCTGCCGCCCCCCCTGCTAACAGCCCAGGATGCTGCTGGCTTTCTGGGCCACAAGAACTCACTGTCGGTTCGTGTTGAGCCCCAAACCACACGGCTGCTCTCCCCACTCTCCGCCCAGCCCGTGCAGCTGTGTGGTTTTGCTCTGCCCCAGCCGCACCACTCTGCCCTCAGCACGCCCACGCTGGCGGCCGTGCCAAAGCACAAACCCACCCCGCCATGACGACACCCTCCCTTCCCGGGAGGCCCCGCCTCCAGCAGGCCCGGCACGTAGCGCAGACCCCTCCCATACCGAAGCTCCGCCCCGACTCAGCTCCCGCCCCAGCAGACACACCGCCCCCAGCCACGCCCACCTCCCGCAATCCACGCCCCCTTCGAATGACCACGCCCATCTGTTGCCCCGCCCACCCCGCCTCTTCCGGCCCGGGCGGCGGCGCGCCGCGGCGTGTGACGTCAGGCGGCCCCGGAAGGGCGCGGGCCGGGAGCAGCCGCCGCCGCCGCCGCCGGGCCCCGTCCGGCCCCGTCCCGTCCCGCCGCAGCCCCACCCCCACTCCCGTACCACGCACCCCGCCGCCATGACGCTCGCCGTTTTTTTCGGGTGTACGTTCATCGCCTTCGGGCCCGCGTTCAGCCTCTTCCTCTTCACCATCGCCCGCGACCCCCTCCGCATCATCATCCTCATCGCGGGGTCAGTGCGGGGCTGGGGAACGTCGGGGCACGGTACGGTGCTATGGCACTGGTACCGGTACGGGAGTGGTACCGGGGAGGACTTGGGGCACTGCAGTGGGGCTGGTACCAGTACGGTGACATCGGGGCATCTCTGTAGGACCTGTACCAGTGGGGGGACATGGGGCGCTGGTGTGGTACCGGTTCTGGTGCTGGGACTCCAATATGGGACTGGTACCATTGTGGGGAGCTCAGGCACCAGTATGGCGCTGGTACCAGTGGGGAACGTAGGGTGCTGGTATGGTGCTGGTATGGAGGGGGACAGTGGGGCACCAGTAGGGCACCAGTAGCAGTGCAGAGATGTCATGGCTCCAGTACTGCAGCGTTACCAGTGTGGGAGTGGTAGGGCACCAATCTGGTGCCAGGACACCAGTATGGCACTGGTACCAGTGCATGCAGGGGGATGGCACAGTACTGGTGCTGGTTTTGGTGCCTGAGCACCATTCTGGGTGCTGGTGGGCACCTTGTGAGCATGACAGCCCCACCAGTACCACTACTCATACTGGTACCAGTGTCTGCACAACTGCTGCACTGGTGCCACTGTAGGTGTGGCACAGCAGGGACGGGGTCTGTAGGAGCATGGGAGCCAGTGGCACTGCAGGACTGGTGCTAGCCCTCCTGCAGTAGGGACTGAGCTTTACTATGGCTCCGTGCTGGTGCCCACACAGCTCAGCTCCTGCTGTTTCCCACCTCCCCAGGGCATTCTTCTGGCTAGTCTCACTGCTGCTCTCCTCCCTCATCTGGTTCATTGCTGTGAAGGCTAGCGACCCACGTGATGAGCCACTGCAGAAGGGGCTCCTGATCTTCGGGGTGATGTTCTCTGTGTTGCTGCAGGAGGCATTCCGCTTCCTCTACTACAAGCTCCTCAGGTAAGGGCAGCTCCTGCCTGGCTCTGGGCTGGGGGCACGTAGTGTCAGTGAGCCTGGTGCCAGGAGAAGCCACTCTGTGTCCCTGTGCCACATCATCCTGCTGTTCGGGGTCCCAGTCAGGGGGTTTTATGAGGCAAAAGGTCTTATGGCCAAAATCATTGCGCAGAGATGGGTTAAGGTGTCTGCGTGGTGGAGAAGAGCAGCCCCAGGTCTGCAGGGCTGGAGGCTAAGTGTGGTAGTGTCTTCCTGATCTCTGTGTGGGTTGGCTGTGATTTTAAGCTCCTGTAGCGTCCTCTCTGCCCGCCCTTCTTGTGACTGGAGTGGGTGGTGCTCCTGCAGCTCAGACAAATGCCTGCTGGATGCCAGAGACAAGAAGGTTCCCACTTTGCTGCATGGAGGAGGCAGAAGGGTGATAGACCAGCCCTTGCTGCAAGCCTCGTGCCTTTCCCAGGAATAGCTCTGCATCAGCAGAAAGAGCCTGGAGGAGATTCTAGGGCTCTGCAGCACTGCAGTCTGCCCAATCTGGAGCAGCGTTGTGAGTGCAGGATTGCCTTCCCCCAGCCCAGGCTGCTGTGGGTGGCACACTGCTGCCTGCACAGGGCAAAGTCTGGCCCCAGCCCCGCGGTGTCTGCAGCAGCAGGGAGGAGGAGGAGGAGGAGGAGGAGGAGGAGGAAGAAGAGGAGGAGGGCTCATGCCGCTCCCTGTGGCAGCACTGCGGCAGGCAGGCAGGCAGAGGGTAGCAGAGATCCGTGCTTCGCCCTGCAGAGCCACAGCAGTGCCAGCACCACTGCCCTCCTGGCTGCACAGTAAGATTCAGGACGCTTAGTTTTCTGAGTTTTTTGTCCAAAATTGAATTTTTTCTAGTTTTCAGCATTTTTCTCTGCACTTTCTTGCATTTTTTCACCCTCTCATAGAAAACACAGCTGCTGAAGTTTCAGCTCTTTGAAGCCTGCACTGTGTTCACAACCAGGGGTGCTGCTGCCTGCAGTGTCCCACCAACGCGTGGGACGTTGGTGGAAAAAGATTCAAGGAGGTCCTGTGGTGCTTGTTGCAGTGGTGCCCAGCTTGGCAGCCAGACGCTGTCCTCGGTCAGCACTCCAAGAGCTGTCAGCAGAGTCCTAAATGGTTCTCAGTGATGTGCAGAGTGCCTGTTGATTCATTAATCAACCTCAGGGTCACTTAGGACAAGGCCAGGTGCCTGCCAGCAGGACAACCGTACCCTTTTTGCACAGTCATGAGAGGCGTGGGCTGGTGCAGGACAGTCCCCAGACCCCTACCCCATCCATCCAGGGTGCCATGTGGTGCCCCATCACACTGTCCCCTGCAGGAAGGCCATCGAGGGGCTGGTGGCCCTCAGCGAGGACGGCTGCTCCCCCATCTCCATCCAGCAAATGGCATATGGTGAGTGCTGCATGGGGAAGAAGAGGTTGTGTCTCCTGGGGTCTTGGAGGTGCTTGGGGTAGGGGGGGATTGTGTCCTTGGGGTGTCACAGCCTCTCTTTGTCCTGGCAGTGGCTGGCGTGGGCTTTGGGCTCATGAGCGGTGCTTTCTCCATGATCAACCTCCTGGCGGACGCTCTGGGACCTGGCACCGTGGGCATCCATGGGGACTCACAACTCTATTTCTTGACCTCAGGTGAGGGACAGGATTGTCCCCTGAGCCTTCATCACAGGGGTGGCAGACCATAGCTGTATCATAGCCACTTGCAGCCCCCATCTGTGGTGTCGTAGTCCCCTGTGATCCTGTCCAGCCCTGACCTTGCAGCACTACTGAATCTCCATTACCTCCTCACTGTTCTCCCGGCAGCCTTCATGACCATGGTGCTGATCTTCCTGCACACCTTCTGGGGCATCCTCTTTTTCCACGGCTGTGAGAACCGGCACTGGTGGGAGATTGTGGCCGTCGTTGTCATGCACCTGGCCGTTTCAGGGTCGGTGAGTAGCCGGGAGCAGAGCTCAGTGCTGCCACCAGGGGTGGCTGTGGGGTATGCTGGTGCCCGTGCCTGTGGAGGAGTAGCTACGTGCACTAGCAAAGCACGTGGAGACCAGAACTCCCTATGAGGAGTTCCCCATGGGCTGTGCCTATCGCTAACCAAACCCTGGAGCTGGTTTCCTACCCCTCGGGCCATGAGTGATGCTGCCCTGTCTCCATCCTGTCCCAGCCACTCCCCAGAGCACTGGGGCGAACCAAGAGGGGGACACTGCGGCTGTCTGTGACAATTAGGCCATGAGAGAACCTGCTCACCCTTTCCCTTTCTCCTCTCTCTGCAGACATTTTGCAACCCGCTGTATGTAGGCAGCCTGGTGCCCTCCTATGTGCTGATGGCCATTGCTGCTGTCTGGGCATATATGCTGTCGGGGGGCTCTGTCCAGAACCTGCGCCGCTTCCTGCTCTGTAAGTCACCCAAATGGAGTTGTTGTGTTGTGAGGTGGGGCAGGGTGTCTTGGAGACTGAAGCAAGGTGATGGCCTTTGCTACAAGGAAGAGACTCCAGGGTTTGGGTTGTTGCCTTTCTGAGAAAGTTAATTTAGTGAAAACTGACCCCTTGCTTCCTGCAGGTGCACAGAGTGGAGCGAGCCCCCAGCCAGCATCCTGAGGCCCTGCAGATGTTCCCATCCCCAGCTGCCCCTGCCCTCCCCTGTCAGCAGCAAGGTTGGCCGTCGCCTTTTCTGCAATACATTTTCTCCTGGAACGGGGGACTCTGGCCAGCCCCAGCAGGGACAGATGCTGCCATCCGGCTGCAGCAGTGGTGCTGTGACTGGCTTGCTCCTCTGCCCCTCTGGGGACAGCTCAGTCTGGGGGACTCAGCTCTATTGGCCCTGAGCTATCACCTGGGAAGGGTACTTCCTTGGACTGCTGGAGACACAAGCCCAGGAAGCCCCCTCACTTTTCCCCCTGGTGCAGAAGATGCCCTGTGGTCCCCTGTGCCTACAGGGGACACAGCGTCTCCTCCTCTCCTGGGAAGTGGCTTTGTGAGGTGCTGTTGGGGCCAGGACTGAATGCTGTGGTGCTACTTTCTCCATCTCGACTTGCTGCACTGGGAGATGCAGCCCCAGCACTGAACTGTAGTGAGCATCCCAGGGTGGGCATATGGGGGGTTGGCATGGCAAGGTTAGGGGATGATATGGAGGAACAGGGGCAGAACACATCCACCATTGTTGGTGGACGTGCAGCCAAGGGCTTGGGGTGAGCGGTGGGCTGCAGCTGGTGCTGGCACCGCCTGGGAAGGGGGGCTTGGGGCTGTTCCGGGGATCACTGCCCTCTCCCTGAGTCAAAAGGGGATTTTAAGGCAGGTACCTCCCTGTTAACCTGCTACAAGACAGGGAGAACTGCCAACGGGCTCAGGGCTGAGAGGCGGTTTTGTCCACAGTGGGCTTTTGTACCAATAAAACAAGCACCAGAGGTGAGCAGAAGTTGTGTGCTGGCCATGCAAGCATCCTTCCTCCTGCTCCTGTATAGAGCTCTGACTGATGCACTGGGGTGGAGGCTGCTCACAGGCTGCCTCCTGCTCCATGCCCAGCCCGTTGCTCTTGGCTCCAACTGCAGAGGGGAGCAGGGTGGGGGTTGGCCAGGAGCGGTGGGTCTGCCACCATCACCTCTGCATTTCTTCACGGCACCGCAATGTTTTTCTAACACTCTGCACAAATAAGAGGAGGAAGAAGTCCCAGAGCGATGTAGGGCAGGGCGGGACTGTGCAAGAAGCCCTACACTGCTTGCTCTGGAGCTCTGCCGTATGCATGGATGGAGGCTGATGCTTCCTCTACAAGAGGTGGCTGGCAGAGCAAAAGGCTTTTATCGTAGGTTTTTTTTTTTTTTTTTTTTAATGGTTTTATCCTTTTTGTAACAAAAATATCCCCTTAGACTAGGTGCTGTCCCAGGTGAACAGTCCATGCAGCTGCAGGAGGTCCTCCCCCAGCTCAGTGGGAGTGGCTCAGGCGGTGTTCTCAGCCGTGGCCGCCGTGTAGATGACCTTGGATTTAGTGGGTGAGTCCAGCCTGAAGCAGGAGGGAAGAGGAGAGGTTAGAGCAGGAGGGGGCCCTGCTAACAGCTGTCCTGCAGTGGGTGCTGCTATCCCTGTGGAGGACTGCTGCCCACCACTGGTGTTCCCGTCACTTACCGTGCATTCTGGCTGCGGTTCTTGTAGACGTAGAGCAGGAAAGCCAGCATCGTGATGGCAAAGAGCACCCCGAAAAGCACAGCCAGCACATCCCCTGTGAGCCCAAGAATGATAAAAGGTTGGTTGGGGGGGGAATGGTTCCAGGCTGGTGGCAGCTGACACAAAGCCAGCAGCCAGCATGCTTACCTGCATGAAATGAGCTGGTGTGTCCTGCTGAGAAACAAGAACTAGTGTTAGAGCATGCTGCAGAGACACCAGGGTGGATCTAGAGTGTACCCCCTGGCTTTCTGCCCCTCAGCGCAGCACAAGGCTGCAGAAACCCCAGTCCCACCTGGCACACCCAGTCCCTTTCCAATCCCCGCCATCTCCCCTACCTGCTGTCGCTGAGGTGCCACCACCTGAAAGAGACACATCACAGTTAGGGGGTGCCCAGAGGGGAACACCACTATGGGTTCTGCCAGAAGTGACAAGAGGTTGGCCCCAGAGCCAGGCTGCTCACATTGCTCCCTACGTAGGGATGGCCAGTGCATGTCCGTGCCCTAAATGCTGGGCCAGGGCTGAGCCAGGCAAATATTTACCCAGCAGTGGTGCTGCTTGCGCACAGCTGCATTATCGCCTCTGTGCCTCTCTGTGTGGTGCCGGCTGGCACTATCAGTGGCAGTGTCCCATGGTTCAGAGAAGCCACCACCACAACAGCACTCCCACCGTTGCTTGGGGACAAGGGCTTTGTGTGAGCTCAGGGCTTTGATAGAAATAGCAAATAGGGGAGAAAAAGCAGTGTTTGCACCTCTACCCCCACCTCTATAATGCCAGGGAGCAGTTTCTGCGGAAAGTGGCAAAAGGCTTGGAGGTAAATGGTGAACACAATAAAGCAGCCAACAGGTTTACCAAAGATAGAGCATGCCAGCCTAACCCGATATCCTTCTTTGATAAGTGAGATTCTAGACAAAGAAAATGCGGTAGATTTTATCTCCCAGACTTCAGTGAAGCATTCCTGTGGTGCTGCCCAGGCACTGCGGTGATGGGAGCCCACGGCCAGGGGAAGCCCCAGCAATGCCCCAGGCACTGGTGCTGTTACTCACTGTGACACAGGGCATCGGAAACGCCACCCAAAGGGAGGGGGAACAGGATGTTGGACAGCAAAAAAATAAAACCCTGAGTGAGTTCAGAGAACTGAGAAAGGGCACGAATTTAGTGATGCAGTGATAGTCACACCTGAGGGCGAACAGGAATTTCGAGTCATAGCTGGAAAACACCAGTGCTAGGAAGCGCTCTGAGGACAAACTGAGGACAGGAGCAAGGCCAACCAATGCACAAACCCTACACCAAGAGAAGCAGAGCTCTGAGGCCTCACTCCTCCCCCCGCCCAGGATGCTCACACACTCCTTACCTGCAGGCACCTGCCTCTCCCGGGAGGAGCTGGGCTCAAAGCTTGCCAGAACCCATCTCCTGTGCAGGCTCTGGTCCTGCCGAAAGTTGTTCATGAGGAGGCGGTTGTCATCTGTCTGCAGGCTGCTCACCAGTATGTTCATCTGGGAGGAAAGCAGTGTGAGTGGGATGGGATGCAGGATGTCCTGAGGAGCCAAGATCCAGCATGCACATGTCCAACAGACCTGTTCCTTGGAGAGCATCACGGTCTGGTTGAAGACAGTCCACTTGACGGACTCAAGGCAGGGTGGGGTGGTCAGAGAGCCATTGTAGTGGAAGTAGAGGTGCAGGTTGTCAGGCAGCAAGCCAGCGATGTTGAACCCGGGCACAAAGACTTCATCATCTGGGAGGAGAAATGGAGCAGCGGTGAACTGCTGTGCAAGCTTCCCCTGTGCACAGAGCCAACAGCTGCTACAGCCTTCCTCTGCAGTGCCAGTAGGGTGTTACCTTCTCCTTGGATGCTATGCAGATGCTCGAGTATCTGCTGGTAGTATGGGTTCTCCCTTGGCCCAACCTGGAACACAGCAGTGATGGAAGGAATGGCTGATGGCAAAGAGCCCCATGTCTTGCTGTCCCCTTCTCCATCCCCCAGATCATGTTGTTCTTCCTTCCCCTCCTTGCGCAAGGACTGCTTACCTCCAGGAAGACCCCCAACACTGCCAGCCCATCTGGTTGGGTCACGGCTGCCTTGAAGTTCTCATATTTGGTGTTGTAATGAACCACGTGGAGCTGAAAGGAAACACAGCACCAATGTGGGATGGGCACCACTGGATGGTGAAGGATAGCTCACTTCCTCCTGCTAGGGGCACACCGCTGGTGAAGTAGGATAAAGGTGCCATAGCAATGAGCACCAAGAGCTGCCCTGAACATGGGCAGACAACCCACCCTGGAGGACAGCAGCTGTACCAGAAGGGATGAAATCAGCCCAAGTTGGCTGTGTGCAGCTCATGGTCCTGTGCCACCAGCCCAGCAGCAGGACAGAATGCTCCTCACCTCCCCAGCAAAGCGCTTGTGGTCAACGGTGTGCTCGGAGCCAGGTTCCGAAGGCGAGCCCCAGTGCAGGTGCAGCTGCACGGCGCGGTACTGCTGCGCGTAGCCGCCCACAATGGCCAACGACTCAGGCAGCTTCAGGACCACTGCAGAGAAAGGGAGAGGGCGGTTGGTAAGGCAGAGTCTGCAGAACGGCTGAAGGGAAGGAGTCACCTTGGGCTGGGGGAGGTTGGTGACAACAAACAAAGTGGCTTTGGATCTTAAAGGAGGTTGAGGGTAGGGCAATGAGTAGAGCCGTGCTATGAAGCAGGGTTCAGCCTGCAGGACACCCAGTGAATAAATTTACTCACTATTTGGGAATAACACAAAAAAGGTTGTGGATAGAGGATAAGGGGATTGGCAGAGCCATGTATACCTGCAGGAGCACAGAGCTGCATCACTGCTGCAACAAACAGAGCAGCCTGCAGGCCTGGCCAGCACTAGGGCTGGCGTCACATGAAATCTGCAGAGTTAGAGCAGTGCCTGTTTGGACACTGGGCACATGTATTTGGTTTTGCCTTTACCTTTAGGTGTGGTTTGAGGCAAAGCTGAGCCTGGATACCTGGCAAGCAGAACAATGGTGTGGATAACCTAAGGGCTGAGCTATGGGGGGGACAAGCACCAACATCACGAGTATCCCTGGACCCTGGGAGAAGCTGTGGATGGTTGGATGGTTGGACTGGATGATCTTGTAGGTCTTTTCCTACTTTGGTGATTCTGTCCCATCCTTATAGGTGAAGTGTTTCAATCACATCACCAGTGTGCAGGTTTGTGATGAGTCATCTGTCCTCCCCTGTGCCACTGGACACAGAGATATAGAACTCAAATACACTCCTCCCTCCCTGTGCATTTATATCCTCCTATATTTCTATTGTATATCTAAATTGCTGCTTTCCTAGCATTCACCTGAGTCATCTTCAACATATACACTGTGTAAGAAGGAGTAACTGTAGAGCTGTCCTAGCTGACTTGCAACTTTTCTCTTTGTTCTGTCTTTCCTGAGTGATCACAGAGGTCAGCACATGAAAAACTACCTCAGCCCTGGCCCCTCTGGATGAAAATGCTACAAGTGTTTCTGCAAACACCAAACAGCACCAGATGCCAGGGTGCCTAAAATAGCAACCACTGACCTCAGATCGTTGAGCTATGCAGGCAGCTAGGGCAGGAGGCTATAAAATAGAATGCTGGGCATGCCCTGCGCAGCGAGTCCGACTTGTTGGGTTTGCTGCATGCGGGGATCAGCTCCCAGGGATAAGGGCATGGGGCTGTCTTGCTGCACCCTCAGAGAGTTCTTCAGTTGCCATCACTACCAGCAGCTCCCAGTCTGAGCAGCATGCACAGGGCTGGAGGTGCTCTTGGAAGGAGCTGGTGGCAGCCAGGATCGACTGCTGCAGGGAGGAGGTGATGAGGTTTCTGGAAAGCTGGTACAGAATCTGTTCACGTTATTTTATTATCAGCCTCAGATGCTAGATAGAGAGAAAAAAGCCCTTCTAAAACTGCAGAAGCCTCTTAAGATCCTCAAATAGCATCTCAAAGCATAGACTTCAAGAAGTGTGTCCTACAAGAGAGGTGGGTACCTTAGAGGCTAATTCACACAAGGCCATGATTTCTCCTTGATTTGAAAAAAGTGAAATGTAAGAAAGGAACCAATGGCTACAAACCTGCATTAGGAACAAATTTCTAAAGGAAACACGAATTACAGTAAATTCCTGAAGCCAACACCCAATGGCAGTGAATAGCAAGCTCCCCACCCACCTGTGTGCCCATTGTTCTTCAGTGCGAGCATCTGGCTGGCGGGCAGGCTGTAGCCGGAGAGCTGGATGGGTCGCAGCTGGGGGCTGAAGATGGTCGTCTCTGTGTTGATGTTGATGGGAGACTGCATGTTGCCTGCGCACGCTGGGAAGTGCTTGGCCCACTGCCCTGGATCTGGCATGAGGAAAGGGTAGTGGTGAGAGCGGGCAGGGACGGGACCCTGGGGGTTTGGTGGGTGCAGGAGAAGGGATGGGCCATGCACCATGCACAAAGGGTTGGTTTTCTACCAAGTCAGCTCATGAGCAGCTCTGTGGGCATGGTAGTGGTGGGCTAGTGGTTGGACTTGATGATCTTTGAGGTCTTTTCCAACCTTTAATGATTCTTATGACTCTATGCTGCTGCATGACCGCTTGTGGCTGCATCACAAAAGGGCTCTTGAGCGTGGTGAGCTGCCAGGAAAGTTTATTTTAGGGGTGTTTGGGAAGAGTGTGAGAATATCATTTACAAGTGGACTTGGCAGGCAGGGGAGCTCTGCAGCTCATCACATTCACTGCTGGCAGCCCCCTGTGAACACGGTGCCACTATCTGCAGCTTCTGCCCTGGGCCACTGCAAGCCAGTGCTGTCCCCTTGCACACCCTGCTCTAGGAGACGGTGCAAGGACGCAAGGTGATCCTTGGGCAAAGTCCCAGCACAGCCTGTCAGTGAGAATGGCATGGGATGGGCCTGCGCCTGCCTAGGGAGGCACAACTGCAGGGACCCCCACAGTGAGGCACAGGGGATCCCACTGCTGCCTCACAAATGGGGGTGCCCAGGCTGGGTCACTGCTGAACCAGCAGGGTGAAGGGAGGGAAGGGTGAGACACTGAGTGTGCACAGCTGCCTGGCAATCATTAACCAGGTCTGGCTGGAGCCCAGGCTCTGATGGGTGGTGGGGAAAGCAGGAGCAAGTGCAGGGTATTTACCTTCATAGCTCCAGTGGCTGTCACTAGGACCTTGAGGAAAAAAAAAAAAGAAAAAAAAAGAACATGAATGGAAGGGAAAGGTTGACTGCAAACACACCTCTGCCATGCAGCACTCCTGGTCCTGCGGCAGCCGTGTACTCTCTGCCTCAGTGCTCTCCCAGCATTTGCCTGCTCATCCTCCTCCTTCACCAGAACTAGAGATGCTCCCAAAGGGCACTGCCTCCTCCATGCAGAGAGAAAACTCCAGGGCTTCATACTTGGTTATTATCATTACAGTGGAAAATAATTCACAGATATCACTCCCATCACTGAGTAGCACCTGTCATGCTCTTCCAGCTGCTCCCACTGTGCTCCCATCAGCTCCTGTAAGCACCATCCAGTTCCATACATCTATCCCTCATTAGGGTGAGTGCCTGCCAGGGTGGCCGGGAGGCAGGAGGGCCACCGTATTGGTCCCCATAACCCCCACTGACAACAGCCATTGACAGCCACTTGCTATTAATAGGAGCAGATTCCATCTCATGGTGAGAAAGGAAAAGGCACACTTTCCCAGGCCCAGGCAATCGGCGCACAGCCCCAAGCCCAGCAGGATCCTGCCCTCCTCCCAGCCCCAGGCAGTGGGTGGCCACAGCTGAAGGATGCTTGGGGACAGGGATGGGGACGGCTCTCAAGGCTTCTCAGTACCATGGGTGGCATCTCAGAGAAGTCCAGAGAAGCTGTGGTGCCCCATCCCCAGGGGCACTCCAGGCCAGGATGGATGGGGCCCTGGGCAGTCTGAGTTTGTGGAGGGCAACCGGCCCATGGCAGCGGTTGGGGCTAGGTGGACTTTACAGTTCCTTCTAACCCATGCTGTTGTTGAAGCTTAGGAGTGATGCGAGGGAGCCACTCTTTGAGGTGTGGAACATTCTCAAAGGTATATGTGAAGGGAACAGCAAGGCATCAAAAAGAAGGATGAACAGGGGCACTTGCACCAGAGCTGAGACCCGTGGGAGATATTCCAGCAGCTTTCTCAGGCATGGTTCCTCAGCTGCAGCACAGGGCTTGTGCTCTGGCACAGGTAACATGTGGCACCCCAGGGCTGGCACACAATACTGGGCACACTGCACATGTCTCAGCTGCCACAGTCTGCCCAGCACCCTGCTCTCTGCTTCCCTCTGGGGCTCAGCCTATGAAGAAAGCACAGACCTCCCATGCACGCATTCCCAAGCACTGAGGCAACATCTCCCACCCCATGGAGCTGGATCCCTTGGTGTATGCCCTGATGCTGCAGGGAGGCATCCCCTGGCATTGCAATCCAGCTCTCAGCCCTGCAATACTCTGGTCCCTTCCACACGGGGGCATTCACAATTCCACAGTCCTTCGGCAAGCACATTAACCCCCTGCCCTGCCCAGCCCAAATTCAGTCCCAGCCTCCATCCCAGCTCCCCGCTGCAGCACGTCTTCTCCCTCTGATTGCTGCTGAACTGCTGCCATGCACCACAACGGAGGTAATGGTGCCGCAGCTGCAGCTCCCTGCATGCCCTGCCCTGCCTCTGGGCGCACTCAGCCCTGGCAGGGGCTGCAATGTACTCCCAAAAATGTGCATGTAAGGAAAAAAGTGCTGCAACAGGGCTTCAATGTACATTCTGGGAGGTGTGAGCAAGGAGAGTCTCAGCAGGAAAATACTGTGGGGCACAGAGGGGCAGCAGCAGGAGCCAGCTGCCACTGCAGACAGCACAAAGGCGCCCTGCTTGGCTATGTGGAGTCCCTCTGTTCCCAACTTGCTCCAAGCCCACCCCTCCCCTGAGCAGGGGGTGTTTCACACCCAAGAGCAGCCACACTTCCCCCTTTCAATGCTTTCCCCCCCCTGTATTCACTCCCTCTCCTTCTTTCCATCTTGAGATCCCAGTGCTGCCACCAGCTTGCTTTCTTCCTGACGTCCAACACCATCCAACAACACTTCCCTGCTGAGTCGAGGCGGGCGCTGCCATTAGCAGTGCACTGTTCTGCATGTCCTGTGGCCTGTGAGCAGCGCAGCTGCTGCTAGCAGTGGGGAAAAGCAGCAAGTTGCAGGCTGCTCCCATAAACATCCCCATGGCTGCAGGGACTACATACCTAATACTGTTTGTACAGAGCAAGAGCCAATACCAGAGAAAAGAGTGGGCTCGGTGTAGTCTTCCATCCTCATGTGGAGGGTCAGTCCACAGAACAGAGCAATGTGGGATATACCAGGAGGGATCAGGACACATAGATACACCATGTCTCAAAGCAGTGAACAGCACAGCTGCAAGTCCACAGTGTACCACACATCCAGGCACCTTGTCCTCTGCAAGTAATAACCTGACCAAGGTACAGAGGCTGTGCCAGGGCACTCATGCTTGCCCGCAGCCAGCTCCCGAGGCAAGGACTGGTACAGGGTCCAGAGAATGGCCAGCATTCCCTGCCAAACCGTACAAAGAACTTCTGCACCCCATGGACACAAAGGCAGCAGACCTCAGCCTGATCCCACAAGCACAGCCCCTTTTTGCCCACCCAGACCCACAGCCATGCAGTCCCAAGCCCTCGCTGTGTGCACTGCCCACAGGGCACTGATCCTGGCTGCACTAAAGCCCTTTTGTGTTTATTAACTTCGGCCAACAGCGAGCCATGGGGATCAGCCTTTAATCTGCACCGGAGCTCAGGTCGCCGCAGGGATTGTTCTTTGTGCTGCTGGGAAACAGAGGGGCCCCATGAGGCAGGCAGCATCCCATGGAGCAGTGAGAGTTTGTGGGGGGAGGCACAGGGCAGGAATGGCCCCTGGTCTGTTCCTGCTGCCTGTGAACCCAAATAGTCTTGAAGAGTGACAGGGGAAAGGGAAAACGTTTACAGGGCACTAGAGAGCAAGGGATGGGACAAAAATGGGGAAATCCCGGGGAAAGACTGAGGCTTGAAGCAGAGGAATGAGTTGAATGAGGGGGTTGCAAAAGAGGAGGGAGCTCAGGTGGAGGAAGAGAGCATCAGAGAACACAAAGCAGGACAGGTCTGAATAGGAGGGAGAGAACAGATAGGCTGCTCTACTACAAAGACACCAGAGGTTCCTCAGGCTCCCACGCTAGGAAATCTCATGGAAAGCCTTATGGAAGGCTGCAGAGTGCACTGGATGCTGCCAGCCTAGCCCCGTGCAGGAGCCGAAAGGGGGGGAAAGAGACAGGAATATGTATGGGACCCGGCCCCAGCACAAGGACTGTCACTGAGGGCTGGCTACCGCTCCTCGCCCACATCCTCTTCCCATCCACATCCCACCCAGCCCCACGCCACGCTCACAGTCACAGGGAGACGGTGTCACTCGGCTCCCTCCCACCATGTGGTGGAGTTTCTCCATCCCTGTGGCAAGGAGCAGTGCATCCCCAAAACCCCACGCACAGCCCAACAAGGACTCGGTAAGAAATGTGAATCACTGCAATAACAGCATCAGCTCGCAGCACCCTGTATTTGACACAGGGAAAAGTAAGACACACTGTGAGCCCGGAAAGGCAAACCCATGGGCAAAGCAGCGCTGGGACGAGGACATCCTTGCGCTGTGCTCAGCCGCAGGCGAGCAACGCACCGCACTATTCCCAAACCTTGCTGAACGCCGGAATGAGAAAAGGGACCGAGACCACAGGGACTGAGCACTACCCCCCAAAAGTGACCCCAAAACTCGGAAGCCCCCTGCGTGGGGTGAGGGAGGCACGCAACAGCACACAGCCCCGCGCTTCCCACGCTCCCCCCATCCCACCGCCCGCCGTGGTGCAGCCCCACACCTGCCCGCTGCACGGACCCTGCGGGCGGCCGAGAGCCCCGAGCCGCGGTGCGGTGCGAGCCGCCCGGTTGTAGCGGGACGCAGGGCTGCGCGCGGGGCGAGAACGCGGACCCCGCGGGGGTCGAAGAGTTGGCGGGAGCGGGGACAAAGGCAGCGGCGTGCGGGGCTGCGCGGGGCGGGGGGAGGCGGGGCTCCGTAACGGGGGGCACTGCAGCCCCAAATCCCAGCGAGAGAGCACCCCCAAAATCGTGCACGGGAGCACAGAGGTGCTCCGTGCATCGGGATAACCCGAAGCCTGCACTGGGGCGCCCTGTGCACGGCAGTGCTCAGTGCTTCGGCGACCCCAAAGCCCCCATCGGGCGAGGGGGGCTGTCCCGCCCGTCGGGGTGCCCCGCGCACTGCGCACCCCACAGCCAGCGCCGTGCAGTCCGGTCGATTCCCCTCACCTCTCTCCTGGGAGTGCGGAGCGTTCTCATCGTTGTGGTCGTGCTCCTGCCCGGCGGCGGCTCGGCCCAGCCCGGCCAGCAGCAGGACGCAGATCCGCAGCGCGGTGCGGTTCATCTCTAGCAAGTGCGGCGTGCGGGACGGCCCGCGGCTGCCTGCTGGTCCGGACTGCCGCACATACATGGGAACAGGAGGGGGGAGGAGGCAGCCCTGACTCAACGCCGCCGTTACCTTTTATAGAGGCTGGAGGCAAAGTCTGCCGCCGCCCGGCCCGGACAGGTGAGCCACGCCGCCGCCGCCCCCCGCACCGGGACTCGAACCCGTGACCCTACCGGGACGGAGGAGGGGGCTGCCCCTGCCCCCCCTGCCCCGCGGGCACCTGAGTGGGGCGCGCGGCCCGCCCCTGCGAGGGGGGGGCGGGAGACCCCGTACGCCCCTCTGGCGCCTCTGCTGAGGGCGTGAGGGGCCCCTCGGGGAGGGCTGAGGAGTGTGCGTAGCTATGGGGAGAGGGACAGTTCAGCTATAGGATTCCCTCAGTGCTGGACAGAGGGACCCCCTCAGTGAGAGGCTGAGACATCATCAGCTATGAGATTGCCTCAGTGATGGGGTGGAGGGCTTCCTCAGCTTTCTCCTCAACAATAGGGTGATGGATGTCCTCAATGAAGAAGTGAGGGATATCATCGGTGATGGGGTGTGGGACACCCCCAGCAATGACATAAGAGACTTCCCCAGCAATGGTGTCCTCTCACGGCACTGGGCTGAAAGAGTCCCACCTCCAGTGATGGACATTTCCAGTCATGGAGTGACTGACATCTCCAGTGACTGACATCTCCAGTGGCTGTCATCTCCAATGACTGACATCTCCAGTGACTGACATCTCCAATGACTGACATCTCCAATGAGGAACATCCTCAGCTCTGGCTTGAGACCCCTTGGTAGCGGGGTGAGACCCATTTTCCCAGTGCGTCCTCCTTAAGGAGGGGTTTGAGGGACCCCGTCAGCACTGGGTGTCCCCCCATGTGCCAGTGATGGCTGTGCTCAAGTGGATGTGCCAGGACTTGTGCTTTCAGCAATAGTCTGAAAAAGTGTGCAGGCAGTGACAAGATGGAATTAGCTACGATGTTAATTTGGGTCGGGAAAAGGCTGAAGTGGTGCTGAAGAGTTCAAGGGGCTGTGATGTGTGGTGCTTGGGCTACAGCATGTTGCAGTCTGTGTTGTAGATACAAAGGAACACAGAAGTAGAGGGTGCAAGAGGGTGGTTTTAAATCAGGTATTGCAGCTCGCAGAAGAGATCCAAGTCACAGAGATGACAGTTGACTGCTTGCCAAGAAAGTAAAGTAAACATTAGGGATTATCAAGAAGGAAACAAAGAACAAAACAACAGAAGAAAAAAAAAACACAAAAAACAACACATTCTGCTGTTGTATAAACTTCTGGTGAATCCTCCTCTCAGTCATGGTTTTGTTTCTCCCATCACAAAGGGTAGAGAAGCAGCAAGTGCAGGACCAGGCTGGGCGCAGAAATGGCTTTTGCACAAGGAAAGAGCAAAGCAAGATGAGATGAAGTCTATGGTCTTGGCATCCCAGGTCATACAGGACCAGGGAGCAAGGAAGCATTTACTCCTTGAGTAGTGGATTTACAGTGCAGTCAACCCATGTCGTCTAGCAAGAAGTTTGAGAACAACCAGCAAAGTATCTTTTCATACATTGCAAAAGGGAATGGGGGAATTCCTTCAGCCGAATGTATAATTTGTGCCTGTACAAGAAGACACCAGATAAGTTGCTGGGCTCCTTATTACCAGCATCCCAGCTCTGTGCCATATCTGCATAGCTTCACGCTTCTTCTAAACCAGTTTTCCCAGCTGTTTCCTAGCCCACACCTTCCTATATGAACATGCTCAATGTAGCCCTAACCAGACCTATTGCTGTTGTCACCGTGATGGGGCTTGAGACCTGTCACAGAGGGAGGGAGCTCTTGTGCAGCCTGGATTTTGTGCTGAGTGTGAGAAAGATGTCCCCAAAAGCTGACAGCCAGGACACCAGTTGCTGCACTGATTCTCTGCAGTCTGGCACCGTGGGTTCCTGCTCTGCCCTGTAGCAGGAGCCTTACCTTGTGCACCTGGGGTCTCTAGGGATGACCTGAAGATGGGATCAGTGCACTCCCAACCTGCAGGTTTTATCCTGATTCACCTTGTTCCTCCCAACACCAGATATGCCAAGCCATCAGATAGGAAGACATTTATTTGTCAAGGCTCAAGGAAACAAGACTGGGGGGGGGGGGGGGGGGGGAAACAAACCATAAAATGCAACTCAGACACCCTTTCCTTCTCACATTCCTGTAGATTATCCTACAGGATAAAAAGGAAGAAGAGTCCTGGTCCTTTTAATCAAAACAGAAGAAGAAGTCTGGTTATCTAAGAAGATCAGGCTCAATCTATTCCTTTTCTAGCCAAGCCCCATGCAGTTCTCAGCTTACACCTGGGCATACTCTGTTCACTTGTCAGATAGGTCGCCTTGCATTCACTGTTTCTACTCTGTGCAGCTGGAGTCACTGTGAGGCCATCAGCCTTGCTGCCCTGCCTTAGGTTTCACTGTCCTCCCTCTTCATTACTCTTCAAGACTGCGTGTATCCTATCACAGAAGCTGTAATTGCACACGTCTCCTTTCTGCCTCCTGTGCCTTGTCAGCTTTTTGTAGAGACAAAGATAACTGGCAGTCGCAGATACTGGAGGACAAAAGGTGAATTTGTGGACAGGCCACATTGGATGTGTCATCGGGGAGTGCGGTGGGTTGTAGATCATGGCCTCATCCCACAAGCCTGGCAGGCAAGGTGGAAGAACACAGTAGCGTCCTCCTTTACAAGGTTTATAAAAACATGTGCCCTTTGTTGAGATGGGGCCTCTTGAAATGCACAACACCAAACTTCTGCTCATCTTGGCATGCATCTAGTTCAAGGCACAAAACTCCAACTCTCCAGGGTGCTTCTCTCATCCTCAGCAGCACAAGTCAGGCTGTGCTCAAGTGGATATGTGTTAGGAAATGCTGTCTGGTCTTGGTTTAGTCATAGTCCTCTGGGGAGGAATAATCTCCAAATGCCTGTAAAAGGATTTATTCTAAGGAAAAAGATATAATTCCTAAGAAAATTAGCTCAGCTAAGAAAAGACTTGTGTGCCTAGGATGAACTCTGTGACTCTGTTCCTTACTAAAATTGGAGGAGTAATCCTTTCTCACAGGACATACAAGTGAACTTCTGAGATCTTGTGCAAGCAAACTTCTAATATAACAGCAGCGGGCATCACTTCATCAGTGCTGTTGTGCCCCTTCATGACTTATAGGATTGACTTATGGGATGACTTCCGCAAGAAACCTAACTATCTGGGTGAATCACATATGCGGTATTTATTCCATTACTGACATTTGAGAAAATGACCTCTCCAAAAATTGGAATATCATAGTGATAATGACATGGTGACCCTCTTACTGTGTTCGTTGTTAAAACGTTGCTAAAACAAAGCACCTGAAGAGATGCTCCACAGACCTACATTACCACACAAGCCCTCCACTGCTGCAGTGCATGGCTTATCTCCAGCAAGTAACCCACATGCAGTGCTTGGGGTAGGATGGTGAGGAACACTTTGAGGTGAGAGTGATAATTAGTTTGTTGACATCCCCTAATTTTCTAGGATAATGTGTCCTAATTTCAGAGCAACACCAGCACGTCCTTGTTATGAGGCTCTGGACCCAGTCTGGCCAGTCCTTGGAGTGGTCTGCTCCTCTGTCGTTGGGTGGTAGGAAGCAGGTACCAGAGGAATTGGTTCCCGTGGCAGTTCCTGAACCAGGACTATACCTGTGGTGCAGCAGCTGCTTTGGAACTACGAATTCCAACAGCTCTAGTGGAGATTGTTTAAAAATATGTACTTATGTGTCTCTACAAACAGTTAAGACATTACATATCTATTGCTAACTGTTGGACAAGCCTAAAAAAACTGGAGTAAGGAGAAACTGAATTTGGTTTTAATTTTAAGGGATTCACTCCCAAATTTGAGCTTCAAAATAGCAAAATTTCTGGGAACTATTAAGTTTGGCTTTGGGCAAGGTCGACATATGACTTGGCCCCTGTGCCAGAGTGTTTCATGCAGGCAAGCATCCCAGAACCTGCTGTCAAACAGCAGCCATAGTGTGGAAGCAGCAGGACAAAAATGTGGAGACTCACAGCTTGCAAGCACTTCTAAGAACACTGAGCTGCAGCATGATCTCTCTCAAGCAGTGAATAAAAGTCAATCTCTTTAATTACAGCAAGCAGAACAAGATTTTACCTATAGTTTTGTACCAATCAGGTCTGACAAGTCCAGTCCTACTTGTGGAAAAGCAGCTCTGTGTCTTCCCTCATGACTTGACTGAGCTGTATCTGGAGAGCAGGAGTCTGCCTCCTCCTCTGCTCTTCTCTTAGTTTATTATGTAGCCTCAATGTGTTTCTTTGATTTTTCCATCAAAATATATTTATTTGTTTCTAAGTAGGGCTGCCCTTTTGATAGTATTTATTCTCTCGTTTATTTATAGACAGCAATTCAATCCCTCCACAAACCATGTTTTGAAAGGTTAAACAGAAGTCCACACCGGCTTAGCTTATCAGAAAATAAATGTCTCTGCTTCTCCTGATCACATTAACCCTCTGCACCTCAAGTTTTAATCAACCTTTCCTGAACGTACACACCCTAAATTATACATTGACTTTATAAGGATAATACTTCTCCAGGTACATGTGAAATCGCTCATAGTAAATACAAGATTAAGTGCTTTGCCTGCTTGTTATTCTTGTATACCATGAGTTCTCATTAGCAGCTCATCAGCACTCATAAATATGAGGTTTTGTGCTCCTTCATCTTTCTCAACCCTTCTGCGATGGCCTGATTTTCAGCTGCAGTGGCAGCATTTCCTAGCTTTGTTCTTCCCCTTTGTAAACATCCCTAATGATATTTTTCATGAAGGTAGGTCCAAAAGCCAACCTTTGAGGAATTTCAGTCACATCTATTTCACTGAACTTTATTTTGAGTCAGGTGGTCTGTTCTTAAATTTGCTTTTTTGGGGGTTCTCTGCTTCTATTCCTGCATCTAGCAACATGGAGGGAAATATCGTTCATTGTTGGAGTCACAGCTAAAGTTTATTTTTTAATTTTTACATGTTAGCCATCTCCTCTCTGTTGTTCCATCAGACTCCATCAGACTCCTAAAACTACTAAAGACCCTTCTGTAGAGTATTAGAGTTTATTCTTTAGGATCTTGACTGGGAGCAGTTCTCAAGTTTTCCACGCCCATACTCACCACCAAGCCACAACCTCCTTTTTCAGCTTTTACTGCTGCTAGCAAATTCTTTGTTCATTCTCAGCACCATTCACTGCAGTTACACAGCCACTGAGGGATGGAGTCACCCTCTAAAAACTTTACACATTATTTGGGATACAACCTTCAGACATCTCCTGTACTATAATGAACAAAAAATTTCCATGCCACTCTTTATTATGCTGGGTGCTCTTGTGCTTCACTCTAGGTGGAGTCATTAGTTTTTGTGTATTCTTCTCTAACTGTTGTCCTTAAAATTAGGAATTTTTATCACTTGATCTTTTTATCACTTGATATAACGTAATTTTTCAGAAGCTACCTATTATGCAGTATTTTCCCATTACATCCCATGTAAGAAACTATGTCAATCCACTCTGGGTGGTGTCTTGGATGCTTAAGTTGAGCAAACAGAGGTTGCTGCAAGCAGGTGTCAAAAGCCACCAGCAGCTTCTGTAGTGTGTACTGTCACAGGAAACTGTGACGTTACTCTCGCTTCTGCTGCCTCAGTGTGAAATGACATTAGGGAAAAAGAAAGTATGTCTCAATTAATAAGAAATGAGCACAGTTGAAGATCTTGCCTCTAATTTACAGAAAGTTGTGAAATGCTTCCTTCTGTACATTTCCCAGATTGGCAAAGCAAAGCAAACATGATTCATTTCTTTGGAGATGAGTGGTGATCAGTGGTGATCAGGGTACTTTGTCCTGCATGATGAATTACTCTTCCTAAATTGCTCCTCCAAAAAAGGGAGACACATTAATGAAACTTCCCTGAGGACCACACATCCAGAAGCCATCTAAAGGAAAGGAAATTTCAGGGGTTGCAAGTTAAAAACACCAACTTTGAATTCATGCAACAGAGTCTTTTTTACCTAAACCAGCTTAAACAAAATTGAAAACATCTGGGATGAGGGGCAGGATGCCCATGTGGCAGAACAAATGGAGGAGTCTGTGGCTGTGGACTCGCAGCTGCAAGGAGCAATAGTCTCTGGAGTATTCTGTCTGGCTGTGCATCACTGCACGCAGTCACCCTGCTACAATGCTCAGCAGTCAGTGTGACTAAGTTGCTTGGGATGAGGAAACTTCAAATGACAGAGCTCCAAAAACTCAAAGAGGTGTACGGTTTCCCATAGGAAACTCCTCTCATGCGCAGTCTCTCTCAGTGTTGGAATGTCATGTTTTTGATCCATTTTTCTTTAACCAAGGCATTGGTTCCATCTGCCTTGCTGTCAGTTCAGCCCCAGTGTATTTTCCCATATCCTAATCAGGAATGTCTCAGCAGCCACCTTAAAAATTTCATCACCTGAGGCCCTTTAAATTTC
This sequence comes from Chrysolophus pictus, assembly GCA_037305975.1. NCBI lineage: Eukaryota > Metazoa > Chordata > Aves > Galliformes > Phasianidae > Chrysolophus > Chrysolophus pictus. The sequence continues at coordinate 70,477,491 of CM074614.1, read as the reverse complement.
TCTCTAGAGGGCACTTTCTCTGCCTTAGAGCAGCCAGTAATTTTTTCCTGTGCACTCTCCAATTTTCCATGAAAGTTACTTCTAAATGTGCATACCAGCAGATCTTTATGTCAGCCTCAGCATCATAAGAACTGCACACAGAAGAAATGTCTCTGCCCTGTCACAGCCACTGGTGCAGGATTTTCAGCTGGAAAACCATCAGCTCTTCCTCACACATCATCCTGGAAGGAATTCTTATCATTCTGCTCTGAGGATCCAGAAACATTTTTCAGCACATAGATTTTCAAGAAAAACTCCCTCAGCCTGCTCCATGCCACATGTGTGACTTTCCTGGGTCACACTTACAAAGAGATCCAAGTCACTCAGATCTTTTGGTTCACCACAACTTTGCCAGCTTTTGAGGTCCTGTATACCAACCTCCAAAAGGGAGACTGCCCCTAGCCAGTACTTTCTCTGCAGAACAGCCAGCAGCAGCTCCCAGCGGTCAGGCCAGCAGTGCCTTTCCTATGGAGAGGTACACGTTCAGGACCTCTATCATCCAAAGTCTGTCTGAACCAAACTCAGGTGCTGCTTAAGTGGAAACCCACAGACAGAAAATAGGAAGCTTCTCTAGCATGTAGCAAGATGCTGCAGGGGCAGGGGAGATCCAGCACTGCTTCATCTCTGCTCTTAATCATAACTTTCAGCAGTCATGAGGCTGTGCCATGTGCTGAACAGGCTGCCCAGAGGCAGCTTGAGCACAACCCACTGCTTGCCTCAGGGTGCTTGGCACCAGCCAGCTGCCCATTGCCTACCCGGCAAATAGTGCCAGCTGCAGACATACAGCCACTGGACAAACACCACATGTTTTGCTGCAGAGTCAGATGCAGAGAGACGTGTGCTTCAAATTAACAAGCTCCTATTACTGCTGCCACCCAGCTTACTTGTCTGAATCAGGTTTATAAAAAGGTAGTAAGTCTCCAGTGCCATCAGCACATGCTGGCCTTGATCTTTTGCAGATCAAGGAGCGCCAGGTCCTCCTGCATGCCATGACAAGCAGTGGAAAAGCAGACAGGTTGTGATATCGGGAGGGATTTGCAGGCAAAGGTCCCCCGGCAAGACTTGCTGCAACATGGCTGTTTTTGGGTGAAGTCCTTACCCACGATGGTGCACAATAGTGCAAAGAGAAAAAACTTGCAGATCAAACCAGCTGAGCAGCTCTGCCTAGCACAGTGGGCTGGCTGGGGCAGAGTGCATCCCCTTATACAGTGGGATTAAATTTTTCTCATTTTGCCAGATTTGAGGGAGAAGAAGAAGCGGGCCTGCTTATCACAGCCACGCAACATTACCTGTTGGCAGTCCTCCCCATTGACACCACGGGTCTGCCCGGTATGACACCTGCAGTTGGCATCCATCCACAGATCAGCTGGAAACAGATTGCTGAGGAGAAGGGCTGGGCAGAAGCTCCAGGAGGCAGCAGATTCTCAGATCAGGCTGGCCTGATGAGTGGCTCTGGGATATTGCTGAGGGACAGTGCTGCGGGGCGGCCCTCAATGGAAACAAATTTCTTATAGCATGAGGAGTATCACTAAAAATTGGCCTGCTCTGAAGACACTGTCTCCTTGCTCCCCAACTCTTCAAACCATTAGAAACTTCATAAAGACTTGGCTAAGACTCTACAGCAGATTTGTTCCACAACAGAAGGATTCCAGATATTTCCATCTTTGTCTTCTGTCTGCTGCTAATTATCGGCGCACGGCAATGCTTCGCCTCTCACTCAAAGCAGTGCAGTTCTCTTAGGCTTTGGATGTGGAGGTCCTGCACAAACCAGTCTCCAGCCTGAAGGCTGATGTGTGCTGGGAGCACAGCAGGGTTCCTTGTGCCTCCAGGGCAAACCCCTTGAGTCCCTTGACATGCATGCAGGACTATGTGATCAGACCATGTTTGTATCTGTTGCACGACAGAATTTAATTTAAAATGGATTAGGCTTTGTTTTCTTTCTAGTTCAATAACATTGCATGCATTGTTGGGCGATAAAACCCACAGATAACCATGCCAGCGGGCTTTTGGGGTGGACGTGATCAGCAGCACAGTCTGAGCTGAAATGGCAAAGAATAGAGGAAAAAACTGCATAGAAACATGCTGCTGGTAACACAAACTGCACAGTATATGCTGCAGCTCCTGGAGACACTCTTGCACAACCTCTGTGGAACATCTTCCTGACAGAGAAGGGTGGAAGAACCGGAGCAGAATATGGGCGAACAGCTTGAGCACAGCTCAGTTCTTGGCCTGGGATGCAGGACATGAGGTGCAGGGGAGCAGGGAAGCATGTGAGCTGTTACTCCTTGTCCCAATCATTCAGTCATGGATTGCTGATGGTGATGATGACTCCCAGGAGAGGAGCTCCTCCCTAAGCAGTGAGGATGTCTCAATTCACCAAAGTGTTGTGCGTTGCTGTTTTTCCCAAGCTGGTTCTGCCCCTCCCTGCTCTCCTCTGGTATTTCATGAGCTTAAGATTTGCTCCATGTCTAGAAGGCAAGTACTGCCCTACCAAGGAGCTCTGGCAAAAGCATTTTGTTTCCCAGGTTTCTTGGCAGAGCCTCATTATCACATGCACTAGATTCCTTCACTACCCTAATCCATGCCTTCTGGCTGGCAGCAAACATGAGGCTGAATGGATGGCATTGACCATGAGCTGCAGGAAGCGCTCCCTGAGCACAAGGTCTTAGATTGTCCCAGAGCTTGATTTGGGACTCCCCAGTAGAAGCACAAGGTCTCCGCAGAGCTAAGTATGGGGACACCTACCTACACCCCACCCTGTTGTGTTAGAGACCAGCCAGCATGTCTCTCTCCTGCAGACTCAAAGAGATCCCTAACAAACACTCTACAACCACACTTGCTCACCAAACCATCACTACCAGCCAGGCTGGCCCCTGTGGCCCTGTCTAGATCTTCGTTCACATTGATTCCCTCCACAAATGATGTCTGAGGAGGCTGATGCTGCCAGCAGAATGCACCAAGAGAGCTCTCTGGAAGGTCAGATAGCAGAATCACAGAAGCAGCTGCGAACCTGACCCCATACAGCTTTCTGTACGCTATTTTCCCTAAACTTTCTTACCTGAAACCTTTTATAACCTCTCATGACTTTTTTTTTTGTAACATGAATTTTGCTACTGACGTGTTCCAGACCAGGCATCCCTTATTTTGAAAGCTAACAGAAGGCACCAGTATCCCCTGGGATACTTCGTCACTGCATCTCTATGTGGACAAAGATGACAGCAGCTCACGCAAGATGTGGGTTGGTGCTCAGATCATGCAGCAGTACACCATGGTAAGCATACCAATGCTGCTGCCCTGGGCAGGAACATGGAGGGAACCAGAGGCAGGAAGAGCAACTGCACAGCCCTGCATGACATCAGCATCCATCTGCCCTGATCTGCCAGGCAAATGGCAAAGCCCCAAAACAGGACTGCAGATCTGTGCAGGTGTTGTATCAACGTGCTCAATGGGGAGAGAGGTGTATGGATGATGGGAACACAGCTATCCAGGGGAGCAGAAGTAAAACAGATCTCTGCACAGTTCTCATAGGAGAAACAGACAGCCCAGAGCCACTAAGGCAGGAAACTGGTGATGCACATCACCTGATTGTGGGCTGCAGCACCAGCAGGGGCTGGACGGTGCTGCACAGAGAAAGACAGCAGGAACAGAAGTCTCCCATACCTACACTACAGCTCCTGTGAACATCCTGGCCTCTGAGATTTGGCGTTAAACTCCTGCAAAACTTTCATTAACGTGATCATTTTAAGGGTTACAAGCAAACCAACCCACAAACCCTTGAAAGCAGCAAATCTGCAGCACCTGCTTGCCCCAGAGGGCTCTGCCAGTGGCCCAAGAAGCAGTCATGGACAGTTTGAGAAGCCAGAAAACTCACCTGCTGTGAGCCACCAGACAGCAGCAGAGCTGACAAGCATGGCCTGGCCTCAAGGACAGGCTGACCTTGCTCGATGTGGCACGTACTGCCTGCAAGCCATCCCCTCCACCTTCTAAGGGCTGGCCAAAGGATCCTGTATTGTCTCCTGGGCTTCTCCATGTCCATCAGCAGGCTGAGCCTGATGGCGGCTGCAGCTCCTCACAGGGAGTGGAGGGCAGCGCTGAGCTCTGCTCTGTGTGACAGTGACAGGGCCCAAGGGAACGGCATGGAGCTGTGCTAGAGGAGGGCTGGAGGTTGGGGAACGGCGCTGTACCAGAGGGCAGTGGGCATGGAACAGCCTGCCCAGGGCAGCAGGCATGGCACTGAGCTGCTGGAGCTCACAGAACTTTTGGACAAAACTTTCAGTCTTATAATTTTTGGGTGGTTCTGTATGGAGTCAGGAGTTGGGCTTGCTGATTCTTGTGGGTCCCTTCCAACTCAGGATATTCTATAATTCTGTGAACGGATAACTTCTTTCCGACTGTTTGTAACTTTTTGTTACACAGAAACTCTTCTCTGTTAGGTGTAATTACAGTAGGAATGCAGAGAACGTGGATTTGCCTACATTAGGTGCTTGTAATTCCCTCCTCCCACAGTCAGTCTTCCAGTACTTCATATGTCTGGCATGTCAGATCCCATTTTCTTAGATCCCATTTTCTTTGCAACAACAAATTAAGTGTTATTAAGGCAGGCAATCACAGATCTTCACTGATCCAGCTCTTCCCTATGAAGAACTACTCAGTGCAATATCCAGCCACCCTGCTTGATAGACATACGCATCCGCACTCAAGAAAAATTGGGACCTTTTGTATTTGATCCAACCCTGTGCATTGCAATTGAGGGGTCTGGAGCACAGGGCTTATGAGGACGCTGAGGGAGCTGGAGTCTGGAGAAGAGGAGGCTCAGGGGAGACCTCATTGCACTCTACAACTTCCGGAAGGGAGGTTGTGATGAGGAGGCAACAAACAGGACCCGGGGAAATGGTCACAAGTTGTACCAGAGGAGGTTTAGGTTGGACATGAGGAAAAACTTTTTCTCTGAGAGTGGTCAGGCACTGGAATGGCTGCCCAGGGAGGTGGTGGAGTCGACGTCCCTGGCAGTGTTCAAGAGGTGTCTGGATGAGGAGCTACAAGATCTGGTTTAGTGCTTGTGGTAGCAGTGGTAGTGGGAGGACAGTTGGACTAGGTGATCTTGTAGGTCCTTTCCAACCTTGTGACTCTGTGATTCTATGAGGTACAGACCTTTCAGCTCCTACCTGGTTGGCAGGAATGGGACTATGCAAAGCCAAAGCTTTGGGAAGCACACTGCAATCCAAACAGACCCCAAGTGCCTAAGGAAAATGTTCTGCAAACAGCACATGCTCCTCTCCTAATTAAATTCAGCCAGATCAACTGTCTTCTTGGGCAGCAATCTCTACAGAACAGAGTATGTTTTACGTGTTTAGAGCCAAGGAAGAGCAGCTTAACTGCTTTGAATCCAGTAGAGGCAGGGGAGGGACTCATCCAAGTGCTAATTGCTCTTGCACACAATGAAATAAACCTGTGCAAATACAGTGAAAAAATAAAATTCAACAAAGTTGTTTATCACTGAAACCTGGAAAGAACAAAGAAAAACTATTTCATATATATATAAAATATATGTGGGAAGAAGAAGTAAAAGAGATTTGCAAAACATATCACACCAAGCTTGGCCAATGTGAGCAGAACGCAGTAGGTGTTAAATACAAAACCTGCATAACTGCAAAGTTAGTACAGGTTGCTGTTTTTCAAGAAGGACTGCAGAGAAAACTGGGCCATTCATTATTAAATTGCAGACCAGCTTCTCTCTCAAACTGTATCCAGGGAGTATAAAAATCTGTCAGAGAAACACAAAAGTTAGCAAACCCTAGTGAAAGAATGAAAGAAAAATCAAAGCCAGTAGTGCTCAGTCCTGCATGATCTGCCTATCATTATACCTCCTTGGTGGCACTGCATTCTTTCTCCATGGCCAGGCTAGAGCTGGGGGTCCTGCTCAGCAATGCACAGATCTGACAAGCCACCATCTCGGTCACACTGCAGCAGAAACAAGAGGGAAAAACAGGATCAAAGGAGCGGTGACAAGCCTTTGGAACTCGTCAGACAAATGTGTTTTTAGCAGAATCCTGAATGAGCTGATGAAGAGAAGCATTAGTGCCGTCATGTGAAGCACATGATTTTGGAATTCACTAAGCCTTTGATGCAGTGTTAGCACTGCCGTCTCCGTCTCAACCATTAACCATCTGACTGAGAACTAGCCAAATTCCCTCCATCCTGGGATCACAGAAATGGAAGGAGTTCGCCACATGTTGCAGGAGACATATGCTAGACAGGCTGATTGCACCAATCTTTATGCTTCTGTAGAAACTTCCTTTCTTCTTATTCCAAGTTAGGTTAAAAAGGAAAGGAAAATTTACTTATGGAAAAGTGGAATTTGAGTTGGAAGTCCTGCATTTCGTTACGTGACCAGAACAAAAGCACCTCAATTTGGATAAAACCAGGAGAGAATTGCAATTGAAGGCCATAGGAAAATGTCACCAAATTTTGCTGGCAAAGGGCACAGAGTCAGCTTTTGTAGCACTATCTCAAATACAAAGTCCCCTCTGAAACTCCAGCTCTTCCTTGTTTGAGGATGGTTTGCAGATTAACTGCATGCTGCAGATGTGAAGATTCAGAGGTGGCCCATCCACAGACAAGGCTAAATAAACATCCTTACATTTTGTTTTCTAGGCTAGAAAAACCCCAGCTGCTTATTTACAAGAGCCCAAACTAAGAATCTACTGAGCAAGCCTACACGCTGAAGCAATTCCATCTTAAATCCCTATCCACAGGTGCACCAAGATGCCCGTGCAGCTCTATGCAGAGGAAACATGCTGCCCCTTACCCTTGGCTGATGTGAGCAGAGTGACAGAGCCAGACTGGAGCCAGAGCAGCACTCACACTGACACCTGCCCTGTGCAATTTCGGCCTTATGGAGCATATCTCCCTTGTTTTCCTTCTGCTCCTCCTCCTCCTCTTTCTCCTTGCAGCAGGTTGTGCAGGGCTATTGCTGAGTGAGGCTGGCATACCCTCAGCTTGGCCAGCCCTTGCTGTATGGCTGCTGTCATTCTGGCTTGAATAGTATTTGAGTGAGACTGGACTTTGGCACAACAACCATGACAGGTACTGTTGCTGGCAGACATCTCTGAGGCACAAAAGCATTAGGAGAAACCCTTGGAAATGCTTTACCAGGCCTTATTGTGCTGTGAAGTATTCTTTCTTCATAATTTGCCAAAATTCTAATTTGCCAAATATTTTTTTGCTTTACAGGAAGACAAATGCAGCTTTGGAAATAAAATCTACAAGCTGAGAGCCCTCCAGCCCAGCCTGGTAAGCCTGAGAAACATGATGTTTCCTCCAGGGAATAGAAAAGCTGCAAAGTGCCTATCCACAGATCTGTATGCAGCAGCATCCCAAAATGCAATGACTGCAGGATCAGTAAATGCCCAGAGCTTCACTGTGGTGTGAAAGTAGGGGCAAAAGAGGCTGGGCTGAGGACTGTCTGGATAGGACTATGAGCAGCTTGATTTAGCTGTAGATATCTCTGCTCTTTGCAGAGGAGTAGGACTAGATGACTTTTAAGGGTTCCTTCCAACTCAAATGATTCTATGGCTGTATGGTAATTTTTGTTGCTCAATACAGGGCTATTTCAGAAAGATTTAATCCTGCACCTTTTTGAATGCTTCATGTCCCGCCATCCTCTGATGCAGATCTAAAAGAACTCAAGGTGAGACTGCTGAACTCTTATATGGGATGTAGCTTGCCATGTAAGGCTGCCTTGAGGAGACAGGAAGGTGACAGAACTGGATTTCCTTCTGGGTTTCCAGCGAGCTCCAGGTTAGTTCTAAAGAAATAAATTAGCATGCAAAAAGATAAATGAGACATATTTTGAGAAGTGATGTGCCCTTTGTTGTACCTTAAAACTTCCTGCAATTCTATGAAGGAAACTAACCACAACAAAAACGGAAAGCCATAACAGATTCCATTAGAATGATAAGTGACTGAAGATGAAAAACTGAAAAAACAGGGCTTACTCAAAAAAAACAGAAAATAAATTCACATTGGAAGCTTACCAGAGAGTCAGTAGATAATAGGGTCATGAGAGTCATTCAGAGAAGATAGTGGCACAGCAGGAAGACACAGTGAGTTATCCACACTATCAAGAAGTTAAGGGAAGCTCCCATCCTGAAACCATGTTTTCCAGAACAAATGTGATAACTTGCTTCAAGCGAAAGTGTAGCCAGGTATGTTTCAAAACAAATTAATAATACAAACATTGAATGACACAGATGGCATTTATCCAAGACCTTGGAGGAGCCCAAACACAGATCTCTCAGCAGCTTTGGGACATGCAACCTATTGCTTAACTCAACCTGAAACCAGAGGAATGACAGAAGGCAAATGAGATGCCTGGGTTGGGCTTTTGTGTTTTTCCTCTAAGGGCTTTGGATAAGTCTGTGGATCTGTGGCTTCTGGGAATTAGGAACAGCCGACTCCTGGGCATGCAGGAAAGTCGAACAAAGGGGGAGGAAACAAGCTTGCTCTGGGGAGAAAGTCATGTCAGTCCTTGAAGGAGTTAGGAAACCAGTTCCATGGATGTGGCTGGGCAGATGGATATACTATACCTGGATGCCCAAAACATTTTCAGCAAAGTCTTCCATCAAACGCCTTTAATCCTTCTTTTCTACAGCATGTTCATTCTCACAGTTAGTAAAAGGGCAGGAGATACTGAATGGAAAGTGGTCAGCACGCAGGGCAGGAAAGTTACTGGTTTTGCCTCAACAGGATCTGTATTTGGGCTTGTGCTTCCTCCTCATTTCATAAATAGTTCGGGAAAGGGTGTGTGTGGTGACAGGACAAGGCTTGCTGGTCAAAGTGAGGTACTAATCTGGACAGTCAAATGGCAAAGTCACTGCTAGTAGACATAAAGTAATTTACATGGAGAAGTTCTAAGTACATGAGGAGAGAGTTCAGAGAAGTTACCTCACTCAGGGAGGTGGCCTGGGGACTGGCTCTGTGTTTCTTGACTTCTTTCGCAGACAAGAAACAGAGGAATTAAGAAGAGCTCCCAGCCACCCCTCACACTCCTTGCCCTGCAGAGCCTCACCACCATGACAGTCCTCCTTTGGGCGCTGTGTGAAGCTTTATGTCCGTATTTGTGGCACCCAGCCTGCACCCAGTGCTGGAGGTGAGGCTGCCCAGCACAGAGGGGACAACCCCTCCCCTCACTGGATGGCAGTGCTGGGCCTGACGCACCCAGGGTTTGGTAAGCCCTTGAGCTACTGACTCATGTTCAACTTCCCGCTAACCAGAACTCCCAGATCCCTTTCCATGGTGCCTCTCCCAGCTGGCCTCCCTTGGTCAGCTAGGTAACGTTGTCATAAGAGGAAATCAATTTAATTGAACAGGACTTTCCCCTTGTGAGCCCATGTTGACTGTGACCAATGTCTGTACTGTTTTCAGCTGCTTTTCAGTAACTCCCAGAATAATCTTTTCCATAGGCACTGAAGTGAGACTGACAGGCTTGTCATTATCAGGGTCCTCTTCCTCGCTCATCTTGAGAACTGGGACAATATTTTCAGCTTCCATCAAATGGGTTCTCTCAGTGGAGAACTGAAAAATAATTGAAAGGGTTCTTGTGATGACATCAGCCAGATCTTTTGAGTTGCTTGCAGTGAATCCCATAGGGCCCCATGGTTTTAGATGCATGCATCTGGAGTAGCAAGTCACACAAGTTGGGAGTTGGCTGGGAGCTGATGTTACTGCAGCCCTGGTCCTCCAGCTCCGGGCTACAGGGGTTCCAGAGCTCATCATCGGTGCTGAAGACAGAAGCAAAGAAGCCATTAAAGGTCTCTGCTTTTTCTGCATCCCTGTTTGTGAGGTGACCATTCTTGTCGAGTAACAGACCAATCTTATCTCTATTCCTCTGTGTGCTGCTAACATATTTAACAAAGACCTTTCTGTTGTCCCAGTTTGGCATTTTTCAACTTTAACCGGGCTTTCGCTGCACATATCTTCTCCCTACCCTCTCTGTTCACAAGCAACAGATCTAGGAAAGCACCATTTTTTGTCTGTTTCCCTAGTACCAAGGGAAGATACCAAGATGTTATCATCAACATATTCTAGGAATCTCCTAGATCTGTTTGTACCAAATGTGTGGTGTTCTCAGCTTATGCCTGGCGAGCTGAAGTTTCTCATAAGTACACTCATAAATTACTCATAAGTATGTCACATGTAATGTGTTTGATCTAGAGATATTTCTTAGCTCCGTAAAGAACAGTTCATTAGTGTCATTGTCCTGGCTGGGTGGTATATAGTAGGCTCCCACAATATCATCTGCTTTATTTGCTTGTCTTGCTTATTTCTCATGCTGTATGCATTGGTGTAGAAACATTTCAAATGTGCTTCACTGTACCTAGCACCTTGTGCAGCAGGCAGAAGGACCTTACAAGTACACAGTCCCTTGTGTTTTAGTGTGCCAATACATAGCGTATCACTAGCAAGCTTAGTTTTATCCCTTCCCCACTTTGAATCTAGTTTAAATCTCCCTTGATCAGCTCTGCTAACTCCTGTGCAAAAACCTTTCCTCCCTGTCTGAGAAAGGTGCATCCAGCAGATGCCAACAAGCCTGGTGTTGTACAGACCATCCCATAATCAAGAAACCCCAAATCCTGCCAGTAACACCAGCCTTGGAGCCACATAATGACATCACAGGTTAAAACCCAAACAGATCTAAGTACTTCACTATGCATCATAAATCTGAGGAATTAATTGCCTAGAATTGCTATGGAGGCAAACGGCCTAGAATTGATCAAAAGCAATCAGATACTTTCATGAAAGAGCAACTCAGTAAGAACTGCTAGAGGTAAGGATAGTCAGAGTGTGACTATCATGGATATTGCATGGATACTGTATGGAAACATACTGGAGAAAGCATCACTTTATACCCACATTTTTCTTTAGTCTGTTTAAAGCCACCTCTGTTGTCAGGATCCATGGCTGGTTTGATTCCTGTACACCTGATAGTGGTTATCGTGCACCAGGATGAGCTAGCTGAGAAGCAAAGCCCTGGCCAAGTAGTCTGACCTAAATATTGCTGCACAGCAATGGCATACCTTGAAAGCACTTAATCTGCACATCAGCGTTAAATAGAAGTTGGGAAGGACTGTATCTCAGATGTGCTGTTACAACACTCCACAGTCACTTATGTAATCCAGCATGATGCTAAGGACCTTGCAGAAAGTCTGGGCTGAGGGCCAAATGGGCCCTTAAAACATATCTGAGGAAGGAAACATATCAACATACAGCATAATGTTTTCCAGGAAGAAAGTAAGCAACATCAGGGCTGCCAGTCTTGTGAAAACAGATTATAAGCTGTACTGGTCCTTGAGTTAAGTATTCCTCATCTCTCCTAGATGGGGAAAAAGCATAGCTGGGAAAAGGGGAAAAAGAAGGGCTGAAAACAGAAGAAAGCCTTTGTTTTAGCCAGTCTGATGGTGAGCTGCTGACTAGATATCTTTATGGCCAAAGACATGCCAGAACCTTGGCCTGGCCAGAGCAAGACTGAGCTTAGCAAAGAAGTGATGAGCTGAAATGTTTGCAGCCAAGATAATTCAGTTGTAAAGCGTGGAAGGAGATAAGAGTAGGCACAAAATGCTTCTACAAAACCAGGGAGGCAAAATAGGAAAGTTCTCTAAAGACTGTGCTGAGGCACACACACAGAGTACCAAGCCTCAGTCAGAGATCCCCAGTTCCTCCAACTGTAGGGAGCTCTGCACTGGGGTTCTCCATGCCACCATACAGGGAAATTGTTGTAGGAAACTGCCTCTAGCTGTTGGTCTGACAAGAACAGAGGAGGGGCTGGAGAAGAGTATTGAGGAGGTTGTATGGCTTGAAAAGAACAGGCTCTGACATGAAAGAAAACAAAACGTGCATAGATTACCACAAAGAAGAGTGAACAGAGACTTTGCTGCAATAAATAAGCAAACACCTGTTTAATCATCAGCTATTTAACACGACTATTATATGGAACAATGAAAAAATAAAAATGCAGCAGGCACTTTGTCTTCTCTTTTAAAGCAAGTACAGCCTACAGTTTACCAGGTGGTGCTGTCACGCATCCTCCAGTTCTGCTATCACTTTTGCAACGCTGCATCCCAACTAGGGGCCATATATTATCCAAGCTACTGGCTCAGATAACTCAGGTCCTTCTTCCAACTCAGATGATGCTTTACCTCATGGTGATCTAAGGTAGGCAAGGACATTGTCTTAGATCAGGAACAAGTCTTGATGCTGCACAGAGTACCAGCGCTTGCCCAGACAAACTTTTGAATTTATCTGAGGACATCATCCTCTCTTTATTCACCTTCTCTTCTGTGTTCACGTGATAAAATTCCTCCTCCACCTCCAAGTCCTCAGGTTCTTCCAGCACTCCCACTTCTCATTCCCAAGGATGGCAGAGTTTTCTCACTGCTCTCCCTACCTTCCCTGGGTGCAGTCTCTGCTTTGCAACCCCATCTGGGCGACAGGAAGGCTTCTCAGCCTTCCTCTCTGAGCTCAGCTCCAGTTCCATGGGGCATGAAACACAGTATTTGGGGCTGCCTCCATTTGCACAGCCTGGCACAGCCTGATATTTACCTTTTTATGTGAGTACATCTCGTGCAGCTCATCACGTCAGCTGAACTATAACATGATATGACATGAATAGCCTTCCCACTCTGGCTTACTCAAGTTGCTCTTTGCTTATCGTAAGGTATAATTTCTCAAGTTCCACAAGAAAAGCAGGTCCTGTAGGGAATGATATAGGGCTGCTCAGTGCAGCTGTTCTTTTTCAACTACAGTCTTGTTGCTGAAGCACATGAAAGAAATCTTCAGGCTACTTCATCCTCTTGCAGAGTGCTAAAACTCCAGTGCCTGACTGGTTCTGAGCTGAAAGCATGGGGGCGAAGACCATGCTAGAGATGACAAATTTGTATTTTCTACTTCAGAAATTAATTGTATTTCCATCTCTTCTCCCGGCTTTTTCACACTTCTGGCACATGTGTGCTCCACAACCTTATTCAGATTTTGAGTATCATTGAGTTCACTTTAATGCTCCTTCAAACCAGAGCCTCACAGAAATCACCCTGGTGCCTCCAGTGCTGCATAGCCTCCTCAGCATAGCAGCTTCTCACCCTTATCCTCCTTTGGTTTCCTCCCACCATACCACAGAAAGAGCAGAAGCAGCAGATGTGGAAGAAATCCATCCTGGCAGCCTAGGCGTGCTGCTTGGGTCTGTGTCAGGTCTCTGGCTGCCCATGTTGTGATTCCACTTTCCACCCACCACACCAAGAGCAAAATAAATCTGTGATCCATCTGCTCTGGTTTTGGGAAGCTTTCCATCCAGACATGCCACTGGATCTTAGCCCTGGGTTTACACTATGCTCTGTGGCACAAAAACTAGAAAAGTTACACAGCAGCTTGGTTCCTGAAATGTACTTCTCGTATGTCTCATTTCTGTGCATGAGCAAGTTCTTAGAAATGCCTAGGTTGTGATGCAGCTCTACGTGCTGCCCAGAAGGAAGGCATTGAAGTTGCCCAGTGGTGGAGAAAGCCAAGGAGAACATTGGTAGGGGCCAAGGCTGCCCAGAAAACGCCCCTGGGCTTAGTCAGGAAGATCTGCAAACAGCAGCCTTGGACTGCCTGGACTGGTTCTGTCCTGAACAATCTCAAAGCAGCTGCCAAAACCCAGCATGAGGAAGAGAAAAGGTGTGTTAATGCTGCAAGGCAGTGCTGGGAAGAGCCAGGACATCAGGCTGAAAGAACCACGGCTTCCATATGTTCCCAGCAGCGCTCCCTTGTGACCACTGCACCATAGAGCTTATATCTGCTGAGAGCACAGGGAAGGGAGGAAAAAAAGCTTTGCGGTTAAAGGCAAAGCCACTAGAACCCCTGCATCACATGAACAAGTTTCTCTGGCTGCAGGTTGAGCCTGTGTAGCAAGGATGAGGCAGCACTCGTGACCCAGCGAGGCTGCACTAGGCTATGCACTTCGGATATCCTCTTGCGCACAGGGATCTGCAGGGTGCTCTTGCCTGAGGGACACACAAAGAGGTGAAGTGACATGGGGGGAGATTATTGTAGGCAGTTTGGCACCAGTATTACTGGTCAACCAGCCTTTATCTTCTCCCACTTTGCTTGTTCAGAAGTAATCTGCAGTGATAACGCAGTCAAGCTTCTTAACCCCACTGTCCCTTCTTTAAACCACAGACCTGAGCAGTGCATGGCACAAGGGAGAAAGTAAACATCCATGGTAGCTTTCCCTAACACAGCTCCATGGGCTGTATCTTTTGCCTAGGTCACTCCAGCAACTGTGGGTAGCAACCAGCTTGCTTATTAAGACTGCTTCTCCTAACAAAAAAACAACACTGCACAACTCCATTCCCTGGTGAGCTGGCAGCTGCATTGCTGTAGGCTAGATCAGTGCAGGACAGCCCTGCTCTAGAAATGCCAGGGCTCTGGCAGGCAAGCTGAAGCAAAGGTTTGTCTGAGGAGCTGCAGGTATGCCACCTGGCACAGATTCAAGTGACAATGTTATAGCTGTCACCTACCTTAATGTCCCAGAAGAGGCAATGCAGAGCCTTTGGTAGGACCCTGCCACTAGCACACGAGAAGAAAACTCCCTGGTGCCAGCTTTTAGAAGTAGCCCTGTATCTCAGCTACCATCCATGTCCTTAAGCAGGCATGGATAAGTTGACTCTGAGCAACTGAGAGGTGAAGCCCTGCTGCCAATTACTCTCCTACTGAGAAGATCTTGTATCTACCGTTCACAGGAGCTGTTAGCTGTTCTTCCTTTGCAGTTCATGGTGAAACTGACTGTAGGTAACAGGCACAAAGAAAACACAGAGCTTTTCTGTAAGAACATTATGAGATTTTTTTAAAAGGTAGAAAACATATAACAAATAGCATTGCCCAAGCTCTTTCCCCTCAGTGTAAAGAAGCATATTCTGCAGCCCAAACTCGCAATGCTTCCCATGCTTGCAGATGAACTTGAGCTCTGGTGGAGGGATGGGAGGCAGCAAGCCAGGATGACACTGGGCAGGAAATTCCATGTGCACATAGATCTGGTCTTGTGTCAGTTCATGTTCAAATACTGCTGCATTCAACAAAATGGACTTTCATTCCTTACCACTCAAACCCAGCTTCCCTTAGCACCCAGGGCTAAGATACATAGAACCATAAAAGAAAACAGAGAAAACCTGAACAGAAACAGGTAGGAAATCAGTAGAGGTAGCTGTGAGTGAACACATTATTGCAATATCCAGTTTGTGACTGTTAACAGGTGAGGGGGCCATCAGGCACAGTGAATCTGTGCAGAGTGTGACTGTTCCCATCTTATCCCCTTTGCCAGGATGGTCCATGTACTGCAGTCTCAGCCGCTGAGACCATCCAAGTGTTGAAGAACATTCACTTCTGCAGGAGTCCTGTCCAAAGGTAAAGTCCCAGCTGAGTGCAGCAAAAAAATATGTAATAAAAAAGGCTGCTGTATGTCTGCATATATTCACCCAGCTGTGCAAGGCCCAGCAACACTGGAAGAGGATATGGCTGAGCCACTCTGACCTGCAAAAAGTCAGGAAACACAACTCAGTGGAGGACACAGGGACATCCCAATCCAACATGCTTGCAATCATCTATACATCTGCATAGTTTCCTGCTTTCCACTTCATCTCAGATCCTTCTGGGTACATTAATACTCATGTAAAGGAATGAAGCAATTGAGTCAAATGCTTCAGAGATAGGCCTTTATCAGGCACCAAGAGAAAGACTAGATTGATCCCAGCTAAAAATCTTTGCTGTGATCAGCTCATGAATTTCTGTGAGCTGAACCACACAGGAAGCTCTGGCAAACCTGTTCAGGGCTGAGTCCCACAGTGTGTCTGTAGCCAACAGCACACTTGTTTGACCTCTTTCACACTGATCTGTTACAAATCTCCGTTTCTCCAGAAGAGTATAATAGCACAAAGGCTGCTTCCTCTGGGCTTCAGCAAATAAATGGGGCAGGAGTAGAACCCACTGGCAGCAAGAGAGTGCTAAGCATCCATTCCATGCTCCAGAAAATTAACATATAACCAGCTGTCAGAAGGACCTTCCTGGACCTCTTTCATATAATCCTTTAACTTGCTCAGTTTATCAGTTTCAGTAACCAGCTGTGTCTACAGCTGTAGAGACCTCCTTTAAAACCTTTGCTTAAAGTCTTTTTTCATGCAGCCTTCCCTTTGGTTCACTGCCTCTGCTACCCTCAGGGCTCTCCATCCAGCATCTGCTTCTGATACGTGCCTCTCTCCACAACATTAAGCCATTGCAGCTGATTACTGCAGTGTGCAGATATGCTTTCTGATAGTACCCCATCCAGCCCCAAGCCTTTTGACTGCAGCCTCTATCAAACTGTGGGCTCCCTCCAGCAGCTTTGTTATTGTACTGAAAGCACACCATGTACTAGAGGTGCTGGGAGCCCAAACTGATTCTGATTGTTCCCATTTTTCCTGGTCTCCCTCTGTCATTGGTCTCTGCAGCTCTGGAACAAAAGCTAGCAGTTGCCCTGTTTTTCCTGTTCTGCTTTTACATGGTTGGTGGCCAGGAGATGCTCTAAGTGGATACTGTAGGACAGGAAAGAGCCCCTTAGCTCTCCATTTCTTGGGGAAGCTGCAGATGCTGTCTGTCCTTCTGTGCGTAGTCTCGTCTTACCTTGTCCCTTGGACTGTACATCCTCAACGTGGAAGGCTTTACTGCAGCTCTGTACAGGAGCCATTCAAGGAAGCAGAAGAGGACTGTAGAAAGAAGAAGAGACAGTGTTAGAGGAACATGAAGTGGGTTGCTGGCTGCATCTTAGCCCCTTGGTTGTGGTCATCTCTTTGGGCATGTTTGGGCATCCCTAAGCCTACCACTTTCAGTGAACACAATCTTTATCTCAAGACCACTGAATAAAACCTGTGATCCAGAAGCACTATTTGTGGAAGCTTCTTCTTTCCTGCCACCAAACAGGTCAGCTTCACATGTTCCACAGTAGCTGTATGTGCTGGAGCTATGACACCCTTGCTCACCTTCTGGATTTCCTGCATTGCCATGCGTATGGAAGAATGAAGGCGAGGAAAAGCCCGCTGGTTGTCTCCCTCCTTGTTTGACTTTTGGTTTTTTCTGCCTTTGTCCAGACTTTGTTGCTCTTGGTAATTCTTTGTCCTCCTGAACCACAGGGGTCTAAGAATCGTAGCTGCTTCTGCCTGCAGAGTGGACTTGCCAGTGGAACGTCCTGGAGGACAGGTCTGCTCCTTGGGAAGGCTCTCCTCTGTGCTCGTGGAGTGTGTCAGCGTGAGGCACTCCAGGTCTTCATAATCCAGACTCTCACTGCTTTTCTGAGGGAAAGAAGAGTGGATTCAGCGGTGCCTTGCAGATGTTACATGCAGCCCCAGCAGCACAACTGTGATGAGAACTCATCAATGAACAGCTGTGATCAGCTTGAGGCAGGGGGTATCATCCATCCATGGAAGAGGCCAAGCTGCTTGGCTAAAATTAATACCTCCAGCAGGATCTCAGAGCAGAGACAGTGCAGCAGTGACTTTCTTAGCTCAGTGCACAGTCCATGCCCCTTTTCCTGCTGGAGGTCGTTACCACTCACCTGCCCACAGGGAACAGTCAGTATCTCCATGAAGGGCTGGATGCCCACAGTCTGGTGATACCG
Source organism: Chrysolophus pictus (assembly GCA_037305975.1). Lineage (NCBI taxonomy): Eukaryota > Metazoa > Chordata > Aves > Galliformes > Phasianidae > Chrysolophus > Chrysolophus pictus. The sequence goes on along the minus strand of CM074614.1, from coordinate 70,459,775 downwards.
AACCAGTTCAGTGAGTGAGGTATGGGCCCGGTCTTCCCCCAGGATCACATAGCGTGCATTGGGCTGCATCTCTATCATGTAGTGCCTGCAGCGGCCTTCACCTCTGGGAAGACAGACAGACAGGCAGAAATAGTCGTGGCATGGGGCCACAATCTCTCTCTAAGACTCAGTCATCATTTTCTGCACTTGTCTTTAGAGCCCAGGTGTGATCAGAAGCTACAGTAACAAATACTGCAAAGATGCAGTACCCTATGCAGGACTGTCACACACAGTGCTATCGTTTGCTGGAAGAGCAGCAATTTTCCCAAAGTCAGTGATGGGCTGGAGAACCCACACAGCAGCATCCAAACCCCAGACAACTGAACTGCTTCCCAGGCTCATTGCCCACATTGCAACTCCACACTATCTCTTGCCTGAGGCTGCATTACCATCATGATCTTGCAGCATATTCTGACTGCTTCTCTCTGGCCCTCCTCTAGTCTCCTGTACTCCAGTCACTGTTTCTTTTAACCAGTTTTCCCTCTCACCCAAAGCAGGATCTGCACCCTGCATGCTTTGGAGCAGCAACAGTGCACCCATAGATTCTGGCAAAAGACAGACTACAAGCCTCCTGTCTGCTACTCCAGACTGAGGCACCCACAAAAGGAGATACTGAGCACCATGCTAAGCAGATTCTTCTCCATAGAGTGCTAACTCCTCTCTCCATGAATAGCTGTTTAGGACCTTCATATTCCTTCTCAGCAAGGTTTGTTACCTGTACGTCAGGGTGTAGCCTGGTCGGCTCTGGCTGATCCGAACAAGGAAGCAACCCAAAGGCTTGTCAATCAGCAAGTTTTCAGCTTCCCTGAAGCAGGAAAGAATTTTTCAGCAGAAAGTGGACAGCTGCAGAGATTCCCAGTCTACCTAATTTGCTACCATTGTAGTGTTCCTCATCCACAGGGCAGCCAGCATCTGCCCAAGAGTTCCCGGCTAGAGGTTTCCAAACTCTGGCTTGCTGGTTCAGGCATACAGTAGCACACTCAGGAGATGGAACATTCTCAGACAAAACCTTTCCAAGCAGTGCTGCTCCAAACCTGATCCAGCAGCCTGCTGAGTGCAACAGCAACAACTTCCTAGCACAGAGCATATAACAAAGCATTGCTGAGGTGGGGAGGTTTGAGGGTTGATGGAAGAAGTCATGCGTTAGTGGTGCCCAGCACAAGGTAAACTCAGTGCCTTGGAAAAATACCAAGTGGGATTGTAGCACTGGCTCTCTACTTCCTGCTGGAAAGAAGTCTTCTCCCTCTCTGCCCAAAGGACAAAGCACTACTTTGTGCTTGCTCTAGGTTAAAGGTGACTGTAAATCACCAATGCAATTTGAGACTCTGATTGCTGTTACATGTTATACTACTGCACAGAGACTTAAATCCAGCACCATGAAGCATCAGTTAGTAAGAATTTAAAACCTCGGTGTTTTTGGGAAGGATTTGCAGGCAAAGAACCTGCTATGTCTTTCATTGTGAAGTACTTGTCGCTAGCCTATAGTTGAACTCTGACAATTTAGTCTCCCATGCGCTAATTGTTTTCATGCATTCTTGACTCTGTGGACAAAAGCAGTTACACAGACGTGAGCCTTTTTAATTATCTATTGAAAAAAGAGCAGATACTAAAGAGTTGTCAGCTACTGCCAGTGTCCTTTACTCAGCTAAGATGCTATGCGATGTCTCTGAATAATGTTCACACTGACAGGCCAGCAAAATCCAGCAACTTGTGATCTAATAAAGCTGCAAGACTCCTTTGGTCGTAAGAGAAAAAAGTTACAAACAGAAAAAAGATGACAAAAGTGCCCAAATAACAGGCCCATATGGCACCAGAACCACCGCTGAAGTTTCCCTAAATAAGGGACATTTGCAGTTGGTAAGAATCCAATACCACAGATGAATTTGCACCCACAGAAAACTAGCTACAAACTCTGACATCTACCTTTCTAGCTCCACAGCCTTGCTCCTATCTCATCACTGCTGCAAATTAGCATTTCTCTGGTTGTCACAATGCCTGGAAAGCAATAGTGCTTGGCTTGGCCAAGATAGTAAAATGTGAGTTCTCAGTAGCAGAATTTCAGGCATTTAAATAAGGGTTTTCTCAAAAAAAGTGAGAATTTGCAGTCATCTCTTCTCCAAGAAGGTAGGAGGACACGGATGTGTCTCTCAGCCTAAAAGTACATAAAAATTTCACCTACACTGCACTTCCTTAGATGACAAAAAGTATCAACAAAATGCCTTTTATTTCCACACCTAGGGGCTCTGGTGCCTCTTGCCACCAGGTATTCACTAAAATCCCTTTTAACACTTTTAAAAATAACGAATACTAAATTCTGTATTTTTCTGTAATTTCACCTAAACTGAGAGGTATGAGGGTCATAATGAGTTAGACCAAAAGTCCACCTTCATTCAATATCATGTCTATGCAAATAGTCTAGAACATGGCAAACGTGTATTTCCTCAAGAACTTTACCAGACTTTGTTTCCTGCACTTGATCAGTGTTTACGAACTCAGTTTATTTCCTATGAGTCCCCACAGTCCTTCCTTAGAACCATGTAAAGCTTCACCAGTTGCATCCTTTCATAAGGAACTTCACACTTTCTTTTGATGGTCTGAAGTTCACAGTCTAAAAGTGAAAGGTTTTGTATGCCATTCCCATTCCTTATGGAAGCAAATCTAGGGCAATCCAACCTATGCCTTCTTCCTAAGGAAAGAGCAGCTTCTACCTGCCTGCCACAGCCCAAGCTGTGACCAGAGTGTCCAGCATACTCACCTTCGGCTGATCATCCCATGCAGCCAGCTTGGAAAAGCCCCATCATCCTGCATGACTTTCTGGGCTTGTGTCTCTCTGAACCAGCGGAGAGTTGCTCCTCTCTTGAGTTGTTTCATTTTTGCCTCTTCTCCTGTCTGTTCCTCTGTCCCCATAACAGGGCGAGGCCCAGAAAGGTGCAGGAAGTTATCAAAAGGAGTGAACTGAAAATGAGAAGGGGAAAGCAGCAATGAAAGCAAGATCAGAGGCAGGGACACTCTGAAGCAATCACTATGGTAGATCCCATTCTTAAGTGGCTTAAGAAAAGATCAGTCACAAATTACCAGACGCTGCTCTCAGTTCCTCACAGGTCACAGAATCAGATAATCAGGTTGAAAGGAACCTCTGGAGATCATCTATTCCATCCCCCTGCTAAAGTAGGTTCCCTAGAGTACACTGCACAGAAAAGTGTTCAGACAAGTACTGAATTTTTTCAGAGAAGGGAACTCCACAACCTCTGTGGGCAGCCTGTCCACAGGGCTTTGTCACCCTCACAGTAAAGAGGATTTTTCTCACGTCTGTGTGGAACTTTCTGTGCTCCAGTTTGTACCTATTACTCTTTGCTTTGTCACTGGGTACCATTGAAAAGATCCTGGTGCCAACCACTTGACTCATATCCTTATTCCCGCCCTCACCATGCTTTTTAACTAATGACATTAGAAAAGGACTTTAACTTCTGATAACTAGCAAGACAACATTCTTCTGTAGAACAGGTGTGTGCGGAAGTTGGAAGCAGCAGGGAACCAGCACACCTGGATAAGAGACCCCCAGGCAGAGCCAATACCTCTGTTAGCTTGCTGCGTGGCCGTGGCACGGGTGGCTGCGATAGCATATCAGGTGCAGTCTGAGGACGGGGACAAGGCAGAGGGCGTCTCTTCCGTGGCACAGGGACTGGGAGGGAGATTCGTTCTGCAAATAGGGAAGAAGTAGATGAAATCTACAAGATCTTGAAATCAATCCCCCCCAGGTATGCTGTCACACTTGGAGGAGAGGAAAGACTTTGTCTTTTCAGCACAGACAACAAATGTTAGGAAGAGAGAGAATCAAGAACAAAATTTTTTGAAGCTCAATCCTTTCCCATCTCTCCTCAGCCAAGGAGTCTGGGAAGGGGCAAAAAGAGGCAAAGAGCCTCATAATCAATGTCAACTCCCACTCTGCATGCCATTAGGAAGCCTACATCCAGGCGTACAGCCACGATCAAAGTTCTTCTGTACAGAGTGGAAGGGAAGGATACAGCTTGGCTTTCCTCCCAACATAGCTAGGCAAATGGCCTTTACCATGCAAATTCAGCTCCACAGAAGGTCTCATTTTCAAGAGGCAGAAATGTCAGCACCTTTCTGCCCACTGCATCAGCCCCACAAGAGCCAAAGACAGGACATCATCACTTGGAGCTTACAACAAGCTTACAAGTTGGCCATGCAGGTGGCAGTGGGAGGGGGAAGACACTCACTCTGGGCCTCTGCTTCCATTGCCAGTTGTTGACATCTTTCTCTTTCTGCCTCCTCCTGTTGCCGCTGTGCCTGAGCTCTCAGCTCAGCCACCAGATTCAGATAGCTTTTCCTGCATCGGAATCTCCTGAAAACTGTTCAAAGAAGAGTGGCGGTTAGGAAAAAAAACAGTGATAATCATGTTTCTGTCACTCCCTAGCACACTTGGAAATATTCCTTCACCCAGCACAAAATCCTCAACATTTGAAGTACAGAAACAAAGAGCAGTGTAGCCTCTCTGCTGTAAATACTCAAAATGTGAGAACTGTCTTGTAAGCAGCCAGATCTCAGACTTAAAAAAAAAAAAAAAAAAAAACAAAAAACAAGTTACAAATCTAAGCTCTCATCTCTAATGCCAAGGTGCAAGATGCCAAAAAACAGACACAGTCACACAGAAGAGCCACTTTTAACCATCTCTTTACTTGGTACCCTTCAAGCACTGCTCAATAAAAGCAAAGCTCTTCTATTCAGGAGACAGGATTTCTTTGGTGTCAGTTCATGAGATTCACCAGAAGAATTAGAGACATCGCATTATATTGCCTACTTTACCAGGTACTAAAGAACACCAATTGAAAGAAGCACCCTTCTCATTCTGCTATGGACACTACCCACCCATCTTCCTGAGAGACAAGAACAGGGAACAGCATGTGACAGGTGACAGTCAGACTGGATCACTGACTGGACAAAAATTTTTCTTTGCTCTGATATGAGACCACAGTTGAGGGGACTGTCCTGCTCCAGTGCTCACCTTTCTGTATAACAACTGCTGCCCTTTCCAGTTGCTCCACATACTTTGCCAGCTGATCCTGGTGCCAGTATTTAAAGAAAAGTCTTGACTTTCTGTGAGGTTGGAAAGAGAAAAAAGTACAGAAATACGCTGTTTGTTTAAGCTTGTATTCAATCATCCTTTGGACAGCCTACAGCCATAAAGTTATCCCTGAAGGCAACCATATAATGTCTCTGCAATTCAGGACTGCCCTGCCAACAAGAATGATTCACACCTACCCGCATATCCAGCCTGTCAGGTCTGTATTTTGCAGTATCTCCAAGCAGCTGAAAGAGGAAAAGAAAGTGAAAAAAAATCATTTTCTGCACACAGTAAACGCTAGGTGGCCTGTGTTTTTAGGCCATCAAAGGGGAGGAAAGTGCCTCGATGTTTCTGCACTACATTCTCCGTTCCCTGCCACTTGATCACACTAACTGCCTCTCGATCTGTAGAACTCCTTAGGTATAGCTAGAAAGTTCCATTCGGGAACATCAGGGCAGGGCTCAGAAATAGACTTTGTTCTGCTTTCTCAGAGGCAATTCTGCAGAACCTGTCTTATTCTCAGAACTATTCTTCCTCATTTCATTTCCACATAATTTCAAAGTACAGAAGTTACAGGCTCAGCAAGGCAAGACTTCCTAGAGAAAGTCTATTTTTTAATTTCAGTTTCATTTTGCAAGCTTTTGTGATAAAACTTGGGTCATGCAGAAAGATTCCACACAATACTCCAGCTCTGTCAAGCAGTCTCCTTCCTCTGCCTGCAAACCTAGGCTGTGAAACTGCAGTGACACTTTTTGCAAGTGTCCTGCACAACAAAACAGAAATAGTTATCCTGCGATTTCAGCCAACTTCTGCTAGGCTACATTCAAGATAACAAGGAACTACATTCAAGGTAATTTTTTCGTAATTGCATCCTATGATTTTTGTATCTGAAAACACATCGTGCTGCCTGACTTTCTATCATCATCTCCATCTTGTTCATGAGATTCCTCCTGATTCTCACTTGGGTTTGCAGTTCTTAGCAATTTAGTATCATCAGTAACTTTAAGGCATCTGTGTGAGGGCTGGAGAGGTTGCTGCCAGGAAAGAACTTTCCCAGAACAACGTTCAAATCCTTTTCTTAAGAGACAAAAAAAAAAAAAAATCAGTTGGGTATCTTACATGCTTCACTGTCATTATCACAGTTAACTGTGGCAGAAAGAAGGGAGTAGAACAGTGAAGGACAGGAGGTGTGAAGTGCTGCCCTATGAGCAGGAATTAAAAACCAAACAGAATAAGACTGTGCAGCTGAGGGACATTTACATTTGGAAGGAACAGACAGATTTCTGAAGTGCTGTATGTTGTGCCAATACACATATAAAAATTCTTGGGCCAGATGTAATGTTTTTAGCCTGGGAGATACCCAAGTGCTGGCTGCTTAGTCAGCATTGCCTTTATATTCTTCCCCTTGTGAGACAATCAGAAAAAAAATATAGAAAGGCAACTGTGCTGAGTCTTGTCATACTGAGTTCAAGGGACACCCCTGGCCAATACTGTAACTCCCTACTTTGAGCCCGGTAGCCAGTCCTCCTTCTTCAGCACTTTAACACTGAATTGAATTGCTACAGAGTAATTGAAGAAATATTTCATTCATCATTGTACCAAACTTTTAAACATTAACTGTTTTTGCCTAGGAATTTGTGTTCCCTGTCACCACAAAAATGCATCCTCACTTTGTTGCCTCTAGTCAGTTTGCTATTCTTCCCTGAGAACCAGAGTCTCTGTAGAACAAACTGGATAACACATACAAAGTTCTTACCTTCCTTTCGTCAAGGAAACATCTGGTTTAACTAGAAGAATTCCATATCTGTGAAAAACAAATGAATTCAGCAAGATAAGAGCCATATCCTTGATGTGCTGAGCTGATCCATGTCAAACCCACAGCAAACAATAACAAATCAGTCTTTCCCACTAGGGTTCCCACAGCAAACAACCCCATGGTCTCAGGTATGCAAACTTTACAGAAGTTTTACTCCCCGCCTATTTCTGTTTACCAGTGTTGTTTCCCTAACAATATCTAACTAGGAACATTCAGAGGCTTTAAGATACCTTTCAGCAAATTCCTCAAACGATGGTCTCCAAGAGAAACCATCTCTTCGGATCCGGATAGTCTCCAGCAGTCCATTGTACCGGAGCTGGAGCAGCACCACAAAGACAGGATTAGAGAAACAAACATACAAAGGCCAGAACAGTCATTTGGACATGAGTTTGTCTCTCTGCTGTCCAAACCTCTCTAGGTTTAAAAAAAAAAAAAAAAAAAGTTTCTGAAAGTAGTTCCTTGATTAAAGTCTGAATTCACCACATCCTGAAACTCTGGCGATTAACCACCTCTAGTTGAAAGCTGGAAACCACAATATCCAAATGACTTCACCTGCCAGCCATGGGCACTACTTGCTTGTCCTTCATAGGATAGCCTTCCACTTACAAACCTGTACAAAGTCGTATTCTGATGTACAGATCCACTTCTCTCTTTATCCTATTTTTTCTTATATATCTATACATCATACAGGCCACAAAGTGTTCTGAACTCTTCTAACCATTTTCAATATTCTTTAAGGGCCGGGATATCAGACCTGACACAATACCCAGAGACACCTGTATCAGCACATATCAGCTCCTCTCAAAGCCATCCCATCTTGGCTCCTGTTCAGAGCTGCCCTGGAGAGGTACTGCCCGTACCAGTCCCCACATCGGAGATGTGAAGACAAATGCTAGTACCTGACAAGCAGCTCTCACTACATTCATGAATATGAAATGAATATGAAATGGGGGAGAACTAAGACTGTAAAACCTGGACATAGCAATCTGTGTCACAATAAAACCTCAAATACCCAGAACCTCTACGTGCATAGAAGGTGTGCCCACGCTTAATCCTGCAAGGGAAAAGTCAGACCAGCAAGCTTCCAATGAGCTCCACTACTTTTCAGAAGGGTCTGAACCTTAAATCCATTCCTTCCCTGCCTTAGATTCACTTCCTACTGAGACCTGGCAGAAGTACCTGCAAAGAAAACTGCTTTTCTTTACCTGCTGCAGCAACATCTGGCTGTCCACAACACCTGGCTGCTTCTGGCTGTTGGGCTTTATACAACGCACGAAATGTGGGTTGGCAGAATACATCCTCTCCATGAGAACCATCAGGGAATGCTGGTTAGAGCAGAGAAAGATCAGTAGCCCAGCATACCAAAGCACTACCAGAATTCTGAGTACAATACCCTGCAGGTGAGAGCTTCCCATGCCACTAAGTCAGACTCCTGAAACAGCAACAGTTCAGGCTTCAGAAACAGCCAGAAGACTATTACAAGCTGCACCTGGCATCCAAAAAAACCCCCCTTCTACAAGCTGGATACTTTAGCCAGTGACTGGCAAGCTCTCAAGTAAATAATGCAGCATATATCTCAAAGGGCAGTGCAGGGCATCAATACTTTACCCGGAACTGAGCTCCAGCAGACTGCTTTCGTGTGCTATTGAACTTGTCTGCTCCTGGTACAATCTGAAACCAAACCCAAACAAAAGGATCATCACTAGAAAGAGTTGCTGACTGCTACTCTCTGCCAGAAAGCAGATGAAGAGAAAGTAGATTTCAGGGATGAGAAGGTAAAAGAAACACTGCAACAGAGGCAAGTGGAAAACTGTGTTCAAAACAGGGAAATTCTTGCAATAAGATTGCTGTCTGCTCCTATTATCAGCCAGTTGCTGCCTGCTCTTATTTTTAACCATTTTTTCAAATAGTAAACATCAGGTACCTATGTCATAATTTATCAAGTGCCACATGGGCCTCAAGCATGATACCTTGGTTTTCATATGAGGCATCAGTGTCCCCGTTCTGGAGATAGTGGCTGGAAGAACAGAAACAAGAGTTAATTTTGTATCTAGCTTTGCTCACAGTCAACCATTCCAAAACATTCAAAGCTTACTTCAAGCACAAACTTCCCCACGCGTACTTAATCACAGACACTACTTTAGGTTTCAGCATTTGGAAATATAAGGAAAGAGCTAAAGACTGAGAGAAGAAAATGCAAGTATATTAAGCACATAATCCAAGCAACATTATCTTCTGTCATGAAAAACACAAGACAGCTGGGTTACTGAGCAACATTAAGTGAACTTCAAAATAAAGATCATCCAGAGTAGGCACTAACAATGTAGAAAGAAGTACAGGTAGAAAGTGGAAAGCTCACTAATGCACAATCAATGTGGGAGATTACACAAAGCAAAGTAACTCAAAATTAATTCAGTGATAAGATGAAAAATTCAGGGAAGCTGAATTTTCTGAAGGATCAAATGACAGTCTGGCGTACTGTTGATGCCATGGTGTCATGTTAATCACAGAATGATTGAAATCGGGAAGGTCCGCAGCAGGTCAACTTGTCCAACACCTCTGTTCCGCAGTGCCACCTAGAGCCCGCTGGTGGGAACTACACAACCGGAGAACAGGAATGCACTGAGCAGATTCTCTCTGATGTTTATCGGTTTTCAGAAAGAGCAGAGACTAGACTATGTATCTTCAGTAACAGTGTGGAGTAGAGGTGCCAACGGAGAAATATACTCATGGAAGGTAGTCATCTCCAACAAGTGAAAATGTGGAGCTGTGGGAGTAGTGCACAGGAGGGCCACAAAGATGCTCACAGGGCTTGAGCACCTCTCCTATGCAGAAAGGCTGGTGGAGCTGGGAGTGTTCAGCCTGGAGAAGAGAAGGCTCCAGGGAGACCTCACTGCAACCCTCCCGTACTTGAAAGGAGCTAATAAAGAGGAGGTGATTTTTTACATGTTCTAATACTGATAGGGCAAGGGGGAAATAGTTTTAAACTAAAAGAGGAGATTTAAGTTAGACTTAAGGAGAGAAGCTTCACTCAGAGGGTAGTGAGGCGCTGGCACTGCTGCCCAGAGAGCTGTGGTGCCCCATCCCTGGAGGTGCTGAAGGCCGGGTTGGAATGGGGCAATGGGCAGCCTGAGCTGGTGGAGACGATCAGCCCACAGCAGGGGGTGGAACTGTGTGGGCTTTAAGCTCCCTTCCAACTTAAGTCATTCACTGATTCTAAGAAACACGCGCAGAACTGCAAAACACAGTGCAGAATAGATATGGAATTCATCAGTTACTTGTAAATCCCAGAAAGTGGGTTGGACTTAATAAGGATACAAAACAGAGAGAGCCCAAAGGAAAGCTGCAAAGGTGGAGAGGGTCTGAAGGGCAAGGTGTGTGCAGGGCTGCTGAGAGCCCTGGATGTGCTGAGCCCAGAGCAGAGGAGCTGAGGGGAGCTGATGCTGCAGCTCCTCAGAGGGAGCGGAGGGCAGCGCTGAGCTCTGCTGTGTGTGGCAGCGACAGGGCCGGAGGGAACGGCATGGAGCTGTGCCAGGGGAGGGCCGGGGGTTGGGGAAAGGCTCTGCACCAGTGGTGGGCATGGAACAGCCTGCAGGAGCTCTGGGGGCATTTGGACAACACTTTGAAGCAAAAGATAGCAAACAAACAAGACCTGGATCCCTGAAGAAAGCAGGGTCTGCTGTAACTAGCGTATGTAAGGATGGTTAGGCTTGTGGTCAGAACTATGCACATGCGGTTTTCCCAATTCCACAGGAGGAACAGCTCTGACTGATATTCCTGCTACCTTGTACATGTACCATGGGGACATGTTCAGGCAGCACTGTATATCCCAGGCTGCAGCCTTCCCAGAAGCTGTCAAGTTGGAAAAATGTCTGTAGTACACATGCCTTATCCCCACCCTTAGCTTTTGCTGGGGAGGCCCCAGTTCATGTGGGATGCCCCGACGTAACAGAGGGACTTGCCAGTGAACAGGAGGCTGAGCAGGGGGGTGACACTGTTGATGAAGAGCCCACGGACATTGGCTGGCAACGTGTCTCTATTCTTCTCTAGAAAGCCACCAGCAGTGTATTGTACCTAGGAGAAAAGGCAGAAAATCACAAAGTGCTCACAAGCTTGCTGTGAAAGCCATCTTCACAGTCTGACAGGAACAACTATAAATCTGAATGTAGTGTCTTGGAAGGTGAATTCTGTAAATGCACGGTGTTTACAATAAAATTGTAACTGCAGTACTCTGGATCTCAATAGGTAAAGGCAAAGCCATCATCAGACTCCCTTCCGGGGCTGTGGATACAGGACTTTTATTTTATAAAGGACTATTTTATGATCAGTGCATCAAAAGGCCGCTGATCAGTGTGACAGATTCCTCTAATACCACATGCTTCCCAGAGGATGTCCCACATTCTTCAGAGGTCCTTTTTCTACACCTTCCAATGAGCTCCCAGGAAGTTCTAGGAGACAGCTCCCAAGGAACACAACATTTGTTATATAACTGTCAAAACACAGATGCCTTAACTTCAAAGCCTTATTTGTCAAGCAACACATTTTCCCTCTCCTTCAAACATTACAACAACATTCTTTCAGCAAACAGTACGTACCTTCCCAGCATAGTGAATGATGCTGAAGCCCAAAACACGTCCTCGGCCTGGCTGGAAGTATACATTCCCTTTAAAACTGCTGTTTAGTTTATCCACAAAAGTCTTATCAGTTGCCTACAAGAAAGCAGATTTTATAATCAAATTACAGGGCTGCAACAGAGACATGATCAGAGCACATGGAAGTAAAGCATGGTATTGGAAGTGGCCTTGACTGTGCAACAGCTTCATGCTGTATCCCTTGACACTCCACAGAGATCCCAATATAGTCAGTCTGTCTGCGATTTGTCTGTCCTGCCTCATTAGCCACATAAGGACTCCTTTGTTCATCCTGCTCTTTATAGTCACTCATCAACATAACAGTCTTCTCTGCAGCCTACATATTTACTGCTACTTCCTCACATCATTCTCCCTGTCCCGTATCCCACACCTGAGGGAATGCACTCTGTTCATCCAGAAGAGACAGCAGCCCAAGTGGCTTGGACAGGAGCAGATTCTGTAAGGAAAGGAGAAACATTACATGTATCCAAAGCAGAACAGAGTATCCACTCTCATTTGTACCACCCTTAAGCAGCTTTTTCCCAGTGCATCTCCTCCCAGTGATGGGAAGAGCAACACTGCTCCCTTCACTAAATGGAACAACTCTCTTCTTTCAACTCTCACTCACCAGAACAGGTTCATTATTGCTGAAGGTGATAGTTTCCCAGGGCAACTCTTCTGTCCTATAGGCATCCTGCTCCATCTGGAAAATGTGCTGAGACACAGAAAACAGAGGTTTAAGCCCCCAACAAACTTAGTTTGTAGACAGCTTTGAAAATCTCTCTGACCCTGAGCTAAGGGCACAGGCATGACTCTCTTACAGCATCACTAAAAATGAAACTGCTGTTCTGCATGCTCTGCTATAGTTTGTGAGTAGCTGCTGCTGCTGCATAGAGCAGGAACACTTCTCAGGGTATAAGTGTCTCTACTCTGCCAACTCAGGTCATTGCTTAACCCTTATACTTTCACTGATGGCACTTTTGCCATGGCAGTGAAAGTTGCCACTTTTTACCTTGCTTTGCCCATCACCATTTCTGTCCTTCCAGTCAACAGATATATTTTCCAATGAGTTCTTCACATTCTAGGTAGCTCAGTGCTCTGTTTTCCCTGCCACACAAGGTGAGATAATCCACAACGGACTTACCTGGTTGAAGAAGTGCTGAAGTTGCTCATTGGCCAAATTTATGCAGAGCTGTTCAAAACGATTCACTGCAAAGTTTTCAAACCCAAAAATATCCAAGATACCTAAAAGAAATGAGCACAACAGAGCCTGCAGATCTCACCACACAACTGAATATCCCATCACACTCCTGTTATGGCACATTAACCCCTGGCCAAGTAGCTAGTGACACCCCTCCCATAACTTCTCTTGAAAGATCAATTCAGAAGATCAATCCACTCCAATCTCAGCTCCTCTGCAGAGTCAGCATGTCCTAGAACTTCAGCCTCATATTTGATTCAGATCAGCTAATTGCCAGCACTTTCTGCTGCCATACAGATTTAATGCTGCTCACTAGTCTCTCCAGCGTGATTGTGTCCCTTATGCAACCTCCATGAAATTGTGCCTTTCCTTTGTCATGGCTGAGGGACGTGCACTTGAGATCAGATGAAGGAGCAATGCAGGCAGAACTCACCTATCTCCCTCAGCTCTACTTCAGGATCCACATTCTCAGCCAGCAGCTCATTGATCTTGCAAACAATCCAGCCAAATACTCGGCCATATGCCACCTTGGCAATGGAGTCCCGAGCATCTGCACAGAGAGAACAAGTGATGCACCAAAGGGCTCAGAGGAAGGTAGAGACCATAGCACTAAAGTTGTCTCAATATATTCCCTTCTAGCTACAATGTCTTGGGTTCTAAAAACTACTTTAAAGATCAATATTAGGTGTGTGTCTGATCATCCCTGTCCTCTGCAAGCTCCTGCTGTCCATCAGTCGAGAGCTCATACAGAGCTCTTCCATTCAAAAATTTTCACTATCTTTCTACAAGACCAAATATGGCATACTAGGGTTTTTTCTGAGACTATCCAAAATGAAAACAAAATTTAACTTTCAAAAAAGTCCCTCCACTTTTTAGAATATCCAGACTTGCTTTCTTCTCTGCCAGTTAACTGAGTAGAGTCCTGCTAAATGACCCGGAAGCTCCATCTTGTTCTTAGAAAATCAAATGGTTCTGCAGCAAACAATTGAACTTCTTTTTAATTTAACAGCTAACACCAAAAATAGAGTGTGCAATGGATGAAAAATTTGCTGACCAACTCAACATGTACCTAGTGATTAGAGATGTTTATGCTATTATCTAGATATAAGCAAGAGAAGATATTTGAGAAGCAGAACTAAATAATTCTGTGTCCAGTTTTGCCTTTCCAACTTGTTTTAAGCAATAATCTGAAGTGCTGGCATTTAGTGTTTGTTTTTAAAAAAACATCTTGCATTTCAACTGAATCTTGTTGTGAAGATTATTTTCTTCTTATTTTTTTTTTACTGAAAAAGAAAAGAACACATTGCATTTATCACACTTCCCTTCATTTGACTTCCCCTCTGATATTGTGCTGCCTTACTCATTCTCTCTAATATGTCTCCAACAACTTTCTAAAGGTCTGCACACTGCCAGAACTGTGCAGCAGTAGCCTTTCCCTCTTTTGTACAAACACCTACATTTATCTTCTAGTCTAGATTTGAGGGAGAAAGTAATGATAATTCCTTGGTCTCTCATTTAATCTCTGCAGTCCCTTGGAGGTCAAACAAAACCAGCATTCACAATCCCAGGTGTTAGTAAGAGACCAAGCAGATAAGCTTGCCTCTGTGCAAGCAGAAGAAGGAAGTGGCACAGACAGACATTCTTGTTCCTAAGAAGTTGCACATGTGCAGGGACACCCATCAAACAACTCTGGGTCAGTCTTTCATGCCAGCACATCTGCAATTCATTATGTTTCTTACCTTCTGCCTGCTGCTGTGTGTGAAAACGCTGAATCTGCTCTCCCCGGGTCACTGACATTGTGCAAACGAGGCATTTCAACAATTCATCCTCTTGCACTCCGAACTGACCCTGGGAAAGGGAAAACAGATGAGGAGGCAATAACGAATCCTTGTTCTATATGTGAGGATTGTATCTATATCATTACAGACCAGTGTAAGGGGATGCATCTTGCATAACCAGAGTCAGATACATGCTCTGAGATGTGTATTATCTTATGCAGTGTGCAAGACCATTTTCTGAATACTTTCCATTTGGATCTCCCAGTGGTGCCACCTGTCACCTTGTTTGGGTGCCACATCAGTCCCAGCTGAATGATTTAATGACTTAAGGAATAGCACCACACCAGGGTGACTGTGCACAGAGATCAGTCATGTGAACCCACAAGAAAACAGGAAACAAAGGGAACTCAGATGCAGTTGAACTAAGTAATTACTTTAACAGGAATTCCCCCTTCTGTAGGCAAAAACTAAGGAGCAGATTTTAAAAACAAAGACAGAAAGAAGTTGGCTGCTGAACAGATGTATGTGGTTAATTCAGGTATGCTGTAGGAGGAACACAGATGAAGAGATGAAACACAAAACCAAGGGTGCTGGAATTTCTAACAGATCAAAATAAAAAGACATGGAGAAAGGAAAAACATGCTTCATTTTTCTGTACTGTGCTGTTAGTAAAGCACTACAACGCATCCATCTCATATACTAGAGACCAGATAGCCCTAGGGAATGTATGCTTTTTAATCTGATAATTTCATGTAAAAATAGTAGAAAATTTAATTCAAGATTATCAACAAAAGTGACTGCAGTTAAGGTGTTATCCTTGGACAGGATTTACATAGAAACACAAAGCCAGTCTTCAGTTACCACATATCCAAATTTCTCCAAGGTATCACACTTAGTGAAACACAGAATTTGATTTTAAAACATTTGCATTATATGAAGTCAACAAGGCAGGTGTAATATCTCCAGATGCAAGACACTAGTCCTAGACAAACAAGGAAGAAACCTGGGAATTGTTTCTTTGGGTACCAATGGCAGTGAACACAAGGGCAATCACAGAGACATACTGGAAAACTGTGACTCACCGCTGCAGCTTTCAGCCACCCCCGTGAGCTTTCACTCACTTTTAGAGACCCATCACTCTCCTGAGGCTCAAAGGTCACATTGCCCAGTGACAACACACCAGCCAGGATTGCCTGCATATCCACTTGTTCCTAAAACACACATGAGGGGTGACTGAAAATCTATTAGTATGTAAAATACAAAACGTGCAGACCCCAGAAGGAGAAAAGGTGAAGGAAAGGCATGGGCAGCCTGTGCAAAAAGGTTCTACACAAAGCGTAACAAATTCAAGTGTTTTGGAAGCGAGGGAAAATTCAGGTATAAACAAAGCAATCCCAGAACTGACCTGCTCTTGGAAGCCCACCATGTCAAGGGCATTGCACACCTCCTGGTATTTCTGCTTCCAGTGCTGAGCTACATCCTCTGTACCAAACCATTTGCTTATGTACCTGAGAAAGTATACAAAAATCATAACACAATCAGTGCAGCAACTCAGTTCTACTCCAAATGAACAAAGCAGATCAGCCATGGTTGAGATTCAAAAGAAATAAAAATATTTTCTAAGGTAATGCAACACAGAAGAGATCCAGATCTACCAGCTTTCATGACGATTTGTAAGATCTCTTCAATTACACCCATTCAGATCCCACTTCAGCTTTCATTCGTTTATTTACCTGTACCAGGCTCCATCCTCACTGGCAGAACTGTAGGCTCCATTTCACTATTTCCCCCTCCACCCCCCATCATGAAGACTAAATTAAGATCTGACTTTGAAGTACCTGTAGAGTGAAGGATCCAATAATCCATACATCTCCTTTTGCTCTGAAGACAGTCCAGCGAACATGTAGTAGAAGATATGAAAATTCCTCTCGCCAGTATCTTGTTGCACCACTCGTGACTTCTCCAACAGATACTCACTCAGCTTGGCACCTCGCACTGCACACAAGAAGGTGACAAGGTGTATTTTGCACAAGGTGACATGAAGCTGACTGACCTGCCCCACATCTCTGCACTACTGAAGCACGGAGTTGCCTGAAACAAGTCTTGCATACAACTTCTCCAGGCTGCCAACACCTTGGAAATGGGCTCCTCATGCTTCCCACGTTCTCAAAGACATCTGCTCACCTCCTTTAATCACAACAGAGTCATCAGACACCACTGACCATTGCTGATATCTCCCCTGCATCATCACCCCAATATTTATCCCATACTCCCAAATAATTCAAACCCAGGTCTCATCTCAAAGCGGTGGCTGCAATGGGATTTTCTTTACATGCACACCCTTTGCACAAAGAATCAAGTAACAAAATTTTACCCTCCTTAAGTTCCGGCTACTCAGTCCACTCCCTCAATTGCCCTTGACTTTACCTGTATTATTCTGGAAACGCAGCTGTATGTATTTTCCAAAGCGGCTACTGTTGTCATTCATCACAGTCTGGGCATTGCCAAAAGCTTCAAGCAATGGGTTTACCTACAAGAAGTATACAGATAGAAAGTGCATTCTTCAAATTAAGCGATCCAATCCAACTTGTTTGGAAAAGGTTAGCTTTAGCATTTGCTGTTTAACATTCTGATGGAACAAGAAACACTCCATGAACACTCAAAAATGTATATTTTATCATATTCTGAGAAAAAAAAAAAGTCTGCAAAAGGCAAACATGACAAAGACTAAGCAGAAATTACTGAAAATAGTCACAAAAAGTGATTGACTATCAACTCGTTTGTTAAAAGATAATGTTGGTATAACAGACTTCCCCAGTAATCTGGTATGGTACTACTGGATTATTTGTCTGCTAACTAACAACAAGCAAATACACATGATACTCATTAAATGTAAGCACGATAAAATACCTAATGGCATCTGTAGACAACATAAGGATCAGAACAGTGAATTATGAAGAAACTGAAAGAACAATCAGGCCAGCTTGGGTCTGATTCCACCACAGATGTCTGAAACAGACTTTAAAATGGAGCAGTCCAAGAACTCATTCCAGTTAATCTATCAACTGGAAGGCTAGGATATGATTTGCTCAAAATAAAACTCCCCTGGGAGCAAGTCAAGACCAAAGAGCCATGTTTCAAAAATCAGCTAGCAAATGTTTTGAAAATAGTAAAGATGAAGTCACTGAGTTAGCAAGTATGCGCCTGACAGTAAGTTAACTAGCCAATAAAAGGTTACTGAAGGCTGTGTAGATTCTCCATCCCTGACTTTCATTAAATCAAGATTTTATTTCTCTAATAAAAATATTGTTCCATCTCAAACAGGAAATGATTCAGAAAATAAACCCCTACTCCCTTGTTACAGACATCATGCTAAACAATCACAATAGTTCTGTCCCATTCGGGAACCAAACCATCACATTCCCAGCAAACCTACCAACCCTACTAACTTGTGGTCGGCTATTTCATCATCCTTCCCACTATTTTCCTAAAATGTGTCTTAATGTTTTGCTCTTCAGCTCAGTGGTGATGATTCACTTAGAGGTTCTCTTAACTTAGTGCTAGCTGCCTCACAACAATGCTACTTCTGCATCTACAAGCAAGACCCCACCAGCACCTACCTGAAGGATCTGCTGCTCCAGCTGTGAGTTGCCTTTGCATAGGTTCATTATGTGCTGCAACAGTAGCTTCGTACTCTCTGTTTTCCCCGCACCGCTCTCTCCACTGCAAAGAAAAAGAGAGGAAATTCCAGTTGCCATAAAGTACAATTGCTCTGACCCTCATATCTTAGTGTCCTATTGCTTGAGGATGCAATCCAGCAGTTTCACACCTTTTTCAGCTTTACAGAGTGGGTTCCACAATGTACTGATCCCCGCCCAGAGGAATTTTTCCCCATCCACCAGGAAGTACAGACATACTTCATGCTGTCATTACTGGATGGGACACATAGAAGAGTTCATTTGATCTGCTTCTTAACAAAATAATAATTTAACAATCCCCTTCAAAAGCGTCCTGATTCACCAACTCCCTCATATATGCTGGGCTCAACAGATTCTTGTTCCTACAGACATTTGCCCCATCTCACATCCAGAAGTGAGCAATTGATCTTGTGATACTGCTGCAATCTCAAATCTCAGGCTCTTCACATGCTTCAGCTGGTTGATAACGCTGGCATATAGCTGCAGAGCTGCTGTCACACCTACAACAGCAATGCTGTACGTCATTTTGGCATTGCATAGACATCAGCATTTGGCATCAGCACTCCACCTCCAAGTCAAATAAGTAGCACTCAGAAAGCACAGTTTCCCGATCTATGGGAGAGGGAATGCCCAGTCAAGGACACATTGCCTCACTGACCAACAGCATCACACTGGCACACAACTTCAGCATCTGCATAGTAAAATAAAAATGCAGGAAACGATGCAGGTATATACAAGGGCAGGTCTCTGTTTACACATCTGACCTTTGAGCATCAGGTGTGGCTTTGCTGCTTCGCAACTTCCAGTAACTCCGTGTTTGCACCTGTCACAGGCTGCTAAATACCTCAAGCTCTAAGATGAACACCTGATCCCAAGCATGTATCAAGCCATCATCACCTGAATATGGGCAACCAAAACAAGACCATATGCTATCCAGCATTCCTGCCACTCAGATAAGATGACCTTTGGTTTTCATAGAATACTTTGGCTTGGAAGGAACCTTGAAGATCACCTAGTTCCAACCCCCTACAATAGGCAGGGACACCTCTCGTTGGACCAGGTTGCTCACAGCACCATCCAGCCTGGCTTTGAATGCCTCCATGGAGGAGACATCCACAACCTCTGCACCTGTTCCAGTGTCTCATCACCCACACAGTAAAGAATTTCTCCCTAATATCTAGTCTAAATCCACCCTCCTCCAGTTTAAAGCCATTTCCTCTTATTCTGTTGCTACATGCCCTTACCAAAAGCCCCTCCCCAGCTTTCTTGTAAGGCTCTTTCAGGTACTGGAAGGCTGCTATAAGGTCCCCCTGGTGCCCTCTCTTCTCCAGGCCGTATAGCCCCAGCTCTCTCAGCCTGTCTCATAGTGGAAGTGCTCCATCCCTCTGATCATCTTTGTGGCCCTCCTCTGGACCTGCTCCAACAACTCTATGTCCCTTCTGTGTTGGGGGCTACACAACTGGACACAGTTCTTGGAGACTTCTTTCCTCCACAGAAGCACTATCAATCAGCACTCCCCCAGTTCAGGCTCACCCCTACATTCTTAAATAAGAGCAACAGCTCTGCCAAGTCCTGCAAGCTCACTCTCCAGCTGCGGGTGTGTAACTGCCCCAGGCTGTGAAAAAAAGCAAAGTCATCTCCAGGAGACCCACGTGATGTTCCACAGCATACTGAGGCTGTGACTAATGCCAGCCAATCTCAGCCAGTGGAATCTGCAGCTCAAGAAAACTTGATTGCAATGAACTTTTGTCGCTGGAGGGCAGCTGCTGTGTTCAACATCAGTTATAATCTCTGAAATAAGTCATCCAGATCTTCCAGAATAAGCTGAAGAGACCAAAACGAGAACAGAAAGGGCAGGAAGGCAATATGTGTATCCTAGAGAAAAGTACACGGGTTCATACCTTGCTAGAGATGGGCATCTGCAATGCAGAAGCAACACAAGCACAAGGAACAGTAGAACATAGTGCATCACTACACTGTTCTGATAAGCTCTGGTGTAACAGGAGTGACATCAACCTCCACACCCAAAGCTTTGCTCAAACCAGGTAATTTTGCTACTGAATGTTTTACCACTTGCAGATAGTAAAACCATGAACTTCCTGTTACAACAACACACTTAACAGGATTGCAAGGTGCATGACAGTTGCTCGAGCTGTCATTTCTGAGACCACAAACCACTCTCAGAAAATAACAAGACCACTGCCTTACTGGGAAACACCTACAGGTCTTTCATTTTGTCTTCTACATCCTTAGAAAATCCTGTGACTTTTCTCAAATCCTATGAACTCTACCAGCAGCACCTTTCCCACAGCCACCACATCCTTCTGCTTCATAAGAGCACTTCAAAGTGAAATGAGCAGGGCCGGAACCTGAAGTCTGTTCCAAGTCCCAACGGCAAAACCCAGTAATGATTCAGTAAGTTATTTCCCTACAACGTAGCTTGAAAATGATCAGAATGCTCACATAAAGAAGGAAATACTAAATTAAGCAGCTGGCAATTAACATTTCAACACAAAGGACATTTAAAGCCTCTACAATCACCAGAGGAGAAATTTATCCGGCGATTAAAGGCTTTTTTTGCTAGTTGATGCTGCTGGAGACTTTCTCTGCTAGTTGATGCTAGGTGCTGCAGCATCTGAAGACGAGAAACAGTAACGACATTATAGAGGGAAGTGCTCATGATAGTGGAACAATCTTGTGATACAACAACTCATTTCTCTCCTAGTCTATAGAACTTCTCACAACAATACAGAATCACAGAACCGTTTCAGTTGGATAGGACCCTTAAAGGTCACCTGGCTCAACTCCCCTGCAGTGAACAGGGATGCCCACAGCTCCATCAGGTGCTCAGAGCACCTCCATCTGACCTTGGGTGTTTCCAGGGATAGGGCATCCACCACCTCTCTGGACAACCTGTGCCAGTGCTTCATCACCCTGGATGTAAAAATCTTCCTTATATCCAATATAAATCTCCCCTCTTTCAGTTTGAAGCCATTTCTCCTTGTCCTATCACCTTCTTTCCTGTAGCTCCCCATTAGATACAGACAGGCCGCCCTCAGGTCTCTCCCAGCCTTCTGTTCTCCAGGCTGCACAGCCCCAGCTCTCAGCCTGTCCTCGCAAGGAGCTGCTCCATCCCTGATCATTTGTGTGGCCCTCCTCTGGACGCTCTCCAACAGGCCCCTGTCTCTCCTGTGCTGAGCACTCCATCTGTGGACGCAGCGCTCCAGGTGAGGTGTCACAGCGCAGAGCAGAGGGGCAGGATCCCCTCCTTTGCCCTGCTGGCCGCACTGCTTTGGATGCAGCTCAGGATGTGCTTTAATTTTAAGATTTTTCCTGACTAGATTCTCTTACAGCAAAGAAGCTCTTTCTCTTCCCTTTCCTATTTGGTTACTTAGGAAATGATAGAATCATAGAATGGTTTAAGTTGGAAGTGAACTTCAAGGTCAGCCAGCTCCCTTCCCCCTGTAGTGGGTTGGTTGACCCCATCAGCTCAGGTGCCCAGGGCCCTATCCAGGTCAGCCTTGAGCACCTCAAGGGATGGAGCACCTACAAAAATAGATCCACTCCATCTCTCCTATGAAGTCAGGCTGAGAGAGCTGAGTCTGTTCAGTCTGGAAAAGAGAAGTCTCTGGGGAGACCTCGTTTCAGCCTTCCAATATTTAAAGGGATATTATAAGCAGGAGACAAATCAGCTTTTTACATGGGTAAATAAGCAGGACAATGTGGAGAAATGGTTTTAAACTAAAGGAAGGGAGATTTAGATTAGATGTCAGGGGAAAGTTTTTCAGTGAAATGACAGTGAGAAGCTGTGGTGCTCAAAGCCGTGCTGGATGGGGCCTTGGGCAGCCTAGTCTGCTGTTTGATTTAATGGATGGCAGCCCTGCCTGTGGCAGAGGGGTGCAACTTGATGGTATCCGAGGTCCCTTCCAACACAAGCCACTTTATGATTGCATGATTTATAAGATTCAATACACAAATTACAGCGGAAGACGTTTTGCCAAAGAAAAGCAGAGCAGGTTAACCTTTCCAGCACTACAACCCAACAGCAGCAACCCTTTTAGACTTCACACAGTTGCACTACCAGCAAAGGCTGGGAAGTGGCTGCATGAAACCCAACCTCTTCCACAACACCTCTCTCTTCACCATCTGTCTGCTTATCTGGCTGGAAAGCAGCGAGAGACGTGCAGCCAACGAAGCTAGGTTTGGACCCACCAGAAGCGTGGATACGTGAAGGTCTGACGGGGAGAACGCCGTGCCCTCGAGGCCGTGCCCGCTCCTCACCTGATGACGATGCACTGGCTCTGCGGCCGGGCGCCGCGGCGACCCAGCATGGCTTGGTAAGCACGGTCGGCCACGGCGAAGATGTGCGGAGGCAGCGTGCCCTTCTCATGGCAGCGGTACTGCTCGGAGACCTGAAGGGTGAGACGGCCCTTGAGGACGGGCTGGGGGACGCGGCACCGGCACCGGCTGCTGCTCGGGCTGCCCGAGCGTGGCACTCACCTCTCTCCCGTAGAGCTGCAGGGGCTGGAAGGGGTTCACGGCGATGAGGATGTCCCCCACGTCGGTCTGGAGGCAGGGAAAGGAGAGCGGTGAGGGGAGAGCGGTGAGGGGAGAGCCGGGAGGGGAGAGCGGTGAGGGGAGAGCCGGGAGGGGAGAGCCGGGAGGGAGAGGGGGGAGCCGAGCCCCGCGCCCGCACTCACGTAGACCTGCTGCCGCAGGAAGCGGTCCCGCAGCGTGCCCAGTAGCGACGCCTCGTCCAGCTCCGCCAGTGCCGCCAGATCCCCGGCCGCCCCGACCCCGCGCCGCTTCCCCGGCGGCCCCATGCCGCCCGCTCCCGGCCCGGCTCGCCGCCCTGCCCGCCTCGCCGCAGCCCCGCCCCGGGACCGCCCGTCGGGGCGGAGCTCGGTTTGAACGCGGAGCGGCGGCCGCGGGGCCGGAGCAGGTAACGGGCGGCGGTGCCGTCGGAGGAGGGGAGCGCCGAGGGGCGGCGGTGCGGTGCGGTGCGGTGCGGTGCGGTGCGGTGCGGTGCGGTGCGGTGCGGTGCGGTGCTACGCTCCCCGCCCTGCCCTGTCCGGCTCTGCTCTGCCCTGCCCGGCTGACGGTCGCGCGTGGCCGCCCCGGGAGCGTCAACATGGCGCCAGGACAGCCCGAGGGTCGGGGCAGCAGCAGCAAACCGGGGCACAGTGCGGGGCGGCGGGCAGAAGGAAGGGGATGATAAGGAGAAGGAAGGAGGGAGCTGGAGCAGGGCTCCTACGGAGGTGTGTGTGATGGATGCTTACCTGTTGGGTATGTGATGGGTTCAGGCCCTGGCACTGCTGCCCAGAGCTGTGGTGCCCCATCCCTGGCGATGCTCAAGGTCGGGTTGGATGAGGTCCTGGGTAGCCTGAGCTGGAGCTTGATAGGCACTCAGGGAGAGACAGTCCAGATAAGAAGCAGCTCTGAAGTGAGTCTGGAGGAGCCTGACAAGGAACAGCATGCATAGCGTGTGTGCATCATCTCCTGCTCGCTGCGTAGGGAGCCCATAGCAAGCAATCTAGTGAGTCTCTGCAGTGTGCACCAAATTGGTGGCCTCACAATTAGTCCTAATTGCAGGTTGGTCTTCCAGGACTCCCCAAACTCTCTGGGGAAGTTTAAAAAAAAAAAACAAAGAAAACCCTGCAGGTTTCACAGAATCACAGAATCATTTGGGTTGGAAGAGACCCTTGAAAGTCACCTGGTCCAACTCCCCTGCAGTGAACAGGGATGCCCACAGCTCCATCAGGTGCTCAGAGCTCCTTCACTCCAACCTTGGGTGTCTCCAGGGATGGGGCATCCACTGCCTCTGAGGGCAGCCTGTGCCAGTGCCTCATCACCCTGACTGTAAAAAACTTCTTCCTTATATTCAATAAATCTCCCCTCTTTCAGTTTGAAGCCATTTCTCCTTGTCCTATCACCACAGATACTGACGAAGAGTCTGTTCCCGTCTTTCTTACAGCCCCCCATTAGATACAGACAGGCCGCTCTCAGGTCTCCCCCAGCCTTCTGTTCTCCAGGCTGCACAGCCCCAGCTCTCAGCCTGTCCTCGCAGGGAGCTGCTCCATCCCTGATCATTTGTGTGGCCCTCCTCTGGACGCTCTCCAACAGGCCCCCGTCTCTCCTGTGCTGAGCACTCCACCTGTGGACGCAGTGCTCCAGGTGAGGTGTCACAGGGCAGAGCAGAGGGGCAGGATCCCCTCCCTCGCCCTGCTGGCCGCGCTGCTTTGGATGCAGCCCAGGATCCGGCCGGCTGTCTGGGCCGCAGGGCACACTGCTGGCTCACGCCCAGCTGCCGTCCACCAGCACCCCCAGGTCCTTTCCGGCAGGGCTGTGCTCTATCCCCCCATCCCTGGCTCGTACTGGCAGTGGGGGTTGCCACGACCCTGGTTTCTATCTGGTCAGGATGCAACCATAAGGAAACAGTATGCGTGGAGTGCAAGCACTCGAAAGTGTTACCCTTCTCGAGGACAGCGTGCAAGGACTGTCGCTCTTGAAACCATCCTGTTGGGCTGTTAAGATTTCAGAGGAATACCAAGTTATCAAGAGGAATAGCAAGAGTAAGATAACAATGAGTTTTTTTTTGGAGGATGCTAGAACTAGTGAATTCAGAAGCGTCACTGGGAAGATTAGCAGAGCATCTTGAAGTCATTAATTACACAAACACTGTTCAATAATTTTTATATTGACAAATGCCTTTCTCTGCAACATAGATTTCTGTGCTAGCATAGCTTGAATGTTTGTGAGCCAGAACATTTGTATGGGTAGCTCAAGACAGTGGCAAGCTTCCCCTGAAACCACAGACTTCATATCATGGCAAGCATGCAACAAGCCGCTCTTCCTTTTCATCAAAAGAAAGCTTGATGTAATGAATGCTGTGCTGGCATGCGCTTCTTTCTCTGGGAGAGGTTGGTGAGAGTGTTTTTCTGTGTTAGAAAAAGATGGTGCTCTTGAAGAAGAGCAGCAGTGAAGCCTGTTAATAAGTGCACATGATGTTTCACGTTTGTTGCTCAGGCTCTCACCTCTGAGACGACAAACCACTGCTAGAAAATAGCAGTGCAGAACACTCACTTTTAGAGGATCCTCCATGGGGAAAAAACAGTCTCTCTCCTCACCTGTAACACAAATCTTAGGCTGTTTTCTATTTCTCTATGCTGTACCTCTTCAACCTGCAGGTGAGGTGTCTGTGTTTGTTGTGTCTGTGACTTGAGTGAGAATTCTGCATGAAGGATGGCCTAAAGCACAGGAAGCAACAGTAGTGGGCTAGGAAAGCAGGTGGGATTGTGTGCTTAAGTTTTGCTTACAGATGCATCGTAATGTACTGCTTCTTGCTTTCACAGTCTGGTCTTACTGTCATCTTTTCTCTGGTTGATGGAAGGCTTCACAAGTAAGAATGCAGAAGGAAGCTGAGGAAGCTGTTATTGAATGTTACTGTTAACTGACTTCCTGTATTCCACAGAAACCTTAGAATTTGTATCTTAGAATTGTACCCTTTGGCCCATGATGTGCATTTGTTGTGTGTCCATCTCACCTGGCTCTCAGAAGTGGTTACTTTTCTGTTCATCAGCCCTGAGGCTACCATGAGCTACTCACCCCTTCCACCGATGGCTGGAGCAAACACAGTGGAAGAGCAGAGGGCTCGCTGGGAGAGAAAGCGCAGCCGCACAGCCAAGGAGCTGCTGGAAACGGAGCACAGATACCTTGAGCAGCTGGATTTGGTGGTAACGGTGTGTATTCGGGCCCTTCTGATACATGGCTACCCTCAAGAAGCACATGTTTATTTCTGGCGTCACGAGGTCGCAGAACATGAATTAGGTGCATCTATACAACATGTGACAAATCGGTCTTTATGTTGCTGAGCCTGAAAGCTATTTTTTTTTCTTCTGTCTTTTACCTCCTGTTACGCATCTGATAGCTTGTGCTTCTGGTCTTTTGGCTTTGGTCCATATCCAGCCATAAGTTTTGATTGTACAGGGGACTTGGTTTAAGATGCTTGAAACATATGAAACATGGGGGCATAGAGGACACAGAGATAGATTGAAAAGTAGGTGGTTAAAAACAGATGCATCTCGGAATACTGAAATAGACTCAGTCACGTGTTTACAGCTATGGTCAAAGTCACCAAAAATACTTACGTATAACGATAGATATTTTACATTGGTGCTCACGATACCTTCTGAGCTTGAGTGTGCAGGCTGCAACTTCTTGCCTCCGCCTCCGCTCAGTGCTAAGAATGATCTTTGAATTATCTGTGATTTTTAATTCTTTCTGTTTAGTTCTTTGTGACAATTTTAAAGGCCAAAGGGACACTGAAACCTGCTGTAATGGAAACCATATTTGGACCCCTGGAATCCATATATTCTGCCAGCCAGTAAGTGAACAAACTAATGGGAAAAAGCTTTACTATGAGTGTGATGGAGCACTGGAACAGGCTGTCCAAGGTGGGGGAGTCACTTGGAACTAGGTGATCTTTAAGGTCCCTTGTGTTCTATGGTTGTTTTCTGGATAGTAGTTTAAACCCAGTAAGTCTACTCTGTAGTATTTTTAAGGGTTCTTTTCTGCAGCTTGTTCTATGACCACCAAGCATACGTTCTGGATAGAAACTGAATGTAAGATGGAGGCTGGCAAATGAAAGTAAGCATAGGAGTGAACCAGAAGGAGCTGGGGAAGCAGTATCAGAAATGTACTCTTGCCTAATTATCTTTCCTCCTTGTCCACAGAGTTCTGTCGCTTCACCTCGAGAGAGGCAATTTAGGACTAGGATTGGAAAATTTCTGTCAGAAATTGGAGCTCTACGGTCACTATGCTGAGAATTTCGAACAGGCAAATAAAACTTTGATGGTATGTATCTCCTTTACTCTTCCTGTTGTCTTTTCCAACCTCTCCATTCTTTGAAGCATTATTTTGCTTTTGCTTCTGAGTATTGAATGGTTGGTTTTCTTCCCTTTTCTGGGCTGTTTCCTGTCCTTCTGTCGTAATAGAGTGGTAAAAACTGTTCTCTTTATTTAGAGCTTCAGTTTTTTTAAGTATGTTTCAGGTGTTTTAGTGCCTGTGTGTATGCACATACTGAGCTTTCTCTAACAGAGTAACGTTTTCACTTCCACTCCTTGGATTGCAAGCCTAGAGAGTGTTTAGTGTAAACATTAGAGGACAGTGGTCTTTTTCCAGCCAATTATCAGGTCTCTCTATCTCCTCCACTGCCACTAGGTGTATCCTAGTGGTGGGATTTCCTTTTTCCTCCCCATTTTTTTTTCTGCAGTAAAGGAAAATTCCTCCTTACCTTTCCACATATAGTCTGTCTTCTGAGATATTTCAGAAAAATGTGTTTTTATTTCTAAGTCCTGAAAGCTTAAACCACCTGACCTCCAGTTCTTGTCAGTGTTTATTGCTAGCTGCAGAATGTACTAGGATTTCTGTTCTTTTCTGCTTGCTCACATATATTCATTCTTTTGATTTTGGGTAGTTGTCTTGACGTGATAGGAATGAGGGGCTGCATTGCTTTGTCTTGAAATGAATGGCAAAAAACCACAGGTGGTAATACTAACTTGTGGTTTAATCCCACAGCAGCTCAGCACCTGTCCATTGCTCACTCTTCCCCTCCTACAGTGGTGGCGGAGAGAATCAGGAAAGAAACAAACACAAAATACTTGTAGTTTTTATCTCAACCCATGAGTGCTAGTAACAATTTTGTATTTACATTTATGTGTGCGTTTATGTGTATATTTATACACACACAAAACAAAGGATGCACAAGGCAGTTGCTCACTACCAGTGCCCAGCTGGTCCTGTCCCACAGCCGACACCCTTCAGTTTTATACTTTTTTTACATGTTTCCTTGTGGTATGGAATATTCCTATGGCCTGCTTAAGTCAGCCTGTTCTGTCTCTTCTCAGCCCCTCTGCTGGCAGGACTGCACAAGAAGTTGAAATGTCCTTGGCTCTGTGCAGCACTGCTCAGCAACAACTAAACATCAGTGTGTTATCATCATAGCCAAAATACAGCATCATACCAGACGCTATAAAGAAAAGGTTAACTCTGTCTCTGCTGGAACCAGAATGCTAGCTTAGTACTGCTGTGCATGTATGAAGAGGGGATATAATTTAAACTACTCACTGGAGATGGTGGTCAGAGAAAGGAAATGGCTTGTCCATGGCCACAAAATAAGCTGCTGATTCTTGCATTTAGTACTGAAGTTCTGTTTTCTAAACGCTGGTGCAAACTAGCATGCGTATTTCTTTTGTAGTCTCAAAACAATGTACCTTCTCTGCTGCATGCAGGAACAATTGAGGAAAAATAAATCATTCCAACGTTTTAAGAAGCTCCAAGAAACTCGACCTCAGTTTCAAGGGAGGAAGCTAGAGGATTTGCTTCCTTTGCCTCTGCAGAGGTTGCACCAGTAAGTAAGCAGTTCTGAGTCCTCAAGGTGTTATATGAGAAAGCAAACATACACATATACTGTCTTGCTAATAGTAATAGTATATGTCTCCAAATTGGAGCATGTAGACTGCAGTGAAATGGTCTTCAAGATGTGCCTGTAAACAGAATCAGTGTATGAATTAGAGAGATTACTTTGTTTAGCCCTGGCTCCTAAGCCCTTTATTTAGCTCTCAGGTAGAATCAGAGTCATCTCGGTGGCTGAAGTTAGGCCCTCAACAAAAGCAAGCTGTCTGAAACACCACAGAAGTGCTGCTCCTAGCTAGAGATTGCTGTGCTCTGCTTTTGTGCAGGTTGCTGATCTGGACATGACTCCCTTCTTGTAAATGGTTGCTCTTGGAGGGAGATGAGATGAAGTCAGGGGTGCTTTTCTCCTCTGTCTGGTTATCAGGACCATATTTTCTTTGTATTTGCTTTTCTTTTGGTGCCTGCCACAGTTGTCTGAGACAGACAAATCCCATCTGGATTGCTGCCCTCTCCTTGAGGCATCCTTTGAAGGGACAGGCTGACTGCATGAGGAGGGTGCTGCATGCACTTAGTGGCTGCCTGTTTTGGAGAAGGGTGCGAGGGTAATACAGAACCAAGGTGAGGCTCTGGGATCCTGGCTGCAGCTGCTGTAGGACAAGTAGCTGCTCTTTAGCCATGGCCTTATCCTTATTACAGTACATTTAAGAGATCAGAGCCTTGTTTCTTTGAAAATAAAGGGTTGAGCATACCACAGTCTTTGAGGTAGTGTTATACAACGTTTTCAATCTATTTAGTAAATGTCTTTTTTACTGTAATTCTTTGGGTCACTCCTTTGAATTTGTAAGACAACAGTATATTTCTTGGAGAAATTATGCCTTTTTAACAGAAGGACTAACTTTTTCATTAATCAGCTCTTTCATATTCACTTTTCAGTTACATATACTGCAGGTGAGATGACTTCTACCATTTCATGAATCTGTTCAATATTGTATTTGTTCTGTCATTTCAGACTGAAAATAATTTGATTTTATTGGGAGAAGCTAGTTGCAGAGATCTCATTCTTCTTAGTTAAGACTGGACAGGAATACCTTTATTTTCTTTGTAGACAGGGAACATATGGCATGAATACTTCCATTCAGATATAAAAAAGAAACAAAAAAACAGTTGTTCAAAGCGAAATGTCTGTAATTGAAGGCATTCTTATGAATCTTGAAGTTGTCTCAGTTTCTCATGAAATAGTAAGTGAAGTTGTTCTTACCAGCTCCCCAGGAAGTTCCGGAGGCTTGGAAATGTATAAAAAATGTAGGGTAATATAACTGATACATCTGAAGATAAAATGAGTGTGAACAATGAAATATGACCCAAAACTGCATGGCTAGATTTAGAGGTGTGTACTTTGTGTGCTGATGGCACACTGTTAATGATTTTGATAATAAAGGTGATATTACTGTTCCTGGTACTGTGCAATAAAACTTCTTCTATCTTAGGTACAAGCATTTCCTCAGAGACCTGCTGGAGAACACCAACCCAGGCAATGCTGAGTACCAGAAACTTGCAAGTATGATACCATCTGTAAACACTGCTGCTTTGATTTCCTCAATAAATACTAGCATTTTTATCAGTGTTAGCTTCCTTGCTAACATTTTCAGTCCAGTTTTGTCTGTTTCCCAAAGAAGAAAAATCTTGTTTGGGTTTCCAGTGCATTACTATTTTCCATCACCATTTTCATTGACACCTCTTCCTGAGAAAGAATAGGGAATTACAATGCAGACTGCCCTATTGGTGTAGGGGTTAGATTGGAAAAATATCTTTTTGTCACATACCTCAGTTTTCTAGGATAATTAATGTCACATCTTCCTGCTGCCTGCATCGTCTACAATGGGGCATTTGTTTCTTGTTCTTGCTTCTGAATCCATTTGCATAGTATTTCACTGGCAAATAAATAATTTCCAGAATCACAAAAATGTTGTTTGGAAGGAGTCCTCTGATGGCTTCTAGTGTAATCTCTTTCTGAAATTAGGGAATAAATTTGTTATCAATACTTGGTTTAAAATATTTGCTTCCTAATTTCACCTTATGTTTTCACAGCAAGATAGTATACATACTCATTTGTGATAACCTGAAAATATGCTGCTATAATTTCAGGGACTGTGAAATCTGTTTCTGAGGTATCTCAGTGGGTTCAGGACATTGTTCGTAAGAGAGAGAACTCACTGCAGCTGCACAGGGTTCAGAAACTCCTCAAAGGACAGAAGATCCAGGTGTTGACTCCAGGTAGGTTCTACAGATGGCTCTGTTTTCCTTCTGCCAAGCTGAGACAACTGGGGGTAGGCTTGCCTTCATCTCTGACCCTACTCATGTCAGTCAGATTTCCCCTTCTGACCTGAATTTCATAGGTAGTAAAATAATGTAATTAGTTAGTAATTTAGGCACCTTTTTAATTTTTAAGTAAAGATAAGCAGCATATTAGGTGTCTGACATTCAGATAAAAGGAGCTGATGACATGCATTCAGAAACTTAGTTCACAGAAACCCAAAGAGGTCTGGAATATAAGTCCTGGGTAACAACGAGAGAAAGAAACTGAATTATTTTGGAGGAAAAATTCATAAGCTTCTGCTCACACATTATACGTGGAAAGATACATCTTTTAGCTGCAAGGTTAAATTCTGTCAGAAATCAGAGTATTTGTACTGGTAGCTGAGATATATAAAATCACAGTCACTGGCAAGTAAAATCATCTAGTTGGATGATAAGATTTTTTAGGATCTGTTGTCTGACTGACTGCTTTCCATGCCCAGAACATGCTCCAAGGTACACATGGAACATTGTGAGAAATATGTCCAGTTTGGAACAAATATGAGCTGACCACTGGGGGCTTCATCCATGCCTACACACCTTCACTAAAATTTGCTGTTGCAGAGGTCATCTAGAAACACTGCAGCAGGTCTCTAAGATGCACCCCCACACATCTGTGACTGTGATGGTACTTTTTTTTAATTTGTACATAGGGGTTATGGGGTGAAAGTAAAAAAAATAATTTGCTAATCACAAGTTATTCTCCAGTATGTGCAGCCAATATGCAGATCAATTTATATGTCTCTTTCCCATTCTACTTACAATCCTTTTGGTGATGGTGGCTGAAATGGAGCTAACCTGGGTATGCTTTGCTGATACTAAACATTTGAGCATAGGTGGAGGTGCTTGGACTCATTGGGATAGTGCATGTGAAAAAAAGGCAAAAAAAGCTATCTTAAGTAACAGAGTTAATAAGATAACTGTGAGTGGAAGGCAATAAAAAAAAAAGGAAAGCAAAAAAACTAGTGTAGCTGGACCAGAGGTGGCTATCATTTGAAAGCCCAAGGCCCTTTTTTATTTTTATTTTTTTGCTCCTCATATTTTGAGAGCTGTATTAGGACAAATTTTGAGAGTCTGGAGATAACTTTCCATTGTCTCGGACAGAGAATTATGATTATAAGGCTTTCCATTAGCTGGAGTAAAATAGGTCTTGTTAGATGTGATAAACAAAAAAGTCAGAGGCTGCAGAGTACTACTGGTTCTTTGCAAGCTCAACAACATTGTTTGTCCAGTAACTAGCTAGGTTCTGCAGATTTTTAAGGATTGCATCCTATTAGTAGGGAGAAAGAGGTCAGAAAATGTAATGTTTGTAGATTCAAGGAAAAGTGGTTTTGGAGTTAAGTTTCTCACTACTGGTGTTGTCTCTGACAATACCAGTATTGCTCACAATGCAAAGAGACCCTGCTTTTCTTGCTGTCTTTCATATGTAGAGCAAACACCATCTCAGCTAGAACTGTCTCCTTGACATAAAACGCTGTTCTTGCCATCCCTAGCTTCCCTAGGGGTGTTTCCCTAGACTTCATTCACAAGAATTTCCACATGCCAACATGGAATACTGAAAATGCATCCCTATTCATTCCCACACAGTCCAGCTCAGTCTATATGTTATTGAGTCTGATCACAGCATAGCATGAGGGAAATGATGCCCAGCCCCACACCAACATCTTCTTTCCACTTGTTTTTTAAACTTGAACTGATCCCTGCGCCTTTCCATTCTGTTCTTCATTTTCCTGTTCCAATAGGAGACACCATTTCTGTAGACTGAGCTAAGCGGCAGTTCACTTGTCTCTATTTTGTAAGTGTAGTATACTAAGACACACGATCCATACTTGACACAGTGCTGTTCTCTAAAAGAATGCAAGCACAGCTTGCACAGCAATAGCACAAAAAACAGTGGCTGAAATTCTCTTGCAGCTGTTTCCCAGACCAAGACAGGTGGTGATACCATATTAAGGCTTTGGATTGTTATAAATAATTTTCTTTCTGGCACGTGTTTTCACTAAGAGTTAATGGCTATTGTCTACAATAATGCTGTTTAGAAGGAGAGCTTTAATTATTCCATTTTGCGTATGTGCTTTTTTTTTTTTAATTATTGCCTACATCTAGGTTTTTCAATTATTTTTTTCCTGCTGATTTCTCTACCTTATTAATTATTGCTGTTCATTTTGTGACCCTATCTATAGTCTAATAAAGTTGCCTACTGAAGCCCTTTTTAGCTTCTTATTTTTGTCTCCCTTTGCTGTCTGTCATTACAGCAGCAATCTCCATTCTGTAATTTGTTAACTAGTAGAGGTTTGTATATATTTAGGTGACCTATGAAATATTTTTTATCAGCACACATAAGCAGGAAAAAAACCAGGAGAAATATAATAAATATTCAAACTTTAGGCTGACTTCTGTTTTGTTGTTAATGACAAACAATTGAGTAACCCAGTTTAAGACAGCTCATGGAATCTGATTTAAGACATGTTGACGCACTAGTGCCTTCTAGTGGCTGGGATTGGTACAGAGCCTGGTAATTCACGAGAGTAGCTCACGGTATTCTTTTTTTGTAATGGTAAATCCTTTCTTGTGCCAATGATTGTCTGACAACTGTCTTTATTTTTTCTTAAATGCTAGGGCGCTGGTATATCCGTGAAGGCTGGCTTTTGGTTGTGCCCTCAAAGGGCGAAGAATTGAAGCGCAGGATGTTCTTCCTTTTTTCTGATATCTTTATTTCAACAAAGCCCTGCCACCCACTGCATCTGCTGAACTCCAATAAATTTGCCTGCACAGCTGTCTATCCCCTTCACCAGTGTGTAGTGGATAAAGTATTTGGCCACACTCAGAGTGAGGGAGGGCTCCTCAGTGTAAGTCTTCCTGCTTCTGCCCGGCAGAAGTATCAGTGGGTCAGATTGCAAATCAAGTCTCTGTCTCAGCAGCAGCATGGCTGAGGTGTAAGTGGTGACAGTGGTAAATGCAAAGAACTGGTCTGAGCTAGGGCAGCTCTTCTCTTTTGGGCAGGCTGTCTTTTCCCCTTCATCTTGAGCCTTGCTTGTTCCACATAGGTCAGCTGAGGAGAGTCTGATCACACTCTGACATGACCTCAACTGAGCATATGCTTGTGTCATGTGCCCCACAGCCTCATGACAAGCAATATGCAGCATTACAGTGACTGTGGAATTAGTTCAGAGAGAAGCCTGAAAAATAGAGAATACAGAAATAGGATGGAATGGGTATTGCTTTGCCTACAACTCTTTGAGAACTGCAGGGGGCTCTGACTGGGAGTAACGCCTTAGGTGAGGGTTTGAAATTTGGGCTTTTCTAGACTGCAGCACCTGGGAGGCTTTGTTGACTCATTGTTTGAGTGTAAGATATAAAAATGAATTCTTTGTTAAATCGTGTTTGTAGTTGATGGTACTGGAAGGACCTCTAGAGGCAGCTTGAAATAATAGAGAAAACTGAAAGACCAGTAGATACAGATTGGCATTGCTGACTTCCAAACACTGCTAAATCAAAGCAAGCTGACGTCTGTAGCTAGAAGTCTGGCTGTGCTGTGTTCTTTCCAGCCTGTGTGACAATGCAAAATGTTTCTAATATCTGAGAAAAAAAAAATGGCAGAAATCAACATGCAGGACTGAGTCTCTTCCATTTGTCTTTCAGCTTTCCTTCCCACACAAGACACTATTGTTGATGTCTACTGACCAGCAAGATATTAATGATTGGCACCAGAGTCTCACAACTGCAGTCAGGTAGGCCTTTATCTTCCAGAGGGATGGGGACAGAAGAATTATACTGACAATCATATGGACATGTATATTTGAATCTATTATATGGCTGTAAGACTGATAGAGAAGATCTGACTGACAGCCAGAACGCAAGAGAGTAAAAAGAACAGACTTAAATTAACAGTAAACTTTCCCTTTGTTTTCCTCTACAGGCAGCTGAAAGCCTGACCCATCTGAGTACAAGACAACCTAGCAGGATGACTGCTGTCTTGATAGAAGCCAACATTAATTCAGGAAACATTCAGGGATGTACAGCAGGAGAGCTGTGTTTAGAGGAACACTGAACTTGTGAGATTAGGAATGCGTTGTCAGCTCTCTTAAACACCCGTGGCAAAAAATGGGTATGCACAATCAATTTGTACATTAAGAAGACTTCCCCCCAACTAACCTTAGTACCTTCTAGCTTTTCTACCCTTTTTCTCTTGAGATTATTAAGTCTAAGTACCACTAGAAGAAACCTTCACTTGCTTGCCCTCATTAAATATCTTTTACCCAAATCACCACTGGCACATCTGAGTGTTTACCTTATCTTACTTCTGGCTTATAAATTCTTCAAAACAAATGGATGTTTTGGCTACCAGTAATGTAGACATAACACAGTCTTTTCAGCTAGTGCCAAAGGGCCACAGTCTTCTTCCCCTGATGTATTTATTTTCCATCTTTTGTACCCTTCTGTTTTTTACCAAAATGTTTTGAATAGTTTACCCTTCCTTCTTTAAGAGACAAGTAGGCAGATAAGGGAAAACAATGCTGTGTTTAGACTCCTACCTCTCATCAAATACCACACAAAAATTAATCTGCTGAGCTAACTGAGATGAACTGATAGGCAACAGTCACACTTATGAAGCATGGTTCACATTTCTGATCTGAGTCCTAAGAAATGATACAGTTGAAACAGCAGTGAAAAAACTGGGCAGTACTTCTGCTTCTAAAGCATGGTAGAAATCTGCAGAGGAACAGAATCAGCATTCTGGTGCATTAGATTGCAGATGTTGTGCTACAGTTCAGTTTGCTACAGCAAAAGACCAATTTAAGGCTGTGGTAGGCTATTATTTTGAATTAAAGCCTCAACATTAATTTTTAATATGGGGAAGCTACGCAGCAACAACAGTTGGTTCATTTCTTCTGTTACGGAGAAAATACCTATAGATTGCACTAAATGATATGTTAGGTCATCTAGTGCAAGGCATGCAATTTCTTATTTCTAATGACCTTAAAACTGCACACCCTGCAGGTGATGACCTAACCTAATCCCACCTTCAAACAGATTAAAGTCTCTGTAACATTCACTTTTCCTTTCCTTACATGATATCTCATACTTTTTAAATTTCTCATTGGATTTCATTAAAGCAGAAGTGGATCTGTGGGAGAGTTCTGAAGAAAGCATGACTGAATTGTAAGCTCTTTCATGTGAGTTAACACATTTCAGCTAACATTCCACTACCTAAGATTACTGGGTAGTCTGACAGGAGAAAGGAACACAATGTGTTCTATTTCTTTTCCCCAACTAGAAGCTACAGCTAGGACTGAACAAATTAAGGGCAAAACTAGCAATGCCAAGTTTCGTATTTCCAAGTTGTTACATTATTGCCTGTAAAAGTTCTGCCACTATTCCTTTGCTTTAAGAGCACAATAATGAGATTTCCTACAACCCTGCACTTCAGGCTGTCTACCAAGTTCAGTAATGACAGCTTAGTCCTGCCCACGTTGCCTTCTAGTAATACAATTTGCTGTAGTACTGCTGCTTTTATGAATTTCAGTGCTACTGTCCTCGTTTACAGTCAGCACTGCTGGAACAGTGAAGCTAACTCGATTCTTCTCTGAATTTCCAGCGCTGAAAGTCTGCACAGTGGCTTCTAAAGAATATAAAGTTATGTGGAGACATTATCCCAGAATACAGAGCTGCAGGATCAGAAATTGCCTGGAATAAATGATTAACTCCTGCACACAATAACATAATCCAAACAGAAACGAACTCACTTTTCAAAGTAGTTTATTTACACAGAGGATATCAACCACTAGGGCTTGCAGCTTGATTTCCTTCTCTTGTGAAGTTGCTACTAAATCACAGGAAGGTGAAGGTAAACCTTGAGCTTGTGCCCCTGTTATGATCATTTAAGGCTAGGAATAAATCCTGAGCCCTCCCAGAATACCTTCCACCCCTGTGCTCCAGGAGAGCAGCAGGTGTCCTGCCCCGGGATGCGAGGTCACTGCCCAATGCACAGGCAGCTCACCCCAGGCCCCATCCTGCTGCCCACATGGGACATGCTGGGGGTAGAGCAGGATGCCTGCACGGTGCCCTCAGGGGCCTGCAGCCCGCTGGGCGTCCTCCCGGCAGCCCTTCAGCAGCTGGTTGAGCAGCGTCTTCTCGCTGTCACGACGCGGGCGGATGAGCGGTGGGAAGGGGTTCCCCTTCAGCTCGATCACAGCCATCTTGGCGCGGTCCAGGCAGTCCCGGCTGGGGATGTGCAGCATGCGGGTGTAGCTGCCGGGGTGCGGCTGGAAGCGGGGCGCCAGCACTTTGAACAGCTTGTGGACGAGGTCCTTCTCCTGCGGGACGGCACGCTCAGCCCCGAGCCCGCGGGACGGGGGCGGTGAGGGGCCGGGCGCTACCTACCGTCAGCCAGAAATCCGCCATGCGCATGGCGCGCTCGTCCGTGTCCCCGCGCTTGGCGTAGTCGATGAGCTGCGGGGAAGAAGCGGGGTGCGGCCGTCAGCGCCCCTCAGCCCGCGCTCCCGCCCACCGCGGCCCGGCCCCGCCGCTCACCCGCTCCGCGTAGCCTCGCATCTCGTCGGCGCGCGCCCACGGAGCCTCGATGCGCTCGTGCCGCACCAGCGCCGTCACCAGGTTGCGCAGCAGGTCGAGGCGCGAGCGCGGGCCGTGCCCCAGCCGCCGGTACACGCGCCCGTGCGAGATCGCGGCTACCAGCGACAGCCGCATCCCGCCGCCGCCGCGCTAACCGGAAGGGGGTTCGTCGCGCGTCAGTGACGTCACAGGCGCGACGGCGCGACGCAGCCGTCCCACGCGGGCGTGTTGCATGCCGGGAGCTGTAGTCTCAGCATGGGGCGCGGCACGCCGGTGGCGATGCAGTGCGCCTGGGAGGTCGGGGAGTCAGCGTCCCCAGAGCTGTTCAGGAACCGCGGGGATGCGGCACTGAGGGACACGGGCAGTGGGCGAGGCGGGCTGGGTTGGATGAGGAGCTCTTAGAGTCTGAATGATTCTGTAGCTGTTAGCTGCGTGTGCCGACAGCGCGGGTAAGACCAGCGAGGGCAGCGCTCGTGAGGCCGTAGCCGTACCGAGGTGGGTAGGTGTCTCGTTGCCAGAGCGCAGGACGCCGTACCCACAGAGCTGCGCTCGTGGCTGTGCGCATCGCCCAGCTCCCAGCAGGATGCCGAAAGGCAGCGTCAGGAGGTGTCCTCCTCGTTTCTCCCAGTCACTGCTGCAAGCGCAAGCAAAACTACATGGAACAAAAGCAACTACCAACAGTGTAAGAAAAAATATCTTTGTTATTACGAATACATCATAAAATCACGATCATTTTATACACATTTTAGTATTCTGCATATAAATAAAGTGAACAGTATAGTTACTGGAATGCATAATAGGAACAAACGTATCAATCTTAAGTGAAATTAACAAATTCTTGGACCCCATCTTTTGTTGCTTCTTTGGGGCTTAACATGTTAACTCTGAAATGCTTATGGGAAAAATGTTATTCAAACTGGGACCAAAAATTACTCCAGGGATTGTCATAATTCTGTTCACAATCAATTTTCCTCTCCTTTTCCTGGTTTAACCTGGCCGTGTAAGAATTGTTATGTGTCAGTATTCTAGTTTTGCAAGGAAGACTAATCCCATATGTCCCTGGAAGGTTTATGTTTTTGTTAAGCCTTTTAACAAGCAGTATTTCCCCATCACTACACACTCTTGCAAATGTTTCCATTAAATATATTTCCAATATTAATAAAATAACAAACTCTTTATTATCCTTCTGCTTATAACTCGATGTCTTAACATCAAAATAATATTTCTTTCTAATAAAACTATACATAGTATTTATACGGAAAAAAGTTGTCATGTGCATGAGCCTAGTAATGCAACTGGACATGATTATAGATGTTACTGCATTCTTCTTGGGTTATTACTTTTGGAGCTATAGAGAAATAAATAATTTATAAGCTAATGACTTTCTTCTCTCTCTGGTAACTGCTTAAAACTGGAGATGACTCTTCTGATCTGTGTTTATAGAAGTTTGGGTGCGCTTAAGAAAGCTTCATTTTTGTGAGCTTCTGCATGTGTTTCTCTAGAAACTGTAGTGAAATGGTTCTGATACAATGTGTTATGAAAGTTATCGTACAATTAATGAGAAATGAAATGATAAAGGTGTACACAGAGGTTCTCAGACACAAGGCCGATCCTTCCCAGTCAGCTTTACTCAGCAGAACTCTCCCTGCTAGAGGCATTCCTCTCTCCTGTGGAGTGAACGTGTCCTTACCACAGCATCTTCTCCTTGCTGCTGGGACTCAGCCAACAGCACTTTGGGGCAAGGAGTCTGTGGAAAGGAGGTGAGGCACAAGGACAAACCCAAGTTGCTCTTTCCTTCACCATTTTTATGGAGGAAGCATGTATGCTGGAAAGAAACAGCTCTGGACTGTGAAAAAAAAAAAACTGACTACAGAAAGAAGTTATTGAGAAAGGCATTCAGAAGGGCAGGTAAAAATGTGCCCTATTTTATGCCCTCAAGTTTGTGGGACAGCTTTCTGCACTTACAACAAGGCATGTATTTTACCTACTTTTCTGGTGCAGTATCTTTATTTATTCTGGTGCAGAATTTCTCTTCCCTGAATACTTATGCAAGGCAGGGCAATTACTGCATTCCCCTGAATTCAGTTGTCAGACCGTAGGAACTGGTATTTGTCTATATTCAGAAAAGCAGAGCTGAGAACTCAAATAAGAGTCTTTTTTTTTTTTAGAACACACCTTCTTGTGTGCAGTGGGCAATAGAATTTAGTCAGTATGGAGGAAGTGACTCATTTAATTCATTGTTCAATATCTGGTGGTTCAAACAGAACCCAGTTCTGTAGCAGAACTCAACCTGGTCCAGCAGGTCATGGGTTGTAGTGGCAAACATATGCAA
Organism: Chrysolophus pictus; assembly: GCA_037305975.1. Classification (NCBI taxonomy): domain Eukaryota; kingdom Metazoa; phylum Chordata; class Aves; order Galliformes; family Phasianidae; genus Chrysolophus; species Chrysolophus pictus. The sequence goes on along the minus strand of CM074614.1, from coordinate 70,419,853 downwards.
GAGTTAGATAATTTGCCACAGTTACAAATACATAATTGGACATTTAACAATTGTACTTATTGCATATTCATGAACTACGTAATTTGTACCCAGTTGCCTCTTTGAAATTTAGAAAATAATACATGCATGCCTCAACTAATGCTGCCTTAGAAGTTTCTTTCAGTCTGCTGTATGTAAGAACACCCTAGAACACCCTTCCTTTAGCCAGAAGTTCCTTCCTCAAGTCTCACTGATATCCCCATTACCTCCTTCATAAGATTACTTGGATCTGCAGCTGCTGGGTGGGGTCCTTTCCGAGGAGAAGCCCAAAGACCGGAGAGTGAGAGCACTCATTTTTCCTTACTATGCCGTGGCTTAGTCATTGCTGTGTAAATACTGATATGCGTATAGTGTGAAGAGGAATAAAGAACATTAATGTTCTTAAGCCTAATGCTCTTGCTTGTGGCATACTGATAGTGAAAAGTTGTGAAACAATTACAGGAATGAAGAAAATCCTCTTAAGATAATATACAAAAGATACGGAAGGTCTAGACAGCCAGCTGTTTATATAACATGACCTGTTCTGGTGGTGTAGGGATTACACCAACTATCTTTTGGCCTAGTGAATATGGAAGGGGATCCAAAACTTTACAGATTATCTGAAAAGGACCTCATTATGTTTTTAGCAGTATTTATTCTACTAGAACTTGCAAGCCATGGAAAACATGGCAAAATAAATTCTTCTCTGCATTTGCGATGTGGACAGGACCCAGCACTAAACATCTTGTGGAAGTAGCAGCTACACAGATAAAACATTGAAGTTTGGTGCTTAATATACTCCTTTATCTTCTAAGCATGGCAAAGTCCTCAGCAGCTGAGAAAATCCCCATAAAAAAATTAACATACATCATCGATGAGGTATGATCTAACTTGTGCATCCCATTTTCCAGTGTAAAAAAAGGGCACTCCCTTTCATCCGTCTTTACAAATACAGGATCCCATGTGCAGCACCTGACCTTGACTATACTTGTACCATGTGAAATGTTTTGTCATGTGCACTCCCACACCTAACCATACTCCTCATATACCCAGCCAAATACACTGCAACTCTTCTGTTCCAGTTCTGTGAATGCCATTTAGGTTGCTCTCATGCAGCAGAGGAACAAAACAGATGGAAGCTCTTTGCAAACGAGGCCACTCTCTGGTCTCAGTTTTACTTGGATCAAGTAAAATTGAGTTAGCATTTCACCAAGGAAGATAAGCACCTGCAAGAAGTCAGAACCTCGACTTTCTGCAAGGTTGAAATATTTGTGCTTGCCAATAAGCCAACTTGATTGACATATGCTTGCTTTTCCTGCTTTATCCCTATTCTTTTGCTCATCTGTGTGAAAATGTATCCAACATGAATCTGCTGAGAAAGAGAACTGGGTTTCACACTGAGCAGTGAAAGAACAGTAAGGGAAAAGTATTGTTAGTTTAGGACAAAGATGTCTTCTTGACTGTCTTTGTACAATTCTCTATTAACTGCAAGCCACATAATTTCTTGATCAGCGAGCATCACTGCTTCATCTTAATTTCTTTTTCTGTCATGGTGACGCATAATAGAAGGTGACTCCTGGCCTCTGCTGTGAAACAGAGATCCACTTTTCACACTCTCCTAAGCTTGGGGACACTAGCTGGAGACTTGTGTTCAGTGGGATAATTCATTTACATGCATAAGGTAAATGTGAACCTAAGCCTTCATGACTGATATCTTTCGGGGATGATGTTCAGCTACCTCTCTCACCTCTCTACCCCTCGCAAAATTTAGGTACTGGGTCATTTGGACACAGAACCACAGGTAGGCAGATGAGATGCTGTTGTCTGCCTCATTAGCTAGCTCTTGCCTGATTCATGCTAGCCCTATACATTAAGAAGGTTTTCCTGATAAACTACATACAATGCACAGTGCAGGCTTGAAGGTATAGAATTAAACTGCAAGGAGGCCATCACGAACTGGGAAAGCTACAGTACAGGCAGTATGGTTAGGGAAAAGCAAAAAGAAAGATGGGAAATAATCTATATATATTTTACATTGTCAGTGCATTTTTATGACAAAGATCTCTAGAGGGGCTCTATTTTTCAGTAGGCATAGCTAAGGATGGGCTGCCTTCTGTATCCTGGAGTCTCTGGGTGCTGCCCGTGGTTTGTAGTCTTCTCCAGATCCAAAATCTACTGTGTCATGATAGTTTGTAAATTCCTGAGGTAATGGAAACTCCTCTGTTGATGAATGAGTCCTCCGTCCAAACACTCTCTCCTGCAGCTCTGCGATGTCATTTCTGATGTCTGCCATCATCAGCAATAGGAAGTCAAACGAACCTGGTGGGCCCTGTAGTCACAAGCCATGGTCATATCGTATTTAAGTTTTCAAATGGGTTGATATAATTACCCTTGCAGGGGTAATTCACTAAAATACTGCTTCATATCTACTGACAGAAATTTAATATCCCTTTCTGAATCCACTTGCTCAGGAAACAGTTTTCAAAAAGCAAAGTTGTGGATGTTTTGTTTTGTTTTTTGTTTTGTTTTGTTTTGTTTTGTTTGCAGACAGAGACTTGAAAAGAAATACTGGTTCCGTGTAATTCTTATTAAACTGATAGAATAACTAATTAAAAATCGGTAATATTTCTTTTAAAAATCCTTTGGGGAATGCTGATATTTGGAAGATAGTTTTCAGTATATTAACCCCACTGTTGTCTAGTACTTACAATGTTCACTGGTAATTATGATGTAGAGAGTATCTACCTGTTTCTATCTAATTTCAGAATATCATTGTTTCTTTTTAGCTGACTTCATGCAGTAGACTACACTGTTCAATACTGAGGATCCTCTGCTGCACACTCCTAAAAATCCATTCATCAAAAGACTATGACAAACAACATCTTAATCAATTTCAGTTAAAAAGAGATTATGTACACCCCATCCTTCTCTTGATGATTTGCTCAATGCCTACAGCTTGTCATGTTCCAGAGAGAGATGGGAGGCAGGATTTTATAATGTTTCAGTGCTCACATTCCCATGAGTGTTGGCTGAACTGTGCTAACTAGCACTCTGCATGTATTCTCATGCCTTTGCCAGCTAACGTGTCCCACTGCTTACTGCCTTCAGTGTAGCATCTAGTGAAGCTGGAGGTGTGTAGGCAACAGGCTTGGAAGAAAACTGGGTATCACTTTCTTTCCAAAGACCTTTTCTCTGCCTGTAAAGTGTAATTCACTGTAATTTTGACAAAGGAGAAGTTTATCTTCCTTTTGGCTGGTCTGCTGATAGCCAGCATCACTTTGCTGTAGAAACAATTGCTGTGAGTGATACTTACAGGTATCCCTTTTGGTCCTGGTGCACCTCGCTCCCCCTGTAATCAATACCACCTCAGTTAAGTTGCTGTGTCAAAAGGTAACCAAAAAATCAAAGTTTACCTGTGCAGATTCCCTTACTGGCTACAGATGAAGAATCATCAGCTTGCCTTGCTAACTTTGCTTGGTCAGAAAAATAAAACAAAGTGAAGTGGGAACAAGTATACCAAGAAGAACCAGGGATATACCAGAAGAAACACAGGAAATTGCTACCTGCTCTAGCAGGAGCAAAGTTGGATGCTTCTGATGTTTCTCCTGGATGGTAACAAACAAATCTGTTCACCAGAGAAAATCACAAAAGAACACTGTAATGAAATGGGCGAGAGAAAAAATGTTTCTTCTTCAAAAAGCCAGAATAGTTGCAGAGAAAGAAAAAAAAGCTGCTTGACAGCCGACAGGGCTATTATTTTTAAGATTTAAGGAATGGGAAGGACAGAATTGCATGAGAAAGACACAAAGGGATAGGACAACAGAATATTTTCAGCCTAGCAAAGGAAATGAGATGGTAAAAGACTGCAAGTGCATAGAGAGTATCTAGCGAGCCTGCACTTCACAAGGTACATTGTACCTCTCCTCACCTTGCTACCGTCTCTCCCTGGTGCTCCAGGTGGGCCCTGCAACAGAAAAGAAAGTGTTCACAAGAATGTGATTGGTTGCAGGCCTAAGCTCAATCATACAGTGCATGAGAGGAGGTGAGAATACTGACCACGGGGCCTCGTCTGCCCTGTTTAATGTGGGATATATCTGGAGATGGACCCATAGGTCCCATTGATCCCCGGGGGCCTGGCTGTCCAGGTGGTCCAGGTGACCCAGGAACTCCTTGACTTCCTTTTGGTCCTGGTGCCCCTGCAATTGACAGCAAAGGTTATCTGCCAGGGAAAGCCTTCAGCACGCTTCATCAGCACTTGCAGTGGGGATGGGCTATTTTTTGAACCACCCAAGTGACTGGTTACCTCAACATACCCAAACCCACAAAACCAACACAGAAGTCATTTTAGATAACATCACTCCTTGTCACAGTAACTACAAGCAGTCTTAACAAAGCAATGAAATCCTGTATATTCAAAAAAAAAAAAAAAAAAAAATCCAAAGAACAACAAAACCAACAACCACAACAAAGACACACACAAAAAAAACCCCAAATAAACAACAACAACAAAAAGCAACCAGAAAGCAACACAAGATTGCCACTGCCAAGTGATTGGTGACACAGGCCAGGGATGAAAAGAAAAGCAGAAAAGTCTCATTTTCACACAATGAAGAAAAGGGTGAAAAGAACAAGTCACATCTCAGAATCATCTCATAAAAAGAAAGGCTCAGAAAACTCATGGAGATGTTGGGTCAAAGCCACCTATATGACTGGCACAGAAGCAAACCCTTTTCAGCAGTGATATACAAGTCTCTTTTTCACAGCATGGCAGCCAAGATATTAGGGCAAGAAAAGCTCTGTTCTTAGATTTTACTTTATACCCTTTTCAGCTTCTGTTGGCTCAGCAGAAAATGCTCGTTTCTAGGAGGCACCCAGGAAACAAAGTAGAGGTTTAGATCAAGAGAACACTGTGGAAAGCTAAACAGAAAATAAGGGATCTAAAAGAACATTTGCACTGAATAAAAGTTCATTAAAATGTCATTGGCAGAAGCGCTTGGTAATTAGAGGGGAAAGCACTTTCCTGCATACTGAAGTCATGTGAAAGACCCAAGAAATGAAAGGCAGAGAGCAAAAAAAAGGGTTCATAAGGACAGAATATTCACAGCTAGGGTTTTCACAAGGAGTAAGTTCAGCGGTGAGCACCTCAGACTGCTGCTCAAGTCTTGGCGTGCTGTTGGCAATGGCAGAACTGGGGAGAAGGTCAGCGGGGATGAAGAGAGAATTCTACAGTACCTTGGACAGCTCAGTGATGGGAACCAGATGGAAGACATGCAGAGCCAGCCTACGATAGAGAGATTGCAAGACGGTGTGCCATACATTTCAGAGGCTGACATAGAATCTCTAACGACATTGTCCTGGCATTTATGTTATAGTGAAGACTGAAGATACTCATCTTCCAAGAAAATGAGATAAAAACTCAAAAAAAAAAAAAAAAAAAAAAAAGATTGCAAAAGTGGGGACAAATAAAGGGCAGTTCTGCATGTAGAGAATCAAACCTGGTAAGGAATATCAGCTATTCCTTGGTAAGAGTATTCCACGAACTCAGAACAGTACTAAAATTCCCTGCATTTACTGCTAGCCCAAAATCAGATTTGCATTCAACAGTTAGCAAAACTTTAAATACCACTGTAGGTTGCAGGATGTCTGGCTTAAGTTAGAGAATTAGGAACTCTGCTTTTCTCATTGTTTCACCCTATACCTTATAAAAATGAAGGTAAGAGTGTAGTTTTACTTTTCAGGTTTCTTTGAATCCCAAGCACGACATAAAATCAAGAAATTGATCCTTGCAAAACCAGACAAGGAAAAATAAAACATTTGGCACAAACTCCCACAAACTGAAAGCAAATCTTCTTCTCTATTAACAATCTAAAATAATAGGTATTTCTGAAATGTAATGGAGAGTCCTTAAGACAGAGCTAAGAAATGGGGAATGACAAGTGAAACAGGTGAAATATCGTAGGGAGAGGGAGAAAATTAACACATACAGAACAAAGCCAGATTTGCATGCCAAGAAATACATGGAAGCAAGGAAATACAAGGGACTGTTGTTAGAAAGTTGGCAGAGGATGACTGAATAATGACCAGTGTTTTTCAATTTATTACAAATGAAAATATAATCATAGCAATCACAATACGTAACACATGAAATCCTATTATACTGCAAGACTGAAGCTTATTATTTTTTCTCAAGGCATTAATTCATACCCACATCCCTCTGGTCTGTGTCTTACCTGGAGGACCTTGTTGGCCAGGCTGTCCTGGGGGACCAGGGATATATGCATTAGATGCAAGCACTTTTTCACCAGTGATTTGCTTGCTAAGATCAGCAGCATTATTTGGTAGCAAAGCAACCTGTCAAAAGCAAAAATCACTGTAAGCTCTCCATCCATCCTTAAGCTGGATAAATAGCACTGTTGATTAAGCTTTTGTGAGGACAAATAGCACATTTATGTACTTCAGAAAAATCGTAAAATATTTATTGATACCCGTATTTATACTAAAACTGTTCTGCAACCTTAGTCAGGATTACACTTCGCATGACATCAAGCAACTTAACACAGGGAGAAAAGAAAATGCAACCATTATTCCCTGATAGCAGTAAAAGACATCAGTTCTGCAGCTAATTCATAAGGGTGCACCAACAGCACGTGGCTGTGTGCAGATGAATTGCCCAATGTAGGGGCACAGGACATGAGAACTGGATGGGAGATCCTGGAGATTATTCACACTTCCTGCATCACATACCAAGGACTGGAAGATACCGTGTAAAAACATGACTCCATTTGTTTTTAAGGCATTTATACATTCTGACACTTTACTTCCCTTGGGATGTGGAGCCAGCATCTTGTTAGTAACCCTGATTACTAGTTACCTATAAGGGTGTTCACCTTCCAAGTCATCATGGAAATACTGCAAGTCTATCCAAATGGAGGACAGGATAGAAGCGATTCAGGACAGATATAGCAAAAAGCTGTGAAAAACTGAAGTCTGATAACTGGTTGGCATTTCTCAGAAAAATTCTTTTTCCTTATTTGAGTTTTCTTCTGTTCATTTCCTATGCTTTTTCAGGCCAACATCTGCTCAGATATTTACATTTGAGTTGCTGTACAAGCCCCTAACTTCTCAGTGGTTTCAGTGGGACCAAAATGCTTTGTGGATCTGGCCTTGTATCACACTGTTTAACCCAATGGAGCTTGCATCTGCTCTGAATAAAGTCACAAGGCAAAAGCAAGTAAGAAAGTAAGGAAAACTGCATACTGTGGTTTAAAATGTCATTAACCATTAAATATCAATTCCTGCTTGGCCAAGTTGAATGTATTTAATAACGAAACGTATTTAAAAATATTCTGCAAATGCTTAGTGTCTCCAGAGGAAGCTGAGGGGAGATGATAAGCCAGAAGGCTGGTTTACAGTGAGAAGTTTATTATTGCTGAACGGGCTGCATGTGGACTGGGGAATTTTGCTCTGCCAATCAGAGCTGAGGAACTGTTTCAGCAGGATCAGGATAGATCTATCCCTGGGTCATCTTTGTTGCTTCCCTGAATAAATTTGGCTCACTGGATTCTACAACGTTTGCACAGGAGAGGAGCATCAATTAATACGTGTAACCCCTGCCTTCTGCTAGTGCTTTTAATCAGGTGTTTGGAATTCCCTGCACTGTTCTCAGGACTCCTCCTCACGTAATTATTTGATATATACCCTCCTGCCTTTCACACAAGCTTGATGTTTGTAAAGCACTGAAAAAATAGTAATGCTATGCGCTTGCAATACCTAGTATATGTGGGCAAATTTATTTTGGCAAACAAGTTACTAGTGAATGAAAGCACATTGAAGAGCAGCCAGTGCTGCTTGCAGTTTAAGGCTGACTGCGCCAGAACAGTTCTGAAGGAAGAAAAAGTAAGGAAAGTACACTGGAAATTCAGAGCTCCCAGTGGCACTTCATAAACATGGGATACAAAATATGAGAGAAACACAAGGGGTTTGCAGCCATTCCTGACTTGTGCTTTGGAGAGCATTGCTGCTCCAAAGGCAAGGTGAGTGCTTTGAATATAAACTAAGCAACAAGATGAAAGCCTTACAGGAATCTCATGTGCTCCCTCCTCCCCTCTGGAAATCAAGCACTTCACAGAAGCACCACAGGGTGGTGATTCAGCACGCCTGCTGCTCTGGTGTTGGCCTTTTGCACTGTCATGTTGGATTTTCAACAGAAGAACGTTTTCTTCATTTATATGAGAACCTGACAGCACTGTATTTTTGAGGCAGTTTTTAAATAAGAATATTTTTGCTGTCATCAATGAGGCTCAAACAGGTCAGGAGCAATTCATCTCTTCCAGCCTTCCTGAGCAGGAACAGTTACTCATACTGAAGAAAAAGTGAATGTTTCTCCTTGAGAGTGGCCACCACTGAGTGTCTTATTAGTGGATCTTCTCTCCAGAGCTTGGGCCCACCTGAGGGAGCTGCTAGTTACTGCACAGCCTTCACTGTGAATAGCTCTTCAGATTATATTGCAAATGGCCAGCATGGATTAAAAAGATGCGACTCATCATGAAGGAGATTTGGAAGTGTATTCTTTTCTGTTGCATAAATAAAGTACTGGCTTGTTCCTGCCAGCAAGGCTGTTTTAACAATAACTTAGTTTAAAAAAAGATCACATAGCTGCTGTGAAAGCATCTACACATGCTTCCCCACTGAGTCAGCTGGACTTCGGCACACACTGGGAATGCCAAAATACCCAAGATCTGGTCTAGCTCATTGCTCTTTGATACCTTCTGGACAGAAAATGGCTGTTACATGCACTATGGCCAAACCATGTGTTTTTGATATTGACTCATATCCTCTCAGGGGCTGGCTATACTCACTAGCCTAATTTCTGTTTCACCTTTTAACTCTACAAGGATCTTGATCCAGAGTGACCTTGGCCTTCTCCCTCCTCAGTTTCAAATCTCAATGGCCCTTGAAAAATATTTTTCCACATGCGTGCAAATATTAATGAGGGACTACTTTAAAGAAAGACAGTGCTAGAGATAAGATCCCGTATATTCAGTGTTGAATGTTGCACCAGAGTTTTGGGTAGTTTCTAGATCTGTGGTCTATGTGACTCTTCTTGGTAAGAGTGTTGTGGAATTCTATCAGTGATTTCTAATTAAGATTTTTAAATATATCTGTTCCATAGGATCTAGCCATGTCCCAACTCCAAGGACTCAACTGCTTACTTGATTTCTTAAAAAACTGACTGTGTGTCAGCAGGTCAGCATGTCTCCTGCTTTTCCAGCTTTCTGCTTTTCCTCTTTCCTACAAGGCCTGAGATCAGTCTAGATCTGCCCACAGCCCTCTAGTAAATCAGGATAACAGTGCACCCCACTTGGTAACCATGTAAGTTGAATTTCTATACTTGATCCATGAACTATTCTCATGTTAGATCTGGAATCAGTGCTGGATCTGGAATCAGTGCTGCAATCCTCAGAGAAGGTGTTGGTGACATCAACCACTTCCTTTAACCCAATAGTTTGTGCACACTCCAGAGGCAGCAGTGACATGAGTTCAATTCCCTCTTTTCCTAAGAAGATCCAAAACCAAACCTCCAACCTCCAGAAGCACATTCCAATTCCCAGTTGTAGCATTTGCTGGACTGGATCCTTCTGAGACTCTTCTGCTATACATAATTTGATGTGAAGTTTGTAAATTCAGAATCTTTAACCACAAGAATAAAGACCAAAGAGTTATTCCCATAAATTGTCTGTCTGGCAGCCAGTAATGAATTTTTATGTACTAAACAGAACAGCTTTAACCGCAGATACTGAGAGATGGCCATAGGGAGCTGTTAGTGAAACACAGAAGTTTTGTGTCTCTTTGGGCAGAGGAGCAGTGTGAGGCCAGATCTCCTCTCTGCGTGGGTAAAAGCTCTGTATGGGGCAGGGTAAGAAATGCTGAGGGCATCTAGGGATCATCTCTTCCTGCTCTGCATATGGTACAGCTCAGTGGTCTTTCTCTGAGGATGCCAAATTGATCAAGTCCCACAAGGAAAATACTTGGGTAAAATTTAGTCTGTGTACTACGACAGGAATTAGCATTAAGGCACAGCTACAAGTGCAACAAGTGCACACAGCAACAGAGCGTGCCAGGCTCTCAGGACACAGGCTCCGAACGCTGGAAGTTAGACACATGAAACTTTCCATTAATCCAGGCGATTCGTTTCCACACATTCTTGCAGCAAACGAGTTGGCCAACAGCGTGGTCCCAGCGCTCAGGCAGCTGCGAGCTGCTCAGCCTCCCACTGATGCTCACAGCACTCCGCAGTGTGGCTCTGCTGTGCCCACTAGCAGGAGCTGTCTGAAAACCAGAATGTCTTCCACGTGCAAAATTCTGTCACTTTTCACGTCTGTCTTCATACGGGTTCATAAGGAAAGCAAGTTTTTTTTTTTTTTTTTCTTTGAGATTTTTGAAATAAAGAATATGTCAGTATTCTTTATTCAGTATATTTAGTTTTAGTGAGGTAGATTCCTTTCTCCCTAATGCAAATTACACTGAATGATTAATTACATGATTAATACATTAAATTCAGCAGCTGAATATACCGATTCACGTTTTGATGCAGTGAAATTAATTGAGCAGCTTGGCTGAAACGATGACAACCTGCCAACATGGACTGCTTACACTGTCCCTGCAGAGCATTCCCATTTCAGAGAACTTGAATATTTGGAGGAAGTATCACCAGAAAAGGCATCTACACCTGTGTACTTCGTTCTCCAAACCCTGAGTATCTGCATTCTTTAAATCCTACCAAAATGCAGAAGGAGGTCACATACAGGAGCAGATAAAGTTAAAGGTCAGGGGAAGTTTTTGTGTGCAATGTAATCAACTAAAAACTCATGGCTGAGGCTTTTTTTTTTTTTTTTTTAACAATCAAAGCTGATGTGTGTGCTAGTGATGTTTTATGTCTAGCCACACACCTCCTATTTGGCAAGCATCCTGTATCAACAACTTAGTGCAAAATCATTTTCTCCCACGTTCCCTCATCAGCAGAATGTCTTGCACTTACATATATTTGGGGTGGATCAAGTCCAAAATCCTGTGCATTCAGAATGAATGAAGAACTGAGGACAGTGCATCTTGCCAATAAACCTGGGCTCACGTTGCAACAGGTTTTGCCAGATCCTGTTACCAGGGGCTTGGTTAGCAATCTGCTTACAAGTGGTGCAGAAGCATAAGGAAGGGATGCTCTTCCTACACAATTTTAAAACACGTTGCCATCATCTTCAAGGGCAAAAGTGCGACATGGCAGTGACAGTTCAAAACACTTAAATTTATATTCAGTTGTCATAAAATATGCAGGTCTGGTAACATGATTGATCAACGTTAATACCTTTTGCTTCAGTTGTAAAACCGTCTGCTTTATTTGATGAAATTCCTTACAAGAGGCACAGCATGTCCCTGGTTTCGCCACGTTTTCAGATTTCTCAGAAAGTCCAGCTGAAAGAAAACAGTTTCCAATACAAATATAAAGATGCAAGGAAAAGAAGTTCATAAAGTAATTGCAAAAGCAACTGGAGTCCGAAAGGTTGTTGCATTCCCCCAGACTGTGAAAAGAAGAGGCAATCTCACCATTATTAATGCCTTGACTGTGAGTTGCTATGTAAGGCTGAAAAATTTTTCAGGGACAGCTCTGAGCTCATTTTTAAAGCAGCTGTTTTTAGTTAACAGTCACTGAAGTATTTGTTTTTTTAATACCTGAAGAAGTTTACACCCCTTCTTTTATCTTTGCATTTAGGGCAGATCATTCCTACAGGTCTGTCTGGATTTACAGTGCCCTGAAGGAGCAAATTTTCATATGCTATAAATTACAGTAAAACTCCTCACAATGTGGTCGTTTCACTCACTTTGCACATACTGCTCTTTATCATCACTGCTTTTTCCCCACGTGATGGGAGATTGGACTTGAGAGCAACAATAAGATTTAAATCCACTCGAGAGAATGGGTCACACCAGTTGATATGACATAAGAATGGGATGTTTTCAGGAATCCTTGAAATGATTCGAATTGTAAAAGATGTTGCAAATGTTTTTTTGTAAGTGTCCTTTTCCTGGTCCCATACTCAATGAATCACTTCTGCATCATAAACAAACAAGCGCTGTTTTGACAGATGTCCACTGAAAGAGAAACGTGGTGTCCAAAACACATACTTGCAAACTCCAGATAAGCATTTTTTCTTACACACACAGTTGCTGAGAAGCATAAAGTACACAGAGGCTCTGCATGTGATGTGTGGCCTTGTACAACATCTCCAGTAAGGGTTATTGGATACCTTGGAACACTGATCCCTCAGAGCATGCTTTGTAATGGAAAAGCTGCAGGTTCTCCTGGATAAAACCAGTAAGTCTTCAAAAAGTATCAACTACAATGTACTTAACTATTGTGCTACATTCCTCACGTCAGCTTTAACACCCTTCATCCTTTCCTAACTGTGTACTGATTTTGAAAAAGTCTGCATCGTTTTTAATACAAGCAGAATTTTCTAATACTAAATATGTTGCGTGCTACTTGACTTTAAATGTTTACAGTGTCCAGTAAGGGACACTGCACCCATCAGATGGTCATCTACAGACCATCAATGCCCAAACTTCGAAAAAACTTGTTTTCAGTAGTTTTAGTCCATTGGGTGTAATATTTTATCACATAAACCCTTCTCTTATCTCAGATAGCAAGTGGGACTGCAAGGGCAGGATGCTGGAATGACCACCAGCAGCACGGCCTTGGTGTAAATCCTGAATCAGTCAGAAAATGAGGAAGCAAAGGCTGTGGGTTTTCCAGTCACTACCTGCCTGCACCAACACTGCAGTCCTATGGCACTGTGGTAATCCACAGCACTCCTCCCTATGTCATTTAGCATTTGTCTAAAAGTAAGCTTCCTGCTTTTGGAGCTTCCCGGCCTCCTGTTGACAGTGCATGGCTGAACAGCTTTCTGTGCTGTGCTTGGATGGCTCAGAGTTTATGGTCGAAAGGTACACCAGGGCCTTTTCCACTGACCTCCACATAAAATAGTTTCACCAAATTACAGCTGTTATGTTTCCATGACCATTTGCCACAGCATCTCCTAGAAGGACTCTATCATTGATCATTCTGATTCTCTCCAAAGCATTTTTGCCCATCTCTAATAGAGCTTGCAGCATGTAGGGTTTTTTTTCATCTTTTTTCCCCTCCCTCCTTAACAAGTAGCTGTTAAGCTGTTATCAAGACACTTCTTCGTATTTCATAAGGCAAATTTTCTCCTGACTGTAAGTCTGTCCTGTGGTTCTCTCATGGGTTTAACCTTGTCAATTTTTTTCAGCTCCCTTTAAAAACATGAGAGTGTTTTGACACGTTCATCATCGGACTTTGGTAAGGTTTACAAAAGCCCATATAGGGAGACATTTTTAAAACGTCCTTTTTAAAAATTCCCCCTAAAAACTGGGTTTGATACCAGTCTTAACCAAATTTGTTTTAGTAGGTATCCTACCAAATGAGTTCCCTCATACAACACACACACTGTGTTAAGAAATGTTGCTGACAGCAACATGCGGTCATAGAGAGAAACTGCCAGAACCTCTGCTGTTTGAGACCTCCGGCAATCCCACTAGAGTCAGTAGAATTACGAGCAGATTAAGAAGCAGTGAATTTGGCCTCTTCTTTCATCATAAAATGCAGTTTACCTTCCAGAAAGATGTGGTACATGGGTCTGATGACTGTAGATAAATAGGGCTGTAACAGCCCGTGGAGGTGAACAGTGCGGGAGTCAGCTAATGTTTGGAAAATATCACACCAGAGAGACTTCTGCAAACCCAGTTGGACTGATTTATCTCAGGAAGAAGTCCAACAGCGTCACATAAGCAAGTGTGAGCTATGTCCCCAGAGAGAGATGGAATCCCCTAACTCATACCAGACATGAGTGTTGATTTGCCCAAAGAAGGAGTCATCCATCAAACACCCCCATCCGATCCTGTATCAGGACCAAAATATGAATACAGCCAGACAAAAGCATGGACAAAGCCAGGAGCCACCTAGGATGGGCCAGAGGGGCAGGCAGCAATCAGCTGCAGCCTCCCACGCGCGGTGCAGACACTGAGGTCACCCACCAGGGTCAGTTTGGCCAGCATTGAGCAAGACACTTACATAACCTGTTTTCATTGCACGAGGAAACTAAAGTTACTGCAGAGAAGGCTTCAAGTAGCCCCATTCAGGGAGGGTTTCTGAAGCATGAAGTCCAGCTCATGGGTGACACAGAGCCTTCCGTCTAAGTAAGGTACTGGTGAACCCTGCAGTGCTATCAATAAGAGAGCAGCTCAGGGAGCAACGTGTTGTCTTTGCCCCTGCTCAAAGCGCTGATGCTGGATGAGAAGGAGATGCTGGCAGAGCAGAGCTCTGCAGGAGCTGTGCTGCGGGCGGCCTTTGCATGGAGGCTGCCTGGTGGATCATCTGTGTTGCATTATCTGGGCTCAGCCTGCTGAGATGGTTTCATGTGCCTGCTTCAGAGTGGGTGGCTGTATTGTCTCTGTCAAACACAGCGTTACTGTGGATGCAGGAAAAATGCTCCCTATTCTCGTGTCCCGCTAACAAATCCAGAGCGTTCAGTCGAGCTCACTTGTAGCTCAGAGCCAAAAACAGTGCTGCCGTGCATGGCAGGATGAGCACAAGTGATGGCTCCCCAGCAAACACACAGAAAACTTAAACATGGAGAGAGGGACCCTACATGTTTCTTGCATTACATCTTAAAACAATGTGCAATTGTTCTTATGGCAATGTCAAATTGCTGTTTTCAAATATTAGAATGATTTCCACAGCCCTGAATATTTCCAATGGTCAGTTATCCTGAATGCTTCAGACATTACCCTGTCAGGAAATATGAATTAGCAAGAGGACAATTTAGCTAAAAATGCTATTTGCAAGGGGATTATTTGTGCTATATGTATTTCCTTAATGGCCCCCACGCACACTTACAAAGGAAAAAAAACCAAACATTTGAAAATGACAAGGAACAACTAATGTTAAAGGAGAGGCTCCAGCCACTCCATTTGATTTTCAGGGGAAAATCAAAATTATAAATGGCTTTGGCCATCCAGTGGGATTTGGAGCACCCACTGATATATGTGCTCAGGCATTAACAGATGAACCTACGGTAAGATGCCATTCATCAAAAGAGTGAAGTTTCCTTTTTCATTTCCTCTCCCCCCCTCTCCCCCCTTTTTTTTTCTTTTCCAGAGCACAGATTGTTGTCTTCCTCCCTGCTTTTTAAATTGCCATATCAGTATTTAATCTTCAGTACTCTAAATACTGTAATTTAATAACTGGGATGAGGTCAACAATTTCAAAGTCACTTACACTCAGTACACATTCATGCTCTGAAAACAGCACTGAAAAGGAAGAACAAGCCCTCACTCTCACCCCTTTTCCATCACAAATTACTTTCAATGGAAAAAAACCCCGTCTCTTGAGCTCTGGGCTGTCTGTAGCCTCTTTGGGCAAATAGTGCCAATGCTCCATCATGCACACATACAGCAGTGCTTCCTGATGACCAGATGGAGTCTAATATGAAGCAGACCCTTTGACCTCAGGCCTTTAACCCCAACAGCACGTACCTTTATCTCCCTTGGTGCATGTCCTGCCATCCTCTCCCTGGGTGTAGCCTTCGTGGCACTCACACCTGTAGCTGCCCACAGTGTTGACACAGATCTGTGAGCACAGTGTCCCATTGCTGGCAGCACACTCGTCAATGTCTGGAGAGGAGTGAGAGTAGAAAGGATTCTGAAGCCGGAGGTTTCAGACCTCGGGTAAACAATAATCTTCCTTTTAAAGTAACAGGAGATCTGGGGTTTAAATAAATGAGTGGCTGCAGCACTGCTGCTGCCCCAGGCTGCAGCTCTGTGCAAACTGACAATCGTTAGCACACCTGTCATTTTATCAGTGAGCACTGTGTGAGCGTTTTTTGCACCAGGCAGCTCACTAAAAGCTTCATCCTGACAACCTTGGCTCCCTGGCATGACAAACTAAGCAGGACACAACTCCTTGTGTCATCCACATGAGCACAGCTGTGTGAGAACCACTGGAAAATGAATTGTTCTGAACCAGATCCTTCCCATTTGAATGGAACCCCAAGGATTTGTTGTCCTAATCAGGCATGTTATAGTGCTTTGAGGGTTACACCTCGAACCATGCCCCTCTTCTCAAATACTGCTCATAACCTGCAGGAGGAATTAAGAAAGGGAAAATTGCATCACCCTGATGCTTCAAAGCGCTTAAGTGTATATGGCTTTTTTTAGGTACTGCCCACCCATAATTCCAGGAGGATTTAGATATCTTAGTCATGGGGACCAACACTTAGCAGAGTTAAAAGCCACCTTTAATGTGCAACCGTAAAGAAAATAAAGAAGTTCTGAAATCTACACTGACCCCTAAAGAACCTGAAGAAGGAAAATACATCTCGAACCAGAGAGAAGCACTTCTACCCACCGAGGCAATACGGCTTCTCCCTGTTCCTGTGTCTCTCCCGGTCGTAGCGGTACCCAGGATAGCAAGTGCACAGCACCCGTCCAAAGTTATCTGTGCACTGCTGTTCACAAGGAGCTTCAGCACACACATCGTAGTCTAGGGAGAGAAATGCATGGTTAGGAGACAGTATTCCAGATGTGGCTTCACCAGGGCAGAGGAGAGGGGGAGGATCACCTCCCCCAACCTGCTGGCCATGCTCTTTTTAATGCACCTCATGGCAACTGGGCTATTTATTAAAATTGGCTTTTAAGCAAGGGATACTTAACCAGTTTGCAGAATTTAAGAATTTTCAGGAATTTTATGTTACCTAGAAGTTTTTTGCTGTTTTCTTCCACAGTCTTTAAGTGCTGATATAAGCATTTTGTATGCAAAGTACTGAGAAACACAGTAAGGCAAACTGCCAAATCCAGGCAGAAAATATATCACAAAGAAAAGTTAATTAAAATCACGCAGAAACTGTTCAAACCCAGCTATAAACCTCCTAGCAAAGAACACACTGCTGCAAAACTATCATCACCCCTAATAACAGCCATGTGAAACCAGGATACATTCAGTCACTAGCCATGCTTGTCAGTGAGATCCCAGAAATCTGCCTGAGGTCCCACTTCAAAACCGCAGGAGAAGGAAGGAGCAGGAGGAGCATCCAGCCTCCATACCACCTCAGGTCACCTACTGAAGGCCAGGTTTTATGCCACAGCCATGCTCTGGGGTTATTTCAGAGGAACGTTGCCCTGCAGGCGGTGATTCACAGTGCTTGTGGCTGATAACCCTGCAGCAACAGGGCACTGTGTGGCCAAGCAGAAGCATCCGACCTCTGCTCCAGGCATAACACACAACACCCAAACCTACGTGTTTTGACTGAGTTCCCAGCAATGCACTGTGTTTCCGTATACACAGTATAAAATGATTAAAACCCCAACTCATTACTGACTCACACTAATGACTAGCAGACATCTCTGCTAGTACGATGATTTTTCCAAACAATTAAAATGAATTAATAGGTGGAAAAGCAAGTGAAACCGCATTTGCTGTATGGAGTATTCAGAACACATGTGAAGAACTGTGGGCAGAACTGACTGTGTGCATGGTTACAAAAATGCTCCAAATGGGCCTTAATGGGCCACGGTGTGCCAGCACCAGTATGGCACACCAGAGCTCCTTCAACTGAAAAATACTGTCCCAGTGCCAAGCATTTCCTCTCTGGTACTTGTTACCTTGTGAATAGCAGGCATCCTTTCTTTCCATTGCACTTCATAATGGGTTTAATGCCATTATGGCTTTAATGCCAGCCGTATCCATGGTGCTGTGGTTGGGGTGGAATAGTGCAGATGCCTGAGTTTGGAAGGAAAACATGGCCACTGCCTTCAAACTGGACAACCTTCTGAATAGTTTGGGCTTTTTCAGTGACGCTGGGGATGCAAAGTTTGGAAATAATAAATAGTCACAAATATAAAGGGATATAAAGGGCTAGAGGCAATTTTTCTGAGCATGGCTGCAATTTTGTTTGTCCACATGGACGTGGTTGATTCCAGTGACTGGCCTCTGTGCAGCAGCAAAGTTTGAGTGCTAGGTGCTGCATGGAGCTCCTGGCACTGCTGCAGGTTGCAGGCAAGGGATGGGGCTGGATGGTGCTGTAGCACATGAGAGCACAGCCTCGCTTAGCTGAGCATGCCTGTGCCTTAGGCAGGTGCCCTCACAGATGCTGTATTTAGCCTGTTCCAAAATTTGGCCTGTTCAGTCTATTCAGAACTGAGGAAGAATGATCTCTGTCCTCATGACAGAGGACATGTCTCATCCTCATGTCCTGTGCTTCCATGAATAGACATACACTAACAAAATCAGAAAATAAATAAAAAAATAAAATAAAATAAAGCAACAGAGCTGAAAGGGGCCACCTTCCACCCAAATAGGATTAGCTATGTTCAAGCCTTTCCTCAGATGTTCAAGTAACCCACACTTAGGAAGCCTTCAGGGATGGTACACCCCACATTCCAGAGATGAAGTATCCTTTCAGAGGGTAAGATTTTTATTAATGCCTGTTCAAAATTCCCCTTAATGCCATTAAAGCCCAGTTTTTTTTGTCTTCCTCTCCCTTGCCATGAAGAAGAGTTTGCTTTCTCCCTTGCAGCCTTTTCACACAAATACTATCACGTCTCCCTTCAGACCTCTTTCCTCTAGACTAAACTGGTCCCAGGTGGAATGACTCCCTTAGGAACAGTCCTCACCCTGAGGGCAAAACTGGACAAAAGGTACTGTGGCTGTGCACAGTGTGTGCTCTGAAGTACTGAGAATACAGGATTCCTCACATATCTGCCCCTTGTTCACCAGCACAGTCTCAGAAGGTTTGAGAATGAATCAACACAGCAAGGATGAGGCTGTTTCAGATTTCAGGAAAATATGAAGCACTGAAGGAAATAATGTCTCTATACATGCCTCAGTGAATTCAGGAATGACAGTGCAACACAGAAGGTTGCACCAAGGAAGTTTCTTAAGTAGCATTAGTGAGGAAAAAGCAGATCTCATGAGTATTTGTCTGCCATGGTGTACTTTGCAGTGAATTAGCCTGAAGACAAGAAAATCAACTAACAAGCCATTGGTAGGAAGTCTGCTCTCCAAGAAGCTGTTTCAGGCTACAGCTCTTCAATGTCAGCAACACTGTGAGGCAGGACCTGCTTGGAGCTGTCAGTTTCTGAGTCAAAGAAGAGGAAAACTATTCTGGTAGAAGGGCAAAGAGCTCAGTTTGGCCTGATCTGCTGGCCAAGAAGAGTGCAAATCAGACATGCAAACGAAACTCCTCTGTTTCCCAATGGTCATGGCTTCCTGCTCTTACAACTGAAACCTATAGAGATACATTGAGTCCAAAGCCAACAAAACGCAGGACACAGCAGCATGAACTCACGTTCACTAAGCTGCACTGGTATCTACTGTTCTTCAAAGATGGAAGAGGAAAAACAGGACATAAAAGAAAGATGGACACGGGCAACCCTTTGGAGAAAGATTGTGTTCAGACAGCAGCTGCCCAAAAGGAAGGCTGGTGGGCAAGGGAAGGGTCTAGCCCTCTTCTGACCCTCCTCTCTGCAGCCACTGCTAAACCACAAAGAAGGTGAGGCTGGAACAATTTCTCTGAGCTTTAACTTTCCAGCACTGGATTAAAAGGTGCAGATGTGCTCTAATAAGCTCACATCTGCAATGTATTTATGTGCCTGTCTCAAGATACGCATTTCATGCAGCTCCTCCTCCAAGACTATGCCAAAACAATGTGCAAAGAGCCAAGTGATGTATTGTAACAGAGTAAATGAAAGAACTGCTTCACTGAATCACGTTTCTCATCCCTACATCAAAAGCCCAGATTCTCTTGGATGTTACAGCAGCTGCTGTGGGCTGTGGAGTTCAAGGCAAAATATCCATTGAACTGAAAAGGGTGTGAAGAGACGAAGGGATAGCAGCCACAGCCAGTGGGGAAATTCAATGAATGGCTAAAACTTAGGTTACTGAGATGCAGTTAATAGGCTGGATTAAGTAAAGTCAGTGGGTAGACAAAAACGCTGCTTTCATAATCACCTGAAACCTCAAGAGATGAGAATTAGAACCCTCCTATAATTTATTGCCATGGCTCTCACTATATTTTCGCTCCCATTCTTCTGCTGTATCCATTATATTTAGTAGAAATAACAGCATATAGAAGTGTTACAATTGATAGGAAAGCAGGAGGCCAGGCTGCAGAGCCCTGGCTTTCTCCCACCCTGAAAGGATTCAAGGCTTCTTCCTCCTACGCACAGACAGGGTTGAACAAAGCCAGCACAACCATCTCCTCCACATGTCTTGCACTGAAGCCATCATCTCACATTGCACACCCTGAGACAAAACTCTGCAAAACCACAGAACAAGGATGCCCTTGTGAGCACCAACGATGCCCAAACCCATTCCTCCTCATGGAAGCAGGAAACGTACAATTCCTATTTTTAGAATATGGCTTTTAATATCTTATTTTTTGTAAGCAGCCCATGAGTGTTTCCAGCCAATAGCAAAGATATAAAGGAAACAAACAAACGAACAAAAAACAGCAGTACTGGAGTTTGGTTTATGATCCCTGTTGGCTGGAGACTGAAATCCAAAATACAGCTGGTATCAACAGCTGATACTAACAATGATAATTTGTCACTTTTCTTTTTGAAACATCACCATCTCAAAATGAGACAACGCCATCCACTTGACCTGTTTTTTTGGAGGAAATGAGTTTTAATGTATTGTTGTCTCTGGCCATTTGCTTCTGCATGGCCGCTCCTCCTCTCTTATAACTTCTGAGCCAATTTCACCCAAGATGGGCAAAGTGTGAGGAGTGATGGCTCTTTAGGCTGGGCCAACCAAGCAGAGGCCTCTGCCATGGTTAAGGCAGGCAGACCTCAGCCTTTTTCTTACAAGAGATGTGCAATCAACCACTTCTGAGCACTGGATCCCAGCACTCTCTTTCAAAGCCTCTGGGCAGCCTGTCAGGAGAGAGGGATTTCCTTTTCACTGTGAATTTAACACCATCCCAGGTAATTCTCAGTCCCTGTGCCCACAGCCAGAAGAGGTGGTGAAAAAGAGGCATGGTATGGCGATGCTTTCCCCTCGCTGTCTCCAGGAAACAGGTCACAAAAGCAGGACTAACTCACCTGGTCACTCCATGCATTTCGAAGTCAAATCTCCTCTGCTAGACCACAGGGGGAGCATGAGCTCCTGGATGCACACTGCTCCTACATGCACAGCCAAGAGCAGCATGTGGCTCTGTGTTTGCACCAGGTCCTGTTACAAGATTTGTGTGACCACATGTACTCAGGGAGGATTAAGGCTTGGCATGCTGAACAAAACTTTTGGAAGACGCTGATTTTTTTATTTTCACGACAATTTCTTGGAAACGGTTCCCATGCGTGCGGTACAGCCCAGGCTGTGAGCTGTATCGGGACGCTCTCCCAGACGGCAGTGCAGAGAACAAAGCACACAGGGAAAGACAAATGCACAGGGACAGGAAAGGTAAGAACAGCAAAACCACATACCTTCAGGGATGCACTGTCCAAGAACAAACTTATAACCCTTACAGCATTTTTTCCTGAAAAATAATAAAGCAAAATAATGAATAAATAAATGTATTCTCTAAAGGTTGGTGCCTCTTTTAAAAACAGATAGGTTATGGTTACAGATGCAATGAACCAAAGCAGCAGAGAACCCTGAACTTTTTTCAGTATTAAGGAACACAAGGTGGAAAGCCACCACTCAATCCACAGCATCCATGTTGCTCTGCCTGGAGAACTGGAGAGGATCACAGACATCTGAAAATCCTGCTTTTCTGTGTTGAAAGGACACAGCACACTTCAGTGCTGTCCTCACACACAAGCCAGGTTGTAATTTTCTTGATACGCTGAAGGGTGTTTTCAAACATCTGTCATTACAATGTAAACTTGCAGAAAGGGGTAAGGCTCGGCTCGGAGTTCAAACAAGATAAATGTTATCAGTCATTTCTCATCTTCTAATAAAAGTGGAAGGTGATAAGTGAAGTATATTGAATATTTCATTTGCAGTGAAAAAGTGCATCTTATACAGGCAGGGGGTCAAAACTATAGTGAAGTTCAATAGGATCGGATCCTTTTAGTGTGCCTATGGTGTGAACAAAGTCTAAATGATGAGAAATTAAATGAATTTTTTTACACCAAGCTGTGATGTCCTGTAAGTGTTCAGCCATATCAGCCTGTTTTCTTTCTAGGCAGCACACTAGAGCGGGATGTTGGTGCCTCTTATCACCCCAAGAGCTGCTGGCTGCAGAGGCTCAGTGACCTTCAAAGGGCACCAAGTGGTGATGGCTGGGACTTGCCAGAGAAGCAAGCTACCATTCAGTGTGCTATTCAATACAGTCAACATGAGGTTCTGGAGGAAAAAGCCCAAGTATTTTACAAATTCACAATTTTTTATGCTTGCGGATCTGCTGAAATATCCGAAAACATCCATTTGCTCTTATCCTTTCACTCAACAACTGACGTCAAAGAGTGCTAAAGCCACGGCAGTCAATGACACAACACTCCCCATGACAATCTGCAGCCATCACAAATCATCATTATGTTGAATATAAATCAACTGTCAGTTGCAACTGACCACTTAAAACAAACAACGCGTTATTCCAAACTATGTAAAAACAAACTTTGGCTCCATATTTTATCCGCTTCCAAAGATTAGCTGGAATATAAATTATGCTTAATGAAGGTTGAACATCTGAAGAGGAAGCCTCGCTTTGTTATGCAAACAGTGGTCCCTCATTAGACTTTTCTCCAAACACTGCTGTGAAGCTTTATCTGCAAGACAAACAAATGCAGGAGGAATGGGTTCAAAGGTGCACTGGGGAGGCTGCTCATACACCACGAGCCACGCCAATGGCTTTCCAAGTGCACATTCGTCTCCTCCTGTCTGCAGAAAGAGGGAAGGCTGATAAAGAGGGGGCTGGGAGATGGGAGAGGAGGGCCATGAGATTCCGGGCTGTGAGTTGTGGCAGCCAAAACAAAAGAAATGGGAGCAGCAGTTGTCTCCATTTCTTCCCTTCTCCCTGGGAATTCCCACCTACTTTCCAGGCTTAGGCCCCTGAAAAGCCCTGGTGTGTCCTGGGGAGAACATGCAGAGCTCAGCACATGGCCTGCTTCTGGGGAGGGCTTGTGGCTGGGCACCTTGCTGGAACTGCCCCTCTCCTCTCGAATCACCCAGCTTTTGGTTTTCCTGTTGCTAAATTGATTAACTGGTAAGGAGATCTGGAAATATTTTCTCCAAACACCTAGTTCTTTTTTCCACATAATGAAAGCTTTAAGTCAAACCAAAAGAAGTGGTACGGAGGATGGATGCCCTGTTCCCAGGTTTATGCTCCAGAAAACAATTCCCCATGACACTCAGTTCCCAGCTCAGGATTATGGATCTCTTTGAGCACAGCCTGTGCTCAGCAGCAAGCTTCAGCCATCAGCATGATTTTGCCAAGGAAACTGCTACTTTAGGGTTAACGCACAGGAAATACAATACACCAATACCCATTTCCCTGAACATGACATCGCAACCTTGGGATTCCTGCATACTTTCCACATTCCTGAGGAGAAATCTGTCAAAATGATAGACATGTGAGCTGATCATTAGCAAAGGCATTTTAATAGCAATACTCATTTTCAGACATCCAGCTGCAGGTTGACATGTCTAATCAAAGTTGCACAGCAGCGATCTCATTACACAGACTGAGAGGGAAGAGAGGGTCCCCACTGATAATTTTAGCTACTAAATAACTTTCAGGTCAGCAGTTGCTACGCAGCCGTGCTCGCAAGCATGCAGCAAACACCAACACATACACAGCTGGGCAAGAAGATCAGTCTGAAATATGGAACCACGGGGAAATTAAGTTGTTTCATTAACACTAAGGCTTATTTCTGAAAGGAGGAACTCTTGGGACTTTTTGTTACAGCTTTTAAAGGGGAGCTTCAGCAGTTGGGAGGAGGAGAGTGGCCCTACAGGTTTTGATTTAGGGTCAAGTGTTTTAGACCAATAAATCTGAGAGGATATAACTCTGTTCCACTTGTTCCCCCTATACCCAACACACCAATGCACTGGCACAGCCCCCAGCTCCATGCAGCTGCTCGATAGCATCACCCCAGAGAGGCAGGACGAAAGGCAAGATGCAAGGAATGTGGCTTGATTAAGCCACCGCTTTATTAAGTTAGCTTATCTGGGTGCTATCAGCAGTAACTCATGCAGTGCAGACCAGGACCCCTTCACATAATTGTTCCCACCTGGGGCAGGGCTGCCACCACCCGCAGCCCAGCTCTTGGTCCGTGCTGAGACACTGGTGGCGGTGCCACGGAGACTGGGGAATGCTGAGCCAGGAAAACACAGCTGTGGGAGACAGAGGGAAGGGTTCGGGTGCTGTCACAGCTGGAATATATTACAAGTGCAAATAATGCACAGGGTAGCAACTGAAGGAATTGAGAATTAATCTGTCTCTGTTGGCAGTAGAGTGGCAGTGACTACAGAGCTTGACTTCAGCAGAAGAGGTTGCAAAAAAAAAAAAAAAGGGTGGGAGAAATATGGAGAGAAAGGTAGGGATGGGAAAACGCAAAGCTTCGTACAATTTTATTTATTTATTTATTATTTCAAATGAAAATAACACGTCAAGGAAGTTCTTGCTAAATATGTCAAAAGTAGAAACGGAAGAGCCCACTCCAGGAAATATTTGTCTCATAGGAATGAAGGAGACACAGAAATCCCCATGGCGAGTCAGAAAGTGAGTTCCCAGAGTAAAATATTATCTTTGTTATATCCTGACCACAAATGCAATCAAGCAGCCAGTGCAAAAGACTCTCTCATCTTTGTATCTTACATGGAGGAACTGTGTCAAAATAGCAAACTAAAAGCAAGAAAGCATGCCAACAGGGGGCTTGAGATTTCATTATAAGAGTGAAACCAGAAAGTGTTCAACACCCAACTGCCAGAACTCTGAGAACATCATCTGTTGTCAGATGACAGCTCCATTTGGCAAAGGTGGCTCAAAGGACAAGCCAGCATTTTCATGGAAAGCCAACACTCCTCTTGACAAATGTATTTAATGAAAAAACACATTTCTTATTGGGAAAAGGTAGATTTTTTTTTTTAACAAGGCTTTCTTGGACAATGCTATAACACAAAGCCCTAGCAGGACCAGGGCTGTACATTGAAGATGTGAGTTTGTAAAGGCCATGGCACGGCTGCATTTAATTGCAGCATGTGGACTTTGCTGGAGCAGCTCCTTGTTGGGGCTGCTTGGCGTTTCTCTTTGATCATCCTGACTTGCAGAAATACAGAATGCAGCAAAAATGCAAATAGAAAATACAACAATTAACTTCCCAAAGATAATTAGCTATGTAAGGAAGTCAACAAGGTTGACACCTACCCTTCTCCCACCCCCTTTTTCCCCCTATATGCTATACAGAATTTAAATGCGAGCCAAATCTGTCTGCCAAAACATGTATGGACAAAACCCATCTGCAGCGTGGGTGCATTAAGGCAGAAGCTCAGTAGCTGTATGTAGTTTTGCCATAATTCACACAGAGAGTAGATTTATGGCAAGATGGTGTAAAACTGAAGCAACGTGCTTTAATTTTGTTTGCCTTTCCGTGGGATACATACCAAAATCTTGAGTAAGAGAGGGTGGCCTTCCTGCAGACGCTCACTCAGCATACACTTTGCCACGATTTCCAGACTTAGCCCTTTTTCATAGTTTTGTAAAGAGATGATTTATGTTCACCCTGGGTGCAAGGCAAGGTCTAACGCCAGCTTTACCCCCTCCAGTGAACAGCACAGGGCACACCATGAGGTGCAGAATCGTCTGTGAGCACAGCAGGCATAGATGTGCTGCTCTATTTCTCTTGATGAAGTGAATAGAGCAGTATCCACCCGGCAGCCACAGAGACCCACCTTCACCACCAAAGGTGACGCTCCGGCCTCTGGGAGCAAATCACTGCAGGCACGTATGTGGTTTTTCTGAAGGTCAGATTTTGAGTAATTGCATGAATCTCAGTCATGTTTGTCACCAGCTCCCACAGTCCAATAACCTTAATCATATATTATTGTTCTGCTCTTCTTAAAAATAAAGAAATCAACCCCACGATCCTACTATCTGCTTTTTGCTCAGCTCTGGTTATAAAAACTGCTACAAGAACTGGAGTTCCATTCTACTTGTTGTTAATGGACAGTCTTTGATAAGATTCATAATTCCTGGGCTCCTCTGTTGTGAACATGAGCCAGGGATCAGATCCTCTTCTGGCAAACACCTCTTCTGAATGACTGTGGGGGCCCGTGTCAGGTCCTGCCCGGGGCTGCTCTGGTTGATGCTCTCAGACATGACCTCTGGCTGCTCCTTATTGTAATGTATTGTTTACAGCTGCTCCAAGTGCTGATGTATGTCATCTTTTTTATGGTCAAGGGAAGTTTTTATGGAGCAGAAATGGCGGTTCCTTTTTCTCAGAAGGGACCTTCCATATAGATGGGATGATCTGTGGCCTCTGCAGAGCACACAGTTTGTGAATGCGTGAAGCACATTTCTCTTTGAAGCAGTGAAAAATGACTTGAAGGGGTGCAAGAAATGCTCCATTCTGCATGGGTACCGGTGAGCTGCACACAACTGGGGAACGCACACAAAGCAAAACAAGAGAATTCGGGGAGAAAGGTGGCCAGAAGTCCCCAGAGGTCATCCCATTTGGATGACTTCAGGACTTTTTGGTGCAGGGTAAAGTTTTGGTTGATTTGGTTTGTAGAATCACAGAATATCCTGAGTTGGAGGGGTCCCACAAGGATCACTGAGCCCAACTCCTGGCTCCAAACCCAGTGTCTGCAAGCAGTGTCCCAGTGCTCTGTGAACTCCAGCAGCTCAGTGCCATGCCAGTGCCTGCTGCACTGGGCAGCTGTTCCATGCCCACCACTCTCCGGGGCACAGCCATTTCATAACCCCCCATTCCCCAGCACAGCTCCATGCCGTTCCCTTGGGCCCTGTTTCTGCCACCAGTGACCTCAAAAGGCAACTACCCCTGTGGACACTGGAAAAGACATTTCTTGTACATTTTACATAGATGGGAACATCATCCTCAGCATCGCATCCTGATTCCCTCAGCACTGAGCTGTACTCTCCTCCCTTTTCTCTTGGATTTTGATTTTTTTTTTCTTTTCTTAATGCAAAGGAATGCTCATGTGGTTTATTGCTAGACAGCATGTCAAAAATAACAGAATGATTAAATAAAAGACTTTTGACGGAACTCATCTGCTTAGACTCAGCTTTATACACATGCTGTCAGCTTTGTCTTACACTCTTCTAACAAATTTATTTTATATTTTGGCGTTGACCCAAGAAAATGATTTTGTTTACTTTCAGGGATGAAACTGGAATGTATTTTGCAGAATCAAATTAATGTTTGACAGGTGTGAAATTTGAGGGGAAGAAAAAAATGAATTTAGTGCAAAGATGGCACAGTTTGCATGTGCTGCATAGTCTGATGAACTGAAAGAGTAAATAATGCAGTAGTCTAATGAGCTGGAAGAGTATAACACATCCTCACAAATACATTTCATTTTCTGCTCAGCTTGCTGTAGGGAACCTGCTTCAGCAGGGGTTGGACCAGATGATCAGTCTGATGGACCAGATGAAGTGCTTTCCAACTTCTACGATTCTGTGTTCTATGGTTTTCATTTCTTAAAACAAGCATTTTTCAATGTCTCGGTTAAAGTGATCTAAAATTAAGCCTGTGTCTTAGAATAACTCACTGCTCTGAGATTTAAAGCCAAAAAAGTGAGCAAATGGCATTATTTTTGCCCACCTCTGACTTTGAATTGGAAGATTGTTTGCCAAATTTCCCTTCAGCCTCACAAACAGCAACTCTTGCATACGGCTCATGCTCAGCAATGGATGGACACAAAGGTGAGTACAGGATGGTTGGACTAGATAATCTCAGTGGTCTTTTCCAACCTTAACACTTCTGTGGTTCTACGATCATAGCATATCTATCTTACTCCTTGGATTCTTAAACCCCCACAGCTTTCATGTTGTGGCTCCAATTCCTGAGCAAATAGCCCTGAGAGAGAGATGCAGAGCAATAATTTCCTTCAGAAGGGAGGCAAAGGCAGCAGGAGCTGCGCTGGCTGGCAGCAGGGCTTGTGCTCAGTCGCTGGAGTCAAACAGCAATAAATTGCTGGCAAGCTCTCAGATTGAATGCAGTCCAATCCAGTCCTGTTTATATGGTATCTATCATCAACACGATCATGAAAATGCTGCATAAGCAATGTCTAATAAATGTGTTTTGATAAACAGTGGAAGGAAAGCACATTCTATGCAAGCATGCATAGAAAAACTCATCACAGAAACTAATGCAAGGAGGTATGTTTCTGAAACTAGTTCTCCAAACAGGACTCAGGCAAGCTAGTAACTTGGTCTGTGTTCACTCAGGGGAGCTGCTGTGTAAGGATCTGATCCAATTCTGCAGAAATCACTTTGCCATGAACACACACCAGGTGGGAGACAGGCTCATAGACCAAGACTGAGGATTATGCTTAGGCACGCGCTCAGCCCTGAGGGTGGGCTACATTTGCACTTTTATGAAGGACAGTTGTGGATAATCACTTGTGGCATAAACTTACCCAATTCTGTCTGACATTTGTCACTGCAGACAGCTAAAAGCCTCTTTCTGGTTTGGGTGGGTTCAGGATTTGAGTGAAGTCTGCTTCTCCCATAGATATGTCAGTCACCTATCCCCACAGGCATGCACAGATATAAACCCAGGTCTTCATGTGAAATTCTAAAAATACGTATCTCAGAAACAATTTTCAAGTATAAAAGGAAAATTTGTAGTGGTTTTTGAAATTCAGCTCTGGGAAGAAAGCAAGCAAATAATCCCAGCTCGTGATTTTAATAGACTAGGTCTGCACACAGCCAGACACAAAGACATCAGCTTTCAGGAAAGTCAAATACCATGGAAAATAATTTAAGAAAGATGCAGTTGTTGTCTACACCGGTTATCTGTGTTGAGATGAGATCAATACAGTGTGAGTGTCATGATGACCGCTACCTCATGCTGAAAGGACAGGGAAGGCTTAGATTGGATGTCAGGGGAAGTTCTTTACAGAAGGAGTGGTGAGGTGCTGGAACAGGCTGCGCAGAGAGGCTGTGGATGCTCCACCTCTGGAGGTGTTCAAGGCCAGGTTGGATGGGGCCCTTGGCAGCCTGGTCTACTATTAAATGTGGAGCTTGGTGGCCCTGCTTGTGGCAGGTGGAGGTGATTCTTGGTGTCCCTTCCCATCCAAGCCATCCAATCATCCCATAATCCTAGGACAGCTTTCACCATGCAGATACAGAGGGTGGTGCCATCTTATCACAGATTAATGGGGAAAACAGAGGCACGAAGGGTCACTACAGCAAGATTGCTTGTTTTTGTGATCTCAGCATGAACAGGGCAATTTCAACAAGACTGTGCTGCACAGGCCTTTCCCTGTTGTGCACTGTTTGCTTCTTCATAGTGTGGAGGAGAACCAAACCCAACATTCCATTGAGTGTTCTGGTCTTTCCCACTTCTGATGAAAGCAAAATCAAACAGGACACTGCTGTGCATAGCCCAAAATTTCACAGGTAAATTTTCTCCAGTTTGACTTCTGAGATGTGCTCAAACCTGTCTCTGTTTTTCTCTGCCCACTTCACTGCCTGAAAGTTAAGGGGCAATATACTTTCACTTCTCTGCTTTTTTCAAAGCCAAAAAGCTGAAGAATCAAATGGCTGCAATCCAAAAATCTGTTTCCCCTCGACAATCAACACTTTTTTAAAAGGAAATCACAGCAATTAGCTTCAACCTTGCTATTTCAATGCAAGAAAAAGGTTGCAAGTCATTTCCTGGACACTCTCTATACCATCTAACAACAAGGGTTATTAAATGTCTCCTGTTTTCAATGCACATGTTTTGTAAGACTGAAAAAGAATAGCCATCTAATTTTATACTCCATGAATCACATAAGGGTGCTTAACAACCACTTATGGAAAAGGGTTTTTATCCTTTCAATACTGGCTTAGAGTCACGAAGGGCACGACCCTGCTTCAGCTGCAGCCAAGGGGACTTTTCAAGTCAAGGCTTCAGCCATCTTATTGGAAATCCAAGGGAAAAAAAAGCATAATATCAGAAGAACAGATTCACAGCATAAAAAGCAGCAAGGGATCCTTGGAAAGCACCTGATTTGAGGAGGGTGAGATGCTCAGAGGTCCTCCCAGATGGATGTCGTCAAGTGTGGATACTGCCTCAACCCTTTGAAAGTGTCTTCCAGCACATAACCACTAATTCTGCATCTTTCTCTTTTTGACTACCTAAAACACCTCTTGCTGCACTTACAGCTCTAGTCACATGTCCTTTTGTTGTGCACGTCTGACAAAGATCTGGCTTTACCTTCCCTACAGCACTCCAATTAGCCCCAGTGCTCCCTCCTCTCCAGCTGGGCTCCTCTCCAGCATGATGTGCTTCAGGCCCTGGACATCCCAGCTCTACTTTTCTGGTAGGTGCACAAAACTGTAGGTAGCCAAATCAAACATCACCACAAGCAGGTATTTGTTAAAACAGATTGAAGACATGGGAAACCAGACAAATCAGAACAAAAAAAAAAAAAAAAAAAAAAAAGGAAGAGGAAAGAAATTATTTCCTAAATCACAACGGAATTGTAGCTCTAGTCCCCTTCCACTGTCTTATCTTCCTCTTCATTTTCACAATACAATTTTAAAGGGAGAAAAAATGAAGAGTAGTAAAACTTGAATGAAAAACAAACAACACTATTTGTCACGAGCATATTTTCAGACAAAAGAGTGGGCCAAATCTGATTGGGCCAACAAGACCAAGTTAAAATCGTATTGCTTTCAACATCATCAGCAGCAATGGAATTAACTTCTTTGTGTAAGCCCTTGGAAACCTCTGTAAGACAATAAAAAAGATACTATTTCAAGAGCATTTCATGGATCCAGATGTTTCTCTCCTTTTCTCTTCTCCTTTATTGTTCCCACAGAAGACCTTCTAAAAGCTGAAACTGCTTATTAAGTACACAGACTTAGTGAATTGGACAAGGAAAGAAATAATTCTTAATATAACATGATCACAAGTCAGATCTGTGTTTGCTGTCTATAGACACGATAGCAAAATGCTCTCTATACACAGAGCAGCCTCAGTTAGGACAGGATCTGTCTCCATCAACCGCTTCCAGTGTGCAGAAAAGATTTGTTTTTAAAACAACACAGTATGAAACTGTTGAATTATGCAGTAACTGCACCACGACCACAACACCAAGGGTTATTTTTAGAGTCACACATCTGCAGGTTATTTTTTGCAAGGCAGGGTGGATGGAGAAAATCCTGAAGCAATTCGCTCAGCAGACAAGCATCGCTGGAGTGAGCTGTTATTTATATGGTGTCACAACAGCATTGGTATCCACTGCTGCTACTGCTGCTGGGATGCAGCACAGTGTCCACAGTGCTCTTGTCTCCTCCAGGGCTTGGAAAGTTCATGAAGTAGTTTTGATGTGGCACTTTGTTTAGCTCCTCTGTTAAAAACGGCAGGCGCTGGAATGCAATCCAGCACTTCTTCCTGCCAACAACAGGGCTGCGGGGACTTCAGCATGGTGTGTGCTCTTCATGCCATACCCCCACCCAATAGGGCATCCCACACTTCTGTAATTCACGAGCAGGTGGGCGGCGTGAGGCCATTCTTAAAAATAAAAGCAAAATTTTCTGAATCTTCCTTCCATTTCTTCACTATGCTGTGCCCCATGCTTGGCTCAGTTTGCGAGACAGAGGCTGGACTTGGTGTCTCTTACCCATCAGCCACATACTAATTGTATGAGCAACCAAACCATCTCCTAACCCAGCAAACCACAGCCCGAGCACGCTTCCTATTGCCTAATTTAACTTTGACACCAGCTGCTGCTTCTCACAATCCATTCCCCATCTGAATGCTGGAAGAGAATCTCAGCCCAGAATAACCTACCGAGGTTGAACTCATGGTTTTTATGATGACATGCAACAAATTTATTTTGCCATGTGTTTCACTGGAGGTTGCAGCCACCCACCCTGCCTGCCTGCTATTTGCATGCTCAGCTCATCGCAGCCATTCTCAGACCTCCAGCCCCAACCTTCCCTCCAATCCACTGCACCAAAACTGATGGGGATGGGCTGTCCTCACATGTGTGGTGATGCCTGATGGTCTGAGATGGGACAAAGAGGCACTCTTCTTTGCTCATTTAGGAAATACGCAATGGATGAAATGAGCCTGAGAAAAAGCAAGGAGCGCTGCTGGAATAGAGAACTGAATGCAAGGAAGAAACACTTCTGGGACACACAAGGGACCAAGGGGCAAGGCCACAAACCCAAGTTATCATCAGACAAGCAGCAAAGAGATCCTGCAATAGTGGAGATCACTTGTGATGGGGGGGTCTCGAGGCTGCTGGCTTCTGGGAAGCAACTTGCATAACTTCTCGTTGCTTGATACTGGAAAACAACAACCAGCCCCCGTGCCACCCAGCTTTAAAAACATTAAATCCTTTACTCATCTAAACAGACCAGCCCAGTGAAGGGAAAACTGCGTGGTCAGGATCTGTGACCTTGCCAAACTCGCGTTGCCTGGGAAAAAAGAAGCGGTGTTAGGCAAGCTAGCCCCTGAATGAGAGAACACAAACCAAAAGGATTGGCCCAGAGTGCAGCAGGTGCTGAAGGTATGTGTTTCACCTGGAAAAATATATTTTCTTACTGCTTGGTAGCAATAAAAGCTGATGAACTCATAAACTTTAATTTCAGTTTACATATTAAGAAATAAATGATGACATGTAAAGAAGTAGAGCTTGGTGTTCTCCTAACAAGTTGTCCAATTTGAATGTTCTATTGAGATCTATGCACAGTAGCAATTGATGCTTCTAGCTGTCATTTTGGCATCACTGGTACAAAAAACCCACCCTTGTTACTGTATTTTTAAAATTAATGAGATTAATTAATTTGCTGTTGGATTGCAGTATTTTATATTTGCCCTCATATTAATTAGGCATCACAACTGAAATATGGTTGTATTTTCATGTGTAATCATACTGATACTGCCTGTCTCAAATCCAGTGCAAACCAGAACTGGGGCTGGCAGACTGGTTCCAGTTGCAGGCAAACATGATGTGATCATTGGAGCAACTATGGCATTTGAAGCACCCAAACTGGCTCAAAAGTTGGACTCAGAAGCAAGAAAGTGTTTTCAGCGTTTCAGCACAATGTCAATTTTTGCTGGCTGAATTTTGTGTGTTTCAGCAAAAAACTTTTCTGAACAGCCTGTAGGCCTGACCAAGCCTGAAAGCTGTGGCTGTGGCCTCGGCAGAGTCACCACTCACAAGCAGTGGCAGATGCCACATGGATGGATTGCTTAAATCCATTGGAT
This sequence comes from Chrysolophus pictus, assembly GCA_037305975.1. Classification (NCBI taxonomy): domain Eukaryota; kingdom Metazoa; phylum Chordata; class Aves; order Galliformes; family Phasianidae; genus Chrysolophus; species Chrysolophus pictus. The sequence goes on along the minus strand of CM074614.1, from coordinate 70,386,367 downwards.
GATTGCAACCCTGGTGACAGAAGAGAGCTGTCACCTCCATCTAAAGCAGCAAAACTAAAGGGGAAAGTATGGGTGATTTCTTTCAATTAATTCACGGTCTTCTAAAACGTTCTGTGCTACGACCATTGTTACCGAGATGTTTTCAAGTTGAAGCTTTACTTCAGTAAATACAATGTAGAACAACTGCAAAAGAAGGCTATGAGATAGGGAAGTAATGCATTTTTTTCCGTCTGATTCACCCTGACCAGTGTGATGCTGGGTGACACTCACTTCAGCCCTCCCCATGTTAATCTTAGCCCTCCCTCATAAGCACAGGTTGTCTTCAAAAAAAGCTGTCCCCAGTGAAGGCCGTGGTACTGGTCTGCCTCAGCCTTCAGAGACAACATTAAATTCAGACCTGAGGTTAAAACAGTATCAGCAAAGACAGCATTAGCATTACAGGCTTCACACCTCCTTTCCTCTCAGAATATACAAATTGCATCTGTTTGTACTGCTGCTGAATTCCAGTTCATGTCTATGCAGCACCTGTGAGATGCCTCTGAGCCACAGTTCACACCAATGCACTCACTGGAGGTAATATTTCATGCAGAATTATAGGAACTGTTTGTTTTGTTTCCTATGCTGTTCACAAGTTGGTTTTTATTCCCAAAGGACTCAAAGGAAGAAAACCCAACATTTTTACAGCCTAAGATATCAATCTGATTCTACAAAGTTGTCTGAAAGTGTTATATTGTATCTGGCACACTCCCTTTGGAATAAAAGTTTGGCTCATGGTGTGAAGCAGACTCCCCCACACACGTACATGGAAGGTCTCATACTCCAAACTGAAATGAATATCACCCACATTCCTTAGGAAAATTCACCTCTCTGTTCAGAACTTTCCCCCTATTTCTACCTAATGATGTGCGTTTATCACTATTCGACCCAACAGGCACAGTGTGTATTGCAATCTCACCATCTGCACACTTACATTCCTAAACATGGAATCTCAGCCAGATGTCTGACTTATCTCCAAGGCTTTGACTTTGGGCATATGGTTTTTATTTAAATTAATTGCAGTACTAGCAGAAATCCAGTATCTATTACCCATCACAATGGCAGATAATGACTCAGAATAAATTTGTCGAGCTTTCTATCATTGCTCACACAGACCTTCTGCAGATGAACTGCAATAACTGAAGTCCAATGAAAGCCAGCTAAGATATTATGCAGAATACCTCACCACAGATTAAGTTTGCAATTGCATAATGAGCAGAAGAGAAGAGTGAGCCCTGCTCAGCAGCAATCGATGTCATCACGTACAGGGAGTCCATAAGTGGAAAACAATCTTACTTGCTCCTACTTATACATGGAGATGTGGCTCTTTCTGAAAACTCATGTGGTGCTTTCTGGCCCTGAACCCTGTGCTTTCCCTTCAAATAAAACCTATACCTTCATTTAGAAATATGTAGTTTTACATGTTTTTCCCTGATTGGGATTTCTGGAGCTCTCCACATGCCTAATTATTACTGGTAGTAGTAATAATATGTTTTTACTTCCATGATGTTAACCACTGGAGTATGAGGGCTGTAAATAGAAGCTAAGTTCAACATCAAGAGGTGTCCAAGAAAACTGACAGCTCCTTTCTTAGTTTTCTCAGACTCTTTAGTTAAATCTTTAAATTTACCACCAAATGAGCACTGTTCTTCAACTTTCACAGCACAAACGTGTCATTATTTTCACTAGACTGATACCAAAGTGTCTCTGGCAAGGACCAGAATCCCAAATCTTTATGCAAAGCTTGGCCAAAAGAACGATCCCCACTCCAAATATACTTTCAAGCCAGAGCTAAGACGGGGCATAGCAGGCAGATACACTCAGACCAGGACAGAATTTTCCACATCAGCATATTGTCAGCAGGATAATCAATGCCATCCCATCCTTCATTACAGTTATACATGATTTTCTGTGAAGCACCTGAAATTCATCTCAAACTCATCCCACCAGGCTGACTGACTACAGGTTCCTATACTCAGAGGAGTGCAACAGGCACTTCCATTGAGTGCTCAACCTTACCATGGCACAGCAGATTTCCGAACTTCCTAGGCTTTCATGTCCCCATTTTCTGCAGGGCTACCTGATTTTTTAAACTGTATTTCACCATTTCCTTGCTGGGGATGTGGAAATAAATGACATGAAAAAGAAATCACCACAACCAAAAGGAGAGTGTCACCTCCTTGCTCGCATTCTCCAGCTGGGACAACGTTGCATCAGCAGAACTTCACTGCGTTTAGGCCTCCACGGAAACCCTTCCAGAATCAGACCCGGAAAAACAACAAACCAGTCTGCCATATGTTATTAAAGGCTGAACTGTAACAGAGTTAATACATATGCATGTATTAACATTGGTTTTGCTTAATTGGTAAGTGTTGAAACTTTCATGCGTTCATAAGTTTACTGTTGTGTGACTTTATATGGATCACCATTCCCAATGCACCAAGTTCCCCTTCAGAGCTCCCTGAAGCTCTCGAGGGCACAACATTTTTCCCCTGTTTTTTTCCAACACCTGAGCCAGTGAGGAATGTGCGAACACGGACCTGTCAGCGTGATGAGTGCCTGCATCCCCTGCTGCACACAGACATTGCTCGGCCCTGCTCTGTGTTCTCCACATCCTATGACCTTGGGGGTAACATGGCGATGATGGAACTCGTATCTCCCAGTGGGATGTTGCAGAAATGCAGTGACTGATCCCACCACCACTGTCACCCACAGAAGGGTGGGCAGGGGATCCCTGCCCCTCCACAAGCAATGAAGCCGTTAAGGGAATATCTGAGATCTTACAAAGGTGATGAATTAACTTCCTGCAGATAAAGCCCAGAAGCTTTATACGACTCCTTACAAAGCCATCAGCTTTTCTGAGTTGACATTTCTGAGAAGATTTAGCTGTTGCGTTTTGACAGCGGTGGCACAGAAGAGCAAAATAGTCAATCCAGCTCTCGTTAGAGCCGGGCAGTAAATTACATGCTCTGCTCCATCCACTGAGAAATGTTTGTCATCTGTTGCCAAAAACCACAGCGCCCTGGTGTTTCCTTGGGCTTGCTTTCCATTTCTCCAGCCACCGAGGAGGCTGTTCCCCTTGGGAAGTCTCATTTAGAATAAACAGTTCTTTATGTTCATTATCATAATTCCCAGGGAATGGGTTGGAGGTAGCTAATTAGCAATTAAGTGTGACCGACCGGGCAGCCCGGGAGCACCATGCAGGACCAGCTGATGTGTGAGTGCATCTTCAGGCTGCAGTGAACCCGTGACTCGTCCTGCGGCCTCAAGGACAGCCGGGCTTTGAGTTGCAGAATTTCTTCACTTTCTTTTTCTTTTCTTTTCTTTTCTTTTTCTTTTCTTTTCTTTTCTTTTCTTTTCTTTTCTTTTCTTTTCTTTTCTTTTCTTTTCTTTTCTTTTCTTTTCTTTTCTTTTCTTTTCTTTTCTTTTCTTTTCTTTTCTTTTCCTTTCTTTTCTTTTCTTTTCTTTTCTTTTCTTTTCTTTTCTTTTCTTTTCTTTTTCTTTTCTTTTCTTTTCTTTTCTTTTCTTTTCTTTCCCTTTTCTTTTCTTTTCTTTTCTTTTCTTTTCTTTCCTTTTCTTTCCTTTTCTTTCCTTTTTCTTTCCTTTTTCTTTCCTTTTCTTTCCTTTTCTTTCCTTTTCTTTCCTTTTCTTTCCTTTTCTTTCCTTTTCTTTCCTTTTCTTTCCTTTTCTTTTCTTTTCTTTTCTTTTCTTTTCTTTTCTTTTCTTTTCTTTTCTTTTCTTTTCTTTTCTTTTCTTTCCCTTTTCTTTCCCTTTTCTTTTCTTTTCTTTTCTTTTCTTTTCTTTTTCTTTTTCTTTTTCTTTTTCTTTTCTTTTCTTTTCTTTTCTTTTCTTTTCTTTTCTTTTCTTTTCTTTTCTTTTCTTTTCTTTTCTTTTCTTTTCTTTTCTTTCCTTTTCTTTTCCTTTTCTTTTCCTTTTCCTTTTTATTTTTAGTGAAAAACATTTCACTGTGTGTGGGGGAAAAGCTAACAATAGTACTGTTTCAGGAAATGACTAATTATTAGGAAAAAAGTAGAAAGAACCTGAGTCAAAGTGTTTCAGTTCTGCACTGAGGAGCAGTGTTCCTGCATCAGGATTGACCGATCCCAAACTGCCAAGCACAGGTGTTTGGGGGGCAGCCTAGAATACATCCCTTGACTTTATTTTTCCATTTCATGCTCTGAGCCCTGCAAAGCACACATGGGTGCTTACGGCATCCCCAGCTGTGCAGACCCAGAGATTCAGATGACAACCACAGCATGGCACAGTAGGGGTTCTGAACCTGGTCCATCACTCAGCCAGGAAGGGGAAAGCAGCAGAGATAAGGGACCCTCCTCAAAGCAGGCCTGGTTTAGATGTGAGCACAACTAAACACTTCATACACTCAGGAGTTACTCCTGGACTTCTCCAGCAGCACAGATTTTTGGTTCAGTTTAATGTGTTCGCTCTGGATTTAACTCAACTTCTAGTAATAGGAGTAAATCTCCTCTCATTAATATGGCTTGTTAAAAGATCACAGCAATCCCTTTACGGATTTTAAATCACAAGTTGAGACCATATTGACCTGCTCAAGACAGCAGCAGGTTGACAAAAATCAAACAAATCCAGCCCTTCTGCAAGCTGGATTCAGTTCTGCTGGGTGCATTACCTAAAACAGCTGCTCGCTAGGTTACAACTTGACTGCTGCCTGAGGTTTTGTGACAGGCTCAGGGATTGTCTCACTTTGGATATTTCTGAGATGTCAAAGTCCCACAAAGACAGTTTTCCAATTCCCACTGGCCTGCAGGAAATGTTTGTAATCCATGAGATTGAATCAAAACAGCATTTTTACCAAATCTTGTTCAAGTTATTTTTTCCATTACTGATCTTTCCCCAGATCATTATTTGCTTATACATTCTTTGCTACTTAGAAATGCAGAGGGAGAGAACAAATGCATCAGCCAGCAATTCGCTGAGGATCATCTCTGGAAATGCTGATGGCTTCTCGCTCAGCAAGGAGAGGTTGATGTAGGAGCTTCTAGTTCAGAAAGGCAAGCAAGAGAAAGGCATCGTTTCACAGAAAAGCACAGAGGTGTCCAAAACTCTTATACAATACTGAGGGATCTATGGTGTGATTCAAAACAAGACCATCGCTGCACACCGGACTGCACCATGTGCGTGGTGCCCCAGAGATCTGCCTGTCCTGGATTCAGTAGGATGTTCCTAAAGAGGTGAGGAATTGCATCCAGAACCCTCTGTCTGCAGAGCCGGGGCTGGCTGATGTGCACTGGACACAGAGGGAGCTTGGTAGCTTCACCAAGCAGTACGTGAGGGATCGCCTGCTGCTCCCAGCTCAGCCTGCCTGCATTCATCCCTATGGGCCAGCAGGCAGAAAGAGGGTCTGGCATGAGATCCCCAAAGGAAGGTTTTGTGGAAGAAACAAAAAATAAAGGCAACATTCAATTTTCCTGTTCAACTTAAAGCAAGGAAGCTGAGGACAGGACTTGGTCTGCACAGAGCTTCAGCATCTCCCCCCCGCATGACTGCACAGGGCTCCTGAGGGTGCTGACCTACTTTCTGTTCCTGGTGCTCCCAGGTGACTTATAAATGGATGACAGTCTTGTAAACGTGGGATAACACCGTGGCAGCTCTTATGGGGTGGCACTGCAGAACTGCTCCCTCCTGCCATGACCATGACCATGACTATGACCATGACCCCAGCCACTCAGTTACATCAATCTGCTAACATTTCACTCAGGTTTGTGTTAAGTCACCCATCACTGCACTATCTCAGCTCCTTAGAAATCGTTATCAGATGACTGCTGGTGGCCTACAGCTATGTGATCCACTTCAATTTACTTCAAAGCCATTGCTGCAGATGGGACTGCCAAGCAAGCGCAGCTTGCTCCCAGTCTGCCCAGCTACCTGGGCTGGTTGGGAGGAAGATAAAGCAGCCCTCCGACTGTTATGACAAGAAGCCTTTTAGCAAAAATGAAGCAGAGAGGCTCTGTTTACAAGAACTGCTTGTAAATGGAAACCAAAACCTGAATTTGAAAGGAAAACCACATGGCCATAATCTCTCTCCCATGAAAGGAGTAATAATTCTGATGTCACCCTGCAAGCTAAATGGTCTCCCCTATCCAAAAAGGATTACAACCACATTCTTGGGCCATACCTGACCTTCACAGTTTTCTGCTGTGGCTGGTGGGAGGGCCTCCCCCTCGCTGCAGTACATTTCCCTGGCACAACTGAACCCAAGGTTATGGAACAGCTCAGTTTTCAGTTACAGAACAACCCAAACTATTATTTTCTGGAATGAATCCTTTCTGTGAGCATTTCCAGCAAGGATGAATACAAACCCTAGAGCTGACTTCCTTCAAAACCTCCCACCTTCAGGCATGGCACCTGCGGGCTGGAGAGTCTTGGAACCACTGGCAGTGGCAATGCAGCAGCGAGCAAGAAAGAAGCAGTACTTGCTTTGTTGGCACTGTGTAATGCAAACATGGAGAAAGACACAGCATCAAAAATTGAGACCAAAACCAGGAACCTAGTTTTCAGGTCTTTCTCAGCAGATCTGCCAAGGAAGGATCAGCATGTAGCAACACAAGCCTTTAAGTCACTGGCACAGATAAATGCACAAGGAATTAGGCAGGCCCTTGCTCTCCTTGAGAAAACTCAGGGAACAGAGAGATACCCTTATGCTCATGCACTGTGCGTGTTTTACATCATGCTCCCGGTCACTGTAATCCCCTTGGTTCCAGAGAACAAAAACGTGATGAAGACAGAAACAGTGTTGCCTGTAGTGCATGTGCTGAGGCTGAGCAGCATTTTGTGCAGCAAACACTCACACTAAGGTGCGTGAGAACCTGCTGCAGCTCGTGCTTCCCAACCTCACAGGCCAGACGCTTCACATCCCAAACTGCTGATGGTCTTCCCAACTGATTTCAGACTTCAGCTTGCACTGTAAATGCTGTAAAACCCAGGAAAACTATGGATGCTTTTAACAGCATCACACTCGGGAATCAAAACCAAGGAACAACCTTTCAAGCACCACCTAAATGCAAATCACCCAAGCATCAGAGATGTGCTGAAGCCCCTTTTTTTTGGTGAGCAATGGTTATGCTCCAATACACTTCTGCTAACTTGATGGAGGTATGTGGCATCATTTCCCTTCATCATAAACACAGTAGTCAATTTACAAGAGCTGAAACGTTGCCAGTGCCTCTTGGTTGCTGTGCTAACCATCACAATAGGCTGGCTGGTTGCAAAAGGGAGTTACTTTTAGTCAATTATGCCATTATTTCCAAAAACATGCTTGAAATGACAAGAGATAAATCTCCACAGGCTTCTTTTGAGTACACTCTGCTCCACAGAAATACCAGTGGTGAAGAGCCGTGTAAAAATGGGTTGGACCCAAAAGACCAGGGAGGCTGGACTGTGGGAGAATGCTGGCAAGCAGCACAGCCCTGTGATAACGCGGCAGCCAAGGAAAACAGTGCTGCGCTGGGGCTGTCCTTCATGAGATGAAAAAACAGATGAAAAATGCTAACCCCGCAGGTAGCAGCCTGGTCATGACTGCACATTTCTAATTCCAAGTGGATTTGTTGTTTCTCTTCTTTTAGAGCATCTCTAGATACTCTCACATTGTGCAGGAGATGCAGTGATAGCCACATCACAACGCTGTGTATGTCAGCTCCACACACTGTGCAAGTCTGTGAGCATCAACTGAAGGTGAATGTGTGCTGCCACTCTCTAGTAAAGCACCAAAATCCATCCCAAAAGTGCGCAGAGCTGCACCCACTGGGAAATCACTGAGTTTGAACAATTCTTTTTTTTTTTCTTTTTTCTCTTTAGTTAAATTATCTCTGTCATATTTGTAGATTCCACTATAGCCTTCTGCTGGAGATGAGTATTTTTGCATTTTTGGAAAAGACATTTCAACTTTATGCAATGAATTCTTGATCTATGCAAGAACAAGATGTAACAGAATCATGGGAAGTGCTCTTACTGATGGGCTAAGGAAATACTTCAAGCCCATGTGTCAGCTAAGGACAGATTCATGTGCAGCATGTCCTTATCTGTGCTACAGAGTTTTTTTGAAAGCACTGCTGCTATGAGAGATAAAGGAAATTCACTAGCATGCACACAGCTCCAGCAATGTGCCTACATTTCCAACAAGCATTTTATAGGATTCAGCTCGGAGATCAGAAACTGAAGCCAAGAGGAAAGATTACAGGATTAAAAACACCGCATGCAGCACAAAAGACAAAACACTCAGAATCAGGACGTGACCATCGGGACGGGAAAGATCTATCAGTTGTCCCATGGCTGTTTTCCAATGACTGGCTATTTCTTTTTGCATAGCTCTGTTTCTGTACAAAGCTGGGTACACTGACTCCGGGTTTTCAGGGCTTTCACACCATTGTGTGAACTTACTGAATGCCCAAGCAGTGGACGTGAGCACAGTGAGGGTGATGTGTTCAGCAGTGGTGGTAATGACAGTGGGTCACCTCTGCTGATGCAGCTTGGTATGAGCAGGCTCTTCTTAATCGCTGCCAAAAATGCACACCTAATGGGGGTGTCACTGTCACTGTGCTCTTTGTATCTGCTGTAGTTTCCAAGGAATTAAACAGGAGGCATTACTTTTGGAGCAACAAACTTATTTTTCATTCCTGCCTTAAAAGCTCAGTAGAATAAGCAGCATGCCAAATGAGTTTTAATAAGGTCCTGCTTTGAAGTCTAGCAGTTTCCTCTGTGCTAGAATATTATTTAGTTTCATCATTTCTTCATTCTTTGGCACAGCCAGAATGCCAGCCATGCTATTGCATTTCTCTTTATTTTTCAACACACAATGCTAAGCAAACCCAGCAACCCTAATGAACTCCATTTCTAATGCAAAACATCCTTTGTAGCACTTAAAAATCAGTCAAACTGTCAGAGACTGCTAAAGTAAGTGGCATTTTTTACGTGTGAAGGTGACGCCGGGGAGATGAGCAGGCTCTCAGAGTTTGCAGACTGATTCCATTTGTTACACATTAAGTTCAGTTTTGGCAGTGAAAACACTACGAAGGGGGTAAAAAAAATTTAGAAACATCTTATTTTCTGTGTTCACTAATGGCAGGGCATGATCTCGTAAGGAGCTTCACTGCTGCAAAGTGCACAGAGCACTGACACCTCTGCTTTTGTGGCCTGGGCTTCCCCTCAGCCGCTGTACCAGCCAGGAGAGCTGCAGCTCATGCTGAACTGCAGCAGTGCTCGCTGCCTGCCCTGTGGAGGGAAGGTGCTGCCAGCCACAGCTGCACCCTGTCTGCAGACAGTGATAAAGAGGGAGTCGTGTTTTTAATACCAGAAGGCGAGAAGACCTCGTATCAGCAAGGACATGAGAAAGAGAACTACATAACAGCTCCCTCCCCAGCATTCCTCACCAGCCACGACTAACGAGCACCAACCATCAGCCAAAATGAAGCACGACATTGTTGCGAAGGCATGCGTTTGTGCAATGCTGGAGGCTCCACTCCATGTGCAACAGGACACACGTCCTTCCCATCACAGCCAGGCTGCCTCCTTCTACTCAGTTTAGGTCACGACTGTGGAATTGCAAGATGGAAGCCATCTGCCTTCTGACTTTTTTGCTATTTCATAGAATCAAAGAATTGCTGGAATTGGAGGGAACTGCTAAAGATTGTCTAGTCCAACTCTCTTGCAGTGAGCAGGGACATGTACAACTCCATCAGGTGCTCAAAACTCCTTCACTCTGACTTGAGTGTCTCCATGCAGCCTGTTTCAATGCCTCGCCATCCATATCATAAAAAACTTCTTTCTTATATCTGGTCTAAATCTCTCCTCTTTCAGTTTGAAGCAGGAGACCCTGATGAAGAGTCTGAAGCCTCATCCCTGGAGGTGCTCAATGTTGTGTTGGATGAGGACCTGGGCAGCCTGAGCTGGTGGGAACAACCAGACCATGGCAGGGGGTGGGGCTGGGTGGGCTTTAAGTCCCTCCAACCTAAGCCATTCTGTGATTCAATGATAGTTAGGAGGCCAGGTGCACCACGTAACTTCAGGGAAGTGCACTGGTCCCAGGCATGGTCAGGCTAGTGTGGATGGAGTCACAAGGTGAGATTCTGCCTCCTTTTGCTTTTACATATATCGTAAGATATGTTTTGGTTGACTTTAGTAGAGTTATAGGAGGAAGTAATCTACTAGCCATGGCAGAAATAGATGAAAGAATTCAGATCTAAGGGTTGTTCATGTTGGAAGGGAGCTTTTGAAGTCCAGTCCAGGTTCAAAGCAGGGTCAATTATGAGATCCAACCAAATTTCTGAGGGATTTACCCAGGCTGGTTTTGAGAACCTCCAAGGACAGAAACAGAACTGCACCCTCAGGTGCCTTAGCAGATGGCAGCTTGCTGGTCAGATTCAAACATTAAAGCTTGAGCTTTCACACATACATGTTGCCTGTTTTCATTTTGGTTGTTTGTTAACTTGGAAGAAATGCATGTAGCAGACTCTTGGTTGCACTGCTCTTTTTCCAAAGAGCAAATAAAACCTCTGCCACACAGACTGGGGGCTGTGGTTTACGACAAAACGGAAACCACAACAGGATGCAAGCCGTAGGACACCAAACCCTGTACTCTATAGGGCAGGCTGAGGACTTGCACATAATCTTGGGCATTTGCACCCCTAGTTTTTCAGAGTGGGCAGGAAGATGACAGCCCTCCCAAAATCCAGCTTCTCATGCTAGCAACTGGATATGTTCATATTTTCTCACTCAGAGAAGAGACTGTCCAACACCTGATCAAACCATGAGCTGCAGTGGTTTGGACTGCTATTGCATCTTACTGCTGATCTTACGAGATCACAGCTGGGCTTTTGAGTTTCTTTATTTATCACTGAAATATATAGCCCTTTTCTAATATTCAGATTCTGTGCTTGTTTGCCCATAGATTTATGGGTTTGCTACTGCTGTGAGTCACTGCCCTCTGTTTGGAGACCACACTGTCCTGCTGCCTGTTCAGTTGGCCACAGTTAACTGAAGGAAGTGATGGGATGGGTGGTGGCTGAGTTCAGCAACAGCTGGTAGCTGAACTATTTATCACTTTTTAATGAAAATACATTTACAGAGCTACTTAATTTCAGGTCTTAAATTGAGCACATGATGTCTGTCCCAATTATCACACTGGGGTGATCTCAATTATTTTCCATGTGAATTTATCACTACTAACCTACCTCTTCATAATTGAAATCATAAAGATGGAAATATGTTTTCAGCACTGTACATTTATCTTGTTGATGTTCTAAGGACCAGGATTTTTGATGGTTCCCTGTTGTCATTTCCCCCGTTTGAAAAGCAAACCATAAGAGAAGTGGGTGTAGTGAAGAACTGATGGGATAAAAGTTTTGCCAAGGAGACAGAACTCCTATTTATGTTGTATCTAAAAGCAAATGATGGCAAATGAGCTTGTCAAATTGGTGATGGAGAACACAGGGATGCTTCTTCTGCTGAAATCAATACATGAGATCACGGCTAAATTATGAGCACTATCTGTGAACAGATACTTTATTCGGGTTCTTCCTGGACATAGAATGCAAGATATCTTTTTTAATCTGGCATTCACTCAGAAGTTTATCTCATAACCATTGCCACGGAAGTTATCTGAGCTACTGGGCAGTGCTGAGCACCACGATCCAGTCTGTGCTTTGCTGGTGCATTCTTAGTGCTTTGTGGAATAGGGTATATGCTCATCCCAGCAGGAACAGATGCAGGTGATTTGGGATTTGTTGCGCATCAGAATTCAGGAGTAGAGGCAGTTATACACCAATGTGCTGGAGACAATAATCCTTTGAGAATGTTTTCTCCTTGTCTGGAACTCCTTTGTTAAGAAAATTTGAAAGCTCCTCAAATGATCTGTGCTTCCTTCTGAAGAAGGTGTCATCAAAATTGACACATTCATAGAAAACATTTACATGATGATTAATCAGCATTTCCTGGTAGTGAGAAATTACCACATTCAGTCACATTCGGTTCAAGCAACAGAGGAGGGGCACTGGTAAAAGGAAGATGGTACATAAGATGGTATAAGAGGGTGGTTTGGAGCAAAGCACACCAGACAGCATCACTGTGCACTGCCTGGGGCAGAAGCCATGCTGGTGGTTATGAATGTCCCAATTGGAACTGTCCCCCATCTCAGCATCAACAAAGCACCACTGTTCTGCATAATGAAAGGAAAAGTAAATAGAATAACTCCAATTGTAACTATTTTTAAATGCTCAATCTGTGGAATGCTGCTTTTTAAAAAAATTCTGGCTTGTTTTTCCCCCTCCATGTGGATTGACACTGGCCCTTAGTCAATGTCGAACAGACCAAAATATGTTTTTTAAAGTATAGGAATAATAAGGGTAAGCCCTGCCCTGCTGCAGTTGCAGTGATAGCGGTGGAATTATGTCAAGCATAGCTGTGGAATTTAACTTTTTGTTTTAACTGAAGCACAGGCAATGAGGAATTTATCAGTCCTTGCACATCTTGCTGGGCAGTGGACTTGCAGAGAGTGCTTATGTGCTTTCTTCAACCCCTTTTTGGTGATACTACATGCTCAAAAGCAGCTGCAAATCTGATGCCCATGTCAAAAGTTCTTCAGATGAGATAAGGAGAGATGTTAAAAATGCACCCAAACTTCTCTAAAAGGAAGGATGAGAAAGCAGCATTTTTTTTGCAACCTCTGACATGATTGGAGAACTATGAGTGTTCACCAGAAGTCCAATCCTTTTTTATTTACTATTTTTACCCTGTTACTTATAAAACATCACAACAATATAAATATCCTACATGAAAAACTTCATGCATCCTGTTTAAAATAGATGTTTTATTCAGGCCATATTTCCTTAAAATCACATTTGCTGGCCAACGCTCCCTAGTGCTTGTAGGAAGATTTATACCAGTGAATGCATATTTGTTAAGTGCCTGTAGTGCTCAATGGCAAAGTATCTTTGCTTGGAATTTCCACTGGAATGCTGCTCTATGGGACTTCTGGTTGACTTCGTTGGATTTTGCCAAATTGTATTATCATGAATGGTGCAAGAAAGCTGCCCCTGAATGTGAGATAGTAAGTGGGTTTCCAAATAGCCTTTCTGCTCGTTGCTTGCCTACCTCTTGGAAACAAGCACGAGAACATTTTTTCTGGGGGAAAAAGAACAGAGTGTTTTCAGAGACATATCATAACTTGTCCCCTAAGGGTTCATTGAAGAATATTCTTCATAGAGTAATGATTTTTCATTAGGATAAGAGAGCCTGTACGATTTTAGATGTTGTGCGGTTCTGGAACAATCCCAGCTAGTGAACAAACTTTCTTTTCTCTTTGTGGTAAAAGCTTATTATTCACAGCAAAGAATTCAGCCCGTCAAGCAACTCAGATCTGGCTTCCATTTTAACAGTCCTCCTCCGCTCTCCTCTTCTCCAGCAGACTTTTGTGTTTGTTGCAAAGGTTTTCATTTTACCACAAGCATAATTCCAAGATGCAATAACATTGTTCCCTTTATTAGGTTATTCAGTTGTTGCTTAGCTGGTAAGGCAGCCGGCTCCCTTGTCTGCGCTATGACTCAGCTTAGAGGAATGCCCACGTTTTGCTTCACCCATCACGGGCAGAAGCTTTCCAGCCTGGCCAGGGCATTGCAAAGCAGTTTTATCCTGCTTGGTTCACTTCATTTCATGGATAAAGGATATCCAAAGGAAATACCTCCAGGGCTGGAACCTGATCCATTCCATCAAAAATTTAAGGTCTTTGACATGGTCCCCCTCAACATCCTTCTCTTTAAACTGAAAAGACATGGATTTGATGAGTGGGCTGTTCAGTGGATGAGGGACTGTTTGTGAGTTCATGCCCAGAGAGTGGTGGTCAATGGCTCACTGTCTGGATGGAGATCAGTGACAAGTGCTGTCCCTCAGGGTTCAGTTCTGGGACTGACGCTCTTTAATGCCATCATCAGTGACACGGGCGGTGGGATGGAGTGCACCCTGAGCGGTTTGCGGATGACACCCAGCTGTGTGGTGCGGTCGACACGGCCGAGGGATGGGATGCCATCCAGAGAGACCTGGACAGGCTGAGCAGTGCGCCCAGGTGAACCTCCTGAGGTTCAACAAATCCGAGTGCGAGGTGTCGCACCCGGGTCGTGGCAACCCCCACTGCCAGTACGAGCCAGGGATGTGGGGATAGAGCACAGCCCTGCCGGAAAGGACCTGGGGGTGCTGGTGGACGGCAGCTGGGCGTGAGCCAGCAGTGTGCCCTGCGGCCCAGACAGCCGGCCGGATCCTGGGCTGCATCCAAAGCAGCGCGGCCAGCAGGGCGAGGGAGGGGATCCTGCCCCTCTGCTCTGCACTGTGACACCTCACCTGGAGCACTGCGTCCACAGGTGGAGTGCTCAGCACGGGAGAGACGGGGGCCTGTTGGAGAGCGTCCGGAGGAGGGCCACACAAATGATCAGGGGTGGAGCAGCTCCCTGCGAGGACAGGCTGAGAGCTGGGGCTGTGCAGCCTGGAGAACAGAAGGCTGGGGGAGACCTGAGGGCGGCCTGTCTGTATCTAATGGGGGGCTGTAAGAAAGACGGGGACAGACTCTTCATCTGTATCTGTCTGACAAGGAGAAATGGCTTCAAATGAAAAGGGGAGATTTATACTGGACATAAGGAAGAAGTTTTTTGTTATATGGACAGTAAGGTGCTGCCCAGGTTGGTGGTGGACACCCTAGCCCTGGAGCCACCAAGGTCAGGATGGAGGGGCTCTGAGCCCCTGATGGAGCTGTGGGTGTCCCTGTTCACTGCAGGGGAGTTGGACCAGGTGATCTTAAAGGGTCACTTCCAACTCAAATGATTGTATTCCTATCAGAGGAGGTTTAGGTTGGACATTAGGAGAAACTTTTTCTCTCAGAGAGTGGTCAGGCACTGGAATGGCTGCCCAGGGAGGTGGTGGAGTTGCCGTCTCTGGCAGTGTTCAAGAGGCGTCTGGATGAGGAGCTACAAGATATGGTTTAGTAAATTGTGGTACTAATAGGAATGGGAAGGCGGTTGGACTAGATGATCTTGCAGGTCGTTTCCAACCTTGTGATTCTATGATTCTATGATTCTATTATTCTATGATTTTATGACGTTGGCCCATGAGGACAGAAGCAGATGTTGGTTGTATGGCAATAAAGGCTGAACTTTCCCACAATATTCTGCTATGTTTTGTTGCCATGCTACAAATAGCAGCAGAAGAACAGTCTGTCAAGATGGCATCTGACAAGGAAGTGCATATGAAGGAAAGAAAAAATGGCACCCACTGACATTCCTTGATGTTGGCTGAACATTTATGGAAACCAAACAGAGGATGTCAGCACAGTGAGGCAATGGGTGGTGCTTTTCAGCAGTGGCAAAAGAGACATGAAAGACAAGCCATTTTCTAAATAGCCACACACAGTTGTCACACCATAAAATAAAGAGCTTCTCAATCAGCTTATACCAATGAACTAGCTAATGGTGATGACTATGCTGAAAAATAGTGCTTTGTAGATGAGAATTTAGTCTATCAAACAGTGTTCTTGTGCTCTTTGCATCTGCTGTATTTTCCATGGAAATAAACAGCAGACATTACTTTTGGAGTGACCTACATACACTGTGTGCCAAGCAAGGTGGCACACGGTGCTGCTTTTTGCTTGCACCCCAGCACACAGATATCTGGGCACATGGGCTGTGGTTCAGCTCTGCATGGTAACTGATGCAACAGTCCTCCTGCAGGGCTGGGAATGCAGGCTCCAGGAGCACAAATATCTGCCATCCAGAGCTCACTTTTTATTTCCTCGGCTTATGTAAGCACAGGCATGCACAGGTTATGAAAGGAAGGAGGATCATGAGCTTCTTGCTCACAAATTTAGATTTTTTTCTATTTTTGCTGATCTCTATGTTCAAAATGTAGCACAGCATCGCTGCATTCCAACCAGTCATCTCCATTTTTTGTTTCTTTTTCTGATTTACAGCACTGACTCAGATGCGCCATCAGAACATTGCTGTGTACAGTTCTGTGGAGGCAGTATTATTGTAGCTGTCAAGAATTATACAGGTTTTAGAAGCTGGAACCAATTGCCAGAGGAGCCTCTACATAAATGGCTCAGGATTTCCTGTTATTGCAGATTGATTTTTGTGATGCAAGGCAAGATTCATTTTTTTTCCCCAATAATTAAACACATGTGAAGTAGCATTCTTTCCAGTCCACAACAATGACTTTCCTGGAGATTGTTTTGACAGAGTTTTCAGCCGAAATATTTTTCATTAATATAAATAAGTTTGTTTCTCAAAGTCATGACTCTGCAGTGATATCATAGTACACCAATCTACTTTTTGAGGAAAGATGTTATTTTAAGAACAGCAGTCCCAACAGAACTCCTTGAAGAAGTCGACCTTAATCCATTCCATTTACTTGAATTTTTTGGGCTTGCTGACAAACATGAGCTTGGTGCAAAATGCTTCACCACCACCAACAACAGAATATTTTGTAACACCAGCTTTATACGCTGTTTTATACAAGAAAATGTAAACATGACTGTGATTTGAGTCCCCTGATGTTCTTTCTTATATGGCATTACTACAGTAAACTTCTCAGCCATGAAATAGAGCTGAAAAATCATTGTTTTTGATAGGAAAAATGTAGAATGCTTAATACTGCCTGGAAGTGGACTATGGCCTCAGTCCAAAGCCTGTTGACGTTAATGGGAATCCTTCCCTAGTATCTTTGTTAGCAGGAAATGCACTGTCAAGAAACTTGTTTTTTCTCAGTATCATGATCTAATCACTAGAGATAACACAACAGTTTCAGTATGGAACTGAAATACTAGCAGGAGAAGCACAAATCACAAGCGGGTTGTTGAGCAACTCCAGAGAGGCCGTGAATGGTAACTGGCCATGCACCCACATGTCCAAGGGAATGCACTTTGTTGGTCTTCTTCTCGGAAGCACTTACTGTGCACAGTAAGTAGGGCGCATCAGATAACCAAAGCCTGAAATAAGACCTTCACTGTTGCTTTTTACTAAGAGTGGGATAACCTGTCTCTTATTACCTCCACTGAAGCAATTCCTTTGCTCCCACAGTGGCTTTGAGTAAAGACCCAACTCCGTCTTCACCTTGACTAAGCCCTCAAACCCCCTGCCCTCCCTTTCCCTGTTGCTTTTTGTGCCAGATGAATGGACGCTCGCTCGAGTGTTGCTGTGCATGGCAATTTAAAAGGACTGGTTTGTTCAGATCTCCCAGCCGTCTGCAGGGAATTCCTCACAAAAGCAGATCTCCCCTTAGGGATTACCATGCTACCTTTGAAGACTGCTTGCCAGTGCTGCTGCTTTATATTTGAAGAAGTATTACAGCCTTCTGAAACGGTGGTGCATGTAATGTCTTACAGACAGATTCCTTAAAACAGCTCTGCAGGCCAAGCATCTGGATGTTGCTTTATGAATATCTAGCTTTTTTTTTTTTCAAGACAGCCCTGTCCTTTGCAAAGACATGGCTCAGTGGGCATGGTGATGATGCCTTGATGATTGGACTAGGTGATTTTACAGGTCTTTCCCAACCTCACTGATTCTGTGATTCTATGAACCCCACAGAAAACAAAGGTGATTACACTGCCTTAAGCATCCCACTCCGGAGAAGGCTGCTACCAGCCGACACTGTGCTGACTAACACGTCCAATAACACCCTCAATCCAACAGATTCAATAGCTGCCTAAATCCAACACATTCAATAGTGCCCTAAATTCTGCAGTGCTTCCTCCTGCAGGTCATTTCCTTCCCTGGATGTGTCTGGATGTCTGACTTCTTTGGGATCTGGACAGCATTAGGTGGCTGGGTGCCTTAAAGTCCACCCCTGCAATACCCTTTGGGCTTAGCTCAGAGCAACAGCCTAATGACACCCAGCAGCTGCAGCTGTGCCAGGGAAGTTCCAAGTTCTCCAGATGCAGCTGAAGGAACTGCTGCTGAACCAAAATGGCTTTCCCCTTCCTAAGGATGCATGCAGTGCTTTCCTGAACACAGAAACAGATGCGTCCCATCTTCTAGACATTGAGCATGCACTCCTCTTTCTGGCTCCAAACAGGGATTTAGGAGTGCTGATGAGTTCCAAAAACTGAAATGCAATGTCTGAATGCTATAAAGCTCCCAAGTTGGCTGCTTAAAGCTCAAGAGCAGATAGCTGGGGGCCAGTTCAGCACAAGTGGGGCAGCACATGGCATATCCTCAGCATGCAGTCAGCACAGGCAGCCCAAACCCCTCTTTCCCATATCTTCGTGTGTTGGATAAATGCTCTCACCAGTGCATATTGCACTGTCCTCCAGAAAAAGAGAGGGGATAGAAAAGACAAGAGAAAAGATAGGCAGGGAGCCCACTTCTGAATGGTAGATTTGATTGTAAGCATAACAGCTCAATACTTATTTTTAAACCAGGGAGGTTAAGAAATAGTTCCAGGCATGTGCTGTGAAACAGCATATGAATGTTTTTTCTCTCTTTTTTTCTTTTTCTCTGTAGCTGGGATAATGACAGAGCTGCACAGAACAGCTATAACTAGATCGCTGCTCATTAATCATTTGTCTAATACATGCCCAAGTTATCTTAAATTCATTTTTAGAAATTCACCACCTAAACCAGAACATCATTCTGAGGCCAAGCTGGAATGAATCGAAGGAGTTCTCCCATGAGGTGATCTCATAGCAAAAGAGAACTTCGTCCCATGCGCAGTGCTATTACCCAAATATCACCAAGCTGAAGTTTTGGTTCAAATTATTTATGCATGCTGAACTGGACAGGCAGATGGGAATGAGCATGGGTTTGCAGTGCTTGGTGTGAACTGGGAGCAGCGCACCGTGATGCAAAAATTAAGGATTTATAATATGATATTATGCTAAGGGGTGAGAAATTAAAAAACAGGAAGAAACATCTAGAATAGAAAAACTGGCAGCTTCCCATGTGATGGAAGATAAATAGTAGGACAGAGACCTGCCTGAGCTGTTAACAGAGATCAGTGCCTGTGAGTTATCAGCTGCAGAAGGTGGCAGGACCCTTGGCTGACAAAACATCTGGAAAGTCATGCTCACAAAAATCCAAGAGACACCAGAACGCCAACAGACATCCCTGGGAAACACGCTGGGAAGAAATGCAGCACATCCCAGAAGGAGCTTCTACACATTCATAAATTCTAATTCAGTGTAAAACATCCAGGAAAAAGACCTCAGAGATGTGAGGAATCCAGTGAAAACATCTGCTTAGTGCACAGGAAGATGGGTTATGCAGCCAAGAAAATATTAAACTGCCTCAAGAAAGATAAAGCAGCAGTATTACTGTTCCAGCAATAGGTTCAAACTTCTAGAAATTATAGGAAGCTAATTCTTGTTTAGGGAGAACTCTGTTCAGCTGCATATACTGAGACTTGCCCCTGAACTGCTTGGGAATCCTGGTCTGCTGAGGGATATACGTCTGCTGTGGTATTAAGAGAAAGTGGGCACACAAATGATAGATTGAGATTTGCCACGTAGGTACACGCCTTCTGTGTCAGTGGCACTCCTGAGAACTGGAATTGGAGTAAGAACATACTGGCAAAGCTGGTAACGGATGTTAGTAGAAGTTTAGAAGTGCTTGACTTATGTAAAGAACTACAAACATTGGCATTTTATGTCTCTGACTTCAAATGTGCACAAGGAAGCAGCAGTCTGTAAGAGCAGAACTGGTTTAAGGGACAAAGCAAAAACAGCTGATAAAGGAGCGTTGGTGCAGTCAGTAGGTATCCATCATCTCTAAAGGGTGGGAAAACACCTCTGTGCAGCAGCTGCTGAACTCACTAGCATCCAGCCTGTGTCTGTTCTCATTGCTGCCCCCAGGACATCTCAGAAAGCACAGGAACCAGCCCATTTCTGAGCCTTCCCACATTTCAAACTCAAATGGCACTTGAGGTTTACAGGTACTCAAGCTATCAGAGGAGTCATGTGCCAGCAGCTTGGTTAAAAAGCAGCAGCTCATACACTTCCCAGGCTTTACCTTTTCTTTCCAGGAACAGCCTCTCCATTAGCACTTGGTGAAAACTGTAATTTATATCCCGGCTTGCATGTCACATCACGCAGAGATAAGGAGCCTTCATTTCACCAGCTCTCCCGTTCCCACAGTTTATCAACAAATCCCATGATCCCCATCCTGTTTAAAGAACTCATGTTAGGCAATGCCTGCAGCACAGCCCACATCAGCAGGGTGGGCACAGCACCTGCATGCTTTCCCCATCTCTTCAAGATGGAAAATCTCAGCAGCAGGCAGCTAAGGAGACTTCAGGGTGCTACAGCAGTGGTCAGCTATAGCTGTGCTCACAGAAACAGCCCAATCCTGGAGGTGTACAGTCACCTTGTAAGCTCTGTCACCATTCTTTCCTGCTTTTACACACGGGCAATCTCCAGAATAGAAGTGAATTCCTCAGTAGTTTCTTCCTAATTGATTACACATGAAGAACTCCTTTTGCTTAATGGAAAATATATTTTAAGAGACGTTTAACCCTGAAATGAGACTTAAGCAGTATGTGGAATTAGAAGCATTATGAGAGATTAGAAGTAGGACTTTAAAAGAGAAATATTTGTGCTGGAATAACTTTTACAACATAAAACATACCGGAGATTGCAAAGCTGACATCCTTGAAAATGCCACACAGTTACACAGCAGGCCCAATGCAAGAAGCAGGGGGCATCAGATGAAGCTAGTAAGCTTAATGTGATGTATAAAAATAATTGCTATTTGAAATGCGTGGGTCAATGTCAAGGCATGATAAGGCTATCATCTATTTAGAAGGGACAAATTCACGGAAGAGAAATTCTTTGCAGATATTGAATAGACAGAAATCAGAATGTGGTCAGCGAGTCCCTGAGTTGAGAACACTTGAAAAGTGGAGAAGAGTAGCAGTAAAGTATTGAGTGTTGAGTACCGAGTATTGAATATTGAGTACAGGTTGCTGGGTACACAGCACAGAGCATGGAGTACTGAGAGTTGAGCACTGAATATTGAGTGTTGAGTACAAAGTGTTGAATATTGAGTGTTGAGTGTTTAGTATTGAGTACTGAGTGGTGAGTAATGAGTTGGGCACTTATAAAGATGAGTTACTGGGACAGGTGAATTGCCAGCATTGCTTACCCTCTGATCCTGCTATTTTTTTGGTAGTCTTTTAGGCATTGCAGCTCAGTGAAAGGAGGTGCCAGAAGTGCTGAGTTAATAGGTATTATCATTGTGCAGGGTTGTGTAGAGCATCTGCATAATGACAGAAGCAACGCTGGGGAAAGGAATAGAAATTCCATGATGCAGAAAAGAAACATCTATAATGAGCTGACAAGAGACTTGCTGGCAACTGACCTATGCTGTTTGCTTTTCTGGACAGACGCTGCCATGGAGCAACTCGCCTCCTTATTGCCATCACACCAATCTGACCAGAATAAGGAGTATGTCCTCTACACGTGACATATGTTATTAGTGATCACAACCACTGAGCTATGAGCATTTGGCAAAACCAACAAAATGCGCTTAGCTAAAAAGAGGTTAACAGTGCAAAAGCTCTGAAGTAGAGCTCTTAGTTGTGTAATGTGAGCTAGGTTAATGTTGTTTCAATCTTAGAAAAACAGAGTATCTAAGGTCTTCCATTTCTCCAGCACCACAGGGAGCACAGGGTGGCTATTCGAGCTGCAAGTTAAAATGGGGGGGATAGGTGACAAACAACAGTCCAGACAAATCCGAGATTAAAGGCTGCCTTTCCTTCCCTCCCCACCAGAATATGATATTTTGACAGCTGAATGTGCCTTACTCTCCTGAGAGATGCAAAGATACAGACTGAGAACTGACATCACTAATTGCATCAAGAAGCAGCAGCAAACAGCTGTACACTCAGTGCTGCAGCAGCCACAACCCCAGCACTGCTGTACTACTGATAATGGTGAAGCTCTTGAAGTACAGGTTACAATCAGAGTGGAAGTTGAGCCTGCAGATTCTGGTCTATTCAGAGATTATGTCCCCGATAGCATCTCCCTCCCTCCTTCCTTCCCTCCTTTCCTTCTTCTCTCCCAAGGCATTGCAATTTTTTTATTATTTCTCCAAAAGTTTAACCCAGGCTCCATCCTCACAGGATTCTCCTACAGCACAGCCCACAGATTGCCAGAAGCCCCATGGAGATGGCTGTTCCGAGCCTGGGAGGAGAGCAGAAATCATCTCCCCTGGAAAAGGGAGGAACGTGAAGATAACACCAGAGGAAGATACAAACAATGGACACCCAGAGGACTTGAGGTCACAGATGGAAATGCCCTTACACAATAGCAAAAAGCATTAAGCACATTCAAATGCCCACCCAGGTTTGACAACACTATGGACTGTCTCCTACTCTTTATTCTCCAGAGTCAAGAACAAAACAAAGGCCTATTTTTTTAAGATTAAGACCAGAGACAGTGGGATTATAGGAGTGATTTGTCAAAACGTATAATGGAAGGACTCAGCATGCAAAGGGGTTTGGAGTAATGCCAAAGGCTCAGGTCACAAAAACTACACTGTTTCTTCTTCTGCTCCTTTCTAAGTCTTCATAAATAAGCATTGTCAGGCGCAAGCAATTCTTCTTCTCCTTCTTCATCTTTTTTTTTTTTTTTTTTCCTTTTTTGTTTAAGACACGACAACCATATTTTAAACTTGGGAAGTATTCCAAATTCAACTTTTGCATGACAACCAGAAGTCTGAAACTAAACATGCCAACACTTCCGCTATTTGGGGGTGACGAAGAGTACTCCTTGTAATTAAATTCAGCAACGCAAGCAGCATAAATTTCATCTAGCTTGCTGAGGGTCTTCAGGAATTAGCATACCACAAGTGATATATATATAAATGTATGCACACACACAGGTTCCCTAAATGCATATGGCCTTACGTTGCACCAAGGGAGGTTCAGGTTGGATATGAAGAAAAAATTCTTCTCAGGAAGTGCTGTGATGCATTGGCTCAGGCTGCCCTGAAAAGTGGTGGAATCACTGTCCCTGGGGTGTCCAAGAACCATGGAGATGTGGCACTGAGGAACATGGATTAGTGGACATGGTGGGAGTGGGTTGGGGGTGGACAGGATCACCTTAGAGATCTCTTCCATCCTTAATCATTCTATGATTTTATGATTCTATATTATTAACCTCAGCAGCTCCTGCAAATAGATATCCTTGTTGCTTTGCAACACTAAAAGTTATGTTTTCATTCATGCTAAGAATTGGAATGAATTCAGTTATCTCATTCTGTTCACCTTAGGACTCAGAGGAGAGTAGAAATGGGTATGCCTCGCTTAGAGGAAAACTCATACAGCTCACTATTTTCTGCAGCCAATGACATCCAATTAGCTATGTTAGGGATCTCTCTAGCTTAGAAACACAATGATGCAAAATAGAGAGGGAAAAAAAAAGAGCAACAACAACAACAACAACAACAAAAAAGCAAGATCCACTCCAGATACAGTTCTCAGGATCAGTCTGGAGCCACTGTGAAGGCAGAGCTGAGGTAGTGCACACAGGGATGAGCACAGGGGATGGGGACACACCCCCAAAAAGGGAGGAAACCCTTTGCATTTGAATTGTCACCAAGTGCTCCACATCATGAAAGTGCAGGTGAAACTGCTTGAAAACATCGGGTTGTTCAAACCAAACAACATGACACTTCTAATGGGACACTCACGATGACATTTTCCACAATGCAGCTACCTCTTTTTCTAGCAACAAGTGGGGCTATCATGTATGTTACTTAAAACAATTCCAAGAACAACTACAGAGAGAGATTTTCAACCACAGTTTTGGACCCAACAACCAAAAGAGTTGACATGGGCTCACATGGACGTGACAGCAGATCTACAGAGTTTGAACATGTCTCCAGAATGCCATAGGTGCCAAACAGAGCTCACAACCTCTTTGCATGGTTAAGCAAAGCCTCAATTCCCAATGAAGACATAAGGCTGAGCAACTGTTTTAAGCAGCCAAGAGCTTCCCTTAGTACCTGCACAGGTTGAAGCACTATGCAGGCCTTTCTCTAGCAAGCAAGCTCTTTGATTCAAAGCTTTTCTCATGTGCCAGGAATCCAGATGCAGTTTTTGGCATGATCCCAGCTCAAACTATTTTTGAAGCCTTGCTGTGCACTTAAAATTACATGATAATCAAGATTAGAAAACAACAATCAGTTCAAACTTTCAGAATAACATACAACCTAAAAAAGGAAAATAAGGTTGGTTTTAATTGTGCAATACTTCTCCACGATGATTTTGTTAGACAATCTGGATAGGAATCTTTCAAGTAAGCCAAGAAGCTTAGAAGGATTAAAAGGAATGTGTTTGTGAATCCAAACTTTCAAAGCAAATTTCAGAGTGTTTTGCCATTTTTCAGTGTAGTGTTTTGGCTCTCCAAGTATTTCATGATTTTAAGAGGTATATCTTACTTTCAAGTTACTGGAAAATTAAATCAAACCATCACCTCACTAAGTACAGCATGTGTGCTCCAAATGCCCAGAAAGATGAAACGCTGTAATACAAAACTACTCGGGAAATTAATAGACACAAGTGGAGCATAAATAACCAGTGATGATAAGACTAGAAAACTGCCACAGGTAGATTGAAAAAAAAAAAAAAAAAAAAAGTCTGATTAACATAGCCTTGACTGCAGCTGTAATAGGGGAGAAAGCATTAGACATGGCCAAGACTTACATGGTTCTCTTCCAGCATCCCTCCCTTCTTCCTGCAACAAGTTACTGGGACACATCCCAAGGAGTTGGAAGCCCAATGGCCACCACCAGGGCCACCATCTGTCTTACTGGTGCTTTGAGTTGGCAGAAGGTGGAGAACTGGGGCACCCCAGAGGGTAATGTCTTTGAAAAGGCTGTTTGAACTATGTAAGTCTCTTAGCCAAGAATGCCAGCTTAAGAACTGTGAAAAAGAAATCATACTGCAATTATTATTCAAAAAACAGCGACATTGCTGCTTTTTGATTAAACAATACTGCACATGGGGACTACAGGAAAAGGTCAAACAAAGGCTTTGGTGCACTAACAAAGCTGTGCTGAAATCTTGGAAAGACCTCAAGTTTCGTGGGGCTTAACCGCAGCTGTGAAGGTACAAGGAAGCAAAGTGCCTCTGCAGGATGCTGCTCCCGAGCTGGGAAATTGTTCTCCCTCCCCTCAGTTCTCCTGTCTCTCCTACTTCACACTGCGCTACTTCTTTATGCTTTTCTTTTTCAGAAGGCATTAATTCAGGCTTACTCATTACTGGGGGAGTAGTGAGACCCCAGGGTGGAAGGGAATGAACGGGCTGAATGACTTTGAATGGAGTTAGGGGGACCCAGAGGAGCATCCTGCAGTGTCCCCTCCGCTGGCCTTGTGGAGCCAAAGGAAGCAAACCTGGCACAGGAGCTGTGCTCTGCATTGCTGTGGCTTTCAATACATACAGTATCTCCTGGGTGATTTCTGAAATTTCTTTTTAAACTCCACAACAACTCAACAAACTCAACAACAGATTGCATTCTTGGCATGCTTATAGCTGTTGTTAGAAAATCCCACAACAAATTATCTTCACTAAATTAGCCAACATTCTTTATTCCTCAGTGATACATCTCATCTGCAGGTCTGGCCATGCATTTTGTTGTGCTCAGTCCCAAGGGCACAAGACGGCATAACAAGGAGAACCTGAATAATTGGAACTTACATCCATGTGCCAATGACCCTATATGTATTTTTCCTGCTTTTTTTTTTCTTTTTAGGGTCAGGGCCCCATGCCCACACCAGCACCAGTGCTGGTGGTGGAACAGCCCCCACAGGGCTCACTGGTGACAGACTTCACTGCTGAGCCCCTGCAAAGGCAAAAACTGAAATTCAGTTGTCTCTGTTAAGCACAGCTCACTAACTCCCATAGACTACTACACACCAGCAAATAGGCACTGCAAGCAAGGTCCAGACTGCCCACCTGGGCTCAAGTCTGGCCTCCAGAACAGAGGCCAGAGACAAAACTGAAAAAATTGCCCATTATCAGCTCGTGACATCTCAAGTCCTTTCCGCTGAGCACACCCAATCCCAGCAAGGTTTGCGTTCGTTTTGTAGACTTCTAAAGCACTTGTTTTCCATTTGGCACATCACTGAAGATGAAATAAATCAGTGAATAATTCATTGATCAATAGGACATGATTAATTGGTGAAACCAAGCATAACAGAGAAGCTCTGCTAAGTGTTGCTTTCTCCTAAGAAATTTAGCAGCTGAAAACACAGCAGCACTAGGTCTTTCCTCAGGGATCTCACCTCCAGCTCCAAACCACAGAGTGATGCAGAGGAAACAGCTTCTGCAAAGCACAGCTTCCCATTGAAGATTTTGGGCAAAATACACAAGCAATTAGTATGCATGAGAGCTCCTTATGTCTTTGTTGTTGTTTGCCAGAAAGTACTTGGGAAATTCTGCAGTTGAGTTTTAAAAGGGAAAAAAGGGATAATTGTAGCCTACTGAACCTTGACAAATGTTGTTCCCCAGCACTATCAGATGTGAACAGATTACATATCTACTTACAAGGAAAACGCAAGTTTGCTATTACACTTCAGAAGGCATTTCCATTAATAATTCCAAGTATTTGGAAATGGTTCATGCGCTCCTGCTGAGCTATTGTTGAGGAATTTTTTATTAGGTAAAAGATTTTATTTTTCCCTGAGCCAAGTATGTACATTTGGCAGAATGACACGCACCCAGTATGCTACTGGAATGGCATCAATCTTGGTGCAATATTCCCAAATTTCTCATTTCTCCTGCTATAAACAGAGCTTGGTGAAGAAGAAAAAAAAAAAAAAAAAGAAAAGAAGAGAAAAGAAGAAAAATGTAAAAAGCAAAAAGGAAAAAGACAAGAACACAGCAGATAAGTGCCTTTTTTTTTTTTCTTCCTTGTTTCTGGGTAAGAAAATAAGTTTCCATGAGGAGAATGAAACATGTCTCTGTCCCAGAGGAGGAGGTCATAGGGCAACAGGTGGAATGAAAGCCTCCAGCAAAAACGTCTTTAGAGTTTTCTTCAGACAGGTTTAAATCACTCTGCTTTACACGAGGCTGGCCTTTGACTTGTGCTACCACTTGCCCGGGGCACTTTGCCACACAAGCTTTCTAAGGAGGGCTTATAAGGCGTCTACAAGACATGGCTGAAGTGAGGTCTGACAGATGGACCCCACGGCAGTAAGGGGTTGCAGATCTGGCCAGCTGAAAAGCTCGATTAGCAAAATGAGCATCCAAGAGGCAGCACGGATGGAGCGACACAAGGAGGGTCTTTTTGAAGATAGACAACTTAAATCAGATACAGAGCTAATTGGGCTTTTAGGGAATAATTATGGATCATACGACTTATTCAAGTGTGAAATACTTGTCAAACATAGCTAGGCTTTATTTAATCTTTTATGATTAAATCCCCTTTATAATTCCAAGCTTTGGAATGACTCCCTCAGCACCAAAGAACAAATTAAACCTTCTAAATGGAGTTTAATTATACTCTGGTAGCTCCATCCAAATAAAGACTAAAGCCTTTGCTACAGATGCCACCACCACTAAACTACCACCAAAGAAAAAATTCCGTTTTGTAGCAAATACTAATTTACTGCTATTCTGATGCTTTTTTTTTTTTTTTTTTTTTAATCAAGTATGAAACAGCTCTGTGCCACTGCACAGCTGACAAGCTATCCCACTGTTAAAGGGGAATACTATTAAGTGTCTAAGAGTACACTCTGATGCTTCAGGTTAGATATTAGGGAAAATGTCTTCTCAGAGAGAGTGGTGATGCATTGGCAAAGGCTGCCCAGGGAGGTGGTGCAATCTTGGAGATGTCCAAGAACCGTGGAGATGTGGCACTGAGGGACGTGGTTAATGTGGGGAGTAGTTTGTGGTTGGACTGGACGGTCTTAGAGGTCTCTTCCAATCTTAATGATTCTATGTTTCTGCCTTTTCCATACTTTGAGGATAACTCCAAAAAGGAGGCTTGGTACTGGAGAAGCAAAAGCACTATATTTAATTTTGAGGCACCTCACCTTGGTGCAGATTTAGGACTTTGGATGGGGTGCTCTGCCTTCTTGCAGCATTTACAGGAATTAGGAAATATCCACAGCTGCAAAGATGCTGTGCCCACAGCTCTGACAGTGGGCTGCAACCTCCACACCAGTGCCAGCAAAAACTCAGCCCCACAGTAAATTAACTGGAAAAAAGCAAGTAAAACTTGCTTGAGGTCAAACATACTGTGCTGCCAAGGCTTCTTCCGACCATCCAAATGACAGGTCTGCCATGAGCTGCCTTCATACCAAACCTTCCTCTCTTCTCCATGTGAAGCCTTGAGGAATTGGTTATGCCTGGTGGTGCAGATGCATTCTTTTGCCTTCAGTGAGACGCAACAAACCATGCTGCCCCATGGGATAGCTGAGGTCTGTCTCAGAGCTTCAAAACCCCAAGAGGTCAGTAATCAAGTGAAAATCTTATGGTCAGTTAAAGAAAAAAAATCTATGCTTACTCTTGATAAGACAACCACAGTACTGATTCTTAACAGCAGAAGTGTTGAAAGCAGATTATTTTTAGTTGTGATTTACTCATGCAACCACTTTCCTACCCAATCTGTCAGAGGTTAAGACAAATATCTCAAAAACATACCAGGTTAATTAACTCAGAGACCAAAGACATGCCTCGGGCTATAGAAGTATGTACAAATGGCTTGTAGGCATCCCTGCCACCACGGAGGAGGCACGGAATGGGCTGTATTCCTCACTGCAGTGTCTTTTACCAAACACCAGCAGCATTACAGGCTACAAACATCTTTGAATACCTGATCATGAAAAATAACACCCAAGAGATCGCTGCTGTGTGAATATTTGTTTCCAGAAGCAAAAGTGATTATGTAAAGGACATAATCTCACCCCAGAAGAAAAGGCTAACATCATTCACACAGGCAAAATTTAAAACAGCAGCGCTGCTGGCAAGAGGACTGTGGATCTCCTTGTAGCCCAAATTAATTGTGTGGCATTAGCAAGGCCTCTGGGTAATAACAACACAGCAGCTGAAAGTGGATGTTGCAATTTCCAGCGTGCCCAAAGACCCCAGGACACAGCCCTGCACCCGGCGCTGGGTAACATCTGCAGCACAGGGGGTCCTCTTCAGCTTTCAGCTTGCACACTCGTCGACTCTAAATTCGTTAATGATTGTTTCATTTCCTGTGGCTATATTCAAAACCACAAAGTACTTGCTCATGCAGAAATCTCCCAGTTCAGAGCTTAGCTCTGCATTAGTTCAGCATTACCGGGAAGACCAGGCTCTTGGCTGAACTCAGCTATCCCTGAGGAGAGGATGTCCCAGCTTGTCCGCGGTGCTGCCACATTTCCCATTGCAAAGGTCTGTCAGGCAGACATTTATCACCACAAAACCAAAACCAGGTGTAGTGAGGCACCCAGAAACAAATAATCATACCACAGAACCTGTGCACAGCACTATTCAGAACACCGTGCAGACAGAGGGACCAAGCCTCCAACTTAATTTGCAGTTCTGTAGGAAAAACCTCAAGTACAGCAAAGCATACTTCTAACCTGGAGAAAACGTGGCTGCACTAATTAACACAAGAAGCACAAACACAGAGTATTAGATCTGCACCAGCAGAAAGCTTTCAGCCTTATTTTATTTACAGGCTGGCTGCAGGGCTGTCCTTGGATGCGCACAGTGCCTTACAAGTAGAGAAACACATTTTCTCCTATTTCTGGACCAAGGCATCCTATGAGACTGGTAAATTACTTTAAACATTTCCTCACTTTTAAATCCCTAGAAATGCCTTCATTTCAAATCACAACTTTAGAGCACGCCTGTGCTTTCCTACCAGAGTGTTTGAGAAGGGTTCAAAGATGCTGATTTTGAGCACAATTTATTTTCACCATCATTAAGGAGTTTATAATTTTGATGTTTAATTACATTTACCTTTCTACAATTTGAGCAGTCTTTTTTTTTTTTATTTTTTTTTTTAGTAACAAACATATTTGAAGCAGTACTAGAAGGAGATTTATAACATGACTTAATATCAGATATTGTATCAGAACGATAAGCAGTTACACAGAGCTCTGATAGGGTTGGTAAAATGCAGGCTGCACCAGGAGACTACACAATGACTTATTCACACCTCACTGTAAATATGAGGATAAAAGTAATCTGTAATTCCACGTGACCTGGATGACGCTCTTTTTCTACCTAATTTGATATCCCTGTGCTTTTCCACTACATAGGTGTAAATTAACCAAAAATTTTAAGGATTTTTCAGACGTAGCCAGATGATCAGACTCCTCTCTCGCTGATGGCTGTGTACACTGCAGACCTACAGAGACTGAAAATGGAAAAATATGTCCTGCGTTTGTACTTCGCAAAAAGGGGAGAGCAGTCAGCTTTGAAAAATTTTAATTCAGTGGATTCCGACTTGGATGAAACACATTCCTGTAGTTTTGCGTTGTTTGGAGCAGAGTTTTTCTTCAGTTAGAGATTAAGCAGTTGCCTGCATATTTACTGAATATCTCATTTGTTTTTGATAAAGTCAGCACTTCGGGAAATCTCTTCCCAAAGCACAACATTTTGGAACCTCCTCTGCTGGCATTTACTGGAAGTCCCTAGAAGGAAGTCACGCAGCCTTGAAAGGTAATTACCTCCTGCTGGGCACATGCCATTAGCACAGAAATTACCACTAGCTTTCAGCATTACCTGGAGGCTCACATGGAAGCAAGCTCAAATCGTCGTATGTGCCTTCCTCTCTAGTCTCCAAATTAGGTTCAAGCAGTAAGAAGTTGTAAATTGGCATTTTTTTTTAAAATCTTTTACAGTCCTTTACCCACTCCTTACAGTTGCAGAGGATCTCAGAAGCATGGAGATGTGGTGGAAGCAGAATAAGGTGGTTATCACATCATGAGAACCATGCTGGTTTCCCAGCAGATGCATGTCTCCGATTAAGCTGAGGAACAAAGAGTAGTGCAGATGGATATTTGCGGCTTTCCCAGGTGTGGGGTAATCTGTCCCAAAAACAGACACAAAGCTAGACCATGGGTATGGAAAACAGCTCGATGCCATCAAGGAATGGGATGTTTTAACACTTTAGGATACATACCATTTGAAGAGCACGACACCACTAAATGCAATTGGAGCCATGAAACTGCTCACGGTTTATCTCATGTTTCCCTGGTTAGAGGGTCATTAGGATTTCAAAAGCTGCAGCGAGTGAGCCAAGCAGCCCTCGTGATGCTACGGGCCATTTACAGTAAGTGCGTGCTAGGCTGTTTTGGAGCATAAATCGCAAGCCACATAGGGAACATGCAAGTCATGGCTGGGCTCTCGTGGTCTGCCAGCTCCAGATCACATCAGGATCAGGTCTCCATCCATAGCATTCACGTCTCCATAATGGATGCATGGGTTGCAGCTGAATCACGCAGTGTACTGAATTGCTAAAAACTAACAACAATACAGGTGTTAAAGCTGTTAAAAATGCAGCCCAATACACGCATATAAACGTATTCAAGTGCACGATCTATTATTTACTAAGTGTTTACTGAAACTCCTGACGTGCATTAAGTGCAAGGTCCCAGCCACAGTGCACTCCTGGGGCTGAGTGAACGAAGACGAGCAAAGTCAGCCAAAAGGAAAAACAGAACAAACCCAATAAAAACAGCGTTCCTAACCCCGCAGCTAGCTCCATCTGCACGCAAGCAGAAAGCTGCATAAATCTGCCTACAAGCTGCCCCTTGGGCAGCACCTTCCAGCCCAGGTCTCCAGCAATGGCCCTGTGGATGTCTTTGCAATTTCTGGGTCAGCAGGATTTACACACGCAAATGAATGAAGGCAGATATAAAAGCGAGACGTCGCTTGTGAAACTTTCATGCTTTATAGCAGGAGGACCGTAATTTTGGCAGATTACTACCAATAGGGTGACCTCTTAGGTATTTGTTTGCAGATGAGTTTATTGAAAGAACACACTTCCATTTCCCTCTTTATTAAGAAACATAGAAAAGAAAATAACATCATGCCCTAAAAGCAGTATGTATCCAAGAGAGGATAAAACAGCACAAAGCAAAACTAGTTAGAAAGTCAAAGAGACATTTCTATTCCTTGGTATCTGCAATTTCCAGTTGCAATTGTTTTTACATTCTCCTTCTTTCCCAGATTCTTTCTCCAAGTTGCAGGAACACTGAAATGGAGCAAGCTAGGAAAAATCCTGAACATTAAGTATAGCCAAAAATGAAAAACAATAAATCCTTTTGAAAGGAAGCTCAAAAAAAAAAAAAAAAAATCATATTCTTTCTTGAGCCAACAAAGATGTAGAAATAAAATACAACTAACATGCAGAAATCATTGTTTCATCTGCAACAAAGGGATCTTCCAGGATTTTCAAGACTGTCACTAATTACCTTTTCTCCTGTCATGCAGAATAGGAAAGGCTCAACTGGAGACAGAAAAAATATTTTAAGAAATATTTTTTGAGATGCCACAGACTCCAATCTATGATCTCATCTAAAGAAACCATTTCTGCACGCGCACGCAAATGCAAAGTTCTGAAGTAGCTTTTTAGAGAAGAGCAAGAGATTTCATTTTTAAGTGCATATATATGAAAAATGTATAAAGATATATATAATGTTTAATTTACAATACACTGTATAAAGATTATAAATATAGATACAGTAGTATATTTTACGTATGCATGTTAAAAAATAAAGCTCATCTTAGGAGCATTTCTCTAAACCCAAAACTTCTCTGGAGTACTCCTTAATGCAAGCTCTCATGTCTGAATACATAAATTCCCACGTCTACCATCAGTGCCATCAGTGTTTCTATCAGCTTCCAAGCACACTGCATTTCCCCAGACATTAATGAGGACAAGCAAATGTAAATGAGGATTAAAAGCCCATTATAAAATCTTTTCATCTTCCTCTCAGTACAGAGCTTACCTACAGAGTCAACAGTGACGTATTTTTAATTTTCTTTCTCATGATGAACTGCACCAGCCATTTGGTTTTGTTTAGCTGCTTATGCTCCACCAGTACACTAATCGCACCAGTGATAAATGCAGTCACTTGGGAATTCTGAATTTTCAATTGACTCTCAATAACGTACCATTATAAACATTAGGTCATAGTCTCAGGGTCTCTCTTGAACCAAGCAGTGTATCCTGGAAAACCATTTTCCTTGTGTGGTCTGTGCTCTAAAACACCACTGGCAAACTGTCAGCGAAAACACAAGCAGTTTAGGATTTTATCCCACAGTAAATATCGCTTTGTTCCTCAAAACAAATCGCTGCTGAGGCTCTGAGGGCACTCAGCATAACCTCCTACCCATTTCTTCCCCACCCAACAAGTTTTAATGCCAGCTGATGGGAGATGCTGATACTAGCCGGGGTTGGCTCCTGTTACCAGGCACAGTAGATTTAAGCACAGATATCATCTAGGCATGCTGCTTGAAAAATAAAAACATGGAGACCCATCCAGTCACCCTCTCTGCCTGCACAGAAGGTTTGGGGATGAAGGGTGGGCTGTTCCCACCTGGGATAGAGCTCATTAGTAGGGACAGTTTTCCCTCAACTACAAGTTCCTGTGTTCACAGTGTTGTTCCTACAGGATTTGCAGACTCTGGAACAAGGATCTTAATTACTCATTTCACAGCCCTTAGTAAACCTTCTCTGGCACAGCAGAGTTTGGATTTGATGATTTTTTTGTTTGTTTGTTCATTCCAGGTTTTACAGCCCTGTTTCATAGCAGAAAGTAGCCCATTACTAACTCGTTATCTGGATACACTCTAAGTCCAAGGACACTGGCCTCAAAACGTGGCCAGCAACCAACCCCAACAAGACTTTTTAATGAACAATCCATTAATCTTACCACTGATAAATATTGTCAAGGTTAACTGAATAAGTCAGTCAAACATAAGTCAACAATATAATTTATTTATTTTTTTTCTTCTGACAACATAAGAGAAAAGAGTATCAGTACTGAGCTGGAAAATCGAGTCTGCAGGGGCCACACTGATACTGCACCCCTAAGCCAATGGCTGTGCACATCAACAGCACTGCTCTGACTGCATCCGTCGTGAGGAAGGCCTCTCACATATAATTAATTAGAGAGAAATAAAAATCA
The DNA here is from genome assembly GCA_037305975.1 of Chrysolophus pictus. Lineage (NCBI taxonomy): Eukaryota > Metazoa > Chordata > Aves > Galliformes > Phasianidae > Chrysolophus > Chrysolophus pictus. The sequence goes on along the minus strand of CM074614.1, from coordinate 70,352,195 downwards.
GCCTAGTTTGGGCAAAACAAACCTCACAGGAACAAACAAAAGCATGCCACAGGAGTGTCTAAAAGACATTCATATGGACTAGCTTGTGAGCTGCTAAAAACTAATATGGAGTTCGCAATAGGGTGATCTCTTTCCACTGCCCAAATCCTGCAGTCTTGAAGGTTTTAATGAAACTTGCCTGGTTTCAATTGAGAGTGCTAGGTTTACTGTGCTGATGCCATTCAGCAATGTGCAGCAAGACAATGTTCAAAACAAGTGGAAGAGAAAGCCTAAAACTTAATAAAATTATGACCAAAATTCCTCTCTATTTTCTTAAAATTTACAGGAAGCTTACAGCTGTCACAGCTTAAAATACTGTTGCACATTTCCTTGTAACCTAGGTACAAGTTAGGGATATCAAGGGCTGCCATGTTCTACAAAGTGCTTCCCAACATCACACATTTGGATTTTTCATTTCAGTTGACATAAATAAGTGATCATATATGGCCTGCAAACATCCTACTTCTCATAACTCTCAAAAGATTAGAGAGTTTGTGTTCTTCCAATTTTTCCCACAACACTGTTAATTTCAGACTTTTCCAAGAAAGTTAATGTTTCCTGGGATCTCCACCCATTTTTGAACAATTGTAACCCTTCTGGAGATCATAGATCAAATAACAGCATAAGATACAATCATTGGCTTTAGGACTACAACTGAATTTTCAGATCCTGCAAATAACTGCTCTTAACCCATACCAAGCAATTCTAAGAAATGATCTGCCTTATTTCCAGCTTTGTTAGTAGATGCCAAATTTACATATGGAATATACATATTTCCTTCATTTTGGGAAAGTGAGGCGAGTGGGAGGGAAAACTGGAGGATCAGGTGAGATAAAACCACGGAAAGTGTTTCCAGCCATTTCATCCATCTGAAAAGGTGTCCTGATGGCACTGAGCACATCATCTAATGGTAGTTCACATTCCCATGAGCTGCAAGACACCCCTATTGAATCTCAGGGATTTACTGCATAGTGTTTAGGCATGGGATTGGATTCTGTTTGGCATCACAGTCGGGAACACACTGACCCAGAGCAAATAGCTTCATCATGTCAGTATCCTAATTTTTTGGAAAAACAAGCATGTGAATAAAAAAATCCCGACAGCTAAACTCCACTGGTTTACCTTCCTGTAAAATAAGAATCACAGAATGGTTGGGAGGGATCTCAGAGCCCACCCAGCCCCAACCCCTGCCATGGGCTGGCTGCCCCCACCAGCTCAGGCTCCCCAGGGCCCCAACCAGCCCAGCCTTGAGCACTTCCAGGGATGAGGCACCACCGCTCTCTGGGCAGCAGTGCCAGTGCCTCGCTGTCCTGTGAGTCAAGAATTTCTTCCTAATTTCTAATCTAAACCTCCCCTCATTTAATTTAAAGCAGCCCCCCCTCATCCTATCACTGCACTGTTTGGGATTGCCCCAACCCAGGTGAAGGATCTTGCACTTGCCCTTCATGAGGTTGGCATGGGCCCACCTCTCACATATGCCCAGTTCCTCAGGATGGCATCCTTACCTCCACCATGTCTATTGCACCACACAGCTCAGTGTCATTCACAAACCTGAAAAGGGTGCACTCAGTCCCACTGTCCGTGTCACTGTAAAAGATGTTAAATAGTTCCAGTCCCAGTGCAGACTCCTGAAGAATACTGCTTGTCACCAGTTTCCCATTTGGAGATTGAGCCATTGACAAAAGTCTGAGTGACACCATCCAGCCAACTCCTTATCCTCCAGTGATCTATCCTTCAAATCCATGTCTCTCCAATTGAGAAACAAGGACATCAAGGAGGACAGCGTCAAATATTTCAGCTCATTTTACCTTCTGATCTCAGGTTTGTATGTTATTAGTATGATGATGGACTTGATGATCTTGAGGGTCTTTTCCAGTCTGAGCAATTCTATGATTCTATGACTCTACGACACAGAGAATTAAATTTCACTTAACTTCCATCGTGAACTAGAAAAATTCATTGGTATTGTTTGCTTGTATATTTTCTATTCTATTTGTTCATATATTAAAAAAAAATTACAGAACTGTCAGCATGTGGCACATACTTAAACTGAGTGTCCATGTGACTGTGTTACCCTAAAATTATCTGTCAGTACCTCTGAGCCCTCCTCGCAGCTAGCTACCACTCATCAGCTCTGGTGGTGGCTATCTCTAAAGAGCTGTTAGTGACCATATCTCACACTAAATGTGTCAGTAATTCAAATATTTGGCAAGCTTGGACTTCTCTCCATTAAGTGATTAGATGGCCTTTTAGGTTGGTCTGTCGCTATGACTCACAACTAAGCTGTCCTTCACTCCTATCTCAAGGACTTAAAAAATAATAAAAAAAGGTGGAATATGACAAAAAACAAATAATCAAAACAAAAACTCTGGTATACATAATAATGGCTCTGAAATAGAGAATATCAGGAGAAAGTTACTGTAAATGTTGGGCTGGACGTGAAGTGGATGGCTGGGACACGACTGGCAAATCCTCATTACCATGAGATCCTACTCACAATCTCACAAAATACTCAAAAAGTAAAAATCATCAAAATTGAGCTATTTTTACACACAGTGGAAAGCACAGTCATATTCTCTCTCTGGCCATTGAGTCATTTTAAACTTGCTGCAGATTATTTTTTTCAAAGACTCTTCTGTTCTTCTTGGCAGAGATATACATGAGAGGTTCCATGAAGCAGAGAGCTCATTCTAATAATGCTAATTATCTTGTTTAGGATCCCTGTTTACAGTAGTATAGAAGGGATGTGTTTTGTCTTCACGTGCCCTTATGCAAACCCAAGGTCTGACCTTACAGACTCTGGAACAGAGTCACGTCTGTTTGGGAGATGATATCACTCATGTCACTCCTGTATCGGCTTTCTGCTGGCATCGGTTCAGTTCTTCTAAGCAACAATCTCCCTCTCCTCAGCCCTCAGCTCACTTGAAGCTTTTATTGGGATAACTGCTGTTTTCTCAGTTATTCCAAATTTAAAGGTCACTGGAGAGCGACACTCCAGGTCAGCTCTTTGCCCTGTTACTATTCCATAATAAGCATCTGTGAAAGTCACCAAAATTCAAAGGCAGCCCAGCTCTTCACTCTCCTTATAAAAGAAAACACAGCCAAAATATCCCAATGTGTACATCAGCAGCCTCTGGATTGCATTAGAACAGGAGGCAGACAGACAAAAAGCTCTCTTTTTTACAGAACTGCCACTTTGAAAAATGCAGTAAAGCACAAACTTTCTATTCTTTGAACACCATAGGGTATTCCCCAAAACTGTGTCCTTGGATATACCGTGTGATTGATTCTCAGACCTGGGAACCACAAACATTTCTGTTCACCCTCAAAAATGAATGCAACGATTTCTTCAAGAATTCCTCCACATTGGTAGCATTAAGGCTCTAAATCCATTTAAACTTCTAAATCATTCTGTCCAAAAGGGTTATAATGACTCATAATGACTTAGGTCCATGAAGGAGACTCTGATATTAAAAAACAAACAAAAACAACAAAACAACCCTAGAAGGAGAAGTCAACATTCAGGGCTAGATAAAGTGTGCGCTGCCCTAAGCATGTAAGTTCCCTGAGAAAACCTTAAATTCAAACATCATTCTGTCTCATCGCAAATATTTTCTTTATTTCCTTGTTTTGTTTGTTTCCAGGGATATTTGTTCCATGTTAACAATGAGGAGAGGGGACAATCAAAAAGAGACGGCACCATCACAGGATGTTGAGCACAGCCATGGAAGTCATTCAGACAAGAGATAAGATTTCCCACGTTCACTGCTTTCAATAACAAAGCTGAAATCCCAGCCAGAGAGGAAAGAGTACCCAGTACTAAGGTACTAGTTTATGATCTGTGAGACTGCTGATTTCAAGCCTGCAGTAGGATTTCAGTGGTAAAACCACATGTGCTAATGCAAGGTGTAGAGCTGGTGTTTCTAACAGCCAGCTTATCTGGACACACTGTACCTGCACGAGCACAGCCTGGGGACTGCTGACTTCTTTGAGACTGATGTGGCACTAGTTTGCTACCAACCAGACATCTCTGTGCCTGGCATACATAAGAAAGAAAATTACTTTGCACGAAGTTTTGCAAGCTGGAAAGAATGCAGAAGAGAAGAGCAAACTTCTCCAAGGTTAGTGCTTGCATTGGAGATGCCTGCAGGACTCCATGAACCTGCCCAGGTTTCCCAGAGCAGATCAGTTCCAAAACCCAGAGACCACACTCCCACAAGGACATGGCACTACGCTTCACCTAACAAGACTAATGGCAAAACTTGGTACTTCAGATTCATCATCACTGAAACTGCTATACAACTTATAAGCAGGAATGGCTTGTCCCTTTCCATGAGGGACACTGCTTGTTTCCAGATCTGAACACCATCCTCTCCCCATCAGATGAGCTCTCTGTGTTCCTGAAAGCCCTGCAGCTCTACCCTTCACCTGTTCCAGGTGTGACTCCTCATCCCTTGAAAGGAACGACCAGAACTGCACACACTATTCCAGCAGAGATCTCAGCACAAATTTGCACAGTAAATTTAACACTTCATAGGATACACCACAGCATGTCTCCTTTCTAGTTCCTGGTTTTACCATTACTAAACGTTTCCTCTAGTGTCTTTGCCAAATGATGAGCCTCTCACTTTCAGCATCACGACCTGAGAGAGAAAATTGCCCCAGTAATCCCACCACATCAGCTAGATTTATCTTACCTACAACAAGATGCCTTTCTAAATGATGCATGGAAAGGGCTTAGGTAATTTCTGCTGGGGATCCATTCCTGCCAAGTTTTGATCACTGTTTATTTTCTCTCATTCTTAAACATCCAAGTACCAGACATGATGATCCACCAAGCAAGAGTGTTAGACAAGAACAAACATTCCAGTGATTGCATGTATTCCTGCAGGAAAATGCTGGAGAAAGTCTGACCGTGGGGACATTTCTAAAGCAACAAATGTGATCAGACCCATCTCTTTGCTTTTCTCTCTCACTTACCACACTGCATCAACATGAGGCAGTGAGGAGAACTACAGGGAGGACAGCATCATTTGCTGTGGGGAGGTGCTGGTTATTCTCCTTCCCTCTGGACACACTTAGTTCCTGCTTTGACAGACTTGGACATGCTCTCTGGTCTCCTGATAATTCTGAAGTGTTTCCCACCTCTATGCTGCAGCTCTGTTTAAATAAATTAAACATTTGCAAGTGATTCAGAAAGAAAAAGTTTGAGGCAACTTTGCTTTTATGTCTATAAAGCCATGTGTGAGGGTCAAAGTCACATACAGAGAAAGGAAGAACACAGCCCTGGTGAGATGCCTGGATAATTAACAAGGGGAAGGAGAGCATGTTCTGCTTTACATTTGGAAACAGCACACAGAACCCTGAACTTCAGCATCTTTTCTGCTCTCTGTACTTTGGGGATGTTGAGAACAATGGAGAACGCAAAGAAGAACTGGCCTGGGGGTGAGAAAATACAGAGGATCAGACTAGATGGCTGGTCAAAGACTTGACTATATTCTTAAGTGAGATTTATGATTTTTTTTTTTTTCATGTCCCTACATTACAAAGTACTGTTACAGAGGAATTAACCAATGCTTACCAGCCCTGTATTCTTTATGCCTTCTGCTTGAGCACAAACCCTCAAAGGACTTGTACCCTCCTGCCTCCCACCAACATCAATGGAATCATGCATCCAAACATCTCTGATGACCTGTGCCTTAGGGCATCAGGGGACTGAGAATAAGCTTAGCTGATGTTGAAAATGAAGGGCTAAAAAAATGCAAAGTATTTCTTGTAATTAGTGGAGACACACCAGTCCACTGTCGATTTCCAAGACTTTCTAGAATGGCACATCTTTTATTTATTTATAAGCAGCAAAGAACTGCTGACTGTTCAAACAACTTACAAAGGAATCAACCTGTTTTTGTTAAAAATAATAATACAATAACAATGCATTACCCAAACCTAGAAATCTTAAAAATAAATAAAAATAAATGGTGAGACAGAAAAGTCTAAAGATAAAAAAACCCAGAACTTAAATGTTCATGTGCAACAACTGAGTTAGTTGTTTCCCTGTAAAACACAAATTACTTCATCACAAAGGAGAGTTTGAACCATTGCACCAAAGCTGAATTCCATACACTAAAACCCATTTTCACCATCATTTAAAGCAGCATATACCAGGAGAAGTCCAACCAAACCAATGGAGCTATACCTAATCTGCATGGGTACTGCAAAACAGATTTTGATTCTGGCTGGCTTTTTTGCTCACAAGCAGTAGAAAACAAACAAGAATTAATCTTGCTGTCTTGGATAAGGCTGATGTATTTTTGCATCTACTTTTTATTTTACATATTATTTTTGCATATATTTTGCACATATGCTGTTTTATTTCAACCCAGATGTCATCCAAAAGAATCCATGCTTTCCCCTCGCTGACATCTAAAGCATTTCTACAATGTTCCTAACTTCAACAACTGATATCCCAAGTTTAAAAAGAATCTTCTTTCTTTATGAATTTCAGCTAAATGCTGTAAATAGAAAAATAAAGGGCTCTGTGGCTCCCAAGCAAACACTGACCTTACAAAGGCAATGACCATCCAGCTGTATATTATGAACTACCTCAGGCCATTTAACAGAACACTGTGGAAAATTTACCTTTTGAAAAAGAAATTTTAAAGAGAGAGATTATGGAAACAATAGTAAAGGCTTACCATAGGCACTGCAAACAAAGAACAGTAGCTGATTGGGTCTCTCAAAGTCTTTTACGGACAACGCATTTATTCATAGTGAAGGAAGCAAATAAACTGCCATGCTGAATGTGTCTTGCCATTTCTGCAGCTGTTACCAGGTAATAATAGCAATAAAAATTTAATTTTCTTGTCAGATTCATGCTTTGGGAAGAAGGGGAGTCAAAAATATGATTCCAGTACATTAACAGTTGGCCTTTATAAAGATATTGCAGCAGGTGTCAGGGAGGTGAGCAGTGTGAATGCCTTCCAGCTAAAGGGTAAAAGATGGCCAAGTGTCTTCAAAGACAATCAGCTTTACTTTCTATGCAGTAATAAGGGCAATTTTGAAAGTATTTTAAATCTTCAGTATAGACACTTTTTAAACAACAAGAATACATTTCTAACAGAACTTAGCACCTACTTTAACCACACTCCTCCAAAGAAACCTTCCTCATATACAGACTTTTTCCATGCTACATGAACGAATGACACTTTTCCCATGGAATTTAGGGACTAAAAAGTGGCCTTTCTTCATATTATTGAGCTGCACAGTGCTCCTTTGATACTTGACTGGCTGTTCAAAACCTGAATTTTAGAAGCTTTTGCTTTTCTCTGTCCCAATTACCAGCTTGGGCTGACATAAGGACATGGCCCAGGTCTTCCCCACTGCAGCATTAGATTAGGATCACTCCTGAAACTCATCTTCTCAAGGATTTCCCACAAACACCAACCATTTCTGTCCAGTGCAAGACCCTACAGATTTTCCCTTTGTTTGACACTTCTTTGCAGCATTTTTTCTGCATGCATCCCATTGTAACAAGGAGGATATCGAATCTTTTGAAACAGTTAATTTTCTCCCAGTTAAGCCTGGATTTCAGTAATAAATGTTCATTGTAATTTTTCATTCTCTCAGCCTTTATATTTCCATGAACAAAGGTCAAGTTGGCATTTAATAAAAAGATTACTATGTCTGTTTTGATTCTTTCTTAAAAAAAAAAAAAATGCAGAGCAAAGCATCAAACTGGACTACATGGAACATAGCCAGAGTCTTCAGCCTTAATATGCAATTAAGAGGAATATGAATACAGGAAAGTTTCCCTATTTCCATTCTGTAGATATATTTGTCCTGCATTAAGTCTTCAAGTCCTTAAAGAAAAATTCTTGGAACAACTTTCTTTTTATTGGAACAACTTGGAACTGTAATGGCTCTAAGGTCAATGCAAATGTTTGAAATCACTTCGTTTCGGTACTTAAAAATATCTTATAGTCCATACTGCAAACTAGCATGTGTAAATAAATGCATGTGTATGTTAGCCATCCTTGCTACTGACTCCCTGTTTTCTGCTGCTCTTTTCACTCTACCACAGCTATTTTCACTGGAGATGTTCCAGTGATGTACCATTAACTTATTCCCACTGTGGAAATACTCTGGATATTTTTGCAACATAAGAAAACATCACAAAAATCTAATTTGTCTCTCAGTGGATATGAAAAAATATACTTTAAAAGGGACCATTTTTTTCTTCTTATCTCAGACAGTAGCATTTTGTTGAATAGGAATGACAACAAATCATCCTAAGAAAACAAAGACCAAAAAGTAATTTGAAGACTCAATTTACAGCAATCTTCTTTGTGCAAACAGGAACACTACCTCTTCAAGATAAATTACCAAGTTTGGTTTGTTTGTTTGTTTGTTTTTCCCTGCAAGGTATAAATTAGATGGGTTTTTTCTTACATTTTATAGCTGGAGACATACACAATACTGAAATCCCTTAGTAAACCTTAGTGGGTAACTGAAGGCAGAATTTGGCATGATATGGATCATTGAGGAGCACAAAAATGTAGTCCAGCATCTAGGAAAACAGTTAGGCTCTTGGCAAACCCATCTGAAGGTTAAACAATCTTGCCTCCCAGGGTCACAGTACCTTCCACTGGTGTAAATCTGGAAGAGTGCAGAAAGGCTCCTTCCAGCCATGTTCAACAAAACCACTACTCAACTACGGGTCAGCACAAGGACAAGGAACAGCACAAACAAGAGCCTAGCCAACGAACGCCGCTTGGAAAGTCAAGCAGACAACTTGCTTCTTTGGTAAGATGTGTTCAGTTTGCTTTAACAACTTTTAGTGTTCTTTCTTTCATGGAATGTTAACAAGAGTTACGAAGAGGAATTCCAAAACTGATGCTACCTGGCATGAGCCCAGTGATGTCAGCAGAGCTATGGATACACAAACCTCAACATTGTTGGTGCCAATCAGGGCACCTAACAGCATTTCGTAGCACAGGTGAGCTTACAAGAACAATCAAGAAGGATCCAGATCTATAAACACTTTTTATATTATATACATTTACTATATATATATACATTTACTGCATTTAGCCTTGTCAAGGATTTTTCTTGAGCAGTTCCTGAATCATACTGAAACATTTCTGCAGGAAAATAACTTGATTTAAGATCATGCAAAGAGAGGGTTTGAATGTACTGTGAATCTCCTTTGAAATTCCAAGAGCAGCCAGGAATGCAAGTCTGTAGGAAAAGTTCTTCACTAAAGTTTTGTCACAGTGAAGCTCAACTCTCTACAACAAGTTTTGAAACTAAAAGGAAATAGGACATGTTAACATGGTCCACTAAACTATACAGAGGGAGATGACTGAACTTGGTCTCTCAGTTTTAAAGACGGGGACTCAGGGAGTCATAGAATGGCTTGGTTTGGAAGGATTTATTATCTCCTATTTTTCCTATTAAACAAACTAGAAGACCAGCAGGACAATGTAGAATAAAAATATATCCCATGTTCTCCATTATTAAACACAATCCACTTTGTTTCTTTATTTTAAAATCAGAAAAACTTGAGAATTTTCTGTGAAAATTCCTGTGAAGAATTACTCCATTACTACAAACCACCTCATCCCTCCAGTCTGAGATTCAACAGCTGTTCTCTGGATGTGCGCTTTCTAGTCTCTAGGGAATAGTGGAGTAGACTTAAGAGTTTCTCCAGGGAAAAAAAAAAAAAAAAAGCCTAATTATCTTTTCGCCCAATTATATTACACATCAAAACAGTGTTTCTCTATCTGCCTAAACAAAATGCCTATTTTCATATAACCAGCACATTATGTAATATATTGAGAAGTCAACATCCGAGGCACCACAGAAGTCATATTCTGAGACAACAGTTTCTGCAGACTGTCTGGGCCACCACTGTGCAGACCACCAACCCAACCACATATGGGTTATCTTCCAGTGGCCAGTTCTCAAGTAGAAATCAGCCCAGACTGCAAGCATGCATCGCTGTTGCTTCTCCTTGCTCTTGCCTTAGGGAGCTGCAGTTGAAAGCAACTGTCTATTCCAGACAAGATCAAGAGTTCACCAAAAGATGTTCCAGTGACCTTTGGTCCTTCACGTCTCTTACGCTTCACTTCCAAACAACTAACATGTACCAAAGACCCCCAGCCCCACTTTCGGCCAGTTTTTCTCTTCTCACAGATGCTATTATAAAGATTAAATAATTTTTCCCTTTGCTATTTTTGTTTCAGTTATATCCCAAAGCCAATAATCTGTAAACTAAGGATTTTGTCAGAATTCCAGACAGCACTGCTTAGGAAACAACACTGCTTTTTGATGCAGCTAAGATGATATATTCCATAATGAAAATTGTGTCTGATTATAGCATCTTGTTGAATAGGCAAGATGTCAGATTTACAACATATTAAATGTGTTGAATGTGATCATAAAGATATTAACATTCCAGGGAGACATTAGAGCTCTGGGCAGGAAGTTATTTACAGTGAAATGACGCATCCAATGAAGTTATTTGCTCTCTCATATAAAAAGAGTTCTAAGCATACTTTTTCTTTGAGTGTTTTGACAAATTTCTATGCTGTCAGCATTTACCCATCACTCGTAAAATATTACTATAATACTTTGTGTACTTCTTCACCCATTTTGCAATCTGACTTTTTGGACTCAGTGTTTCGTTACGGAGAATTAGCTGTCAGCCTTCCCCTCAAGGGAGGGCAATGAGATGATCAAGCCAGTATAAAGACTGCTGTTTTACATTGGAAGATTTGCACTGCTAATTTCTCCATAGAAAGACTTCTGTTCTTCACACACTTGCTAGCCCAGATGAATATTGTTCTATATTTCTACAAGCTGTCTCTGTAGCGTAACTTGCCCTTGACTTATAAGCCCATTCATTCTTCAAGAACAATTCCTTTACATATTCAGATAATACCTTTGATTTTGCCACTCTCACCCACTTAAAACACCGTGTGTGCTCTGCCTTAGCTTCCAGCCCGTTTGAAAAAAGAGGAAAAATTCTGTTTGATGTGTGTTTAGTACTGAGAAGCTGCTTGTCTTAATACAGTGAATATACACTGAGTGTTTCACCTTATTTACATCCAGTACAGATCACCAATTTAAATGGTTGTGGTTAGAACTGAGGTTTAAAACAAATCAAAACAAAAAGCAGAAGTACATGCTTTTAATAGCTGGATGTAAGTTAAATGCTTTATGGACTCGTACTTCATTTTCTGAACCAAGATCAACAACGAAATCAACACGTGATGGAAAACACTCCTTAAGCAAGAAGGATTTTCCAAACACAGCTGAACTCTGGGACTACTGTCTGCAGCTGAAATTGTTTTTCTCTTCAACTGTTAATCACAGCTACCCTCAAGGAAATTCAGATGGATTGCTTTCTTCTCCTAGCCCAAGAAGAAACTGAGTCAGCACTGTATGGATTTAGCTCTCCATTGTTTTTTGCATATAATTGGAACAACACAGAAGAAAAGGCAAAGTATACCAGCAGAATGACATTTGCTACTGTCAGTTTACAAAAGAAGCCACCATCAGCTTGGAAACTGAAACCAAGCAACAGAAAAAAGATTTCTAAGCAGAATTGTGGGGTAGCATTTTCACTGTAAATCAAATGTCAGCTCTGTTTACTTGTATATAGGCACAAGCTTCTGCCTCTTAATAAGTGTGAACTTAAAGGCAGGAGTGACCAAAGGGAAAGAAGTGATGCAATGGGAAGGCACCAACAAGGGTCTTCCCCATGTCCCCACCTTAGCACAAAACAAAGCCACTCCAATCCCTCCAGGCCATCTGCTCCCCATGCAGTGACAGGGATACCAAACACCTAGCACTGATTCACACACCAAAAGTCATTTCAGGACTCGGGGCACTGTGGCGGAGACATAAACGAAAGATTAAACTCAAGGACAGAAGAATTCAGCACGGCATCAACCAAAAATGAAAATAAAACAAGAAAAAAGTATCACACATTCCTTCAGCATTGCACACGTGCAATCTGAAATGCGATCTACCCAGGTAACATTTGTCTGCACATCTGTAAACCAGCAGTATGGGTGACGCAAGGTATCGTGCGCACATCTGCTTTGTGTGATCTTGCTGCACAGCAACTGCTTTGCAAACACACAATGTCACCACAACAGGGAGGCTCAGCTAACAGTGCTAGATAACTTGTCCCCTGCATGCTGGTTCTGTTGGGCAGTGGCTTTCTCATCACTCTATGGACAGTCCCAACCCGTCCGGGATGCCTGTCAAGTTTTACCTATTTCTTTGAATGTACTTTAAATGTTTTGTGTTCAACCACTGCTCATTGTGCCATGGTACCGCAATGAGGGAAGGCAACCTGAGCCAATGAGCAGTTAAACATCTGCCTGCATCGTGTTCCTCTGCCCTCCTGCAGACCTGCATGCTGCAGGAGGGGACAGATTTCCCAAGCCAAGGCAGCAGAAGAGCAAAGAGGCGGTCGGGGGAAGCAGTCATGGCTCTGCAGTATTGCTTCAAGCAGTCAGGAGAACTGGCGTTTCCCCAGGGTGCGTGCGTGTGTTTTCCTCTGCTTTCAGCTGATGCTTTGTTTGTCTGGGTTCTACTTAAGCCGATGAAGTCTGGAAGTGTTTAAATTATACTTCTTTGGGACGTGATTGTCTCCCATCACACACATAGCTGTTGCAGCAAGCTGGAATTTTCTCCCTTCTCATCTCTTTACCTTTTATCTTGTTTCCTGTCTGTTCTAAGCCCCTGTTTCTACCATTTTCCCTTTCTCTCCTTGTTGCTTCATGCCTTCATCCCTCAATCCCTCCCCCTTCGGCCCCATCCCTCCTGATGCAGAACAACCCCTCTCCAGGGGTCTCTGCACCCACGCCATCCTGCTGCCAGCAAGAGTGGCAAAGCAGCCTGACCTTCAGGAGCATACACAATGCTTAGGATAATTACCGAAGTTGTATTCCCTTTGGCTGCCTATTTTTATTACATATTTTGTATCAACCACGGGAGGCCCTGGGGCTACTATTTTGTTTGTCTGGAGCCTCTGTGCTAGACGCCATGCCCGGGAAAGTCAGTTCATATTTAACCCTATATTCAGCAGATGAAAACCATAATGTAACACACCTGGTTCTCATTATTGATCTAGCCACAAAGGAGGGCACTTATCACACAGCTCACTCTCTCTTGCCAGTTTTAAACTTCTCCTGACTGCTTTGATGTGAACATCAAAAACTTCCGGACTGCACGAGCAGCTAGCTGCCAGACCTCATCCTTTAATTGTACCAATTTCTACCTAAGTGCAGCACTCACCGTCATTATGCAGTGTTCTGAAGGACCATTAGTTATACTGGCTCATGTGGGAATGAGCTGTCTGCTCAGAGGAGACACTGCAAAGTAAATCCCCATCACCTATGTGTTTTGCTGCTGCAGACTCTCTAATGCACCAAAATTCAGAAAGAGTTAAGGTCCCTGGTGCCTAAGGGAGGAGGGACCCCAAAAGTCATGGCCACCCAACTGCTGTAACCTGCAGATAGGAGCACACCTGTGGTGATGCTCTTAAGCAGCTGATACACCAGCTGAGAGCTACCTTCGTGCTCACAGCCAAGGATATAAAACCAAGCAGAGGGCTGACTGCATTCAAAGCTTCAACACCTTCATGTGCTACTTTCTATGCAACAAGGAGAGGAAAATTGTATGAGAGTGGAGACAACACACCATCATCATAGCATGTGGTGTTTTGTGGAAAAGCAATGTACCAAATTTTAGTTATTACTATATAAAGAAGTTTATCTGTGATGCAATTTAAAGTAACATTACTTATATATATATATATATAAAATAACATTACTTATATATATATATATATATACACATACATATATATATATACATACAATGGACATATATACATACATATATATATATATATATACATACAATGGACATAAGTAATTCAATCATAGAATCATAGGACAGAAAAGACCTCCAAGGCAATCTAATCCAATCATCAACCCCCTCCCCACCGTGCCCACTGACCATGTTTCTCAGTGCTACATCTCCATGGTCCATGGACACCCTCAGGGGTGGTGACTCCACCACCTGTGCCAGTGCATCACCACTCCTTCAGAGAAGAAATGCTTCCTAATATCCAATCTGAACCTCCTTGAATGTGTGTGTATGTATATATACATATATATACATAAAATTTTTCTAAATTTATGTCTCTGATTTATCTTCTATCTTTGTTATTACACACACAAATATATACATACAAAGCAAAGGAGAACACTTGGGCTTGTTACATGTCTTCATGAACAGAACATGGGCAAACCTGGAGGACAGCACACATCGTGGAGATGTGCTTGATACGGAGTTCAAAGCTCTGCACCTGCACATCATGGGCAGTTTGAAAGGATGAATAAATTAATATAATAAATTCTGACACTCATTTTCAATCCGACTACCAGGTACTTTGTCTCAGCAGCTCTAACAGGGCACTCTGGCACGTTTCAGATGCTGATGCTACCCTGAGTGGTGCAGCTTGTGGCATTTCAGCACTGAACTACGTGCAAAAGAAGAACTCTTAGTTTATGGAAACATAAGGAAACTTGTTTGGCAGCCGTGGAATTACAGCTGTTGTGTATGTTTGCTTTTCTGAAACAAAAACAAAAATCAAAATCTTATCCTCTCTTAAATTTTCAGCAAAATTTTTTTTATGGAGTGCATTACCCTGAAAGAGAATTGGAGATTAAGCAGCGCTTTGCTCTAATCAGATAAATTTCTTGTTTACAATGTTATATTGTAACGTAAATCAGGGCTCTTTCAATGCTATTAAAACTAAACCGATGAGCAAAACTTCAGTGGAAGCACAACAGCACCAATGAGAAAACAAACCTCTAACAACAAAACTCAAGAGACAAGATGACAAAATCTCAAGCTTGCTTACTCCAGCTGAGAGGATCAGAACTGCATGCAGCATTTTTTCCCGTTTGGAGGCTCACGAAGTATCTGGGAACCAGGAGTGGTGCGTGGTCCCCAAGGGCGTATTAGTGAAAGTGCTGCTCTTTGGGAAGTAGCTACATTCCAGCGTACTTGCAATCACTTTTATCTTCTAAGAATGTGCAAAATGATGCCATGTATAAAAAGAGGAGGCTCCACTAGCAGTATCAGTGTTCAAGAGAAGGAATAGAAGAGCTTTTCAGGGCATGCAATTTCTGGTTAGCATCAGGATTGAGCAGGGTATCCGTATATGAGTATTCTATTCTGCTGTGCATTTGATTTTTTTGTGTTTTGTTCTGAAGTCTGCAGCAAACTTCCATGGCGAAACTGAAAACCTGATGTGTAGGAAAGGCCTCTGTAAGACACATTTAACAGCCAATTATCAGAAGCCAACAGTCTACACAGAAACACATTTGTGCTGCATAAAAGACCCTTTGCTTCCAAAACGCTACAAAAGCTATTGATGAATTTCTGAGCTAAATTTTAAGCTCCACAACATGGCCGTATTTGCACATATAACGATGTCCTCTAATCCACCAGCAGCATCTCCTCCTCGCTGGTCCTGCTGGGCACCGACTGCATGCAGAATTGGAATCACAGAACTACAGAGTCGTGTGAGTTGGAAGGGACCCTTAGGCATCATCTGGTGCAACTCTCCTACAATGAAGAGAGACACCTACAGCTCAGTCAGGTGCTCACAGCCCCTCCAGCCTGATCTTCAATGTAGAATCAGAGAATCCTTTGAGCCAGAATGGACATTTACACTGGGGTACCTGTATCCTTCACTTCTAGCAAAAGAAACAGGAAATGGAGAGCAGTCACCATCAGCACCATGATTTCCAAGAAAGATGGATAATTTTTCTCACCTGCCTGTTTAAAACCATCAGTTCTGTCAACTTGATTTGCAAGTTGAGAGGGGCCTAGACAAGTGTCTTAAGCTTCATAGAAGAAGAAACACCCCTGTGTATCTTGCAAGTGTTCTTCCAAAATACACAGACCCAGGTTGAAATGTCCACCTGTCTGATTCAGGGCAAAGACCAGACAAGCATATCCTGCTCTGCACACTGCTTTTGTTAAATCAGACCTTCATTTTTGTCTACAACTTCTGAAAAAGAGTGAAACTATTTATCTCAAGTCTATTTACAGCAATATTTTAGTATCTAGCAGACAACAGGTGACTGACAAATAATTTGCTACCAACAAATATTGTCTGTATATTGTCATTTGGAAACAAATTCGCTGAAGGTAATATTTAGATCTCCTACTATACAACAGCTAGCAAAGTGATCAGGTTTTAATAGTTCTTAAAAAAAAAAAAAGATGCCTTTAATTAATAAATAGTTGAGTTTCCTGCACTTGGAAACATCACCATCCCCTTGCAAGAAGACACTGCTAGGATAAAGCAAGAAAATGCCAACTCCACAGATGCTGTTTTTACACATGGACACATCCTTTGTTATCACAGACGGGATAGACAGAATTAAAGCCCTTAAGAATCATTAAGGTTGGAAGAGACCTCTAAGATCATCTAGTCCAACCCCAACCCCTCACCATGCCCACGCACATCCCTCAACACCACATCTCCACAGTTCTTGGACACCTCCAGGGGCGGTGATTCCACCACCTCCCGGGGCAGCCTGTGCCAATGCATCACTGCTCTTTCTGAGAAGAAATGTTTCCTAACATTCAACCCAGCACTGGAGTTTTCACCCACATTTCACTGGGACAGTATTTCACCCAGCACTGGAGTTTTACCACCACACCCTGTATGCCCACCTGGAGGGGCCATCAGTAGGGATTCTTTATGCAAGTGTTTAAGTGAGATTTGTGATGAAAAAATGCTGTACGGGCTCCAACTGCTTGTTGCATCCGTTCCTCTGTACTCTTATGAAAATAAATACAGAGAACATCTAAAAAAATACAAATCAATCCAAGCCAAGGGCCAGACTGCACACTTTCAAAAATGAAAAATACATCTAATTATGTACAAGGTTGCTATGGCCACAGGGAGAAATGCCAACATACTCTCAGTGCTTGGCCCTGCTTTTGGCTTGGCCCTGCATTTGGCTCATTTATATTCATGAGTAAATCTGGTAAAAAATTTTCAAGAAATATTTCTTTTGTGATGAGAAGATGCTATTTTTCACTGAAGTGCTCCGCAAAACATGCTGATTTTCATGAAAAAAAATCCAACAGGAGGAAAAAAGAAGAAGAAATTGTGTTCAGTCAAGAGTTTATGCTTTGGAAAACCAACTTTGCTCAAGAATTTTGATATCTGGCTTCAAATGCACTCTTTTTTTACTTAACTTCTTGTACAGCAGATTGTAATGAGCAGTGTGTGCTGCTTCATGCCTGGTGTAGGATGGCATGAAATAGAGCTTGTGTCAATTTGGTTAATTTAATTTGACTTAGGAAATGAATTAGATGTGTGTGATAATAGCAAATAGCTTCAAAAGGCAGAATGTCAGCTCCTACCTCTAACAAAATATCGAAATTTTGCATCATGACATGATGCATAATTACTGTCATTGTGAAACCATTAAAATAAAAGTCTTGGAAGATAAAAATAAAAATTTTGAAGTTTAAATACCAGAATATCAAAGTTAAGCTTTTCAGGAACCTGGAGTGAAAATTTCCTACAGCCAAAGGTGAGTTTCATGTCTAGCTGAAGTTTTTTAAACATTCAGTATTATGCCCAGAAGTGAAAACAGGATTGTAAGGCCCATGAAAGACCAGAAAAATAATAGAATCAATAAGGCTTGGATGACCACAAAAACCATCTAGTCCAACCACCAATACATCCCTGCCATGCCCAATATGGTGAAGCCCATCTTTAGGCAGCACTGGCTTGTCCAGTGCTTGCACCTTCCCTCTCATCTCACTATCAGCTCCAACCTCGAAGTACCATGTAACATAAACTTGAAACATCCTCCATGTAATGCTGCTCTGCTGAGCCACACATTTTCATGCAGCAGATGCTGCCGTGCAAAGGAGGAGAGCCCAGAGAAAGGGATGGAACACTCACACATCCGCAGTGCCAGACCCTGGATAAAGGTCACTATGTGGAAATTAATCTTTTCCCTTCTTTTTCTCCATTTTTTAAAGATGAAACGGTCCTAGCAGCCACAGACATAGACAAACTTCAGAAACACAAACCACAACAACACAGAGTGCAATACAGTGATTTGGAAATGCTCACCCGGGTCTGTGTGGGCTCGGGATGGTGAACACCGTCTGGGAGTGCAGGGGGGAAGGAAGGGAGGGCTCGACAGAACAGAGCCCAAAGGTCAGCAACACCTCAGCGAGGATGAAAGACAGCATGAGCGGACTTGGCAGTCGGACACAGTCCTGCTTTCTTTGCACTGGGAGCTCAGTAGCCAGCGGAGCCTGTGAAGTCCTCCTTTGCTGTGCACAAAGCAGCCCCACTTCTCTCGGAGGGATATGGGGATGTGCAGCAGCAAGGATGCAAGTAGCAGGATGTACTCTGTATTTTTGCAGTTCCTGCTCCAAAACTTCAAACAGCCTTTCCCAGGATGGGGCCCTGGGCAGACTGATCTGCTAGGGGGCAATCAGCCCATGGCTGATTTTTATGGTCCCTTCCAACTCAGCCACTCTATAGTTCTACAATTTGGTGCTATTAAAGCAGGTGCTGCCTCTCCTTCATATGGAGAGAAGATGAGCAAAGCATGGGCTGCAAGGATGCTAATGCTGCTCAGGGAGAGGTGTGGCACCTTCCCAGGTGCACAAACAGTACAATGCTACTGCATCATGAGTCTGCAGCTCTCAGATACCTGCACCAAAGAGAAGATACCAGGACCTTGGGAATAAATGAGGGATCTCTATAACACTTCTCATGAGCACCAGTGTGCCTTATCACATTTTTGGTATACATAAGTGGCTCTGGTACACAGCAGGCATACACACACAAGCAGAGTGCAGTTGACTCCACAAAGCAAAACCTTTCACAAGAAGCAGCCTTCATGGATGAAAAGTCTCATCTGCAGGATGGAGCTAATCAGAGGACATCAGTAAAGGGTTATGTGTGTGCTCATGCTTTGTGTATATTTCAATGTATCATCAAGTGTTCTGAGACATTTATCATCCTTACAACAGTTTTAAAATTATTCTGAAAAGCAGATGATGTTTCTCAAATACACAGCTTAAAAAGGGGAGGGGAAGGGAAGGGAAGGGAAGGGAAGGGAAGGGAAGGGAAGGGAAGGGAAGGGAAGGGAAGGGAAGGGAAGGGAAGGGAAGGGAAGGGAAGGGAAGGGAAGGGAAGGGAAGGGAAGGGAAGGGAAGGGAAGGGAAGGGAAGGGAAGGGAAGGGAAGGGAAGGGAAGGGAAGGGAAGGGAAGGGAAGGGAAAGGAAAATGGGGTTGCCCTGAATTCATTTAGTTGCAGAGTTCTCAGATGATTTCTCCCTCAGAACTGAAGCACTCAGTCATTCTGAAGGTCTGATTCATTCACCTAAAAACGCAAACGGTTTCTCGCTGGGGTGAGCCCAGCACATTTCCCTGGTCATCCTGTGACTGATGCAGCTCCACTGCCCTTCTGGCTGCACCCATCCGCATCGACGACTGACAGCCGGGGTCCAGCAGCCAAACCCCACGCACCCTCTCCAGCGCTGCCTTGGAGGTGACACTGGCAGCGTTACCCAATCTTTTCCCCGGACGCCAGGGGAGCTGCCAGCGGAGATGCCGCACGCCGTGACCGAGCTCCCCGTTCCGCAGCGCCGGGGGTTCGGAACGCCGGGTGGCTCCGCGTGGGGCAGAGGAGAAGCGAGCAGCTCGAGACGGTCACGCTGTGCCCCCGGTGTTAACGCCGCACCCACGCGTGTGTCCCGCGGCTCCGCGCTCACCTGAAGCAGGTAGTGAGCTCGCCCGTGGGCTTCAGGCACGGGTAGCGGGTGGTGGCGATTTTGTTCTCCGAGCAGACTTCCCTGTAAGACAGGGCGCCGGGTGGAAAATCAGAACAGTAATAGTTAAGGAAAAAAGAAGAGGAGCGCGGGGGAACCCGCGGCCGGGGGACACTCACCTGTCGCCGTCCTGCGGCTCCTCCCGGTAAGTCCAGGCGTGCCCCAGCGCCAGGAGCAGCAGCAGCCGGACCGAGGCCAGGCTGCGGGCCGGCCGCCCCATCGGGCCGCCTCTCCCCTGCGCGCCGCGCCGGCTCTGCCCGCCCCGACCGGCGGCGGGGCTGCGCCGAGAGCCGCTCCTCCCGCCCCGACGGAGGGCCGCCCCCCGCGGCCGCCAGATGTGCCCGCGGGGAGGGGCCGCGCCCGCCCAGATGTGCCGGCAGATGCGGCCCCGCAGTGGGGCGGGACCCCGGCAGATGTGCGGAGGGGGTCGGGGGGACACCGCGGACCCAACTCGCGTCCTTCGCGGCCGCACGGCTGCGGGGAGCGCGAGGTAAGGGGTGGGGTGGGGGGGGCAGAAAGTAATAGAAAGGGGAAGGTCCGGAACCCCGGCGGTGATGAGCGGCCCTCGGTGCACCATCACTGATGCTTTCCAGATTCGGTTTTATCTCACATCTCTTTCCCAAAGGAGCAGTGCAGTTCAAAGCGTCTCTGCTGGGACTGCTGTTTACCCCTGTGAATGGCTGCCACTTCCCTGCCATTCATAAAAAGGAGATTAGCAACGACAGACTTTGATAAAATACTGCATCGGCTCTGGCTGCTGTATCATATCCTGCTATCACCCTTACACTCCCCACAAGAAAAGCCACAAAATGACGATGGCTTTTCAAAGCCTTTGTCAGCTATGTTGGCTTTGGTCACTACATAAGTCCCTACTGGAAGACTTTGGGGAGATGAGGGTTTGTGAGGCAGCGCTGGTGCCACTTTCACCTGTAAGACGAGTAACCTCATTTATAACCTCATTTACAGTTAGAATGCACTCACATAGGTGTTGTTACAGCCAGGAAAGTCGGGGATAAGCAAGTAAGGAACTATAAAGCCCATGTTAAATCATCACAGAACTAATGTGAGGGGGCTCAAGCCATTTTGCCTCCTATTTTTGTCTGGGTCACAGGGAATGTTTGAGCAGACACTTTACTCCCTCAATGCCTCAGTTTCCCCTCTGTAACAGGAAGACCATATTAGTTAAAATAATGCAGATCCCAATCTATGATTCAGCTACAATTAAGCTGTTAATCTTTTTGTTATATTGTCCAGTACCAAGAAAACCAATGATCAGTAGCCTCTGACTGGAGAAGTTCTGGGACTTTTCAGGTATTTTCCCTGTGGAGCATCTGTTGTTGCCTTGCTCTGCTGTAGGCGTTCTGAATTGCTGAATTCGAAGTGTTTCTCTGCTCTAGGTGCTGTTGCTTGTTCCTTCTTTCTCTGTGCTCAACTGAGCAAGGGAGTTCTGCATGGCAGATTTTTTTCCCACTTCTTGCCTTTGCTGTTGATACGGCATTATAAATGTTTATTCTTCCATAGTTCCTTCTTTTTCTTTACACAAATAATGAGTAAGCAAAGGCAGCACTCGCTGTCTTGAAGCCCGTGAGAGCTGCAGTGTTTCCCACAGGACTGAGCCCTCCGTGTCTCGCAGCCATCCCTGATCCTGAGAGAGCAGCAGAGGATATAGGCACTCAGCAGACACCTGTCTGCACATCACGCTGTTCACCCTCCTACCTCAAGTGGAAAGCATCCAGTAACGGCGTCTGAAATGAAGGGAAGCTTCTGCTGCTTTAGATTTCTGCCTGTAGATAGTAAGGGATTAACTAACTGCATTCTGAAGCCCAGAAGTGGCTACAGTCCCTCTCAAAGGCTCTAATTTTTAAAGAATTTGGATCATACTGAGCACAGTGCTGAAACCTTGTGGGTGATTCCCAGTCCAGACCCAAGTGCCATGGCTTTGGAAGAACTCTGATTTAAAGGATTGCTGTGTAGGCCTGGGATCAGTATGGTTTCTTAGAATTTCCCCAGAACTTTTGCCATTCAGAGCAGATCTGAATCACTACCTGGATTGCTTAACCCTGCTCTCTGCTTTCCTGTAATGCCTGCCACCCACATAGGCACATACCAGCACAGTGTACTGTCTTTTTAATTAAAAAAATTATAACAGCTTACATGTGTTTTCATTTAACTCATGCAAACAGCCTTGTTAATATAAACAAGGTAACCTGCAGGTGACGCTAACCCTCAACCCTTTGCAAAGCAAGGCTTAGAGTCTCATGTTTGAAAGAATGTAAGTGTGATCAGTAGTAAAGAGATGTTCAGCATCAGGCAACAGCACCCATATTTTGGTAACCCTGATAGCTCTGAACACATTAAAGTTGGGACTTTCATCATTTTGCTTCATCAGCCTCATCTTGGCTCTAATGACCTTGCACTGGGGCCATCCCAAGAACAAGGCTTGCTTGCTGGAAAGTGTTGAAGGGTGGCAGTGGTTAAGGAAACACTGAGCTGTTCCTGTTGCCTTGGGGCAGGAATGATCTGGGACTGTTTTCACATATAGTAAATAAGCTGAAAGTGATTTCTCGTGCGAGAGATGCTTTTGCTTGTGCGGGGTCATGTTGGTTTTGACCTGACCGACTCAAGCATGTATGAAGTTGATGAAGCTGCATGCTAAATTTTGGAACACTCTCAAAGAAAAGGATGAGGAATTCGATCTAGTAAAGTGCTTATCAGCAGTTTTATTTATGTTGTTTGTGTGGGAATAGGCACTGTTTCCTACAAATCATCCATAACAATGTTAAGTTAATGATACAAACTCAAGTTTATTTTCTGGGTTTTGCTGGACAAGGGAATATCTCAGAAGCAGAGTTTTTAATCACTGTGGCAGAAGAGGCTCTTTCAGAAGAGCACTTCCATCCTGGAAACACATAGTCTCTGCACACTGCAGAGCAGGAGGAGGAGGGCAACCCCAACTCCCCAGCAACACAGTGAGCTCTTTATGTCCTTGAAGAGCTCAGAAGATGCTGAGCAGATGAAACACTGTCCTGCTGGTCACAGACCTCAGTTGGAGCCTATTGTTAGGGTCAGCAAAGATGCACAAAGAGGCTTGAAGGGTTAAAGGTGATCCTGAACAGGAAAGATGATCGCTCGCTCCTTCCCACCCCACCTTTAAAATGCTGTGAAGGTCATGGTTTGGGGTTTAAGATGCTTCACTGGAGTCTACAGAGGTATGTGCTGTGAATTTTGTTAATCCATTTACAACTGACTGTTCCAACAGTGGGTTTTTCATCTGCTACAATTAAAAAGAAAGTAACCAGGTATTGTAAATAGCCTTAATCCCGCTGCAGCATTGTGTTTGCATCAAGTGTCTTGGTGGTGACTCCACCAGATCTCCAGTTGTCTGTGTTCATGTGTTCAGGGAGATCAGAGTTGGACCGAAGGTGTAAACAAACAGAAAACAGAACTATTAAAGAGCATCTTGGGTCTGAGATTCTGTTCTGATTTGAAATGCCTTGTGTTGGTGTTGGCCATCTGCAAACCAGGGTGCCTTTCATGTGGATGTCCAGACAAAATCTGTTCTTCCCAGGGATATTGCATAGTCCAAGCTTAGCTGCTAAGTGCTCATCCATGCTTGGGCAGCGTGGAGATTTCCCATGCCATTTTAACTTGAGAAGGCATCGGCAGCAGCATCCTATCTCAGACAAAAGCCAAACCAAGACAGATAGAAAAAGCCCTGAATAATTATATCTAGCTCCTTAGAAAGAGAGGGAGTTTCTTTCAAGTGAATGATTAGCTGCCACACGAAAAGGCCACATGAAGCAAAGAAGCAGGAGGCAGAGCTAGACAGAAAGCTGAGGCAAAAACCAACAGGTGATCTTGTGGTTGGTGACCCTGCACATAGCAGGGGGATTGAAACTAGATGTTCTTCAAGGTCCTTTTAAACCCAGACCATTCCATGATTCTATGATTCATTCTATTATCCATAGATCCATATGAAACAGATCTGGACAGTAAGGAAGGGGGAGAAAGGACACACACACACACACACAAATAAATAAAAATAAAAAAAATAAAAGGAAGAGGGAGAAGTAGAGGAAAGAGAATGGAGCTGAAGAACTATCAGGGAATCCTACAGCAAGAGTTGAGGGTCCTCACAGGTATTACACCTTGAAAGAAGAGGTCAGAATAGGCAGGAGAACATGCCTAAGTGCAGGGAAGGAGTAGGGGGCAATGCTGAGAAGGCAGTGGTGTGGTTGCGCAGGGAATTTTTTGGTAGCAAAGAACCAAGGAGGAGAAGGGTTGAAAATCTGGGCAAAGGCAGTTACCCTTCTCACCTTTTCATTTCAGTCAACCTGTGTTGCTCCATGAGAAGATGACAAACTGGGACAGTGAGAATATTTCATTTATTTTTTCCCAGTAGTAAAAAGCATTATCTCACCTCCGGAGCCAAAAAAATGTGCATTAAATAAAAACACTGAGGCAGAGGGAAGATGCGTATTTTCCAGAAACACTGTTATGATCTTTAATCTATGTAGGAGACAAAAAGTCTCTGTTTTCAGTCAGAGGCATTTTTAGGGAAATACATTAGTGTTGGATCAAGGTAGCTGAAATGTGATGCAACTGTTTTTAACTTAGCCATGGAAAAAGGCTCCACGGGAACCATGCAACAGAAACCATCAGGCGCTGCCTCCAGAGATCATCACAGCCACTGAGAGGAATTACCCCAGACTGCTTCCTCCGCTTCATGGATAAATAGAGGGCTCATCTCAGATTAGTAGCAAAAATAAACACCTTTTGAAAATTTCACCTAAAATGATAGTGCTGCTGTTCAAGCTGAAAATAGGTAAACCTTAGCTCTAATCCACCAAAAACAAGCCCATGAGACTTGACATGACACTAACCAGAGCAGACTTATTCTCTTAGGGGTTAGGTTTGAATTCCATTTTGTTATGAGAGATTAGAGCTGAAGAATGTGAAATCTTTCATGGCATCCTGGCTAACAGACACCAACTGCCCCTGAGGTGCGTTTGTGCTTCTTGTCAGTCCTGGCTCCTTTGACAAGGCTTGGGCCATCTCTCTACTGTCAGTCAGTAAGATAAACAGTTCTCCTTTACCCAGCCTTTGTAACAGTTAGAAGAAGGTCCCCGTGATAGAAGTTTATGTGCTTTTTCCATTCAGGATTAGCAGTGATCATCCCATAGCAGCACTGGCCGATGTGGAGGACTTCAGAAGGTCATTGAGTTGCTATGTCAGAGATGCCTTTAACCAGACACACACAGCTACCTGCACAATTCCTGCATGTGCACAGAGAAACAAAACACGTAGGATATTAGATCTCATGATACAAAATTAAAGTTTGCATGATCATTCTTTTGTTTTCATGTCATGGTGGCAAGCATGGAGGAAGACAGCCATGAGAAATTTTGCCTTTGGTTGCAAAGGAAGTGGAGCACTCAAGACTGTTACATCTTAATGCAACCAAAGCATCTAATTAACAGAGTCTGACGTTGATCACATCTTGTGTCATGATGGATTCCCAGCGAGGTGAATGTTGTCTTAGCGAACTACGCTCTGAAAAGTGCTTGAAGGCTTGAGCCAAAGGATACCTCAGTGAGAGATCTGTGCTAACTGAAGATCTACACCTATAAGTTTTGTGTGTGTGTGTATGTTTTTGTTGTTTGTTTTTTTTTTTAATTTCATATAGTGTCATCGTCACCACTGACATATGGTTAACTGGCAAACTTAATTTTGGAATATAGAATATCGCTAAACAGAACAAAGACATATCTGTTTTGGTCAACAGTTTGCAAATGCTGAGAAAGATGTTCCAATGAGTAAAGCACCAAGCCATATGCATGGAAGACATCAGAAGACTGTGGATAAAGTCTTCTGTGACTGCCCAAAAATGTGCTTTTCAACATGCTCACGCTAATGCACGTATGTAATTTCCACACACGCAAGCAAGAAAGCAGAGTGGTGGAGCAAATGCATTCAATTACTTCTCCACCTCAGACTCCGTGTTGTGACCTTGGGTAAATGACGTAAGCCCAGACCTTCCACAGTCTAAACATCTTTAAGCATGTGGACCCTAATCTCTGAACCTCAGCACGCCGTCTGCAAAGCGCCCTAATCTCTGCTCTCCCACCTTTGGACAGGTTGTGTAAAGTCTAAGGTATGTATTTCAGGGGCAATATTTGATCCTGATCACAGTATTGAAATACAAGATATGCATATTTAATAATGAAAAATATTCCTATGAAAGCAGGTATCTCACCCCATAAAACACATACTGCAGTTTCCTACTTGCCCCTGATGCAGCACTGCCGTACTCATTTCCTTATATTCTACTGGAGCTGCTTAATGGCAATTGCAGTGTTGCAATCTCCATTACAGCACATCACAGTGAGATCACTATCCACCGCGGTCTTCTCCCTGCAATACAGAAGCTTGCAAGAGCTTGGCACAGACCAGTGCAGCCCAGGTGATGGTACCAGTGGTAGAGCAGAGTGTGAGGGGTATGGAGGGAAGCTGCACCAGGTCTGCAATGCACAGGGGGTCTGAGCAGCCCCCACAGCCATCCTTGGAGTTTATGCCAAAGCAAATGTAGCCTGGAGATTTCACGTACATACCCCTGCTGGGGCATCTCCTCTCAGCTGTGTTTTCCTTGGCTCGAGCTCCTGCGGAGTCATGGGCACTCCATAGTGACGGATGTTTTAACACAGACATGACTGAGTGGAGGTCCCAAAGCTTTCAAACCCTCTTGACTGGGAGGCTTGAGAGTGGTAGAGGTATGCCATAGGCACAAAATATACTGTTATTTCCATCTTCTGCATGTTGTTTTTGCAACCTTATTAGTACTGATAGGTATTTTCCTAAATTTCCTCTAAACGAGGCAGCTTTTACTAAACTCACTCCAACCTGCAGCACGTGTAACTCATCACAGAAACAGGCTCAACTCAGTTCAGCCATCCCTTCCACTGAATTTAATCTGGCAAAACACAAGCAAAAAGAGAATACAACCTTCACTCTACAGTTTGTGACAGCTCACTTGCTGCTTATTTATTCTGCACCCCTTGCAAAAACACTCCACACATTCAATCACTTCTCAAAGAAAGGGGTCAAAAGGCAAGTGTTTTTAAACTGTCTCAGTTGAAGAGTCCCTTCCCATTAGAGCCATGCTGGTTGTGTCAAAGATAAAAGGCTGCTTTCCATGAGGACTGACCACTCTAACATATCTACTGTAAATTACTCAGAAATAGAGTCTAGCACACTCATTTCAGGGAAATTAATCTCTGGTCACCCTCCATGATCAGTAGTGAACACTGTGTAAACCTGCTGATGTCTGTATGGAAAATACAATAAACTAGTTCGTTCTT
This sequence comes from Chrysolophus pictus, assembly GCA_037305975.1. Lineage (NCBI taxonomy): Eukaryota > Metazoa > Chordata > Aves > Galliformes > Phasianidae > Chrysolophus > Chrysolophus pictus. The sequence continues at coordinate 70,324,884 of CM074614.1, read as the reverse complement.
GTAGCATCTGTTTTAAGAGTAACTGTACTACTGAGTTCTCCGCAATGGGAGAACCAAAGATTAGAAACTAAAAGGCAGTGGTATGGGACTATTGAAGGGGAGAAAATCAGTGACAAAAAATATCTGTTCTTTTGAACTTGCAAAATGTTGACTTCCAGTGATCAGTGATGCATGTGGGAGACCCCAAAGTTTTTTGAGCACAAACAAAGCAAACTGAGCACGCTGGGGAAAGACAGCTTTCCTTCTGGAAACAAGGAAAACCCACATTCAAATGTTCATTAAGTGAAGTGTAAGTGTTAAGACAAACACAATATTTTGCCTGGAGATGGACCTCTTACTCCAAAACAAGCAATTTACATCTGGTTTGACCTGAGGCTGAAAGTGCCCTGGTTCTTGCCTATCCCTGGAAGATAAGTGGGTCCTTAGCAAGAAATTAAGGGTGCTTCACAGCAATGCTTCTGACACACACCCCTTTCCATATTTATTCCTTTGCAGGTCCTTTAATAACTAACTAACCAGCAGCTGGGCTTGATCTTCTGCATGTCTCACCCCTTCTCAGAACAACTTCCAAATTTCAAATCTCACCACACTAACATAAGCCTTACATAAGCACCTTGTGCCACCTGATTTCTACTCTCACTATCATTTGCACCAAATACACAACTTGATAGCAACTATTAGAGGAATAAGAAGGGCTTTCCTGGAGACAAAACCCTTGGTTCCACTTGGTTCCACTATAAATGCATTTGCATTGTAATCCAAAGTTGTGACAGGAGCTTGTAAGAGTGTGCTCACTCAAACCAAAAGCCTTCCCATTCCCACGTTCCATGTTTCATGGTAGCTATAAGATAATTTGTAAGCACATACGATAAGTGTGTGAGCATCTCCAACTCAGGGACTCCCTTTCTACACTGCTGGGAATCCTCAATGAATTTCCCTTCCAAACACACCCAGAGTCCACAGGTTTTTAGCAATCTTAACATAATCCAGACAGTTTTATTTTTGTGGAATTGCCAAGACTTACACATGAACACTGAAGCACCTGGCAGTCCTGAGGCAAAGTTTGAAAGAATAGGCTCTCAGGACAGTAAAGATCAAAAGTGTCATTTGGATCTATAAGAGTGCAGTATTAGCAATAAGCATCCAGTTCATAGACAGTAACTGTAATTATCATCCCAATCTCCTCACTCTGCTATACAATTAATATAATGCTGTAGTATGTTAATTAACTACTGGAAAGATACACAGCACAATTTATGCTGAGCAATTCCAGTATCATCAGAGATACTCTTAGCGTGTTAAACCACAACAGATACATACATTAGACAGTATGATACGTTTGTCACTTCCATTTCTCTTTCTGGGAAAGTGATAAGTGGAGACTGAAGTTATCAGAGGCCAAGACAGAGTGAACTAAAATGCAACTGACAGCCCATAACACCTTGGCAGGTTTTTCCCTGTCGGAAGTTTAAAGGGCAGTGTCAGCTGACGTGATTAATGAGGAGTCACTGCTCACAAGTAGGAAGAGCTGTAACATGGGAAAAGGTTATTAAGCTCTTTGTAAGTGAAAATCCTGCAAGAACGGAAAATGAATTTGCATGCAAGTCAGAAACCTAAAGCTAACTTGTTTTAAACAGCTGGTCTTACACCCCAAGCCTCGTCCACAGTCTCATCACTTGGAAGCCTCTGTCACAGGTAATTTAAAACTCATGTCTCTTGTCTGACTTTTCCTGTTCATTGTGTAAAGGCAATGCAGCAAGAGGCTGTAGCAGGTTAGCAGCAGCTGTGAAGGGCTTGCCCTGAGCCTTTCTTCAGTGCCCTTTTGTATTGCCTTACACAGGCATTTGCACTGGGAACAACTGGAAATGCAAGTTGAGAACAGACGTCCTCCTTCCATCTGCAGCTCCTTGGACACAAGACCTACAATAGCCTTGTGAGTTTCCAGTGGCAGTGCCCACAGCTTGGATGTCACTGTGACATCATGGCCATTGTAGTGCAATTCTTCGTGTGTCCCCAGAATGGAGAGCTCTGTGTTTGGATCTCTGATTCACCCCAGTGCCTGGTGATCAGTGTTAAACATCCCCGAGGCATTTTCAGGATGGTAGGAGTGAGGTCTTTAAGACCTTGAAACTGTGTGATAACAGGGATCCATGTACTTGCAAAAGAAAAATAAGTCTGTCAGCTGCATTCAAGCTCATACTGTTTGGCATCTCCAGCAGAGCTCTGGAAGGGTCACAGTGCTGGAAAACTGAGTTACTTTATTCTAAATGGCCCTTTGCAGCCAGCAAACTCTCATTCCCCTTTGCTATGTATCAAAGTAATAGTTTTTCCAGGTCTACATCAGATCTATGAGAAAAAACTAGGACGGACAGAAAAGAGCATCTATCATATTGTATTTCCCTTGATTCCTCAAACAGGAGAGAAATAGAATCACACAGAATCACAGAATGGCCAGGGTTGGAAGGGACCTCAAGGATCATGAATCTCCAACCCCCCTGCCACAGGCAGGGCCACCAACCTCCACATTTAATATTAAACCAGGCTGCCCAGAGCCCCATCCAACCTGGCTTTGAACATCTCCAGGGACGGGGCATCCACAGCCTCTCTGGGCAGCTATTCCAGCACCTCACCACTCTCTCTGCAAAGAATTTAATACTCCAGGAACACTACAGAGATTGAGATGCTTTCATGTTATGGCTCTCTGCAGCTATTCATTACTGAAGTTAAATCAGCTGCCTGAAAAAATAACAATCAGGAAAAGGTGCAAACATAGGAAGAACTGTGACAGCAATCCATTCCTACTGGCCAAGAGAAGCCAGCCCTGCGTACCTTGGCACCTCACTGAACCAAAATGCCTTTCTTTTCCTTCCTTCAGGCACCTCATCCAACTATTTTCTTGGAATAGATTCCCTGTGTGTGCAGGAGCTATTTATAATCTACACTTGTTTTTGGATTAAATACACATAGATGGCTGGTTGCCACAAGAGCAAAGGAGAATGCTCAATGAATTACAGAAATATGTATGAAATATTGCACTTGGGATAAGGCACATCCAAGCCTGAAGGTTCATACAAGACAACAATCTGTCAGGCCTGGTGTGGGCAGGCACAGAACCAGCCAAGTGAGGCACCAGTATGGCCTCTTGGTGTGGGATCCCTCCAGGTCTCAGCCAAAGGGCAGCCAAGCAGCAGCTTGGAAGGCTGCTCTGTTTGTTCAGCATCTGCCCTAGCTGTAGAGCATGTCCATCAGCTGAAGGCAGCCCAGCGACCAGTCAGCCACATGCCCCAGAGGGGGCATGTCCAAGGGGTGTTCATCTGATGCCTCTTCTCAGCCACCAGAGACTCCTATCTCCTCTTAGATATGTTGTTTGTGCGAGGTAGCCCCGGCTTGCAAGCTGTTTGTTCCCGAGCTTGCTGCATTCTCATCCAAGCCTCTTTCCTCTGCTTTTTCACCCACGCATCCCTTATTTTCCCTCCTGTGCCTTGCTCAGCACCTCTGCCCCCTCCAACCCACAGCATTGGTCTGGATCCCACAGCACACATAGTTAATGTACAGCCAGAGCAGTGCGTTCTCCCATTCTCAATTCAGCCTGGACAGAAGTGAACATGCTCATTAGCTAACGGTTAGATATGCTAGCTATGCAACTCATGCTGCTCTATAATGGAGGATGGGTAATCATTAATAGTGCAATGAGCTGGTTCATAAATGATTTTTCTCACACAAAGAAGCAGCCTTATGCAATCTCAGTAAAGTAACTCAGACTCTCAACCCATGTCATGCAACCCTATCTTGTGCTGACAAAGCTTGTGGCACATCTAATATCCAAATGCTGCCAAAGCTTCAGTTAGCCCTTCATGCAAATAAAATATGGAGTGGCACACATACTTTTCCTGACACTGTAAGTCCCTTCACTTTGAAAACATGCACTCTAGTGAAGAATTGCATGCACCGCTCTCTATTCATCTTGTCCAGCTATAATCACTGAGATTTATGTTCCAGGTTGTTCCCATCAATGTGTCATCTGCTGTGTGCTAATGCACAGACCTTTATGTGAGGAGGTGGGAAACTGTGGTCTCACAGCTCCGGTGATCAGACATCAGGTCTACCACTTTGGGTAGATTTCCTGAACATTCAGCACATGCAGGAAGTGTGTTACTTGTAGGATGACAAACAACAGGGCTTGTTTCTGCCCTCAATGAAATCAATGGCAAAACTCCTATTCACACATTTACCAAGAAGCACTGGGTTAAATTTTAAGTAGATATGCCCCAGACTGGCAAATCTGAATTATTTCAAATGGCTGAAATGTGTATTGTGAGCAGTAACAGCTGTGTATTTCTCTGTAATAAGAGCTCCAGATTGGCAAGATATTTTTCCATTGCTTTTTAATTCCCAGGAGAGGAAACACTAAGAGAGCCTTCATGCCTTTGGTTTTAAGAGCCACACTGCTGTAGTCCCACTCCAACTGCCTGGAGATAGGTAGGATTTCTGTGTGTGGGCAACAAAGTCATGTTGCCAGTATGAATAAGTAATTCCACGCTAAGGGAAGGCAAGAAAACAACAAAGCCAAAAGACCTCAGCACTGTACAGATGACAGTTCAGAAGGAGTTGTCCCAGTGCCATCCAGTCTTACTCCTCTCCTTTTGCACACCAGTGCTTAGAGCAGGTTTGCCTCATCTCAGAACCAAATGGTTGCATGGGTGACTCAGAAATACCTGTGTATCTCATACCAAAGAGCCATCATTAGCACAGCAAGATAACAACTCACAAGAAATAAACATATAGACACGGTTTTATAACACTTTTCTTATTCAAAATTTCTTTGTCAGACAACAACGAGAACATGGAAAAAGTGCCATAAGCCAGAAATGTTCAACAGCCAGTTTTACTCATGCAAGATACTCCAAGGTTGTATAGCTATGAGAAAAATAAGAATCTGAAGTAAGCCATGAGTGAGTAGGGGAAGGGAGAAGCAAGAGTTGCTCATTTTCAGTAGTACCAGCTACCTCCTTTATGGAGATGCACGCTACATGTTTAAGGGCCCAGCACAGTGGAATTTACACCAGAGAGAGTCCAGGCCACCAGGTGGCTTCTTGGCCAAGCCAAGAAGGCTGACAGGAGCAATAAGGCATAAAATAAGAACTTCCAAACTATAAGTTAAACCATATAATGATATATATTATATATAACAACTTAACTGTGTTCTTGTAAAACTGTCCTCCAGCAACCAGTTTTGCAGAGATCAAATTACAAGAAAACATAACCCAAAAATGTTTTGTTCAAAGTATCTGGATCCATGCAAATGCCCAGGATGTGCAGATCTAACTGAACTACAGAGGACAGATCCACTGCAGAGGAGTGGAATGGAACTGCCACAAACCCATGCACAACAAAACTTCTGTGAGAGGATGAAAGGCACAGACTCAACTGGACAGAAAGGCAAGGGAAAACTGCTCATTGTGTTCAGCATCTACAAGGACATAAATAGAGGGAAACATATAACTCTTCAAAGACTTCTCTCACTCCAGCAAACAGAAAATTAGAAACACAGACAACAGCAATAAATTAGAACTGAATGCAACATGGATAAATTAGTTTTCCCTCCACAATTCTAAGAAAATACCAAAGAAATATTAATTCTCTGGGCACAAGCTCCCAGCACTCTGCCCTGTCTCATGAGACTGCCAGAGAGACTTTCATACACAGGAGTCATCTCTTCCATTGCCCCTCCAGACAACAGACTTCCGGTGGCATCTGCTCTGATATGTAAGTGGAACCCCAAAGGAAGCAGGCATTGATATGGGCTGGTGAGGTCTTTGCAGACCCCCTGGTGAGGACAATGCTGGTGGGAATCCATTGCCTTCTCTGCTCCAAACCAGTTGGTTGCAGCTGGGAAGCAGAAGGGAACACCCTTCTTCCCTCCACCACGAACCAGAACGATATAGCAGCCCTGCTTTGAACCCAAGCTTCTTTCCACCCCACTGACCTCCAGTACAAACCACTGCAGTCCTCAAGCTGCAGCAGTGGGATGGAGAGCTCAGCCTTCAGCAGCACTCGCACCCCTCCATTCAGACAAAGACCAAAACTGAACCAAAGCTCTGCCAGCTTTCTGACCCAGCTTGCTTTCTGTCTGTGAAACGAGGCTGGCTCCACTTCAGAAAGGCTCCAATGACAAGATCGTGTGGCCTTTTCCACAGTACCTATTTAACACTCACAGGCATTCCAGGTTTCAAAGAAATCAGCCTCTGCTTTTCCTCTCAATCATACAGTATTATTGACCTGCCCCATTAGTGCACTACTGTGAAGGACCAGCTGCCAGAAACAAGGAGCTAAGAAAAAGCCAAAGAATTGATTTCATCACACATGAATTTGCACACTGCTTAAAGAGCATTTCCATCTACAAATGCAGTGGAAAGGAGGGAGAGGTGCAAGAGAGATGAAGAGCCTCTTCCAGAGATTCCAGGAACAGTCCACACTGCAAAAGCAGCTCAGGCAAGAAGAAGAACTCGGTCCAAAGTGAATGAATGGATTAATGAATAAATCTCTTTCTGAAAGAGGCACAGGGCCAGCCCACTGATGTGGGCTTAACTTCAGCCCAGATGCCTGAGGAAAGGAATTCCCTGTGCTTGGGATACCCACACTGGGTCTGTGCTTGGGATACCCACTCAGTGGACAACTAACTGATAATTTATTAGCTCAAAACATCAGTGTTGCAGGTTTTATCAGGGTCCCACAACATTGCTGGCATTTTTGTTTGGGTGCAGCTTAGAAAGAAGCATGCAGGATGCAATAACATATGCAGCTACGTGTTGGTCCAAGAGAGACCATTGGCTTCTGAGCATTTTGAGCTGCAGGCAAAAGTTCTGATGACTTTTGCTGAACACAGATTTCCCTGTGCTTTTTTAATGTTCCCTTGCTTTAGAAAGGTTTTCTGTGTCTGATAACAGCCTTTTCTGCAACTCCCATCAAGTGTGTTGGTCTTTTGGATGAGAGAGGCTTTAAATGAATTGGAGAACTACACTTGGATGAGTTGGCCCTGAAAAGGTACAGTTGGGTAGGAAAAGCAACACAAACCATACTGAGTGAGCAACAGCAGCCCTGGTTAGGAAAATGAGGTTACCAATTCTATTGCATTAAATTAGGATGGGGTTCAAATCAAAAAGATAAAGCTGTTGCTAAAGCTAGCAAGAGATGAGCAACCAAAGCTCTGAAAAAGGGGATACTAGCTGACATCATGTGTTTTATTTGAGATTAGGGCTTCCAAATCATTCCTGCTACCCTGAGAACAGAAGAGCCATTTCCCCCACCTTTCCCTTCTGTTCTGGAAAAATTCCCCTGCACAAAACACTGCCCTTCCTCCCGACCTAGCTAATCATCACTAACTGTTGTCACACTGTACAAACATTTTTGGATCAATTTAAAAAGAATTACAGAATAGTTACTCTATTTGTCCAGTATCTTTGTGCTCTCTGGAGTCAGCTCAAAAGAAGACCAACCTAAAAGCGATTTAAGATCCCATTTTAAAGTTCAGTTTGGGCCAAACACATTAAGCCCTAACTGATAGCTTCCTTTACAAACAATCAGTTTAAACGACTTCCTTTGACCTCCTGTTGGCAACTGGCAATTCGTTCACCATGATCAAAGCTACATGAGATTTAACAGAGCTTCATCTCTTGTGGAATTTAAGTGTCTGAGAGAAAAATTGAATTTCCCAGTTGTGTGTGCACCATCTGACACTGGCACAGGGAACTCGTTTGGGCCAAGGAGGATAAATCATCCTTAGAACAACACTGTGACTGTTGGGTATGCAGGTCCTAAGCCAAACTGACCTTGGGTGCAAATCAATTAGGACCAGGGGTGATTCTAGTCCAGCACTGCCCAACCACAAGCACACAGAAGTTGGAAATAAAGAAATGCACGTGTAATGCGCCAGAAGCTGTTGTCGTGGGGTTTAGACAAGAAAGCTGGTAGGAGGAAGTCATGCCTGAGAAGTGTCAGCTTGCTGACTGCTGGAAGCTTTGCAAATTTTGACAAATTCCAGTCAATGTGCTGAGCTCAACGGTCACTTTGCAGAAGAAAATCTTCCCTTCTGGTGCACAGCCCTTTTGCATGCGCCTTCCTTGCATGCAGGGCAGAGAACAGATTTCTTTACTATATATAACTTCACTATATATAACTTCCCTGTGCATATTTCCAGAGTCACTTTTCTACTGCCAACACTTGTTTTTTTTAAGTCTGTGAGGGATTTTGTTTCCCCAGAGGAACAAATCCATAGCACTGATCATTTGTGAAAAACATTTTATTGGACACGGGCAGAACAATTTTCATATTCCTTTGAGAGTTTCAGTCTTTTAATTCAACTTATTTGCACTCACAGAAGCCACCATTATGCATAGGTAATTTAATCACAGCATTTCTTAAATAAATAAATACGTTAACTGGTACATCGTAATTTGAGTACAAATTTAACCATTCAAATCTTAAGGGAATTATGCAATTTAACCTCATAGCTACAACTTTTACCCAGCTGGGCCATTTCAGACATGATTATTTCTGTAACTACTGCATTTTATGCAGGCATATTCTTTCCTCCCAACTCCTCCTCAGTTACAATGGAGATGAGAAGTCTCACCAATTAGATACACACTGACTTTCTATCTAGTGTTGCCAGTAGGAGCGAGGAAGTGATTGTCCCCTTGTACTCAGCCCTGGTGAGAACGCACCTCAAGAACTGTATTCAGTTTTGCACCCCTCACTACAAGAAAGACATTGAGGCCTTGGAGTGCATCCAGAGGACAGTGAAGTTTTGAGGGGTCTGGAGCACAAGTCTTATGGGGAGCGGCTGTGGGAACTGGGACTGTTCAGGCTGGAGAAGAGGCTCAGGGCAGACTGTACTGCCCTCTTCAACTCCCTGAAAGGAGGCTGTGGTGAGGTGGGAGTCAGCCTCTTCTCCCAGCTAACAGTGATAACTCTGACAGAACAAGAGTGAATGTCCACAAGAGAGAATGTCCACAAGCTGTACCAGGGAAGGTTCAGATTGGATATTAGGAAAAATTTCATCTCTGAAATAGCAATGAGGCATTAGCACAGGCCAACACTCCACCAGAAAAGTGGTGGAGTCATCACCCCTGGAGGTGTTCAGAAACTGTGGAGATGTGACACTGAAGGTCATGGCTCTGCGGACATGAATACTGGGTTGGCAGTTGGGCAAGATGATCTTGAAGGCCTTTTCCAACTATTCTGATACTATGTTTCTGTGAAATCAGTTTGAGATGAGTTCAAAGCAAGGCCATCCTCCAGGTGGTGCAGAACTTTCCAGTTCTCAAGATTACTGCTTTAGCTGCAGGGCCACTGCTGCCCCAGGACATCTATTCACACAGACTGGACATGAAGATTCCCATGCTAATGTAATGCTGGAGCAGCATCCGGAGTATAGCTCAGGTCAGGCACTGAGCAACAGGAGGCTGTGGGGAGACAAATGCAGGCCTGGTGACAGAAACAGAATGTGCACATTTGCAATAAGTGCACCGCAGAGGAGCAGTCAGGGTTAGGGATGAGGAGGGAAGGTGTACTTTCATACAGTTAAATATTTGCCATTTTTGCTGTTCAGCTACAGGACTAACACTCCTGCTGCAACAAAGCACGTGTGGAGCAATGGTCCTGGAAAATTCTCTTTTCAGAGCACATCACGAGATGAGGTTTAGGCTGCATTCATCTGCTATCAACCAGAGGAAGATCTCTCTAGAATGAGAATTCAATGTTTTGAACCTCTGTTGCAAGAAATACCATTAAGCTTAATGACATAGACTCAAACTGTTCAAATTACATGGAATAAATGGCAAGTATTTTCCTTTATGTACTTCCAGGATCCTGCAGCAAAACAGGAATGTGAAGCGCTGCCGTACCTCAGTCACTTAAAAAGGAGCTAACCCTGCACACATTATCTTAGCCAGCATTGTTTAAACACAGTTTTCTATATTGTAACTATGTTGTAACACAGAATCTTTTCATTTTTCCTTCTGAAACCTATATGAGCCAAGCTTGTGCTTATTTTTCCTCTACTGTTAGCAAAACCATTAGGTGGCAGTGCATCCTTAGTTATTCTTAGGACTGGAGGGAATGGCTTCAAGCTGTGCCGGGGAAGATTCAGGCTGGACATTAGGAAATACTACTTCTCCGAAGGAGTGGTCAGGCACTGGAATGGGCTGCCCAGGGAGGTGGTGGAATCAGTGACCCTGGAGGTGTTCAAGGAATGTTTGAATTTTGTGTTGAGGGACATCGTTTAGTGAGAACTATTGGTGATGGGTGGATGGCTGGACTAGATGATCTTGTAGGTCTTTTCCAACCTTGATGATTCTGTGATTCTTAGCAATGCCAATGAACCCCAAGGAACCTTGGTAGTGATACAAATAAATACTTCATTATGTGTTGATAATAATTATGAACATAATGAAAAATATTTTTTTAATGACCAAATGCACCATGCTAGAAACAAAAGGACATCTGGAGGCAGCACGCTTTGAAAACATGCTGCATCAAGTAGAGAAAAAAAAATAAATCGATAAACAAATAAATAAGCCTAGCTACCAAATGTTGATAAGGGTGAGAATGTCTTACTGTAATTAAAGAAAATACAAATTCACATGTATTTTATGTCCATTAAACACTGAAAGCAGTTACTAATCACTGTTAGGAATGACTTATCCTGCCAGGCTATGACATGTCACCAGCAGATACAGATGAGAAGGACGAGGTCCTTGGTCTGTTCCTGGTGCCCACAGCAAAACTAAACGTAGGAGAGAGAAAGCACAGGGCAAGAGGATAGAGTCTTCTGAAGGACAGAGATCTTTCTGTAGCTTTCCAAGACACACACAGCTATTTCCTTGATGAGCTGTTTGGCCATTGAAAACTGCAGTTTTACTTCATCTGAAAGTATTTCCAAATTTAAGCTGAATTTGCCAAACACGTCATAAGTAAATATATGAAGAAAATATTGACATAGTAATACTGAAAGCGTAAGCTACTGAAGTTCAGAGAGTCAGAGGAAGACTTGCCAGTGGGAGACTGGAGTCTTAGGTCTTGTAAATCTCATCCTTGCCTTTATTAAAAATGCCTTCCTTCTCCCAAATCCCAGCTCCAGACTGAGCAGCTATTCATTTCAGAATCTACTTAGAAGAGTTCCTATTGTTTACAATATCCCCATTTAAAATGTAGTAATCTGAAGGCAGCCTGCAAAACCTCCCTTCTGCCAACTTTGGCATATCTGCCTCATCCATAGAACAAACCACCAGCGATAGGTGCTGGGAGTACCTGTGTGATGGCAGTTTCCAGTTCCACCATCCCTTTCACATCTTTCTGTTAGGCACAGGTGACAGTCCCTGCTCTCTCACACATAAATAATTATCACTGTAAAAACTGCATATCCACACTGTGCAAATTAAGTGGTTTGTGCAGTTTATTTCTTTATTGCTCAATAGTTGTACACATAAGCACTTCATATTACAGCAGTGGAACAATTAAAGCAATAGCAGACTATATACAATATGTTAAAATTTTCATTATGATAAAGGTATCTCTTGTCTATCATATAGGGACATTTAATAAAACAATGTAATTTCTTGCCATTATTTCAGTAAGACTTTGGAAAGTCTGTACACATGGATAATGCCAGCACTCCACTCATGCGCCTTGTGGCCGCCACCTTTTATTCTAAATTCCTTTGTCTCTTTTGAATAACATATTTGTTTACAGGACCTCTGGGAAAACAAAGAAATTAAAACACACAAAATCTGAAGCAAAACACACATTGCATGAGAAACAGCCTTCAGAATAATGCAAAGGCCAGGGAATGCTCTTGTCTTGTGCTGGCTTCCTGTGGCAGATGCCCTGAAAGCCAGATTTTAGGAAGACACACCAAAATGACTGTTTCTGCTTTGATCCTTTTGTACATTAAACTGGATCCTGTCTTAAACTTAACCCCAATAATGCTAGAAGGGATGAAAACTGGGGAACTAAAAGAACAGACAGGGATTCACATGGAAGCCACAGGACCTTACTTAGGGTAAGGTCCAATGAGAGATGCCCCTACCAATGACAGAGGAGTTGGAACCAAATGACCTTCAGAGATCCGTTCCAACCCAAACCATTCTGTGCTTCTAGGCATGAAATAACTTTCATTATTTTCATTGTTCTTTGAAGAAACGGGATGCTGATGGGGAGGCTGCTTATTGGAGGAGGCTTCCAAATTCTGTGAAGCTTTAGAAATTTGGTGTAACTTTGTGACAACATCTCTGGGGAGCAGAGACCAGAGTCCTCCTTTGGAGTCACAGGAGGGAGTGGTGTTTCACACCATGCAGAACATAGGCATCTTGCAGTCAGATCTGTGAGAGGTTTCCTTTGAGTCTTAGTAAAGAAAAGCCCAAATAGGGAACCAGAGCAGGACTAGGGTTTGGCCATGGTGTGATTTCCCAAGGCCAGCGTGTCCACCTGCTTGCAGCATCCCACCTGGCTCCACACTGAGGATCATCCTGCACAAGGATCATCATGAAATGAGGGCTAGGGCCATTGTTCCAGCAGCCAGCTTCATGTTGCTCCCCACTGGCAGCAAGACCAGCACGGCTGCAGACCTCACTACTGCCGGGTCATAGCCCCTCCTGGGCTGTCCTGTGAGTGTTAGAGGCCAAGCATACCCTGAAACTCCACAGAATCAGACTAGGACATGGAAAAATCAGTGAAACAGACACTGCCAGAGAGTCACCATTTTTCAGCCTTAAGCTATCTCTATGCAAACAGCAATAGCAGGAAGCCAGAGGGATTTGCATTCCCCATTACCAGGCACTAATGCCTTCACCTCCCTCAAGCAATACATTTTAAATTTGGGCTGGCAGACCCTAACACCCTCCCCAGGTAGCAGAAGATAGGAGCATTCATCTCCCCAGCAGCCTTCCTGAAACTCTGACTCAGATAAAATATTGCTGGCCCAAGAGCTGGGAACCTGATGTGTAAGAACAGAGAGTCACTGAAGAACTAAGGTATAGTGATGGGACTCAGAAGATCAGACTGGATACAGTGACCTTGGGGGTATTTTCCAGCCTAGATGATTCTATGTTTTCCCACAAATAGGAAAACTTTTCATCTTTGACCGATTTGTCACACCACTGGATGTAGACCATACACCCTTAATCCATCACCACACACCATGCATCAGCGGTGACCTCACCCCATTGACACTGTCCCCTTGGAAGGCTACCTTGGCATCTGGGCTTGAATGACCCATGAGACACAACAGCTGGGAAGTGCTGGGATTTCAGCACAGAGGCCAGGGGATGCTTGAATTTGGCACCTCCCCAGACAGGGACTGCTTATGAGGCCTTTCTGCTGAAGTCAGAGTGGTTGATTCACACTCAGAAGTTACATGTGGAAATATGGCATATGGCATTTTCCTGAGAGTAAATCCCTCTGTATAGCAAGGGTCTCTCTGACAAAAGTAGATACTGCTGACACATAGGGAATTAAGTCAGCTCAGAGTTTCACACTGCTTGGAATATATATATAAAATCTCAAATATAAGCATTTATCCTTTTTAACAGACATGACTCAGATTTCTGAGATACTTGCCTCTGAGCAGCCAGGGTGGAGTTACACCTTAAAAAAAACTCTTGAAATTGATCCCTTTAACGTAATTCGCGAGGTGACTGCTTACAGCTCTAACAAGATGCAGGGAATGCGTTGTTTCAGCTACCAGCAAACTTATTTTTAGCTTGCCAAGTGCTTTCAAAGCAAGATTAATCTCCCAGACCCCCTTGCGCTGGAGGCAACAGTGATTATGTGCTCCCCTATTTATTGCCAGGAAGTAGCTAAACAACAAACACAGAAACTATGCATGAAAAAGCAAATACAGTATTAATAGCCAGCAACTTATTACTTGAGTATGGACAATAGGATATCCAGTCACAGTATTTTCCAATAATAACATCAAGCTGAGGTCAAATTGTTGGATCTCTGCTATACTGGCATTTGCTCCTACAAGGAAAAAAACGTTAAGTGAGGTTCCCACAGACCTTAAAAAGCAGAAACATCTGTTGCTGCTATGAACAGCTCGTATGCTGAGTTCAGCAGGAGAAAGTCCAGCAGCTAGGCCAGGTCTCTGCTTACCACCACATGCCTCTGCGCTCAATGGGAAATGATCAGAGATAGTTTCAAGGGACATATCAATAATTCTAAACAGCCAAAACATTCATAAACAAATAAGAATTACTGCTCTTTTTCTTTTCCTGCCAGCAAGACTGGAAGATGTTACTGATGTGTAATGTGTAGTCTTGAACGTCTTTGTTCCCAGCTGATGAGTTGCTCTGCATCATGTATTTGGTTTTCTTTCTAACAAACAGTTTTGACTTGAAACACTGAGCAGAAATTCCAGAGAAGTGAGTCTTGTTCTCAGTGATACAATGTTCTTGTGATTTTTCCCAGCCACACAGACCTCCTGGACTTCACTTCTCTGTTTGAGATCTGAATCACCATTTCAACAATCTGCTATTCACTCCATTCCCAATAATCCTCTATACTTTGAGTTTGTGGTTTTGTTTGTTTTTTTTTTTAACTCATCATTTTGTTGAAAAACCACATCTTAAAGATGACAAACAAATGTCAGAGATGGTGTTTTGCTACAGGTGATGTAATCTGTGCTCAGTGAAAATCTATTAGAATTTCTTCTGTAAACAATTCTCTTGGCAAAGCAGGGATCATTCAGAGGGGCTGAGCTGCCCAGCTGAAAGTAATTGCTCTGTGAGCACCATGGGTAAACAGACACAGAAGTCCTGCTTCTACTTGGAAAAAAATCAAACTGCGTTAAGGCTGTAGCAGCCCTGAGTCCAGCAAGGAAATGATGATGACCTGGTATATCAGACTGCTTAATCTCTTGAATACTGTATTTGAGAAGCTTCACAGAAGTAGTTCTGTCAAAGAACCCCTGCATGACAGATTTTTTGTGCAAAATCAGATTTCTATCTACTGAGCTTTATTTTGCTTGGAATTCTTAAATGGAAAAGTTTCCAAACGCATGCAGGGCTAAAAAGCAAAGAGAAATGAAGTCAAGGCCTCTGGACCTGAAGGAGTGAAGCTTGGCCCTTCTTTCTCCTCACCTCCGCGCTAAGGTCAGCCCAGAGCCAGTCTTTGCCTCCTTGTATACAGCAGCACAAGGAGACTGCAGCCCAGTTTTCAGGGAGAGGTGGCTGAGAAGAATGGAAGAGAAGGGCTTCAGAGGATCACGTGCTTTGGAGATGAATTTATTCCTTAATTTAATTATTGCTGCTATGGAAATATATAATGCCGTGAATGGACAGTTGGTTTTTCATTTTTATTTACACTGTGAACTTAGAGATAAGAATACTACAGTGCAGGACATACAGTGCAAATCCATGCCATAGAATTGATGAAGACCTGAGGTTGAGCAGAAATGAGCCGAGAAATTGTGCTACTAGATATCCTAATAGACAGTTTGACAAGCATTCCTCTTAGCAGCAATGGCATTGCAAGAAATACTCCCTTTTTTTTCCTCCTCTCTCACTCTTTTTTTTAATTGACTGGTCTAAGAATTTCTTGTGCAACTATCTGATGGTCAGTACTACGTGCAGCACTTTAAAGGGTAAAGTTCATCAAAATTGTTTGGGGCCTTGCTTTTAGACATGAAATTAAATGTTATTGATTGTGAAGCAATTCAAAAGGAAAGTGCCCTGTAAGCAAGGTCTGCAGATACCACCTCCTGAAGCATTCTCCATCTCCACCAGGTCCAAGTCCAGAGAATTGAAGGCAGGTCTCGTTCTGCAGGACAGCTGCAAGGGACACTTCAAAAGAGCAACTCATCTATGCCCCTGTGCTCAGCACTGCTTGACAACTCCGTTTTTGCTTAAAGAAAGCAAAAACCTTGAGCCAAGTGTTCCAGAGTCACTGCTTTAGGCTAGGACCCTCTGCAGAGGTTAACATGTCGGATCTCAAAGCAGCTATTCTCCTTCTGGCAATTTATGGCTTTTCCATTGTTGGTTGGGGCACTGTGGACAAAACAAATCACCAACAGGCAGCGTCTTTTTCCACGCTGCAGTCAACAACAGAGCTGCGAAAGACTCTACAAAAAGTCCTGAAAGAAGAGGGAAAGGTTTCACATTCATACACTGGGTGTGAAGTATGAAAATAAACAGGTCTCTGTGGGAGAAGGTATCCAGATGGGTGTCCCCAAGATTTGTGCTGCCCTAGTTACAAATGGCCTGGAGAGGCTGCAGACAAGGCTTAGCAGCACTGAATTATGCCAGGCATTGTAAATTCCCACAACCCTGAGCAAGTGTGTGTCGAGTAAGCAGAAGAAATCAGCTAGAAATTAGCATAATCAGTACAAATTAGCATGGAGAGAGGCAGCTTCAAAGTGAACAAAAGCAGACACAGCTAAATCTATTTAAACTGAAATCTTACTGTAATGGAAACCCTTGATTTTTTGTCTGGATTCAGGAACATGACTAATGAATCTATGGAAGAAAAATTAATCAGGTGTTTCTGAAGACAGAAATAGCTTCTGCAGGTACTTTCTGGAAATTCTAAGCACCCAACTACGGGAGTCAGGAGAAGCCACTCAAGGCTTGCCTCACTAAAAACTTCCTAAAGCAGCTGTTTCATGTCATAGGTCAAGAGAGTAGGTGTCTGGATAGACCTTTATCCTGATCCATTATGGCTTTTTTTCTAAGTGTACTTATATTTAAAATATAGCATTTTCCTTATATGGCACTTCTAGAATGGAGTTGACCAAGAAGTGAGAAAGGCTGCCACCTGGAGAACTCAGCCCCATATCAGCACAAATCTCCCAGAAAGCAATTCTACCCTAGGAACCCTCTACAGTCAGAGACCAAAGTGGAAAGTAAACTCTTTCACCCTTTAGCCAACTCCTATTGCACTGCTAAACAGCCACATATAACCCAGAACTTGCAACATGAAACTTCTTCCAAGAGTCATAAGTCCTGGATATGTTATCTGTATTACGTTAAGGCCCATATGGTAGTAGCGCCCTTTTTAGAACTCCTCTAAAATCTGGTTAAGTGCCCTATCCTTTTTAATATATGGATAGCAATCCTATTTACAGTCTGAAGCCCTCTTAAGGAAGGAATCAAAAGGGAAAACCTCACTAGAAGAGGAAAAAAAAAAAACTGGAAGAATTTCAGAGGCAAGTGGAGGTGACACTCTCTCTGTTCCCAGTGTGTTTGTAGGAGAATCACTGCATCCTTCAATTTAACATCCTGCCTGCAAACTCACCAACTACTAGCCAGGAAGAGAATTCAGGAGCACTGAAGATTTCACCTCACTCAGAGCTGCCAGTTTCTGTATGTTCCTGCCTGTGACATCAAACTGAATGCTTTCCAAAGTCCTGCCTCCTGAAAGCAAGCAATTAAGGACAAGAGGAGTAGGATGAAGTATTCTAAAAGTTTCCATCTGTTTTCATTTCAGAGAAATTCTAGATACTATGATCCGAGTAGTGATCAGCTGAGTGCTTTCTCAGAAAAAAAAAAAAAAAAAAAAAAAGTTAAAAAAAAATATATATTTCCTGTTAGGAAGTGCCGACTTGTTAAAATTTAAATCCTCAACAGGACTAACAGTTCTGACAGAAGCTCTCAGATCCAGTCTAGAATGGCACCAAATAAAACAGATTCCAAAATGGAGTTGTCTGGAAGAGCCATGCACCTGTGGATGTGTGGATCTCAACAAATAAGACCAAGACTTATCAGGACATGTAATTAGGCTAATTTGGTAATCAAAAGAGGCAAGAGAGAAGACAAATCTTTTCGTTGTAATGGAGTAGAGCTGTTTTCCCCAGCAGGATTTGAGGAACCCTGAAGCTAGAAGATACAGTTCATTTTATATTTGGATAGAGCCTATTATACTAGCGCTGTGCTGGAAGTCATCAGTAGAGCAATAAAGTAATCACATGCACCTCTCCACTACTAGTTTCATTTAAATTTTCTGTTATTTCCCATCTTTCCCTTCCTCTGAAGTTCTGCCACTGCCAATTTTTCCTGTTTCTTGTAGGTACCAAAGCATTTTTCAGACAAGCTCACTAACATACAAGTTGCGCTCCATTTTGGATTCCTCCAGTTGCTTGAGTATATTTGATTCCCACTTGACATAAAAAAATCCTTCCTTTGAGGATTTTTTGTCCTCCTGTGAAACTATATATCCTGGTTTTCACGAGCATTATGAAGGTCAGTGGAAAATGAGAACAGAGGAGCTCAAAGAACAGTCTGCTTCCTTACAGTTAATACGCACTGCACCGCGAGTGAAGCAATAGTCAAACTAAAACACAGGGCAGGAAGTGAAGAGGGATATTTTCTAACACCAGCATGATTAGTCATCTAGTCTTTGCTGATTAGCGGAATTAGAGCAACAGTGTTGTGAGAATGTGTTGAAATATCATTCTTAGAAATTTCAACATTTGCCAAATATTAGGGCAGAGAATTCTGAAGCAGAAAGTGAAATCAAGCATCTCATTTCTGAGCAGGCCATAACGACTCCTCTGGAAGCAGTTGGTGTGTCTATGGTAAAAGCAGTGATTTTGGTGAAAATATCACCCTCCAGCTGGCACACTGTCAGCCAAAACGAAAAACACACGTTTACATCTCTGTACAAACACACACTCTCATGCCAAGATTGTCAGCAGTCAGTGCTCATATACAGTGGTCTGGAAACCAGCATAAGAAACAAAAAATTTAACACTGATTTAAATGACACCAGCTTTATACTTCCGAGTACTGCAAAAAGGAGAAAAAAAAAAGGGGGGGGGTGGGGGTGGGGAATACAGTGGGAAGGGGAGGGGGGAAGGGAAGTGATGACCAGAATGTTGGTAGAAAATTGACATTTTGGTAAAAAGTCAAAGTGGAGCAAATGTTACGAGAAATACTCCTCTTATTACAACTCTTTGCATTAAAAAAATCAGGAAAAAAATGCTGGGTGTCATGAGGTCAGCATCTATTCAGCATAATTGCACCTTTCTGGCCAACTGAAGCTATTAATGATGCCCCATTTAAAGTCAAGAGGAAGCCTCAGGACAGAAAGCACTGATAGAGCAGAAAGGGGCAGCTACTATAAATACTTGGACAAAGGAACATCTTCATTTTTCTGGACATGAGAAGGAAGAAACAAGAAATTGAACATCGGCAATTTTATAAAATCAGTTCAAAAAATGTTCATCTCTCACCAACCAAAAAGAGAAACTTTCAGCAGATGCATCCATCTCTGTGAGACTTTTATTCACTGAACAGATTTCAAGCATGTGACACACGTAGCTGCTTTCCTGGCTAACCATACCGTTCCTTTATATCCAACGCCTGCTATAAATAAACCATCACACTCACCGGGCTGCAGTCAGAGTCACACATCTATGCCAGGAGTGTTCCTGTCTGCTGTGTTTCCAAGCAACTTCACCCCCCAATCAGAGCATCGATAGGACAAGGGGAATGGTTTTAAATAAAAAAAGGAGCGATTTAGATTAGATGTCACATAAATCTAGCATCAGAACCAGTCACTGGAATGCTAGAAATGCTTCTCCATACATGGAAAGTTTCCCCAGTATAACTTCACCATGATTATTCCTCTCTTCCTCCCTTAGGCTTGCTCTTATCTCAAGCACTATGCTTTATGGAACCAAATTGGCCTGCACTACACTATCCCACATCACCCCATCCCAAATCTACCCACAAACACCAGCCCCACAAGCCCACCCCAGCCATACACCACAACTATACCCCTGCATCCTACACGAACCACAATCCCCTCCTGAATTTAGGAAAAGGGCAGAATATATCTGGAGTATATGCAGGGTATAATCAAGCACTCCACCCTCTGCTTCCCTGTTATAGCTGGATCAAATCCCACCAAGAACTCTCCTTTTGCAGCTGTTCAATAGTCAAATCAACATGAGTGCGCAATGACTGCAAGGCAGAATCTGATCCATTCTGCAGATAGAGTTTACTGATGGAAAAGGCTATGCAGAAGTAATAGCCCTTCAAAAAAAAAAAAAAAAGAAAAGAAAAAAGAAAAAAGAAAAAAAACACAAAACCCCCCACAAAACTCCAGATCAAGTGCTCATTTGAATTATGCTGGTATAGAGTCACATTACCTCCCAAAATGATGCGTATCATTTATCACCACAACAACTCAGTCACATGAGGAATTGCTTGTGTAAGTCAGAGAAGGGATTATGGGATCAGTACTATGGAGAGAGTCTGTGGTAGGGCCGGGTACTGAATGCATCTCTCCAGACCTTGTTCAGGATCTTTTACCACAAACTCATTTCTCAAGAAAGGGGATAAAAAAGGGAAAAAAAAAAAAAAAGAGCACTGAACCTTTGTTCAAAATATTTCACTGAGCTTTTGGGAAGATGATTAGATTTCAAACTACTGAGAAAAGAACTTAGAGTTAAGAATGGTCCACACTAGAGTGTTATCTGACGCTTGGATATAGATAAATGCTATTTTTAAGAGAGTATCAAAGGGCAGAGATCTTTAACACAAAGGGAATTCTCCAGAGGTAAGGGGGAAAGAAAGAAAAAATGTAATATATTTTTCATAGAGATGCCACACTGAAGAGGACAAGTGTGAGGGGAAAAAAAGTAGAGAAAAATCAGCTTTAACACTTTTCCCAACAGCTTTCCACAGTACTTCAGGTTTAAAGCAGACAACAGCCTTTGTTTACTTCTCCACCGAAAAAAAATGTTATCAGAATAATAAACATGCTTCTTTAATGACAAAATGGAGAAAGGCCTCTTGAAAAAACAGAAATGAGAACTGGATGTCTCTGGCAGCTCTGTTTTTCCCCACTCAGGGGATTCATATCTTCAGTTCAGCTTCACCACCGAGGGTGAGTACAGGAGAGCACTCTGGCACAGCCAGGGCGTACTGCAGTATCTGCCAAGGCAAAGGTCTGCTTTCAGTCAACTCTATCTGCACAGGAGCAAAAACATCCCAGAATAAGCAGAACATGCGACAGGCATGAAGGGTTGGAGGTAATTCAAGGCCACTCCTGAAAGTTCATTAAGAACATCCTTCAGAGATATTCAGAACATCCATCAGATGGATGTCCTCTGTCTCTTGGTTTGGGACATCCAGATCAATTTTAGGGCAGACAGGTTTAGATATCACAGTACCTCCACCACAGTGAGGCCAAACTGTTCTCCTTTGTAATTTCCCACTTCCTGCAGTCAGCAGCACTATTACCTTCATGATAAAGAGGCCTCATCTGGCCTTATTTTATTTGTCTAGGTCTTAGACCTTGTTGCAGTGAAGCATTTCTTGATTTTCCAAAGCGCTGTGCAGCCTGAAATAAAGGAAGCAGCTTCCTCACAGTTTCCACATCTCTTTTGCTCACAAATAGACACATCTGTAAGCTGCTGTTAACCAAAAGGTCAGTGCCTCTGAGTTCCAGATGTGGGTTTAAAAGCAGCCTGACCTGATGGACCAGACTCTGCAAGTGTTTGGTGCAGAGACTTTTGGAAGCTGTTCCTTGTGCTAATGAAAGTATGAGAAGACAGTGTGGGAACTGCCCAGAAAACTCAGATTTATTAAAACTTGATATCCCCCAGTCAGAGAATATGCTCTAGGAAATACACATTCCTCTTCTGTATTCACCACAGCCTCCTACATAAGCAGAAATGAAGACAGAAACTACCCCAATTACTTTCTACTGAAGCCACAACCTTTTTGTTTTACCACAAATATATCCTATAACTCAACTCCCCACAGCGATTTACTCAAAAAGATTATAGCAACACCAAGAAAAAAGCCTTGGTCATTTAATTCTGCCACTTGGTGCTCAAACCACAAGATTATCTCTCTCACTCCAGGAGACAAGCTCCGCTGTAGGCTAAGCCTCTTCTCTAGGAACCACATACAATTCTTTAGCCCTCACCAACAATACTCTAGACAAGCTGAAAAAGAAATAGAGAACAAATTGGAACCAGATGTTAAAGAAAATAAATGAAGAAAAGGAGACCACAACAGATACTCCTATCATTCATCTACCAGTTCAATCAATGACCCAAGAACAACCTCCTGAAAGAATCGTACAGCAGCACACAGAATGTCCCCCCACCCCTCAATGCTTGAAATGAAAACATGCAGTAGAAGAGTCATTCAATCTGAATAAACTGACCCGGAGTTCAATAACAAGCTTTAAGACACCAGTGATAAGAAGTTGAAACATCCAGTACAAACAAGATGACTGCACAGAGAGAACCCTGAGCCGCATGCAAGCAGCAGTGGAACACAATGACTTTTCTTCCAAACTTCTGTTGTTGACTTCCATGTTATCTCTTGTTCAGGTACAGCATACCTATGTCATAGGGACAGGTTGACACATACATTTGTTCTTCAGAGAGTTTCACACTGCAGAGACTTTGCAGATCTAAGCTGCTGCATTCCCAACAAGGAATATGATTAACTTCTGCTGGTTTTATTTAAAGCAATGAGTCATTAAAAATAAATTTAGCACCTTCCCAATACCTAAGTCCCAAAGAATACTTGACTTTGTATGCCACCTGCCTTCCAGGAGTTCAAACTTGTGTGAACAGAGTTCAGGTGCTAGGTGGAAACAGCCCAGCAGAGACCCCAGGATGCATGCAGAGCAAACAGCAGATGAGATGTCAGAGCTAAGGCAGCACTCAAAGGGAGACCTGCCTGCTGGGGACAGCCTCATCACACTCTTTGTCCTAGATTTTTAACCCTTAAACCCCCACCTTTCTGTTTAACCTTTCAAATAGCACTTTTTGGACTTTGAGAGGACACTGACAATTTCTGCTTGAAATCACACACAGGATGCCATGCCTTAATGCTTCAGGTGGTCACTACAGCATTCCATGACTAAGCAGCAGTCGTGGCATGGCTTGTTGCCTGGATGCTTACTGAAATGGCTTGAGATTGTCTTCCCTGGCAGCCAACACAGAGCACTGAACTTTGCACTGCTGTCTGAAACAGTCCCTCACAGGCCCCTATAAAGCTGCAATTCAAAATCTTTTGGGTGTGCAAAGTGCACCATCCCAAGAGGTGGCCAGGGACAATTACAGTCCCAAAAGACTGGACAAACCAATGTGTCCTGCATGCTAAGCAGGACAAGGAGAAAAGGCATTTTCAGAAACAGAAGCTGAATACAGACCCACAGACCTTTTTTTTGTGTGCCATGATGTAAGGGAGGAGAGAGTCTCACAAGAGGTGACATATAGGAGACCAAAGGCTTTTCTGTAGAATCACCAGTTTTTCTCCAATCTACCTGCACAGCACCTCAGTATTATTACTGTGACAGAGGAGGTATAAGGCCAATGTTCTGTTGTACATCCCTTTGTTGAAATGAAAGCAGAGTCTTTCTGAGGAGCATGTTAATTGACATCCTGCTGCCTCTCACTTCCATGCCAAGCATCTCTACACTCTCCCACTGGTTTTCCCTTTATTTTGAGGATGTTTTGTGCTCTCATTTCCTTATTTATGCTTACCTCAAGCAACAGCTGACTTCCAAGCAACTCTGGCTGCTCCCCCACAGAACATGTGATGGACCATTGATGCTGCAGAGCCCAGCCTAGCACCACTTACCGCCTCCCTCCCCTCATTTTCTGCCAGATATTCAGCAAGGTGAAGCTTATTTCCTTCTTTGCTTTTCTTCCTTGTCCTTCTTACACACATTTTTGTGTTGAGTTTTACGCCGGGCTCTGCCCACCAGCACCAGATACCAAGTACTCTAGGAAAGTCCTCACATGTGTTACCTGGAGAAAGAAGCAGAGAGCCCTTAGCTTTTCCTGTGGTCCCTATCTGACCCTAAGCACTGCTGCAGGCATTGGGATTCCCTTTTGCTGCTCTTCCTTGTAGTAACAGCACCACCTTTTGGCTTTCTGCACGAAGCTGACATTTCCCATCGGTGGCTCAGCAATGTCCCTGCAGAACACTGGCTTTTCCAGAACGAGATCTCACTCATCTTACCTGTGCTATACCACCAGCAACAACTCTGCCTGGGGAAAAGAGAAGATCACAAGGCCCTGAAATGAGCCCAGAACAGCACCTGAGCACCTCATCTTCTAACTCAATAGCTTCCTAGATAAGATAACAGGTTAGCAATTAATTCCACCTCTACCCAGCTCTGCACTCCACAACCAGCACAGCAGCACGGCTCAAAGCACAGTTATTTTGCATACCAAACGTACACAAACATGCCAATCCTTTGACCCTTCTCTAATTGGGCTACAAACATGAGGTAATCAAATGCGAAGGAACAGTGCTCATAAAACCAGCTTCTTAGAAACAACCAAGACATCATTATTTGCCCAGAGTGCGTTTTGCACACAGTATTGAAAACAAGATCCGGAGAGATTTGTTTTGAGGTCAGGCAGTAAGAAGCTAACATAGAAGAGAGATTATAACCCGCACATACCTAAACATGAACTCACCTTAAGCTTTCAGTCATGCTTGAACAACAACCTGGAGCCACAAATGTTTGTCTCCTCTGTTAGTATCACAAGCCCTTGCAGCTACAACCCAGAAACTACTGTTTCTTGGAGCAATTGCTATAAGACAGGCTATAACCACTATCATTTATCTATCCCCATGGATAAACCCACTTTCCTTTATCAATCTGATTTTCACCAGCATGTCTGGGGCTCACCAAAGGGGTCATGGACAATGGCAAAGGTGAGGTTCTCCAGGCATGGGAAAAGCTGAGCAGGTGCTATTTTGCAGTTTTTAATGGTGCATATTCAACCCAGACTCAATAATTCAGCCAAATCAGCTTTATTTGGGGGAATACACCTTTCAATTACACCCCCTTTTGAAACTCACTTGGAAATACCTGTGAAACCAGAACTAAGCTACTACTTAAAGACCAATTAATAAATGCACCTGCATGTAGTGTTCAAGCAGGTGTCTGAAGACAAAGAGCAGATTACTGCAATCCTAGCAGCCTGAGATTGAAAATAATTACAGGTTGACTCATGTTCCCTTGGACTATGATTGTCTTGAACTTTTACAGTGGTGGAAAGTGAAGTAGTCAGGAGTATTTTAAGTTATACTCAAAGATATTTATGTTCTTATTTATAATCTCTACCACTGGCCTTGAATTAAATCCAAACTATTATATCAAATGACACTTCTGCATCACCTTTCAACATCTAAGCAGAAGTAGGCAGTAGCTTTTCTTCACTGTTTATGACTCACCTGAACATGACTCCAACTTCCATTCTTGTTTGTTACTTTTCTCTTTTTATAGGAACTCAACTTTACTGGGGTAATACTAAGAATAAAACATTAGGATATGCAAACTCCATCACAAACCTGATGCCACAATGTGCTCAGATTGTTACAGTTCCTTAAAAGCAACTGAAAAAGCAGGCATAATATCCTCCATGCTGTTGCCTTTGTCAGTTCAGCCCTTCCAGGAACTTGTTCCAAAGTAACTCTCAGTAGTGTATCAGGGTCATATTTTGGTTAAGCAACAGCCATCTCTGGAATGAATACTTGGCTGAAATGAGCCCATTAGCCTTCCTGTCACAGTATCTAATCTGAGTTCAAATGAAAAACAAATATGCAAAGACTGGAACAATGTTTGCCTGTGAAAACAATCCAGATGAATACAACATAGGAAGGAAATAGCAAAGAGTTCAGGTATTTACACAATAAAGCTGAGCATAGCCTTTGAGGCAGCTTTCTTCTATCTGTCTCTGCCACCTAGACATAGTTGTACCTGGAAAGGAAATTTTGTAATATTCTGCATTGCTCAGCTGGAGCTTTGCACAAGTAAACAATGGCTTTAGCAGAAGACGTTGGTAACAGCTGCGAAGTTTTTCATTTAATCATTTACCGTCTGATCCCAAACCTGCTACAGTTGATAGAAGGAATCCCATTGAGTGCTGTAGGCTTTTGTATGGATGCAAACCCTGATTTACAAATGCAGCTGCTGTTAAAAAGGGGGAGGAAAAAAAAATCGTCCTTTATTTAGGCACTTGACATTGGATTTGTGTCCTGGTCATTGACATCGTTATTTGACAAATGCAGCCCATGCTGGACTTCCAACTAGCTGCACTTGTTCTGGGTCTGGAGAAGATTTTAATGCATTTTAATCTCATTACAGCACAGCTTGGATATATCTGGGATGTATTGCATACACAAACCCATTAGGAATTGAAGATTTTCTGCTGAGAGCTGATTCTGGCCAGCAATTAGCAATTAGTGTGAGCATCCTCTGGAGCTGACCGACCCCTTGATTGTTCCAGCTGGAGCCAGTAAAGAGTGTCCAAACTGGAAGTTGTTCAATATATTTTATCCTCTTTACTTACTGAATAGAGTTCACTTACAGCAGCCCTACAATACCAGTTATTCAAATCAATCCATAGTAGGAGTATGTCTAGTGAACAATCCATCTCAACTGCCCTGAGCTATTGTTAAGGTACCTGCCTGGGTGCAGTAATCAGCATTTTGTTCTCAGCCTACTGCAGTGTCCATGAGAAGTGCAATGCAATCATTATATGGAAAGTTAAAACCATCAAGGCAAACAAGGAAGCCAGCAGGAAAAACCTAACATACACACTAATTACCCATTAAGAACAAACAGATCTCATATCAGTAAATAGTGCAAAAATCACATTGTTCTCTTGTTTATATTAGGCTGTTGTTTTGGTAGTTGGATGAAAGCAAAGATCTTCCCATGTGAAACTGGAAGCATCAGTCTCCCAGTAAATAAACTTGGTTACAAACACTGGCAGCAGTCTGCCTTGGCTTCCCTGGTGTCACAAGCTCCAGTGAAGCTGCTTGGAGAGCAGAAATACACAGAGAATGGACCAGTCGAGCACACCGTGTCACGGGATTTGCTATGATGCTTTTCTCTGAGCTTCCCTTTTTGTTTCCCTCGGAAGCCCGTCCAGATCCTCCCGTCTCAGCCTTTGGTTCACATGCACAGCAGAGGGAGCCAAGCCACCATAAAATAAAAATCTTACTCCCCTCAGCACCTGGAAATGTTGTATGTAGCTCTCTGTCCCAGGCTCTGATCACTCAATACTTAAACTTCTTTGTGTAAAGCTGTGGCCTCTCCCAGCTTCAGACACCTCCTGCTCATAAGCAAGACTGTACACACAGGGATTCTGAGGACATCTTTAGGATAGTCTCATTTTCAGGTGTTTTTTGTTTTTTGGTTGTTTTTTTTTTTTTTAAATCATATTTTCTCTGCATTCTCCCTTTTACCTGACATTTTAAGCTTTGAATAGCAACATTCGAAGCTTTCCCAGTTTCCCACTGCCTGACATGAAGCCAGGCCTTGCCTGTGAACATATCCTCTGTTGACACTGACATCAACTCTGGCTTGGGTCAGCCCCTCAGAGAAGAGAATTTCACATCATAAACCCACAGTTCTGTCTCACAGTAGCTCCTTGGCTTTCAATCTACACAGCACTGAGAGAACATGGGAAAATAGCTTTCTGTGTCTACAAATGACAGGTACTCACGAGGCAGGACGATCTGTAGGATGACCTAATCTTCTTTAACACAGTTGCACCAAGTCACAAGAGACTGCTGAACAATTTTGCAGAATTTGGAGATGAATACTGCAATCTGGAGAATGAAATGGCAGGTGAAATGCAAGATACGTTATGAAGCAGTAGACCCTGAGGAAAATATCCCACTCGCTAAAAATTCAGCATCTGTTTTGCATGACCATGCCAATTTCCCAGCTCGATGTCCATTCTTTGACTAAGTAACAGGACTATCTGAAGAGTCATAGTCATTTAAATAAGATGGCTTCAGTCTCACAGCCTTATGGGAATTATGAAAGCACAGAAAGCATAATCCAAAGTTTCTAACAACACTGAATTCATAGTTGTGCAGCGGGTGAGCAGACCACTCATATCTGAGTCTTCCTGAATGTCCTGGTTCAATAGTGATGCATTGGCACAGGATGCCCAGGGAGGTGGTGGAGTCATCATCCCTGGAGATGTTCCAGAAATGTGGAGATGTGGCACTGAGTGACATGGTTAGTGGTGGGATGAGTTGGATGATCTTGGAGGTCTTTTCCAACCTTCATACTTCTATGATTCTATGATTCCCCATTAGGATTCAACTGTGAAATCTGTTTGAAGTGCCATGGGTATTAGAAGAGGCTAATAGATGTACTCCTTGAGCTCCATGTGTCACAGTCCAAGCACTGGTGGCCTGGGCATACACAGCTGTATGAGCATCTCCAGCCCAAAGGCCACACAACACAGCACATTGTGACTTGTGAGCTTGGGTCCCATTTGTCATGATTAAGAAACAGCGTTCAGTTTTCTCACCCTTCAATTTCAAAGTTGCTTTTTCATGAGAATATTTTGGAGTTACCAGATTTTCTTTGCCAGCAAGGGGACAGACATCCCATCTTTTTCACTTCCCTTTCTTCAGTTTTGATCCTCAAGAGATAAGGGCTTTTAATAATCCTTCAACTCTAAAATGCTAAAACTCTATATATTAGAGAATGAAGCAGTGTAGCCTCCATGTAATGAAAAAAAAATCCCAACACCATAGAATAGCCACAATTTACAGAAAAGGGAATTAAGTAACAGATATTGCGCAATGTTTTCCTGAGAATTTTTAATTCTGCCTCAAGTTTAAAAGCAACAGCAACACCTCACAACCCTATTATAAGTCATATATTCTAAAGCTCCCAAAACAGCCATATAATTGTAATAATCTGATTCACTGAAAGACCCACATTTATAGATGTAGAGATAAATGCAAAAGAAAGTGCTGCGGTGTCCAGTAGGTGTCATTTTTGTTCACTACTGCTTTGCTGAAGACTTCTAAAGTAGCAGGATTTTCCTCAGAAAGTCAGAGGTAAACAGACAGTATCTGGGAGGAAAAATCATGGCACATGCAGAAATTCTGGTTTTGAACTGAAACCTCTGCAGGCTGCCTGGGAACACTCAGAATTGATGTGGTGCTAATACCTGGTGATTTCTGGGCTGAACTAAAGACCTGGCAGCAGCTCCAGATTTTGCCTTCAGCCCAGTTCTGAAGGGTTTCTCACTCTAAAATAAACATTCTCCCCCCATGATTTTCTCCGTGCAACCCTTCATAACATGTTGGCCGTGTTAAGTCTCAGCAAGCCCTCCGGGCACCTTCCCCCAAGCTGCTGGAGATAAGAGATTCACAGTCTGCACATGGGCACTCCCAGAGAACAGTGTCTTACCTCCTTCCAGCTACTCAGAAAGTTGAAAGCACTGAATAACAAACTCCTTCCACAGGAGGAAGTTGGTCTGAGACCTGCTAGAATTGGAGTAAAACCAATTGTCAGGGATGGTTCCCCATCTGGTAGCTGCATTATTTGCATGGCACAACCTCTGGAGCAGGACTGAAAGCAGCGACCCCAGGCACAAGCCAACACTGGTCAACAGCAGTAACACAAAATCTGTCAAGGTTCACCATGGCAAAGTGTGAAATATTTAACCAATTTTGTAATTTTTTGATAGTTTTATTAATCATTCACTTTGTCCCTGCACAAGGACATTGCCCCTCAGGGGAAAGCAAGCTGGAGGAAACCTGTGCTCTCTTAGCATAGGGCTTGGCTACCATCAGGTAGATGCTGCCAGTGCATGGGCTCTATATGTTGTCTCTCTCTTTGTCCCTGACCTAACAGTGCCATGTTCTGCCTCTATCAGCCCAGCTATGGAAACCTCAGCCTGCTGCTGTTCGTCCTTTCAATATCTAAAGGGAGACTGTAAGAAAGAAGGGGACAGACTCTTCAGCAGGGTCTGCTGTGATAGGACAAGGGGAAATGGCTTCAAACTAAAAAAAAAAAAAAAAAGGAGATTAATACTGGATATAAGGAATTAGTTACAGTAAGGTCTGTGAAGCACCACAACAGGTTGCCCAGAGAGGTGGTGGATGCCTCATCCCTGGAGGCACCCAATGTCAGGGTGGAGGGGCTCTGAGCCCCTGATGGAGCTGTGGGTGTCCCTGCTCATTGCAGGGGAGTTGGACTAAATGACCTTTAAGAGTCCCTTCCAACTCAAATTATTATTTGATTCTATGATTTACAATGACAAAAAAAGCTACTTTCTATCACTGGCCTTCCTACCCAGCAATCCAGTGAAGCTGAAAACTTCATCCATGGATGAATGAGGTGCAAACCACAACACCTGTCTAAACTTTTCTCTCAGGCACATTCATATTTGAACGGAACTTGCACAAGCGTAGCTTTATGCAAAACAGATACACCCCTCATCAAGGTGCAGAAGCAGCAAAAATTTCATTTGGAGTTCCCAAAGAACTGAAATAATTGTTTTTATTAAATACTTCCTCACTAAGTAAAGCATTTTTTTCATGAGCCCACATTAGCCACGAGGAGCCAACATTATCAGTACCATGTTCCACAGGGGGAATTACAAACCACAGCTGCTCCAGGCTGCTGTTAGCCCTGCTCTGATGCTGCAGGCTAGAGGCCCAGGGAGCAAGCAGAAGATAGCACTTTGATAGACCTAATGAGTTTCTCTGGCCAAGAACAATCCCTACACACATCATTATATTCTAAAATCATTTCTTCAGTTCCAAATGGTTAGAGGCTGTTGTTGCTTCTTTCCCCTGTTGCACAGATAACTTGCAGCTGTTTGCAAACAGCTGATAGGAATTTTTGGTGGCCTGTGTAATGCCACAGTGTTGCTCCTGCCTCCAAACTGGAGGAATTTATGCAACGGTGTGAATTTCAAATGTGTAATATCAAATTAGCAATTGGAAATATTTCTGTGCATGGGTGAACCTTGTGTGAAGGTCTAACATAGCTTTCCATTGCGGGATCCAGATCCTTGAGGTGGGTTTCCCAGATTCTAACAATCAAATAGTAGTTTGAGTTGGTAGGAACACTTAAAGATCATGTAGTCCTACTTCCCTGCAATGAGCAGGGACATCTACTGCTAGATTAGGGTGCTCAGAGCCCCATCCAGCCTGACCTTGATTGTCTCCAGGAACAGGGCATCCACCATCTCTCTGGGCAACCTTTTCCAATGCTTCACTATCCTAGTCATAAAAAGTCTTCCTTATATCCAATCTAGATCTCCCCTCCTTCAGTTTGAAATAATTTTCCCTTGTCCTATCACAACAGACCCTGCTGAAAGACTCTATCCACTTCAAAGAAATGTAAGACGTTTCTGAAGATACCCACCGCTTTCCTATAACCAAGTCTTGGGCCCGTTCTTGCAGAGCACTGTGTCTTGAGGGAACATCTATTGAGTGAAAGTGGAGCCTAAGGTAGGCAAATGGGAGCTCACGTTCAGCTTCTATACACAAAGACTGCAAACAATTTTCATTTTTTCTTCAGCCACTGAGTAATAATAAGGCAAGATAAGATGCCTACAGTCAAATCCTGGTAAGTGCAAATCTCCTTTTTGGCAACTCAGCCAGATGAATCCTGTCAATTCCATCAGATGACAATGACCTATGGCTGCACCACTTCGTAGGGGAGAGCTGAGAATGGCCTTTCAGTATCTAACAGAGGGCTGTAAGAAAGAAAAGAACAGACTCTTCAGCAGCATCTGTTGTGACAGAACAATGGGAAATGGCTTCAAACTAACAGAGAGGAGATAAGATTAGATGTAAGGAATAAGTTTTTTACAATCAGTGGTAAGGCGCTGGCACAAGTTGCCCAGGAAGCAGTGATGTCCCATCCCTGGAGATACTCAGGGTCAAGTTGGAGCAGC
Organism: Chrysolophus pictus; assembly: GCA_037305975.1. NCBI lineage: Eukaryota > Metazoa > Chordata > Aves > Galliformes > Phasianidae > Chrysolophus > Chrysolophus pictus. The sequence continues at coordinate 70,293,167 of CM074614.1, read as the reverse complement.
TCTGAGCACCTGATGGAGCACTGGATGTGCCTGTTCATTGCAAGGGGATTGGACTAAGTGACCTTCAAGGGTCTCTTCCAGCTCACACAAGTCTATAATTGATTATATAATGACAGAAAGGTTCTGCTTAACTCGCTATGCCCAAAGGGATCCATTTTCTTGGGTGGTCAGAGAACAGAGCATTTTCTCACATGTGAGCCACTTCAATCAGCCAGTGCTGAACTACAGGGGTGAGGAAAAGCCCTTACCAGCAACAAGAAACTTAAAATGAAAAAGGCATCTGCAACTCCAAGGTGAAGTCTGAGGTTTTCAAAAAGTGAAATTAGCGAAGATTAGTGTTCTACACTAAGAGCCCCTTTAATATAAGTGCTGACAGGAGCATGACATAAGATTTCAGAAAGCAGAGTGACTGATCGCAGCGTGCTTTGAAGCAGGGGCTTTTTCAGGATTTAGTCTTTCAGGTAGTAAGTGATGCCTGAAAGCCTCCATTTTCACCCAGTTTGCGATATTTATTTCCTCCTAGCATAGAAAGAGTTTGCTTTTTTTGTGGTCTGAATCAGTAACTGAGAGCTTGTTTTGTAAAAAGGGTGACTTGATGTGTGATCTAAGCAAAACTAGATAAAGGAAGGGAAATTCACAGGGCGCACAACTTGGGGAATGACTCATGACTCTGTGGGGTGACTTCTGGATGTGGGCACACCCCTCAGGCTGAACAACAAATTAGCCCTCCTGTTGAAATGGTGTAATACCATTTAATAAAGAATTGCAGAGTCCTCAAGAATTACTGTATTTTTACAGTACTTTCTAGTTTGTGGTTTGTATTACCTTCCTGCTCTCCAGAATGGCTCTGCTTCCTCCACATGAGCCCCAGAATAGCTCTTTTTCAGGCAAAGTGTTAGCAGCAACTTCGTGCACAGAGCTCTGTGCTCAGTGGGCTCTGCTTCATCAGTGATGAGACAGCATAAGACCGCTCAAATTGTGGCTCCCACTACTTCCATGGCCCAGCACACAGAAATAGGTTGCAGAAATAGATTGTTTTATGTTCTCTCCCATATTTTCTCTCTTATTCCTTTCTTCTTTCAGCCAAAGCAACTTCAAAGGCTCTGCAAATTTCAGAACTTCTGCTTCTTGAAGCTGTCCCTCTCCTCCCATTTCACATCGAAGGCCTGGCACATCTTGATGAGCAGCAAGAGAATGCAACAGGACATAACCACAAGTTTCTCAAAATGGAACCAAGAAAACGCTTCAATGAGCGGCTATGCTCTATTTATTTTGAGGGACAATTTTAGAGGACAACAGTAAAATAAAAATCACTTCTTACATTTGGAAGTGATAGGAAAGCATCAGCAAAGGCTGCATTTAGAGACCTGCTGCATAGCTGCCACATCTTCCCCTTGTTCCACTCTCACATCAGACCTAGTCCTGCTTTCTTTGAAAGAGTTGTATAAATTCTGGGCATCATCCTTTGAAAATCAAGCTGCTTTCAGTCTCCTCCTTTCTAAACTTTTTTAAAATAAAGGCTTTTAAGAAAGCATGACTGATCATTATTATGCCCTTGCTAAATAAAGGAGGAAGTTGGTTAAATGATTTTAACCATGTGGTGCAAAACCCTGTATTTAAAGCTATTTCCAAAGTGTTCTTTACTATAGTAGTACACTTGCTGGGATGGATCATTTAACAGCATCTCCACACTCATGAAAGCATCTTCAAACAAGAGGTTACAGGTGGACATGGGACATCTCTGATCACCTCGGCGAGCGCCTACTTTCTAGTGAAGGCTATTGATTGGGATTTCAGGAAATGGAAATGAAGAGAGTTGAACACCACTGAAAGTGATTATTTCACTTTCATGTGGGGCAGAAACCTGCCCTGACTCACAGAAGCAGGCAGTGCAGAGGGGATCTACTTCTGTGAGCATGTGGCAGCAGTGACACACCACTGCTCGGGGTATGCAGGTCTCGTGTCTTTTGTCCTGTACTACTATCCCAGACATCAACCTGGAGGAGGATTTGAAGGCTCAAGCTAATGGCAGAGCAAGGTGAGATGCTGTGAGAAGCAAACATCTCTGACTGTGATGCTGCACAACAGGTGACCCAATGGCTCAGCTCTTCCAGGATGTGCAGCAATATGTAAGGCCAGGGGGCAGTATTAAAGGAAGAGACAGCAGTAATTGATGCAAGTGTTAACTGGGAAAACAGCTTTGGTTGATTAAGTCAACAAACAGGAAAAAGGTGAATGTCATCCACTACTTATGCATGTTTGTCCTAGTATAGTGAGTCTGTTTCATTTCCCAGCCACGGGCAACTTATAAATGAAAGGATTTGGAGAAGGGATCATTCATCTGATCATCAGGTCCTTCTCTGTGCAGCCTCTTCAAGTCTTTGCACTCTGCTGTTTGAAAAACAGCAGCAACTGTAGTGTAGCTTTTGTACAATAAATGTCAAGGGAATAAAGGAAAAAGAAGATATTACCTATTGGGGATTTCCACTGAGAAGCTGTGGTTAGGCTAAACCTCCATGACACAATGGAAAATAGAAAGGATCCACAGTAAACAGAGGGTGAGCTGCCAGCTCACTATCTAGCCGCTTAATCCCCACAGGGCTTCTGAGCCCAAATAATACAAAGTGGCTACTTTTTTGTCTCTGTGGAAAGAAGTGGGACAAAGGTTTTGAACCCTATAAGGGGTCCATGGAGTTTTGGGGGCTTTTCCCTATGGTATTCCCAATTTTTAATTTTTTTTTTTTTCTTGTGGTTATAATCTCTTCAAGAATACAATCTTAGCTTTGGCTTTAGTTTAGTGCATCTTTTCCCACTGCCATGTTCATCTCTATCTTTCATCACCTGGAAATAAGTAAGAATTGTCGCTACCCTAGAATTCCTAATTTTTATCCTTTTGAACAGATCCCATCCTCTCCATCCCTAACACTGTCAATATCGACAGTAGCCTGTGGTGGTTTGTTCCTAGAAGCAAGTGTTTTCCATCAATCTCTGATAAACAATCAGAGTAGATGTAGAGGCCTCTCAACTTCTTCTCTACACCTAGATATTACTGAACTGTGTAAACACCAATTTACTAAAGCAAGGAAGCATGGAGGTAGATAGATTAAAATTGTGTTGAAGAGAAAGCACGTTTTTTAAACATATAGATAGAAGTTGTCCCATTTCCTCTGTTCCGGTAAGTATGACTTTAGCCCATAATTATACAGGCAATTTTGGATGACTGCTTCCTCTTTCACATAAGGGTTTTTCTCAGTTTTGTTCTCTCCCGTCAACTGCTTTTCTATGTGTATAGCTGTAAATTGAGAAGACCGACCACACAACCCCTAGAGACATAACAGATTTATTCCTGTGAATGTGTCTCAGCATTCCCGGCTTTCTGAAGTTCACTGTAATTACTTACCACACGTTTCTTGTAAATAACCCAAACAAAGAGTGAGTCATGTTGGCAGAACTCACAAACGAATGATTAAATGACAACTTAGAGCTATGGATAACCAGTCTGTAGGTTATCAGCTCTCAAGCAGAATTTAGCCACACTGCCAAAGACTGTTCAGGTCAGAAGTGTGCAGTGTTGTGTTATGGTCAAAAGTGTAAGTGGATTTAGGAGAAAACTTATTCTTTCAGGATTAAATAGGAGAGACATGAATCAGGTGGAGAGCGTCCGGAGGAGGGCCACACAAACATCAGGGATGGAGCAGCTCCCTGCGAGGACAGGCTGAGTGCTGGGGCTGTGCAGCCTGGAGAACAGAAGGCTGGGGGAGACCTGAGGGTGGCCTGTCTTTGTCCAATGGGGGACTGTAAGAAATACAGGGACGGACTCTTCAGCAGAGTTTGCTGTGACAGGGAGAAGGATAAGGGGAAATTGCTTTAAACCAATAAAAGGGAGATTTAGGTTGGATATAAGGAAGATTTTTACAATAAGGGTGATGAGGGTGATGATCCCTGGAGGCACTCAAGGTCAGAGTAGAGGGGCTCTGAGCCCCTGATGAAGCTGTGGGTGTCCCCATTCACTGCAGGGGGGTTGGACCAGGTGACCTTTAGTGTCCCTTCCAACTATACGACTGTGAAATATATAATTATTTATCCTTATTATGTGCCCCTGGAATGTATCCACGGATTCTTTTCTTATGCCCGAAGTATGGGATCAAATGCTTAATAATCACAGGAAAAAATACTGATTCCATTGTTCAGAGAGTTTAGTCTCTTTGGTTCTCTGCTCCAACCTCCAACATCCTTGCTAAGTAATCCCAGACTGATGCTGCAAATTGCCCTCCATCCTTTTGTCCCTGGGTGTGGTACAGCAATTACTGTTGGGGACAGAAGAGCAGCCACACGCAGCCAGCTGGAATGACTTCAGACATTAAGAGAACAACCACAAGAAAAGCTGTCATGTCACGGCCGGGTGTGTGGCTCCAACTGAGCAGCAGGCTGCACGGAGCACTTCCTCAAAACAACCCTGCTACACACTGTGCCCCACAGCCAGCTCCTGGGCGTGCAGAGAAGCGAATGAAGGAAGAGAAACAGCAGGTACAAGGTACCTGTCTGCACCACAGCTGCAGCTCTGCTCACTTACAGAACCCATCCTCCTCTTTGCTCTATGAACACACCTTGTTCTGCTAATCTCTAAACCACAGAGTTGAGAGGTCAGAGGGCAGCCTCCATTTCCTCATCTCAAGGTTTGCATTTTCTGTACATATAGAAAGTGGCTTTACAGCTTGTTTGGGTTTGTAAGATGCTCCACACAGGAGAGAATTAAAAGTAGCTGAAGCAGTGAAACATTCACATTACAATGAACAAATACATTTCCATTTAAGAATATCTGCAATCTCCCCCTGGTCCTAGAGCACCCTGGTGGAGCTTAGCCCTGTTCCCTCCAGGGGAGTCGGACCATGACCTGAAGGGCTCTTTCCAACTCAAATGGTTCTGTGATTCTGTCATTATTGAGAGGAAACTTCTTGTGCTTCAGTGTAAGACAGGAAGTTTTCAGGTATCAGTGTTTTCAGCTAACAAGTCACTTTGCCTATACATCTGTGAAAGAACATGATTTTGCTTTATCCTGATTTAAGCACCAAGTGAAACCTGTTATTTTGGTGATTGCTCCAATTATATTTACAGCTTATATTTCCAACCAATTATATTACAAATTATCTATATAAATTAAAAGTGCAATTTAATCCTGCATCACAATATTAAAAATAATGTTACTCTGATACCACGTGTCAGTAGTCCTCATCTGAAGTATACTACAGGATACTACAACTATACAAACAGATCACTCCATCATCACCACCAACTCAAAAGGAAGAACAGTATAGTTACTGCTCATCCACTCTGCAGTATTTATTTTCTTAAATTTAAGGGTGTGGTTGGATGGAAAACATCATGTAGAAGGAATAGAAAAACAATTGTTCTGAGCCCAGAGGCATCATACAAAGCAAATAATAAAATAATAAAAGTAATAGCTAAAAAAAATTAAAAAGTGGAAGAGGAAAAAATGGGAGACAGAGAAAGAAAGAACATTGGAAATAGGTATAGCAAAGAATCATAGTATAATAGAATCATTGAGGTTGGAAAAGACCTCTAAGATCACCTAGTCCAACTTTTCACCTCCCACCAGTGTTGCCACTAAAACACAACCTTCAGTGCCACATCTCCACAGTTCTTGAGCACCACCAGGGACAGTGACTCCACAGCTCCCTGGGCAGCCCATGCCAGTGCCACTCTTTCAAAGAAGTTTTTCCTAATATCCAACCTGCACCTCCTCTGGTACAGCTTAAGGCTATTCCCTCTCATTCCATCAAACATTACAAGAATATCATAAGCAGACTTGATTATTGGAGTTGCCACTACTGAATTCAATGCACTGCTTTTCTTTTTGTCTTTTGGAGGATATACTTGTAAGCAAGCATTTTTGAAGATCCTTCTTGAACCTCTGATGTATCACAGAACTACAGGTCCAATCAGCAACTGAATGCCTGTCTTAAAAGCTCAGATTTCCCACAAATGGTACGAAGAAAGTTTTTTACTGAGGATTTTAAAAGCTTGGCAAGGTTTTTCGCTTGCTATTTTTGTAGATGTCATCACTTTGCACTTTCTGACAGTTGCTGAGATGCCACAAAACCAGCAGTTTTGACAGTGATTCAATCTTGAGTCAAAACCGAATGCTGACAATTTTTACTTTGACTGAGCATGCAAACCGTGAGCATCCTGAGCATCCCTGTTGCAAGACTTCTGGTTTTCAGACTTCACACCATCTCTGCCAACCAGATTCATAGCCTGAACACAATTTTTTTCTGATTCTGTGGACTTCTAAGCTGGAGACCCAAAGGCAAGATGATATACAGTGACAACTTCTTCCACAGCCTCTCACAGGCAGTAGAAACCTGAAATTCAGAAGTGTTATGATCATACCCACAGCCACAAGGCCATATGCCTATGACAGCCCTCCTTGCAGTTTGTGTCCCTGCCTGAAACCCAGTCTCAGGGAAGGAAGGTGGGATCTTCATTACTGGTGAGGAAGAGGAGATGGGGGTGGGGCCATTTCTCCTGAGGAACTGCGGAATTCCAAGAGAGGCCTGCAAGTAAAGGCTCATTCCTTCCCAGCACTCATTACCACCATTAACACCTCATCACTAAGGTCCTATCCAATGGAGTCACCCTGTGGGGTTACATCCCATGGATGTTGCCCAAAGGTCACGTCCCATGGAGTTACCAAGGGGGTCACACCTCACAGAATCATAGATTCATAGAATAGTTTGGGTTGGAAGGGACATTTAAGATCAGCTAGCTCCAACCCCCTGCAGTAGGCAGGGACACCTCCCACTGGACCAGGTTGATTCAAGATGCATCCTGCCTGGCCTTGAATGCTTCCAGGCAGGGGGAATTCACAACCTCACTAAGCAACCTGCTCCAGTGTCTCACCACCCTTACCATGAAAAAGAAAATTTCTTCCTGGTATTTAGGAAGAAATATATTATATTTAATCTACCCTCTTCCAATTTAAAACCATTTCTCCTCCTGTCACTACATGCTCTGATAAAAAGTCCATCCCCAGCTTTCCTGTAGGCCCTCTTCAGGTACTGGAAGGCTGTTATAAGGTCACCCTGGAACCTTCTCTTTTCCAGGCTGAAGAGCCCCAGCTCTCTCAGCCTGTCCTCACTGGGGAGGTGCTCCAGCCCTCTCATCATCTTCATGGCCTCCTCTGGACTTGCTCCAGCAGCTCCATATCCTTCTTGGTTGGGGGCTCCAGAACTGGCACAGTACTCCAGGTGGGCTCTCACGAGAGCAGAATAGAGGGGCAGACTCACTTCCCTCAACCTGCTGGTCACTTCAGTTTTCTTAATGCAGCACAGGATACAGTTGGCCTTCTGGGCTGCAAGCGCACATTGCTGGCTCATGTTCACAGAATCACAGAATTGTAGGGGTTGGAAGGGACCTCCAGAGATCTTCGAGTCCAACCCCCCTGCCAAAGCAGGCTCCCTACACCAGGTCGCACAGGTAGGCGTCCAGGCGGGTCTTGAATATCTCCAGAGAAGGAGACTCCACAACCTCCCTGGGCAGCCCGTTCCAGTGCTCCGTCACCCTCACCTAAAGAAGTTCTTGCGCACATTGGTGCGGAACTTCCTGTGCTCCAGCTTCTGGCCATTTCCCCTTGTCCTGTCTCTGCACACTACTGAAAAGAGTCTGTCCTCGCCACTTTGCCCCCCACACCTTAGATATTTATAGACCTGGATCAGGTCCCCTCTCAGTCTTCTTTTCTCAAGGCTAAACAGACCCAGTTCACTTAGCCTTTCTTCATAGGGGAGATGCTCCAGGCCCTTCACCATCTTTGTGGCTCTCCGCTGGACTCTTTCCAAGAGATCCCTGTCTTTTTTGTACTGGGGAGCCCAGAACGGGACACAGTACTCCAGATGAGGCCTTACCAGGGCAGAGTAGAGGGGGAGGATCACCTCCCTCGACCTGCTGGCCACGCTCTTTTTAATGCACCCCAGAATGCCATTGGCCTTTTTGGCCACAAGGGCACACTGCTGGCTCATGGCCAACCTGTCGTCCACCAGGACACCCAGGTCCCTCTCTGCAGAGCTCCTCTCCAGCAGGTCATCCCCCAACCTGTACTGGTGCATGCAATTATTCCTCCCTAGGTGTAAGACTCTACACTTGCTTTTGTTAAACCTCATCTGGTTGAATCTTTCATCAACTGAAACCCTCAAATCCTTCTCCTCAAGCCATTCTCTGACCAAACTGTATCTGTGCTTGGATTGCCCCAACTCAGATGCAGGACCTTGCACTTGGCCTTGTTGAACTTCGTGAGGGTGGCATGGGCGCACCTCTCAAGTCTGTCGAAGTCCCTCTGGATAGCATCCCTTCCTTCTAGCATGTCAACTGCACTGCTCAGGTTGGTGTTGTCTACAAAATTGCTGAGGGTGCACTTGATCCCACTGTCCGTGTCACCTAGAAAAATGTTAAATAGCACTGGTCCAAACTTCAATCCCTGAGGAATGCCACTTGTCACTTGTCTCCACTTGGACACTGAGCTGATGACCTCAAATCTCTGAATAAGACAATCCAGTCAATTTTTTATCCAGGGAGTGATTCATCCATCAAATCCATTTTTCTACAATTTAGTGACCAGAATGACATGTGGGACAGTATATTACTTTGCACAAACCCGGGTAAATTATGTCAGTTGTTCTTCTTTTTTCCACAGATGCTGTAAATCCATCATAAAAGGCAAATAAGTTTGTCAGGCATGATTTGCCCTTGGTGAAGCCATGTTAGTTACCACCAATCACCTTGTCTTTATTTTCCATATGTCTTAGAAGGGCCTTCAGGATTATCTGCCAAGCACAGAGGTGAGACTGACTGGCCCGTAGTTCCCTGGATTTCTTTTTTTCCCTTCTTGAAAATGAGAGTTATGTTTCCCTTTTTCCAATCAGTGGGAACTTCACCAGACTGCGATGATCTTTCAAATATAGTGGCTTGGCAACTTCATCTGCCTGTTCCATCAGAACCTGTGGTTGGATCTTGTTGAGTCCCATGGACTTTTGTACTTTCAGGTTCTTTAATTGGTCAGTCTCATGGAGATCACCATGGTTACCCCAAGAAGGCTATGTCTCAAGGGGTCACAAAGGAGGTCATATCTCATGAAGGTCACCATGATCACTCCAAGATCACATCCCATGGGGTCATCAAAGACACTCCAAAAGCCATAGGTGACTGGGGGCATGTGGGAGCTGGCAGCCAGACACCCACCAGGCACCACATTACAGAAGATGAATGTCACCAAATCCCATGGTGTTCCTGCAGATGGGATGTGGTTCATGGAATAACAAGCTTCATGTGCCCCACAGAGGAGGTTGCTATCTTCCACCCCTTCTGCACCATTTTCAGTGGAACTTACACCACTTCTGGACATACCGGTGTCCTATGCCAGACTCCTGAAGCCACCTGTCAATTTAATTCCTTTGTTTTAAAAAAAGAATCAGCCACAACAACAACAACAAAAATCATATGCATGTTGGTGCAGATCTCTGAACTCCTTGCAGCTGTGATAATGTGACCCTACTCCCATCTCTGCAGAGCTCTGTACCACAGGATGATGAAATAAGGGGGAAGGATGGCATCATGGCCACCAAGCATGACTGCTGTACAACGGCAAGTCTGGCACCAGCTAATGTGACATGCCTCCTCCCCGTGCCCCCCTCTTTCTCTTCTGCATGCACAAAGTTGGAGAAGATAGGACAGCTCAACCAAGGGGCATGGGGCATGCACAGCTCCCAGACCCATGAACTGACCACTGGGACCTTCTCAAAGCATGGGGGTCCAATGAAAAGCCACAGGTTGTAACACACACAAAAAAGGGTTTATGTTGATAAGTGCAAAACACTTTTTCCTGTTTCCTCTATTTACTTCTCCTTTATGTCACTTGGAGTCAGCTAGTGCAGCTACTAAGAGATCTTTGGTGAGGAAGAACACAGTGTCCTCACCCTCAAAGTGAGTTGTTTTTTTTTTTTAATTTCTGACTTGTTTGTTTTCACTCTTCGTGTCAAAGTTCACCCTGCAGCTTTATCTATCCCACCAGGCACATCCCCTGCACCACCTACAGCACCTGGCACATGACTGCAGATGAGCAGGAGAGGTTGTCCCCATATCATGGACCTGAAACCCACTCATCTCTATGGTGTTTTTTTTTCCCTGCTGCCAGCTAGCATTGAAGTGGGATCATAGAATCACAGAATCATTAAGTTTGGAAAGACCAACAAAATCATCTTGTTTAACCATCAACCCATGCCTATGACCACATCACTCAGTGCAACATCTACCCATTTCTTGAATACCCTCAGGACAATACCACCAGCTTCCTGGGCAGCCTGCCACTCTTTCTGAGAACAATTTTTTCCTAATATCCAACTTGAAACTCTATGGCCCTTGAGTCAGCACAGTAATGGAGGAGTGCTCAGGGAGGACTACCAGCAGTTCTCTAAGAGCTAGTTGCACCTATAGAAGAAGTTCTGAGCACCCCAAAAGGAGCACTGGTTGGCAGGAAGGAATAAGCCTCCTCCTCCTTCTGTGCAAGGTCATTGCCAACAGCATATTTCTTGCAGCCCTTCGTGGCAAAAATCTCCCACAGAGGGTATGCAGGGCAGCTACAGATGACTTCCCATATCTGGGAGGGGGTGTCTTATTTTCTTTCCCATCTAAAAAAAGCAGAAAACATCACACCCTTCTCCTTTTGTGTATGTGTCTGTGTGTGAGAAAATGAAAACGAAAAGGAAATGAGCTCATTTCAGAGCAATAAACCGCAGAGCTTTTAAGTGAGATTACCTCATGCCATGTGATGACAACAGCCTTTCTCACCTCTAGAAATAAGCCAGCTAAACCACTGCCGTCAGTCTGTGACCACCCTGACATCTTTCACCCCAAAACGGTTCCTGTCTGCCCCACTTTTCAGCTACTACAGCCTGCATAGGGACTTAATGTAGAGGGAAGGATACTGTAGGATTAGCACTGACATGATGTGGTGCACAAATCCTGAAGTGGAAGTGGTCCAGCTTCCATCCCCTGGATGCTCTGGTAGATGGGACTGCTAGCATTCACAACCTTGGCTGTGTGTGCGGCCTATTCTGATGCTCATGAGGCTTGGGCTGATTATTTACTCACAATACAATCACACGATTCTGTGCTTTTTATTCACAAATAGACATCTTAAAATGAAACCCCAAACACATACTTTTTATTTTCTTGTTGCAGCAAAGACATGACTCTGCAATGACTAAACTCACCTAATCTTGTATTCACACAAATCACAACTGATTCCAATTGCAGAGGACAGCCAATACAATGTTGAGCATACTGTTCCACATACAGGACTCTAATTTTTATAGTGAAAAAGAGTTAAGGACTCAAAGTTTCAAAGGAGAAGTAACCTAGAACCATAAAATGGCTTAGGCTGGAAGGAACCTGAAAGATCACTCAGTTCCAGCCCTTTCTATGGGCTGGTTGCCCCCCACCAGCTGAGGCTGCCCAGGGCCCCATCCAACCAAGCCTTGAACACCTCCAGGGATGGGGCACCACAGCTCTCTGGGCAGCAGTGCCAGGGCTTACCTCTGTCTCTGTGAAATACTTCCCTCTGACTTCTAATCTAAATTTTCCCTGTTTTAGTTTAAAACCATTTCCCCTGGTCCTATCACTTTCTACTTGTGTAAAAAGCTCATTTCCCTCCTGTTTATAATTTCCCTTTAAATACTGAAAGGCTGAAATTAGGTCTCCCAGAGCCTTCTTTTCTCCTGACTAAAGAAGGCCATCTCCCTCAGCCTTTCTTCATGAGAGAGGTGCTCCAGCCTTCTGAGCATCCCCATGGCCTTCCTCTGAACCCACTCCAACAGCTTCACATCTTTATTGGGCTTATGTTACATCTTTCATTTATCAGGATGTCAAAGTCCTCCTTTGCAGAGCTGCTCTCAAAGAGTTCTTCTCTTGGTCTATACACATATCTGGAATTGCTCCAACTCAAGTGCAACACTTGCGCTGGCCTTGTTCCAACTCACTAGGTTCAGATAAGCCCATCTTTCAAGGTAGCTCAACTCCCCTTGGATGGTATCCCTTCCTTCTGCTGTATCAACTGCCCCGCTCAGCTTTGTGTCATCAACAAACTTGCTGAAGGGGCACTTGATCACACTTCTATGTAATTAATAGAGATGTTAATGAGAACCTGCCCCAAGACAGACCCCTGGGGGACACCACTCATCACCAGCCTCCGCCTGGACATAGAGTCATTAAGCACAACTCTCTGGCTGAGATCATCCAACCAATTCTTTATCCACTGAATAGTCACTCTTAGCACCCACATCTCTCCAATTTAGAGACATGGATGTGGGGTGGGACCATATCAAAAGCCTTCACAAGACCAGGTAGATGACGTCAATTTCTTTTCCTTTGTTCACAGATGCCATCACTCCATCACAGAATGCCACCAGATGAGTCAGGCACTTTCTGCCCTTGACGAAACTATGCTGGCTGCCTCAGATCACCTGTTGATCCCTTATGTGCCTGAACATCTCTTCCAGGAGGATCTGATCCATCATCTTCCCAGGCAGAGAGGCGAGGCTCACTGTCCTGTTGTTCCCTGGGTCATCCTTTCTTTCTTTAAAAATGGGAGTGATGTTTCCCCTTTCCCAATCACCGGGGACTTTGCCTGACAGCCTCAACTTTTCAAATATGATGGAGAGTGGTTTAGCAGCCATATCAGCCAGTTCATTCGGAAAACCCTGGGACTCATGGACTTGTCCAGATTTAGTCTTAACAAGGTGGTCTTGGACTTGCTCCTCTCTCACACTGATAGAGATTTTGCTCTCCCACTTCTCACACAGAGGTTCAGGGATGTGAGACATGAGAAGCCCAAATAGCAGTGAAGACTGAGGTAAAGAACTCAGTCTTCTCCATATCAGTTGTAGCCCATTCTCTTTTCTCAGTTACCAGGGAGCAGTGCGCTCTCTTTGGCCTGTTTCTTCTGGCCAGTATAGCTGTAGAATCCTTTCTACTTGTTTTTCACATCCCTCACCAAACATAGTTTTATTTGCACTTTGGCTTTTCTGATCCCATCTCTGCACTTGTGAATAGCACCCCTCTATTCTTTTCAGGTGGCACATCCTTGCTTTCACTGCCTGTACCTGTACTTCTTACCCCTCAGTTTGACCAGAGCTCCTTGTTCAGCTGGTTTCCTGCCTGCTCTGCTAATTTTCTTATATTGGGGGAAAGAGAACTCTTGAAGTCTCAGAAAGGCATCAGTAAAGATCTGAGTGCGTTGCTCCACTCCTTTAAGAACAGCTTTCCAGGAGCTCTCACCCAACAATCCCATAAATACCTTAAAGTTCCCTTTCCTGAAGTTCAAGGTTCTGATTCCACTTATTGCCAGGCCTATGTTCCTCAAGACCACAAACTCAACCATGGCATGATCACTGCAGCCCAAAGTCCCTCCAGTCTTATCCTCTCTAATGAGCTCCTCTGTGGTATTGGTGAGCACCAGGTCCAGGAATATTTCTTCTCTGGTCAGTTTGTCTAATACTTGGACCAGGAAGTTACCCTCAACACATTCAGGTGTCTCCTGGATTGCTGACAGCCTGCCATGTAGTATTCCCAACAGAAGATATCCTAATGGTTGATATCCTCCATAAAGGTGAGAGCTTGCAAGCACAGAACTTGCTGCAATTGAAGCAAGAAGGCCTCCTCTTGATCAGGTGGCTGTAGCAAACCCCAGCCACCAGATGTCCTTTATTGATCTGGTTCCTGATTTTCACCCACAAGCTCAAAAAATATGGAACACTTCATTAATCTGCATGTCATCCTTACACAGGGGCCACAACAAACTCCTCTGCATCGTTCCAATTTTAGTATATGTACTGCTGAAGCAAACACAAAGATATTACAATCCTCATTGGTTCAGTCTCTGCTTTCTGCTATTGATTCTCCAAATAAAGAAATGTAACATGTTCCCCAGATAAAATCTTTCCCACTTCAAAACTGATTTGTGGGATTTAGGGGAATAAGTGATTCTTTATTCAACTAGAGATCACTCAAACAAAGCCCAGCAGAGAGAAAGCATTGCTCAGACTGGAGACACCATCTTTTAAACAAGCAAAGTCACTCCTGTCCCACCTGAAAAGCACTGGCAAGGCACAGGGGAGGTGTTGCAGCACTGAGGATGGCTTGCTGCTACATACGGAATCCTAGCTCACCATGCTGGTGTCCAGCAAAGGTGCCTTGAATTCCTCAGTTCTCCTATTAGCTTTCTTTAAGGCACCAGCATGTCAGGAAAGAACCAAGCATCTCATTCGTGGGATTTCCCTTGTTTATTTCATTCCTGCATCTGATGAACTGACTGTATGCATCGTGGCGACGTGCAGAGGACACTGTGGGGAATGTGGGAAAGGAATTAGCCTGAACATTAAGATGAAACATTGTTGATAGGCACTGAATTGAAATTGAATAGAACATGTTCAAATAGCCATCAGCAACCATAGGCATGATCCTCAGAAAGAGCAAAAAAGCAAGCGGTAAAGGTGCAGCTGCATTAACAGCCTTAGTAATGTTTGCAAAGTCACCCTGCAAACACTCCACCAGCCTGATAAATGGCGATCAAAGCCAACATTTACTTTACTAATATCTGCTTGTTCTGGATAGCAGTTACCGGGACTGGCCTTCATGAGGGTATGAGGAAATTGTTATTACAAGTGCTGAAACCTACTTAACAAACAACCTACTGAATTTTGCTTTCTCTTATGGCGGGTCCTTTTAAACTCTTTAGAAAGCATTTTTGTGACCACCAATAGTTTGAACTGAGAATGGTCTCAAATGGATTGATAGAATCATTGTCAGAAAAGACATCTAAGATCATCTAGTCCAGCTTTTCACCACTTCTTTTTCACTACTACCAACACTGCCTACTAAATCATGTTCCTCAGTACCAATTCTCCATGTTTGCTACCACTCCAGGGTTGGATTTCACCTGGACATTCTGTTCCAGTGCCCAGCTACTCTTTTGGAGACAGATCTTTCCTAATATCTAACCCAAACCTTTCCTGGCACAACTTGAGGATATTACCTCTTGTTCCACCGCTGTTACCCGGGAGAAGAGGCTGATTCCCACCCTGCCACAGCCTCCTTTCAGGGAGTTGAAGGGAGTGATAAGGTCTCCCCTGAGCCTCATCTGTAGACTGAATAGTCCCTGCTCCCTCAGCCATTCCCCATAAGCCCTGTGCTCCAGACCCCTCATGGCTTTGTTGCCCTTCTCTGGACACACTCCAGGGCCTCAATGTCTTTCTTGTAGTGAAGGTCCCAAAACTGAACACAGTACTTGAGGTGCAGCCCTACCAGCACTGAGTACAGAGGGACCTCCCTGCTCCTGCTGGCAACACGATTTCTGATCCAAGCCAGGATGCTGTGGCCTTCTTGGTCACATAGGCACACTGCTGGCTCATGTTCAGCCAAGCATTGGCCAACAGCCCCAGATCCTTTCCCACCACATGTGGGAAACTTAGAACTGATAATATAACAATTTAAGAAAATCCAAGGAAATTCAGTCAACTAAGTAATCATGGAATCATAGAATCACTGAAAGGCATAGCCTGAAAGCTATGGGAGAAAGCCATGGGAAAGCCCACCCAGCCCCAAACCCTGCTGTGGGCTGGCTGCCTCCCACCAGCTCAGGCTGCACAGGACCCCATCCAATCCAGCCCTGAGCACCTCCAGGGATGGGACATCCACAGCTGCTCTGGGCAGCTTGTGTCAGTGCCTTAACATCTTCAGTGTATAAAAATTCTCCCTAATGTCTATCATGAATCTCCCCTCTTTAAGTCTGAAACAGTTCTCCTTTGTCCTATCACAATCTGTCCCTGCAAAAAGTTAGTCCCCTTCCTGTTCACAATCTCCCTTTTAACAATGGAAGGCCTCAGTAAGGTCTCCTGAAAGCCTTCTCTTGAAAGTCCAAGATCAGCTCCCGTAGCTTTTCCTCATAAAAGAGATGTCCCATACTCTGAGCATCTTTGTGGACCTCCTCTATCCCCACTCCAACAGCTCCACACCTTTCTTGTGTTGGTCCCAGACTTGGATGCGGTACTGCAGATGGGGCCTCATGAGGGCAGAGCAAAAGGGAACAGTCCCCTCCCTCTCCCTGCTGTCACCCCTCTATTGGTACATCCCAGGATACTCTTGGTCTTCTGACCTGGAAGCTTATACTGCTGCCTCGTGTTAAGTCTTTCATTTACCAGGACGTCAAAGTCCTCTGCAGGGCTGCTCTCAAGGGGTTCTTCCTCCCAGTCTGTCCACATATCTGGGATTCCCCCGATCAAGGGGCAGCACCTTTTACTTGGCCTCACTGAACATTATTTGATTCATATCGGCCCACTTTTCTCACAGTTACTGCTTTATCAAAGAGCACACGCTCAATATAAACTCCCTTTCTCTCCAGACATGTTGAGGAGTGGCTCTGGCACCCAACCACATTCTCAACCAAACATTATTGCTGTCAGCAGGACAACTGCCCTGCTTGTAGTGAGCAGCAGGCTAGAAACATTCCAGTCATCCTTCAGAAGCATTTTTCACCCCCCAAAAAATGAATGCAGCTTGCTTGGCATACAGGTGGTCATGGAGAAGATAGATGTTCACTCACCTGTAAGGGAAGAGAACTGCTGTACATGAACAAGGTGTTCATCTTGTGGAAGTACATGGCTGAACTTCCAAGGAAAGCAGGCAAGGAAAACAGCAAAGGAGGGAGGGTCTATGATTAGTGTTAGGGAAATTTGGTAATACTTAAACAGCAGATAAGTTGGGTACAAGTGGAGTTCTCCTTCATTTTTTATCTAATGCTAGATCACTCCAGCAACTCAAAAAGGAATTAATTATTTCACATAACTGAGTAAATCTGCACTGACATCTTCCTTTGTGGTTGTGGAAATGCAGGGGAGCCCCTGGCTTTGCACTGTGAAAAGAGAGGATGAAGGCAATGCCCAGGGCAGAGGTGGTGTCCCCATTCTTGGAAACACGTGGACACGGCATTAAGGGATGTGGCCTGGGGATGGGACTTAGTAGATAATGGCTGATAGTTGGACTTGGGGATCATGAAGGCCTTTCTCAACCTACATGATTCCATGATTTTACTCCTAACAGCAAGAGCCAGCCCAGCACGACAGCTAGGAGGAACCAATAGGAAGAGCCATTTCAGCAGTGAAAAAAACCTGATGGCCTGCAGAGCCCAGCACACAGCCACCACCATGCACTGGCATGGCTGCACCCACTGTGCTCCACATGACCTTTGCCTCACAGCGCTGGCAGCACAGCTCTGCTTCCTACTCCAGCACTCACTGCAGGAGCCGCCGAGATGTAGTCTGCAGAAAGAGGAAGGGAGAGAGCAGCACACAGCCCCTTGGTGAGCACAGAGCAGCCAGCACTGCGCTGCAGGACTCAATAGCGAAGGATTCTTGTAAAAAAGCAGTCACAATGATTTATTTAACTTTATAGAGAGGCACTGCTCAAAGCTGATTCAGCACAAGCATTAAAGTTTAGAGAAAAAAAAAACGTTCGCTTTCCTTTCACTCCTGCTCATTTTCGTTTCTGCAGCATTCGTTTTCCTTTCATCACATCTGCCCGCTGGCATTAGTCACGCTGCAGGTTGGTCACGCGCTGCTCTTGATCCCCAGTGCTGCTCAGACCGCAATGCCTGACACCGGCACGGCTCCGTGCACTGCATCTTGGGATTCTCCTTTCCCAGCTGCATAATCCCTCAATCCTCAGTTGCTGATAAGCAGAAAAATGTCTCTGAGGTGCAGGGCTGCTCACCTCTGCTCCCACCCGTTTCCCCCAGGCTGTGCCCATGGGAGTCCCATGGCCCCCCAGCTTTCAAGAGCACTCTAAGGAGCAGACTGCTGGGGCACTGCTCTTCCCACAGCCATGCTGCTTTGTTTAGAGGAACTGAAACCGAACACGTCAGAGCTCATTGGCAGTCTGTAACCGCAGCAGGCTATTTTTCACTCTGCCACACTGTGCAAAGAGTGGCCCTGTATCCACAGCCTCATTGTCTACCAGCACCCAGCAAGCTCCTCCTGTGCAGTGGGCTCCCTGCCCTGCACGTAGGAGGGCTGCAGTGGCAGGGCATGCAGAGGTGAGCACTGCAGGAGCTCTGGCCTCTTAACCCAATTTGCACACTGAAGTTTCTCACTCTTCTTATTGCCCTACCACTGTTCTCGAGAAACAAAAAGATATAAAAGAACCTTGCCAATCAGCTAGTCCACTGATCTGTGCCCCACTGCTCTGGCAGGGGGAAGCGTCTCCTTTCCTGCTTATGTCCAAAAGAAGAGAGTCTGTCTCTTGATGCTGTTGCAGGGGCAGTAGGATGAGCTACCTCTAAAGGCTCTTCCCCTTTTCGGCAAGGGAGACTTGCTAAGCTGGGCAGATTGCTCAGAGGATGGAGCATCTCTTCTATGAAGAAAGGCTGAGAGAGCTGGTCTTGACAGCATGGAGAAGAGAAGGCTGCTCAGACATCTCACTGCGGCCTTCCAATGCTTGAAGGAAGATTATAAGCAGAAGAGGGACTGACTTTTTATGCAGTCTGACAGTTGATAGAACAGGGGGAAAGGACTTAAAACTAAAAGAGGGGAGATAGATAGAGTTAGATTAGCTACTAGGGATAAATTCTTGACTCAGAGAGCAGTGGGGTCTTGGCGCAGAATTTCCAGGGTGCCCCATCCCTGGAGGTGCTCAAGGCTAGGCTGGATGGGGCTCTGGGCTGCCTGAGCTGGCAGGTGGCAACCAGCCCACAGCACGGATTGGGGCTGGGTGGGCTTTGACATCCCTTTCAGTTCAAGTCATTCAGTGATTCTATGATTCTATGATATATCGAGATTGAGGGGCCCTGGTTTTTATGCTTGAGTAGTAGATCTCTCTCCAAATCTACTCAGGAGAGCAAGACCAAATTGTTTCTGTCTCTGCCTAAACGAGCTAACTAAATGCTCACACCAATTCTCCTTTCCATGCTTTGCCCCTCTGTTCCTCTTCCTCACTTTTTGTTCTGTGGGGAGGAAGAGGGTTGGTGTGTCCCTGTTCCCTGTGCTACTGAAGCTGCTGAGCACCACTGTTTACGGGGTTGTGAGTAGTGCACAATGCTGCCCAAGGGATACCCACCACATGGGCAAACCACCCCAGGGCTGTTTGCTGCCTCCCCACCCAACAGACCTGTTTGGAGAGAGTTTCTCCCGTAACAGGAATCAAAGTACAAAGGGCAGCTTTCCCCGTATGGGCCTGCATTACAAACACACATGTTGGCATGGATGTGAAATGACCCTAAAAACATCACGTCTAGCCAATAAGCCTATATACCATGGAGGTTTTATATCAAAAGGTGAGAGATGAGGGCAATGCATTCTCAGACAGAGGAAAGCGCCAGAGGGCCCTGACATCTGATGTGTTACTCAGTGACCTCATGGTGCTGCAGCCTCAGCTGTGCAAAATCCACCTCTCGCTGTGGATTCCATCAGTATGCCCCGAGACAAACAGGGAAAAGGGGCTCTGAGCTGATCTGGTGAAGTTTCCTCTTCCTGCAGACAGCAAAGCCATCAGCTTTGTGGACACCTGCCCCAGAGGCTCTCACCCACAGGGAAGCGCATTCTGACCGCCCTGTTGCAGTGTCTTTTCCTGCTCGTAATGTTGCAGTGGGAAAGGTGGGTATGCACTGCGCCCAACCACAAACCAGCTCTTTGTTATGTCCAGCCCTTCTTGCTCCCTGTTGTTTTTTTTTTTCGTTTTCGTGTAAACACAAACAGCCATCGCACCAAACTATACTGCAGACAGATGACTCACAGACCTCTGGCAGCTCTCCCCAAAGTATGCTACAATCACAAAGTCACGAGGGCCACGCGGTAATTTCAGCTTTTCTTCCGTGTAGCACAACTTGGAATTGCAGGTGAGCACCCGAGGCTGCCAGGGCCACCCGGGCACTGTGTGCGGGTCCAGCAGCAGGAGAGGACCCCGAGCTACAGGCGTGGCTCAGCTCCTTTTGCTCCACTTGGTTTGAGGACAAGGTCACCAACCTTAGAAAACTGTGCCAGGAGTACCTGCTGGCTTACAGCAGGCAGAGGTGGCTTCGCGTCGCTTTGCCCACCATAGGCACATTCGATCGTTGGCTGCTGCTTGCCCAGGCACATCCTACTCCTCCGTGCCTCCGTGCCAAGCACACTCCATCCTTCCACCCCTCGCTGCCCATGCACTGCACCGCATCCCTCCACTCTTTTTTAACGCGAGCACACCTCCCTCCTCCTCTCCCTGCCAGAAGACACAGCCTTGCATCCCTCATACCCACCCCCTCCCCCAACACACCCCATCCCTCCACGCTCCGGACCCCGCTTTATTTCGGCACGCCGCCACCGACCCGGGCGCGCTCCGACACGCTCCCGCCACAGGTGGGGCTGGGGGGGGAGGGGGGAGGGATTCCCGCGCTGTTCGTTACGTCACGAAAGAGGGAAAACCCCGCCGCGCTCCGCTCTTAGGGCGCGCTTCGCCCCGCCTGCCCGCAGTCGCCCGCCGCCGCCGACCCGCGTTGAACCGCGAGGCGCTGAGCCGAACCGCGTCGAACCGTGCGGAGCTGTCGTCGCGATGATGCCTGGCAGGACGATTCGCAAACCCGCGCCTCCCGCCGCGCCTACAGGTAGGGAAAGGCGAAGGGAGGCGGGTCTCAGTTTTTTTACGGGGGTTGATACTGGAAAAAAGCAAGCTTTTCCCTTTTTCTTTTCCTTTTTCTTCTCTGCCGTCTTCTTTCCTTCCCCGATATCGCTGTCTGGAAAAGACCTCGTTAGAATTAAATCCCCATCGCCCTGCGCGTGTTTTGCAGAGCGGGACGCGGTGGCTGAGTGCGCGCTGGAGCTGCGCAGGATCGGCGACAAGGCGGACCTACGGCAGAAGGTCCTGAACCTCATCGCGAAACTCTTCTGCCCCAAAACGTGAGCCGCCGCGCCCGCGGTGCTGAAAAAAAAAGGGGAGATTTCGGCTTTGCAGATCTGGAACGAGAGATTTCACTTACACTGGGAGATGAAGAAAGCTCTTTGACTTGTGTTTTGCTACCTGGAGCCACCGAAGGATGGCTGTCGCTACGTGATTTCTTTGGGAAGTATTACAGCATTATTATGCTTTGTGGATGCCAAGTGGAAAAAAAAAATAAATAAAGCAATGAGCAACAGCCCCTCGCTACGCCGTGGGGGGACAGGTTGGAACTTGTTCTCCTCGGGGCTGGGGAACCCTCTGACAACCCTGCTTCCCTTGTTGCCTTCACATCCCACATCCCACCCAGGAGCTGAGGACAGAAGGTTCCGAAGCAAAGAACTCAGGGTTGTGGAACGTGGGCACGAATCACGAGGTGAAAGCCGGTGTTGAAGTTCTGACTGCTCTTATCTTCTACCGCTTGGATTCTGCTGGACGGGGAAGTGGTGGTGCTGGGGATATCTCGTCCGTTCATTAAAACCACTGCCTTAATTTAAAGGTTATTTGCTGTAGCAAGTGGCTTTGGGGATAAAAAAAAAATAATTGCAATTCTGTGAATTAACGTGACGTTGCATAGTTCTAGTCTATATATTATATATATGTATATATTTGCATACATTTTGCATATTTGCATATTTGCATACAACAATTACATATATATAAAATATAAATATGTGTAGCCCCCTTGTATGAGAGGAGTATTTCACAGAACTGCCAAGTGAATGCTACTCCTTTAGGCTCAAAGAGTAGTACGAACAAATGCTCAAAACATGATGGAAATACTTCATATTAGCCAGAAGAAAGCATTATGTTTTCTGATTGTACAGGAAGTACTTCTCGCATTACAGAGGGGAGCATAACGTAATGTAATCATTAAATAAGTGATACAAATGTATATTATTCAAATACTGATATTGAGGTTTGTGCGTTGAGCGGAAGGTTTCTTCCAACACTGAAAAGAAGTTCTTGATGGCAATACAGCACCGCTGTGTGTTTTTCTAAGTAGCACAATAACTCATCAATAGACCATAAAGTTGGATCTGAGTCAAAACTCGAATTTTCTTCAGATTGTCATTTTTTCAAAGAAGGCAGCTGCCTCTCTTTGAAGAAATCATAAAACGGATTGTTACAGTCAGTCCGGGAAAGCAGCCGCAATCTTTAATCGTTCTTTAAGGGAAGATCCTTCCCTTGCACTTTCTCTTTTGTTTCATTGCACCCTCATTTTGTTTCCGGAAAAAGGAGCTGCTGCAGCACCCGGAGAGGGGCAATGTGCTGCTGTAACGTGGAGTTCCCCTTGCTGACTGCAGAGGAACTGCGCTTAGCTCACAGCTCAGACATGTGCCACCTCTGCACGCCATGTCTTGCTCCTGAACAGTGTTCTTTCAAGGGTACACACTAGCAATAAAACGGCCATAGCTGTTGGCATTGGTCGCTACCTCTTCAATCAGTGTTCAGAGATGCACAGAATACCCATCTCCTTCAGGAGATGTAGCACAGAAAGTCAGGTGAGGCCACGCGCTTGCTTCTCTAGCTGAGCTCTGCTTTGGTATGCAATTGTATTTGTGTTGTGTAAGGGTGTGTAATTACACCTCCTGAATTCCAGTTCAGTTTTTCCTGCCTGGTAGTGATTTTCTGTTTTTATTTATACCGCGTGTTTCAGCTCGCTCTCCTGCCTCTGCCTTTGCAAAGCTGCCATGACGTAGCTGACGCAGATTTGCTTGCTCTGCCACAACCAGCTGTGCGAGGCTGCTGTTCCTTGGCACTGACCACTCAGCAGGAGCAGCAATAGCTGTAATTCATCTTCGTGTTGGAAAGAACATGTTTCACTGACGTCTACAGACACCAGTTTTCCAGGTATAAAAAAACTGAATGCAAAGAGTTTTGGTTAAACTCCAGTGTGCTGCACAGCAATATAGGAACAGCAGTGCTGCATGGCCTGGTGACACCCCACGGGCTGTGCCTGGCTCAGGAGTGCACAGCATTTACATCAGGAGCTGAAATGTATCTGGACAAAGGTCTTCTGCTTTGTGCATGCTGCTTTGAAATTAGGCACAGGTTTCACAGAGCCTGGGCAATAATTCAAGCTGTAGCACACACAAACGTTATACAAAATAATAATGAAAAGGTGTCCTCACAAATGCATTATGATGGGGGCATCTGCATGAAATACCAGTGCAAGTGTTTTTCTGCCTAGATCTGTAAGGACTATTTGCTTGTTGTGAAATGTTTTTATGTTTTTTCAAGGGTTGTCAAGTGCCAGCATCCAGTGAGCTCAGGAAAACATCTGTATCCAGTGATCAGTGCCAGTACATGAGCCTGCTACTGTCCTCCCCACATTTCCTTTTGTTGCTTCCCCAAAGCATTTGCTATTATATGATGTATCAACACGGGTTTGTTTTTCTTGAGGCCAGATATTTCCCTGTATGCCCCATGCATGTATGTCTCGAATTCTTGTTGAGATAATAAATGTGAAGTGCTAGCAAAAAAAATGAGTCATTGTTATAACTTTTTCTGAGGGTTGTGAACGAGCAGTCATATTACACAAATTCCTTCCAAATAGGTGGAAGTCAGAGGGCACACACCAAAGCAACAGCAGACTGATGCTGGGAGCGCAGCATCGTTTAAGAGGAACAACATGTAACAACACATAACCATACCCATGAACTTCAAAATGAGACATCGAGGCACCTGTTCTAGTATTTTCTAGAAGTCTGCTCGTGCCAGGGGCACTATCACCACCACCAGAGCTTTGCAGCTTTATGTCAGAGAATCTTCGGGCACCAGTGAAGGGCAAACATTGAAACTGAGTTTTGGGACTTTAGTTTGTTTTTGAATGCAGGCAAAAGGACATGCTGTGTTTCACCAAGACCAGATTTCTAATTTCTCTGATGTTGGATCTCTGAAAGGGGTGAAATTCCACACTGCTTACCATGAGGGAATAGCAAGGGGTGGCACAGACCTTCCTCCTCAAAGCTGAGGTCCAAGGACATGGAGAACCCAAGATGCTGCCCACGATGCCACACAGGACACATGCTCCCAACACTAAAGAGGGATAAAACTCTGACCAAAGGTTCTGAATCTGGTAAATGACAAAAATACTAAATGCATCACGGTGCCATGCAGCAAGCTACCCCTATGGGGCACAAAGCCCCCACCTCCCGGCTGAGCACAGCGCTGCTGTCTGCAGGGCCCTGACTCACCCCGAGCACCTGGTGTCACAACAAGCCACCAACACCCCGTTCCTGACCCTACACACGCCGCCGGGTCACGTTTACACTGCGCTCAGCTGGGCGAGAACCGGCTTCGTGTTAGCAGGCGGTGCGGGGCTGGATGCACCAGTGGTATTTCATAAACAAATTGCTAGACAACAGACAACAGAGAGCACACTCCCCCTGGATGTTGTTCTAAGTCATTCGGAAAGCAACAACTCATACACTGCTGTGTATTTTTAGCATACACTCTGGAAATGACTTATTTTCTTGTTTTCCTCTCGTCAGCACGAGACCATGCAAGGTCATGATGTGAGTCTGCAGGGATGGAGCAGCACTGGGATGCGATGTGCTGGCTTTTGGGCGGGAAGGTTTTCCATAAAGCAAGTGGCAGGACTGCCAGCAAGCAATAGGCCTGACATTGCTGCAAACATGGGGCTTTGCCTGAGTGCACCAGTGCTGTCTGGACAATGGTGTGAATGTACCAAAGCTGCTGCCTGCCCTTTCCCTGCACTGTCTCTTGGTGATGGGTCTGGTGGCACCCCGAGTATTGCTGCCATCACATGGCTTTGTGCCATTTGGGTTTCCCTGGTGGTAATGCAACCACCCTTGTTTTTCCTTCCTTTGGCTCCAAGCTGCAGGATCCGACCTGGTCACACAGCCACCTCCACTGCGTAGCAGGGATTCATGGCCATGTTTCCTTCCCCTCTGTGCTCCTCGAGGGGAAATGACCAAGCTGTAGTGGAGAACAAGGCCATGTTTGCTCCACGTCTCTCTGGACCAGGAACCGGGACAGTCCCTTTCCCCACAGCAGTCAGGATTTTCCCAGCACTGCGCTGGAGCAGCGGCATGGCATGGAAGGCACATCACCAGGAAGGGGAAAATGGCAGGAACTCCTGAGCCTGTTTGCTCAGCAGTATCAAACTGATTCAGAGAGGTGAGGCCACATACGTGGCACCCTCAGCAGAAAGGCAAGAAGGTTCTGATTCTTTTATTGGCTAAGTTCAGAAAATACTCTGACTGCTGGGAAACTGGCTTCCAGGCAAGGTTTACATGGTGCGGATGGAAGGAAAACTCATTGTTTTGGGAGAGGGTGCTTACCGGGGTTTTCTTTCTTGGCTGATCATACCCTGGGTGCCTCAGGCCCAGCAGTGCCATCCAGTGAGGAGAGTGGTTGTCCCCTCTGTGCTGGGCAGCCTCACCTCCAGCACCGGGTGCAGGCTGGGTGCCACAAATACGGACATAAAGCTTCACACAGCGCCCAAAGGAGGGCTGTCATGGTGGTGAGGCTCTGCAGGGCAAGGAGTGTGAGAGTGGCTGAGGGCGTTGGGTGTGCAGGGCCCAGAGCAAAGCAGGCTGAAGGAAAGTCAGACACAGTGCTGGAGATCTAGATGGGTCCATGAATAACCACAGCAGAGACACATGGACCCTCAATCAGGGTGAGCAAGGTTAACAGAACAGGAGAACAGCAAAGATACGAAGACAACAGAAATGGCAAATGAGACAAAACTTTTCAGGCAGGAAGATAAATTTGACTGCAACTAAGTCAGTTATCTTCTTTGGATCTCTCAGTCCTGTATGTTAGTGATATGGGAATTAAAACAAAAGCTATGCCCCAAAGTTCTGCTTTTTGTGCCAAGATTCCCCTTTGCTGGCACTCCAATAGATTCAGAAAAGCCTGGTCTCCAAAACACATCTGGGTTGGGGAAAACCCAAATCTGACTTTTCACCAACATACATGGCTTAGTGTTAAATGAGGTCTCATGTGCTAATCCATTTATGGATTAAGTCCATTGTGTCTAATCTCTGCTGTATTTCTCTGTAATGAGCCACTGTCTGGAGCAATTAAGATTTTAATTAAGGGCTTTCAGGACTGATCCTGCAAGAGCCAGGCTGCTCTGAAGCTGTGGACCCCCAGATCATGACTTGTGTTAAGAGGAAGCAACAGCAGGACAGACAGAAGGACAACCTTCCCACCCATCGGACCCAAGGCAGCCTTTTTCTGGGGTGATTCAGCAGAAGGGATGGGACTTTTGCCTCCGCACGTGACTCTTGCTCACTTGCACCTTCCTGGCACAGCACCCAATAAAGAAACCGAAAGCAAACGCAGAAGCTTCTGGGGCGCGAGCCCAGAGATGGAGACAATGCAAACACCTTCCTCCACTTGCCCAAAGGCGCACCAGCTCTTTATGGGAGCACTGCAAATCAGAGCGAATGGTGAGAGGTTAGCAAGCACTGAGCAGAGGCATGTGAGCTAGAGGGCAGGGCAGGAGCTGGGAGTTTCCACCCATGCAGCTGCTGTGAGCACCCAACCCAGCACTCAGATGCAGAGCAATGCGCACTGACATGCGGGCTTGCGAAGAGGATATAAATGCTTAACCCACCAGTTCCTTCCCCCGCTCTGCCTACCTCACTGTGACTAGCTGACATGTCCAGGCACTCGCAGGCAGTGCTGCTTTTGGGAGCCTCCGGCATTTCCCGTGTCAGAGCAGCTCCTGGGGAGAACATCTGCACTGTGCTTTACAGGCCAATTCGTCCTTCTGGGTGGCAGGCTGGCTTCCAGCCACATTGCAACAACTTCAAAACGTGAATGCTAGCAGCTTTCCCCGTTGGGAGCTCTCGGCCTCTGCCTCCTGCTGTGAGCTCCACTGCACCCCAACTCCATCCCCACTAAAGTAACATCCAGCCCAGCCCAAACCCCAGTGCAATGGGGTCCTGGGGGGGAACATACTCCCACCTGAGGCTGAAGACAACAAATACTAAGCTAGGACTGGCTTTATACACATACTTCCTGTACATATAACCCGTTTCCTTACAGCTCATTGCTGGTCAGGAGGCTGAGAAATTGCTGCACATAATGAGAACTCCTCATTTTCACTTTGCCATTTTCATTCTCCTTGCAAAGGAGCAAAAAGGGAAAAGAAAAAAAAAAAAAAAAAAAAAGCCACATCTTCTGAGACACCAAAGCAGGTCCCAGGCACCTTTTAATGTTTCTTAAATGCTCTTATCCTGCTTACTCTGAATGACTGTTCTTAGAGGGTAGTATATCACTTCTGGCTTAGATGCACATCTCAACAGCATTACTGCAGCATGACTTCTGTCTCCAGTACAGTTTCCTCTCTGCAATGCCAGCTCCAGCCATTGACCAGCCAGACCTCAGTGTGACAGAAATAAGTATCTAGAGGAGTACTAAGGATACCATTTATTTTCAAAATCACTAAAAAACCCAAACAAAACAGTTTATGGCAACACAGATTTACATAACAGAGACAGCAAATAGGAAAATGTACAATCTATTTCATGTTATTGCACTCGCTGTTTATAATATACAAGGCATTTAAAACAGTTTTCATTAGAAGAAGTTTTATTCATATAAATAAAGGTGTAAATATACAGTATCATACAAGAAGTGTGTCAGCCTAATACACAAAACCTAACCTAGAGTGGGATCCCTATTTCTCACATGATCTAGCCTACTCCTCATCGATATTTCCACATGTACATTTACATACCCTAAATGTAGAAGCAGGTGAACATTCCCACCTGGGAATGGTTCCTTCAGATTTTCACAAGAACCACTGCAGAACATTTATAAGGGTTAATTTTAAGTGAGGGTAAACAGAAAACCTGAATCACTCAACAGTTTCTTAACACATATCTGCTCTCAATTACTTTTTTAAGCAAGAAAACGATCAGATATTGTTCCCTCTCTAACTTAGGCCTAACCTCACAGTTCCTCTGTTTTGTTTTTTTGTTGTTGGTGGGTTTCTTTGTTTTTGTATTTATATATAGATGTAATCCCCAAAGAAGCTGGGAAGGGCTCCCAGGTACAAAAGCCTGCAGAAGATGCCACTGCTGTACCACACCAGAGCCTATTTTCATATCCTACATGTGCTCGAAGCCTAGGAAGCAGCAAAGCCTCCCACTAGA
The DNA here is from genome assembly GCA_037305975.1 of Chrysolophus pictus. Classification (NCBI taxonomy): domain Eukaryota; kingdom Metazoa; phylum Chordata; class Aves; order Galliformes; family Phasianidae; genus Chrysolophus; species Chrysolophus pictus. The sequence continues at coordinate 70,265,007 of CM074614.1, read as the reverse complement.
CCTCTATCTAGAAGCAAACTCATCTCATCTGGCATGCCTTCAGGTCACCAGTGAAAAGCAGTGGACCAGCTGCATAATTTCATCCTGATTTTTGGTCTATGAAAATGCAGCTGTGAGTCTTTGGACAGTCGCTGCTCTCCTAGAGGTTGGTCAGCCCTCCAATGTGGCGAAGAATCACCATGGGTCTGACATGTAAACAGCAAGGTCAACAATGCCTGTGAACTTACTGAATACTGATGAATTAACACAACTTCCTGCGTCATTCTGCTGTGACCAGGCTCTCAGAAAACTAAGCTACTTTGCCAGACGCACAACCGATGGTTCACTACATCTGTTTGCTTCACCCACCCTTTCTCTAATAGATCAGGCCAACTCTAAATTCTGTAAATCCTGGGGCTTTTATGGAGAGTGTCACCCCAACAAAATAATCACTAAATGCCACTGTAACCATATCAACACCAGGAGCACTGGTCAAAGTGTTTCCTGTTCCTTCACCAAAAAAAAAAAAAGAAAAAAAAAAGTTTTTTCAGGAACAGAAACATTGAGGGTTAAATACTATCCTTTTTCTTGCTGCAAAGTTATTAGAGAAGTAAATAATTCTACCCATATTAAGTATCAGACTTAAAATGTTAAACCTATCTTTAAATTATCCCCACTACTGAATTACACACAGAATTCCCCACCTCTCCTTGCTGTTACTCATCCAACACATATCTACATGCATGTAAAATAAAATACTAAACAGTATTCATCTACTGAAAATCAAAAGCCTTCTAAATCACTCACAAAGAACAGTATCTGCAAGTAAGTGTCTGAAAATATTCACCACGTATCATTTTAAGACATCTCAAATTAAGTTTGCTTTACAAAATGAAGACTTCATCTTTGAGCTCACAGTGTATTGGGAGAGTGCCATACGTCCTCCTGGCACTGTGACCTCAAAAATTTTCAACTAAAAAATATCCCCATCATTTCCTAAAACTTATTTGTGATTTAGCACATTAAAGTAGCAAAAAGTCAGTACTGCACTTGAACGTGTTATACATATACAGGTACATATTTACTACGCTGCGTTAAATTCCACATGCATTTTACGTATCTACTATACACGCTTTTACAATCAGATTTTGGTCACTCCTGAACAAGGCCTACCCATTTAATCATCGCTGCCAAATGTCTTCTCCCTGATTTTTCAGGGAAGACGCAAAGTTAACCTCTTTTATCCCAGCCCAGGCCTGCTGCCCCAGTGTGGGGCTGACCCCAAGTGCTGCATCCTCCCAAAACCTCCCCCACAAGGATGGGACCAAAGGTGAGAAGTGGTCCTGGCAGAGGAGCTGAGCTTTGGGGTCACAGGAGACCCAAATCCACCTCCATGACCCTGAATGCATTCCACAGAAATCCTGCTGGCAAAGCAGCTGTAGGACTATGGACAGTATTGCCTTTCACGTAACAAAAAGTTGCATCTCCTCCTAGATTCTTGTGCTCATACATGTCACCGAAAGAGATTAAAGTATGTTTGTTTATCGGCAAGCACCGCACAGGTTTCCTGCTCACTTGGTCTCTGGCTGCCCCACAGAACTGAATTTCTTTCATTCTGCCTATCGTGAGTTGCTGACTGACACAGCTGCCACGGGAATGAACCAAACCAAGGGTCCACCATCCAGAAGCAACTGATCCAAGCACTGTGAATACAGACATAAACAGAGTAAACGATAGTGTGATCTTGGGGTACAGCCAAGTGAGGAGCCCAGACCTTCTTATAACAGCTACACAGTGTCTTGCCTTACTACAACAGCAGGCAGCACTTCTGATTTGGACAGGCTCCAGGCTCAGAGCTCCTCACCCTGCGCTTGTTGGCTACGAGCGGGGCTCCAGCCCAACGCGACAAACAACCTGAGCACTCTGGAACAAACAACTTGTTCTCAGCTGATAAGGATGCTGGCCCATTTCCTCCTCTATCTCTTTTATGTTGTTTAGCCATCCCAGACATAGGAAGAGAAATAGCACAGTCTAATCTCTCGCACTCATACATTCTCCTCCCTGTAGAACAGACTATAAATAACACTCAGCAGCATGGCCCACTAGGAACAGAGGTGAGAAAATCCCAGCTGGAGCACCTGTAGCACTGCAGCCCTTACAGTTTTCTCTATCTACAGCATGGCTTCTCCCACCCATGCAAATAGTTTTCAGTCTCACCATCCAAAACCCTCAGCATCAGCCCATTTGTGATGCAGCCAGAAGCACTTATGCTTTGCACACACATACTCACACACTCCCACACAAGAAAAAAATAAATACTAGACAAGAAAGGAAAAAATAATAATTAAAAAGAACAATTAATAGCCACCATAAATATGGCCAGTTCAGATTTAATCTGTTAAAATCCACATCCTTAGACCACCATTTTCCAGCTTGAGTATCTCAAGCTGGGCAACCTTCAGCCTCTTGCAGCCAAATAAAAGCAGCCTGGCTTTCAGACGTACTTAGCGATCGCTGAAGTCTGTGGGATCTACAAGTGCTCAGCACTTGGAAACTGCCCTTCTTTTAAAAATATATGTGTATTTAAAGGTGTCTAATGTTAGAAGCCTAAATTTGAAAATTCAATCCCCAATTTTTATCACTCCCAAAAACTAACAACTCAGCCTACACCTTGGTGGACAGTAACCTAATATTTGGACTCGACTTTCTTGCTCACAGATTTCTGCTGATTTATTGCCAAGTGCTTTTGTATACAAGTTGTCCCTAAAGACAAACTCAGTTGTGGTAGATGCTGAGTTAATTCATCAGTTTTTAGAGGATTCTTCACCTTTGCAATAAAATGCTCACTTTAGGCATAAAAGTTGTGCAAAAATTATACGTCTCTTTTGTCATGCACTTTAAGCAAAACTGCACTTAGAAGAATAGAGTGAGATTGTTCCAGACATTCTCTTATTATAACAAATAAGGACCAGACCCTAAGTAAGTGTCCTGAAGTCAGATTATAGCTAAGCGATACAATACAGTCTAAGTACTCATCCTTGTCAACAGGATGGCAAATGACAAGTTGTACTCCCAATGCTCTGCAGATACTAAAAATATGAGGGACAGGCACAACATTATTTCTCAGTCAAAATACTTTAAACCAAACTCAGTAAAGGTCTTGAAGTTCCACTAAAACTGCCACATCATACAAAAAAATGTCTCTAGTGTTTGGTTTCCTTCATTCTTGATAAACAGGAGAGATTTTAGACGATCATCACACTCTTGCTCAGTGGTTCTCCAAGGCTCTTAGCACCTCTTTGTAAAGCATTAAGACACTTCTGTGGCGTTAGAGACAAAGACAGTTTCTAGCCAGTTTAAAATGTTTTGTTTTAGCAAGTGTGATTAGATGTAGCACTTCCATCACACTGAAGTTCTGTGTTTCCTGACGAGTAACTGAACAGGGCCCTCTGGCACAGATTTAATAATGTTCCAGGCATCGTAATGCATGAGGCCAAGTAATGATTTTCCACTAACAGCAAGAATCTCATCTCCAGATTCTATGTTTCCAGCTTGCTCTGCAGCACCACCTATGAGCAAAACAGGAACGAAGTCAACGTAAATAAAAAATTGCTTTCCACTCTGACAAACAGCAACTAAGCCATTCTTCTAGCAGCGGTAATTTCCATACACTTAAGCTCAGTTCAGCTCTTGCAATCTATCAGTAAGTTTACTATAATGATAGTTCAACTTGCAACACTGACCACAATCAATCAGGGAGAGAAAAAGGACTGTGCCTACAGATATATATTAATGACCTTGAAAATTAAACATGTCCTTCCCTCTCAGAATCAGTTTTGAAAGAAGAAAAAACAAATACATGCATGGAAATTGATAAACAATTCAGGAAACAGCACTTCCACCTCTTGATGATGGAATGTATCACTGGAAATTAACCCTGCACAAATGCTGATCGCCCTCAGCTTCATTAGGTTTGAACTTCTCAAACCATTATGTATAATAATGCTGCTGTAATTTCATGCTTACAATAGCAGACAAGTCTAGGAAGCAACTGCGTCATAATAAATAAATCAGATTGCTGAACAAGCACTTAGTAGCAGATGCAATCTCTGGACATTCTCAAGAGTATTTTTTTTCTAATGACTGCTTTGGTTACCAAGTGGTAATGATCAGAGGACACATGCCTGTTTAAAAAATAAATAAATAAGAAAAAAAAGAAAACTGGGTTAATATGTGCTGTATTTTCATGTTTGCAGTACCTTTAAATATTCTTTTTACAAGCAATGGCCTGTCTCCAGCAATAGAAGCTTTTCCACCATCGAGACTGAAGCCCAAGCCGGCAGAGGTTTTCAGTAATTCAACACAGATGACATCATTCATGTCCAGGTTTGGATCTGCAACAGAATACACACAGCATTTATGTATGCATTTAACAGTAAACTGCAGGTTGGGTTTGGTTGGGTTTGTTTTTGCTGCAGTGACAAAGCCATTCAGAGTTCAGTCCATAGTGAGACTAGAACATGTTGTCACCTTGCTTCTCAGGAGTGTAGTGTATCACTGCCGTGAAGGACTGACAGCACAGAACACAAGTATGTGCACTGACGTTTTCATTTTGCATGGGCAACAAAAGTCCATCAAGGCATTGAAATTGAAGCTGAACTTAACAAAGATTTTAAATGTCAACAAAAGAATTGGAAAAAAATTGCGCAAGTACTGTGGAGAACATTTTCTTTTGTTTCCCCTTCATTATCCAAGGAGTTGCACCTTGTTAAATAACAGCAATAAATAAGTCATTACATTAAAAAAAAGTATGCTCCATCCTCCTAAGAGAGAGTTTGTATGCACTCACTAGTGTGAATATTTATTTCTGGTCTCACATCTATGGAAATAATCATAACTATCAGTCAGTACGTGTATGCTGCTTCCTAAGTCTTAGACACTTTTTGAATGCAGCAATACTGTAGTTGATATAAATTATGATTTTGTTTAGAAAGAAATAGGTCTACAGTTTTGGAAAATAGGACCCTCTTTGCCCTGCGTGAATGTAAAAATTCTGCAGCCTGCAACATCACAAATGACTGCTATGGTTACCTCAAACAACTGCAAATGTTATCCGAAACATCTGGAGATAAGCCTTGCCCCAAAGGATGGAGAGACAATCCTAATAATCCGACACTGTTTGTGAGAGAACGTTGCCACCTAGTGCCGGCACACCGCGCTCTGCATGTGCCACTATGCAGACGTAAAAGGGATTCTGAAGTCGTTATGTGTAGTGCATCCAGGGGAGTAGTTACTGAAAGGATCATTCATCTGCAGAGCGTTCCCTGTTTCTTTATAAAGCTGTACTACAGAATCCAGTGAAACTGTAAGACAATAAAAACTCCTACAAAAAAAAAAGGCAACGCAAGAGCCAACAAAAAAATCCTCTGAAAGCTATATCCAATGGGTTCAAAACAGGTGAGAAGCAGCTCCTGTTCTGCCTATGGGGTGCTCTGAGGTGTATGCCTGGTACTGCCCAGGGAGCAGGGGAAGCTGCATCACTGGGGCTGTCAGCAGTAACCACTGCCCACTCCATGCACTGCTGTGGGATGGGAGCAGGTCAGCACGGTGCTCCTGAGGCAGCAGCATTCTTTCAGACAGTACAAAAGTTTTGTGCCTTAATTCTGCAAAAACTTGGGGTATTTTGAATGGATCTCTCAAGTGCACGGAATTGTTGCTTTCCTCCCAAGCAGGGATTACTACTGACACTGAGAGCTGCTTAAAACATTTACTCCTGGTTTCCTATGGGATGGCTGCTTTGAAATTGACTTAGCTCCTTTCACCCATTTATTGTAACACCAAAAACATTTTTGCTCTTTTTAGAGAAATAGTACAAAATCTGCTATTTCAGAGCAAAGTAAAAGTTGGTCTCCATGGACAGCAAGCTGTGATTTCATTTGTTGGCTTGCTTTTTGTGGTTATTGTTTGTTTTCTTGCTCTAACTAGTGTTACTATATTAAAGGAATTTATTGTGGAACACAAGAATATATAGAATCACTAACTGTAACTGAAACTGGATTAGGTCCTAGATATCCTTCTAGGCTTCTGCCTAGTTATGATATTTCAAACAAAAATACAACAACATCAACCAAAAAAAATCTGCATTTGGGCTCCAAAGTGAACAAATAAAATTTAAAAGTAATTTCATTTGCTCCCTTCAATTACATAAGGCACAGACTCTTTTAATCTAAAACACATGGACATTTTCCCCTTCAGTCTGCTCTGCAAAGGAATCCTTCCAAGTGCTCTTGGACAAAGATCATACCTGTTCCTATTTCCATGGAAACATCCTTTCCAGACCCCACACATTTTCTGCCAGTAGCTGATATCTCAAGTCTGGAGGAATTGTTTGCTTTGTCTTTTTCCTTCTGGATGACAATGACTGCATATTTGTGCAGTCTCGCCTGATGGAGTGCATTCAGGACATCACCATGGACCGAGTTTGCAAGAGACTTGCCATTGATTGACAGAACAAGATCTCCTCGCTGGATAGTCCCTTCTTGAGATGCCACTCCCTTGGAAAACACTCTGTGGACCTACAAGAAAAATTTTACCTTACGGACACATTCAGCTCATAAGCACATGCAGTGAACATGGAGACCCCTACTAACAAAGTTCACAGCTGCTGCCCACTGCCTGGGTGTCAGGCACACAATACTTGCTCTTATCATCAGCTTCAAATACAAAATCTACATGACTGGACAAGAACTGCAGTTTGGGATGGGGGGAGGGGGAATGCATGCTACTACTGCATGGTCAACTCTATGCCAAAGACAACCAAAACCAGGGAATGTAGTGTCACAAAGCACTTATGTGCTGTCATTGACTTTCTCAAATGCCTTCAATGAACAGTAACTTCAAATAATACATTTCAAATAATTTCAACCTAACACTAATTTTGAATGATCTACAGATTATCTAGACATCCATATTACAGCAAACTCACCAAGAATAGCACTGCACTGTGTTGTTATACCCACTCCCCAAATTCCCAATGACTGGAATCCAGAGCAGTTTTCAAATAGCCTTTAAATTTGATGCACAGCATCTGTGCAAAAAAAGGCTCTGACTTACTGCTGCTATACAATATTTAATTGCTCCTCTTTATTTGTCTGATCAAGTACCATGTGAGTGGATGCAAAAGGACAATTTAATGGCTCAAAACACGTCTTTTCTAGAGGACATAAAATACTCTATTCAGAGTGGATTAAAAAAGAATAAACTCCAGTGAGTGCAGCTGAGATTTATATGGGTGCCTTTGAAAGGGACTGACAACAACAGTAACGACTTGTTATTTAAAGACTTGCCTACCACGTACTGTAATTTATCAGCCAAAGCACCATTTCCCAGTTCTAGGCCCACTGGATAAAAGCTCAAGGCATTTGTGGACACCATTCTGCATGGCATGTTCTGTAGGAATTTCTCTGCTTTATCCAAAACAACAGCAAGAGTCAGAAGCCTTTTGACTCCTACTACCTCCTGTTGCAGGGCCCTGCTGAGGGAGGCACCTGCTGCAACCAGATTTAGTAAGATAGTTTTCCAGCCAGCCCAAGCAAGCATCCAGAGCTGGAATCACTGCTTCAATGACAAATGTAGATATTCAAATGCAGGTAGTAAGTGGAAAATGAAGGTCATGCCCAAAGCATCTGCTGCCTTCCCACACGTGCCCAGACTCCTCAGGTACTTCAAAGCTCATTAGGCTTTTCAATTTATGCACCCAAGTGTGGGCAGAACAGCCTAACTGAGCAGCTCGGCACCCAGAGACAGGGAACGCAATCTTGGTAGCCAGAGAAATGGAACCTTGTCCCTGAACCATTACCATGTTCTAATTCAGAGACTACTAAATGTAAAATACATTTATTTATACTGGTCATAGAGCAAATACCAGAACACTCCTACTTAAGTTCCTGCACCCTCCAAAGATGAAGACATACCCTTCTTCTAGTCTCAGCACTTAGTGGATAGCTCTCTTACAGGATAGAATTTAAAAGCACATCCTATGCAAATAAATTGTCGCAGAGGATACTGTCATTTGGCATTTTTCAACTTTTTAATATCTTTTGCTTAAAAATCACTCAATGTCACACAACATTCTCGGTTCATAATGCTGTATAAAATGCTCTTTAAAAAAAAAAAAAGGGAAAAAAGCCCCTTACTGACATCCAACAGTTTTTACTAACAGTAAAACAAATCAGTGAATAGAAATCCAGAATGTCTGCTCAGGTCTGAAACTGTCACTCTCAGGATTTGCCAGGAACTTCAACAATTTTGCTGCACAAAATTTTCTTTCGAAGGCTGGAAATACAGATTTCTTCTAAAAGGCTGTATGTATGCAAAATTTTACTTATATGCATAGGATTCAGACTACCCAGTAACATAGCAGTTACACTTTCAAAGACTGAAAACATAATTGGCATCTATCTCCAGTTGTGAAAATTACGGTACCCAGACGCTCCCTTGGATTTCAGTCACAGACAGCATGCAGCTGCCTCTGAGAGTCACTGTTTCAAGACTTGCAGCAAGTCTTGATAAACGAGCACTTGATCGAATCACCAGCATGCTTTAAAACGAGCTTTGCAAAAAGATGACTTGCAGTCATCACTTACTGTGACTGATTTCTGTTCCAGGTCTATTCCTCCAGCAACACTAAATCCCAGGCCAGCTCCTTCTTCTTTGCTCAGGACTACAAAGTAGGCATCTTCTTTGCTCTGGCAGGAAAATGGGGGCAGAGTGGTAAGGGAATAAGGAGAAAAGTAAAAGCAAAGATCAAAACCAAATTTCTGCACAAATCACAAACTTCTAGTACTCTCAGATTACAGCATGTGAAAAAAAAAACCGAAAACAACTCAAGAAATTCAAACTGAGACATTAAATATATTTATATTTCTGCTACAGTTGAGTAGCAGCTCCATACAAAAACTCAGGTGACAGCAGAGATTTCTTCAGTCAGTCAAAGGCTAGAATGTAAAGTCAAAATTAGGGTAGTAAAAGGGATTACACTTTGGGCAGCCTAGCTTTCACAATCAACTTCACTTTGCTGGATGTTTTGCAGTATAACTGGATACTTCCCATACATCTTTCAGGACCAAACACTATATTTTCTATGTTATTACTAACACTTCTATCCTATTTCTCCTTTCTCTTGAAAGGCAGTTATGGCAGCTGCATCAACCTCTTCTCAGCAGTGCTGGGCAATCTTGCAAGGGGCAATGATTACAAATTGCAGCTTGGGAAGATTCAGTGGTACAGCTATTTCACTTTTGAGATGGAAGTAATGAATCCATTAGTGACTGAAACAGGACTAAGCTGTGCTGTAGCAGAAAGAAGCACACAACACAGAAAAGGGACTGGCACTGGTCTGCACCAGCGCTGAACTTGGCTCCAGATCAGCAAGAAGGTGTGAAGTTGAGTTCTTTGAAGCGACGAGCTGCTGCCAAAATGCAGATTTTGTAATGAGAAGCAGTTCTGTCCAACAAGGCTGGTGCCATTTTCTGAATGGTTATTAGGACAAAAACAGACACTGTTACAGATGCTCTATTTTGCAATAGAAGGGAGATCTCATGGGGAAGAAAATAGAAACTGCTTGTGGGGCAGAGCACCAGAAGCAGGGAGTGGAAAGCAGGACTCTCATCTTTTCCCTGGGAACCTATCCAACATTAAACATTTCCAGAAGCTGCCAACACTAAAATTAATGGCACATCATTAGAAACAAACTTCTTAATCTATTTAGCATTAAATGACATATTCAACTCACTAAATCCAACATTTTAACTCAGTGCTTGCCTTTAATTTCAATGCAGAAAGCACAGGGAATTGCAGATTATTTCTGCTGCTTGGTGAAACAATATGAATTCTTGGCCTGTGTGCGTGCATTTTGCCAAATAATGGTCAAGGAAGATTTTCTGCATTAGAAGCATCCCTGCAAAGCACATGAGAAATTGACGCCACCCTGCTTCACACCACTGATCCACGAGGGCATGGGAAGAGAGGGGCAGTCAGGGATGAACACATTAACCCACAACCTTTTGTAGCTGTCAAGACCTTCCTCGCTCATACTCAAACAAGAACAGCTTTACATTAGCCTGGATATAGCAGTGAGTCAAATATCTAGCTTAGCCTCCTTCAACAAAGTGCTCCGAGGGTAACAAACAACTGTATCTTTGACCATTAAGTACTAAAGCATTTTTGTTTAAGAGGTCAGTTCTTTCCTACACTTTCCCTCCCCCACACTGGTGTGCCTTTGCCCGGAATACTGGGTGCAGTTTTGGGCTCCACAATTTAAAAGGGAGGTCAAGATGCTTGAAAGCATCCAGAGGAGGGCAACGAGGCTGCTCCAGGGGACGTTCAAACTGGATATGAGGAAAAACTGCTCTATCACAAGGGTGGCCAAATATTGGAATGGGCTTCCTAGAGAGGTGGTTGATGTCCTGTAATTGCCTGTGTTGAAACAGCATTTGGATAACACCCTTAAATTATATGTTTTAAGTAGTGGTCTGACAGTTGGAACTCAGTCTTCGTAAGTCTCTTCCAACTAGAACTATTCTTCTCTATTCCTATTCTATACTGTAACTTAATCTGCTTACACTTTCAGAAGTGCTTCAGGGTTGTGTGATGACCACATGCCCCAGGACGGTCAGCAAGACTAATTGAACCTTGGTTTCCCATTCCCAAACATGTGCCTTTCCTCCTTGTCCAGCCCTTAAGTGAGTCCTTACAAGCATGTGTAAAATTGGGCAACATATCAGCCTATTCCTTTATCTGGCCACACAGTGGAAGCACAAAACCTAGAGTGATGTGCTGGGCTTTGAGGAGAGTCAGTATGATCAGACATCTGAGACGTAAGCCAACACAAAGTAGCTCCCTACAGTCTGCAGGCAAGTTAGTGCCTCAGAATTTCTGAGGAACTTGCCCAGACTTACAGAAGAAATGAGCAGCGTCACATAAAAGAACTCAAATCTTTAGCCTCTCCATTTAGCCAGTTCATCAGATGATCAAAGATCTGATTTTTAAAACATATATTATTAACATTTACTGAACACCAGGAGTAAGTTCAGAACCGTCCAGAGCAAAAGATAATGATAAACTCTTCCTGGAGAAGCTCCCTCTGAATCAGACAGTCTACCTCATTTTTCAGCAATTGCATAAGTACGAAGAATTGTCCTATTGTACAATTAAACCCACCAGTTGACTAGCATAAAATTTTCCAGCACGTGTGCCATACTGGGATTAAATATGGATAAGAAACTATGCAGACAAGGAGTGCATTCCAAAAAGCATTTACTTTTATAAATATTTGAGTTCTCAGATTTTGAGAAGTGGCATAAATAAATAATGTCTCCAATACTCCATATAAAATACTTTAAAGAACACTTAATTACTTTCGTCCAGAAGTACAATCCAATCCTAAATTCTTCGGTAAACCTATCAAACTGCCTTGGCTCACAAAGCTCTTGGGATTTGCAAGCTTTAGTTACGCTTCCTTGGAAGGAGGTAAAGCTGGGTATTTTGGGGAGGTCTTGTTCCCCTCAGTCCATTCTATACTCTGTGAGTTAAGACTGAGAAACACTCTAAATGCAGCTCAGCCAGCAGTTATGCAGACCAGATGGCAGTTTTCCCTCTAGTGCTGTCATTATTTTATCAACTTCAGCTCTGATTCAAAAAGGATGTGGACATATCCCAAAAACACACACTGCAAAGAGGGAAAAGGACATCCTGGCAATCATTTCACTTCAGAGGCCTTCTTCATACATCTGAATAATGAAGAAGGTTACCTCAGTGCAATACGTTTCCACAGAAAGAGCAAAATGCGCACAGTGGTCTCTTACAAGTCCTCCATCAGATGCCTTCTGGCACTCTAAGCCACCAGTTTCTGTGATCTTGGCTTCTGAAAAGAAGTGTTTGCTTCCAGAGAGGAACAGAGTTTCCCCTGTGTGGTGGGTAAAATGGATCTGACTATGATGGCTGGTGGAAAGTTAAATTCTGATGTGCAATTATTGGCAAACCAAGGAGGTTCTCAGCTTTAACAATGACTGGAGCCATTCTTCCTCACTTAAAATGTCTTATTGTGGTTCTTAACTGCTTTCACGCTGGACAAACAAGATCCTTTTTTATCCAGAACCCACCAAAATATATTAAGGGTTTATAGTAAGCATTCAAAAACCAGCAGTAGTAAAACTATCATCAACCACAACCTACTGCAGGATGACTGGAGGAACTCTGGAAGGGATTTTTATCGGCTATTAAGAAAACCCCTAAAAATACTGCCAACAGTTTAGCTTCATCTTCTGGTTATTACCTTCACTTGTGCTTTGACTTCCTGGAGCATAGAAGCAATGTCACAATTTGGTACCAGAGCTGACAAAACAGACTGCAATTTTTGCTGGTCCAGGTTTGAGATGAGCAGCTGATCCAGGCTAAAACAAAACAAAACAAAAACAGGAAAAAAAAGTGTATTTCTAGACTGTGTAGATATGTTTCAAGCATACAGTAAAATTTGCATTAGGGAAGGCAACAAAAGGGCAGCTCAACAGCAAGCAGAAATCTTGGGCATGGATAAGAAATGGTGTTTGCTGGGAGAATGAGAAGGCAGAAAGAAGACAATTTACAACAGCTCTGAAAATCAGTTCCCACTCAACTCCCCACCTGCTTCCCAATGATTTTCACAACAGACATTAACAAAACCAGGCAGACAGCTATTTCTGAAGTCTACATACTTTTGAGGGTGGACAACAAGCTTGTCTGTCATCCCTCCAGGGTGGGCAGGAGGCAGTGACTGCTGTATCATAACATGCCAAATAACAACCAAAAGAACAGCTAGAAGGGTCACATGAAATGAGCTCAACCCTGCCAGGATAAAGCATTCCATCCCATACTGAAGAGCAGCTGCAACCAAACAGCACTGCAGCAGCTCTGAAATGCAGGAGAGCAAGAAAGAATAAAGGAATTGGTGTCAGGGCCAAAGCTGAAAAGCGCTTTCATCAGGAGAGGCTTGCAGGGATGAAATAAAATGCTGCAGAAAAGACAGCTGATGGAAACAGCAAACACTGACCTGAGGGACCAGCTGTTTCCCAGGTGCTCTGCATCTGGAGAGCCACCATGGGGTGCGTCGTCATCTGAAGCCGACCCTGGTGTCCCCGAACTGCTGCCACTGCCCATCCCCCCTGCCTTGGTCGGGCTGTCCTGGCTTGACAAGACAAAGGATCTCCGGGGAGTGATTTCCAGCTCTGTTTTGAAGCAGGCAGGCTGGGGCGGCCCTGAGAAGCCCTCACCACATAGCTTGTCCAGGTCAGGCATGCTGAGTGCCCTCAGCTCCCTCAGCCTGGAGCGGGACAGTGGCAGCCGGCCCAGAACTCGGCTGCGCCGCACCTGCGAGGCCACGGGAGGAAAAGGAGACTGGTCCGCCCCAGTGCTGCACTCCTCACCCCTCTGGGGCTTTCCTTCCTTCGTGACACCCTGCACTGCTCGTGTCGGCTCTGTGCTTATGGGTGCCTTGGCCACGGTGTCAGCTGGCATCGGCGTGCTGCCGTAGGAGCTCAAGCTGCGCCGCAAAGCACGTGGCGTGTCAGCAGGGCTGGATGCAGTGGCCATCCCACTGCAAGACCTCCTGCCGAGTTGGGACCGCGTGGCCGAGTGGATGTCGATGGCCTTCACGATGGGTCGGTCGAAATTTGCCAGGTTTTCAAAGGATTTGATCCTTTGTTTGACAGAAAATGATGAGGTAGGTTCGTGCGGCCAGTTCAGCTCGTAGTAGTAGTAATTCCTCCTGAAACTCCTCAGTTTGTCGGCGGCAGGGTAAGTAACATCGCTGGCGGAGGGGGATGTGTCATGCATCCTCTGGGAGCTTTTGGAACCGTACACCTGCTCCTTCCCACTCTGGCCATTTGGCAGGCTGAGATGCACCATCTGTAACGGACCCATCACCGCCTGGGGACATTTTTTGTCTGCAGCATGGCCCTCAGGACCTTGTGCAGGCTGAAGCTCCACAGCATGGCAGTTCTCCCTTAAGTGACCAGATAACTGGGCTGGCATCGAGTATGTCCTTGTCACAGGTTTTGACAAGCCACAGAGATTTCTGTCTCTGGCAATATCCACTTTTGAGAAAAATGCTGTGGTTCCCACCTCTTCACTCAGTTGATGCATCTCTGTGTTTACCTCTTCATTTTTCTCCAGCAATGGCAGCTGCAAAAATGGTGCTGGTGAGGAAGAGGCAGAAGATGAGGAAGAGGAGGAGGAAGAGGAGGAGGAGGAGGAAAGCTTCACCTCAATGAAACTGCGCTGAATCTCCTGCCCTTCTTGCTGCTCCAGCTGACCTGCAGGAGACTTCAGTGAAGAAGAGCCTCCAGCTGGCGCTCCAACATTTTGCAGATCTAACTGCCTAATGTCATCTGCTCTATAGATGCTTTTCATTGTGTTCAGGTTCATTCCAGAGTCCTCAGTTCTTTCTTTCATATATTCAACTCTTGTTGCGGCTTGAGGGCATGAAGCAACTTTGGATTGACCGTCTCTTGCTCTGAAATCATCCACTTTAATACTCTTACCCTGACACACTGCAGGCTGCATGGAAGCTTGCTTTTCTTTTGGCTTTCCCCAAGCCTGCTGCAGATCCGTTAGCTGCCCACACCCACCACATTTCATTTCACTGCATGCTGTTGGGCTGCTGGTGCCATTCAGGGCAGGCCGAAGTGAATCTTCAGAAATGACCAGAGATGGTTTATTTTCCAGCTCAGATTTCAGAGTTTTTGATGCTGCTGAAATGCTCTTGCTCAGATCTGGATTTGTAGATGAGTTACGGGGCAACAGTGCTTTCTTCCCCAAAAGTTTAGGAGACAGCTGCGGAGAAATAGAAGCCCTTTTCTGATCAGCCCCACTGACTTTGGTAAGATTAACACTGGCAGAATCTGAATTTGTCTTTGCTTTGCTTTTGATAGTGAAACCTTTTAGCTTCGGACCTCCTTTGGCCTTCTGGTTATTTAAAAGGGTTTCCATTATACTTTTTTGTGCTATTCCCTTAGACTCTTGACAAGATTTTTTCTGTGAAGATGGGCTGTGCGGTACTGCAGCTTCTTTGCAGTGATTTGTGCCCGAGCTTTGGACTTTCCCATTTGAAGTCCTTCCTGAAGTCACACAGTTAGCTTTCTCATTTTTCCCTGGCAAGTCATGAGTTGTATTAGCCTTTGGATCTTTAGATCGGGAGGGAAAGGGAGACCTGAGTGATATTGCTCTTGCTGATGTTGCATTCACATGATTGCTGTCTGTTTTCGACAAGTTGGACATACTGTTGGTTTCTTTCTTTGCTAAGCAGTA
The DNA here is from genome assembly GCA_037305975.1 of Chrysolophus pictus. Lineage (NCBI taxonomy): Eukaryota > Metazoa > Chordata > Aves > Galliformes > Phasianidae > Chrysolophus > Chrysolophus pictus. The sequence continues at coordinate 70,249,686 of CM074614.1, read as the reverse complement.
AGTAACAGTGTTATTACAGTCATCAGCCACTGTTTCACTTTCAGATTTGGATCTCTGTTCGTCATGACATCCTTCTTTCTCAGGCAAGTTGTTCTCCAAGCCACTGACATTTCTAGCAGAGCAAAAACTTACTTTTTTGCAGTGCAGAGACCCTTTCTCTTCAACAGATTCACAGCATTTTATGTGTCCATTACTGATCCCCAGACCCACTTGCTCTTCTGCACTTAAGGCACCATTGTTATGGAATGTGTAAACTTCAGGGACATCAACTGAATTCTTCAGGATGTTATTTTCTGGCAGAAAGACTGAGGAAGGAGAACACAGGGAAGCAGAGAAGACTTCTGAACATGGTGAGGGACACAAACTGGGACCGCTGCAGTCTTCCAAGCCCAGTTTGCTGATGCTTGACTCCAGTGACCCACACATTGCACAATCCTCAGTTTGCAAAACTTTGCCACCATAGTGATGTGGTTGTGCCAGAGAGGATGAGCTTGTCACAGGTGTGAGATGCTGCTCCTGAGAAGGCTTTTGTAGCTCATCGGTCATGCAACAAATCTCAATTTGCTCATCATCTGACTCCAATACAGTACAGACTGCTGGGACATTAGCAGCAGCGCATGGCCCAAGCAACACGTCACTAGCACTATCAAATGTTTCTGTGACAGACTCTGCATCTGAGTGAGAATCTTCTGCAGCTCCATACATAGACTTTGGAAACACGTCACTTCCCTTACCCTCTGGACAACTTGCTGCAGGCAACTCATCCTCACTTAAACTGCTAAAATTCCTAGAATAGTTATTTAAAGAGTTTTTATTCACAGTAAAAAGTTTGCCTGTGTTAATAGAGTCCAACACAGACAGCCCCAAAAGCCCTTGTGCATTCGCTGTGCAATTCGTCGTCTTCTCCAGCAGCTCCTCCTTCACCCGACGTGGCTCAGAATCAGGGCAGCCCTCATCAGTCCCACAGCAGCACATTGTGGTGGACTCGTCTCGGAAAGGGCTCTCTGCTCGCGATGGGGTGCGCAAAGCCCTGCTGTCAGGAGCACCCATTTGGTTGAGCAAGTCATCGATATCGGTGACAGGCATGCAATCCTCGGCACGGCTGCTCTTTGTGGTACCTCTCTGCACATCTTTGGTCATGGCATCAGGTAGCAGTGTCATTCTCTCTACTGCACAGCCACCACCAGCATTTTGCAAACCTGCTCCTTCTTGCTTCCCAGCACTCAGCTCTTCCTCAGCTGAGAGGATGCTGCTGACATCAGCTTGATTTTGAGTGTCTACTGCTGGAGACAGGATGAGGTTTGTAAATCTGCTGACAGCTGCATCGTCATTTAAAAGAAATAAGAATAAAAAAAAAAGAAATGCAAATTCTATCAGATGTAGGAAGTGATATCAAAAACACCACATTTTATTACAAAAATAGACACCCATGTACTCAGACTAGATACTTTTCTTCTTCCTTGCACTCCTCCTCACAACAACTCCAATTTATCATAACCCTGGATATTTGAGTAGCATGCAGGAAGGAAGAACCCTCCCATCCAGGCCGAGCAGTCATAATCTGTTTAACTCTCATCTTTGAGATTTAAACAGTGGCAGCCAGCTACCAAAGTGTCAGAAGTCAGGCTGAGCAGTGCTGTTTCTCACTGCTTGTTTGATTGAAAACACCTCCAATTGATTGCACAGAGTATACAAAGCCCTGCCATAGCAACCAAAGGTGAGCAGGTAACAGACAAGCAGTGTGTGAACACCTTCACTCTGACCCTTCTGACTCTCCTGCAGGTGCTTAATGTGACATGCATGGGTGATGTTACACATGCATGAAGCACACTGGCTTTGTGAGACTTTTGGCACAGATCTCTTACAATATATCTTTACCCACTCCTGGGCAACACACTGAGCTCCCTGTCACTGCTGCACTTTAATATGTACCAGTTCACCCATAGCTCCAGTTCCTTAATTTTCACCAGTTCACCCCCAAAATTTGCTTGCACCTTCCTACATTGCTTCTGGGACACAAATCCATATCTAAGCTGTTTTCCCAAGACTGGTTACTACCAGATGAGACTCAGAAAGTGAATGGAGAAGCAGGAATGCATTCACACAGTCAGCATCCCTTCCTGCTCATTCAAACACATCTGCACGTCTCTCTAATCCTTGAATGAGCTTGCAGGACTGTCCACTCTGCTTATCTTATGTACCTGTGTTAATAAAGCTCCAAGCTCATCCTGGAGTCAACAGAGGGGAAGACATCCTCTTCTCTGCCAGAAAGGCAGAGCAAAAGGAAAGTAGAAGAGTTCCCTGATAAAGAAGTGCCAGTATGCCCCTACCCCAGTGCTGGTAGACTGCAAAAGGCAGAGCAATAAGGAAACATGAAAAGGACTCTCTGCCAAACCAAAAATTCCTTAAAGAACAACTGGAATTGAAGCATTTGGAAGGAATTTAGGCTCACGGGTATTAATAGGTACATGAAGAAGATCATAAGCTAGAATAAAGCAAAATATTATGTTCTTCCTGAATTTGAAAAGTATGCTTTTCTTTCTCAAACATTCACTTCCACACCATGAAATTTGTACCGTCTGTGGGGAAGCATATATTGCTGCAGGAACATAAATCAACCCTGAGCAGAAACTAAAGAGGTATCAAGTGCTTCAATTCAAACCAGAAAACTTTTTATAAGATGCATGCAAATAGGCATTTTGATAAGATTCTGATTATCCTGGGTTTCATGACACAAAAAAGCGTCTTATCTTCTAGCTGTCCATTCCCAAAAACACTGCTTACTGTTCAGCTCTTAAAAGAGACAGATGTAATTACAAAGGGTCAATGTACTTCCTGAAAAGACACAGTAGAAAAACGGGCTGTCAAGTACAGGGCTGCTGCCAAGTTAACTCCAGGTATGCACAAAATGACTCAGACCTCAGCAGATGCCAACTAGAGGGACATAAATGGGAGCTCTGAACACTTAACATGGATGTAGGTTTCCTCCACTGATGATGGCACGAGGGAGTACCTTGAAACCTGGTTTGGTGATGAGGGGCTTTTAATTTGAATTAATGCGGAAAGGAGAAAAGCAGAAGATCAGACTGGTACTCATAATAAATGGTGCAAAAGCAAAACTACTCTCTTCTCACCTGATGCTGCTTTCTGGATCTCCAGTGTTACAGATGTAGGAAGACACTGCATAAGCAAGCAGATTTCCTCATACGTCATCTTACTGACTGGGATACTGTTGATGGTGGTAATCTCGTCTCCTACAGTCATCTTGCCCATTGATCCCTAATGCAATGACAGAACAAAGGAAATTATAAATACACCTTTGCCACAGGGGCAAAGATTGCCGAGAACAATTTATAGCCTACAAACAACATTCCCTATTTGACATCAGCACAGGTACCACTGCTGTCAGTTTGCCAACAAATAAAGACTAGGCTGCGTCTTTGCCAGGAGAGGAACTGACAACCAACCTCAACCAGGAAGATCAAAAGAGCTGCTGAGTTCTCTGAGAGATGAGTATCAGGATGGAGGACACAGCCACTTTCATTTAAATGGACTAGTCTGGATTAAACCTTCAAGACTGGAATACTGTCTACCATTTTTTGCTTTTCATGTAGGAATTACATCCCTGTTCAAAATCTCTTGACTGATTAGACTCTCCTAGATTACTGAACTGGACAAAGAATGAGCTTTTAAAGTAAAAAAAGCAAGTATGTTTCTCATCATGGTGTAATATGACAGACAGAGACGCAGGGACAGAACCCAAATCCTGAACTCACAGCAATGTGAACTGCTGAGATGCATCCTCTGTTAACACTAGTGGCCCTTAAATAAATTAAAAATGCAACACTGAACACTGTACACCATAACATAATTTCTCCCTTGTCTATGCTATTGTATCTAAAGTCAGCAGTTGCATGCCCAGCATGAAACCAGTATCCAGAAAACATATGCAAGTAAGAGATGCAAAAAACAACATGTTACCAGTACTACTTTGGTACATGGCAAATCTGGCCAGCAAGTAACATCTCATGGCACCAGGTTTGTATAATAAAGGGATATATGCACATAAAATAACAGGGAGGATTTTAAAACACACATTCCAGGTTGCAACCTGGCTTCTGTCTTAAAAAGCACCTTTATCGCCAGGATTTACTTATCTTGTTTCTGCCTGTGATAAAATGTAAGAAAACAAAGTAGCGCTTCCTCAAACTGTAACTTTGGAATGTGGATGAGTCCATCTCAGTGTATCTACCTTTTGACTTTCTCAGTTTTGAGCCAGCCAGAGTGCACTTCTGAATCAAATATTTCATTCAACAGGAATTTCAGAACCATATGGCATGAGGACTTTTGCCCAGCAGCAGCAGTGCCTCCCCTGCACTTTTTCTATACAGTCCACTAGCTTAACAATGATAATCCGTGTGAAGTGAAAGCACATCATAACAAGGCAATCCAAAATAAATAACTACCCTTTCCGCTGCTCCACCTGGACGTAGCCCTGTGACAACAACCTTCAAGGGCATAGCCTGGATTTCCAAATCCAGGCCGAACGACTCATGCTCATTGCGAACCAGAGTGACAATTTCACCCTGACACTGCCCAGCCCCATCAGGTGCTTCACACTTCTTGCTGTGCGGGAGCATCCTCGCAACAGGCTTGTTGTAAGAGCCATGCTCCTCTGTCCTCTGCCTCTGAAGACTTCTGCACTCGGTGCTCATCATGCTTTTCACTCTTGTAACAGCCCTGTGCTCCAGTCTCGGGGATCTCTTAGATTCGAGCTGTGCCTCTCGGAGTTCCCTCAAACTTAGGCTGCTGAGACGAACTTCAGGCACGCTAGAGTAGTCAAATGCTATGATGGGGAAGAAAGGAGAGTCTGTTTGCTCTGGCGTGCTGTCTGCAGACTCCACGGAGCTGCTGAAGACAGGGGAAGATGTTTCTGTGCCAATATATCTAGATGAGTTGCTGTCCTGGATCTCATCATCAGTTTCTACTGATGAGGTTGTAATGACAATGCCAGCATCCTCCTGGCTCTTGGCCCTCTGGCTTCTTTGCAAGTGGGAACTTTCATCATCATCACTGGCATCACCATCATAGAAGACAACCCTTCTCTGCCGATGAAAGGGGCTGCGAGCAGATTTGGGGCTGTCACTGAGGATGCCAGGTCGGACAGACTCCACATGCTTGTTGTGAAGACAGGATGATCGCCCACTGGTTGAAGAAACCAGACCATTTGCTTTTGCCAATCCTGCTTCTTTAGCAGCTAGGGAAAAAAAAGAAAAAGTAAACAAAAAAGTTATATTTTAATTGTACCTATCAGTGATTTTTAATACCAAGCATGAGACTGCAGCAGAGGACATGTGGATGTTTCCAGAGAAGTTCAGCCTCAGACAGCAAAAGCATTCTTTTCAGTCCTCCTTCTAACTGCAATACACAGTAAGAGCAATGGCAGACAGCTTCAGAATTTATGAGTAATTTCTGAAATCAGTTCATGCCACATCTGGTTTTATTTTCAGTTTATTTCTAAATTATGGCTATCAGAAGAAAGAAGAGATGTATATACTCATGCGTTCTTTACATTAAACATTTCTTTCACATCTTGCTTAAATCTAGGATGCTGCTTTTATCAATTTACAGTGAGTGAGAAATGTTTTCTTGAACAAAAACAGAAGCACGCAGCCATCAATATTAAATTAAAGACTAATTAGCCTGAGAATCCTTTTCATATCGTATTTAGAAATAACTGCATCTTACTTTGCAAAAAGTTCCCCCCAAAATAAAAATGATTTTTTTAGCATGAAATAATAAATTTCTGGAGAAAAATAAGCAGAAGACAAAGAGATTACTAGACAAGCACAGGAAAGGGAGAATAAATGTAATATCTTTGAATCTGAAATCAGGTGCATGACAGTAAGGAAATGAAAGATTCTTCCAGTCAATTACCATGAGAAGAAAGATAATATGCAAAAAAATCTAGTATCAACTTGAACATTTAATTGTTTTTACATTGCTAAACATGACATTTTGATTTTGTGCATGTAAGGTTGCAAAGAATGCTTTCATTTAAATGTAATCAATCAGATGATCATAAGCCATCTGAAAAAAATTCCCTGCGCTGTTGTCAATCTGGATTTGGCCAGACCAATCAAATGAAGACATTCTCAGAGCAGCAATTTGGACAAACTACCATGGAAACAGGCATTTATAAGCATTGTTGTAAACCTCTTCCATCTTCAAAAATTTCATATGATGAGCACTGGTTTGCACTATGCTGCCAGGCATTTCCTATCAGCACAGGAATCACCACAGCTCTTCTGTAAAGCAAATTAGTGCTCAGTGACTCTCCCCCCATTAACCAAATGATCAGGCATTTCCGTGACTTATTCAGGTTACCAGGAAGAAGAGAGCTGTCATCCAGCAAGCTGCTTCTGTTCTTCTGACGGAGCTGTTCTTCATCACAGGAGCCACTTACAGCATCAGAGAATGGGATGTGGCTCGTGCCATCATGTGAGAAGTACTGGGAAAGCTCTGCCTCAGAGCTGACGGATCCCTGCTGAAAAAAGCCAGGCTGGTGATCTAACTCCATCAATGCTTAAAGCCCCTGCCTATGAGCAAGTGCCACAATTTCAACTCACATCACCCTTGTCAGCAAAGGAAGTTTAAGGCCAATTTAAAAAATAAGGGAATTGCCAGGATATTGAGGATCAAACTTTGGTGGCTGAAATGCACCACAATGACACCTTTTTGGCCTGCATAATGAAAGAGATTCCAAATCTTACTGATCTGCAGATATTCAATATGCAAACGAGGGATGAAACTATTCTCCTTTGTAACTCTTTTATACACCTTCTTCACTTATAGAAGGGCTCGGTTTGTACTTCTGGTCACTGATGTATGACTTCTTGATCTTTCCTCAAAAAAGCAGAGACTTCCCCATGGTAATGGCTATAGAGGGAGACCAAGCACTTAACACAGGCTTGGGCCCCTCCTGCTAACTCGTCCCTGTGTCAGCAGAAGCTTCCTGCAAAGCAAGGGTTCCTTCGAGGTGACAGGAGGTGGGACTCCACAGCTTTCTGTGCCACATTCTGCACATTGCTCCTGAAGCAATGATCACACCATCAGGAGTTTGCAGAGCTAGCATTAGAATTTAAACATGTGGCTTAAGAAACTAACACTTCTATGGAGCCCCTGCAACATGGAAGGAGAGTAGTAGTTTATTTTTGAGCACCCTGATCAAGTCGCAGCTTCAGCACTTGAAGCAGCCTGCTTTTATTGTATCTGATCCTTTACCCGGCTTGCTGGTTCCAGGAAGCGTTTCATTGTCCAGCTGAGGGGAGATGAGGTCTCTCCTTGTTTGGTCTTCACACCAGGAGATGGGGTTTTTTGCACAGTGCCTGTCGAATGCAGCTTAGTTAGGTGTCAGAAATTAAAGCTGTGGTCCATATATCCAAACAACCCCCCTCATTCACCATCTGAGCCTGCAGCTGTTCTTAATCCCACTTATTATCTGAACTGCCTTCATAAAACAAGATTTATTTAACATTTCATGGGCTCTCCCTCAGATCAGGTGAAATATTACCAAGAAACACACTACACCCACCAGGCCCACAGCAGAGCTTTGAGCACAGGATGAGCAGGAGATGGTCTCCCTCCCCTGCAACCACAAAAGACAAACTAGCAGTCACTTGGCAGATCCAATGCAAAAATGGTCTTAGCTAACAGAGATATAAGGATAATCACAAATCTAACATTTCTGTCTGAAAATCACCTGGGTGGTCATTCTGCCACTGCCAAGAGCTTGCTTTCATCTGTAACATTTTAGGAAGTACAAGCTTTCGAATAATAATTAAAAAACAACAACAAAAAATAGTCAAACAAACACCTGAGAGTATACTTTGACATGAACCTAAAAACTGAAACAGTACACAATACATGGACCTTTTCAAATAGATATACAGACACTTTTTTGTCGTTGCTTTGCCCTCTACATGGATAAGGGTACCCAGGCGGAGTCTCCTGCTAGGACACTCTCCAAACTGATCATGAAGACAGGACAGACCAACTGTCTCTACTTTCAGACTATGGCAGCCTTGTGAAACCCAAAGTAAGCAACATGATTCATAGATCTGATCCACTCGAATTGGATGTTTTTGCTAAGATTTTGGCAGTGGACAGGGTGATTCTGTCCTCAGAACTGGTCAGCTGTTTTGAGGGCTCTCAAAATATTAAGGATGTTGATGAACTGAAGAGCACATCCTTAAACATTCCCACATCTGGAAAAGGATAAATATTTAGGAGGAAATAGGCTGCTACCTGAGACATGAGAGGAGCCCGTGTCCTTACTCTCTCGGTGAGTAGTTCGTGCGATTGCTTCATCCATCTCCTGCTCAGAAACCTAATATCCAGTGGAAGACAGAGATCAAACTGGGTAAAATAAAGGAATATGAAAGCCTTACTGCTTTCCACTAGAAACAGGATTCACTTACAACATACTACTTCTTAAGCCAGAATTAAGAAGACCTAGTTGAGAGCTCCTAAATCTCAGTCTCCTGATCCAGACTTGATCCATCCAACCATCCTTCAGAAATTAGGAGGCAGAAGACAGCCAGTTTTATGAAAATAATGTCCAAGCACCGTGTTGTGTCAATAAACAAAACTTTGCTGGACTTAAAGAAGTCAAATAAAGCCATTACAGTACAATTTCAACTCAATTAAACCCTGTATATTGATTTATTGAGAAAATACTACTTCAATATAAACAAAGACTGCTCTGTACAAGCATACATCAGCAACAGAAGATACTGCATACTTAATCTACCAAAAGAATATCAGACTATTAGCTGTTGTTCTAATTTTAATTTCTATTTGCTTTTAAAAAGAAGAAAACCTAAACTGTTATCAGTAATAAATGTTCTTCTGGGTTAAGAATAACTACCAGTTTACCATATTTGCTAATTTTCTCCTGAATCACTGCCATGCACTTAATTATTACTGACAAATTCCATATAACTTTGTAACAGGAATGACTAGTCTGCAGGAGAATATATTTAAAAGCAGAAAGCAAGTTAATTCTGTCAGAAGCAATTTCTGTACAAACTGCTTTACATGAGTTAAAATTCAGCATAAAGAGAGATGAGAAACTTGAATCTTTCTGAACCAGGAAGATTTGAAAGACTCCTAAGCAAACTCAGCAGTTTAAACATAGTTTAAACACCACACTTACTCGGAATAATAAGAACAAAGAAAATGCTGTGGTGTTTCTCTTGGATGTACATGAAAACACCGAAGTGAACGTATTCAGCAACTAAATTTACTGTGGACCTCTTGTGCCATAAAATGAGAGATCAAGGATAAAAATGTCTGAAACAACAAGAGCCTTTGTAGAAATATATCTGTTTTCAGATTGTGACATGACCTTTGCAGCAAACCAAAAGTCTCTGGGCTCCTGGGACACAGGGAGTCCATACAGGACATTGACCAAACCCTGAGAATGTGCTCAGGACCTCTACACAAACCACTGGGTACAAGATTCAGAACAAAGCCAGGTGCTGAGCAGATGGCAGCATTTGTTTAAAGCTAAACAAAAACCCACACTTCTGCAAGCTCTGCCAAGTTTGATCCTTAAGCATCCTACACACCTCAGGCAAATCAAATTCCTTCTATGGACTGGGACAAACAAATTCTTAACTACCATTTGCATGTTGGTGTACTACAATTAATTAATACATTAAAAATAATAAAACAACAACAACGAAAAGAGAAAACAAACCAATAACAACAAACACTTCTGTAGGTCCCCCAGTGCTGCCAGAGAAAGGATGACAGTGATATGGGATAAACGTGGGTCCCCATACAGACACTCCTTCAAAGATCCAACTATAAAGGACTGCAGATTGCCTGCGGTGGAAATGCTTCAGGGACCCTCCAGCTCAACTTCTAACTTTACTTAGTGATTTCTGGCAAAGGATTTGTTGTTATTTCAAATATCACTTATGAAAAACAGTAAGAGGATACACTTAATAGTTTCCCTCTGTTACTGAGTAATGGTGAGCAATTAGTCTAACTGAGTTCATCTAGCAGATACCTGGTTGGGTCACTCATAGGCTGCTGAGCCACCACCAGAGTGAGATGAAAAGAGGGAGCAAAGGGCAGGCTCTACTCCATGAGTTCTTATTATACTTATAGACTCTGAAAAGTCTATATGCCTTAATAATGCAATCAAACAGAATCATCATGCTGGCTCAGCACAGCATACAGACTCCCCAGAAATACTGTTATCTTAGGCTACAAGCCCAAATCTTACCCCTTCCTGCTTACCTTTAACTAGCAGAACCAAGGTCTTTTTCTTTTTAGCATCACAAAGCCTCATGGCAATTGCCATAAACTCTGGGCAGTGTGACTCTATTTGTCTATGGTTTGCATATTTAATTTAGCAGAAAATACACAGTTAATTATAAAGTTAGGAACCTCACTTATCCTAGCTATGGATTTATTAGGGCCTCTATTTGCAGTTACAAGTTCAAAAGTCAGAGCTCTCTGGACACACGAATGCAAATATTTTTACAGCTTTAGTCCTGTTTAAACAGGAAGGTTTTGTACGTTCATGAAATTCTTTGAAATACTGAAATAAAAGAAGTTGTTATTCCTTATAGTTCGGCTAAAAGGGCTTTATCTGCTATCATCAATTTGTAAAAATTGATTGAAAATAATCGCTCATTTTGTAAACCCAGGCTTATTTTCAAATTGCCCTGCACACATTTCACAGTAGCAGAACATTCCAGATTCTCATTTTTTAATTCCTGAAGGAAAACTTTGATGTTTGGGCAGACTTTGCTCTTTCAAAAGAAATATTCCTATTACTCCGCTACAGTTAATCAATTCAATCTGTTGATAATTATATTCCTGTCCCTAAATTATATTCCACTCGCAGATGCACAGACGGACTAAATGCAAATTAACTTTAAGGAGGAAGAGGATTTGTGCCACGTTTATGTTGACACTTGGTACAAACATGAAGAAAGATGGAAGCACTTCAGCTCGATGGTTCCAGGAAAACTTCATCCAAACATTGTGTGAAGAGGAGAAAAGCAGCAGGGGCAGTTTAGCGTTGCTACAACTTACAAAACTGGAAGGCATCACCGCAATCCTTTAGCCTGACTTTTTGCACAATACTTGTCATAGAAAGAACAATCCAGCACTCTTCACTTGCCACTTTCCTGGCAGCAGGAGTCAAATTGCAGCAGCAGATGAAAAGAACAGAGATGTGCTAACACGCTTTCTCCCTACCTTTGGGTTGGGATGCCGACTAATGATAAGGCTGACCGGCCCTGGACCGCATTCGCTCAGAATGGCGTAGGCTTCGCTCAATGCTGCGTGACGCAGGCTGACTGAATCTGCCTCCAGGATCTGATCACCCCGACTGTGGAGAAACATAAAGCCAGTTCATCACATCCGGCTTTTACAAATACATTTGCGCTTTTGACTGGTGGCCAAACTTTTTCAGAGATACAAGTATCTGGAAAAGATTTTCAAAAAAGCTGGCCACGCTCTTGCTCTCAGCGATGTGAATGCTTTAAGTCCTGTTGACTTTGCAAGGCAGGTCCAGTGATCCCTTCTGCACTTATTGCTAGTGCTACAAACCCTATTAAATCAACAGAGAAAATTGGCTGCATTTGGACTAGGGTGAAAGCAAAATTCAGTTCTGCATTCAGATACTTGTCAGGCACAAAGGAAAAATTAGATTCAGATGGGCTGTTCCTTCTCATCATACTGAATTACTTAACAAAAACACTGATAAGAAATTCATGATGTAGATTTGAATTTATGAAATGACTCCAGGAAAAAATTGAGAGAGATAAGAAAGTATTTGCTTCAAATTAATGTACAGAACATATTAAGCCAACAAACAAAAGTCCCCCCCCTTCAAAAAAATAACCTGGGAGGAAAGCATAAATTGTTTTCTTTTCTTTTTTTTTTTTAAACTCTTGCTCATGGCATCCAGACATCTGGAACTATTCAAAAGAGAAGATCATCAAGTAGGGATATCATTAAAGCATTCTCCATAATTACTAAAACATTTGCCTTAAGTAGACACTCAAACAATCCACTACCACTGATTTATGTTGGGTTACTTGTGACAGTGAAAATGGGCTTACACCGAGTCCACGTGCCAAACACAAGATAGCAAATGCATGGGGCAGCCTTCTGTAGTCTGCACTCCACTACGAAAGCAAAGGCAGTTGTGTAATCATGCTGTTGCTTTGCCTACCTTTTAAACACCTCTTAGAAACTACAAAAAATGGAATCACTTACATGGGCTCATAACTGACAGGGGGAGTCCAGATATAAAAGGGCTGGGCTCAAACCTTTTCCAATATTGTAAAACCAGCATCTGATTAACGAGCTTTTCCGAAATCAAACCCATCCTGTAAGTTTTGGCTTGTGGAGCCATAAACCACTGATGGGACAACAGGAGCAATGTCTCAAAGAAGCAAGCTAGAAAACTGGGAAGCTTGCCTGGATATAATCAATCATTTAAACCTAATAATGATGCAGCTGTTGCATGCAGACACAATCATCACTGCAATCTTGTTCCAAAGAGGTTTACAAGAAAGCAAGCTGGCATTGAGGTATTGTCTCCTGTAGGCATTTCTATTTGGTAGGAAATTTCAAGGGTTTTTGGCAGGGAAGCAACCATGAAATTATCTTCTTTTATTATATTAAGCCAAAATGCTCTATCACAGATTTGCTGGAGAACAATGAAGAACTCTCTGCCTATCACAAAAGCAAGGCTGTTACACAGCACCTCTGCCAGAAGCATGGTGTTGACCACGCAGTCACAGTGCATCTTCAGCACAGCCTCACCTCCCAGACGTGCTCCTGGCACCCATTAGCATTTATGCAGCAATGCAGAAAGTGGAAAAATTCCCTGAATGGCTTGTAAAAACAAGGCTCCCAGGATAGGAAGAGAAAATAAATTTATGTCACATAATCTGATGCACAAGGAAGCCCTAGGAGTGATTTCCTCTCTGCACAACGGAGTACATGAGATAAGTATGGAACAGAGATTCTCCAGACAGTAATGGCAGAAGAGCACTACTGCAGCCTGGGGCACAGCCAGCTGCAAGGACATCCCCCACAGCTCTTCTCACGAGAGTTTCAGGTGACTGAGATTTACATCTCCTCCTGTGATGTGCAGGGGCTCTTCACATCTCCTCCCATTGTGGGGTCTCTGACTGCAGCTCTGAGAAAAAGACACAAGGCAGCACATCCTGCTGCTCCCTTTCTCAATTGAGCCAGCAGGCTCAGTTTTCTTCACAGAGAATTAAAAAAAGCCAAAAACAAGTCTTAAAGATCATGATGCCTACAGCACACAGAACAACATTTCTTGAGTATGCCATGCCACTTTGGAATGTCTTTATTTTCATGTTTTCTTGTTGGTGAGTACTGAAGTGTAAATACTTTCCAGCTGCATCGACCAATAGGTAAGAAGAAACTTTTCACTGATTTTACTGCATAACCACTCCGGTATATTTCTGTTATAACTAACCTTAATCTACCATCCATTTTAGCCACTGATCCCGGGGCCAGGCTGTGGATATATATTCCTGGAGAACTGTTTTCAAGTGTGAGACAACAGGCACCAATGCCGAGTCCAACTCCTGGCTCTGTGAAAAACAAAAAGCACAAAGGAAAGTGCTGTTATTCCCTGCTCATTGTACTCACATAGGACACGCAAGCTTTTCTGTTCCCACATCTCATCTGAGATCAAGACTCATGTATTGTTTCAGGGCTGGCCTTAGCTGCAGCCAGCCAGGAAGCCAAGACCAACAGTGGAAATCAGAGCTGGAAATACCCAATCCTGACTGGTTTCTGAGATCCAGGAATGGCTCTGCTCCTGGCAAATGTTCAACATGCCCTGGGAACTGCCTGGGACTGGAAATGCTATACACAGTTTGATCTGGTCTGAGACACAAAGGGGAAGGAATGGCAGTCCAATAAAGATCTCACTTAAAACTGTTTCAGAAAATAGGAGAACGGGAGATGTTGCCAATTGCACTGCTCTCTTCTGTGAAATACCTGCATGACATCCCTCAGTAAAGAGGCACGAAGAAAGATGAGGAGTATTCTTTGGATCAGAGATTTCCCATGACCCCTTTTCCCTCTGCTGTCCTCCTGTAACTGTATTCATTAACTGTGTACTGAAGTAGGAATTGCTGGACACCGCTTTCTCCAAATCTTTAATCCAACCTTTAAAGACATCATCCAAGTCTTTAAAGCAGGCATGCTTGTTCCACCACAGAGGGCATATGCACTAAGCTTTTCTTGTGCAACTATTGTTCCTGAGATCAGTCCTCATGCAGGAGCTCAAGCAGCTCATCTGGGCCATTCTGAGCAGTCTGCAGGATATGCCCTGCCCAGGGTTATGCTTTACAAGAAGGGTACGGACAATCTGGTCTGACAAGAGAGCAATTCACGTTTTGCCATGTATCTCACAGCCTTACCCCCTTCCAGCAGCACAGACACTGCTGTCAATAGGAGCATCCTGACTGGAAAAGCAGAATGTACAAGGGGGAACAATTCAGCAGTTTTGGAAGAGAATGTTCTCCTTAACTGTGTGATTCAAGAGCAGAACAACAAGGGAAGGTGCCCCGGATATTACAGACATTAATTAGCATTTTCCCAAAAACCTCCCCTAAGAAATAAGTGTTCATTCTCACAGCTCATCCCAACAAACCCTCACCTTTATTGAGTGTCACATCCATGACAATTCTGTCCTTTGGGCCGGGGCCTTTGCGGCTGGAGAAGGAACCATCTGCCTCATCAGGGCCGGGCACTGGCGTGCCACCGCTGGCACTGGAGCTGGGTGAGCTGGAGCGGCTCAGCAGGGTGGGAGTTGCACAAGGCGTGAGGCTGGGGCTGCGCAGCCGCGTGCGCACTGTCAGGGTCACCACCCCTTTCTTGAGTTGCTGGAGAGAACAGAGCCCAGTAAGGTAGCATAAGCCAATGTTTGCCAGTAAAACTGTGTATATTAAATTTGTGGAAAGCAAAAGAACGTAAAGGTGCTAAAAGGCACCCAGTAAAGAGTGTGAATTGCTCTTGTGCTACATCCATGTTACCTTGAACCTCTGGATGGCTTCCTGATGGGTCAGCCCTTGCAGAGACTCTCCATTAACTTCCAGGATTTCATCTCCTGGTAATCAGATACAAACAAAACCCCTAAGTCAGCAATGCACAGACTATACAGATGTAAGAAAACTGCCTCATACATAAGGCAATCTGCTACTATAAAGACTCCAACTAACTGCTCAGTAAAAACCGTCCTACTGTCATCAGCTTATTTTCACTTGTCCTAATGCTTCTACAAGTTAATGATGAATTCACAAAGTAAAGATTGCTCTTCAAGAAGAGATACTTAATATAGTATTCTCATACTAACAAACCAACTGAAATCATCACAGATAATCAGTCTGAAAATAAGATGTTCATAACATGAAGTGCAAGGGGACCACAAAATCCCCCTTCTTTTATCAGCATCAATAAGAGAAATGAGAATCTAAATGAAACACTACCGCACACCACTCCAAAATCTGCACAGAAAAACGGCCTTGCATCCATGCACAGAAAGCAAATGTGTTCCTCTTGCCAAGCACCTATGGAGGGAAAAGTGAGAAGCCCACACGCTGTGATAGCAAATGCCCTGCTCACCTCAACAAGCACTTCCCATCGTATTTCTACCTGCTTATTACAAGCTTCCAGTTCTGGGTTGTACTATTTACATCCCACTGTGCTGAACCTCTTTCATTTTATTAAAAAGAATGGCAAAGAGAGCAGGAACCAGACCCAATTTCTGCTATTTCACTTCCATCTGTTCAAAATTAAATGGGGTGATGTCACCATCCACGTTTACCCCTCCTCTGCTTTCTCTGGAGCTTGTGAGCTCTGAATATCCAGTGAAGGCTTGCTAGGTCTTTAGGACAGCTGCTACTTAGCAGCTTCCCTTGATGAGTGCATAACCTATGCGGCAGGGCACGAGCATCCTTCTGGCAGCATGCTGGACAGCTGCACCCAATGCAGCCTCAAACGCGTCATGTAAGGATGGGAATGGTAATATGAGGAGAGGTAAGATAGGAGCAGATTCCTGTGGGAAGGAGGATCCCCACCCCTTACAGAAGAGTTACAGACCACCACCCTAAGTTTGTGGTCATTCTGTACTTTTAACTCTCTAAGAGTCTCTCTAGCATGGGAGCACTTACGAACACATAGAACCTGCTATATATATCATATATATCTGAGATCAGGACTTGAGAAGCAGTAACAAAGCCAGGACGTTTCTGCTTCTCTGGCCACTTCGGTGATCCTACTGCCAATCCCATCTTCCATCATTTCTTTTTTTTCTGGCCATGACCCTTATCTGTTGATTCAAATCAAAATCAAACCAAGAGGTTCAAAAAACACAGGGGCCCAGAAAAGCCTCTCCCAGGCACACCACTGTGTATCTCCCCTTCTCACACCTGCATCTTTAAGCCAGACATTTCCCTTTTACCAACAACCCTTTGTATCTGAAGAACTGGAGCTTAAGGCATGGGAAAACAAGGGTCACTGTGGCAGAAAAACAACTTCATGCTGTAGATCCCCATTCACAAAATGCAACATATTCAAGCCAGCTGCTGTGGTAAGTCCCCTCCAGGATGGATTAACAGAGTGTGTTACATCCTCCACAGCTTCTTGCTGATGGCCAGGCACCGAAATAAAGTTGTACTCAAATTTTTCAGCTGGACTGAAGTAGTATCCCACTGTGGTCCTTTACATACAGTTGGGGTCTCTCTACCATACCTTCCTTAAGCCTTCCATCAGCAGCCGCTGCGCCATTGGGGAATATAGTCTTCACAAAAATCCCCATGCGTCCGCGAGCAGAATCCTGACCTCCCACAATGCTGAATCCGAGACCCTGCAGCAAAGGAAGGAGAGGACACACGGCTGGCACCTTTACTATTATCACCTAAGAAAGACTGCCAGTAACATACAAAGAAGAATGAAAGAAAACGTAAGAGCTTCTGATGAATTGCACCGCAATCTTGCTCTCTGCTTGCATCTCCTGATTTACTGTCATTCTAATGGCAACACACTTACCAACCCAAAATGTAGCAGCAGGCACCTTAAGCTAAAAGTCAAAAATGTAATTTTGAGATTATTATTTTCTTAACCTGGATCAATATATTTATGTTATCTCCTATTCCAATTTTAAATTGCTCTTAAATTGACAGGCAGTAGATTCCCCCTCTCTGAGATCTAAATCCAAAATTAACTACAGGTTTCCCTGCTGTCACAGATCCTACACATCCTTGTGGAAAAGCATGACATGAGGTCAGTGCTATAATGTCAGGAATTGTAGCTGGAAAGGGGTTGGCACAGGGGGGCTGTCATGCACATGTACGTTTTTAATTATTCTGGAGACATGCACCACACTGTATTTAAATAAATCTAGATCAATGCATTCCCCAGGGCTCCATCTGTTAGCTCCTGCCCCCCCATGCTGCCCTGGCTGGCCGCAGGACTGCCTTGCAAAGCTGATCAGGGAACAGATGAGTACAGCAGAACAAACATCTCCTCCTCCTGCCGAGTTATTTCGCAGCCAAATCACTTCCTTGATCTATCCCCCCATATTTCTCATTTTGTCACCACTGTATGTGCCTCTTACACGTTAAAGAGAAAAGTCACTGACCAGGTGGATGGGGAGGTGGGATGCTGCTGTGGGTCAGTGATCTGAGACCAAGACTATTAGCAGCGCCATGGGCAGCACTGTCCAGCTGAGAGATGCTGCTGGAGCAGGCACTGACCCAGTGTCATTACAACCCTGTAAAGCACACAACTCTCGTTTCACTCCATGAATATGGACCACTGTTGTTACAAGCTTCTGGTACTCTGATAACACACTCCTGATATCCAGAAAGGAACACCCTACCTCTACCTTGCAACACACAATAACTCAAATGAACGCTTACTGTGCAATTACCAAACACAAAGCAACCTACAGAAAGCATGAGGCTCCAAACACACACTGCAGCTCTCCCCATGTCTGTGTGGGGCTGGTTAGGAGAAATAGAGCTGCAGAAGGCAGCAGTATACAAGTCAGCCCATCTTCCCAAAGCGCTGCCGCTCCCCAGGAGAAAAACACTCCACAGAGATTCCACACAGCAGTGAGAAAATGAGGCCATGTGCTGTAGGGAAATACTTTCCAAGTCCCAGGTCCACACAGAGATAAAAACTCAGATGTTACTATACAAATCACATGCAGTACTTATTCTAACACAAATAATGGTTCCAAATGTGGAAGACACATGAAACAGTGGTTCTTTGAGGTAGCTCATGATGACTACAGCCTGCATGCTCCCAGTGTGGAACTAGCTGCAGCACAGCAGATAAGGATGGCTTATCGCAAAGGGAGAGATAAGACAACTCTTATGCAAAAAATAAGGTTAAAAAATAAGGAGAAAAATCACTAGGATAAGGAGAAATACTCACTAGGAAATCTCACTGAAAAGGTCTCAGAACAGGGAGTTACAGCAACTGCATCAACCTAGCCAGAGAAGTCACTGCTTCTAAGTCTTTCCCAAACTTAAAGCACTAAAGAGAATTTATTTTGTATTTGAATTGAAAGTCAAAACAAAGCTTTTTAGTCCAAAACACATCCATGTGATGAATTTAAATAGTATATCAGAATGGAAAATGCATATTTTTAGCATATTTAAGTGAGAGCATGGACTGGGTTAGGGAAAACAATACACACTGAATATAATGCCTTTTTATTCCCTGAGCATTCAGCCAGCTGGTACCTCGGAAATGTGTAAATACATTACTGGAGAAAGAAAAAAGGATCCTATGACCCTTAGAATTCAGTGCTCTCAGATAAACAACCAACCAGGAACCTGTTTTGGGGTTTAACACCTACGTTACAGTAATTTATATTTTTTTATTATAATGTATCCAGACTCCATAGAGATGTAATGCACTTGTCCATAAATATGCATGCAAACACATACTCTTATGTAGTTGCCCCAACTGCACATACACGTGCATATTTACAGATCCACTTTCAGTATCTGATATCTCAGTAATGACCAGATGCACCAAATCAGAATGAAAGCCACACCACACTGACTGTATGACACAAATATTGTTTGCTCTGTATTTTGCAGGTGAAACTTCATCATTTACATTTCAAAATGGAGTTTGTTATTGTTACTGTGCTACGTCTGAAAGCAAAAAACAGTTCCATGCAGCTGCTAGGGGCAGGAGTTGCCTCGCCAATGCCTCCTGCCACACGGGAGAAACCAGATACATGCAGACATCCTCACCTTGCCTTGCCCTTTCATCAGGACAATGTTAGAGATGATGGACGGCTGGGTTAGTCTCCATGGAGATTCCACCTGGGCAGCACTGAAGGAACGAGTGGACTTCTTCACAATGTGGTACTCCTGGTAAAGGAGCAAACAAGGGACACGGCTGACTGTGTAGCACAGGCACCAGGAAAATGTGTCTCATTGGGGATGTTGCACCAGGAAAATTGCGTGCACTTGGAAAGAGGGGGGGATCTTAATAGTTACGTTCAGATGAGCATTCAAAGCATGAAATGCTAGCCTGTTACCGTCAAATTGAATTTTGCCAATTTTCCCCCCATTTCACGCAGAAGGGTTATTCTGTAATGTACCACTCACTATTTAAATTATAAAGATTAAGGGCAACTTCACAATATACTGAATTCTTTATCTGCTAAAAATAAAATAAAAAAAGCCCTACATCATTAAGTCATGATTAATAAAATTAAGTAGGATTTTTTTTTAAGTGCTCTGATCTCTGGAGCTGTATCTCATGGCATCCAATTCAGGGCCTGACCACAGCATGAATGCTTCCCATCCTGACCATGCTTACACTCAGGTTTTGCACCCACCTGTCGAGCTCCTGCTGACTCCAGTTGCTGTGGCAGGGAGTGCTTCCTTCCACCCCGGGAGTATTTCACTGCTATCTCATAGCTGGATTCACCATTTTCCACCATCAGCTCATCATCCTCTCCCACAGACTCTAAGCGGGATCCAGCACCTAGGGAAAAAAAAGAGAAACATCTCACAAATGTCTCAGAGCTGCTTCATCTTCTAGACAGCACGCAATAATCACCTGTAAACCTCAACTTAGCAGTGTCTTAAAACAATGCTTGCTGCACCCATCCAGGCACTTATAAGCTAGGTTTGATCATCCTCAACGGAAAATCCTTCTGCTGTCACAGCTTTTACCATCCTTCTGTGATGCTGAACTTCTCAGTGCTCTCACTTGTGGTAGTAGGGAACAGCAGATAATTGAGCAGGTAGCTCAGGGACAGAGAATAAATTCAGCAGTTCTCACCCAAAGTCACTTGAATGCACACTAAGCTCTCAAGCCTAATTCATTTATTTAAAATTAAAAGATCTGACACTCTAGCTGTATTCATTTCTGGAGATGTCATGTCACCTTGAGGGAAATTTTTCTGGAAGGGAAAAAGGATAAACATGCCAAATAAATGCTATTTTCCTTTCTTCTAGCTGTGATTCTAGATGTCTTCAGTAGGAGAAGAATACAAATTTCATGTTGGAAGCAAAATGACTCGTCCTGCAGGACATCCTGTGGTCAGCCTCCAGGTTCCCTTCTCCTCAACCAGTCCTCCTCCCATCCTCATTTTCCCTGGGACCTGCATATGTATCTCTGCAATTTCCCCACCACATAGGGAAGCACCATTAACCTCTGTCTGACAGATGAAAGCTCAAAAACTCACATGAGCTGGATTTTACAAACCAATCTAACTTGAAGCTGTCACAGAAGGGAGCAGCTCTGCCTCCCTTTCATCTTTACTGTCCTGCTTTTAAACTGAGCTCAAAAGCCATGCGCTCAGGGACATCCGCAGCAAATTTGCCCAGAAGAGTCCCGAACCTGTTTTCTGCCATCTCCTTTTGGCCAGCATGCTGTGTAAGCAGCACTAGGAAGGGAGCAAGCACAGAGCTTGTCTTCACTCAGTGTTGGGAGTTTTACCACTGCAGCCATAGGCAGAATTTGTACTCAGCACTGAGAGTGCCATTTAAATCCATTCTCTGCTCTGGGATGTGAAATTACTGCTACTTTTCTTGGTAGGTATGACTGCTACACATATCCAGGACACCTTACCTTGGTAAGACCCAGTGTTTTGATATTTCTTTCACTCCAAAACCCACTGGGCACTCACCCCTAACCCTTCCTTGTCACCTACCCCGCTATTCTTCTAGGATAAGTCTCATTTTTGTGTTTTGTTCTCCATTTCTGTACAGTTTCCATTCCTACGCCGCATTCAATGCTGAGAGATGCTCTGGGCTGGACCCCAGTGAGCCACCACCACTCAGCCAAAGGGAGTACAGGCAGGGCAGCTGCCCAGAGGATAGTAAAAACATCAGAGTAAATGGAAATGAGAGCTTTGGAGGGATGGCTCCTCATAGATAATAGGGGATGAGAATTTGGTTGAGCTCTGCACACAGATTAATGCTAAGACTTGGGCACAGAGCAAAAATGTGGAGTACCACAACAGTGATGTGTCGGTGATGACACTTTGAGAGACCTCCTTCACCCCAGCCCACTAAAGAGAAAGCCCAAAATAAGAAGCTTACAAAATTTTATTTCACCTTTTTTGTCAGTGCAACAGTTCAACTCAGGAGGCAGAATGCAAACATCTAGCATTTCAAATTTTCCTTCCAAATTAAACTACTGCAGTGTCCAAAGGAAAGAAAACCTGTCTCATTTTAGGGAGCTAAAAGAAATACACAGCATAAAGCCTCTCCTACCACTTTTTATCTTTTATCAACTCAGTATTACCTTGGGATCGACTTCTGTATTTTAGTATGCCACTTCCCAGAGCTGGACTCTGGTTGTTTCCTTTGGACACTTCCGCAGAAGCTGCATCTTGAGACTTCTCAGTTTCCATCACCTAAAAAAGTAAGAAAATCTGATTTACTTGTGAACCAGTGAAGCTGATGGAATTATTCTCAGTTTTATTAAGTGACAAAAAGATTCCACTGCACATCATCTCAGTTTTCACAAAGACATCACAGGATTAAGCCAGTACCTATAAGTAATTGTCAGCAATATCTTTGTAAGTTATGGAATATTTTTACCAGTCAGTTTGCCTACAGGTTGTGTGGGCAGGCAGCCTCCACAGGGTACCACTCCAGTGCCTCCCCAGCATCTCCAGCACCAGCTCATTCAGGGACTTCCACACATACTCTGACAACCTTTTAGTGTAGCTTTTATTGGAATTTTTTCAGCTTAGTAAACTTCCAGAACCATCACATCCTTATAGAGATGATCACTTTAATTGTACACACACCAGTTCCTCTACATTTTCACCCCATTACCCATCACAGATCTTCTGCATGATTTTGGATGGCTCATACAAGAATGGCAAAACTTTCCATACAAACACAGTCACATTCTATGTTCAATGTATTATATTAACTGCTGCAAGTCAGTCTGTAAAGAATCCCTCCAAATCATCAAATACTCATCTTGTTGAAATATTTTTACTTCCATCACTACAGCTTACAAATGGCATGATTTTCCTCAGATCTCACTTCCCATTGCCCATCCCTCTTCTCCCAAAACTAAGAAAACCAAAGCTTATCTCTTGCACAGTCTACACCTTGTTATTACCGTGCAAAGGGTAGAAATTTCAGGAGAAAAGATAAAATTGGCAGATAATGCTGAAAAGGCAACTGCTGTTTGCCTTTGGCTTTTATCCCTCTCCCTTCGATATTAGCAGCTACACACAGTTTGTTTACACCATCTATTTCTTGTTGATTTCTCAAGGCATTGCAGCAATAGCCTCAGAATCCACTTCTGTAGCTTGGTTTGTAACTCACAAGCTTCTTGTAACAGAATTCCTCTAAAGAAGAAAATAATGACACTGATACAAGCAGAACTTACAATTGGTCATCCTGGTAAGGCATCACTCCAGAAAAAATGTAAAAATAAGTAAATGAAATCCAAGAAACCCAAACCACAGACAAAAACAAGGCAGAACACTTAAGCGAGGTGGCATTTTGCCTCCACCCTGCAGACAAAATGCTCCCTGAATGTGCAGCTCTGCTAACCTGATTGTGAGTGGGAGATGGACCGTGTGTGCAGACAACTGCAGTCTGTACTCTAATGGAAAAGCACTATTTATTTTCATGAGCAAACCCACCACTCAATCTTTGCCCATCCTTATGAAGTGAGCTTCATTCTGGCTGGGTTTTCTGACGCTCTTCCTGTGTCTCCCCAGTCATGAAACCCACCATGGTGTCCTCCTGCTTCTCCTTCAGAACTGTCCCCACACTGCAAAGCTGCAGCCCTGGAGTCAGCAGGCCAGAACACATGGAGTTTATCCATCCTAACAAACACAGATGGACTCAATCTCACTTTCCTGGAGCTGGGTACAATCCAAATTGGTGTTGGATCTGTGGAGCTTGTTTGTTCCTGCAGCATGCATGGACACAGGCACTTACACCTAGTGAGACCACACAGCTCCCAGAGTGTTTCCTTCAACTCGGAGTATGGAGAAAAATTATATTAGCCTGCAGCAACCTACATACAGACTTTGAAATCATCAATGCTACGACCAATTCCTGTCATGAACCAGATCTCTGGAGTGACTCGTTGGCATAATCCTTGTTTCTACTAGATGGGGTTTGGGTTGGTTTGCATCTTTCTTGTTTCAGACTGTGCAAGACAAGCAAGTACAGATGCATTGTGCAACTCCATACATTTTCATTTGCAGGGTCAGAGGAAGAACAGCAATCAGCTGCCACTTGCATCAAACCATCACATCCCATCTGTTCCCATGTCCACGCAGTCCTGGAGCCTGCAAGCACCTGCCCTGCACATTCAACCTGGGGCAGGTGCAAACACCTGGGAGAGCCTTAAGACACTCTCCTTGGCTTCCTGAGATTGCATTTTATCCAACTTGGCTTCAGATTACAGTAAGACTGAAATATCTAAATTACCTATGTCTCTGTTTATTTCTTATTTTAGCAAAAAATATTTCCCTGACACGGATCATAAACTTTTAAGGGAAGACATTCACAATGAAGTGGATGCTTTTCAAGTCGTTGAGGTTCTCTAATAAACCACCAAGAGTTTTATCCTTCTCAGAAAACACTCAGAAATCCAATCTGCAACACTTCTGAGAGCTCCCAGCAGCCGTGTGTCTGTAATCTTCGGCTGTGCTGTAACTGAGACAAGAAAAGCCCAGCTCCACCTTATCCTCCTGGCCACACGTGAATGTATTGCTCTACTGTCTCAAGGCACTGCCATGCCATTTTAATTTGCCTCCCTTTCAAGGAAATGGAGCTTTCTATTTCAGTCTGCACGCCTCTTATTAAACGAAACCCATAAATCCTGTCTGATGCTGTCTCAGCGCTGAGGACAAGGGGAGCTTTAGCATTCATAGTTTGAGGGAGATCTAAAAATAGAGCCCATCTCACCAGTTCATTAAGTAACTCCGGGATCAAGTGATGGTGACATCTCAATTGATTTCAAAGAAAACAGTGTCATCACGAACACACGGTGCTGGCACTGAACCAGGGCCAACAACTGCCCCCAGAGCCCTCACTTGGGCAGAATTCCAGTGTGACCAGGCCCTTAACGAAGCAAGATGAGGAGCAGGATTATGAGAATCTGCATTGTTTAACCACAAACAGCTTGGCAATCGTCACTGATTCACAGAAACAAGGCAGCACACATGGGGTGACACAATTTAAGAAGCAAACTGCTTTGCTGCTGCTGTTGCTGAGCTCCTCGGCTGCTGGTTTCCCCATCAGCAGCAGCCTCATCTGAGAAGGCTGCAAAGCACTCACTGCACACCTGACTACATCCAGCCCCTGCAGAAAGTCCTGTTGGTCCCATGAGACCAGTGGGTGCCCTAAAGCCTTTCCAAAAACCGGGGAGCTTTATCCTTGAAGACCTGCTGCAGCTATCTGTGCTGTTATTTATTGCTCTGTGATGCACAGCATGCTTTAAGCCTTAAATGTGCTGTCTGGTAGGCAGAGTGTTCCGCAAGCCCCTTCACCTTGCACAAAAAGCAAAGAAGTGCCTTCCTTTCTAAATTAGCTCTTTTTCCGTTTAATTGAATCCATCTCCCAGATAAATGACAAAGAACAGCACAGTAATTTACTGGAATTAACACTGCGAACAATGCAGAGGATGTAGATTTTCTAAATCCGGTCAGCATCACTCTGGTTTTGCGACGTGCACACAGCCTGGAAGGACGAGGATGAGCTGAGAATCATCACACTCTGGGCTGCCCTCCTTTGCCCCCAGACCCAGCCAGAGGAGGAATTACACTCGGCTGGACCACGAGGCTCACCAAGAATAATTAAACCCAGATTTCATAGCTTCTGGAGCAAAGTCTTCCAAAGGGCACTGCCAACCTGTGCTGGCACAGTATGAATGCAAATAGCCAGGGGTGAAGGAGAAGGGGGGGAGGGGGGTATCCTTCTGTGTCAGAACTATTTACAGTTTTTAACTTCAGAAGAACCTGGAGCCCCAGTTTCTCACTCAGTGCTACGGCAGGTTTCCTCAGAGATGGCACAGACTTAGATTTGGGCTGCCTGCAGCATTCTTGGTAAGGACCATGTTGATACCAGCAGGCACAGCTTGGGCTTCCTCCTGCCCGGGGAAGAGGACATGAATTGCAGCAGCCATTACCTAATGGCAAAGCAACTGCTGGAAGCCACAGCTTCATGTGCTGCAAAGAGATGAGGAAGCACGATAATCATTCAAGGACTGGAGCTGCCCTATTTTCTGAATAGGTGGAAATGATAAATAAACAGAACAAAAGCCTTTAAAGTGGTGCCTAAGAATGCCTAGCCAATCACTCCAACAAATCCCTGCATTCAAAAACCAGCCTAAGCCTATGCTATAATGCAGCAGATGCTAGGAAGGACATTACTGTCAGCCTCAGTCAGTGCAGAACTCCGACAGTTATTTGTATTATGCTTCACACAGTGTATAAAGCTGTCACACACCAAGCTGGCACTCACCAGCACAAAGCCAGCAGCAATGCCTGCCCGCGCATCCTCCACACACAGAATGGAAGCACACCATGGCAGAGCTCAGCTGCTTTTATCTCCCAAAGTACTCGTTTTGTACAAGACATCCCAACTCCCAGTCCAATCCAGAGTTTGATACAGGAGAACAACTATACCCAAAGAATGGGGGCAGGTTCTTGATGTGTATGGATCCCAAGCATGCTGGCTACACAGGCACCCTGGTGCTACATTATACTTATGGCTAGGGCTGCAATTAAACAAAGGAGATTTCAGTTTCAGGTTCCCAAATGGTTGCTAAAATGAATGTTTTGAAATGACAAGCTTTTAAAAGAAATGCAGGAAACAGCTAACATGACTGAATTTTCCAAGAAACAGGTATCACAGTCAGCACGTGCCTTGGAAACAGTAAGATGCTCCCAGCTAAATCCTTTTTGGACCAGATTAGCGTTCTTCTGCAACATATTACAATTTTTGCTACAAACATCATCTAAGCTGAAGGAAATCAAATTCATACATTTCTGAAATGGTGCAGAAACAGATCACTGCTGCTTTCTTTTTTTATGCTTTATCCTTTTTCCCCACCACACATCAGTGAGGATGACGGGATTGCGTGCAGTGTGTTCCATGCCCACGAGATGTCTCCATGCGCTGCAGTGAAGTCCCTGAAGATTCCTGGTCTGGTAAACGAAGGAGACAAACATGGATCTCAAGCAACGTGAAAGCTGGTCCTGCTTTTCAGTTATTTTCTTTAATAAATGCTCAGATCGTGGTCTAGCACAAATTCGGAGCCTATACATCATAGCAAACAGCACTCTGCTGCTTTTTTTTGTTGTTTTTAATGACAACCTTTTTACTTGCAGTGAGGGACAAAGCGAGCCACACACAATCCTGAAAATAAGTAACTCTCCTGAGAACGATGTGAAAGTCAACCCACAGCTGCAGAGAGCATTCCCACAGCACGGCTGATGGGGAGCTCTGGACTTCAGCTCTGTTTATACCACCCTAAGTACACAAGAGGATACAGAATACATAAGCACAAAGTGTCTTTTATACCTGAATCAAGGACTGAAGCCTCATATGTAATACAGGCTGCATTTATTTGGACACAGTGCATCTAGAATAGGTTTTAACAGAACCCAACGAGACTGGGCTGTGTACACGCTCAGTAATCTGCAGATAAACAAGCTGCAGATGCGATGATACGACATTCACACTAACTCTCAAATCCTGGAACCTTTATCATCTTTCTGTTAATGTATGTGAACTGCATGGCTGTGACAGCATCTCCTTGTCCCAGTGCCACGATGGGGATATTTTTAGCTTGCTAAAGGCGGTTCATCTCCTTCAAAACCAGGCAGCTATCCAAACAGCCCAAGGAGAGACAGGCTGTACTCTATCTGCTGCTTTATGGGAAAAGCCCTCATTCACAAAAACAAAGAGCATGTGGAACCTGTACTGTAGATAAACTTACATTTCGATCACTTTGCTGACTTGGCATTCAAACTCATCAAGTGGAAGAGGAAAAACTACCAGTCTGTGCATTGTCTGCACTGATCACTGATATTTATGGTCAAATCAAAAGGTTATCTTTCAGCCAGCTCAAGTATCAGGAGATAGCTCACTATTCATTGAGTGCATCAGCAGGAAGCCATGTGGATGTCTACCTGTGCAACCTGCTGTAGGGAACCTGCTTCAGCAAGGGGTTGGATTAGGTGATCTCTACAGGTCCCTTCCAACTCCTACAGCTCGGTGATTATGTGCACCCTTTGGAGTACTGTCCTATTAACACTCACTTGGAACAACCACATGAAACAAACAAGAGCTAGTCCCCAAATATTTTGTCATTTCCTCCCACCCAAATTCCCACCTACAACTTGCCACTCAGTAGGTCTCTGCAGTCACCGCAGGACCCAGAGCATTTCACCACAGCACGAGTGAAAGTCACTGCATGGGCTCAGCACTACAGGGACATGCTGGACAAGTTGTACCTGGACAGGTACAGTGCTGCCAGGCCTTCAGCAAATGCAGCATCTCCAGCATGGTGGGAGCTCCACGCCCAAGGAGTTATTTAGCCCATCTGCAGGACAAGTGCCACCCTTCATCTTCATCCACTCTGGGCAATGCACTTCCATGCGGAGCGGATTTCTGACAGCAAAAGCTGCTTCTCTCTTTTACAGCCATGCAACCCTGCTTGAGGATGAGTCATGTCTCAGCAAACCCTTCCGAGGATGCAGTGCCCTAATGGGAGCTAACACTCGAGTCCTCTCGGTAATGAGGGTCCCTCCCCATGCTCTGCACACACTTAATTGTTGAGTTATGCTTCCTGTTCCTTTTCAATGCTAATGCTTTCTCTGAAATTCTCTCCCAGTGTTTCCAGAAGAACTTTTGACCCCGAGAGTGTTTTTAAACTTATGGCATTGTTATCCTCTTCCTTATTATGCTTGCATGGCTAGAGGTAATTACACATGGATTCCCTAGTAAGACAAGAAGGCCTGCAACAGAACATAACCAACCAGTCTTATGTCACATGAAAAACAAAGCAGGCACGGTGGGCATGCTCACAAAGTAGGTTTTGGAGCATACCTTGCAAAAAAACAAAAAACAAAAAACAACAAAAACAAAAAACAAAAAAACAAAAAAAAAAAAAAACAAAAAAACACCACACACACACAAAAAAAACAACAGGTAAGGATGCTCTGACAGAGGCAAGGAAGCTCTGCAGCTCCTGCAATAAACCTTTAACCAGAGACATTTAGTCTCTGTTACTTGCTCAGTGAGTCCTGGCCGCACACATCACAAGGAGAGTAAGATTCAGTGCAGCTGAGAGGAGTAGTCCCCAGCCTTCCTCCCTGCCTCCAGCTACTGCAGATCCAGCCCTCCCAAAGCAGTCCCCTTTGCTTGTAATTAATAATTTCTTGGAATTTCTCATCCAGCCCATTAACACAAAGCTGTCTGCTGAAGTAGAACACTTCAGAATGAAAATACACAGATCATCATACATTGAACAACATAGCACCACCACAAACAAAGGCTAAGAGCTTTTGAGGCAGCTAAGAATGGTATGTGCCTCTGCTGGGGAACCCAAAATGTCCCAGATTCATCAGACACTTTGCAAATTCTTGGCCTTCTGTTTTGAGCTCATTTCCCATGTTGCTCTGCCACCCAGCATTACAGTGACAAATAGATGCAATTTCAAGCAACAGAAATGCTAGGAAAAATGAATTAAAATTAAAAAAAAAAAATTGTCAGAGGCAAATATTACCCTATCATCCTATTTCATTTGGACATAAATAATGACATCTTAAAACAGCAGCATCAATTGCACAAGGCAAAATAAGGATTTAGGGGGAGAGTTTAAAATCCCCAAAGTGACTCAGGACAATGTAATACAACTTGACTTTATGGCCTAGTATTTCATACCTAAAGTTCGAAACATTTTGGCCGAACCACTTCTGAAATAAATGCACGTTAAGGATATTAATGCAATCATTTTTCTGTCTGGCAGCACAACTTTTATTAAAGTTACAGCTTTAAGGGATGTTTCAAATTAAACAGACTCTGTAAAAACAGAGCTCAAATTAAACTCTGCTATGACATTTTTAATTAGTAAAATACAACAAATGGACTTTTCATTAAGCCTTACAAGCAGTATTTCTTTTAGATTACAGTTTCCAAATGTCACGAAACTCTTCCGCTGTGTCCTAAAGCAGTTGAGTAGCTCAGATTGTATTTTCCTGTTGAACACATTGGAACAGAACTTAAGGTTCTGGAGAACGTGCTGACAGGGAGAATGCTGAGGATCCAGCACCTAGAAAGGAACCTTTTTTCCCTTCTTAATTTTCATGGAATCACAGAACAAGTTGGGTTGCAAGGGACTTCTGGGAGACCTTGGTCCAGCCGCCCTCTCAAAGCAGAGACAACTTAGACCACGTTGCTCAGAGCCTGGTCCAGTTGAGTTCTGAATATTTACAAGGAAGGTTTGAATTTGTATCTCAGTTCCGAGCAATTTCATTTTCTGCTGGGCAATGTGCCTTTGAATTCAAGCACAACTTCACTGGAACCTCAGGAGTGTGGCAAGCTGCACAGTGGTCTCCTGCTCAAGACAGGCTCTGCAGACTCCCAGAGGTAAAATTCATCCATCCGAGCCCAAGTGCTGAGCCTGGGTCAGCTGACAAGCAGCTAGATGCTGCTGCACTAGCAGCGAGTCCATCAGGAATATAAGTAGGTCACTCCAAAAGTAATGCCTCCTAGCAACAGTGAAATGTCATCTGACAATAAACGCCTCTGAATTAATTTTGTTAGTTGGTCACCTAGCACCTGACAGCATCCCTTTAAGTGTCTGCAAAACCCTGCACAGCAAACAAGAAAATTCACTGACCTCTTGTCAGAGGTGAGCAGCCAGCGGTGACAAAGACAACCCCTGTACAAAGCTGGACTGAGAACTGGCCTCAAATCTAAAAGGTCTGATGCTAAAACCAAGACCTCTGCCCAGACCACAGTGCCAAGCCCTCTGGAATACTAAAATCATGACATCCGTACTGATACAAAATGTTTAGTTCCTTAGTTCCAGCTTAGTTTTGCTTTAACCATCAGCAACAGTGATATACAGTACCAATATATGGAATGTATGAGAGAAAGAGAACACGTGATTATCATCAAGGGAGTGGGAGCAGCAAGAACAGTAATTTCTACAGCAGTTTTGCAATTAAGTGTATATATATATATATATATGAATGTATATACACGCACAGATATATACTTACACATACACATACACTACGCGTAACCACACAGGTATGCTTTTGTGTTTGCTTGCTTTTTGTTTTAAATGTGACACTTCATGCTCCTGCTGACCTTCAAACCAGCCTCAAAGCCTTGCTGTGAAAAATGCTCCCCACCTTGCCAGACTGAGAAAAACCACGTGTGAGCTCATCTTTCCCATACCTTTACCTTCCCACGTCCTGCCTGGCAGCACACAGGATTCGCACAGCCCAATCCGGCCATCCTGGCAGGCTGTGTGAAGATGATGGATCAGACTGCAGGGAGAGCCCAGGGGTCTGTGCTGTGTGGACTGCCCACGCCAAGCTGCAGAGCTGTGCCTGCACTCCTGAGGCTGACACAGCACTTACACAGGGAACGCAAAGGCATCCACGTGCTGGATTAGAAGAGGAAAAATTTCATGTGCAGCAAAACTGAAAACACAAGAGGTCCTGAGAACCACCAGTAACTCAGCATGCTTATATCCCTCTGAATGACATCCCCTCCAATAAAAAAAGAATAACAGAAATAGAGGGAAAAAAAAAATCTTCCTGCCGTTCTTCCAACACATTTACTACTCAGATTCCTATGATTTTCCCTCCACCCTTCAGTGATGCATTACAAAAGCTTTCAGCAAAGGCTGCCATCAGAGGCGACAACACCAGGCAGACAACCAAAGCTCCAAAGCCACCTCCACCGCAGCAGCATCAGCACAGATTGTAGGGCAGGATGCAAACTCAAGTGCAGGCTGAAGGGCTACACTGGGCTTGTCCAGCTGGGTCTTCACAGTACAGTGTATCTCAGCTACCTCAAGCTTCTCCAAGAGTTATGTTAATTGGGAAAGGAAATATCCAATGACATCTCAAAATTGCCTTCAATAAAAAACACAGAGAGTCTTGCCTGCAAACTCATGAGCATATGAAGTGGCACTGGTAGCGTGTGCAGAAAGATTTGCTGGAATGCCAGTGAACTGCATCCTGAAGCTATGTATAATTAACTTTTGCTTTTTAGGTTAATGCTTTGCTGAACCACAGGCTTAAGAAAAACTACCAGATCTTGAAACACAACACACAGAAGAGAATTTCTAAAGCTAAAAGAATGCTGAGATGCCCATTTAAGTTTGCATACAAACACTACCATGTCATTGGTACTGAGCATCCTTGATTTATTTGCTTTTACCTTTCTCCCCGCAGAACAGCAACCTGGCACGTGGGAGAGAAGACTGTGCAGACATCACTAACAAGAAAACAAAACCTGTCATACTAAAGAGATGCTTGAGAGAGCATAGACTCAAAGCAGAGATAACATGCAGGTATGAAGGGAACACCAGCATCAGACAGAAGGAACAGCAGCATCAGGCAGATTGTAGCATAAAGCTGGAGAAGTGTAAGAATACACAATCAAATCACCAAGCTAGACATCACATCTGAGCCACCCAAAGGTTTCAGAGATTTATTACAGATGCCACAGTAAGGGGGGTGGGAGAGAGACAAGAAGAAAAAAAATCACAGAGAAAAGCTTAGCTTCAATTGAATCCACATGCTTTCTCATGCCTGAAAACAAGCCTGTAAGCTCTTTAGAGTTGAGAACATCATTTTATTTTGCATTTGTACAATACAACAGAGGCCCAGGACACTGATGAAGCTTCAGAGAGCTGCTACATTACAAATAAATAACAATAATCCACTTAATCTCTGCTTAATGCAGCCCTGAAGGGAATGCGGGCGAGATTATCAACTGACAGCATTTACTCAGTAGACCTTCACAGTCATAAATTCAGATTCCTCCTTTCAAAAAACATTCATTGGCATCAGGAGAGCAAATGAAACCTTGAAGAATTGGACAGCAGGCTGTTAAAGAAGTTTAGTTACAAAAGGAGCAAAGAGGAGAGCGTGTTGCCACATAAGCACTGCAAGAGACATCCCACTGGTTCCAACAAAAGCACTGGAAGGGGCAAAAAAACACTCAACAGATGGGAGAAAGGAATGACCACGACTGTCGCACACCTTGGAGCACACAAGAGCTCCTGCTGCCCATGCCACTGCTTTGCTACAGCACAGAACACAGGGCAGATGCCGTAGCAGGCGATATCCCTGCTTCCAAGCACCTTCTTTGCAAAGAGGGCTGGGTTTGATAGCCTCTTCCCATCTGTGCCAGGCTGGAGGAGAGTGAGACAGATGCAAGCAGGCGTCGAGGGAGAGGGTGAAAATGTCACCAAAGCCACACTTACAGCAACCTGTGTTTCAGGGGACACATTCTCTCCCTTCACATCTTCTTCTTCGGGCTCTTCATTTTCTTTATTGTCAGTGCAAGAGACAGAGTCTTGGACTGAGCAAGTGCTAAGCAAATCTGGCAAACTGGTAGATGGGTACTTCAGAAAATCCCCTTCAGCGGATTCCTACCCGAGAGACAACAAAATGTGTTACATCACATGAATCCACCAAAGCCACGCTGACTCTGTCCCATTTCACCTGCCCAAAGGGAGCTCCCCAGCAATCCTCCCTCCTTATGTATTTCCATGTGCTTGAACTGTAATGGTCCAGTTACTGACAGCAGCTCCGGTGTTAACATGCACACAGAGTAAACACAGGCCATCTAAAACAATCAGATTTCACAAAAGAGAATTTAAAATAAATGCTCCCCCAGCAGTTTGCTCCTCCCCACCTGAGTTCATTAAGTTACAGCAAGCAGACGCAGAGCTTGTAGGCTCATTACTCATGTCACTGTGTCCCAAATCTCACGCCGTGCTCCCTTCACCTATATGCCTATCTAAATGAGCCAACAGCGCTGTTTGGGAGAACTAACTCCATAAGCCTCCACCCAGTCCAGATGCTTCAGGAGATGTTCCCCTGGCTTTGGCATGTTTTCTGGGAGGTAAACATGTGCATCAGCTGAAGTAAGACAGTAAGACAGGCTCTCATTTTATTGCTTTCAAAGGAAATCCTGTGTTTGCAGTGCTCAGCATGCCAAACTGTAGGGCTGCTTTCCCATACCAACAAACAGCAGCCAGAGGAATCTGATGGGGAACACTTCACCTATATATGCCTTTCTGCATGAAATTTTAATCTGTAAGGTTACTCACAGGGATTATTTTGATGCAGTCACTCCACAAGCAAGCAAATAATTTTCAGGACAGTTCTAGGCAGGCTAACGCCTTGTGTTTTGGCAGGGACTCCAATTGTCCAAGTGAAGTACAAAATGTACCTATTCCAGTTCAAAGCATGTTGTTTCCAGAATAAACACTGGTGGGGCTACTATCATGCTGGGAGCCTACAGAAGGTCCTGAATGAAGTTCCCTGTCTAAATTAAACATTAGAAAGTTACAGGCTCTTCACTCTTAACATGGAGGAACAGAGCCTTTTGACTAAGACAAGAAATAGAAAGCTTCTTTAGGAAGCCAAAAGAGCATCCAGAAATGAAGCTCATGTAAATCTGCACCAGATTGGCTGGGATAACAAGAGTGGTCCCCATGGCCACCCGTCCTTCAGAGGTCCCTCCACAACCTCAGTGGTCATGTTGTCCTTTCTGAGATCCTAAGCACTTTTGGGAACTGTTCTCAACTCAAGCCAGGGAACATCAGGCTGTGGTCTAGGGGAATCCGCAAACTGGGGCGGGGAGGATTTCCATAAGCAAAGCAAAAATATTGCATAATATTCCCTTGGTCTCTAAAAGAAAAACTGAGAGCCTCCTAATAAATGAATTCCACTCTCATTCCCCTGAAATTTCATGCTACTTTATCTGTGAGAGCTTTGCTCCAAGCTATTAACAAGGACAAAATAAGAAATTCAAGCCAAGGGATCATCATCAGGAGACCTCTAGCACACAGATATGGAGAGAGATAACAGGCTCCACAGGCAAGCGTCTGACGAGGCTGAGTACAGCCTGCTTTATTTAGCAGTCTACGTATATTTTAAGAAAATGCTTTTTGCCCAAAACTTAAGTAATGTCTGCATGACTAAACCCAGCCTCATTTGCACACTGAACAACAGTGACAATACAAGCAAATCACTACTGTAGTCTATACCCTGCTGATTTGCCACAGATTTACAGCAGCTACTGATAACAATCCCAGTAGCACTGCATTAAACCTAGGGGAGCAAATGCAAACATGTGCCTCCATCTCAGAAATGTGCTCTCTCCATGCACACATCCTTGAGGACAGATCTAGGGGAGACATCAGTGAGAGGACATAACGTGTGCTGCTTGTACCTTGCTGGCGACCACCAGCTGCACCATGCCAGCGGCCGAGCGCAGGAGAGCCACGGCGTCCTGGTGGGACAGCCCCACCAGTGACTGCCCGTTGATCATCAGGAGCTCGTCGCCTGCCGTCAGCCTGCCGTCCCTGTGAAAACAGAGAGGGAACGTTGGGCTCCCACCACGCTGCAGGGTTTTGGGGGGGGAAAACGTGACCTGTGATCGGTGAAGTGTTGTTTGATCAGAAAGGGAGCACAGGAAGGCGTCCTCTGGAAGTTGTTGCTATACTCAGAGCCATTTCATTCTGCCTGCAGGGATGAGCACTCTCAGACCCTCTCTGTGCCTCACTGGAGATGGATGGCAAACAGCAGTGAGCCCCACATCTCACCATCAGAGGCAGGGCTGGGAGTGAGCAATCCCCTTCCCTGGGATGCACAGCTTGTCCTCGCCCACTGATAACCTCATAAGAAAGGCCCATCTCCCAGAAACTGACCTGGGAAGAAAGCCCTGCAAGCCATCAGCTTGCTGCGTTATGTTCCATCATTAAGAGCAAAGAATCACAGAATGGCTTGGGCTGGAAGTAATCTTAAAGATCAACCAGTACCAACTCCTTGCCATGGGCTGGCTGCCCTCACCAGCTCAGGCTGCCCAGGACCCCATCCAACCTGGCTGTGAGCGCTTCCACGGATGGGACACCACAGCTCTCTGGGCAGCAGTGGTAGGGCATCACTGTCCTCTGAGTCAAGAATTTCCTCCTAACATCTAACCTAAATTTCCCTCCTTTAGTTTACAGTCATTTCTTGATGTCCCACCACTATCAGACCATATAAAAAGTCAGTCGCCCATCTGCTTATAAGCTCCCATCAAGTACTTGAAGGATATCACAGCAAGTCCCTATACATACTGACCCTGGTATGGACCTGCACTAAACTCAAGCTTTTTGTTTGTCTTTACCTTGGACTAAACATGCTGGGAAAGGTCTTCAATCACAAAAATGAGCTTTCAAACTAAAATTTCACCTTCTTAACCTTTACAGAGCAATGCAGGTCTCTACAGCATTAGGACAAATCACCTGCACCTATCCTGACCCTGTTTAGCAGCAATGGCCACAGATGCTGGGTCGCACCCTGAAAGCTCTGCTACTGGCTCACCTGTGTGCCGAGCCGCCCTCCTCCACGTGAGTGATGATGATGCTGTGTGGGGATCGCTTCGAGCCTCTGCCTCCTGTTATCTGAATCCCCAGCCCGTTCGTCCCCTTCAGGATGTGCATCTTCCATATGCGGGAACCTTCTCGCTGAGAGAAAATGGGCAGAGAGTCCTTGAGTTTGGATTTGGACACTGAGAGAAGGCTGGAAGGGTAGAGGAGGGAGCGACGTACAGCCTTGCTGCCCATCACCACAGATCTGTAGAGCTCAAGCCATATAGGTGTTTTTTTTTTTTTTTTTTTTCCTGAGCTTTTCCTTGTTATCTGTGGTCCAAGCAAAAGAGGTAGAAAGGAGGAGGCAGCATAGAGCAGGTGCGGCATGTATAAGTTTCCTTGCAGGCCCGTTTGCAGCTTTTCTGAGCTATGCTGTTCTGCGCTATCCTTCCCACAGCCAGCAGCCACCAGCACCTTCACCAAAACTCTAGGATTTGCAGCAAGTGATGTGCTGAGAAGCAAGATGCCGCTGAAATGGCACCCTGAACACCAGTGCAGAGCAGACTTGCAGCATGCAGCAGCGTTTTCCTCTGCAGAGGGCTTGCAGCACTTGAGACACGGGGAAGAAAATGCCAGCCTGACACTGTCAGCTGCTGATCAAATATTCCTTATTTGACAGATGTTGTACGGACTGTAAGTAAGGGTTTTCCCACCACAAAGAATAAATTTTCAATATAAGCAAGGTAATGAGTAATGTTCAGCACAGCTTTATTTTTTTTTTTTTTATAATGACTATAAATCCAAAACAGAGCTTTACAATCTCTGGTGCAATACAAAATGCAAAACAAGAGCCTAGTTCCCATGCATCCTACAAGAAGGACTGGGCACAAGGAAACATAGAAGAGGCCACATCAGAGGAACAGGAAAGGAAAGAGAAGAGCAATCAAGCAAGCAATACGCAAAGGCAATTGCCAGTATGCTCTCAGAAGGAGGGGAAGAATCAGAGAAACAGAATTATGAAAATCCCAGGAAGCTTCCAAGCTTGCAAGGCAGCAAAATGCAAAGTTTGGAGGTGATTTCAGGCTGCTTGCCACAGTTATTCAGCACCAGGTCATCTATTTCTGACTGAGTCTGTGCTGCACACAGGCAATGTTCTTGCAGCACACAAACACCCAAGCAGTGGAGATGATTAAAATTTCATGCCAAACTGTGAAGAGCACGTAGAAATTGCTGCTTGTTTCCGAGCAGTGGAACTGCTAAATGTATCGGTGAACCTAAGGTTTGTGGCAGTGACTTGCAGATTTTAGTCCAACGCTGCTTATCTGAGCCTATATTAAGTGAAGAAAATGTGCTTCTTTTCTTTTAACCTGGCCACTGGGGACCTATGTTGAAACTTTTAAATGCAATGCAACATGAGTTTTCCAGACAGAGAAAAAAATATTATCTTGAGTATCTAAACCAGTATCTAAGAACAGAGAGAAAAACAGGAGATAAAGGTTATATAGCCCCAAGACCACAGGTACGGGAAACAGGAAAAACCAACCCGGTGTTTTGAGAAGTAAGCCAAAAGTTTGATCCTGGAAACGTAGACACCTGTGGGTAATTTGTTAACTTGACAGCAGTGCACATGAGCAATATCCCAGCAGGTTTAACTAGGATACGGAAGGTACTGATAAAAACTCCGTCCCAGTTGAGTAATAGGGCATGTAAGGACAGCAAATACCTTGAGACAGATTACCAAGATAGACAAAACATCATGTTAAATGCAGGGGCAAGAGTCAATTGTATTTATGTGCTCAAAAACAAACAAACAAAAAACAAAAAAGAAAACAACCCAGAACTAGGCCAAAGCCTGACAATGCTCCAGAGAGATTTTATTGCTACAATATGCCCTGCACCCATAATGAACATCAGATGTGTCACATCCCTCCCTCCTCACACCAAAACGATGCCCATCCAGGATGCTGCTCTGGCTGTCCACTTGTTAAACCTAGTTCAGAAGCAAACCCTTTGATAAAGCCTAACAATGCAGTCCTTACACTGTTTCTAACGACTTGCAAAAGTGTTTTGGAATGCTGGTTATGCAAAGGCCCACACCATGCAGCACCCAGCCTGCATTCCTCAGCACTTCTCACTATTACATACTAAAAAATCCAAATTTACTTTCCACTGACCCACTCTCAAATACTCACTCATACGGCACAATACTTCATAGCAGCAAGTGGTGAGGCTCTGCTGCTCTCATGCCCCTTCAAGTCCCACTGAAATCAAAACTACCTGCAAAGCACATTATTCAGCCTAAGCGGGGATGGCAGAGCAGACAGATGCTGCAGACAGCACCTCAGCCTAGCTCATAACCAAATACGTATTTATTTCACCCGTTCTGAAGTCACAAGTCAGTGGCACTCAGAACCACATCTGCTGACCGTTCTCCCTTTGTAGAACAGCCACAGCTGTTCAGTTAACTCCAGCAGTACCCACATATCTTTGACTTTTTAGAACTGAGCACCAAAAGGCAGATTTCCTAGCATTTGGGTGAGACGTCTTGGAGAAAGGAAGTGTTCCACAGAGCCCCCTTTCCTCCCCACACAGGCACTCTACTTCTGCACAGAGCAGCACGGGACACTCCACTGCCAGCTGGAAAACGCTGCTGCTTCCAGTCACCTTTTGTGGTTGCATCACATAAGAGCTTTGCTTGTAAAGCTCCAGGCCAAGGATTCTTAAATGTATTTAAATTTGACTTAAAAAACAGTTTCTTGAGTTCTTGGAGAAACCCACATTCAACAGCATAAGCCTTAAATGCTTTAAATAAAACTTAAAAAGCAGAGCGATGCATTCTAGTCTTCCACTTCGAAATCTTTTAAAGGATCCTATTTTCAAGTATTTCTTCCTAAACAAGAATACACATTCACTCAGACTTCAGACGAAGGTTAAGACTGTGCCATATTCACTCCGCTCCAGAGACTTACAATACCCAAGGGAAGCTCCAGTCATGGTTAGATTTGGCTGTCTGCAAGTCTGATGTCCCTGTCCTTGGAGCCGAACCCCTCCCAGAGGAGGACGACTTTAACATTTAAGCAGAATGGCATCCTCTGATGGGCTGCACAACTCTGCTTGCTGCCAGTTTCACATCCCTACTAACACTGGAACTTTTCTATCTGCTCAGAAAAATCCTTGTAGCTTCATTTATAAATGATTCAGAATAATCCCCATAGTTTTGTTCACGAGTGATACAAGAAATCTTCACACATACATCCACAGCAGTCTGTGTGAGAGTATTTCATGCCCATAGTATAGAGAGATGCTGTGGGTCCAGGGAGGTATTTCAGACTGCAGATATCCTCAGCAAGAACCAACAACAGCCTCTTTTCACTACTCTCAAGAATAAGGAGACTAATCCACAGTCCTTAACTAGTCTTAAACAAAGTCAGGTCAAGACAAGGAAGCTCAGCACTTGTGAAGTGAGGTGGAAAGGTTGATGTCACAAGCCACAGAGAACCATGCAGTCCACCTGAGATACGGCCAAGAAGCACACTTACAGACTTCCACACTCTCTCTGTAAATCATCAAAGGAAGGAGAAGCCAAAATTTCTTTTAGAGATTTTTTCCCCCATCTTCTGGAAGGCAATATTAGTTCTGCTGTGATCCATCCCACAGCACCTGAGCAGCGGCAGAACTACTCCCCATGCTAGGAGAGAGCTGTGTGGATGCCATAGACAAACATTTTCTTCTCAAGAACAGCGGTGAGGCATTGGAACAGATTGCTCAGGGAGGCGGTGGACTCACCAATGCTGGAGGTGTTCATGAAACTTTAGGTGTGGTACTGAGGGACATGGTTTAGTAGGAAATGTTGGTGATAGGTGTACGTTGGACAGGATGATCTTAGAGGTCCTTCCCAACCTTGGTGATTTTATCACTTAAAAATCGTGGAGGTATGTCACTGAGGGACATGGTTAGTGAGCATGGTGGGGATGGATTGATGGTTGGACTAGATGGCCCAAATGGTCTTTCCCAATCGCAATGATTCTATGATCTTACCAACACTTACAAATATCCAAAGGGCAGTGGCCAAGAGGATGGTAGAAAAGAGCCAGGCTATCTTTGGTGGTGCCCAGCAACAGAACAAGGGGCAATGGGCATGAACTGGAATGCAAGAAGTTCCATACAAACATGAGAAAGAACTTCT
Organism: Chrysolophus pictus; assembly: GCA_037305975.1. Taxonomy (NCBI): domain Eukaryota; kingdom Metazoa; phylum Chordata; class Aves; order Galliformes; family Phasianidae; genus Chrysolophus; species Chrysolophus pictus. Next base: position 70,209,335 of record CM074614.1, on the reverse strand, counting down.
TCACTTTGAGAGTGACAGAGCACTGGAACAAGCTGTCCAGAGGAGCTACTGAGTCTCCTTCTCGAGATATTCAATAGCCACCTGGATGCTTTCCTCGGTAAGGCAGTCTAGGAAAACTACTTTAGCGGGGGGGTGAAATAGATGATCTCCAGAGATCCTTTCCAACCCCTACCATTCTCTGTGATCTCTGTGTGACTCTATTTGTCAGAGAGAAGGAAAAGAGACTAGACTTTCTTTTGAAGTCCCATCCAGATTTATACTGCTTCTGTGAACATTCCTATAGCAAGAAGAAGCACAAATGGTCAAGTGAGAGAGGCTGCAGTTTGGCTAATGGCTGTTTTTTATTCTCTGCAGTTACATCACTCTTAGGTGACTCAACTTTCCTCCTAGCCCGGCTCTGGCAAGCAGGCAGCGCCTTGGATCAGATCTTTCCTCTTGCAGATGATCAAAGTGCACAAGCTACAAATAATTAAAATGTTTTTTAAGATGGTATGAATATTCCACTCGGATTAATGACGAGTAAGAAAAAATGGGTCATCTTATGTAACAGACCACAAATGAGAATAGAGAATCGAGCCGGCATCTCAAGTTGCTCCCCGCAGGCTGCCTTTCTCCACCATTGTACGCGAGGCAGCCTCTGTTCAGAGCAAGCCTACATCTGGAACAAACTAGCCTGCTACAGATGTGGGGAAGCTCGCGTTACGCTTGCTCCAAGTGCATACCATCAAACGCTCAATTTCATAAGCACGTCATTAATAAAACAAAAAGGAACGTTTTTCCCCTCTGAGTGTAAAATAAATAAATAAATAAGATGTGTCAGAACTGCTCTTCCCACCCGTCTTTCACCAGCTAATTGCAAGGGAGGTTAAAAGGGGCTTGACTGATTTCTACTGTGTGGTGTTCAACAAGTTGCAAATCTGAATATACAAAGGAAAGATCGCTTTGAAATGTTATATTAAAGAAAAGCTTGGCAGGAGCAAGGTGTAAACAAATGGAAAACAGAAATGCAGTAAGTAGTTAAAAAGGCAGACAGCAAAATGGAAAATGTAAAATAGCTGTCTACAAAAAACACTTTCTGTCACAGCAGCAATGATTTTTGCATAAATAAGTAATAGTTTTCAAGCAAAACCCAGGATAAGCTAAGCTGAGAACAGCAGTAACAGTGCGTCAGCACACCGGACATGCACATGTCAACCTTGCCAGACCTTGCATCCCATGCATACCAACATGCCCATGGGACTCCTACCTGCCCTGCCGGTACTGTGATAAGGGTTTGCTGCCTGTGCAGGACCAGCTCCCACCTGGTGACATCACAGGACCACCCTAGAAGCAGAAGCTAACAGTAAACTCCTCCTTACTGGCCATGAAGCTGTTTTTGGAAACTTGAGGTTTAAGAGAAAGTTTTAAGATTTACGCCTTGAAAAACTGACCACACTAGGTTTCATGGCAACCAAAGTGCTGATGGCACGTAACTGAAAACCAGCAGCATTTCCCACATAAAAACACATAGCCAGGGCACCATGTTCAGATCAGCATCAGCACTACCAGACAGCCTAGCCTACAGGGACAGGGAGCTATGCCGGGTGTAAATAGCAGCACTTCACTTCTCAGAACTCCCCAGTGATTTGGGGCAGATGAAACGCTCCTCTCCCAGATGCCTGCCTTGTGTCAAATGCTGCCTGCTCGCACCATGCCATTCCCCTGCAGACATGGGGCAGGTGCAAATGGGTAACTGCTGAATTAACCTCGGTGACCACATGCCAGGTCATTAACTCAAACGTGTTGCTCTCAACATGCAGCCAAAAGCCATCACTCTTACATCACAGATACACTAGTGCAAATGACTCAATCACAAAATCATGCCAAAATCTGATTTTTGCAGATTCTTAACAAAGCAATTATTTCATTAGTGGATAATGAGTATAGTTTTCATCTGGTCTTACCAGGACGTTGTTAAAGCTGATCTGACAGCAGGATTCCTGCTTTCATCTGCTACCTTGAGTTTTCACTGTTGTACAAGCAAGAGAAACAACTCCAAAACAAATCAAAAGGGGAGGAAAAGAAAGTCATCTACATTCCTTTACCACTGTGTTATTCCAAGGCACAAGTTCTTTGCCCATCCCTACTGTCTACGAAAAGTTACTAGTGCTGGAGATATTTCTTAGCACTGGAACCAGCAAAGCCTTTGGCTTCTGCCTCCAGGTGATACAAGCCACTCAGTGCCTCTGGGTGTCTCCTAAACCTCTTGAAAGTGGAGAATGAAAAAGTCAAACTCACAGCCCTCATTCTGAATTACACAATGTTGACCACATGAACTTTCCATGTCCTCAAAACAGGTCGGATTCAAGAGCACAGACACAACTGCGAATTCATTTAAGTGCCCATTTCTGATTCAACAGGTTCTTTTTGTTTGGGCAAATGGCTTAGCATCCTTCAACTGAAATGCGAGTACCTTGCCCTGGAGAGAGAAGCATCCTAAGGATAAAGTCCGGAGAACAGCAGAAAGCAAAATCCTCCTCCAAATACAAACACACAATTAAAATACACAAAATAGGCATCACAGATGAGGGGATGAAAAGTCTGCAGTTTTAAGCAGAATGACCCACAGGGATGCATCTCCAGAGACAGACTAGTTGTTGACATCATTTCCTTGGCAAGAGCTTTAAACATTTTATCAGCCATTGCATGCACCTGAACTACATAATCACTCCTTGCAAAAATCTGCTGGAGATGTTTCTCATCCTGAGCCATCACCATCTGGGTCGCACCTCCCTGTGCTGCTCCCCTCTTGAGGCTCTGGAGCTTCCTTGCAAGATCAGCCAAAGGATTGTGCAGCTATTCCTGACTCGAGGGGGTGGGAGGTTGTTCAGCACAGCATATGCCCCCAGGGAGCTCAAGCTTTTAAGTTTTACAATGTGCTTGCACTCCCTCATGTATCTCACTGGGTCTCAATCTGTTGTTGTTGGACCATTGGGAACAGTGGATTGGTTTGAAGTTTCCCAGAAAAAAATCCTTGCTGTCTGCAGTAGATTAAAGCCTATCCTGGAGTAAGTCACCATGGTCCCCATGTCAGCTATGGCAGACTCTGTCTTGGGGACTGGTTTTCATCTCCTGGTGTCAGGAATCTTTGGGTTCGCTAAGTGGTTTCAGTTCCCTGACTCAAAAATTAGGCATATACAGATCTGTAATCACAACTTACACCTGAAACACTGCAGCTCTAAGCAAACAGCATGCACTATTTTTAGGCACGTCCACTTGTTTTCAAACGTTCACACATAATGATCAAAGCATCAAATGGTGTGAACTTAAACGTTCAGCTACAGCCATCCTTTGCGTTCCAGTTATGGATTTGCTGTATCAATCACACCACATGCAAAATGAAAAAAACACTTTCTGGATGGGTAGTAGACGTTTTTTACTGTTGCTCTCTCTTACAGTTTGTCATAGCAGAACACAAATCTCAGCTGAGAGCTCCTGTGGCACAGCCCTGTGCATCCCTGACATCTCTGCGGGCAGTTCACTGCAAACAGGGAGGATTCCTTCTCACGGTGACACATTTAAACTAATTCATTATAACTTATCCATTACTGTACTATCTCTGAACACAAACCTGCCCTAAGCCTTTGGAAAATTTGACTCAAACAGAGAATAAATGAACACATTGCTACTTAAAATTAAAATCTAAAGCTAGCCCAGCTGTAACTATCGCTTAAATCTCAGCAAAGAAAGGCAAAACTTGCCATCATTTGAGAAACGTGACAGCAAGGGCAACTTATCCGAGAAAGTTGTGATGACGGCTGTTTTATGGCAAGGTGGAGCATAACTGGCAGCAAAAATAAATGAACTGTAGCATCAGTACTAGTTACATAAAAGCGCTTCCTAAAACTCCAAGCAAAATCAAGGCCGAGTTTTGTCAGTGCTGCACAGCTACAATTAAAAGACAGAGCTTGTCCCTGAGAGAGTTTACAACCCAAAATAGGCAAGAGAGAGGAAAGACATGCTTATCACAGTGCAAATTAAAACTTCAAGACAGTAGATAGCCCCAGGATTCACGTTAATGAAAGATAGAGGCAAACATAGAGGATAAAAAGATGTTAAGAACAGAAACAGATTCTTAAAAAGGCCCATGCACGTCTAAAGGTGTCTGCAACAGGAACAAAAACTGGAGTTGTGTATCTCTAAAATTTGTATCATACAACAGTGAAATAAAAAACCTTGATGAAATAATAATCAGTGCTTACACTGACAAAAATAAGTTGATGCAAAGCAACTCAGCTTCCCAAGTTCAGTGAAGCTACTTACCCTTGGAAGTATCCTACTCACAGCAAGGTTTGCATTTTGGTACAGCAAATGATTGACAATTTTTCTTTCCATCTCATTTAAAAAACAGGAAAATCCTTAAAGTAGGTACAGTATGTCAAGTCTCATGTTTTGATTCCTGTAACATACCATTAGCCTTATTCTTCTGCTTGGCAAGATAAGAAACGTTTTGCATTAGCCAAAATGAAAGGTAAGACTGACATTTACCAGCACTGATCGGTAAATATTGCTACAGAAAGCTGTCAACCTTCCCTCACTGCAAAGCAACATGCAATTCAAAAGCATTCCACCCTTCCTGAGACATGCCATCTTAATAAGCAAGCAGTAATGGGATGGAACAAAAACAGCTTTCTCATTAAGTGTAGCCAAGCACTGCACACCTGAGGTGGTACAAACACAAGTACACCTGACTGGTCTTGTAGGTGCACACACACACCCATGTGCACCTGTGCATACACTCAGGAGTACAGGGAGAGTTATGGCCTTCCTAAGACAGGCCCAACTGGATCATAAGGCAGCAAAATTAGCTGCACGTGCTGCTTCATAGCTGGAACTCACTGCTGAATAACGTGGGTTAGCAACACAGAGCCCTTGTCATTCACAATGTCAAAGTGCTGCTGTGCTGTAAATCTCACTTGCCCAAAAACCTCTCTGAGACTCAGCATTAATATGCCCTCCCCTCTTCCCCTTTTTTTAATAGGTAGTAAGCTGACCTCACAGACACAAAATACACTTTATGGGGCCAGCAAATGCTGACTGCTCTCCATACAGGACTCACGTGGCAGCTCTGTTCCCATGCCATGTACTTGCTGCAGCAGATGAGTGCCCAGACATACACCCCAGCCCCTCTCACCTGCCTGCCTTTACCGTGAGAGCATCTCCCTGCCACCCAGTCACCTCCACATATCATCTAATAACAACTGCTACTTTTGGATCTGGATTTCAGTCCTTTACTAATGCAGAAGTTTAAATTTAAGAGACTTCTGGAGGCATCTTTGGTTTTCTTTTAAGCCAGTGAGGACTTCTCAAAACACTGTGTTGGGGTAGGAGGAAGGAAAGGTGGTAGTTCGTGCTCTGGCACATTCCATCACCAGCCAAACTTCTGGGTCATTGATGAAAACCTCAACTGTCATGCTAGGAGACCTGATTCAATGGAATGCCCTTTGAAAAACCACCCTCACTGCCGAGGTACTCTGGCTCCTTCCTTACAATCCCAAGGTCACAACTCTGATCCCCATCTGACAACTTCTCAGCACTCCTCAGTTCTAAGCAGCTGAGAAAACAGTCCACACCTCTTCCAAAACAACTGTGACAGAGAAACAGAGAACAAAATCAAGGGATTTTGTCTTCCCAGTAAAAACAGTGAAACCAAGAAATTGGTATCTTGTGAGGAAACCTCCTGTTTCCTTTCTCTTATCATTCCCCAGCTCCTCCCATACTCGTCTTACATCCTTGCCTTTGTAATTACCAGCCTAGAAAACACCACCTGGTTTCAAGCCACTGAATAAAAGCAGCAAACTTTGATTTCTGCGTTTAAGCTCCTAGATCTCCCCAGGATGTGATGGGTCATTACTCCGGCTCAGAGATTGCCTGTTTTTAAATCACTGTGCACGACTCCCTGGGCCCTTTCCAAGGTCAGATCTGGTTTCCAGGCCTCTGAGATCTTCCTGCCAGGCAGACAGAGCCCTGCAGCTTTGAATCTGCACATTTTTAAGGGGCATTCTGGTTCATTCTAAAAATATTGCAGCATAACTTAACCACCTGTAAATATCAGATGCTGACTGCTAATTGACAGGTACAATATTTATTGAGGTTACATACCAACAAACAGTCTAGCAGATTTGTTTATACATAGCAATAGCAATGCCAAGTGCACAGGAGAGACAGACCAAGATCCGGGAGATGAAAGCAAGCCTGTAGGGGACTGACACATGCATACGAACCAGTAGCACTGGAATCTCCTGGCAGGTTCATCTGACAAACAGTTTTCGTCTCAGCTCTCATTTTACAACTCAGCACTGCTGTTATTAGCAGCATGCTGTGACAAAACAAGAGAAAAACACCAAGCTTGTGGGAGAGGAAAGCTAACAACACCCAAGGCACGTGGCTGCCTCAAAAGCACTCCTGGCACAACAACTCCAAGGCCACGAGCTGACCTCTGGGTTCAGCAGAGCAACAGCCAAAGACAAGCAGACTTACTCCAACCTCTTCTCCCCTGCGTTCTGGTTGCTTTAACTTCAAATGAACTTCCTAAAGGGAGAAAAAGGGAATTTCCTGGAGCCAAGATTCCAGCTCTGTAATTCTTCCATCTGCATCCTGGGGCCAGGGAGGGGAAGGAGAGGAGGGAGGACCAGAGAGGTCCTCCTGCAGCCACGCAGGTGCTGCAGCTCCTTCCCAAAGCCTTTCCTCCCACCCTCAGCTGACCTCCAGCCTGCTGCAAGGCGTCTCTCAGTGACACACAGTGAATATACTGCTCCCCAAAGGTGCTGGGGCTGACAGCTCTGGATATTCCATTAGCCAATGCTTGGAGGAGGCGGCAAGCACCGCGCAGGCAGTGGGGATGGGCCGGTTTTCCCCATAGAGAAGGTGCCCTGCCAATGCACCCTGTCCCTGTCCGGGAAGAGATAACTCATCCCGAGGCTGTGAAAGCTTTGGCTTGTGCTTTGAAGCCTGGAAGGAGGCTGCAATTTCTGACACTCCGTTCTGGATGCTGTTTTCAAAAGACTCCTGACAGGACTGGATCTCACATGCCTGAGCACCAGGTCATGCTTTAGAAATGCAGCTTTAAGTGACTTTTGAGGCTCCCAAGTATCCTCATCCTTTGGTTGTCGTTAGTTTTTGTTTTGTTTTCTTTTAACAGAACTCAAATACTTTCAAAAATTTTATTTACTGTCTCTATTTACCATTCATTAAGAAGCTGAATTAAGCTGCTGATTACTGATAGCAGCTACCACACAGCTGTTAAAGTGATGGGCATCTGTAGGGTCTCCTTGTTTTCAAAAAGCAAAGGCTGTTCAGGGCATGCCATTCAGGCTCAACTACTTACAATTCTCCACATTCAAATGTTAGGAAAATGTAATTAATACTGACACGTACAGAGGTCATATCTCTGAGCAAAACATTAAGGGGCGAAAAATTAAGAGACAGAGAGAGAGAGAGAGAAGCAATTTTGCTAAATGACTGTGCCTCCCAGCAGGCTCTGTGACAGATACACCGCAACAGAACAGATTATAGCTCTTAGATTTCCAGTGACTCAACTAAGCGTTTACATTTTACAAAGCCACCTTATATGTGCTTTGCATTAAAAACGTATTTATAGCTCACACAGAACATGTATGTTCTGAATTTAATAATACACTGATTGGACCATGGTAACTCAAAACATCAATGTACTACCAGCAAGAAAAGACTCTAGATCGAGTTTCTTCATACTCGGTGTTTGACTTCCTCAAAACATACTCTGACCATCTTCATTTATAACATGTCTAATTAGACATCTCCAAAACAGATTCCTGAAAATATAAAAACTTCCTTAAGTTTTTATATGAACTGGAGTCTTCAAAATACCAATGGGCTGGATTTATTTATTTATAAAGTTCTAATGTTTTCCTTTGGAAGAGTTTTATAGACTGCAATTATGAGGCTTTCAAAAATGGTACATAAACACCTTCTCCTCCCTGTTGCACCATGAAATCAAATGTGTCTCAGTGATGGGAAGAATAGGTTTTCTCAATTACATTTCTTTAAGATCAGCACTTAAAAAAATTGGATTAGTCCCCTCCAGTGCTTTTTACGTTAAGTTAGTTTAATCTAACAACCACCATCACTCTGCACTAGTACCAGGGAGTTCCAATTCAGAAGATATGTTTAAACCAATGGTCTCCCCAGCAGACATTAGGGATGAGATGTCCACTCACACTGCTGCATTGCCACCTTTGAAGTCTTAAAACCAAATGCAGCTGCTGCAGCAAGCCCTGAGCCCAGCAGCAGCGTTCATCTGTTTATGTTATCAGTGTCTCTGAAAAAACTGGCAGACAGCTCTTCTGGTGATAGATGCATACTGAAACCCAAGCAGGGCTTGGGTTATTTTTCTCCACTCAACAATGCTGCAGTTCTAGCAAGGCAAACCCCAAGATCTCCGTTAGGATGAAGAAAGAAGCAATGAAAGCCCTGAGCCCACTGCCATGCCAAACATTAACAAATCATCCATTCCATCAACTTTGGAGCAAAACTCACAGCAGCTTCCAAGTGGCTCCCAAGCACTTTTCAAACAAGTTTTTTAACACTAATAATTGCACCAAGGTCTGGTGCTGATTCCCCTTCCCTTCAAGAATGGAAACTTCAATTCCACTTTTAACAGAAGTTTAAGGTCCCATCGAACTCAGACATGAAGCCTCAAAGGCGAAAATGAACATCTTTCACTGACCCCTCTCACCTCAGTGTCTTAAGGTCAGCACTTGTTCCAACAAAAGAGTTCCTGAAGCCAACACTGACAAGTCTGAGAAATAACAATCTTTTCTTTCACCACAGAAGGAATGTGGCAAAAATTCCTCACAGTTACTACCTAATTCTCAAATCCTCCTGCCTCCTGGTTTTGTACACAATGCCTGCAAGTCAGCATCCCAGCAGCTTAGGGTGTCACACAGAGGACAACACAATGAAATCTGTGAAATCACTCTAGAAGTTCCCTTCATCCTCTTTCTTGCGCATCAGAAAATTTGCTTGCTTCTCCACAAAACCCCAAAGCAGACCTACCTGGGCTGATTGGTCAGTGATGTCCATCGCGCTGCCCTCTGACAGCCGGGACCGGTGCTGCGCCCTGGTGCTGCGCAGCTGCTCCTCCACATTAACTTCTGCTTCAGGGGCCTCTGGTTGAGCCACCTCCACCTCCATTGGGGTACAGTGCCCATTCCCGTGGTCTGGCTTTTCTTTGCTCTCCTTGCTGCCTGGCGTCCTCGTGATGACCCCAAACTTCCTGGTCCTCTTTCCATTCTGAGCTGCTCTGTCAGCAGGTTCAGGGCTGGGCTTGGCTTTGGGGTCACAGCTGTTGCTGTTGTTGCCGTTGGAGGGAGGAAGAGGGGCTTTGCGCTTGATGCGACGCAACATGATCAGGTAGACAAAGCCGCCATTCCAGCACTGCTCGGCCAGGTAACTGCAAGGAAAGAGGTTCATCTGTTAGCAATGGCTCACCCCGCATCCTGCCCCAGTACCGTGATGCCTGCATGACTTTGTGGGCAGCACAGCTGCATTCAGAACGAGGACACACTGGGATACCTCCAAGCATTTGCAGAAGCTCCTTTTTCCTTTGGTATGAGAAATTTGCACTGACAAGCAGAGATCTGAGTGCTGCCTCCCAGCTCAGACAGCAGAACAACTGGTAATGCTACCAAATGGATTCCCACCACCCTGACCTTCAGACCAATGGCACAGCAACACAAAATGGCAAAGCAAGCAAAGCAAAGCAAAAAAATGGTTCCACTGGGGGGGATTAATATAAATAAATAAATTCTGAAAAGTTAAAAATAGTCTGTTTAGCCTTGAGAAAAGCAGACTGAGAAGGGACCTGATCCAGGTCTATAAATATCTAAGGTGTGGGGGGCAGAGTGGCGAGGTCAGACTCTTGTCAGCAGTGTGTGGAGACAGACAAGGGGGAACGGACAGAAACTGCAGCATAGGAAGTTCCGCACCAATGTGCACAAGAACTTCTTTACGGTGAGGGTGACAGAGCGCTGGAACAGGCTGCCCAGGGAGGTTGTGGAGTCTCCTTCTCTGGAGATATTCAAGACCCACCTGGACACCTATTTGTGTGAGCTGGTGTAGGGAACCTGCTTTGACAGGGGGGTTGGATTCGATGATCTCTGAAGGTCCCTTCCAACCCTTACAATTCTGTGATTTGCATCTGAAATGAGTCTCCTTAGTGAAACCCATATTCTGCTCTTCTGCTCCGGCATACCAACATGCTCTCAGGGCCCCAGGGGAACAAATCAACTACAGGACAGCATATGCAGAGCCAAACGCCTCAGTACAACAAAGCATGGCACTACAATGCACCCCGATTCCCATGAATGGGAATAAGTTTCCTTACAGCAGGCACACTCCAATCAAAGCAGGAGCTAAGTCATTGCAGTTGTGCATGGAGCAGCCACCAGGTCCCCATACCACACCATCACTTCCTTCCAAAGGCTCTGAATGTGCCTTAGAGGAAAAGATATTTCTGCTTCAAATACTCAGTGACCTTAAAGAAACTGCACCCATCAATGCAAAAGGGGAATCCAACTTCATGCCTCTTTTGGGAAAGCATGTACCTCAATCCAAATTCTTGAAATATTTGGGTTTTCAGCCAAGGGTGTGACCAACGAGGAGTACAAACAAGCTGGAATGTGTATTTAACAGGTTTGTATGTGCCCTTTCACATTAATTTAGACCCAAAAACTCCACTGTCTTTCTCACTAGCAAAAGTGGCAAGCATTTCCCAGAGCATCAAATAACCCTGCTGCTGCAGCTGCAATAAACTTTCCACTAACACAGAGCAGTTGGTGAGCCTACAGCTATCAGAGGAGATGAGAAAATAGGTGTGGAGTTAAACCATAACAGGTCCTAAGAGAAAATAACACAGCACTTGTATCTGAGAGAGCAGGAGGAACTTCGAAGGCTTCCACCCTTTTTTCCCTGCCTGCTGCTTGTGGGGTAATTTTCCCCTTCCCTTTCTTAAAAGTTGTTTGGCCTTAAACACAATCCTTCAAAGCTATTCCTGCATAGAGGTGACTTACAGCAAAACAGGAAAAGCAGCTCTGATAACCCCTGAAGCAAACTTCTTTGCAGATGGGTGAAGAAAGCTCTCTCCATTACTCAAAGCAACCTGGACCAGCCTGGCAGGGGCTGAAAGCAACACACAACAGCATGTTTTTGTCCACAGATTTTAGCTGGTAGTTTCAGCCCACCCCTTCCCAAAGCTGAGATGTCCCCCTCAGACAACAGCACCACTCATACTGCCTGTATTTCACTAGGAAGTCTGATGCCCAAATGAATATGACCACATTAAGTACAGCCCTGGAGCAAGTGAGCTGAGGGACAAACAGGTTTCCCAAATGTGTACAGACTGAATCTCCACTTGGGCAAGCCTCTTGAAAGAAAGAAAAGACAAGGAAAGGAAACGGAAAGGAACATATATATATATATATATCCAAACAAAATTTTAAACCCATCTTTTTTCAAACCATCCCCAAATAGACAGCACTGTCCCTGCAGCAGCCCCGCCGTCTGGGTGGCTGTGAGGTGACACAGGCCCCGTGAGACAGCTGGGGCAGGCAGGACATGCAGGCTTTGCCTAAAAAATTCCACAAGTAAGATGGAAGTAGTTTGGATTATCAAGTTAAAAGAAAAATGCTTTTGATCAACAGAAGAGGGGCCGTTTTGTTCCAGAAACAATACAGGCTGCCTGTTTTTCACATTTATCTTTCAACTCAAATTTCAAGGCAGCCAGTAAAGTTGATTAAAATTCATGGCTTTTGCTTGCAGCAACAGCACTGCACTCTGATCCATCACACATAAGCCTGATAGTGCTGCTGTTGCTGGCACACAGAAGAAGAGCTGCTCGTCTCCCAGTAGCCCCGTGCCTCGCATGGGTGCTGCCCTGCCTGCTCGGGGCAGACCCTGTTCTGCCAGACCTGTTCTCCTGCAGGTGCACCGACGTGGGAGATTTAAAACACTGATCTCTATCTCCGAACTAATCGCTGCTGTAGTTTTGAGTGCCAGTAACCAAGTGCAAGCAGTAACCAGCTGCCTGATATTGAAACCAAGCAGAGGGGGAACTTAGTGCATGTCCCAGATAAAGTCATTTGACAAAGAAGAAAATAGTTTACTGCTTCACCTCCTCTCACATCATGTTCACTCTGCTCGTGACATGCAAAGTTACAGAAAGGGAAGAAGAAGTTTATTTTTCTCTATCCACTGTCCACTGAAACTCATGCCTGAAGCTCAGAGCAGTAATGATGCAGCAGCTGTGCTGAAGTCAGAGGGGCCACACTGATTTACTCCATATGGCAGGATGGTCCAGGCATGCAGCCTGTAGTAACTCACGGTTTTATGTCTTCTTGAGTGCTCCTCAGCAGTTCAAAGCACACATACCCACAAAGAAAAAGGAACACTTTCTCTGGGGCAGGAAGCAATTACCTTTGAGTGGCAGTGAGGGACCACGCACGCCAGATGATGTCCGGTATTTCCTGACAGGGTATGTCTAGCTGCCACAAGGATGGGTACCAGTGATGCAATAAGTGGCATCATTACTCCAGAGCTTGTTTCAAATCAAAAATCAGGCATCCTCTGTTGGAAAACCAGCACTGGCGTAACACCATGCTCATATTACAAGACAGGCATCTAATATACAGAGGATTTGTGGTCACTGTCAGTATCACCCTAGATCTGTAGGCAGGGCTGCTAACCAGGGAGCCTGAGCCACTTTTAAGTTCTGCTAAATACCTGCTGCCTACTTAGCTGTCTTCCTTTCCCATTGTCATTTCTTTCCCTATTTAAGAAAGAAGCCAGAAAAGCCCACGAAAGCACAGCAGGCCTTCAGCAGAGGACAAAAGACAGGAAAGAATGTATTAAAAGACTGAGAACCTGCAGATTTTTAATTACTTTCAATCAGTCCAGGAGTATCCAGGAGCCAGAGGGGAATAAAGAAATGGATTCAATAAAACATATCTATACAGCCTCTATTCTGCAAAAAACCACCAGAGCTGTACAGGACCCCAGAATTCGCTTCTCAGGGGTTTAATGTGTGCTAAGCAGACATGTCTTTTTTTAGGCTCAGTCCCAGCGGAGCATCCACAGAGATTTCAGCCAGCATTGCACCTAAGTGATTTTTTTGGCTGGGCAGGATCAGAGCCTGTGTGCATTCGCAGCTCTCAGCACACAGCATCAGCTGCTGCCTGCAAGTTTTCAGCTACTTCAAACATGAGCTCAGATGAAAAAGGCACAAGAAGCAAAAATCTCCCAAATGCAGCTTTGATTGACCTAATTTAATGAAAACCGAGACTGTAAATCACAATAGGTTTTTAACTTCCTATGGAGTAGGATGCAGAAGAAGCCCTGCATGGCATGTGCCAGCTAAAAACCTTGGGCAGTCACTCCTAGAGTCTGTGGCTGAAAGCAAGAGATTTCATCAACTGGTAACACATCATTTGCAGAACATTTTACCAACAAAACACTCACCCATGCTTCCTAGTTTTGCCAGGCTTTGTAAGGCAGTGCCAAGAATCCTGTCTCCCTACATACAAGGGGCTGCTCCCATCCTATGGAACTCAACCCACATCCCTGCCTTACACGTGAAGGAAATCTCAAGTCCCATGCAATAACTTAGAGCCCAGGGAGGCAATGCCATAACCCTGCAAGGTGAGGCAAGGAGAGGCTGCACACCCTCTGCAGTAACAACAAGTGGCAAAAAGTCTGTTTTGGAGAGTCATGGAACAGGCTGAGTGCATTTCTGGAAGAAAAAATAAGAATTATATTATATATATATATATACACACACACATATACATAATTTTTATTTCTATTGTTTTTTATTACTTTAAATAAATATATAGATACATTATTATTACTTTTATATATGCATATATAAAGGTAAACCTTGGGAAATCCTAGTCCCAGTGAGACAGGAAGACACCAAAGACCACAAAACCATCCCAGTCATGTGGGTGGTAGACCCTGAAGGGACGACAAGCATCAAGCCTCGATATTTCCACTGTAGTGTCATCTCCCCAAGCAAGGGCTAAGATATCACCAGAGTCAGTTTGGAAACATTTCCCGCTGACATGCTCAGAAGGAACAGCTGCTTTTGCTGCTTTCATCCTGCTCTGGCTCCAGCTCTGCTAAAACCTCAGCCTGAATAAAAGGCTGCCCTTAACAGCAGGCAGATTTGTTCTTCTCTGCAGGAGAGAAACCATGGAAATCTTAATAATCTTTAAAACTAGGGAAAAATCAGTTTGCACTTTAAACAGCGCAGTAAAGTTCCCTCTGGCAAAGCTCAACCACAGGTTAAAAAATGCAGCTGGTGGCTGCTATCAGGGGACGCTCCCTGCTTCTCTTCCATACGAACTACTGAGACGGACACATACTTTGGAGGCTCTTTTGAGTTATACAGTCAGATCCCCCTTCTGCCCTACGCTGCAATTGCACAAATCAGTAAGTCAGCTCAGTATACTCCAAGTTTCTTGGCATCCACATCCAGCATCGTACTTGGAAAACGTGCTGTAGGGTAAACTCAGACATTTTTACATTTTACACATAGGAGTGTGCAAATAGAAAGGCCTACAGATTTGACAAGAGTGTGCTGTGACAAACTCTGTCACATCCCATCTCTGTTGAACAACTACAGACGGTTCCGCTGAACTACATGAAAACCAAAGCAGGCCTGGCAGCTGTAAGAGAACATCTGGATCCACTTTAAGATCAGAAATACTGAAGAAGTATGTTTATTTTACACTAATAATACTATTTCGCATTTCTACACAACCTTTCATCCTGATTGATCAGAAAACAGAGTGGAAATGACACACATGGACATTCCCCCGCCCACAGTGCAGCTCACTAGGGCATGGAGGAGGAATTTCCATCACGTCGACGGCTTTTGGAGCCGCAGACCTGCGGTGCCTTCAGCAGGACAGACAGACCGCCAGTTGTTACACACTGCTTTGGAGGACTTTGGCATGGTGAAATGTCTTGAAACTCAATCTCCTCTGGGCTGGAAGGATGAAGGGCAGAGTGGACCCTCACAGTACTGAAGCCTCCACTGAATCCAAGGGGGATTTAAAAGCTAAAACTAACAAACCATCTCTCTGTGACACAGGAAACCAAGCTAACTTGCTTTTCAGGTAAGTCAGGGCAAATTGATGACTAACAGATAGTGACTGACCAAAGGCTCAGTGAATCCCTTACCCCATTGCAGTCACTGTGGAAGACAACCCACAAAAATGTGGGCAGATTTTGGCAGATATCAGAGGGCACTTTTAGATTTCCACGTCTTCAGACAAGACTCAAGTGTGCATTAACACAGCCAATGAAGATCACCCCCGAAGCCCAGGCTGAAGCACAACTCACGGTCTCACCACGAGGCTGGGGCACACCCTACGGAGGTGTGGGGCCTTCCTGGAGGACACTGATCTCTGGCCGCAACTCACCTCAGCTGAAATTAATAGTGCTAGTAAAGCCAGCTGTTTTACCACATTTTTGCACCAGGAAGGAGCCAGGTGGCTCTCAGCCCAGCGCCCTGTTGTGACAAGCCCCATCCTGTCTCAGGCTGTGCAGGTGATGGCACACACAGGGGACATGGTGTTCTCTGCTTGCCTTAATAAGCAGGGGGAGAGGCAGAAACGGCATGGGAAGAGTCACTCACAGAGCTGAGAGACGTAAAGCATCCAGGGAGGGCGTTCAAGCAGCCAGAGGTGTGGACAGGACTTCCACCTCCAAGAAGAGGATGAGCAGCTCCCAACCCTCGGTTCACAGCCAGGGATGAGCAGCACCACCCAGAGCCTCCTGTTGGCTGCAGCCCCTGAGCTATGCTGTTTTCTTCTCTTACTATAGCTCAAGTGTTGCTGTGAGAGAACAGGACTCTGAATCCATATTGCGTATTTTTCACCATTAACTGTACAGTCAGGAGTGCAACTAGACGTACTGAAACCTTCAAGGAAAAATGAATCTGGAAGTTAAACTTCAGGGTATTTTTCTGTGGCCTTTCCTAAGCCGGTACAAGCATGCTGGGTGCTGATTAGACGCAATCCCTCCTTTGGATTACAGCTGCCAGCAGCCTTGAGCAATCATGCTGTCCTCGTCCTCGCTTGCCTTGGAGCAATTCGAGCTGCTCACAGACCGGCTGCTATCAGCACAACACCAAAAAGTCAGAGAGGCGGCATATCAGTGAACAGACGGGGCAAGGTCTGCTCTTCAGTGCTCAGCAGAAAAAGCAAAGCAGAGAGAATTTAAGATTAATAAGAACAAAAACTCCAGAGCTGAAGTCAGCAAGACTGTGCACACACATCTCTGCGTCCGGAAGACCCCTCTGCCAGGCTCACCGTGAAGACTCCAGCTCTGGGAAGAGGTGACAAGAGAGCAGAGGATTGCTGTTGTGTTCTCACAGACTCACTGCCGACCTGTGGCTTTCACTGAAGGATGAGATTAAGATCAGCCTTGTGACACAGGGCCATGACTAAAGGCTGTCGAGACACCTTACTGCCTGGTATCAGTGCAATGATGTGGCCTTGAATTAGGGAAAATTAAACTCCTCTTCCCCTGCTGCTGCTCTGCAGATTGCTTACAGCACCCTAGGCAAGCCTTTCCACTGAAAAAAAAAAAAACAACAACAACAACAGGGCCAACCCACAGAATTGCTGCAAGGGGCAGGGTGGCAAAGCTGTGGCATCAGAGTTTCACAAACACCTTAAATCCACAATCAGCCAACACGAAACATCACAGCTCTCCTCCCACCCAACATCCTGCTCGGCTGCTGGCACAACCTTTGGGCAGCCATACAAATGAACCAGCCTGGGAACTGATCCAGCTTTAAATTAACACGGCCGAAAGCAAACACCCAAAAAACTCAAACCTTAATGCAAGGAGCTTTAACCCAGCTCGGTGCTCTGATCAGGTTCCCATCAGCACGCAGGGACAGGAAAGCAAGCAGCAGCGAGGCCAGGCTTCCGCTCCCACCGGCACTGCTGGCACAGCTGCAGCTCCAGGGCAAGAGCTCGCAGGCTGCAGGGAGAGGCTCTGGCTTGCTCAGCTCAGCAGCCGCACAACTTTGCTTTCTAAAAACCAAAAGGCCACACATTCTTCCTGCAGACTGGCTTAATCGCATCCTCACTGCAGGTGTGAAAAGGAGAGAGATTAGATCACCACAATCATGCTGGCACAGTGCAAAAATGTGTTTTTGCCACATGTGCTTCAGAAACATGGTCAGAGCTTATGGAGAGAGTGATGAGAACAGGGACCTCCAGAACATAGCACACAGATCCATTGGCTCTGCTTGGAGAAGACAAAAGTGATGCTGCCTTCAGACTGCAGCAATTTTTGGACTCAAGCTTTACAAAGAAGCTGATCCTACTAAACATGTTAACTCCCACAATTGCACCTGAATGTCAGAAGTACGCAATGCTCTTTGGGTCTCGGACTCTGAGAGAATAAGGATTAAACTGACAAATTCAGTTTGCTCCTTTTTTGACAGCACAGCCTACAAACAATGGTGGCCCAGTTCAGTCCAGCTCCCATTTGTTAGTTCTGCTGGAAAGAGATGTTTATCTGGATATGTGGCCTTTCTCACACACATTATGTTCTCCTGTTGTAGTCCAGAGCTGGATGTGCTCTCCCTGGGAGGGCAGGGCAAGGCCGGACACACATAGTTGTTTCATGCCATTTGGTAATGCTGCAGGGGTGATTGAGTGCCGTCACCCCCTAAAAGCCATATCCAAACACAACTGCTGCCAACAATAGAAAAAGGCTTTTCCTTAATCCATTTTCACCAAATATGCTTTCTAAAATGTCTTGATTTCATTTTGCCTGCTCCTCCTCCTCATATAACGCTCTACCAAACTGCAGCAAGGCACAGGGCAGTGTTTAGTGATGCCTTGTCACTATAGGATAGAGAGAGAGGAAATATGGCCAAAAACTTCAAAGGAAGAGAGAGATTCAGTCTGCTTACTAGCCCCTGTCCCTCCCAACACCCTCACGACCAAGGGCTGCCATCAACAGCTTTTCTCTATCACAGCACTTGTGTACATACCAAGAATACACTTCTGAAGCAAATCTCATGCTCCCTGTACACCGGTTCACACAGTCAGGCAGTTGCCCAAGCTTCAACCAAATTCATCTTGTGAAATTCCAGAAGCAGGCACATGCCAGGCACCCACACCATGCACTCCAGTTGCTGTGCTATGTACATCAGTGTTGTGTCCAAGGATCACACTACAGCCAGCCCTATCTGACCGCCAAAGTAACCCCAGGACAGATGTCAGCTACAGCACAACAGTTTTCTGCGGTACCTTTTGGGCTATGCTGTTGTCTAGCACAGACACCTGGTAACTGCTCCATTACAAAAGTATCCTTCAATGCATTCATCTGAGGGAAGTCTGCATGGACCAGGGCTACCATTTAATCAGGCCCATGCACAATTTTCTGCTTCAGGAGAAGCACAAGGTCCCAAACAGAAAAGGCTCATTTGCAAAGATCGCACACTGGAATACAAATAAATTCTTGTTTACTTTTTGCAGCAGCTGCAGTAAGTCATGGAGCAATGCTCGAAGTGTTTTCAATGCCAGTGTTACTGTTAATTTCTGAGATACAGCTTTCTATCATTAGTTCAGGTGTTCAGCTATTTTTTTTTTTTTAAACAATACTTCTGAATTAGAAAACAAATCTCAGAAATGTTAACTAAGAGACACTGACATTTTGACTTCCAAACTGAGAGAATGCATCAAAGTAAAGATTTTACTTTATTTCAGACCAATTTTCATGGAGTGCTCTTGGTGCTTTGAAAAATCTTCATTCATACATGGCAGCAACTTTCCTTTTCTGCCACTTTCCTCCCAAGGTGGAAGACTTACTCTAACCTGGGAAGCCCAAACAAGTTCACATTTGCAAAACATGAAATCACCAGACTGAAAAGCACACATGCCTCAAGTTAAGGAAAAAAGAAGAGGTCAAAACCCACTCATGCATGACCCACACACCACCTACATACACAGTATGCACTGATGGCAGCATTCCACCCACTGCACCCTGAGTGCCCAAGTCTTGCTGCTTATTTCACACTGTGCCACTGCACTTTCAGGGCTCTCCACCTTCCCTCTGTGTCCTATTTCAGGATCACAGTGCCTCTAAAGCATCTTCTGTGTATTCACCCAGCTCACATCTTCCCCTTCTCCCCACAAGTCCTCTACATAGCTCCTTGTTCCCATTCTCATTATGTAGCACTGAACTCTGGGAGTAGACTTAACATGACAGAAATGGTCTGTACTCAGAATCTGCTGTTTACAATATATCTGCCTGGAGATGTGGAAACATGGAGAGCTCTTCACCCCACTCCCCACACAGTACCAGGCTATTCCAGCTCTCTGGAGTTAAGGTTCCTATCTTTCCCTATGCAGAAATCACCACAAATGCCCCAAACAAGAAGAAAACACACACACAAATGACTTCTATGACAGCAGAAATGTTCTGCAATGATATTTAAAATTAAAAAAAATAATAATGATAATAAAAAAATCTGCAATGATGTTTTGACAAATCATATTCTTTAGGTTTCTACATTATCTGTAATTCCCAAAATACTTCTCTCCACTGAGAAGTAAAGGCTTTGGATGTCTGCAAGCAATGAATAGGTGAGCCAGAAAATTTAATCAAGCCTATTTTACAGCAGGAAGTAAGATGCTGGGGCACAGCCTTATTCCCAACAATTCAGCTGAACTGCTGAGAAGAATCCTACAAACAGAGGGAGTGGGCAGGCTCCCAGCAACCCCACAAAGGCTGGGGCAGATATGGAAGGAACAAATCACAGAATCTTATGAGTTGAAAGGGAACCTTGGGCCAAGTCCCTTGCAACAAACAGGGATGACTACAGCTCCATCAGGTGCTCAGTCTGATCAATAAGGGCAATAAGGGCTGTTCACCTCCAAAAGACCACTCAGTTCTTGGTGTTTTCCTGTATTTGTTGTAACACTGAAAGTAGCTATCTCATCAGCTGCTACCTCCCTACCAAGGGGGACAGTGCCTACCGTACAGCATGCTCACAGCTTCTAGTTTGGCCATGAAGGTTGCAAAGCCAGAAACATGGAGCCAGTGCAAGAAATTCAGCTCCTTTAAAACCATATGAAGGAAGCCCTAACCCTCTAATGATGCAGAGGAAAAGTCTGGAAATACAATCTGACTGCACACTGAAAACTTTTTAAGCCACTCTTGCAAATGACATCGTTGTCTTTCGAGGACTGTGATCTGGGAAGGCTGGTTTAGCTCTTTAACAAAATCGCTATTTCGTTCTTGGCCATGACAACAGGCTGTGTACACAGTAAATCCTGTGGATCAATGGCTTTAGCCTCTGCCAAGCCAAACTTCTCTGAGTCCCCAACCATGGCCACCAGGTACCTCGTGCACCCAGCAGCTTCCCCCAGTGACACCAAGCCCCACTGCCAAACATGGCTTTAGTATTCCTGACATCTGTCTAGTAGACCTCGCCCTCTCTGAACAAGAAAACCATGCTCACCAGTCACTCTGCAATCTCCCATGAACACAAGCATTTCCCACTGGAACTCCCTGGCTGGGGTTATTTTTGCAAAGTAAATGCAACTCTCCACTCCCGCTGCACACAGCCTGGTTTCAGAGGATGCTGAGGATGTCACCAACTCCAGCTGCACAATTCACCCAAAACCTGGAGCATTACCCCCCAAACACCACGCTCAATATAGAAACCACAGCCAGTAGCTTGCAGCAAAAGAGCGAGAGCTGGGCGATGTCAGATGTACATGTGCCTGTCTGTAGTATGTCTGCCTCTTTCCTTGGATGTTCACAATAAAAATCAGGTTCTAATTACATCCTCACTCTCTGTTTTCACCGCAGTAAGTTGGATGAGGCCAAAAGGGAGAAGAATTAACAAGCACGCATAGCAGCAGCCATAAACATTTCCCAACTTTCACTCAGTTTTGCAACACAAGACGGAGACATGCCCTCCTTGGAGGGCCAACAGATTAGCGCTCGCAGATGATTTTAACTTGTCAGCCAGCAGACTGACGTTGCTGCGCTCTCACAGTTCTCCCAGCCTGCTGGAAGCACTCTGCCAGCCACAAAGACACAAGCACCCCTCCAACACTGGGCGCCTTTTGGGTTACAGAAACATCTCCAGCAGCAGCCCAGGCCATGAACCAGGTCCCGCAGCTGGGGCAAGGAGCTGCAGCACCAGCCTTTGGCACTGTAAGGAAACAAAGGTCAGGCTTCCCTGTTTCTTCCTCCTGCCTTCCCCAGATCTATTAGCACGGATGTACTGAAGGGGCCCATGGGGCTGCAATTTTATTTTATTTTTTTTAAGGACCTCTTAGTTATTTGTTCAGCTCTAGTATGAGGCAGACCAGCACCACGTCACAAGACATCCGCAGTAAACTTTTTGGTGACTTTCATCTGTTATTCACTCACTGCAAATCCTTGCTGTTAACAAACTGTAGGAAGGGAATCAGAATTTTCAAATCCATAAACCTCCTAATAACTTCGGCTTCTTTATGCAGGCTTCAGGAACAGCCATGTCATCTGGTTAGAAACTCAGAGCGGCTCTTCACTACTGGTTTGAACCTGCCTGAGAACAGCAAAGAGATGGACAAAACCATCATGGACTTCAGCAGTGCAAAAGCATTCATTACCTGACACTCTCCTACCAGATACATCAAGCCCAGTGGCATAAATTTATGCTGTGCTACTGTGCCAAAGACCCAGACACCTCCCTCGAGCACCAGTCCTCACAGACAGCACTGGAGTAAACCTGTCTGCGAGCACAAAGCCTCTATCGTGTCGGTTTCACATTGGCTCCTAGCATGCAAACTGAAGGCAGTGTTACAAGTATCTGCTCCGCAAATTAAGAGTGCCTTTAGTTGCTTTGAAAAATAAGAGTTTATTTAGTCAGTACATCGGCTTCTTCAAAGAGTCTGCAAACTAATTAGCCACACCGAGTTACTATTAAAACACAGAGCTTACATGCAATACTCGTGAGGATAAGAGAGATGGTGCCTTGGTACTAGAGGTATAGAATTAGCACAAACTGTTCATCAGATGCATTTTCCTATCAGCTCCATATTATATTTCAGACTGAATATTTTCCTTTCCCAGAGCTGATGTGGGAATTCACTTCTTTTATTTGTAAGTTCAAAGCAATAATAATTTTTGCCCATGCACAGATTGAGTTTGAATATTCAACAGAGTGAGAGCGAGCAGGAGAGGATACAAGATGCTAAAAACAAAAACAGAAGCTGAAGTTAAGAAATGAAGAAGGTAGAAAATAGTTGTTGTGATACAAGAGATCCATGCAGCTGTTCCAGATCAACTTTTACAGGACAAGGGGATTGTTTAACTGAATGCAAAGGCAATGCTAACCAGAGGCAAACCCTCCTTCTAGATGCAGATAAGTCCTCCAGCAAATCGAAGTTTACCAACTCCAAAGATATGCAAAGCCCAGAGACTGAGACTGCAAGACTCACAGAATTTAATTCCAAGAATTTCTGCCTACCCCTGCTTCTTAACAGCGCAGGTTTATTTGGCAGATAAGCCTTTGCTACTTAAAAAAATCAAAGGAAACAGCATCACAGGAAAAGAAATTTCCGTTCCCCTTTCAAGTTGCATTCATCTGGTCCCACTGTAGCTTTACAGGTTTACTTACAGCAAAGAGCAGGTCTGCATTCGAGAGCTCCGTGCAGCACTTGCACCCTCCAGCCCGGATTCCTCCCCTCTGCAGCACCCACGGAGCCAGCCCCACCCCAGCAGCTCCTTCCTGCAGGGAATCACCACCTCCTGCTCCAAAGGTGTTGCAAACCACGGTTCTGAATTTCAGGACAGGATCTGACAGCAGCCATGGGGAAAACAGCACGCATGTCCCAGCAAAGGGCGGGAGGGGGAGGGAGAACTAAAAACTCCCACTACGCATCATCATGGCTAGTCCATTATGAGCTTATAACATACCATATACCTAATTTCCTTTCTCTCCCCTTGCTAAACTTTCACTGAAGGCACTGATTGGACTTGTCAGCATGTTCTCACATAAGGCGGAATTCAATTAAACCAACAAGATAGCAGGTATTGGGTGTCTGCTTAAAAATAACAAGTAGCAACACGTACGCGCTGTCAGTGTAACCAGAAACAAGGATGCTGTGCAACTTATTTTCTAACTACTATATGCACAAAAAAAAGCCAGAAGCAGACTTCAGCCAACTGCCTGCAAATAGCAGGACAGAAGCAGAGCACAGCAACCCCTGCATCTTATTTCATGCATTGGATCAGAGTTAATCTGAGCAGCAGCCACATAAATCCAGAGGGGCTCTATTAAAAACCAGTGCAGTGACTCAATCCATGTAGAGAAACATAAATTCAGAGGAAACTCAAATTCTGAGCATCCGTATATTCCTTAAGAAAGCCTTTTGTTTAGTGACAAAAATTTCTTTGTTGGACAAGCTGGACCACAGCTCTAAATGTTGCAGGACATTTGTGCTCCTCAAGTAACGCAGACAGGCATTAGCCCACTTGCAATGCCAGGAAACTATCAGCTGAAAATGTGTGCGCCAAGCAACTCTGCCAAGGGGACTTCAACACAGTACTATTTTAAATCTTTCAAAAACTATTTTTAATCTTCCCAAATCAGACTCTGCCACCCACCATAACCATAGGGCAGTTCTAAGGATGTCCCAATCCACTGAAACCCAAAAATTCCAGCAGCAGGATCCTAACACCCCTCTCTCTCCTGCAGAAGCAAGGGGCACTTCGCCACCTGCCCCAGAAGCCCAGGGTTCTCCTTCTGGAAAGCAGTGATGAATCCATGCCACAGAGTCTCCTTCACAGTCCCTCAGTAAGCTCTACAGGAGGAGAACTTGGCCTTTTTCATACACATGGCTACAATTCACTGGGGACAGAAGTCTGTTTAGGATTGTGTCCCTTGACCATGCACCCAGTGACAAGTGAATCACAAATGGCTTTGGGTTGGAAAGAGCTGCAAAGCCCATCCAATTCCACCCCCCTGCCATGGGCTGGTTGCCCTCCACCAGATCAGGCTGCCGAGAACCCCATTCAACCCAGCCCTGAGCATCTCCAGGGATGGAGCACCACAGCTGCTCTGGAAAGTCTGTGCCAGCGCCTCACCACCCTCTGAGTAAAGAATTTCCTCCTAGCATCTAACCTAAGTCTCCACAGGGACATCCAGTTTTCAATTTCCACTTGCCTCCTCACCAGCTTTCTGCAGCAAATTTTTTTTTTTGTTTTTAAATCCAAAATTAAAGCAATTAATCACAGTTGTAACCCTGTTGTAGACAGAAATATTTTCCTCTCCTCAAAAAATCCTATCTAGAGGCCCTTGTGTTCTAGAACAGTCAACTCATGGATCCTACTGTCTAGCACTTTGTCCAATGAGAATCACAAAATGGTTTGGGTTGGAAGGGATCTTTAAGATCACCTAGTTCCAGCCCTGAGCCATAGGCAGGGACACCTCCCATGAGATCAAGTTGCTCACAGCTCCATCCAGCCTGGCCTTGAATGCCTCCAGGGAGGGAGCATCCACAACCTCACTGGGCAATCTGTTCCAGTGTCTCACCACTCTCACCATAAAGAATATCTTCCTAATATCTAGTCAAAATCCAGTTTGAAGCCATTTCCCCTTGTCCTGCCACTATGTGTCCTTATCAAAAGTCCTTCCCCAACCTTCCTGTAGGCCCCTTCAGGTATTGAAATTCCTCTATAAGGTGTCCCTGGAACCTTCTCTTCTCCAGGCCCCAGCTCTCTCTGTCCTTGTAGCAGAGGTGCTCCAGACTTCTCATCATCTTCATGGCCCTCCTCTGGACATGCTCCAGAAGCTCCATGTCCTTCTTGTGTTGAGAGCTCCAGAACTGGACACAGTGCTCCAAGTGGAATCTCACAGGAGCAGATTAGAGGAGCAGAATCACCTCCCTCAATCTGCTGGTTATGCTTCTCTTGATGCAACCAGAGGCATCACAACACATTGTCTCCATTTTCTGAACTTGTGCATGTAATCTGAACAAACTGTCACTGAGCACATCAATAACAAACACTTCAGCAACCACATACACCCAGGAAACAAAAGACCTACAACCATCTTAATCACCATCCTGTCCTGTTTCCATGATGATGATGAGCTCTCCTTTCCCATTATGTATAGAAAGCAAAATCAGAAATCATCATAACCACAAATCATGCACCTATTCATCCTCTTACTTTATTTGGTACTTTCTCAATGCCAGGGTGCTACTAACAGTTTCATATGTGCCATATAAAACCTTAAAATTAGTGTGGTATAGTCTTTACTCTGAAATGTGGTAGCATTTATTCTCCTATGATTTTTTTTTTTAAACTGGGATATTTGCTTTCACATGGATCAAATATAGAAACATATATAGATACATATGCATAAACGCTACTCATATGGATGCCATACAAGTACCATATGTTTTATGCATTAGACAAGATGAGGTCATAAACATGACTGAGATGCTACAGCGCCCACACAAATGTAATATATGTTAGAAGCAAAGGGTAGATAACATCAATGAAACCAATTCTGAGGAGCACTGGGGGCCTGGTTTTGGTTACTATCACTATGGGCTCAAAGCTGAGGGCCTAGGGATGTTTAACACAGTAGACATTAAATTTAAGATACTAGAGGATGTGATGGTGTTTAATACAGGCCTGTGATATTAATAAAAATTACAGGATCATTAAAAATCCTACAGAACAGTTACCAACTTGCAAAAGGTTGATTAAGCTTAAACCTGTTGCATCTATTGGATTTTGCACCTATATACATAACCATCTATACAACACACAGTAAAACACAAAGTATTTTATCACCCCAATTGGACTGGATCCATACCAGGTTTGCTGTTGCTCATATTGTTCATCACATTGTTCATAACCTCATGTTTCATTTGATCAAGCAGAATTGCCCTGTTATTGCCGTTTTGACATTTTCCATGAAGACATTGTATGTTCCTAAACACAGAGTCGGCCTAAGCTGCCCGTGCTACCAGAAAGAAGAGGGGACAAGAGGCAGCACTGTCCTCACAAAGACTTCCTTGTAGTCACCCTGACTAAAGCCCCTAACTTAGAGGAAGTTTTTGGCAGGGGCCCTATAGAAATGTGTTGGCAAACAGCAGAGAAAGATGTTGTCAGCTCTCCAGATGTTCCTGCCCCTTGAAAATCCTGACATATCTTCCCACGTTAGAGGTTACCCTTCCTCTCCAATCTTTCCTCCCCTACATGGCCCCAGTTCTCACCAACATTTTTTCATTATTTTCAAGGGAAGAGAGGCAGAAGTCCCTCTTTCCTCCACTTCTCCTCCTAAATACATACACAGACACCAGGGAAAAAACAGTGAGGAGAACACAAAGCCAAAACAGGAAGCCAACTATTTGATCAATATTCTTTGATTTAATTAGCTCTGGACAATACTCAGAGTCAATGCCATAGAAGAGTCGCCACAGGCACATTTCAGTTTGCAAGAGAGATTACTTTCACAATCAGAAAAATATAAAATAGAAATAAAAAAAGACTTGAACCCTGAAGGGATTCGGGATGAAATTTACCACTTAGAGAAACTTGCCTTCAGCAAAGTGAGTTGGCTGACTTACCTAATAGTCAAACCCCTATAAAGAAAACAGCTATTACACCAAATTTATTCATCTATTTTGTGTCATTGCAGTTTCACAAGTAAACTTCGTTAATATATTCTTCTTATTCTCCTTCTGTACCCTTTTGACTAAAACCAGTTCTTTGGACAGGAAAGCAGCGCTGGGGCCTGCAGCACTGTTCAGCAGCTCCCAGCATAAAACTTTCAGCTCTGTCTGAAAATAGGTCACAAAAGCCATTTGCTGCACATAAAAGCTTGTTACCTCCTCCAGTTTATTAAATTTTATCTCAAAACAGAGATCTCTAGAAATATATATGAAACAGAGCTGTTAACAGAATACACCAATATCTCACTAACATCTATCATATTTTAAGGTCTATTTAGCTTCGCCAATATACATACATTAATTCTAATGTATTGGATCTGGACCAGAAGCTAAAA
Organism: Chrysolophus pictus; assembly: GCA_037305975.1. Taxonomy (NCBI): domain Eukaryota; kingdom Metazoa; phylum Chordata; class Aves; order Galliformes; family Phasianidae; genus Chrysolophus; species Chrysolophus pictus. Next base: position 70,182,205 of record CM074614.1, on the reverse strand, counting down.
GCCAGGACAGCAGGCCTGGAGCAGCAGTCTGGATACAAGTCCTAACTTGGCAGTTTGAACACATACATAATCATCATTACTTAAACTCAGTGAAGGGAGGGCAGACCCTGAATCCCTACTAGATTTACTGACTTAATAATTTACTCAATTTACTAATTTCCTTAATACATTTACTGACCCAGTCAGAAAGGATTCAAGAAGAAGGTCCTTAACCTACAGCAGCGATGGCTACAACTGAACTCTGGCTCTCCATCACTAGGCATACCTCCAAGATGGGCCAGCCACCCAAGGACTCACATATCAGATCCTGCATTTCATCTCCAGGCGAGCAGTGAGGCCTGTGATGGGAACTCCGTGGAAATTGGGAGCTGGCAAGGACCTCCCTACTCCTCCAATCATCCTTTACTTAAGCACTGCTCAAGATCTGCTAACTCATCCTTGGCACTCACATCACAGAGGTGTCTCCCTTCTGGTCAATGATATTCATAAGAGAGAGCTCTTAATGAGTTCAAAGTGAAATACCCTGAAGTAAATTAATCCAATGACTTCACAACATCAAAAGGGAATTAGTATCTCACATCACAACAATGCAAGGAGGATACAGAAAAGACTAGAACCACAGCTGCAGTTATGCAGGCCAAGCCTAGCTTTTGGACATGCTCCTCCCCACATTGCAACACATACCCCCAAAATTCAGCTCCAAAACCCAGCTTTTCTGCCATCTGAGGAGCACCTGGAGCAGGACCCAAAGCTCCTAGCACCTCAGGCTGCCTTCAATTATAGCACAGTAGGCACATGCAAAGCACATGGAAAAGCTTTGGTCTCAAAAGCCAGAGACATGACACAGAAACCATAGGGAAACATACAGCTCCTCTGGACCCAGCTGCCATCTCTGCCCCTGCAATGGGGAAAGCTCTGGCTGCATGATCTGTCAATGCAAATATCTGCCTGCCCTCAGATTTTTCAAGCATCTGGAAAACAAGAAGCTCTTCAGCAACTACAAGATATGGCCAATTCCAGATGATCTGATCAAGACAGCCTGACCACGTTCTGCCCACCAAACCCAAAACCAGTAGCAGGAGAACTCTGTAAAGCAACCGGCACCAAGCACTGCTGGCAGGAACCTAGCATGCACACCACAGCCCTAAGCACCGTTTGCAATGGGGAAGGCACAAAAACACAAACCATTTTCTTACTGCTTGAGCTGCTCATGTACTGACAACCCAACTTTAAGCCACATCCAAACCAGCTCCTCATTACTCCTACTAATTGAGATTCAGCCTTGTATGAGAGACAGTGAGCATGCACTAGGCATGGCACATTTCCTTGAATTCTGTTCAGTAAATTAAAAACTGTAGTTACATCATTGCTACTGGAATACAAATAATATAGCCAAGGCAGTGACACCAGCCTAGCTGCTAAGGCTGCTGGACAGACAGTTAAGGAGTTTTTGTGCTGAAGGATGGAGGGAAGAGAGCAGATCTGAGTCTCTCCTTGCTCACTGTAATGTCCTGGAGACAAGAAGGAATTAATCACTGTTTATTTTCAGGCTCACACACATCATCTTTACTTCCAAGCAGGTGCTAAGGTCAAATTACAACTGAGCAAAAGACGGCTAAAGGGAGGAAGTAGGGAAAAAAAGAGAGAGAGACCCACTTCAGTAACCCAATGAAGGTATTAAAATGGTACCTGATTCAGAAAGTGAGAAACACGGCCATCTGGAGGAGGGGAAATCGCAGCCAACCTCGCAAGTCCAGAGGACGTGGGAAAAAAAGTATTTCAAACATGCCTAACAAACAGGAATTGCTTCTGTCGGCTCTAAAAGCAGCACTGCTGTGGCCACCAACGTGACCAGCAGTTACAAAAGAAGAAATCTCAAAAACAAAGCACTGAACTATGCCATGTCAAAAGGCTGCTGTCCCACGCCAGCAATATTCAGAGCTGGGCTGTGCTGCGAGTTTCCATTCACAGTCACTGCTCACAGTACAAAACAAAAGCCTTACCAGTATACAGAAAGAAACACAATAGCACTCATAAAACCCCACGTAAAGCTTTTCAGAGAGATTTTGAGTTTGGTATCTGATCTGATCAGCCTCTTAAAGTCAGACTGTAACAAGCCATGCAGTTTGCTGGTACACATCTGCTTTAGTACTAGCCCTCTCAGTTAACCATCCCTGCGTGTTTGATACATGCCACTCTCACCATCCTCATCCTCCATGTGTACATGATACAAAAGTTTTGGTATGAGGTATCACGCATGTATGGGAACCAGCAGAAATCACCCTCACCTTATCTTGAATGTTTGGGCTTTTCATGGGTCTGTTTTTGCTTGGCCTTTTCACAGCGTGGCTGGTGGCCAAGAAAATTGCCTGATCATAGCAGCTGGGCACGATGAGTCAGGGCACATGAATGCCATCTAACTAATCCCCTTCCACCTGTGTGCAGGGAGTGCTGGCTGCTCAGCTGAACATGACCAGGACCAGCGCTGCCCTGCAGAGCAAAACTCAGGCATCAAGGTCAGACCTGCCCGCTTCCCAGCAATCTTCAGCAAGGGGTAAAAGAAGAAAAAAATAATAATTGTTAAAAAAAAACCTCAATCCCCAAACAAAAAGTTGACTTTTCAAGTGGCACATTAAGAAGTGCAGCCATCAGAGCACAAAGTGAGTTGTGACACCGTGGCATATAATGCGATATAGACTGAGCATGCACTAGAGCCTCAGCCAGCTTTACTCTTCACAGAGCCCACAACTTCTGAATTTGCTAAAATAATAAGCACCCTGACATTAATGCAGTCACTGATGCTAAATAAAGCCAAGCAAAGTTGTGTTGCTTTGATCAGTCTTTTCATAAACCAGTATAAATAATATTGCTGCTTTTCCATATCTTAAGAGGCTTTTATATTTGGAAAGTGTTACGGGGGCTCACTGGAGATGTAAGTAGTGTTTTCTCTCTTTTTCCCTCTCATGCTTTTTTTTTCTTGATGTTTTTCAAACTGTAGACAGAAAAGTTAAACAACTCACTCCCAGTGATCCAAACAACGTGTTTACATAAGGGTTTCTAAAATGAAAAATCAAGTTACTACACATTGAAATATTCTGCACTCTGGCCAAGTGTTTCGGCAGCCTAATGTCCGCAGAGAAACACTCGAGGTATAACATTTCTGTCCAAAGTTTTGGATTTTTAAAGCAGAACACAAAGAAAAAAATGCACACTCAATTTAACAGCAGAAGTCCCTGGCTGGAGGAACCTTGCTGACCTTTCCTGGAAACCTGCGACTGTCCAAAGAAAACCAGGGTTTACGTTTGCTCATGTCAGCACTGCTGCTTCCCCAGCAGCAGCATGGTAGAAGTGGCACCACTCCTGCAGCCTCCAGGTTCTTTCTACATGCTCCCCTATCCATTGCACATGAGGATGCAGAAGAAGTTCACGAAGCACAACTCACACAGACTTAGAGGTTGACTGAGCTGTTGTTGGGGTAGGAGCACCATGCACATCTGCTCCCAGCAACTCGGCTTCTTCTAAAATGCCAATCCCTGGAGATGCCATCTCAGGTCCTCCAGCCATGCCCCTCCCATTGCTCTTTCGCAGCCTTTAAACAGCTGTTCACAAATCCCCAGATACTCAATTAGCATTGAAAAACCCGAGCAAAGCATCAACTTCCAGTTTGGCATCTCGGAGGCAGATGAGGATGTGCACAGTTTATGCTGAGGGGGGTTATCACTGCGTTACGCAGTAGCCCAACTCTGATTCATCTTGTTAAAGCCATTTCTGCCAATTAGTGCAAAACCATTTCCTTCTGTGACAATTAATACTTACAGCAGTTATCCATCCAGCTCACAATGCTCTACAGGCATCCTTAAATCCTTATCTCCCAAGGCACAGGAAGAAGCTGCTTTCATGAAGGTGGTATTTTAAAATCCTACTACATAGAAAGTAAGCTTAATCACAACACGAGGAAGCTTTAGGTTACGACGACTAAATGCATCAGCCCTTCCCAGGGAGTGCTGGAGCCTCTGACTTTACTTCTTGCTTTGATTCCCCCACCATCTTTTCATCAAACACAGGCTACTTGTCCAAAGGGAACCAAAAGTCAGAATCAGACATTTTGTCATCACTGATGTCATCATTGCTCCAAAAGGGCAAGAAAATGAAGGAGCTCCCCCATATCATCCAAGTGATATCTGACTAATGCCTTAGAACACACAAAGTTAAATGCATAGGCACACAGAAAGAAAGGGTCTGAAAGAAACTCACAAAGCATACAAAGTCAATGCATCCAGACTGAATCTGGGGCAGTCACTGCATTGCTGGGCTCCCTGATCCCAGATCAGCTCCACCACCCCTTCTGCTAAAGAAAACTCTCACACGAGCAAAATACTGGAGGCCTACAACCCTGACAGCTGCCTGAAACGCTTTCTGAGATCTCGCTTCACCCCATACTTGTGGGGAACAATCCTTTCTTAATGCGGGTCTCAAGAGAGTTTCTCCTGGAGAATGATTTTCTATTGTCAGGTCTCTAACAATGCTAGTTTTATTATTTTATTTCTTTCCCTGACAAAAGCCTTATAATCCTCTGCTTTTTCATGAGACTAGAAACCACTATATGACAGCTTTAAACTTTTCTTCCTTTAAACCCAGCTCTCCCGCCTCAGCTATAATCCTCCTATTGGAAAGATCTGTTTGCAAGTCCCTGCCTCCAGGCAGCAACATCACAGCAGCGATTAAGGCCCACAAAATCCAATCAAACAGCCTCATCTTTCAGCTCAACTGGCATGAGTTTAATTTAATGGGAGGAACAGCAAAGAAGTTAAGTGACAATTTGTAGTTACGAACTGCTCCCAAGCCACGCCATTCGCAAGTTCTTCCTCTGCAGCTCCGAGTCCTTTGAACTCCAGGGATGGCACATCTGACAGCACAGAAGGCACTTTGACATCTGTGTCCCATTTTTACCCCCTTCCCCCGAGGCACCAGGGCTTCTGAGACCTTCTGGACTTTTTGATCATCCTCTGGCTCTGTCTGGCTTTTCCTCCTCCTTCCAGTTTTATCCACAAATGTTCAGTAACTACAGGGACTGGCTCAAATTCTTTCAACTTTGACATAGTATGAAGAGCACCTGTACAGTTAAAATGGTGGAATTCTGTCTGCTACAACAGTTGAAATTTAGTTCTAATTCTGTAAAATCAGAACATGAATTAAAGATGGATTAGCCTTCTGCTCCAGAAAACGAGGAGAGGAGAGGAGAGGAGAGGAGAGGAGAGGAGAGGAGAGGAGAGGAGAGGAGAGGAGAGGAGAGGAGAGGAGAGGAGAGGAGAGGAGAGGAGAGGAGAGGAGAGGAGAGGAGAGGAGATTCAGTGATGAAGCAGTCAACACATTTTGTAACAGAGAAATCACAACGCTCCCCTTTTTTGAAAATTGTAGTGAAGTCAGAGAAACTGCCCCTGTCCAGAACAAATCAGTGTCACACCCTGCAATCAGGCATACCCATGAAGAGCAGAGCTTCAGTCAGCTGTCACAGGCATATAGCAAAGCTGCACAGTTCAGCTCAGGATCCCATTAGTCCCAGCTATGCTTCATGTCTGCCTTTCTCCCCCAGAATGGAGCTGCTATGGAGAGGCACAGAGACGTGCCAAAGACCCCTGCCATTTTCAGTACATACAGACATGGCTTTCCAGGTGTTTTCCCTCCTATATCCTTGAATAACCAGGCATCAGGGATTCTCTCTGTTGGAGGACCATGATATTACCAAGCTGTACCCTAAGCTTGCAAAAGCCCTAAAATCACCATATGTGGGAAGCAAAAAAATAATCCCCTGCATCCAACCACTTAAAACTATGGTCTGGCAGTACTACTGGCTTTTTTTTTCTTTCTTTTTTTTTTTTCTGAGTTACTGATTTGCACTGAGCTTCTTCCCCTTGGAAAACAGTTAATAAACGGAGAGGGAGAAGACAGCATTCCTTAAGAAAAACAAAACAAAACAAAAACCTGGAAAGAAAAAGCATGAGATACCAAGGCAGTTATCTGAAAGCTCTCTCCCAATACACGTAACATGGGAGCCAGCATCACTTCAACAGCACTGCCCATTTGGGATCACATTCTAAAAACTGGGGGATGTTTTTGCTTTTTTGTCTGCACTTCTGTCCTTGCTCTAAACTCTCATTTTTTTTTCCTTTACAAGGCAGGAAGGCTGACTCTGTATCGCTGACCCTACCTCATTCTTAACTACATGGCTGACAGCTGCATCCCTCGTTGAATCTCTTCCAGATGTGGGAGCAGGCCATGCTAGCATCACACAGGACACACTCCCCCACTCTAGCAATCCATTGTGCTAATTAATAATCTGTCTTCAGAACAGACAGTAATCAATGAGAGCTAATAAACATACAGAAGCCTCATATATCACATAAATTGTCATATTGATGTGGTGAAAGGGCTCCTGATGACGCAAATGGAAGCTGAAAACAATGTGATACAGCAATTGCAGACGCACCTATTTCGCAGGCTGAAATGTCCAAGCTGACTTCTTATGTTTCAAAAGCAATTTTACAGGCTTGCTCCCAGTGTAATTAATTCTGCTCCTCTAGCCACTATTTAACAAGAAAGCAAACTTAGTGTTAGATCACATAAATGGGATTTGCATTGCGCTGACTGCAAAGGGCCACACTACTACAGCTCCTGCCAGGTCAACATAAAAGAGCAGCGTGGGTATCTATATGCTGCTCTTTTATGTATGGTATAAATCCAGCATGAATGTGTTTGCCATCTAACAAAAGTCCATTCCTGCATCATGTTGGCAAGGGAGATGATCCTGGCATGTACAGATCTAGTGTCAGTGGTCAGCAGCCCTTGCACTCAGATGAGTTTACCATGGGCTTCACATGAGGATTCCTACATCTACCACATTGTTTTAGGAGCACAAAAAACAGCAACACCAGATGGGAGCTCTAGGTGCTACAGGAAGGACAGAAACACAAGTGGTTATGCTCAACGACCCAAGACAAGATGAAGAACCACCGCTGCTCAAAAAAGTGCTCTGCTGACAGTGCTGTTTATTCCATACAGACATGGAAAAATCCAACCAACGTACTTTATTCATGGCCTCTGCTTGACCGGACCAAAGATCTCAGCTAACAACTAAGGAATCTGAACCTCCATTTTCAAGTGTCAGAAAGCAACCCAGGCATTGTATGAGTGTTTTTTTTCATATTTGTTTAACTGGTCACTTGTGCAAGCCTCACCCATGTCATACAATAAATTCAGCTGAAAATGCAGATAGCAAGCCCTAGTTAAATCTATTTCCAAAGGCAGCGTCTGTCACGAAATGTTTCAGGTATGGAGAAGGAAAAAGTAAAGGCGTCCATGCTTTTCCCCAGACTTCAAGGCAAAAATTCAAGCAGGAAAAGATGCTTGGAATTTCTTTACCTCCAAAGTGAAGGATTAAGGCAAACATTAAAATAGGAGGAGATGTCTGGAATTTCTTTAACCTCAAAGCTCAGGAGTATTTGCAGCACCTTCAAAGATTGCATCTTGGATCACATTCATTAAGCATTGCTGCAGAAAGCTCCTCAGAGGTGCAAGGTCTTTGGTTCAGCTCCTTGTCACATCATCCACAACACCTACACTCTGCAAGTGCAAAACACCCTTAAGGCAAGGTGCAAGGGCTGATTTAAAAGCTTCTCCTCTCAAACAAAGGGCATGCAATGAATGCAGAAGCAAGGAAGTGATTAGTATTTCTGAAGAGATGTTGCCATTTCACACCTGAAACCGCCAGCTTAATATTTGATCGTCAAATTAGATCTAGGCAGCTTCAGTAGAAACATACTTTGTGCTCATACTCTAAACATCCATGGCAAGTAACTAAATCTAACACTTAAAAAAATTTCCTGTACTTTGAGCTAAAAGTATAATCACAGTACATCTGGCATTTAAATAAAATAACCATTAGCACAGGAAACCCTAGCGTAAATGTACTGGGCCAGGCAAAGACAGATGAATATGGAGAAGCAGCATGGGACTGGATTTAATGCCATGTTTACCAGGGATTTGCTGTGCTGGGAAATGCAGAGAACTTCCTGTGGCAGGCTGAGCTCAGTTACAGGATTAAAAATACAGGCTGTGACTAAAACTGGAGATTTAATTATCTGGCTTAATTGGACAAGGAGGAAAAACAGCTCCAGTATAGGCTGTATGCTCCAAGAAGGCAGCAGACTACTTTCATAAAAGCTAAGACACCCGCAGAGTGTTACGAGTTGGAGGATTTTTCACATTGCCCATTAAAAAAATGCAGGTATCTATTTGTTAACTAGAGCAATAGAAATGGTCACTGGTGTTTAGAAGGAGAAACACATTATTTGAGATGAATTGGATTATGCTATACCAAGCCTACAGATTAGCATGAATTAGCCTCTACTGACAGCAAGTTCTGGCAACACTTCGACCCACAATCAGTGAACAATTCCATAAAATTTCAAGTCATGTTCACAATTATTAACCGAATCACATACACAACTGGCACAGGAGACACTAACCAATCGTACAAAAATTATCCTCCTCAAAGCAGGCATTATGCCCAACGCTACCACTGACTCATGAAATACCCTGCAGCAGGTCATTTGATGTCTTTGTGCTTCAATAAAATAAGAATAATACTTTCTCGCCTTCATACTAATTGCCACTTAAGATCTATAGATGAGAAAAGTTATGGAAGTGATTACTAATAGATCACGTCATGATATTCCGAGGCCCAAATTCATTTTACATGGCACTAAGCGGTGAGTAAGAGCAGTATCCTCTCTGTGAAGCTTAATCCAATTTGTTGTGGCTATTTTTGCAACAGCCGTACTTACTTTCATGGTCCTGTAGGCTTCCTTTGATGTTCCTCTGACGACTGCACACCATTACAACAAGCCCACACCATGGGTCCCACCACTAAGATGGATTGTCACCCAGGCTGCTGCAGGTTTCACTGGTTCTTCACTGGGAAGAGAAGGGAGGGTACATCCCACATGTTTGTGGGCTTTCTGGTGGCCCTGGAGCCACAAAGAGGAAAGAAACAAGTATTTCATCAGTAAACAGGGCTCAACTGGCATTCCTTATTTATCCACATGCTAAACCGGATTACCTAAAGCTTGACACATCACCATGCCCCACACAGGTCACCAGCATTATTATCCCTGTTGTGCCATGGAGAAACCTGTAATGAGATTAATGCGATTGCCCAGGGCCATAAAGCAAATCCAGGGATGAGCTAAGGGCAGAGACAGGATCAGGACAGCCTCCATCAGTGCTATGCTTGGCTGCGCTTTCACACTCTCAGCCACGTGCCAGCACCAGGGTGCATGGAGCAACTCTGTCAGCAAATGAAGGAAGTGATGCAACTGAACAGCAACCTCGGAGTGTCACAAGGAGGACTGTGGCGTTTCACCCATGACCTCTCTGACCATGTGAGCACACAAATTGTACTTATTTTCTAAGGCTCTTTCTTCAAGAGAAACTCCATGTGCCAATCTGCTCCTAAACTCCTACAAGAAAATAGTAAGTGTACAAACAGGCCAGAATATTGCCTTAGACAAACAAGTGTTCAGCAACTTGTTGTGCTTGCAAGGATGAATCACTGCCTCCTGCAAGCTGTAATTTACTGGGAGGACACCAACCAGCTCTGTGTGGTAAGCAGGTGAAACCAATGCCTCCCCACTTAATTGACTGCTTTTCTACAAACTCAAACTTGATTGACTAGGAGGATCTCCAAGCGCTACCAAATCCAGAGGACAGGTTTAGTAACAAGTTCCCTGACAAAGACATTGCCTAGTGAGAAAAAGACACCTTTCCTTAAATTTGAAAGCCTTGGTTCGCTCTCATTTTTAACTGATTCAAAAGACCCAGGTCCCAAGAAAGAAGATCTTGTCTTGGCCAAGAAAACCTTTATTGCCAAAAGTTTCAACATGACCTGGGGAAGTGTTAGTCAGAACATGTGCAACAAAGGAACATTAACAGATAATTAATAGGATGGATTCAAGTTTCCCTCTCATTAAAAAAAAAAAGCTAAATTTATACTACAAAGCAGAAAATATTTGGATTCAGGCTTTAACAATGCCCTCATTATTCATAAGCAAGTGCCCTAACCACAGAAAGCTGGGCATCATCTCCTCTGACTTCCTCTGACTACATTTTTTTTTTTTTTTTAATGAAAGAGTGGCCACAAGAGCTCACTAGCATGCAGACTCTGTAGTGCATTCATGCATGACCAGTCGGCACACCCAGAGATCACCTCCTCAGTCAGACCCGTGGGGAATTCAATCTAAGAACACACAGTTCAGGAATTACAAAAGCAGGTGCACGCATGAGATCAGCACCCAAGATCCCCAGCGAGGCCATGAGGCCACCAGCACCGAGTGCTTGCTGCACAGCAGTTCCAACGCCTTGGGAAGGACAGAGCACGTTCAGGGTACGCAGGCAAGTTATAATGTAAAACACGCCTGGTGCTAGGACAGGACATCTCCATGCTGGCAGAGCATAAAAGCACATCTTGCTGCTCACATGTGTCTTCATGTGACTCTCACTTAAACGAAGCACTTTCATGGACAGGGGAGCAGGGAACACTGTGTCTTACTTCACAGTCCGTAGAAGTGAACAAAAGCATTTCCTTATTTTAATTTCTGCATCTTGTTGATCTGCCATGAACAATCAGGTAATGTAGAGCTGAGAGCAACACAGATGTCTGAACTGCTTATGGTAGTAAGAAGAGAAGTAAAGGAGAAACAACTCCCATCCTAAAAGCTTGGTCTAAGTGAATACACATTTCAAATGTCATTCAAGAAGGTCTACAGCTTCTTTTTAGACACAAGGTCAGACAAAATGGAAAGAACTGCCACTTCAGACCGAATATTCTCTATTCTTGCACACCCTATAATTTCTATCCTCACAATTTTCCTGTGTTCCTGCTACTGGTTCAAACATCCGAAATAACCAGAATGTTTAGGACAATTCAGCTGAGATCAGCTAATTTATTGTATTCTCAGAGGTAGAGGAATCACTACAGAATAGAAAATTCAGAGATGTCGTCTGTCAAAGGTACTTTGACCATACTTACAGTACTGTATCATATAATGGTCTTATCAATTTTCCCCAGTCAATGGAGATCCATGTTCCTGTTACAACAGTGTCACTTAACATAAGTACACACTGTTCACATCACCATCACCATACAACTAAGGAAATTAAGGCACAAAGGAGAGAGAGGGAAAAAAGTCTCCAAAAACCATGTTGTCCAGACAGTAGGAAAGACTGAAAATACTGCCTCATGTATTTGGAGCTGAGCCTTTCCGAATAAATTAGCATTCAGCCAGTGAGGACACATGGAAGGAAACTTTACCAAGTGCCAAAAACGACTTGTCTGAAAAGAATTCAGTAAATAGATTCCAGCGTCTGACAAGTGTAAGCTGCGCTGAATATTATCAGAGACGGCAGTACTTCTTAATCACGTGGACTGCATTTTTAACTGGTAGCTCCTCCCAGTTGAAGTCCAAAAGACAATCCGAAGGGTCTCTCCAAGGAGAGGCAGAAATGGTCAGTGTGACAGATGCTGCTGGATCAGGGTATTCAGAACTCATTGCATGAACCTTATCAATGTGTTATTTATTTTCACAGACTTGTTCCAGATTGTATTTATGGCACAAGGGTTAAGATCAAGAGCATTTCTTTCAAGAAATGAGGCTAATGAGGGCAATTAACCCAACTCCAAAATACACAAGCTGTGCAGATAAGAAGTCTCATTTGAATTTTGCTATTCTCGCAAAAAGCAGATGGATTGATCTGACTGGTTTCATGGGACTTCTGCCTTGCTGTAAAAGATTAATGCTCTCTCCTTTTAGCTACAGATCAAAACCAGGCCAGCGGGCGAAAATAAAAGCCTCAGGATCCTAAGAAAGGACTTGCAATAAAAGCTCATTGCTTGCCGAGATCTCCAGCAGGTGTAAGGGTGACCAAATGATAGGAATCAGTACACTTGTGTTTTACCAAGCATTCTCTCTAGTAGGTCACTGCTGTGGACCAACATGATGCTCTCCAACAAGAAGAAGCTATCAGGGCAACTTCCAGTGCCAAGAGAGGAAGCCACTGGTACGCATGGCCCTGAAGCAAGATCAGATCTGGACAAGAGAACATGAGAAGGAGTCAGAGCCCCAGAGTTTTGACATCACCATACTCCTCGGAGGAGACCAGATGTGGTCATCATCTTGCTCAGGGCATACCTGGAGGATGTACAATCTCCTCACTCCCTACACAGCCTCCTCCAGGCCGTCACACCCTCCATGGCCTTCTCCCTGCCTCCATGGAAAAGCTCTTTCTTGAGGCTGCTGCTCCCTCCAAAGATGACACAGTTCAGGTCTGAAGACAGTTCAGGCCTCCCTTTGGCCTACTCCTTGACTTGTGCTTCTTCTGCCACGCAGTCGGCAGCTGCAAAACAGGGTTCCCCATAGCAGCATGTGCACCAAGCACTTGTCACGGGTTTCACAGAAACAGTTACCCCCATGTGCAAAGCAGTGCTAAGAAACAAGGCAAGGAGATCTTGATGAAAACTCTGGATTAAAACCTGCAGCTATGAGGTCTTCCAGAACACCATATTCTCCACTGTAATAAGGGGTGGAAAACATGAATAACAGAATACTTCACTTCTTTGAGTGGGTGAAAAAGAGTTGGGAATACTACTTATGATCAATAGTGGCTGGAATTCATTCCATTTGGTTAACATCTGTTAACTGAACAGGTGTTATATGGTCAGAGCCTCTATCATGGCATCAACTCACAGCACGAGAAGAGGGAAGCCAAAAAGTCGAAGCATGGATCGTATGATTTTTGATCACAAGTGATTCACTTCAGCCAAAGTTTGTTACTGGAGACACAAGGCAGACTGCGTCGATCATCCCTAGCAGCTATTCATTTAAAGCTCCCTTGCCTTCATGCACATACATTTGGAGTGGTTTCTCATGAGTATTTGCTAAGTGGCCCAGTATCCTCACTCTTATGGTAGACTCCAAAGGCTTCTCTAATGGTTTCACTGCCAAAGCCTTCTCTAACAAAAACAGCAAAAAGCCTACCCTACTTACACATTTACGGATTGCCGCCAGGAGCAGAGCCCCACATCCTTAAGAAACATTTAAGCAAATATCTGTGATGAGGATGGTGCTTTCCAGGTACTCAAAAATAGGAAAGTCCCCCATCCAGATGTTCAGCAGCTGTGGGAGCATGCAGGAGCCAGGGCAAAGACACAGAAAAAAGCATAACAAAGAAACCACCCCAATGAGATGGACTGCAACAAAACTGACCTGAGACAGACAGTCATTACACAGAACTCAAGCCTCCTTATTGCTTACACCTACCTGCTCCTGGTGAAATCTACTACTTCAATGGCTACAAGTCACCCACAGTGCGCAGGGGTAAGGAAGGGAGGCACACCTGTGTTACTGCTTGTCTCCTCCAGTTAAAGAAACCCAGCAATCCACCCCTCCACAAATTTCAAAGATAACAGCACCCAGAGGTATCTCATATCCTATATCACAAGACAGAAACCTCTCTAAACCCACTAAATGTAAAGAACGTATCCAAAAGCCTCATTTACTAACAAATTCTGGCATTTGATGAGAGGCAGCAAATGGCCTGCTCCCAAAGTCTCCTTTCTCTGCTCTCAATGCTCTTTCAAAATGCACCTATAGAGTTAAATTAATATGGATGGCTTTTTAAACTGGCTTTAAAATGCTTTCATTGCACATGGAAAAAGGAATCTATCATGCGGAATTCCTGCAGCTTAAAAGATATTTTAAACAGAACAATACATTCTGTAATGGTCTTTTCTATTTGGATGGTAATTCCATCCAGAGGTCCCAATGAAGCAAGAGATCCCCGTTAAGCTCACAGCTGGCCATGCACGTGTGTCTGATCCTCACACACCAACCAGTAACTGCCTCCCCACCAACAAGCTGCCAGTCCATGCACACCTGCACGGGGACACGATGGCAAGAGACAAGAATGCCAGCATTAAGTGCATTGCTTGTACCCCTCGCATAATGCATATTTAATCACTCAGAAATGGTCATCTATTTTCCTCAATTTATAGTCCTAATGCTGAATGTAAGTGTTTTGAAAGGGGATTCCCAGAGTGAATTGCTGCAGCTTTGGTTTGTGGAAGCAACCTCAGATGGTCAGGCTTGAAACAGCTGAAATCCCAGTCCCAAACCTCTGCCATTCCCAGGGTGCACAGTCAAGCTTCCTGCATTTCTCTTTGCTAAGAGACAAGGGGACAGACTTCTTCTGTACATGCAGAACAGTGGAGGAGTGAAGTGGGTACCAGAATCCTCAGGGCCACCACCACCACCAAGGATGCAGCAAAGGGAGGTGCAGACTCTCTCAATGGTCAGACCATAAAAACCCAGACTGAGCAGGTTTTTTTACAGTTAAAGCATCCCATAATCATTTTCCTTATCCCCACCAGAAAGGAGGCTGACTGGCCCATCCTTGGGGGCCTTTTTCCATTCCCCAAGTGTCCAAATGCATGCGATGCCTTTCATATTTTCTCTGTATACTCCATCCATTCAAAGTCCTCCTCTCAGCTCATTTCTTACGAGACACCCAGAGGTTATAAATCTACAGAACTCCCTCAAAGACTACAGTTTCACAAACAATCACATCCCAGTCATTTCCTCCCTGGAGTTCTCAGTCGCATCCTGTTTATTCTGCATCTATCTTGTTTGGATCACAAACTCTTCAGAACAAGGACTTTTCACATTTTGTGTCTACACTGCTGGAAGCATACAGCTGGTGCTACCCAACTCAGAGCTGCTATGGTCAGAAGAGATCTCTGCAATTATCTAGTCTGGCCTTTTGCACAACGCTCAACCAACTTCAGCAAATGACTTCTACATTAAGATCCTGAAAATCCCAGAAGAAGTACACTGCTAGCCACACCATTTTTATTCTGCATCTTCTCCCAGTTTAGCTGCATATTTAGTGTTTATCCAAATCCTTCCAGTACTTACAACTAGTCTGACATTCACATTTTAGGATGTTTTCCAAAACATACATGCACCTTATTTCTGCAACCTCCGCACTGAAACCACAGTTGGTAATTACTTACAACACTTTGCATTTGCCAGGTTCATATTTAATGTACCTGCCCCGAGATAAGATTTGCTCAAGAAAATGGAACTGTAATATAAACCATAGACTTACAGTCCTGTTTTTAAGAAAGCACGTCTGTAAAAGATTAAAGACCTGAAATGATTTGAGAATAGAGTGAAGGAAAAGAATGAACTGATGGCATTTGTTGGTATGTAAGGTATTCTTGTGTTAAAAATTTATATATAAAAACCTGTCATGCACTTTGAATACCTGTATTAACTTTAATGTACAACATGCTATAAAGTGATCTTCTTCTGAAGAAAAAAAAGATTAAATTCTTTTGAGCCAAGTATTAAAAGCATTCTTAAACCAAACATACACAAAAAGAATTCTCACAAAAATCTGTTTCTCATCTGTCCAAAATTCTATTGGCTTCAGCTAAATTCAATCAATCAATATTCAAAGAATAAAATAAAATAAAATAAAATAAAATAAAATAAAATATCCAGTTATAAATTTTTGTTTAACTACAGTCATCTGACAGTGGAATACCACTGACCTAAGTTTATGAGCATCTGTCAGCTGCTGATGGCCACAGTGCTGTCAGAAGCAGAGAAGAGTGATTCTTTGCTCATTTACCAAGCAGAGGCCAACAGTGACCAACCACAAATCACACAGCAAACAGCACAATCCAGAGGGAAAATAAACAACCAACTAAAATGAATGGGCTACGAGGGATCAGAGCCTGTCCTACACCATGCATCCAGAGCTCAAGGTACCAAAGAGCCCAAGGAAGAGCTGCAACAACTTCGCTTGATGACAACTAGCAAGTTATTCACGATATGCAGATTTCCTCATTTCTTCCAAACAGTGCCATCCTTCTGCCCATAGTGAAAGCCTCTATGAATGTGGCATCACATGAGGCATTACACAAGAACAAAAGTGCTTCCATATTTTCTTTTAATTGCTTTGACAACTCTGTTTATTTGAATTTAAACATCATCTTGGGATGTTTATACAGCAAACAGCACAACATAACAAGGCAAACGGGACAGGAAGAGCCAGCAAAATGCTCTTGTGGGTAACTTTTGTACAAATCAAGTAATGCCAAGAAAAAAGCAAGAGCCAACAGCTATAATGAAAAGTACGGGGGATTAAGAACCAAACCAAAACAAACACTTCTAGCCATTTCCCTTTTTTAGCAGGAGCAGCAATCATCTTCGCAGCACCAGCGCTGGGAAACTGGAGAGGGCTCTACAATCCTGTCCAGCTGCAACTGTGTGTCCCCACCTGCGTTTGGAAGTGGGATTTTAATTTGCGTCATCACTGCCTTGTATGTGCATTTCCAGGGCTCGCTGAAGACATGCTGATTAAATGAAAATGTCCTGCATTGTCGGGTAACAACAACTGTGCTTCCGACTGTGCTCATAAATATCAGTTATTAAACAGTTCACACGATACTGCCTGTAGTCACACGTTTAAAACCTTCATTTCCCTGCAAAGTTGAATTAAAACAAAGTAAGCACCACTCAGACCATCACAGAAACGGTCACAGAATATAACTGGTACCCTGTCATCTAATTACAGCTTGGGATGCTACATTTGTTGGCCATCCCATAATCTCACTAAACAGCTACAAGCACGCACAAACTCCAGTAAAATGCGAGTTAAAAGCACACAGAGACTTACTGTTGAGCACACAATCAGGGCAGGAGGTGATGGAGCGGAGGAGCCCATCAGTGATATCCCACAGCTGATCTCACCAGGCTGACACTAACCCCAAGCACCACAGTGCCCAAATCCAACACAGATGCCAATGGGGAGGCAACTTCACCAACTTTCAGACTTAAGATTCAGTCACTATGCAGAAGCAACCTAGTATACAGTCCTGCCATGATTCAGAATAACTGAGCAATTGTCTTCAGACACAACAGACAACTGTTTAAAGCAAGACGCAATCAAGAGAATAAGAACCGGCAGCCAATCTCAGGGACTTCCCAGCAGCTTGGGATATGGTCTGGCTCCACCAGACCATACCCATACCAGTGGTATGACCCAGCTGGCAGGCTCAGCACAGAGCAGATGTAGGCAACGGGATGGGCTTTTCATAACACCTCCATTTCTGGGGTCAGCCTCACGGTGCGCAGATCCAGGACGTTCGTTGCATTAGAGTTGCTTGGGCTGTACTTACACGAAGGTCACATTCCTCTGCAGGACTGCCCCAGTGCCCCCAGCTTCACATACTAATTCTCCCACATAACTTCTCAGCAAAGCATGCTGTCTGCACCAAACACATGGTTTTACTAATCCAAATGGCCTATACAAATAGAATAGCTCTATTCTCAGCTAAGGACCAATTTACCTGCAGATCTTCCAAAATTACTGTTACCAGGAGAACTACTTTCAGTTAACTCCAAGGACAAAAATATTTTTGTTCAGTTTTGATTTCAAGAGAGAATTAGTGGAGCAAAGACTGGCTAATTAGCTATTTGCCTTAGGCACTGGTTACTACAGGCTTCTAGTTTAGTTTCAATTTCTTCACATTTCCAATGATGGATATCTGTCCCACTCATACTGGTAGCTTCTACAGCCTTGGAAAAGATGAAGGACTATTTCACAAGCACACCAGATTGGGAACACTGTGAGATGTCTGGTGAGGTCCAGTCAGTGGTGAATGCACTCTCCTACACGCTCATTAGACAGGATTAAGACATACAGAATGCAGATGCCTCCATGTAAGTCCCACAGATGCAACCCGCTCCTGTAAAGGACAGGACGGGGAAAGGGGAGAAAAGAAGAAGGAAGGGGAAAAAGAAGGGTCTCTTCAGGGGATCCTCTCACCCCTCAGCAGATAAGAATGGACTCTGGATAATTCTCAAACAAGCCAACAAACATAAGCAGTTCCAAATTTGCAATTCCAGTTGCCCATGGGGACAGAGAGCACATACTGCTCTGTTCAGATCACACAATATGGAAGAGCCCAGAGAACCCAGAGGCATAAAGCCCAGTCTCACAACTGCTAAGCCTTACTTACTTAACCACCAACACAAAACCAGTTTTGTTAGGACTTAATGGTGAGACGTCATTCAGGCCAAAGGCAAACATCTAAAAACAGCAGCAGGGTGGGGAATTTTTTTTAATTTTTTTTTTCTGGAACTGAATTCTGTAGCAGCCTTTTTGACACACAAAAATAAGTTTCCCCAGAAAGTAAGATGCATAGACAATCTTCAAAACTAACATGACAGCTACAGGTATAAGAAACACCATTAGCTTCCTAAGCATCTTTTGGGGACTGGTCAGACGTGGAGCAGCTATAAATCACAGCAGGCCCTTTCTAAGGGAAGCAACACTGGCTGCATCTGTGCAACAGATAGAGGTCAGGCCTGCGTGTTAAATCACTTCTCCAATGAATCACCCCAACAGTTTTAAGCACAGTGTATTTAGTTTCATTACCATCCCTGCAGAAACTGGTTAGTTAATCTCATTTAACCCTCTGTGCCAACATTTGTATAGTTTCCATTGCTGCACTGGAATCTGCAGATAACATGACCTGGCTCAGTGCTCCTGGTGCTCCCAGGATCAATTACCATTTCACACACCAGTGTTTCTTTACCAAGCCATGAATGTCCTCCCGTCTATCATAACTTCAGTCCCGTGCTTCAAGAGTCTGATCTTTGAAAATTTGCTACTTGGCAAGATTTACTGCAACAAAGGAAGATCGTCCCACTCACACTTCTGACTGTATCCATTCACACTCCCTGCCACTGCAGTGGCCACTCGATGGTTTAAGTTAGTGATTAAAAAGAAAGCAATGGTAATTGTGCAGTAGCTGGTCTGTCAGCTCTCTTTGAAAATAATGAGCTCTCTTCCTCCTTACATTCACCACAATATATCTTTAGAAAAGTCTTACAGAGATTAATGCTCAATTGCTGTAAATGAGCTTAGCTTTTTTTATTCTAAGAGAGGATCTGGCCCCAAAATCCTGATAAGCCATTGCTCCAGCATCCCTATTAGAAGAAAATCCTGTGCTAGAGTTAAGACAGAACTTTGGCCTCATGTCTTGCCTGTAAATTCAGTGACAGAGATTTGGCATACTTTCTATCAACAAGCCGGGCCTAAGTGTGTACTTTAAATTAAGCAAAGATACAAGACAGCAAACACTATAAATCTTCACACGATAAGACAAATTCAGTGTTTCCGCTGCTCATCTTCACCTTTGCTGCCTCTTCCCCGTGCGTTCCAATGGGAACATTAACCTCAAGCTGAGCACCACGGGAAGCTCATTCATGGCATTTGAAATACCGCATCCACGAGCAGCAGCTCTGCAGCAGACCCACCCGGGTCCCTGCAGCACCCCAGGTAGTGGAGAAGTGAACCATGTCACAAGGAAGAAGGCTTCAGGGAGAACATCGTGTTCCTAAAAACCACTGTGATTTCAGGCATCTGTTTGGAAACTGCAAGTGCTGCGAAGTGACAACATGCAAGCCACAACCACATGTTAAAAGAGTTTGTTTTATATCACGGGGTCACAATAAGAGCCCATTATAAGTCTGGTTAACATTTCCAGGCTGGTATGCAGCGACGCAGCCCACACAACGCCTCAGCTGTGGTAACGAGGTCTTGAAAGGTCTCTCTGCGAGGTCTCTCGCAGACTGGTGCAATCCTCCCCACCAGCCTTTCCTCTTCCCATCACCATTTACTCCCCAGCTGCATCCAGGCGGCAGGACAAAATCTGGCTCACTGCTTGGGAAGGATTTTTTGCATAAGCTTCACGGTTCAGCAGATCTAAGGCTGTGGCTCAAAGCTTCTTATGCTGGCCACCCAGTGTACAAGTGTTCCCTTAAATAACCCCTGCTAGAACTGGGGCTTCCACACCTTCATGGAAAGTATTTGGATCTCAAATAGAACGTTTTCTTAAGTAAGCTATAAAAAGACTACACCACACAACTTAAATGGGTTGGCTTTTATGGATTCGAGAGCCAAAAAATAAATAACTAAATAAATCTGGCACTAAAACCCATTAAATAATAATCCACCCAATAATATGGCTGCCCCATGACTTCAACAGAGATTCCATGAATCCAACCCTGGCACCCCGCACAGCGAAGACGTGCAGATTAGCAAAAGGAAGCAGATGCCAGGCATGAAGGAAAATCCTGCCTTCAGATCATTCTTTAACAGGAAAAAAAATAATCAGTTGAATCAGTTGAAGACAGACTCTTTCTCCACACATTAATACAAGTGTCCCGTCAAGTACTCACACTCAGAGCAAATTGTCACATATGAATTTTTACGGCTGAACAGCAAATGCTGTTCATTTTCAAATCAGCGTAGCCGGGGCTCTCACTGCCTCAGCTGAATATCTTGCAGATGCCACTGAGTTTCTAATCTCCCGCAGAGCTATCAGGATAGGCTTGTTTGCTCACTTTACTTGCAAAAATTCTCCAGGTAAGCTTTAAAGCTACCGAACAAAGGCAATGTAGCAGTTGAGAACAGATACGGAGTATTCGATGGCCTTCCTCAAACACTGATTTAAGTGATCATCGTACACAAACGGCCTTTTCTCTCAGACACACACATGTACGTTCTTCAAATGTATAAAGCTAATGCCCTAGATCTGTCACAGTCCCCATTAATAATTCAGATTATTGGCCATTTTACGCACATACAATGAATGCTTCCAAAATTAGATTTTCTTCTTTTTTTTTTTTTTTTCCCCTCTTTTTCCTCTAAATGACCCACTTGGTGTATCTGCTATTTGTAGAAAAAGCTGTGTGCTTACCCAAAGCTCTGGGAGATCACGGAGCACCTCTCCCAGCTGGAACTGTGCTTGGATGAGGCCCACAGAGATTATCTATTCCAGTCTTTTGGCACTAGCAGCTGAGCAGTGGACACAGAAAGCTTTCTAAAACCATTTCTGCCAGAGAGCACACTCCGATAAGCAAGTGAGACAGTGACAATACTATTTCAGTAATGTCTGCAGCACTTAATGCTGACAGAGTTGATATTTTTCAGCTCTGGTCATTCTTACAGCTAGTAAGAGTATAAACAAGAATTGCCATCTTCACTTTACATTGAAATCACCAGCTTCATGTATCTATAATTTTTCAGTAATTTTTTTGAAATGAAGAAAAACCTTCTCTAGGAACTGTTAAACACTGATAACAGACCAGAATACAAAGCCATTTTCCATCCACCAAGAGGAAATATTTACCATCACCACTCATGCATTGCACGTGCAAGCTCCCTGCCAGCACCCTGCACATGCAGATCTTGCCTGCAGCCCAGATCTGCAGTCCATCCTGTTTACTACTTAGAATACACATTAGAGCCAAACCAAGCTCCACCTCCCAAAATCCAGAAGAAAAGCTTGTGCAGATGTTGAAATTCTGGTGAGAAAGACAAATGATAAACAAATTTCCTAAAAGATGTGCCTTGGGACAGTGTTATCCAACAATTTCACTAATTCCCTTGGTAGGGAAAGTAGGAGAGTGCAAATGGAATCTGCAGAAAACAGACTGCTGGGAAAGTTGTCAACTCAAGAGGATGCACAGAAGTTTATTCAGAACATCTGAGGACTAAAACAACTGACGGGAGGCATAGCTTAAGATCAAGCCAAGTGCAGTCATGCACTCTGGGATTAAAGAAATATGTTCTGCAGCTTGGGAGCTCAACAACCGCTGGAAATGACATAGAAAGACTTGGGTGCTCTTGGA
Source organism: Chrysolophus pictus (assembly GCA_037305975.1). Lineage (NCBI taxonomy): Eukaryota > Metazoa > Chordata > Aves > Galliformes > Phasianidae > Chrysolophus > Chrysolophus pictus. The sequence continues at coordinate 70,160,381 of CM074614.1, read as the reverse complement.
GAGACCGTAAAAAAGCCACATGTTGCCTGAGGTCTCAGTGAGGCACGGGAAAACAGACAAGACACAGTAAGATTTTAGCTGGAACAATGTGATTTCAGGTTACTGAGTTCAGGAAAGGTTAAGTGAAAGTGAAATAGGGCAAGAAAAGTTCAGTAAAATAACTTCCCTCATAAGACAAAAAGACAAAATGATATTGGCTTTGATATTGGAAGAAAAGGAAGGCTCTCTTTGGATGAGAAGGAGAAAGATAAGGCAATGTAAACCAGTCACAAAGAGGTTTAGGCTGGAATCTGAAAAAAGGCTTGTGTTCATCAAAATAATGCATGTTGAGAAGGGCTTGCCAAAAGGAAAAATAAGGCAGGAGGTTGATTGTTCAGTGCAAGAAAACTGAATGAGATAGCCCAAATCAAGGCCAGTCATGCAGGATGTCCAAAGCCAATGCTGGTAACTGAGATCCTCATCACATACAGTCCACAAACCCACTGACCAAGGTGTGCGAGCTGTACTGCTACCCCAAGACCTGCAAGACCATCCTTCACCTGCAGCCAGGTCTTGTGCCATCGCTGGAGGAGCATGATGCTGAAGGCATACAGAGAGCTCAGGTACACGCTACTGACATAGCTGTTTTACATATGGACTGGTTTCCTGAGTTAGTGCACAGTGAAAAAGGGAAGACATTTCCTCAGAAAACCTAAGGTTTGCTCTAACCAAGTCCTAAGAGCAGAGGCTGGTGAAGAGCATGCCAGTTGACCTGACATGGTCAGGGACAGAAGAAAAACTTTGCTAAAAGCAAGGAAATGCATGAGGCTTTGGAGGGAAGAGATGAGATGGTCACTGCTGAAGGCTTCAGAAATCAGCACTGTGATAGCAAGCAATTAACTATCACAGCTGAATTCCCTCACTATTACACAGTATTACCCAATAAAATTAACAGTGCAGGCAGGTGTAAAGGGCCATTTACAATCTTGCTCTTCCAAATTAAACTCTGTTCCAACAGAAAAACATGAAGTTAAAAAGGTGAAGAAGGGAGAAGAGTGGGAAAACACAGAAGCTAATTAATGTCAATCACCATAAAAACCCATGACTGATGCTTTTGACACAACTATTCAAGACAGATCTTCTGCAGACATTCAAAGAAGCATGAGAAGAGTGCTGCATCAAATAACAAGCAGAGAGTCCCTGCACGTCTACACAGTGCAAAAATATTCTGCTCAGATATTTATACAGACTGCTCTGGAAGTAATGTTTCCTATTTATTTCCATGGAAACTACAACAGATACAAAGAGCATAATAACACTATTTGATAGAGAAAATTCTCACCTACATAACACTGTTTTTCAACACAGTCACCACCACTACCTATGTATTTTCATTAGCAATGAACAAGAGCTGGCATGCCACACACAGAAGTCTGCACCAGTGGAGATGATCCACTGTTCCACAACTGCTATGATGGTTTCATTGCTGAAGCATACCACTCACCACCTCACTGTGTTCACAGAATCACAGGGGTTGGAAGGGATCTCGAGAGACTATGAAGTCCAACCCCACTGCTAAGCAGGCACCTACAACAGATTACACTGATGGTAGACATCCAGACAAGTCTTGAATATTTCCATAGAAGGAGACTCCACAGTCTCTCCGGGCAGCCTGTTCCATTCTGTCATCCTTACCGTAAAAAAGTTCTTCCACATGGAACTCCCTATAGTCAAGTTTTAGGGCATTACTCCTTTTCTTATCACTACACACCACCAAGAACAGCTGCATCCATTTGCCTCCCACCTCCCTTTACTTCTCATTCCACCTCATCATCCACTCAGTGGCCTCTTAGTGGCCTTCTCCAGTTTCTTACTTTTAGGGATGCACCGATCTCGAGCTTGGAAGAAGTGATGTTTAAGTGCAAAACAGCTCTCATGGGCACCCTTACCTTCTAACATTCTAGCCCACGGAACATTTCCAAGTAACTTTTTGAAGAAGTCAAAATTGGCTCTCCTGAAGCCCAGGGTATCAATTCCACTTATTGCTTTGCTTGTTGAACTCCACCATCTTGTGATCACTGTATCCCAAGCTTCCCCCAACCACCATATCCCTGACCAGCCCTTCCCTGTTATTAAAAACAAGCCCTCCTCGTCGGCTCCTCCACCACCTACATCAGAAAGTTATCATAAATGCATTACAGGAACCGAACCTTCTGTGCCTGGCCCTGTTGCTTATCCAACAAATATCAGGATGGCTGACATCCTCCAAGAGAACCATTGCTGGAGATCACACAGTTACTTCCAGCTGTTTGTAAAAGGCCTCATCCACTACCTCCTTCTGATCAAGTGGACGTGGACTGCAGTATACACCCACAACAGTCACCTATGGTAGCCTGCTCCTTAATTCTTACCCACATTCACTGTTTGCTCTCCATAAATGTTCAGGCAGCACCGATGAATGTCACTGGATGCCATTTATTCTGCACAGATGAATTAAGTGAAACATCTTTGCTTCATCCGCACTTTCATGTCAGATGCCACTTGTCAGACTGCCCCTCAGCTGCTATTTGTCACATGGTAAATCAAACATAACAGAATTCCAGTGGGAATGTTCAACCTCTACTGCCATACCACCAACATCCACCTCTGATGTCGTAGGCCAATATAAGGAAATAGGAGGCATTACTTTTCAGAGCAGCCTTTGTACATACAAATGTCATTCCAAATGTTGGAGGAGAGACCTTATGGATGTTTATACCTTCAGTACAATCTCATCAGTGCATGCTTAAATTGCCTATGTGGGAGAATAAGTAGAAACTCCAAAATAGACTCCGAAGGACTTGCATGCACAACTGCTGCGCTAATAACCACATGCATGCAATGGAAGACTGCCCCAACATGCTTTTCTTCCAGGCCAGTTTTCCCATCTGATTTAGAAAAGATAACCCATAAAGAGCACTACCAACTCATTCTGGGTTTTCTTTTCCCACAAGCAGATATTTTGTTCATAGCAAGGTACAGTTTTGGGGGTAGCTTTCACTCCCATCAAGCTTCAAACCTGTTATCAGAATGTACAGTATTCACCAGTCATGGTGAGGCTTCAACTCTCTGGTCACAAGGAAAAAAGGGGTCTACTACACAACAGTTTATAGAAAGACAAATGCAATTTCCCTTCTCTTTGCCCACAACCTGTTGCTGTCATTTGGCTGCAAAGTTGGGACTATAACACCTGAGACCCTCTTCAGTGGGTAGATCTCAGACTGCAACACAAAAGGCAGACACTTCCTACTCTTAACTAAGCACAGCCAGGAGGCTTTGATCAGCAGCGGTATTGCATAGTGGAAATTGTTCCTATATTATGGCTCTTGAGATCTGCATTAAAAGCAGTTGTAAAAAGTGTCTTTAAAAATACCAGCATGAGTTCTCACATCCCCGGAGTGCTCTCTTGCAATTCACCTACAAAGCAAACAGCTGCCTCTGGCCAACAATCATGTTTGTTTCTAAAGGGCAGCTAAGCTCATGGAAGACAATACAACACATATTTTCCCATGTTCCTCCAGGAGTGTCCTGGTTGCTCAATCAGCTGCTGCACTTTGCAGGCAGCTGGACTCTCTTAAATTTTAGTTTTAATGGCAAAACTTTCAGCCATGAACCAGATTCCAGTTCAGCTTTCTGCATCTCTAGCAGCTGTTTCCGGAAGGCTGCTCAAGTACTGCGGCTCAATGGCAGCCTCTTTAGAAGTCTCTCCCCTGGAGGATAACCTCAGAAACCATCTTGGCTAGTCTCAACTTCTGCTTCAGAAGCTGCACTGGAAGGCACTCCGTGGTTTTTAAGTAAAGGCAACACTTTAAAAGGATTGCAGCAGCTGGACTTCAGACACGAGACACTGTCTGCCTTTATCCACAGTTCAAAACACAGCCTACAGCCAGGACAGAACAGTCACATTCCTGCAAAATGGTGTAAATCGTAAATAATTTCACTGAGGTCCAGTTGGAGAGTGCAGCCTAAAGAGAGGTTTTCCTTTGAAGCCCCACAACTCCTGAGCTCTGTTCAAGACCCCAGTGACACCTTCGGCATCCAGAAGACAGTGCCGTATGGACACACATACACTTCCCTGTAACATGTAAACACTGGGGTCTTAGCCCACACTGTAGTTTCTTTATCACTCCTTAAACTCCCGCAAAACAGAAGTTAGGTCTTCACCATGTCTCTACATTTGACAGAAGAGGAGCTTCCCACCTCCAGCCCAAATTGAGGACACCGGCTACAGCCAAAGCCACCAGCAGAGACTGTGCAGTGCTGAGAGCTTCCCTGCATGGACCAGACATGCAGCTCTTCCCCTGAGGATCTGGCTTTGATTCAATTCAGCACCTGCTATTCCTCCCTTCAGCAACTCAGCCAGCCAGCAAGACCAGAAAGCTTTCATTACGTCAGAGGTGTCACTTAAGCAGGAACAGAGCGTTAACACAATTGTGTTGAGCGAACAAACTCAATCTCCCTATCTCGGCTCATTTCCCCTTCCACTTCACAAAGATTTTCTTCCTCTGCCACTTGCAGAAGCACCCCTTCCCTAGAGAAGCATTTCTCTATCCCATCCACAAGTACTTTCTCACTCTTATCGTCCTCAGTCTGCTTTTCAAACACCAGCGTGGGGAATTCACCGGGGCAGATCCATTAAGTCTTCAAAAAACTCCTCCGTCACTGCTGGGTCTTACTAAGCAGGTGGTGCCTGGTGGCTCTTACCATTACCACTTTATTTTTTTGTCCATTACTTCATGAACAACGTGAAAAAACTGAGGTGAATCCATGCACAATGCATTTCTATACCCTTCACAGCCTTATTTCCTTGAGATCTACTAGAAATAACCTCTCTTTATTGAGGAAAGCAACTTTCCCCGATTTCTTATCACTTGGCTTATCACCCCCCCAAGCAACAGAAGCAGTTTACGCTGCAGATGCCACTTCACAAACAGCAGTCAACAAACAAATCCTTTCTGTATCCAAACTGAAAAGTCATGAGTATGAACTCAGCAAATCACACTTATCTCCGGTCATGGGTCAAGACTCATGGACTCAAGAAGCCACTTTAATTAAATATTTTCACATTTAAGAATCTGGGAAAGAGCCATAAACTCCAGCCAGTGAGACAACTATACAGCACATGCCAAGCAGTCAGCAACGGTCATTCTGTATCTGGAAGATTACCTCTCAGCAAATTATTTACATCTTGTGCTCATTCTTATTTTAAACATTTCTTTTAAAAGTTGTTTCCTACAAGCCTGTGTTTAAGGATCCCTGTAACTTCTTGTTTTATCTGCTTCATCCCTTCTCCCTTCTGCTCTTTCAGCTTTGACCTAGAAGAGCACAAGAGTTGTGACTGGATCGGTCCACCTCGCAAAACATCCTGTCCCTAAAAGAGGAAGGTCAGCGTTCAAAGACATAGGACAAAATCCTTTCCTGTACAGTGCTCTCGACAAACTGCAAGATCATCTGGCAACAACCAATCTGACCCCACTAATGCACTCCTAAACTGTTCTGGATTGTGGACAAGAACTTGAAAATATATTTCCTTCCTGCCCAGTAGGGTGAGATTCCTGCTTCTACCCATAACTCCTGTGTCAGCAACATGAGTGCTGCCCTGCTCCTTTCCCTGCTCACCAGCAGCTGCAGGGATTTACAGATACATTCCCTGTGTATTTTGTACATACTCACAGTAGTACTTGGAAGCCACACAGCAGTTTGTTGAGACAAAAGGTCAAATTCTGCAAGTTACTGCAAATCTTCAGCACCAGCAGAGTTCATCCAGAACCAAGAGCTTCTCCAGACTGTAGGAAACACTTAGGGTGCCATGGGACAAATCAAGTGAATCGTGCCAACATGAACCACAGCCCCAAGAAAGCAATGTTAGTAGCTATGCAAACAGCTGTACCCTTGCAGTGGCCTTGAACGTCTCTCTCAAACCACTGGAATGAGACTTAGTCCTTCTTCTGTTGTTAGGAGCACAGAAATCTCTGAAGCACGCAATGGATGTAACGTGCCCCAGAGCCAGTGCACCTGGCCATCCCACTCCAGTGCAGGGCTCACAAAATACAGCCATTTTGCCTGTGAGGGCCTAGGAGCAACAAGGCACTTCTATAGGGGTCTGGGAGCAACAAGGCCACTTCTGATGTCCTGTATGACTTACATGGATCTACACTGCTCCAGCTAGCCTGGCTCCAATACAATCTATGGTGCAGCAGCCACTTTCCCAGAGCCAGAAATGCCAGAGATACGCCTCTGGGACACAAGGTGGAGCACATCTGGGTCATTAAGAAGTGTTTCCACAAATCCCAGTTCCCTATGCCTCCAAAACAGGATCCTGACCTGGATCAGCTTTGGCTGAAGTGACAGGTGATGCCAGTCACTGATCACTCAGTATTTATGGAGCATGCTGCACAAATGGTTAACACTTCCCCCGAATCTGGGGTTAAGCTCTCACTCATTCTGGCTTACAGTGGAATTCCACGGTGTATTTTAACTGAAGGCATAATGGCTCATTAGCAGTCTCAAGCTGCTACAGGTCCTTAGACCAGCAAAACACTCAGTGCATTTACTCCAGAACTGACGGCACTCCTCTGACAAGCAAAATGATGATCTTTACGGTCCCTTCCAACCCAAGCCATACTACAATTCCATGACCAGGCAGAGCAGAGGTACCACATCCTGCCTCCAGGCAGAGCACCACACCAAAGGTAGCCTGGGCTTTGTGGCAAGCTCTGTCAGAGCCTCAGCTATCATGAGACAAGGTCTGCAGGGTGAGGGAAGAACTGGGAAAAGGGACAGGACTATCAGCCTACAACAGTGTGCCTACATGAGCATTTCTATGAACACACAGCATTTTCAGATGACACAAACTTCCCTAAAGCCCTTACTACCAGTATCTTCATGAGGCTAGCTGCAAGCAACTCCCCAGATAAATCCTATGAGACATTCTACAAGGGCTGCTGCCTTCCTGCTGTTCTTGAGAACATGCAGTACCCACCGAAGCATCCACTTCTACCCACACGTGTAAATGGGCTACCACTTCAAGTTCTCTGTGATCACAGCTCTTCCAGGACTGTGGACTGTGCCTTAAATTAACTCACAAAACAAACCAGAAAGAAAGAACACAATTTGACAGTTTTATCCCAGGGCTAAAAGGAAGAAAATTAAAAAAAAAAAGGACAGGAAAAAAAAAAAGAAAAAAAAAAGTCCAAACCAGCCAACTCTTTACACCAAATGAGTAATTTTTTTAAGGAAATAACATCTGGACAAGACATGCTGCACACACAAGTTCTGCAGCTGTAATCTCTCCTAGTTGATGTTTCTCTTGGTGGTACATAAGGCAGAAAATAATTCAGCTCAGCCCCGGAGGACTTGTGGTGGCTCTGCGGTCATAGCAGGCACAAAGCATGGTAAGACGCTAAAAGCAGACCTTGTAAGATGTATCATCTGCTCAGAAGCTTCTTTTTTCTCCCTCTGCAGTGAACTACAGACCAGAGAGGCTTTCAGAGACATGCCAGAGTTCAGTCTCAAGGGAGAGGCTCCAGATGACCAGAGAGCAGCCCTGGGCCACCACAGCCCTCCAGAGGCTGTCCTCTTCCCAGGGACAATCCCAGTGGCAAACTGCATGCAAGGAGGAAATTCTCTGCATGTACACAGAGCACACTGCCCCATGGCAGACAATTCAAATGTCCACAGAGCTACAGCCACTACAACAGTTCCACACCCATCACTTGGAGGAAAATTCCATTATGTTTCCATTCCTTTGGATTCAAAAAAGGGGACTGCGCCATACAAAAAAAAACCCCAATAGGTACCAGCTGCACCACACCATGCTTCTCTGTCAGTTTTTACCCTAAGCCCACGTGGTTTATAAAACAATAATGAAGTGCTAAATAGCAGTGAGATACACCAGGCTACCTAGAGTTTGCTGAAATACAAAGGACATTTATATAGAAACAAAAGGCATCTGTGGCATTTTACATACCTGAAATCTTCAGAAAGTTAGACCTTGTGCTCCGCTCCCCACAGCTACAGCTCAAGGACTACTGATCAGATTCAGAATGAAGTCTGCCACATTCTCCTTCCCTCTGGGGACTGATGGGTAGATGCAGAAGTCGGAGGGAAGTCAGGTACTCTGGTGCCAGAATCGGGGTTAATGCTCTTACTTCACACCCTTTGCATGCAAAGAAAGTGATTTTCCACTAAAGACCGAGCATGAGATCCTCCTCAAAGGAAGAATTCCCTCTGCTCAAGCTTAAAGTCCATACACAGTCATACATCTGCTAAATCACAGTGAGATCCTTCTGTACTGACACAGGTTTTCTATTTCAAGAGGATTAATAATGTGCAGGCAACATACTTTCCTGACTATGCAGAAAAATTAGGATACGTAGGATATATCTTTAACACATTTCCACCTAATCTCATGCACAGAGATACATCATGCTAGATGACTAACCCTTCCGGCACAGCCATGTGAGGAATGCAATACTAAACTATGATTTTCTAAATACCATGACAATATTTAGTCACTATGTCAAAAATCATTCCAAGATTTCAGAAGAAGGTAACACAAGAGACACAAGCTCTCCCCCCATGAAAAAGCTGGAGGCACACTGCTGCAATACATACACAAGTCAATGACATGAGGAAATGAATTCACCACCTTTCTTACCCAAGTTTTACCAAAACCAGCTGGAGGTTTCCCATCCCTCCACAACCCACCATGAAGGGGCATCTCCTTTTTGAGCCAGGAGATGGTGCCAGAGAAACTCCCTGAGACGGGGGGGATAAGGGCAAGGTAGAGAGCCCCAGTTTCTGCTGTCAAAGGTGCGACTAGCAGTCTATTACTATCAGTCCATGTGAAATGGAAAGTGACAGTAATGCTTTTGGATGCAAGAAACAGCTGCATATCTCATGAAGCACCTCAAAGAAAAGTTCAAAAAACACCTACCTGAGCCAGCAAACACCTGCTTATCGTCTTATTCAACAGTTGACAATATTTTGGAATTAAAAATGGAGGATACGTACACATTTCTAACAAATATGCTGCCCAGAGGTGTCAGAAGCGTTGTCAGGACAGAGAGGAATCAGCCTTTCTCACCAGAGCTGCTGCTGGTCAAGGTATTATCGCATGCTATTTCTGAGCAGCACGGGGTTCAGATCGCGGACACATTCATAAAACCAAGAGTTGTGTGAGCAGCGCGGCACACACACGCAGAGCAGGCTGTTGTGCAACACAACACTTCGACACTTCCCATCTGCACTCCATTTCACAGCATATTTTACTTGTTAGCTTCATTTTGAAGGTCCCCCCCCAGTTGGGCTGCCAAGAGAGGACCCTGTCAAAATGCAGAGCTGAGCAGAAGCATTCAGTCTGTATCTCCATAAAGTAAACGTGAAGTAGGAACTAAGTATGCCCATGCCCTACATGCACAGAACCCACTAAACACCAACAGACGTTTTTTTGCTAGAGGATCAGGAGATATTTAGAAAGCAGGATGGCTGTGGCACACGAACGCCACCAAAAGCTCTCCTAAACGAAAGCAAGAATCACGCTGGATTTAGGAAGCGATCATTCAGCTCTATTTTCTGCATCCAACTGAAAGACAATATATTTCCCTTACGAAAAGCCTCCAGTACGAAAGCTTGCCAAAGGAAGCTCCTCTGCAAGGCTTTCAGCAGCGCTTTCATTTTAAAAATCCAGTCCTCACACGTCCCACGGGAAAGCGTTCCGTGCCTTGAGTTGCGGAGGTTATCCTCAATGGCACTGCCCGGCGCGCTGGGACACAGCCCTGTCCCCTCGGCAGTGCGAGCCCCGAACGAAAGTTTCTGCTCAGCGCCGAGCCCGGAGCCCCGAGTGCCGACCCCCCCAGCACCTCCCCGCCGGCCCCCCGCGCCCCGCATCCCCGGAGCCTCCCCAGAGCTCCGGCCGCCGGGCTCCGCACACCTCTCCGCGCCTCCGCCGGGCTCCGCGTCTTGGCAGCGGCCGTCCCCCGCCGCCCGCGGCTCCGCTTCATCACCTGCTGCCGAGCCGCCGCGCTGCTACCGCCGCGGAGCCGCCGCCGCCGCCGCCTCCCTCCTCCCGGGCGCGGCTGCAGGGCCCCGCTCCGCTCCGCGCCCCGCCCCGCGGCTCCGAGCTCCGCGCTCCCGCAGCCCGAGCTCCCGCCGTCGGGAGTGCGCAGCGCCGGAGCTCCGACCCCCGCCCCGCAACCTCGGCTCTGCCCGCCCAGCTCCGAGCGCGGGGCTTCTCCTGCGGGAGTGGGTACGGCCGGAGCGGTTCTCGCTGCTAGGCACTCGCTCCGACCGCACCGCGCTCCCGTGTACTTTCTCCCCTTCGGAGATGTTTCCACTCGGGGCATCCAAATTAAAATTCCCCATGCAGCTCATAGGGATTGTTTTCTTCCCTGGAATGCAGCTTGATGTACCAAAGCCAAGCACCTTCTCTGCAAGCTGTGGTTTAACATCACGGGGACATTTTTCAGGTGCGTGGCTGTCCCAAGAGCAGTCATTTGGTACCCAATACTGTGTCTTTTCACTCATAAATAATACACAATTACCTATGCAGTGAGCAGTCTGTAATCAAGACAAGGATGAAACTCTTCCACTAAGTCCCACGCTGTGTTCTAGCAGCCCTCTAACTGCTCCGCTTTGTTCAGAGGAGCCCCGTCTCTCCCATGCAATACTACCCTCTGCAGAAATCACCATCCCTCGTTTTTCAGGATTTTCAGCATGATTTTCAGCCTTCCAGGTGTTGAGAGGGAGGCAGCTTTGTTCCTTGGAGCGAAAGGCAGAGGGTGGTGTCAGTGCCCCTGCTCGCACAGGTCGTTAATTAGGAGTCAAAGCGGAATGCACCAATAGTTAACATACATAGAGCCAACCTCAAGGGAAGCCTTCCATCTTCAGGATTTGCCTCTTTCTGGGGCTCAACGCTGTGAACCCAGAAATGCCTCTCTTCCAGCCGTGATTCATGGCCTGGCATCCCCTGAGAAAAAACCTTACCAGCCCTTTCATTTAAAAGACCTAGAAGAGCTCAGATGCTGAGCACAGCGAGGAGGCTGCAGTGCTCCATCAAGCAGGACGTGCAAAAGAGAATGCAAAATTCAGGGAGAAGTTGTCCTGAGTCCCTGCCCTAAAACCGGTTTCTGTGTCATCCCCATGACCTGGTTAACATTATGATATAAAAAGCTGTGCAGCAGGATTCACACCCCAAGGTGCCTCCTTTTGTCTCCCTTACTGTTTAGTAGTCATACACAGAGAAGAGACATAGGGGTTATCCCATGCAATCTTCTGTGAGACTGCTGGATGTGGGACAAAGACAGAGACAAGCTGCTCTGGCCCAGGCAAGGCCAAAGTGCTCTGTACGGACACACAGTCCAGCTCTTAGGCATCAAGAAAGCCTCAAAACACTGACCACTTCCCAGCCCAGTAGCAGCAGCACAAGGAGTTCATAGTTTCTATTTAGGAGCTTGCATTCCATTGAAATTTAGGGGGATTTGGCCTCACCTCTTCCCAGCTCTTATTTTGGAGGATGTTGATAGCATTTTAGACACACACATGCAGCTGTGCACTTCAAAGCAATCTGTTGTGATACAAGCCAAAACAGTATTGGAGTCATATGTTTTCTTACAGATAAAGCATCAATTTATAAACATGTAGAGCAAGTCTATCCAACAGAAAAATGGCTTCATACATATGCAAACAACAAGAAATACTTAAAGCAGCTCATCAAATTCCTTTCTGATGGAGAAACTGGAGAAACTACGGCATGAAGATGCTGTTTCCCACTGCAGTCAGAAGGAAGATGCAAAATGATGAGCTTGGTGCTTAGCACATGAAGTTGCAGTTGCATCCCATCTCACTGCACAGGGAAAATGCCACTTGTCACCTTGGGGAGTGCTGCAATTTTTTGTTCTTTATCTCTCATCTTTGAGTATATAAGCTCTTGATTCACATTCAGGAAAGCAATAGCAAAATCATCTTAAAGCTCCATTCAAGCAAACCATCACTGACGTCGGCTTCAATAATCTGTTAATATCAGAAGTTAACAAGGAAGCAACTGTGATGATTTCATCAGTCTTGTGTCTGCTCTAGAGCACCTAAAATCCCACTGTATGTAAGTCCTATCTCAAATATCACCTTCAGGAGTATTTGTTCTTTACTAAAGACACAGACATTTCCTTTCTCCCGACATCGCAATGTGTCTGCCACCCCTGACACAACACACATAAGGTCAATTATAGCTAAATGTTCTCAAGATCTGAGATGTTTGTGGAGCTGATGATTAGCAAAATGAATATATGTACTTTGAGAACATTCCTTTGAGAACACAATAAGCATCTATCCAAGCATCTATCCAAGACCGCATATAACCCAGAACAAAAATACGATGTTCAATTTTTTCCTAAAATAAAACTATAAATTTCAGAATTCAGCCAGAAACCACAAAGAAGACACAAAAGAGGGTTAAAACTGAATAGAAGTCCAGCAAGCCAAGAACTGCAAAGGCCACGTTCTGCTCCCAGCTATGCCAGTGTAAATACGAAAATCACTCTGCTGACCTCCGCGCTTTGCTAGGTCAGCTCTATACATCCAGGCACTGAGCTCCCCAAGTCTCTGCAAACACCAGCTTAAAAAAAAAACATTTCTGCACCACACATTGTTACACTATGTGATGAATGCCACAGAGAAAACTTCACCCTTAGTGTTTCTTCTGTGCACGAGAACAACAAAAGCCCTTTAAAGCTCCCCCAAAAATGTAAGTTTAATAGCTCCGACACACAATTACGATAAACAGCTCTTGAGAGCTAAGTGCCAGCCCCCCCACAGGGCTCCTGGAGGAGTTCCACCCTCATCCATTCCTGCTGGCTGCAAAACCACCACTAGTTTGTGGGGTCTTCAGAAAGAAATGCCAATGACCAAAAGAATTCCAACCAGCTTCAGGTTGGGTTGAAAACGCCGCAGAGCTTAATCTGTGGTGGGTTTCTAAATGCAAATTGCAGGCAGGCCCTTGCAAGAGCTATGCTAGTAAACACTCACTTATTCCTCCCACCATACAAACAGTAGGAAATGAGATGTTTTCCAGTCATTTCTTTGGGGGATCTGAAGTCTCGTCCCTGAGAGCCAGGAAGTTCTCCAGCTGCACTCCTCACTTACATAGGCTATAATCAGAGGAGTTTTCTCCTATGATAGAAGGACTGGTTTCTTGGGCAAAATATGAAAAGAAAATTGTAAGAAATAGTATTGGAAACTGTTGGGGAAAGTAACATCACAATGTTACTAATAAATTAACTTATTCACAGTTATTATTTTTGTAGCACTCAAAATACAGCCTTAATTTGTAAGGCAAATATGGATATACTGCTCTTGTCCCAGAGAGCTTACACTGTAACTTGCTATATTAAGGCTAATTAATATTGAAAATATGAAAGTTCACTAGCCCTCGCAACTGAAATTGTATGGAAAATCCCTCTGTTATGCTGTTTGTTTCAGTTTGCTGGAATGTTTCACTGGAGGATGAGGTGAGGCAGCATTCACAGAGCACTCTGACTGCTCCCCTCAGGCCCGCTCCTAGAATACGTCTTCCAAATCACAGAATGGTAGGGGCTGGAAGGGACCTCTAGTCCACCCTCTGCTAATGCAAGTGCATTCCCTTGAGTACACTGCACAGCGAAGTGTTCAGTAGGTCCTGAGCATCTCCATCAACCAGAGTGGAAATGTGTGGACAGAGAGCTAGCGGTTCATGAGTCTTTGCAGTGTTCGGACACTGTTAGAGCTGACTTCATGCATCTGCAGTGTATTTACAGGATGATCATTTAAAAACTCAATTATATATGAAAAAATTCCTCATTTTGACAGGATGTTCTGTAAAAATTCCAAGGGTGAGGCAAAGTATCCATATTTTACTGCTCTGAAGTCATTTTTATTTACTTCTTTATGTGGTCATAGAATTTATTTAGAGGTTACTACAAATCTGCAGGGGATAAAACCTTATTGCATAGGCTTTTCTCTGACTCAGGTATGGACTTCACAACAGAGTAATACTCCTATCAATTAGTGCACAACAGGAAAGATAAATGTGTGTTGAGTACGCTGCTTCAATCTTCAAAACACAAAGCAGCAACTGAAGCCTGGAGAGAATAAAACAGGAAGGCCTAATGGTACCACTGAAACAGAAGGGATAATGGCAATGCAGAAATCACACAGTTAAACCCATTTGCCTACCTGCTACTTCTAACATCTGCCACAGTTAATAAGTGGCAAGAGTCACTGAGCTGTCATTCATCTCTCAACCCTTATTTACCATTTGCATTGCTCTTAGAAGTGCCCTCTGTTTAATTTTTACTTCTGTTCACATAATACATTCACTTCTTTACAGGGCATGGCCCGGGTTTGGACTCTACATACAACGTGTATTTGATCAAAGCAATCTGTAATTTTGCTTTCTGGGATGGAAACACTTATCTGTGGTTGTTTTTGGCAAAGATAAGTTGAGGGCCAAGTTTAGAATTGACATTACCCTTTCAGAACAGAAAAAGAGAAAGGCCAGGTTCTACCCTCCCTTGAATTCAAAGCCGACTCCGAGCAAGACCTCCACGCGCTGCACAGGGCCAGACATCTTCCCCCAGATAATCTTTAAGGCATCAAAAGAAAAATATTTCACAATGATATAATATCTCAAATTATGTACTCACCCTTAGAACTCTACTTAAATTCCATTCTTTTCCCTCCCAAAGGTGATGCCAGTTTGCTCTTAACCTTTCTCCCTTATTACGCAACTAAGACAAACTTTTATCACAGGGTCTGAGACTGTTCTGTTTTTTTCTTACCAAGTTTGGTCCAAAGGTTAGCATTTCACTAAGTATCCTAAGGACATTTTCACTCCCAAGAAATATTCTGACAAGAAGATTATTTTTAACTCCGCTAAGCTCTGATGAGTGCAAAATGTGACATGGGGTGCTCGGCAGCCTTGGGGAAAACACCAGTCAACAGGGCTTGTGTTCTTCGCAACCTGAACCTTTCAGCAGCAAGACTCTGTGCACACAGTACGCGATGTACATCTCATTAGAAACCCAAAGGATCACCAGAGAGGTGAAAAATGTGCTGCCAGCAGCTAACTAGAGACAGCAAGGTGCTGCCTGATGTTGGGTGGGCTCTGCACACCCGGCCTCATACATGTGTTCCCATGGTGGAGATGTGGCCAACAGAGCACCCAGCCCCCGGTGATGCTGCAGGCAGCCTGCTCCAGGATAGCAGCTCCAGGTTCTCTCCCTGGCAGTGTTGGAAGTGACAGGACAAGAAATGGGACAAGACCACTCATGATCCTGTAAATACGTCCTAGAAAAATCATGGGAGAAATAAGGGAAAGACAAGAGAGGTAAGGGCCAGAGGTTGGCTGCTAGGAGCACACGGGCACTGAAAAAACACCTCCACAGAAGCAATGCAAGCTCTGGCATGGCACATCTGCAGAGCAGCCAAGGGAGTACTCTGCCTCTCTGCAAACATCCATCATGGTGTTTTGGCACTGCTTTCCCTTCCTGCACCCTGATAGTGGGGCTCTGGTAGCAAGCATGGTTGCAGGAGCTCTCTGCTCAGGAGTTAACTCCCCATTTGCAAACATACCGTTCCTGTTCACTGGGATTTCCTATCAAAGCAACATTACTCCCTTCTCCTCCTCTACAAACCAGTGTAGGTTACAGCAGAGACTGCCCCCTCCAGCAGCGCATGCCCCACTCTGGAGGCATTTTATATTACTTTTCCCAGTATCCTAAAACCAGGACCACAGAGACTGTTCCAAAAGTGGCTTTCATTTTACACTAGAATAGCTTCCATTAATGCAATAAGCTCTATACTTTATGATATCCAAAGTGGAAGCCCAGATCTTGTTTGCTTTTTAAACATCACCAGCCATCACGCACTTTATCTTCACATACTTTCCAGCGCATGTCTGAATGTGCCATTCACCCACCACAATTAATGTTTCAAGAGTCTTCCTTAAAACATACATGAGATTCAGGAAGGATTTTGCTCCAGAATCCTTCTGACCATTCTGTGCAAGCAGAGGGCATACTTCTATTTCACAAACTGGGTTTTATCTACAGAAACACGCTGCACCTATTTCCAAATACTCCTTCTTAAAACCATTATGAAAAGCAGTCCTCGTTTCTCTTTAAGGAGGAAATCTAATTTGGATTTCTCAATCCAGATCACCTTAGCACCCAGGCTCAAATTTGTTTGCTAAAGCAGCCTACAGGTTCCAAGTAATATAAATTTAATCTACAAAGCTTCTCACTTGGGCTGGATGGGTCCAGCATGTCTGTGTTACAGACTCCAACAAGGTGTGTCAGCAGCATCTGGTGCTAACATCAGGATCTCAGACTCACATCACTCCATTGGGCGCGTTTCTTGACTTTCAGGTCTGGATTGGATTTTTCACTAGGATATTCTTGTATCTCAATGGATCAGAGATTTGTGGCTGGCACACGATTTTGTCTTAATATTTTGGAGCTGCAGTGGTTTCTTGTGGAACAGCTTGTGAAAGCCTGATGTGTTTGACAATACATACTACACATCTATTTCTCCTTCTGCATCATCATAAACCAAGAGTTAACTCTTTAGTTAACCAAACTGTTCTGGGACAATACTTACACATATGAAAGTCAGAAAACACTCCTATGTCGTCTAAGATTTGGGATTCACCTCCTTCATCCTCAGTGATTGCTAAAAATGTATAATTTCTTTTTTCTGAGTCATAAAAAATAATTTGCCTTTTGATTGTACCCAAAGAAAAGGACTATTAAGAACAACAAAGGATTTTCCTTTATTTCAGGCTTTACTCTGGTAAAGTTCTAAGCCCTTATATGTGCCAGGAGGGGATTTTGCCTTCAGTAAAAGAAAGAAAAAATAGTCAGTATACCTAAGTTCCATAGTCAGGAACATTTTGATGGTTGGCATAATCTAGAGGTTAAATGTCCCAGTAGGCAGCTGACCCAGGGAAAAATAACAGTGATGCTAACTTTAAAATTTAAATATTCAATCAGATCAATGAAGCAATTTCTCCAGGGCGCAACTTTTAGGTTAATTTGCTGAAGGCTCAAGGAGGAGCAAGTGGCAAAAAGTGACTGAGACTGAAATCCTCAGCCTTTACACTACATTTGCTTTTTCATCCCATTTTCTTCATGAACTTAGTTTAGTCCTCAAAACAGGTTCCTAGCAAAGCCCAGGAAAAGAATTCAGTAGGTACAGCAGGAACAGCTGCACAAATCTCCGCTCATGTCCATGCCTGGAACTCCCACACCACAACAAGGACCTGTGGGCTGCAGAACTGCAGACTGTGAGATAAGTGGACTTATGTGAAACGAGCACAAGAGGGAGGGTGCTGCGGGTCAGAGCAGTGGGATGTCCCCAGATCTGCCTCAGCATATCAACACGCAACCGTGAGTTTCATTACACAGCTACATTTAATCCTATTTTTCTCCTTCTTGCATTCTTATCTTGATATCAGTAGTACTTCCTCAGCTCAGTTGCTTCCCAAGGACCCTGTTTTAACTTGCAAAGAGATTCTCAACATAACGATAACTGCACTGAACAAGAAATTGTTTTGTCACATTTTTCCAAAGTCCTAGTGGCTCCTTCTTCCCCTATAGATCCACTCATGGTGCCACCCTGCTGGGCGTTTGCACTGTTTCTGCTCCAAAAGATAACCTGGTGAGGGGAGGATGCACAAAGTTTCATAAAACTGCACGACCTCTTGTTGAGGAGCACCCACTCCAAGCAGAAAGCTCAGGTAAGCTTGGCCTTGGAGCTCACTTCACAGCAAACTCAAATATTGTATCTGGAAACCAAACCTTAGCTGTGCTTTGGCTGGAGCACCACAACAGAAACAAGCTTTTTCTCAAAACCTGCACTCAGCACGCAAAAGAATGGCGTTTTGGCTTAGAGGCCATGGAACAACAGAAGTTCAGTTTTTCCATTCTGTCATTATTCCAGCAAAATCCTTCAGGTAAATAGGCCCCACTTGTTTATGCTGATGCTTCATGGAGACGCTCAGGAAGTCTGAATAACGCCTAAATTCATAGCCTGCTAGGTATCTCATAAGGTAGGGCCTGTTTGTATTGCTCAAGCATACGCCTGAAGAAACAGATACTTCCAAGAATTTTACTTAGTTTATAACCCTCCAGCAGGGCAGGTACCTGGAAGGAAACGCTCCATAGTAAAACACAGCAATTAATAAACTGCTTTTCCCCCCAGAGAACTCAAGCACCTGCAGAAAGCAAGCTGAGGTCATCACCACCCTGTCACCGAGCTGTGACTTGTTCACAGCAGGGAGAGAAGGTTTGACCAGGACACCAACAGTTCTTCAACCCACACGTGATATCCATTAGGCTGCAAGGCCTTGACAGCAGTTTGATGCATAGCTTTAAGTCACACAAGGTTTAATGCAAGCATAAATTACAAGTAGATGATTTAAAACAGAAACATCCAGATGAGAAATGGAATGTAAAGTGAGCATGGGCTCACCACAAACAGAAATATAACCTACAAGCAAGAAGCAAATGCCACTCCAAAAGGAGCAGAACTTTGTCTGAAATTTGTGCTGGTTACATTGGTTACATGCTGGATTTACAATGTATGTGCTGGATTTACTCTGAGTTATGTGCTGGGTTTACACCGGGTGCGTGCTGGATTCTTACACCAGTTTTGCATTTGGTGTAGTACAAAGGATGTGGCATTTTTCTAATCTAAAGGAGATCCTGACTTGGTTTCATCATGAGTAGTGCAACTGCTCAAATGCAGTACAAAGCCAGTGGTCCCAAGAGTGTTGAAGGTTATATAAAAAGGAAGACTATACCTCCTCCTGTTTTTTAATACTATTAATGACACAATCATTAAATGAGAGAATACCCTCAAGGCTAGAAAATCCCTGGGGAGTGGAGTACAGGAGCTGACATCCGGACATTGGATTAGTTTCCTTGGTTATTAGAGCTGGCTGAACTGTTTTAACAGACATAGGTATCTAATTTAATTACATATTAGACAAAACACTTTTGATTACTATTCAACCAGCCAGAATTAATGAATTTCTACGTCCTACTTCCATCATAAAACGTCTACCCTCTAGTCTTTTTATCTCTTTTGTTTTCCGAGCTCTTCTGCAATCCACCTCTCTCAAGACAGATGTTTACTGCTGTACTAACTTGCGTGACTTTTTTATGATGATGATGCCCCTTAAACTCATTTCTGCAGTTTATGATTTGATTCTTGGGTCACCAGGGAAAGCTTCTGAGTCAAAAAAAGTCTAATAAAGCACCAGGATTCTGATTTTCTCATACACTATTTAAAAGAGAGTCCATTTAAAAGCAGAGCCTTGAATAAACCTTTGTTGACTTTGAATTCCACATGCCAGCCATTAGCTTGTGATCCATCTGGCATCTGCACACTTTTTTAACCACTGTTTTTCTTTTTCCACAGCATAACTGACAAATTCATAGAATCATAGAATGGGCTGGGTTGAAAAGGTCCACAAAGATCATCCAATTTCAACCCCCCTGCTATGTGCAGGGTCGCCAGCCACCAGATCAGGCTGCCCAGAGCCACATCCAGCCTGGCCTTGAATGCCTCCAGCAATGGGGCATCCACAGCCTCCTTGGGCAACCTGTGCCTCACCACCTTCCGTGAAATTATTCCAATCTGAATTATTTTCACCACACAGTTTAACCTGATGAAATTGGCTAATTTACTAAATCATCTTCTGTTGTATATATCCCCCATTTTCTGAATTGAAGCAATGATTTAAAAGCAGATCACAGGTTCCTGGGTCAAATACTGAGTAGCAGGAGGAAGTTCAGAAAGCAGGGCTTTTCTCAGTTTCCACAGAGACAAACTTGAAGCAATTCTACTGAGTCCCCCAGTGTTACATTATTGTCAGAGATTGTTTTTCTGTGCAATAAAGCCACCCTTCAGATCATGCTGCAGCAAGCGAGACAGGAGGAGATGAAGTTATGAACCCTTATCAGTGTGTTCGGTACCTGCAGCCATGCAAGGATGACATTTTCAAGGCTACGCAGGTACTTTTATCCCAGGGATATCCCAGCTCAGAGCAATCCAATCTCTCTGCACACCTACAGCCCCAAATATAGCTCCTGCCATCTGAAGGCAGCGATTAATCCCTGAGATTGAGCATTAAAGTGCCAGATTCTTTCAGTCAGTGTGATGCAAACATGAGCCCTGCACCAACATGCTGTTGAATACACAGGCCAAACCCAAAGGTATTAATCCAGGCCACAGATCTTGAGAAATGAAACTAGGAATATTTAATTATCACGGACTTCTTTTTAAAATGGGCTTATATCCTTCCCTTCTCCCTGCAACTCAAATATAACATCATTCTTATCAAATTTCTGTTTTACAAAAGAATGTGAAGATGGTTGGACTAGATGATCTAATAGGTCGTTTCCAACCTTGTGATTCTATGATTCTATGATTTGAACCATTTGAAAGATGTGGTTGAACAGCAGCAGTAACTGAAAAAAGCCATTCTCACCTATTTAACTCATAAATGCTACAGAAGAGCAGTGTTCTCATATTTTCTTAGAACTATAACTCAAAAGTAGAGAGAAAATCCTACTTTGCTGCCTAATGACTGCTGGCTTTGAAGTCCATGCAAGCACTGCTCTTTTTTATTCACAAGCTCTTGTTTTCAAATAGAGCACTTTTGGGAATGAGTGTTTTACTTGAATTAATTGCTTTTCCTGTTCGGGGAAAAACAAACAAACAGGTTTATTCATTTAGAGGATTTGGCAACTGCAGATCACCAGTTACTTTTTTGGAATAGGTATTTAACAAAGAATGTCAATCCATAAATTCAGTAAACATATGGGATTTGCAAATTAATCCAATAAGGCCATTATGCTGATGCTCCAGACGTCTAGTCACCATGAAGAGGAGAAAGGACACTAATTCTAAAAGGATTTCCCAAAAGTCATTTTCACGTTCAGAAGTCAAGAGCAAATTTCCCCTTTAATAGTGTTGGTTTGGGAGAGAGTGTTAAGATAGCAAGAGGCAACAGAAATCTGTGCCCATGATAGCAAGTTCCAAATCACACATCTGAGCTTTAAGAAAAACAAAACAGCCTTTATCCAGATTCGCTGTTATTCTACACTACATTGACTGAAAATAGGAGACAGTATCCCTTAAGATTGAGTACTAAGAGCCAGTGTGACCATCCTTGACTCACACTAATTTCCAGCAGTTGTTCATAGGGACGACTAGCTCCAAAAATGGGCTGTTGATAACATCCCTCAATCAATTAATATAATCAGTGAATTGGCAATACCCAAATTCTTGTGGAAATAAGTGGTAACACAAAATCCTTCTGTTCCCTAGGTTGTGTGAACCATGTTGATCTGGTATTTACATTTATTCTCTGCACCTCTGTCCTACCACTTACCCTGTGTTCCAACTACCAATGTAAACTACAGCAAATGGTCACATCACTCTCAGTGGACTGGATTATAATCTCTTTTACAGGAGTTTAAATAAGGAGTAGCTCTTGAGGGTTGCTGAAACTGCGCAAGTAAAAGAAAAGAGCCAGATCTTCACGTGTAGCTCCTTCTCAGCATTCCAGCACAGGCACATCTGTCCAAAATGCAAACATATTTCTTGTGCTCCTTAAAGGGATTAGCTACTGAACTTTCAGTTCAGTACAGTGGTTATTATTGCATATATATACATCCTATAGACATATCCTAAAATGTATGTGGAGAAACATTTTTCACTGCTGCCTTATGAATTCTTAGATAAGGCAGGCTAAATTCCTGGTTGACACAACCCAAAAAATGCTTAAAATATTTATATGACATTGCCCTCTAGAGGAAACTCAGGAAAATCTACGTTTTAGCAGCAGTTTTTTACAGGTGAAAATAGGAAGCACAGTTTTCGACAGAATAACTAGTGTATAAGAAAGCATCTTCAGCGAGAACTTCACACCCTGGTTTGACTCTGTTTTCAATGAGCTTCTGAGAGGGAATTCCCAATTGCTTGCTTATATTTCCCATCTGGCCTCAGTGTTTAAACACTACCACAAAATTTACTGATTTCAAAGCATTTCTGCTTATTCCTTCAATATCAGAACAAAAATAGGCCAGACAGATATAGATCTGCAGCACTTAGTAATTCCTCAGTTATCATGGCACAAATTGCAGCATGTCAATGTGTATGAGGATGAGAAGAGGGACACCACTGCCTTTTGTTCCCTCAAATAGTTACTCTGCTGGTCTGAACCAATCCAGTGACAAAGTAACAGACCAGGAAAACATAGTCAAAATCATTGCTCTATTTATCAACTCTTAATTTTGCTAAGGAAAAATGAAAAAAAAAAAAAAACAACAAGAGACTGCAGCATCATTCTAAGCAACAAAGGCAAGTCTTAGTCATCACAGGAAACAACAGTCTCCTTTGGTCAGATTTCAACAATTTTATTGCGTTTTGAAAAAGCCCAAACCTGCATTCCACCTATACCTCACTTCTCACAGATACTCTTATTGAGGTCATCATCCTGGCTAGCCTTCCTGAGTCTTGGATGCTTTAATGTGACGTTTGCTGCTAACAACATTTCCTCTACTCTTCTCCTGTCTCCATAGGTACAAATTGATCTTCTAGATATGCCCCAAACCTTGTCACAGTGCAAATACTCCCTGTCATGCCTACCAGCTTATCTTTTTACTGGTACCAGTCTGTTAAAATATCTTTGGAGGCTTGGGCAATCTTTCTGAGCATCACACGTTTCATCCAGAGTAAGCCACAAGAATGATGAGTGATGCTACAGAGCCTGCAACTTATAGCCCTTCCCATCTTAGCCTACATCTAATAGAAAGGAGACAGAAAAATAAGTTTCAAGGAGCATGAAATATTGGTCTGTGCCTGGAGGCAAGTGTCACATCAGATAAAAAGAGCAATAAGTTTTCTACAAGAAGAAAAAAAAAGAAAAGAACAGACAAAAACCAATCATGGCAGCAGCTGTCCCTGGCGTTGCATAACCACCTTTCTTCCAGTCATACCTGTATCTCCTATACCTGTTCTCTCACCTATGCCCACAGATGGCAGGCTCCCATTGATGCTGAGCACAGCCTCTGCTTGTGTAACCATCTCCTGTTCATCATCCTCCAGACATCCCTGCTCCTCTCCAGGCCCAGCTACCCCTGATTCCCAATGAGATGGGATTTAAGCTGTGGGTTTTCAGCTGCCAACCAGTGTTCTTGCTCTAGCTCTGACGGGTCACAGCTCAGCCCTAGTGCACCTGGTGGAATCGCAACTGTCACACCCAAAGGTACACGACATTGGCAAGACAGGACTGCATCCTCCTTGCAGACTAAAAATCTTCTGAGAATAAGAGTGCTGCTCTTCTTACTCCTGTGCCATGAGATATCTTTCAGTGGACACTGGAGAAGATGTGCCCTTCCAGGGTTTATGGCTCACTGTGGGTGGACGAGTCAGCCTCATAGACATCATTCTCCAGCACACAGCCTGCTATTTGCAAAATTGTGGACTTCCAGAATACGAAGAGAAGTTCACATTTACAGATTCAAAGAGACACTGTGAATGACTGACTGCACATTGCAAATTGGTGTGTAAGGGCACAAGCATTATAAGAAGAGCAAGAATAATGGGCGCAAAATGTTTCTTGCTCATGTTTTTGAACATCTATCTTTTTAATTATTGATGACTGAAGCACTGTACTGTGCCAGCAAATGCACTGCTGAGGAGGCTGTGAAAATATCCTTCTGTGGCTGAAGGCCTCACCTGCTCCCTGCCTGGGTGGTGGAGAAAAGTGACCTTGTTTTGTGCATTACAGCAGTTTACCAGTTAGTGAGTTCTGCTGCATCCTGACTGTTTTGATGACTTCAGAGCATCAGATGCCTGCTGCATGCAGGGCTGGAGATGGAAAAGGGCTCTTGTTCTCACTTTGGTGTCAAGGACAAATGACAGGAACCCAAGGAGGCTGTTCCCACAGCAGATCAGCTGGGAGGACAGAGCTCTGCCCCAAGCACTGATCTTCTGCTCTTGTAATTATGGCATGGCCAAAACATCAAATTAAAAGGAGATGCACAGTCCTACACTTGGCAAAGGGTACGGCCTTCTAAGCAGAGGTTTTGTAGCTCACTGAAACAAAACAAAAATATCCCCCCAGAACACTCAAGACAACCCATTCTGTCAATCTCTGAAGCTTTTCAACCTCCTAAGGCAACACCACCAACCTCTGTGTGAGAATTTTCAAGCCTGATCCAAACTCTCTTAAAGTAAAGTGTGGAGAGCAGCAGCTGGGGAGCATTTGCTGCAGATGGCCCTGGGGATGTTGCCTAACTCTTCACATATTCCCTCTGTATCGCAGTTGCTACAGAATTAGGTGAGATCTGTTTTCAGTGGCAGCAGTGTGTAGAAGACTCCCAAAATTCTGGATCAAACACAAGAACGTATGTAGGACATATCTGTAGGAGCTATTTAAACCAGCCTCACCATCATCTTTTAGGGTTGCTAGCTAAAACCGAGCTGAGGGAAAAGACAAATACGATGCAAAGTAGAAGGGTTTGAAAAGTCTGTTGAGGAGGTTATAGTGTTGGTATGCTGCAGAAGAACATCACTACAAGAGTGAAGGTCCACTACTCCTCAGAGGCTGGAGTCATCGTGGAGAGGTTGAGTGAGAGACAGGAACCAGAGGGTTGGAAGGGAAGCAGGGCGAACCCACACACAGATTAACACAGCAAAGACGACAAACAAGCTAAATGATCTCTGCTGAGTCTGGGGATTAGTGACCTTCTGCTTAAGTCTCTTGCTCTTGAGAGAGGATTTAGGATAAAGCTCATTTCTGCACAGCAATTTGTTTCTCAACATGTGTGGCTGAATCTGCCCATAACTGTCTTTCTTGAAGACTTAAAGGAAGGGAAGAACACCACCTCTTTTTTTGTTTCTTAGTCGTGTCATATTTTAAGAGAGGTGTTTAGTACTTGGTATCAGAACAAAACACAGCAGCCATGCCTCAGAGAGGCTCCATCCTCTAACACACAAGGCTTTCACAGCTCAGCAAGACTCCTGAGAACCAAAATTCACAGGGTTCTTCCCATTTTGCACAGGTTGAGCACACACATTCGCCATCTCCCTGCTCACAGAAGCTCAACAGGAGGAGAAACCCTCCAGCCAAGAGCCCTGTGTGCTGCTTATTTTCCATTCTCAGGTTCAGAGGGCACATCAGCCTACACTGCCTATCCGTGCCCCTGACAATGAGCCCCAGCTCCCAGCCTCTGTGCCCCGATCCATCACTTTGCAGCATGAAAACTGTTAATACGATAAAAATAAAAAATAAAGGAAACAAATTCAACCCCACAATAGACTGGGGGCATTTTTTAGGTCAGTTATGATAAATCTATTCCCTGAGATTGCATTTGGAGGCTGTGCTCTCCAGGACCACTGCGCTTGTTTTTCTCTCTGTAGTCAGTGCTGTTAATATTTTAACAAGGAGCTCCCACATAAATGTTTGCCCCTTGGCCAAGGGCAAAGGGCCAGGATACATTTCCATTTGTTTTTCTATTAAAACAAAAATATTTTCTTATGAACATAACCAGGAGAAGGCCCTACTAACACCAGGCAGTACAGCTGCTTACACTGAGCAGCACTTTGTGTTGGCAGCACTTTTGTTTTGGGAATGAGGTGAGGAAACAAAGCAAAACAGAGCAATTGATCTGTGCAACCTGACATGCCCAGGAGGTAGGAGGGTGGTGACAGAAAGCGTTCTGTGATGACCAGAGGAATTTTCTTGGGATGGTTTCTCCCTGAGAAGACGGATGTATAAAGGAGACTGCTCTGCTGAGCAGCACATAAATGCACAATAACTTCCAGAGAAAAATAATTTTATCACAGGCAGAGAAATCTAAAAAATTCCTCTTCCTTCATACTGCATGCTTTCATATGCCCTAACTCCTGCCCCTACCTAAGAATGGATTTATAGCCAAAAGCTTCAACTGAGGGCCAAAGGGAGCCCTCTGATGGGCAGAGGGAGCACAACCCAGGGCATGGTTTGTCTCAGCATACATCAAATCAGGAGGAAATCACTACGGCCCAAAGAGCATCATTTAAACTAAATCTTGCTCACCATCCCCACACACCAGCCAGAGCACCTGGCAGTGATCTGAGCACCACACTGAGTAACGTGGTGCTGCAAAATTCTGCAGATGCTCCAATGACAACCATAGCTCCCAAAGTGGCTACAGTGAGCGCTGCAGCAGCAGCAGCATCTAACCATAGCATAGCTGGAAGCAGCCCCCCATAGAAAATGTGAAATTGGAGCATTGCACTTTGATAACAAAGAGTGACTACAGTCAGAGAGTTTTTCATCCTGACAAGGAAAACTGTTGTGAGGATAAGTGCAAAGCAGGTTATGATAGAAAAGTCTTTCAGTTCAAACTCCTGGGAAAGGAGGAGTCCAATAAAAAGCGCACTGAAATATCACTTTTCAAGGTACAGCATTAAATTTTTGAGGAGTCTTGCTCCAATGCAACAAAGGTCCTCCACTCCCATTCCCTCTTCATCTCCTTGTGCCCACAGCTCCCAGCAAGAGGTCAAAGAAGAACACTCTCCTGAAGACCTCTTTTCAAGCTGAATCTGGCTTTGAATACAGCCAGGGCCTGCCTATTGCATTTTCAGCACCAGCAAGACTGTTTTGATAGACAACCCAATGTTTCATCCAAGCACTTGTACAGCCCAGTACTGTTATTGACTGCTGCAGTCCCGCAGCACAAAGTGCTTTGTCCGTTCTGACACCTTGTAATTTGGTTAGAAGCTCAAAATCAGCTCAGTTTGTAATCAGCTGCTAACACTTACAGACAAATAGGACTGTGTTTAGGATCTCTGTATTGTGCATCTACTGAGAACAGCACTGACCTGTTAGCAGGACCAGGACATTGTCTTCATACTCCCAGTGGTCGTGGAGCACACAGACGTGATATACAGAAGCAGCAAGCCCTCCGGAGAGACCTCCGCTGAAAACCCCTAACTTAGGTAAGGTCAAAGCTTTGCCCTCAGCACAGACACTTTAAAGCTCATTCTCTATTCTGCTGCATGTCTGATTTCTGAAAATCTTTCTCAGCATCTTCAAAAACAAACTGATTTCCCCTGACATTTGGCATGCCATATCTCATGCTAGGGAGGAGTCTGTGCAAGTCCCCGAGGACACTGAGGAGGAGAGACTACGAAAAGGCCACACAAAGTTATGGCTGTCAAAACATTTAACAGTTCATTTTCTAAAAGCTACTCCAGATTGTGGAGTAAGAAGGCAGGCACTTATCTGACTGTATTGCCAAACGTGGCAATGTTTGGCCATTTCTGGAGATGGGGAATGTGACAGTTTGAAGCACAGGTTGGGTTTTCTCAATGACAAAATAATAATCATATCTCATGCTTATACCACGCTGTCATCAGCTGGAATGTATCTTATTTTGCTTTCTTTCAAAAACAGCTGGAATTTGGAAATCTAGGAAGCAGTGATTTTAAAGATTAAATGTATATAATAGCCCTGTCCAAGCATTGCAACTATACTTGATGAGAGTCATAACCAAATATTTCAAAGTGAATGATATTCATGACAAAATAATTCTTCTGGAGTCCTCCTTGGACTTTCTCAATGAAGGCCCATTCAGTCATACTCAAGAAAGGAAGGATTCATCTGTCATCTGCAGGAATATGAACAGCCTCTCTCCAGTGAATGAGTGATTGCCCAAAATGAGAGGAGTAGTTCCAAAAATACTTAGGAAGTTGTTGTCTGGGGAAAAATAACCCATGTGTTTTGGAGATACAGCTCTATAGACAGAAAATACATAAGGTTTTGACTAACCTTTATTCAGTACTTCAATACAGCTCATTTCCCTGCAATTGCATCTGATAGACACAATTTGCTAACTCCTAAGAGAACAATAATTTTCCCTCAGTCTCTAACAACAAAAACACACCACCTACACCATTCCTTTCTAATATAATAATACCCTGGTAAGAAAAGATCTTTGATAATTATATTACTGCACAGTGTTTCCCTAAGTGAAAATAGACAAAATAAAAAGAAACAAGCTCAGCAATTACCAACTTGTTTCTGCTGTTTTCACATCCATCAGTTGGAATTTAAATAAATAATAGTTCTTTTAAAAAGTCAAACCAGATTCGACTTCCCAAGCAGAGGGTGACAGATGAGAGGTGCCCTACGAGGCACTTCACACTGCTCTGCTGCACAGTGCCTGACCCTGTCACTGCTTCAGGAACCGAGGACTGCAGACACAGGACCTGCCCCAGGCAGTGCTGAAAGAGCCCCACACCAAGAACAGTTTGTGCCTTCCCTGCACAGTGACTGTAGAAGGGAGGCTACTGTAGTGCAAAGCAACTATTGATAGTGGAAGTAACCAAAAAAGTTTGATTTCAAAGCTCAAATTGATGGAATGCAAAAAAATATATACATTATTATGGAGGGATTTTTTAAGCCAATCTGTCCAAGGCTATCCAGTCAGCTGCAGCTCCCTTCATCTTTTCCACATCCTCTAGAGAATGACTGCATGCCCTGGATGGTCAGCAAGAAGGGAAAACACACCCCTACCTCTCCTCTCCCACTGCTCAGCGCACTGGCTTAGCCCTTTGGCACATGGCAGGATGGAGCTGGAAGACCCAAAGACCATGTACAAGCTCATATTTCTGCCAGCCCTGCTCACGTTCCTGCTCAATTCCCACGAAAGAGGAAGAGCTGTGAGGTCCTCTGCAATTTCAGTGAAAACGGTTTTAACTTTGCCGACCACATAGAGGCTACGTGAAGTGTACCACGCTGCAAACCACAGCACTCATACGCTTTCATCTCAAGGATGGAAGAGTTTTCACCCATTCAGGGAGTGATTAGGCAGACAAAACTGAGCCAGGACGTTTCCAGGTATCTCCATGCAGTTCTGCCCTGGCAGCTTGAAGAACCACATGAAAAAGCTTCCACGACAGCAGCAATAGAGCAATACTCCAGGACAGCTGCTGCTTCAAAACAGGCTTTCCAAAAAGCAAGCTGATGTTACTAATTGCAAACCAATGCAGAGTTGTCTCTGAGTCCCTCAATGGAGAAACTCTAAAACATTCTGGAGTAGATCAGAGGAACAAGATGGAACGTGGTATTGAAGCTACCAGCCCACTCCTGGAGAAGTAAAATCAAACTCTTCAAAACCAAGAGCATCCTCAAGGTCCCAAACTGTTATCCATCAACAGCACCTTTGTCAAAGAGCAGTTGATTAAACTGAACATGGATGCTTTAGATGCTGAAAATAAATCACGCTACAGTAAGAAATGCCCTAAATTTTGGCCTAAATTGGGCATGGAAGACTCTAAAATGGGATCATAAGAACAATGATGCTGGCTCATATCACGAAAAAATAGGAAGTCTGTCTTCATAATGGCAAAAAAAAAAACAGCTAGGGAAAATGGAGCACATGGTTCTCATTAGCAACAGCCATATCTTGCTGGTTTAATAACAGAGTTTTCAGAAAGGAACAAACCCCAAATAAAGCCTTGAGGGATAGCATAATAAGAACGGATATCTAAACACTTTGCACTCCATTGGGCATTGTCTCTCTTCTTGCATTAACAACAAGATAACATTATTGCTGGCCTCTGCAGACAATTCCTTTGCATTTTAGGAACAGAGACAACTGGCAAAGGGGAAGCAGCATACTCACTACTTTTTGCCACAATATCTTACAAATCTGGGCGAGTGATCAGCTCGTTTGCAGTCACAGTGCCAATCTTTATACATTCACTGAATTGGAGGCTCACACTTACAGAGGACTATTATCACATCTGCAAATCCATGGCTGGATTCACCTTCTGAACACTCATAAATGGAGAGGTCATTGCTTCTATTCTGCCATATAGCAGGACCAGGCGCAATGGCTGGCCTTAATCACAGCCACAGACCCACTTGCTGTAGGAAGCTCACCGTCCATTGGGAGCAAAGGCTGTGCATTTTGCAGAGTTTTCACTTGGAAGCGTTGCCAAGGCTGTTGTGGCTTTGCAAGCCTGACAACTGAAGCAGCAGATAAATAACCAATGAGTCTTGTCACTGTCAGTGAGTCCAGCAGCCCAAAAGAGAAAAGCTGGTCCACAACTGATCTTACAGCATGAAGAAATTGAAAGGTAAAAAGGAAGGAATAATCTGTATCATTACAAGAACCTTCATATTTGATTTGAACTCCTGAAGGTTGCAGGTTTTCTGGGACAGGAGACAGCAAAAGAGAGCAGATGAAATAAAATCAAAAGGAATTTATTAAAATGAAGTTGTTTCAATCTGGAAAACACAAAATTGCATGCTTTGAAAAAAGTCTGAGACAACATTTAGCTGTCAAAAAACCTTTCCTCCAGTCAAATGATTCAAGAAAAATAAGATGTACCCATAAAAAAAAAAAAATCCAGTGCTGCTGAGTGGTTTTTACTTAGAAAAAAAAAAAAAGTTTTATCCAAACCCAGAAAGAATCCTTCTTTAGTGAAGGCTCTCCGATGCATACAATGCACTATTTTTTGACACAACAACCTCTCAAACATTTCTACTGGACATGCAAGTAGGAGATGTAGGCCAATTATTGATGTGTTTTTGTTACTTGATTTTTGCAGACTCCTAAGGAGGAGTCCACTGCTTTCCTAGGAGCTGGAAAGCAAAGGTCAAAACCTCTGGTCTCAGCCTCAAATCAGCACCAAGTGTGACCTGCACCACACACAGCTTCTCCAGCCTTACCTCGCACCAGTGACATCCACGCCGACCATAAGCTGTCCATTCAGGGAGAGGATTTCGTCCTTCAGCCGCACCCTCCCACACTTCCCGGCCGGGCTGTTCTTCTTCAGGTCCGTCACCCAGATGCACCCTACATCGAGCACCGGCCCCTTATGCCCTTTTCTCTTCTTTCCTCCTCGCCGCTTCTCCCCATAGTCCCCCAGTGCAGGGATGTTCCCAAAGCTCAGACCCAGAACCTCTGTCTTCCGCATCTCCTGAGCCAGGTAGACAGTGCAGATCTCCGTATCTGAAGTCCCGCAGCTCCCTGCCTGCAGTTTGCTCTCATCCACTGAGAAGTTGAGCTGGATGTACTCACTCAGCTTTTGGACAGCTGCATGGCACAGCTTCTGCTCGGCCCCCTCAGCCCCCTCCCGCTGGCTGTTCTGCAGCCATTGCCATAGGAGGGGCAGGAAGACCCCCGCGTTGTCCTGCGTGATGGGCATTGCCGTCTGCAGGCACCCCCTCATTGGCTCTCCAGCTCCCAGTTTGGCCGCCTTTGGCAGCCCCCTGTGCCCCTATGGGCCATGCTGGAGCAGGGACAGATGCCCAAAGCAGGCCCCATCGATCTCGCAGGGACAGTGCTGGGGCTCTTATCACAGGCACAGCCAAGGCAGAAAGCTTCTTGCAGACGCGCCACAGATGTTGGTGGATGAAGCAGCGCAGAACTTCTGTCCGTCTACACCTCGCCGTCAGGATCTCCACTCCATCAGGAACGATGTCTTCTTCCCACCACAGCCACTGTGCCTGCAAGGAGAAACTGCACAGTGAGAAGGCCATGTGCTGCGGTGCCCACCAGCCCCAACACCCCGCCCGGGGCCGCTACCCGCAGCGGCTTCTACGGCCGAATCCGCTCTCCTGCGATTTGCCACTTGAGGGCACCAACTGCTCTTTTCAGCAAGGGAATAAAAGGTCACCTTCAGCGCCCGACCCTTCCGACGAAGCAGCCGACCGACCGTCCTACGCGCAGTACAACACAAGCTGCTGCACCGAGGGGACGCGGTGTGACACCGCTCACACCATCACCTGAAGCTGGCTGATGCTGAAGGACAGGCAGGGACTGGCTCACAGACAACTACACCCAACCTGCAAATAAGACATCTAAGGGACGTGGCCACCCCGTTTCCCTGTGACAAGAAGAGCTGTGTGGGTAAACTCTTCACTTCACTTCACTTCACTTCACTTCACAGCCTGGAGGCACACAGGCAGCCACAGCTGGGCACTAGCAAGTAAGAGGGTGAGAAGGGTGTTCTCCAGGATGATTAGGATCTAGGAAATAAGGAAAAATCCTGATGTGAGCGGAGTATGTTGACTGGCTTCTTTTCAAGAGAGATTTTCTAGCAATCTATGCAGCTCAATGAGTTGTGCTCATGGCAGGCAGAAGAAAGCAAGAGCCCCAAGCAGGACACAGGTCTCACAGGTAGAACTGCCACTGCATCAGACAGAACAGCTTGTAGCTCTGGTCTACAACCACAAGAGCACGAGTAACACAGAAACACAGAACATTCCAAGTTGGAAAGGACCTGTAAGGATCACTGTGTCCAATCTCCGGCTCCACGCAGGTCCACCCAAACCCAAACCCAATGAATGTTCTCCAAATGCTATCTGAGCTCCAGCAGCTCAGTGCCGTGCCCGCTGCCCTGGGCAGGCTGTTCCATGCCCACCACTGGTGCAGAGCCTTTCCCCAACCCCCGGCCCTCCCCTGGCACAGCTCCATGCCGTTCCCTCGGGCCCTGTGGCTGCCACACACAGCAGAGCTCAGCGCTGCCCTCCGCTCCCTGTGAGGAGCTGCAGCCGCCACCAGCTCCCCTCGGCTTCTCTGCTCTGTGCCCAGCACACCCAGGGCCCTCAGCTGCCCTGCACATGCCTTGCTCTCCAGGGCCTCACCACTGTTGCAGCATTCCTTTGGACAAATAATAAAGGCAGACTTACAAGATGCTGCAGTCCAAAATTTGCATGCAAAGTTTCTGAGAATAGCTCTAAAAAGCAGGAGTGATCTTACAGCCATATATGTACCAGGAAGCATAGTTAAGCACTTTGATATCTTAGATGCCTACAGCAGCACTGGTGAATCTATTGCTTTTAGAACAGGACTTACGTTTTAGTTAAAATCTCAGATTTAATTTAAGACTAAACTGGGTGCAATAAATCCACAGAGTCAACAAGGCTGAATGGGTCAGGCTGCCTGATAATAACTGACACTGCGGTAATGGAGAACACAAGCACAAGGTATCTGCTAGGGAAGCAAAGCAGCAGAAGACAGAGCATCCCGGTGCTTTGGAGCAATATTCTTGCAGAACTGATAGGTCAAATAATCAGTGGGGAAGCGCCTGCAGAGAAGGATGTGTTGGGGATAAGAAAGTGGAAGGAAGTGGCTGTGAAATGATGAAATCTGCCATACACCAGGGATTGGGAACAGCAAAACAGAAATGCCTGGCTTCTATACATACAGAAAACAGCAAAAGAATAAAAAACCTAGTAGACAAGACTTCATGCAGTGAAGTTTAAAGAAAAAAAAGAAATCAAGGTGAGTTGTAGTTTCTCAAAGAAGTAATATTTTGTGCTCAAAAGGCACGAACACAATAACATTTCAATGCAAAATAAGGATCAGAAGGCTTGGCAGCATCACAAGCTCTACATTTGCTTCAAAGACAAGAAGAAAGACACTAAAAGGTTACCGAGTAGGAATTAAAAAATAGCGTGAACATTCAGGCAGAAATATAAGAAATATCAGGGCACAAAAACAAGATGAAGATTGCAAAAGACTGAAAAAGAATAGATTTTAGTATCCTTCTTATGTATATCAATATGAAAAGGCAGTATTAAGAAACAGTGTTGCTAAAACAGAGGGAAAGTTATTGAAAAGTGACAGCAAAAAATGCAGTGTTGGTTTGATTTTGCCTTGGTACTAGTTACATTCCCCTGCTAAGCACAAGGGGTTGGTACAGGTAGCACTGTGACACTGTCACTGCGGAGACGCACGGTCTTCTCCCTGTTCCATGGTGAGATCAGCACTGTGTCCCAGCCAGATATTTCGGACCACATGAGACAAACCCTCGAGGACCAACTGAAGCAATCTCAGACAACTCCCTTCCTGTCACTGTGACCTCCCCTCTGGTCACCTGTGACAGCTGAGACGGGTATGGAGCCAAAACTCAGGAAAAAGGCAGACACAGTGCCTGTCTTGAAGGGCAGAAAGAGAAGCAGCAAAAGGATGCCTTATCAGTCAGTTTAGCCTCAATCCTCTAAAGAACTCCAAAACAATCAAAGAAACAGTTTGCTTGTCTGTGGAAGATAATAAAAATATGAGCAGTAGCAGAGGAGACAAGAAAAAAAATACTTATCAAACCAAATTAATTTCTTTTCATAATAGAGAAGTTGTTAGATGTCATTTATCTGGGTTTTATTATAGCTTTTGACATCGACTCAAACAACTTTTCTGTAAATAAACTACAGAAACATGATTAAATGACACCACTATAGAGCCATACCCAGGGAGTAGTTATTAATGGTATGCTGTGAAAACAGAGGGACACTGTGAGAGGAGCTCTGCTGGATCTATATAGTCTCGTTCTGCTCAGCATATTCATTAGTGACCTGGACGATAAAAGACAGTACACTTATTAAATCTGCAGATTACATGAAGCTAGCAGTGTCTGCAGACATGCTGGAGAACAGGATTAGAATCCAAAATGATCTTGGAAAAAAATTTTAAAAGAAAAGTTCTGTGAAAATTGGGCTAAAGTTCAAGAGAAAGCAAGCACTACTACAAAGTATCAGAAAGGGAAAACTGCACACAGATATAGTCGGGGAGTAAGCAAATCTTTGGAAAGAGATGCAGTTTATTGTTAATCATACGTGTCAAGGCAGACTGGCTGTTGTAGTGGAAAAAAAATGGTCACTGTCCCAAGGCTTGCCTGTCAGGTGCCCAAAAATGTCCAAAACTACAAGGGGGAAGAGAGCCGTCTATTCTCCTTGTCCACAATCGAATAATGGATATGAATGTCAGCAGGGTGTAAGTAGGTTACTGCTTAGATAAAGAATGCCAAGGCATCAGACACTGCCTGAGCGTCTCCTGTGACTCCACCACTCCTGGTCCCTGTGGCAGGTTACAAAAATGCCAGGAACATGGAATAGCAGTAATGCTCTCTTGCGCTCTAGGAGGAAGTTCTTTACTCAGGGAGTGGTGAGGCACTGGAACAGGTTGCCCAAGGAGGCTGTGGATGCCCCATCCCTGGAGGCATTCAAGGCCAGGCTGGATGTGGCTCTGGGCAGCCTGGTCTGGTGGCTGGCGACCCTGCAAATAGCAATGAGAATGAAGCTCGATGATCATTGTGCTCCTTTTCAACCAAGTCCAACCTTTGATTTTTTGATTCTCTGGGACTCAGTCTCCCCTACCTTCTTCTCTTCAGCATCACTTTCTACTTTAGTGATGGCAGCGTGAAAGTTCATATAATTGGTAACATCCAGCAAGTTGTAACAACAACATCTAAATAATTGCTTCAACCACAAACATCAGTATGGCTACCAGTAGCCACACAAGGTTCAAAGCCATTCCAGTTTTAGAGGTGATTGGACCAGCATCCTTTTTGGTCTAATAATTTAAGAAGATTCCCTCTGGTTAATTTTGAGTGGACATGCTATGGGTTGTTCTTTGCAAATTGTCCTCTGAGCAAACGCACTGTCCTGGTGCCTGCAGAACTGGGGACCCTTTGAAAGCAGTTTTAGTTGCAGATTCTCCAAAACCCCTTGGTAAACACAGAGCATTCAGGGGTACTCTGCATCCCACACAGAGCTCATCCAGTGGCACTGCTGGAGGACCCTCCCTACACACTCCTCCTGAGATGGACGATGAGGTAAACAAGGATCTGCTCTGCCTCTCCAGAGATGAGTAGCCTTCAAAACACCATTCCTCCACCCCACTGGAAAAACCACACTGTGGGTTGTCAGTCAATGCCCGTATACACAATATCAGACATGATAATCATGCAGATAATTACAAAGTACTTTCCAGGGATTTCATTATCTCAAACAAAACCTTTCGGTTTTGGAAAAAAAAAAAAAAAAAGGCTCTGACAAGTATAGATAGAAAACCTTCCCAATGAAATATGCAATAGGCCTCGGGAATCTCAGCAAAAACTCAGCCCTGTCCTCCACGAAGTCAGGTTTGCTGTGCTACCAAATATCTCTGCTGGTGAGGACAGCAGCTCCAGTGCCAGAGGAAGTGAAAATATATTTTTGTTCTTCTGCAGAAAGAGTCTAAGCACACATGAAATTTGTGCCTATTTACAGGAGTTAGCACCACCTTGCTTGCTTTCAGTAGGTTATAGGCCTGCCAACCTCTTTCACTGCATCACACAATTTACATACACAATATTGCCTTTATGCCCCTCCTGCCATTGATACTTAGCTGGAGTAAAACAGGCCAGTGCCAAGATGGCCAACTCTGTGGGGACCAAGTCCCTTGTGCTGTGGACAGGAGCCTCTCTTCAGGGTATAATTCTCCATGAAATAAGACTTAGTCATTCCTGCTTTGAATCCCTCTGGAGCCACCCACTGCCATCCTCTGGACGGTGATTCAGTCTCACAGCCTACCTGGTCTTCAGTAACTGTAGTCTGGTGAGATATTTTTTTGTTTGCATTTTAGAGGTTGAGGTAAACTGACCAAGATTTTGCAGATATGCTGCTTACAGGCTAAGAACGTCTCAATTGGAAGGGTACTGGGACAGGGGTGCAATATGGAAATAATTTCCTGGGTGCAATATGGAAATAATTTCAGTCCTGTTCAAATAGCGGGGTCTTGA
Source organism: Chrysolophus pictus (assembly GCA_037305975.1). Lineage (NCBI taxonomy): Eukaryota > Metazoa > Chordata > Aves > Galliformes > Phasianidae > Chrysolophus > Chrysolophus pictus. Next base: position 70,123,751 of record CM074614.1, on the reverse strand, counting down.
TGGTGCTGGGAAAGAATGACCACTCATTTCCAGGAGGACCCATCCCTGGAGGTGTTCAAGGCTTTAAGATTGGATGGGGCCCTGGGCAGCCTGGTCGAGTATTGAATGTGGAGGTTGGTGGCCCTGCATGTGGCAGGGAGGTTGGAGATTCATGATCCTTGAGGTCCCTTCCAGCCCTGGCCATTCTGTGATTCTGTGATTCTGTGACCCTTGACAGATGACTCCCTCACGAGCAGTCAGTTTAACAAGACTTCCCACATTATTTGGAAATTTTTTGGAATACTGGTTGGAAAGTATGGATGGGCTCTCTTTGGCTACAGTGGAGGAGCCTGGTCTCTCTGCACCAGCTGCCAGCCACAAGGGATCTGCTTGGACATCATCAAATCCAGGCATCAGCTATCACAGCAATTCTCACCCTCCACGCAATAAAGCTACTAAAACCTTAACTTCAAGTAATGAGGTTTTATGCCTCTGTTATTTTGCTGGGAAGGTGTCCCACCACACTATGTAGTTGGAAATGATATATAATTTAGCTTTAGTCTATTCATAATCAGTTTATACCCACAAACATGCAGTTTATATAGCTCTCTGCTCTTCTTTGTGTTTAACAGCTCATCTCACCTACATCTCTGGTGCATTTTCAGCCTGAAAAATCAGCCTTTACCTACCTTCGTCACCCACTCAAGACATGCTGTCAAGGGTTGAAATGCCACTCACATAAATGAACTGAATATTTAATTCTCAGATAGAAGTTTTAGCTCTGACTCAGGAAGTAATGTCCTTTTTTTCTTAAGCCACAGCTTTTGAGGTTCAAGGCACTGAGTTAAACATGGGTGACTGAAGTGAAAGGGGGTTGCTTTATTTTAGGCTTTCTTAGGGAAAGGCCATCTTAAATCACTGCTTATGGAAGAATATTTTCTGTAAGAGAGTTGACACTGAAACTGTTGAACAGAATATCTGGATATTTAGGGCAAACAAACAACTGGGTTTTTTTTATGACAAGCTGAGCTGTTTCTTCCTACACCACTGTCCTCAAAGGAGCGACGTAAAGAGCCGCAATAATCACTTTCTCATAGGGGGCAAAGGAAATAAAGAGGGTCATTAAAATGTCCCATTACTATTTTTAAAAGGTGATTTGTGTGAATGGCCAACACATGATCCTCCAGGATGACCCGTCTGGCATATCTAGCCTAGCCTAAAGTTCCAGAAAAACATACATACAGTTATTTTAAAAATTCCTTTTATCCCCTGAGTGGTATCACTTTATAATTGCCTTAAAGGTTATGTTTGACAGATACTAGTTAGTCTTTAATTTGTAGATGAAGGCATTGTACTTGTTTTCTCAAAGTCACCTGGGCATTTCAGCACCAGAGAAATAAATCCACTACCAGCAAAAGACATTCCTTTATTAATTTCTGTTCAAGCGTAGCTTTCATTTCTTCTACTTTTTAGTTAGTAGCTAATAGCAAATTATGTAACAATGGGGGAAAAAATCACCTAGGAAAAGAATAGAGCTGTTTCACTAAAAGAAGCGCCACTGTTGGAGGACAGTTTTATTATAACTGTCCTTCACTCTGACAATACTGAACATATTTTATTCTGGATTACCCTGTGGTACAAATCAGATACAGGCACGCTGTTATATTTCTGCTGAATTAGCCAGAGTGCACAGCTACAGGTCAGCTTTACGCCAGCCATGGGAAGACTACTGATATTTGACCTGGCATAAAAATTTAAATCTTACACTGGCAGGCTTTTAGAGATTCTGAACAAATTTGAATTGACAGTGAGTTTTATAGCAGTCAGCATGTTGTGTCTCATGGCCTCAATGTGTTGCACCCAGCCATAAGAGCCCTAAGGCTGGATTTACTGTACAGTCAAACCAGCCTCCAGTTTGACCTCAACACCAGTAACCAACAGGAACACAGGGATAGGAAAACTCAGATTTCTCTCCCATAACATCAGCTGAATGCCCATCTGAGTTTGTCACTGCGGGCTCTCCTTCTGGCCAGTAAAGAGAAACAGGTACTCTTAGGAAATGCAGATCAGACCTGTGGTAGATGTTTACCTTCAGACTAGATGCACGTTCTTTTTTAGATGCACTTTCTTCTCTACTGACTGAAAGCAATGGTTGGCTAAGTCATACAGAGATACGCGAATATGAGTAGAATAGATGGATTCTACTCTGAAACATGCACAAAAAAAACCTGGGCGTACAAAAGTCTAGTGCAGTGTAGCTTGTGAATGTGGTGTTAAACTTTCTGTCAACTCTTGCAGAAAGGTTCCCCACAATGCCTTCCTCACTGCCTTTCAAGTATTTATGTTGACTAAATCAAAAATCAAAAGACCTATGCAAACATCCAGACTTCCTAAATCAACCCTGGTAATTGCCAGGATGTTTACAGTATTAGCCCAAGCTCTGAGAACAAAGAACAGTTCACAAAGAGGACACTGACATAAGGAAACATATAAATGTAAAACTTGTGCAGAAAATGTTATAGAGGCCAAAAAAAAGGGCTGAAAAATTAATTAAATACTTCTCCACGTACTGAGCTTTAGCAGCACTCAGGAGAAGCTGCTTCAGCTCCTACAGTACCCATCATTGCTCCTTGGTAGAAGCTGCTTGCTACTCCTGGAGCCCTAAAGCTCTTTATTTCTTCTTTATTTCCACGTCCATATAATTCTTCATCACTGTTCTGTCAGAGTCTTTCTCCCCACACAATACCCAAGGACACTTTCAACTCAGAAGTCTCCACAAGTCTTTAACCACAGCTTTACACAGATACTAAATATAAGCATCTCTACAAGGGGGCTTTTACAGAGAGACACATTTCCAAAACATACCAACCGCTGAGAAACTGCAGACGCTGAACACAAGCAGAATTAACACAGCATTCAAATGGCGACCAGGCCAGTGAAATTATACCATCATTCAGCATCCAGGCTACCCTGGAAAGCAGTTCCACTGAACTGGGAACATGACAGCATTTCACTGATACTACTTTTGGGCTTTTGGGATGGTGAGCAACCATACCAGCAGCCTCAAATCAAAGAAAACCAAATCCAGCTGTGTCGCACATGGTAAGAAAACACTGAGCTGGGGCCATGATAATGCAGCTTCATTGGCTGGATTTTATGCGTTAAACAACAACTGGGTTGTTTGACTTCCTCAGCTTGGCAAGGAGACCTTCAGAACGTTCTTATCAACCTACCAAAACTGCTGTGGTGTGAGAGCAGATTCAGGGACTAACGCAGAGAGCTTTTAAGCTGGAGAGACAGCCTGGCTCGAGCCAAAGGACTGTATTTTCCATGATCATTCAGATGAATTAAAAAGAAGACAGCAGGGGAGGAAGCATCCGTCTGGCCATACATTATTAATGAGAGGATCAAATCTAAAACTCTTTCTGACACTGATACAGAAGCGCTTTAGTATGATCAAATTATTCTCTTCAGTCCTCACTCTCTTTTTACATGCACTGTCTCCAGCCAGCATCTTCTCCAAGCCCAGATCAGGTGGAAGAGTGGAAAAGCTTTGCAAGTCCTTAATGACTTTTTAAATCTTTCCTATATTCTGTTAAGTTGAAGTTACTTTGAGTATTAAAGAAAGATAGGCTTGTTCTTTTGCATTCATTCAAACCAGAATGAAAGAACTTATTTCAAAGACAAGGCTTAAAATCATCTAATTCTCACATAATCCGATGTCCCAGACTATATCAAAGCAAGAGTCTATAGCTGTCAGATATTGAAAAACATCTGTTTGTAGATCTTCAAATACTACTAAATTTAGTAGCAGCACAGAAAAGGCTTGCTTAGGTAAACAAGTCATTGCAAGCTTGCTGAATGATAGAAGAGCTATATGTAAAGAGTTAAGAGAAGAATGGTACCCTTACCACCCTCCATTTCAGCATCCTCTGTACACCAACATGCCTCATCATCTTTTGGATCTCTTCCATTTGCTAAACTACACAGAGATGGTGCTGGGAAGCTCCACTGTGAGTTTTCAGAGTATTCAGAATTCATTTCTGACATCATTTATAGAAGCAAAAAACTGGAGTACCATAATTAAAGTCAGTGATGCTTTTCTGGATTTACTTTACAGTTGTGCAACCACAAAAGAAAACTAATTTTAAGTTTGCAGATTCCTAGAAACATCCGCTTACCAAGTTTAAAATAGCATGGCTCTCTCACACACACATACACACAGAAAATGAGCCAAAACTACAGCCATAAAATATAAACAACAGAGCTAGACTTTAAAATTACATTTAGCCATGTAAAAAAGTGACCCACTTTTTTAAAAGCCCTCATAATGTCACCCACTTCTATACGATCTTGAAGGAAGTGTGCATCCACATCTCAACACTCACAAAACCAAACCCTTCATTTGTGATGCTCTCTGAGGAAAAGGGCAGAGCTGCCACGTAACATACTGAACGCTCCTATTGGAATTTACTGCACAGTAATTCTTTCTGAAAACAACGCATTAAGACAAAAAACGTTCTGTGTATCTGTAATTATTTTTAAATGCTTCCACTTTTCTCAAGACCTTCCTGTGGGAAAGACTTCTGCAATAATTATCCATAAAACAAGAAAATGCAAATAACATGTTCATTTTGGACCACATTGTCTGCAGGAGTCATGAATCCAGAATTACAAACAAACCACAAACATCTGATGTTCTAATACTGTGACTATATACAAAACCAAATGTGCCTAACAATTTTTTTTAAATTGAATTTTGATAAGCACCAAGAAAACATAAAGCTTAAAACCCTGTAAACTGAAAAACTAAATGCAGTTGGAAGATGGACTGCTGTGGTTTTATAATGTTACTGGAAAGGCCAGAATTAAAAAACAAAAACAAACAACAACAAAAAAACTTGTTTTGTACTATCTCTTGACTTAAGACAAGCAAAATTATTTCCAGATTTAACAAGACAGATTTCCATATCACTATTTCCAAAATCCATTAATCAACTCTAACCTGATCTCAGCACTGGAAATAATTAAGCATCAGCCTGCTGTGAGTGTTCCCAGGCACTTGTGCCAAGCAGAGCTTAAGAAGGGGTTTTCTAAGAAGATCTTTCCTGCCTGGGCTCTGTAGGATGTTGTAATACTGCTCCCTTACTAATTATCACCAGGGATGCCTTGCTTCCCGGTTAACTGCACCTCCTTTAAACTTAAGGGTGTTCAGATAGCAATTCACATCTATACTTTTGAGGACCGCAGACACCTTCCTGGAAGCAGTAAACACATCTGCCTTCAATACTAGACAGTCAGACTGCACTCATCCTCCACGAGGGGTCAATTCAGCCATGTGAAGCCCTGCAGTGCAATTGCAGAACCCAGCCTCCATCCTCACAACCGTGACTGGCAAGCGAGAGCCCACGAGAAGCCCACTACCCATCACGATCCTAGGGAGGGCATCTCTGAAACCAGGGCATCTGCCTGATCCCAGCCAGTAATCTGCTGCACCCTAAATGCAGGATTTTCACAGCTAGAGAGTGAGTTACAGCTTTGCTCCTGTTCCCACCATCAAGTCAATGCAGAGGTTTTTGAGACAACAAAGGTGACCTCTGAAGGACACAAGCAGGTGAACCATAAGCCTGTCCTCTTAACCTCCAGATGAACTACAGCAGCCTCCCAGAGCACTGCACGCCAGACTGCCTTTTTCTTTCCCTAGTGAGAGTTAACCCTGATGGTAGGAACTCACAGGAGGCAGCAAGCTGTCACCTCTCGCAGACAAGATGCTGCTGATGCTAACTCTGACCACTGCGCATCCACCTCCCCTCTCAGAACAGGAATGTGGGAGCTTCTTCAGTGAAGGTCACTGAGGCAGCTTGTGTGGCACCAGTCTGAGCCTCCTCTGACCATTCTTGGGCAATGTATGATTGTGGCTGTGGAGGTGGCTAAAGTTAAAGGCTGCCTCAGAGGTTTCACACACAGCCACAGGTTCCAGGCATAGCTGGGCAGACTGAAATATTGTGGTCTTTGGTCTTGTTGCTCTCAGATGATTTTTTTCACTGACTGAAAATTATCTATTCAGAAAAAAAAGAAGGGGAGAGCACAGAGTAGAAACAGCAAATTTTTTTTGTGTTGAAAAACTAGTTTTCTCCATGCTTCTCCATGCAAATTATTTTCTGCCAGGACTTTAGGACCTGCACCCAATCATTAGAGCTTGTGCTCTCAGAACCTCAGGAGATGCTCATCTCTTGGAATTCCCCCCACAGGCTTCAGTAGAGCACAAATGCAACAATCCGAAACACACTGTGCAGACAGCTACGAAACTGTGCTCCTCTTATCACTGAGCAGTGGTTATTTAGGAAACTCATCGTTTACCCATTTATACTAACTGACTACTTGCCCAACTTGCCCAGAGAGCTGCGGTGCCCCATCCCCACAGGTGCTAAAGGCTGGGTTGGATGGAGCTCTGGGCAGCCTGAGCTGCTGGGGGCAGCCAGCCCATGGCAGGGGATTTGGATGGGGTGGGCTTTGAGGTCCCTTCTAACCCCACCATTCTGTGATGCTGCAATTCTACAGAATCTCACAAGATCTTCACACAGTCTGGGGCAGAGGTTTCAAGCACAGAAGCAGTCAGCACAGTAGTGCTCATGTGTTCCTTTGGTGCTTTAAAGTACTTAATATATGATATGAATAAAGCTCCAATTAAAAATGCATAAATAAATGTTATGGTCTATAAGTAATGATTCACTGCTTTACCCAATCACGTTTTTATGCAGTCATCAACTCTGCAAAGATGTGGAGAAAAGCCTGGAAAGCAAAGCCTTGCCTTCGGGCATTTTAAATATTCAAGTTTCTGAGCCAATGCTCTTACTAGGCTGAAAGAACATAGGAGCAGGTCCACTCGGAGCAAACATACATAATAATCATTACCATGCCATACACTATTGCTATTAACTTAAAGAGACATCATATGCACTTTCATGTATTATGCTGTTCAGATGCGTGTAACAGCAGGTCATATTTAAGTCAGATGGATTTTCTGAGGCATGGCAAAGATGTAAGTACATCCAACAAGCTGACAGTCCCACATAAGCCCTCACCATAATCATTCTTTGTAGCAGGATACAGCCATTAAAAGAAAAGACACAAAACACAACCACCACACACCCACCGTCCCCCAAACCTTTTACCGTTAAGCTTGAGCCTCATAGCCAGCCATTAACCACTGACTTAAACCACTCACTTAAACCAAACAGACTTTTCAAAGCTAAAAAACTGCTACTGCAATGTTGCACTCAAATATTATAAATTAAATACACATTTGTGTTCTCTTGTTTTAAGAAAAATGCTTTTTAGTATAAAAAAGTCCAGATAAAACTGAATTCATATTCCTCCAAATTTATTTAAGCAATATTGCTTATATCAGCAAATTACCATGGGATTAGGAGTTAAAAAAATTGTATATCTTGTCACCAAAATATTACCAGACACTGCTAAATCTGTATCTACTCAATACTAAACATGTAATTCAGCACAAGAAGATCCATCCCATGTCTTGTTTTTGAAAACACTTCTCCTAAATCATTTCACCTTCAGAATCATCTCCAGAAACAGCAGCTCACGCAGGACATGAAGATGATGCCAATAAGAGAGATTTGATAGCCAGATCCCTGCACTGTGCATCTGAGCAAAAACATACATTTTTAGTGCACTGATGACAAACATTTCACCATGAACAACCCCCGGGCAGGGAAGACCCAGTGCCAAGAACAAAAAATAGAAGCAAATACACTAAAACTCTTTCCATGCAGGAAGGCTCAGGGGGAGCTGGAAGCAGAGATCCCGGCAGCCAGGGAAGCTGGAGCATGATGAAGGAAGGGTTGCTCTTTTCACCATTCAATGGACAAAGCTAGCACATGCTCTCATGCCTTGCAAACCCCATGTTCTCCTGGCAAAAGCAAGGAGTGCAGGAGTCATTCCTTGGCTGCGCTCTGTGTAGAGCAGCAGGGGCACATCCCGAATAACTTCAGTCTTAAATAATTTTTCAGGAAAACACGCTAAGTGGGAGGACAATTTCTCTCTGCTCTTATTACCTGGAAAAGGGGAATTACCTTCAGCTCTTGTATCAACTCCTTTATGCTGTTGCAACGCATAAAAACTTATTCAGTTGTCTTCAGATCACCTGGAAAATAGCAATTCTGCAGCCTTGTAACGTAGGGCTTTATAAGGTGAACTGATTAGGTATTATAGCATCTATCTCATATATTATCTCACTTTGTATCTTTGGCTTCATTTCCTTTGTTCTGTCCCATGATAAAACACCAGGCAAGTATGTATATGTCAGCATGGCACTTTGTTTCTAAAAGCTAATTAAAAATACATTATTTTAAAAGGAAATATATGAAAGTGACTTTGGAGGCCTAGATTTTAAGATGCTTTTTTTTTTTTTTTTTTAACATCTGTTTGCTGAGTGCATGTAATTTCTTCTTTGAATTATTTAAATATCCCAGCACTTTTCTCAGAAAAGGAAAGCTAAAGTCAGATGCCCAGTCTCAAGATGGAAAATCCTAAAAAATGCAACCAGATGGAGTTAGTCAAAAATTGGAATTTTCATCCCCAGGGAAAATCTAGTACTGTAAAGAGCTATCGTCACTTGAAATTCAGCTGATAACCCCTGTATAAACCTGAAATTTCCAGGAATTTTCATTATAAGAAATTTCAGATTATTTCCTTCTCTTTTGTCTTTCTCTTTAACCATGCGCCACCATAGGAACCTGAGGAGTTTCAGTTCCTCTCTTACAGATAAGGCTTCAGAACATCCTCACTGCTGCTCCTCAATGCAATAGGAAGAGCCCTCCATGCATCACAGGAGGCAAGCTGAACAGGAGTTGTGTCCTTCCTTTCGTGAGGATCCACACCTCACACAAAGTACCCCTGAAGGCTTTACTACTAGGAATATCATACATTATGGAGGGGCTCTGAGGGCCTGGTTGAGCTGCAGGCATCCCTGCTCATTGCAGGGAAGCTGGACCAGATGTCCTTTAAAGGGCTCTCCCAACTAAGACGATTCTATGATTCTACAACTCTGTTTTCTCTCTGACAAAACACCGACAGAAGATTTGTCACTGCCTATATCTAAAGCATGCAAGTGCAAACCATAACAGAAATGCAATATAGAAGGAAGGAGAATTAAAACAGGACTTCTTGAAACCACATTCTGCTGAGCGATACTGCTTTTGTTTGGGTAGTTCCCATATAGCAGGTAGCAATATTTAAGTGTAAATACATGAATAAACCACTGCAATTATATCAGAATTACTCACCCTTGGAATTTCCAGCCTTGCAGCCCTACTGAGACCTGCTGGACTCCTGCACTGCAACAGCGCACGTGTACATTTGTGTCTTAAAAGTGTTCATTTTTCGTTAAAAGTTCATTTTATTTCACAAAAAAAAAAAAAAAAAAAAAAAGAGTAAATAAATAAATAAATATAATGAAGATGCAAGCAAGCTTCTTGGATTGTCAGATGAGAGGGATAAAAATAAAGCAGACCAGCTTCAGAAGCATTACAACACTTCAGAGAAAGAGGGGAAAATGCTGAAAATAAGGTTGCCCGGATACGTTATGTTGCAGTTCATCATGTTAAGAAGGAAGTAGATGCTCAAGGCTGGGTTTTAGCCTCATTCTCCACTATGTCTCATCATATTCATACACACACCCCAACTCACCACACGTCCAATCTGAAGGGCCAGCACCTGCTCTCCAGAAATGCTGGTGGGAGTCTGAGCTCTCCATAGGCAAATTCTTGTCCAAGTGTGCTGCCTATCCTCAACCCTCAGCTTGGCAACTCAAAAAGCAGGAACAGGGAGGGGATTTGTAGCACTCAGTGACCAAACAGATGGCAGGAGGAGGACAGCATCTGTGCTAACATTTGCTTTACCCAGGATGGTCTCACTACATCTCCAAACTGTTTTGGTCTCTTCTCACAGGACTCAGAAGCTCATTTTGGTGCCAGACTCACTACAGCAATCAAGAAGGACCACAGAACACTGAACCTACTCTCAAGCCTGCCTCAAACCTGCGTAGATGTGGCAGAATCTTTCTAGGATGAGCTGGACCAACCATTACTGCTGCTTTCCACTTTCCCTTGCTTTTCTGATTTTTCTCATCTTTGTCCCCCTATGGCTGCTGCAGGAAAACTAAGAGCAGCAAAGTATGAGCAGAGCACAGGGCAGTACCATTTGGCTGGTGCACATCTCGTCCAGCTTCACTGCAAGAGAAGCAGCCCTGCTGCTTGCTGGGAATGGAGCAGACAATGTTCTCCAGGTCTTTGCCTCCTTAGTTCTGGGTTCCACATGCATGTCCAGAGAAGCACAGTGAAGCTGTGAAGGGTGTGAAGCACAAGTCTTTTGAGAACCATCCAAGGGACTGGGACTGTTTCATCCAGAGAAGAGGAGGCTCAGGGGAGACCTTATGATCGCTCTCTATAACTCTCTGAAAGGAGGCTGTGGTGAGGGAGAGATCGGCCTCTTCCCTCAGGAAACAGTGATAGAACTAGAGGTGATGGGCTCAGGTTGTACCAGGGGAAGTTCAAATTGGATATTAGGAAAAATATTTTCTCAGAAAGGATGGTGAGGCACTGGCACAGGCTGCCCAGGAAGCTGGTGGAGTCACTGTTCCTGGAAGCTTTCAAGAAATATGGAGACGTGGCACATGGTTTAATGGGCATGGTAGGGATGGGTTGGGATTGGACTAGATGATCTTAGTGGTCTTGCCCAACATTAATGATTCTGTGATTCTAATCTCATCCCTATGGGAACCCAAATGAGGGAAGCAGCTTGGTCACAGCCCAAAGTAGCATCCATACCAAACCACTGCAATGCATCTTCACGAAGATTAAGAGAGTGGACAGCAGCCTACCTCTGCTACAGACACCTTTGTGAACTGCAATGCTGATCTTTACATTTCATGCAGTAAAGGCTTCAAAGAGCAAAGGTACATTTGAGAAAGCAGACAGAAATCCAGCCAGGCTGCCCTTTTCAGCCACCACACAGTGAATCGAGCACAGGACCTCAGTGAGTCAAATTCCCTTTCTTCCTTCAGCAAACAGGTCACCACCTCCTATCCACACACACCAACACAGCTTCCTGATCATTTCCCCACTTCCCACTCCAAATGCTGTGAGATATTTTGTTAATCCTACAGTAATGCCTGCATAAACCCAACAGTCTGAATCACCACAGCTGCTTTAAGGATGAAGGCAGTGTCTTCCACACCCTTGAAAGGGCATTTTGTACCCCCAGTCTCTCACTTTAAAAAGCAACTGTTTTCTAAAAATCACAGGCAGCTCCAGCAAGCTTCAGACATATTCTGGAAGTCTCTAGACTAGAAAGCAAACCTCTTTGGCGCTAGGAGGCAAATTTAATTATATTTATATTTATATTTTAATCTTGGAGGCTACACAAAACATTTGTCTTGAGTGTGGTGAGAAAATGAAAATTCAAAAGCTGACATTCTAGCTACAGAAAGTTCAAAGTCCAGCACAGTCTGAATCACAGAATGGCTGAGGTTGAAGGCACCTCTCGGAACCATGTGGCCCAACATCTGCTCAAGCAGGGACACCCAGAGCAGGGTGCTCACATCCACGTGGCTTTTCAAGGTCTCCAAAGAGGAGACTCCACAGCCTCTTTACAACTTGTTCCAACAGGACATCATGGCTCAGCAAACTCCTTGCTGTCACTCTGTCAGTCTTGATGTTCTCACATGTGCTCTCTCATCCCATGGTTGCAGATGGTGAAAGGACTGGGACAGTCCCCTCTCCCTGCTTTGGGGAAGAAGGGCTGGTGTGCACACAGGGCTAGGCAGGATGAAGACCTGGTCATGCAAGCATAATGCCTGAGAAAGGTAAGATGCAGGAACACAACCAGCAGTTATCAGGACAGTAGGCCTCTAATTTGACATGTCTGAGGTTGTCAGAAGCAATCACTAAGCTTCAGTTATCACTGCTCAGCTGCAATGCACAGATTGTTATCCAATGCAAACTCCACTGTGTGCTAGAGTCTGAATTTCCCCTCCAAACATATGATAGTGGCTTGCTTGCAAATCACCTCTAATTTTTATTGTCTGCTACAAAACAGTGCTGTGAGCCATCTGTTGGAGATATCTGGTTTCAGGTCTGGCTAAACAGCGTTCCACTGAATTATTAGAAAAAAAAAATCTTCCTTAGTTTTACTTCTGAATAGAGCAGTGTTTGAACATGAGCAATAGAGCAGTGCAGGAAAACTCCTCACTATGGATGTGTACAAACATCCACAGCCAGGTGCCAAAGAGTACCTCAGAAATCGTCCCTGTTTGGGAAAGAAGAGATATCTTTTGGGCACTAACAAAAAGAAAATATTCCTGAAGCACCAAAGATGAATGTTTTGGACTCCATGGAAATAATGCCTTACAAGTTTAAGAAAAAAAGCTATTTAGATATCATAGGAAAGCATTCAGTTTTTGAAGCTTGGGACCCAGTTTGGATCAGAATATTTTACTTGAACTGTATATGTGTTATCATTATTACTACATGTCTTTCTAGCAATATTCAGCAGGAAAATACAAGATGAATCTCAAGACCTGCCAGCTTTAGATCTCCCAGTCGCCAAAAAGCCCTTAGGGTAGAGAACTTGCTGCTAAGAAACCCAAAGGTCTGGAAAAAAATCAAAGCGACTTTTTGCAGCCATGGGGATCTGGACCTTATTCTGTTCCGGCTGTACATAATTTTTTAATGTCAAATATTCTTTGCATTAACATGTTTTTCTGTCTTAGGCAAGGACAAAGGGAGATAAGTCCTCAGATTTCTTGACTTTAACCTACTACAAGTGCCTTCCTTCAGCAGTTGACTGTCCTTGTTCTGTCAGAGTAAGCACACTAACCTATTTCACAAGTATCTCAGCGGGCCTCTGCTTGAAGAGCATCTCCCTGTTTGAAATAGGGTTGAACAGATCCAGCACATCCCTGCAAATTCTTCCTCAACAATTTCTTTTTAATCTCCACTGATGAACATTCTTCAGCCTCTCTAGGTAACTTGTTTCAACAGCTTCCAACTTTACAGTCAGAATTTTTGTTTCTAATGCCTGGACTAGTTCTCCTTTGCTGCAAGCTTATGTCCATGTGCCATTTTCTATAAGGTGTTAGAAGAAAAAGGGATATGGGTATCAGTGCCTTTTTCATTTTCAAAGTTCTTAGAAAATCACAGGCACAAACCAAAGGGGGGAGAGAGAGGGAGAGAGGACTGAGAATTATGGGCAGAATTCCTGTGTTAGTTTTACTCTCACATTAGACAAATTTGTCATTTTTGTTTTACTCTAAATGCTAATGTGTGGCAACACCAGCTGCCAATTTAGAGAGACATACTTGGCATGCCAAGATTTATGTCCCTATGATTTGCCTCCCATACACAATCCTTCTAACAGTCACCAACACTTCCAGAAAGACAGATTTACTTGGCACTCTTGAAAAAAACACTTGATGAGTGATGCTACCTCAAATCACAAGCCTCCCAAACTCAGAGCTCTTTGTCTAATGAAAACTATTACTGCTTTTTAATAAGTTCTTCAGCATTTAAAAATAGCACTCCTAATTTCCTGCTCCACCGAGCACCACCTTGACTTCAAGTCAAATTATTCACAACCTCTTCTCCACCAGCCCTGGGGGATACAAGCCTTGCATTTTGGGGCTAAGTACTTCTCTCAACAGCTGTGAGCAGCTCTCCAAAGCAGCAAGGAGCGATGAGCTCCTAACAGTATCCGACATCAAAGTAAGCCACCATTTTTTTTTCCTACTATTTACTCCAAATGTTGACAAGCAGCATCACCAGCAAGGCTTCTTTGAAGCACCTTATACTTGACCACATTATTCTGAGGAGAGTATTTATTAAAAGGTCTGCTAAAAAAAAAGATTAACTTAACCAGATAAGCCAGATTTAACAGTTTTAACTTGTTTTAGTTCTTGACAAACACATTCCTCCCAGGAAAGTACCAGAGGCAAAACAATAACCTGCAAAACTAACCAGTGAAAAGCTCATAGTGTGCCACAGTGTATCATGAGCCTTAGTGCTGATTCTGAAAAGTAGAATTGTACCTCGGTCTTGCACAGAGCCCTGTGGAGCACATTGTGTCTGCTTGTGTAGGGGTCACTCAAAAGATACAGGCTTAAAAGTGCTGCAGGAACCATCAGAGTTTTCACATAGGTCCAGCATCCCTTAGGGCATGAGCAGGGCTGATCTCACTTGGAGGGCTTGTACAGAGACCAAAGATGGGCTGTGCCCAGCATCGTGGTCTTCATATTCTGTTTCCTCCTTCAGAAGTCATCATTAAACACTTGTTCCACTACTACTTGAATTTTTCAAACCTCCAAATCCACTAAATTTCTTTGCACGTTATAGTAAATTACTTTTTGGATTAGCTTACTGTTTCTTGCTGACATCTCATGCATTTAAAATTCAGGAGCTGAATCTTTTAAAGGCCTGCTCCTTTCCAACCAGCTTCCTGTGAACCTGATTTTCATTAAATGCTTTTATAAATCTGAATCCTAACTGTTTCATTGAAAGGTATTTTCCTATGATTGCATTTTTGTTTGTAAGACACAAAAAAAGAGTGCAATCCAGTGTGCCCTGTTTTTGTGTACAACTAGAAAAAAAGTTTTTGACAAACACAGGAAATAAATTCTGCACAATCGTTAGCTTTAGATTTAAACAGAATTCCTCTGATGGAAATCTGTTTTCTGACAAAATGTCTTGGTCAAACGGCAAATACTGAACACCAGGAGAGCCCACCTAGCTTTCCCCTCATGGTCCTCTTACATTATTTTTAATTCTGCAAAGAAATACAAAGAAAACACCTCAAGCACAAACCACCCACATTTTGAGTTTCAGTTATTCAAGTTCTCTAAAAAGAATTGGAGCTCTGATGCTGCAGATCTTTACAAAACAAATGCAAGCAAGTTTTTTCTCTGCAAAGTCTCAGTTTGTTTGGGTTACTGACCAGCACAGGTAAGGCAAATTGCTTTTCATGAGCATGCAAGTTGTGTATCTTGAGGGAGGAAAAAATAAAATGCAAAACCATTGTTTTGCCATATAGATAAAGCTCAAGCTGACTCCAAAGGAACTACCTGTAGAGGTTGCAAGTGCGAAGGTTAAACAACACCCAGACGACACCGCAGAAAGAGAGCACACAAACATGGCAACAAACATAAAGCACAAAAAGGTTCTTTTGGCATATTTAATTCTGACCCTCAAAACACTGTAAAATGCCCACTAGAAGTTTTTATTCTGCAAGTTAAAGAAAATGACTCCATCACATAAAGCAGCAGCATTTGCTGCTACCTCCATCCCTGGAGGCATTCAAGGCCAGCCTGGATGCGGCTCCGGTCAGCCCGGTCTGGTGGTTGGTGACCCTGCCTATTGCAGCTGGGTTGAAACTAGATTATCATTGTGATCCTTTTCAATCCAGGCCATTCTATGATTCTATGATTTATCCAAAGAGCGACTTCTCCAGAATTTTCTCATCTGCTAACACACACATGACTTTCCAGCACATCTCATCCTCTGCTAAGGATAGAAACGATGCAAACATGAAACAAGTTCCTATAAATCAAACGGGACATGAGCCTATAATACCACACACATGGCAAGTCCTGCCTTGGACTTCCTGTGTCACAAACCTTCTCTAAGGATCATTTTTCTTCTTGGCTGAATATAGTCTCACTGGACACATCCTATTTCTGCTGAAAAAACAGGATATTCCTATTTTCCTTCAGATATTTCCTCAATACATTTTTCTTTTGGTAGACAGGTGGATTTGGGAATGGGAAAATATTCTAAGAGCAGCAAGAAGGAACAGCTCCAGGCAGTCAGTTAGAAAATAGACTTGAGACACTGTGTCTACATATGTGTTGGTTTTTTTTTAATGTACAAAAAGAGAAAATACAAACAGGACAGCCCATTCTACTACAAAAAGAACTAATGGTTGCCAAACAAGGCTAAAATTATGAACGTAGGACAATTATTTTGTTAATAGCACCGCTTGAGAAACAGCTTCTAATAATTATCACAGGTACGTGAACTCCTTAGGCACACAGCATATTCCCCAACTTTCTATACTAGCACCGCCTTGGCCTGATTATATATGCAAAACAACCTGGACTGTGGCCACAGAGCATTTTTGCAGTGCCTTTAACCACAGCTCTCTGAAATCAATCGCATCCATATGCTCCACTGCGCCGTGCTGCTCCTCCGGGGTCAGGGAAGAGGCCCAGCGTAATATGCACTTAATTCAATTACGAGCTACACAGAAACAGACTCTAGTAAATTTTAACCTTTCCTCCTTGCACCATTTACTAACCTGCCATTAATTAAAACGCAGTTATTAAACGAGCGTGTTTATAATTGCTGTGTTTTCCATGAATGAACAAAAGCTGTTTGTGAGATCCAACCAACGAGCATCGCTCATTCGCGGCGCGGAGCCGAGCGCGGCCGCCCGAAGCCAGCTGGCACTTGGACAGCACAAACAGCAGTCAATAGGCGCACAGAGGCAGGTCAGTGCAAATATGCTCTGCCCAGAAGAAAACACCACACTGGAATATTTAACATTCCTGCTTTGAGCATTTACAGCTGAAAAAGGCACTACTTTCAGGTGCTTGATTGCCCAGAGGAGCCGGAGCATTAATAAGCCCAACTTGCAGGTAGGACTGTTCTCCAGATCCAGCAGGTTGCAATCCATCATCTTGGTAAGCGCATGGGCAATAGCTCTAAATCTTGGCACAAAGGGCCATTAGATAGGAGAAAATATTAAACACCAGTGTTCCCACCACCCTTGAACATCTGCGTCCCATCAGACAGACTCTGGCAGGAGTGGGCTGGGTGGTGAGCAATGAAAGGACGTGGCCACAGATGGCTGAAAGACAGCTCCTCCATGTAACCAACAGCATCGTGTCATGAGGCACCCAAACCTGCGCAAGTGGGTGTGGATACAGGATGTGCGCCCCACACCTTCCCAATGAACCATGTTTTGCACCTTCACTTACAGAAATTACAAGTCTCCAGAAGAAGCACTGGCTCGCTCGGTGCACAGCTCTGACACCACACACCGTGTGAGGCAGCAGCAGCCTTACAGGTCCATCACCACGCATTAGCAGATTTAAACAAAATCATCAAGTGACAGCAAAGCCAGAGCAACAGAGGATTTTTCACTTACACCACAAATCCAGAAATGTGAAGTAAACCTGTGAAAAGCCACATGCAGACATGACGTTAAAAAAGTAGTTCTGTCGTCTTTCTATGCCAAAATAAAATGCTAAGGAGTTTTGTGCATGTGGTTTTTCATTCATGAGTAAGTATCCGACCCAATGAAAACATGCTGTTTCTCTCTGGGAATGATTTTAGTGTAAGCAGAGCAATGGGAAAGGAAGATTGAATTTAGACATATAATTCACAAAATCAGCAAGAAAATCCCCAGTCCTTCGTGTACAAATTTAGCAAATAGAGCCATTATCAAGCTGTGGTAGGACATGTGTCATACTGGCTTTAAATCCTGCACAGGGAAGTGCAATTACACCTTGGCCACCCTTGGATAGAGCCCATGAGCAACTTCCATGTCCCACGAGGTGACTTCAGTACTCAGCACAAACAGTTTCACAAAGCAAGCAAGAATTGGGACCCAGATCCCCACTGCTCTCAGTGCTGAAGCACAGTTTAGAAGTACTCCAGCACTGAGAGAACCATCCTCATTCTGCTGGGGTGATGGTGACCCTGTGTGGAAGGGAGGAAGCTCTCAGCAGTGGGAGAGAGATTACCTGACTGCAGATTCTACTGCCCGGATCCAGTAGGATGGCACAGCAAACTGAGGGGCAGCTTTTCTGCCAAAATCACAATTTACAATGGATAAACAACTTGCTGATAAGCTGCAGGAAGGGAATGACATGGGACATATGACCACTATGACCTGAACACGTCCTACAGTCCCTTGTTTTGTATATGGGAATGGTTTGGAAGAGATGAAAAAGAGAGGTTTGAAAAGAAGCATAAAAACTTTCTTATTATTCCTGATTTTTAAATTACTACAAAATCTTTTTTTTTCTAATTCTGCCTTGTCAGCAGCATTAAAAAGCCCTCACCTCACAGGTGTTCCTAAAAGAATATCTACACAGTCCCTACCCACTGCACACGTTTGCAGCTCAGGAGCAATTACCCATGCAGCACACCTCGCTTCGGCCTGCTCATTTAAATGTCTCATAACTATTGTTCTGCTTTCCAAATGACAAACTCCTCCCCTCGCACAAGCAGATGGGGAAATGTCATTTCCCATTCATTGAGGAGCCTCTGACCAACATTCTGACTTCGGCATTAAATAGAGCAGAAGTCTGCAGAGCTACCTATGCTATATGGCATTTTTTTATGCATGAGCACTGCTGTCAACAACGTCAGCAGGAATATGCATGATTTTACACACGGTGTTTGTCAGCTGGTCGTTTACTATGCAGCAAGGGCCTGAGAGCGGCAAAGAGCAGAAAATCAGAGCGCCATTCATTTAAATTTATAATCTGCAAAATCAGGACAAGGAATGAAAATAGCAGAACTTGGCCCACGTAGTAAGAATTAGGCCAAAACTGAAAATGCTGAAGGTGCAGGAATGCTGGGGAGCCCCGGCAATACTCTCACCCTTTTAAAACATATGGGATTGCAGAGAGACTCAAACAGAAGAGCCTGAAGGAAGCCTGCCCTAGGACCAGGTGAGGACAAAAGCAGATGAATAACAAGCACAGTGAAAGAGACGAGTCTGCATAGCAGAGGCCACAGCAAGATGAGTGGCAGCACTGGGAGCTTGCTCCTGGGGACACCCGGTAGGGATGTCCCCATCCAGCGGGGTCTGCGCAGGGATGTGCTTGGCACCATTCATAGCATGGCTGCAGATGACAGCAGCCTCCAAACCCAGGAACACAATGGCACTTTATTGCAGCCAACAGCTGGCAGTGTTTGCTGCACACTAAGGTTGCAAATCAGATTGCGTTATGATCTCCTGGGTTTGCATGCTTTTGGCATCTTACCTCCAGGGAAAGATCTGCCACTGCTTGTTTAGGAAGCTGAGGAAGAAGAAATAGGTTGCACAAAAAACAAAACAAAACAAAAACCTCTTCACATTTGTATTGCGGTTGAAGATTACTAGAAAAAGTACAGTTAACAAACGTAACTGCACTTCAGCTGAGCAATTTCCCCTAAAACCTGGGCAAGGAATGATCCTCTGTGAGGAAGACAGTCAGTGACTGTCCTGGTAGGCACCAGAGGACATGTCTACACAAACCTCAGATAACTCTCAAAAGCAAGATGTATCAGGAAATGCAAGCACGAGAAGAATTTTCTTAATCATGCAGTTCTTTGAGCTCACAACATTTTTAATTCTAAGCTGCTCTCTGTAACCAAGCTGCTATCTATAACCAAGCTTACCAGCACTGCTGAAGCAGCAGCAGCAGTGGAAACATACTCATTGTTTTTTCTGTGGAATTCAAGTACTGAGGCCTGAACTGTAGACCTCAAACAAAAGCTGACATCTAGATGAATCTCACAATCCAGTGTTATCTACCATCAGTATCCAATCATTAGCAAAATACGTATTATCATTAACAAAATACGTATCTTGGACAAAACGTCTCATTAGCAACAGATGTAGCTTAGATGAAGCATTATGAGAATGTATTAACCTTTCCTTGTTTAGAAGCATAGTGTCAAGGCCTACTAGTACACAAACTTCCTTGGTTCCTCCTTGAGCCCTGGCCAGGCTTGAGGTGGAATCCAAAGGGAGAATGAAACCAGATGTTTCTGCCTAACTGTCGCATAAACTTGTTTATTCAGCAATATAAAAGCTGGACCCTCTCGCAGCAAGATTGGAGACCTCTCCTACC
This sequence comes from Chrysolophus pictus, assembly GCA_037305975.1. Lineage (NCBI taxonomy): Eukaryota > Metazoa > Chordata > Aves > Galliformes > Phasianidae > Chrysolophus > Chrysolophus pictus. The sequence goes on along the minus strand of CM074614.1, from coordinate 70,103,851 downwards.
AGTGGATGCATTTGTATGAAAGGAAAGGCTCTCCAAATCCTCACTGCAACCGGGGCTCCCCAGCAGCTGCAGATCTGGATGATGGTGAAATATTAGGTCAACTGATGATGTATCTTTCTTAATCACTACCACTGTCCTCATGTAGTACTGGCTAGGTGCTCTGACTTGTTCTATATTATTCTTGCTGTACTGTTTCACTTATTACCTCATTGCTCTGAACTTAAGATAAATGCATTTCTTTCACTTGTCTCTGAACTTTGTGCTGACTCGGTCCACTGGCAAAACAGGAATATCTGTTGGTAATTTCCACTTGATTTATACATCCGTAGGAGAAAGAAACACACATAGTGGAATAACTAGATTTAGGTCCAAATTTTGTATATCTGCAACCTTTCCTCTTCCTAATTATCTGCTAAATACTTACATCATAAACTCTATCAGCAGGCAAACTGTGCTTCCAGACCAGACTGTTCTTGCTTAGAACTTTAGCTATTCCATTTATAGTGGGGATGGGGTTTTTAACTTTTACACCTAGCACTGTCCCAGAAGAAATCTGAGAGGTCAAACATGGAGTGCACAGCAATTGGCCAGCAGGGTTTCACTGCCTCAGATAGAACACAAGGAGACCTCTTAATGAAGTACTTTTGTTCTCAACTGTGACTACAGCAAATATAAAAGAAATGGTTAAATACAAAGTAATTATGGACAGTAATGACCAAAGGCTGCAGTTGAAGATGCAGCTATGGACATGTCTTTTAGCCACTGTCTGACTGGCAAAACAAGTGCTTAGAAAAAGCACAAGGAGGTATAAATGCCAGGGAACTTGGACTCTGTGTCTTTTCTTGTCTCCATGAGGAAGCAAAACCCTGCTGTCATGGTTTGCTCAGTTCTCTTCTTGAGCATATTTGTTGTTGATAGGATGAGAGATAATAGTCTTAAGTTGTACCAGTGGAAGTTCAGGTTGGAAAAATTAGGAAAAATTTCTTTTCAGAACGAGTGATGATAAATAAGAACAGGCTGCCCAGGGAGTTGATGGAGTCACCATCCCTGAAGGTGTTCAAGAAACGTGGAGATGTGGCACTGAGGGACATGGATTAGTGGGCATGGTGAAGATGGGTTGGAGTTGGCCTACATGATCTTAGTGGTGTTTTCCATCCTAAATGATCATATGATTTTTCCTTTGAGCTGTTCCTGTAGCAGAACAGATCTCCTCTGCATGCATTTAGGGTCAATGGGAGGTTAGACTTCGCCATTCTGGAAGAGGTCAGAAGTCTGGGTGAAAGCTTGCCTTTTTCCTGCCCTCTTCTGAGGTTTCAGGATCTAATTATGAAATGATTTCTCCCCTTGCTTCCAGCTCTCCATTCAGGAGCAGCTTATAGACTTCCTCACAACCTTCCTGCACAGCCAGGCAGGCAGGGAGGAGAGAAACATCCTTACCAGCAGCCACCAGCCACTGCAGTGCTCAGCTGCATCATGGGACTGCACCCAAAAGCCCAACTTGACCCAGGGGATGTTGCCAAAAAAGCTCTCACAGCAGACAGAGCAAGAGGCTGTTTGAAAAGGTTATAAGCCCTCTCATTCTCAAAGAGTTTAGAGCGTAAAAGATATTCTTCTGTCAGACAAGAGCAAGAGACTCTGTAGACAGGCTGGAGAGACAGATAGAGACTTAATTTGCAAAGTTAAGCCGTTTCATTCATGGAGCTGCTCTGCAGCACTTGCAATATTGACATGAGCAGACAGTAATTGCCAGGATTGTTTTCTGCTGAGCTCTCACTTTCCAAAAAGTCATTACCCAATCAGTATGGAAAGTCATTAGCTAATCCCCTTAGGATCACACTTTTAACAGAATTTGTTGAACTGCCTGGACACTGGCCGAAAACATAATATATGAACATACAAATGAAGGAAACATCTTAAGCATTACTCAGCAGGGTCCTCAGCTGCACTGGACAAAACTTTGTGCTCACAGACTGGGTGCTTTCCTGTGCCAGGTTCTGCCCAGCAGATTTCCCAAAACAATTTAGGAAAGTTTCTGAACTGTCCCAAATTCTATCAGTGTGCAATGCCCCCAGTTGCTGCAGCATTTCTAGCAGCATGTTCCTTGTGACAAAGAGAAAGAGCTGCAGAGGTGGCTGTGCACCTCACTGGTAGAGAAGACAACTGTCAGTGGGTTCCCCAGAGCTGGCACACAGTGTGCAAGAGGGCTGTGCTTTTACAGACTGCTAGGGAACATGGGCATAACATACATGCTTATGCAGCAAAAGTAACAGCATGCTCACTCTTGATCCAAGTTAAAATTATACTGCAAGACAAACCAGTCAAGTGCAGAGCTCCCAGTAACTAATGTGGGACCACAGGTTAAAGGAAAAACAGCCTCACGATTAAACACTAAGGACAGAGAGAATTTGATGAAGGCACAGGGAAGACATAACAAAGGATGTCAAGGTTCACTGGGATTTAGCAAAATCAGGGAAACTAGAAAAAGAGGAAATTGCAATCTGAGATGAGGTTGTAGAAGACTTTCTAAGAAAATAAATTTTAGGCAGAGTCCTGGGGCCTGGTGGGAGGCTGGGAAGTGATTGCCAGCCAGGGCAAAGGGTTCAAACTCGGGTGCCCATTAAATAGTAAGTAAAATAAAAGCAGGAAAACAGCTTCCCTAGAAGCAGTGATTAAGTTAAGGCACGTCTTTCTCTAAATGGACAGCAGCTGTTTTTTTATCAGTTATATCTCCATAAAAATTTGCCACCATATGAAAGACAATGATTTGTACTGAGCTTGTTGACAGAAACTGGTGGTTACCATGGGAGAGAAAACAAACTTAATTCCCATTAGATCTTTCCTAAACAAGCTGTATGTGTGTAAAACGTCTGCCTTGGGCCCCTGACACAGAGGAATGTGCACTGATGTGCCGGGATGTAATGGTTATTTGCTGATTACCTGGTGGCATTCCTGAAACAAAGGTGGCAGTGAGAGGATAAAAAGAGAGAAAAAAAATGATAAAGTAGAATTTTAGCATTTCTAAAGAGGTAGGAATGCAAACTTAAGATGCAGGTAGGTTATTCTCTGCATATGACCTGTTGTGAAAGGCATCAGTGTCTGACAAAGCAGCATCTATCCATCTTAAAAGCAATGAAGCAATGAAGAGATCCTGCCTCCTACAAATGCACACGCTCGGCTTAGGCCTGACTTCAGGCCGAACTGCCTTGGGCATGATAACTTAGCTGGAAGACTGGATTTGCCTGTTCATCCTTTGCAAGATGCAGAAACAGGGCCACTGCTTTTCCTCACAGGGCTCCTCAGAGCATGTCCATCCCATTGGCACAAACACCCATGACATGAATGGCTCGTCCCCCCCAGCAGTGCCCAGATCCGCCTTGTGGAGGAAGGGCAGCAGCTTACGCTCTGCCTGCTGTGCAGTATTCATGCCAATAGCTCAAGGTTTGGGGTGCATAGCATGGGAAGTCAATCACAAGGCCAGGCCAGGCAGCCACAGCATCACACTTGCAATTAGTTTTGATTGTCTATAATTTGAAAAGGGGATGCGCCACACCACATCACAAAGCACAAGCATCTCTCCATTCGGTCCAATTGCTCTTTTTATAAACTAAGTACCAGTTTCTGCTGCAACGTTTCTCCCAAGAAATTACAGCAGAGTGCAAAGCTTGAAAAATGCTGATCTTGAATTTAAGGACTGTCAGGACAGTTACATCACAACAGTTTGCTTAAATGAAATATTAATTGCAGATCTGTGGCACTGCCTCTTTTCCTTGTTGGAAATATAAGAGAGATAGACTGTATCCATGTATAGAAGATAAAGTCTGTTGAATAAATCTGGAACTAGAATTTACTAGTGTTTTTTTTCCTCTTTCTTCTCATTAGTAAGGAGTAAACAGAAAACCCCTAAACCCCAATATTTAGCTGCAGGCAGGTAGCTTGAAGTCATTCAGATCCACAAAGCAACACCAGCTCTTGCTGCACCAACACTCAGAATGTTGCCCTCTATTATTACAGAAGATGAAGAATTTCTGTGGGGTGATTCAAAGAAAAAAGGGAGGAGAAATCTCTGATTCCATGATATTTGCATTTTAAACTTCAAAAGGAAAAAAGTAGAATTTTAATTCCTACTGCACAAAAAGGATCATCAGTGAAGTTTTGTCTTAGAGATATTTTTTTCTTACATATCTGGTAGTCATCCTTATAAAGAATTTCAGAATAAAGAAACTGCTTAGAAATAAAAATTGCTATCACAAATTATAACAAGCATTCCTCCATGACTGAAATCCACTGTATGCTATAAGAAAGTTCTCAAGACATCTCAAGTGACCAACAGAAATATTCCACATTTTGGACATTCTTCTTCAAGGCTATGGTCCCTTTGAGGGAGGCTCAAGTACAAGTTTGTTCTCAGAAAGGAAGGTCTGAACACAGTGACAGTCTTCAAAGCTGCATAAGGTTATAAAAAGGACAGCAGTCAATTGTACTCTATGCCCACTGAGAGTAAAACAAAAATTAATCAGCTTAATTTCCAGCAAAGACTATTCAGGTTATAACATCAGGAAAAAAAAAAGAAAAAAGAAAAAAAAAGAAAAAGAGGAAAAAAAAAGAAAAAAAAAAATCTGTAAGGACAGGGAATATAGGAACAAGCAACCAAAAGATGTTGTGCAATGTCCTTCCCTTAGGCTTTTAAAAGAACAGACTAAGTAAGCTAGGATCTGCCAGCGATGGCCTAACTATATTGGTCCTGCTCCAAGATGAGAAGCTGGATCACACAGTTCCCAGTTTCAATCTGGTAATATATTTTATTAACTTTAGGGTCCATATGCCTCCTTGGAGCAAAAATAGATTTCCAGTAGAAAACAGACACAATTCACCCCAATGGCTAAGCGCACTACTATTGACTGCTATGTCCTCAACAAGAACACAGGCATTTATTTTCTACACTGACCCCAAAGCAGAAAGGCTGCCATTAATGTAAGCACACTCAATACCCATCTAACTTTACTGAACTGATAAACAAAAACCAGTGCAAAAATGTGCTGCAAGAGCAAGGCTGGTATTTCCAAACCCCAAGCAAGTGGCTATGAGTGACACTACCTCCATTACAGACCCTGTCCAAGTTTGAATCACTTGCAGTGGTTATGAACCAGAGATGCTGCCTAAATGCAGCCCTAAATCTCCAAACCAAATGGGAAGATCTTCCAGCTTCTCGAGCTCTCAGGGGATACAAGCACTACCTCACTTTCCTTAAGTTTCTGCAGTTTGTAGAGCAGCAGATTGCACCAAAAGGGTGAGTATTTTCAAAGAAATTCCCAGAGGCAAAGAAAACATCTGCCACCCCCCTACAAAGTCTTCCCTGCCACCCACACATGGGCTGGACACCATATTGTGCTGTCAAAAACCTTGGTCTGTTTTTAATAACTAAGCAGAAACATTTCTGGCATAATGTTCATTTTCCAAATGATGCTGCCTCCTTTCTGTCTACATTTCTGGGAGGAGGAAATCCATGAGCTAAGAAAGCAAATGATGAACTCACCAGTCACTCACACCTCAGAAGGTCTGAGAAAAATGGCTTTCAAGGGCTAAATCAGACCATTAATGATTAGCAACGTGGGGTTTTATAAGCTCTCAAAAAAACCTAATATCTCTTCCCTGTCTTGGTCTTAACTGATCGACAGCTTATGAACTTCCCATGTAAGATGCCAGCAGGCCTGGGCAAGATGAAAAGAACACCAAGCAGCATCCATCCCAGGGATGCACACACACACAGAGTGATGATAGCACTGTATTTCCAGTCAAGCCTCAGAGACATCATGAGGATAAGTGGTTTTTACCCTAAACAAGTTCATGTCAAAAGCCAAGAAGTCTTGATCACAACCAGATTTTAATTTATGGCGCTGCACTCAGTGGGCCAGAGTTTAAAGCAGAGACTTCTTTTTCCTCACTGCTGGGGAAAGTCAGCTAATTCGCAAAGAAAATCTTTCAACACCTTTGAGAACATAGTAGTTTGGAGTGCTGGATGGAGTTTTGTCAAGGCTAAGCACTAATTACTCCTTGCAGTCTTTTACTGCAGCTCCATGCAGTACCTTTTCTATGCCTGCAAGCTGCAAGTGTCATCAGATCCAACTGCACACAGCCATGTATTCCTGGGGAGATAGTTGGATGGGACCATCTATCACTTACTGCATCTCCTTCGAGTTTCCCCTAACGATGTACTGCTGTGAGGATGCATAGTTGAACCCTTCCTCCCCCCTATCTCTTCTCCAAACACCAACATTGCTCTTGGCTGCAACTCTTCTTAAGCCTCTGCTTTCAGTTTCACAACTGACACATACTTCCCTGTGATACTTAAGAAAATAATACGGAGACACTGTGCAGTACAGCCCTGTTGCTACAGTACACTCCTTGCCAAAAAAGAATGCAGGACTGCAGCATGCCACCTTCAAAACCATTTAGGCATCTTAATTCAAATTTAGGATTCCCCACAGGAAACCAGACTGGTGCAGAGAGATGATGTGACACCGTTCCTTTCTAAGTATCTGAAACTATTTAATGAAGCCCTTCAAAAGGACATTAACAGAAGAAAAAAATACATGCTTTTGGCAGTCAGACAACAGCTCACAAATAAATATTTAAATATCCACATTTCTTATTGTCATACCTATGTGACAGTGAAACGTGGACAAGTATGAAAAGTGAGGCCAGTGCACCAAGCCTACCGTCCATGCAGGTATGCTAGCAACAGGCATGTGGAATCAATCCAAGGGTTAACTTCCGCATCAAATAGCTGGGTAAAAACATGTTCATAAATAACATCACAAATAGTTACAAAATCTCATCATTCCTGGTAAAGTCAGCCTCAGCCATAAGATTTCCTGTACCTCAGACAGGGATCTCTGCATGTCTGACTCCGCAAATACAATCAGGTATTGCAGATCTTCTTTACATTAATTCCCTGTTACTGAAAGGACTTGACATTTTTAATCTTTACATCCATTCAATTTCATATCCCTTTGCTGACAAATACTTTTAAGACAAAATAATTCAAAAATAACTACATTAAATCCTTTGTGATGGTTTCCATTCAAAAAATAATAAAAATCAAAGCTATGAAAGAGAGGCAGCCATTAATTAACAAACATATTCACAAAGCAAGCTGTAAACCTCTAACAAGACTTTGCCAGAAATACTCAATAGCTTGGAGTTTCTGATGAAAGCTGCACTAAATTGGCTTGTAAATCAGTTCTAGCTTTTTCCTCTGTAACTCTAAATAAAGTCTTGAGTACTTACAGAAATTACAGAACTTGGAGAAGGGGAGGCCAAGACCATGAAAAAAAGGAGTCTCACTAGATTTCTGCTTGGAGCTATTACAAGTCTATTATCATTTAGCTTAAAAACCCTTCACAACATAGGCAAACTCAACAACAATCATGGGTATCACCACTCCTTTTGCAGGAGAGCAGCTTGTCAAGGCAAAGAGAAATGGACAGTTTGCTCACGGCTATCAACAAGCCCTTTTGAGTCTGAAAAGGTCAAGCTGGGGCCAGTGTATCAGCCACCGTGTTCCTGGCTGGTTTTCTCCTTGGCTTGATCAGCTGTTTGGAGTTAGTGATACCAAGGAACGCCACGCATCTCCAGGTGAATATTTTGGCTAGATAAATTGAACTTCAACTCTAATCCTCACTCTTTCAGCCAGCAGGATCTCAGTGTGCCCCAACAGGGTACCACCAACAGCAGTCCCGGTCCCCCGGAGTGAGGGAGAGATCAAAGTGACATACCTCTAGTGCTGTTAAAATGGGAGCGGAGTCTTCAAAGCAAGGAGAGAAGCGATTATTTCACAGGGGTTGATTTTGTTAGACAAAGAAAAAAGTTTCTCTTTTACCGATATTATAAGCTTAAAATTAGTTCATACCCTTCCATCCCGCTTTCCCTTCTCATGTTAACAGCATTTCTGTAGATACCATCTCTGGTTAAAAATAACAGACTTAACTGTCCTGCTACATGCTCAGCCTTTAAGACCAACACTTCATTGTAGCCAGGCAGATAATACAGTTTATGTATAGTTACTTAAGAAATCATCCAGCTTACACAGGCTTTCTTCAATTATGATAACTACATAAGTGATGCACTGGCAGTTACAGATGTGTATGTATGGGTCTACGGGCCAAAACATTTCAAGATCAAATGAGAAGCTGAAAGCAGACTACAATATTTATCATTTTGCTGATCACCACATTCAGAAGTCTTCACCATGGCCATGGGCTGTGCAAGTACAGAACAAACTGCTGCTGCCCAGAAAGCTTACAGATGAAGCAAAGGCCATGAAACAGATCCAGGCAGGTGGAACAAGTTGAGGATGAATGAACACATCAACACCTCACTTTTTAATCTCGGTGTATTAAAAAAGGTATACTTAAATCTCTATCACTTCATCTTGCTGCCTCTGTCATCATATAACAATTATGTAACACAATATAATTAAAAATAAACTTTTCACTTCCCAACAACAGTTATGCAATAACTTTTAATTAGCTGAGATCCTTTACGTTTAAGAAAATATTTAAGGGGTTTAAATTATAACTCATTGCCTTTCTTCATAGCATCATACTCAAATCCTCCAACAAGACGTTTCTGCATCTTCCTTCTCATCTCTCCAGCACAAAGACGGTTTGTCAGGTTTTATTTGGTTTTATCTGCTTACAAGATGTTGTCTTGGGGTCCTAAAAATGCAGAGACATATTTTATGCAATCTGTCAGCAACCGTCTTCAGATGCAAGGCTATGGGGAGTTGATGAGTTCTTTTCTTATCAGAATGAGTCACAAAAATGGATTATCCACACTTAATCCCCCTCACACTAGTGAATTTCCTGATTTTCTGTTCAATTAAAAACAAAAAACAAACTAAAAAAAAAAAAAAAAAAGAAAATCGTCCTGATTAAACATTGTAAGAACAGTTTTACCACAGAGTGTCCTTGCAGAAGGGAAGTGTCACTGCAATTTTAGGTGACCACAGAGCCCAGTCTTCCTACTTTCAGCATACATTCCCAGCACTATAGATGGATTCCCCCTGCCCTTTTATTTCAGTCCCATCATATGTCCCCACAGCCTTATTTAGGGGCTGTGTTCTGGGGATTACTTTGCTTTATTTGCAAAATCCTTATCTCTCCACAAGCTAAACAGATAAGAAATTGTTTAACCTGTTTCCTTTACAAAACGTTTTCACTGTAGAAGTCTTACTACTATGATTTCCTTTAAGTGCAAGTATTTTTTTACAAAATTGTTTCATTAATTTTCATGGAAGCCAATACCTCATACAATCAGAATGGACACTCTCAGTTAAATCATCAAATGACAAAACCTGGGCTCGGACAATCCCCCTTCCATTTTGAACAGGGATTTAGAAAAAGAAGTGGGAGTTTTGCTGCTATTTACTAATCCCAGCACAGAGAAGAAGAAATCCAAACTGCCTGAAAGCTCATCCCTGAAAATAAAGTGATTTTCCTATAAGATTAAATGTGTCTATTCACAGATTCAAGCTTAAAGAGGGAAAAAAAGAAGCCTTCATACTTCTAACATATGGTCCACAGCCAACTTTTAGTGCAAAGCTGTCCCATCAGGCAGCGAGCGCACAGGCAGAATGGAAACCGGGGCTTCATCTTTACGGTTATTTCCCTGCTTATTGGATTTGGGTTTTCAGCTTCACTCTGAAATGCTGCCATGCTACATTTAGCACGTAGTAGCTGGCATCGCTTTAAAGGCCCCAGCAGAACTCAGTCAGCAAACCAGATTAGTTATACTACGCAGGAAGGGGGACTCGTGCATTTTGGGGAGTGACGGTGACACAGGAAGACATCCCACTGTGGTGGCAAAACAACAGACTGAGGGAGAGGGGAGTAAAAACAGGCTGTTCTTAAACCCGACTTTCATCTTAGACGCCGTGCTCTACTTAACCTCACCTGGCATTACTGAACTGTCCTAGGAGACTTTCCCACAGACTGCTCCGCACGTGAACAGCATCACCAGTGGAGCAGAAGCGTGCATCTTGTCATGCCACATCAAATTTCAGGTTGTTGCACCCTGTCAGGGCTGTGGAGCAACGCGATCAGTGTCTGCATCAGTGCAGCCAGGTCCCTTTGGGTGACACGGGAGGACAGAGGTGGGTGAGGATCCTGAGCAAGATGATGTCGCGGGTTTAGCAGAGCTGGCTAACATCCCTTCTTCTCAAAAAGAGGGCTCTGCCTTTCAAGGTTTTGTTTAATCTCCCACCAATACAATGGCAGCTGCAGTGGGATCCACCTCCATCTGTCCCTGCAGTACCTGATCTGCCAGTCACTTTGAAGATGGTTTGGGGCCAAGTGCTTCCTGTAAATTACTCCTCTGCGAAACCTGCTTAATGGAATTAAAGTGAGGGATCAATTTGGCCCATGGAGTACGTGAAGTATGGAATTAGATTTTATCTCATTCCATTACAGAAAGTTCAAGATTGGAGGAAAAAAAAAATTATTTGTAGGCTGACAACAGTTATTATTGAAACACACCGCAAAAATAGGAAGGTCTTTTATTTCTACACAAATCATTTTAAAATATATCATTTATTCAAAGCATGTACATCATTAAAGAGTTACAGATGACAGCTACAGAGAAAGTGAATAAGGAGAGAAGTTTAATTATTTTTATAATTCCTTTTTCAGTTTTCCAGCCAGACAAGAAAATCATTAAAGTAGAATCATAAAGATTACTCTGCAAAGAGAAAAAAAGCAACTTAAGGCACAAAATGAAGTTAAATACATATTTGACAATCTTCATTAAAATGCAGCCTTGTTAATCCCTCTGGGCTTAAGAATTTCCAAAATGTATTGGCAATGTCAAGTTGAGGTACCATATTTTTCCCTCTATCCTATTACTTTTTTTGTGTATTTCAGCACTTCTTCCTCTAATATTGGAGAAGGAATGTTTTTATCATTTTGGACCTACCCTTTGGAAATCCTGCTTCCTCAGCAGTCTGATTTTGCTTTGGGTGCAACTCCCTTCCCTATCAGAGAAGCATACCCTGGAGTGCTAATGCCCATATGGCTAATCTTTTTGGGAGGAGATAAAATAGCAAAACAGTTGCATAAAATATTATTAACGTCTGGGAATTACACTACCTTATCAATAAGTGAATAGAATGGAAAGAGATAAAAACATATTAGCTCATGCTTTGGGTATCAGCCACTGGTAGATTTGCCTCCAAGCTTTGGCTATGAAATCTCTGACAGGTCTTATTACCCTCATTGCTGTCATTCAAGGGCTGCGTATCAGTATTCACATGCACCACTGTCACTGTTCCCTCTCTGCCTTCCTAGGAAAAGAAGGTATTTATACTGTAAAGACGGTCTTTTGTAACTGCGGTATTAGTTTGATTTACACACACAGTGTCATCTTGGGACAAGTGGGTATTAAGTCATTTAGGTATTTTGTCACACCTATAGCATGACAAACAACAGATTGAAATAATTTCACCTCACATCTATTTCCTATGTTACATATCTGCATTTTAGCTGGCAGAGAAAACTGGGTTTGTAAGGAACAATTCATTAGAATTTTATAGACAACTACTTGATGGCTATCTGAGCAGCCCCAAAGCACTGCCAATTTTTTATGAACAGAATTCAAGAGCATTAGCTCTGAAAGCCCATGTATTTGTTCCAATGAGCACAAATCTACACACCTGTACACTGATTAAATTAACAAGAACACAGAAAACACACCCTGCAATAAATTTGGCTCCCACATCCAAGAAATCCGCCATTGCTAAAGAAAAAAATTAAACCAACTCTATAGTCAGTTCTTGGAGAAATTATTAAAAATTAAACCACTATGTTATTGATATAAACACTGAGCTCTGTTCCTGTTGTTTTGTTCTTGCTGCAGAAACACAGCAAGGAACCCCAGTACCATGAGCTGTGCCCTGCTGGCTACATCTAGCCTCCATCATTCAGCATTACCACCTCATGCAAGCATGAACTCTCAGACCAGCATCCAAAAAACATGCACAGACCACCAACAAACCCACAAACACAGCAACATGATGGTTTCCAGTATCTGTGCCTAACCCAAAGGAGCATGACAATTCAGAAATAACTGTCCAGTGTCAGCATAAGGCGGCTTTTGAACAGCAATGGAGAAATAAATACTTGTTCCTCAGGGGCAGGAAGGACTGACTTTTAGTAAGTCTTTTAACGTTCTCCCAATGATTTACTACCAATAGATACAATTTGTACTAATTTTTAGAAGCTACTCGTTTTCTACAGTAAATTTGGAAGTCAGCTGAGGAAGCAAGCAACGGTATTCAGAGGAAAAAGAGGTTTAGGGCTAATAGTAAAAGACATACAAGGAGAAAAGGAATAAACAACATGAGAAATTAATTTAAAAAAAAAAAAAAAAAAGTTCTATCAGTGGAAGAAACATTGAACCAATTTCTGCTACGCATACAGGGATGGCATCTCCTGCAGGACAAAACCTGCATGCAACTGTCCTTACGCAGGGGTGGACGAGCAAAACACATTTGTGGGAAGTACTCTCAAGTCAGAGCAAACTGGTCTCTGCCTGCCAGCCAGCAGGCAGATAATCCACAGATCCACTGTCCCGTGCCTTTCATAGAATCACAGAATTGTAGAATCATAAAATTGCTTAGGTTGTGATGGCTTATTCCAATCTCTCCTGCCGTGAGCTGGTTGCCCCCAACAGCTCAGGCTGCCTATGGCTCCAGCCTTGAGCATTTCCAGGAATGGGGCACATACAGTTGTTCTTTGCAACCAATTCCAGGGTCTTACCACTCTCTGAGTGAAAAATATTTAATATTTTTCATTCCTAATATTTAATCTGTATCTCCCTTCCTTCTCTATAGAATTGAATGGTTGCAGCTAAAATAGCCCTTGGGAGAAGGAGGAATGGGATGTGAACACCTCTTCCCTGCATTGGGGTCATACAAACACCGCAAGCAGATGCATGAGAAGGCTGAGACCTCACATACCAGCACTGGGCTTCAAGGAGTCTGGGTGACCTCCCCCTGACATGGCTGACCTTACTATGCAAACACCGTAAGTTCAGCCATGAAACACAAGATGCCATCTCCTGCACCAGTGTGCTGAGGGGCTGTTCAAGGCTGGCTTTGTTGCTGCAGCACAGAGCAATTTTGTGCAGACACAGAGGCCTCTGACACTCCGAAGCACATCTGTGTAGGAAGATTCACCCAGGTGAAAATAAACACGGATGTTAAACAAAATTATTGTTCTTGGTTAAATTGACACTGAAGGAAATAAAAGTGATTTGTACTAAAAGCCCCCAGAGGCCAACTGACAGGGAATGCCCTACTAGCAGCATCTCCAAATGCTGGGAGTCTCAAGTGTCCCTGCACCAGGGATCTTCTGACCAGGAAGGAAATCACCAAACACTTACAAAAAGAACAAAAACACACTGCCTTACATTTCAAACTTCTGGAGAATTTTGTGGCAGAGTCAGCACCAAGCAGCACTTACTTGCTAGTAGTAGATCACTTACTAAACTTTTCAGAGGGCTGCAGAGAGACAGTCGTGTGGAACCATAAGGAGCACAACACGGGACACCAGGAAGGGGAAAGGACACAAAGGCTTAGCGTGAGTGCGCTGGGAGGCAAGGAAAAGCCCAGTAAGCCAAAAACTGCTAGTCTCACCTTCCAAAACTGCAAAAAAGGAACAGTGCTCCCCAGATCTGTCCTGAAATACAGTTCCAGGGATACATGTGGAGCTGGAGAAAGTAGGAGACTATACAGGCGTCCCTCCAGCTCCTCACAGCAGTCTGTCTAAGGCCATCTCCTCCAGTCACTGCCTTCTGACTAAAATCAAGTGAGACTCCATGCAAATTTAAAACTCTTCCCAAGCCCCGCAGTCAGCTCTCACAACTTCTTCCCCAGTGCCTGAACAAACCCAGAGGTTATGGAGGTGCCTCCAAAAGCTAATGCTCCCAGCTCATGCCACATCTTATGGAAGCAATTAGAAACAGTGAGCGCTAAGCAGGACAAACAGCAGACCGTGAGAAGGAAACTTTTTTTTCCCCCTATTTCTCCAACTGAGACTTTTGACCTTGAGGTAAAACAAGCCAAAACCACTTCTGCATCTGTTGGTGGAACACAGCAGATGGACTTGGGTTTGCAAAGCTCCAGAGTGAGGTGGGCCCGCACAAAGCTCCCAGTTGACACTCTTATAGTTGGAATTACACTAGAAAAGCGGAAGTGTTTTCTCACACTGTGAGCCTTGACAAGGGCAACTAAAGACATGCAAAGGTACTGCACAGCCTGCAACAGCTGAGAGCTCTTGTGGGGACCAAAAGATTGCTGTCTTTCAGAAGCAGGTGACAGTGGCTAATAGAGAACTTGCCAGTGCCTCATAAAAAATAAGAACTATGCATACTTGGTCCTGAATCCTGCCACAAATCAGAGCTCATTTTGACAGAACATCTTCCCTAGTAACATCCCTGGAAGCAGAGCAGATTTTTCTCCACAGATGCTAGGTCAACCAGCTCAGATCACACCGTCAGATCTGCAGATCCACCAGTGTGGTCTGTGGACCCACACAACGCCGTCACACCCTTGTCCTGACCTCCGGCTCCATGTGGGCTATAGATTTGCTTATGAAAATATCAGCTTAAGAAATAACATCAACAGGGGATGGGTGGGGATAACATTCCCCACAAAAAAGAATCCCAGCTTCCTAATTATACATATCCCATCTAGATATTGTTGTAAAGAGCACTGCCTACATAAGGAATAGGAAATCTGATCTAATAAGCAAATAAAAATCAGAAATCTCTCCTGCCAGCCATGAGAAAGGCTATCAATAATTCATTTTAACAAAAAAGAACATCAAAGAAAAATGCTATGTTGGTTTGACATTTTGATATGTTGGTTCAGGAATCTTCTTTAATGTAATAAGTAACAAACAGCACAGTTCATCTATAAATGCCAGACACGCTTGTATGCTGTTGAATATAGCAGTTCCTATTAATATTCACTTAGGCTTTTTTAATTAATTCACTTTGATTGCCTTTACAGCTATTTTACTGCCTTCATCTACTAGTTCTAGGTCAAGCAAAGCTCTGAGAAACATGACAAAGGGTTTCCAAAACTAAAGTTTCTAACTTGTAACTGTATTTCCATCTATTTCGTCAAGGTCATCCTCACTACATAGCCTAGCATCCAGTCCAATGTGCCTGGTTTGCTGTGAACTGCTTAAGACAAACGTCCAGTTGAGACTCAGAACAAGGTGCTTGTACTCTAAATCAACCATCTGTGCAAGTTCACCCTTATACAGAGTGGTTTAATTTCATTTACAATTTCCATAGGCACATTTGGTGGCGTGGATGAAGTATATTATACTCCAGAAAGCACAGGCTTGCAATCCACAGATTTCAGTGTTGTGTTGCAAGATGTATTTATTGCAGCAGAGAACTGTTGGCAAATTTAACATATATTACTCAAGCTCAGTCTGTGTTCCCTTCAGTGCACAGGAGACATAAGCGAGCTCATGTCTTCTAAGTTTAGGAAGATAGGGAAGATTTCTTCCACGCCAAAATCTTTAAAATTGTAAACTGTGTAACTTACCAGTTCCAGGGTTGAGTGGAAAAGTAAATGCTCCTGTTATCACATCTCTTTAAGTATTCTCTTTAAAGTACGTTTTTGTGCAATAATCAGACAGTTCGTTAAAAATCTGTTTTCTGGAGGAAAGTCCCTGATGGTAACAACCTTCTATAGAGGCTGACACTGCACGTGCTGCTGCTGGAAGAAAATAATCTGCCACTCAGGTCCTAAGCCTGGCTGCTTCCCACAGGTTCTTGGCTATAGATGTGTAGATCCTTAGGTTTTCTATGAATTAAAGGTTTAAAATTGCTATTTATACCATTGCAGCTAGAAAAGAACTGTTCAGCTACAGTTTGATGAGGGGTAACAGTTACTGAATGTGATGACAGTCCAGATGGTAAAGCTTTTATCTAATCCAGATGATAAAGTCATACCATCTCAGTTGAATTCAGTCAATTGTAAACAGAACGAGTCGAAAAGGAGACAAAGATATAGATATAGATGTATTTTACCAACTGTTAGCAGATCCCAGTGCCAACAGTTGCATATACTTGAATTTTACAGTTCTGCCAGCTGTAGAAAAATAGTATCCACAGAAATGTACCCCCCCAGTGCTTCCACCCACACTGGCTAACACAAGAAATCATCTTTCCCCATCAGGAAGTGAACTGCCTGTGTGGAGCCTTTTCCACACACAGCCACAGAAATCCCGTCCCCAAAATCCTGTCTTAGTGCTGCCTCTGAGGAAGATGCTCCAAGGAAAAGATTTTTAACCGTGGGCCATGTGCACCCTCCTGCCCATACAGCTGTGTCTTGGACATTCCAAAACCACACAGATATTGCATTGCATTGCACTGGCCCAAATGCCAAGGACAGTAACCCCTGGCCATGCTTGCAGATGGCATCCCTGCAGGTGGGAACACTGCTCCCAGAGGTGGCCTTGGGTCCTCCCTTAATCGCATGGGGAACACACACACAGACGAGATAAAATGTTCCAGCTGAAGACAGACCTTGAATCCCTTTTAAAATCCAGTAAGATTTCAGTCTTTTCTATTTTTTTTTTCCACAAATGACAGGGAATTTGTGAAATCACTTGGATGCTTCTAAAAACTTCAGGCACTGTTGGAATAATCCCAAAAGAAAAGGAGAAAAAAAAAAAAAAGAAAAAAAAAAGAGCCACTGCCACTCACTCAAAGACTACAATGCAAACTGCGTGTTTCTGAGAGGTGTTTTAAAAAGCCACTGCCATAGCCAGGGGCTTTGGAGCCCAAGACCTCACTTTGCATAAGCCTACCCCTTCTCAGATCTTTAGTTATATCATGAAAACCATAAGGGGGAAAAAAAAATATTTCCCTGACACGCAGTAGGAATATAAGCATGCGATTATTTGAAAGGCTGTACAAAGGTTAAGTCCTTAATCCTTTTAATCCTGGCGACAAACAAACAAAACCCCATCCCAGGCTGCGGAGCACTGCCGAGTGTGCCAGGTATCCGGTGGGGGCTCTCCCCGCTCAATGCCACAGAAATGCAAGAGCCTCCAGCTACAGAGTTGCTGCAGAAGAAATAGAGACACGCATGTTTTTATTCCCAGTTCTTTAAAGCTTATTATGGGTGATTTGGCAGGCTAGCTTCACATTTGAGTGAGAAGGGTTTAACTCTCAGTCCGTAAAAGCAAGGTTACCGGATTTCCAGGTCTGCTGGCTAAGCCAGCAGTGCTGCCCTCTGATCAGCAGCACAGGTCCCAGGGATTCCTCTTACCTGTCACTGGTGTGTCCAGCACCAACCTGAAGTCTCCCAGTCCAAGGTTCACCACAAGTGACCTGCAGGCCCATAACTAATTAACTCCTCGCCCACCAGCACTTGCTAACTGTCGGTGTGTCTTCTAGAAGATGCTTTGCGATGCACAGAGAAAATGTAGTTGCTCCTCATTAAAAGCAAGAGAGTTTGAGGCAGGGAAGTAATCACGCAGTAGCAGCAAGCAGCATCAGAATAGAAACTGCAGAGCATCTGGGGCCCAAGAGAGCTCCTTGTTCGGAACACCCTGCAGAAAGCACTTGGCTTGGTGCGGTGCGTGCCCACATCTGTACCACCCTCACAATGTGGTACCAAGCTAAGGACACAACAGTGCAGGGTTAAACAGATTTAGGACCTGACCTGGGTTTATCAGAATAACGGGAAATTCTTCCACCTATTTCAATGGGAATTGGGTCATGCTGCAACCACAGTCTTAAATGAGCTGCAGGAAGAGTGCCACTGATTTTAGCAGTATTATTCATGCGATTCAAATTAGATGTGCGGTTAAGTATCTTTTGGAAACAAGTCTAAATGAAAAGTATAACCCATCCATATAAGGAGAACATATAAAATACCTTTCTCCTTTCCACCATACACCTGACCACAGAACGGTGAGCCACCACTTTATTTGCACATTCTCTCAAAGACAGCTAGCTACCACAGGTGAGGTGCTATAATCAAAATCCACATTTCCTCTAGAAGTTTTCTCGCTTTTTCTGTACTTGCCTTGTGGTATAAGCCACTTAGTGCAAATTCTGTCAGTTTTGTCAAGAGTTGCTGACCACGATATAAACTATTTCAGCAGTGCACAGATAAGCCAACAGAAGTGTTAACAGCCTCGATGGAGCCCGGCAAGAATTTGTGACAGTCTTTTTGGAACCAAGCAGTACCCTCTCTCCTCATTTCAGATGCTCTCCAGGATGTGGCAACAGCTCCCTCACCCTCATTCTGGTCTGCTACAAGGTGGACTGGACCTCAGCCTCCACTCCAAGCAGAAGACAGGCTGGAGTAACAGTGGCAGAGCAGTGAGGCACGTGAAAGCTGCTGGGCTATGGGATGTCCTCTGGTAATTAGAGTAGTTGCTCTGGTATATATCACACACAGAAATAATTCTCACAGTGGTGCAGGGCATCACCGTCATCCTGCCCTCTGCATCCCTGCAACAAGCAGAGCAGCAGATCACACATGAAGAGGAGAATGTAAAAAGCAATGGAAAGATGCAGACAGAAATTACATTAATCAGCCAACACACCTCAGTGCACGAGGACAGAAAATGAACACAAAGGCTCCCACCCCTGCTCATGGGACCAATACTGAGCAAATTCAAAGGGATATGAGGTGGCACAGTGAGCTGCTGCGCAAGTCTCATCTGTCTCTGTTCTCAGCAAATTCTGCTTTAGAATGTTATCAGTTTGAAACGATATGAGCAGCAAAAAGAAAAACTAGATGAGAGGGGGAAAAATGCACAACACACATCCACAATCATAATATGGCCCTGAGGTACTGTTAGTATAGTGCTTCCTCTGCCAGAGAATGGCAGGCATCTGATCTCATTTTGTAAAACAGCAAAGGTCACTGCAAAATTACAAGTTAGTCTGGGGTCAGTTAAAGATAAAATAAAAAATGTAGGGCCAATGCAGATCCTTTTGGAAGCAGCTGCCCCTCTCCCAGCCCCAGCACAGAAATGTCATCTCCCCAGTTTTCGTCCCATCTCCACCGCACCTAAGAGCTGTCTGTTACATGCATCAGAATAAGAGCTGCTGTAAAATCAAGAGAAGAGGGGGAATGGCTGTAGCAGACGGGAAAGGGTGCAAAGAACTCTAGAGGCCAAGAAAACCCCTTATTTAGACATTCTACATGAAGACCAACAGTGCCACATGCTTGCCAGAGTGCTGACAGCATTTCTATCCCTGGCAGCTCGCGGGGTCACGGTCCTTGGGGCCACATCATTTCACTTCCCACCCTGCTTTCCCTCAGCCCCATAAATTTCAGCTCCACTCTGGCAACCAGTAGCTCAAGAATATGACAATTAAAGATTAATGCTATAAATGTATGGAAAGTTGAAAAATCCAGATTTCTGAATGTCATGCCAGACATACTCATTTTTAAACTTTACCCTTGTGGTTTAAGACACCAGGCCAGGAGTGTCACTTTTCCCCAGCAGACTACAAATGCTTTCTTCCTTTCAGCTACCAGCTAGCTCTGTGGGCTTCTATATTTTTCTTTATTTAATTATTCACTGTAATACATGAAACATTAAGCAGCTTCTTTCCACGGAGAAATGCGCGCTGCTTCCCAATGACAACATGCTAAGTAGCCTTAATAGTGGGAATAAGGAAATGAGCTTCGTAGAACAAAAGGGAAAAGAGCAGGAAGAATGAGAGAGAAGTTAGAAGCACCTAGGATTTACTGACACAAAAAGCCAAGACTTCATTTTGAACAAAATAGTCACAATCGGCTGACCTGGGAAATAAAAGCAAAAAGAAAGAGACTTTTAAAGCAGAGTATGTTTTCTGATAGAGCTTTTGGACTAGAATATTCTTCTTTCCCAGTGTTTACAGAGATCAGTCAGCACAGAGGAAGCCACAGATGCAATGCTGAGATACGTAATACTGAGTTGTGCTTTCTTGATTGCTTTAAGAATCTCCTGTTCTCCAGGATCACTGGAGTTAAGGGCTGAAGTCATTAATGAAAGACAGTCCAAGCCACAATTTTTCCTGTGAAAACCAGGCTGCATACACAACTTCCAGCTTATGCTCCTCTCATTTAATGTCTTCAGCAGCAGCAAAGAGATGGTCTCATCAGGTTACAGCACAGCCCCATCTCCTGCCAGCACCTCACGACTGTATCTCACCATCAACCCAGACAGAACGACCTTGGTGACCTTGCTGCTGTCGCTGGTGAGACCTCTTACCGTGCCCTTGAAAATCTAGGTAGGATTGCAGGGGTGAGAGGATTTTCCTGACTTTGCTTTTTATTTGTTGGGTCACAGAGGTAAAATCATCTTTGTTTGATTATTTAAAGCTGTTGGCTGTGAGGATAATCTGTGCATTAGCATCTGTGTGGTGGGTTGTACAGCTACCAGCAAATTCATAGCTGGAAGCAAAGAAGTCACTTTGCAGAGCACTTCAGAGCCTAGAACGAATGCACAGGACAAACACAGCCTCATGCTGAAGTTGCTTTCTGCAATAATAAATCCTTTCATCGGGATGGGTGAGCCCCAGCTGTGTCCTCCTGCTGCTCCCCCCACATCGCTGCAAGCAGACAAAGATCCTAAGCAAAGGCCAGTGTGTTAACTCCAGCAGTCATAACATTCATCTCATTCTGCCTTCCCCAGCGGAGACAGCCAGAAGCACAGCTCAAACCAGTAGGTTCCAGGAACTCCACTTGGGAGCTGCAAACCTGCTGTCAATAACCAAATAACGTTAGTTAGCCTTGGGTATGAGGGGCTGAAAGTCCCTGCCTGGCAGCCACAGCTCTGGGAAAGGTGAACAATGGACCTCGTCACCATGGACAAACATCTGGAGTACAAACACTGTTGGAGACAACTCTATCCAAACTCTTCATCTGCTAATTCTCTAAGAAGAAACTCTCTGCCCACTTGCGTGCAGACCAGAGCCATAGCAGGCCACTCCTTTCTGAGCAAGGACAGTTTATGTCTGCAGATTTTACTTTTGGGACTTTCCCTCCTCCTACATTTTTTTTTCTCTCTGACTGCAGCTGCTGAGCTTCAGTCCTGGCCCAGAGGTCACCGGCCACGATGTTGGAGTCAGCACAGCACTGGATGAATTTCAGGCTGGAAGGTTTATACAGAACAGACATCAACATCAAACAGCAGGAAACTGAGAGAGGATAGCGAAGGATGCAAGACATCCCAGAAATGGGAGTGACAAGAAGCAGAGACACACAATATTTTTCTTGCCAAAAATCTGCATCTGGGAGCAGAGGGGAGCATCATCACACACAACAGACCTTCACCAGGCTATCTCCCCCTTTTTGTTTGGCCTAAGAAGGAACAGAAGCGCGCAGCTTTCGTGATACCACTTAAAATATAATTTAGAGATAGTTTATCTAATAGTTTTGCTATTACCATATATGCAAGCGCTTTAGTACAGTACGTGACTGCACACACATTGGCAATATCCACATGTCCATAACTGCATGAAAGATCTTTAGGCACAATTGATAATATGTGGAACACATTAAAAAAAAAAAAAAGGAATATATAGTTCCCTCAGCAGCTGTACTACTTTTCTCAGTCTTTACTAATTAACATACATTAAGGAGGCACCAACAATCACAGACCCAAGGTCATGTTTAGCTTCCTTTTTAACCAAGGCACAGAATAGTATCTTCAGCATTGACAACACGGCAGTCTCAAGTGTCACACAGCTAAAACTTCAAAGAGTTTCTTTGCCATAAGCCTTTTTTTTTTTTTTTTAATCGCAGTGTTAATGAATATGGCACCTTTACATTGTGATCTTCTCTAATCTCTGCTACCTCTGGTATCCCTCAGCCCTTCTTGAGTCTGGGAGGTGCCAACTCAAGCCCTTCCTCACCCCAGTGCCCCCCTGCTCTCTGTTTCAAGCCCTCAAAAACCAAGCAGGCTGTTGACTCCCCTCCTTCACACACACTACTAACAGAGTGATAATTTGCATTACAAAATACATTAAAGTTTTGCTCCCAAAGGCAAGGAATAAAAACCACTCTGCAGCACCCCCAACATTCCTGTTGCCATCCTCCCCACACTTTAAAAGCCATCTCTGCTGCACAATTAGTTTTTTTATCTCCCAGTAAATCGTTTAAGACAGCTCTCTCTACGTATTACCTTAAAGAGTTAAAGATTACAAGGTTTGTATTGTCTCATGATGAGGAAAGAGACAGACAAGGCAAATGTTTTATTTACGCTTTAAATTAGATGCAGAAAGATTCATAAACGGATTAATTTTAATTAGTGTCCTCATTTCATTAAAGAAAAAAAAAGACTCAAAAGCATGCATGCCTTAAAATTAATGCACTGCTACCATGCATCTTAGCAAATATGTCAAGTCTCTGCTTGTTTTAAAGCCCTTTTGTTGATTAGAGGTTTTTTTTTATTATATATCAAAAGCAACCCAGGACAGTTATTTTAAGAAACTGCGCTGGAATAAAGCACGAGATAAATATTTCCTCATGTTCTTTAACAAGGCCGCCCCCAAAATCACTATCCTGGAGGGTTAATGTTTGTGCCATGACCCTCGTGCACTATCTTGCAGCACCACGAGGTCAGGCTCTCCCTCCAATCTCAGTCCAAAGAAACTCACTGCCCTTCATCAAGTCAAAGCTAAGTATCAGCTCCAAACCAGAAGCATTTGAATAATGGTTTAACATTTGTCTGTCCTTGAACTGTTTCTCTAGTGGCTGCAGAAATTAGATTCCTTGCAGATAAAGAGCAGGTGCAGTACCCAAGAAGATTTTTAAAAGACCACATTTGATGTCTTGACATTTGCGTTATATTTCATTAGAGCATGAAGCAGAAGTGGAATCACTAAAATCCATCAAGTGCAAGAAATACTGATCTTGTTCTTCTAGAGCTCAGTATTCCAGACACTGGATGCTTGAGTTGCAGGTGCCAGCAGCCCAGACAGGAGAGCTACCGACCACCCACCTTCATCCCCATTTCTCCATGCTGCCCTACCCTAACGCAGCAAGGTGTCTGAGGCTCTACACAGTGCACAAACCATGTAAGAGACTCTCAAGTGGTCCGCTATCTCCAGGGTCCCAAGACTCAGGCCAACTCCTTATAAACCAATATGTTTCCTGCCTCTTAACACTGTTGACATTTTATGGCTACCTCTGTATACACACTCTACCCCAAACAGCCTCTAGCTCTCATCTGGGTTGTTTCTTCCTGCCTACCTTCACAGGCTGGGTGTTAGGAAAGGGATCTCGATCTCAGCAGCCTACCTGCCCGCCATTTCCTAATCAAGCCCCCATATTTTCCTGTGCCAGGAACGGACTTGAGAGGAGCTTCCTCTAAATGCTCCCACAGCTCCCACACCAGTGCCCACCACGTCCACCAATTGGTGCCAATGCCCACATCATCTGCAGCGGACCAACAGGAGACAATATCACATCTTGAGGCGACAGCAGAGGGAGGACAGGATCTCTAGGTATCATCACATGATGAAGATCATCTCCTCTTCCACCCTGCTCCCGCGAGCACCTTGTCCTCTCAGTGAGAGTGTTACTCTCCAGCTCCTGACAAATTTATTTCATCCTTCTACTCCAGCAAGCATGCATACAGTCTGGTTAGGCAGGCACTACATAAAACCCATGGCCATTTCAAAGGATGTGTTGTTGTGACACCAACAGAACCTGAACAAATATTTTAGGATATCAGAGCTGTGAATGGTAGACTTGTGTAGGTTGCAGCCTGTGCTTTGGGACAAAGAGAAGTGACAATTTCCCTCTCAGCTTGATGAAATCAAAATCTGAAGGGGGCAGCAGGGGGAGAAACAAGCTGGGCACTAAGCCCCTTATTAATTAATGCATGTTTTGAAAAAGAAATGCAACTGTGCACTCATTTCTGCTGGTTTCCAGGAGCTTTTGTGACTTTAATAATTCATGTTTATGCAAGCTATTTATAATTTTAAACAGTTGTTTCATGTAGATTTTGTCCATTGCATTTAACTGAGATGAATATAGCTAAGTGTGAAATGAGATTGGTCATAATACTCAAAGAGAAGCTTTCTGCCCTCAAAATTACAGTGTTTTTATAAAGACAAACAAAACTCACAGCTTTGTCTGAACTAATTTTCCATCAACTAATAACACAGGCAATGTAAGAAAAGAAAAAAACCTATTTTTTTTTTCCCAGAGTCATCCTTTCCCTTTCCTTTTCATGTTTTGTCAGCTTTGGTATATTTCCTATACCATAAACTTTCATTGTTTCTCAAGCACGTAACTGGTGTGTCCTGCCTGTTGTGCTTTTCTCTGTAGCAACAGGAGATTAAGAGGAGTGAGGCGGGGGAATTACAAACACCAAAGTGATGAGGAAAACCGAGAGGCAGGTAGAGCTCATGAGATCACCTTCTCATTCATGCTTTGGGTAATATATGGGCTCCTGCACAGTGCTATGCAACAAGAGGACTGCCTCCCTCCTGTAGCACAGGGAGAAGGCTCTTTTCCATGCCCATCACTGTGGGGCACACAATCCCTCAGGGCATCACTTCAGGTGGCTGTCCCAGCTGAGCGGTAGCTTATCACTGACTCACCAGGAAGCCCAAAGAAAGCATGCCAGAATGTGGAAAAAGCAGTTGTCTACAGGATCAAAGGTTTTCATAAACCTTTCCTGATACATCCAGTCTATTCCTATCCTACCCATCAAACAAACAGGTCTTAGAAATTCTACATTTACTTTGTGTCAACACAAGCTTGACCACTTTTCTCAACTTTGCTTCAGAAATTTGGACAGAGTTAAGGGAACTGAGAATCTGCTCTTCCTGGCCAGCGTTGGGAAAGAGACAAGGACATCGTTGTGAAAGGTCACCTCTCCCAAATGCTGGCAACTTGTGCGCGCCACCATGCCAAGTATTGACTGGAAGCTCTTCTGTAAAGACTCTTGGTTTTTAGCCTGATTCCATTTAAAGAAGTTCTCATTTAAGAAAATCAGCACCTCATTTCAACTGGAATTGCAATTTGCCCCTCGACTAAACTGCCAAATACAGGTTGCAGCTGTACCTCTGTACCTCCCAGCAAACAGAAAGTTTCCATCTGTGGCAGAAGAAGAGTAAACCATCCCTGCAATGCCAGCAGCTTAACAAAATAAACAGAAGAAAACTGAAAGAAAAAAGAAGGCTGTAACAGCCACAGTTTCCCTGTGCCAGGTTTGCTCTGGCATTAGCAGAAATAGGCCCCAATGGGTCATTTTTTCCATAAATAAGGGATGTGGACACTTGACACAAGCTACACAAGTGTCGGTTCCCACAGCACCAACTCAACAAACCAGCTGCTTCCCTGGTCCGTGCTGCCAGATAGGCTCAGACAATCATAGACCAAAGTGAAACCAGACGTTTGCAAGTCCAGTCTTCCATAGAAGAACTTAAGTTCAGTTTGAAAGAGTCATTTCTGTTGTGCTTCCAGCGTTCTTCAAATGAACGTTTCAACTAACAGTTAAAAGAATAGTAATGTAATTGGTCTTAGCAGCTTACGATAAGTATTAGTACAAGTTAGAACCCTTTCCTTCCTCACATAATAGAAGTCAGTGAATTCGGGCACAGACCTGTGAGTAGGAGCACACATTTCCAGGACCTAAAATAGAGTCCACCATCTTGACTATCAAATAATACTTAAAGTTCAAAAAGTCTCCTAACTTTTTTCTGTGTTTCTTTCTGTGCTTTAGAATCCAAACTAATAGTTTTAATCAGTGTGCATTAGGTACACAGAAGAATCAACACTTAATCCAAGGTCCATTGGATTTCAAGGCATCCCTAATCCTAAAGTAAGGCTATTCCCACTGAACATGGAGGGGGGACGTTCACAGACATCATGTCGTATCTCCCAACCCATAATGCTCCCTGCATTTCATCACAGTGATTATCTCTGAGCTACCATCCCATCTACGGGAGGTATTAAAAGGCTGCAGACAAAATCATTAATCACAAAGCCAGCTATTTCAAAGAAAGAAGCAGATTTCATTTTTCCAAAGTCCCCGTACAGAGAAAAGACACTACTGTATCAGACAAGCACTCCGAAGAATAAAAATGGGTCCTGAATTTCTCAGGCTGACCCATCATTTCTGATACTTGCCACAAAAGAAGCACACAGGAAGTACAGAGTTTAAGACTAATGAGCAACCTTCAAGAAATAGATTATCTGGCAAAACTGCAGTTGTGATATGCAAACCTTCAATTACCTCACATTCCAAGATGTGCATTACAAGAGGTCTTCAGGCAGTGTACCTGCCTCTCAGAGCACAACTGGAGATTTCACACCTCTCAGACTGCAGCATTCAAGCTGCATCCACACCAAGGGCACCATGGTTTGCTCTATGGCTCTTTACTACAGTTACCACTACCTTTCATTTAGAATACCTTTTACTGTAGAATCATAGAATCACTGAGGTTGAAGAAGACCTCAAAGATCATGCAGCCCAACCATCCAACCACCAGTATTTCCCCACTAAACCACGTCTCTTGGTACAACATCTAAATGTTTCACAAACACTCCCACTTCCACTTCTTCCACAGTTCTGCAGACTCTGTAGCAAGCCTGTAGCATTGCCTGGGGTTGTTGTGGCCAAAGTGCAGGACCTGGCTCTTGGTCTTCTTGAAACTCATCCCATTGGCCTCAGCCCAGCAATTCAACCTGCCCACATCCCTTGGTAGGGTCTTCCTACCCCCTGGCAGACTGACAATTCCTCCCAGCTTGGTGTCATCGGCAAACTTAGGAAAGGTGCACTCAATTCCCTTGTCTGGGTATTCCATACAGATATTGAACAGGGCAGGCCCCAGTACCACCCACGCCTTTGGGAACGCCACTCAGTTATGAAGTATCAAATGATTTAAGAGAACATACTCCAGACAAATAGAAGTCATTCTGGAAAATCAAAATTAGTTGGAGTAGAAAGAATATTTTCATTGATATATCTCTAGACTGTAAAGTGGCACTTGAGTGACAGGCAATTACACATCAAGCAGCTTCTGCTGTACCACATACAGTAGCACAAATACAGCAGGAAGGAGAAAAACAAGCCTAAATTCACCACAAAATAAAATTTATGTGCGCTGCCCATATGATCAATGTAAATAACCACAAATATTTGCATTAAAATAGCGCAGTAAATAATCACCCCACAGCCGAGACATTTACAGCCGCATCAGTAAATACAATTCTGCTTTCTCAGAGAGGGTGGTAATTCATTAAACCACCCAAACAAGACATCTTGCAATCAGCAGTCATACTTTAATTAGGAAGGATCCTACTGAAAGCAAAGCAAAAGGCTAGATGACCCAACAGGCCCTTCCCATCCTGGTTATCCAGGAGCTGTCATTCACCATCCTTACTACTATGAACTTCATGGAGGTTTAAGTCCTTTGACAAACATGCTGGCATGGACTGAAAGAAAAGGCTGTAGGCCAAGCAAAGCTCATTACATCCAGCTCCCCATGTCAGGAGTAACAGAACACCAACTAGAATAACCTATTTGTGCCACCCATTTGTTAATTTATTTCCTTCCGAATGAGTTAAGGGACAGAAATTGTGTATGGGACACAGCTTTATTCAGAGGAGAAGAGGAAAAAGTCTGTTACTCCATGCAAGAGGTAAGGTGGATTGCTAATGGAGCAGGATGTGCCACATCTCATCCCGCAGTCCAAGCCCCATCATATCAGCAAAGATACATCCTCATCACAAGTGGAAGATTCAAATGCAATGAGTATGGAGGAAGATTGCTCAATGGTGTGGATGAAATGCTTTGTTTGTCTGCTGCAAAGCCCAGAAGAGTGAAGGGCAGGAAAGATAATGGAAGGAAAGGTAATATAATCTCTGCTGCTGGGCCTAAAGTTAGCTCACCTACATGACTGTACTGCCAGATAAACTTGGCAAGCATATTCCTAGCAGAAAGAACTATGGATGCTCCAGAGCTGAAAACTGCACATTTGGGATACAGATGACCATGTGATAGCTAATCACTCATGGAAGCCTCAAATCCTTCACACTTGATCATTTAAGAAAGAACATAGGACCAGAATTCATATTTTAAAATCAAGCAGCTGGTTAATGCCTAATATCTGTCCCCACTCATCATCTGACATCCTTCACATTGGCGTTTCAGCATGGGCAGGACAGGACGTTGGTTTTCAAATAAGGTCTGATACTATCAGAGCTCCTGCTGGCTGGATTAAAGCCATGCACTACAACAAGCATGGTGCTGCCATGTGTCCCTTTCACCCTCTACCAGCACAGCAGACACTGAGGAGTTGCTAAGGCTGCATCATTGCATCAGAGCAATGGCTTGCATTAAGTAAGCAGAGCCTTTAGACTTTGGATTTTGGCACACCTTTGGATAAAAAACTTTCCCAAAACCCAGTTTTGAAGTGCTTTTTTGATTTTTGATTATACTAACACCAAAACATTGCAACAGATCACACTCCCTGATCATCTCAAGACCATCCCAATGACTAGAATTCATAACTCAGTATTACAGCTAGATCTACCCCACACTACCAGGCAACACTTTTGCTCTTGGAGAAGAGAGAAGCAGCAGTGCATCAACCCGAAGCTGTGGTCAGACAGTGATTTATATAGCTGTTACACCTGCACACAGCTGGAGGTGAGAAGAACCTTGCTCCAGCGGGGCACAGGCTGCATTTTACCCATCTACCCTGGGGCACTGTCGAGAGCAGTGCTGAACTTCCAAGACAACCTTCTATGGGACGATGGTACTGATTAAGATGGTACATCTTAGCAGGTGTAACCACAGTATTTGCAGAAGAGCAAGCATCTGGCTGCTCTGGTGCAGATGTCGAACACCCAAGGGGCAACAGCAGGATATTTTTCCCTGGAAGACAACCGCAACCAGAGAAGGTTCAGCATCTGTTTTAACTCTGTCAATCTTCTCGACAAAGCCTGTTTGTCTGAGACTTTGGGAAGCGTGAAGTGAGCATCAAAGCTCTCCTTCATTTTGTAGGTCAGGGAGGCTTTGGGGTTGGTGCAGTGTCAGTTCGCATTTATTCTGCAAAGTGCGCTCCAATTTTTCATTTTAACAGCACCTACAGACTTTGATTGAAATAAATAATGAACCGATTTGTATCATGGATCTGAGAATCACTCTCTTCTGGTCCCCATCACGGATGGGATTTTCTTCCCAGTGACAAGCGTTAATGCATTTATGCCCTAGTTTTGCACGGTGGAAGGCACGATTGAAGTGTCAGGAAGGAAGGTTAGCACTGCCGCAGCAGTCCATTTCAGATGAAAACATCCCGACAGAGCACAGGCTGAAAGGAGCCTGGATTTTAAACAGCACAGCAAAAGTCTTTTGTGTTGAATATGATTAAAAAGTAAGACTGAATAGATTTTTCTCCTGTCTGAGATGGGGAGGATGGCTCCACTCTGTCAAATTGTAGGGGTTTTTTGCAGAGTGGAGGATGTTTCACAGATCTTTAATGTGGTTACAGACTCTTTTTTCTACACTTCCCCCATTTTTCGCTTTGGAAGATCCTCCAGTATGAATCCTGGCTGCCACCACCCCACTTCTGGGAGCTGACAGAGGACACCTGACCATCAGCTACAGTATGACCCAAAGCACCAAGCAAAATTGGCCAAATCCAAAAACCCAGTGATGTCTCAAGTGACCCACTTCAGCTGTGTGAAAAAACATCATTTTAATAACGTGCAGTTACTCACTTGAAAAAAAAAAATCAATTACCAAAAGCAGCCTCATGCCATTTCAAAGTTTTGCCAAATTAGTTTAATACAATTCCATTTCAAGAGGAATATAGATTAAGCACACACAATAAGCCACCCAGGTATTAATCCCCTTTGCTAACTGTAACACTGCAGGGAAAATTAATCAAGTGCTGGCCACAGCAAACAGTAATGAAATTACAGTGCAAGTGGCACAGCTACCACCAGGTTCTAGCAATGTATTTGGGAGGCTGCACCGAAGGGAGCCGCAGCAATTAGCAGGTGTGACAGGGGAAGCATCACCTTGTGGAATTACAGAACTGCTCCTGTCTCCTTCTCAAAGATTTACAATGGCGAGACAGCAATATCAGCATAGCAATAATAGACCAGGAGCCCTTTTACAGCAGAAAATAATTACTATTTTTTTAATGGTGAGCAACTGCAAATTAATTGCGTTCACCCACGCCAGCTCTGTCGTTGCTGGGATGGCTGCTGAACAACCACAGGCTGCCCCATCCGGCACGCTGCACGCAAACCTTGGGCTCTGTGGCACGAGACACGATGCCTTATGACAGGGCAAGGGCTGGAACAGACTGCTCAACCTCCAGGCTGAATGGATCAACCTAGTGAAATGTCTTTGTACCACAGTTTTTAATGAAGACTACACAATGCAGGGCAGTGCTGCCCGGTCCGCCACAGATCTGTATTAAAGCACAATATTTGTGTAACCACGTTTGAACACGATACAGTCAAAATTAGCCAGAAGAGTTGTCACTGCAGTGCACAGGCACTGGGAGGAGAAGGAGAAGGCTCAGCAACATGAAGCCGTGGCACTTTATTACAAGTCCATCAAGGCCACACTGGCCAGGAATTACAAAATGTGGACCGCAGTGTGCAATATACTGAGTGCGTGGAACAAAGCAGCTCATTAAATGGCATTGTTTCCAAAGAAACACAACCCAAATTGCTTATTTGTTGCAGTTACTTGCACTCTGTCAGCACACAGATACATCGGATCTGGTGTCGAGCACACTGCGAAGCACAGTGCAAGGCAGTGCCAGGCTCCCCCAAGGCCCACGGCAGCCAGCTTATGCATGGACAAGTGGGTCAGACTCAGAAAAACACTCTTTTCTACTCTCTCTCTGCATACATTACCCTACGTGCTTATTCCTGTATACATTATGAGACGTATGCCATTAAGAGTGCACAGGATGTGCATTGCAGCCAAGTTAATATTGCTGTTGGAGCCTCAGCCCCTGCATTTCCTGACTTCATGTTGCCTGGTTCAAATTTTGTTGATTTTTTTTTTTTAAGTTCTGCATTTGTCTAACGGAGTTTCTAAGAGTTTCAAACGCGTTTGGGGTAAGAATGCTATGTTGAGCACCTACTAGCACCTGCAGGAAACCTGGCAGAAGAACAAGCCCTATACTGAAGGCAAGAATTACAGTTAGAATTGTCAGTACAAAAATGTGTACAACACAGCAAAGCAATGCATGTTTAGCAGTAACATTCAGAAAAAAATGTAGGACTGTCTGCATTATGGGACTTTTTTGTATATGTCCATTGATAAAATCCACAGCTTTTGTCTTAGGACAACTGACCTGTCAAGAGCCACAGCGTGTGGTATATACAAGTCTTATAGCTAAAACAGTGACAAAAACAAGAGCAAGATTTTTTTTCACAGATGTCATGACTTGGATTTTAAAGGCAGGATGTAGGACCTTGTTTCTACTGAAAATAAATGGAAACAAGCATTTCACAACATTTGTGACGATGAGCTAAGGCAGGACCTTGAGGTCCCATCACACACCGTGCACACCTGCACGCAGCCAGACTTCCACCTGGAGCCACTCTTTATTCTGTGAAGCTACCAAGAACCTTGCAAGACACCAACAGCATAAAGACGTGCAACTCTGAAATCCTCTGAAACATGGCTCTTGCAACACACATGTTGGGCTTCACCAGCACAGCCAAACAACCCCACAGCAGACACCCACAAGGAGAGGTTGCTGCCGCTCTTCACACCTCCAGCAAAGCTTTTCCAGTGTAAGTGTCTGCTCATATTGCTTAGAGTAATGATCCCCCAATAATGTGGTAAGGGCAACACAAAAAAAGGCCTCACATCAGGAAAATCGGAATACTTAGTTCTTTTTCTTTTTTAATTAAAAAAATAATAATAATAATCACATCCTACTTCTGCAAAATGTTGGTGAGTTTTTAAAAGTGAAGAAATAGATTTCCTCTAGGCAAAGCATTGAATAATTTTAAAGAAAAGAAGACTTCAAAGGCATGTTTTAAATTCTATTTGCATTCAAGCATTTTGTTGTTGAGAAAATTAACTCAATAACGATGCAAGCTGCATGTCTGCACACTGTGAGCTCTGCCCAGCAGACAACTTTTCCAGTGCAGGGACCACATGAGAGATGTAGAAGCCACTCTACAAACAGCAAAGTTGGTGAGTTCTCTGGAGGAATTAGCACAATCTTTGCAACTGAGTGCATTCTGGATGTGAAAGTGAGGGCTGCTATGCACACAGCCACTTGCCTCAAAATGAAGGTAAAGGAACTTTGACCAAGCTTTAATATCTGCTCACAGCTGCTCCTTTGCCAGCAGCAAGTGAAACGCCTGAGCTGCGATGGGTGAAACCAAGAGGCTGATTTGGGGACATCAGGACGATGCCCCAGCGAAACGATCCATCTTATCCCTGCAGCTCCCAAGGGACAGAGGTGAGGTAGCACTGAGATTTCCCTTCACTCACCCTCCCAGCCAGCACAGGGACCTGACACACTGCCAAAGGATGATCAAGGAGGTTAGTGCTCATTAAAAGACTACCAAGGGGAAGCACTGAGGTTAACGGGCTGGGCTGTATGAAGTTCATTTACAGCTTAATGGCACTTTCAAAGAGGCAGAAGAGTTTTCGGCAGTAAAGGACAATGGCCCGGGACTTACAGACAGGTTGAACTGCGGACCTCTGCCACCCAAGGAGGGGCAGCACGATTAACTTCAGAGCTCGAGGTCAGCTCCTGATGCTTTCCTCTAACAAATCTTATTCATAACTGCTCCAGGCTTACAGTACTGCATGTATCACAGCTTACTTCGTGTGGACAGGAGTATTTCACAGCATAGAGAACTACTTTATTATCATTTGAGTGGGGGGATAGTGGAGAAGCGGGGGAGAGATCAGCCAGATGTTTCATGCTGTCTGATTTTATTACTCTGCTGCATGCAGAGTATGTGACTGCACCCCTCTTGCTCATATCCCCAGCACCCTGGCGCGCTGCAAGGCACTCACACACTCAATCACAGTGGGATTTAATCCACACCACAGGGAGACAGCATAAAGCAACACAATGGGGTCAGAGCCCCTGCCCTCCACGTGGATGCACTGGGGTCAGCAAAGCCAACTCAGGATTCCCTCAGACCAGGGGATGTACCCCACTCAACCAGGGATAAAACCAAACGAACCCCTGGGGGATGGACCGACCCTGCTGACACCTGCGGGGCTGTGACCCACTGACCGCAGAGGGATGCACCCTGCTGGCCACGGGTCACAAAGTCCCTTGGTCCCTGAGAAAGAATCCCACCGACCCCCGGAGGTTGCGGAGGTGAAGCACCCCAGTCCCCCGGCTGAGGCACGCGCACTACAGACCCCAGGAGACGGAGCGGCAGGCAACGGGGGAGGCGCCCACCGCTCCCTGGAGACGGACAGCCCGGGAGCACGCACCTCAGCGACTGCCGGGGGACGCAGCCCGCCGCTGCCGGGGGGGGCAGCAGTCAGCCCAGCGCAGCCCCGTACGCCCGCTGCCCGCGGGAGCGAAGCCGCCACCGGCGCCAGCAGCGGCCGCCTCCCCGCTCCGCGCTCCCCACTCACCTCGGAGGAGACGCAGGGGAGCACGCAGCGCCCCGATCCCTGCCCGCCCCTCAGCGCCGGCCGCCCCCCAGCCCGGCGTCGCTCCCTCGCCGCACCGCTCCGCTTCTCCGCGCCGCCCGCCTGGCCCGGCCCGGGGAGCGGCGGGGGCGGCCCCGACGGGGCGGGCAGCGCCGGAGCCCTGCGCGGGGCGGTGCCGCCAAACCCGCCCCGCCGGGAGCCAGCCTCCCCCTAAGCCCCGGGAGCTCGCTCCGGTGATCCCCCGGGGCAGGAGTCGGGATGCGGGGCTCGGTGCCCGAAGCCCCCGCCCCTGGGGGGAACGCATCGTGCGGGGTGGGGTGTCAGTATTTTCGGGTGTACACGAGACCTATCGCTGTTTCCCCTGTATTGCTTCTATCTCTGGTTCTCGCTCAGCAGAAAGTGCAATTCCAAAGAGGATTCAAATGAACATTGATTTTCCCATTAAAGAGAGCTAAAAGAATGCCTT
This sequence comes from Chrysolophus pictus, assembly GCA_037305975.1. Taxonomy (NCBI): domain Eukaryota; kingdom Metazoa; phylum Chordata; class Aves; order Galliformes; family Phasianidae; genus Chrysolophus; species Chrysolophus pictus. The sequence continues at coordinate 70,069,723 of CM074614.1, read as the reverse complement.
TTTTCTTTTCTTTTTTAATTAAAAAAGTTCCTTTTTTAATTCAGAACTTCAGATTATTACAGTGAAAACATGTTTTCCAATGTTGGGTTGCTTTTCAGGTTCACTTTTCTGGCAGCGGGAAAGGAAGCAGTCAGCAGCTCTGATTTCTCTTGAGCCGGAGTCCCTTCCTGACTCGCACCCTGTCCAAGGTTTACAGGCCTAACATTAAACCTTAAAAAAAGAAAAGAGTTCAGGAGAACCAAAGAACCTCTGAAGGACTTTATTGAAGGCTGTGACAGGTAGCCACACAGCAAGGTTCTCCACAACTCTCCTTTGAAGCTGATTGCTCTCAACAGAGCCTGCACTGATCTCATACCCAAGGCCAATGCTGGGAGCAGGGCTGCCTGGAGCTGCTTGGCACAACAGCAGGACCCATGGGGTGCTGGGCCCTTCTGAGTTCACTATTGGACCAATTCAGACCCCTGCTGTGATTTTTCCACTCTTTTTCTGGGGATTTGACTGTAAGTAATGCTCTGTTCATGATTTGTCCCCATGAGAATGCCAGATTGGCCTCCTGTTTCCAGGCAGCTCTCTGAAGTCAGCTCAAAACAAGGTGGGTGAGGGGGTGAAGCAAGAGAAACAGCATACGTGTTTCCCCCCATATCCCATAAGATAACGCTATGAAGCAGTGAGGGTCTGGGGCTCCTTCTGCAGAGTGTTTGGCTCCAGGCAGGATCATATCAACAAAACAAATCCGATGCTCATAACCAGCAGTTTTTCTGTATGCTCTTCAAGGCAGCTACTGGCATTCAGTTTTGTGATGTGAAATCTGTCATTGCTTCTACTTCTTGATAACAGGCCAAAAAGTAGAAAAGATACTACACTGCATGCATCGGGTTATTTTAGGATAAAAGGTAATGGCCTCAAGTTGCGCCAAGGGAAGTTCAGGTTGGATATGATGAAAAATTTATTCTCAGGAACAGTGGTGATTCACTGGCACAGGCTGCCCAGGGAGGTGGTGAAGTCACTGTTCCTGGAGGTGTTCAAGAAACATGGAGATGTGGCACTGAGGGACGTGGCTTAGTGGGCATGGTGGGGGGGTTGATGGTTGGACTGGATAATCCTGGTGGTGTCCTCCAACCTAAATGATTCTATAATTTTATTCTGCAGATCTCTGTGGAAAGGTTAGCTTTATCCGCAGCTGAAGTCAGGAATTCCAGAGGCTGACAGCAATATTTTACACTCTTCTGTTATACGTCAGACAAATGCTATTTTTCTCCTGCTCCTCCTGAAGGTTATACACTTCTTCTGCAATGTGAGCATCAAAGTCCTGATTAAATGATGTTTCATGAGTATGGATCTCACAACACTGATGGATCGGATTTGCAATATTTGTATTTTGCATCCTGGTTGGATGTCGATAGCATTAGCAGCATTCTGTGTTTTTCTCGGACACCAGCTGGGCAGGGATTAAATCCATCCCTTGGCGTTTTCTGTGCTTCGCCACACAAAGAGTGCCCCACATCTCTTTTTATTTTGCTTTAAATGTGGTAGTAATATTGAAAGTAAAACACCTCTCTGGATGCCAGAGGAACCTGGAAGAGGAGTTGGAGACCATAGAAAAGGAGAGACGCTGGCAAAGCATGGGGAAGATTGGTGTAAGCGTATGAAGCAATATTCAGCTTTCAGGATGCAAATGCTGTTCAGATGATAGAATCTAGTGTGTTTGCATCAGCAGGACTGCATTTCAGTGGCCTCTTTCCTGAAAGCAGGAGCAATTTCAAAGTCATGCTACAGCAGATTTTGGTCATGCTAACAACATTTAACCCCGGTGCCAGCTTCAGCAATCTGTAATTTTGTCACACTCCCTCGCACAAGCAGCACTCTGCTCTGACCTGTGGCATTGTCCAGGCACCCAGGCAGATGTGCTGAGCTATCCCTGGCCTTGATGACCCCCAGTCCCCCATTGGAGGGGAGTCACGCGGTGCTGACACCATCCTACAGATAGATGGACGCTGCTTTGGTGTGGTCTGCTGACCTGAGGCTGGCAAGAGGCAGAGCAGAAAGCGCAAAGGAAAAAGTGAGTGGGGTGTGCGTGGTGCTGCTGCCTGCACACTGCGGAGCAGGGCTCAGAGCTTCTGGAGCTGTGTGTCTGCAATTCGGTCTTCTCCACAGCAACTTCCAAAACTCAGGCTGTAATTCCAAAGCCACTGAGCAGCTCCTGACATGCTGTGAGCTCCACTACTAGTGCTGCTGATCTATTTGCATGGAGCAAAAGCTTCGCCACTAGCATTGCTCCTCTCTGACATTTTGCAGACACACACGCTCTCTTGTGTATAAAATATTTGTGGTATTATAATTTCCATTTATAATGAATTATCCTGTTGATTTCCTTATCTGTGTGGAAAAATTAACCAGCAGGACAATGGTAACCTGGAGTTATCTTGGTCCTCAGGTGGATGCTCCGTTTCAATTTTGTTTGGAAATAATTACCCCGAAAGCAGAGTAATTTCTCCAGGATGGTGCCTGGCTCTGAGCGCACGTCCCACACCCCTTCCCCTGCAGCAGCACTGACAGCAATTTGCTTTGCATAAGCAAAGCCCAAGAGAGGACACACTGCATGCATCTCCTTCACAACAGGCTGCGGTAAATACGAGGCTGGAAGGGCCGAACGAGAGAAATATGGGACATCGGATGGAACTCTGCACAGAGCGTAAAAAATCACAGCAGGCTCAAAGCCACAGTCGCAACTTCAGCTCTGCAGAGCCTGTTGTCATCTGTCATGAGAACACTCCACTTTGTCCCAGCTTTAATTTCTATCGCCTGCTGCAAGTGGGAACAACAGCAAAAAAATCACTATGCTGATCCAATAGTTTTTCTTACTGCCTTTTGAAATCCTACTACAGTTTTGCAGTGAAGGGGAAAAAAAATCAGCTAATAGCTGTGAATCTATCACTAGGGATTTCTCTCTTTATGCCTTTCCTCCCATATTTTCATAGACTAACTGCAAGCCTTCCTAGGATGGAAAGTTCCCAGATGCAATAGCCTTCCCCCAGAGCACAGCAACGTGCAGACTTTAAGAATTACTTATTTTGAATTAGCATGAAACATAGAAGATAGATAATTTCATGACCTGCCTCAAACATACCAGGGGGGTAAAGGTGGTGGGCAAACATGCCGCCACCAACAAGAGCTAAACTTTAAAGTAAGAAAACATACACTTGGATATATTCACTGGAAGCTGCTCATGGATGCTACATACTACATTATTCATTGACTGCTAGTCTAAGATATGTATGGTGCATAAATACTACCCTTAACAGACCAAAATAAGTCAATATTAAGGGTCAAAATTTCTCAGATTCAAGCATTCAGCTGCAAATCTCCATAGAAGCTTTCATTCTCCAAGCTCCTGAGGGTAAAAATCTCTCTCTAATATTATTTTGCAATATGCATAAGATACAGTTCTCTAAAGACTCTCTTTCATATAATTCCAAGATCATCACTTATTTTGATTAAGCAGTCTGAGATATCACAGGTCAAATCCATGAGTGAACGTGACAGTAGATCTAATAACTGCAGAGGCCAGATGTGCTGCGAGAAGTAAGCACAAAATGTCTGAGGTTGAAAAAGATCAAGCACTGAAGTTCCTCCTCAAGCTTCTCATCGAGATTTTTTTAATTTCCTTAGCAAATTAATCATCCTCTTGTTACTGCGCAGTGGTTATCAGATCTGCTCTGATGCTGTTTATTTTTCTTTGAAGGAGCAAAGTTTGGACTTAGTTGATTTCTATTATTAGATGATCAACTCATAATTCCTCCCTTTTCTGCAGTGCTCTTCCTGTGCGTTTTAGAATTTATTAGACTTCATTGCTAAGTACAAGGGGGCACATATGGAATCATTTACTGCATCAAAACACCTTCTTAAATTTAACCGTATACAAAAACCTGGGTCTGCACATGCCCCTTGGAGGAACCAGAATGTTTTATTTGTCACGATTCATGGAATCATAGAATCATAGAAACATTAATGTTGGAAAAGATCACTGAGATCACCTAGTCCTACTGTCAGCCTATCACCATTGTTTCCCTCAGTGCCACATCTCCATAGCTAATGAACACCTCCAGAGGCTGTGTTGCCACCAGTTCCCTGGCAGCCTACACCAGTACCTCATCGCTTTTTCAGATAAGCTATTTTTCCTAATATCCAACCTGAACTTCATGTGGTGCAGCTTGAGGCCATTCCCTCTCATCCTATACTGTCACCTGGGAGAAGAGGCCGAACCCCAGTTCTCCACAACCTCCTTTCAGGGAGTTGTGCACAATAAGGTCTCCCTCGAGCCTCCTCTTCTCCAGGCTGAACAATCCCAGTTCCCTCTTCTCCCCATAAGGCTTGTGCTCCACATCCTTCACAGCTTCATTGCCCCTTTCTGGTCAAGGATTCTTACCTTCTGTTTGCTGTCTGGACACAACAAACTGATGGAGACTTTCGTTGCACAGAATTGGCACTAAGGATGTATGAAGTAGTGCTGTGCAATAGATACACCATTGCTGAAGCAAACTGGGGAAATATCCATGTCTTCAACACAGAAGGTAGGCAAGCCAACATCTTATCATCATGATTTTAGTCGAGGGCTGTGCAAAGAGAGGTGTTTTGAGTAATCAGCCAGGTTTTGGAAAGTGCTGCCCATGGCCATCACTGGTACAGCAGTGCTCCAGCTTTACCCATCCATTTTAGGGCTTCATTTTAGGGCCAGTTCTCTGTAATGTTTTCATAAGTGACTTGGATGTCAAGAAGGAGTTCTACTCAGAAGGAGTTCTGAGTAAATTTGCTGACAATACTAAACAGGGTGAACCTGTTGACTCCATTGAGGGTGAAGAGGCCTCACAGAAAGATATGGACAAATTAGAGAGCTGGGCAATCATCAATCATGTCAAGTTGAACAAGTTCTGATTTTGCACCTGGGGTGGGACAGCCCTGGCTTTGCACACACCTGGGAGACAAGAGGCTGGAGAGCAGCCCTGCTGAAGGGGAGCTGGGGATTCTGGCTGCCAGCTAGTTGAACACGAGCTAGTAGTGAGCCCAGGAGCCAATAGGGCTGACCGTACCTGGGGTGCCTCAGCCCCAGCTCTGCCACCAGGCAAAGGGCAGGATGGTCTCCTCTGCTCTGCACTGTGCAGCCTCACCTCCTGGTGCAGAATGAGTGCCACAATCTCATGACTGTTGGGTGAGAGCAGGGACTCTCCATGTTCTCATCACAACTCCGCAGCGCAGAGCATCACTTCAATGTCTTCTCCAGCCCAGAGCCTGCAAGCCGTCTGCCCTCCTTCCATCCAAAACTCATCACACATGTTAATTGTTAAAGGCTTTTGCAGTCAGTGCTCATCTGATGATCTCAGTTGATAAATTTAGCATGAATCTGGCCTGGTGACTGCACTGTGGTATGCTTTGATTTGACAGTTATGTTAAAATACTGCCTGGATTTGTTTCCCTGTGTGCATGTGTGTGTCCGCGTGCATCTGTACACATGGAAATAAATTCCTGGTATTTCAGTGCTGTTTGAATGAGCGCCGAGCATCGTAGGCCATCTGTCAGTAACTACTTCTAAACCAGGAAAGAAAAGAGAAGAGATATTTTAATCCTTTTGCTCACAGCAAGCAATTTGGAAATTTGCACAGCTCGGAAAGAAATGTGCAGCTTCCAAAGGAAGGTTGTGCTCAGCAGGCCTATGGGCCTTTCACGACTCCATGACTGAGTGTTCTGCTATGCCAGATAGGGACAGTAGTGCACCTACATTCAGTCAGGTGCTTTCCAAACGTTTGGGAAACTTGGATGTAAAATGCTAAAGAAAAGCAAAATAATACCATTAAATGCTGGCAAGGCAAAAATGAAGTGTATAGTCAGAGTGTCTGTGGGGATTGTGTATAACACTATATACAGAGATTTGATATTCAGGAGAGATTTAGTTTAATCTGCTTGGTTTTTACCAGCATGATACATGCAGCATCCTCAAACCCCTTTTTTCTTCCTAGACAGGCTTGAGTTTCTCCCCAAATCGTGTTTGATGGAATCACTTCATCAGAAGAGTTTTCTGAAAAGAAAAAAAAAGAACAACAAAACAACACAACCCAATCACCAGCTGGTTTGCAGGCATTTCTTTGTCATCCCACATACTCTCTGGCTATTACCTTTCTGTACAGGCTGGAACTCGACAGGCTAGATCACTGGGCTGATGCCAATGGGATGAGGTTCAACAAGTCCAAGTGCTGGGTTCTACACTTTGGCTACAACAACCCTGGGCAATGCTACGGGCTTGGGGTGGTGTGGTTGGAAGGCTGTGTGGAAGAGCATCCAGCACTGGGGATGCTGGTGACACTTGGCTGAATATGAGCCAGCAGTGTGCCCAGGTGGCCAAGGAGGCCAATGGCATCCTGCCTTCTATCAGAAATGGTTTTGCCAACAGGAGCAGGAGGTGACCATCCCTCTGCACACGGCTCTGGTGAGGCCACACCTTGAGTACTCTATTCAGTTTTGGGCCCCTCACTATGAGACTGAAGCCCTGAAGTGTGTCCAGAGAAGGGCAGCGAAGCTGTGACGGATCTGGAGCACTGGGCTTATGGCTGAGGGAACCTGGATTGTTCGGTGTGGGGAAGAAGAGGCTCAGGGAAGACCTTATTGCTCTCTTCAACTCCCTGAGAGAAGGTTGTGGTGAGATGGGGGTCAGACTCTTCTCCTGTATGAGAGGCAGTGGCCTCAAACTGAACCAAGGGAGATTGAGGTTGCACGTTAGGAAAAACTTATCCAAAAGAGCAGTCAGGCACGGAACAAACTGCCCAAGGCTGGGGGGGAGTCACTGTCCCTGGAGGTGCTGGAGAAACATTTTGTGCTGGGGGACATGGTTTAGTGAGGAAATACTGGTGGTAGGTGCCTGGTTGAACTGCCTGATCTTGGAGGTCTTTCCCAACCTCAGTGATTTGGTGATTCTGTGATTCCATCCACAGCATCCTGTCTTGAATGCTTTTTCATTTACGCTTTCTAATACTTCCTTTGTATTTCTCATGCTTACTCATTTCTAAAAAAAAAAAAAGAAAGAGGGAGAGAAGTACAAGGCTTAGAAAATATGAACTGGCGAGTGGAAAAAAACTGCACGCCTGAATTTTTGTAGCGCTCATAGCATGTGATGGAAATCTTGTGAAGGAGCAGAAATCTCTCCTGAGTGCACCCAGATCTTGCCGCAGTGGATGGTTTCAGCGACCAATACCTGGTTTCCTACTTTAAGTGAAACATGCTGTTGTTTAGGTTGAACTACCTGGGGTCTGGAATTCTGAAGAAACTAATAAGAAATTTTTCTCCAGTTCTATTTTTGTATTATACCCATAGCACTGCAAGCCAGAGCTGTTCGTTCAAATGGACGTTTTTCTGTGTCATTGAGACATGGGTGCATTGTAACAAGCACAGGCAATCCAAAGGAGCAGTGAATCAAATAAATCACCAGAATTCCTGACAGACAGGGAGAGACAAAAGGACAAAAACCAAACCGCTACACCACTCTTAAAGAGCTGCAATCTGCAGCAATCAAAAACCGCCCTTGCAAATAACATCACTGAAAATTTCCAAGAGCTGAAATGTCAATATATTAGATTAATGTAATTTGACTAAATTATCCCACATAATCCCAATCAGAATGCAGTAAGTTGTCTCCGGGAGGGACACCATTCCTGGCTGGGATGAGTGTCCTGCTCAGTCCCCAGCCTGGTGAGTTTGCACATGAAAGTGAGTTGGCACAACAGCTGTTTGTGCTCCTGTTTCTTTCCATGAGCAATAAATGAACAAGCTCTCTCTGCACTGTGAATCTGTCAGGTCTAATGGAGGGCCAGGCCTGATTTAGAGTCAGTTTGCTTTGAGCAAAGAAACCTAAGCACCGTAAACATCATGAGCATCAAAGGAAACTAAGTGATGATAGTGTGATACAAAAGGCTGTTACACAGGCAGACAAAGGCTTCCGCTTTGGTATATACAGCTGTTCTAAAATTTTCTTAAACTACTTCATTGCTGGTTTGCAACCTGAAGAAGTACCCAAACCTAAGGGCTGTAGGGGTGCAAATGGCTCCTTCTGCTCTGCTCCATTAGGCACCTGCCTGCAGGAGTGGCAAAAGCAGCATTGCACCAGGGTTGCTCCTCTTGTGCAGCCCCTCTACTGCAGGGCAGTGGCACTGAGCACCCATCTCCATCCATTCTTTCCCCATATCCTCAGCCCTGTCAGCACCCATACAGACAGTGTCAGGGTGAGCACCCACACCCCCAGGAGCGTCGTTCACCAACTTGGACCAGCACTGATGTGGTGGGCAGCAGGATTCATTGCAGTGTTGCATGGTTATTAAGCTATGTCGCAGGGCAGCTGGGGTAAGAAGACTTTTCTGCATTGCATCAGCCAAGTGCCCAGCCCTGGGGGATCTCATTAAAGGCAGGCAGCCTGCTCTGGACCACCGAACCAAAACAAAATACTGATGGAGACTTCTTTCCCTCTGATTCAGCTGTGTTGAGAAAGCCAGCATTTTGCGGAGAAAATCTCATTGAGAGCAATGCCAAATCTCCCTCAATTGAGCATCCCACATCTGCTGTGCCTTTCTCTATGGCTCAGCTCCCTGTGGTGCAGAAAGCAAGAAGACACCAGGGAGCTCTTCAATGAAGAATTTAAAGATGAATTCACTGCTCAGTAGCTTGGCTCTGCTTGTGTCCCTGTCCCCATCCAGTCTCTTGGAGATACTGCAGGATGAGTGGTGACTGTGAAACTCTTACAAAAGAGAGGGAACTAATGGAATATTGCTATTTATGGATCTGCCCATTAGAGAAGCTCTTCTGTGGTACACAGCATGCCAGTGCACTTTTTAAAAAATAAATAGGAACTAGGATATTAGCAGAGGAAGCATATGTGGCCCCAAGACCATGACTCATCGGGTTGAATCGACCAGCTGAGGTCAGCACTTCTACTTATCAGCTCTTAGTTGCAAATATGGTGATGGGGACTGTGATTCTATTACTCAAATTTTACATGCTGTGTAAAATACAGCAGTGATTAATGTCTGTTACGAAGGCGGTGAGCTAGCTGGATGTGCTGTTTTTAGAATTTGGAAGCTATTTCAAGGTCGAGAGGTTTCGTTTTCTTCGTAAAGTGGGTTTTCAGCTGACAAAGTGGGCTTCCTACAGATTTCAGTGTCTGTATTTATAGGCAGTAAAAAGTATTTTGTGCTCTCATTGGCATCCAAAAACAGAGCCAACCACAGCTTGTTGAGAAAACCCCACTAATTGCACTGCCACAGCCACATATCCTCTGAGCACTGTAGGACTGTGAAAGCATTGACCGTAAGCCGATGCCAAACAGGAGGCAATTTTGACAAAGATAGAAAATGTTTCAATAACATGCTGTTGGTTTTTTTTCTTTTGGCATCCCAAAGTTTTGACACAAAGCATCTTCCTCTCCAGCCAGTCATTGGGTGGTGTGGGAGTGGGCCCACGTTTGCTCATGCATCACTGCACTGAAGCCCAACCTCAGGCAGATGGTGGGAAACACCTCTCTGAGGAAGGCCCATTTCTGTGGACAGGACAACGCATACAGAGCATTATACTGAATGGAAATAATCTTTCATCCCCGCTGTCTTGTCTACAAATTGTCGCCATTTTGTGTTAAATCTTTTCCATTCTGGTTTTACAGTCGGTTAAAACAGTAAAATAAAAAGTCACAGGTTGTGCTTGATCGGAGGGCAGCATTGCTCATTGTCAAACACCCAGAAGCCCAGGTCAAATAGATCTGTACAGGAGAAAAATACCCTTCTTTCCTCTGCTTTTACAAGGAAACCGTAGCACAAGGACAGGATGAGCCCAGAGCAGAATAGCAGTGTTCCCTGCCCCGTTACTGTATGGGGATAACTGTGTTTATCCTCATTTCCCAGCAGGGCTAAGTCAGCCCCCAGGGGCTCACATCCCGATGTTGTCCTCCTCCACCCCGCAGCCCCTGGTGCAGGGGGCTGAGTGCATCTGGCAAAGAAACCCCCTGGGTGAGGCAGCCTGCCGTGAGGCACAGCCCTCGGAGCAGTTCCATCCATGCACAGCCCACAGCCTCTTAACAGTTGGGCTCAGCCACCAAAACATCCAAAACCTCCTCTAGGAACCCTGTAGGGCCACAGTAATTACAGACACGCTGCAGTGCTGGTTGGGGCTGTGCTGTAATTACCATGAACCGAGATAAAACCCACCAGCAGGCTCTCAAGCTATTGAGACCACGGCTCTGCTCTGCTCGGCATCATTTTACATAGCTGCATCCCTCTGTAACCAGTGTCAGCTCCTTGTAGGGCTTATCCCATCTTACCTGCTCTCCAGTTCTTCTCTCTCTTCCCTTTTATCTTTTTTCCTTTTTCATTTTATAACCGCAGGCTCCTGTATGAGACATTTTTGTCGAGATTTTCCCCTCTAAACCCTTCACTAGACACCACTTCCAAGGTTCACACTTACGGATTTCATTATTTCCCAGTGAAATTGCACACACCCATCTCCCTTGAGCATCGAGGGAAGGTGATTTACCTGCTAATGTCAGTCTGATAATTTTGTGCTTAGGTTAGAGGCATCCTCTGCGGCCGTTTCTGCACTAAGTGCTCGCTCTCTTGAATTTTTCATGCCTAGGATGTCTATGACTAAGGCACCCAGAAAGATTATTCTTTTTTAAATACAGGTTAGCTACCCTTTTATTTGATTTGTGTGGGTGTTATTTCACTCAGCACTTCGGCGTCTTGTGACCCACTTACAGGCTGAAACAGGCTCCCATGAACTTTCATGTCTTTACATACAGGTTGCTCTGAACTTACAGAAAAACCTCTGAGGCAACCCTATCCTTGAGTTTTAAATCCGAAATGGCTCTTCTCAGCAAATGACTGAAAATACACTACGGCAGCTCAATCCACGATTCGCATGAGCCATGAGGGCCGAGTGGGATCTCAGCAGTGTTTCTGGTGCTGGGCTTACCAGGAGAGATGGGAAGCACCAGGGGCTGTCATGCATTTTTGGCTTCATGAAATCTCACGTCCTACATCCACGGCGAGGGGAGCAGCATGGAGCCTATCCAGGATTCTCCCACTCTCCAAAGCCCAGGTGCTCCTTGCCCACCCCAAATCTTGCCCCAGATAGAAGAGAGCAATGGGTGACCACCTCACATCAACACAGTTTTGGAAGAAGTTTAGAAGAAAAGAACTTCTACCCCCAAACAAATGTCGTTGTGTGGAGCTCTGCTGGAGCCTGGCAGTTTTATTTTCCTCGTATAATCATGTCAGTGTGACTTGTCTACTCTTCTGTACTGATATGCCCTTAAGGAATTGAAGCTGTTCAGTCTGGTTTTGAAAACATTGTGAAGTGACTTAATTACAATATAAATGCATCTTCATAGGGAAAATAGCACAATGTAACAGCTGGGAGTTGCACTTGGAAGACCAGCCTTAGAAATGTAGGACAATTGCACGATATCAGCACTGATTTAACCCTGTACAAACAAAACTACCCAAGCATGAAACAGAAGACATGCAAGGCTCCCGATCTCTTGGTATGCTCACATCAAGGCAGGACATCTCACCAGAAAACCTGATTTAGCCAAAACACAGGACACAGAGTGGGAAACAGATACAGGATTTGGTTAGGAGACTGGATGAGACTCAGTCCCCCTCCTCCTTCAAGGAGGAAAGCTAACAAGTCACTTATTCAGAGAAAACACAGGAAGGAGACCAAAATTTGCCTCTTCCATCCTAGAAGTAATGAGCACCAAAAGAAGGTGTATTTTAAGTGAAACTTTAAAAGTCCAGGTCACATATTAGAAAAGTGAGTAATCTAAATATGAGGCACTTACTGAAACATGCACAAGGTCAGTACTCAAATAAAAGATAGCTGATTATAAATGACCTCGTGTCCACATAGAAAAAAAGCCATTAAAAGAATCACTATTGTTGCTTCACATTAGCTGTGACTCAATGCAGACAGAAAGCAAGAATGAAAGTGCTTGTTAGTTCCTAAAGAAACTTAGAACACCTACATACTTTTTAATTACACAGCTATGTGTGCATTTAATTAAATTAAAAAACAATTACCACAATTTACGATATGAATCAACACTTCAGGCAACTGTGATTACAGCTGAGTTTGCTTTTTGACCCTTTTTTTTTTGTTGATTCTCCTGGCTGTCAAGTAGTGCTAGCTGATGTTTCTGATTATAGCAGAACTCCAAAAAGGAGCAATTCCATGGGTGCTCTGGCCGTTTATTTCTGGAGTGACATGAGCCTTTTTCTCTTCCTGAGGGATGTTGGATAGAGGTGGCAATTTGTTTTTTGGCTTTAGTAAAGTTGATTTGAAAATTAAGAGATGCCAAGAGTCTGCACTGAAAACTATGATGTGACTGAGAGTCTTGTGATACATGGACTAGCACTTGAATAGAGACCCCCACATGAGAAAAATATCATGCTGCAGCACTAAGTTCCATGATGTCCATTCATAAGTAAGGATGGGTATTTAATAGGGAAGGCAAGTATTTCACTGGTGTAGATGCATAATTCTGTATTTGAAGGAAGTGACAGATGCATATATCCGCTGAAAATATCCTAGAGATTCACGCTTTTGCAAAACAGTTTCTCACTTTCTTTTGTTTAGCAGCAGTGTCTACAATAGGAATCTTTTCCACACAGGAGACAAATGCCTAAAGTAGATAAACAACTATATAAATAACACCCATGGGCTTGAATGGCTTTGCATGTTTTGGCTTAAGTTATTTCAACAGCCACGGCTGGAGGTGCAGAACCTTTCTCCCCAACAGACACCTAGGGAAGGTCAGCAAGGAGACGTGGAGCCCTGTATGGGCAGTGGAAAAAAACTAATACAGTTGTCTGTTGACCCAGTTTTAAGATTCTCCTTGTCCCTCTAAATGGAAGCTCTTCCATTTTGTGCATCAACAACTCTTCCCTAACTTAACATCATCCACAAGTTTTCCAGAAGATGCATGTTTTCTCCTTACGTGGCTAATGAAGCTATATTTAGAGAAATACTGGACCCAGTCTACTACAGGAGCCCAGTGGCCAAGCCAATTCTCACCTCACCTCACCGTCTGGCCCTCCAGCTCATGCTTTCATAGCATCCTTACGAGAGTGCTGCGGAGATGGCGCTGAAAGCCTTGCTGAAACCGGGTGGTCTTATATTCACTGCCCCCTCAGCCAGGCATTTCATCACGGGAGGTAACTGAGGTGGTCAGGCAAAATTTGCACTTAGTAAATCTTTGACCAATTCCAGGTACCTTCCACTCTGTTACACATTTGGAAAAGGAGTCAAGAGGACATACTTCCTGTGTTTGCCCAGCACTGGAGACAAGTCTGACTGTGCTATGTTCCCTGTCCTACAGACAGGCATAGTATTTGTTTTTTCTCTGACCCAGGACCTCCTTAAGCCTCTGTGATTTTTCCTGGCTGGTGCTCAGCATCACTCTCAGCCCCCTCAGTAAAACCCATAGGTTTACCTCAAGGATATCCACACATCCAAGTTGTGTTTTCCTTTGGCTGCCCCCTCCATCCCAAGCTGTCAGGGCTCTAGTTTAAGATTTTCTGTCAGTTTACATCAGCATTTTCCATGTATGATATTTATTTTCTCTCTCATTTGCTGATGGACCCATGGCATTCACCCATGCAACTTGCATACAGACCTGCAGGCTGAGGTTGCATGTTCATGGGAGAGGAGACAAACCTGGAGGAGAGCAGCCTGAGGGGCAGCCTGGGCAGTTGGCTGCTCATCTGCGGCTGGCCAGAGGCACATCTGCAAGTCCCAGGGAGCCCAGAGACAGGTGGAAGAGCTGGGAGTCATCTGACTGCACAGCCAAGGAGCTGAGGGCTGAGCAGTCTTGAATCCCACCATTACCATAACACCTGGGGGTGAATGCTTGGATTTCTGAACTCTTTTCAATGCAGTTGATAAAAATTGCCTGCAAGACATGCTAAGAGCAGGATAGTCACTAGTCTGCTCATTCCTGTAGTTATCTTCTAAGCGATTGCTTCTGAAGATACACTTCAATTGAAGATGGAGCAATGGGTGCTTCTTTCCATCACTGTGAAGGGTAAACAAAAATACACCATATATTTCTGCGGCTTGCAGCTTACTGTCCTTAAACCTTACACTGATAGTCAGCCATACATGAACCTGGCAGCATATTCTCTACAGAAGAAAGGGAAAAAAATAGGTCACTTCAGCAACATCAAAAGAAAACTGCCTTCTCTCACAAACAAATGTAAGAAGTTAGTTTAAATGCCTAACTATAAACGCTGTGTACAAATTCCCCTGCACATCAGTCCACAAAAAGGGGATCCCGTATCCGTTTGGGAGAGTGTGTCAGGCTTGGGTATACTAAAATACATGTAAATCTTCTGCTAGATTGCTCTCAGTGCTGGTGCCTAACACCAGACAACATATTTGCAGCAAGCAATTTATTAGTGCAGCAATTTTAGCTCCATTTCCTGCTTGCAACACATCCAACAGTCAACCCTCAGTTGTTATTCCCAATGTGTTTATAATTCCATTTTATTCCAGCCTGTTTTATTTGTATGTATTCCAGCTCATGGAAGGTCACACGCACTCCCCATGTCAAGCACAACCCCTCACTCCCCAGACGTGGCGCTTTCCTGGATGACTGGAATTTCTGTGAACAGCCGCTGTTCCTCTCCCACGCAGCCAGGAGCACACCCCAGACATCTGCAGAGTGCTGACCAGCAGTGCTTCAGCCAGGCCCCTTTATGCACAGCTCTCCAGCTTCCTCCGCTGTGCTCAGAGAAACGCTTCGGCCCTAAACCTCTCCCTGGTGCACCCGGGATAGATCCCAGTAAGAGAAAGCTCCAGTGGAAGATGCCTGGGTCCATCGCAGGGCTGGCACTGCTCACAGTCTGCGTGGACCAGCAGCAGCACTGCACCACCAGAGGCAGCAAGACTTCCTCATCTCTGGCCCACGACCAGATCCACTTTCACACGGGCGTGGGCAAAGAGCAATAATGCATGCATCCACGGAAGATCTTTTCGAAACGCCACTAAGAACATTGCATAAACTGCCTCGGGAACCTCGGGCCTTTGCAGGAGGGGAAGCCCTCTTTGACCCGTTTTTATTCTGGCACCAATGCAACTTCTCCATCAGGTTGACTTCTCCGTGGTTAAGGTGGGTTACTATGAACTTCTGCCTGGTTAAAGAACCTGGGTTTACTAAATTCCTTCTCCAAGTCCACTGAACGTAGGATCTGAGATTGTAGTGGTGTGTAGGCGTTGTTCTGCTTAGCATTGCAAAACGTACATGTCTTAGGTAAACCTTTCAGAAGTGACTGAGGTCCTCAGGAAATTAAGAAGTCAGAACAGAATTCTGAAAGCTGGCCCTAACATGACTCCATTTGAAAAGGCAGAAAACAAAAAAGGACCCATACAGATGCTCTGATAATGGCAAAGCAAGATTACGAACACTCTGCCATTTGGCTTTACAATAGGCCACTGAAGGTTTCTCCTACCATCTATTGAGGGAAAAAGTAAAAAGGGGAAATGTACAAAAGGAAGGAATCTTGTCTACATCCTCACTACAAGAGAAATTTAATGAGGAGACAGCAAGTCCTCAGAACACTGACTCAGAAACAAGATCTACTTACATTACAGAAGTGGCAAAAGTCACATTAGTCAGCTGCAAATCCTCCCTTTGCATGGACAATAGCTTGCTGTTGAAGTGAGCAACAAACAGTGTCAGTGTAAATTAAATCATTTTTTTGTTCATCTTATGAAATCGTACCTTATACGCTATACCAGAAATCCAGCTGCTTCAGTTCAGCCACAGAGGCAGCTAGCACAGACAAAGCTATTTGTTGGAGGGGAACCTGCTCAAACCATCAGCCAGAGAAGAGGCAAAAGCAGTTCTGAGGACAAGGTGATGGAAAGCTGAACTCAGGGTGGTTCTAAATCTGAAAGCAATAATAAAAGGTTAAAATGAAAAGGCAAGACTGACAACATCTGAGGCTGGAAGTCAGTACAGATTGCTTGTGAGCACAAAAGAGGAAGTCACCGAGATACACAGAAAAGGAACAAAAGACCAGGTGCCAAAGTCAAGAGAGAAAAAAACTAGAAACAGCAAACTGTCTGAAAGTTCAGATAGGTTGTGGGGAAAAAAGAAAAAAAAAAAAAAAGTTACGATGCATCAGCATTTCTTTCCCTACTTCTTCCACTGTTGTATAAGCCAGCTTATCACTGTGTACACAAGTTTCTCCTACTTGCAAGTCAGAAGGCATTTCTTCTTCACCTCTTCATAGGCTTCATGCTGCTGCTCTCTAGAAAGGAGAGAACAAGAACCGATGGGAGGAAACTCCAGATGTTGTCCAGAGATGAGCACAGGCAGCAGTTCTTCCCCACCCAAGAGCCTGCCTTCCCACACAAGGCACCCTAAAATCTCACTTCCATGTTTAACGCTTAGAAAGCACTTGGCTGCAACTCTTTTCCTGAGTAATTATGTCAGTGTACACACTAAGCATTGCTACAGAATAAATGAGTTGTTCTCAAGAAATGCATACTTCTCTGTAAGGAGAGACACAACAGGCCCTGACTGCCTAAGAGCTAAAAGCCCAGTTTATGCAGAATTGATGCTGTAATGGAAATCTGAAAAGTTTTGTTTCCCAAACTGGTGAAGACCAAAACGTTAACACTTGTGAACTACCCAACAAACGAATAAAAAAACCCTTGGGGTGTGGCATGCACGTGATACACATTAACCATTTGCAGTTGATAGCTTGAAAGGGTGCTTTATTTTGATTGAGTACAGATTCAGTTCACAGAGAACACATCAGTTAATACATATCTTCACTTTGTAGGAGAAATGGGCATGAACACAAGCACTCAGTCACCAGTCTTTTATAGCCAAATTATGCAACTTGTACCTTGAAAGCATCATGCATGAAAGTTTTCCCTAAAACTCCATATAGGAGCACTGTAGTCATCTCTAGAAACATAAAGGTTAATCTCAAGGACTGTGAAATTAACTGCTTAATGTATACACCACTTGTGGATTTATCCTTCAAAATCCTGGTTTTGATGTTAACATGGAAGTGTGTTCCAAAAGAATGAGTCCCTGAATAACATCTTTCCCCGTGAGGTTCAAGTTCTTCTGCCTACAGCTAGCAGCCTTCACTTCAAGCAGCCAGCGAGAGTTGGAACGCAAGCAGCCAAAACTCCCTTAAAACCACATTAGTGAGCTGCAGTGGCAGCTATCAGGAAGAAGGGTACCTGGATCTCAGCAGAACAGAGCAGTCTCTGTGTTTATGTGTTTAACCATTTTATTAGAACCTGATATAGTAACAAAGGCAAGGCTGTTTGCCAAAGCAGTCCCTATTAATCTACCTAACTTACCGTCATTGGTAACCTTAAGGTTTGGAGGCACTTGGACTTGAAGACTCCAAAGCTCTTCTATTTCCCCCACATACCCAGCTTCATATGAAGCAATCTAGCAGAAGATACTGTCGCTCTCCACAAACCACTCAGCACTGACACCAGACCTATCCGACGGCTCTCTGTAACAAGTTCCCTCATCACACAGGTTCTACCTTGAAGGAAAAGCAAGGTGCTAAGCACTGCAGGGAGTTCACATCTGCCTGTGTGCGGGTATGGGGATGGGACACTACCTCTCTCCAGAGGCAATTAAAGAGGAGTGACATATTTAGACATGTTGGCTCAAAGGCAGACAAAAGCCTGAATGTGGGGCAACCAACGTGAAACATGGCAGGAACGCAAGTACAGAATGAAGATGAGAGCGCAGAAAGGGAATTATGAAAGATGTCGTTAGACCAAAACGTTTCATTTCAGCTTTTCAAAGCTGTTTTAGAAGTTTTTGCACTCAACCTGCTTCTGAGTGCTCAACTGTTTTTCTGACTTTTACAACTAATTAATTCTCTCCTCTTAAAGAGCTCCAAAACACAAGAAGACACCACTAGTGACACAATGAAAGCAGTGGAATAGCAAATACTACCAAGCACAGAAAGTATTCTGTAAGCTGTCAAATGTAAGAGCAACACAGTAATCTTCATTTTCCCTCCACTTATAAAAATCAAGGCTTGAAAATGTTTAAAATAATTGTCTAAGCTGCAAGTTCATGCCCAAGCTCCTCAAAGTTTTAAACAGCATCTTACAACTGAGAAAACACTGTTTATCTTTTTATTTGTAAACCAGAGTTTGAAATACTTTATAATATTCTTATAATTTCATCTTTTTTTTCCCCCTAAAGAAACAGCATTTAAGTACTGAATGAACAGAGTGGTGTTAAATGTTAAGGACAATGTTTTTAAAATCTTTATTAAAAAATGTAGTAATTACGAATTTAATTTGTGTTTTAAACTAAGCTACATAAGCATCTAAATGATTTGAAATGAAGTGCAAAATTGCAAGTCCAGTCACAGATGAGGCTGTGGAGTTGTGCTCATGACAG
The DNA here is from genome assembly GCA_037305975.1 of Chrysolophus pictus. NCBI lineage: Eukaryota > Metazoa > Chordata > Aves > Galliformes > Phasianidae > Chrysolophus > Chrysolophus pictus. Next base: position 70,051,242 of record CM074614.1, on the reverse strand, counting down.
AAGAGGCCTACCTGGGCAGGCACAGCCACACACTCACAAGCTCACTCTGCCTGTCTCCATCATGAACGCTGCAACCCCGCTGATCTATGCAATATAAACTCACCCTTTCTAATAAGGAGGATATTAACTAAAGCTTTCAGTTAAGCAATAAAACCTTTCTAATTAGCAACAGAAAATAAAAAATGACATGCTTGCTCTGTTTCAGGCACTTTCAAGATCATAGTTTATTTACTGTAGGTAAAAAGCTAGTATACAGATTAAGAGATCCCTTAGATTTCAACTCTACAGTTATACACCATCTAGTATTCTTGCTCTGAATATTAACCAATAACATTTCTAAACACCTGTAAGCCCCGCTATAAATCTGCGTTATGAGGAAAAAAAATATATAAATCAATGCTTATTTGTTCAATGCATAGTATTTACATTGTGAAAACTGTGGGAGATGTAACAAGGAGTGGTCAAGAGGCAATAAATTTTAAAAAGCCGAAGTTGTATATATTTGTTGTTGTTTTTTTCCCCCCCACAGCAGTGTGCTAATCAGCATAATTGTATACAAAAATTAAAATGAGTGTCCCATTACAGAAATCTTAATCATCCAAACTGCAGTCATTACTTGCAAACCACGTACATGCAACACCTGCTAGGACTGACTTTGTTTTAAAGTGTAAAATAGATTATGACATTTTGACAAACATTAACTTGCGTACAAACGAAATTAAAAACTGCACTCAAGAACTGTACTGGTCACAAGCATCTTCCATACAGGAGGGGAAAGAAAAACAAACACTAAACAATGACAGAAAGTGGTCTCTTTCTGTACACTAATTATCAAAGGCAATGTATATAGATTGAGAATATCTGGATGGCAAACTGCATAGACACTGGAAACAAAAAGCTTTCACATACATGCTCTTTATAAGAGGCCTTTCTTTCCAACAAATGGCAACGACTGACAGCAAGTAAGGGGCACCAGGCGTACAACTAAATAGAACTTGCAAAATACTAAGATGGGGCAGTTGTTAATATACAACTTGAACTATATATACAATATAATGGAATGTATTCCATCCCAAAACTGGTTTATGAAACAACTGGACCTTTCTACACTAGCCTTGTGACTCACCTATCATTCTAATGAAAGTACATGAGAGACTTACATGAAAAGTAAAACTTTATAGGGCATCTCCACAGGACCATTGACAAAGCTGCGTAACGGAATTTCTGCTTTTAAAGTAATTTTGTTAGACATAATTGAAAAAAAGGTCTGTGTATAAAATGCCCTGACAGACACTTCAACATAGAGCTTTGGTGATTTAAAAAGGCCCTTTTTGATCTGTTATGAATCGTACTGTAGAAGTACTGATGCATGCACACATCTGTGTCAGCTGAGACTAGTGATCCAATTGCATGCACATTTCCTCGAGGTGCTTTCCATGTTAAACCACTCCAGTAACAATAAAATGAAAAACAGAGTAACCAAAGTATTTCAGATAACTCCTACTTAACAGGAAATGGAATGCCAATATGGCAGTAAAACCTTTTTCTGTTGTTGTTTTAAACAGGAAGGTCTCTTGTACCAGCAGAATCCTGTATACAGATGCACAGAGAAGGAAGGAATACACCATTTATAATCCCCATTAAACAAGAGCTGATTCATCATGGGAGAAGGTACAAATTACAGAAAATATGAATAGTCAATAGAAGAGAAACAACTGGTTTACATGAAAGAAAAGAGAACACTTCAGTCTGATTGCAGTTATTTTGTGAAAGCTGCTACAACAGCCCACAGAACCTCATTTGTGTTGGCTTTCATACATTCAACCTCAGGGTCTAAATCCAGAAGCTGCCGCACTCTCTTTGTGGCTAAATCATACTGCTCATCCAAAAGAGGGGCAAAAGCGTTCTCCAGGACATCTGAAGCATGGGCTAAATAAACGAGTGCCAGCAAGCGCTTGTCCATGCGGTGGGGGTCATTCACCCATTTGTCAAGAACTGCCTCTTGAACCTTCTTGATGAGGCGCTGTTTGATGTTGTTGTTGGTGAGAGGATGCGTAGTCATGTCAAAAAGAAGGAAGTTCTGTTTCTCTGTTGTCAGTACACCTTTTTCCACTAGATTTTTAGCTAACCGTTCACGGACATTTCGTAACTGATAGTGCAACTTTAACGGGTTCCATGTTTCACCTAAAAAAACAAGAAAACAAAAAAGCTAGTCAGGCAAAAACTAAGCTGAACTACTACAGTGATTTTTTTTCCCTATGGTGCAGAATGAGCTGTCAAATTCATATAGCTGACTACTGCAGCAAGATATTGTGGTCATGTCAGCATTTCTCTGATCTCTGACCTATCCAGATACATGCATAAGGACAGAAACCATGAGATCAAATTTGAAGAGATTCAGGGTATGTTTATAGTTGGGATTCAGTGTTAGCTAAGTCATGCCTTGACCAAGAATACGATAAATAAGCACTCTCGTACTTATGAAGAACAGTCACAAAGAGTTTTAATAGTGATAACAAAAACATTTATTGTTTACAATTTAAAAAGCACTTCCTCCAACCTTGTCTATTTAGAACAGAATAGTTGAGTTGAAAGGAACTTTCCAAGTTTGTCTAGACCAGCTGCCTGACTTCTTCAGGGCTAATCAAAAGTTAAAAAATATTTGTCTGCTTCCAGTATTTATCAATTCAGAGACTGGAAGAACTGTCACCGCCATTCTTTCTGCCATAAAGACAAGCTAATGTGTGGCTATCTATCCTACAGAACTCTGGTTTTTCTATTTCCTCAAGTTTATGCTCTCCATTTCCGCTCCTCTCAAGGGCACTTCAGAGTACATGTATGCACTTCAGAGAAGGAAATTTTTAAAGCACAAAATGTCAGCAGCTACATATGAAGCTGAAGTTGTTAAGCACTGAGAAATCCATCTTTCTTTGGAAGTTTACTTCACCTAAAATTTTTAGGTCCAGCTTACCTCAGCATTTCAGCATTAAGATCTCCTCCTGATATTAAAAAGCCGTTGCACTTTTACAGGTGAGGAAAGAAACAGTATTTAAAATTTCTTATGTAGAAATAGTTTTTCCATAAACAATATAACAACTTCTACAGCAGTGTGTTTCTATTTTTTGGTTAATTTTCAGTAATAGTAAATAAAAACACAGAAGAATTTAAACAAACTGTATGCAAGTAACAGCCAAGTCAAGTACACAAACGGGGTGACATCAACTGCATAGTAAAAGATAAGTCCTGTAGGTCCCACTCCTTACTGCTGTGGGATTTTCCAGCTTGACCGTGAATGAAACTATCACACTCCATCACCCCCCAAAAGGCACTGTCCTTTTAGCATTTCACAGAGTGAATATTTTTTCCTAGATGCTTCTACATCTGGTAGGTGTGATAATAAGAATTAGTATTGTGGTGACACCTTGTGACCAACCTCCACCACTACACATTTATTCCAATACAGATGGGTGTTTCTTTTCTTTCGCAGGGAGACTTGACTTTTTGACCCAAACTTCTGTATTCCCTATACTTGCCTCTCTTTGAGGTTATCTTATAAGCAACATTGGCCCAGCAAATGTAGCTTCAAACATCCATATAAAGATTTCCACAATGACTTTGAACTCATATGCACTGGAACAGAAGCAGTATTCTTGCACTTTGGATAACGATGGCTGGAATAACCATTTTCCCAGGATTAGGCCCCAGAGTAAAGAATTCATTAAAAATATTCTTCAAAGGGCAGATCTCAACTATGAGAAATGCGAAGTACCCTAATGGTATTAAAGAACCAGTAATTAAATACTCATGTGCAAGCAAAAAAGATTGATCTAAGTCTCAGCCAAAGCACTATAATAATGATTTTCCTGGAGCCAAAGTTTATGAGGCTCTTGCCTCAAGGAAAACCTACAACATAGTTCATTCACTATCAGTACTAACTTGATGCTGATAAGGTAAAACATCAGTATTTGTGAAGAGGAAAACAACTGGCTTTACAAGCTGTAGAAGTGAAGGAGAGCTGAAGAAGAACAAGAACATCGTGGGGATGTGCTGCAGCCCTGCCCTCTACTGACAAGAACTCTCATTCTCTCTACCCACTGACCAACACTCATTGAATTAGAAAGAAGGAATGGAAAGGATGGAATATGAACTGTGCAGGAGAACACAGAAGTGCAAGAAAGGCTTTTTGAGGTAGTGCAGGAAGAACATAAACACGAAGAAGTAGAGAACTAGAGAAAATTTTGCTCAGTTGTAAAACACATCTGTTTCTACAAGTAACAAAAAGGTTCAGGTGAACAATCTCAAATCTCACAATCCCTTCCTGCCAAAGCCATGTTCTTGACAAAACAGGTTTCATTTTTTTCCTCCACTGTTCACATCATTGAACTACAGCCCCGATCTTCTGCAGAAAAGTTGCGTTTTGTATGTTTTGTAAAAACAGGTGAGTCTTAGAAAAGAATTCTGGCTACAGAAAAAAGAACAAAAAAACAAAAAACAAAACAAAACAGTACACGTGATAACCTTGGAGAGTTATATAAAGAGTTTGAACTGCAACTGTAAAGATGAAATCAAACTGATGTTTATTTCCTCTCTTCTTGTTTTTGTTTCGCAAAAAATGTTTAGCTTTATATGAAGATTTGTGCACAAGCCCTTTATTTAGATCAACTAGAGGTGTTATGCAATATTTGAAAATGTTTGTTACATTTCTCCAGGTAATAAAGAACTCATCTTTATTATTTCTTTATTACTGACGGCTGAATTTTCACTCTCATTTTTACAACCATACAGGTAGCTTCTTAAGTTCTTATCCAAAGTTCTGAGGACTGAATCCATATGACCATACTCCAGACTTCCAGTAGCTTTCATTTCCAGTTACAAAGAAAGACAGTAAAGACAGCTATAGCTCCAGGGCAGAATCCTGATTCACTTCAGATTACCAGAAGACACATTTTACCACAGAGCTGAGATGTTCTCTGACATTTCCACCTAGATCCTTTCTATACCAAGTTGAAAGCAACAGTTACTTATATTTGATTAAGGGCTACAATCAACAAGAGACTACTCCAGGAGGCAGACTAATTAAATTTTTGCATAATTTCTTCTCTAAAATCTAACAGTATAATCTCTAGTGATTCCAAGTAACCAGCTTTATTGAGGGGAGAAAAAAAGCAAATACATTATGTCCAAGGCTTACCACTAAGCAGTTCAATCCAATTTTGTACTGTTTCAGGAGGCTGGGTCTCTTTTATGTGTTTCAGAGCTTCATCAAGCAGAACATCCCCTGTAGGTGCATCAGACTTGCAAATCACCTAAAACAGAATAAAACACAGTATTTTCACTTAATTCAGACACCACAAACATCCAACAACAAAAAAAACCAGGAAAATCTACTTGTAATGAGAACAAAAGGAAATAAAAAAGTGACAAATCTTTTTGTTAAGAATATGCAAGTTTTAAAAAATCTCATTAAAAGACTACTCAATATTTTAATTACCAAAAAAAGCCCAGTGTTGAGACAGTTATCTATTATCAAGTTAATTAACTAAAACTATAACTATTAAGCATGTGTTAACACTAACTTTTACTTATTGAAGGAAGATAAACCACTAAGGTGGTCCTTCCTTTCCTCCTCAAAACAAAACATACTACAGTTTTAAACTGTTTTCTGGTGGCAGTCTACTTCACTGTTTCAAACCAATTGATTCAAAATACTGCAGTTAAACAATTGGGCAATACGAAGTTGAAAAATCAATTAGAAAAATAAGAAAGCAGGCTTTCTTCTCTCAAAGATCAATAGATAACAATGAGCTCAATAGAACATCTGTAATTTTTACAGCTCTGCAGAACACACTGATGAGAAAACTTACTTTCCATTCACTAACAGGTAAGCAAACTATATACGTACAAAAACTGATATTGCATATTACAGGAATTAATGTTTGTCACTTAAATCTAAAATGATTTAATTGAATTCTTTCCCCCAGAGAGCACTGGGGAAAAAAATCATTCACAGTAACATAATAGAGCATAAGAATTTGAGTAACTGCTTATTTAGAAGTACAAGCAATTATATAAACCATGTGCAAATACCAGCTTTTCTGGTTAAAAAGACAACAGCATGAAACTAAAAAGATACAGATTTAAGTAACCAGAGTCAATGTATTTAATAAGGAAGATATTCCTCTTTCCCACAACAGTATTTCTTCAGGAAAAGATTAATTGCCAGATACAAAGCTGCTTATGCAAATGATTAAATCTGGCAATTGTTTCACAGTTGGCCCTTTATATGCAGGTAAAGAAATAACGGGAAACAAAGAAAAACTCAACCACATCAAAACAATTCCACATCTACAGGAGAAGCAGCAGGTAAGAGATGTTACTTTCAAGCAAATCTTCCCAATAGTCAGAAGGTGCCTGCTATCACGCAGTAAAAGCTTAAAGTATCCCAATGAAATACAGCCCCAGTTTAGCTCTGTCACTCAAACAATCCATATTATAAGCAACAGAGGAATTGTGCTTTCATAGTCTGCAGATAAACAGAACAGAAATGAATGAGACAGCTCTGTAACGTCAAGATTATCCTTAAATAGAGATGTGTCCAAAGACAACAACGTGAAATTAGAAAGAAAGGCAAAGTATTTTAGTCAGGATGAGAAACCAGGAGCACATAAAGATTCAATGCATCACTACGTAATTCAGAACAGAGAAAACAAAACAAAAAACCCTCCAGCAGCAGGCTGCAAGTCACATGAATCGACAAAAAAGTAGTCCTTTAGCAAGGTGAAAATTTCATTTTGAGCTGTGTTAACAGGAAAACTGTAGGAAAGATCTCTAAATAGTTATCAGGTCATTTCTGGAATGTTATTTCCATTTTAGATAGCATGCATAAAGCATTCAATTTGAAATTTGAATAAAATCAGCAAGAATGGAATCGTCAACAATGACAGGCTAAAAAGAATTAGATTTGCTTAGATATAAAAATAAAACATGCAAAATACTTTTGCAAAGTGGGTATCAATCAGGAGTTCAGAGTTTGGTTTTAGTCCAGACAGCCCTACTAAAAACAAACTCCAACACGTGCATCTTTCTGATTTACAAGCCTGTAGCACAGCTTAACTCAAATACCTCATTATCCACACACCAAGTTATTACATCTCCTCCAGTTTCATACTATGTTTTTCTGAACTTCTCGAAGTTTCTATTCCCTAAACACATCAGAGCAAGTTTCAAGTGTTTTTAGTTGCTACATTGTGTTCAATTAATAGCAACCTTTCATGCCTTTTTTTTAAAGATCAGCAAAAAAACAACACACAGAAGATCTCTATGAAGTTTAGAAAACAGCTTGCCTTGAATATATGGAGTCAAGATACCTTTTATTACCACTGCAAGGAAGCTTAAGAAGGTAGTCAGCACACGATCCGTGATGACAGAATTAGCCTAAACATAAAGGCACTTAGAGGAAAGCTACAAGGAACAGAATCTTCCATCCAACTCAATCAGGTCTCTCTGAGCCCTTGTGAAACCACAAAACATGGTGGTTTTGCCTCTGAGTTTCATCTCTGCAGCTGGGCATTCAGATAACTGTGCCACTGTTTCTTCTCAATTCTCTGCTAAACAGAACTATCCCTAAACAGATTCCTCCAATTATTCTTCCCCTCAAAAAAAAAAAAAAACGAAAACATATATATTTTACAATTAGGCTTTACAATTCCACAGTATTTTTTCTTCCTCTCTCTCTCAGCACACAGAGACATGCAATAAGGGGAGCTCTGACATCTTTTTCCTCTATTCACAGATCTGCCTTCTTGGACATGGATTTATTGACCAATATCTCTTGGTTAATTCTTTCCTGAGTCACTGAAGCACAAGAGGAGTGGAAACTGAGTGAGTTGGGTATGATGTGAAGTGAATGATCATAGAAGACAAAGTATCCACATGGGACAATATTTTTTCCTCTTTTTAATAGATGAACTAAGGTAAAGGTAAAGAAGCTACAAACCTGATTACTCAGAGATTATGATCCTTAGACCTATTGCAGAAATCTTTCTTTACTCCAATTCTTCAGGAATTTACTGCATACTGGATGTGCCTCATATCCAGCCACTAAGAATGTTTCAATCGTACAAAGTATTTAATTTGCATTTTCCACAACGTCGTTCTGCAATTAAGCAGCACTGAAGATTAAGCACCTCATGCACTAATTTCCTGAGTGAACTCTTTATTATTTAGTTTTAGTAATAACAATAAAAAAATCACTCATGTATGAATTGCTCAGAATTGTCAGTTATAAAACAGAGGTTAATCCAAGGATTTGCTGAGATTTCTTTTAATTCAAGAAAACTGTAATTATTGATTTTACTTTCTGAGATGGAAAAGGCAGCACAGAATTCCATTTTCCATCTTCAACAACCACTAGTCTTAGAAATTATTTTATTTACATACAAACCTCAACTTTCATTTTTTTTATTTCCAATAGTGACACCAGTAGATAGAACTCTGAAACAATTACAGTGATTATATACTCTCCAGACAAATGTACAAGGACATACCAACACAAAGACCAGTCATATTGGCTATCAGACGTTTTTCTGAAGTTCATCACCTGCCTGTCAGTTTCTTACTTTCATCTGTATCTGGCAGTTAAGCACAGTTAAGATCTGACACTACTGTCCAAAAAACCAATCCTGCTGTTCCTCCTCAGCTTATTGCTTGTGTCCCACCTCTGAGGACAAGACAATGATTCAAGTAAAAACTCATTCACTTCAGTGATTTTAAGACAGAGTGATTACCTGATAAGGCTGCACAAACAGTATTAACAGCTAAAGAGAAACTCCAAAAAATAAAAATAAAAAAGCCTCCTTGCAAAAACAGGACTGCACTTCTTAGCTACAGCACCAACTTAAGTAAGTGAAAGTTAAGCTTTCCCCTTCAGAACATGGCTGGAATGACAATATGGTTTGAGTTTGAGTTACAAATCAGAGCACTGACTTTTCAAAACAGCAATATAGTATTAAACACTGCAAGACTTGAAATAACATAGGAAACAGTACAAGATTTCTATACAGAGAGGTGAAGTAGGAGAGAAGAAACATCAGACTATATATCAGTAGTTAGGAATTTTACTTGCATGAAGTTCCTTAGGTAGAAATCAATTGCATTTGAATTTTATATTAAATCTTCTCCAAAGAACTCTCCTGCCTGTAAAACAATCTCTAGATTCGTTGTTTTGTTCAACAACAAAAAGAACAAAGCATTAAAATGCTAGGTAGCTTTCAGCTTTCCCTAAGAGATGTAAAAAAAAAAAAAAAAATCAAAGTCAAAAACCGGACAGACCAAACCCCAAAATCACATGCATAAAAAAAAAAGGAGGAATACAAGAATTTGGTTTGTATGCTGCAGTAAAGGTATGGCACAGGTTATTTTTCTATTTTCCTAAAAAGCACAGTTAAAACTTCAGTTAAGCAGACCTGACAAAGTTTGTATAGAAAGAAAAATAACTGCTGAAGAACATTCCTGAATGCCTAAGGAGCCAAAAGCTTTGTGGGGGAAAAAGATTGTGCAAACTAATAAGTGCTGAATATGCTTACATAAACCTAAAAGAAGTAGGAGCTGTTTGCCTCAACAGAGGTTCAATTCTTCAGCGAAGAAGGAAGCTGGGAGATGTTTAGGGAACTTGGAAGCTTCTTTTAAAAAAAAAAAAAAAATCAGCAAAGCATAATATTGATAGAGAAATAGCCCACAGAAGAGAATTTATTTGTGGTGAATAGAAATATCTGACCAGGCATCCAGTAAAGTTATTTTACAAATATCCACTAAAGCTGATGAAGTAAAAATTCTTGCAAGAATTTTTACATGTTTTGTAAAGGAAAAACCCAGCAGCAAAAAGAATAAATTAAAGCTTCTAATCTTCAGCTTAATTCAATAAGGAACCTTAAAAACCCATATTAAACATCAGTGACCAAAACCATTTTAACTAGACAGATTTGAGCATTCCCAGGGGACTAAAGCACAGGGATATCTCCTATTACAATTCAGGGATGGCAGCACTGTGCGCACCTCGAGGCCTGCAGGATGCATCTAGCACACTACCAGTGAGTCGTCCTTATCAGGCCCAGCCCACATCTTGTTCATGCTGCAAGAGCCAGTTCCTTCAGCAGATCACAGCTGGTGCTTGCTGGCTCCTTGTAGCAATTGCTGTCATGGCACTCAGGCCACCACCACTGCCAACTGGTTATGAAAGCTTCCCAAGTGCAGTAGGAACATGTCAATGTGAACAAACAGGAGCTGTGAACAAGTACAGAAAATTTTCCAAGGCACTTCAGCTCACTGTTCAAACTCTATGCATGCAGTTTAAATCACTACTCAACCTCTACCCACATATTAAAAAGAACGCTTGGTTACAACTGATTGTAATTTATAGCTACTGCATTGTCTGAAACACAACTAAGAAGCAAAACTGGCCACTTAACTCCACTTACTTTTCTAGTCAGCAGACTTTTGCGCCTCATTCCACAAGCTTCTAGCTGAAGACGTCCACGCAATGCAAGTTCAATTAGCATGCAGCCACGCAATCCTGAGGAGATGCAATCATTCCAGAAGGATGTGTAACCCTGTGAAGAATGAAAGACAGTCAGATACTTCCGCTTGAACCTGAAAACAAACAGAACAAGAAACATGTTCTCTGCTGTGTTCTCTAAGCAGTTACCTTGCCTTCGTAAACTTTTATGACAGAAAAACATCATATCTGTACTGTAAATGTTAAAGAGAAACAGATGAATTTTCTTACTTTTGAGGCTTTGTCAGTTCTTCAAAGAACTAGGAAACGTCAGGAAAGTGACAGAAAAAAAAACAGCAAGGTAGGCCACTGAGGTTTATTTTGATGTATGTGAACTAATATATTTTTAAGACATCAAGCACTTGGCATTACTAGTATCTCACAGGCTTATCTGAGTTTCATGATACACAGAAACATGCCATAAACAACACGGCATTGAAATAATGATTATCTGAAAAAAAATCATTAAGTAAGATAGAGAACATCTTGTAAACTGAGAAGATCAAACAAATACTGCAATCAGACCAGATTTCCCAGGCTGAACATAGTACAGTGATGCAAGGCAATGCTACATGCTTGGGACAAAGTGGCTGGAAGTCTGTGCAGAGGGAACCATCTGGAAGTGCTGGTCAATGCTCAGTTGAACATGAGCCAGCAGTGTGCCCAGGTAGTCATGAAGGCCAATGTCATCCTGGCTTGTGTCAGAAATTGTGTAAACAGCAAGAGGTGTTTGTCCCCCTGTATTCAGCCCTGGTAAGGCTGCAGTTTAGGTACTGTGTTCAGTTCTGGGCCCCTCACTACAAGAAAGAAATTGAGGCTCTGGAGTGTGTACAGAGAAGGGCAATGAAGCTGCGAGGGGTCCAGAGCACAGGGATTATTGGGAACGGAGCTGGGATTGTTCAGAGTGGAGAAGAAGAGGCTCAGGGGAGACCTTATTGCTCTCTTCAACTCCCTGAAAGGCAGTTGTGGCAAGCTGGAGGTTGGCCTCTTCTTCCATGTAACTGGTGACAGGATGAGAAGGAATGGCCTCAAGTTGCACCAGGGGAGGTTCAGGTTGCACATTAGGAAGAACTTCTGTGAAAGAGTGATCAGGCATTGGAATGACTGCCCAGGGAGGTGGTGCAGTCACCGTCCCTGCAGGTGTTCAAGAAGTATGTAGATGCTGTAGAGGGATGTGGATTAGTGGAAAATATGAAATATTGGTGATTGGTGGACAGTTGGACTGGGTGATGTTGAAGGTCACATTCACATTATTGGTGATTCTACGATTGTAAACCAAAAGAAAACAAGATTTCAAACAAATATTTGGAACAGTTAGTATTTTGTCATCTAAACCCCCTAAAAACATTAATATTTCCGAAACACGAGGCATACTTTTCTCACATGGACTGCAAACCACATTTATTTTATGAACCACATCACATTTTATGCTTCATCTACATTTCTGCATTGATAGCTGTCTGCAGAACAGAACACTTGATCCAGTGAATTCACTTACCAGTTAGAAACATTCATTTACAAGTTTTTGTACTCAACTGCTTGCATGCAGTGACAAAGACTTATAAAAAGGATTCTATTTTAATTACTAAATACCCAATGCTGTTCTTTTTAGTTTTGTAATGTGAAGACAGAACAAAATCATTTCAAGAAGTGATCTGCTTTTGATAAATGACTGCAAAAACATTGGTATGATCCAGAAAGGCCTTCCAAAAATCCTGTAGCAATGCATCCTGTCCATGAGAACAGTCACTTTGGAATACAGGAAACAACAGAAAAAAGGAGAGCAGTCAAACTTTACCCTAGCCAATAACTAAGACTAAGCTCAATTCATGAGCAACACAACCTTACATTTGCAAATGACATCTGTCAGAGACACCTGACAGATATACCAGAAGTCCACTACAGCATACACAAACTATTCCTCAGCTAATGCATGCCATCAAATACAGATTTCTAAGAACATAATACTTGTTTCCATTTCGCATTTAGATGTTTTGAAGAGCTGTTTTATATAAATGAATAATAATAAAAATTCCACAGGAACTCTGAATTTCTAGGAAGCTGTTAATGAAATGTCAGATCTTCATTTAAAAGGCCATAAGTATAAGGATGCAAAGGCATTTTGGAAGTTATCTTGCCAGTCTTTTCACTCAAAACTGATTTTTGCGAGAATCAGCTATTACCAGATGTCAGCCATTCCACTAGCTTTTTGGTTGGCATCAGACCAGTTCTGTCTTAAAAGAAAAATAAAGATGTAAGACAAGGTGCAGTACTTGATGACTCCTACATTCAATTTCGAATCAATTACACCCTTAAAATAAAAAATAATTTCTGAAATCAGACAAGATGTATACATACTAAAAATCTACAGGACAAAAAAGCTGTGACTTGATAAATGAGTATTTCTTTATACTAAGTATTATACTATTATGTGAACAGTTTAAATTCTGGAAATTATTCCCTTGTTTAGTAAGAAAAGACAAATTTATTTTTAAAGTATTTGTCAAGGAGATGACAGCAGTTACTCAGTATTAAATCCTTTGTTTCAGCAATTATCCAATGTATATGACCACAGGCCATGGGAGATAGATAAATGAATAATACCAGGATAATTCAGGTCAGAAGGGACCTCACAAAGTCTCTATTCCAACTTTCAGCTCAAAGCAGGTTCAGCTATGAAGTCAGTCCAAATTACATAGGGCTTTATTCAGGCAGGTCTTGAAAACTCCGCGAGGATGGAGATTGCAAAACCATCTGATGATGTAACAAAGCAATCCTAAAAAGCAGTTCAAAAGGATTATGATCTTCGAAAAGGGAACTGCTTAGTCTAGTGAGTTCCATGACATTAAAGTCACAAGAAGGTACATTGCTTCAACTTTCTTTTCAGGCTCAAAGTTTGCAGGGTATCCACAAGAAAACAAACATCTCATTAGACAGAGATTATGTTAGCACAGTAAGGAAAAAGGTGTTTTATAACAGCCATTGACATCCTAAACATTTTACAATCCATTAAATTGATCTTTCTAGATAGTTGAAGCAGGTGAACTGACCAACCGTGCTCAGTGTTACTGCAAAGATGTCAGCCAACTGAAGGAACTTTCAGAGAAGGTAAGGTTAGCACACAACAGCCTCACTAAATCATCCTTTAAATTAACTGAAGGTTTCTGGTGTAGCTGAAACAAAGTAAAAGCAGACATTTATCTTCCACAGTCACCTACCTCAAATGATATATGTGTGATATGGCAAAGAAAAGAAAAACAATAATGCTCAGTATTATAGTAGTACCTATTAAAGAGGTCATAGGTGAACAGCAACGAAAAGAAGAATGAAAAGGGTAGAGAGAATATGCAGAGAGGAAGAACAGCTTTGTAGAACTGCACAAGAAGCAATTACTCCTCCTTTTTCCAGACAAGAAATCAAGGGTGGCAACTGAAACTATCTTTTTTTAACCTGTCAAAGGCCAATTCCTTGTCTATGTAAGAATTAGACTGTTTTTATAGGAAGGTTGAAGTTAATAGAAGAAAACTTCTAAATGGATTCTGTATGCAGTACACAATCTGGGAAATTACCACAGAAGTACAAAGCATGTACTGGAAGTATTTCTGTGCATGTCAGTCTCTGGCCACTGCTGGTTAAAGAGTACTGAAGACAATAAGGATTCAGTTCAATATTTTAACACCGTTTTTATGTTATGTTCCAAATACCTAGCAGTCTCAAAATACTTAAAGAACGAAGATCATTACTGACAGGCACAAGTCATTTCACTATTTGATGTTCTCAAACAGCATCAATATTCCTAGCAATACAACACCAAATATTTTTCTCTCTTCCTACAAGCCTTAGCTAGTTTTATAAACAGCCTAACTCAGTGAAATACTTATTTCATTAAGTAGTTCACTGGTAGGAAATAGTGGTGGGGAAGACTTAGAACGTAGTGAATTGTTTTTATCTGACAGCAATCACATCAGAATAGCACAAAGCTATGAATAGCTCACAAGACAATTTTAAATCTACACTGATTCAATGAGCCTTAGACTGTTTACAACTGTCATGTTTATTTACAGAAACACAGCAGAAAAATGGTTTTCTTTGGAGCTGACCTAGAAATTCCAATATAGAGAAGTTTTGCTAGATAAGCATAAAGGGAAATAAATAAAAGTTTATAGTAGAAACTTGCAACTGTATTAACTTTGAAAGCTCAAGCTTTCCACTAAAGTACAGCAAAGCACAGAGCTAAGATTAACATCCTCTTTCTATTTAAAAAATAGGTTATCCAAAATCCATGTCCATTAAAACATTTCTCTCCCATCACATGTTGAAGTACCCATTCACTCTGTTCTCTTAACTACTTCCCAGCTCTCCGAGGTCTTCTGTCCAATACGCCACTAATCACCACAGCTTCTACCTACTAAGCACCATCCATATCCTGACCATGGCTTTAAGACCATTGTGTTACCCACCCTACTGCCTTATCCTCCACTCCCTGCTTTTACTTTGACTCTTCAGCTGCATTTCTACACCATTTGCTCACAACATCCTTTCTCCTAAAGCAGCTTGCTTCCCTGCTACATGCTCCTATAAGATATTAAATTCTCACATTTGCATTTAACAGAAACTGAGTTTCTATGGTCCTTGTGGATTTCACTATAGCTATTCAGGCATATGTGGCAGACAAGATAGCAGACAACATATTTACACTGTTTATGGTGAGCAGTCATCTTATTCTTGTTTCCACATTAAAAGGGGGAAAAGCCACATGATTATTCTGGCACACATTCAAGCAACCCTTACCAATAAAGTAATCAAAAAGGCTTAGCAATGCTGAACTAAGCAAAACTCCTGCAACTTCCTCCTACGTGCAGTAGGAATCCAAAAGCTGGGACATGTAAACAAAAATGTGCAAACATATACAGGAAGCCACGTCCTACAAATGCTGGCATGCAGAGTGTAACAGGAGTCTGGGTTGATGCACATGCCCCACAGAAAGGAAGTGACCCTGACTGGAAAGGTCCTACCAGCGTCCCTTGACACCTTACTTGTTTCTTAACATCTTTACCCTACTTACCTGCAACGTCCTTGAATCTCAAACTTCACAAAGCTATACTTTAAGTGGAACGGGGCCCTGGGACTTGTGAAGAAAGATCTGAAGGTTGCTAGAAATTATAAGAAATCCTGCATGAACAAACGACTGTCTTTCAGGAGCTCCAACTTTGCCCTGGCTATGAAAAGACCTGCTTATGCTGTAAAAAAAAAAAAAAAAAGCCAGAGCAACAAAAGTAAACTGTAGAGAGAATACATACATTGCACTGACAACACCATAACATTCTATGCACAGAACCTCTTTAAATATTTTATTGAATCACTCAATACAGTTACAAAAAGATAGCTATTGCAGAAGTATCTGAATACATTCCTATGGAAAACAATGATTTTCAATTTTCAAAAACATTCAGGATCGATCTCTGCACATTTTAAATCCATAATTTACTCAAATTCCATAATTTGAACACATTAAAAAAGAACTTTAATCAACTGATAACTTTCTCCATCTCAGACCCCCAAAGCTACTGCAGTAATGACCGGTACAGTGACTAAGTACATAAGCAATCAGAATGAGACTAACACGACCAGAACAACTGAATGTATATGGCAACTATTACTGTCAAATGCTTTAGTGATTTATACACAATTGATGTTGCTTTAAAAATCCGAACATAAATTCAGAAATATTTCACTTTAGTATTAACCAGTCAGTGAGCAGTTATATATCTACCTGTCTCATTGATTTATTCAGTTTCAAAACATTGCGAGGCTTGTTCTATTAAAAAAGAAGTTCAGTATTCTGTCTCAAGCACAAATTAAAGCCAGCTAGTAGCAAAGCAAAGAAATAAAACAGCGTCTGCAATTCTGTTTTATGTTTGTAGACATCATCTCAAAATACTAACTGAAAAAGTTTCTAACATTGCAGAGTGAAAGTTCAAAAATACTTCCTGTTAAAAATGAGGACAAAAGACTTGAGTGGGACCATGTAACATTCTACTTCAGAAGACTCTGTTTTACCCATAAGAGCTACTAAATACCTCATCCCATTATAGAAAGACATCCTCTTTCCAATTCTTCAGTTATCTCATAATAGGAAACCAGAAGTTCTACTATACTCTGCATGGATCAGAAAATGGCAGAGAACTTCGAAAAACATCACAGATTCATAAGAAAAGAGGAGAAGTGGCTGCAAAGCTCCCACCCTGACGCTTCCAAGATACACTTGTGGTAACACAAACCATGCTTAACATAGTTGGTAAGGCTACCTGTTTATAGAACCTTCCACAGCACATGGTAGACTGTGGCTTTCAGTGCATTTCCTTACCTAATGCAGCAAGTCTCAAGCTATTACTTTACAGACCACAGAGCCATAGCAAATGAATGTGAGCTTTCTTAGTCTTAATTAAAGAACATCATAAAGCTATGTAGTAGTCCATGAAGGTTACTGAGAGTTAATATGACCCACTTGCTAAAAAAACATATTCATTTAGTAAGAGAAAAAGCCCTTCAGGCTCATCTTCAACTCTGCAGACACAATAACATTCAGTATTAGAGGTCAGTGCTGGGCTGAAGACTCAACTCTGACTCAATTTACATTTATGAAGAGCCATAACAGCAGAGCTTCTGAGGGGAGTCAACTCTTTACAACAGTAGATAACAGCAGGACAATGGGAAATGTTTTGAAGTTGAGGGAGGGAAGATTTAGGTTGGATGTCAGGGGGAAATTCTTTACAGAGAGAGTGGTGAGGTGCTGGAACAGGCTGTGCAGAGAGGTTGTGGATGCCCCGTTCCTGGAGATATTCAAGGCCAGATTGGATGGGACCCTGGGCAGCTTAGTCTACTATTAAGCGTGGAGTTTGGTGGCCCTGTATGTGGCAGGGGGGTTAGAGATTCATGATCCTTGAGGTCCCTTCCAACCCAAGCCATTCTATGACAGCACACAACATAATGTTACCCAATCTAAATTTCTCTCCTGAAAAGCCTTTTCATTTTATATTCAAACCTCACAGTACTTCCTCACCTAACACCCTCTGTTTAAAAGGGGAACAAAAGATCTACTGTAACAAAACTGAAATGAAACAAATAAAGGGGAGCACTCTAAACAAGAAACATCAGTGGAGCTACCTAAAATCATACATGCCTGTACTCAGGAAATTCCAATTTCTTCTTTTACGAAATACACAAACAAAAAGACTTCAAAAATGTAGTAAGGAATGCAATGTTTAAAGCTTTGCGTAAAGACACCTGAAACACAGTGCTGTAACCCTTTCCGTCCATAACAGTTCTACCAGTAGAGAAGTTGGCCAAGCTGGTAAGTAACAGAAAGTTAAGATAAATAACAATCACAGCTCCTGAGGGGCTTCTAAGTCCTAGTTACAAAACAATAAACTGGATTATCTACCATGAAGACATGAAACCAAAAAATTAGGGTTTCTCAAATAGGAGGCAGAATCAAAGCAAGCTTTCACATTAGCGCACAGTGAACTCTCTATTTACAGATAGGTTTTTTTCCCATTAAAAGAGGATCCCAGAGGAAGATTTTCAACTACTTGTGTGTTTAAAGATAGCTACTAGTCTTGAACTCTTCAGGAGTTTGCCTGTATTTTTATTACTTCTGCATGGCTGGCATTCAAATACTGTGTGAACAGCAGCCATATAAGGCCTCTAAAACATAAAACTATGATATTTATATATGAACAGATATCTAGTTTTCCCAAGCAGTAGTTTCTTCATTGTCTTCTATTCTTCCTGATACTGGCAGACTATTTTTATGGAAAGTTCTCAGAGATCATAGATGACAAACATACTGAAAAACATTCCAGGCCTGACAACACTGTGGGGCATTACTGCAATCAATTATTCTAGGTCTCCTCAATCAGTTTTACTAAATTAACATACCAGCATAATAAAGACACAATGCTGGAAATGTCATGGTCTGTTTGTGAACCACAGTTCTGGAAACACAAGAAATACAAGGTGGCTCATTTCTTCTTCAAAGATGAGGAAAAGGAAAAACAGTTGCCAGCAGATGTATAATTTGAGATGGACCGGATAAATCAGATGTGAAACTTGGAAGAACTCGGTCAGTTTGGTTTATTTGTAGGCCAAAGCAAAACAATATGATATAAGTTATAAGCTGCACTACACAATTAAGAAATGGCATTTACATAGCATGATGCATAATGAAGCAGGAAAACTCAAATGATCACTGAGTAGCCATCCCAGTAATGAGAGACTCATTTAGAACTTACTTAAGTACTTACGTTCTTAACACAGCAGCAATAAACACCAGGGAGGAAAAAAGAAAAGCAGGAAAAGAAACAGAGGTCAAAACAATACCCCAGTGCATAACCACTTTGCCAGCATAAGAATCACTTTGAAACCACTACTTTCCATACATCATTTCAATTGCTCTTCCTTCAGGAGTCTCATTTAAATTACGGTGACTTTTAAGATCACAGCATTTCACCTCAACTTTGCACAAAATTCCTTGAACCTGAGAAGGTAATTCCTCCTCAGTGTCTTCATCTACAGCCATTTGATAGCCACGCCAAAATAGGTGGTCCAACAGAACCTGAACTGCTGCTGATAAACAGTATCTGCTTTTGCAGGGGTAACTGCACACATGGTCCAGGCGCCCTGCAATGGGTTAAAACAGTTTTTCTGCTGCTGTTTCCACATCAAGAACGGCTGCTGCCTTTCCCTTGCATCCTCTGCAGACATAAATTCTAAAGTTGCTACAACAGATTTTATTTTCTGCTTCACAACTATGATGTTTAATAGACTACACCTCTTTAAAGTATTTTGTTTTTATTGAAGAGTACTAGCAAATTAAGGAGCGTGGGGCTATCACAACTCTCACAGAGAGAAGAACCACCTTAATATACTGTTTATTTTTATGCAGGTCCTCTGCAATTATTACTAATATTTTGAATGTTTAAAAGCAGCTAGAATTATCTCAAAAACTGCAACATTTCCTTAAAGCTGTTCTCATATTCAAAGAGGTAAAATACAAACTATAAACACAGTATGTATACAAAAAGGATAAGGCAAGTATCTGGTTTATTATAAATTGTGTTTTAACATAAAATTTCACTCCTTTATGTTTACCAAAAATGTTCATTTTATGAATTCCTAATGCATCTACCATCAATATTCTTCTACAGACACACTACATCTCCTCAGGTATTTCCATCACATCTTGCAACTAAATGGAGATCCCAGCAAAGAAGGGCAGAAGAGAACAAAGAACAGAATGGGAACCTTGAATTCAGAACCTTTACATAACACTGCTGAAAGTAAAATTGCTGCTTAGGAAATATTGCCTGGTATTGTTGAGGTAAGTAAATCTATCCTCCGTGACACTGCAACTTCAAAAAATCTCATGCAGATCGAAGTCAATAACCAAGCTGCTGTAATACAGGCTTCTTAAATAAGGAAGCCCCTTGAAAGACAGTGATTCATTTAGGAATACTATCATTCTACAAAGAACAAAAATACAATTGCTGAATTTTCGGTGCAAGTCAAGAAGATTGATGTAATGTAAGCTTAATTCAACACTGGGCATACTCAACATACCTGTTCAATAAAACCGGTACCTGACTTTTCCAGCCAATACTAAAAACTTCAACAACGTTCTTTTTTAGAGCAGGAAATGCTTATGTCAGAATAACAAAGTCTTCTAAAAAAAATTACCTACGTTTGCAGAAAATTGCTGCAAGAAGCTTCTCGGCATAAAAATAAGCAAACAAGTTTGGTAAGAAATGAACACGAAGTACAAAAAAGACAAAATTTCCTAAGTTCTCGATGACCCAAATATGAAAAACTGGTCACTACTACAAGAAATAACTGCATGTTCATTCTGATAGTTTGAGTCCCACAAATCAACGCTTCCAAAACCATGGTCTGCGTAACAGCTGGGCAGCATAACTTTAGGTAATACATAACACTACATTAGCAGGGAATCAGACATCTTCATATAGAAATAGCAGAAAAGCAGCTACAAAAGTTATGAAAACTGTTAAACTACCAGAAGCACTGCAAAAATGCTACTTGTGCCTCTGACCTGTACAAATACTGAAATGATGTAATTCTGTTTGCTTTGTTGGCTTCTTACATAGGTTTCTTTATTTTTTTTCCAAAACTAATTATTATGTAAAACTATATACTTAACAAATCTGCTAATTCCATTTTAATGTCTAAACAATTATTTCAAATACCACTTCCGTGTATTTACTACAAACCTCTATAACAAAATAATTTAATTCTTCACAACCAGGAAAACTGGAAATTTAGCTTCATCAGTTAATAAACTTCGAAGTGCTGATAGCTCACTGAAAGTAGAGGAGACATAACAGGAATATAATGGCAATTCTATGCTAGTTCTGCTCAACTCCTCTCCTGCACAGCCAGTATGAGTTTCTCTTCAACTAGGTCCCTAAGTGGACCTCTGTAAAGCCCTCAGCCAGCTCTTCAAGTAACCTTAGAGAGACTGTAAACATGCAAAGCACCTTAATTCCAGATAGAACCAATTAAAAGTCTTTTTACCAGCATATCTAACCATATTCATAAGGAGCTGGGGGAAAATGCAAACAAAAGATAACAAATGATGGAAGAAGAGAAAGGAAAAGCTTAATTCTAACAAAACTTGAAGACAGGCTCGAATGTGAAAATTGTTTGAACTGTCACAGTAATACTAGGCTAACCTCATTACAGGTATGTTTTATTACACACACAAATCCATTTTCACCTTCAAATAATCAAAAAATACATTATATCCTTTCCAAGGCAGGTTACTGTAGTTTAATGTTCCTGTACTTAACAGCTCAGAAGCTGCAGCTGACAGTGGAAGTCTTAAACAAGAAAAGCAGATATGGTCAAATTCTATATGTCCTTTAATGACTCAGGGATTCTCTCTTACTTTTCAAAAACATTCAAAGCTCATATACTCATCTCTAGGTACAAAAGCTAAAGATTTTTTATTTTTATATTTTTACCTCTAAGAAAATCCATATCTAAGAAATCTAAGAAAACCAATTACGAAATTCCATAGCACTACAGTTGTGCACGATGCCAAATGGGTTAAAACACAACATCGAGTTCAGCTTCTGTGGCAGCATTCACTGCCAAGACCCAAATCAATTTCCTTTGCCAGGGAACTGCATGGTCTCAGCCCAACCTATTCATGTTTAGCTGAAAATAAAACACTCAGGGTTAGAGTCTTGCTTAAGAATTCTTCAATAATCATTTCCTTCGTTTCCACTCATTGTTTCCTTCTCTTCTCTGTATTATGGACCTAAAAGACAAGCAAATAACAAAAACCTGTTCTGGTGAAGACACTCAAAGTTGTTTCATTGTGTTTAGATTCCAAGACAATAAGTTTCCCTGAAGTGCAAAAAACTGATTTTTAGTTTTGGCAACAATAACATCTGGAGATTTCAATTTTAACTTCTTCCCTAACCAACTTCTTTTAAAGAAAGGCACAACCGAGCTACACCTAATAGGAATGCATTCAGAGAAGGTAATTTTGAGTACACTATAAATCTGGTGAAGAAAACAGGGAGTCTCATTTTTCAAGAAGCTCTTAAATTGGTACAAAATAATTTCAGATTCAGCAAAAGGAACCATTCTATCTATCTACGTAATTGGAAAAAATAAGAATGCTACAGAGACATTCATCCCTCATCAGTCATACCTCAAAAACAGTAACATGGAAAAAAAGAATTTGAGAATATTCAAAATATTCAAGACAAACTTCTCTAGGAGAATATTCTGTATTTTCTGATGTGTCAAAGGAAAAACATTTCAGCCCCATATCTGGATATTTGATTACCAATTATAAAAAATGATTCCTCTTTATTGCCTCTAAGAAACTGTGCCAATCAACACCTAACCAACTCTTCACAGCAATTCTTACCTTTCAGGCAAGCCATTGCCTTTTCAGCACTGCAAAGGTTTAAGACAGAAAAGCAAACTTGAGTGCAGAACTGCATACTACTCAAATAGTACAATTTGAAGAACATAGTGCCAGACTGCAGTCCCTTTTCCAACTTCAATGACATTTAAATCATTAGCCATTTCACTGGAATATACATTGTAGTCTAGTTATAAGGTTGTGAAGAAAGTCTCTGAAGCGTTCTGGCAGCCAAACACTAGAAATACTTCAGGAAAGCATGCAGGCATATTCTGGAAAGTGTAATTTTGTTGCCAAGAAACTTGTCAGGTATTTGACTAACTTGAAATTGAATTTAAGAATAACAAATAGCAATTGCTGTTGACTACTGAAAGCATTAAAGCCAAATGCTACCACCCAGCTTTGTCCGTGTATATGCTTACATACTCAGATATCTCTTCACCAAAGGGAAGATCTAAAAGACAACTTTGCTGAAGAGGAAGCAATTTACCCACACACAGTGCTGAACCCTTAACAAAAGGCACAGAATCCTCACTTTTAGCATGATTAGGTACATGCACATGCAGACAGCTACTTCAATTAACGTGCAGTTCATGCAACGCTGCCTTTCATCAGAGTCCAACTTCTGTTCTCCACACACCGTGCAAAATTTGCAATAAGCACGTTCCATAACCTGCAACTTAATTTCTACACTACCAGCTATTGTCACTGAGCATACCATCTGGCCCCAATTTGAAAGAAATGTTTAATTAGAACTGGTGCTCAAATCCTCCAGACCAGATATTTCACTCAAAAGGAATCTTCCCACAGCAGTAAGCAAACATGGCAGAACAGAAACAAAGAGATCACATCCTGCCCAGATGCAAATTCAACAAGCAGAAGCTCACGGCACAGCACTTGCACACACTGAGGGCCTCTGGCGCTGGGCTGACCCTGGCGGGCAGCTGAGCCCCACAACAGATTGCTCTCTCTCCTTCAGGAGGATAGGGTGGAAAAAAAAAAAAAACAACCACCATCCCACAGTGCAGTCAAAATCCTGAAATAGGCTGAAATATAAAAAGTAGTTTCATAAGAAAAGTAAAGAAGAAAGAAAGAAAAAAAAAAGTGATGCAAAGGCAATGGCTCACCACTTCCCATGTGTAAGACTGAGAACCACCCAGTCCCTGAGCAACGACCCCCACCCCCTCCTTTTTTTGCTAAGGCCATATGGCACACAATACCCGCGGGCCGGCTATCCTGGCAGAGTCCCCCGCAGCTGCGGGTGAGGCCTTCCCACTGCGCCCCAGGGACAAACAGGGAAGGCCTTGATGCTGCCGGGCAGCCTTCAGCAACAGCTCTAACAGGATCCTTTATCAGCACTGTTTAGGTCACGAATGGAGAACTGCATACCAAGCCAGCTGCTGCAGGGAAAATTAACTCCACCTCAGCCAGACATGGCACGCTCTTCTCACAGAAAGAGAAGAGCTGAAATCCTGTAAGTCCTTCTAATGCAGAGAAAGTGGGTCTAATGCTGGCTAAGTAATAGGTGGACGCTTAACTGATTTGGATTGACTAGGCGACACAATAATTAGAACTCTCTCCTCTTGACTTACCAATATACTGGTACCAGCCCCTAAATACAACAGCCATCCTTCCCTCCTACCTTCTCCCTTCCCTCCCCCCCCCCAAAAAAAGCTGTGACAACTTAAGTACAAAGTAAAGCACTAGATTAACACAAACAGAGGAGTAGCAGAGTAATTCACTTAGAAGGAAATGAACCATCCTTATTTATCAGTCATTGTGAAGATAACGAAGATGAATTTCCAGAGCAATGTCTTACATGTATTAAAAAATATGTATAAAATGAGATTGTCTGAACTCCCCTAGATCCCTTCAGCTTGTTGTTTTCAGAAAGCCTTTGTTTCACTTACCCAGGTGTAAAAAGTTTGCAAAAAACGAACCATCTCCTAAGAATGCCACGTCACAACGTTCTCACTATGAGATAAGAAAAATCCACTTGCTGCCCTGCTCTTGCATTAAAAGGAACAAGTTATTGCATTTAGTGTTTAAGATGTACCAACTGTAAAGTCTCATACACAGTCTACAGATACTACTAAAGGAGAAATCATATTTAAATAACCTATAGGCGAAGCAGTTGTAGTTGGTGCTTCAGAGAGAGCTCTGGCACCCCTCCTGGCACATACCTCAAACCAACCAGAAAGTACTGTATTTGCCTCCTCCAGTAAGGCATGCAAAAAATGTGCTGAAACTCAATACACGAGGAATGATTCTCTCCTAGTCGAGACGGTCAGATGGGGAAGAAACAAGCATCTACAGAAGTAAAAACTGGAAAGACCGTTTGCTAAGCAGAAAATCCACAGTACAATACCTGCCTGCATACAAAAGACTGCAAGCCTGTCAGGTAAGGACTGGCTATAACGACATGAAGCTATCCAAAAAGACTGCAAAAGGAGATTATTAGAAAACGTATAGCAATAAGCAGCTTACACATGGGAAGAAAACTAGCAACAGAAAGATAAGCAAAAAGCCCAACAGACTAACTTCCTGGTGTGATGAACAGCACCCTGCAACATCCACAAACAGCAATAGGTCCTGCAAATATTTAAGGCCTTTCCAATTACAAAGATCTAGCTCACAAGGCATACCATTTATCATCTTAATGGTTCACCACAAACAAAACAAACAAAAGGGCTGAAATACTGTAGTTCAATGTAAGCTCAGAGGTGGAACGGACCCATGGTTCTACACTGAGATTAACAGTGCAACACGCCTATCTGCTCCTACACACCCAGGTTTACGGGCAGTACCTTTTAGAGGAAGAGAACAGTTTTGTTCTATTTGATGTTTTTATGGGTTTTTTTTATTTTTATGTCAGAAATATGCATGTTAACTCTTTCTGCAGTAATATTTCATCAATATTCATTCTGAAACCAAAGAAAATTACTGAAATTGACATTTTACAAGCAGGTTAGCTATGGAAAAACAAGTACTTAGCAGCAGTACACAGTAAGATAACTGATATTTTTACCTTCTTTACTAAAAGCTCAGTGCAAATGTGCCCATGCAAAGGAAACTGACTGCATTGTTACTGGGAACTAGCTTCCCTTTCCCCAGCTAACGCAACGCAAGTGAACGTGTGCTGCAGTCACTTGCTCTGAGAAGAAAAGTCATAGCTGACATACTGCCTGCAATTTTTAGGCTGTCAATTTAGCCTTGCAAAGAAGGCCCATTACATGCAGCTTAACTGCGATAAATGCATCAGTGCCTCAACTGCTTCACTGTCAAAAAAAAATCACCCAAAACCCTGATTTTTTTTTTTTTTTTTTTTTTTTAAATACAAAACCTTGCTTTTCTGTTCCACGATTACTTACTCCATGACTAACTAGCAATACTTTCTCAGGTACACATCATGACAAAATCTGCCAGAAAAACAGCTTGCTGGAAGAGAGGAAGAAGAGTTACAGCTTTGCTTTTTAAGAGCACTAAAAAATTGTGATGTATCACTAGAAATGCTCTGAATAAGTTTTTTCCTGGTTTTCCTACACTAGACAGCTTAAGATGAAAGGAAGAATTACGCTGCACTTGAAGTTATTCATGAATAAATAATACAGATCACAGATTAGCCACACTAGAGAAGCGGGGATAACATACTGGCTGTATCCAAACTTTGAAAAATAAACACCATTTCAACACAAAGCCAACTTATAGATATAACGCTGCTTCCAGATCCTCCAAAGACTCGAGGAGGATTTACTGACAGGCACAGGAAAGGGGCACTTCACCGCATCTCAGAATTCGTGTGCTCCTCGTCTTGCACCTCTCATCTTCTGCCAGCTCAGACCTTGTGTTGGGAGGTGAAAAAGAAGGGCAGAAAGGTAGAGAGCTATGAAAGGAATGACTTCATCACAGACATTACACACCACATTGTTATACCACGGATATGGTTTTCTTTTAAGCAGAACTAAGAAGATAACAACAAAACTTTTCAAAACTTGATAATTTGTAGGCAAAGAAAAAAATACAACCCCACAACCTTCTGCATCACAAAGCCAAAGTTTAGGACTGGATAAAACACAAATCAATTTCAAAAGTTGTAATTTTTTTTCCCCACTTTTCATGAAAATTTCTTTAAGATTAGCAGAAATTTCACTACTAAATCTAACTGCTCAGATTTTTTTTTAAAGGATAGGCAAACTAACTCCCTAATAATTTATTTCAGTAGAATGAAAATTTAATATAGAAGCCTCCACATTATTTTGACAAAAAGCTACACTGTAACTCTACTGTAACACTGCAACTTTATCAGTAAATGAGGCTTCCAAAGGCCCAGCATGAGCAAAGATTCCAAAGAATTTCTGCACCTAATTAAGTGACTGAATATTGCTTCACTCTCACAAATAACATTTTAGGCTTCACCAAAGGAACAAATAATAGAACCAGAAATATTCCCTGTTGGAGCAGGCAGTAGTACGACTTATTTCAGCATACTTCACATGAGCTTTCTTTCAGCAAACAACAGACTAGTTGCAGATCAAATACGAGTTTTACCTTATTAGCATTATTATCTAAACTATAAACCTCAATAGCTGCTTTGATTCATCTAGCTGTGACACAGGGTACACATAACAGCCGTAAGCACTGCTGTATTTCAACGGATTCCCAACCATTATCAAGAGAGATCTCCAAAAAGGAAAAGACAAAACAAAACCTACATATAGAAAAAACAACTTAAAATGAAGGGATGGCTACAGAGCACTCTGTAGCCTTTCAGCTTCCTATGGGACAGAGCTGGACAGTATCTGGAAGGGCCACTGTTGAAGAGCCAACAGGCCTGCACTAGCCCTTTAGCTGTCATTTACAAATAAGCTGTTAGTGTTTACCACTCCATTCTTTTGGCAATGACGACTTCAGATGCTTCAGAAGCTCCATGTAACAATCTCCCTTTCACCACAGCTTCGACCTATCCTACCACAACACTATTTTTAACTTAATACAGCAAAGTATTTTATTTCAGTATTTTTTATTCCTATAGCAACAGGCTACTGCTCTGCTCTAGATGGATGAACAAGACTCTCCTTCGTAGCCTCATTTCCAGAGGGATTCTGGGTATTTCTTGAAGTATGCTCCCTCTGGTACTGCAGTAATGCATTCTGTTCCACTGAATTATCTGTTCCTCCAAGGACACCGCACTTGACACCTTATGCAAGCATGTGCGTATATCAGCACACACCCCGTGCAACCTGTCTCGACCTTGGAATACAGAAATAGTTGTGCATACATAGAAGATACAAACAGAAAAGGAACCATCAATGGAAGAAAAAAAAAAAGAACAATCAGCCCACGTACATAAATCACATTTTAATAAGATCAAGCTTACAAAAAAAGAAAAAAAATTGAAAAAGACAATGCCTAGGAAGCATGTGCAAAGGCTGTTAATTGTGTTCAAGCATTAAGAACGAGCTGTTCTGTGTTTGTCAGGGCAGCAGGATGTGCACATGGCTGAACCAACAGTGCGGAGACACTAGGCAACAACTCAAGTTCTGCTATGGCTGTTGAAGGCCTTGTGCTGCCACGAAAGCAGGATTCTCACAAATACCTAGCCATCTGCTAGAAACACTGAACGCACCTGTCCATCACTGTTTGAATCTTCCTGTAAAACTCTCTGAAGAGCAAAGGCTCTTCCACCTACACAAAGAAATTATAAACAGCGTCCACTGGCACGTGAGGTATTTCTGATAAAATTTACATGTTATGCCATGATTCACTACTATTTAATGTTTAAAAAAAAATTAACCCCAAAACTGTCAAAGCTAAGTTATCAATGCAGTTAGCAGTGACTTTTGTGAAGTAACTGTTTTTAGGGAAATGCATTCTTATACAAGTACAGTCTTGTAACTTTTTTTCTATTCCAACACAATGAAGTAATTTAGCATACAGTTAAACAGGACATTGTCAACTGCAAATTTACTGGCTTTTAGTTGAGATTAAAGCTCACATATTTCTTCTGCCTGTCCCTTATACTTTGTGCAGTTTCACAGATGTTCTTTATAGACCTTTTATTACTTTTCTCCACTTGCTGTCATGACAAAGACTCAAACAAATGTCACTGGGGATCGATTCTATTGGAAGTAAAAACTTCATAAAAAGCATTCCCAATTGCATAAAGTAAATTTGTTTTGCTCACTAGAACAACAGAAAACCCCAAACCTTCAAAAATTTATCTACAGTTTTAAATTAAAAAAACTGTAAAGATAAAGAGCTTTACTTTTTATAAAAGACAGAGGTACAAAGAGACACAGAAGCAAAACACAGGCTCTAGTGATCTGAGTCTAACCAGCCTCAGAAACTGTGTGCTAGTTGGTGCACATAAGCCCCCCGCCCTACAAATGACGTTATCATTCTCATCATTCTTCTTGTCTGACGTTTCAGCTGCAAAATCTCAAGGGAGTCACGAATACCCATGCCACTGTAATCAGTTCCCTTTTTCACACAAAGAAATACTGCATTGTCTGTAGCACACACCATCGCTGCTCATGCTAAAAGTTAGAAGATTAAGCAGTACAAAGCTGCATTTTTTACGCCCAGTATGAATTACTAACTTCTGATATACGAGGAACACTTGTGCTGTACATTCTTTCTAAGCAGACAGAAAGCTCCCTAGTTTGAAATCTTTACAGCCCAGCGCCCACCGATTCAACAGATTTACCACACATCTGAGGAAAAACAGGGCTGGAAATTCACCTAGTCTAACCCATCTTCCTCAGAGCAAGACCTCCTATCCTGGCTTGTCTCAGCAAGCCTAACTCTTCCCTGCAACTATTCAGGTGAGTTAGAAGAGCAACACACAAAGGCACATCTTCAGGATCAGCAGGAAGAAGTACACATCACTGTGAGTATCTGCTGACTTTACTGTGATGCCATGGCAAGGTCCGTCTGGGAAAAGTGGGATTAGAAGAACGTGGCCTGAAGTACGTGGACTGAGAGAGAAATAAAGCATGTTATTGCAACATATATATACACAGACAGAACCCCAACAACAAAATTACCATTATTTAGGAAAACTACTTCCTAATCTACACATCATCAACCAGTAAAGTTCTTCTAGATGCAATACACTGTCAAGGAACACACCGCTTGGCAGTTTCCTCCTGTTATTCTCTGCATGTGAACAGCTTCAAGATACTTCCACCCAAATCATTCTTCTTTAGTTTACTTGCAACAACAACAGAGAATTAAGCAGGTTACTTAATTAAGTTCACACGACAGCTAGTAACTAAAATAAAGGCACATTATGCTTCACCACACAGCATATCAAACTGTTTCCCCTGATAGGGCTTTGTGCAGCGCGCACGTCTTTTGTACTGATTATTACTTACAGAACGATAAGTCAGTACAAAGCTGACCACCAGGTCTACAGAAATACACTCTGCTGTTCACGGAACCACGACAACCAGGGGTGTCATAAACTCAGTGGAAACAGGGAGTTACATAAAAACGCTATTTCCTCATTTTGACCCACTTAGGACTCGAGGCGCGATTTTATCACGCCTGTCTCCATCAACTTTACGGCCGCATTAGCCTCGGAAGCGTTTTCGGAAAGGGCTGCCGAGCGTCCCGAAGCCCCGCGGGCACGAGGCGTTACACAGACCGGCCTCCCACGTCCCAGCGGCGGGCGAGCAGCAGCAGCACAGCCACCGCAAGGCCGCCCAGGCCTCACGGCGGCCGCGTCCCACCGCAGGCACCCAACCCTCGCCTGCACAGCCCCCCACCCGCGCCCCAGCCCGGCAGACCCCCCTCCCCCCCGTCATCGCCGTCCCCTCCCCCCGCACCCGGTCCGCACCTCGCGGTCCTTGAGGCCCAGGAGCAGCACCTCCTCCATCAGGGTGAGCCGCGTTTCCTTGGAGTCTCCCTTCTCGTCGTCTCCCGGCTCTTCCCGGCGGCCTTCGTCCTCCGGGCCGCCCCCGGCCCCCCTCTCCTTGTCGGCGGCGGCGCTGCGGGACGCCTCGGTGCGGCGCTGCACCAGGCCGGAGCTGCGCTGCGTGAGGGACGTCATGGCTGCGGGCGGCGGGAGGGCAGAGGCCGGGCCGGGGGTCTGGGAGTTTTGGGGGAGAAGGAGGAGAAGGAGGAGGAGGAGGAGGAGGAGGAAGGACGGGGGCGGTGCTCGGCGACAACTCGGGAGCGCGGACACGGAGTAGCGGGAGCCGCTCCCGCTCGGCCCTACCCGCACCGCGGCTGCGGCCGGCCGGGGGCGGTCATGGGGAGCGGGGCCGGGCCGCGGAGGCGGAGGCAGCGGGGGCCGAGCTGGCGGAGGCGGCTTCGGGTGCAATATGGCGGCGCGGGCTGATGTCAGCGGAGGATGTGGCAGCGGCGGGAGGGGGGGGCGCCGGAAAAGGCCGCGGGCGGGAGGAGCCCCGAGGGGGCGGGCGGGGACGGGGCGGGCGGCGGCGGCGGCGGCGGCGGCGGCGGCGGCGGGAGGGGCGCTGCGCTGCGCTCCGCCCCGAGGAGCGCCGCCATCAGCGGGGCGGGACGCGGCGGGGCGGAGCGCGGCTGGAGCCCGCGGCGCGGGTTTGGTGGCCGTGGCGGCTTTGGGCCGTAAGGAGCTGCGTGCAGCGGGCGTTTGCCTAAATAAAAGTTACCTCGGTAGCGCCGCGAGATCCGTTCTGCGGAAACGCCTTCGCCGAACTGTAGAAGCGCTGTTAATTCGGTCCTCCGTCACCGCGGCGGGTCCTCTCCTCCCGCGCGGCCGCTGGGGCTGTTCGGGTGACTTCCATCTTGCTGCGACGCCGCAGCCGCTGTCTGACTGCGGTCTTTTCCCCCCTAAGTGCGTTTTAGGCGTTAACCGATGGAAGGCTCGTTTACCTTCCTGCTTATTCACGTCGTTTCTTCTGTCGTTATTTTTTTGTGGGCAGCCACCAAGGACTCATCGTTGGTGGTTTTGTTTGTTTGTTTGTTTTCAGGGTTTTTTAAATCACTTTTTTAAAGCAGTTGCTGACCGGCAGCTTTTCAGCTTTTCCGTTTTGTGCTACAAAAGTGACCAAATGAGTGTAACTGGTGGGTTAATAAAGGTGTTAAAGTTTGTTGGTCAGCTTCACGTGTGACATACTGTGAAGTCATATCTGACGGAGTCGCTTTTCTGCCTTTACGTGCTCAGACGCTTGCGTGAATTTAGCGGTGTAACTTCAAAGAAATGTATTTTTGTTATTAATTTCAGTTCCAATTCCTTGTCATTGAACTGAACTAATAAGCTCAGTATGAATCAAATTATAGCTGCTTATAATTGAATTTTGATCCAGTCTTTTATTGTTGTTGGTTTTTTTTTTTTTTTTTTTTTTTTTATACCAGAGCACTGCCAATAGACAAAACCAAAGGAGGGCAAACAAGACACATTTCAGCATCTGATTCCACTGGCATTACAGCCCTGAATAGTACCAAGAGCTGCTGTTTCAGAGGGGGACAACATAGCCTGTTGGATCTTCACCTGAGAGACCCCAGTGTGCCACGTAGCAACCTTCTCTGCAATTCATTTATCCGCACCAGAACATATTTCAGAAGTATTAATGAGTCCAACATGGTTGTGTCAGGAGCTCAGGAGGCTGTATCCCTAGCCCTTGTGTAATGTGTGCATCCCATCACATGGACAGTCACTTGACACATCCCTACCCTGACCCCAGAGTCACCTGGCCACAGAGCTGAAGGGCTACATTTTTCAATTGTTCTGTTAAGAAGATATAATGCAAAAGCAGGGGCTGTCATCTATAAATAGTTTCTGTTTGGCTTGCAGTAAACTCACAGCACATCCCTTTTTATTCCTAAGCCAATATCTGGCAGAATTTCTCTTAACAGCTGCTTATGAGCTGAAGTTATCCTAGCCAGGTGTAGGAGACTTCAAAAGCACTTGGATTTTCTGAACTGCTGCCAGCCCCTTGGGAAGCAGAAATAAAAGGGAAAATAGCAAAGGCATGAATCTTAGACTCGCTTTGTTGCACTGGTTGCAGTTCCCATGATTCATTTTGCAGTGGGAGTAGGGCTTATCTCTGATATCAGCAGAAAAGGCAATTAACAAACTGAATGCAAATGTCTTGGGATAGCAGGTAAAACAAAGAGTAACTTTATTTAACAAGCAGGAGGTCAACTGCTATTCAGTCTTGACAAATGTATTCTAGCTTAAATGTCCCAAGCTTGACATGTAGTTAATCAGTGCTGGAAGTTTTAAACCATGATATGCTCCAAAACTTTGGCCTTTCTGAATAAATGTTGGTTCCACTGTTACAGCTTCATAGCAAGATATTGCTGAGCTGATTTTTCTTTTGAAGGACAATCAGATTAATAGCATGTACACATTTTGAGATTAGTATCAAGAATACAGAAGTTGTTTTCTAACAGAAACAGCAGCTAGAAAGCTGCTCACCCTAATATTGCTTCCCCATCAGTGGTTTTGCCAGTCGAGTTTGTTCACACTCCTATCCATGTCTTCCATTCCTTTACAGTGTAGGTCTGCCTCTCCCACCCATTGCAGCTGGTGTCATGTGGAGATGCTGCTGGAATCCCTGAAAAGATCTGCTGTGACACACACAAATGGTGTTAACCTGTATCATTTCAGGAATCTGCTGATCAGGAAGCTGCACAAATTGGCACCGTATCGTGACTGAAGGAGCCCTACACTCTCTTACAACATGGAAGCCAGTGGCCAGGAACAAAGGGACACAGGATTTCCTAAGGTCAAACCATCCTTAAAACCATACTGATTACAGATATGTGCTTAAGTAAATTCTGCAGTGAAGTTTAATAATCAAAAGCAGTTTAAAGGGACAAAATATCCTGAGGATTGCTGATCTACGACAACAAGATTTTGACCTGCGGTAGGAACAAAGGCACAGAATGATAACAGGAGAGGGAGCTAATGATTTTGACTTGCTATTGGGCAAGAGAAGTGAGCAGACCAACATATGGCATTTTATTTGGAAAGAAACTAGAGTCAATGGCCAAATGACTGTAAAAACCATGTTTAGAACACAGTGGCTGCACGCTGTTCTGTAGTGTTTTCTGTCTTGTAGTTTCAGCTGTACCTGTTTTACTTGTACTGTTGTCCTGGTACCAAATAAAACCATCACTAGCCATTGCAGACCAGTTGGTTTTATCAATGAACTTCCCAACACTAGTAGCATAGCAGCAAATTTTGCTAAGTAAAAAGCTCCAACTGTAACAGTTCTTTTTGTCCATACAACAAACCCATGCTCTGGCAGCAATTGGCACTCAGTAGTCAGATATCATTTAAACTACCATTTCACAAAGCTGAAATTTGGCAATATATCTTTTCCAATAAGCTTCTCTTTAATTCTTTTCCTTGGCAGATTTAGGAATGATGTTGTATCAAAAATACGTATTTGAATTATTTCATATTTGACCCAGATTGGATCGGGTTATGATGAACTCGCAAATTACATCCAGTGGTATAGTGCCAGGCATTAATACCTAGCTCATATAAAATCTGATGTAGCCACTAAGTCAGTAAAATGATTCCTTTTAGATTTGCAGGGCTTTGAATTAAAAATTTAGTGCTACATTTAATGTTTTTAAAAACAAAACTGATAGTCTTTTTTCTTGCATGCTGACTGATAGACAGTTTAGGGAGACCAAAGGCAGACACAGAAAGGCATTAACTTTCCAAAATGGTCTACTTTGTTTCATGTATTTCCAGGTCCTCTCATTTTCTCCTCACCTGTGGAGTTCAGACGATTACTAGTTCCTGAAATCTTTGCATTTTAATGGCATCTTCTCCCTGTGTGTGAGCAGTATTGCTCAGTAGCAAGAATCTGTACTTATTATTTTAATACTGCAATTATAGTACTGAAATAATGAAGACAAAGTATCAATTAAAGTGCAGTTTATGAGGAAGATGCGTTTTCATTTCTACACAGTGATTCAACCCAACTATTATCACTAGGAAAAATGTGTAGCTGTCTTACTTAGCAAGTTCAGTGAGAAAAATGGAGTGGAAATCTTGTGAAACCATCACCACAATGGTCATTGGGATTCTGCAAAATTTAAAGCACTTAATCCAATGGCTTTTATATAAAATCAGTTTTGAAAAAGCTTTGTTTCCCTTCGCATGTAACAAATCAGTAACTATCTGTTCTCTCTAGGGTATGTAAATACTCATCAACTCATTGAAAAATACATAAAGCCAGATGGTGCACAGAAAATGTTTCCATGGAGTTGTAATTTAAAAGCCTCTGTGCAGAGAGGTGAAGGAGAGGAACGGAGTTAGGTTGTTCCTGAGGGCTCAGCCGAGCACATCACACAGTCTGTTCCACACCTGCCTTGTGCAGGATGGTTTCATTCCTGAAAGCAGCCAGGCTGTGATCACAGCACACAGAGGGTTTTGAAGTAGCACCAGTGATAGTACTTCCAGTAATACCATCTACCCAAAGCATGTGATAGGCATTCATTGATGGAACATGCACACATCTCTGGGTTATGCTTCTCCCTGACTCATTCAGGACTCAAAACAGTATGGAAGCACATTTGATTAGCTGGGTTTGTTACACTGAAAGTTGGCTCTGAAAACACAAAGAAAGTCTTGTGCTAGTCAAGCATTATGGAGCACTGTATCGTACCTTCTTGCTGTGAGTGTGCTTGATCTACACTGGGGGGAGGAGTGCAGCAGCACAGCACGCCGCCAGGCACTGACAGCTTTTTCCATTTTGACCTGAATTTCAAGTTTCTCCATCGACTGTGAAGGAGAAGGCTGAGAAAATCACTTGGAAATGTTTTCCCACAGGGTTAACGTGAGCCAAATGTAGATTGATTTTCTTTGGGTAGATCCTGCACTGGACTATGTCTGTGCAACACCATCTATCTTCAGTGTCATAAAATAACATTATCACTGGATCATTTCTATGCAATGGCTTTTAGAAAGAGCTTCTCACCAGCTAACACTTTACCATCAATGCAAGCACTGATTAATATATTTGATGCTAAAAAGCTGCCGTCTGAACAAATCTCTTCATAGGGGATTTGCAAGAAATTTTTGAATGAAATCAAGTCTACAGACCACATCCTTAGCTTAAACTGAAGTAATCGTTCAAAATGGTGGGACAGAGACAACTGTATTGTCCCGCTACCTGCATAATATTGATTGAGAAGCATTTGAGTGCGAAACACAAGGTGATCTTTGAGGCTAGCTTTATTTAAGCTAGGCTGTTGAAGAGCGTGCTGCTGTCCAGTTGAATAAATGCATTTCCATAACTCCTGACTGCGATGTTGCAGGCTTGTTAATGACCAGCAGATGCATGAGAACTTCTGCTGTGCACTTGTGCAGCACTGGGCACAAGACAGCCTCCACATTTATAAGATGATGTATAATATTCAAGCATGAGTCTTTAGAGAGTGTGATAACAATGTCTCCATTTTTTTAATACTAGTATTTCTAGCAATCACCATGGTTTCAAACAGAGCAGAAACTTGACTGAGTGATCAGGAGCCTGGGTGGCAAAGCTATTACGTAACATCGTGTACTTCCTGCTCATGGTTCTGCCTCTAGTGGATTTTTATATTTTTTTCCAACTGAGAACTAGATTGGGAAAGAAGAGAGAGGATTTGGGGCTTCGTTCTTGGAGACAAACAGAGCTGAAACAGCACTGAAATAACTGATACATCTGGAAAGATGAGAGTGATGTTTGTTTTATTCTTAAGGATCCCATCCAGTTTTTAGGGACACCTAGAAGGCCTGTGTAAAACATGCTTCCCTCGCTTGTTTAGTGAATGCCCCCATTTGAGTCTGTTGGCTGCCGAGCCTTAGGCTGGCTCTCATGCTCCCAGGGGCCACTGAAGGCAGGATCAGACAGACCTTCAGTACTCCAGTGTCTTCCATGGGGAGGAGAGAGAAAAAGAAATAAGCATCTAAATTATCGCCACTCACAATTTTCAATGAAGATTAGAAACAGATTCAGTGGAGAAACCTAGCTGATGGTTGGAAAAAGAGGGACATCCAGCAGTGTGACATAGTGGCCAGGGTCCTCTCAACAGCACCAGTGCATCTACGTGGCTGTACAGGGAATGAGACATGCTGCACAGCACATCGGTACTTTCACCTGCATAGAGTTTTAGCTGAGATCCCATCTGGTTTGTAAGTCATCTTCGAAAGAAAATAAATTTCTTTTTGCTCTTGCTGAGAGATGACATATGAGCTTTCCATATTTAACATAGAATATGTCAAACTGATGAGTCAGCCATCCCGGTCAAGGTGTCCTACTTCGGCACGTGTGATCTTTTTTTACTAATTGTTTTCACTGATGTTTTCTTAGGCACTTGCTTAATTCTCTCTGCCAAAGGACAAAGTAATGATTTAACAGCTATTTACTACACAGTAAGTTCTTCAGAGAGAGATTAAAACAACCTTTAAAAATCCCCCAAGACCAAAATTACTCTGGCTGTTCATATACTGCACACAGCAGTAAATGCAACCCTTGAGTTCCTGCAGAACAAATACACAAGAAGAATGCATTTAAGCCTGTACTGAATGCATCTGTGGCTGCCATCCAGCAAGGAAATGGCTCTCAGCTCACAATGGGCGAGCAGCCCCAAAGTACTGAAAGCACTCCCAATCATGGAAGCATGGTCCCAGTCTGAAAACTGGCTCTAAAAGAGAACTTTAGAAGGTTCTCCTTTTTTTGCCTCAAATGGGCTCTGTTTTCCTAACTGCAAACTCAACATGGAACTGGAGGACTGAGCTGGCACTTTGCCACTGGTCATAAATGTCCTGTGGCCAAAATAAAAGCACAGCTTGCATCTGCACAGAACATGACGTGCCCTCAGATATTGACATCATCTTTGAACACGTGTTCAATGGTACACATAAATCTAGGGTTAATACAAAGTGCTAAAGCTTCTCTAGCATCCTGTTTTCTGACAGAAGCTATATCTGAAGTGATACAGACACTTTGCTCTTGGGTACGTGATTGTAACTGAACCACACACCTCAGCAAATGCCTTTTACCAAGGTGTACTCTGAGCTCTTCTCCCTTCTCTGGAGTGCTGACAGTAGCAGGGACTTAGTTTTGACACTAACATTAATAAATAGGGCATGGAAATGAGGGAGGACCACAACTGTTGGAGTAAGAAGATGCCATTTTTACCACTGTGTATTTCCAAGTGCATTCTGAAAATATAGTGTCACACACAAATCATGTTCAGTTTTGAAAATACATAGATAAAAACTTCAAAGAGGTCTTTTTTACTATGTCTCTTCAGCACATCTGACAAAAATTTTATATATATATATATTCCTGATTATGCTCCATCTGCCAACGTTCCTTTTGCAGGAAGAGATCTTTCTTGATCTGGGCAGCTGGCCAGCTAGAGTCCTACAGGTTACTCCAGTTAGGAATAAAGCACCTTTCATACCATTTGGCTTGTTTACAAAAATACACAGCCCTACTTTTTTGAGCATGGCTTAAATCAAACAGCTGGAGACAGCTTCTTTATACATAGCTCCTTCAGCCAGAACCCTGACCTCAGAGCCCTCCTGTGAGGCTTCTCCCACCAGATGTGCAGGGAGCGATGCATCCTGTGCTCTTCACCGCTATCACATACACCTCATAGTCTGACCTGACACACCAAAGCTGCCCATGTGCACTTATGCTGCAGTTGCCTACTTCAACACAGACATGTTCCCATAGCTCAGCACTGAGGATTTGGTGTTGACTGGGTGGAGATTACTTGCTGATTAACACAAAGCAAACCTCTCTACAGCTGACCCAAGCAGACATCCAGGAGAGACAGGAAATCAGCCTCAGCGTGTGATTTAAGATGAGAGATAACAGACTTAACCTGCATCAAGAGAAGTTCAGGTTGGATATTAAGAAAACTTCCTTCTCCAAAGAAGTGGTGAGGCACTGGCACAGGCTGCCCAGGGAGCTGGGGAGTCACCGTCACCAGAGGTGTTCAAGAAATGTAGAGATGTGTCACTGAGGAACATGGTTAGTGGGAATGGTTGGAATGAGTCAGTGTTTGGACTAGATGATCTTAGTGCTCTTTTCCAACCTTCATGATCCTGTGATTCTATGGTTTTATCTCAAAAAGATCCTGCTGCCAGTGTAGTCTGTGTGGCACCTCAACAAGTAAAGCAAGTCCAACAGCTACGCAAATTGAACAAAAGCTAAGATAGACGTATTAAATACATTTTCTGTAGTTTAGCATTCAGCCACATCTTAAGAAAATTCCACTAGGGACTGAATCCATCCATAAAACCTTACCACAGTTGCCCCAGCTGAGCAAATGCTGTTAAAAGGTTTTAATTTTTCCGGAGTCTCTTATCCCCTGCATTGAAAGAAGAGCTAATATTACTTCCTCACTTAAAAGAGTTTGGCTCTATTAAAGAATTGCTGTTCAGCCCTGTGATTTAGTTTACTCTTTAAACTCCAGTTCTCACACATAAACAATAGCACATGTGGGACAAACAGGTGATGTGAAAGAGCCAGCTCGGCTTCACCAAGAACAGATTGTGCCTGACCCATCTGGTTCTGTGATGGCATCTGTAGATAAAGGGCAGGCAACTGATGTCATCTACCTAGACTGTGCAAGGTCTTTGACATGGTCCTGCACCACATCCTTGACTCTAAATCGGAGACATTTGAAAGGTGGAATGTTTGCAGGATAAAGAATTGGTTGGATGGGTGCATCCAGAGGGATATGTTCAGTGGTTCTATGTCCCATGAACATAGAGGCTGGTCATGAGCGGTGTTCCTCAGGAATCTGTCTTGGGGCCTAATGAGACTGAACAAGGCCAAGTGCAAGGTGCTGTGCTTGAGCCAGGGAAATCACAGGTATGTTTACAGACTTGGAGAAGAACTTGAGAGCAGTCCTGTGGAGAAGGAACTTGGAGTCACAACAGATGCTCAGATTGCTGAAGCGCCTCTCCTGCAAAGACAGGTTGAGGAAGCTGGGCTTGTTCAGCCTGGAGAAGGCTCAGGGGAGACCTCATTGCGGGCTTCCAGTACTTAAAGAGAGCATATAAACAGGTAAGAAACAACTTTTTACATGGCCTGATAGTGACAGAACAAAGGGGAACAGTTTTAAACTAGAAGAAGGGAGATTTAGATTAAATAAGGAAAACTTTTCACTGAAAGAGTGGTGATGGTGAGGCACTGGCACTGCTGCCCAGAGAGCTGTGGTGCCCCATCCCTGGAGGTGCTCACAGCTGGGTTGGATGGGGTCCTGGGCAGCCTGAGCTGGTGGGGGCAGCCAGCCCATGGCAGGAAAATGGAAATAAGTGACCTTTGAGGCCCCTTCCAACCAAAACCACACTTTGATTCTAGGAATATAAACGTTCAAAGTAAATTTCTTGGTGACAAGAGCAGCTGTACACAATGTTATTCTGACAAATATAAAGACATCAATGAGCATGTGTTTCAGCTGGAGAATCATTTACTTTGTGAGGGAAGTCCTCGCTGGCTTCAAAAGGGGAAGAATGTCTGCCAGTCTAGACAGAATAATAAGACAGACAAACAGCACCAATAGGGCTACTAATGCTTTAATAAAGTACAAAGATTATGAAGAATCATTTATGTTCAGTCATTTTCTCTTGCCTGAGTCCAGGTACCTGGTAATTATATTTCAGCTCTTTCTAAACGTCCACTGTTACCTGCAGAGGCTTTGTGTATTCAAGGAGCCTCTATTAAATACCGATACATTAAATAATGATTTTACTATTAAATTTACTACTTCATTTCAGTAACTAGCCCTTTTTATCATCATTTCTGCCAGAGAGCTATTCAACTGCAATTTGAATCATGAGAATGGGCCGCTACCTTTGGAAAAGCACTGGGTGGATGAATAGCCTTGGAAAATTAGGGTCTTGGTCAGAAGGGAGAGACTTGCATTCTGCCCCTGGGATGGACAATGGGCTGCATATGGACAAAGCACATCAAACACATTAAAACTAACAAGAAACAAGATGTGAATGAGTAAAATATGCTGAAAACAAAGAGTAACCCTTCAGTTAGTTATGTATAACAGAAGCTGAAATGAGAAAAGCAGAAATGCATCAGGAATCCAAAATCACTTTCAGAGTGATGGTTGTTTTCACATTACAAGTCAAAACATGATTTTTGCTTTTGCAGCCACAATCACTGCTAAATCACAGCCCAGGCAGAATGATGGTATTTAAAACATGCCCCAGTCCAAACCAAAGCACAGCCTGAGGAACGTGCTGGATGACTGTGGATCAGGCTGGCTTATTCTGCCTACTGTAGCTTCTTCCTGTAACAACCAGCTCAGATCCAATGCAGTTATTCTCTGATCACCCTGAAAGGCTTTTTCAGACAATCCCAAACCAAAGTTTCTTTTGTTTGGTTGATGGCTTGTTTTGTCTGATTTTGGTAGTGGTTTTGCACTTCCTGTGTTTTCTTCTCAGAAGAGTTAAACAGCTGTGCATGTCATTTATAACCTTTCAAATAAATGCACGTTAGGTCTGGTCCCAAAATTTCTGTTTTTCAACATCGCAGCTCCAGAGCCACCTCTACTGCAGTTGTGATTCCACCTTCCTCTTCTGCTGTAATTGGCCTACTGAGAAAGTCACACTCAAGCAGCCCGCCGTAGATGTTTCCCTTGCACAACCATGGGGTGATTTGCAACAACAAGCTGATGTAATAGAAAAGTAATCTACAAGAGCAAAATATGTATTTCCATACAATCATCTGGCAGCCAAAGTAACAGCTGGGAGGAGTCCTCAAGCAGCAGCATGCTGATGCCCCACATCAGATGCAACCTAAACCCAGGCAATCAGGCACTCAGGACTCCTCTAGGCAGGCATCAGTACAGCAAAGTACTGAAAGTTTCCAGAAGACAAATTGCATTAGAAAACATAGTTTGGGATTATCAGCCTGCATTTTCTTTATGCAGTTTCAATTTAGGAAAAATAACACACAACAGGATTTTATTTATTCTAAATATTTACTCTTAATTACAGGGCAACTACCAGAGCTGCCATGCTCCATACTGACACAAAAGTGAGGGATCTTGCAGTCTGAAAACCCGCACATTAATTGTCCTGAGTTAGGACATCTGCAGTGCTCCCTTACCTGGCTTTCACATGTTCTCACTATGTCAGAATGCAGCAGGAAAAACCACAACAGGTGTAAACTCAATCTTTTTCAAACTTCATCAAAGTGCTTTCACGAGAGCGTGTCAAGAAAGAGTTTTTTTGGAAGTCTGGGCTGGGAAAACAGAAAATGGAGGAAGTGGCTTTGTAAGAAACAAATAGTATATATCTTGTATGAGGAACTTAGTAAGAGGAATTCTGTTTTGTACATCAAGGTCACAGTGAAAGCTGAAGTATCTGCTTCATGTTTTGGTGATGATGCAAGAAATGAGCTCTCCACATAAAATCTGTTTATCTATCATCACGCTCATAAACATTCTTTAAAACAGTATTTGTAGAAACAGAAAGAAGCAAATCCTATTCTCTGAAAGTGAGCAAGCTACCAGTCCACCAGCTTGGCACTGTTTAAAAAATATTTGAAGATTTACATTTAATTAGCAAAACTGTACATTAATTCTAGCTGGGTTAACGATTACTGATTTTTCTTCTTTTTCGTCTTCTTTTTCTTTTCTTTTCTTTTTTTTTTTTTTTTTTCCCCCAGAATGGGAATACTATTAACAAGGATTTTAAGTGACTTTCAGAAGTCATAAAAATGCCAGCTCATTCTCAGGAAAATCAAAAGGTTCCCAAGCCTGAATTGCCTGAATTTGGGCTTCTACAGTAAAATGAAATAAGTATTTCAGAACACAGAAACAGACATTAAGACATTAACCAAGACAAAGAAAATAAAAATTCTGTTGCGTAATATGCAATACTTGATCTGACTGTAAATGAGCAGACTTTCCTATCTGAGAGTTGCATTCATTTTTTGTGTGAACACCGCAGGCATGGGGTTTGGTTCCTTGTCTCACTCTTTTTCCCTAGTGACCACAGAGGACTGCTCACACTTCCTCTCCACTTACCTGATTGCTTTGGCAATCAGCAGATAGTTCTGATCATGCTTAACAGAAATAGATTTCAAGTTACTAGAAACTAAGAAGCAGGATGCAGACCACCTGGCCCAGCCAAGCCATCACAAGCCCATTTATTTTGTCCCCCAGGAACAGAGTTACTAAAATTGGCTTTTCAGCAAGTTATTAGCAATGACAGACTAACTGCTAACACTGCATCTCACTTCAGAACAGAGGAGATGAAGAGAGGGGAGATCGAAGGTGTCATGATGTGAGCAGGGCTGGGACTGCCAGAAGGGATGAGGAATTTCAAGGAATGGCAGCTCAGTCGGACAAATCATCACTGTGGGAAAGCAGTTTCCACGGTTCTGCTTTTACAAAGCTATTTATCAAATGCTTTCCTAGGTAAACATAATGAGCCTGTTTCAAGCAGCCAGGCAAAGCAATAGGGGAAATACTGCTTGTTTTGAAACAGCTGTTTCTCCAACTCAAACAGCAGCTGTGTTCATCTTCTGTGCTCACTGCCTTCTGGGATACACCGGGTTCAGTGTTCTGCAAAGCCTGGCAAAAAGCATTTGTCACAGGGTAGTTTTACTACAAACAAAGGAAAAGGACATGGCCCCATCAGAAGGATCTTACCTCACACCACTTTCAGCCACTCAATACATCATGGAAGAGCCAAAGCAGTTCTGAATATGAAATGCTTTTTAAAGATTCAAATTATTTCATTACTCCACCTTTTCTTTGTCCCAGAAAAAGAAACACACCTCAGGTAATTTATAAACCAAGTTTCATGTAAAACAAGAGTATCAGGCAGTAAGCACTGTAAACAAAGCTTCCAGCTCAAGACTTGAAGAAAGGAAACCTTTGTGTGACAAACAAGCCATTGGCAAGACACGCACTACAGAGGCTATCATACTACCTCCTGAAATGCTTATATGCTTTGAACATGAAATGAAAAAGCTTTAATTGCCGGAAGAGATCAGGAGGATGAGCCAGCTGTAAGTACCTTTTATAAAGCACTCAGATTCCAGCATGGCTTACAGCAATAGCTGAGCACGTTCACTACAGTGAATGCCATCTCAAAGCCAAGCGGTCAAAGTACACACAGGGATCTGAGATGTGGGTGAGGCTGTGGCACACCTTGTGTTACAGTGCAACCCAGCACCCTGCTGCTGTTCCTGTTCCAACAGCAAATCCTTCTTAAACCTTACAGCAATGTTATACGTTCCCTTTAGGAAATTATTTTTGAGTGATTTGTGCTTGTGCTGGATTTTGGGGCAGAAACTAGTAATATGTCATCTCTGGAAAAAATGAATTACATGTTTTTCATTTGTACCCTATAGCTTACCTTGACCAGCACCCAACCTGGACTCAGAACACGTTCAGTTTGAGGAATACTCAGCCACTGTAATTTCAGGAAGTTCCTGTGCTAACACGGTAAGAACAATGCTCCTCCTTGAAATGGGGAAACAACTCAATGAAAGACAAGCACACCATTGTGAATGAAAAGTTTTAATAGATCCCCAAAACAGTTAAGATTCCAATATTTTAATAGATCCCCAAAAAATGCCATTCGGCAGACACGCCCTAGATCACTTCAGTAGCTTCCCATAGTCATCCTATGGCACTGCACTGAATTTTGATCTTTTCTGAACTGATACACTCATCCTACAGCATAGCCAGGTCAAAACTGTACATGTCCTCTCCGTAAGTCTGCAAATACCCTGTGTACAACTCAAAAAGCCTTGTCACTGCAGATTGTCAAGTTTACTACAATTTAAAGTGTCATTTTGCAAAACAGAGCTTAAACATACATTGTCATATTTATCTTGAAATGACAAAGTATATTTTATTGACACTCTCCACACTGCTCACTAAAGAGGAAAAAGAGTTGCATTTATTTTTTTAAGCCAACTATACAATTTCTAGCTTGCATTCAGTGTAAAAACTTGGAGGTATAAACAGAAGTTGAGTGAAAATATTAAGTACATTTCCAATCCTGCAGTGCAGAAAACTAGCAATGGTATTTACTCTACATTAGAAGTGTTCCTATGTTCAATTCCACATATATGTTTCTCCTCTATATAAACTTCTGATAACTTATGTACAAACAGATGTCCAACATCTGTAATATAAATATGTAATCTTCAGGACTGAGCCACAATAATAGTTTGATCAAAAGTACAGAAAAATTCATGTAATAGATTTTTTTCTAATGACAGTGTTTAAAAACGCCCTGAACCCAAACAACCTTAGAATGACGGATATTTCTTCTCTACAAAAATGCACTGCTCAAACACACATAGAAATCATTGGATAAATGGATTACTTGAGCTACAATAA
Organism: Chrysolophus pictus; assembly: GCA_037305975.1. NCBI lineage: Eukaryota > Metazoa > Chordata > Aves > Galliformes > Phasianidae > Chrysolophus > Chrysolophus pictus. The sequence goes on along the minus strand of CM074614.1, from coordinate 70,006,396 downwards.
GATCAGAATGACATGTGCTGGACAGCCCATCCCAATAAACACTAGCTGTACAAACAACAACGAGATATGTATCAAAGCAGAAAGTGTAAGTACTAGCATATTTTTAAACAAATTGCTACAAACTCAGGCTACTACGATTAAGGCAATCAGGAGTTGAAAAGCTTCAGTTTGGCATAGAATTGCAGCAAGATCTCTCCCTCCCCCCACTTATACATTTCTTTTAACATTAATATTTTTAAAGAGCTGCAGATCTCTTATTACACATATGAAGTACAATTCACTGTAAAGTGACTGATCTGTAACTTAGTTTAATAACCCCGATTACGTTGATCTGATCAAATTTTAAAGTGTTAGTTTTACTATTTAAATTTTCCAGCATGGATTTCTAAATCATACAGAGAATATTCAACATCCACCATCTCAAATTAACTGATACTATGATTTGCTTTCATTCTTGGGGTACTCTACCATTTAAGGGTTCAAAATAGATTTGACAGTCAAATAACACTCAACTTTACAAAGGACAGTTATTTGCAGCAAAAATACTTTCTATATAAACATACACACAGTAGATCAAAAAATCAACAGGCATTTCTTTATGGCTTTTTTCACTGAGGTACTGTTAGAACATCCAGTAACAGGATACAAATGTTTGTAGGGTATGAAAGCCACATTCATAAGCTGTACCACTAACTCACGTCAAGTGGCAACAGACTGCAAATTCAAGACTGCCTTCCCTTCCGTGTGGAGGCCTCAGTGCAGGCTTCAGAAAGCCTCAAAGGCAAATGGCATATGCAGGGAAATTAGAGTAAAAAAAAAAAATCTCCACATCTAAAGGAGAGGAAAAGAATACCCATAATAAACTAGAATCTCTATCAGGCCATTTCCTACAATCAACAGCAAACATTTGGGACTTAATTTTCCAAGGCAGCAAGGGAGTATGACAGCAGACACAACAGGTCTTGAAATGTTTAGTTTAGCTCTTGCACCTGATCTTTAAGCTAAGTGCAAGCAGAGTCTTAGAAAAGCCAAGCTGCTATTATACCACTACACAAGGTGAAGTTCTGCAAGCCAATGATGAACACTGTCAGAAAGGATGAGGCTGACAAGCACATGACTTCATTTGATGCCACATCAGACAGAAATCCCCAAGTTTTGTTCTCAGTTGTAAAAGCTTATGCTTGAAAGCACATTTAGTTTCACCTTACTTTCTTCATTTCACATGATGGACAACTGCAGATGTATTAATAGTTCCTATTAGCTTTTAGCACAAAAGGAATAATGTTTAATGTTAAGCAAGTCTGCAGATTCCTCATAACTGTTGCTGTATGCATTTAGTAATCTACCTCTGAATCAGAATTTTTTTTTTTTGCATAAAGCAGCCACACGGTGCTGCTAGACTTGCTTTTTTTTTTTTTTACATCTATACTAAAAATGTGTTTCTGCAATAAATACTGTTAGAGTGAAATGGAAGTTCGAAATATACTCAGCCAAGTTTCCTTTACCCTACAAACCCACTCAGCAGGCTGTAGATACTCAAGTTCTTTAGATAAGGACAACATCTTAAACTCAGAGCTTAACCACATACAATTCATACTTAAATGTACATACACTTTATAACATATCACTTAGATCAACAAATTCATCATCTCTCTTGACCAAGTCATCCTCATCTTCCAAGTCTTTCCAGGTGCTAGTGGGTAAAGCTGGCTTGACAGACTGTCTCTGAAGTAAAGCAAAAGGAAACAAAGACGACAATCGGGCATAATTTCTCAGCATTGGAACAGCATGTGTGTCTCCAGAAACAGCTTGACTGTGTTCTTCATCCATTTTCACCTGCAAGTTTTGCACTTCCTCCATCAAGTCCAAAATCTTGGCAGCTATGGCTATTGTACCACCGCCATGAAGCTGTGCTTCAGGAATCCAGCGTAAATAGCGTTGAGCCCAGACTTTGATTTCAGGTCCATCAATGCGAGGCAACAGAAGACCATGATAATCAATAGGCTTACTATGCCAGCTATCATAAAACTCCCTGAAGCTATTCGGAGGTTCATCTGAAGAATTAATGAACTTGCCAATTCTTTTACCCAGAATGTTTTTAATTAGATGATCTGTTTCCTCCCTGAAAAATCCTCTCTTTGGGGAAGATTTTGTTTGTGTCAGTGGCAAAGAAAGCTGTCGTTGATGCTTTAAGAGGAAAAAGGAAATAAAAATATACAAAGATAAATACTGATGAGACTTTAAAAATCCTCAGCAGAAGAAAAACATTGAAACTGTATTCAGAAAATACCTAAAATCAATGAAGTGCCTTAAACACAGCCTTGCACTTTGCTATAGTGTCTAAAACTGCCACTCTTGATGGCTAATACATCAAATAACTCACACAGCATTAACTTTGCATCTACTTCCCCTGCAACTATAGCAGTGAAGTAACACTGAATAAACAAGTTGAAACAAGAAAATGCCCTTCATACAAATATTACAGATTTTCAAGTTTAATTTAAGATGGCCATCTAAATCAAATGCTCTTTGATTTGTAAGTTTTTAATTCTACATTTCCTCATTACTTACCACTTTATAGAAGCATATTATACTATATATCATAACAGTGCCACACCTGAGAATGCTTTAGTATAGAAGAGACTTTAGACAACAGGGAAACTACAGAACAGCTACCCCAAACAAGTTTCTTCCTCTGAATATATGTTATTTGCCAGTAATGAGGTGACCCACTCAATACTGCATATCCTTGACAGATGTTGTTTGTTTCTGGGTTTCATTATTGATTTTTTTTTTTGTGTTTTTTTTTTTTTTTTCTTTGTTTTTGTTTTAAACACATGCATACACTCCCATTATACTCAGGGCAAAAATCAAGGAGGCAATTACAAGCCTGTTATGCGCTTCAATTAAGTACTTAATGGAACAAAACAATAAAATCTCTTAAAATCATTACAACTGACCTGGACATTAAATCCCAGGGAGAAGTTAATAGTTGTATGCAAGTGCAGTAGTAAGAAAAACTGTGCTGTGCACAGAAACCATGGAAGATTGATTGAAAAGCTGAGAGAGATGCGAGCAGCACTCAAGACCTAGATGAGTCTGAGTTGTACATATATTTTGTTAGTTAAAAGTTGACACTAATACCACTACTGTAAGCATGTTAGAAGTATGACTGAGTTGTACTTTTCTTATTTTTAAATGATAGAAATAACAGGTTAAGCAAAAAAAAAAATCTTACTTTGAATCGTGCAGTTTTCCGTTGGCTTTTTTCTGGTTTTGGTTTCTCTGCATAAAGAGGGTTGTTCAGAAAAGCCTGGGCCTTGAGATCAAACTGCACAGACCAGTCCCACACAGTAAGAAATCTGAAAGGACTGCTTTGTGTCTTCAGGATTTCACCAGTCTGCCAAAGCAAACAGGTCACAATTAAGACAGTTAGAAAGGATTTCTGACCAAGTCAAGGTGAACTTAAGAAACATTCTGAAAGCTGGGCAGGAGATGGACACTTGAACTCAAACACAGAGGGCATATCAGGACTATGGAATAAACCTCTCTGTATTTCACTGCAGACACGCAGTGATGCCAATTTAAACTTTATGCTCAGCACTTTATATGCTAAACAGTGATCTTCAATTTCGTAGGCTCTTTACCACCTACATCCACCTCCTCCTAGGGAAAAGCATTAACCAAATATAAATCAACAGCCAAAAAACACTGATTTTAGAACAAAGCAGAGTACAGGAGAATTGTAGGTAATTTACGCAGGACAGCTTAGGTTAAGGAGCTCAATTTTCACTGGAAAGTAATGAACATGGAACTATAGCCCCACACTAGAAGTAACAGATTTCTGAATTATTTTCATCTTGTCATCACACGCTCCGAAGTACTGAACATGACTCTCTAGACCCAAAATTGAACTGATTCACCTCCAAGGCATCATTCTTCAATTAAATAAGGAAGAAGATGCTACTAGTGATTTTTTTTTTTTTGAGTATTCCTTGCCTATCAGACAAACTTGTAATCCAGCACATACACAAAACAAACCCTTACCATCGTAGTGTCTTTTTGATGTTGTGAGTTGAAGAAGAAAGTGCTGAATATAGGCACATAGAGGCTGTCTGACAAGACAGTTAAGTAAGTTTCTGTGAACTCAAATGCTGGAGGATACTGTTGTACCAACTGCCATACACAGTTTAGCAAGAGCAGAAACACAGGAGCCTAAAAGAAAATATTGTATCAGTTTCACAAAAATAAAGTATATTTTATCATGCAGACCGTTTATTTTACACTATTTAGCATCTATAAACACAAATCAAAGAATGCAACCTGGTGAATTACAGAATTGCTGTACACAACTTTGGCTGAACTCTGCAGTATCAGAGTGACCCCAAGCCAGCTGTTAAAAGAGGAGAGCAACACCTTCTAAGCTGAATTTGTACATATTACATATTAGCTCACTATAAAAGGCTGTAGAGGAGCCACTTTCAAAGTTGCAAAGCTAGTTCATAACAACTATTAATTAGAATTGAACAGTTTACACCTATGATTTCCATTCTTTATAGCAATCTGACTCACTCCCAAAATACAAACATATGAAGCTGTGACAAAAATGCATAATTCACTTGAATTATTTCTACAGATGTTAACCATTTAGCAGTTTAAAAAAATACAAGATACAAGTCTTTTTTGAAAGGCTCAAAGACTGAAGTTACATTTCACATTTATTCTTTAGTTGTAAAGACATTGTTGAACTTTAAATAGCAGAAACACTAACCCTATACAAATATTCACCCATGAAGCACAAAAAAAACAAAAGAGCTTCTGGATGGATAGCTAAGGCCCTCCTTATGACGACTAAAATTTTAAATATCAGGTAAGGAAAATCAAAGAAAAAAAGATATAATACCTCTTCTTTGTCACTTTTATGTAAATGATTACAACGATCCAAAAAGCCATGTCCTCCAATTACCCACTCCTTCTGAATAAGGCTCTGAAATCCCAACTTTGTTCTGCTGTATGAATCCATCATCACTTGAACCAGACTGGAGATTACACAGCACAGATCAGTAGCAGTCTCTTCTACAAAAGAGAAGAAAAAGCTGTGTTGTCTAAACCATTCCTTAAGCTTTGGACAACAAAGCAAAGAATTACTAACTGCACATTACTAAACAAAGTTGTATTTCAAAACACAGTTTTGAACAAAGCACAAAATTCCTCACAAGTTATATAACAGAGATATTAAATCTGTATTTCTAATACTGTTTGTTGTTTTTCTTTCCTCCTGAAAACAAAGGTTTTTGGACACATATGCAAGACAAAATAGAAAGCAAACTTTCAGTACTCTAATTTTGATCCCTACTCCTTTCAGTCTCTCACAGGGCACACACTGCCTCCTGCCTTCAACTATTAGGCCAGCTACTCAATCCTCACCCTTTTGTTCTGCATGCATTTTTTCACAAGGTGGGGCTGTGACTTAAAGTATCCCTAAATGCACACAAGAGACATAAGATAAGGAGTGTACAACAGCGCTGAAATTGCCCCCTTGTGCAGTATCCATCCTCTGTCATTCACATGCCTTTGAGAAACATCTTCCAGAGCTAGGTTTCTCAAATGGTAACGTAGTGAAAAATCCCTTAATTGTTAATAGAAAAATAGCGTGATGGTTAACATTAAATTTGGTTTTCTGTGTGATTACTTTCATCAGTCTGGGCAAACGCACTGCTCAAGATGTGCACAGTAAGCATACACTTTACTAAAGTGATTATATATATTAGTGTGCATCTAGAGCAAAAATAACGCTTTACAAAGTTCTCATTCTCTATGTTCTGTGCAAAGCTCATCCCCTCTTCAATCTCAAAATACAGCAAAAGACCTTAACAATAAGTTAGGAAATGAGAACACAAACAACAGACAGTATGACTTGCATGAAAGTTTATAAACAGCTTTCTCATTCATAATGTATTCCTCTTAGCTTTGAGCTGTGCTTATTAAATGTTTCCTTCTGTTTTTTCCTGTTTGTTTGTCCTGTTGCTTGTTTTGTTTTTAAACTACTGGAAATATTTCCAGGAATGTGTGATCTTCAGCATTCTTAAAGCAGCAGACACTTATCAATTGTACCAGCTTCTACCATAATTATGAACTGACAGCTTAAGCTACATTTAAAGAACTTCAAAAAGAAAAATCAGAATTATTTCTATAAATAGGATAATATATTGAAATTTAAAATCATATAAAATAGGATAATCTCATCAATTTCTTACCGATAAGGAGAACATTTGTATGCTGCCTTTCCAGACACTCAACAACTTCTATAGCTTTCTTCAAGACTCGCCTATTGTGGTACAGGAAAAGTTTAGTTTAAGTTTTAAGATGTTAGTTAGTTAGCTATTAAGATGTTTTTTGTTTTTTTTTTTTTTAAGAAAAAAAATGCCTCCTAAAAAGTAGTTAAAATATACTATTGAAACTTGCTTATTCTTTTAATATAAAACTTCACTCATCTTCTACAGATGAAGCATTTAATTTCAACATCAAGCTTCCAGGAGAAATCCTTATTTGGCAATCAATCATGCGTTTCCATTGTTAGCTCTGTACATACATCATACAGTACTTGATTCTGAATCAGTACAAATCATTACACACACTGAAGCATTTCTATCGCTAAGATCCAGATCTTTATCCTAGTACAATGCCTCACTTATTTTCCAACCTACTACATGGTATGTTTCTCCCACAACCTGTTTTTGAGCAACAGGGGGGAAGACCAGCAATCAGATGTTGTAAGCATGCAGATAATGCTTACTCAGAGATTATCACTAAACACAGATGACTGAATGGAGTTAAAGATCATGTAAAAACAGAATTACTCTGCTGGTTTCTAGTCCTAACTCTTGATGAAGTTGGCATTTTCTGAAAATGTTCGCATGCAAATGAGGATTCTTGCAACTGATTAGGCCACTAACAGAAGCTAACAGTTTAGTCTCTAATTGTAAAGCTGTCAGATTCTTCAATGTAGTTGAGATGGCATTCTGACTCCAAAAGCCAAGAATAGGCTGACTCAGAAAGTAACTGCATCCAGGTATAGAACTGACCAGTCTCAAAGCAACCTAAGGATAGGAACTTGGGCTGGTATGTACTTTAGTTCTAAATTATGAGTTATGTCAATAGATTTCCCAATATATGACCTTCACTAGAACCTCTCATTCAATCAATGTCAATATTTGTTGATTATTATTCCGCACAGAATGAACTTAAGCTCACTGCAAAAAACTGAAGAAGTACTTCATAGTAACAAGCTGATCACAGAATAAGCCAACAGATAATTTAGACAGCACAAAATAACACTGAAAACAAATAAAAGAACCTCAACATTCCACTACACCAAGCCTTATGCCAGCCAACACCATTCCAAGACTTACTCACTGTGGACTGCTGAGAGAAGAAAAAGAACTTGAGGAACAATCAGGAGAGGAAGGGGACAAAACTGAGAACAACTGTCATTTTATTAATCTGTGGAGGGCTAACATCTTGAATACTGCAGTTCATCCCATCCTAAAGGATATTACAGAAGTAGAGAGTACAGAGAATGGCAAGGCAAGTCAGAGACACGGAACAGATTTTATGCAAGAAAGAAAGAATACTTCAGTTTGGAAAGAAGCTAAGTACAGGAAGGAAATTTATAGATATGTAGTTTTAAGAGATTTCCTCAAAGAACTGTAATTGGAAAGATCTGCTGCTTCTCCCAATCTTTTAAAAGTGGGGTGCTTCATACAATTCTGCACTGTAGAAATGGTGAACTATATTGTAGAAATAAGATAAATAGGATCATAATATTGGCTTAGTTTCCTGAAATATGAAGATGTTCTTCACCTTTCCAGTAGGAAAGAAAATTTTTGAAAACCCTCCAGAAATTCAATTAGCAACAATATGAAAACAAGAGTTATAGGTATAGCAAACCTGATGATCTCTAGCCAGTTTGTGCTCTCCAACAATGAAAACCATTTCACATCAGTTGCCCAGAAGTCTGTACTGTTATCTGAACAAAACAAAAAAAAGCAGTTTACTCATAAGTAGCACTAAGTAATAGCCATCCATTATATTACTTCTCAGTTACAAAGGGTTACACAACAACTAATGCTGAGTCAGTAAATCATAGTTACTGTTAAAGCTGATTGATTTACAACTAAACAAGGAAGTAAAGTAGTCTTGCAAACACCAGCAAAGCTTTGTAGCAAGACGACGTTTAGAAGACTTACACAGTAACCAAACCAATTAAATAAACTTGTTGACAATATGGGAAAAGTTAAATCAGATGAGATAAATTCTTACTTCTGATTTGAATTTCAGCTGTCTTGACTTTAAAGTATGATCTATGTAAATCTTAACATAAGAAGGTAGGACTTTGCAAGTCACTAACATTGAAGCCAGAAATACAAGAGTTGTAAAAAGGTGGTTAGACAAACTTATGAGATGGAAAAATACCAGGAAAAGTTTTAAACAGTAAAACTGAAAACTTTTAAACAGTTAACCTTTAAAAAAAAAGGAAAAAAAAGCAGCATTAGAACACATAAAAAAAGAGAATAGCTAGGATAAACCAGAAGGCCAGTGTCATATCACAAAGTCAAATAATTCCTATGAACTTAGCTAAATGTTTGTAGCTGGTTAAACAATCTAAATTTCCATTGCTTTTATTTTTTGCATAATCAATATTCAGAAACTGAAAGGCTCTCACTAGGCCTATATTGCCACAGAATCACCAAAGTTGGAAAAGACCTCCAAGATCCTGCAGTCCAACTATCCAACTGCCACCAATATTTCTCCAGTAGACCATGTCCCTTGGTACAACAACTAAACGTTTCATGAACACCTCCAGGGACAGTGACTCTACCACCTCCCTGGGCAGTCCATTCCAACAGCTGACAACTCCTTCTAGGTTGGAAAAAACCTCCATTGGGCTGCAACCAATCATTGGGTGCAACCATTAATTGAGCACTGCCAGCTGGATGAAGAATGACAGACTCTAGACTGCAATGGATGAGATGAAGGAGAACATAGCCAATTCAGCAGGAAGAAGCTCATGAACTTAAAGTTCTGCAGAATCAGCTTAGCCAATGTAGAAACACTCTGGAGTGTTCTGAGGAGTTGCTGGGACTTGATACACAGTCACTGGACATAAAGGGACTGTCAAGTTCTCATAGGCTGCCAGAAAATAAAAAATTCACAATGTTTTCAGCATCACACAGCTCTGAAACCAGGAGTAAGTGATAGTATGATTTAATAGTGGGCTTCTCCCAGATAAGGCATGCATTCCAAGCTGCAAAGCTTTTGCCAGGGCATAAAAGATTCAGAGACAGATTTGGCAGCATGTCCAGTTGCTGATAATCACATCATTGTTTTATGATTTTTGTTACTGGTATTCCACACTGTAACATCATGTAGTGCACTGGGAGTTAAAGAGTTAATGCTCCAGGTCTGAGGATTGTTAGTATTTCTGGATATACTTTTCTCAGAAGAGAAGAACTACAAATCCCACAAGACTTAACTGTTACATTTCCATTTTCCATTCAGAGGGAAAGATGAAACTGCTCACGAGTCACGAGACTGCCCCTTTTGTTACTGATCACCTCTGCAGTGTGTGCTTCCTGGCTGTCTTGCCTTCAGCATTACATTAGGGCCTTAGGTTTTGGACATTCTCTAATCTCATTTTATTTGATTTATTAGCTTCAATTCCAATTATATTGTATTATATTGTGTAATCTTGCATTCTACTATTTTATTTAGAAAGTTAGTATTATATTTAGTAAGTTAGTTTTCTCCCTTAGCTCTTTGCCACTGTTTTGTTTTTAGGCCCACCTCCCTACCTTTTACCTACCCCTCTTCCCCCTCTCCTAAGGCATGGGTCTATGGGTCCCTCCACCCCATCAGTCATGGAACCAGGATGAGCCAGGCCAGAGCTTTGACACTGCATAACACTGGAGAACATTCAAAGAAAACAGCAAAGTTGATTGCTTTGTACCAGAATAAAGAAAAGCCAATGTTATTTGGCTTGCTCAAGAGTAGTAATGCCATGGAAATTAATCATCTTGGGAACTGACAGACTATACTAAAGCTTCAGAACATACATTATGTGAAAGTATATGAAAATTTGAGTATGAGTTTGCAAAGTTGTGGCAGGAGAATACTCAGATCCTGTGACTCTGGAAACTAAGCATTTATGTTCAATTTACACAGCACTTAATCTCATTTGAACTTGAAAGCTGAAGATCCTGACATTGAATAGGAACTTACTGAAGGCAAAGGCAAAAAAAGAAGTGGGAGGGAAAGAAAAAGACAGTGGTGCATCAACTCCAAAGAGGACATCTGTTAGTGCGAAGTTGTCAACAAAGGGCAGCAGGGATTATTTTACTGGTGAACTCTACACATTGCCTAGAGACAATGCTACTGTAATCAGGCAGCATCACTTTGAGGTGAGAGCCCAGATGGAAGTTATAGCATATTTGATAATGCAAACTCAAAAGCACCACTATATACTTCCAGAATCAAGTTCACTCAGCTATTATCACCAATGTACACCACTACTGGTATAGTGGTCTTGCAGTTAAGTACTGGTTTGCAGGTGCAGAATGCATGGAGAACACTCCAGAAAAGTGAAAATGGATTCAGAAGATCAAATAGCAGCCTAAACAGTGTTGCCCAATGATATTTATTCAATACTTCAATTGTTGAATGTTTATTTTTCTGCGCAGCCACTACACACAGAAGGTTGTGCGTTCAATTGAAAAGTGATTAACTTAGATTTGAAAACTAGACAGATAGACCAGAAGCTGTAGCTAAACGCTGTTTAATACTGCACTTATGCATTATGTTATGGATTTGAATATTAATTTTATGCATATTTTTCAATGAAGAATATAACAAACACTGTTTTCTTAGCTCTCCCAGCAAGAATTGACTACACATTTTATTACTACTGAGCTTCCTATTCAAGTTTGAGATAACAAACATGTATTTCAAAAGAATATTGAATCACTTAAAAGATTATAGGCTAGCTATGAAGGAACACTAAGACCAATCTGTTCTTTTTTCTTGATTAAAAGAATCTTTCTAATTTCCATGAGTAATCCATTGAAGTGACATGTATTTAGAGTTTGAGTTCGACTCCTGTTTATCATAAATTACACAAAATATAAGAATGTAGAGACACTTAAGAGCATTGCTCAAGCCTCCATGAAGACTGAGTATGATATTTCAACTATTTAGCTAGAAAGTCTTTCAGGTAAGAGTTTCAGAATCAAAAATCCAGAACTTTTAAAACAGCAGTGTGGTACTACTCTCAGAAATAATTTACTTTGCGTTTGCTCTTGGTTTTCCAGTTTTGTGGCTTGATGCTGCTAGGATTCTGATAATCAGTAATTCACATTGATTGAAGTATTCATCAGACAAGAATGACAAGTTGAACAGCTCATTCTGGTCTGCAGGTAACAAGACTGCAGTGCCGTCAAGTTTGGAACCAAGAGTGCAAAAGCTTTAGACTAAGTGCAGAGAAGAAGGGGAGCTATTGCTTTATTCAGCTTCTTTCAAGCCTACATTTTTCTGATTAAAAGGCATACAGTATTTCCTGATGCGTGTTTTAAACTCAAGCTGGTCCTTTTCTCATAGGAGCTTAAGACAGTAATAACTACATTGAAATTATAATTATATATAGCTTTTAAGTAGTATGAAGGATTCACTGCAATTTTGAGAGCACATTCTAGAAAAAAGAAATGTTCACTACAAACCTCTGATGAGTTCTCATATCCTACCTTTCTCTTTGGTATCAAAAACCTTCCCAGAAAATTTACCAGAAATTATCCATACTAGTTTGCAATCAATTTCAGCTCCACTACATTCTACATATAAAACCAAAAGGCATTAGATACTGTATTAAAGCTATGCTGCAAATATACGGTGCCTCAATGATTGTCAGCTTCTTACGTCCAACCACAGTAGTCTTTGGGAAAAGTTAGCATTTAGGCTAATACTTGATACAACCCAAAGGATTAAAAAATCTTAACATCAAACATTCAATTTCAGTATATCAGAGAAAGTTGAAGTCTGTCACAATTTCAATCCACCTAATGTATACTACTGAACATTTAAACTTCAGTAAAAGCTGCTCTTCTAAGAAGATTTTCAAGTACTATGACTGCTTAGCAGGAGATAAATAAGTCTAAGAACTACAGATCTCCATTAGCCTGCCAGTCATGAGCACAGTCCTTAGCTACATACTTATAAGTCTGCATTTTACCAGTATCAGAAAATAAGGCACAAAGAGAAGGGCTACCTTCATAAGACACAGAACAGCACTGTCATTCATTTACATATTTCAGAGACCAAAGATTACTTTGAAGTTCAACGTACCTATCAGAAACAGCTGTTTAAATCTTGTGTACGCAGTCTGGATTTCTTGCAGAGATGGAAGGCTGCTTGATAAGTCATCTGTCTTCAGGAGTTCATAGGGAGGTTTTCTAATTGTCCTATAGATTCTATATCAAATCACCAAGAGATTAAAGCCTTCTGCTTCACAAGTCAAATAATGCACCAACTAAATACAAAGTTAATATGCATAAGTTTGGGAAATCACTATAAGACTAAGAGACACAGATCCCCAAAAGCTAATGGCCCCCATGAAATTCTACATACTGTTTGGAAGCTTGCCTACAAGCTTACGAGAAGTTTTGCTGCTCTGACCTCTCACACTGAAAAGACTAATGCCCATACATATTTGTGCACTTTATGAATCTAACAAAGACTGCTTGATTTTTACTACTACTTCCTTAGTAGGCATTGTCTTTCCAACAGACACCAGGATTACTTTAATAGAAGACTACTTACAGGCAAATCCAGAAAGAGAATAGATAGAAATACCCTCATTTCCAAGCAGACACAATTTTCCCTGACTTCTACCAAGTTATATTCTGGCACTTAGCTACCAAGTCTGTTCATGAGACATGAGAGTAAAAGAAGAAACTACTTCAACTTAAACGAGACAGTATACCCCTGGCCTTGTACTTTTTTGTTCACATGCATTTTCTCCTAGGAGGGGAGAAAAATGTTAGGCCAGGTAAGCTTTGGTTTGAACCAGGGAGGACCCTCTCACTCATGCTCCAGAGGTTGTGTATGAGTAAGATACTAAGCACCAACTTTGTAAATAGCTATTGTTACACTGACTTTTTGTTGTAAAGTTTTTGCAAAAGCTACTGCAGCTTATAACTCAGAAGTTGTAGGCACTTGGTCAGCACAGGACAGTATTTTGTTTCCTGGTTGTTGTAAAACAGAAGACTGCTTTAAGTAACAATTACAGGAGTACCTTTGAGAAATGTAGGTCACCAGATCTACTAGAGGATGCATCAGAACAGAAGAGCATCAAGCAAAAGCAATTATTTGTCAATTATGACACTTCTTCCGAACTGAAACAATTTTGGCAGGATATTTGGCTCTAAAACCTTTTCAATAAAATATGATGTCAACTGTATACATCTGCTGTGTGACTTAGTTAAGATTCCCATTACAGTGACGTGTTAGCGTATCCTTATGGACATCTTGTACATATATTTTGAAATATTAGTGGTAAACTACCAGTACTCCATTCCATAGCAAAAATACATACACACCAATACTGCCCACAAGTTCAGAAGTCCACAGATAAGGATCAGAATATCAGTTGATATTTTATTAGTGCTTACTGTTAGCTTTACTTCCACATTATGAAACAGCATTAAGAAGAGCCACAACACACGAACTTCCCCATTTCAGAAGGAAATGCTTGAGAATCTGTAGGAAGGGTCAAAAGCCTCTCTCATGGAAATATAATTAAGAACTTCTTGTTTTTAAAAATAAAAAGCCAAATTAAGTTACTATCTGTTATTCTCTGATTAACAGACTCCCAGCTATGGCAAACAAGCGGCTAGTGGTAAAGCAGTACCGATATATACTGACTTGACTTCACCTCTTAGGAGCAAAGTATTAGATAAGTTCTCTCCAGGACACCAAATAGTTTAAAAAAAGTTGGGTGTAGGGAAGCAGCAAGTCATTAGCAGGCATCCACGTTCTTCTCTTTAACTCAGCTTTCACATTTTTCAAACTGCTGAGCTGTTCCAACTCACTAATTCAGCTTAAAAAAATAAAAAGTCTTACCAACACATCTGTAGTGAACTACTAAAAACCAGCTGAGAAGACAGCTGATTTTACAAAGATTTACCTCAACTAAAAAAATTCATGTTTAGAGATGAAGACATTGGACTCATTAACTTGCAAACAACTGAGCCCATTAATTAATGATACTACTACTGTAGTTAAGAACTACAGAGTTGGCACTGCTTTACTTAAGAAGGATGGTTTGTACAGAGATTAGTTCTGGTATTATATATTTCTGCAAGTCAGTCTTCAATGACATTACGGTCCTGCACAACTGACCAGGGATGCTATTAGGCCAAGGACTTAAACCCATTTCACTACAGTAAACTGTAAACTACTTATAGCTCTAGCCTGATGCGTGCAAGCTTAAAGATATAGCATATATGGAAAAAGAGAAGCAAGGTCCATACCAAGCAAAGTGTTGTGGACAGAATAGCTATTACTGACCCATCCAAGAAGGCTTTTTGCATTTGTGAAGTGCTGTCATCCTGTTCTTTGGGAAATGCAGACATTTTGAGAAGAGCAGCACCATTATGGCAAGACCAACACCAAATCTGCAGGAAGACATTTACTGTAATAAAAGTTGATAAACCGTTTCATACAAAGTAACTGACTGAATCATTACAGGAAATTTCTTTACGCTGTGCTTTGTTGAATGTTTTATGTATTTGTGATTCAGTAATAGCAAACTTCTCTATTTGCATCCCAACTACATGCCTCAGTATGCTATTTACATTGGAAGATCTGCTAAAGATGGCTCTTGTAAGTAACTCAACAGTCCTCAGTTTCACCATCGAAATAATAGTATCTTTCTAGTACTTAAGCCATAAAATAACTCACAATAGATACATGTATGTAAAGAGTAACCATGAAACATTAAACATGAGCTCCATAGCTACATAAGTTGCTAGAAAAGTAATGCCTATTTATTTTCATGGAAATTGCAACAGTTACAAGGAGCACAATAACACTAATTAATAGAACAAATTTTCAGCTACAAAGCACTATTTTTCTATGTAGTCACCACTATTAGCTATGCATTTCACAAGTGATGAATAAAAGTATGCATGCCACACTTAAAAATCTGCACCAGGGGAGGTGACCCACTGTGTTGTCACCATTGCTAAAATGCACCACTGCTGCCTCACTCCGCTGTCATCTAATGTTTGGTCTCCATAAACATTCAGCAAGCATCAATGGGTGCAATTTTTCCGCACGTGGAGGAATTCGATGACACACCTTTGCTTCATATGCACTTCCACAGGCAGCCTGACAAAATGCCATCCGACCTTCTCTGCCATCAGTGGCATGGCAACAAGACATAAAGGAAAATTGGTTGGGAAGGCTCAGTCTCTACAGTCATACTCTCAACATCTGCCTCTGTGGGCAGATGGAATCAAATAGGAGGCATTACTTCTAGAGCAGCCCTCATAAATCAAACTGCATTGTTACAAGTATTCTTTACAAGAGGTCAGTCCTCAAAGCTTCTCACTTCCCTGTGCAACTTCTTGAGTCGCATCAGATAAAATATAGATTAAATACATTGAACACAAACTTCCCATAGAGGATTTGAAATATGAATTCTACTAAGCTTCTGACCAATGCAAAATGCAATAAAAAAGGTTCTTTATACTGTCTAGTCAAATGAAGGTAAGTAAATTAAATTATTTTGATCTTCACTGTTGAAAAGTAAAGATTAGACAGGACAGAATAGAACTATCTTCATGAACTGATTAAGAGTATGAAGTGTACATGTTTTTAATTGGCAAATCTGACATATACTCAGCAACTAAGGTTAAATGTCCTAAATGAGGTTACTTTGCTTCTTGTCTGTATTCTGTCTTGCCAGTTCTTCAAGAGTGGTACGAGCCAGGAAACCAAATCCAGCTACAGGCAGTAGAATATATTTAATTTCATTTTCTATTGAGACTGGTAGAATTAGTTGATTTTTCTTTTCCCCTACTGGCTTTGTAAAAATGCTGCACTGTTACAGACATACTGTTTACCAGTACTCAAACTGGCTAACTGGCGCTGTTCAACTATAACTGCACATGCAGGTCTTCACCTCAATACCCAAAATGTATCTCCAGCCCTACATCCTGCCCCAGCTAGGTAACAGTCAGCACTCAGTCTCACGAGACACAGGCTGATGGAAACACAAATTAACAGTATGTGCAGAGTATAGGATGTTATATATTTAATATAAGTAAACACGTCTGTGAATCAGCAGATTACATTCTTTGCTTCACACCATTCAAGGGAATACAGAACACTTTGTGCACCTCTCTTTCCAAAATCTATTGCCTTTACTATAGGCTACGTAAACTAAATGTGAACTGTTAGAAACACGTTTTGAAGATGAATGCAGTAACATCTAGAGTACTAGTTGAATTTTATCATCACAATATGATTATTGACTTCAGCCACATATGCATATATACTTACAGGAATGCCTCTGCCTTCATACTTCAAAATACTCTCTTCAGAAACGCATATGGGAACAACAAAATACAAAGGCAACCTAAGATGACAAAAAAAAAAAGTTTCATACAATTGGGAACAGAACAAAGAACAATCTCCAAGCTCCTTTAATGATGGCGTGTGCTTTAGCTCACATGCTAATTATGTATTCACTCTTAGAGGAACAAAAATCTTTCCAACTAGCTAATTTTGTCCTCAACAAAATTTTCAGCTTGTTAACATTTTCTTCCAATCCTGAACTGTTCATTTTCACTGAAACACTTCCCTGACTTCATAAGGCTGCAATTAAGTCCCACATTCAATTATAACATCCATGAATGATCATTAAGACAGTCTTTGTTCTCACACTACTAGCTGTTTCAACCATATCCACGTAATATTAGATAACTAATTCAATTTCTACATCTTGTAAGCCATGCGAGTCACAATTCAAGGATGTAATTTAATATATCATGAGTTTCCAGTATCAGATACGACTTACATTTAAGGTCCACACAAGCCATGATAAGTATTTAATCTTAGCTTGAGTCTCAAGGCAGATCCAGAATGAGTAATTAAGATTTAGCTCTACTTTGAAAATTGTACTTTCTTTCCAAGGTCTGTGAAACCTTACAGGATTTGACTGTTGAACAGTAGTACATAATGTATTGTACAGGTCTCAAACATATTCCTTCACTAAACTGGAAGGCATATACACCTCTAGCCTTCCACTACTGGAGCAATAATTTAATTTCCACCAGCACACTCACTGACATCTTTAAACCAGTTACTTTTTTTCCCCAAAAAATTAAAAAAAATATCTTAACTGCATGTGATTTGAGTTTTTAACAAGATAAGTGTCATCCTGGCTGGTTAAGTGTGACAAAGTACAGACACTAGACCCACATTATTTCAATTCCACTTTAACGTGGTATTCTTCATCCTTGGAGATAATCAGAACTATTCTGATTAAGCTTGACCTAATTTGGAAGTTAATTCTGCTTGAGCAAGGATTGCATAAAACAACCTCCCAGGTCAAAGCATACTATAACACACGATGTAAATCAGATACTAAAAATCAGGCATAATGCTACCTTATGATGCCAAGAAATAATTTTTTGCAAGAATGAGATGTATATCTAAATTTCATTATTAGACATGGCAAGCTTACTTTTCAGAGACTTTGTAGCCTTCATTGGTAGACACTGCTTTGTATTGCACATTCCCCTTTGTTCGCTCCAACTCATCACGCCAGTCTTCAAGAGTATCAAACATCACAGTTTGGTTTCTTCCATCTATCAGAAAAATTATGTTAATTTCAGATTTTGCATTTCATTTGATGCTCATTCTTTCATCACAGCTAGGAGTTTTACACTGAATATAGCATCTGAGGAATTTAGTAAGAATGGAAAACTGATTACAGCAGTTGGCCATAATCATTTCAACTAAGATTTTTCCCATACTTCCACTTAGGCACCTCAGCAACAGTTACAACAGCAGTCTAATTTAGCCACAATTCTAATTCAACAGACACATAATTTATGGAGTAATGTCAATTGTTCTGGACATTGGTCATAATTAAACATCCTGCAAAAGTGAAATGATAAGAACTTCCATGGAAGATACAACTGCAATGCCTAATAAAGACTAGTTTCTTCCACATTTACTTAGTCTCTACCTAGAGAAACCTCTTTTTCCTGATGTTTGTAGTTGAAACTGAATAGCAGTTACAGATGAATTGCCTAAGCCAGCAATGTGCCCTTGCAGCAAAGAAAGTAAACGTATTTTTGGTCTGCATTAATTAAACCACTTCCCACAAACTGAATGAGCTGATTATTCCTCTCAATTCAGAACTGGAGAGGTCATTGCTGGAACAATGTATCCAGCACTGGGGTCCTCAGTACAAGACAGGAACAGTACAAATAAGGTGAAGATCCACTGAAGAGTTGTTGAAACAAGTGATAAGAGTCTGAACGTTGGGATCATTCAGCTTGAAGAACGGAAAACTCCATGGGATCTCAACACATATAAACTCCTGATGGGGTAGATGGGAGAAGCAGGAATAAAGAATTTGTAGCTAGACTCTCAGAGGTATCCAGTGAGATGATATATGGCAGTATGCACAAGTTGGAATGCAGCAAATTCCGTAACATAAGAATAACAATGAGATCAGTCAAATAATGAAATAGGTTGCCCCAGAATTGAGGATTCTGTCCTTAGAGATATTCAAAACTCAACTGGATGCAATTCTGAGGAACTTGCTGTAGTTGAGACTACTTTGAGTGGTGCAGGGCAGAGCGGAGAAGATGGAAAGGCACATGACTGGTTGATATCCAAAGGTTTCACCTGATCCAATGATTTTGTAATTGCATGAAATACTTTGATAAGTGTCCATTTAACATCTTGGGTACAGGAAAACTTTCTTCTGGAAAAGAAGCATGTATTTCTGGTGCACCAAGAATCAGGTTAATTTAACGCTACTGCTTCAGTTGAAGATAGAACCACTGAATACTAAAAAGTGCACTGATAACTTTTTACCTTAAGTTTTGAATATTGCTATATTATTCAGCCAAGTTTGATCAAATGGGAAAGTTATGTAATAAATCAGCAAAAAGGAAGTCAGATAATTACTGGAACCTCATATATGAACCTATGGGTTTTTTTGTAGTTGCCTGGGAAAAGTAGAATAAGAGAGAAAGGGGAAATCCTCTGTCAGTGGCCATTGCAACTGTAATAATTTAAAGAGTTAAGAACAGGAAGTTTGGTTCACTGCGGTGCTACACAAAACAGTAATAAAATAAGCAAAATACGTTCCAGACGAGAGCACCCTGGGGAGATGCATACAAAAAGCATTTGCAAATACTGATAACAATTTTCAATCCAAAGATATTACTCTTGCTTGCAAAAATTCTGCACAACTTCGCTGACATTCACAAAGATCAACTGTTGATGATTTCAAGATTTTTATGACAAAGTGGAACAATGCATGACAAATGAATCTTCAGAGGCAGACTGCTTATCACGTAGAATCATAAACCAAGTACAAACTCAGCTACTAAGCATCCCAGACTGCTTTAGAAACTAACAGCATGCAACAGATACCATCTAAAAATACAAGAACATTTACCTGTGTTGTTTGGGGCAGCTGATGCATAAGAAAACAAAAACAAGCGTTTAAGCAGCTTAGGAGTCTGGCTATGATGAATTATGCCACTGACAATCTAGGAAAGGACCAAAAATTAACACCCAAACTAATTAAACAGTCAGTGTAAACAACATCACTTGTCAATCCCCTCTCCCAGGTTTAAAACAAAACTGCTCTGTGGGTTCTAACTACAGCAGCTGAAGAATAACTTCCTCAAGGGCTTCCCTTGTGTTCAGTGCAATGTGCTTACTTGACTCCCTGAGAAGCATTCTACATGTTCAATTTATAGATTGACTCATTTAAATAAAGCTAGTGAGACTTATAGTTTTGTATTAAAAAAAAACTCAAATTATCAGGAAACTAACTACTTTACTACTATAAAGACTGAGGTGCACAATGTTGTAAAATAGTATCACATAAGCACGGAACAGCTTTACAAGTTTGTTGGATCTGAAGCTAATTATACATATCACTCTCAAGCTCCACTTATCCTCATATGCAATTACATTTTATCTTTAACTGCTGTATGTAAAAATGTTTAATGAATAAGGCTGGCTTAAAGAAGTCTCTCTCTCTCAATTGGAAATGCTCAGAAAACACTTCAACTTAAATGGATCTCTTAATATTAAATTCATCCTTCCCTAATCCCCAACAAAGAAACTAATACCTAAAACCATGCTTAAATGGTTAATGGAACAAATGAAGTTCCTATACTTACTCGTTTTACTTCCTCTTCCTTTGTATATCTGAGGCAGAAGTTAAATACTCTAAGGTCCTTGCAGTAGATAATTAGCTTCTCTGGATATTTTCTCAGTTGTCCAGTTAGAAGTTTCTTTTTCTCATCATAAACTGCAAAATCAACAAGACTTAAAAATATATCAAAAAGAACAGTACGTACCATCAACTGATAAAATTATCCCTACTTGCCCATTCAAAATTTGAGAAACTAATTCAATCCCATGTTTTAGCCATTTGAAACAAGCATGCTACAACAATATTGCAAGCTATGCATTGATGCACTCATCAGCTTTAACATAAACCCACTCACGTTACTTGCTAGAAGGTAGGAACTGGACTTACAGCCAAACCATCTGCTCAGTGTTTATTTTTGTTCATTCTGACAGCATAAGTTCAGTTTTGAAATGCATGAAGAATAATTTAGTAGTTTTGCCTGAGAGTCAAACAACTGTGTTAATTAACCTTCTTTTAAAATTATTAAAGGTCACACCAGTTATCCTCAGGGTACTCCACTCTCTGACCTGGTAGGCTCGGCTGGGGTGCAGACAAAACCCTCCACGATTCAGAAGGACGCAATCAGAGACCTACTACTCCAGCTGGACTGTCACAAGTCCATGGGGCCAGATGGGATTCACCCGGGAGTGCTGAGGGAACTGGCGGAGGTGATAGCCGAGCCACTTGCCTTTATCTATCAGCACTCTTTGTTGACTGGTGAGGTCCCAGAAGACTGGAGACTTGTCAGTGTGACTCCAATTTACAGGAAGGGTTGTAAGGAGGATCTGGGGAACTACAAGACTGATAACCTGATCTCGGTGCCAGGGAAGGTTATGGAGCAGACTGTCTTGAGGGAGATCACGCAGCATGTGTGGGACAACCGGGGGATCAGGCCTAGCCAGCATGGGCTCACAATGGGCAGGTTCTGCTTGACCAACCTGATCTAGTGACCCATCTGGTAGACAAGGAAAAGGCTGTTGATGTGGTCTACCTAGACTTCAGCAAGGCCTTTCACAGTGTCTCCCACAGTATTCTCCTGCAGAAGCTGGCAGCCCATGGCTTGGACAGGTACACTGTTGGCTGGATAAGGAACTGGCTGGAAGGCCGGGCCCAGAGAGTGGTGGTGAATGGAGCTAAATCCAGCTGGTGACCTGTCACGAGTGGTGTTCTCCAGGGGTTGGTGCTGCGGCCCATGCTCTTTAATATCTTTACTGATGACCTGGATGAGTGCATCCTCAGTAAGTTTGCAGATGACACCAAGTTAGCAGGAAGTGTCAATCTGCCTGGGGGTAGTGAGGCCCTACAGAGGGATCTGGACAGGCTGGATAGCTGGGCTGAAGCCAATGCGATGAGGTTCAGCAAGGCCAAATGCTGGGTCCTGCACTTTGACCACAACAACCCCAGGCAACGCTACAGGCTTGGGGCAGAATGGCTGGAAGACTGTGTAGAGGAAATGGTCCTGGGGGTATTGACTGATGCTGGGCTGAACACGAGCCAGCAGTGTGCCCAGGTGGTCAAGAAGGCCAACAGCATCCTGGCTTGCATCAGGAACAGTGGTGCCAGCAGGAACAGGGAAGTGATTGTCCCCCTGTACTCAGCTCTGGTGAGGCTGCACCTCAAGAACTGTGTCCAATTTCGGGCCCCTTGCTGCAAGAAAGACATCGAGGCCCTGGAGCGGGTTCAAAGAAGGGCAACAAAGCTCGTGAGGTGTCTGGAGCGCATGCCTTATGAGGAACAGCTGAAGAAGCTGGGATTGTTCAGTCTAGAGAAGAGGAGGCTCAGCACAGACCTTACTGCTCTCTGTAACTACCTGAAGGGAGGTTGTAGTGTCTGGGGGTCAGCCTCTTCTCTCGTGTAACTGGTGATAGGACTAGAGGGAATGGCTTCAAGCTGCGCCAGGGAGATTTAGGCTGGATGTTAGGAAATACTACTTCTCTGAAAGAGTGGTCAGGCACTGGAATGGCCTGCCCAGGGAGGTGGTGGAGCATTGACCCTGGAGGTGATCAAGGAACATTTGGACGTTGTGTTGACGGACATCGTTTAGTGAGAACTAATGATGATGGCTGGATGGTTGGACTGGGTGATCCTGGGGGTATTTTCCAACTTTAGTGATTCTATGATTCAAGTACTATCAGCAAAGCCACTGCAAACAAAACCAAACTATCTCATAACAATGCACCAATCTACTCCTTCACCAATCCACACCACTGTTCATAAATACTCTGAACACTGGTAGGAGTGGGAGTTGTGGTAGCAGTGGCAGTGTGAAGATGGTTGGACTAGATGATCTTATAGGTCGTTTCCAACCTTGTGATTCTATGATTCTAACCTAAAACCAGGCTGCTCAATAGAGTCTTCCTTACTGCTTACAAATTACTAATCTCATGCCTACTTTTTTTTTTTTTAAAGCAACATAGGAATACCTATGCTGCAAAACACCACTTTGGCTTGTAAAGTAAAAGCTCATTTTCTACCACTTTCGACATTTTGAAGAAATCAAGAGTCTCAACAAACAAAGTTCCCTTAGATACAAACAAAAGGCATTGAAGAATTACTCACCTGTACTACTCTACAATGCAGTTGCTTAAATGCAATTTCTAACTTCATATTTATGGGAAATAGTTGACATATTAGAATAAGATATTTGTACAATCTTAATCAGAGACTTTGTACAGTACATTTTTCACTATAAATAAATGCATTTTGAAGAAATTGATCAATCTACACTTTGTTTAGGGCAGATAAGCATGAGGGATGAAACTGGATCTTGCAGATTTTTTATCTGTCATTTCATCATTAAAATAACCCAGATTACCCAATCTAGTCCTGAAAGCAGGAACTCTTTTCATTTTCTGAAAAGGATATGTACAGAACAAGAATTAGAAGGCATTTAGAAGCGTGACACATTAAATCAAGAGCTGACCTACCTCCATAGATTTGATCTACACACTGCAGGGTTATGTCATTTTCTCCAATGATCTTATTCTTAAACTGTGGCTCCTACAACACAGGAAAAAAATCTCAGAAATCTTGCACTACTAAGAACTAGCACTTCTCACAAGTAAAGTGTGTATTTGGCACATGCTGCAATACCAGTTTCACTCTTATTTTTGTAAGTTGTGTAAGACAAAACACGAAATAGCTCTTAAAATACAGATAAACATAGGTTACACAGGCATGGTATATAAGCTGAAGACTGTGTTTAAGTTTCTACTATGTCTACAATCATTCTTACTTTCCAAGTAACTTTGAAATACACATTTCTACTGAAGGTCCCATTTTGAACTAGAATCACTGCAGTAAACAGGAAATACAGTAACTTTATGTAATCCAAGCTCTTTTATGAAAAGTTTCCTTACTGTGGGAAACTGGCAGGAAACACAAAGTGTCTTAAAAGAATGCGTATCCCAAGTGTTCTCAAGACACTTATTCCAACATAAGAATCGAACTTATCACTAGGCAAAATAAAGTCACACAAGCCAATTCTGTCAAGCTCCCTTCACCGTCCACAAATTCAGCGGATTCAAAAAGAACTTGAGTGATGCCACAAAATACTAATGCCAGAAGGCTTATGTACACTACATGAGCAAATAATATATAGTTGTGAACAAAGTCAGCTCGTTCAAACTATTTCCAGGTCTGCACTATTCTGAAATAGGTGACTAATAATGAACTTACACTGAGAAATACTTGCTGACTCAGCTTGCTATAAACCCAGGATTTAACAAGCTGAAAACAGAACAGAAATTAGCAAGGTCACTACCATGTTTAGAATATATCTCATGGGATCTGTGGGAATGGCTGTGCAGCTTTGTCCAAATTCCTTTCAGAAGGTTTGAAAAACCCCATATTTTGCTGCAGAAGCCTTAGTTTTCAATATTAAATTCCCTGAAACTTTGTCCCCCAAATATCTGACTGCAATCAAAACAACAGATGCAGACTGATTAACACAAGTCTAGCACCATTAAAACTTTCTATAAATATATACTCATTCTTATATAAAGAAAAAGTAAATTTATTTAGTCAAAGAGACTATACTTCTTCAGAGTCTGTTTGGTCATAATAATAAGACTTGTCTTCTTACATTATCATCTGAAGTAGAATCATCATCAAGGAAAGCAATCTTGAAGTTTGTGCATACAAGTTTTCCGTAAGTGCCACGATTTGATCCATCTTCTTGTATGTACTTATATACTGTGCTTGCCTCACAAAGCAGCTGTTCACCTGTATAAAACAAATATTAATTTGTAACCACTGATATGTACCATTATTTTAGTACATCTTAAAATTAGCGTTTACTTCCTTTGCAGCTTCATGTAACTGTATGCCTGAAGATATTTAAGTACTTACAGAAAGAATAAGAGGAAGCTCTTGAAATCAGTACCCAGACAGCCTCTCAAGTTACTAACACAACTAAAAATGAACTAACCATGGTTCAGCTGCACACAGCAAATTTTGTAATGAGAAGCATCTTGACCATGGCCCAGTAACAGGAGAATAATACAGAATAATAAAGACCCACTACACATATGTATACTTGAAAAACAAAACCCAAATCCCAGTAAAGTGCAGTTAATACAGTCAATGAACAAACTGACAACTGTCCCAGTTTTCCACACCACTAAACTGCTTATATGCTGAAACATCGAGTTAATTATTACAGTGTTCTCACAGTTAGTTTTCCATAGCCTTAACTGGAAATCTTCTTTATTTTACACATCCCAAACTATTTTAAATTTCTCAAACAAGTCACAAGAATGTTTAGTGAAGTTTTAATCTCCAAGTTAGCAGGTACTCAACTTCAACTTTAAAATCAAAGCAGGTTTTAATAAGTACAGACACTTAAACTACTCCTTTCTAGAAGGAAAACATGACAGAACAACACTACATTAAGCTTTTACTTGTGCTCTGTCTTAGCAATCTCATCTTTCCTAACCTTGGAAAACACTGATGTTTTTTTCAAACAAATGAAAATTTTATAAGACTCATAACAATGAATGAGATAGGGGAAGGCCAAAATAGCTCAAAATTGGAAACAGAGCACATAGAAGTTAAGTATCTACTAGGCTCACAGCCTTCAGTTTGAAGGTAAAAAAAGAAATCTAAACAACCTTAAGGACAAAATGGAAGTTTGGACTATTTTCCACATGCATCTTAGCTGAAGGTACTTTTCTCTACAAAATACACATCAACTTTTCAAAAATTCTCTATAATCCACACAGATACTTAAAATATTCAACCTGCATGGTGGTAATCCACAAACAAGTATTTTACCATCCTTGATATGGATGTAACTTGGGTAATTATGATACACAAATGAGAGTACGAATAATAACTTTTATAGAACTCTTTTATTATTTAATTCTAACCACAGTTACCTGGTAGTAGATGAGGATTCACTTCCTTTTCAACTGGTTCCTTTATATGTATTTCCTAGAGAGAAGAAGAGTAATTATTTCTTTGCAGAAATCATATCTGTCATATACACTGTACATGACTGCACTCACATTCTAGCTAACAGGACAATTAAAGTTGGGGAGAGTACTTCCTCTCTTAAGGTAAAGAGAGAGTTTGCAGGATACTCCTTCCACTTAGTAATCTATCTAATAGACAGCTGGCTTTAAAATAGTTTCACAATTGAAAATTGAAATTGCTTTCATTATGAACAGACAAAAAAAAAAAGCATTACTACTAGTATAAGTTTCTTCAGTAAAAATAAATGGGTAAGTGTAAACCTATTGTTACATTATCTCCCAGAGTTCACTGAAAACTCTTCCACATAACTAGTATTTGTTTATAATGCACCCTTGGTAGTTCTTGATTCCTCATCCTTGTTAGCTGTTTCCACTTTTCTTATGTGTATTTTTGCAATCAAGGTATGTAAGTCATTTCAACAGCACTAAGATTATAGTGAAATAGACTTCAGAGCAAGGGGGGGAACACAATCAGAAGATGTTTGGACTTCAGTTTGGACTCAAAATGCCTGAAACAAACCTATTCAACCCTGAGTATTCCTTATTCTAGCCCTGAGGTGCTGACAGTTGGGCTAAAAATCTCCAGCTGAAGGAGTATTAAACAGGAGGATGCACTGCACCCTTCCTGCTCAGACGGATCAGACTTCCTCCTGCAGTCAGAGTCACTTTGCATGCACTCAAGTTTTTGTGGAAAACTATTAGTTAACTGGAAACCACCCCCAGGGCCACAGCAGTAAGCAAACTAATTTTAGCTTCTGACAGCATCCAAAGTCAGATTTTTCAAATCAAGACAAGCAATTGCAAGGAGACATAAGCAACAGGAAAAAAAGGCTCTGAGAGCACAAAAATAATCTCCATTTACCATTCATATAAACATTTGCTCTCAAAGCTCAAAAGAGTTTTACAGCTGCATAGTAAAACTAAAAATACCAGGAAACTATGAGAGCAGCAGACTTTCAAGGCAGGCTGACAGAGGTAAAGGTTCTAAAAAAGCAGTGGTGTTATGAAGAAAAAATCAGTTGGCAGCTGACACAGAGAACAGAATACAGTTTGCTGGCTTTAACTTCCAAGACTGGCTCTTGCACAAGTAGTTTTAGTCAAAGTTAATGTTTGTCAGCTAAACAAGTTACCATACGAATACAGCTCAGGCCAAACACTGCCACGTTCAGAGAAGAAATAAGGTTTTCTAATGCTGGGTCTTCACCATTGGCAGCTCTGCAATGAACACTGTGTTTTCCAGTGGCTTTACAGTTACGCATCCTATAACCTATGTGCACCTAAATGCAGCATGGTTCACTTAGAAACTGTGCACCAACAATCACTAGTATTGAACAATACAGAAGTATGTTGACTTTGCATTCTCCTATTAGCCTCGAAGAGACTACAAAGAATGCAGTAATTACTGTGTATATACATAAATCACTTAAGTTTCACACTATATCTACCATTTTTTCAGTGCTGTCAGAGAATTACAGAAAAAAGACTCCAAAGAATTCCTTTGAGCTAACATCTATCCGCTAAAGTGCAACAAAGCTTTTTATAACAGGTTCAAAATGATTTGTCCCCATGACATGAGTGGTTAAAGGGTAAACTTGACTTTTGAAAACAGCAGGAATTTTACTTAACACCACAGCAAATCAGAGACTTCAGTCAAACATACACTAGAGATCAGCTTTTAAAAAATGCAACTCCACCACCGGTTAACAGAAAACAAAACGATGAACTAACTACAAGCAGAATTCCCATGTAGCAACTTACCACTGCTGAAACTCCACAAACAAGGGATCTATTTGAGAGTCAACACTCACATTCCCTAACAAAAGCATAAATCCTGCAAGATGGTTTTCACTCATATGCACTAGGGATGGCTAGAATGCAAGCAATGAACAGTTGAACACTGCCAAAGAATCCATTCTGCTGCACTTGGGAAACAAGGACACTAAAATGTTGAATTCTATTAACGTCACTTCATGTGTGTTCTTTTTAAGAGATAAGGCAAAAATCTGAGGAAAAGTTGTTAACCAGCCACAAGTCAGTACAAGCTGTACTGAACTCAGTTTAGCTACTCTTTTTTCTTTATCAACTCAAAGTTTCTAGAGTGTTCCAGTTTGGGACATTCAGATCTTGGGACTGACTTCAGTGCCTATAGCCACTACAAGCCACACTCCTCAACATCCATTTAATCACAGCCATATAGTTTATGCTCTCTTATACCCAGGTTTGTGTGACTACATAGTGAGGTAATTCACAGTTTGTAAGACCCGACTGGAAGCCTCTACATGTGCTTGGCTTTATTGTTACTGCTTAATGATAGCAGAACCAGTTCATGAACAGTACAAATGAGCACAGAACCAAAAGCAAAGAAAGCAGCAGAAGCAGGTGCATCTCTTTCAATAAGCTATAAAATCTGCTCAGACCATACGAAGCTTCACTCATCGACCATTTGTAGAAGTTAAGCATGTAAGCACTTTATGTATATGACCACTGAAATCTACCCCCACCTCTGTGCTTATGCTTCTTCACCTACAGCCTAAAGCAGCATCTTCACACTTCTTACCCAAGATACAATACAGAAAGTTCTATTAGGAATGATATATAAGAGACATGTAGAGGACACTACGCAGGAAGTTTGGATTGCCTTGGAAAGAAGGAAAACAAAGACCTCCACTTTACCGAACATCATACAAACTTTCTCCACCTATGTGTATATCATACTCTGCATGCCTTTTTCCAGGTTATCTGAGTAAACAGTGAGAGGAGAGGCAACACACCAACATTTCACATTGTTATGATTGGCAACTTCAGAACACACAGAACCGCAGGCTGACATGGCACACCACACAACAATTTGTTCTGCATCATCCTTCTCAATGATCCAAGCCAACCTCAGCTGACTGCACCGTGACTGCCCTGCAGACACCACGCTCCTCATGGACTCTTTGCTTCAATAGCCAGGTGTTGCCTAATGTTGTTAAATGGCTTTCTTAAATAGCCTGCAGGAAAGCTCCAGATCATACCGAAGCATGCTGTGGACTTCCTTTTTTTTTTTTTTTTTTTTTTTTAAATTTAACTATACTTCACTACACTCAGTCTTCTCTTAAAGACTATTTTCTGATCAAGTCTAATCCTATCCTGTATTCCAAATAAAACAGAAGAGATACCACATTTTAATCAAAATAACAGTACTGAAAATAATCTCTAAATGCCTGTTTTCCTTCCTTTCACAGCTCCATTATCCAAGTACCCATTAGATCACTGCACATGTTTTCCACATTTGTTTCATCTTTTATCCTTTCCTCTTTCCTCACATTGTTCTGCTCATCTCCTCTGACTTCAGTGCCCAGTTTCCCCCACGTCAGCTTGCAGCCCAGCTGCCTACTTGGGAGACTTTTAATCCTTACACCACCCATCACTCCCACCACTCTAATCAGGACAACCCATCAGCAGAGAATACACAGTGAGATATCATGATCCACCAGGAACAAGTGTTTGTAGTAGTTACAGGCTGCTTAACTTCCACTCACATTCCACAGCGCACACTCTGCATCTACTGAATAACCAGCAGTCATCTCCTCTTTCTGATCTTGCTTTGACTCCACACTCACTCAGAGCTCTGATGGGGCAAAGCAACAAACAGGCACCACCACTGCTGCTCTGAAACTGCATGGAACAGAATTACAGAATTTTCATTTGATACTTACATATGTTAGAAAAAGAACATGCCACACGTTAATACAAGAACTAATCTCTTAGAAGAATTAACATGAGAATTTTAACTTCAAAGCATATACACCAAAATAAAGAGTAAGCTTCTAATCAAGTTTGACAGCACAACTTTTATTCAAACTGAGATTTTATGGAAAACATGATTCGCATGTTAATCTTGTATAAGTTTACAGTTTCTAAGTTTTAAAGTTAGGAAACATGAAGTAATTCATCGCTTCTGTTTTCTGTGTCCCCACAGACAAATATTCCTAGCCTATGACCAGGCATGTCAAAACATTGACTTTTACACCCTGGTGTTCACTCCATTTCCTGCAGGGTAGCCAAGTCTGTCCTGAGGGGAAGTGTGTCATTAATATCAACATCCTATGGGCTCGCTCTTAACAGACCACTGATTGATCTGTGGCTCCATACAGCAGAGCATAACTACATTATATTTAGCCAGATGTCAGAAACTCCACTTTTCCAGACGTTTTGTGAAACACAACAGAAGCCACTTCCATTCCTTAACAAATAGCATCTTCTGTTTACACCATGCCATGGAGTATTACCACGGGTAGAATTCTCACTTCTTCAATTAAAAAAAAAAAAAAAAAACACAAAAACAGCTTAAAGCAAGCTTGATCTCCCTGAGCATTACCTATAGTGTCCCTTAAGTGGAAAAAATGGAGGCCAGGCAAGCTGGGACTGGAACCAAGCTCAGCTTCTTTAGTGCAGGGCTCCCCTAACCTAGAATCAGGTCTTAAACAATTTTCCAGGCAAAGAAGGACAAGCCCAATGAACACGAAGGTTGCAAGCATGAACAGCCACAGCATAACACAGTATATTGCTCTGTAGGGCCAGATAATCTCGTTGCAGAAGCAGAAAAGAGGCAAGGCTCCATACATTTAGAGGAGAATCCATCACCAGATCAAATGCCACCTAGATGTAGCCTTAAGCTCACAAAGCCTCTGTGCAGCTGTTTCCCACTTTGTGGCAGAGTCTACCAGAGAAGGACACTAAACATGACTGTCACCTATGTGCTTTTCCAGGCAACTGCTAATGAAAGCAACAGCCTACATCCTACCCTAGTATGGAAATTGCATTATCTTGATGAAATGAGAGTTTCCAGTTCACCAAATTACGCTCCACAGAAGAGGGACTGGAACATTTCCATTGTTTTACCAGCATAGCCTGTTTCAAAACTCAGCTAGATGGATGTTAACATGTACAGAAAATTTGTGTCCTGAAGGTTATCATTTCCACATGCACATAAAATACAGTTCCTTGACAGATACTCACTTCTGCTTATTTTTAGTCTATCTGACATGGTTGTCTAGATCTCCAGACAACCTCACAGGTTTCATAACATATCTAGAGTTACATTTTTAATACTACTAAAAACCATTCAAGTCTTCCAGCTTCCTGTGCAATCACGTCATGGGCAATTACAGGTTGTCAGAAAGACAGCAACACTTGACAGAGCAAAGAGTTAAACTTGCTTTACTTGCTGCCAGCACCTGACCTCTGTTTCATTGAGCTCTTGAAGCCACAGAAAGACAACAGCTTTGTGGCAGAAGTCAGCCTCTCCATATTTCAAAATTTCAGCTGCAAGGGTCCATGAAATTTAAGTACATCAGGAAAGCAGCATGAACAAATAAAAAACAAATGACCAAGCTCTGGTACATTAGGATATTAAGTTTTTAATTAAATCTTTCAACATTAAGTGCTCTCATTATCCTTCCTGCAGCGTTACACAGCAGTAGTTCTGACCAGGTTAACTACACTTCATCGTTTGGTGGCTAGGTGCACTGCATGTAGGTAACTTACACCTTTTCCCACCAGCCTTTCTTTCCCCTGAGAAGTATAATCACCCAGCACGCTTGCTTAAAGGGTGAACTACCTTTTAGCAAGCCCAACAAGCGAAGCTCCTACCTCGACTCCAGGACCTTTCTTTGTAGAATGGAACCACTTTCCTGAGGTGAAAGACAGACCTCACATGGATGTGTTTGCAGACCCAAGAAGCCTTGGTACCTGCTGCCTGTATCCTTTCACTGGGGAGTATAAGGAAGCTTTGGAAGTGCCAAAACTACACGTCACCAGGGCTGAAAAACCTACAAAAACAGAGCTGCTGCCACAAATAAGGAAATAGGCTTTGTACAGCACAGTTGACTTAACGAGGCCACAGTAACTCTGCGCTGGTATTTCAGAGACAGCGACAAGCAAAACAGCGGGTTCTCCAAGGTCCTTTCAGCAATCTGCTCAGTACTAATTAACAAGATAAGAAAACATTTTCCCGCAGAAGCTATCACGAGGACGGGAGATAAAGCGTTATTTTGTCACAGACTGCAGGGAATCAAGGAAGAAGACAACAAGCACAAAGGACTCGTTTCCAAGATTAACCTTCCCGGAACGCAGCGGTCGGCGACACGGCCGAGCTGAAGGGCACGGAACCAACGCCACGTGCCCAGCGGCCGCTCCAGCCTGGCCGCCAGCACCGCTCCCCGCCAACAAGCGAAAGAACAGGCCGAGCGCCCGGCCCCCGCACCGCACGGAAACCCGGCGGGACAACGGGAGCGGGACAACCCGCCGCGCAGCCCCGCCGCCGCCCCGCCAGCCCTCCCGCCCGGCCGCGCCCACCCGTCGGCCCCGCACCTCCGGGCTGATGTAGGACACGAAGGACGGCTTGGCCGCCTTGGCTCCGCTGCCCAACATGGCTCCGGCCGCCTCCCGGCCGCCCCAGCAACCAGCGGCACCGCCGCCGCTTCACGGCACTCCTCCTCGGCGAGGCCCCGGCCGCGGCATCCGGCGCACGGAACGCGACCGCCCCGTCGCCTCTGCCCCGCCCCGTCGCCTCTGCCCGCCCCGCCCCGCTCACTGGGCGGAGCGGCTGTCCGTCATGAGAGCGCCCTCCTCCTATTGGCTGGCGGCCGTGGAGCGGGGTGCTGAGGAAGCGCCGTGGAGGTCCCTCGCTGCTAGGCGGCAATTAGCGCCGTTCGTTAACCCGGAGTGGCGGCTGCTGAGCGGGTGGGCAGGGCAGCGACAGCGGCCACGCTTGTAAAACACTGATGGAATGGCTGAGCTAGGAGAGGTTTTAAAGTTCTTACAGTTCCAAACCCTGCCATGGGCTCGCTGCCCCCACCAGCTCAGGCTGCCCGTTGCCCCATTCCAAGCCGGCCTTGAGCACAGAATCACAGAATCACAGAATCACAGAATCACTAAGGTTGGAAAAGACCTATAAGATCATCCAGTCCAACCATCCACCTATCACCCATGGTTCTTGCTAAACTATATCCCTCAACACAAAATCCAATCGTTCTTTGAACACCTCCAGGGTCAGTGACTCCACCACCTCCCTGGGCAGCCCATTCCAGTGCTAATTCCAGCACCTCCAGGATGGGGCACCACAGCTCTGGGCAGCAGTTCCAGCGCCTCACCGCCCTCTGAGGGAAGAATTTCCTCCTAACGTCTGACCGAACTCTCCTCTCTTTTAGTTTAAAGCCATTTGCCCTTGTCCTATCGCTATCAGACTGCATAAAAAGTCGTTACCCCTCCTGCTCATGAGTTCCTTCAAGTACTGGAAGGCTGCAGTGACACATCCCTGGAGCTTTCTCTTCCCTGGGCTGAACAAGCCCAGCTCCTTCAACGTGTCTTCATGGGAGAAGCACTCCATCCTCCAAGTGTCTTCATGGCCCTACTCTGGACCCACCTCAGCAGCACAAATGCCCTTCCCGAGGGCCCCCGGCCTGGACATGGTACTGCAGATGAGGTCTTGGGAGGGCAGAGCAGAGGGGAACAGCCCCCTGCCTATCCCTCCTGCCACCCCTCTGTTGATGCAGCCCAGGATACCATTGGCTTTCTGGGCTGCAAGCATGCACTGCTGCCTCCTCGTGTACAGCTTCTTGTCCACCAGAACCCCCAAGTCCTTCTCGGCGGGGCTGTTCTCAAGGAGATTTTTTCCCAGTCTGTGCACACAGCTAGGATTGCCTTGAACCAAGTGCAACACCTTGCATTTGGCCTTGTTCAACCTTATTCAGTCCTCACGGGCTCACTTTTCAAGCCTGTCCAGATCCCTTTGGATGGCATCTCTTCTTTCTATTGTGTGCACCCCTCAGCTTGGTGTCATCTGCAAATTTGCTGAAGGTTCACTCAGTCTGTGTCATTGATAAAGATGTCTAAGGGCATCAGTCCCAAGGAGGACCACTAGGAGTATTACCCCAAATTCACTCTGACGTTAACAGCTGACCAAATCAAAAATCAGCTGTTTGATGGCACTGTGCATATGAAAAGGAAAGGGATGTTTTTATATTGTGCCAGAGAATCTTAATTCCAATGGAGAGTGCAGAAGAAGCTTTAATTCCCACAGAGCACATGGGAATTCATTCTTTAACTTCTCATCAAGAGAGCCCTACATTCAAGAAGCCGAATGTAACCACTGTTCTGCAGCAAAACATCTCCACAGCCCCATGCTCCACTCCCAGCAGCAATCAGGGCCACTGCAGAGCAGAGGGCAGGCGGGGAAGCATGGAGCTTCCCTTGCACCCAGTGTGTGGGACTCAGCCCACTGCAGAGATCTGAAGCCTTTCTCCAAGAATGAGAGGGCTGAATTTGGATCCCTGTAACATCGATCAGTGTCGTCATATTTTAGAATGGAAGAAATGAAGCTATTACATATGCAAAGTAACTTACCTCGGGAAAGTACATTTGCATCTGAAAAGAACAGCTGCAATCCGAAGTCTGTGCCTCAACAAACTGCAGGGTACCGGGGCTCTGCTCTCTTTCACTTCCCCAAAAAGCCCTCTGTGCTGTCTTTCCCCATTCTCTCTTTCAGTTTTGAGTATCTGTGAGGAGCACTCCCAGAAATCAAAAGCAGCTCCTGGGTGGTGTATTAATGCTGCCCCTCTTCCCATGTCACTTCGGCAAGTCTGGCTCTGTGCTTCCAACAACTCTCTGTCCATTTGAAAATGAAAGTGAGTATGTCAAATCCTGTCATTTCACTTTTAGATGCTTGTCAGTGACAGTTATGCAAATGGAGGAGAGCAAAACTTTATAAAAAGTCATATTCTAGCACGTCTGTGGTGGATGAAGAACATTCAGCATTTCACAGCCCCTACTTTATCACAGGCTTTTTAAAAAACCTGCTCCTGATATTTTGCTTTCCTTCTAAAAATATAATCATGGTATTTACCCCTAAAACTTTCTGCAGGAGGGGAATGCACAGACTAGATCTGCTCTTCCTATGAATAGAGATTGCTCTGTTTAAAAAACTTACATGCCATGAATTTGAGTAATTCTTTTGGCCAAATTCTCAGCTGTGCCTGGGGCTTGGTGGGGCAGCTGATGGAGGGAAGCAAGACTACAAGAAATGTTCTCTTCTGTTTACTTTGGGGCAGTCATCCTTCCTCATCAGTGTTCCCTTGATACTATGGGTCCCATGCCATCCCCCAGATAAGGCTGGAGTGCAGTTGGCAAAGATCACCAACTATGGCTTTTTGCTACATTACAGCTGTTCTGCTGAAAAGCTATCCTGAGACAATTGGAAGATTTTTCTTGTTTTACTCTTATCTGGGCATTACCAGAAGAACAGTTCACAGGTGCAGAAATCTGGACATTTCCACAGAACAATTAGGCTGATACTCCCCAGAGCATTACAGATGGCCATGCATGCATTGGAGGTAGGTGTGCCAGGAGTGGTGGATTTACATTATGAACCCAGAGATCAGCCAGGTTTGGTGGACCTGACACTTCCTATTTGTATTGCTCAAATAAATAACTCAAGGATTGTTATATTAAACAGCATAAAACCACATTACTGAAATGAGTGTGCAAGAAATGTAGAAGGCCTTGAGACTAAATTTGATATCAGATTACTGGAAAAAAACAGAACTAAAAATTGGAAATGAGAAAGGTAATGATGTCTTACAAGTAAGGGTCAGCAAATCAGTCTGCCCATAAATAACCAGCTATATCTTTGCTGTAAACAGGTGAAGACAACTTCTTATTAAAAGTTTTAGCTTTGTCTACATTGAGACAATTCTATAAAAACCAGAAGCAGATGAAAAAGACAATGCTTTTAGTGCTGCCATGATGGCTCAGGCAGCAACTGGCAGTTCCTTCAGCCCCAGTGATGCAAGCAATGGCAATTTTTTGTCTATACTCTAATTACTGAATGTCTTTGTTTTGCAAAAGCTTTCCAGAGCTAGTAAGGAAACTGAGGTTTTTAAGCCCTGGTCAAGCAGTAACCCAGATATCGAAGAGCAGTAGAGAGATGCCATGAGGGCATCCCACCAATTGCCTGCCAAAACATGACTGCAAGACTTTATTAGTGACAACACAAAGAAAAGTAAGATGGAGGCATTCGCTGCTAAGAACACACACTGGAGATGGGCATTTACTTCAGTGATAGAGATGTACTTGGGGATTATATATTTTAAAGGTGAGAATGGAAAACGTATTGCAGTGAAAGCTGTGAAAATTGAGGGAAGAAAGCATATCACAACTAATAGCAAAACCACCATTCTTCCTTTCTTAGCTTTAAGTGGAAGGAGAGGGAATAACTAATATCTCTAATCACCTGAGGAAGCACATGCATCAGAAACAAAAAAGAACACAGCAGCTAGGGAAGTACCCCACCTTTCTTCAGCCCTTTTTAAAGCAAACAATTATTTATGCATGGGTGCTCAGTGTTCTTTGTTGTGTGGTAAACCTCTTTATTTTATTCTCCAAAGGCTCTGAATCCAAACTTCCTCAGCTGAGGACTTCTCCTCACTCATACCTGAAGGTTGAGCCAAAGCCTGTCTGCATCAGCACGTAGGCCCGTGCCAGAGCTGAGTGTGAGGTAGAGTGACATAAGGCTTGCCTCCCAGCCTCAGTTCTTCTCAACCTGCAGTCAAATGCTGAGCATCATGAGCTCTCAGAAAACTAAGAAAGATAAATGTACATGTTGTTTGAGCCAATTCTTCTGCCTTAGAAAGAATCTTAGGTAAGGACACAAGCAGCTTCCAGTTTGG
This sequence comes from Chrysolophus pictus, assembly GCA_037305975.1. Classification (NCBI taxonomy): domain Eukaryota; kingdom Metazoa; phylum Chordata; class Aves; order Galliformes; family Phasianidae; genus Chrysolophus; species Chrysolophus pictus. The sequence continues at coordinate 69,969,704 of CM074614.1, read as the reverse complement.
ATGCCTGTCCCTGAGCTAGGTGGTGGAGAAAGCTTCCAAGGAGTCCTTGCTGGAATTACCAGGCAGCCCAGATTCCTTCTCCAATGTGGATCAGAAGTCCCTGGGGAAGATTTCTAGCTATCCATCACCAGCTGAGAATGCAGTCCATCTAGGTAATAGATGTTTCTTCTCGGACTCTTCCTGCTGGATTAGTGGTCCTGCTCTGGAATAAGCCAGAGAGAACCACCCAGCATCTGAGTCAGATTGGGCAGGGCAGGCAGTGTACCAGTGGGGCAACCTGTGTCAGTTCTCGGCAGCAGTCTCTTCTCTTTGTAAAGCATAAGAAGACTAAGCTTTTGCTAGCAATATCCCATCTCATCTGTTTTCTCCTTTAGAAGTGAAAATTGTATCTAGCATGTGACTTAAGTACAATGTTTGTTTCAATTTGCATACCAAGCCCTTGTTGTACTCTCTGCTAATGAAAAATGCATGCGTGACTCACAGTAATCATGTAGCTTAGGTACTGACAGAAGCCATCCAGCTCAGTGCTTCTTTTGTCATCCTCAGTTCCCCTTCAGTTGCTGTAACTGAAAATCCTGGCCTAGATAGTTTAAGAAACAGGCATTCTGAAATGGCAAACAGGCCCATTAAGAAAAGCTATGTGGTCTTCAGAGAAGGCTAATGGTAAAACACAAATGGGACTCTAAAGGCTGGCTCTAGTTTCCCGTTTTTGTCCCTGAATCAAAGAAGATTTTAGTCTGAGCAAGGCAAACTTTCATTTTAATATAGCAAATGAATATTTAAAGGAGCAAACCTTGTAAAACTAGGTCTTGAAAAAGACCTTGAAAAGAGATCTTGAAAAAGAAATCTGCTGAAACCATGTATTCCATATTAGCAGTTGTCTGCCATTCGCTAAAACAATATTCACTAGAATTGCTGTGGTTTTCTAAGCATGTGGAAAAGGTTTTTCTGACCACACTTTCTAGATTTTAAACACATTCATGGTGATGTGTGCACTGAGTTTAGTTCACCTGAATGTCAGATGGGTGTTAGGAAATCAGTCTGTCCTCTAGCACTCACCTGTGCTTCCAGAACTCCAGAACATTTCTTCCAGGGAAATTAGTTATTTTAAATCTTCTGTTCCTTCCTGATGTGTGCGCAACATTTGTGGAGGGACTGTTGTCGGAGAAAAGACCACGGGAGACAAGTCTCATGCTATCATGATCAACAGGTCTCAACTTTATTAAGTATATCGTGGCTATTTATACATGAAATAATTAGCTCATACATATTGCAAAAGCGAAGCTCATGATTGGAAATTCCTCTAATACCCTTGAAGTGGCATTTGTCTGCTTTATTGTTAAGCACTACTTCATTTATACATGTTAACAGAGCATTCTGCAAAACACTCCTTAACCGTTCACACAGGTGCTTAGCCAATCAGAGCCGTGAGATGTTCTTTCTTCTTCTGAAGGTGTCCTTGGTTCTCATGCCGCTTATCTTGCTCCGCAGCTGCTGCTCTGTGCAGCCCCCCCGACTCCAGAGCTGCTGCTCTGAACAGTTTTTCCTTATGTTCCCACAGACTGTTCCTCAAGGAGAGTGTGTAAAACAGTAGAGGGTTGGTGGAAACTTCTTCGGATGTTTTTCCAAGCCCTTGGCATTCACACTGCTTTTCTTTCACTTTGCTTCATTGCTCCTCGGGAAACGATTTTGCTCTGGCATGTCCTGTAATGCAAGCTCTGAATTGGTCATGCATCTTGTAAACCGGCATGCCTTTGGATATGCTGGAGAACATGTGGGGACTTTAGTTAAAGCATCCCAAATCCCTGTTCATGAATTACCACTGCCATGTGAGGAACGCTTATCCTGAATCCATTACCCTGAAATCACCCCTGACAGCATGAGAGGCAGACAGAACAGCTGCAAGGCATTTCTTAAGAAATGGAATGCCAAAATAGCCTGTCTCCTCATATAGGAATTACATCTGAAATGTCTCTCCTCCTGTTCCCAATGATTTGCAAGATAGATTCTTCTGACACACATTTTCTTAGGTCTTCCTTTATAACTTCTTAGGCTGCATTCCTCAGCACAAATCTTTACCTGAAAAAACTTCTTCAGCTCATTTCTTCTCTGCAGCCCACACTGCTTCTGAATGTACTGAATCTCTCTTCTACCTTCTCCTATACTTGCTCCCCAAAATATTTCACGTTTTCACTCCAGAAGATATTTACTTCTGATTTACTTCTTACTCTTCGCTTGTAAGAGTCCGTTCCAGTACTTGAAGAGAGTGTATAAACTGGAGGAGGAATGACTGTTTACATGGGTTGATAGTGATAGGACAAGGGGGTATGGTCTTAAACTAAGACAGGGGAGGTTTAAGTGAGATATTAGGAGGAAGTTTTTCACTCATAGGGTGGTGAGGCACTGGAACAGGTCACCCAAGGAGGTTATGGATGCCCCATCCCTGGAGGCATTCAAGGCCAGGCTGGATGTGGCTCTGGGCAGCCTGGTCTGCTGGTTGGTGACTCTGCGCATAGCAGGGGGGTTGAAACTCGATGATCACTGTGGTCCTTTTCAACCCAGTCCAGTCTATGATTCTGTGATTCTGATACTGGTGCTTCTAACCACTGCTCTCAAGTTATGCACCAACACTGGTTTTATACTGGGTTCTGCAGCAATGGCAATTCCATTGCATCAGAAGATTTGTGTTTTATTTCATTTATTTATTCTTGAGTGTGCCTTTGGCAATAGACATGAACAGCTAGAACACCATAGTTTTTGCTTTGTACTCATCACAGTGATGTGAGAATTACCTCAGCCTTTCCAAACAGCAGCAGCTGATGATGATGGAGCGCTCTCTGCTGCTCAAAACACACGGACACGTTTCAAGTACCACCCCAGCTAATCTGGGTGATTTCCTGCATAAAACCACACATTTTTCTTTTTGCCTGTGCAGCATTTTGATTTCCAATTATTTTACATGTTGCACACAGAGTCACTACTCATTCAAATGTAACAGAAAGGCACTAATGCCAGATACACAGCTTTACTTGGCAAGTAAGACAGACACACTAAAGGTCAGTTCCTTCTCTGTCTTCCCCATCCCCTCTAGCACAATATCTCTTAACATTTCCTTATTAGCACCCATTTCAAACTTGACATCCTAAATCAGCTGGCACTTCTACTTTCTTCTGTTTCGGTGAAGCCCTGCAATCGTTCCATGGATGGCAAATCACACACTACACTGGCTCTTCTCTCTGCATGAAACAGAGCTCTTTTCTTATTGCTCCTCCACTATCTGTTTTTCCCTTTTGTCTGTTACACTATGTGACATATCTTCTATTTTTCATTTAGCATTGATTTGCAGATCTCTATCAAAGAGTCTTCCTCACTTCATCACTGCAGTTGGACCCTCTCAACCAGTTCTATTCTTTCTGATACTGTTTTTCTCAGTTTATCTCCTCTTTCTTCTTTCTTCTCAAATTCATAAAATTTGATCAAAGACTACTTTTTTTCACGGGGAAAATGCAACTATTGAAGTGACTGGTTATCCTTCTAAATTTCTGCTAACTTGTTTATGTCCTCAGTTCTGCAAAAAGGCATCAAAACCATAATGAAACGGAACACATTATCAGAAACAACACACTTGGTCATGGAAAAAAATTGCTGGGTGTGTTATGTACAGCTAGAGAGAGCTCACTGCTCAATATGAAAAATTCATGTGTACAGTTGAATGGGTTAAATATTTATAGCATTAATAAATGTATTTAGTAAGCTACTAGGAATGATTAGTCCTTCACATGCAGGCAGAGCAGATTTCTTACACAGCAGAAAGGACATAATCCAACTAAGTTAGTCGCTGTACATTAAAAAAGTTACTGTTTGGAAGAGAAAAATGTTATGCCGATTATTCACAGAACCACAGAATATCCCAAGCTGGAAGGGATCAACAAAGACTATCAAGTCCAACCCCTGGCTCCACACAGGACCACCCAAAATCCAGCCCCTCTGTCTGAGAGCAGTGTCCAAATGCTCCTTGAATTCAGCTCAGTACCATGCCTGCTGCCCTGGGCACGCTGTTCCATGCCCACTGCCCTCTGGTACAGCGCCGTTCCCCAACCTCCAGCCCTCCTCTAGCACAGCTCCATGCCGTCCCCTCGGGCCCTGTCACTGTCACACAGAGCAGAACTCAGTGCTGCCCTCCCCTCCCTGAGAGGAGCTGTGGACCACAATTCCTAATTCTCAACAGTTTGTACAGGTGTAAAACAGACACTAAATAAACTATCAACATTACTAGGAGAAACTGGGATGACACTTAATTATCATAGGTATCTGAGCTTCCCCTCCTGCTGTGATATGCATAGATTTTTAACACTGCACTGCTTTCCTATTAGTTATCCCACCTTGTAGCGATAGTTTCATGTGACTATACTAGCAATATTCTAGACCCCACCAGCATAGATTCTAAAGCGATAAAATACCAACAGCTTTCTCTCCTGCCTATAAATACATGGTAGTTCCTAAGCAATGCCATGTTAGATGTCATCAGGCATATCGTCGTATCCTTATAGGGGGCTGGCAGACACGGTCCCACAGCTCTGTGGAATATGTCCCCTATTAGAGCACCGCATTCTCTAGATGCAAATAAAATGGCATTAAATCCATGTGTTCAGGCACCTTAATCACTTCTATATTGTTCTTACTTGCATTGGTAGCAATACAGGTCAGCTTACTGTTTTAATAGCAAACTGTTCACTTGTAATAACCATCAAGTTACTGACAAATCTAAATATATGCCTGAAGTTAAGTCTGTGATAAAGGTATCTCAGATATTCTGGAGAGAATGTCCTACTCTTATGCTCGTACATGCATCCACTTGCTGTAAACATGAATCAGGATGCAGAAGAGGAAAGAAAAAGAGGTTTATGTAAGGAGCAAGGCTTGTCACTCATGTAAAAATGAGACTTTTCATCTCTTTTTAAATGATAATCTTTTACTGTAGAACAAATGATGTACTTTCTATTGGTCATTCTGAAAACTCATACTGTCAAATGTAGGAAACTTCAAAAATTAACAGATGTTTCTTGACACCTTTCATGTATCTCTGGATTCAGAATATCAACACGAAAGTGGATTGAAGAATATATTTGAAAATATTTAAGCTAGGCTGTGAAAGCTGTCAGGCTTTAAACTATTCTGAAATAAATCACTCATTGTACCTGATAATCTACAATGCAAATGGGAAAAAAATAGATCATCTGAATTTCTCCCACCCCACCCCCTCTTATTGGTGCTATATTAGTAAAATGCATTTGGGCAGTCCAAAGAAGTCCTCATTGTTTATTAAGGAAATGAATTTGGCATTGTGTGAATACCTAATAGATCAATCATCAGCTGATATTCAACAAACTACGAGAACATCAAATATTCTTAAAATCATAGTAGGAATATCTAAAGTTGATTCAAACTCTTAGTGTTGCTAGGTACAATAAGTACTACTAAACCACTTCTGAGTAGTGAAAAAAGTCTCAAAATAGAAGCAAATCAACACACCATGTTAATAGCTCTATAAGATTAGCAGTGCATACAGAATTTCACAATACGGCAAGAAGCTGATGGACAGTATCCAACAGATTTCGTTTCTAGCAATGCCTCTATAAACACACCATTTGAAACCATGCTGCTCAGTAGGATCCTGCTGTGGATGTGCTCTTGTGTGGAAAGGACACACTCGAAAACTAGGCAGACAAGTCAAAGTCTGAATAGGAAGTTTCAAAACAGGAGCCTTCATTCTCACAAATTGTTCCTCAAAGGTAAGCACTCTTGTGTATTATGACCATGGCATAGAGCATTTTGAGATTTCACATCGCACTGATGAATAAAAAAGGCAAATTCTTCTTATCTGTAAACAGCTAGGACTATCAAAACACTTTACAGTAATTACTTGTTTGTAAAATGATTACACGGTCTTAGCTTTGTCTTTCCAAGCACACAATTTAATATTAAAGTCAAAAGTAGCTCTGTACTTTTTAAAACTTGCTTTTCCATCCTTCTTAGCTTTGCCAGAAACAGGAGTTAACTACTTAAAACAAGCCTATTAAAATGGAAAGGAAAAAAAAGCAACAAAGTATAATTGACTCTTCACCACACAAGTAAAAATCATAGTCACAGCTTCATATTTAATGTGGAATCACTTTAAGTATACAATATTTCAAAAGACTCAGAAACTAGTTAAAAAAAGGAAAGCCAGCAGAACAAAAACACAGGAAATCTGAAATACATCCTTGACCTTATTAATCCTGAAGTTTAGAGTCACACGTCTGAGGAGACAAGTTTTTAGCTTTATGCGGAATAAACTTTGGTATTTAGTTGAACTTGCCACATGAACAGCACCTGTAGCTTTCAAAATAAATAGTAATGGCTACCTAGATGCCATAGCAGCAAGACATCCCCCTTCAAAAAATAAAAAAAAGAGCAAGAACAAGCACATGCTTGGAAGCTACATCTCAAAGCTGGACTAGAGAAACAAGCCTAATCTTTTTCTAAAGTAATTTTAAAGCACATGCTAATTATTGTTTTTTCTGATACTGAAATTATTCTAAAAATGTTTCCTACTATGAGAAAGCTTTCCTTATTTACTAATCACTCACACACACATTCTCTTAAAATTATACTCTGATGCTTTAAGAATACTGCATTACATTTTTTCTCTAAGATTCTCTCCACTTTCTGAGATATCTTATTTGTATTCCCCAGATTCATCCTGTCAGCAGTAAGTGTTGCAAAAGAGAACTACTGTCCTACTCTAAGATTTATTTAATTAAAAAGGTCAAAGATAAATTCAACCACAAACTGCAGCAGGAGGCTTTCTTAATGAATAGTATCAGAAATGATGAATTATTTTTGTGACATCTGATACTCTCATCAGCTACTGATAAAGTAGTTACCGGAATGTTAGTCTGTGTTAATCTGTGTGTTTTATGGGTTTGCAAATGAAGTATAATAAACACTGAACAGAGTAAGTGATACTTCAGTTTCCAGTGTGTAATGAATTTTAGTCATTTAATAAATCTTAGTTTTTATTTGCGTATTTCCACTGTAGTGCTGTGACAACAAATCACGCCTGTGTATCAGAGCATACGTCAATGGTATGATGTAACTTACACCACTGCTATATTTTAGCTTTCCAAAAGAGACATAAGCATACACTATGGCCACACCAAATAATTTTCTGTGTTTTTTCTTTGATAACCTCCACTTCACTTTTAAAATTTGTAATAATGAAAAAAAATCACAGAATTTTTATAGCTATAAGGAATAACCTCACAGGCACCGATATGACAAACATTTATTTTTTAAGGACTGAGAGGCATTATTATCATGTTGCCAAAAGTTGATGGAAAAGAATGATTAACTTTGTCCAAACGGGAAATGTCTGCTTCTGCTTATATGTTCAGAAAAGAAAGTCAGAAAGTTATTTTTTGGCCTTGCTATGTCACAAAGTCAATCATACGAAGAACTACGCATTTAACCTAAAATAATAGTTTTTAAAGCCCTTCTATTAAAAACAAACATCATGCAAAACTTTAATCAGTTATGCGGCTGCTTTAAAACTGTTGCAAGATCATACTGTATATATTAGCTTTTATACTGCTAATGCACAACTAACAGCAAATTTGCTTAGATTAACACAAATTTGTCTTAATTACAACGTTATATCACACTAAGACAAATGCCACAAGATTGGCAAAAACATTTAACTGAGCACTCAAATGGCAGGCTAATTGTGTTGTAACCCCTTCATGTTAAGAAAAAACCATAATCCTGCAGTCTCACTTTACAAAAAAAAAAAAAAGGATTGTAAAATATTAATTGGGAAGGGAACAGTTTATACTATCGAACACAAGGTAACTGGTAACTTACACAACTAGTGTCAAGAGCAAACAAAAAACCTTCTAAATAAAATGTCAAAGTACACATCGCAACAAAAGCACAAATACTGCATTAAATACAGTCAAGATAAGACAACGCACTTGTTCATTAAAAAAAGGACAAAAAAACAACAAGAGTTACTGAAGTTAGCAATACTTTGAAAGAAAATGCTATGAGGGAAAAAAACTCAGAACTATTTTTTTTCTATGACAGTTTCCATTTGTAGTCTTTCCATCCATAATTTGTCTGATACAGAACATTCATTACAATGTTCAGAATCTCACAGAAGAGCTAGATTGTTCTCTTCCAAATCTAATTTCTGAGTTGGTTTTGGATGTTTTAAACAGACATTATTATGCATGGAGTAAAAACAAGGCAACAAATGGATATTTTATCACCTTCAATCTCAACATAAAAGATGAACTTTTCTTAAAAGTTATCATAATCTTTTTTGTCTTTCTTTCCTTCTGCTTCAAATCCATCAACCCCATCACTGTCCCTTCTCCTTTTACGATTGTTATGGATGTTGAAGCGTTGATTCATCTGTGGCAATGGATCCATTCCTAAAACTTTGTGAATTTGACGGAATGCAAGGAGTCTCAGTGCAAACTACAAAAAAGAGTAGAAAAAAGATATTTCAGTTAGAAACAAACATCAATTTTGAATAATTTGTCAAACAATGAAGAAATGGTGTAACATAATATCCCTCTCAGTTCCTGCTATCCACAACAAAAGTTAACATAATACGTGCACGTCACATTTACTTTGTCAGTGCAAGTCCAGCAGCGAAGACACATTATATTGAAGCTGGGAATGTGAAATTCATACAGCAAATGCACATATGACTGTGCTGACTTTATTTCTGGAAAGAAGACAGCGGACTGTGACAGCTATCAATGTCATCCACATTTATTTACTTTAAACATACTTCACCTTACCTGTGCACTTGAAGTAATATCCTCTCGTTGTTGATCTGTCATTACAGCAAGTGTATCAAAAGGATCCTTTTCACAAGGGTCCAGAAGGCCAGGACCACCTAGAATGGTTATGCTAATTAGTAGCACATCTTTACCTTGATTAAGATCAGAGATTTTTATATTACTTCAGCATAAGTATAGATACAATGATCAAATTCAACTTGCCTTTAAGGATGATTCCTGAAGATATACACTCAAAAACTCTTCTAAGTGCATCCCCAGGGCTCTGCGGCCCAGTGGCACTGCTGATTGCTTTTTCCACAAGCAACTCCATAGCCTGTAATAGTAATAAAACTTGGTTAATTTAGAAGACTGTTTGAAACAGAAGAATTCTGGTACTGTTGTCCAGTCCAGAGCTTTTGATACAGAAATTTTGAAGAACATTATACAACATAGAAGCATTTCAATTAAATGGGGGAAAAAAAAAAAAAAGGCTATTTTATAAAGGCAAATAAAAAGAAAGCTGGTACAAGTATCAGTCTCCATATCTCTCTTTTCACAGATATCTCAAAAGCTTTTTATAAATTTGTACAGTGCTACCCTATCCATTATGACAACCAACTTGTCCAAGATTTTTTTGAGTTTGCATGAAAAAAGATGAGTTATCTGAATCTGGCAGCCATATGAACAAAAAATGCACAGTATACCTGATGAGATTTACAGAATATGACAACATGTTTTGCTAGAAGAACACAAACTCAATCAAAAACATAATGGTCTTTTGAAGTTTAATCTAAGCAGTTACTAGGTGCTCAGTTTAACAAAACTGAAGTTTACAGTCAATGCTTTTCCTGGATATAAGCTAGCAATAACTCAGATGTTCAATAAGTGTGAAAAAAACACATTTAATGATTAACAGACTTTCAAAAATTAACACATCTAAAATGGTTTAAATGACTAGCAGCATCTTAAATACTACCTTTTTCCCTCTGAGACTATTTCCATTTTTTTTTGCTTTTCTTAGACACTATTAAAAAAACCAAAAAACTGTAGAAGATATTTGCAACACTAAGGAATAGCTTTCCTTAGCTTTTTCAGCATTAAAAGGATATTTAAATACTGCTTCATTTGCAAAGTTCATTTGCAAACATCTATTTTTTTTCCTCTTAGTTTACAGTTTTTCAAATGTTACCTTTTATTTTCACTTTCTAGGAATAAATTCACACAAGTTACTGTAGGCAATATTGACTATAATTCTTTATTAAGGATTCCTTCCTATTTTTGGTTTGATTTAACTGTTAATTTTCACTTCTTGAACATCACATTACCATGGTCCCACCATATTACTTTGGACCAAGCTTCTCACTTCTATCAACAGTAATAGTTGTTTTCAAGCATGAAGCAAAACACAGCAGTAAAGAAAAAAAAAAGGAATAATGTTTTTGCACTTACTCAAATCTATTTTTTCTGGGTTCAAAATAGAACAATGTGAATTACACCAATTCCCTGGTGTTTAGACTAGATTACACGACTGGAAAATTAACCTTGTATAATCTTGAATGATTCGTAGGAAATTGACAAAATTCTTCAAGTTTAGTTTTTATTTTTAGGTGTATAAAGAGGCTACTAATAATTTCTGTGTTTAATCTTCTGAAGATCTTGTATTATTAAAAATAGTTGAGATCTTTTTGAAAAGGTCTTCCACTTGTTACAGGCTAGTAGCATACATGTCAGGAGAAGTTCTGTATCCAGATCTATAGAATTCCAGCTGTGACTTGCAGAAATTACATAAGTTTAAAAATCACTATTTGTCATTCTGTTGTTTGTTTTGTCAGGAAGACTTTGAGAACAGTCCAGAAGAATAACTAACTACACAGATTTCAGTGTTGGTCCATGTCATTCACTAACACAGCCTGTTCCGTCATCCTGTGCCAAAAGCAAATCAGGGAGCCTCCTTGCAGAGAACACAGCTACTCCTGACACAAATCTCTGTTCCCTTCAGGATGTGCCTCAGAACAATGTGGCAAAGAGGAAACAACATCCCTTGTTCTCGATACGTCTTCTGTGTGTTGTGATACTTATAAAGACGCTTTTCTACAAGTATGCCAGGGGCTATTTTTTGGCCGTTCCGTATCATGATGATAGAGGTTAGTTAAATACTTTTCTAGTTTTATTAATCTATATTTGTACAGTGTAATTTTCAGAAATGTAGCACGGTAATGAGCAGGATATTTGTATATTACTATAAAAACTTAAACATAACCCTTTTCATATTTTTCCAGGAACAATCAATATTATCAGAAGTATTTTATAAAATTGTCTGCAAGCCTAATACAGCTGTAAAACATTGTTCATTAAAATAATGACAACTATTGAAACTGCTTTGACAATGTTAGCTCTCTTTCTACCAAAAGTGAGGAGTTTACAGTGGGAAGCAGCACACTGCAACTGTTTGTTCTGTGAAACAAACCAGTCAGTTTACCTGCATAATATATATATTTTTGAGAGTTTTTGTTTCATACTAATCTTCTCTGGTCAAAAAATCGTAAAACATTCCTGGAGAGCATCTTTTAAAATAGTCAATGCAAAAGGAATTCTCCAAGAAGATCCAGCTGGAGAAACTATGAGAAGTAAGTGAATTCAACCTAGAAACCTATTCTTAAGTGGCACTGATCAAGATGTGAATTTTGACACGTCCACTGACTAGAACTGTCGTATTTCATCTTGCAGAAGGGTTGTATTGAAAAAAATCACAGTAATTCCTGTGATTTTTTCATTTGTTCTTTAAAGTAGCCTTTCTGTTATCACAGAGTTACCTGGACACAGATAACTGTTAAATCTCATTTAATAAAGTTCAGACAATTTCTAACCAACGAGCAGTAGGTGGCTAGAAAAGACTGATTTCTTTATATACAGTTAAAACAAACATCTAGAATAAAGATTCTACCAGTAAAAAATTCATACGAACAAGAAAATTCCTTTGGAAAAAAAAAATTCCATCTCCAAATGGCTAAACCTCAGAAAATTAAGTTTCTAGAGGAACTACGTAGATTCCCTCTAAATACAACAACAACAAATACTACTGCTTGAAAACGTCTACATTTAATGGCAATAACCTTTTCCCGTGTCTGTATATGAATTTCAAAAAGACTCATTCAAAAGAACATTACTCACCCAGCTTGGAAAATCAGACCAAGTTGGAACACGCTGACAGAGATCACGAAGAATACGAATGATAATCACACAGGACTGCAGACCATTAGCTCTAGCCTTGAGAGCAATACAAAATCAAATTAATACATCCCAGCACCAACAGCAGATATGACAGTTGAAAGACTAAAACACCACTGTTCAATGGAAGCTCAGATCCAAGACTGAAACAAATATTTTATTCCATGAGCTGCCATTTACAGCAGTATTTTATACAGGGTTAGTAATTTAAGGTGATAGAAGTCAAAGTGCCCAGGTTATACAAGAATAACATTTCTTGATCCCCTGTACACTTTGACCCATGTTCACTTGTAACAATAAATACAGTATCTTTTTATATTAGAAATAAAAAGGATAAAGTAAAGGTCTAAGAAGTAGGTATAGGGACTGAAAGGTCAAGGGAATCTGTTTGGTTTCTTTATTGTGCCTTTGCCAGAATGCAAAGTCACTAAACCAAACAGTTGCTTCTCACCTTTCATTCCCTACACTCAATGCACTTAAAGAAATAGGAAAAAAAGTCTTAAATCTAAACACAAAGCTTTAAACACATATTCCATTATTTAAAGCAAAGTTACTCTGCAGCCTTATGGAATATATAACAAATATACAATATATGATCACCCCAAGCGAGTCAAACTTTCAACATCGCCTTCTCAAAGAGCAGAAAAAAAAAATGATGTCAAATGAGCCATAACTGCATAAAGCAGTTCCTCCATACTCAACCTTCTACATTTAAATTTAGGGACCAGAAAAATATTAAGTATTATTAGCATGAACAACGCTGAGTGTTTTCAGACAATTAAACACTTATAATGCAACTGAACTTAATCTCTCATAAGGCTACAAGAAGAAAGTAAAATGATGTTCCGAACCTGGAACCACTTAGCGTGGCGTAGAGCAGCCAGAGCGTCAAGGCATTTTTGCCTGTCCAAGACGTCCGGTGGGTCTTTCACCATACCCGAGGTTACATCTAAAATGGATTGAATTGGCAAAATGCAGTGAGGAATGGGTGTTTGACCAGGTGAGCAAGACACTTCCTTAAAGTAGCTTCAATGTCACACATGCCATTTGAATTTTAAACCCTTGAACGAGTGTAAACGTTCCATAAAAGGTATTCAATTAGGACTAGGGCATTAACCCAACATGAAGATCAAGAGCATTATTATCTTTTTGGTTACTTCCAAATGCATTGCAGATTATGCAACGCCTAGTGCTTCTTTGTTTAAGCTGCCACTAGAAAAATACATATCCCCTAAAATTAACTACTGAAGGAAGGATGGTTGGACACAGTGCACCAGCACAGAGAACACAAGACAGAAGGAACACAAAAATCCACTTTAACCAAGTAGAAACATTCAAACTTAGGCTTCCTATATATTTTAACTGCCTCCTGTTTTTTGGGACCTAGACCTCAAAAGAAAAGTATTAAAAAATCTCAAAAAAACCTAGATGTTTTGTAACAGTATTATTATTATACCTCATTAGAATGTAATGATTTTGCTTTAAAAGCTGACTATAAGAACTGGAAATGCTCTTCAAAATTACAGAGTTCCACTGCTTTCTAAGTACCCTCTGTTATTCAGACAAATTAACACTTCAATCCATGACATATGTGCTCCAAAATAACTTAAGATGCAAAGAAAGGGGATTCCTTAAGACTTAGCAGAAAAAAAAGAAAAGCAAGGAATAGTTTAAAAAACAAAGCAGAATGTCTGAAAGATAAAGACAATTCAGAAGATCCCACTTATTAAATATGCAGAAAATTAACTGACAAGCTGACTGCTTTGTTACCTAAATGGAAGAGATCACAATGCCATTTTGGAAGTGGCTTTATCAATGAAACCACTGAATAAAGTGGTATTATAATTCAGATTACTTTCAGTTGTAAGGACACGCTGTAGCAATCAACTTTAAAAATTAATGTATTAAGTATGAAATTGGCTATTGTGACCAGCAATAAGGAATACTGGTAGCATAACTGGTAACATAGGAAGAAACAAAAAGTCCTCTTTCAATGGCATGCATTTCACAGGAGGTGGCTATATGAAACAATATAGTTTATGGCAGCAAGACGTAAATTTAGGTAAGCCACTTGTGATGCTGCAGAAAGACAGCTCTGAAGCTGCCACTTAGTTTACAAGAAAAGCGGAATAAATAGTTGGATACTTTCCTGAGTACAAGAAGCTGTAAATAAGCACAGTGCTACAAATTTCCAATATTATAGTTAAATTTAAGCTGAAGTAGTGCACTTAGATTTAGGCATTTTCATATGATAGTCTTATTGCTCTGAATAAAAATAAATAAAAAAGTATTTCAAACCAGGTCAAGAAGAATACTGTTATCTTCTCACAAAAATACTCAAACATAGGGACCATATGTTAAAGTGGAAAGAAGGAACTAAAAAAGCATTTACGGAGCAAATGAACACATTTAAAGTGGTATTTAAAACAAAACAAAAAATAACTAAACACAAACAAAACAAAATGAAACCAAACCCCAAACCTATGCAAGAGAGGTGCCAGGTAAGATAACTGACAAAGTGAGCACAACTTGGATAATAGAGACAAGAGGTACACTAAGAGAAAACCTACAGAAGAAAAGAGTGGCAAAGTAAAGTTGAGAAATTTAAAGCAGAAATATGGTTTTGGTGGGCCTAATTATTCATTATTTACATTCTTCTAAAATTAATATGCAATGAAGTAACATTGCAAATTTTTAGCACAATTCACTGCATTATTTTATACTCCTCTTACTTGACTTCTAGCTCTCAAAAACTCCCAAGCTGGAAAATAATTTTACGAAAAAGTATTACACTACTAAGTGCATAGAAGAGAATCCTACTCAGTGCTAGAAATGTAAATCTAAAACGTGCTACCAGTATAGGAAGAACGTATGAATAGAATAACCTTGAAACTTAAAAAGACTGTAAAAGTCAGAAGTTGCCAAGGTACCTCTTGCATTGAGAAAATACTGATTGGAAAAAAAAAAAAAAGGAAACTCTTGTAATATTTAATCTGTGGATTTTTGCATCTGTTTCACGTTGTAGGATTAACCCCTTAATGACTATTTAACTAAATTCAGACCCCCAACATACCACCCTGTTACACTAAGGCACAGAGTTAATTTACAAAACTCAATCATGAATTCTCACCCTATGTAACATATTTATAACTAGTCTAAGTATAAGGGGTTAATCTTCAGTTAGACATGCCGTGTCCACACTACTTCTTCATTAAAAGTTAACAGGTATATCAATTTCGTAGCATTATTATGCGAAATACATATTACCCAGTCAACTGTTTCAAAACTAGTGTGAACACTGCTTAATTCTAGGAGAGAGACAAGGACAAAAAGAAAAACAAAACAAACAAACAAAAAATAAACACAAAGTAACAGCAGATGCTAGGACGATGCATCCAAACCCCCTTTCTTTGTAAAGTATGGCAGGTGTGACAGTGAGCTTTTGAAAACCTTGGTCAAAAATCCTTCCGATGTCTTGGCAGCAACCCCTGACAGGAATCAAGTCTCTTTGCTAGAAGGCTTTGGACCGGGGCTGTTAGCTAAGGATAAAAAAAAACCACGCGCACACATGTATGCTTTATAGATATGTACACTTTGCTTGCTGAAGGAAAGATTCCACAGCAGGGGTTAGAACACTTCAATTATATCAGATTTGGGAAACTGTCAAACGCAGAACACTGTAAAGAACAGTAGCTATGCGGTTAACAATTTTATATCACACCGTGTTTTTTTATCATGTAATAGGATTATTACACATCAAACATAATTCTTCTCCATGTGTAAGTGTCAGTCTCATCTTTACTCAAACCGGTTCTTCCGGTAAAGCCTTCCTTATCACCTGAACTAGCTCCCCAAGCGAGCTAAAAAAAAAGAAAACTTATAACCATTGTTAAGACACAGAGCATGAGAAGCAGCAGTAAGAAAAAGAACACAAAACACGCACTGTTGTAACTCTGCAGCAAATAAGCAGCAGTCTTCATAATAAGGCCTTCTTTGCTGCAACAATTTGCAATTCAGTCTTCTGTTTTCTCGTTTCAAGAGTGAACTTTACTGAACATCTATTTCATACTGCTCAGTGTCTTGGAGAGAAATCTAACTTGATTTCGCTTGCCCAAAGGCAGTACTGCATTCAGCAGTGAATAAACTCACAGTGATCATTTTAATTCAAGAGCGGGTCAGACAAAAATACAAATTTGTTTCCTTTTGGAGGCATAAATTGAGGAATTAATTGTAGGCATCTTATTTTTATTTTTAGCTTCCATAATGTAATTTTAGACCACAAGCAATTTAATTGCAACTGAGAACTGTGGCAAAATCAATACTGCAGTTTTTGCATAGCACATTAACATGGTGTTTAAGGCTAAATTCTTTTAACGATTATCTGACTTAATAATCAAAGCCATTAAGTGCAAGTATTCTTTATAAACTTAAGCAATATGCAAAGTCTGATTGAACACAGACCAACCAAGAGTCATATTACACTTCAGATTGCCAAATCCTGAGTACTACTGACTGGATGTGACAGTCTACGTACAAAGCATTTATAGGTAGGTACGATAGGCGCAGCTTAAAAATCATGTACAAAGTATTCTTAACTACTCTTCAGAAGACATCTGAACTACAGGAGACATCTGGAATTTTCTCTGATTACACAGGATGACTTTGTTAACTCGGTTTGCTTATGATGCACTAGTCACAGTTACAGAACATAACTAATGCAGTATAAAAACCTCAAATGTTTTAGAGGACATGTAATGATGAGATAAAATAAAAAAACAACTGTAGCTTATATAAATATGTATATACAGAAGCACATATATACATAAACATGTACAATTTTTTCAACCTGCATGAGAAGCACTAAAATAATCTCAGACCTCCTATTTGTAGGTTCACTGTCAAACACCAGAACCCTGTTTGCCATGATGTCTTTCAACTATGAAAGTACAGAATTAAAAGGAAACAAACGTTAATTTTATCTGACCCGTAGACAAAAAGAACCAATGTACTGCAGACATTAATCATGCTTGTTGGCTTAAAAGCTTTTCGAGCTTTGAAAGTGTTACAGAATAGACCCTAAAGCAACACTGCTGGCACCAGAGAAACTGTGGACTTCAGAAACGTAAATTAATTTACGGACACCACCTTCTTCTTCAGCTCAGTGACAAGCTGTTTCTTACTGTACTAGTCTGGGTTTGCCAGTTGGATATGAGACTTATTATAATACCAGAAGCCTAAAATGTACTCAAAAAAGCACTAGGGACCAAAAAAACAACCTCAGAGAGCTGGAAAAAATTGCACTGCCTTTTAAAGTCAGAAGTGCTATTACCATCAAAAGTATTACACAAGTGCATTTTAAGTGCCAATGCTAATTGGAATGTGTAAGTGATGGTAATACTGATCCAGTTTAAATCAAAAACCATGTGATTGGTTTTCTAAAAGGATACAATCTTTCTCTTACGGCAAGACTGCTCTAGAACGCAGTTTATAGCCACTTGCTATTGAATGCTTAGTTCTTCACTTAATCAAAATGAAGAGGGGAAAAAATAATCAAGTTTGTACCTTTTCCAGAAAGCTGAGGTTGGACAAAAAGTCAGAATTTTAAACAATTAAATAAATGCATCATGTAAGTATTTATTTTAACCAACTGTTGTCTACCAAGATTGGTTGTGGAAAAACAAGGTTTCAATCAGTGCTGTGCCAGCATGTTACCTTCCAGGACCTTAATGCCATCTTAAGCAGAATAGATAAACATATCAAAATACATAGGAGAGAGGTAATATCTTTAACAACTTCCCAACCTCCTTCCCTCATGTTCTCCTCCCGAATGACTGGAGATGTCAGTGTGATAGTAACTTGCATTTTGGGTTCCACACATGAATTTAAAATTATCGCTGCTTCTGGGACTGCACACTTGATATCGTATTTCTCAGGACTTATTACCTAAATATTGGGAAACAGAGATTTCTATTAGCAGATGACCAAAGCAAGTATGGAGAAGAAAATGGACTTCAACACATCTTTTTAACAGAAAGACAGAAATGCAGTAATAATTATACAATGCAGATACACGTATTTTCAAAGGAGTCACAGTATATCCAATTAAAAAGAAACCTATAAACACAGAGATATATATAGATATGGATTTACGGCTGCCAAATCTGCTGTCAACAAGCATGCAAAAGAGAAAGCACTACTCATGAAGGGAATTCACATGCAAAGTAAGTTACATAACATGAATCTTAACAGCATTTAAAAGAAATCCTCACAGCCACTTGAAATGTGAAGCGTGTATGCCTCCCGTTTGAATACAGCAGCCACAATGCTGCAGCAGTTCCTCTCCTTCCAGCTTTCGCTTTTACAGGCTGAGTACTGCTAGGGAGATTCTTTACTCAGCTGTCACAGCATCCTCAGATAGGAACAAAGGGCCAGACAGACACCCAGGGAAAATGTTACAATAACAAAAAGGTTATTCTAAATTGTTTCTTGCTACTAGATTTAATAGTTCTACTTCAGGAAGCAACAGGCACATCAGTCCTCTCCTTTCGCAAACTAGAAGTGACTTCTTTGCATAGACAGACCAAGCTGTACAATTTTTTATTCTTCTTCTTTTGTTACTTTGAGCAGGACCCAATATTATTTTTTAATTAATCTGATCCTGCTAACACTTCTACCATGCTACTGATTCTGCCATGCAATTCACTGAATCGTACTGAAACGCTGATTCTATGGCAAGATTTCTACAATGATGGTGGGCAGACTTGGTTTCAGTAGGGAGCAATGGAGCTGCAGACTTTATATCCATTACTTATGGAAGTATTGCAAATGTTTTATATGAATTCCACTGAACAGTCTAAAACTGAATGTTTGATTTCGGAATCTTTTTGTAACTAAAAAGCTACAAGACTTATTTTGTTAACTTACTTGCGGAACCTCAAAGCATACACACTGAAAAGAGACAGGCCTTAATTCAGAACTTTGACTTTCAGGCAGCAAGCTTCCTAAAACACTGCAGTAACAGAAATTCTTCCTTGGCTCATTTTTATTGGACAACTAAATCGAATCTATTAAATGATGATTGATACTACAACAGTAGCATAAACATCTAGAAACTTGTAAACCCACAATACAGAAAAAGTAAAACATTCAGCATGGTCATTGAATTCAGATGGAAACACTCAGAAAATAAAAAGAATCTGAGCCTAAGCTAGGAAATGCAGCAATCAGCTTAAAGAACATGGCATATTCTAAAACAGATTTTTTTTTTTTTTTTTTAAACAGTATCATCACAAAACATAAAATAAAAAATTTCACTTCTACTTACTGCAAGTTGTTTGGGCAGACTTTCAGCAATACGACAGAGTAATGTCTTTGAAGGCTTCTCAGCACATAACAGAACAAGATTGACATTTCTGTCTCCACGGAGCAGCAAGCCTTTAGCCAAAACGCCCACCCGTAAAACTCCTTTCAAAGCTCTGTGAAGTAAATTATAGTCAAAAGCTGCATTCAAAGTAGAATTAAAACCTTACAATTAATCCTGAAGATAGAAAAATGAAATAAAACAGGACTATTCCTAATACATTTGAAGACAGAGTCAGTATCAAAAATCGCTGTATCAAAACCTTACAAGAACAGGATCTTGGAAGCACTGAGAACAGTCTGAGGAAAAATATAAAATCACTTTTAGTAACAGAAGATGAATTTCTCAAAAAAGAAAAATACCTGTCTTTACTGCCATCTTTTTTATCATCTCCCTCTTTGCTTTTGTTTTTTTCATTGTCAGTCATATTGTCAGAAACAAGTTTCAAAGCACGCTCAGTAATAGAAACGATTTTTTGGACTGCCTGAAGTTCCTCCTCTGTTGGATATATTGCTGCATGTTTGGTCATCACATAGCGGTCATCAGAGGAGTCAGGGCGACGCAGAGGCTAAACAGAGGAAAAAGAGTATTTCTGAAATGTTTGCATATTTCAAAGTTCACAGAATATTCAAGCTGTGATCCTGCTGAGCATGCACTAACTCCATAACTTTCAGATGACTGGTAAAGTACTAACATGACAAATCTCAAGATAAACTTATATAGTAGATTTAGTAATCACAGAATAATAGAATCACAGAATGGGCTGGGTTGAAAAGGACCACAGTGATCATCGAGTTTCAACCCCCCTGCTATGTGCAGGCTCACCAATCACCAGACCAGGCTGCTCAGAGCTACATCCAGCCTGGCTTTGAATGCCTCCAGGGATGGGGCATCCACAGCCTCCTTGGGCAACCTGTTCCAGTGCCTCACCACACTCTGTGTGAAAAACTTCCTCCTAATATCTCATCTAAACCTCCCCTGTCTTAGTTTAAAACTGTTCCCCCTTGTACTATCACTATCCAGCCTTGTAAACAGCCATTCCTCCTCCTGTTTATACTCTCCCTTCAAGTACTGGAAGGCCGCAATGAGGTCTCCCCAGAGCCTTCTCTTCTCCAAGCTGAACAAGCCCAGTTCCCTCAAGCTTTCCTCATAGGAGAGATGCATCCAGCCCTCCTCTGGACCTATTCCAAGAGCTCCACATTCTTCCTGTACTCAGGGCCCCAGGCCTGGACACAGTACTCCACATGTGGCCTCACAAGAGCTGAGTAGAGGGGGACAATCACCCCCCTCTCCCTGCTGGCCACCACTTTTGGATGGAGCCCTGGCAGCCTAATCTGGTGGGTGGCAACCCTGCCCACAGAGTTTGCATTGGAAGTGGATGGGCTTTAACATCCATTCCAACCCAAGCCATTCTATGATTCTAAGGAGATTCTAACCATCCTCTCTGGGACTGATGAACCAGCCACGTTTTACTCAAACATCTGTCCACAATCATTAAATGTTTTTGGTTGGATAATCTTTAGAGATCAAGAAAATGTTCTATAATGCACTTAAATAGAAAGTAATACACAAATCCACAATCACACGTATTTCGTAAAAATATTTGTCTTTGAGGCATACTTTCTTCTTATAGGCAGACTTATGTTGGAAGACAGGTTCACATATAATTTTTTGTTTACTATCCAAATCCTTTACTAAGAAATACTGGAGAAAATGCAGCACTGCATAATTTGGGTCCTTAACTGTGCCTCCTGGTAAGTAAGATTTCATTTTTCCCCCCCTTAAGTTAAGAAACTCACAGCTGGTCCTTGGGGCTGAGGAGGCATTCCTGGTCTAACTCCCAGCAGGCCAAGAGGTCCTGGAGGACCATGAGGATATCCTCCATCTGGTATTCTACGACGGTCATCCCAATGATGCTGCTCTTCCTCCATTCTCCTCCAGTACATGTCCTCTTCATATCGCCTGAAGTGCATCAAACAAAGCATTCTCTTCACAAAGCCATTAGCACTTCCAAACTGTAATGAATTCTTGGATGTCCTCTCTAACCCATTTCTAGTAGTCATCTACAAATACCACGAAACTCCAGAAGGTAAATAAAAATGAATGCCTTTTTGAAAGTCAATCTCGTTATAGCAAAGTAATTCTATTAAGTCTTCTCAGAAGGGGTCTAATAAATAAATACAACCCTAATAAAGTCTAATAAATAAAAACACTAATAAACAAAAAATCCTAGAGGGTTAACAACTATTTAATTCAAAAGTTGTATAGAGCTCTCATAACATTCAGAAGCACCAACTCCAAAGGCACCAACTAGATTTAGATGAATTTCACTGCAGCTTCGTCTCACTGGTATAAATGAATTTACCTCATTTCCATCCTCCAGCGTTCTTCCTCTTCTCGTCTTCTCCAGTATTCTTCTTTCTGCATCTGTTTCCTCATCTTTTCTTCTTGAATTTTTCTTGCTCGAATGCTGGGCTTCACTTCTACTTGTAGATCTGGGTTTACTTTTTTCTAGTTCAAAAAAAAAAAAAAAAGGAAACGTTGGTTTTCCTCTCATCTCATTGTTAAAACAGTTTTTCTGGAATGTTTAACACAAACTACTTTTGTACAATAACATCAAGAGGAATAAAATACAGTTTTAGAACTACATCGGGTAGTTCAAGAAAAATATGTTTCCACTACTTTGAAGAACTAATATATTACAAATAGCATGAATTCCTTTTTCACTTGCCTCAAGAACCAAGCAATTTAAGATGAAAATGCTTCATGTAATACCTAATAATTTGCTGTTCATTCTGTAGCTGGATGACTAATCTGTAGCTAGAAAAAAAACATTTCCTCCCTAATACTGTGTGCTTCCTGATATACCCTGTTCCTGAAAGAATATATTCACAAATTACTGAAAACATTTTTCTAGTAATTCTCTTTCGTCCTTTTTAAGATTATGCAGGCCCAACAGATCTCCAGTAACCACAGCAGATTCTTCTTACATAATTTTATAATAACCAAAATGCATACTATACATCAATCTCTCTCCATTCATGACTGTAAAAAAAATGGCCTACATTTGTTTCTCATGTCTCCACAAAGGGTTTATGTTGTCTACCCAAAAAATATTATTCAGAAAATATTAATATAATTAATATAATTATTTTATATAATGTATAATACATATGAAATACATGATACTATATTTTCGTATATAATTAATTAATAATATATAATAATATGATACAATAGATAATAATAATAATAATAATATATAAAAATTATATAATTAATATGAAATAAAATTATCAAAAAATACGCTTTTACAGTGTTTGAAATTAATGGTAAACAACATAGAAGAACCCTAATTTGCTTACATATGTTGTACCATATTTTAACGTTGCAAATGTTCCCAAATATAGTGTTCAAAATGTTAAAAAATAAAAAAAATAAAAATAAAAATGCACTTTCAGTCTGCTTAACTTATTTAAAAACTATAAAGAAAATCAACTAGAAGGCGAATGCTTTTCTCTACTTTTCATGTGCTGTTTACTCAGAACACTTAATTTGATAATCCTTAACATAAGACCATGCAATTAGTCAGCTGACATCTGGTAGATTTTCAGATAGAAGCGTAAGCATTTCTACTAACCTTATACTGGAGTCTGTGCCTCCTTCCTTTTAAGTGCATTTCCTTGGCATTAGGGTCATTAAAACTGCATTCACAAAGTTTGCAGTGAAAGCGGATCACCTTTCCTTCATCATTTCTTACCTGGAAAATAAAATTATAATACATGTTTTTATGGGTTTTGATTTTTAAACCCAAAAATGATGCAAAAATTAATTTAATTCAGTGATATTGGATACTGTCAGATTTCAACACACATTAAAATATTTATTTAAACACTAACTGAAATAAGACAAACTAGATCTTTCAGTTCCGTCAGTGACACCATTTTGCTTGGTTATGAAAGAAGTTCTTCCATTCAAAAGAACAGGCAGCTTCAAACCTGAACATGAACATACTGAGTTGAAGTCAGTAATTGCAAATCTGCAAAATATGAAAAACTGACATCAGATTCTGATCCTATTCACTTCATCTCACCAACACAAATAGTGTCTCACTAAACCCAAAACAAAAACACACAATATAATAACGTAAGCATATAAACAAGCCCTTTTCAGGTTCAGTGCTTTGTTTCACTTTGAACAATTTTTCATCAAAACATCTAAAAAAACCATCACAAATTGCCATATTAATACCTCCTCCACATAGTCATGTCCCACTGGCTGAACATCACTTTGCAAGGCAGCAAGAGTTGTAGGAGTCACTGGTTCAGCTGCTGTGTCTGGTTTCACTTCCTGTGTTTGTACCGTGGCAGTGGGAGTTGCTTTAACACTTTCAGCCGATTTCATTTCTTCCAGCTTACTTCCTGTTGTCTGAAGCTTATTGCCACCTAGAAATCAAAATATTTCAATTTTTAGCTTTCATCAAACAAGAGTATCATTACACATGATATGCAGACTGATGATTTCATTTGCAAGTATCAATGTCCTGGGCAAAGCATTAGAAGTCTTTTTAAACTAATTAAAACTTAAATACGCTGAAATTACAATTAAACAGGATTTTGTTTTGAATAAATATATTTAAAAACATCTAAGTTACTTGAACACTTAGTATTAGCTTTTTATTTTATCATGAAAAACTTCATTGCATAAATGCAACTTATGTAATAGAAGTTACATAAGTAACTGCAATTTTCATCATTTTCATGCTTTTTTAATAGTGACAGGAATTAGAGGGAACAGTTTAGCAAAGATATTCTAATGATCTCTTTTCATCATCAGGTATTAATTTGTAAATGGATGAAAAAAGGTAATTAAAACCATATGTTTGTGTTAGCAAAGGTACTATGCTCTTGCTGTTGCCACTGCATGGGGTCTTTCCTTCAAGAGCAGGATAAGCTTATTTTGGAACATCTGCATCTCATCTCTGAAAGTCTGTCATGCTCATTACAAAAGTTTCCATGCTACATTTCAACTACTACAAGGATATTCCAGTTGCCCAGTTACCAACTACCAATGTGCCTTAACAGCCCAGGCTATAAGCTGAAATTAGGGCCAGCTGGACTATAAACTGCCATAACTTCAGAAGCTACTACACTCTTATGAAGTACGAAGAAGCTTACAGGAAAGGCAGAGACAACAGGACAGAAAACATCATAAACTGTGAAGCAAAACTTTTATATCCATTTTTATTTTCACCAATCAGTGTTTCTCTTAAATACAACAGAGTTATTCATGCATAGTTAACTAAATACATTTGTATTTGCTACAGTAAAATCTTAAAAAAACTATGGAATAGGTTAGGTTTCAAAATAAAGACTGACTTCTGTACTTGCCAACAAAGTTTATTTTCGGTGTAGATATTTTCTTTACTGCTATATTAGCAGCAGTTGAAGATGTTTTGTTGGTGGACGCTGTGTTAAGTGGTGTGTTTGCCGTGGGAGTAAGAATTTTCACTGCAGAGGATGCAACAGAGGAGTTCACAGTACTGCTGCTAGTTGCTATGCTTGAAGCAGAGGCAGCTGGTTTGGAAGCAGATGTGGATGTTGAGGAAGTAGCCTGGGTAACCACATTTGGTTCAGTTGAAGGAATGGGTTTGCCAAGTTTTGTGTGCAATTTTACTACCTGTAAGAATAAAAAGAAATTCATATCACCTCCCTGGAAAAACTAGAAAAAATGAACTTACAGCTTATGAATGCTGTAATACAAACATGAATGTAACACCAAAGAAAAAAATTCAGTAACTAAAAAGTTAGCTACTGCTTCTTAACAAAAAGTGATCTTGGTATAAAAAGGACGGAGATGTAAAAGCTTTTATCATCTGAAACTAGAAAATACTTAATCATCATCTCAGATTGCTTATTTTCATCACAAATTCATAAATTTACTCCAAAAGCTATGTGTCTGAGAACAGAAAGCCAATAAGCTGACAAGGTAATAAAACAGAAGGAAGTGTTTTGCCCAAACTGTTTCTACGTCACTGCTCTGCTGCCTGGTTGCTTTTTCTTCTCTTCAAAAAGCACAATTCATTAAGCTATTTTGGTTCCAAATTGCTTATAAATCAAAGTTATTTAATTCAAATTCAGGAACGTTGTCTCTTTTGATCACTATTTTTTAAGAATATTGAAAGAACTGACAAATTACCTAGCAAATTTGAAGAGATCAGTTAGGGAAAGGTTGTTTCTTTTTTCTTTCTTTTTATTTTTTTTAAACAGATCTGCAGAGATGATTAAGAAGGATGTGAGAGAAGTACTTCAGTGCTCCTTAAAGTTCATAGAAAGTGAAGAGGCACAACGCTTACTCTTAAAAATAATGCTTAAGGCAGAAAAGTAGTTCCTTTTACAGACAGCTGATCACCACTGGAGAAAGGAATACAGGGGGTTCATAAAAAATAAATACACACGATGAAAGCTAAAGTTTAGGAAAGATTTGAAAACAGCAAGAAAAGTCTGCTTTTATCTAAACCTGTAGACAATGATAACATATATACAACAATAGCATACATACACTTCTTTTTCTCTTTGTTCTTATTTTTTAAGTAAATCATAATCCCCGTCAGAATACAGACATACTGTCAGGTAGCAGTAGAAGTTTAAGCAACATTTCAAATGACTATCTGCAGCAGAATAAATAAGATTCTTCAGAGTATACCAAAGTAATAGATTGAGATTTCAGTTTTACACAGATGGAAACCTAAATAAGCAGTGGCTAGTGACTACCTACAGGGAAGAGAAAGCTACAACCAAATGTATGAGGATAGTAAGTACCACACCTCATGTACTTATGTGGTTATTGAGTATAACCCAAAAATTTAACATCTCAATGTATTTATAAAAGAAAGAATACTAGACAAGTCAATTTAAATTGTACTAACAACTGGACTAACACTCACAACTTTTCAGGGCAGCCTGTCCCAGTGCCTCATCATTCTCTGAATAAAAAGTTTCTGCAAAGATTTAATCTAAATCTCCTCTCTTTCAGCTTTAAACCATTCTTCCTTGTCCTACTACTATCACACTGTGTAAAAATTAGGTCTCCCCGCTGTTTATAAGCTGACTTTAAATACTGAAAGGCCAGAATGAGATGTCCCCAGAGTATCTTCTCTATGCTGAACAAGCCCAACACAGTCAGCCTTTCCTAACAGAAGTGCTCCAGCTTCCCGAGAATCTCTGTGGCCTCCTCTGGACCCACTCCAACATTCCATCTACTACTGTAGGGCCAAATTCAAACACAGGTCACAAGGGTTCAGAGTGCAGCCTGTACTCTGTAATCCAGAATTCCTACTTAAGTGCATACTTACCAAATTTTTCCAAATACTCATTATAAAGTCTACTACAGAGTGCTGCTCTTGCTCCCATATGTTTTCTTCGCAAGAAATGCGAAGGAATGATGACAAAGACAACTACAGAAAATAGTCTTGGAAAGATTTAGGAGGGACATGTCCTTGCTCACTCTCTTCCCCACCTTAGTCAACATCTTCATCCTATGATTTTCAAATTTTCCAAAACATCCTTTTCCCACTGATGCAGTGGCAATATTTTTCACCTCTTCTGCCAACAATGCCCTTCTAATAGGGCATATTAAATACATGCTTGAAACAAACGACAGAGCAAAATATTTTTAAACAAAATTATTCAAATTGTATTGTTTCTGCTCATTTTCTCCTCTCTAAGATGGGCGGGAAAATATACAAATAGTGACAAAAACAAAAGGAAGTTCTTACTTTCTGATGCTTGGCTCCACGGATATGGGCAGCATATGCATCTGCTCCTGTACAAGACACATCACAAAGCTCACAGCGCAACTGATTCTGAGTTCCACGAGCAGAAGTGCTGTTGTTACTGGTGTTCTGGGACGCTTTTAACGCTGCTTCTTTCTTCTTGTGTTTCTGACCTTCTAAGTGTTCTTTGTAAGTCTGTTTAAACAAATAATACCCACACACTAAGCTGCCTTTGTATTGTTTGTCCATCATTTGTGTGAATACACACAGTATAGAATGTAGCATAAAGTACATGCTTTATGTAAGAAATAGTCAGTATGCTGAGCATTTCTTTCATATGACAAGCTCTAAGGTATAAGTAGACCACTTGTAAGATAGAACATTTTCTTCTCTTCCAATAGAAGTCCACTTTTAGAGGTAATACTGTCTTGAGTCTCCAACACCTCCTCAATTCCTCAATGAAGTACTTTTCAAAAGATACTGCTATGGAAAACTTGATACAATGACAGAAGTTTATCTCAGTTGCAGTTTCCTGCATTGCACAGAATAATTCTCGGTTTTGAATTTTTCATCAACTTGTATGATGACAGAACTAAAAAACTGGATTCAAATAAAGGTAGCACAGAAAGCTGTGCTGAAAATGAAATGCAGAAGTTGAGATTAGCTCCTGTGCTGACATTAGCAACCTGGGAGATAACAGCAGATTCACTTAAATAACTGTATAACCTATCACACACAAACACAGCATTGATTTTATACACTTGGATCTGCTGTGAAACTAAACTGGGATGATGGAATACAATGAAGAATAAATTTTCAGGTTTACCATTCACAACATTTATATGAGTCAGGAGTTTTGATGAAAGTTATTTTCTAAGAAGTCTGCTATCCTAAAAAAGCAAATCAACTTAAACTTTCAGAATACTTCCGAGTCTGAAATACAGTTACAGCTTCTCTGTACAACCTTTCTGTTTTCTCATTGTTATTCTGTAACAGCACACATTTTGATTATTTATCCCATTAGTAAAATTACAGAGTCTTTAACAGGTCCTTAAAAGTTAACGAATATTTCTGAAGGAGTCTTTATAGCTGGAAAAGTTGTAACAAAAATGTATAACAGAATATTACATAATACAGATACCTGTGGTCCAGCACAGCTGATCTTACAAACATCGCAGTAGTGGATCTGGGGTGGTTTGGGAGGTTGTTTTGGTTTCAGTTGCTTATTTTGGAATGGTGTCTTTTTAGTAAAGGTGGTCCCTGTCCAGGCGGCCGTTGCTGCAGCAGCAGCAGCAGCAGCTGCTGCCTGTTTCTGTTGCTGCTGCTGTTGCTGATAATAGGACGATGCAGCTGAATACACTGCAGCTTCATAGCCAGAATAAGAGGTACCTCAAAGATCAAAACAAATAAATGTTACATCACTGTAGATCATGTATCAATTACATAACATACAAATTACAAGCATGCGTTGTAATAAAAGTTGAGGGAGCAGGGCAGAATACAAACAATCTATTGCTATTTTGTTAAGCAATCCTGGTTTTTCTTAATGTTTCACAATACACAAATACATAATATATAACTTTTATCAGAAACATATTTGATTTTTCACACATCTCTGCAACGCAGTTATGTTGTTGGATATAATTAGCATCCCTAAAGAATATGTGAAAATTCCTGGTACATCTTGCAGGTCTCATTATGGTGTAACAAGAATAAAATATTTATCAAGGGCCAGTTGAAGTACACAGTTTTCCTGAACCAGATTTACAGTTAAAGATGAAAAGGAAGACAGATTAAGTAGAGTAAGGGAAAAAAAAAGAATATAAAAAAATATAACACCTTGTGTTATCACATTCTACTTCAAGGATTAAAACTGTTCTGGCAGCTGCTGGCTTGCTAAAACCTCTGCAGCACACACTAGGTAGGCACTCCTTGACTGTTACTACTGAAGTTGAATAAGTCAAGGAAACTGGGCTTTTATACCTTTGAGCCAGTTTTCCCATAAACTTTCTGTATCTACTGGTTCAACTATCTTAATCCTCTGTTTCGAGAGAGTCCCTATAAAATCCCTTTTATGAACAGAAAAGAAACAAAATAAAAATGTTTAAACTAGCTATAATATGCCAGTTTGCCAGCTGGTTCTGGATTTCTAATTACTGAAGAAAAGATGGTTGTTTTTTTTTCTCTTTTTGTTTGTTTGCTTTTCTTCCAAAGCACCGATTAGTCTTCTGTTTTGGTTCAATACAATCCAGACTTTTAAGATTTATAATGGATCGTTCCTCCCTGCCATTACAACTATTGTTACATGACACCAGGCTTCCTACTAATTTCCCTGGGTTAATATTTGTGTGGATATATCTCCTTCTTTATTCTTATTCCCCCCTCATCTTTTCTCTAAATCTTGCGGTAAGTCTCAACACACTGGCAGTATCCTCTATATTTTCACATGGGACAAAATAGGCATATTTAAGCATCAAATCTCTTTTAAGACAGATCATTACACTGGCAAAATATTTTTATGTAAGTGGTTGATACTTCTCAGTAAAGATATAATTGAACACAAAATGCTAAAATTCTGAGCATTTAAATCCTGTAACCTTCTGTAACAAGTGCAAAAATCTCAGAAGCGTAATTTGTAAAATTCTTACCAGAGTAAGTAACCGCTGTTGTACTGTATGTTGCACTTTGAGTATAGGATGGAACAACAGTTGCTGCAGCTGCTACTGGCTGTACAGTAGAGGATACTGGATATATAGAAAACGTAGTGGTTGCTGGACTTGGGGTTGCAGGTTTTATAGCTGTTACTTGTCGTGTTTGCTGAGCTTGAGTATACTGAGTTGCCCCTTGGCTATATCCTGCTTTCGGAGCTAATTAGGATAGAAGATATAAGTGTACAAACATAGACAGGCTTTAGTTGAATGAAGTGCCAACCATATTAAGTAATATTTAATGATATTTGATTATATTCTGGGGAACAAATCTAACAAGTGGAGGTAGCTTTTCTGGTTGGTTCCGTTTGCAATTTTTTTTTTTTAAATTTATTTACTTTTGAAGTCATAGTTACATTCTATATAACTGTGTAACTCAACACTGAATAATGATATCTCAGGTTTTACTAAGAATTAGTTACTGTGTTTGTTTTTTTCTTTAAGAGTGTTGCCAAACTAACCCTTTTATTCAACAGTTTTACTGTAGTGTATGCTAAACTGAAGTACACCAAAATTTTCACAGCACTTCTTATTAATGTAAAAAAAGTAACTATGCTTTGTAGCAGTCATGATACTAATAATTAAAGAACTACATACACTAACTAACTAAAGAATTACATATATGTCAAACCAAATTGTCACCTGAATCTTCCCCTGACATGTTGACATAGTTCACCAAACTTCCAAGACAAATCAGCAAAAGGTTTGTCTAGAAATATGTTTTGGGCATATATATTTTAAGGTATTAAAGCAGTACCTACATTGTATAATGACAGGAGTTTGGAGCATGCAACCCACCTGTCTGGTAGTACGACTCAGCCACTGAAGGTTGAGGCTGGGCAGCAGCAGCCACAGCTGCAGCAGTTGCTGTTGGCTGCTGATAATATTGTTTGCTGTCATAAGCTACAGCTGGGGCAGTAGATCGAACATAAGAATAGGAATCCTAAAAGGATTTAAAAGGATTTATAAAGGAAAAAACAGTGAACATATCCTTAAAATATTCGTCTAAAGAAAAAGGTTATTAGTAGAGGAAAAAAATCAAGTAACATTTTCTTCTAAGCTACATTGAAGAAGATTTTTTCGAAAAAATATTTACAGAGGCATTGTATATAGATACATTAAATAAATTAAATTAAATTTAAAAATTTAACAATTTAAAAAATTAATTAAGTTAAATAAACTTGAAGAAAAACCTGACAGACTTTGCCAGATGTAATAAAAAAATCACCAAATGCTTTTAAATTACTCTCCTTCACAAACTATTTTTGTAACTAAAAAAACAACTTTCTTTAGCTTTTCATAGTGACTGTATCATAGTCCTACAAAATATGTAAGAACAAACAATGCAATTGTTTTGACAAAATATGAAGTCATAAGTTTACAAACATCACAGAATCATAGAATTGCTCAGGTTGGAAAAGACCTTAAAGATTGAGTTTGATCACAACCTAACCATACTACCCTAACTAACAACCCTCCGCTAAACCATGTCCCTGAGCACCATATCCAAAGGGTTTCAAACATCAAATCCAAATGGTTACTCAATCTCCTCCCTGGGGAGCCTATTCCAGTGCTTAACAGCCCCTTCTGTAAAGAAGTCTTTCCCGATATTTAACCTAAACCTCCCCGGGTACAACTTGAGGCCATTGCCCCTTGTCCTATCACCTGTCATCAGTGAGAAGACACCAACCTGGCTCTCGCTGTAAGCACCTTTCGGATACTGGAAGAGAACAATAAGGTCTCCCCTCAGCCTCCTCTTTCCCAGACTAAATAGCCCCAGTTCCTTCAGTCTCTCCTCATAGGGCATATTCTCCAAGCCCTTCACCAGCCTTGTTGCCCTTCTTTGGACCTGCTCCAGCACTTCATTGTCCTTTCTGCACCGAGGTGCCCAACAATGAACATGGTACTCGAGGTAAGGCCTCACCATCATCCTATGCTGGCCTTAAAAATTCTAACGGATACAGATCACAATAATTCAGTAGTAATTTTTTTTATTTGTTTAACACACCTGGTAATTCTGCGTAGTAACAGGAGGTGGTGGTGGAGGAGCTTCTTGTTGCCTCTGTGTATAACCATAATCTGTAGCTGTGTGCGCTGTAGGATAGCCTCCATATGCAGCAGCTGTTGCAGCAGCTGCAACAGCCACTGGAGCAGGCCTGGCTACCGCAACTGTAGCTGCTGCTGGAGCGTAGGCTGCAGTAACTGTGTGCGCAGCAACTGGTGCCTGGTGGACAGTGTAGCTAGCCACTGTAGTTGGATGGGAATACGCTACACCCGAAGCTGGCTGCTGGCTATATGGGAAAAAGACAGTAAGTAAATAATCAAATTAATTCAACATAGTAAGTCAGTGCCCAGAGATTTCAGAATCTTGGATTTGATTAACACTTGGCTGTTCTACAAGTCACTGAGGATCAGCTATCTACTTATGAATACATTTCAGTGGTTTCTATTACCTCTCTTCCTCCTCCACGAAAAAAACATCTATATTATTTTGAAGTTTCCATAAATAGAGAAAATTGAGTGGCTGATGAATTTTTCTGAGAGGGTTTTGTGGGTTTGTTTTGTAGTTATTTTTCCCTGTAGCAGTAGAATTCTTTCATTCAAAGAAGTCTTTCATTCAAAACAATATGTAAGTCTTGGGTATGCTATACGTAAGCTACCTTTCTATATCTGACAAAATTTTAAGTGCTTTATTAGTTTTTCAATAAAACTATCTACCTATTAAGATAACTACTTTCTTGTGACAGATCATTGTTGACTTTCACTTGCATGATGTTTTCTAGTAAAATGCATTAAAGTTATTAGCTTAATTATCAACTTCCATAACTCTTGAAATTAAAACAGGAACACTTAAAAACATATCTCTAATACCATTTTCCCACCAAAAAATTAGAATTATTAAATACTGGCCCTGCTTTATAGCAGTCCACAGCCTCACAATGTGAATCATCAACAAAGGACAGGCAGATCAAGCAAGAAGACTGCCACCAGGGCTCTGGCAATCTTCCACGCACATGCTGAGCCTAATCTGCCTCTCTAAAATTTGCAGGTAGGATATTAATATGTGGCTATTTACAAAGAATGAGTAAGCACTACCGGTCCAAATACAAAATTATGGCCTCTGAAATTTAATTATTTGAAGAATAAATGATGTTACTGTCCTATTTCAATCTGTAACCACACATTACAATTAAAGCTTAGAATAGTTACTTTGATTTATAACAAATACAGTGAACTGGGCAAAATAACTCTGTCTGCAACAATGACATAAAATGGAGATTCAGCGATTACTCTGATTTTTGTTTTCACATTTCTACACTGTGGTTCAACTACATTTAAGAATCATGATAGGATTTCAGATCTCCATAGCACTATTGAAAGACAATGAAAACCCCATTTCATGTCTATCAAGAGACATTATCTCCTACTTTAAAGTAAAGAGAAATATGCTATCTCACTTGGAACGTATTCAGCAAGTTGGAATTGCAGTACAGTTCTGCTCAAAACCAAAAGGAACAAGAAGTCGCAGTATTTTTTCCACAAGCCTACAATATTCTCTCTAACGTAACTACCAGAAATAAGACACCTTCTTGCTGTAGATATAGTTTTTGCTAAAGACATTTCCATAACTCCCTTGAATTTAGTAACTAAAAAGAAATAAAATTGTAATTTAATTACAGCAGAACAAATTAACCTAATAAATTAATTTATTAGAAAGCCATTCTTACGGTAGAAACACACAGAAAAAAAATTATTACTACTGGGCTTCCCTATCCAGACTCTATGTCTTTCCACCACAGGCCCTTGATACTTCATTGGTCGAAACACCGACTACATTCCATCCAAACTAAACTGACAAGCATACTTCATCTCATTTTCAGCTTCTGAGCCTAGCAGAGGAAGGAAAAGATCTGAATAACAGAATCACAGAATGGACTGAGTTGGAAGGAACCTCAAAGATCATCAAGGTCCAGCCCCCCAGCTGCAGGCATGGTTGCCAAGTGCTAGATCAAGCACCAGCTCAGACTGCCCAGGGCCCCAGTGTGGCCTTGAGCACCTCCACGGATGAGACGCCCACAGCTCTCTGGGCATCAGTGCAAAGCTTCCCTGACAACTGATCTAAACCTCTCTTTTAGTTTAAAACCATTTCCCCTTTTCCTATCATTATCTACCTGCACAACAATTTGCTTTTTCTCTTGTTTATAATCTCCCTTTAAATACTGGAAAGCTGCAGTGAGGTCTCCCAGTACTCTTCTCCAGACTGAACGAGACCAGCTACCTCAGACCTTCTTCATAGGAGAGGTGCTCCAGCTATGTGAGCATTTGTGTGGCCCTCCTCTGCACCCCTCCAACAGCTCCACATCACTCCTGTGTTAGGGATCCCAGACCTGGACTCTGTACTCCAGCTGGGGCCTTGGGAGGGCAGAGTAGAGAGGGACAATCACCTCCCTCACCCGCTTTGGTGTAGCTCCTAACACTGCTCGAAGCAATTCCTCCTGCTTGACATACATCGGTAGTGTTTTTGTTTTATCAGTTCAGGTTCAGAAATCAGACTCCACCAGAAAACTCAGGAAGACCATTTTTGTGGTGGAAAAAGTGAATGATAATCTATAAAATTAGGCAGCGCTATCCATTTATTTAACAGCAAAGAGTGAATGTGTTAATTCACAGTGTCACATAAATCTAATAAAAACATACAACACTGACAGCACAGGCAGACTTATACTTTAATTTCTACTGCACCTGAACTCTTCAGCAATCCAATGCTGTCAACAAGGAAAAGCCTTCTTTCACCTTATCCTCAATCCCAGACCTGCCATCCTATTCCATCCCTTGTGTTAGTTCTGCCACTTGTCAAGCTACTGATTTACTGCATTCATCTCGCAGAACACAATCAGATATTTTTTTTTTTCTGGACTCATTTTTTAACACAGTAGAACTGTCAAAAACCCTGGAGATCAGAAACAGTATGCCTGCCAGAACACGAGGTATACATATGGAAGCAGGGAAAAAAAATGGGAAAAAGAGAAAGAAGAGAAGCCTGTCCCAAAAGTATTAACTCTTCACATTTCATGAAACCATGCTCAGTTTACTATTATAAAATACATTAAGGTGCTCACAACACACCGTGAGGTAACATTATCAGACAGTTTATAAAAGAAAATGCTTTTATTCTCAGAATATATATTACTAAAGCTTTCTGAGTTTTCAGTATTCAATATTGTGACGAGATTGTGATTGCTCTGAACAGAAGCATTAACATTCTGCCCAGTACTACTTCTTTGCTATTTTTATAACAAACTTCCTTATCATGGTATAGAATTAACAGCCCCAGTCATTTGATTTCTAAGGCTAATACAGTTCTATTACCATGTTTACTTTAGCAAACCTGTTCCCCTTGCTTCTGCAACATCATGCAGAGCTAGTGATCGAGTTTGCAAGATTAGAAGAAAAAAATATTCTAGAACTGACTATTACTGCCTTTTTAAAAGAATTACTCATTGCAATACATGGCATCTTCTTTTCCAAATTTATGAGGCTTCTTTTTCTCTTGGAGTTCTTTTTCTCTTGGAGTTCTTACTAAAAATCTTTTAATATTAAGATGACCAGACACTTCTACATAATTAATTTCTGCCAAAGGATTTTTGAGCTATTTGTCCTTCAACTTAGCAGAGGTTTTTATCCTTGTTCAGTGACAAATGTGTCACTGCACTTGCTGAGATCAACCTACTTCCTCCCAGACTCTTCTACCAGATCCCATATCGCACTGATCTTCCTCCAGTTTCTGCAGCTCATCTTTGCACCTATACTAATGCTATCTACTCATCTTTTTTGACCATGGACGGCAAAAAGCATATTGATCAATTCAGATGAAGCCTCCAGACACTCTACTTTCCTAAGAACAGCTTCTTGTGAAGTCACCTAAGAATGGACAAATTTCCTTTGCATCATATATCATGACACGCTATACTAATGTAAACGCTAAATAATAATCAAGATCAGTCCTCGCATAACTTCAGTGTAATTATTCCTATGCGATAATCATTTTTCTACTGACTTCTCTACTGTTCTAAATCTTTTATTAATCTCTACCTTCCATAATAATTTTCCACACTGCACCACACAGAGTATTTCAACTTAGTCCCACTATTTTAGACTCCAAAAGACTTGGTAAGTATACAAGTTGTTAAAGTAATGATGAATATGTCAGCTGAGCTACTGTAAGGAAACATGTGCATTCTTCACCATAACAAAGAAAGTAATTCAATATGGCTTAATCATTCAACACAGCTGGCATAAAATTACTCCATGTTCTATGGGTTAAGAACACACAATTATTGCAGCACACACAACACAAACACAGTGTTCTGGTAAATTACGTAAGCTTTTCTGTAGATTAATTCTTCCTTTCCCCCAAATAAATTCTAATGTTCTTATAAGTATCTTTGAATTTAGAGGTCCAGGTCTCTTCATATGACAAGCCTCTCAGACCACCTGTCCTTACTAACTAGGTAAAGCTTAAAAATCAGAGAATAACTTAGGCTGAGACAAACCTCTGGAAGTGATCTGCTCTAATCCTATGCTCAAAGAACAGCTAACCTTGAAGTTAAATTAGGTTTTTCAGGGCTTTGTGCTGTCATATGTCCAAGAATGGAGATTGCAAGGCTAGTCTAAACAATTTGTTTCAGAGTCTGAGCACGCTCACTTGTGAAGATTATTTTCCTTAGTTTATAAAAGTTTCAGCCTAAAAAGCAAAAGAGTTCTAGGCCAACACCTAGTTAAAATAAACCCACCTAGTGACTGCTCAGTTCAAGCTAATTTCATACTAAAATTCTTAATAATCTTACTATCAGAAGAAAATCAAAATAAAAACCACCCTGTGACTTAAGTTGCTAGGGAAGGACTCGGCAGCCTCAAACTGTATCCTTGGTGTATTACCCTAATAACTCCTCTACCAAAGATTTTAATTCAAAAGTTATATATTTTGTTCATGCTAATTTTTCAGATGATCACAGTACCAACAGAGCTATTCCACCAAGCTTACTTCAGTTTCTCTTTTCCAGGAACACATATTCTTCAACACTCATCCTCTAGTTCAGATCTCTATTTCACTTCATTTTCACTATCCCAGTCACGTCCAGTTTACAGTTTAAATGTTGCACTGAATTATTCTACCCAATGTTCTGTACACATTTCAGTCAACTGAAGTTCATTTTCAGCATCTTACCTGATTTACTCTTTCCCTACCTGCCCTAAAATGTTACCACATAGTTCTATTTCCCCATTTTCTTTGCTTCCTCCTCCCAGACAAACTTTTTTCTATTCAAAAATTTTAAACCTATACTTAGTTTACTCTCGTTTTCAATAACCTACTAAAGGAATTTGTAGATTGATAGAATGAACTCTTTGTTCACAATTATTGGATAACAGCACATGTGAGCAGTGTTTTCTGTCAAATATATTTGGCTCAAACTTCAAAGAACATCTATACTAATCTCTACTAACATTAACAATGGCAAATACTAATCAGATCTTTCTAACACATTAATATTAAAGTGCCACATATTATGAAATACCATTATGACAGTAAACCTCCTAGACAGTAATGACTACAGTGAGCTGTGACTGCATGTCTTTTTTCATACTAATCTCCAAAACCACATCAATCTGATTTTCTGGACAGTGAAGGGATGCACTGGCTTGTAGCCTTGCAGAAATCATCCCAGAGTAGAGGCTGCTGCAGAAATTAGCCTTGCCCACACTGTTGTCTGGTGTATGTAATTCTTTTGATCAAAGGAAAGAAAATGTTTCCAAGACAAGTGTGTTTTGCTTCTATAGCTCACAAGCAGGATATGAGACTAATACTGCAGTTACTTTCATGGTACCAGCATTTAGGACTGCATATGCTCAGAACTGTAATCGCAAACAGTTAAACATGTAAAAATCACAGAATGGCCAGGGTTGGAAGGGACCTCAAGGATCATGAATCTCCAACCCCCCTGCCGCAGGCAGGGCCACCAACCTCCCCATTTAATACTAGACCAGGCTGCCCAGGGCCCATCCAACCTGGCCTTGGACACCTCCAGGGACGGGGCATCCACAGCCTCTCTGGGCAGCCTGTTCCAGCACCTCACCACTCTCTCTGTAAAGAACTTCCCCCTGACATCCAATTTCAATCTTCCCTCCCTCAACTTAAAACCATTTCCCCTTGTCCTGCTGTTATCTACCCTTTCAAAGAGTTGATTCCCCTCCTGTTTGTAGGCTCCCTTTAGGTACTGAAAGGCTGCAATGAGGTCACCCCGCAGCCTTCTTTTCTCCAGGCTGAACAAGCCCAGCTCCCTCAGTCTGTCTTCATAGGGGAGGTGCTCCAGTCCCCTGATCATTTCTGTGGCTCTCCTCTGGACTCTCTCCAACAGCTCTCTGCCTTTCTTCTTATTTACCAATTCAAAGTCACAGAATGGTTTAGACCAAAAAAGACCTCTGGATAACCCCTACTCAAGCAGGCCCACCCAGAGCAGGTGTCTCAAACCCACATCCAGGCAGCTTTTGAAGATCTCCAAGAAAGAAACTCCACACCTTTCTGGGCCACATGTACCAGTGCTCCACCATGCACGTTACATATGCGCTTCCTGATGTCAGAGGAAACCTGTGTTCAGTTTGTGCTCGCTGCCTCTTGACCTAGTACCAGGGACCACAAAAAGAGCTTGACTTTATCATTTTTACATCCTCCCTTCAGGTATTTATAAACATAGATGAAATCCTTCTTCTCCAGGCTGGACAATTCCAGCTCTCTTAACCTCTTCTCATAGGAGAAGTACTCTAGCCACTTGATCATCTTGGTAACCCTCTCTTGGGCTCTTTCCAGCATGCCCACGTCTCTCCTGGACTTCAGTTGAGAATACAATTAACTTTCTTAGCAGAAAAGTCATGTTGCTGACTCATGTTCAACTTGGTGTCCACCAGGACATCCGTGTTCTATTCTGCAGTTCTATCTGGGTGTCCTCCAACATGTACTGTTTGCTGTTGTTGTTATTCCTCAGGTGAAGGACTGTGGTCTTCTCGCTGAACTCCACAAGATTCTTGTCAGCCCA
This sequence comes from Chrysolophus pictus, assembly GCA_037305975.1. Lineage (NCBI taxonomy): Eukaryota > Metazoa > Chordata > Aves > Galliformes > Phasianidae > Chrysolophus > Chrysolophus pictus. The sequence goes on along the minus strand of CM074614.1, from coordinate 69,930,711 downwards.
CACCTCCAGTCTCTTGAGGTCCCTCTGCATGGCTGTGCAGCTCTCTGGCAAGTCATTCTTTCAGGCCCTGTTTCTTCTCATTGAGTGGTCCAATTTACCTCACTGTCCAGATCATTAATGATGTTCAAGAGATATGTTCAAAAAACACTTAGATGTTGTACAAAGGGACATGGTTTAGTGGAGAAATACTGGTGGTAAGTGAATGGTTGAACTGGATAACCTGGGAGGTCTTTTCCAACCTTGGTTGGACTTTACAGTATGAAGGCTGGTGCAATTCCAAACACAGGAAAGAATTATGAACACCACTCTGCCCAATTCTACCCTGCAAAATCAAAGAGCTATGGTATTGGTCAAAAAAGTGTGTTTCTATGTAGATATTTAGTTTACAAAATTCCTGCCTGAACACTTACATTTGGCTAAGATGCATTAGAAAAACCTCATCTGAGGTACAGAAAGATCTTCACTACGGAAATAGCAGTAGTGTTTTTGAAATAAAAAAGAGAAATATTGACTTCCAGAGTGTTTTTTTCATTTTGAAAGACTTTTTTTCATATGCTAGTAGAATGCTTTAAATTTTAAGTTAGAAAATGGCTACAACACATATGCTGATAAAACAAAAATTAATGAAGTACCAGTGTTCACTTAGTAAAACATTATCGTCCGTTTCCAAAACAACAGGTTTGTTTAATTTAAATAGCTACATAATAAAAGTTTGCAAGCAAGTAACACGCCTCCACAAGAACAAGCTTAGACTAGTATTAAAACTCTCAGATCTAATACAGAACAGCCCTTATTAAGTACTTATAAAGATTAATACTGATAGGAAGACTGAATTTCCTGTGATTTATCAACCCCAAAATGACACAGAATTACAAGCATTTAAGTTGGAAAAACTGAATTCTTCTCCAGAGAACATTTTGCTTTTATCCTATTCCAGACACTGACCTTTTTCTGTAACAAAGATTTGTGGCTTTCTTTGTTCCAAAGGAAAAAAAAAAGGTAGAAAGCTTTATTTATTGCACATTAATCACTAAACTCACAATATCAAGAGAATGCAACACTTTGATGTAATACCGCCTATTTTGCCAGATAATAACTTCAAGTGATTTAAATGTGAAGATATTTTATTTTCCACACAAGGATATCTGTGGAGTTAAGTCATCCATTAAAAAACTAACAACAAACATATACATTATAAAGCTGTTGCTATTCCAGCTTTGTTCAGAATACAGATGTCCAGTATCTTGGCTTGCCTGGGCTGCACCTGAGTGCAGAGGAATTATCTTGAACCACGTATAAAATACATACCAACTCATGTATATAAGAAAAAAGTTTTTGTTAATGTTAAAAAAAAAAAAAAAAAGGCAAAACCAGAACGGAATATTTGATCTTTTTGCAAATGCATCAATGTTGGGTATGATGGCAGCGGCTGCAATTCTTAGTGAGCTCTCAAGGTGCTTTTCAGAGATTTTTGATGAAATTTTACTCTTCCTGTGCTTTGTCCTTAAAAACAGTCGGTCATAAATGCACATACTGCCAAAAAGTGACTACATGAATAAGAGACAACTGCGAAGCAAATTATATTTTTCACCAGTAAGAGAAGTCTAGGAAGACTCTGTAAAGAGACATGATCAATTCTCTCTTACAACTTGAATATCTGATTGCAACTCTGTGCATTTTGACTGAAAATCTGCAGGTAACGTATTTACGTCAACTAAAAATGAAATGGCAAATATACCAAAAAAAAAAAATCAATGTTTTTTCTTGAAATCTTGGAGCCTATTCTCAAACTCCTTTATCAAAACAGAAAGTAACACTGTAAACTTTTTAGTGTTCACAGAAGTATGTTTAGCCAATTTATCAAAATGCATAAAATTAGCACCCAAAACTTCATCCTGTCATAATTTAAGTTTCATTTTCAACAGCTATATTTTAAAACATAGCATAGACAGGTTGATTTTCACCTTGAAGACACATTTGACTCATTTAAATGAGCAATCATGTCCTCTAAAAATGCAAAACCGACCCAAGTTTAATAATTAAATAAGAAAACTTACATGTCCACTTAGTAGAAAACAACATGCATCTTCACAGGCACACACAGGTGCAGGTAGGCTGAAATACTATCATCAGCAATCACTGCATTTTACCTGCCAAGAGCATCATACATGCATACCAGGTGGATGGAGCGTGTACAGTGGGATGAGAGATGGAGTCAGCACTGCACTGCAGCCTCCACTCCACAATTCTCTTGCCACCTACGCAGTTTGCACTGAAGCTGTGTGCAATCATTTCATGAAATACATCACTAAAGATTACAATAATGGTAGAAGTTCACAGTTACGTGGGGCTGTGCCACTGCTGTCGAGGGGTGCAGATGGCCCGTGAACTGGCCTACTTTAGAGCACCAAACACTGAAAACTCTCTTCTTGCAACTAAAGGACATGCCCACATTTTCAGTTTTTGCCTTCTAAAGAGCACCATTCTGATACAGATTAAAGACCATGGCTAAACCCAATTTTGTCTTTACCCAAATTATAAGTTTTCTCAGAAATGCCAACTTCTAAATAACACTTCTAGGAAACTTTTTTTTTTCATACAAAGAATATATTTTTCAGGATAGCTTAACATAATAGTTACGCTACTCATAAGCATAATTTTTAAACTACAAATATCTTTAAATAAAACAATTAAGCCTTGTTTCTTGAATTCTAACTTCTACAAATATTTTAGAATTAAGGAACTCATTTACTGAGATCTAACTGCAGACTTTCTCAAAGTTTGATAGACTATTGTGTTACTAGCAGGATAGCAATACTCTATCTAAAAATACAGTTCTGCATTTTTTCTTTCAGAGACTGTAGGACTGAATGAAGTATGTATGACCTAAATCTGCAAAAACTGAAATAAGCATTACAACCTACTGCTTCTTTACAGAAACAGATATGGAGGCACTAATAAGTAACTGGTCAGATGAAGTTGCAGGTCTGTGAATGAAGCTTGGGCTGAAATAATAATCACAATAACATTAGCAATAATAAGATTAATTTCTCCTGAACACAATTAACAATAAACATCACAATATGGTGAAGTAAAATATTCCAGTAAGATATCTTGTAAGAGTCTGCCACTGAATAATCATACAATTTTTATGGTCTGAATAAAATTATTTAGAACATTAATGGAAAATATTACTTTCTATTATAATAGTTCTGTGAACAGAATATTGATTGTAATGCAATTCACTGTGAACCCAAAGGGAGGCCCTTAAGCTATGCACATATACAATGCTCTCAAATCCTGTTAAATTTTAGCAACTCTTGGTAAAGCATTCTACAATCTAATTACATCTCATCTGAAAAATACAGTTCCTTAAAGCAACTGTTATTTTCCCTTCCTCTTCCTTGTTTCTAAAATCATCCTTATATTATTCCACTACATTCCAAATGTACTTACTGCTACTAATAGCTAAATAATAGACTATCAGTAACTCATCTCAAAGATGCTTACGTTTTCAACACACTCTTCCTGTTTAATTAATCTTTACGTTTGTTCTCATTACTTGTTTTAAAACCAATCAAATTTGACAGCTCTCTTCACTTCACATCACACCATAATTGAAGTGTCTAAACCAGCAATGCAATACAAACTCTTTATCTACCACCCTGTACTCTGTTGCACTGCTCATTGCCTATACAGTCTTACATTATCAAAATGCTGCTTTTTTTTCAAGAGTCTTCTTAAACCCACATTCACAATGATAGCACAAAACAAAAAGAACAAGTTGAAATGCAATATCTGCCGAAAAAACTAGTAATTACTAACATCTCTCTCAGTAAAAAAAAAAAGCTAAAAGGGCAAGTTTTAGCTTAGAGGAAAGAAACTTCACTAGCATGGAAAACTGAATTCAGTTCTTTGGACATTCTTTATTTCCTAACTTTAGCCACTGCTATGCTCTTCTAAGTACTAGCAACACAACCACACTAAACCATTTTTGTATTTAATCAGTGGACAAAATTTCACTTATTGTGTAACGTTCCAGAGTTAAGCCTAAACCATCAAACCATTCTGAGACTACAACTACAAAGGACTTAAATATACTAATAACAGAAAACTTTCTCCAAGTGCTTGGTTCTTACAGACATGATCCTGCTGCAAATTTAAACAAGTTGACAGACTTCCCTTTCAGAAACAACAAAGGCTCCTCTGATTACCTTGCCCTCCCCAGTTTACCAGCACCTCCCTGTCACTACCAATATACGGCCCACATTACCAAACCCAGAGCTTCTTACTACCTCCCCGATGTTGGCATATCTCACCTGCAAGTGGTATGTCACTCGTTTGCATAAACAGCAGTAGCTTATGAGAGGTTTGTCACGTATATTTCATCAACTGAAATGGCACATTTAGGATAGCACTTAAGACTAGCATAGACTAAGCAAAGGATAATCAGCACTGTGCAGGTTGATCATACCAAGAAGTCACTTCTGCTAAAAAAAAAAAAAAGCATATTCTTTTCAAGATGTGACGCAACTCAAAGCAGTGTCACAGAAAGCAGAGTTGGGAGTTTTTACTCTGTGATGTAGGTACATTCATCATGAAATAAAATTACATAGGTTGTTCCAAAAGGAATACTTCCTATTTACTTCCACAGATACAAAGAGCACAGTAGCACTCTTTAATAAAGCAAATTCTCAGTTACAAAATGCTGTTTTTCAGCACAGTTGCCACCATTTGCTATCCATTTTTGCCAGCAACAAACAAGCACTTGCACGCAAACTCAAGAATATGCACCAGCAAAGGTGATCTGCTGTCACTTGTTGCCGCTGCTGAAATACACCACCCAACAGCTCGCTGTGCTCACATCAACTGTTTGGTGTCCATAAACATTCAGCAAGAGACTGTGAATATCAGCGGGTGTCATTCTTACACACTTTTCTTTCAGATGCACTTCCTTGACAGACATCATTCTGTCAGATTGCCCCTCTGCTGTCTTCTGTCACACAGCAACAAAACGTAACAGAAGACTGGTGGGAAGGTTCATGCTCTACTGCCATAGCACGAACATCTGCCCCTAACACTGTGGAACAGCATAATAAAATAGGAGGCATCGCTTTCGGAGCAGCCCTCTTACCGTTAGTTTCGTTGCCCGTGTTTAAGAGTTGGGTGTGCTTAACACTACCTAAGATTAATAAACATTAAGTTTGTTTAATAACGCATTTTCACTTCAGAATAAGCTGTAACTCCTACTCAGTATTGTCTATTCTGTTGTCCACCACTACAAACTTGAATTGTGCTTGGTAATGCTTTAAGGCTGGGCTAGCAGACCTATGTGGGTTACGGTTTTGACGCTAAATGCTTCTGGAATATGCATCTGATTGAAAAACAGACACTGCTGAAATAAAAGTGAAATTAAGTACTATCAAACATGAAAAAAAATAACACACACCCACACTCCCTCAAATTTCTCGATAACAAACTTATCCACTCACGGCATTTCCCTTTCCTTTACTGCTCTGCACCAGTTCTGAATGTCCTGTAAAACTCTGCACAGCACACATATTCCTGGTTGTTTTTTTTTGTTTTGTTTTGTTTTTTTTGCTGCACAGAAGACTTCATCTTAACCTAAACTTACACGCGCTGTGATCTGCTCTGTGCCTGAATTGCTATTGTTTCCCTTATCTGTTATGGCTCACAATAGTGAATTGGTAATACTTGCACAACTTGTGGGCAAATTAATCAATCACTGCTCAGTACCCAAGGATTTCCCACCTTATAACCTGTCTCATTACTGCAGGGACAACACTAAATGAAACTCGAAGAGCAACTCTTCTTAACAGAACCCAAAAAACTTAACACAAAGTTCATTAGATAAGACCACTGCAATTGCAAGCAAAGAAAAGCCCACTTCTCTATCTAAATTCTCAAAGCCCTCATCTCCCCATCAGTATCCCTATATGTCAATCAGAAAACTTTAAAATGAAAGCATAACAACACACTGAATATTTCTTACACACGGAATGCAAGTCAATATTAAGATCTTCATCTCAAACTGAATAGACTCAGTGGCTCAACTGAACTAGTGTGCACATATTTGCACAAAAGAGGACTGGTATGGCCAAATTACACACTTAATTCAAACTGTAAATAAACAGAATATTGTTACTGAAATAAGTAACAGATGAATTTTGCACTGCACACAGGTTTATAACTTTAGACCGTAATACCACCTTCAGCAGAAAGTATGAATTGTAATACACAGATTAATTTCCAGGATCAGTATTTGCATACTTTAATTATTTTCTCATTAAGTAATAATATCATGAAATTATTACTGGCTAGTTCACAGAATTCTGAATGAAGTGGGCAGCAGGAAAATTTATGCAGTTACAACATTGAAAGGAACAAGAATCCATTATTTATAGGTTTAAAGAGCAGTTCGTTCTTTTGCTGCCTTTGATTAAATATAAAGCGAGGTAAGATCTCAAGCGTTTTTTATGAAAACCAGTGTTTGAGAACAACTACAAAGAAAGACATCTGAGGGAGTTTGTTGCAATGTTAAATCTTCAATTATCTTTCCCTACCACCACCATCTTCTGCTCAAATATACTGGAATGGAATATACATTTTGTAGCACTCAGTAAACCAGCGATTAACGATCTGACAGATCTATTTTTTTATAATAAATTCCCCTTTCTGATCTTTTAAACACTTCCTGTGTTTTCTGCTCAAAATATTAAATTCTTATGAAAGGACTGCTTTAACACTGACTGCTGTGTCTCTTAACTTTCAAAGACATTTATAGGGGTCTTTTATTGATACACAAATGGAACAGTCTACCATACTTGTGGTAGGAAAGGAAAAATCTCCTTTTGTTCAGTTTTTCCATTTTCTCAAAAACACATTTACAGTTAAAGGAAACAGTTTTGAAATTGAACTTTATTCTAATAATGTTTTTAAACCGCAATGCAAAAGTAAATTTCAAGTTCTTAAACCTATACACCTCAGCTCCACCATAAAAGGAAAAATGACTTTAGCACTTCATCTCCACTGCGTAATTGCAGTCATATGGATCTCATAGTTTATTGTTAACTTACAGATCATTTGTTTTCTTATCCGAAAGAAAAAAAAAAAAATCCTCTACACTATTTAAAAACTCTTCCACATTTCATGAGGACTCAGTTTCAAATTTCACTATAACTGTCAAGTAGCACATAAACATGTTGCAAGCGCCCCATCTCAGAAGAACTAGAAGATAAGCTGAATTTAATCCCTTCCTTTAAATATTCAACACTAGAAGTAAATAAAAATGAAAGCAAACTATGTGTGCTTCCAGGAAAGAATAGCTGCATGATCTTGAGAGTCATTGTAAGACCTCCATAAAACTCTACTCTCCTGAAACTACATCAGGTACGCAAGTTTGATTAGCTTCTTACCACTAACATGCACTTGCATTTTTTTCTAATAACTTCCCATGTATTTGCTTTATTCTTCTGTTTGTTTGTTTTCCCATTAACCAAGACTTTAGAGTCATGGCAAGCCTTTATTACAGATTTATGAAACAACTAACATGGATTTAAATGCAGGCTTTAGGTTGCTACTCCAATACAAGTCAAAAACATAAATGTTTCTGCTTATAACTAGTTTTTTCCCCCTCTCAAATTAAATAAGTTGATATCAGAAGAAGAGATAACAGGTGCTACCAATTCCTACTTTGTTTTTTACGCTCTGATACACAGTCCTCAATGAACAAAAATACCAACACTTATGGGAGTGCCCCTGAACAACAGGTACAGTTTCAGGTCCCTAAGCTCCACTGTAAGACTTCTCCTGGTCTTAGCTAACACCAAGAAAGGAAATCTTTTTGCAAGCTGATAGGCCCTGAGGTACCTTCTCTATTTGCTTAGACAAAACATTCATTATATGATAATACCGTAGGGAAAAGAGATAGACCCCCGTATTTTCTGGACCTTCAGCTTTTCCCTCATCCACCCACTCCCCCACAGGTTAGCCTGGCGTAATTTTACCCTAGATTAACGAGGACTGCACCCTCCCACGCCGTCAGAACTGGCGGGGGAAAGAGCTGGGGAGTGAGCCCTGCCGTCCGCGGGGCCGAAGAATCGAAGGGCCCGGGCCGCGGGCGGAACAGCCGGCGTCGGCTGAAAGTGGCCATTTTAAGGCCCCGGGACGCGATGTAGCCCCCGGCTCCCTCCGCGCTCGGCGCCCAGCCCGACCTCCCGCCCTCACACGCGGGGACGGCCGGGCCAGGCGCGAAGGAGCACACGCGCCCGCGGACGGGGCGGCGGCAGGAGGGTCGGGGCGCGGAGCGGGGCGCGGAGCGGCGCGGGCCCCGGGGCGGCGTCCAGGTGCGGCGGCGGGCGCGCAGCCCCACGGGGCGGGGAGGAGGTCCCGCTGCGGGACGCGAGCGCGGGCTGCGGGCCCGGGCGGAGCGGGGCGGGGTCGCGGCGGTTACCTATACTGAGCAGCAGCACCGCTATGGGTGAATCCAAAGTAGTTGCCGGTGGCCATTTTGGCATCTTCTCCCAGCCGGCTGGGCACTGTGGCGGCGGCAACGCAGAGGCGGCGGCGGTCGGGGCCATGACAGGAGGCCCGGCAGGAGGAGGGAGGGAGGCGGAGGAGGGGAAGGGAGGAGGGGGGGGGGAGGGGGGGAGAAGAAGGGGACGCGGACACACGGACAGGGGACAGAGAGAGCGCCAGGTCAGACGGGCGCCTTCCGACCGCCCCCCCCCCCACCCCCGCCTCCCGCCGCCCCCCCCCCCGCACCTCAGCCGCCCGCCGCCCCGCAGCCGCCCCCTGCCCGCCCCGAGCGCGGTGACTTACCATAGGTGAACGAAACTACCGGGCATATGGGAATCATGAGTCCGAGCTGGCGGCAGCGACGGCGGCGTCTGAACTCTTAACTCTCACCCCCCCCCTCCCACCGCCACCTCCTCCTCCTCACCGCCGCGCTCGCTCCCTTCCCCCCCTCCCACCCACCTACGGCGACAACGGCGGAGTGCGGCCGAGCCGGCGCCGTGCGCACGCGCGAGATGTGCGAGGGGCCGCCGGGAGCTGTAGTCCGCGCCGCGGCCGCGCCTCCTCCTCCTGCCCGCCGCACAGCGCGCCTAGCGCCGCGGGGGCCGCCGCCGCCACCTAGCGGTGAGACTGCGCATGCGCGGGATGTGCAACGTCTCCTGGGAACTGTAGTCCTCCACCTTGAGGCCGAGGCGCGGGGTCGTTGTTCGTGGTCCTCCGTTATCCCGTGTTTTGTGCTTGTAATCACACCGCAGCCGTACCTACAAACTTCTACGGCGTATATAAGCCCGACTTTCTCACTGCTGCACACACTGACACGGCGCAGCACAGTTTGTAGAATCATCGAAGGATTAAGATTGGAAAAGAGCATTAAGATCATTTAGCCTAACTGTTAGTTCCTCCCCCCTCCCCCCACTAGGCCATGTCCCTCAGAGCCACATCTGTGCCTTTCCTGATCACCTCCAGGCATGGTGACACCACCACTTCCCACGGCATCCTGTCCCAGTGCATCAACACTCTTTCTGAGGAGACGTTCTTCCTAATATCCAAGTTGAACCCCTCCTGGTGCAACTTGAGGCCATCACTTCTCATCCTGTCACTGTTACCTGGGAGAAGAGACCAACCTCAACCTCGCCACGGCCTCCTTTCAGGGCGTCTCCCCTGAGCCTCCCCTTCTCCAGACTGAACAATCCCGGTTCCCCCTTCCTCTTCTCGGACTTGTGCTCCAGATCCTTCTCTGGACGTGCTCCAGGGTCTCAACACCTCTCTTTTAATGAGGGCTCCAGAATACAGTACTTGAGGTGTGACCTCATCTGTGCAGTGTTGGTAACTCAAGTAGCAGAAGTCCAGGTGGAAGAGAGATCACCATCGTTCTTGCCTCATACCAATATTTGTCCCATGCATGTACCAGATGTATCAGTATTAATTGTCTTTCCCACCAATTGTGTTGTCAGCATTCACTTCGGCACGACTCATGTAAAGCCATGCAATCAGAGGGCAGCGCAGCAGAAGCTCTTGGCACGATCCAGGACTTGGCCTGACTTGCAGCAAGCAAGTTTTATGTTCATCCAGGCCTCAGTGTGCACCACCACAGCTACACACATGAAGAGCAAGGGAACAGCCATCCAACTTAAGCCATTATCTGACCTGTATCCAAAGTGCCAGAGCAGATGCTGGACAGTATATTGCAAGCCATGCAACTTTCTGGTGACCAAAAGCACATTTCAGTGATTTTGTTCTCTGTGAATAGAAGGCTGCGCCTCGAAACTTGTGTTCAGTTTTCGGCCCCTTGCTACAAGAAAGGCAATGAGGATCTGGAACATATCTGGAGAAGGGCAGTAGGGCTATGAAGGGTCTGGAGCACAAGTCTCGTCAGAAGTGGCTTAAATACTTTCATCTCATTTGTGAGCTTTGCACTATGATGTACAATGACAAATGTACTATGATCCATCTTAGGTTTCATAGCTTAATTTGTAAGTCATTGGTAAGACTCTAATTCAAATACTCCATCCTTTTTTTTTTTTTTCCCAAGCCTTCTGTATGTTTTGCATCAAACAAAATCTCATAAAATATTCTGAATTAATTTGGGAGTGTACATTTCACAAGTATTTGTTTTCCATAAATTGCTCTTATTCAAAAATCCTTGCTGTTCTTGCAAAACCACAGGTTTCCCTTATCCCAGAATTCATGCAGTCTTCTCAGGCAGTAAGACTTCAACATGCAATTTTTTTTTTTTTTAACATAGTTTTTTTTTTTTTTTTTTTTTTAAATAAAGCAAATGAGAAGAGGAAAATAATTTCTCATCTAAAGTTTATATTATTGCAGGTAATTATCAAGTATAGCTACTTAAGATGCCATATGTTTTTCTCTATTCACTAAATATAATTCACTTACTATTATTACTAGTTTTGCAAGGGAACTAAATAGCACTGTACCTCTTCTTCTTATCCTAATTAGAGTATAATACGAAAAGGAACCTGCATAGGAAAAGGAATGAATTTCCAACTTCTGTTGTGCGCTTTAGGTCAAAGTGCTTTTCTGTGAAGAAAGCAGGCATTAGGTAAATGCATGTAATTACAATTGCTTAGAAAAATAAAACTCCTAATCCAGAAACGAAATACAAGTGTACTTCAGGAGAGGTCTCTATACAGCTTTTCACAGAAGAACTTACAGGACATGAACTCTATAACTAGATTCTGAACAGGCTTAGGACACAGAACTGAGATACATCTATATTTACCATATTAAAAATTGTTCGTAATTGGACCTCAATTTTGTGTTACAAGGACAAAAAGAAAATTAAAAATTTCTTTGTTCCACTGCCTTTCCAGTTTTGTCAGCTACAAACCTTTCAATATAATGAAAAACATTGAGTATACAAGATACATTTAATTAAAACTATAAATGTTTATATGCATGCATAGACATTTGCATGCCATTTAAAACTGTATCACTAAAGTTATATTTTGTGAGTGGAAAGTCCTGCTCTTTTCACCCCCGCTTCCCCCCCCCCAAATGCTGATGAAGTTAATTTGGAATATTTACTCTCTTTCAAATATTCACTTTCAAGAGCTGAGGAACAACACGGCTTGTTTATTCACGATGCAGATTTCCATCTTAGGTTTCATAGCTTCTTTTATCCGAGTCATTTGTAAGACTCTAATTCAAATATTCCATCCTTTTTTTTTTTTTTTTTTTTTTTTTTTTAAAGCCTTCTGTATGTTTTGCATCAACTTTCATTTGGCAGCTGGATTCAGTTGCAATTTCACCAGAAGTGTCAGATTTCTTTTGCAGGTAAATTTTGCTTGTTGAATCTTCAGTGCATACAGTGGAACAGAAAAAAAGTTCAAGATTTTCCATATTATTGAAAAAAAAAAAAAAAACCACCAAAAAACACTGGTATTGTGAAACTTTTTCTCCAAGCAGTTTCCTAATAAGAACCTGATGCTTCTTGGTGACTTTGTGAGCCATTACATAACATCTATTTATGTTACTGCTAGCTCACAGGATCAGATTCATAGCCTGTACTTAAAAAACCTCAGTGGATTATAAAACAAGATTGCATCTCTCTATGATGCATATCATATTTGCAGCAAGATGAAACAGTAATAAATTTAGATGAACTCCTTTAGGGCATTCTGAACTCTACCTATTTCTGCATCCCCAGCCGGAAGGAAAATAAATTGAGTGATAAAGTGCAAATCATGTGGCAGAAGAAGAAAGGATAATAAGCTCTCGTAAAACATTAAATATGTGTGTGTGCGTGTGTGTATATATATATATATATAATCTATCTATCTGTTTATCTATCTATCTAAAACCAAACAGGAAAAAAAGTCTATTTCTGTTCCTATTGAGATTACAGAATGAAAATGTACAATAGAACACAAAAGTTCAAATTAGGATTAAATATATACTTACCCTATTTGTCCAAATTTCAGGGAGTCTAAGAATATCAAGACATAAATAGAAATACGTTGTTTAGAAAAACAAATCTTTGACCTTAATTTTATCTGTATAAAAGGAAATCTTCAAAATATGTTTAGAAGAAAGTCTATAATTTAACAACCAGTGTCATGAATCCTACTCTAAGATGCTGCTACCACAGGACTGCAAGACTGGAGTTGAAAGAAAAAGCTCTAAATCTTTTGTACCTTCTCTTATGGGGGAAAAAAAAAATAAAAAACAAACAAACAAAAAAAAATTGAGAAGACATAGAATATATACTTCTTGTTGTTGTTGGCAGTGTATTGAGGTAAGATTTCTTAGAGGCAGCGTTTCAGTTCGCTCAAAACCGAGGGGTTTAGCTGGCTGGTGTGACCACCAGAGGGCAGGACAGATATAGCAGAAGATAAAAGCTTTTCTCTACAGCGAGTAAGGAACGTGCTAACAAAAGCTGCACTTTCATTTCTGGAAAAGATGATCTGATATTTAGCGTTCTCCTTGTAAAAGCCCAAGATAAAAGGAGTTTTTGATATCGGCATAAGGAGTCTCATTCTCACCCGGAAATTATTTAGGATAGCTACGCAGAGGTAAGGCATTCATCATCTTATCGAGTTACTTTTAAAATGGAAATATCTTTTTTAAGCCATGAAGACAAAAAGCAGATGTTTCCACCAATCTTTTTTAAATGATTAAAGTAAAAAAAGTGTTACCTTTTAATGACAGGGTTTAGAAGCTTTGCAGTGACAAGATCAACATACATGGTAGTAAAATAAATGGATTTCTTCAATAATACATGAAATAATACATGAAAGTCATCAGCGCTTATAATACCAATTTCCAACAGAAAGTAAATCTTAACACTGAATCATAGTACAAAGTTGTTAATACACACTGAGCCTCCATGGGAAGTGAACTATTTACAGTACACATGCAAAAATAACAAATTGCCTAACAAATCCCTTTACTCTCTCTTTCCTAACATTTAAAAAAACATGTCTGTATTGCAACCTTGTTAACCTTCCTCATCCGATGTTCTTTTTATACTATTTAGTACTTAATAGCAGAGCTGTCCCTCATTTTGCTCCCCCAAAACTTGTTTCTTACCAACTCTGCTATTTGTAACTAGTGAAGTAAACAATCAGTTAGTAATTGCTACGAGATCAGAAGTATTACCTTGTATTTTTCAGCATTCCTGTTCAAATCTGCATTCTAAAAATTCTATCTGAAGAAAAAGCTAATGCTTACAACATTCTTTTCAAATGTGTGATATGAAATGAGGCAATCAGACAGTCACTAGAAGAATTTAAGCCCTTTTAAGGCAGCTACCAAAGGAATGTCTGATGATGGAACAAAGAAATTAAAAACAATAATAATTAAGAGCTCTGAAAGGGAACTGTACTCACTGAGTGGATAGATGACTCACTTTGAAGGCAATAGGAGGAATTTACCTTGGAAAAAATTAAGATTCTTCCACTACTTTTCAAAAGTCAGCATCTTTTCTTAATATCTTCTTCCTTCTTCTTCTTCTTCCTTTTTATTTTATTTTATTTTGTTTTTTATTTTTAATAGAATAAAATACAGAAAGGGTAATTTACTAAAAAGCTCAAATGGCCACTGAACTTAATACCAGAGTAATTCTCAAATAAAATCGTAATTACAGAAGAGCAAAACATGAAATCTCTAGTTGTAACAAACACTCCATTCCCATCACTAACATATTATTTGAAAATTCAGCTGTTTAAAAATAAACTTGGTCCTAGCTTCAGAGGAAATTATAGAGGTGGGAGATGTTAACTTACTGAGGTCCAAATCTTAACTTATTAAGGTCCAGATGAAAAAAATCTCTTCCTGTTAAGTCATTTTGATTTATTTCAATGCTGAGGCAGTTGATTAAAAATGCATAAGGAATTGTTAATTTGAATGTGATGCTCCTAAAACCTCTGCATTCTTTGTGTACCAGGTGTTGATTGGATATAAGTACACAATGCAGACAGGAATTACAGCCTGATCTGCTATTTCTATTCTAATATAAAAATTGGTACAGACCTTGAGACCACGTCATACTTGGAGAATATATATATATATATATATATTTCACTTAAATATTACATACACAGAGTCCATCTCATGTTGAGTTTCTTTAGTGTTACTATTATGCGTTAAAGGATCATCTGTTAATCTTCCAAGATTAAATGGCTTGACAATTTTGATATTTGCACTGTTTACATGCATGTAACACAACTGTGCTTCAGTTGTGTTTAAACACACATTTTATTTTTGAAAGGTTTGTGTGAAGAACTGTGTATTTTTTCTTTTTATTTTCCAAGATATGAAATAGCATTATGAAACACGGAATTTAAAAGAATTAGTTACAAGAGCATACTTCTAATTTTTTATATTAACTTCCTACTTTTCTGTTAATAAAGTCAAAAGCCATATTGAGAGCCTATATATGCCAATTCACAGTGAAATGCATACCCCGTGAATGTTCTCTAGCAGCCTCATCCCCCAGCCTATTTTTTCCTGAGTATTTAGAAGGACTGCTTAGCATTTGTTGACTTTGGACGTTATCCTGGCTGATGAACAGAAGTCTTTGGAATTTAAAAACCCAATACTTTTGATTTTAAACATTTTATTAAGAGGTAACTGCTTTTGGAACCACAGAGGATGCTCACGCACATGCAATGTCTGCAACCACATCGGCTTTACCTGGGAAATACACTCATGCTCTAACAGCACGTCAGGCACGTCTGTAGCCTACAGGCTGCATGCACCCCAGGACAGGCAATGCATCCCAAAACTTTTAACATAAACTTATAATAAACTTATAATATTATTGTGTGATTTTTAGCAATATTTTCCAGGAATAGATTGTGTGTAGCTCGACTGTGGGCCGCATTGGTGACAACAGAGCACTGCAGAGAGGAGTGCATGGTGCAGTGCCAGCTCCACGACTCATGCCTACCACAAACACTTGGTCGATCAAGATCCATGAGTTGCACACTACATGTGCTTGTGCACCTGGTGGTAAAATGCAGTGACTGCCAACAGTAATATTTCAGCCTACATATATGTGCGTGTGCCTGTGAAGACACGTGTTTTTTATGAAAGATGCTTGCAAGTTTTGTGATTTAATTATTAAATGTGTATTATACCTACATTTATTCACTTTTCCTCAGAACTTGTAAATTTGCCAAATTATGTATTTAGCAGCCCCTTTTTTCCTCATGTACGTAATGTTAAACATTTTATGATAAAATCTAAAACACAGATGAAAATAAAATACAAGAAAAATTAAGTACATATTTCAAAATTAGGTGTAATTTCAAAACTTTCTCACCCAACCTTTACTTCATAGTTGGGACAGGAGCAGCAGATATAAAATTGCTATAAAATAACCAATCAGTGAAACTTCTGAATACAGTAACGTCTACAAGTGGTAAATGAAACACAGGGTGTGCAGCATGGGGATTTTTAACTGTAATTCTTAGAAGGGTAAGAGTAACTAACACCCATGGTGTCCTCATCTTGGCACAAAGAAATACAGAGTTACAACCTATTCAAAGAATAGACATTCTATTAAAAAAAAAGGCTAATTGTATCATTTTACCAGACTTTTCTAAGCCCCTTCTTATCAGAGAAAAATATCCCTTACTTCTGCATCACCCCTTATTCACATCGTCAGTTTTTGGTAGTATGCATATTTGTGAACAACTATTTTCAAGGTCGAAGTCCAGGAAGAGTAAAATTTCATGACGAGCTCCTCGAGAGCTCTCTGAGACTGGCAACCTCTGCCACGGAACCAGTGGTGCATCAGTTTCACAGAAATGAGGTCAAATATCCCAAACCCGGTTTTGTTGCCCTCTTTATGTTTTAATTAGAAACAAATAAAAGCTTTGTTACATCTATACATGAACTATATTTTATATGTGGCCCAAGACAATCCCTCTTCATCCAGTATGGCCCAGGCAAGCCAAGAGGTTGTTCAGCCACGGCACGAGTGCAAGGCCGGCAGAAGCCTTCCTTCCCTAGTCTCCTTCTCCTCACTCCCTTCCTCCAAAATTGGTGCTGTTTCGGCTTCTCTGAGGAGCACTTCAGAGCAGCCGAGCCTCCTCTCTTTTCCAAATCACCGCGCAGCCGCCATCAGCGCGGGGGCTCTGGTGCAGCAGGCTCTGGGGTGAAGCTGCAACAGAGGTCGGCGAGCTGCCCGGTCAAGGGTGTTTACAGTCACGTGCCGTTGGATCGATTTATTTCACCGTGTCGTCCTGCACAAGCTAGGGGGACTTCTCGTCAGCAGCGTTTCTACCTTGCTCCCCTGGCCCCGGAGAGACAGCGGAACGAGCAAGGAGAAAAGGGGGGAAGGATAAAGGGTGAAGGCGGAAGCGGGCAAAGAGGAAGCGGCGCGTTCCGGAGCGGCCTCAGGTGTTGCCGGGCCTGCGGTCTCGGCATGCAAAGCAGCGGCCGTGCCCCCGCTGCGCTTCCTCGCCCACCCCGAGCTCGAGGAACTGAGAGCGGCCGTTCACATAGCCCAGGGCCCCGCTCGGGCGCTGGGCGCCATCCCGCGCTCTCTGTTTCTCGCGGCTCCCCCACGAGCGGCGCTTCCCAGCCCGCGCCCCCACCGCCAGCGCGAGGGAAGCGGGAGCGAGCAACAAAGGGCCGCGCGCCGCAAGCACTCCGCCCCGTCACATGGCGCGCGCGGGGGCGGGGGCTCCGCTTGCGTCACTTCCGCTCCTCTCCTGGAACGGCGGGGCCGCGCGCGGAGCAGGACGTGAGTCTCGGGGTTCCCCGGAGCCCCCCGCCGTTTCCTTCTGCCCTCCCTCCTGAGGCCGGCCGCCGGGGCTCGGCATCTCCCGGCCGGCCTCGGGGAGGCGCGGGGAAAGCCGTGCGGCGCGGCCTTCCTCCTTTCCTCGAGTGCCCGCTGTGCCCCGCGGGGGGGATGCCCCGCCGTGCGGTGGGCCTGGGGCGGGGAGGAGCCGCTGCCATGTTGGGGGGCGAGGAGGATTTGAGGGAGGGAGGGAGAAAATGGCGTCGGGGATCCGCCCGGCTCCGCTTCCCCCGCGCCGGGATCGGGCCCTGCCCGCAGCCGACCCCAGACCCTTTTCTTCCTCCCTTCCTTCCGTCCTCTTTGTTCGGCTTTCCCTGCCTCCCGCCGGCGCTGAGCCCGGCCCCTCGCTCCGCCCTGCCCGCAGGACCCGGGCCGCGCTCCTGGCCCCGCCGGACCCTCGCCCCTCTTTCCCGAGGGGCAGCGGGAGCTGTGGAGAGGAGGGGAGGAAAATGGCGGCTTGGATCCGCCTACGGCTGTTCCCGGCCTGTCTTTCTCCTCTCCCTTGCCTCGTCTTCGCGTGGCCCGTCTCACTCCGCCCTCGCTCCCCCGGTGCTTCGCCGTCTCCTCGCGCTGCCTGCCGGCCTCTCCCCAGCAGATCGTTCCGCTCCCCCTTTCTCCTTCCTGCAGTTTCCTCCCCTGCCTTCCTCCGTGCCGCCGTTCGCGCATCCCAAGGCAGGCTGAAGGGCTTGTGGCCCCCGGCCCCCTCTTATCAGCCTCGTTCTGCGCCCCACCTTCACGTCCTTGCTGTACTTGTCCCCTTCCAGATCCCCTCTGCCTCCGTCCTGCCCTGTGCTTCCCCATGCCCTGTTTCATTTTCAGTGCTGCAGTTTCCAGCATTGTACTCCAGGCTGTGATGACAGAACTCGCCCCGCTTTTCAACTACATCGAGCTACTAGCGTTACATTTGTGCTCTGTGATTTCACCACCGACTTAAAAACGATGCTGTTCCTTTTCCTTTGCTGAGACATGCTTCTCTTAGCCTTCCATAGCTTATCTTTGTTTTCTCTGTCCTGCTTGTTATTAGGAAAGAACAAATGAGCTATTTATTTATTACAAAGAGTTTCTAGTAGCAGGCAAGATGTTCTTCTGCTATATCTAACCACATGTTTGCATAGTGGAGAGATGCAGAAGTACATCTGGCAGCACGCATTCAAGGAAAGTTGAATGTCCACTTGTCTGGCAAATGAATAGACTCTAGTGACTGATCTGTTAAAGCTGCAGTTGAAATAATTACATACTGTAGTTCATTGTAACTAACGTGTTTTTTCAGATCTTGTATTACTTGTGGGGGAGCTTAGCTTCTTGTAGGATTATTATATAGCTTTTGCTTGCAAATTCGACTAGCCAAAATGCCTGTGTAAGAATATGGATAATGCTGTGGCGTTTGTAGATTAAATTAATGTAGTATTGAGAATTCAAGCTAAGGATAGTCATGTACTCTATTGTATTTTTTCCTTTTTAAAAAAAAAAACAAAAAACCACAATAGAACTAGCAGAAAACTGTCCCTTCCTAAACTGTTTGAAAACTGAAACGCCACACTTAAGGCAGTTGCAGCAAAAAAGGGAAAAGCTATAAAAAGGAATTGTGTATGAGATTTTGTCCTTTAAAGATGTGCTTTAAAGCTTGTGTGAAAAGGCAGGAAAGTCTTCGGGAGAGTAAACAGTATTAAGGTTGCCTTCTAGATGTAACGTGATTTATTTCTTGTACAGTATTCTCATGTTACCTTTCTCATCCTAGAATGCCTAAGTCAAAGGAACTCGTGTCTTCAAGCTCATCCGCCAGTGATTCAGATAGTGAAGTTGACAAAAAGGTGAAAATTATGTGTGGTTCATTATGATTGTGTTAACATTTATGTATCAAAATACATGTCATTCCATATCATCAGACACTTGGAAAAAATATTATTAGGGCTTGTGTAGAAAATACACTTTTTGCTTTGCAGTGAACTTTTTTCTTAGGCTGTATTTTGCTTTATTTAGGTTTTTCCATGTGGTATAGCTAGTCTTGATCTTCCTGGAGTTCCTTCTTGCTTTGTGTCAAGAGAGAGAAGATTTTGGTATCAGCTGCCCCTTGTGGCAAGAATTCGGCTTAATTTTAAGACTACCCCAACCCTCTTTGTTTTGTCTGGATAACTTGCTAGTTCAAAATGAAAAGCTCCAACTGCCCTGTCACCCCTGCCAATTGCTTTTCTTATTTATACATATTTTTTTCTGTTTCAGATTCTGACTGTTAGTGAGATCTGTTTACTCCGTCTGCTATTTTCTCACTTAAATGCTCATCCAAGTTGGATGTCTTTCAGTTGATAAATTTTAATGCGTTAGCTATTTCTAAATGTGTAAATTGAGTGTTCATAGTTATTTTTAGTAATTATTCGTAGATTTCTGCTAGTATGCTGGTCATTATTAACAAAACCAGAATACAGTAGAGAATTAATGCTAGGTGTTAATGCAGACTTACAGTCGGTACTTGAAAAAGCATAGTCTGCTCTACTGAGTCGATTAAAATGTGACTTAGTTGCCCTAAACAAATCAGACATTCTGTCAAATCCTAATAGAGAACATGGACTGGTATGCATTCCTAAGAAGTTAAATTTGAACAGTTTACTTTGGTGGGTTTTGTTGTCACAACTGCCTACATCTGTTGCAGCCATTCCTCTTTAAAATAAATTATCCACAATGTCATTCTAAGAGTTGAGAATAATTTTTGATATCTCTGTATCACTTCTTTGAAGTGGAGGATGAAGAGAAGATGAGCTATAGGAGCATGACTACTGTATAAATATTGGTAAAAATAGTAACTTTATAGCAACTGCAAGTAATGTGATATACAGGTGATATGATCTGAATGTTTTAAAAATGTGTTTAATTTATCTTGCTATGGACAGAGATTGGACTCTGATTAAGAAAAGGAAAAAATGTTCCCCTGATAGAGGTGAATTCCAGATCCTTTCTTCATTATCTCTTATTTTGCCTTTTTTTTCAGAAGTGTTATTAGCTGTTCTGCGTTTTTGTAGCTCTCACTGGAAAGAAATGTGAAACTACCACCAGATTTTATTTTTTTAATTAAAACTAGTGGACCAACAGCATTGCTATGCAAAAACAGTAGGCTCTTAAAAATAATAAATGGAAATAGTATAATTTTTTTTAAAGCTGAAGCATTCTGGTAAATTTCACAATGAACAGAACTAGGCTCGTTTGGAGACTTTAATTTTGAACTTGTATGGCACTGGAGTCCTGCCTTCACAAAAGGAAAGTGATAGTGTGTGTTGCATGATAGTAGTTTGTGGCCTCTAATGTAAGCTTTTCTATAACTGGTAAGAATGAGTTGTGGTTCATGTGTTTGTTTTATTCTTGCTCCAAGGCAAAGCGGAAAAAGCAAGCAGCTCCAGAAAAGCCTGTAAAGAAACAAAAGACGGGTGAGAGTTCAAAAGGTGCCGCTTCTTCTAAGCAAAGCAGCAACAGAGATGAGAATATGTTTCAGGTAAAAATTAATGACCGTTTTTTAAGGCATCCTGTTACATCATATTTAGTATAAATTTTGAGTTGATGTGAACGTCTTGATCATGTGGTGCCTAGTCTCCTGAAGTGTCCTTTGGGGGGGTTACAGTGAATGATGCAGTGCAGGTGAGGTACTCAGAAAAACAATCATCAGGTCTTAGTAAAATAAAAGAAACTGAGTTGTGGCAATTGATCCAGACTTCATGCATTTTGCCCATGGTAACTCTCTGGGTAGTCATTTTGTCTGCATATCCAGCAGTTATCATAAATACACTGCAAATATTAAATCAGGACAATCTGTGCATGGGCGCTTCTTTTAATCAGAGGTTTTGAAAGAAATGTTCTTGGAAAGCAAAATAGGATCTCTTAGTTCTGTTTAACTAGGTCAAGGGCAACTTGGTTTCTGTTTTATAAGGCAGTGCCTCGGAGTAAGTTTTGCTTGTTTCTTTGTTTTGTGATGCAGGTTTTTCTCACTAAACATCTTTTTTTTCAACTAAACATCAAGATTGCAATTTTGATATACTTGTTTTAGATGGTGTGAATGTAGATTTTTTTCCTTAGCATTTGTAAGCTTAGAGTGGTAGACTAACTTTTAGGCTCAGCGGGGCAGTAGCAGTGTGTACTGCAAGCTGTGAAAGAATATATGTATCTTGGAATTAGTAAATGTCTGTGACTAGCTGGATTGATAAAGGCAGGGAATAGAGAAGAAACTTAGACTCTTATTCTTAAGCTTGTGAAAGAGGCTGGGGAGGATGTTTAATAGAATGATCCCATTTCTGGATAAGGCAAAATAAATCGCTTTGGGCTATTGCTGTGCAAAATAATATAGCAAAAAAATTGTTCTCCAGACAGAAGACCTGCATAACTGATTATGTAATATGGGTCAGTTATTACTAATTATCAGTCTTTACTTTACTCATGTATAGTTGGAGGGAAGGCTTCAGCTGAATACATGTTAATGCCTGGACTCTTCCATCAGTGTTCTTTGGTATCTGCCTACCTTTTAGTTACTTATCAGAAATGTTTTTTAGATTGCTTATTCTGTTATGAAAGCATTGCAGTGCTACATCAGCTTATGTGCCTTAACTGAGAAGTGTCTGTTTTGGTGTAGAAATAGCATTGTGAGTCTATGGATACTTCCTCTCTCTCTGCTCTACCCAAGAGAGCATGCTAAAAGCTCTAGTCTTTAAATTTTTAGGTATGATTTTGTTTGTTCTGAAACTGTACAGGAAACTTTCTCCTTTTTAGTTCCTTGTAGCAATAAGGTGATCTCTGATTTGCAGTTGGCACTGCAGTATGATTTAACACCTGACTTGAACTGGTATAAATCAGGATGTGAAGCATTCAGTTTTGTGACATCCATGTTTTGTGGGAGTGGCAACAAATGATGTGAAACATAGAGACTTAAGGTTCTAAATGTTTAGGCTGTATTCTGGAAGAATTGCACCTCCCTTTTTAGTGTAGAGCTCATTATGACATCATTTTTTGCAAGATCTATACTTCAGTGTTTTTATTTAAAATGAATGTTAATACTTGAAACTCATAAAGAGTAGAATTATTATAAGTAGTAGGAAATTGTTTCAGTATGAACATTCATTTATTTATTTACTTATTTATGTGTCTTGGCCTTTTTAGACTTTAAAGTAGCTTTGTACTTCGGAATTTGGTGAAGGGCACAATTGAGATGCGGAAAATTAACTCACTCCTTGCATGATGTGTTACCAGCGGTCCTAAGGACAAGCATTATTCATGTGGAAAGTTTAGTGTTCTTGCATTAGATTTCTATCTGTGGCTTCAGCTCATATAAGGTCTGCATCACGTGCTCTGGGTAGTTTGACAAATCCTTTCTTCTACCCATGCCTAATTTGGGTAAGGTTTGTTAATGCTGTCAGGATACATTATTAGTAACTGTCCAGAATGGAGCCAGGACGTTTCACAAAATTTGTTATTTCTTTTTGTTGGAAAAGACACCCCCACTCCCTCCTTTCTGAGAGTTAAGTTGCACATGTTTTTTGACTTGTCAGAAATATGTTTGTCAGTTTCACAATGCAATGTCTTCACCTATCATAATATCCTAAAAATAGATAAATACATGTCTGCAGTGATCTGGAAGGGTGTTTGATTGTGAGATAATGTTGCATGAGTATCAGTTTCAGAATTAGTGTTCTAAACCAATTTGGTGTGTTGCAGAGCTCAGCTGTTTACAGGACTCTGCATTCTAGGAGTTTATACTATCTTTCTGCGCTCCTCATACTGTAGAAAGAAGGCTGCTTTTTTTGCAGTTTCTACTTCAGTGTGAGGAAACTGGCAATTGGAATGAAAATGTGGATTAAGCTGAAACTCGTACAGGAAGTCAGTTGCATAGCTGCAAAAGGAACCTAGATGCAGTTCAGTGTATTGTATTCTAAGAAATGAAAACTTGGAAATACTATTTTCTGATGACTTAATTTAGTACAGTGGTATGTCTAAAGAGCTGTGGTATTTTATAAAAAGCATATGGACTTGTGCATGAAAGTTGAACATCATAAACTACTCTGCTATAAATCATATTCTTTTGGAACACTACTGTGATTACAGTGATAACAAAGTGCTCTGAGCCCAGGGAAATTATTCCAGTACTATGAGCTGCTGCATTAAAAAGTTGTTCAGAAATGACTTAATGCCAGAACGAAAGGAATTTGAACTTAAAAAAAAAAAAAAAAAAAGAAAAAAGAAAAAAGAAAAAAAAAAACAATTTACTTGGGTAAATCTATATTTTGGTGAATTCTATTAACTTTAGTTGCTAATAAGAGCTACTTCAGAAAGTAGCGTTAAAACTTTTTGCAATGACAACTGTTTTGTATAAAGTTCAGCTTAATGGTCTAAATTTAATGTGAGCATTCAGATGATATGTGGATAGAAGCATTAAATGTAACTTAATTTCAGCATTTTCTGAAATGGTCTAGTGATTGGTGACCCTGCCCATGGCAGGAGGGTTGAAACTAGATGATCATAATGGTCCTTTTCAACCCAGGCCATTCTATGATTCTATGATCTTTATATTGGACTATTTCCAGTTAACTTACACTTACTGGCTGTGTGATGTTAGCTTTATGTTTTTCTTCTCCCTTCATCTTATTGTAGTTGAATTAATATAGGTACTTTCAGTTTTAATATTCAGATTCTAAGCCTTTCTACTGTATTTGTCTAATCTGCTGTGTTTTTATCAGATTTTATTTCTTAGAACAAATCTGGGATTATTTGGTAATGCACTAATAGTTAATTGATAGATATTCTGGAGTACTGCTGCTTTCATTATAAACTTGAAACTGGTGAAGTATTACAGTGAAAAACCATGAAATGTTTTTTATGCAAGCTATTTGTAATATTCTTTGCCAACAGCGCTGACAGATTTGGCCAATCCTACTGGCTATACCAAGTTAAGTCTCAAAGAACTCAGCTCATCTGACATCATACCTTATTTTTGTCTGCTGTATTTGTAGTGCTGTGGAAGTATTTAATAAATCACTTGCAAAATAATATAAACTGAAATTTATTGTTCACTTTGAAGAAAAACACGTTTTGGGCTTACAGTATCTGAGAATGCTTTAAAATTAATTTTGGAGTTAATTCAACATGGTCTGCATAAGAAGAGGTGACCTTAACTGAACTTAAAGCATACTTGTTTATATCTATTTTGTGAAGTAACGGCTTATGACTTGGGTGATTGTTGATTTGAGAATTCATGTTTTCTGGTCAGACTCAATGCTAGTAAGATGTATGTGATCCTCTGTTAAATTGTCAGTGGAGGATGCACATTAGTTTTATTAGAAAGTAATCAAGCACAGAATCACCAGAGTTGGATAAGACCTCCAAGATCATCCAGTCCAATTGTCAACCAATCACCAGTATTTCTCCACTAAACTGTGTCCATTAGTGCAATATCTAAATGCTTCTTGAACACCATCAGGGACAGCCCATTCCAGTGCTTCACCATTCTTATGGAGAAGTTCTTCCTAACATGCAACATGAACCTCCCATAGTGCAACTTGAGGCCGTTCCCTCAAATCCCATTGCTAGTTACACAGGAGAATAAGCTTACCCCCACCCCACCACAACCTCTTTCAGGGAGTTCCAGAGAGCAGTAAGATCTCCAGATCCCTTACCAGCTTTGTTGCCCTTCTCTGAACACACTCAGGGCCTCAACGCCTTTCTTGTAGTGAGGAGCTTAAAATTGCATGCAGTACTCAAGGTGTGGCCTCACCAAAGCTGAGGGTCACTTCCTTGCTCCTCCTGTCAGCACTATTTCTGATAGAATGCAAGATGCCATTGCCCTTCTTGGCCACCTGGGCACACTGCTAGTTCGTGTTCAGCCATGTGTTGACCAACATTCCCAGGTCTGTTTCTTCCACACAGTCTTCAAGCTTTTCTGTCCCAAGCTTGTAGGATCACCTGAGGTAGTTGTGGCCAAAGTGCAGAACCCAGCTCTTGGTCTTGTTAAACTTCATCCCATTGGCCCGGCCCAGCAATCCAGGTCAAATATTCTATTTTAAATTCGTTTATTTAGGAATAAGTTTTTTCTTCATAAACTCTATCCAGGAGATGCATATGAAATGCTAGCCATTTCTTAAACTAATTGTCTTTGTGTGTTTTGATTATCTAATTTCTGATTTTCAAATTCCCACTGTAGTTTGATTTGGTGTGAACAAATACTTCCATTAAACGTGGGAAAACCTTTAAAAAGCCTAAATATATAATGTGATCCAAACTGTGATGCAATTTGCTGTTGTTCCTCCTGTTGTTGCCCACCCTCTCAAAAGAAAAAAATTAAAGAAATGTGCAAAAATGACGAAATTCCAAAAGCATCACTTTAACAAAACCAGTTTCATGATGTGATGTATGTTGGTAAACTTTCAAAGTTTTTTTAATGTTTTTCACTCACTGTTCCAAGTAAGTATACCAAGAGGAATGTGGAGTGAGCATGGGGCAGTTAATATCTTCCTTTCATTTTCATCTGTTTTGCTGTGTTTATTAAAAACCACCAACAACAAAAAAAGACAACTGAATAACACTAGGCCCTGTCTAGAAATTGTACTCAACTGGTGTGTATATCTGGTTTTTTTTGTTTTTTGTCAATAGGGATAGTACTAAAATTTATATTTTAGAGTAGAGCTCTTTCTTCCTCTGTGTTTGCAACTGCTGTTAACAAAGGTGTTTATGATAGAGACAAAAATAAAAAATCAGAAAAAGCCAAATACTTTTGTAAGAATGCCACTTGCTAAGGATATAGGCTTTTTACTTCAGGAGAGTGAGATTTGCAAAAAAAAAAAAAAAGTGTTGAATGCTCAACTGGTTTTAAGTCCTTCATCCATTTATACTGTCATTATCTATTAGCCTACTGTCTGCTCTGGATTAAGCTCTTGATCTGGTTGTTTCTCTGGTATCTAAAATAAGCTGCAGTGGGTCATGTCACACATCTGAGTCTAATACTGTTTGGAAAAGTGAATACTGTAATATGTAAAATACATAAAATGTCTTATATGTGTTTTAACAGATTGGCAAAATGAGGTATGTCAGTGTTCGTGACTTTAAAGGGAAAGTTTTAATTGATATTAGAGAATATTGGATGGATCAAGAAGGTGAAATGAAGCCTGGCAGAAAAGGTACTGTTCTGCTTCATATTGTTCTGTATTAAAACACTGCTTATAATTTACTGGAAAATTTTGTGTCAGATTTATATAGTTTGTTACTGCATTATATTTTTAGGGTAATATTTTTATTTAAAAAAATGGTTAGTTTTACCTGTAGACAAAAGCAACAAAAGCAGAGTTAGCCTGAGTCCATTTTTCTAAGTGGATCTTGCACAATTTATGGAAATACAGCGTCAGGGAAAAGTGAATTTATTGTAGCAACCATACTGTTTTTTTCTCCCCTGTTCCTTAAATCAATTTCTTACCTTTCTTCCAATAGGATTTTTATTTCTAAATTGACTGAAAAGATTTAATTTTATTTGGAATAAGATATTAAATTCTTTAAAACAATTATGCTTTTCAATTTTTATTTAATTTCAGATTAAAATATCAGAAACATTTCATATAACATTTTCTGTGTCTGTCTAATCTGCAGCACAGCACATAAGCTTTTAAGTCTTTAGTTGCCACTGCCCTATCAGATTTTATAGCATCCTTTTAATGGACCATTTTCAGAACTTTTGCTATCTGTGAGATAAGGGTGGGTTGACCATTGCAGTAGTAGTGCTTTTCTTAATGTCTTGTAGCTTCTTTTAGAAACATATTATTTTTCATATTGTACCAAAGAAACAGGAAGCGTGAATTGTTCTGTTCTGAAGATTCAAGTCATTTAATCTAGAATCAGCATAAGGTTTATTGTATTTTCCTGATGTGTCCAGGAGCAACACAGTGAACAAACACTTGGAAAGCTTGAGAATTGTTTTCAGTGTATCTTAAATAACCACTGTAGGTTTATGTGAACAGGTTGTACAAGGAGGTCTTTGTTGAATGTGTTACTACAACTTAGCAAAAATGGTTACTCCAAGCTTGAAGGGCTAAATTGTGTCTTGAGCTAAAAGTGAAAAGAGCATCAGCTGAAAGCTTGAGTGGGAAACCACAGTGATTCTTAAAGGGCAGGCAAATTCACAAAAATTATGTGATATAGTTGTAGGGGTGTCAAACAAGTCTGGATTTAATTAAGATAAAATTACTAATCAGATATAGCATCTGAGTCTAATATTCTAGTGGTACACTTGAAGGCTGCTTACGCAGCTATCCTGAAAAGGATACAATAGAACATTTGTAATAAAATAGAAGAAAGAAATCTTATTATTAGAAATTTATGTCAGACTGTTTCAGACAGCAGGTTTGAAATACACGTCTGCGTACAGTCCTTATGATATGTTGTTTCAGGCAAATTTGATTATATTTTTTAATAATGCCTGGCCAACTTTTCAGAACCTTTACCCTAAGGACTGTTGGGACAACTGCTTAAAGCAGAGCCATGCAGATGATTTTCTGCTTAAAATAATTGTGATTCTATGATAGAACTCTGGTGATAATAGGCAAGAAAGAGGGAAAATAATAAAAAATAATAATAATAAAAAAAAGGTGATGCTCCCCAGAGATGGAACTCATAGTTTCACTTGTTTTCAGGTTCTGCTCTATGTACAGTTAGAAGGCAATGAATTGATCACTGAGTGTTAGAGAGGGGGTACACATTAGAAGAGCCTCACTGCAGAGAGTGAGGTAGGCCTGTGAGTCTCTACTTACTTAGAGTTGGCATAGAGATTGTTGGGAAAGAGTGAGGAGAGTAAAGCACAATGGAAATGTAGTCTGTAACTCGAACAAGTAAATGTTCAGAACTGAGGAGATGGGTTGAGGGAAAGTAATCATTAATTGAATGTCATAAGCATTTATAGTGATCTTAAATTAAACAACAAGAACAATCAGGCAGCTAAGCAAGAACCGTTCTATATTGATTTGTGAATGCTAGGATTCATTCTTCACAGTGCATTAAGAAAAAAGGCGAAAAAATAACCAACCAGATCATATTACATCATGAATACATGAAGTTCCATTCACAGAGGTTGACCTTTAGCAGCAAACAGAAATACAGTTGTCTTCCTACATCTCACGCAGGGCTTTTTTGCTGTCTCCCGTCAGAGCCAAAGCTCTGTTTCTCTCTGTTTCCTGTGTTTACGAAACATGTGTGAATGAATTTATGTTGTTGCCTGTTTTCTTTGTAAGGTAAACTTGTCTAGAGATAGGCAATTTCTAAACTGAGGTATTCCAAGTGAATAGTTTAACCATGGATTTAAGTCTGTTACTAAATTTGATGTATCTCAAGCATTAATAGTTGTGATGTGGACTTTGTGTATGAAATCAGTCTGGATTGTAAGTATACAAGGTACTGAACTACTGTTTTCTTTTTTTGTACTAAATATTTGTTTTTAATGCATTTCAGGTATTTCTTTAAATCCAGAGCAGTGGAACCAGCTGAAGGAACAGATTTCTGATATTGATGATGCAGTAAGAAAATTGTAAAGACAGAGCCATACAGAAATCTTTATCACGTTAGTTGTTTCAAGCAGTCTTTTTACATTGGCTTTTGTTTTCTAAAATATTGTTTTCCAAGCTATTGTATATTTGGATTGCGAAACAATTTGTAAAATGAATAATTTTTTTATGTGCATTAAACATGTATTCTGAGTGAGGCTAATTGTGTATACTTTACTAAAAGGAAATGTGTTGCTTTCACCTCATGGTGTAAAATAAACAAGTCAAGTAATATGTAAAGCTGTTTGTGTTTGTTTGTGGCCTTTTGTTTAAAGATGTTTGCTGACAAGGCCACCAACTAGTTGTAGGCTTTTTAAATTTAGTTAATAGTTACTAATTTTGTTTTCTAAGGGGATTTTAAAAATGTCTGTTTAAATTTTTTGTTTTGTTTCATATCCTTTGCTGTTTCCCTCAGCTTTCAGCTTTAAAACTTGATACAAACAGTGAATACCTGGTAAAACACATTTTTGTAGATAATTTTAAATACTGTATTTGCTAATTTACCCTATTTATTCAGATGTAAACAGTCCTGAGTATGTAGACTTTCTTGCATATCTGCATGAAGTGTTATGCTAAACAGTAACACTGGAACACCATCCACACATCATCTGTTCTAGTTTTTGTATAGCTTGCTTGACTTAGGAAATACAATTAGACTTTATTCAAGGTCTCTAGATCTTAGAATGCGATGCATAAACTTTTACAGTAATAGACATATACCTCAGAGTAAGACAGTATTTAAAAAGCTCCAGACTTGGTTATTAGTTTAGGTACCCTTTTCAAACTTTGCATTAAATTTATTCTTGAACACATACTGATTACTTATTCTATAGAAAACAAGATTTAATATGTCTTTGTAGGGCTTCTGTTTGTTTGAGAGTATTGTGTAAACAACACTGATTAAACTAGGCTGTAACACGGGTTAAACAGTCACACAGCCAAACGTCAGGTTATCGTGCCCTTGCCCTGTTCTCACTGCCTGACCAAATCATTTGACTTGGCTTGCCTTGAGCAGCTTACATGTGCACAACTTTTATCTTTTTAGAGACGGTGCTTACCGTGAAGCACTGGTACATAGTGAATCCATGACTCTAGCAGACTTCAGTCATTCACCAGTGTACTATTCTGATAAGAGAAGCTTCTATCCGGTGGGGATTCTGTTAGACTAGGTATTGCCTCAAATTAAGGAAATCTTTGTAGGTGTTGTGGCTATAGAATGAAGAAGGGAGAATATGGTGTTTGTGTAAAACTTGAAGAGATAATGGGCGCTCCAGTAGAGAAATTAACATTGCAGAATCAAAGCTGACATAGGAAAAACTACAGTGAAGAAGAACCTTTCCATTAGCAGAAATGGAAAAGAGTTCATTTTTTTGACTTACTTCAGTTAACAGAAAGAAGATGAACCAACTTCATGAGAATTGACATTTCAAGAATATGTAATGAATGTACAATTTTTTTTCACCTGTCATTTTTCCATTTGATGGTAAACTTAAAAGTGTTTTTAAATTTTATATAGGTAAACAGGATTTGCTACTTAATTCTGGAGTAACTTAATGCAATTGTTTATACTGAAGACATGCATGGACATCCTGTTCTGCTAAATGCCATATGCGGATTGTTCTTGTGCTGCAGAATTTATAATTCAATACACATGGTTTATGAAGGGTGAGAGAAAGTGATTTAATGATATTAAATATGTATTATTTAATTTAAATATTATGTAAGGTACTTCATTCTGCTTTATAACTTACTGAAATATGAATTTAAGAACTACAGTGAGAGTGAATAAAAGGTGAAGAGATGTCTTACTGTAGCTGCACCGTTTTTGGGCACAACTTTCTTCAACTGCTAATGACATGCAGGGACATCTGGACCAAATAAAGTAAAAATGAAATACCTGTTAACATCAGTGTGTGAAATAAATTGCTTTAGGTCTCTGAGAAGTTCTAGGTCTTTTTCTTTTTTAATTTGCAGTGTGTATTTGCAGGTTTTTTTCCTTTAAATACAAAGTTTTGTATTTAAATACAAGACCAGATTGTATCTTTTAGCCTCAAAACCTTCATGTTGCTATCTTGACATGCATGATTATCACAATGGAAGGAACATTGTCATCAGTTAGATTACTGTGGTAATAAGTAATTGGATGGCAGTTGTATATCAGAGTATGAGATAATTATGTTCAGAGAGGTGAAGAATTAAATTCATTCATTTGGAGAGAGTAAGTGAAAAAGTTTTGGTATTGTGATTAGTTCTCGTGGAAACTCCTGATGGAAATGTTCAAATAAATTATTCCTAGTTCTTACAAGACAACACTCTTACTGTATTTGTGGGGATATCTACCAGAGCTGCTTAGCCCATTTTACAAGATAAAATTTGAGGCACTTTGATTTTTACTTGGTTTGTGTATTGAAAAATAGCTTTCCAATCTGCCAGTTATATTTCTGCCTGTAATATGGATTAAAATATATATATTTTACTTGAGCTGGTGTTAACATCTGCATGAATGTCCTACCAAAAAGGGTAGCTAAATTAAACTGTCAGTTTCTCAGATGAATTGTGAGGAAATTCTTTCCACCTCAAATGACTGATTAGTCGACTTGTATTTTGACATTCAGTGTTATTTTGAAATTAATAGTTGGTTGTGATTTGTCGTGTGTTGTCTTCAGCTGTACTACTTCTTACTTAAAAACTCCAATTTTTGGGTACAGATTATTTTCTTGCAGATGAAATAGAACTTAGGGTACAAGTAGAAGAAAATTGTGCATGTATGAAAAGACTAATATGAGATAAAAATAAACACTACTCCCTTTCCCACTGAAGTTGTGAGAGAAAGATACGTTTGTTACATGATATTGATGCAGGGCATATTAGCAACATGTTTTATGAATTTAATTACAATGGCTCATAGGAGGAAAAATACATCAGTTAGACCAGCTTGAAGTATCATGTGTTTGCTAAATCAAACAGTCATGTATGATGTTGCTCTTATGTAGAAATATTCATATTGAAATTAAAGAAATGCAGCACTAAGTTTGATATTTCTGTTACAGGAAATGCCCCAGTTGTGTAATTCTTATGTGATCTGTTGGAAAAAAAAAATTGGGAACTGTAATTCTGGTAACTTAAATGTCATATTGTTAACCATGTA
Organism: Chrysolophus pictus; assembly: GCA_037305975.1. Classification (NCBI taxonomy): domain Eukaryota; kingdom Metazoa; phylum Chordata; class Aves; order Galliformes; family Phasianidae; genus Chrysolophus; species Chrysolophus pictus. The sequence goes on along the minus strand of CM074614.1, from coordinate 69,898,712 downwards.
GAATGTTTTATGTTTTGTTCTGGTAGTCTCTACTGCAGAGAGACCACTGGAGATATGAGTCCTCCAATTGTGATTTTAATGTTCAAACAAAAAAGTTGAATGGCAACTGTGTAATAAGAATTTGAACACCTGGAAATAAATGAAGACTTCTGTTGAAATAGTGTTATTTCTAATAGAAATTTAACTGCACTATTTTTTTCTTGTTGTGGAAATTGCTGATTGTTTCTTGCAACTACTGTGATTTGGGAATTAGAATACTTAATTTTGTATTTGGTCTGTGTTTGTGGGAGGGGGTTTGATTGTGTAGCCCAGAAGGATAGAAATTTTTCCTTTTTGAATAGAGTAATTATCTTGTAAATATGGAAGCAGCACATACGAACACATTTTCAAACGCTGAGCAGAAGGGCTTGAAAAGTCACTTTTGTTAAGAAATTGGGCAATTGTCTTTCCAGTGGAGTTTTATTATCTGACAATAAATGTCACTGTAGACTAGGTAGAAAACAGCTATTCACCCGCTGTTTTAAATCACTAATTAGGTTAGTGTAGGCTTCTTTAGGAAAGATGTTTCTTCATGCACTCCCTGTGATGGGATTGTCCGATTCTGTGATTGAACCAAACATTTCTTAAAGTAATTTCGATTAGTTCAGCATTTCACGGGCACAGAAGTAGTAAAGGGAAGTTCATAGGGAAGAAACACCATTTGGAGTTGGTAGAGGGTTATTCTACCTGTTACCCATTACTGTCTTTTCCTTATTGATAGGATCCATCTTTGATTGTAGCTCTGGTGACTGTATGAAAAATTGAGTCAGCTGACATGTCCCAAAAGAGACTTTCTTCATTCTATCTTATGCTTTTCCCTGCAGGCAGATATTAACAACTAGAAAAAATGCTATGGGGGGACAGGTCCCGAGTAAAAATGAATTATTACCTGGATATTGGCTTGTTGCCAAAACAAGGGCATTTGTTAATGCAAATGATTAATGGAAGGTAAACGCAGTTGCTTTTGTAGCCTGAAAGACATTCTTAAACTGCCATGTGGAAAAAAAAAAAAAAAAAAAGTGTAAAGACCCTCTTATCCCTAGGTAGAGATGCATGCCTACACTCATTCTTTTTTTTTTTTTTTTTCTTTTTTTCCCCCCATTTAATCCATGTCGGTTTTGTCTGTGATTTATTTATTTATTTATTTATTTATTTATTTGAGATTTGTCAGTGTATGTTGCGTAGTCCTCTGAGGTGTACGAGAACTATTCCTCCTGATGTATTCCGTCACTCTCTTGAACTGCTAGAGGGAAAATGCACGGGTGTCTTTTTTCTCATTTTGAGACATCTATGACGTTACTGCTCCATGGTAATAGGCATTTTACCTATAAGAAGAAATTGCAGTAAGCTGTAGAAAATGTGATTTATCTGTTAAGAAGTTCTGGGAATAACTCTTTAGGACAGAATTTTGTAGATAAGTTACTTAGCTATGAATTTGTTCATGGCACTTTAACGTTGTGTCACTGCTCTGCGGGAAACAAATGATTTTTTTTTTTTTTTCCCCAGTGATCTCTACAGTTCTGCAATTCCTTTATATTATTGTTGAACACGCTCTGGTTACAGCTTTTGAAAACAGACTTGTTAAATTCAGGCTTGGGTGCATTTCTAGTAGTTTATGTCAGGTTCAGATTCGTAGGTTGTTATCTTAATGAAGACCGTTTGCTGCGCTGTCTGAGCACCTGCTGAAAAGAGGTGCAAGTATCTGTCAGAACCGAAAAGTTACCATCGTGATTTGCCCTACAAAAAGGAGAGGGAATTATGCAGCTAAAACGTGCTGAAACACGGCTGGATGTTTTGAGCAGAGTGATTTACTTCAGATCAGTATTGCCTCTGTGCTATGAGCAGGTCTGCTTTGTTAATGAAGGGCATCACTGATTTTTTTTTTTTTTTTAATGAGTTTTTGATGCATTTACTGAAGTAAGATTTTGATGGATATTTACTTTTTTTTTTTTTTTTTTTTTTTTTTTTTAAAGCACTGTGTTTTGTGTGGTGTTGTCCTCAAGTGGGTTGAAATTAGCACATAGTCAAGAAATCTATAATTCCGTAGTTTGTATGTGGCTTAGGTAGCTTTCCAATTCTGGTTTGTATCTGGCTGCATTTCTGCTTGAGTCAGACCGCTGGTATACAACTGTAGGCATAATCTATGCAGAATTTAGAATGGGAGTCAGTGTGTTAACGTAGTGCCAAACAGTAGTCGTTCACTCTTGAAGTATTTCTGAATGTAAATGCTTTCTGTACCTTACTTGGACTTTAAGGGTTAAATCCTCCCCTGTTTTATACAGGGCTCTGTTGTGGAAACAATGAGGTCTGAGGCTAGCTTAGTGGTTGTGATGGCAGATGAATTTTGAATAAATCTTGTTTGAGTGTTCTGTACCGCTGGCTGCCAACTGTGCAGGCAGCTGCAGCTTTTGGAAACTGAACATTTGCAGGACTCCTTTTTACTACTCGACACACAGAGCTGTGGGCAATGCTTTGTCTTTGGTGGAACAAGGATTTGATTCATTTTCTAAGTAATGTGAGTTGAAGTTAGAAGCACTGTCTTAAGTATCTTCCTGTTAGTATGTTAATGATGGGATTAGGGATATTCGGAGCACTTGTCCTCAGCCCTCAGGAAAAACGTTCCTGTGTCAGTTCCATTTGATGACTTAATTGGCCAATGTTTTACACGTACATTTTTGTCTTGATGTAAGTACTTCGAGGAATACGCTCAAACAAGACAACATTCATTGTTCAGAATACTTAGAATAAGGTGTTTTCAACTGCTAAGAATTGTGTTTCAGCAAGTAGGAGTGCCATCTGAGCAGTATGAAAAATTACAGATCATGCTGGCCACAATAGTGGCTGCGTTGCAGCTTCATTTTTTTTCAGGCAATGTTGAGCTTTCACTGCTGTGAATATAAATTTGAAAGTTCCTTTGGAAAATGTGTAAGGATGGGTTGTTGTAAGTGATCTTGGCTTGTACTTCGGCAGTGTGTGAGTTCTACTCATAACTGTTCTTCTGATGCTGCAATAAGCTGGTTTTTTATGACATGAAACATAATTCACCTCTTTAGTGCAAACAATTTTTTCCTTAATGGTTGGCCATCTTATTTATGGCCCTAACTATGTAATTCTCCCTTAAGTATATTTCACCCAGCAGCTTCTCTGTGGATGAGCATTCCTGCTGGAGTACTGGCACCCTACCTGCTGTCTGCTTTGGTACCTGTTAACCTGTGGTCTCCAGCACTCTGTGACACCTGGAGGAAGAACAGCTTTCTTCCTCCAAAGCTTGCTCTGACATGGGGTAAGGTATTGTGGCAAAGCACAGCAACAGACTCTTTGGACTCTTCTTGGTAAGGAGAAAAAAATACGGGAAATCTGCATCTAAGCCAGTAAATTTTTTCCAGGATGGGTATGCCTTTTGTGTCTTGAAAATGGACAAACTCAGTTTCTGGCATAAGTAAGGTTCAGTTACTGACTTCTGGAGTATTTTACACTTGCAATAGCTATGATGCAGGATAAGCTTGTCTTCTGTTAATGAATGCTCTTTTAATGCTGTTTTGAGGGAATTTCAGATTAGCATGCTTAACTCTGAAACAGAACCATCTTGCTCTTCAGTGATTACATGAATATATGCATAGCTTTTCTGATCTTTGAAGGCCTCATGTTTAGGTTGTACTGGAAAATGCATTTAGGTCACTCTGAAAATAATGCCTCCTATTTATATCAGTGGAAATTACAATAGCAATGGCGAGCACAATGATATTATTTGATAGAGCCAATTCTCAGCTACAGAACACTATTCTTCAATATACTCACCACCATTAGCTATGCATTATCTACTCACTACTGGTGAGGTTGCTCCTCGAGAAAGATGTTCAGCTTTGGGCCCCTCACTACAAGGAGGCCCTTGAGAGTGCCCAGAAAAGGGTAACAAAGCTGTGAAGGGTCTGGAGCACTGGTCTTGTGGGGAGCAGAAGAGAACTGGGACTGTTGAGTCTGGAGAAAAGGAGGCTCAGGGAAGACCTTATTACTCTCTACAACTACCTGAAAGGAGTTAGTGGTGAGGTGGGGTTGGCCTCTTTTTCTGGATAACAGATAGGATGCAACATGATGGCCTTAAGTTGTGATGGGAAAGTTCAGGTTAGTTATAAGAAAAAAATTCATCTTGGAAAGTGGTGATGTATTGAAACCAGCTGCCCAGGGAAGTGGTGAAGTCACCATCCTGGAGGTGTTGAAGAAACATGAAGATGTGGCTCTGAGGGCCATGGTTACTGGGTTGATGGTTGGGCTAGATGTCTTAGATCTATTTCAATCTGAATGATTCTGTGATTCAGTGATTTTCACAAGCAACGAACAGGAGCCTTCATGCCGAGCTTGTAAAAACTTGCCCTACAGAGGGTGACCTGCTATTGCCACTGCTGGAAGGCACCTCCTGCTACCTCACTGTGCTCACATCCACTGGTTGGTCTTCATAAACATTTAGCAGGTGTCGATGAATGTCAGTGGGTGCTTGGCTCCAACTCATCCAATATGATAATTTTCAGGCTCTTGATATTTTAGGTAAGGCTGCACTCTACTTCAGATATATTCAGCTCTATCTGGCTGAAGACTTAACCCCATCACAGAATCCTTAGAGTTGGAAGGGACCTTTAAGGGTATCTAGTCCAAATCTCCTGCAATGAACAGGGACACTAGTAGGTTTTGTTTTCAAATTTATTTTATCCTATGGTCCTGTGATTATTTCAGTTTCCAAGAGGGAAAGCATAGTATATTTTTTCCCTCTCCTTTCTATACAATTAAAAATTTATGACCTCTGCACAACTGGGATACATTTGAACTGAACAGTAGACTACGAGGAGAGGTGTGATCCTGCCAGGTGGAGCCCCTCTAAAGTCACTAAAGGTTAAGAAATCTGGATGTACGCAGCAGTAACTTGAAGATGTGTGTGAGTGGATCCAGCCACTAGATGTCAGCATTATTTTAAATATCAACTATCGAACTGCTTGTTCATTCCTGTTCAAGCTGTGCTGGAGTGAAGTTGATTTTTGACTGTGAGTAGTAGGAGTCGTGCTGTATGTTCAGGGTCAGAGTCAGCTGGTGTTTGTGAGTTCATTCTGCTAAAATGGGTATTGCTTAATATGGGACTTGATAACTAGTGCAATAGGCTACTTGCTGTTGTATTTGTGAAATGCTCACAAAATGCTTCTGTACCACATAGCTCTTCAGCTTTGCTGAGCACAGCTAAGCAGCTAAGGGTTGCATCTTAGGGAGAGTGTTGGCTAAACAGATGTAATAGCTCACTGATACCGAAAACATGGTCCTCTCAGCACTGCTTATTTGACAGATCAAGTAACAGAGCAGGAACAAGTGAGGAGTTTTATTCTGGGGAGACAACAGCTCTCTGATCAGACAAGTGTCCAAATCAGCACCAAGAGTGAGAGTGTGCAATCAGAGCACAAGGGAAGGAAGGCAGAGGGGAAATTCTTTCTGGCAGATGTAATTATATTCCTTGTTGTTGTGTTCACCCTGTGAGGGTGGCGGAGTGCTGGAACAGGCTGCCCAGGGAGGTGGCGGAGTCTCCTCTGGAGATACTCAAGACCTGCCCCGATGCTTTCCTGCATAACCTGTAGCAGGGAACCTGCTTTACCAGGGTGTGAACTAGATGATCTTCACGCAACCCTTCCATCCTCTACAACTCTGCAATTTCTCATTTTTGTATGATTCCTGCTTGAGCAATTCAACATCAGCACGTCCTGTACAAGCCTTAATTTCTAACCCCTCTTCCTGTTTCTACTTCCTTTCCATGTATCAAAGATGCTGAGTAGAGCTCTTCAAGTGTCTTCTGCAGCTTTCAGCTCTGTGTCAGTTTTGTTATTTCCATTGTTTCACTAATCCACCTCGTACCGTTCTAATCATTCTTAAATATTTCCTTTTTTTTTTTTTTTGTATTTCTCAGTAAGTGTTTTGTAAAAGTGTCATTAACTCTTTCTGTACTTCCTACTGCTTCATGCTGTTTCTTCATTATGCTTTTGGTGCAGTCACATGGTTTCATAGAATCATAGAATGGCCTGAATTGAAAAGGACCACAGAGATCATCCAGTTTCAACCCCCTGCTATGTGCAGGGCCACAACCACCAGACCAGGCTGCCCAGAGCCACATCCAGCCTGGCCTTGAATGCCTCCAGGGATGGGGCATCCACAGCCTCCTTGGGCAACCTGTTCCAGTGCCTCACCACCCTATGAGTGAAAAACTTCCTCCTAATATCTCACCTAAACTTCCCCTGTCTCAGTTTAAAACCATTCCCTCTTGTCCTATCAGTATCCACCCTTGTAAACAGCCATTCCCTTCCTGTTTATACACTTCCTGTTTATACGCTCCCTTCAAGTACTGGAAGGCCACAACGAGGTCTCCCCGGAGCCTTCTCTTCTCCAAGCTGAACAAGCCCAGTTCCCTCAACCTTCCCTCACAGGAGAGCTGCTCCAGCCCTCTGATCATCTTAGCGGCCCTCCTCTGGACCTGTTCCAAGAGCTCCATGTCCTTCCTGTACTGAGGGCCCCAGGCCAGGACGCAGTACTGCAGATGGGGCCTCACAAGAGCCCAGTAGAGGGGGACGATCACCTCCCTCTCCCTGCTGGCCACCCCTTTTTTAAAGCAGCCCAGCACACAGTTGGCCTTCCGGGCTGCAAGCGCACACAGCTGGCTCATGTCCAGCTTCTCATCTATCAGGACACCCAAATTCTTCTCCACAGGGCTGTTCTCAAGGAGATCTTCCTCCAGTTTGTATAAATACCCGGGATTGCCACGTCTCAAGTGCAGTACCCTGCACTTGACCTTACTGAACCTCATTAGGTTTTCATGGTCCCACTTCTCTGGTCTGTCCAGGTCCATCTGGATGGCTTCCCTTCCCTCCAGTGTATTGACTGCACTGCTCAGCTTGGTGTCATCTGCAAATTTGCTGTGGGTGCACTCGATGCCATTATCTATGTCACTGATGAAGATGTTGAAGAGCACCGATCCCAAGACCGACCCCTGAGGGACATTGCTTGTGACCACCCTCCTCCCTGACACAGAACCATTGATCACAACATTTTGGCTGCATCCAGCCAACCATAGCAGCATAGATGCTACACAGCTTATTTTAAGTGGTTTACAACATTTTGTATTTTACATGGGCTTTTGAATGCCTCCCCTACACAAATCTTTTGCTGAACTCCTATTTTGTCTATTAGCATTATTCACTTGGAGTGAATCCCCTCTTGCTTTTCCAGAGGAAGGAAAGAGGTTACCCCTTACTGTGGCTTGTGGATCCTTTTGTCTCAAGTGTATCTGAGATTAAGAGGTTTTGAAGTGTTATTGAATTCTGTACTCCCCAAAGCCCTTATATGTTTTTCAAAATTGTTATGTTTGGTAGAATCCAGTAAATACCAGACATATACTTTATTTTGAGTTGGGAATTTCATATCCTTCTGGAACAAAATACTTTTTCCCACATGTTTTGACTACATTATGTTGGCGCCGTTCATGTCACTCCACTTAATATTGTGTCAGCATTCTCATTATATGCTGTTTTCAGAGGTTATAACTTGGACATAGAAATTTGCTTCCACTTGGAAACTTGGTCTGAGACCAGAAGTAATTACAAAAAATAAATAGATCCCCCTTCCTCCCCCCCAAAATGTGTTGTTGCTTTGAGAGAAAAAGGGAGAACAAAAAATTAGCACTGGCAAAGTGTGTGTTATAATTTGTTCTACTTTGACCAGTCAAATGACGGAAAAAAGTCAGAAGATAGGGTGTGTGTAATTCCTACACTTGTGGACCTGCAGGTAGAAACCCTTCAGCTTTTTTCAAAAGGTGGGAGGATTGTGCATGCTGAAAATCTCCACAGTACTCTGAAATTTATACCACAGTAGTTTGAAAGCACATCTGTCTACTGAATGTGCCATACCTTCTAGTAGATATGCATCTCAATTCATAATGCCATTGCCTCTTTCTGGGTTGCAGGAAGATGTTGAAGGGCTAAGGTACAGTGTAAGGAGGCAGATCTATTTTTTGTGATAGGTGTGCGTGGATAGGGTGCCTGGCAGGAGTAGAGGAGAGAAGACTGTTGGTGTGTCCCAGGTGAGACCTTTCTCCAGGTGGGTTGTAGTCATGCTCTTTGTAGGGTGTTGTAGTCATGCTCTTTGTAGGGCGTCAAAGTGTAACTGCTTTGTTTCTGATAACTCTTCTAATGAAGTTGCAGTGATTCTTCACTTTTGTAGGATGGAAGACAGCTCAAAAAAACCAAAAGATTAGTTTGGATTTCTTGAAAGAGTCCATCTAAATGAATGTACCTCTACTCTTATATATTTACATAAATCTTCAGGAAACAGGCTGATTGTAAAACACTATGGGGAAGTCAGATGACTATTCCCTACAATAGAAGTACTTCTGCAATTAATCTCTTGCAAAAGCTCCTTACTGTGACAGGGAAATCTAGAAACAAGATCTAGCAACTCATTAAGTTACTCAGAATTATGTCCAAGATACACTTAATGCATTTCAGCAAACAAGTGTTCGGTGTAGTTAAGAATTTCAGCAGTAGTAATTGCAGAAGATACCTGGGCTAATGGCTTTACTGATCAGCAGAGATTTTAAGCTGAGAAAAGCTGACTATCTAATTACAGTGAAATGTGAAAACCAAAGCAGTCTGTCTTCATGATAAAAATGCAAGACTGTAGTGTTCTATGCTTTCCAGCTTGTACAGAGTTCAGAGAGACAGTGCATCCAGTACGAATTACCAAATAATACGGGATCTGTCTTTACAGTTTTCTAAACCAAGAATATCTTCCAGAATGACTATTCTAGAAAAAAAAATCCCTATTTAAAAAAAAGCGAACACAAAGTTAAGCCTTATCCTAAAGGAATTGCTGCTGATGTCTGTGAAAACAAAAAGCTTAAAGTCCAGCAATGAAAGCAGTGTGAATGGACTTGAGGAAAACAGCGTGGAAATGTGTTTAACTTCCTGTTCTGGATTTGGTGTGCATGCTTATGCTGTGCATGCTTGTGTGTTACTTTATGCCAGTACAGTTTCTCTGGATTGAACCAAGGTCTGGGATTAACTGGTAAATGGTAAATGCCTCATGTGTACTCCAGGCTAAGAAATACATTAGCAAATAAATCTGTAGAGCAGAACTAATTGCAGGCCTATGTTTTTAGGATCTTGGGAAGCTGAGGTAAGAAGAGATGATCTGTTGCATAGCTTTGCTCGGATTGAAAAGAAGCTTTATTTTTGATAGCAAATTTTTGAAGGAGGTGATCTTTCCCCTCTACGTGACACTGAAGTGCTGGGTTCAGTACCGGTGTCCCCAGTATGAGAGAGATGTTGGCATACTGAGTGTGTTCAATGAAGATGGCAAAGGCACTGGAACATCTGTCCTGTGGGAAAAGATTGAGAACCTGTTTGTTTCACCCTAGAAAACGGAGAGATTTGGTTGGAGTTATCACCGTGTTTATCATCCCTGCTGAGATGAGCAGTAAAAGCAACAGAACCAAGCTCTTTTTAATGAGAATACTAGAGGCAGTGGCTGCAAGCTCGAAATATATAAAGCTCCATTCAAATGTAAGAAAACTATTTTTTTTGTTGTTCTGAGGATGATCCAAACTTACAATATGCTCTCCAGAGAGCTGGTGGAGTCTCCAACCTTGGAGATATTCAAAACTCATCCTGGGTCACCTGCTGTAATTGCCCCCTTTGAGGAGGCGGTTTGAATTGGATAATCTCAGAGGTCCTTTTCTACCTCATCCTCTTTGTGAAATGTGGGCATAGTAGGTCAGAGATCCAGGACAAGATAGATCCTTTACAAAAGATGTAACAAATCTTCATTTCTACTAAGTATTTAGAATCCAAAAACAGTTTTGGGACAACAAAGCAGTCTAATTCTTACCTTTGCAGCAACAAAGAAAGTGAAAACTAGGCTCAGGCACCATGGAGAGTCAAGGATCCTCAGTATTATTGCTTCAGTTGTTTTGCAAGTTTGGCCTTGAAATAAAATCTTCAAAATGAAAACTGTTACACCATGTTTATTTTGCTGGTTCGCTGCAAAGATTTTTAGAAGTGCATTCTACATAACTTAGTACAAACAAGCTCTTTAAGTAAAAAAAAAAAAAAAAAAACCAACAAACCACTAATAGCCAAATTCTTGCTTGGGGAATCAGATAGAATCATAGAATCATTTGAGTTGGAGAGGACCCTTAAATGTCATCCGGTCCAACTCCCCTGCAATGAACAGGGACACCCACAGCTTTACCAGTTGTTCAGAGATCAGTCCAGTCTGACCTTGAATGTCTCCTGGGACTGGCATCCACCACGTCTCTGTGCAACCTCTTCTGGTGCTTCACCATTTTGATTGTAAAAAATTTCTTCCCTAGATCCAATCTAAATCTTCCCTCTGTTAGTTTGAAGCCACTTCCTCCTGTCCTATCACTACAGATGCTGCTGAAGAGTCCGTCCCTGTATTTCTTACAGCCCCCCATTAGATACAGACAGGCCACCCTCAGGTCTCCCTCAGCCTTCTGTTCTCCAGGCTGCACAGCCCCAGCTCTCTCAGCCCGTCCTCGTAGGGAGCTGCTCCATCCCTGATCATTTGTGTGGCCCTTCTCTGGATGCACTCCCACGTCTCTCCTGTGCTGAGGCTATGTTCTATTTCATGAAAATGTGGGCTGTTCTTCAACTTCATTCACAAGTGAAAGTTATGAGGAGCATGGAAATCTGAAGTGCAATGAAGTGAAGTGTGGGATGAGAGCCTTGACTGACTGAGCTGAAAAGGAAGTATGTCTTAGGGGGAGAGATAACTACGGCCCAGCTGCAGTGAGGAGAGGAGTCATAGAAGAAAATGCTTTCAAGTGCAGTCCCTTAGGCTTTTATTTGTAAACTGATTTGATCAAACTTTTTCACTCACACAAAGCCCTGTTGTAGATAATGGGAGTTTGTGCAGGGTTGCATGCATCATCTTGCAGGAAGGGGACTCTGGATCCTCAGGAAGAGTTTACACCTAGTTTAAGTAACGTAAGAAATAACGGGAAATGGTACATCCCAGCAGTTCGTGGTTTTGAATCAGAAGCAAACCAGCAGTTGAGAGAGAGAGCATCCAGGAAGATAGGGTTGCAGTTATGATGTTGTGCTGTCAGTGCTTCCATTAAAAACCCCCGGTGGAATTTAACATTTGGTATTGCAACCCTTACTCCCAAATACCTTTCAGACTACAATTTGGCAGACGAATGTTCAGCCTGGGAGGCTGATGTTTTCTGAAATGTGAACACAATTGGTTCAGACACACAGCTTTGCAGGGAGTCTGGAAAGAAACATAATATCAGTTGGTTTCCCATTTGTTTTACAGAATAATATTTTATACTTGAAAAGCTGGTTGTTGTGGAAAATACCATTGAGTTCTGTAATTAAGCTAAGCTAGAATTTTATTCCTCACCATGAATCCTGCCAAGGTATTTGCAACATATTTTAGAAATGTTGTTGACCTGATTGTTTTGCAACCACTGTGCTTTATATTTGAGTATCTGGAAATTTCCAACCAGATAATTTTATTTAATCACCTTTATACACTATGTCTTATTATGACTGCTTCACCCAGCAGAGATTGGCTGTTCTGAGTGTCTCGTTATCCACTTGCAAAGGGTCAAAATGATAGCATGAAGCCTGAGAGACGAAAATAAAATTTGAGTGCTCACAGGTCAGGGCTAGGGCTCGAGACACAGCAGTACTATCATTACCAGTAAGAATGAGAAAAAAAGCTGATGTACTCAGTGCCTACTTTGCTTCTGTCGTTAACAGTAAGGACAGTTATTCTTGATGGTAAGAAGTATGTGGGTAACTACAGGCTTGTCAGCCGACCTCAGTACTGGGCAAGTTACGGAACATCATCTTGAGTGTGATCACACAGCATGTATGGAACAACTGGGTGATCAGGCCCAGCCAGCATGGGTTCATGAAAGGCAGGTCATGCTTGACCAACATGATCTCCTTCTATGATCAAGTGATCTGCCTGGTGGATGAGAGAAAGGTTATGGATATAACCTGCTAAGACTTCAGTAAAGCCTTTAATACTGTCTCCCAAAGTATTCTCCTGGAGAAGCTGGCAGCTCATAGCTTGGACAGGTACACTCTTGGCTGGATAAAGAACTGGCTGAATGGTGGGGCCCAGAGGGTGGTGGTGAATGGAATTAAATGCAGCTGGCAACCTGTCATGAGTGGTGATCCTATGGAGTCAGTTCTGGGGCCTGTCATAGAATCATGGAATGGCTTGGATTGGAAGAGACCTCAAGGATCATCAAGTTCCAACCCCCTGCCACAGGTAGGGCCACCAACCTCCAGACCTAGTACTAGGTCAGGCTGCCCAGGGCCCCATCCAACCTGGGCTTGAATACCTTCAGGGATGGAGCACCACAGCCTCTCTGGGCAGCCTGTTCCAGAACCTCACCACTCTGTAAAGAACTTCCTCCTGACATACAACCTAAACCTTCCCTCAGTGACCTTAAAACCATTCCCCCTTGTCCTATCACTATTTACCCAAGCAAAAAGTAGATTCCTCTCCTTTTTATAATTCCCTTTTAAATACTGGAAGGCTGCAATGAGGTCTCCTCACAACCTTCTCTTCTCCAGGCTGAAGAAGCCTAGCTCCCTCAGCCTGTCTGAAGTGCAGCCTTCAGGGGAGGTGGTCCAGCCCTTTGATCATCATAGTGACCCTCCTCTGGACTCTCTCCAACAGCTCTACATCCTTTCTGTATTAGGGACTGCAGACTTGAATGCAGTACTCCAGCTGGGGTCTCATGAGAGCAGAGTAGAGAGGAACAATCACCTCCCTTTCCCTGCTGGCTACCCCTCTTCTGCTGGAGCCCAGGGTACCATTTGCCTTCTGAGCTACAAATGCACACTGTTGGTTCATATTCAGTTTTTCATCCACCAGAACCCAGATCCTTCTCTGCAGGGCTACTCTCAAGGAATTCTTCTCCCAGTCAGTATATGTATCTGGGATTCCTCTGACCCAAGTGCAAAACCTTGCACTTGGCTATGTTGAACATGGATCCAACTTCTGAGTTTGCTGAGGTCCCCCTGGATGGTGTCCCTTCCTTCTAACGTGTCCCTTGGGAGTGCTTAAGAATTATAGAATGAATTGGGTTGGAAGGCACCTCAAGGATCATTGCATTCCAACTTCCCTGCCACAGGCAGGGTTGCCAACCGCTAGATCAAATTCTACATTAGATTGCCCAGGGCCCCTTTCAATTTGGCCTTAAACACCTCCAGGGTCGAGGCATTCACGGATTCTCTAGGCAGCCTGTTCCTGCACCTTGCCACTCTCTAAGTAAAAAACTTCCCACAGACATCTAATCTAAATCTCCCATCTCCCACTCTTGGGGTGAGATGTGTTGCTAGGAACATCACTCGCCTGGTTAAGCCCTCTGATTATTATTCATTAGTGGTTTTCCACATTGGAAATGAAGAGGTAGGCAAAAGAAATTCTCAGGTGAACAAAAGGGACTTCAGGGCTTCTGAAGGGATCAGGAGCGCAAGTTGTGTTCTCCTCTGTCCTCATTGAGGATCTGCACAAAAGGAGGAGGGTGGGCATGCTGAATAAATGGCTTTGCGAATAGTGTCATACTCAGGGCTTTGGGTACTATGGCTTGGGACCCAGCCTTGGGAAAGGGGGAATGATGACAGCGGATGGGAACTAACTGACTAGAAGGGCCACAGATATTCTTGAGAACAAGCTGGCTGGGCTGGTTAGCAGGGCTTTAAACCAGATATGATGGGGAAAGGGGTTGTACTAGATGACAGAGTAGCGCGTGGGAACACTGTCACCTTGGGAGATAGTAAAGAGAAAACCACACTTATCCTGGAGGTACTAAGGAAGGGTCCTCTGAGAAAGCAACAAGGCCAATAGCTAAGCTGAAGTGCCTTTATACCAATGCATGCAGCATGGGAAATAAGTAGGAGGAGCTAGAAACCATGACACAATTGGGAAAGTATGACCTAATTGCTATCATGGAAACATGGTGGGATGAATCCCATGATTGGAATACCCTCATTGATGACTACAGGCTTTTCAGAAGGGATAGACAGGGTAGGAGGGGTGGCAGAGTTGCCCTCTATGTTAGGAAGTAGATAGATTGCGAAGAGTTGTGTCTGAGCAACAGCCACTATCAGGTTGAGAGATCGTGGGTAAAAATCAATGATCGGTCCAGTAAAGGGCATCTAGTGGTTGGGGTCTGCTATAGGCAGCCTGATCAGTAGGAGGTTGTTGAAGAGGCCTTCTTGCTTCTACTGCAGGAGGTATCACACTCGCAGGCCCTTGTCCTGATGGGGGATTTCAACCACCTGGATATCAGCTGGGATAGTGGCATGCTAGGGCAAACAATCTGGGAGATTCCTGGAGTCTGTCAAGGTCAACTTCCTGGTCCAGGTAATAGATGAACCAACCCGAGGTGAAGCCTTACTGGACCGGGTGCTCACTAATGCAGAGGAGAGCATTAGAGAGGTTAAGATTGGAGGCAGCCTGGACTGCAGTGACCATGCCTTGGTGGAGTTTGTGATCTTGAAGAATGCAGGCCTGGCAAAAAAAGCGGAGCTAGGATCTTGTGCTTTAGGAGAGCAAACTTCTGGCTGTTCCGGGAACTGCTGAGTGGGATCCCCTGGGAAACTGTCCTTAAGGGCATAGGCACAGAACAGAGCTGGCAGCTCTTTAAGGACATTCTTCAGAGAGCGCAAAGGCTCTCCATCCCCCAGCAGAAGAAGCTGAGCAGGGGAGGCAGGCATCTGTTGTGGCTGTGCAAGGACCTGCGGCTTAAACTGAGAGAAAAGAGGGAAATGTACACAAAGTGGAAGCAGGGTTGTGTAGTCTGGGAGGAATACAGGCCTGTTGTCCGTGTGTGTAAAGATAGGATTAGGAAAGCCAAGGAGCAGATGGAGCTGAACTTGGCAAGGGATGTGCTGATTTGCCTGAGGGTAGGGAGGTCCTTCAGAGGGATCTAGATAACCTGGGCTGAGGTGAATGGGATGAGGTTCAACAAGGCCATGTGCCGGGTCGTGCACTTTGGCCACAACAACCCCTGCAGCGCTATAGGCTTGGGGATGAGTGGCTAGATGATTGTGAAGAAGAAAGGGACCTGGAGGTGTTGGTTGATGCTTGGCTGAATATGAGCTGACAGTGTGCCCAGGTGGCCAAGAGGGCCAATGGCATCCTGGCCTGCATTAGAAATAGTGTGACCAGCAGGAGCAGGGAGGTAATCATCCCTCTGTACTCAGCACTGGTGAGGCCACACCTTGAGTATTGTTCAATTTTGGGCCCCTCATTACAAAAAAGACATTGAGGCCCTGGAGTGTGTCCAGAGAACGTGGTGAGGGGTTTGGAGCACAAATCTTATGAGGAGCGGCTGAAGGAGCTGGGATTGTTCAGACAGGAGAAGAGGAGGCTCAGGGGAGACCTCGCTGCACTCTACAACTTCCTGAAGGGAGGTTGTGGTGAAGACGGGTTTGGCCTCTTCTCCCAGGCAACAAACAGGACCCGAGAAAATGGCCGCAACTTGTACCAGAGGAGGTTTAGGTTAGACATGAGGAAAAACTTTTTCTCTCAGAGAGTGGTCAGGCACTGGAATGGCTGCCCAGGGAGGTGGTGGAGTCAACGTCCCTGGCAGTGTTCAAGAGGTGTCTGGATGAGGAGCTACAAGATATGGTTTAGTTTGTAGTAGAATGGTAATGAGAAGACAGTTGGACTAGGTCATTTCCAACCTTGTGATTCTATGATTCTATGATTCTATGTGAAAGATAACAGGAAGGGATTCTACAGGTACAAAGGCAGGAGGAGTGGGCTGTGATTTCTGTCCCACTATAATGGTGGAACAAGTATGAATCCTCCTCGTGAAATTGAACGTGAATAAGTCCATGGGGCCGGATGATATCCATCCTAGGGTTCTGAAAGAGATGGCTGATGTGGTTGCCAAGCTGCTCCCCATCATATTTGAAAAATCATGGCTGTCTGGTGAATTCCCCGGTGACTGGAAAAAGGGAAACATTACTCCTGTTTTTAAGAAAGGGAGAAAGGAAGACCTGGGGAAGTACAGGCCGGTGAGCCTCACTTCTGTGCCTGGGAAGATCATGGAACAGATCCTCCTAGAAGCTTTGTTAAAGTACACATGAGATGAAGAGGTGATTTGAGACAGCCAGCATGGCTTCACCAAGGGGAGATTGTGCCTGACCAATCTGGTGGGCTTCTATGACGCAGTGATGGCTTCAGTGGATGGGGGAAGGGCAGTGGATGTCATCTACCTGGACTTCTGCAGGGTCTTGGACATGGTCCCTCACCACATCCTTCTCTCTAAATTGGAGAGGTGTGGATATGAAGGATGTACTGTTTGATGGATTCAGAATTGGTTGGCTGGATGCAGCCAAAGTGTTGTGATCAGTGGTTCTGTGTCAGGGTGAAGGCTAGCCACAAGGAGTGGGGTGTGGTTTCTGTCCCACTGTAATGGGACAGTATGATGTCCCTCAGGAGTCGGTCTTGGGACCAGTGCTCTTCAACATCTTCATCAGTGACATAGATAATGGCATCGAGTGCACCCACAGCAAATTTGCAGATGACACCAAGCTGAGCAGTGCAGTCAATACATTGGAGGGAAGGGAAGCCATCCAGATGGACCTGGACAGACCAGAGAAGTGGGCCCATGAAAACCTAATGAGGTTCAGTAAGGTCAAGTGCAGGGTACTGCACTTGAGACGTGGCAATCCCGGGTATTTATACAAACTGGAGGAAGATCTCCTTGAGAACAGCCCTGTGGAGAAGAATTTGGGGGTCCTGATAGATGAGAAGCTGGACATGAGCCAGCTGTGTGCGCTTGCAGCCTGGAAGGCCAACTGTGTGCTGGGCTGCATTAAAAAAGGGGTGGCCAGCAGGGAGAGGGAGGTGATCGTCCCCCTCTACTGGGCTCTTGTGAGGCCCCATCTGCAGTACTGCGTCCTGGCCTGGGGCCCTCAGTACAGGAAGGACATGGAGCTCTTGGAACAGGTCCAGAGGAGGGCCGCTAAGATGATCAGAGGGCTGGAGCAGCTCTCCTGTGAGGGAAGGTTGAGGGAACTGGGCTTGTTCAGCTTGGAGAAGAGAAGGCTCCGGGGAGACCTCGTTGTGGCCTTCCAGTACTTGAAGGGAGCGTATAAACAGGAAGTGTATAAACAGGAAGGGAATGGCTGTTTACAAGGGTGGATACTGATAGGACAAGAGGGAATGGTTTTAAACTGAGACAGGGGAAGTTTAGGTGAGATATTAGGAGGAAGTTTTTCACTCATAGGGTGGTGAGGCACTGGAACAGGTTGCCCAAGGAGGCTGTGGATGCCCCATCCCTGGAGGCATTCAAGGCCAGGCTGGATGTGGCTCTGGGCAGCCTGGTCTGGTGGTTGGTGACCCTGCACATAGCAGGGGGGTTGAAACTGGATGACCTCGTTGTTCCTTTTCAATTCAGGCCATTCTATGACTCTATGATTCTAGGATCTTTTAGTTTAAGAAATTTGTAGATGTGGCATTGAGGGGCATAATTAGCAGGCATGGTGGGGGTGGGCTGATGTTGGACTAGATGATCTTAGATGTCTGTTCCAACTTTAATGATTCTATAGTTTCTGACAGCACAGCTCAACTTCAGGTGGACAGTCTAATCCCAGCAGATCTGAGCAGAGTGGATATTCCCACAAGCTGCTTGTAATCACAGGTTTTCCAGACTTTCTGTGGAAGTTAGTGAAATCATGTGTTTAACGTATGTTTAGTACAAACCCATAATTCCAAGAGTTTTTATCCTATTAGTAAAAAAATAAAATAAAAAAGCAAAGTAATGAGTAAAATTCACTTTTATGCTTAACTATTCTTCATGTTGATTTCATCCCGAACTGTTATTAACTGTAATGAATTGAAATTCCTGCTCTTTTCTTTTGGCCACAAACAAGGAATTTACTATAAAGCACAGGCCAGCACTAAACTGATCCATGGTGTTTCTGTACCTGTGTGACACCCCAGAAAAAGCTGAGACTCCCTTGTCTGTAGGGGAATGGCTGGGGTTGTTTGTGATTGATTAAGAAAGTCTAGAAGGTGATGGATAACTGAAATGAAGAATTTTTGATGTCTGTCCTACAACACGAGTAGTAGATGACATGGAAAAACTAGTCATATGCATTAGGGAAAGGTTTGAAACAGAAAAAGAAAAGCACATCTGGAACCTTCTGCCTCAGGAGCTGTAAAGATAGGCTGTAAAAAAGCTGTGAGAAAGGCATATGCAGAAAGGGGTACTGAAAAAAACAGGGCTGTACTCAGTGGCATCTGTCTTTCTGGATGGTGGGGAAGGACAGGGCTTAAAACAGCAGGACTTGCAAGGTCATACTCTGAACAGTGTTCACTTTACCACTGCTAGATCTACATATAGTACTGAGCTAAATAGACCATGGGTCTGACTCACCAGGGCAATTTATAACAGTACTGGCACTGTTACATGTCTCAACTAGTATCTTCACACTTAACAAAGCAGAGAGATGAGGTCCCTATCTGTAAGGACTGGTGGACTGGACCTATGCAGTAAGTTTCCCTCTGAGTGGCTGTGAAAGCAAATGAGTCTGCAGGGATGCAGATAGCAGCAGCAATTTGGCTCAATGTGTTTCCAGTTTTGTAAGTTGCAGATACATATCTGGCAGTACCGATGCAGACCTTTCCAAATACAGTTCTGTTGTCGTCAGTGTGATGGCAACAGAGATTAATTTGGCTCTTTGTATCTTTTCTTAGCTTATTGAAATACAATCCTAAAATATTTTCTTTCAGCTTTTAATAATATTTTCCTTATTTTTGGAAGATCTGCAACTTAAGCAATATATGACAGATTGCATATAAGCCTACCTATCTAGAGAGCAGTGCTTCAGTGCATTCTTAAAAAAAAATGTTATCAAACAAGCAGAAGAGTCTATCCTAAGTGCATAGATGGAAAAACATATTCAAATGTATATTTTCCTTTCTATGACTTTTTTTCAAGCCTCTTTTCATTTGACTGTCTTAGCTCTTTTCCTCCTGTTCCAAACTGATCCACAGATCTAATGGAATCGGATCACTGCGAATTTGTGTGATTTTTCTTTAGAGTTTTCTCTACATTTTTTTGCTATGTAATAATCTGATCCATGCGGATCTTTTGTGTCCATTTTTAATATCGAGCACAGTACAATAGTACCACTTCACATACAAAAGATTCCTAACAAAAAGCTTAGTTTCTCAAGCCCCACAGTAAACGGCAGCAGGGATTTAAGCAGAAAGTTGTTTCTGCAACCTTTTATGATTTCTGTGGTTCAGCTTGTGATCCTACAGATGACATCTGCATTGCTCTTAATGCAACTTGTTGATGCAATCAGGAAAACAAAGATTTTTCTGGTGAGGTAGAAGAAAGGAAAGGAATGCTTTTTGGGATATAATGCAATTCCACAGTCTCTTGAGACAGCTTAATCTATAAATTCATCTTATAAATGTGTTCACATTTACAGAAGTCCCCATATTTCTTGTTGCATTGAAATTGGTGGGTGCAGAAATGTTTATCGTCTATGTCATGACCAGCAAAGCTGCTGTGGGGCTGCTTTTGGAACAGCCTGCAGCAGACAGTTTTCAGTGGAGGAAGATGTTTCATATTACCCCCATCAGAAAGATGTTTTAAGCAGCTGCTTTTGGAAACAAGGCACTGAACTGGAGGCCATTAGGCTGTCCTGTCTTTTGGCACCAGAATCTAACACCAACTGTAAGCCTGTCCAGACTGAAAAGTAGGCGAAGAGTTATGTGTTTAGAAGGAAATAATATATTTCAGGTGATTTCTGATTCAGGAGTAAGTATTTGCATTAATAAAAGTGAGAAGGAGGCACTGTGATAGCTTTTAAAATGTTCAGTGTTGTTCCAGGCAATGGCACAGCCAATCATCATTTGTATGTTGCTGAACACAGAGTGTATGACCTTTATCACAACATCACATAGCACAAGCGTGACAGAGTACAAAGCTGCCCGTAGGGGAAACATACTCATAATTTTTTTTTTTTTATCAAGACGTAACAGAGGTCCCTTTTTGATCTTTTCAACCCTTGTAACAACTGTTCTGCTTCCTCCTTTTCCCATAGGAGGTATAATTTACCAAAGTCTTTCACTCATCAGCTTGCTGGGTAAGAGATATGCTCCTTTCCCCCCCCACCCTGCAAATTTACTTTTTCCAAATGGTAGCCTTCAATTTAAGGGAAAAAGAAAAAAATATTTAGTTTGAACAGGAATATCCTATTGTTTTTTTAACAGTGAAAATAGCTTTCTCTTCTTCTCTGAAATGAACCAACCTGCAGATAAAACTTCTTCCAGCACCATTTTATTTATACTTTTATGTTTCTTAATTAGTTGATGCTAAGAATTAGACTTCAAAGACAAAATGTCAAACCCCAAGGAATATTACGTATCAAAAATCCCTCTGATTTCAGTCCTATTTTTTGGAGTTTTTGAGGAGTATTGGTATCTCCCTTTCATGGCACAAATCAAGCACTTTAACTATGCTTCTGGATGTGTTCACTACAGAGTGTTTGGATGTAGAGCATGCAGATCTACAGATACACTTAAGCTATAAGGTGCATTACTCAAGCTGAGCAGCTGATATCAGTTCTGATTTGGGAGCAGTAAACCAGGCTCTTCAGTTAGGTGTCTGTAAGGGTATTGAGTTGTATGAAAAACTGTTCAACTGGATTTCAGCTTTCCTTAGCCAAAGTTACACTGAGCTTTATGTTCAGACTCAAGACTGATTTTTATTTTGGAATCTGAAAGATGATCAGGGGTTAAATTTATTCAAACACCTTTTTTGGTTCATGTTTGTATAATAAAATCCAATGCTTTCCTAAATAATAGGAATATAGACACACTTCTGAACTCCAGCATTACAGAACTGTTCCCTGATCACATCCTAGCTCTGCACTGTTGCAAGATCCACACTGTGTGACCAAAAAGCAGATGCTCCAGACAGATCTTAGTCTCAGTGACCAAGAAACCAAACACCTATATGGTGTTTGGTATATATATGGGAATTCAGCCTCCAACACCCATTCTGACATAGGTTGTCAGTTGCAGAGATGCAAGAGAGCAATACCAACAACAGACACAAGTATACAGACACCCTTGCACCCTTGCAGGTGCATTGACACGTACCTGAGAATTTATTACATTGTAGTGTCTTCCTTAAATTTGATGTCAACATGTGTTCATCTGTGCTTGAAATACAGCAGAGGCACAGCCAGTGTACCAGTGCACAGGTAAGTTTAAGTAAGGAATAGCAGGGTGTGCTGCAGTTGCACTTGCAGCAGTGGCACTGTGCTCTTAGCAAGGACTGCTTCCCTGTAGTAATGGCTACAATCCCAAGGCAAACAGAGTTATACTCAGACAAGTGACCTTGATATTTGGACTCACATGGGCAGCATTGAAATCTTGAACCACCTCTAAAACATGTAAGTAAATTTCACAGTTAAAATGGATTGTACATTATGCTCCCTTCCCTTCCCTTCCCTTCCCTTCCCTTCCCTTCCCTTCCCTTCCCTTCCCTTCCCTTCCCTTCCCTTCCCTTCCCTTCCCTTCCCTTCCCTTCCCTTCCCTTCCCTTCCCTTCCCTTCCCTTCCCTTCCCTTCCCTTCCCTTCCCTTCCCTTCCCTTCCCTTCCGTTCCCTTCCCTTCCCTTCCCTTCCCTTCCCTTCCCTTCCCTTCCCTTCCCTTCCCTTCCCTTCCCTTCCCTTCCCTTCCCTTCCCTTCCCTTCCCTTCCCTTCCCTTCCCTTCCCTTCCCTTCCCTTCCCTTCCCTTCCCCTCCCTTTTCCCTTCCTCTCCCTTTTCCCTTCCCTTCCCTTCCTCTCCCTTTTCCCTTCCCTTCCATAGAGAAGCAGGAAAAGTCCTTCTTCACCTCTTCAAATTCAGTGAAAAAAGAAACTGGGGCAGTTGAAGAAACATCTTTTTTTTTTTTTTTTTTTTTTTTTTTTTTTTTTTTTTTTTGTGGGATGCCTTCCTGTAGGAAAGGTCAAGCGGTTCAACAGCTCTCACACCATCTCCTGCTGTCATTCCTCCTTAGGTGCTTCCTGCCTGCAAGGAGGAGAAAGGAGGGAGTGCAGGGATTTGGGAGGAGTATTTAGAAGCATGGGAAGGTTTCCTAGAAATGTACTGCTTCAACCTCCCCTCTGCCCCCTATTCTATGGCACCAGGCAGCTCTCATCACGTACCCTGTCTGTATGCAGCTAAA
The DNA here is from genome assembly GCA_037305975.1 of Chrysolophus pictus. Lineage (NCBI taxonomy): Eukaryota > Metazoa > Chordata > Aves > Galliformes > Phasianidae > Chrysolophus > Chrysolophus pictus. Next base: position 69,876,397 of record CM074614.1, on the reverse strand, counting down.
TGGTTTTTGACACTTGAAAAAGGAGACATAGCCTGGCTGGAGCCACATTAGGGAAAGTGAGTTTTAGAGGTGGTGCGAGACGTCTGTTTCTCCCCCAGATTTATGGCTGCAGTGGATGCTCCTGTCATCCCTCACTCTGCACCTGCACCTTCAGTCACTGCTCCACTGTTGTTATTTCCAAGAGATAATGGATTTCATCTGTCTTCTGGTGCAGTTTGGGGCTCCTCCATGTGCATGCGCTGGCTCACAAGATGTCCTCTGGCCAAGAATGGCCCTCTGCCTGCAGCCCAGACTTGTTTGTTTAAGAAGGACCTGCCAAGAATATATGCAGGGTTTTTTTTTTTTTTTTTTTTTAAATGTTGTAGATAACAGTAGATAGCATATGCAGTGTTTTTATTAGTGCTGCAAAGAAGGACAGATGGAGAGCCAAGGCCTGAATCCTGGCTACTGGAGAGGTTGCTGAGGGAGAGGGATTCTTAGCAAACTGAAGATGGCAGTCCTACAGGTGGGTCTCTTGTCCTCACATCTTCCAGATTCTGCTGGAATGTGAATTCTACTGTAACTAAGGGCTTGCACCAGAATGGCTCATATGTACCTGGATACAGTTTGGGGTAAATGTAGTACTTGCCACCCAGTGAGGGTTGCAAGGCTGTTCTGGGTCTTGCTGGTTAAAGCAGTTGAACTTGGAGTGAAATTCAGCCTACAGTGAAGCCTTTCACTTGTTTGGTCAGGCTTGTGTTACAGGTCAGCCTTCAGCATGCACCCAGATAAAGCCACAGTGTTCCCAGTGGGATGATTTATCAGCCTAGCCATCCTGTGACAGAGCATTTGCTACTCAGTTCTGCGATGAGTGAAAGGGCAATGGATCCTCAGGTACTGCGATAAATCTGCCACTCCCTACACAGTCCTTCTTACTCATATTTTTTACTTTGTAAAATTATTTCAATTCGTTTGCTGCTTGATGAATTTCTTCCACTAGCCATTAAAGAGTTTAGCCCCAGCACTCCTGGAAACCCAGGTGCAGAGCAGGCTGGAGGAAAGCATGCATCTGAATAGCTTAGAATCATTATGATTGGAAAAGACCACTAAGTCCAACCAGTAACCTACTCTCACCACGTTCGCTAATTGTGCCCCTCACTGCCACATCTCCATGGTTCTTGGACACCTCTAGGGTGACTCCACTCTGTGCCAATGCCTTACCACAGTTCTGGAGAAGTGTTTCCTAATATCCAATCTGAACATCCTATGGAGCAATTCGAGGACATTACATCTCATCCTTTCATCCTACCTTCATCTTGCATGCCTATTCAAGAAGAAATGAAAGGAGAGAATCGGGTAGCTGTGCAGAATTCAATAATCTATTAAGACCTTATTAACAAAATATATTTGAAATTCAGAATATAAAGCAAGTATTTTTTCCTTTTCTGCTGGGGCTAGACAGCACACAGAAGAAGGCAGATCTGAGATTTAGGAGAAGATAACCACTTGTCCTGAATTTTGTAACACAGTTAAAATTTTGTCTTCATACATATACTATAGTGCACTGTATAAAACTGGAGAGTGGTTCTGCCCCTACTGCATGGGAAAACCAGATAATAAATAAGCTAACCAAGCTGGATTCATCTATGTGTTGCTCAGTAATCTGCAGGAGACACTTTGTGCATCAAAGGCAGAAGCACATTAGAGAAAGAGTTAGGTTTTTAAATATCCTTAAAAACTGAATTTGAAGTGTCTGGTTATTTGTTTAGTGTTGGAGCTCAGCATCTCTGAAATCACGCTGGCAAAAATTTCTGTTTTATGAGTGTTTTTAGATACTGTCACATACGCAGACTTGTACTTGAACCAACTGTGGTAGAGAAGAAAGGAATGAGCTGTACAGCCAGGGTATAATGCTGTGGCCTGCTGATTCCCTATGGCTGGGCTGGAGGATGATGGACCCTCTGTGTTCATTGGTTTTCCCTTTCGATGCAGTGTCTGACCCCAGCAGTGCTGTCAGCTGCTGGAAAACTGTCCTTCATAGCAGCAGGGAGTGACTCTTCTTTTTCTGTCCTTTCTCACCTGCAAGATGGAGCATTTCAGATGAAATTCTTATGCATAGTGCAGGTCAAAATATTTTTCCCATTGTGTTGGAATGCATCAAGAGCAGGGAAATTGCTTTGGGTATGAAAAAACGAAAAATAACAATACAGGGCTGTCTGCAGTGCAGCAAGGGAAACAAAACGCACCAGGAGAGGCATCCTGGAGCATACTTCCTGCATTTACTGAATGCTTTAAAACACGATGCTTTTCCTTTCAAAAACAGTGAACCCACTGGCATCACAATCCTTTATTTTTTTGGGTCAAGTGATACATTTCTGTCTTTGTAGGACACTTTGCTGCAGATGAGATGGCATTCAGCAGTTGTTACTATCACAGACAGAGAACTGGCATGTGGTGGGTTTGGATGAATATGCAATCAAGTTTTGTGAGAAAAATATCTATAAAAATGAATCAGATGCTGTCTTGCTATCTACTGCATGTCAGTGGTCCATGGTACTGAAAATAAACAATGCTTGTAAACATTTTATGGGTCAGCATAAAAACACACTGCATTTGACTTTGTAATTTCATACGATGTTTTTCAGCAGCATGTGTTACTTTACAAACAAGAAAAAGAAAAAGAAAAAGAAAAAGAAAAAGAAAAAGAAAAAGAAAAAGAAAAAGAAAAAGAAAAAGAAAAAGAAGAAGAAAAAGAAAAAGAAAAAGAAAAAGAAAAAGAAAAAAAAAGAAAAAGAAAAAGAAAAAAAAGAAGAAAAAGAAAAAGAAAAAGAAAAAGAAAAAGAAAAAGAAAAAGAAAAAGAAAAAGAAAAAGAAAAAGAAAAAGAAAAAGAAAAAGAAAAAGAAAAAGAAAAAGAAAAAAAAAGAAAAAGAAAAAGAAAAAGAAAAAGAAAAAGAAAGAAAAAGAAAAAGAAAAAAAAAGAAAAAGAAAAAAAAGAAAAAGAAAAAGAAAAAGAAAAAGAAAAAGAAAAAGAAAAAGAAAAAGAAAAAGAAAAAGAAAGAAAAAAGAGAAAAAGAAAAAGAAAAAGAAATCTTTTATTGATTATTTATTTTCTTTTCATGTGGAAAATGTTTTCAGGCTTGCCAAAGATGAGAACACAGTATAATATCTGACTAAAATTCTTTATTATTGTATCTTGTTTCTCCAAGAGGAAGAATGTACTCTTATTCCCAGAACTTGGTTAGAATAGCTAACCCATCTCCGCAGGATGACCCTGAAGCAAGCATCTTCTTTCACATACCCAGTCATCGGTCACCAGGAGGGGACTAAAACAGGACACACAGTGGGGCACATGGCATTAAAGAGGATTCTAAAGACAATTCATTATTCTATTATTCTTGGTTTTTGTTTCTTCCTCAGGAGGCCTCAAGTTGGATGGTGGGCTGAGGGCACAGTAGGCACATTCCTTACATGAAATAAAATGCACTCTCTGTCTAAAGAACTGTTACCAAAGGAGAAAACATGCAGGGAACAAGAGCTAAAGATCCATGAAAAGACACAGAAATACGAAGCAGACTGACTGTATGTACCTAGTGTCAAAGTTCAAAACCCTTAAAGATTTTGTGGTATCTGTTTGACTTGTAAGTGCCTAAAATTATCAGGAAGTGTCATAAGCCTGACAGTCTGATAGTGATAGAACAAGGGAAAATAGCTTTAAACGAAAAGAGGGGGGATTTAAATTAGATGTCAATGGGAAATTCTTCCCTCAGAGGGCAGTGAGGCGCTGGCACTGCTGCCCAGAGAGCTGTGGTGCCCAACCCCTGAAGGTGCTCAAGGCTGGGTTGGGCAGCCTGAGCTGGTGGGGGCAACCAGCCCATGGCAGGGGGTGGAACTGGGTGATTTTTCAAGTCCCTTCCAATCTAAGCCATTCTGTGATTCTATGATGTGACTTGGAAGTGTATTTTGATACTTGGATGGATTCAGCAAGGAAAGCGTCCTCCTTTTGCCCCTTGTCTCAGCCAGATCTCTAGCAGGAAGTGTGGACTCAGATGCATTCAGGGGGATATGGGGAGCCTGCCTGCCCTGTACATGCTACTGGCCTGCAGGGATGAATGTTGTCAGCAAAATCAGAAAGGATGTGATGAGAATCCACAGATAGTAAATGAACTGTGCTATAACCCCCTCTGCTTATTTTTTCTCATTTTCTTCACAAAGACTGTTCTCCAAGGAGGGAGACCTGAATATTAGTTTGCTAATCCCTGCCATAGCTGCATTCTCAGGATCAAAGGCATATATATGGATGTCTCACACCATAACTAATAAATAATCAGATAAGCATAGAATATCCCAAGTTGAAAGGGACCCACAAGGATCACTGAGGTCAACTCCTTGCTGCACAAAAAAAAAAACCACTCAGAATCCAAACACTATGTCTGAGAACAGTGTCCAAACACATCTTGAACTCCAGCAGCTTGGGGCTATGCTCATTGCTGTGGGCAGCCTGTTCCATGCCCACCACCCTCTGAGGCAGAGCCTTTCCCTGATATCCGTTATGAACCTCCCCTGAATCACAAGCCCTTGTACAAATTGGGATCCGTGTGTTTGAGAACAACAGTTTAGTGACGAAACTGATGTCTGCTCAGACTTTGTGCACCTCAGCTGGGTGTCAGTGTGAAACATCTGTAATGCATTTCTAGCTTGAGTTGTAATCAAAGCAATCTAAAATTCTCCTGCTGGCCACACTATTTCTAATGCAGGCCAGGATGGCGCTGGCCCTTTTGGTCACCTGGGCACATTGTTGGCTCATGTTCAGCCGAGCATCAACCAACACCCCCAGGTCCCTTTCCTCTTCACAATCATCTGGCCACTCGTCCCCAAGCCTGTAGCGCTGCATGGGGTTGTTGCGGCCAAAATGCAGGACCAGGCACTTGGCCTTGTTGAACCTCATTCCATTCACCTCAGCCCAGCGATCCAACTTATCTAAGTCCCTCTGAAGGGCCTCCCTACCCTCAGACAGATCAACACCACCTCCCAACTTGGTGTCATCTGCAAACTTACTGAGGGTACACTCAATCCCCTCGTCTAGGTCATCAATAAAGATATTAAACAAGATAGGCCCCAGTATCGACCCCTGGGGGACACTACTTGAAACAAGTCGCCATCTGGACTTCACTCCATTAACAACCACCCATTAAGCACGGCCCTCCAGCCAGTTTCTTACCCAAAGCAGTGTGTACCTGTCCAGGACACAGGCAGCCAGTTTCCCCAGAAGAAGCCTGTGAGAGACCATGTCAAAGGCTTTGGTGAAGTCTAGGTAGACTACATCAACAGCCTTTCCCTCATCTACCAGTCTGGTCACCCAGTCGTAGAAGGAGATGAGGTTGGTCAAGCATGACCTGCCTTTCATGAACCTGTGCTGGCTGGGCCTGATCCCCTGGACACCACGCACATGCCGACGCAGTGCTCCAGGTGAGGTGTCACAGCGCAGAGCAGAGGGGCAGGATCCCCTCCCTCGCCCTGCTGGCCACGCTGCTTTGGATGCAGCCCAGGATCCGGCCGGCTGTCTGTGCCGCAGGGCACACTGCTGGCTCACGCCCAGCTGCCGTCCACCAGCACCCCCAGGTCCTTTCCGGCAGGGCTGTGCTCTATCCCCACATCCCCGGCTCGTACTGGCAGTGGGGGTTGCCACGACCCAGGTGCGACACTTCGCACTCGGATTTGTTGAACCTCAGGAGGTTCACCTGGGCGCACTGCTCAGCCTGTCCAGGTCTCTCTGGATGGCATCCCGTCCCTCGGCCGTGTCGACCGCACCACACAGCTGGGTGCCATCCGCAAACCGCTCAGGGTGCACTCCATCCCACCGCCCGTGTCACTTTAAAGAGCATCAGACTCAGTGCTTTCTCCTCCAATGTAATTTGTGTCGGTGTCTATTGCTTGCGTAGCATTTAATAGAAAAGAAAGTAATAAGAGCTTTTTTTTTTTTTTTTTTTCTTTTTTTTTTTTCACATGATTAGTCAGAGAAATAGACAACTACAATGAAGGTGGAATAATGACAGATCATTTTCAGTGTTAAGTTAGCACCAGGCTCTTAAATCAGCAAGATCATAGTAAATTTTCTAAAACTACATGGAGAAAGATACAGAGCTCATGACTGAAGAGGCAGATACAGGAGTCTGGAAACAGAGGGGAGGTTTTTGGACTGCAGCTGGTTTGGGATGGCTTCACACACTATACATACAAGAGGAATGGACGAGTAGTTGAAATATGATCAGAAAGCAAATAGCCAGTGTATTGAGTTTTGCTCTGTAAACCTGACAGGTAATAACATTTTCTAAAAATGAACAGGTTTTGGTGTTGCTGGGTAAGCTATCAGGATACAGTTTTACCCTCCTCTATGGTATATTTCATCCTATCTAACCTAACTAAACATTAATTGAAATTGTAAATACAGACAAATATGTTTTGGAAGCTCTCGTCCACAGACCTTCCCTAATGGAAACAGAAATGTCTTAAGTGGTCTTACATGAATCAGTCACTTATCCCCACCCTAAGAAAAAATAAATTTTGGATGCCTCTCTTTTAACCTGATTCTAATTTTCATGAAAACACATCTGATAGATTTGGAGACAATAATAGTATGTTCTGTACAGAAATTTTACTAGCTTTTTTCTCCTTCCTTTGGCATCCACTTGAAAGAATTGTTAGAAGATGATGCCTTCTGGAAACATTTATCCATTTCATGTTAAGAATGTGAGTAATTGTGTAATGTATGTCACGCATATTAAATGTTTCACTGTGAAAACAAATTTTAGTCATTATTTTTTCTTACAGCATTCCAATACATTCTCTTAGAATACACTTTGCTTTCTGTCATCTGCCCAATTCTAGAATTAGGATGAAGAGCTGATATGAAACTTTGTATAAATCTTTATGGTTTTAAGATTAGGCTTGGCAAGAATGCATTCCACCAGTTCTCCAGCCTGGAACCAACAATAAAATAAGTGTGGGGTGTCAGGAAGGGACACAGCTTGTTGTGAGCTCTGCATTACACTATCCAGTGATGGAAGAGTATCGTAAAGATTATTCAGTGGTAGATGGGTTTTCAGGGTAAGGCACAGGTTAAACCAAAGGCAATTCAAATCGGCACTGGACTGATGGTGCTAGCAATTTTTATAGATCTTTTTTTTTTTTTTTCTTTTCACTGAAATTGTAGATTTTTTAGTCCTTGTTTTGAAGATGACCAAGTGCTCCTAAGACAGCAGAAAGGCTGTACAAAGATACAGTTCAGAAGCTACCCAAAGTTGTAATACAGAGCTCCCAAACACAAACTGATAGGCAGGATACATCCCTGCAGAAATTATGCTATGCAGGAATCATGGAAATCATGGTGGAGGGACCTATGGAGGTCAAATTTTGGGGAAGGAGAAGCTAATTGACTGCCATATACGTTCTCCATTCCCTCTCCCTTGCTGAAGAGGACAGGATTTAATTGGGAAATTGATTATTTTAACATGTGAACTGACTACACTAAAATAGTTAATCAAAGCTGATGATCAAGGCTGTCCAATATTGGACAGTTCCCTTACGCTGTGCTGGTAATTCTGGTGTTGAAAATGCAGTCTAAGTGTATACCACAGAAGCCCTAAAATAAAGCCCTTGAGACTGATAGCATTTTTCTCTCTACTGCACTCTGTAAAGAAGGGATGAAGTTTTCTTCTACTGTTGGCAAACACTGGTGGAGCCTGAAAACGTAACATTAGTCTGGCTGATAATACTTGGCAGTTTTAGTTTGTCTGGGAGGGACTGTCAAGGTCCTTCTCTGTATCTCAATATTGTTCTTGATGCAGTGATTTATTTCCTTGAACAGAGAAATAGTAGATCCTTGCAAGCCGGAAAGCACTGCCTAATATCCAACAGGTAAACAGACTGCTGGCTCATGTTGCCTTAAACTGAAGAAATCCAAAAGCGGTCAAGAAACCTGATTACCCTAACTTCTCTAACCTTAAATCTTGCTTCAGTTTTTTTTTTTTTTCTTTTTTTTTTTTTCCTTCAGTTAATTGATACAAATATAATTGCCTGTGGACCTTCCTTCTCTTTATCCCGTCTCTCTGAAACAACAGAAGTTTTGGGAGGTGGAAAGCTGGGTATTCCAGCAATTCGTGCTGCAGGCTCCTGAGATAGAAGCATACAGACATACCATCCCAGCACCCTGTGAGGTAAGACCATCAGCCCTCTGGCAGAACTCTGAACCAGGCCACTGAGAGCAGGGTTTGAAAGCGTGCTGTGCTTTCTGACTTTATTGCCATTTCACACTTCATTTTCTGGCAGCTGAGATCCATAACAGTTCTCAGTGCAGTATTTTTTAACAGTTCTTTGCTGTAAACTAAGTCAGTGAGTGAGTCCTGGTGGAAAACAAAGAAAAGGGAAAATAAATTAGAGGCTTTTAAATAAAGTTTTGATTCCTTATGATCTTATGTAAGCGATGGAAAATATACTTGCCTCTTGCTACTGTTGTACATGACATCCTCACTCTCTGCATGCAGCTTGCAGTGCACTGGAAGTATTGGGATACTTCTTGCCAGGACTTTGTGATGGACAGAGATAAGTCTGCTTTATGTTCCATGAAGAAACTCCTGGGAAAGTGTCCATTTGTATCCTATGAGATGCTAACAGGGAAGGTGCAAGGCCAGTATATTGAGCCTAGATGACAGAGTGGTGGAATAGGTGAAACCTGGAGGAAGATGTGGCAGCTGGGCTTCAGTACGTCTGACGACCAACCACTTGACCAGCAGTGAAGTACCTGCTTGCTTTTAGAATCCTGTGTCTCCATTATACAGCTAAATGTAAGAAAACAGCTGAAGAAACTAGTCCATTTTATGGCTTCTGGAAAAGCTGAGGTCCAGGAATGGATTCCAAGTGTGGCACTGTCAATGTAAAATATGACGCGATTGCCCTAGAGTAATCTGCAGAAGTCAAGATTGAACAGGAGCATTTTTTGCAGCCTAGTTCATTCCTCCATGTATTTCAAAGATGTGCTGTGCTACCATGTTCAGCAAGACCTGGACAGAATGGAGGGCTGGGCAGCTATAAACAGATAAAGCTTAACAAAGGCAAGTGTAGAGTCTTGCACCTGGAAAGGAATTACTGCAAGTATCAGTACAGGTTAGAGCATGACCTACTGGAGAGGAGATGTGTGGAAAAGGACCTGGGGGTCCTGGTGGACAACAGGTTGGCCATGAGCCAGCTTTGTGCCCTGGTGGCCAAGAAGGCCACTGGGATCCTTGGGTGCATTAAAAGGAGAGTGGCCACCAGGTCAAGGGAGGTGATCTTCCCCTCTACTCTGTCCTAGTCAGGCCTCACCCATATCTAGTTCTGGGCTTTCCAGTGCAAAAAAGACAGGGATCTCCTGGAGAGAGTCCAGCAGAAGGCTACAAAGATGATAAAGGAGCAGTTCCCCTGTAAGGAAAGGCTGGGTGACCTGAGTCTTTTCAGCCTTGAGAAAAGAAGACTCAGAGGTGATCTTATTAATGTTCAAAATATCTTAAGTGCAGGAGTCAGAGGGACATGGCTGACCTTTTTCAGTGGTTAGTGGGAACAGGACAAGGGGAAACAGCCATGAACTAGAGCATAGGAAGTTCTGCACAAATATGTGACAGAACTTCACAGTTAGGATGACGGGGCACTGAAACAGGCTGCCCAGGAGTCTCCTCTGGAGATATTCAAGACCTGTCTGGATGCTTCCCTGCGCTGCCTGCTGTAGGGAGCCTGCTTTGGCAGGGGGGTTGGACTCAATGTTCACAAGGGGTCCCTTCCAGCCCCTACAATTCTGTGATCAGTAGAAATCTAAAAAGTGAATGTGGAATGGAAAAGCAAGATAGGTTTGCCAGCTGTTGCTACTAGAATCGAAAAACAGTTAACACTGTAAGTCAGTGGTACAACAAATCAACCATTCCTAGAGTCATCTGGTTTCAAATACTACTCCCACATCTCACCAGGCTTCAGCCTTGTGAGAAAAACTCCAGTTCCAGGTGGTAGACCTTCAGCTCAGAGGAGCTGAAGATACTGGTATGAATGCACAGTCTTGGCTCTGTGCCTGCTGATTTCAACAAGAGCTTGGTGAATGTTGATTTTGGAAAGGGCTGAAGTTGAAATGATATCTCTGTTTAAGTTCCTATGAATTAGTAATAGCTGTCAGTGCAGATGGTTACTGCTTGGGATCATTCCTTGTAATAACCTGTTTCAGGGTAATAATTGTCAATATTGCATGGTTTTATCCTGTTCTTACAGTGCTTTTCACTGAGTGTTAAGCTTATTCCTTTGTCAGTCCTTTGCCAAAATCCTGTTTAGTGTCCAAAAGAAACAAGTAGCTTTAAAGGCTTATGAAAAGGGTCATAAACATGATTTCCACTTGTGGAATTACTTCTTGTTAGAAGCAAAACAAAAAGCCTCCAATGTCCCATGCCCAACTGGCCCTGGGAGTATAACTCTGCACTCTTCCAATCATCACTTGTGTGTTGGTAAATTCTTTTGTAAATCTTTGTTTTCTTAATGAAGTCATTCATGGATTTTGTACCCTGTCTTCATCCAAAAATAGCATGAACCTTACCTGACCATATAGTGCAAGTAATATTTATTTCTCTAGTTATAGAGTTGATAATGGCAGATCTGGGGTTGTACATATGCAGTGAGGAAAGTGAGCAAGTACCTTTAATCTATGCTGGTCAAAGTATAAGAGTGTTAAGTCAACTGCATGCAAGTTCTTACCCTCGCTAATCTAATTTTCTTCTGAGTTCTGGGTGTGGAGAATGTCATGTTTATTACTTGTCAGCTTCTTCCTTTCCATGGGGTGAACTGCTGTTTTGTATCCATTCAAACAGGAGTGGACATGTAGTTCCTGCTCTTTCTTTCTAAGTGTAATGCTAAAGTTATAACCCATTCTGCTGATATTAACTGCACCTACTGAAGATATACTTTTGTATTTCTCTTCCCACGCCCTGCTTGCATTCATGCTCAGGTGATTTATTCAAGTATTCAGATTGCTGTTCCCTGCTTGGTACTGATGAGCTCCACCAGGACCACCAGACCCACCATAGTTGGTCCTCACTCTCACCAAATGTCTGGCTAAACTTGTCCTTGGCTGTTCACCCACACTGCTGCCATGAACAGAGCACAAAGGATGGGGAGGTGATATTTCATTATAGTCATAGCATGTAGGTTGTTTTTCTGCAATGCCCATCTACCATCTATTAAGCAGATCCATGGGAAATATACACATGCATATATACAACATTGTTATTTGAAATTACTTTCATTTAGAAAATACCTATGTACGCATCTTCTGCAATGAGAAGAGGTAATCAAGGGCCAGCATGCCCAAAACAAGGCTTTTTACAAGCTAAAAAAAAATCCACCTCAGGAGATTAGTACCTGAGCCATTCACAGCACATTGGCTAGTGAACTTAATGAGGTTCAACACAGCAAAGTGCAGAGTTTTGCACTTGGGAGGGAGGAATCCCATGGTTCTATACAGGCTGGAAGGAGCAGTCCTTGAGAGCAGCCCTGCGGAGAAGCACCTGGGGGTCTTGATGAATGAAAAACTGAACATGAGCCAGCAGTGTGCTCTTGCAGCTCAGAAAGCAAATGGTATCCTGGGCTCCATCAGAAGGACGGTGGCCAGTAGGGACAGGGAGGTGATTGTCCCCCTCTACTCTGCCCTTGTGAGGCCCCATCTGCAGTACTGTGTCCAGGTCTGGAGCCCCCAGTACAAGAAAGGCAGAGAGCTGTTGGAGAGGGTCCAGAGGAGGGTCACAAAGATGATCAGGGGACTGGAGCACCTCCCCTATGAAGACAGGCTGAAGGAGCTGGGCTTGTTCAGCCTGGAGAAAAGAAGGCTGTGGGGTGACCTCATTGCAGCCTTTCAGTACGTAAAGGGAGCCTACAAACAGGAGGGGAATCAACTCTTTGAAAGGGTAGATAACAGCAGGACAAGGGGAAATGGTTTGAAGTTGAGGGAGGGAAGATTGAAATTGGATGTCAGGGGGAAGTTCTTTACAGAGAGAGTGGTGAGGTGCTGGAATAGGCTGCCCAGAGAGGTTGTGGATGCCCTGTCCCTGGAGGTGTTCAAGGCCAGGTTGGATGGGGCCCTGGGCAGCCTGGTCTAGTATTAAATGGGGAGGTTGGTGGCCCTGCCTGTGGCAGGGCGGTTGGAGATTCATGATCCTTGAGGTCCCTTCCAATCCTGGCTATTCTGTGATTCTGTGATTCTGTACTTTTCTTTGTAGGCCTCAGACTGCACAGAGCAGTTTCTCCTTGGTCTCATGGTAGAGGAAATAACACTGAGTCTTCAGAAAAGAAATCTCCAAGGCTCCAAGTCTCCAGCTTGAAATCCTGTGAAGTGTGATATTCTCCCTCCATCGCATCAAGCCTTAGCTCTCTCCATATTCTGAGTGCATCTGATCTGTATCCCAAGTCTGTGAGGTCAATATGAATATTTCTTTCTCACACCAACCTCTGGGAAAACATTTGGATGAATGTTATTAATCCCCTTGGTGCCCTGCACGTCCAGGAGATGTCTACAAAACAGCACGCAAGCAGTGCTTGGAATGAACATAATGAGGCAGGTCTGATCCAAATAACAACGGAAGCCTGTCACACACCTAAATAAACAGGCAAGCATGCCAACGAACACAGTCGGTTGCAGGGTGATGTTAGTAGTAGGAGCTGCATGTTGTTGCCTGAATATTCAGGCTGGAGTCTCTTTAACACAAAAATGAGGTGACTTGTTCTTCTGGACTCAGCTCTTTTTGTCCAGAGCAACACGGAAGAGCTGTGGCATTGCTGTTGATGCTTCCCAGCCTTGGGCAAACACTAACTTTTGTCCCCTCCACAGGAGTTCTTTCAATAGAGCAGAACAAACAAACAGACCATCTCCAAGATGGATGTAGTGAGAAAGGAGCTGACTCCTAGCTTTGCAGAAACACAGAGTCACAATGGCTGAGGTTGGCAGGACCTCTGGGTCCATGTATGTCAAGCAGAGCCACCCAGAGAAGGGTGCTCGGTACCATATCCAAGTGGATTTGGAGATCTCCAAGGAGAAGACTCCACACATTCTAGGTAACCTGTGCCAGCACTCTGTCACCTGCACAGCACAGAAGTGCTTCCTGATGTTTAAATGAAATCCTGATGTTCTGGTTTGTGTTCCATGTCTGTTCTCCTGGCACTGAGTACCACTGAACAGAGCCTGGCTCTGTCTTTGCACCCTTTGCACCCTCCAAGTAGCATGCCTGGTAATTTCCATTGTCTGGTTCCATCCAGACAAAACAAAGGCTGTGGAAGTTTGGTGATGGACTGTAAGCTTCCCCTGGGAGGGTGTTTTGGATAACAAGCAATTGTATTTGATGAGGAAAACAAGAGGTAATGGCCTCAAGTTGCTCAAGGGGAAGTTCAGGTTGGATATTGGGAAAAATTTCTTCTCACAAAGAGTGGTGAGCCATTGAAATAGGCTGCCTGGGGAGGTGTTGTGGTTTACTGGGATGGTGGTGATGGGTTGATTGTTGGACTAGATGATCTTAGTGGTCTTTTCCAACCTTAATGATTCTATGATTCTATGATCTGTATTATTAAGGGAGCCAACTAAAGTGAGATGGATCTGGGAAAGCTATAGCATGGAATTACCAGCATGAGGATCCCTAAAAGCATACTCTAAATTGATCAAATTAAACTCTGTTACTTTAAATGTAGAAGTGCAACATGTTTGGTATCATCTCAAAAGCAGCTCTTGTCTGCAGCTGTACACTGAATTAAGCATGTTGTCTATAATAACTCAGTGTATGTCCCTGGTCAGTCAGATACAGCACCTGCATTTTAAACATGTATTTCCTGTTCTGGGATTTTGCTTCCACTCCTATTGTCCCCCGGTTATCTCTTCTGGACTGTATTTGATAGTTGCTTGTTGCAAATACTGTAATAGCCTGAATAGAGGTTTGCTGTGCAGAAGTAGCAATCATGGAAATATCGCTTTTGCACTTGTGCTATCTAATTGCAAAACCAAGAGGACAGGACTGGTACCTTGATGCCATCTCCAGACCTTCTCTGGGCAGCCTTACGTTTGTGACCTTTAAGACTCCCATTGTTAATCAGATAAAGCAACCTGGCTCAGGGGCTGTGCTCTGGAAGCGCCCAAACTGCTTGGCCTAAGTCCTTAGTATGGTTTGTGAGTGTTTTGTCACAATTTAAATCAAACTAAGCCTCTCAGTTCCTGCTTCATTCACGCTACTAGGAAAATAACTTTGTTTACCTAGCTCTTAATAACTTTTGCAGTGACCGTGAAATCATGAATTTATGCAATTTTTGTGCTCCTTCAGCACCTTCCTTTTGAGGATCACAGTGTGTCTCTGGCATGGTTAAGGAAACATCCTGTATTACTTGCATTTAATTCAATTACTCGCTCTGCTCGTGCAAGCAGAACAGGAGCCCCTATCACTGGGCTCACATGAGATCCAGCAACTTCACAAAGTTTCCCAGAGCAACTTCATTCAGAAACTTGGATGAAGTATTTTTCTAATTAGTTAAAAGTCCTTCGACATTAAGACTCCGCATAATATTTTAACAGCTTAGAATGAGTCATCAATCCTATCTTCTCTGCTGCGTATGCTATCTAACATCACTGCCCTAGAACCTGGGCTCTCAGCACTACGACACCTTAAATCCTGGTTCTCATCCTGCTCACTTTCCATCCGGAAAGCAGCAGAGGAGCAGCCTGATGCCCTCTCTCTCACGTTGACCTTTCCATAGGGCTCCTTCATGAGGCCCCTGCACATCCCGCACCAACCCACCGCAGCGAGCAATCCTTGTGAGCTTAAAGGCAGTCCGGATTTCCTGCTGCTGGCTGCAGCGCTTGGTGTGAGAATGGGGGAAATTGATGACTTCTGAGGGATAAATTATTGCTTTTTGTTTACTTTGGCTTTTGTATGCAGGCCACGCAATGCACCGCGCAGTTCATTAACTCTTTATGGGCAGGGTGCAAGGTGCTCACATCTCCTGAGCCGACCATCCTGGTGTGATGGCCTCATTGCAACCCACGCTCTGCTCCAAGCCCACGAATAACTGAAATCCCACATGAACCCTGAACTTTAAATTTTTTTTTCTCTCTCACTGCAAATCTCTTATCTGCATAAACACTTCCTGGACTGCCTGAGTTCTCATGCAGCCTGGGAGCTCCAACACAATTCGACTGAGCACTCTGCTGAACTGGGAGATTTACGATTTCTGCAAGTGAGGCTGCAAGTTGTTTTTGTTCCAATTAAACAATGGAAATAAGGAAAAACAAATGGTGCTGTTAAAATAATCATCGAATCCATGTGATGTGGGAGGAAAGAAGCGAAGTTCACTGTTGCTTTCCATGTATGTGCATGCTCCGTATCTGTGTATACAGGTATGGTACCTTCAATGAAAAATTAATTGTATTGCTTAATTATCAGATACCATGGGTTTTACTACTTGTATAAACCTTAATCTGAGTTCTGAGTATTGAGTTCATTCAAAAATATACCAGCCTTTTGTTTTGCTTTGTTGTTATATTATCTTCTATATCTATATGTAGAGTGCAAATCATATAATCACAGAATCATTAAAGTTGGAAAAGACTCCTAGGATCATCCATTTCAACCCCAAGCTATCCTCACCATACACACTCACCACATCACTCAGTGCCACATCTCCGTGGTTCTTGAACACTTCCAAGGACAGTGACCCCACCACCTCCCTGGGCAGCCTGTGCCAGTGCATCATCACTCCTTTAGAGAAGACATTTTTCCTAATATCCAACTTGAACCTCCACTACTGCAACTTGAGGCCATTAGCTCTTCTTCTAATGCTAGTTACCTGGGAAATCTGTACCTATATCTACAGAATCTTTCTTTCACAATTACTTGTGACATAATCTCTTATCCAAAATTACTGCTGCCTGAACATATGTAGAAGGAAACACTCAGGAGTCCTTTTAAGAAAGTTTAAAAAGTTTTAAACAGTAGAGAAATACTGACCTGGATTTTCCCAGCTTCTAAGAGACAAGTAGAAAATTCAAAGCCATCTTGTGCTGTATAGCAACAATGGCTTTCATTTGCAGTCAAATGAAAGTTGGACTGAGATTTGACTGTTCATATAGTATTTGTATTTGCTGCCTTGTCTGTGTGTAAATGCGTATGCTGTAGGATTTTTCTAACTGCTTTTGGCCACTTTCTAATGTCTTCTGGACTTCTGGGTGCAGACAGCTCAGGCTTGAAAAAGGTCGGATAGGTCATTTGTAGAGAGACCTGTTATTGCTTGGGGCTTTGTTTTGCTTGTCCCCAGACAAGTTTTACAGAATCACAGCTCAGTTTGCTTGGTTGGACAGGGGTAAAAAAAGAACCTGATTTTTTGGCTGAGCTGTACAAGAAGCAGAAAGAGTACCAGCAGAAGGGGCTGTGTGACCCTTCACAGCGTTATACCTATTTATAATTTACCTGTTATATATGGGAAATAAAGTAAGAGACATATCATAAAAATATCCTTGAAAATATGCCAAATTTTTCAATTATTTGAGAAAATTAAGTTTTTGAACTTCCATGAATAGTTGTCAAAGAAACAAGGACTTTGAAAACTCATGTTTTATTGCCTCACTTTTAGAAAAATTCAACCAAGGGTATTAGGACCCAGATTCATTTCGACTAGGAATCTGAGGAACTGTTCTTTACAAGATGAATGGAGCAAGATGATTCTTGGCTGAGCCTTTCTGAGATTCATTTCTCTCTCTAATAACTGTGCAGGGAGCTGAATTTCTCCCAGTTTAAGAGGGATGAAGCTGATCGTCTAGGTTGAGTAGGAAGTTCTTCAAAGTGGCTATCCCAGGTCAGACCAAGTTCTCTTCCAGCTCTGCATCCTGTTTCTGAAGAGGCTGTAAGTAATAGACAGGGAAGAGCAAATCCAGGAAAAGCAAATAGGATGTTTCTCTGAAGCAGCCTTCTAACCTTTGTCTTCAGCCCAGGTGTTTGTTAAGCTTGTTTTCTATGTAACTGTCAGTGGATTTCTCTTCACTGTACTTGCCTGGTCTCCTCTTGAGATGAACAACATTTCCTGTGTATCACAGCAGCTTCTGGGCTTCTGGCAGTGAGATCTATGGCGGCACCAAGCACCAACTGCAGTTGGAGTTTCTAAGCCTCATTGACAGAAGCTTTTTTTGTGGCCTTTAAGTATCTTAAAGAGGTAGGGAACATAGTTTATTCTTTTCTGTCCTTTCCATTCCAGGAAGAAACTGGAAAGGCATGATGTTCTGTATGTCATCCATGCCTTGTGTGCACCAAGGTGTTCTTCAGCCTTGTCCAACATCTACTTGGGCTTGAATGCTTGAGCTCATGGCCACAAATAGGCAACTGAATCTGGCTGCCTTCTTGGCTTGGCTTTGTCTCTGTCTCATCACCTTGGACCTGTCTGGTGATCCCTAGGCTGTGGCCTGCCTGACTACTTACTCTGGTCTTGTGGAATGGGACTTCTGGTATTGTCACTTCCTTGAGGTCTTTTTGTCACCTTCAGCTCTACCTTGCCATCACGTACAAGATATACACCTCTTTCTGCTTCCTGATGTGCTTTTGGGTCTCAACTGATGCTCATCAAACCATTCTAGATTGATAAATGAATACTGTAGAAATGTCCTGCTCTCCACTTCCTAGCTATACAGCATCCACAAGACCTGCTGTGCCCAGAAAGACAGCTATAATCTTTAACCTACCTCTTGCTTTCATCTTCTTGTCTTCTCTCCATGAATGACAGAATATAACTCATATGGTTTGGCTGTAGGCAATTCTAAGTAACTTCATTCAAATAAAAAAATTTTAAAATGCAGATGTTCTTTAATTTTCAGTATAACAGAGACATGACGAGAATTATGGTCACTATGAAGAAGAGAGAGAATATAGCCCAGATTACAAATCTGTTAATGTTTACAATAACACAATCACAATTTTATTGCTTTCTTCCTCACTATGAAAATTAACATCATGGTAAGGTGGCAATCTTACTGTCTGCACAGAAAGATATAAGTATCCTATAAAGCTTCCATTATCTTGGGAAGACTCAAGTTTTTAACTGTTCTCCAAAAATGTATTTTGAAACACTGTTGAAAGATGCATTTCCTTATAGTCCTGATGAAATTGTAAGTATTTGAATTTATTTTTTTATCCTGTTACAAGTTCTTGGCTAAGCTGAAGTGCAATGAAAGCGTGAGACCTGTTGACTAGTTTGAAATGCTCTGTCCTAATAGCTCCCTGTTACAAATCCTCTGGCGCTGTTATGGGTTGCTAGGCAGAAGGGAAATAATGTCATTTGTTAAACAAAGCAGACAATGTCTTTCTTTGTAGACTTTGCACATTATCTCAGCGGTGTGAAATCCATGTTAATAATCAGCTCACAGTGAAAAGGATCTAGTTAAACGTTACTATAAAAAAAAAATAAATACTATTTCCCAAAAATTCACCTAGATCCTTAAAATGGTGAGTCTGTTTGTTCCCAAGGTGTTCTGACCAGGAGGAGAAGCCTTTGCGCAGGCAAGGAGTAAACAAGACAGATGTTTGGCATACCCTTACACTGGATTGATTTCTTCCCTACCCCTCTGTTTGAGTCTTGCATGTATTTATTTGCATATTCTAGGGTTTTTTTTTTCACAATATAGCTTTGTTAAAGAGTAGTCTAGGATATCCTGAGACAGCTTAACTATGCCTTCTGAACTCCTGTTACTACTGAGTGCCTCTGTGTGATACTAGCAGGAGTAATAGGCTTCTTGCTTTGCTGAAAGATCTTTGGGCTCTAATGGAGAGGGAAACTGCAGAAAATACCTACTATAAAGTTTCCTACATCTCCACCTCTCTTTGAAGCTCAGAGTGAAGTTTCTGCTTTTTACTTTCCTTTTTTTTTTTTTTCTTGCACTTCTGCTTTTTTGACTCGTCTTTCTTTGCTTAAAATTTGTCTTTTCTCTGCCCAGAATTCTTTGGAGGGAAGCAGTTCCTTCTCTTTGCAAGAAATCTTGCAGGGGAGACATACATATTTAAAGCACTCACATCTCAACTTTTGGAAGGGTAAGAATGCAGCTCTTTCACTGAGACTTCAACATGCCCACATATATCTGACCTGAGACTCTGTTGTGGCCAGCATATTTGCTCAGTGTTGACATTTTTTAGAAATGACACCACCATGTGCAGCAGATGTTGCATCTCTCTAACAGCCTGAATCATACCAGAATGTGACAGCAGAAAGGAATTTGAATACAACTTTGGTACCCAACTACCTGTGTCCTTAACACATACAAGGAAGAGTAATCACCCTGACTTTTACATATATTGCTCCAGAATTGAGTATTTGATGATATCTGTAGGTTCCATAGTTTGGTCTGGCCATTTTACAGCAGAGATGTATATTTTTCACCAAATAATTCCCTGGATACTTTTTTATAGACACTTTAATAATCTTTCTGTTGGCACAAGTCTTCAAAGCTGATCTCACTAGTGTGTACAATACAGCATAATTCTATTGTTCTAAATTGTTTATCAAAAAAACTGAGCTGGAATCATTGGCCTCATATTTACAGTAGTGGGGATCTGTCCAGTGACTTAAGGGAGCTTCCTGCATTACTTTCAAACATTTCTTGCTGGAAGAGCCCTGTTATTTATGTACTCAGGCATATATATATATAACAATCTACCTCTGTTGCCTTGAAAAGGAAAACCTGGTGTAAAAGCATGAGAGTAGAATTAAACCCAGCTTCTCTTACATCACCACACTTTCTCTATCAGTGTCTTCTCAAGGGCTGCAGCATCTTTTTGAATTTCAGCATGTCACTCCTAGGAAGTCTCAGTGTACTGTTTCACTGCATTGATTAAAGGCATGGTTGAGTGTGATCTATACCCTCACCCACATTCAGCAGGAGTGTCTCCATAGGCAAACAAAGCTGCTGTAGATGGATTGCAGATCACCCACAATACTGCTGTACCGTTATATCCTATGGATTAAAATGAACAGTGAACTTACTCTGGCATGTTTGATGCTGGGAGACTTCTCTAAAATTCCTCAATCTCTGCAAGTTTTAAGACATAGTAGTATCTTAAGAATGAATCTTAAAGTGAAATGAAATATTAAAATTTTTATTCTTAAAATACTTAAAATACAGAGCAGGATATTCAAGCAGCTTTCATTATCTTCTTCTGTGGGGTTAGTGGCTGCTTCTTCTCAGTGGCAATGCTGCAGTTTCTCTAACTGTGATGTAGGGATGCCATCCAGGCCTGGCCAGAGCTCACTTTTTCTCGAACTAGTCACAGCCACTGTGTTTTATTCTTTGCAGTTGACTTTGGCTTTTCTTGGAGCGTGAAAAAGTTCTGCTACTGCCTCCCAAAAGGGCTGTATGTAGATGCACCCATGTGGTTCCTTGCAGCGTGACCAGCTGGCAACACAGGAGTAAAAGCAGCACTGTTTGGATCACCTCCCCTAACCTCCGCTGGGAGAACGTGACAGAAGAACGTTACAGTCTGTGTACAAAGCAGATGACCAGTGGTTCTGACCATCACCTGGGTTACTGAAGGGACAACTTTGTCATCAGACTCAACCACTGACCAGGAGAGAAACAAATAACAAAAGCAAACTGAAAAGAGGAAGACAGATCAGGCATGAGCAGCACTGCAGACTTCCTGGCCCCACCCTGTGGGTCACAGCAAGGTTGGCCTCCACCAGTCTTGGCATCTACGTTTCCATGTGTCCACAGCCTTCAGAGTGGCTGTGTTCCTTCTTACAGATAGTACCTGGAAAAGCACTTCTTCTGGGGAGAACTTCTAAGAACTGCAAGTAACCTTTGCTGTTGAAATGCTTGGTGGGAAAGAGGGTGGTGTACACAAAGTGATGATGTAACAAGTGGTGGGATGTAGATGCTGTTCAACTCAGCAGCAAAACAGTGTCAGCCATGTCTCTTTCAAAGCTTTGTTGCTGGAGGGTGGCATTTTGTTTCCTGCCACATTGCAGGCTGCAGAGACAAATCCTGCTCAGCTGTGATCACAATAAAAAGGCCACCCCAATGGGTGTGAATGACCTGTGTGCTCAAAAGTGCGGACAGACCACCAGTCTCATAGGAAAACCTTTGAGACGGAGTGCTTCAAGGTAGCTGACTACGCCCTTAACCTCAAAAACAAAGGGTGGCCCTTGAAACCTGGGATGCACGACTGGAATGAGGATCAGGCACAGCAGTGCTTTCATCTCATTTTTGATGGAGTAGCTTTGAGCTGATGTGGAAGTCATTTGATCTGCCTGACCTTTTGAAGAATAATTTCTGGCATAGAATTTACAAGTTCTTAATAATTTATTTCGAGAGAAGGTGCTGCAGCAGCAAGGCAATGCTGGAGCAAGGGGAGGGTTGGGTTGTGCTTGAAATGGGAAATACGTCTGCCAAGGGTAGAGTTTCTCTGAATGCCACTGATGAAGAGTAAAGTGCATTAAGGAGGCCAAAATTAAAAGGAGTCATTCTCCTCAACCTTCAACCAATTTATACAGGCCGCTTCACTTTGAGTCTTTTTAGGATCTGTATGAACCATTCTAAAACCAAAATAAATTATTTTGATTTCCAACCTGATCTCATGGTATTTTCTAGTCGGTAGAGGAAATACTGAAAATCCTGCAAGAGATCCTGTTCTCATAAAATGCTCAGCCCAATTTTGTAAGTTCAGGAGGTTTTGGCTAGGCCAGATAAACTTTGGAGAAGCATCTGAATATTCATTCAAGCTGAACCCACACTCCAGACTGTGGTGTGAGTAGTTTCCTGCACTTCTGAGCTTCTGTTGCGTTGAAAAATTTTGCTGACTCCTGAAGAATGAGGACAGGGAGAAAAGAAGAACCTGTTGCCCCTCTGTACCTAGGTGTCTGGATAAAGAGAAGCATGAACAGTTGTTCCAAAGGGGATGGATGGAACAAATTCAGCATGATTAATGGTGCTTTCTTACTGAGATGCAAACAAGTATCTCTGAAAGCCACCTCAGACCTCTTGGGAGGTAATAGTTACAAAGGATGCTTTGGTGGTGGTGGCTTTAGCTAAAAATTGGCTAATAATTACTGTTACTCTTGAATATTCATGTGTCTCTCACAAGAAAAAAAGAAATGTCACCTCTTTGACCTTATTTCTTCAGTTCCCATTACACTAATATTTGAGCACCTCCCACACACTCAAAAATAACCCAAAAATAAACATAAGAAAAAGGTGTTGCTTCCTCATCCGGGTAAGAACAGTCTTCCAGGCTGGCTCTGACCTCATACCAGCATGACTGCAAGCAGGACGTTATACTTCTCTGCATTTCCAAATCACAGATTTGTACGCAGTTTGCTAACCCATCAGTAGGATCTCTGGTGTCTGGGCTGATAAGGGATCTACGTAGAGCTAGTTGGTATTGCTCAAAATCTCTGCTAATTTTGGACCAGCTCAATTCAGAGAACATTTTCCCTTAGCATATGCTAAGGAATTCTTAACATACGCTGAAGATGTCAGAAGGTTTTCAAAGATATCTCGGGTGACAAGATATGCACAGGAAGTTCTGAGTCAGCCTATAGGTATAGGCAAGAGACACCAAGCTGGATGCCTTGAATGGTGCCTGGTGGATTTGCAGAGGCACCAGTTTGCACTGGGAAAGTCTGTAAGGGCAGAAAGCAATAGCATTCAGAGAAGCTGGCTTTGGCTCTGGCCATTAGCCAGGCTTGTGATGTAGGAAGGGAAGGCAGGCAGTAGGGTGTGAAGGAGGCTGCTTTTCAAAGCAAAGTTTCTCTATGCGCATAAGGTGAGGTAAGACACCCAGACAGACTGACACTGACTGGCAAACAGTGAGAAAGTCCCCTTCCTTGGACAGCTACAACACTGAAGAACCAATCTTTTCCTCTGTTGTAAAGCAGTCTATCTCTTCACCATAGAACATTCATTGTCCCATCAGCATTCTTATTTTAACAGTCTTGATCTTGTCTGTAGCCCAGTCTTCACAGATTGGAAGCATGGGATTGTCTCACAGGAAGAGAGTGGGTGCCCATGCAGAGCCCTATATGTGTAATAATATAATAAAAGGGACTTTCAGGCAAATAGATGTTGATGTTTGTGGCACTTTCTTGTATTAGCACACACTTGTCCATAGGTCAGAAGTTCTTTTCAAAAAATGTTTATCAGTACTTTCAATAACTTATTAATTTGCAGGAGAAACTTCCCAGTTGAAACGCAAAACTCTATAAAGAGAAATTAAATTGAGTGATATGGTGAAGGATGTGCTTCTTTTATATAACTTTGACAATACAGCCAAAAAATGTTTGAAGAAAAAGTATGTATAGAAAACGTATAGAAAAAAAGAGTTTCTCAGGATCACACTCTTTTCCAGAATATCCATTTTCTTCAGCCCAGAGAATATAATCTAATTTAACTTTTATTTCTTAATGATTTATGCCTTGGATTTTTCATCTCTAAAAAACACCAGCTCTCTAAAAAAATGCCAACACCAGCTCCCAACTTACATCGCTATCCATAGCTATTGCTCTTCTGCATTTTCTTCATAGAATAATCATAGAATTATTTAGGCTGTGAGGGACTGCTGGCCATGCTGCTGGGGATCCAACTGGCTGTTTGGGGTGTGAGAAGTCCAAGTCAGCTCCTATGGATAATGCCAGTAGTGCCAAGAAAACCAGACAACAACAACAAAAAAGATAATATTTCAAACGTAACACCTGAATTTGACATCTTAAGAGGAAACAGGTAAGGAAATACTGGAATTAAAGTTATCTGTGCAATTGTAACTCTCTCCTCTACCATAAAAACACTTATTTAATTATGCTCCACTATTCAAACTCTGCCCTAAGCCAGGAGTTAGTGATAATCTAATGTGCTCTTTCTTCATGGCACTCTGTTTTTATGGCCAAGCTCTCATGTGCAAATAGTGTTTCATTCATTTTCACAGCATTGGACAAAGGTGATATTTTTTACAGAATAGCTGTTAAGATTAATGTAGAGGCTACAAATTCATTTAGGTATATGGGCTGAGGTCATTCATTTCGCAGATATTACATGTGGATTGCAGAAATGCTGACCCAGGGCTCCATGACACATTCCATGGAACAAAGTTCTCAGGTGAAGGCTAGGTTGAATGGGGCTTTGGGCAACCTGATCTGGTGAGAGATGGCAAGGCAGCTGGAACTAGATGATCTTTAAGGTTCCTTCTAACCCAAGCCATTCTGTGATCCTATGATTCTCCAAAGCCTTCCTCTTTCCTCCTGCTTCATTTCATCCCGCATCTAAAACCACCACGTTCCTCAGCTTCCTCCCACCACCAGTTTTCTCTTTACTTCTTCCTGTTGCACCCATTTATGTGCCATGCTTGAGTCCCTCACTCCTTATGCTTCTCCTTTAAAGAGAATTTCTGAGTCTTCCCCTCCCTCATCTCCACACACGTGTCTGGCTCTTGTCTTTTCTGTTTTGGACTACAGGAATTTTCTTCTTCACATTGTCACTCCAATGAATATCACTGGGAACACAAAGGAGACAGACTCCTGGCACTCATTTCAGATGCCTGGCTCTGTTGTATGCTGTGGAAATCCATGGCTGACAGTGCATGGAAAGACTGATTGAACTTAGGTTGCAACCTGCTTAGGGAGAATGAAAACATCAGAGGTTCAGTTATGAAAGGAATCTCGTAGTTATCTACTGAGCATGTGCAAATTCAGCTTTCCAAAGGCATAAAATGTAGCCAAATTTAGGCAGATTTTCAGAATGGCAAAAGGGATGTCTCTGATGAAAGGCAACCCCCTAACAAGTTCCTGCTCCAAGGAAGAGGGGTGCCAAGGCTTTTCAAAGAAAAGGTCACAATTGTTTTTTAACTTGGACAAAACAATGAATTTTTCCTTACCTTCATTATTGGAAACGGCTGAGTTTGTGGACATTCTCCAAAAGCTTCAGCCTGAGGCAGATACCTGGCATGAAAAATTTCATTCCAAATGGTTATAGTTTGGCAACGTTGTATGCAGTTGAAAACAGGGTCTATAATGTGAGGGACTGAGCTTTCACTCTAATGCAGAAGGTGAAGTTGCCAGCCTTACCTTTGGTCACATCCCAGAGCCTTGTTTTATCACCTGTACTGCAAACAAAGCAGCAGTGTATGTTCAGAGTGAGGCTGAATGTCTTTCTGGGGATTGTATTCTTTCCAGAAGCAAATTATTAGCACAGTCTTTAATGCAGAGGGTTTCCATAATACAGAGGAGTTTCTGACAATTTAGTTTACAGAGCTCCTTTCTGAGTTCTGCTTGCCTGCATTTATGTGCATTCATCCTTTTTTAAATAAATGTGGTTTTCAGTTTACTGACAAATGTGTTAGCAACAGCTTATCCTGCATTGTCCTGGTTTCTAACAAGCTCCAGTTGGGCTGTCATTACCATTAACTCATCCATCTATTTTCTTCTTTTATTGCACCACTACCACCTCTCCCTTGCTATGTTTTGGAAGGATGAATCCACAGACACAGGCTGCCCCCCAGGGCTGGGTACGGATGCTGTGCAGTGTGTGATTTTCCAGAGACCTCCTATTCTTCAACATGCCATTCTCTGTGTGTCTCACACAGTCCCTGGCTTCTTGGCTGCATTTAATACACCATGGCAGACATATGGGGTCATTGGCCATAATTTGCAGGATCAGACGGATTCCTGGAAAAGGCAGAGGAGTCATAAGTGCCTAATGATCTCAAACTGAGTTGCAGATATTTCACATTGGCCATATATGAATCAGAGCACAGTATCTCCCCCCACGGCCAAATCGTTGGCTGCTTAGAGTGCTTCACAACAAATTGAACCATGGCAGATATTCGGGCACCCTCTGCTGCTGTTGTAAGACCTATCTGAGAGCACTCTGCATTATTTTTTCACCACACAAGGACACCATCACTACTGGACACTACTGCATTGGATCCCCTTGGAAAGATGTGTGCCCTCCACATGGAGCCCAGCACAGTGGATGTTATGGCAGGTCACCCTGCCTGTGAAATACTAGCTCTGTTTGCACAGGTGTTAGATGGCTTTAGAGCCTGGATCTGTGGATGATGTGGGTGTCCAGGAGGTCTTTTGTGGCTTACTGAGTCTGATGGGCAGTGAACACTTTCAAAATGAAATCCTCTTTAGAACTGCTGAAACTTTCACAAGGAGCAGTCCTTATTTGCATTAAAAGATGTGCTTATTACCTATTTCATATGTTCTTTCCAATTAGTGGCAGAGAAATATCAGACCTTGGATAGATACTCCTTTCCTAATTGTTAGCTTCCTGGGACAAAAGAGAGGCAATGTTTACAAATGCTATAATCCAGGGCTGATTGGATGGTCTGAAGAATGGGCCCAGTCATTTATTTTTCTAAGGGTCCTGGAAATTACTGCACAGTAGTCCATGTCTACTTTGTGAAATGATAAGTTTATGCTTACTATTGGGAGGGTTAAAGAGAGTGAAAAAGTGGCTGGTGGGGTTTGAGCATGCAGGTAGTGAGGGGCAGAGTGGGGAGAGTGTTTCCTGTGCTGGTGGAAAGAGGAGAGGAGGCAATAACAGCAACAGCTGATTGAAAACTGAACTGATTAAAATCAGAAGAAAGGAGGAAAGCAGAATGAAAAAAAAGAACTGATCAAAAGTATAATAAAACACAACTGGTGCAGAAACACCAGCCTTTTATCTCATGTCCCAAATGAAAACAAGCCTGTTTTCTGGCAGAAGAAATAATAACTGGTTGTTATTTCAAGAAGGGCTGTGCGGGCTAGTGGCAGAGCAGCAGCTAGGTGGCATTGCTGGCTGCACTATTTCCCTTCACATTTGCTCCAACCAGGGCTCCATGCAAATGCTTTAAGCTTGGCTTGCCCAGATATTGTTTTCTTTCCTAAAGGCTGCTGATTTAGATTAAAAATGAAGAAGATGAATTTTAGTCAGAAGCTTCAGCAGGACTCAGAAAGTTCCAAGTGACCTGGTGGTACAGCCTGAGCTCCATTTTTTTTCAATCCTTGCTGGGTAATTTCAGCCTTCCCTGGATCACAGGTGTTCTATAAAAGCTGTAAAGATTTTTAGAAAGTCACTGCTACTGTGAAAAAGATAATCCAACACAGTGGTGCTGCAAGGACAAGGGTTTGGTTTTATCCATCAGTCTGAGAGAAGTGATCCTGTACCCTACTCTTCTGTTTGCTTATCTAACTAGCTATTACTGAATCAGTAGAGGAACAGCATTAACTCACAAATGGACCCTTCCAGCCGTGCTGAAATCCATCATCAGTTCCCTGATCTGTCACTTCTATGAGCCTGTTTGACTGTTGCTTTTTAACACCACTCTCCATGATTTGCATGTTTATGTACTTCAGATCTGAGGCTATGATTTTCCAGGATCATGTTATTGGCCAAATCCTGGCTTTGTCTCTGATATAAGAATATATATTTTAAGAAACTACCCCTTTGACAACAAAATTAACTGCTCATGTGAGAAGCAAATGTTAATTAAATGCTACAATTCATCAAAAAAGCACAGTTGCTGTGTACTTACATTGCCTTCATGTCTCTGCTACAGTTTCTGCCAGCTACTTTCCCCATTATCCATTCACAGAGATCCTTGAAGAACCTGGGAAGGAGAAATATGTTCAAGCACCAGCTGAGCACCTACCTATCAGCTGTGCCATGCAGGGCATTTGCTTCCACCCTTTGCTCCACTGTGCAAGGCTCTGTGTCCTGGATGCCTCCTGCCTTTGATCCTCCAAAGCAGGATGATGGCAAGGAGTTGGCTTTTGTCCTGGCCTTCATCCCTTGATTTCTCTCAGGGTACTCTGGGTGTCAGGGAGGCCTCAATGGCCAATAAGATTCCTGACACCCTTGCCCACAGGGCCCTACTACCTTTCTTGAGGCTTCAGCTTGCTGTCCACAAATCTTTGCAGCAGCTCTGCTGACAAAGAGGATGATTGTTTCTCCTAGCTGTGTGACAGAAGCAGAAAGGATCCACATGGAACATCCTCAGCAACAAGTTAAACAGTAAGCTATTGGCTCCACATTTAGGATGTATTTTGTTCAATTTTAACTTAAGCACGCACACCTATAGTGCAAGTCTAAGCCACATCACGGAGCTGTCTGCTTTGTGCAAAATGTTGTCACCCAGCAGGACTTCCAGAGAAGGGCAAGAAGTCAATCATGGGCTGAGTGCAGAACTGAAGCCAGAATGAGACCCCAATGGTCTTTGAGTATTAAATATCATGAAAAATGTAGTGCTTTCCCTATCCCACAACTCCACCCCCTTGAAAACAGCCCAGTGGTACACGCTACATGTACTGCATAGGATGTGCTGTGGGTCCCATTCTACCATTTACCAGGCAATCATCCAAAATTCAAGCCCACTCCTCTACGGTGGGGCCAGAATTGTTTCATAAATGGAATGAAACACAACCAAGCTCCAACAGAGGAGCAATCTGGATGCAATCTAGTCCAATACAAATACAAATACAAAACAAATAGCAATTTCTCATTTATTGAATGATTTTCTTGGCAATGGTAATGAAATATCCTTCCTCCCTTGTGCCCCTGAACCCTCTGTGAACATCTCAAACTCATCTGTTCCAGGTTGCAGAAGAAAGGTCAGTGCTCTGCTCGCATTGTGTCCAGAGGAATGCAGCTTTGCTCAGGGAGCTCAGGAAGACTTCCTGCAGTGGTGCCATCCCTGGCCAAGATCCTCTTGCTTTCCCTATGGTTTCCAGGCAAAGTTTTTGCAAGTTCACAACCAATTCTGAGCTAGAAAACAAATTAAAAGGAAAAGGAAGAGCAAGCTATTCATCTCCCATAGAGAAGCTAAAATATCTGCAGTGGGACATACTTCTTATGTTTTTGCTGTGGCTACCTCACATCAGGAGATAGCAGCATAATCCAGGGTGTGAAATCCAAGGAGGAGGTAGTGCTTCCATGTGCTTGCTGTCTCTCTTCTTGCTGCTTTCCCCTCTCCAGCTCTTCGCCTTCACTGTTTCCTCATAACAATTCATTTGCCTGTGGCTTAGAAATGTGTCTCTTGGTATCTCTTCCCAAAGCACAGCATCCTTCCTTTCTTGATCCTGGCTAGAAATAAACTCAAATCCTTGGTTCAACAAACCAAGCTGCAGTGCTTCTATAAACCTGTCTGTGGTTGCAGTGCTTGTGCTTCTTGTGCTCCCTTGCAGGCTGGCCCCTGCCATCAGCCCTGTTGGGTGACACCTGCTCTCCAGGGAGCCCTGTTGATATCCTCAGCTCAGAGTGAGGTCCTGAGGTCTGAACTGGAAAGCAGAACACAGTTTCTTACCAGAAATCCTCTGTGTCATGCTCTTATTACATTCTTAAATAGTAGGAAACTTTTATCACTTTCAGTTGGAGGAAAAAAATGTTCATTTTAAAACCCCCAAGAGATGTGCTTTGGGCAGTTTGGCATGAGGATATGAATAAGCACTTTTTGGAAAATAGCAGCTCTTTCCTCATACTGCACCTTGACTCGTTACTTAAAATTGATGTTTGAAATGTCTGTTTCTGGAAACTGAGATCTTGTAGTGTTAATCTCTTACTCGGAGATACTTAAACCCTGAGCTCTTTGCTCACTTAACTAGGCTGCAGAGACACTGTGAATGATTCCCCTTGAAGAGGGAAACTCCCTGTTGCTGACTGCAGCTCTAGCATTTACTACAAGGGGGAGAGGGTGCACATCTGTGCTGCGGTGGGGCAGCGAGGGCCAGCCAAGGCCAATTCTGTATGCTTGGCCCCCCAGCATTGCAGCTGTACCTCATAGCAATGACACAACACTCTGTGAGCACAGCAGTGAAATGGCGCAAACCTGCCACGGCAGCCCTTAGGCGCTCTGAACTCCCAGACTCACTGTTTTTCTCCAACAATTGTTGAAATATATCCAAATATATTATGAGAAGTGATGTTGCATCAGTTTAAGCAAATTGCTTTTAGGGTAAGTGTTCATTTTTGCATTTAGGCTGGTTTGGAAAACATGTTTGTGTTGGTTTTCTTTTTAAATATAGCCCAGGGTGAAAAATAACTTTTTTAGTTATTGAATGAAAAAGTTCTTAGTAACAAGGGATAATTGCTTCCAATGCATGTTGGTCAGAGTTAACACTGAGAGACTCTTAGCCAAACTAGTTAATGACTATGATATGCAAAGAATTTCTGTTTCCAAACTAATACAAACCAAAGGTTTTCCCTACCAGCATCATTAAATGACCGTGACGTCTCCTAGGGAAGAAAAGGGATGTGTGCCTGCACACAAAAATGTGTGATTTTTATCAGTTAAAAATCTCATTTTTTGTTTTGTTTTGTTTATGCCGTCAAACTGAATCAGAGTATTGGAAGAAGAACAAGTTTAGTCTTCGTCCTATCAGCCTCTGCAGTGATTCCCTCATTTTGAAAATGTGACAAAAAAACTTTGTGCAGTTATTCTTGTATACTGATCAAAATCTTTGTCTATTGCTTTTAAACACTGTGTACACATATACGTTTTTAGTTCTCCTTGCTGTGACATTCCTGCACCTTGATGAAATACTACTTCTTTTTCAAAGATAAGCGCATAATATTTTTCTTGTTTATTCAAATGCCTTTTTGCCTCTCAGACCTTTCAATTACCACCAGTGTTGATTGTGATAAATAAAAAAGAAACAAAACAAATCAAAGAACAAAATGAAACTTTCCCACACCTGAGCAGTAATTTTTCTCCTCCTCAAGGTGCTCACCTTTCCCTCTGTCTCCTTAAATAGACGAAAGGGCTGAAAGGAACAGCATGAAGGAAAAAAGTTATGAAGCTACCTTTCTTGTCTCAGCACCTCTCTGGTGTCGGAGCTGTGTATTCCTTGGTGTTGGGGAGACTGGTGCTGCAGTGAGTGGGCTGTAAAATGAAAAGCCTTGGGTACATCAGTCTGTAAGCGTGGTTGAGCAGCAAACACAGCCCTATGGGCTGATGGGACCTTGCAATGGGGCATCCCACTTTGTTGTCTGCTGGATATTTGCTCATTTTTTTGTACAATAGGAGAGAAAAACTTGCTTTGGGGCAGTAAAGGAAAAAGAAGAGATTGTTGCCCAACTCTAAAAAAGTAGATAGGAGGAAACTGGAAGAGCCCAGTGAAGAGGGTGTTGTCTGATCCAATAGTTGTAGACAAGAACCTATTGAAACTGGAGCATGCATTGCTTTTTCTTTTAAATTGTATTTTTACAATAAATTCAATTTGAATAACAGAATGTAGAAATATTGCTATGCAATGATTTTGAACTACCCAGGAAGGTATTGTGGCACGTGCTTTGCTGTGTACCTTTCCACAACATATTTTCAACCTTTGAAATTTTGAACCTGAAAGGTTTATGTGGAGGAAATCCCTGTTGCCCTTGATATCTTTGGAGTGAAGAAGAATAGATAAGCATGTTTCTCTGCCTGATGATGGGGCTGAGGAAGAAATAGGAACGTGAAGGGATATTGATTATATTTCCATGGTATTTGTCCACAGAGATATTGATTATAGCTCCCTTGTAAATGTCCAGTTGGGCAGAGATTGCTCGTCAAGGCTTTGGCCATTTGCTGTGGAGCATTTGGAGTAGCCAGATTATCTGACCAAGAAGCAGTATGAGCCACAATGGATTTTATTTCCCACTTCCAGGGAATTAAAGCTATCCCCTGTTTTCAACTCTTCCACCACAGAGCTCTTTCACCCCAAATGCAGAAGGCCAGTCTGCTGGGGAATACAACTGCAGCTCAGAGCCCTTGCACACTGCCTGTGGCTGCAAGAGGTGGAAAATAGCAAAAGGAGCCTCTGGGGAAAAAAGGATGACAATGGGTGTGAAAGATTTCAGGCTGGATGGTTAAGGCAGATGTGCTGCTCATGGAGGAGAGTAATTCCTAGTAAGGCAGCTTGGAGATTTCTAGGAATTACACAGATATCAAAGATCTTGCACGAGGAAATTGTCTGGATTGTCCCTGGAAGAAAGAGAGATGTTTCCGTTCAAGTCCCTAAAACATTTTGATGGAAAGAAGAATTATACAAACAACCTGTGTGTTCTATGCTAAAAAGAGCAAACTCCCTGGGCCAGGAAGTCCTCCTTTGCCTTTCTCCTCTGTTCACCAGAAATGTGACTCTTTTTGCTCTTTGAGATAGAGAAGCTCAGAGTTCTTAATTAAAACAGAGCTTGCTGTAGTGTTTGATTTATATCACTGTATATTGTGAAAACTTTCACTTTAAAACAGAAGCAGCCCAAGACTGTCATCTAAACTGGTACTGGATTATTGGCAAAGGTTTATTTTATGCTCTCAGCATTTATTTTGAATGCTTAGGTTTGTGGTTTTATTTACTTTCAGTGAAACACATTTCAGCTGTTTTGCTATTTTGCAGTAGTTAAACTTCTGCCCAAAGGCTGTAGAACGTCTGCTTTTAAGGCTTAAAAATGTTTGTGAAATAAATTGGCTTCCTTTAAAACCCTTACCTTTGTTTACCTTCCTCCTGAAGGTTGCCCTCTTTTAAAAGATGATGTGGTTTGGGCATTGTGGATATATAAAAAGTGTAATTGTGTAATTCTGCAGTTCCTGCCCCTTCCTTCCCCTCTGAACTTGCCATGGCACAGAAGGATCTCACTCTCATCTCACTATATTTCAAACCACACCTGACAACCTGAGATGGCCTCCTTCAGAGAGTGCAAGGGTGAAGCTGGGGTCTCACCCCAAAGTGTTACCCAAAATTAAGGTCCAGGCCCCAGAAGTGGTGTTCCTGTTTCACTGGAAGTTGTCCCAGCTCTTTCACATTGCACTTTTGTTTTTTTTTTTGGTATTTTGACTCTCAGTCTTATTTTCAAAATGAAATTACCATCTACCTTCCTGCCTGCACTTAGTTCCATGTGTAAAATTGGTTTTAGTTGAATCACAAAATTCTTTGGTGTCACTTTCCCTTTGCAATCCCTGGTTTGAAGTCACAGAAACAAAGAATCCCAGAATGCTTGAGGTGGGCAGAAGCTCTGAGTCCCCCCGTTCCTACCCATACTCAAGGAGCAACCAGCAGCACGACCAGCCGACTTTTGAAGATGTTCGATTCGGAGACTCCACAACCTCTCTGGCCAATCCACACTAGTGCTATTCAAGCACACATTTGATATGTTTAATTTCTGTCTTGCTAGCCACCTATGCTGTGTTAAGTGTGAACTGCTAAAAACATGCTGCATTCTTTGAGAGCTACAGTCAGAAATAAGGGTATATTTTAGCTGTCCTCCTTCTTGTTGCTGGTAGTGGTTAGTATCACTTCTAGCTCTAATTGTTTGTACTTCTGTGATTTATTTTGGATTGTATCTTTCAGTATGTTCAGAAATGAACTTCATTGTTTGCTCATGAGCACTCCAGTCTCAACTGGTTGACCCTGAAACCATGCCATATTTTAGAAGCTAGTAACTGGGTGGCTAGATGCCTAGATGCCTCATCCATTAGCTAAAGTTCGAGCCTTAAAGACAGTGTTTATCAGGCAAAACAGAAGAAGCCTTCTGCACGTTGTCCATATGACTAGTGCACTTGATCAAGTAGAGGAAGTGCTTGGCTTTATATGCTCCTCATCTTGAGAACATGTGAATTATGGCTTCTCTGCTCTGGCGAAAAACATAATCATCCTGCTGCCTTGGCAAAGAGCTGTTTGTTTTCCCATCTGTTGAAACTGAATGGTTATGATGTAGTATATATGGGGCCAGATAATGGCAGTGTTTTCAGAGAATTGTGATCCTCTGCCCTACGGAAGACCTACAAAGTCTGGATTTTAGGCACAGGCATATTTTTAATATTAACTAGTTAACCAGTTAATAAGCCCCTCCCATTGAGCAGAATTAATTGAAAAGTTTTTTTTTTTTTTTTTTTTTTTGCATAATCAGACCTTGATCTTTACTAGTGGGAGGGAAGAAATAAGCTTTATGAGAAATACAGAAGACTTAATGAGGTCCCTTGAGGTCAGTCAATTACCTCCTGCTATATTTCTTGTACTTTTTTGGGTTGGAACAGGTTAAAAGGGTAGAAAGCACTCCTGGAATGGCTGCCTCAGAAGGATAGCGGATGGACTTACTGGGAGAAGATGGCCCTGATGTGTGAAAGGTGGATCTTCAATCCCAGCTCCTTCACTCTACCAGATCACTCCCTAGTAGATATATAGCCAGGATTTCTATCCTCTATCTATTATTATTCCCTGTATCCGATGTCAAGGCTGTCCCAAAGACCTCCAGGCTTGCAGCTGACACAGGGCTGACCCTGCCAGGACAGCACTCCTGGAGGTTGCTGTCTCTGTGGGAGAGATGTGGTTGGGGCTAGAAACTCAAAGAAGGGAGGAGGGAGCCTGGTGTGTGTTTATGGCTTGATTTCTTACCAAAGGTTTTCATTGGTGGATGCTGAGTAAGCTCCTCACTTTGGTGACCCCATTTGCAGAGGGCAATGGATAGATAATTAAAGAGTCTTCCTCACACTTGTCTATTTTATCCCCATCTAACCTTCCCCCATGGGCTGGGAAAGGTTAACCAGCATAGAATTGAAGTGCAAAAGCTCTTTATATAATCACTGGTTTGGCAGACTGAGAGGCCTCAATCTTGATAACATGAATGCTTGTGCTCTCTATTTTTTATTTTTCATATTTATTTATTTATTTATTTATTTATTTATTTCTATTTGAAATAAAAGGTGTCAGACAACCGGGTATTCTCTCTCACTTTCTCTTTTTATCATTCTGGCTTACTTTTAACACTGAGGCAAAGTGAGACTTGGGCTTTGTAGCAATGGTGGTAAACTCATGAACTTTTAACCTTCTGAGACTGCAAACTGGGAGGAAGGATTTTTAATCTGTTTCAAACCTTGTCAAGGACTGAAGTTAGCAGGAGATAACAAACAAACCTGGGAGAACAGAGTTGTAATATCTTCAGGAATTTCAATTTTTTTCCCCTGAATAGCTGAGAAACCTAAATAAGTAATCAGAATAACTTTATAAATTGTAAGACCTTCTGCACTTTTCCTTTACAACATAACAGCCAGTCTTTCCAGAAACTATTTATGCATATTAGATGCTGAAAAAACATACACAGTACTGAAGAGGGTCATGGCCCCATTTACATGTGAAGAAACAGCTCTTCATTTTAAGTATAAAAAGGGTAAGCGCCTGTTGTATTCCTATAAAACTCATGCTAGCAGGGAGGTCACTAATGTTCACTACACTTAAAGAGCACTTTCAAGAGTTCAGATTATCTCCAATATGCTTAACAAAGAATTTCTTAGAGCTTCTCAAAAAGGCTCATAAAACTTTATGTGACAGCTTCAAATATGGTTAGAGAACCAAAGAACTTTGCTTTTCTGCTTGGATCTTCTTCCACTGATGTTTCTCTTAGGATGTTTCATTGCTTAATTTTGGCAAAAAGGATTAATTTTATGCACTTTCATATTTTCCTCTGAGTAACAATGATAGAAAAGCATGATTTTCATTAAAATTATCCTAATCCCAATTCTCACACTCAGTCGCGTGCTTCTGATCTGCTTTCACAGCATACGTTACTGATTTCTTTTCAATCCGTGTTTAAAAAACAATTACTCTGGGAACAATACAAAAATCTGAAATTGAATGTTTAAACTGAAGTTCAGGCCTAACTTTAATTTGAAGGGAGG
The DNA here is from genome assembly GCA_037305975.1 of Chrysolophus pictus. NCBI lineage: Eukaryota > Metazoa > Chordata > Aves > Galliformes > Phasianidae > Chrysolophus > Chrysolophus pictus. Next base: position 69,840,730 of record CM074614.1, on the reverse strand, counting down.
AGTGGTGCCTTTGACTTAGTAAGCTTTATGGTCTGTTTTGCACAGTGATTTACTTCTGATAGGAATCAGCCTTGTATACTGGGGAATTGGCATTATACATGATGAAGAGGGGACCACATTATGTGTTAATGAAGGAAGTTAATATCACATATAGAAGCAATGGCATGAATACTGTTGCTGTCATCTCATCTATAAGTATTCTAAGCATATTTTTTTCCAGTTTCAAATGAGAACATAGGCTACAAAATATCTTTCCTGGGATTACATGCTGCATTTTGACAATCACAACCGTGCAGGTCCACATGGAAGTCCAGGAATTAGGATTATAGTCTCTTTGCTGGGCTCCACTGTCATGGCTACACCCTCTTCTTACCAATCTGTTCCTTGTGTGTGAAGGTATGCCCTTGCTTGCTTTAACTATAAAACATTTGAATGAGCAAACAATACTGGTGTTTATTTCTGTTTTAGTTCTAAATGATTGCAATTGTCTTCTGGAGTTGTGTTTTCCATTACATCTGTTGTATGACATCTAGAAAATCACACTGGAGTGGAAATGACCAACTATTGATCTTATATTTGATGCCAAACAAATATCTTCGGGCAATCTAAGGGCAGCTTTAAAGCATCATGGGAGGATATAACAATTAGAAGTTTTGAAGTTACTGTGAATGTCATGTCATGTTGCAAATGGTAGAACTGCACACTGACAAAAAATATTTACAATTAGGAAGGTTGCAATCAATTTCTTCCTTCCTTCCTTCCTTCCTTCCTTCCTTCCTTCCTTCCTTCCTTCCTTCCTTCCTTCCTTCCTTCCTTCCTTCCTTCCTTCCTTCCTTCCTTCCTTCCTTCCTTCCTTCCTTCCTTCCTTCCTTCCTTCCTTCCTTCCTTCCTTCCTTCCTTCCTTCCTTCCTTCCTTTTCCTTCCTTCCTTTTCCTTCCTTCCTTCCTTCCTTCCTTCCTTCCTTCCTTCCTTCCTTCCTTCCTTCCTTCCTTCCTTCCTTCCTTCCTTCCTTCCTTCCTTCCTTCCTTCCTTCCTTCCTTCCTTCCTTCCTTCCTTCCTTCCTTCCTTTTCCTTCCTTCCTTTTCCTTCCTTCCTTCCTTCCTTCCTTCCTTCCTTCCTTCCTTCCTTCCTGTTGCTGAAATACTGAAGCTTAGTATTTGAGAACTGTTTTTTACTTTCACAGAAATCAACAAATTTGGGGCCATGCTTATAATTTGAAATGTTTGCTATGGACTTGAAAGAGGTAAGTATATACAAATATTTTTAAAAAAATAATCAGATTCTTAATCAACTTCTCAGAGTTCTCTCATTTAGAGAAATAAACAGTTCCTATAAAAAAGAAGAAAATTGAAGGTTTTTTTTTTTTTTTTCCCCATCTGATTTCATATTTTTAATCCAATTTTTAGCTGGACTTTTCTTGAAAGAACACTAGTGTGTAACATTAGCTGTTTAATGATTTGTTGAGTTTTTAAGCAATTACCATCATATCTAGTTGTGCCTTTGAGTCTTTTCTTTAGCCTAAGGGATCTGAATATATAGAAGCATTTTAGGTTGTTTTAACTGCACAAAATTTTACTTGAAATGTCATTTAGTCTTCTTTCAAATTTTCACAATCACATTACTGTTTTTATGATTAGTGTCCATTTATTTATAAATATCTGAGTATAAACTTTAGGGCTCCAAGCAGCTGATTACTATTCAGTATCATTGTAAAGGCTCCCTAACATGGCTGACTGGTATGCACTACCAGCATATGAATTCTATCATTGTACATAATCAAACATTTTTCAACTCATTATTCTTTGTTCCCTTTTTTGGTCTTCATAACTAAATTTGTGCTTTGCTGATTTCGTTAGGATCAGTAAATACTACCTAGTAAAAGTAAATAAGTCATTTAGCAAGCCCCAAAAGTATGAAAGGTCTAAGTGGGATTGTGGATTTTGCTTTCGAGTAACTATTGGTTACTGCATTGTTTGCTTATGTTTTCCTTGAACTAGTCCAGCCACAATTATTTCATTTAATGTAATTTTTTACTGGACACAAACATTTAACATTTTTTTCTAATTTGAACATTATGTGATGCTCAACAGCTCTGAGAAATAGTCTTTGCCTTTGGAGACACAAAGTTCCAGAGCAGACTTTTAACTTTAAGAGCTCTCACTAATATGAGACAAATCTATGTCTGAAAGAGAAGCTTAGAAAATGCTGGTTGATTTGTTTGTGCATCTGCCCCTCTTTAGCAATGTCTTTGCATACGGATGCAAGCAAGCAGGCCAAAGCAGAAGGAAATCAGTGGTTTGTGCCTACAAAAGAAAAGAAAATCTTGTGGTAGGGAGAAAAGTAGGCAGCCAAGTGCTTGTGAATTGCTTGGTTCACTGAATGCTCCTTATTCATCTTTGCATGTCTGATGTCTGTCTCTTGGAACAAAATTTCCTTGGGACCTTCCCTAACATTGCTTGCAAACTGATGAGAATGTATTTGACTTTCCAGACTCCTTATAGGGCAGCACTTGCATAATAATTGGTTTGAAATACATCCATAGGGGATGATTGCTGTGAATTCAGACCAACACATTTTTCTGTGATGGGTATCAGACTGCTGTCTACCATAATTTACCCTACTCCTGTATGGTATTTCTTGCATGTCCTTTGATAGGTCTATGTCAGAAAGAAAGATTATTTTTAAAAATGGTTCATCTGCAGAGAAGTAAATCTACCTGTATTAATGCTGCAGTAATCTGTTTTCTGCTATGGTTTAAAACTTTTGATAAAAAACCTTTTAATCACACTTCAGGAGAAACTCTGTGTTCTTTCATTCCATGCTGCTGCATGGAATCCCATAGGAGTGTCCAGAAAGCCAGGCCTTTGCATATGCAGCACCTACGTATACAAAATAAAGGAGTAAATCCTCTAACAAAAAATGCTCTTTTCAAAGGTGCTGCACTGCTCTGTCATTTGTCTCACTGAGTCTTGTTGCTTTAGCAGGCTGGTGCAGGGCATGCTCATGCTGAGTGTAAATGAAATGCATTCACCTCAACAGGGCCTGCACTAATTTGCCACTCAGTGCCTTCCTGCTTGTGGGGGTGGAGGTTGCTCACCCCTGGACCTCTGGGTGGTTGAGAAAAAGAAGGATCATTCTTTCACTTTTTATGTTGACCAAAGATTGTGATGCAAAGTGATTTACATTCCTAAGTAGCAAGGAATGTTTTGTGAAAGTAGGATGTGGGAGCAATTTAATGAAAAGGCCACATTTCTGTAGCATCTGAGAAAAGAAAAGCTGTTCACTAGGGAAATTGTAAGCGCAGCCATAACTGATTTCCAAGCAAGTAGTCTTGCACAGAGCTGACCTATGACAGGTGAAGGACAAAGTGGCTGTAAAAAACAATTTCTCTGACTGTGTTTGTTCTACCTGAAAATGCTCATATTTTAGGCATCTTTTCTGCCCATATCATTTAATCAAATAATCTTATGCAGTTCTACATGTCCCGGACCTTTGTTCAGGGTTTGCAGTTCCCAATTGCTACATCCTTTGTAGACTATTGGACTTACAACCCCATCTGCTCTGCTATGGAGCAGTGTTCAGTCTTCGATGAGAATAAAACATATACTTGCATATCTACTTCTTCTTCTTCATCAACAAAGCATATTGATATTTAAATTAACAGCAGTAACGGTGCACTATTTTTCATCATCTTAATTTCAGTATCTATTATAGATACAATTTTCCTGCCACAGAACTTCTCTTCCAATATTATTCAACAGTTCAACAAAGATTGCTTGCATTTGTCCTTCCACATGTTTTCTAAGACGCTAAATCAGACAAAAATGTGTCATATTTCCAGGTTTCCTGCATCATTTTGAATGAACACGCATTCTAGACTATTCTGTCTTCTTGATGATAATATAATTAATCACAGAGAAACTTACAAAAGCTTCATCTACTCTCTCAATGCTGCCAAACCTTCTAACAGATCTTTTTCAAATTATTACTTAAATTAAATGTATGAATGGAACTTTCCTAAAGTTTTACATTGTAACGATTTTTAACAGTACTAATGCAGCAACAATTTTGCTTTGTTTTTACAAATGCTGAGCTCACTGCCTTATTATTCTTGTTACAAAATCCTCCAAAAATTGTTCAAATAATCTAAACAACTCCAAGAGCTGGAAGTCTTTATCAAAACTTCAATGGCTTAGGCAGAGATTTTTTGACAAGGTTAAAACGAAAATGAACAGGGTTAATCTTGCTCGAGTGCAGATATTGTTCTGCATTTCTCACATTTGGTTTCTCTTTTCCAAATACTGAGTTGAGTGAAATGGCAAATTGTGTCCTGAACTGGCAGGAATGTTTCCGATTTGCCCACAGGCACTGGAGGCTGCCCAGCAATATGTAGCCTGCTGGGAACCAAGACGTGATTTTCTTCCAAAACACACTTTAATAGTGAAATAGTGAAATTCTTTCTGTTGTTGTTCTTGTTGCTTCTGTGTCTTATTTGCTTATCAAAAGACTCTTTTTATTCTTTCCAAAATAACTCTTTTATTGCAAAGCAAAACACTTTTAGAATGTTTATTAGTATCAGCCTTAAGTCAGCAATTCTCTCACTGCTCCAAAGGCTGGGTTGAAAATTCCATGAAATCCTGTGACCTATACGACGCAGTGCAGGTAACCAGGTGCTACACAGCAGGCTCTTATACTTGCAAATCTTGTTATTATATTGTGAATTATTTTGGCTTTCCTGATTCAATAGCTCTTTGATCTCATGAGTAATTACTTCTTTTTCAGTAAACATCCAAGCAGCTTGTGCATTCTTTTAAAACACTTACTTCTGAGATGAAAACAAAAGACATTAGGCACACCTTAAAAACCAGGACTTAGTTGTTGTATTTTGTAGGCTTTGCCTTTTTCAGATTTGACCCTGGAGGCTGATCTGTATAGACACTAAATTTGTGCTTTAGTATAATAGGTGTTTTGTCTGAGAATAAATACATGGTAGGTCGCTTCTGGTGGAAAATCAAGATTATAAAAAAGTATGCAAAGAACCAGTTCTCATGCTTAAATACAAAAAAGAACCCTGTACGTTTTGAATTTTAATGTAACCTCATGTCGGATTAGACATTTATAACATAATGGTGTACCATAATGATGTCTAGTTAAGGCCAAGGTTGATACAGATGGTCATCAGGAGAGATCTGTCTTTTTAGACAGACTGAATATCATCTGAATGCAGGCAAAAAGCCCGTGGTCAAGAGGCCAGTGTGCAGTGCTACAACAAATGAGGAAAGGAAATCTGGCCTAGTCCATTCTGCAGGTTCCATGTTAGTTGCATTATGTCAGGGGTGCAATGTGCAAACTATGACAAGAGTGCTGTCTGGTCCAGCACCCATTGCACATGTGTATTTGCAACACAAGTGTCTAATTTCTGTGCATCTGCAGGATTTTGTGTGCACATCTCCAAAACCAAAAAGGTACTTTGTATTTTAGCTAGTCATTGAGTTTGCATGCCCTCCATGCTATTATCTGACTTCATCTGTGCAGATGGTATTTTTTCATGCAGTTACTTCTTGTGACACAGCAATGGAGATTTGCCTGCTCAGGGACATGATTTAGCAGAGGGTTGTTAGAGTTAGGGTAGTATGGTTAGGTTGTGGTTGGACTTGATGATCTATAAGGTCTTTTCCAATCTGAGCAGTTCTATGATTCTATGATTCTACGATTTCTGAATCTCTGACACCCCTTCAGCCAGTTTGCTGTTAAATGCATAGTCAGCTGCAGTGGAGCATTACCTTAAAACAATGTATGCAAAGTCCTTACTGTATTAGTATTTTGAATTTGTAAAACTGATATTTTCAACAGCTACTTTTAGAAATTTAAATCAGAAACAAACTCCACGTATAATAACAACTGGCTTTTCTTGATAGTCTAATATCTGTTGTAGACTTTGCTTTGTAAGAGCGTTGACTGTAAAAACACCTAAAAATGTTAGACTAAAAATCTGAAATTAAGACATACTTCAATAGTTGATAATTCTTATCTTTTCTCTGTTGCCATTTGAGCAGGTGCCATTTATGACACCTTTTCATGAAATGCTTTACCACTTTATGCATCTGTTAAAAGATTTAGAATGGAAAAATTCAAGGTGTGTCTTGTGTAAAAAAGCACACTAATAAATTCCTGCTGCTTCAGCACATTATTTTAACAAATATATTGAGTGGAAAGACTGGCTGAAGATTTAACATGCTACTTAAATTCTTACCACCATTATTTTCTGAACTTTCAAATAAAAGCAATGCAATATGTATGGATGGATTTTGAAATATCCGTTGTTGGTTCAGGTGTTCAAATTAAGATTTCGCTTCAATCAAAACTTGGCACTTAATCCAAACTTCCAAACATGAACTGGAAGGCGTTTTTCTCTCCTTTTAAAAAATGCATATATATATTTTATCACATCACAAAACACTTTACGTAGTACAAATATAACCTGTTTTACTTTGCCCTGGGGCAATTTCCATTCTGTAGTAAAAGTTGCTTTATTATCACAAATCCATATAAAACATGGTGAAAACTGTTATTCAGCTAAAATACTGAAATAATGTGTGGATTTGCAGCAGCATACTTGTGACTTCCCTGGCTAAAAATACATTTAAGAACTTCCCCTGTATATAAAAGAACTGTGTATAAATCCAAACGAGATAAACTCCAGCAAAGTGACCACTGAGCCAACATGAGAGAGGACAATATTCACTATGTGCTTAGACTGTGAGAAAAGGGTGTTTTTGAAGAATGGCTTGCATGCACACTCAACTTTACCTCAACAACAAGTACTCACCTAACTCAAAGTCTAGTTCCCAATGTAATCTTGCTATTATGACTTTGGGAGAGGCTGCACAGCTCTGCTTGCACAGTGAAAGAACTTCCAGTCCAAAAGCCCAAGGCTAGCCAAATAAAGAGAATCTACCTCCTGTGGAAGAAGGGATGGGCAATTCAGAAAGAATTCAAAGAACTTGTTAAGATGCATAGAGAGAAAATCAGAAAGGCAAAAGCCCAGCTTGAAGTCAACCTGGACGCTGGAGTAAAAAGGAACAAGAAACTCTTTTGCAAATATATCAACAGTAAGAGGAGTACCAAAGAGAATCTCCATTCTTTATTGGATGAGGCTGGGAATGTGACCACTGAGGATGAATAAAAGGCAGAGGTTCTGAATGCCTTTTTCATGTCTGTCTTTAAAGGTCACACCAGTTATCCTCAGGGTACTCCACTCTCTGACCTGGTAGTCTTGGCTGGGGTGCAGACAAAACCCTCCACGATTCAGAAGGATGCAATCAGAGACCTACTACTCCAGCTGGACTGTCACAAGTCCATGGGGCCAGATGGGATTCACCCGGGAGTGCTGAGGGAACTGGCGGAGGTGATAGCCGAGCCACTTGCCATTATCTATCAGCACTCTTTTTTGATTGGTGAGGTCCCAGAAGACTGGAGACTTGTCAGTGTGACTCCAATCTACAAGAAGGGTTGTAAGGAGGATCTGGGGAACTACAAGACTGTTAGCCTGACCTCAGTGCCAGGGAAGGTTATGGAGCAGACTGTCTTGAGGGAGATCACGCAGCATGTGTGGGACAACCGGGGGATCAGACCTAGCCAGCATGGGTTCACGAAGGGCAGGTTCTGTTTGACCAACCTGATCTCCTTCTATGATCTAGTGACCCATCTGGTAGACAAGGAAAAGGCTGCTGATGTGGTCTACCTAGACTTCAGCAAGGCCTTTGACAGTGTCTCCCACAGTATTCTGCAGAAGCTGGCAGCCTGTGGCTTGGACAGGTACACTCTTGGCTGGATAAGGAACTGGCTGGAAGGCCGGGCCCAGAGAGTGGTGGTGAATGGAGCTAAATCCAGCTGGTGACCTGTCACGGGTGGTGTTCTCCAGGGGTTGGTGCTGGGGCCTGTGCTCTTCAATATCTTTACTGATGATCTGAATGAGGGCATTGAGTGCATCCTCAGTAAGTTTGTGGATGACACCAAGTTAGCAGGAAGTGTCAATCTGCCTGGGGGTAGTGAGGCCCTACAGAGGGATCTGGACAGGCTGGATAGCTGGGCTGAAGCCAATAGGATGAGGTTCAACAAGGCCAAATGCTGGGTCCTGCACTTTGGCCACAACAACCCCAGGCAACGCTGCAGGCTTGGGGCAGAATGGCTGGAAGACTGTGTAGAGGAAATGGTCCTGGGGGTATTGATTGATGCTGTGCTGAACACAAGCCAGCAGTGTGCCCAGGTGGCCAAGAAGGCCAATGGCATCCTGGGATTACAATGGCTGTAGTTTCTGTTTCCTCTCTTTTTAAAAGAATTTTTTTCTCTTGTTCATTGACTGCTTGGGTATAAAACACTGTAATTCTCAAATAGTTCCAGTTTCATTCCAGCTCTGGATCCCAATGTTAAATTTTATGTTAAAATCTGAGAGTAAACTGGTGATGAAGCGTCCAGGCCTGGGGCCCCCAGAACAGGAAGGACGTGGAGCTCTTGGAACAGGTCCAGAGGAGGGCCGCTAAGATGATCAGAGGGCTGGAGCACCTCTCCTGTGAGGGAAGGCTGAGGGAACTGGGCTTGTTTAGCTTGGAGAAGAGAAGGCTCCGGGGAGACCTCATTGTGGCCTTCCAGTACTTGAAGGGAGCGTATAAACAGGAAGTGTATAAACAGGAGGGGAATGGCTGTTTACAAGGGTGGATACTGATAGGACAAGGGGAATGGTTTTAAACTGAGACAGGCGAGGTTTAGGTGAGATATTAGGAGGAATTTTTTCACTCATTGGGTGGTGGTGAGGTACTGGAACAGGTTGCCCAAGGAGGTTGTGGATACCCCATCCCTGGAGGCATTCAAGGCCAGGCTGGATGTGGCTCTGGGCAGCCTGGTCTGGTGGTTGGTGGCCCTGCACATAGCAGGGGGGGTTGAAATTGGATGATCTTTGTGGTCCTTTTCAACCCAGGCCATTCCATGATTTTATGATTCTATGATAAAATAAACATTCACATAATCTTGTTCAGATTTTCTAAAATATCATCAAGGCTAAAATTCCATATGTTCCACGTATAGCATTAAAAGTCTCTAGGTGTCTTGTAGCAGCAGCCAGGAGAATTTTTTATGTAGTATTTTTGTCCTCTAGAGAGCTGAGTCCAATTAAAAAAAATAAGGAATTTAATATATATATTTAATATACATGAAGGACTAAAGCCATGAGATTTTCAAGAAAATGAAATGACAAATGAGGAAAAGGTTTTGTATCTTCAACTCAGCTTTTCAGAATGTCTTGACTTTCATTTTAAATATTAAATGTTCTTCTGCTTGACAAAAGCAAAAATTGATGGAATGTGAAAATGCCTTTGTGAAACTTCATAAAACTACTTACATGTAAACTCTGGGCCAACTTGCAATCCAGAAATTTCCCCCTTTTAAAAAAACAAAAAACAAAAAACCTGATTTTGCATTGGATTGGTCAATCCAATACTTGAGTGATTCATTATGAAAAACTGATCTTGAATTGCAATTTGAAATGAATTACTTAAAAGATGTTCCCTGCTCATTTAGTATCAACTTCCAAATGACACGTGTTCAAGCAACACATCTATAGATGTTCATATTTTCATCTTAGCTTTTACCTTCCTTTTTAAAGCTCACAGAAATACACCATTGCAATTAAAATCACTAGAAAAGCAGTAGTAGGAGTGAGATGAATGTTGTTTTAGCTCTGAGCCCCGGACAGAGTCAATTGCCCACAGGTATTCCTCTGAACTTGTCCACACCAGGGCATTTCTGGCTTCTTTCTTGATGAAATTTAGGCCTATTAGTCTGTGTTATAGGGGCATACAGGCCTGGGGGATAGACTCTACACTCTCTCTTTACATTTACATTTCATGTATTTGAAGACAAATATCACATCTCAGCTATAGTTCCTTTTCTCTGGACTAAGCAACCCCCTTCTCTTTTCTGCTCTTACCTATGACTGTTACTTGGGGTTTCTCCCAGGCAGGGACATCTTATTAGCAATAATGATTTATATCCTACTAACCAAATCATTAATTAAATTATATTAAACATATTAAATTGGTCCCATTTAGGTCAGATATGCTGGAAGTCCTACTACACTCTTCCTTGCAGTGAAAAACTGAGACATGCTTGCTCTGGTTTCTACCAGTTTAGCATGCACTTCATTGATTTATGTAGAAAATTTGTCTTTGTTTAACTGTTGAGAAAGCCTAATAAGGCTTTTTTTTTTTTTTTGTCACAGCTCTGTGTCACAGCCCTGTGTAAATCAACATAAATTACATTTGTGGCTTATCTCCATCCACAATGCCTATTATTCTCATAAAGAAAACTGGAGTTGTTGCATGCAATTTGTTCTTAGCAATTCGTGTTGACTGTAATTTATTGCTTACTTGTCTTGGATACAGTTGTTTATTTGTCCTTGTATTTTTTAGTAACTAGATTGAAGCTGACTGATTTGTCTTTCCTTCTTTCTCTCTTTCCCTTGAAGTGCCCTATTGCTTTTTTCAGGTTTGGGAATCCCTCTGTCCATCAGGCATTTTCAGTGAGAACTGTTAGCAGCTCTACAGCTGACCTACTTCTCTGAGTGAACATTGTCAAGACACTACTATCTATCTAATCTACTATCTACTATCTAATTTCTATGCTTCTATAAAGTACATGAACTAAGTTTGCCATTTGCTTGAGAAAAATATAATTAAAAAATTAGATTTTCTAGCCATGGCTGTTCATATCTTTTCTTCTTCACCATTATATTAATGTATATTTGCAGTCCACTTTGTTGTTACATTTAGTGTCCCTTGCTAAAATCTCTGAATGTTACTCTAAAATTCCTAACTACGAAACAAAATTCTACATGCATTTCATTACTATCTAATAATTTCACTAAAATACAGGAGTGTCAATCAAACTGGGACATCCCTGTATCAATTTAAAGGTGTACTGAAAGTCACTGAAAGCAGGAGAGAAAAAAGAATGCAAAGTTTTTTAGTAGTATAAATGGGATAGTTTACATAGGTTTCATGTAGCTTGATGGATCAAATAAATTGATAATTTTTTTCTGGGGAGAAAGAATAATATGTCTGATGCAGAAAGGTTCTGTAGTTGTAACAATACAAAGACCCCAAGTGCTATCCAAACTAAACAATCAACAAAACATAACGTACCAGTAATAACCTGGGTCACTTCAATCCAAACCCACTGTGGTGTCAATTCTGATTTAACCCCTGTGGGTAGTGTCAAAGTCTTGGTGACTTGTATGGCCCTCAGAGCTCTTCCATAAATAGGTCTACTGCTTTCCAGTCTTTCATCAAAGCCCTCACCTTTTACTGTAAGATCATCATATCTCCAGTTAAGAGATCAGGCACCTTTCATCTGTGTGTCCAGAGAAATATCTTTATATATTAAAGCATAATCTCTAACATATGGCCCACATATTGTGTCTCAAAGAAAGCTCTGTGGTTGTGGGATCCAATTAAAATCCAGAGAAAGCTAAAGAAATGTTTTCTCATTAACTGATGCCTATAATGTACTTCAAATTGCTTTAGCCATTGTAACCATGCGTGTATAAATAGAGTGAAAATCAGATGCACTGCAGCTTTAGCTAAGATGCAAGAACACTTAATAGTTAAGGTGTGTTTTTAGTGCAGATCTTGGGTCTCAGGTAGAGAAGGTCTGAAGGATGTGATCTATTGTTTTCACTAAAGCAGCGCTTTCCCAAGTGCTTTTTCTCAGGCAGAGCACTGCAGTGTTTCCCAGAGGCATGAACTAGCAGCAGATTTCTGTATAAATGTTATTTTTCTAGGTCATTTCTGCAAGGCTTCTGCAGCATTTGCTGACTGCAGTGACTAAAGGGGGGATGCTGAGAGTATGAAAGATAAGCTAACTTAGCAAGTGCACAGAGAGGAAACTGTACTTCCTTCAAACCATTCTCAGCACTGTTTCTGAGTTGTTTACTTCCTATTTTGATACCTAGAGCAACAAGAGACAAGGTTTCCTAGCAGGTTTTGATTGGCCTTGGGCTCTGTTTGGCCTTGCTTCCTTTCAGGAAGCAATTGTGATAAGGTCTGGGACTTTGTTCTGGTAGGTTTTTCCATCCGTAATGTTGGGAACACAGTACTCTATTCTTGTGTTAGCTTATGAAGACGTTTTGAGGCACTTCAGTGATTTTAAGAGGTTTTTGTGTGCCAGACAGGATCACAGAATCACAGAATAGTAGAGATTGGAAGGCATCTCTGGAGATCAGCTAGTTCAATTGCCCTACTTGCTATAGTGGGTTGCACAGGAAAATGTGTAAGTAAGTTCTGCATATACCAGAGAAGGGGACTCCACAGTCTCTCTGGGCAGCCTGTTCCAGGGCTTACAGTAAGGATTTTCTCATATTCAGATGCAACTTTGTGTGTTCCAGTTTGTGCCTGCTGCTCTTTGTCCTGCTACAGGTCACCACCAAAGAGAGCCTGGCTACATCCTCATGACTCCAACTCATTAGATATTTATAAGAACTGATAAGATCCCTTATTCTTCTTCTCTTCTCCAGGCTGAACATTCCCAGGTATCTCAGCCTTTTCTCAAAAGGTGCTCCAGGTCCCTCATCAGCTTTCTGGCCTTCAGGTATTCCTTGTCTTTCTTGATTTGGGGAGTCAGTTCTGGAGTACTGGGCATAGTAGAGGGGAAGGATCGCCTCCCAACCTGCTGTCCATTCTCTTTTTAACACACCCCAAGATACCGCTGTTCTTGTTGGACGCAGGGGCACACTGATGGCTTGTGGACAACCCACTGTCCATCAGGACACTCACATCCAGGTGCAGCAAGACCCTAAGAAAGCCAGTCCCTGATAGACAGTAAAATGAAAGGCCAGGAATAAACACAAGGTACAGAGATACACACAGCACATGCTCCACAGTATCCTAATCCAGACTATCAGCAAAAATACAGAAAGGCCACATTTAAAGGAAAGATGATAATATTTAATTTATCAGGTTATATTCTTGACTGTTTTGCCAGCATGATTGAAAAACATTATAAATTGCTTTACTTGGAAATAGACAACATATCCTCTGTTTTTTGTCCCTCCCTCCTACTTACTTGTACTAGTACTGTTGAGAAGCAAAAGGAGAAAAGGAAAAAAAAAGCTTTAATAAAAAGTTTCTTGCAAACTTTTGACAAAGCCTTGAGTTATATGTGATATTTGGAACAAATCTTTGTCACCTTCCTTGGTGTCTTGACTGGAAAATTCAAAACTTGTTTCTGGATTTATATCCTAACATTGTGAAAGTTGTACAGCCCTCACTTTCTGACATCTCCTATGTTTGTCACTCTCCTTCTACCACAAGGGGATGATGGCATTTTTATGTTTGCTTTGTATTTCCCTGTATTTCACTGAAATGCAAACATGCTGTCTATTGCCTTCTTACAGTTCTATTGCTCATGTCATACTGGTGCCTTTCATGCATACAATAATTCTGTTTCATTTTGCTGTGGTCTGCTTTGAAAATGAAGGATTTTATCCCTTCTGACTGTATGGCCGCTGGAGACCTCAGTCAGCAGGTGCTGTTGTTGTTCCTTAGCTTCCTTTCTTCATTTTCATTGTGACTTCGATTACAATGCTGAAATACTACCAAGTTGCTGAATTTTTACAGACTATTTCTGTTTCTCTGCAAGAATTAGAAATCTTCACACCATCTTAATGTAAGGAAAACACATTTTGGAGGAAATATGCTCATAGGCTTGCTTTGTATTTGATGGGTTGCCAGCATATTTGGCTCCACTTGGAATGTGTGAGAACTGGTGTGACTTTCTGTGTGAATGGCTAAAGCTGTAATGGTCTCCTGGGATTTAATAAATGAATAGAAAAATGTCAGGGTAATTTTAATGAATATTATAAATTACAGATGGGAGGTCATTTACCGAGTGTACAAATAATAGAAGGGGGGCCTTATTTGTCCTTTTCTTTATGGCAAACTTTATGGCAAAAATGAAACCTGTACCTAAACCTGGAACTTCAACTTATTTTCTCTGAGAAAGGAAAAAGAAGTAAAAAACATAATACGGTCATAGAATTGCTTTTGATGGAGGGGATATGAAAGCCTCTCCAGCCCCAACTCCTGCCATGGGCTGGTTGCCCCCACCAGCTCTGGCTGCCCAGGGCCCCATCCAGCCCAGCCTCGAGCACCTCCAGGGTTGTGGCACCACAGATCTGTGGGCAGCTGTGCCAGCACCTCACCACTATCTGAATAAAGAATTTCCACCTAATGTCTGACATAAATCTCCCCTCTTCTAGTTTAAAACTGTTCCCCCTTGTCCAATTACCTACCTGTGTAAATAGTCAATCTCCCCTTCCGATTATAAGCTGCTTTCAAGCACTGGAAGGCTGAAATGAGGTCTCTCCAGAGCCTTCTGTTCTCCAGGCTGAACAAGCCCAACTCCCTCAGCCTTTCTACATAGAAGAGGTCCTTCGGCCCTCTGATCTTACATGCATATATATATCATTTCCTTTCTTAGAGTGGCTGTTGAAATACTGTTTTAAAACAAACCTTAAGATGTTTTCCTTTGAGTATGTGGAAAACAGTATTTCAAGGATCATGTTATCTGACCGGACACTTTACTAATTTAAAAACACAGATACACATTGGATGTTTATACTTGATTTCTGCCCAGGACCTGCACTCCTGAGGGTGACAGTGGGATGCCCAAGAAGGGCACAGCATTTGTGATGGCACAAGTGTTATCTGTGCCTCTTCATGAGCAAGGTTTTGCCAGATGCCTGAAGGAGCAGCTGCAAAGCATCTTACCTGTGCAGCATGGTTTGAATCAGTGGGGCTGACAGCAGCAGCAGTGCAGCAGGCTGAGAGTGTCACAACTGCTCACCTCATGGCTATTATTCAGACAACTTCAAGAAACCGTTCTAGTATTTAAAATTATCTGAAAAATAAATTTAAAATATCTAAAAAAAGAAGACTGATTTTTGTAGGGAACTTATGTGATGTTTGTTTCCTGACATCTTTTTCTTTTCTGGTAGGCATGTCAATAAAGCTCAGGCTTAACACTGTTGCTTGATGCAAATATCAGATCATGATCTACTGACAGAATCAGAAACACCAAGGCTGGAAGTGTATTTTTCCTGTTCAGGTAACTACTAATTTTTCCTATAGCTTATTAGCCACGTACAATGTTGGTACTATTGGCTTTCTTATTCCATGTGCTGCAAAGCCAGTGAGTGTAATTCTGGGATTTTAACCCTGTCTTAACTTGTGTGGTAGAGGACAAAACCAGTCTTGGTACAAATGATACGAATGCCCTTTGGGATAATATATTTACATGCATTATAATTTGTAATTAAGTCCATCCTAATCCCCAGGTGCATTTCAAATTCAAAATATTATATTAATATTATAAACAATGTGGTCCCAACAAACCATACCATTCCATTGTCTCTTACTGACAAGTGGCCATTCAAGCTAATGAAAAAAGTCAGAAAAAAAAAGCACTTTAAAGAAGAACATTTTGCATTATTTTAATTGAATCTTCCAGACCAGGTTCTGATGGAATACGAAAGAATTGCATTTGAGCCAACAGTAATGACAGGGAAAGGCCGGCTGTTTATCTCAGTGGGGTTCAAATCTAAATAGAATTTTAAATAGTTACTTGTTCCTTTACTACACAGAAAGACAACTGGACTTTTTCTTTAAGAACTTATGCAGATAATTGCAAGAAAGTCTTACACAGATGATTTCAAGGAGACCATGGCATTTTTCATGTGTATAATATACCGCATATTACTATAATTAATTCAAGTTTTGTTTGCCACATTGTCCTACATGCTTCTGTTCTGATTTTTCTTTCTTTTTTGGTACACTTTGACCACATCAGGCTGCATGAGAAATAAACTAGTTCTACAGTTTTACAGGCTACATTTAGAACCTGTGAGGACTCAGTTCTTCCTTCGTCTTATTCAGACTAAACATTTAATAACAAGCCACATAAAATTCCTATCCGGGAATTTTAGCAAGGGAAGTTAGTTTACAATCTCCTGCTTACACCTTATAAATACATATTTCAAATCTTTTAAGTTTTGATGCACTGTACCTCATTTATTTATTCAGTCTAAAGCAAATGCCTGAAACTTTGTTTGTTTCTTACTTTTACAAAACAAGCATTTCAGTTCATTTCTCTCTAAAAAGAGTTTACAGTCCTTGCATCATTTTATATCTTCCTAATTGGCCAAGACCATCTGAAAATTCAAAGCAGCTGAGGGAATAGACTTGCAGCCAGAAGAGCTAGAGATGGGGCTGTGGTTCCCTTCTGAGGTATGCTGAACAACCACAATAATTAACTTAGTATTTCTGAAGGGTTTTGTGTTTTTTTTTTTTTTTTTTTTTTAGCCTACAAACACTGGGGGAATAGCAATCACCTGGAACACACAAGCACTGTAATTAAACCATGAATGTCAGAGTGGGAGATGGGGTGTCTTTGTCTTTTCCTTGGTGCCAGAGGATAGACTGCACATCTTGCCCAGAGATCCTGGGGAGAACCTCCCTTCCTACCCAACCCTCTTCAGAGTCTTCCATGCCAGGAAATTTGGCTCTGCACCTCTCCTGCTGGAAACCTGCCCCCAGAGCTACAAAACCCTGAGGTATCATCAGCCAGTGCACTCCACATTGCTGGAGCTGAGTCCTGCGAGCTCCTTCCTGCTGTCAGAGCAATATCTGATGTGTGCTCCATGGAATCAGTACAAGAAAATTCTCCTCCAGGATGCATGGTGAATGGTCGCCCTGTGGGTATCCTGTACGGCACACGCTTGTACAATGGAATCTGGACTCTCTTCTATACAGTTACTACAAAGTAGCCAATGTCGGGCAGCATGTCCCTGGGATGGCTGCTGGTAATTCCTGCAGGAAACTACCCTGTACTGCAGGGTAGATACGGGAGGTAATACAGCATGAGAATGCTGCGTGGGAAGAGAAAAAGTTATGGAGAGAAGGATGTAGAGCGGAGATTGAACAGGTGCATATGGACAAGACAGATTTCACAGATAAACAATGCCAAAAAATGATGTACTTTTATGTATATAGGTTTCTATATTCTAATACATGACAGGTACAGAGTTTTAAATTTTTTAACACAGTGATTTAGTAACCCAATCCTCAACCTGGTTTGGGGCCCACCATTTCACATGGCTGGGGCCCCTGCCTGGGAAATTATTTCTGCCCACTGCAACGCAGCCCTATCAGATCCTCCACTATCACTAGAGACCACAGAATCTTGGGGGAGAGTCTGTGTAAAACTGCACACTAATCACCTGCAAATTTTTCTGGAGCCATGAATGAACAAGCAGTCATGCTTTCTCCACTGCTCCATCCACCCATGTCCTCCCCACTCCAAAGTGAACAACCAGCTGAGTTAGGAAGGCAGGAATTACGCTGAAGGAATCATCAGTATTGAAATCTGTAGAAGTGTATATACATGCATGGTTATGTGCAACATTTCATTGACCAGTGCAAAGAGTAGACTTCAACTTGTTGGTTTTAGAGAAGCCTTTATTAGCCTTATTTTAGTGGACAGACAGACTGAGACTCTCTCTGTGCTTGTAATAAACTATTTAAAGCATATGGAAATTTCTTACCTGGATTTACTGTAAGTTAAAAGTAAAGTGTGGGTAATGTTTCAGTCATCGGGAATAAAAGTTCTCAGGATTGACAGTCAGACTGTAGCATCCTGGGGCAAAAGGGAACCACATGCGATCTGAATCAAGTCTGCTGATTTCAGAGATGATCTTCAGAAGATGGGCTTCTACATGAAATGTCCTCCTGGACCATGGTGCATAAAAAATACTATAGCAAAGCAAAGACCTAGCAGTAGAAGACCAAAATACACAATTGCAGTGTGATTCTGGACGAGAACAGGAGCAGTCTGATCATCAAGAGCAACTGCTCTGAAGTGCTCGCTGATTTTTTTTCCACAGAAATCAGAAGTATATGAATGTATGGCAGGGAATGAAAGGGATGTTCTGTAATAACTGGGACTCAATATAAATAATGAAGGAGTGTAAAGAATGTATATTACTGGAATGTACAGCCATGGAAGATTTTATAAACCTAAAATGAAAATAAAAGCCTTTATGAATTATGCAGGGATTGCATTTTTGGCAACATCCTGTAGAGTGGAAGTTGGGAAAGGAAAACCATTACGTGATGAGGAGGGTAGGTAGGTAAAGGGGAATGTAGGTATTAAAAATAAAAACAAAAACTTTTCAGGGATATGAGCTAAGAAATGTACACAAGAGCTACAGGAAGAAGGAAAAATTCTAAGTCAAATGATTGTGGTTTCTTCTTCGTCTGGAGAATTATACAGCATTCTCCTGACTCCAAGCGGGCATGGTATCAAAAATGTTAGTGAGAGAGACTGTGTTTCCAGCTTGTGCTTTGTAGGTGGTTAGGCATTTTCTTACTGTGACAACAGTGGAAGGGACAGGTTCACTGATGGTTTGAAACAATCTGGAGTTTGTAATTTTGTTCTAAAGCTGCTGGGAAAGGACTAATCTCATATAAAGGCTAGGGAACGTCTATGTAGCCTTTGCAAAGAAGGAAACAGAAAGTATGCTAGGAGCCCTTCTCTCCTCATCACATGAGCCCATGATATTTGCAGCTCTTCTGATCCCTTTTATGTGTCTATTTATCTTATCATGAGCTGGACAGGCTTTTAGTTTGCCAGGCAGCAGCCAAGACTGTGTTCACTGTTCCAGAAAATGCCTGCAAGGGATTTGGAAAGGACAAAGTACCAGGGAGTTGATCCTGTGTGCCTGAGGCACATCTTCAATGTCTTAGAAGATTTGCTTGCATGAAATCTGTATTTT
Organism: Chrysolophus pictus; assembly: GCA_037305975.1. Lineage (NCBI taxonomy): Eukaryota > Metazoa > Chordata > Aves > Galliformes > Phasianidae > Chrysolophus > Chrysolophus pictus. The sequence goes on along the minus strand of CM074614.1, from coordinate 69,821,847 downwards.
CCCTGGAATGGGATTCCTGGATTTCACAGGCGCAGAGAGTACAGCTGTGAAGCCCAGATGTGTGCTGTTGTGGGCATCCAGTCTGGCTGCCCACACCTGCCCTCATGCTTATAGGTGAAATCTTTGGAACCTGTTCCTTATCTCTTGGGCCAGGCTATGGGGCATTTTTGTGTTGCCTAAGCTCCTACAGATCCCCAGTGTGTATAGAATCCAACCTGTATGTTACCTTTATGACCAAACCAGTGTTTTTGCAGTATTTCAGGAAAATATTCTCTTTGGCACAAATATTGACAGATTGCAAAGATGTTTTGGAGCTGTAGGTTATAGATAAATATCTACTGGGATTTCAGTGGTGCTGGTGTTGGCCAGGCACCTAAAACAAAGTTGGCTTCAATTCCTAATTACCTTTGTTATGTGGGCTTTTAAGAATGCATACATACAGTTGGAAAGTGTTCCCTCAGAGTATATGTGGTAGTTCGAAGTATATCAATTTCTGGGCAGAAAACATATCTTCAAATAACTAAGCTGAACAAAATGTACAGCACATACAGTTCGGGTGTAGGTGCCACCCCGCCAGTCTGCAGATTGCTAATTGGTTTGCTAATCACTGGCACTGTTAAGGTACAAGTTTACATAAGAAATGCAAAAGCCAGAGGAGAACCTAGTAAGAGGAACAACTGTAAGGTTGCAAAAACAGACAGACTGCACATTTCATTTTGATCCCAGAATGAGAGCCCTGTGTAGGAAAAGGTCTACACAAGCTGCAAGATTGCAACTGGCTAGATGATAAAATGGCTTTTCTGCTTACAGATAAATCCTGGGGCCTAATTTGTTTTGAACATGGCCAGATTCTGGTCCCCTTATTCAAAACAGAGAACCTCTTCCTTCTGCACACTGTTCATGGAAAGTGCAATGGGAATCAATTCTGGAGTCAAATGCATCCTGCCGTGCAAATGCAGGTGTGAGGCTCTGTGCAGCAGAGAGCTTCTACAATGCCCTTTAGGTTTTGTTCTTTCCCAGCAAATAGCAGAGAAACTTCCTTTGACTTCTTTTCCTTTTGTTTGTAGTTTCTGTTATCACAGATGACCTCAGTGGGTAAAAAAAGTGAGTCCTTCAAGGGCTGTGTTTGAAAGTTGTGTGTAGGAAGTACTACAGGCCTTGGTGTCCTGCCAGTTCAGCACACTGAAGTGATTGCTTTCTCTTCGATGGGAAATCCTACTTCTTATTCCCAAAAGATTGCTTTAACACTTTAACTTTTTTTTTTATTATTATTTTGTTTTGTTTTATAAATCTGAGAGTCTGAATTATATCCTTGTGGTTAGGAAAAAAAGACATTTTACTAGGGAAGCAACTTGTTATGACCTTAGGGAGAATGCCAACTGCAATAAAAAGTACTTTCAAGTGTCATTTTTATATTAAGCAAGATTTAAAGAGACACTAAAAAATATCTGTCTCTGTTTGCCAAAATCTATATAGCGTTTTATTCTCAGAAATAATGAGGTAAAATGTAGCTTGTCTTTTCCAGACTAATGGCCTGATTTCTGTGGTCAGTACACGCTCAGTGGGAGTTTTTTCATGTAAGCATGATAAGCTCAGTCTCTAAAATCAGACCTGATTATACCCGAGGCATTTCTCTAGCTTCCCTCTAATGCAGAAACTGGATTGTGATCAACAAGCTTCACAACAGCGTTCCCCCATATTTTCCAAAGAGTTCACAAGGTGTCTTCATTACCAAGAAGGAGGTGGGAGGGGAATGGGTGAAATCCAAAGAAAATATGGGGATCCCTGAAGTGTGTATGCAGTGAACACAGATTGTTTCCCCATCAGCCAACTGAGGCTGTAGATGAGATGAAAGAAAGTATTAAGGCTTGCTAGATCCCTTTTTGTTGCAAACTGTCTTTAAAATAAAAAATGTTGCTTGTGGGCCAGTCATTGATCCAGTGAGTTTCTAGCACTGTGCTGCAGGAAAGACGTTGAGGAAGTCCATTCTCTGGAGGTTGACAATTCATCTTGTCACCTTATATCATGAAGTACTGGGGAAATCTCAGCTATATTATAAAACAATTATAGATATCTGAAATATTATTATTTGTATGGACTTTATTTTAATACATTCCTGATTTCCTTTCTAACAAAATTCTGTCTTGATTTACACTGTAGTCCTGTGTCATTGCTTGAATTACATGGATGTTGGGTAAATCAGAATTTTCCCCTTCATAGTTTGTGTTCTGAGCCTGAATCAAAAGAATAAAGACACTTTTAAATCTGTGAATTTAAAAAAAAAAAAAGTATTTTAAAGATTTCTGCTATTTATTAATATTAAATTGCAGAGGGGTCTAATAAATCTCCATTCTAGCAACACTATCTGCAGCCTAAACAAACCTAATTTCAAGCTATATTTAACTCCCCAGAAGAAAAATATTGATTTGCTTTCCCATTGTATTGTCTAGCAGAATCTTTTTGGTGAAGTTTTGAAGTGACATAAAAATGAGCTTAAATGGGAAGACCTGCCTGCATACTTTTTGGATCCCTACCTTGCTACCTGTTGGCTCAGCAACAAGGAACAAAAATAGCACTTAATGTCCAGGAATATCAGACAGGGGAAAGAGGAAGGAAATGCAGTTGTTTAATAATGTAGTTGTCCATTTTCTCTAACACTTCTCACCCACAAGCAGGAAGTCAGTTTTAGTTAGGAAGCAGGAAATCCTCGGATGTAGTTCAAGGTCATGGCTCTATAATGAAACATCTCTTCTTCATCCACATGCTCCTCAGCTCTGGCCTGCATGTCTTCCTTTTGCGTTTCAGGCCACTTATCGATTCTTTCTTTCATTCCCTCTCACAGTCATTCACCCTAAATCCCAGCTGAATTCAAAGTCTGTTTTGTGTTTTCACAATGACCACTGTGAGCTGCGTTATGTGCTCAGTTGCATACAGGACACTACCTATCTTTTGAGAAATTTTATAATTAGAAATCACTCGGGCTCAAAGAACAGGCTTGGGAGTGAGTCTGCTTCTGATCAGCTGAAATCATTTTTTGTTTCCTCTTTCACACATAAGGCAATTTTTGTTCACGTTGTGTTATACCGAGAGAGCAGATGAGCAAAACCCCTTTATGTAAGAAAGCAGGATTATTAGCCACTCATCCTCAATGGTTTAATACTGAAGGCTCAAGCAGGCTGGCACAGAGGCAATGTCATGTTGCAGATGTCCATCTGATGTCAAGTCAAAATGTTTGCAAAGCTCTGTAGAGAAAAGAGAATTGTTGCTGTCCAAAGCTAAGAAGATTATCAATTTTGGTCCTTAAAAAAAGCAGAACATACAACTCCTACATTTTTGGCCCCAAACTGTATTGGATTTAGTTGTATTTTCAGCTCCTAGTCTGAATCTTAAAAATAATAGAAAATGTATATTGTATGGCACTGAATTTTAGTTACTGAATGCTCCAAAACTAATGCCTCCTATTTTATTTTCTTGGTGCATGACATCAGAGGTGGATGTTGGCGGTTTGGCAGTAGAGGTTGAATCTTGCCACCACTGTTTCATGACATTTTGTTTCTGTGCGACAGATGGCAGCAGTATGACAGATGCTACTGCATGATGTTCTCATGGCATGAGACCATAAATGCACATTGTATGCACAGCATTAGTCCTAATCCTCCAGAAAGATGCTGGGGGACTGTGTTGAGGGCAGGGAGCTGCTTTGGGTGTAGTTTTATTCATATTTGTTTATGGTTGGCCTGGTCTGGGACATGCTGATAGTAAACAAGCCTGGGCAAGAAGTCAGCATGTAAGCTCACCCTCGGACCCTGCTTTATATAGCAATACAGGCATAGCATCAGCATCAGTTCCCTTAAAGCAAAAATTGCCATAGGGAATGTTACTGGATGTGAAAAAATCCATCCGCAAGTGAATTGCAACACTTCTTTGTTGGCAGTCAGTCATAACAGTTCAACATAGGGTACAGATGGTTCTTGCTGTTGCATATTAGCAGAAGAGGCTTAACTGATTCAAGGAGTCTCATCTATCCCACTGTCTTCACGTGGAGCCTATCCCAAAAGCCTGAAATTTTTAGTAGGAATTTTCTTCCCATTTCCTGTTAGGCTAGGGCCAGTGCTTTATGCTCCTGGGTCCCCTCTGGAAAGGAACTATATTTCTTGTTCAAGAGCCTGTATTTTTCTAGTTTCATGTGAATAAAACAACAGCAGAAGCACAGAGCTGGATGAGCATGAACACAGTCAGAAATCAGTCTTCATTAACAAGACCACAGAATCATAGAATCATAGAAGCATAAAATAGTCTGGGTTGGATGGGATCTTTAAGATCACCTAGTTCCAACCTCCTGATACAGGCAGGGATACCTCCTTCTAAACCAGATTGCTCACAGAGCTATTTCAGTGTCTCACCACCCTAATAGTGAATTTCTTCCTAATATTTAGCCTAAATCTACCCTCTTCCAGTTTAAAAAAATTTCCCCTTGTCCTGTCACTAACTGCCTCTATAAAGAATCCCTCCCCAGTTTTTCTGTAGGCCCCCTTCATTTACTGGAAGCCACTACATTTCCCCTGTAGTCTTCTCTTCCTCAGGCTGAATAGCCCCAGCTTTCTCAGCCTGTCCTTGTAGGGGAGGTGCTCCAGACCTCTGATCATATTTGTGGCCCTCCTCTGGACCTGCTCCAACAAGTTTCTTGTTTTGGAGGGCCCAGAATTCCTGCCCTTCCTGCAGCTTGGACAATGTGGCTAGAACCCTTGCTGGGGAAGACTGAGGCAAAGAAGACATTGAACATCTCAGATTTCTCCATATCCTTTGTGACCAGATCTCCACTTTCCTTCCCCAGAGGGGGGGTCACATCTTTCCTGGTCTTCCTTTTATCACTGATATATACCTGCAGAATTTCTTATTATTCCTGTTTATGTCCCTGGCTAGATTTAATTCTTTTCTGGATTTTAACTTTCCTCACCTGATCCCTGGCTACTCAGACAATTTCTTTGTGGTCCTCCCAGGTAACCTGTTTCTGTTTCCATTCCCTACAGATTTTCTTTTTGCACTGTCCTTTTGCAAGGTCCAGGAGGTCCTTGTTGATCCATGGAGGACTCCTGGCATTCTTGCCTGCCTTACTTTTTATTGGGATGCACTGCTCCTGGGCTTGGAGGAGATAGTACTTCAATAAAAACATGCTTTCTTGGGCCCCTCTTCTCTACAGGGCTTTCTCCCATGACCTAGTAGACCTCTCTACCCTGCCTAATAGAACTGTTTGAAGAGTTCTAAGTTTGCTCTCCTGAAGTCCAGAGCAGCAAGCTTGCTGCACATCCTCCCTAATGCCCCATAGATCTTGAAATCTACTGTTTTGTGGTCACTACAGACAAGGCTGCCCTAAAGCTTCATATTACTCACCAGCCCCTCCTTGCTGGTAAGGACAAGGTCCAGCATCACGCCTTTTCTTGTGGATTCCTGTACCACTTGGAAGAGGAAGTTATCATCAACACTTTCAAAGAAACTCTTTGATTGCTGGTGCCCTGCTGTGTTGTCCCTCCAAAAAATACTGGGGTGGTTGAAGTCCCACATGAGGACCATCTTTTGTGAACATAAAGCTGCTCCCGTCTGTTTATAGAGGGCCTCATCCACTTGGTCTTCCTGACTGGGTGGCCTGTAGCAGACTCCTACTATGATGTCTCCTTCCCTTGCCTTCCCTTTATCCCAAGCCCGTAAGCCCTCAGACAGCTCCTCATCTATCCTCAGATGGAGCTCCATGGACTCCAGCTGGTTGTTGTTATAGAGGGCAACACCCCTCCTTTTTTCCCCTGCCTTTTTTTTTCTAAAGGGTTTATACTTGTCTATTCCTACATTACAGTTTTCAGAGCCATCCCCCCACATCTCAGTGATGCCAGTGACATCATAGCCCAGTAGGCACACACTTCTACAACTCTTCTTGCTTGCATGCTCTGTGCATTAGTGTACAGACATTTGAGTTGGGCTCCCACTGAAACTGATTCACCTCTTGGAATTCCTGCACCTTAGCTACTGTCTTATTGGCCTGTGATCCAACTCCAGGCCCATGGCATCCATTACTGTTCTCAGACTCAATGTGAGATGGTTTGAGGATCCCCCTTCCCCGACAATTCTAGTTTAAAGCCCGCCTGATTAAACTGGAAGGTTTTTTCCAAAGATAGTCTCTCCATTTTCTGAGGGATGAACTCCATGCTCCCACAGAAAACCGGATTTCTCAAAACAAGTTCGATACATAAGTGGCTGAAGCCCTGTTCACAACACCTCTCCCTTAACTGTGTATTGATTTTCTTAATTCTATCAGCCCTTTCCCTTTCCACTCCCCTAACTGGGAGGACTGATGAGAAAACTACCTGTGTTCACTGCTGTTCCCAGCTCCTTGTAGTTCCTTTTGATATTCTTCATGTTGATAACAGGGTGTCACTGGTGCCTATGTGAAATAGCAGCAGCAGGTAGTAGTCCTTGGGACATTCAGAGCCAAGGTAGCGGCCATTCAGTACCTGAAGGGGAGTTACAGGAAAGAAGGAGACAGACTCTTTAGCAGGGTCTGTGGTGGTAGAACAAGAGGAAATGGCTTCAAGCTCAACGAGGTTAAATATAGGTTAGTTATAAGGAAAAAATCTTTTATAATGAGGGTGGTGAGGAACTGGAACAGGTTGCCAATGATGCAGTTGATGCCCTTACCCTGGAGACTTTCAAGGTGAGGCTGAATAAGATCCTGGGCAACCTGATCTAGCTTGCATGTCCCTGTTCATTGCAGGGGAGTTGGATTAGATGGCCTTCAGAGGTCCCTTCCAACTCTAAGGCTTCTGCAATCCTGTGACTCTAAGATGTGGTGTCATTGGTGGACAAGGGAAAGGTGACCAATGTCATTTACCTGGACTTGAGCAAGGCCTTTGACAAGGTCCCCCACCACATCCTTAACTCCAAATTGGAGGGATGTAGATTTGATAGGTAGACCACTCGATGGATAAGAAATTGGTTGAAAGGCCGCAGACAGAGGGTGGTCATCAATGGCTCTATGTCCAGGTGGAGGCCGGTAACAAGTGGCATCCCCAGGGGTCTGTCTTGGGAACAGTGCTCTTTAAAATCTTTATCAGTGACATCAATGACAGAATCGAGTGCACCCTCAGCAAGTTTGCTGATGACACCAAACTGAGTGGTACAGTTGACACGATGGAAAGAAGGGGTGCCATTCAGAGGGACCTCAGTAGGCTTGAAGGGTTGGCCCGACTGAACTTAATGAGGTTCAACACAGCAAAGTGCAGAGTTTTGCACTTGGGAGGGAGGAATCCCGGGCTTCTATACAGGCTGGAAGGAGCAGTCCTTGAGAGCAGCCCTGCGGAGAAGCACCTGGGGGTCTTGATGGATGAAAAACTGAACATGAGCCAGCAGTGTGTCTTATAGCTCAGAAAGCAAATGGTGTCCTGGGCTCCATCAGAAGAAAGGTGGCCAGCAGAGACAGGGAGGTGATTGTCCCCCTCTACTCTGCCCTTGTGAGGCCCCATCTGCAGTACTGTGTCCAGGTCTGGAGCCCCCAGTACAAGAAAGGCAGAGAGCTGTTGGAGAGGGTCCAGAGGAGGGTCACAAAGATGATCAGGGGACTGGAGCACCTCCCCTATGAAGACAGGCTGAAGGAGCTGGGCTTGTTCAGCCTGGAGAAAAGAAGGCTGTGGGGTGACCTCATTGCAGCCTTTCAGTACGTAAAGGGAGCCTACAAACAGGAGGGGAATCAACTCTTTGAAAGGGTGGATAACAGCAGGACAAGGGGAAATGGTTTTGAGGCAGGGAAGATTTAGATTGGATGTCAGGGGGAAGTTCTTTACAGAGAGAGTGGTGAGGTGCTGGAACAGGCTGTGCAGAGAGGTTGTGGATGCCCCGTGCCTGGAGGTGTTCAAGGCCAGGTTGGATGGGGCCCTGGGCAGCCTGGTCTAGTATTAAATGGGGAGGTTGGTGGTCCTGCAGGGGGATTGGAGATTCATGATCCTTGAGGTCCATTCCACCCTGGCCATTCTGTGATTCTGTGATGTTTTCTGTGCAGCACTGCTTTGGGTGTGAACCATCCTGCAGCTTGCCTTTATGTAGATCCAATGAGCATTTAATTCACTTCGCATTTTTTACATGTTGCTGTGTAAATGCAAGAAGTATAATTTTCATCTGACCCAGGTTACAATATTACTCCTGCTATCATCATTTAGCAAGGTATTCATTTATATGTAAAAGAATAGTCTGTTGAAAAACATAATGCTTTAACCAGATGCTGATGCATTTCGGTCTACGCATCTCCTTATTACTTTTGGCATGAAAATTATTCCAAGAGCTGGGATGGAGGCAGGGAGATGAAGCATCTTCCTTTGCACAATTGTTAGTCCCTAACCACAGTGCTCTCTGATAACGAGGGATGTTTCAGAGAATGTTTCAGAGATGGTATCAGGTCATCACTATTGGTAGAACTTCTTCACAGTGCCAATAAACACAATGCTGGAAAACTGCTAAAATCAACAGGATCTTGCCTTCATACTGAAAGCAAACGCTTGTCAGAAGTCCAAGTCTGATAGCGCTGGAATTGAAATGCGCTTACCCACAAACAAATGAGCCAGTGGAGGGGAGGTCAGGCATCTTGCAGCTCTGAGGGGCTCTGTAGGTTAAAGATTGGTTGTTCCTCCTATAGTCTCAGTGATGCTCTGAGGTGTTACTTGCTTTCTGTGGTCGGCTGAGATCAGGACAATGACTGCAAAGCGAAGACAAACAAAGTCATGTGGCAGTCACTGCCATGTTGTCAGGCTACAAAATGTGAAGGAAAAAAAAGTGCTTATCCCAAGCTCCTGTGTGAAGATCCATGTGGGCAGATTCCACAGCACCACCACAGGTCAGAGTAGTTTTTCATTAAGCATAAAATGCCCTTTCATTTGAAAGTGTGGATGCCTTATGCCTTCTATGCAGGCTAGTACTGGCTAGTATGAAGTTCAGGGAAACACAGGATGCTTCTCAGAAAAAAGTGAATGCAGCACTATACTTCTGAGTCTGTTTCTAAGTGGTTGTAGGGAATCAACAACGATGTTTGATTATCTCTGTGGTTACACAGTAAAATTTGCAGACCGCAGTTAGAGAGAGTGATGCATAATTATTTATTTGTGTCAGCCCTCGAATATCAGCTGCATTTAGTCCCAGTTCACTTCTTCCCTCAGCCTAGGTACTGATGAGTCCAAATTTGTGTTTCGAGAGATGCTGAGAAAGATCTTTGTATACACAGTTGACTTGAAATCTAAATTGAAAATTCATTTCTTCATCTCCATAGAATGACTTTATTTATTTAACCTTATTGCCAGGGACTGGTTAGCAAGACCTGTAAAATGTAACCACAATTTTATAGGAAAAACTAAATAGTCAGATCTATGCACTTAAAAATGTGCGATTTCTTCCTTACTAGCAAGAAATGAGTTTAAATGAGCTGTTTGTTTTAACACTGTTTTTGGGGTTAGGGAAGTGTAGAAGAAAGGGAAATAGAATAGCAAATGCAGCCAGCAAATGTTAATGAAAGATTACTACAACAACAGTATAGCACTGGCTCTGTCTATGCCTATGCGTGGCTGGGGACCATGATCTAAGACACTGCACAACTGAGACTAATGTGGCACAGTCAAGCTCTTGTTTGAAACTCCTGGTAGGAGCAAAAATTATTCATTCTCAGTCAGCATTAAGATGCTGAGGGCTCTATTTTCACTTCCTTGCCACTATTCAAATCATGTCAATATTGAATCCCCGAGAGGAAGATTTGTTTTTCATCCTCTGATGCAAAAACATCTTACTAGAAGAGATTCATGCTGGTTGATCACACTCCCTTTATCAGAAGGAGTCAGGAAGATTCCTCCCTTAAGGATACAGAGCTATTCTCAACCTCTAAAGTAAGTTTTGCAAAAATTGACTGAAATGTAGAGAAGCAAAATCTGAAGTGTTGTACCTAATCAGACTTCAAATAAGAAGCTGGCAGTACATGTAGTAAACAGCTACTGTCAGTCACTATTCAGAAATAAGTAAAGCCATTTTATCAGAGTAGCAGGGTTAGTGTGCTCCCACTCCCTGCTGTCACTTGAAGGAGGAGCTGTCAGTATTGAAAGAAGTTTTATTGAAAGGCAGTTGGGTTGTAATTGCAAAAAAGTTTGAGACAGACACATCAGTGGAAAATAGTTTCAGACTAACACACACCTGATGATTTTCAGACCTTTTGAGCAGCAGAAAGGATCCAGTGAACTGTAGAGTTTAACTACAGCCACTTTCTTTGATAAGAGCTGAACTTCGACATTAAAACCTCATACCACTGGGGACCTGTGAATACCACAGGGAAGATCAGAAAAGGCAGAATGAGACTGGTGCGATGATGTATCATGGGAACCCACCACTACCCTACCCTTATTGCAAGGGAAGGAACAAGTCTGAGCCTCAAATTCTCACCATCCATTACTGTTTGAAGGACCAGGTGGTAGTAGATACCTGAAGAACCAGTTTTTCTTGACAAGTTAGGTCATAGAATTTATATTTTAATATTTAAAATCTTCTTTTATGAGTATGTGAATAGAAGAAGCAAGGAACTGTGACTTTGAGGAGTCCTGGCATGTTGGATGGAATTGGCTGTTGTATTGCTGAACTCACGCTGACCAGTGCACTGCCGTATTTCAGAACACATAGGTTTCTCTAGGACTCTTGTCTCTGGCTGGGCACAGCAGAGCTTCCCATCACATAAAACTTTTAAACTTCCTGATTTTTGCATTATTTTAAACAGATTTTTGTCTCAGTAAATCAGCATAAGCATTATTACATTTCTTGCACCCACAAGGTTCACACACTATTGCAAAACAGAAAATATGGTTTGAGGCTTCTCAAGCAAGCCTTTGGTAGGAGCCAGTGCAAATGATTATATGAGATCAGACAAACCTACTAGCTAGATGATATCCAGACAGCATAACGAGGTCACTGTCTCACGCATAAAGTGCAGGGAATGCTTTTGTGATCAGATGATCTGAAAATTACTATGAAATAGTAGAGGCTGGAAAGAAAGTAGCAACTGCTTTGGAAAAAATGATATATCTATGTACAACCGCATGGCTTTCTGAGCACTGTGAGTTATCCATCTATTGCTTATGCCTGGCCAAGGAGGCAAGGATAAAACTCAACTATGGAACGACCTTACTTACGGTCTTAGATGATCTGTGGACATTGCAAAAGAGAAAGAGTGCATGTCTGGAAGCAATATATATAAGGATTTTTGGATGCTACCCATTCATCCTCAGAAAAGTGGCTGTATTCAAGTGTTATTTGATGCAGCCTCTCCCGGGACATCTCTTGCAAAATGAATGTTTTTTCATGGCATCAATGCCAGAAAATTTTATAGAAATCAAATGTCTCATCTGTCGATCATTGCTGCCTCTGTCACAGTTTGTGATTTTTATGGAGGATCCTCATGATATTCTGCTGGAGCAGGAAACAGAACTGACAGCTTCTGTTTCCTTCAGTCTCTAACAGCTCTGCAAACCCAGGCCATTACTCTGCACTCTGCACCAATGCACTCTCTGGTGAGAGTACACAGATCCCGTCTTCTGATGGAGTTATCTCATGACTCCATCGGTGTCACAGGGCCTGCAAAAGAGACATCTGGATGAATATTCATTTATGTTTCATTAGGAAAGGAAAAGTGTTCCGGTGCGAGGGCTGGCTGCAAACCAAGCCTTGAGGCCTTGAATCTCTGGAAGAGTTGGAGCTGCCCATCTTCAGATACCAGAGAAAACATTAATTTGCTTCCTGAAACATCTGCTGAAAGGGAGTTTGTGGTTTGCAGGGGAGATGAGCAGGTCAAGAACAATGCCAGCTATTTTTTGGAGAGTGCAGAGCCATGCCAGCAATTTTAGGCACCTGAGGAATTCTGCACATCTGTTCTGGCTTCTTGTATGTGGTGTAAGAAGTACCCATGCTCCAGTGCTTTCTGTAACAGCATCTCACCTTGCTTCCATCTACTCATAACAAACACTTCTTTAAGTGCAGTGCCAACTGACAAATAAAGAAAAAGTGATGCAGTGATGAATTTTTTATTACAGTGGATAAGTTGATGGATTTTTATCCTCTTCAAACATTCAAATGTATCTCAAAGGTGAGTGGCAGGCTTCTTCACTTGCCTGAAATATTATTCTGGAGATGGAAGCAAGAGTCTTCTAAACTTCCATATTCTAAGTTAGGTATTTAGCTGAAAAAGCAATGCTGATATCAAAAACTCTATACAGGTTCAGTTCTGTGTGTTTCACTATTATACACTTTTTAGGAACAGGAATGTATGTTATAAGCAAAATAAGTTAATGTGATAGCAAGTGTATTATCTGCTTAGAATAGAGACTCAACTGAGCATTGATGCAGCTTACCTTGTTTTGAGGATCTTGTTTCCGTTTTTGAGGATTTCTGTTTTGAGGATTGTTTCTGATTTAGTGGCACTTTCAGCACTGTAGGACCAACTGCAGAGACAAAAGAACAACAAAAACCTCTCACAAAACAATAGATGTATGATGCTGAGAAACATCAGGACACTCATCTGGTCACTCAGTGAATGGAATAAAAACAGCAAAGGAAAGCTTGATCTTTCAGGAAAAAAAAAAAAAGTCTGTTTGGAAACAGATGTATTCAGCAAAAGATAGCAACTGAACAAGAGAAAGCTCTGCATTATGGAAGAAAAACCATCTGCTGAGTGTTAGCAGGACACTGCCATTCGGAAAGCTGGACTTTGAAAATGAGTATGCAATGCTCCCAACACTTCCTCGGAGATAGAATAGAACACACAAAGACTGAATGCTCTCATCATCCTCTAGGATTGATTTCTCTGTGACTTTGGGATCATGTCAGGTAGTGCCTGGGAAAAAAAACATAGGAAGCCTGAAGAATGCAATGAGGTTTGTTTCTTTCTTCTGTCAAAGAAAGATTACTTCACCCTAGTTGTTTCTAAGGACTGTTAAGGTTTATTTGTTGTAAAAGATTTTCCTTTGTTCTCCATCTTAAACAATGCAATACAGAGATCTGTTGTGTCGTTCTGGGAGCCTATTCCCTTCTCGGTGGAAAGCAGTTGTGGGAGTCCAGTTTCTGCAGACTTCCTAAGTAGTTTAAAACAGACCCAAACATGGTTCTGGGTACAATTTGCCTCCTACTTGTTATAAAGGGGGAAGGTGTTATTATTGCAGACAACATAAAAACATAATAAAATGTGTGCTCTGATTTTATTTGAGAACGGAAAGCAAACGGTATTGTAAAGCTTAATGTTTATAGGAAAGAATGCTTTTCCTTTTCAGCTTTTTCTTAAGTCTGAAATTTGTAAGAGGAAGTTCAAAGAGGATATAAACATTAGTTCCTACTTGGTTATTTTCCATATGTGAGGTCAGTAGATTTCAGCGGATTAGTCTGTGTTCCTGAACATCTGAAAAGTTTTGAAATTACCTTCCTGAGGTTTTGAACTAGGGTATTATAGTTTGCAAGGAAAAAGATCAGGCTTCATGCACTGCCTGTTCACTGAGAATGTGAGAGTAGAGCAGTTTGAAATAGGAGATGCATGAAATCAAAATCACATACAGCATCTTCTAAAGCACATCCATTGTGGCAATGATTTAAAACTCATCAGGCTTTTTGATAACCAGCAAATCTTTCAGCAACCTTGACACATTGCCTCCTTCTACACTGCTGTTTATTATCAGAAACCTTTGGGAAGAGGCTGATTTTCTTTTTCAAATCAATTTTCAGTGTAGTTAAGTAAAAGGACCATTTTTGCGAAAATTGGTTCTGTAAAAAAACAAAACAAAACAAAAAAATACATCTAAAACCAACTACATTGAAATAGTTTTTGTTTCAAACACTTCTATACATTGTCATGTAAGTTTTCACTTCTACACAATATTTTCTCTGAGAAGCAGCAGTAATTAATCTAATGTTGTGAGGTTGCAAAGCAATTTCCTCAAAAAGACTTGCTTTGGTTTACTAGAATTGAAAACATTCCTGATATGGTGTCAAATATGCTTTTCACTGAAGTGCGGTGAAGTTTAAGTGAAAGGTCCTGAAATAATGTTTGTGTGAGTTTATCTCCAAATTCTAAAGATTTGGAATTGAAACACCATTAAACACAGAAGTACAGACAAAAGTGCTCTTATGGCAGCAACTCCTACTGTTCCTGGAGGTTTTCAAGAGAAGGTAGATGTGACACAGGGGGATATATCTTAGTGGACATGAAGGGAATGGGTTGAAGGTTGGGCTAAATTATCTTAGAGGTCTTTTACAATTTAAACAATTCTATGAAATGCACTTCAGATACATGAATATGAGGGAGAAGTTCTCAGTGAACACTTTTGGCTAGCGTGCTAAATAAATCATGACAAAATAATTATCCTGAAAGGTTTTGGAGATGCTAAGGCTGTCAAAAGTTTTAGGGATGTGTTCTGTAAACCAGGCTCTTCCCACTGTAGAAAATGAGCACAAATATTTTTGGTCTGTCCAAAGAAAAGGTGAGATCTGTAATGTGCAAGTTGGATTCAAAATAGATTTGAGTCCTGAGCAGTGCTTGGGTCTCTTCCAGAAAAAATAGGTTCTGAGTAGCCTCAGTTATAAGTAGTTGTAAATGAACATTATATTTATTACTTTACTTTAAAGCCTGTAAATCCTAATCTCTTCCTTTTGAATTTTTTACCTACATGTTATTCTGTTTCTTCTGATTAATATTTAAAATACCTGACACACAATATAATAGCGTAGAGCACTATACACTTTGTAAATAATAATAATAAAAAGATTCTTTGTTAATATGGAAGAAAAGAAAAGGAAATTAAAAAAACCCTTCCATTTTGATCCAGGAACACTCCTAGGATATACCTAATTTGAAATGAGTGAGAATTTTTCTGGATTATGGTTTAATTCTGACATCAGAAGTGGTCTTAACCTCTGGCAAGCCAATTTTCTATGACTTCTGTGCAAGATTTCTGTCAGCACAAAATTTCCAGAGGATGTTATTACCTTCAGAGAACATCTCAATTGAATCTACAGGTAAGATATTGCTAGGGCAGGATTTGTCATTTAAATATCAGTAGTATAGAGGTTTATGCCTGTATATGAGCAGTTCCGTGAAATATATACTTGAACATCATAATTGCAAGAAATTTTACAAATAATTAACCTCAAGTTTTATTACTCTTGTATAAGTGATTGTATTATTGGTGCTGTGTGCGCACATGCACATTGTTTGAATATGAACTCTAGATAATAAATTGTGATTTATTAACCATAGTATACAATCCAAAAATGCCACTTAAAAGCAGCTCAGCACCACAAAGTTGTGCTCACTTCTCACCATAGTGGGATGAGGGGGAAAGTGGAAGCAAAATAGAACTTGTGGGCTGAGGAAAAGAAAACAAAGATCTATTAACTAAGACAGAATGAGTCTTGGAAGCATTTTGATTTGAATAGTAGAAACTGCTCTCCTCGGCCTTCAGACAGCAAGTCACAGCATCTATGGTAAGCCCTTGTTTTGTGAAATTTTGTGAAGTTCTTACTCCTCCTTATCGAGGAACCTTCTTGTTTCCAGGAAAATGGTGATGATTGTTTTTCCCCGTCCTCCTTTTGTCTGCAGCAAACTAGCAAAGGAAGTGTTAGATGACAAAATGACCAAGAGTGCAGAGCAACTGAAGCCTGGAGCAATGAAGTAGTGCTGCTTCCAGCGGCTGCAATGGACTTTGGATCAGGGCATGAAATCAACTCAGATAAAACCTCCAGAAGAGCTCATGGTTTTGTCTTTGCTCAGGCAACGTTTGAATTGGCTTCACTCACTGAGGGATTAGGCAGTTGGTTTTCCAATATACGTATTAGGAAACTTTACTTTGAGGTTAATGCAGAACATCTAAACCAAAGAAATCACTTTCCAGGTCAGTGTAAAGGATATAAATGTAATTCTCTCCATATTTCCCAAATGTTACAGCCTTGGCTTAGATAGCAATCTGCCACCCTAAGTACCAAGTGCTTTTTAAAATGTATTTTGCACCTTCCCACTTTCCATTCTCTTCCCAGAAGACAACTGGGCTGTTGCATCTTTGTCGTCACTGGAAGAAGTGGCACTGGGCTGCCAGACTTTGTAGGCTGGTTTTATTGATTCAGTTTAGTCAGTCCAACAGCTGTCTCCCAGCCCCACTCTCCTTACCAGCATCAGTGCTCCCATCACTTTAGGCTTCAAAGAAAGACTAAGATATCTTTTTTCTAAATAAGCTTTTGGTTCCAGGGGATGGTTGTGTACATAGGAGTCTGTCCAACTCAAAACAAGATTCCACCTTGCATAGGATTGGCTCATCTGTATAAACTCAGGTGTCACCGAGGGAGAATAAAAGGAATCCTTGTGAGAAAAACACATTTCCCAGGGTAAAAGACTTTTAAAAAAATGTTTGTTATTTTTCTCCATATCTTCCTCATAGACTCTACAAAGAAAGGCAAATTCAGCAATAATGGTCTCTGTGTTCTTAATAGCATATTGAAAAGAATAAAGTTACTGGACTAAGTTATTTAGATGAAAGCATTCCTGGATAGAGTAAGTAGAAAAGACCTATACTTATTGCTGTGCATTTAGCTACATGCTACTCTAAAATGCTGCTTTGTTGACCTTGGAACAGGGCCTGCAATACCCTTGATGTACAACCATTAAAAGAAGATCTGACATTTCTCTTTTCACAGAGTTCTACTGATCTCCAGCAGCAAGTCATAGTCTGTGTTCTGAACCTTTTTCTTGAGCATAGATGAATGTATTCTAAAAGAAATGTATCAGTCCAGCTTCTCCTCTAGTGGTAATAAATATTACATGACTTTGTTTCTAAATGAAGGATTGGATGGAAGATACCTAGGAGGATTATGTCTTCATTAAATCTGGAGATTTCTTCTTCATGATGGAAGTGTTAAATGTTTGTACACAGTCAAGACAGAATTGTCCCATGAGAAATCTTTTTCTTCGACACTCCAGTTGAAATTAAGACACTGTAATGTAGAACTGAACTGTGATTATCAGTTATGTTGAGAGGAAAGACTCCTTACAAATCTACTTTTCCTATAGCTTTTGAAATTAAAGTATTTTGCGTGATACCCAAATCCGAATAGATTATTTCTTAGGGAAATCAGGCACTTTTTATAGACTTCTATTTTTTTCTTGTCTGCATTTTCAAAGTGCATCAAAGTATTTCCTACCTGTGCTGTAATTTTTAGGTATTATACACATTTTAAATCTGATTACTACTTTAGTTTCAACCAATTCTAATTGTTTCATACAATTTTTAAATACTCTTTACAACCACTCTGTTATGATCATCTAAATCATATTTACATGATCTACCCACTCCATGTGCAGACTACTTTCATCTAAAAAATCTTAAATTCTTCCTGCTGGAAATTAAATATTATCATTGATGTTATTTCTTTATAAGGTTTGTTTTTTTAAATGTTTAACTACTGCATATGGTAATAATATAAACCATTAATCATTTATCACAAATATTCATGGAAAATCTGATTCTGTGCTAAGCAGTGTTTTGTCAGCAACTTTGGTAAATGTTAAATTTTGTTTTCTTAACTGTAGCCAGGAAAATTAATGTCCACTTTAGAAACTCATTTGGAAGATTTGTTCCGTGAACTCTTTTATTTTTTTACAAATTTCAGACATCATAATTAGTTAGTAATTAAACACTGCTGTTCTACTCAAATTCACATTTACTACAGTCAATCAGACTATAAAAACACAATAAATTTATTTTAATTAAAATACTAGCTTGACATCTCCAAGCATCTGAAGCAAGAACACGTTATTATGCTGTTGATCTGCCAATACAGATTTTAATTATAAGTTTTGCATCTTTACTGTCTCAGGAGGTGATATGCAAACAGACTAAGAGCATACACTGTACATGTTCATATTGTTTAACACACATGTAAAGTTAATAATTTTATAGCTCTTCATGACACTGGGAAGTCTTCCCCTTTTATGGTACCCTTAAGTACAAAAGGAGATTCCCAAAGATAGTGAAATGCTTTCAGGTATAAAATTTTTTGGTAGCTTGCCAAAGGGCAAATATAAGGAGTAGCTCCAGTCCGATAAACACTGTAGCTTCAGTCTGATTCCTCATCCTTTGACCAACTTTTAAGCAAATGCAATTGACTGTGCTTATTTTCTTTCTTAAGGATGCTGAATACTTCATCAAGAAACTTGAAGAGGGTATTTTTATTCATTTTTCTCTGAAGTCAGGGAAGGTCTTAAAGGCAACAATGGCTTCCAGAGCCCATAGCACAGCTCCTTGGCTGCTGAAATCTTCTCAGGGCATTGATGCTTTTCTTTACATTAGGGCAGCTGAGGAGCTGCTGTCTTATTTTCCCTGTCAAAAATAATTCGGAAAGAAACTAACTGTTATGGCTGGAACTATCTGGTGAAAACCTGCATGTCAGAGCAGAACAAGAGTTGTTTGCTACAGCTTCAAAAGTGAAGCACATGTACTGTGCTTCAAAGTGACTGCTTGGGTGAGGGCATGAATACTCTTCAATCATGTTTGTTGGAGAAATGACTCTTTCCTGGATCAGAGGTGCTCCTTCTGCTGCAGACAGTTATTGCCTTCCATTCTATCTGCTGGTGGTAATTCTGCAATGTTGCATTCAGAATAGGTTAGTTTAGCAAAAGACTTGCCGTTTAGATTACTTCAAACTTTCTATGATAGAGTGGTTGCATCAGTGGACAAGGGGAAGGCAACTGATGTCATATACTGGGACTTCTGCAAGGCCTTTAACATGGTCCTCCATCACAGCCTTGCCTCTAAATTCGAGAGATATGTATTTGAAGGGTGGACTAGGTGGACAAGGAGCTGGTTGCAAGATTACAGCCAGAGTGTTCTGGTCAACGGTTCTATGTCCAGGTGGAGGCCAGTAGCAAACAGTGGCCCCCAGGGGTTTGTCTGGGGTTTGATACTCTTTAATATCTTTATCAGTGACATAGATGATGGAATTGAGTTCACCTTCAACAAGTTTGCTGATGACGCAAAGCTGAGGAGTGTGTGGTTGATACAGCAAAAGGAAGGGATGTCATCCAAAGAGACCTTTATAAACTCGAAAGGTGGGTCCTTGTGAACCTAATGAGGTTTGAAAAAGCCAAGTGCAAGGTTTTGCCCTTGAGTTGAGGTAATCACAAATATATAGACAACTGGAAGAAGAGCTTCTTGAGAGCACTGAAGAGAAGGACATCGGGATCGTGATTAATAAAAAACTTAACATGAGCCAGCAGTGAGTGCTTACTGTCACAAAGGTCAATGGTATCTTGGTTTCCATCAGAAGAGAGGTGGCCAGCAAGGTGAGGGAGGTGACTGCCCCCTCTATTCTGCCCTTGTGAGGCTCCATCTGGAGTACTGTGTCCAGGTCTAGAACCCCCAGCACAGGAAAGATGTAGAGCTCTTGGAGAGGGCCCACAGAAGGGCCACAGGGATGATCAAAGGGCTGAGGTACCTCTCCCATGAAGGCAGGCTGAAGGAACTGGTCTTGTTCATCCTGGAAAAAGGCTGAGGGAGACCTCATTGCAGCCTTCTAATATTTCAGAGGGGTTTATAAATACGAGGGAAGTCAACTTTTTACATGGGTAGATAGTGAGAGGACAAGAAGGAATGGTTTTAAACTAAAGGAAGGGAGATTTAGATTAGGTGACAGGGGAGTGGTGAGGTGCTGGAACAGGTTGCCCAGAGAGGTTGTGGATGCCTCGTCCCTGGAGGTCAAGTTACGTGGAGCCCTGGACAATCTGATTTAGTGCTTGATCTAGCAGCTGACAACTCTACCTGTGGCAGGGAGGTTGGAACTTGATGATTCTTGAGGTCCCTTCCAACCGAGGCCATTCTGTGTTTCTTGCTTTTCTGTCTCTGTAATCTCTGTAGCTGAACAGGGCTATCAGTTCTTTCAGGGAAAATTCCCATTGTGGCAATGGTGTTTTATCAGCATCCTTCTTCCCAGTAATCTCTGAAAAGATCTGGCTTGAATTCCTGTTTTTGTATAACCAAAATTGACAGTTCATACTGAATAGCTGGCAACTCCTCTGTACACTTGTCAAGGAATAGAAAACTAATGAAAGTTGGCAGCTTTATAATTGAAATCTTACAGCCTAGGGAATTAGATTGCTGTTTATTAAAATAAATTCAGAATTTTTCAGAAATTTCAGAGTTATTAATTGATGTTAATAGAATTAATGGGCTGATTTGTTGCCTTCATCCTTGGAGAATCTGTAACCCACAGAGCTGTTGAAGAGCTGTCATGGTCCTTCTTACAGGTGACAAACTACTTCAAAAGTGGACTTGATTTTCCTTGCTTGTATTAATTTGTCCATCTTTTTTGTAAAGCATTTTGGAATGCCCTTCTGAAATGCCACATTAGTATAAGATGATTATGTGTTTTTACGGTGTCAGTGATGTTTATTTTGCTGTGTAGGGACAGTAGGACATAGTGAATGTCACAGGCTTAATCAGCTTTGTGCAGCCCTTGTACTAGCCACTGTCCCAGAACGCATAAAGCTTAAACGGGAAATGAAGAAAAGGTCTTATTTTGGTAAATATCTGATTTAAATAATAAAAATAATCACTTGAGTGCTCCTTGAAGTCCATGGAAGTATTCTCTGGGTTTAAACAAATAAACATGCTTAATTAACCCTCTAAAGCATTCACTTTACTAAATCAGTTCCTTTAGTAACTGCATCAGGAGTATAAGGTACAGTGAAGGTGCTCTTTAAATGGACCATGCAGCACCATGTATGTGGGAAAGACATGGGAAACAGCTAGGCTGAGAATGCAGCCAAAGACAAAACATTCCTGCAGTGATGTGTGGTAAGTGCTAGCTGAAGGCATCCAGCACTCCTAGGATCAGGCCTTGCGCGATTAAATTGCTGTACAAACCCCTGGTAATAGATCTTTAAATAATAAAGTGAAAGGGGAGATAGGAAGGTTGGGTGGGAACAAAGCTAACCCAATGTGTTAGAACATTATTGTTTGAGTTCCCAGTATTTCATGGCCGGGTTAACAGTGTGGTGACTGCATTCAGCAGTGTTGTTCTGGCTGGTTGTTCGGTGGGAATGCCAACCTGAGCAACAACAGCATGGTATGTACTGCTCAGGTCAAACACATCTCTGATTTCTGAACACTTCATTTCTTGGGTAGTGTTTATTTTCTTCCCAGAAATATACTAATATTTGGTTTTATTCAAATTTGTGGCAGTCCTGCGTTACTTATTCTAACAGTTCTTGTTGAATTTGACCCACAAGTAATCCCTTCATGTAAATAACTCATTTAAGTCTAATCCCCAAATCCCCTGCTTAAGGCTGACTGAGCGAACTGGGCTGAAGGAAAATAATATTTCATCATGGAGAGTGGAGCTCAGAATAAATTTTCTTTGACCTTGAAGCAGCATTTGCCATGCTGGGTAGCCCATGTTTGGAGGATGCACACACAACTCATCACCAGATTCGTCTTTTTCTGGGTTCCACAAAGAAAACGAGTGTGGTCCTGAGCCACTGTGTCAGTATGCAGAGCACACGGGGATGGTGGAAAGTGTGCTGACAATCATTCCTCCTCTGCAACCAAGGAGCAGAACTTTAGATGTGAAAAAAGCTGCCAGTTAACTTTCCGTAACACTTTTCTAATATTTTCTAATAACTGGGCTTAGGAGATGGCAGAGAGAGTGAACATTCATTTCATTTCTGTAGGTTGTTTGTCTTTTCCCTGACTCTAATAGACCTGCACTTGATCTATTAGCACAGTTGGACTAGGAGACTTTTAAAAATCCCTTTAGAGACCCATAGTCCTATCACATCAATATCCATGGACAAAACACTCCAACCAGGAGTGTAGCAAAAATGTAGAAAATGAGGGATTTGCTTGGAACAATCTATAGGGAATTATTTGTCTCCAGTTGGAAATACAATTTTTGTGGAAGAAGTGGATGGCAGGTATTGCAATTTATGATCTTTCAGTAAGAAATAAATTTCTTTTCTCCAGAAGCAATAGTACAACCACTCCCACAGGTAAGAACTTCTATAATCAATAGATGCAAATAAGAAACAAATTATAACTAATTTTATTTTTTTTCCTCCCTGTTATGGTTTTAATCTTCATCACACCAAAGTAATAAATTCTAGTGATACCAAACCAAAACAGTAATGTGTATATATTTTTTATTATGGTGATGCTTGGAATTCTCAGTCAAAATGTAAAGCTTCCTGATCTAGACACAATGCATATATACAATAGAAAGATGATTTATGTGTCTAAATAACTGTCTCTTTATCGATTTCAGAACAACAGAATTACATCAGATGACAACCATATTTTTTGTTAGTTCTACTTATGTCTACATGTTGAATGATGTGAGAAATTTCCAGGTTGTGACTTGCTGAATAACTATTACAAATACAGTTAAACCGCACAAATTCACATTTATGGTATTCCTGGTATTCAGATATTCCAGTAACAATATTGTCTCCCAGTTTATTGTGATTAGATCACCTGAATCTTGCATCTCTAATTTAAATCTATTTTTTTCAATTATTTCTATATACCCTTATGACTTCTAACTCTCCTTTTGCAAATATAATTATTCTAAATAATCACAATGATTTTAATGTTTTAAACATCAAGAATGAAGTAAATACATATGCTTAATAACTAGAGTCTTCATACAGCTGTAGCAGTTATCTACAGCATGCCCTACTGAATCTGATAAGAACATTTTGGAAGGTTCACAACTGAACACTTCTGGGGAGACAGAGACCTTTGAACACCATAGGTTGATTACTGACTTGATGAGCTGCACTTTTGTTGACTTGGGCTAGCAATGCACAGCTACGCTCAGCCATATCAAATTCAGTCATGACTGAGAGATTTTTAGATAATTAAACATAGAAGGAAAAAAAAGATGCTCTTAATGTGTTTGAAAAAAGTCTGGATTATGAAAGCCAGAAATGTAAAGAGGCCTGCTGAATATCTGAAAGATTGAATATACTAGTCACTGAATAATCAATCACTCAACCTAAAGATTTTTGAGAAATAGCATGAGAATATGTGGTATCAATGTGAATCAAAATGTCTGCTTTTGAAAACTGTGATCAGATTATTAGTACAACAGAGAAATTTTACTCTATGATTCTCTTCCACTGCTGGCAGTGAAAAGTATTAGGAATAATTAGACATAAAACAAGTATTGCGGTTACTTTTTTTGCTCAGACCAGGAAGGAGCAAAGGAAGACTCAAGTCTTCATCCACTTTGTCGTTAAGTCTACTGACTTCAGATGAATTCTGGTATCACAAAAGGACTAGAAGTAGCCCTGACAGTTTACTTTAATGTTCTCTTCAGGTCAATCAGCTTCTAAATTTTATATGTTCCATAAGGAAACCAATTTCATTTGATCCCCAGTATCGTTTCTTTTCTCTTAAGATCACAGCAATCTTCTAATTTTATTTGATAAAATGATATGCATGTAAGTGCTGAAGCAGTGCATTTGAAGTCATATAAGCCTTTGCATAAAGTGGAAGCTTCATTCTAGCAATTATACTCTTTACATCTGAAATCTATGCTTGGACATGGTGTTTGAAAGTGCTGGGATTTGGCTCCAGTATAAACAGATGGAAAGTCCAATCTTTGACATTTACTGTTTCATGCTTTTGAACATTCAAAGAGTTCAGATGGCAAATTTTTTGATGGAAGAGGGGAGGGAGGTAGGAAGGGAGGAAGAGAGGAAGGGAAGAAGACCTTTCTCTACATTTGTTAAAGGAGCAAAGCCTTGTTTCAATGCAGAGGAAAGGTGTGCCACAGCAAAAACGTGCAGACGCCACGTTTGCCGGGTTAGTGCACAAAGCAAATAGTGGTGCTTTGATGTGAGAATGTGCTGGGCAGTGAATTCCCGCTGCATGCTCAGCCCATCTTGCAACCTCAAATATTCTTTTGGTTTTCATTCCTTCCTCAGGCTTTCTAATTTCTGTCATGGGATGCCTCTGCTTTCCTTGAAATGAAACAGCCCCCTGTCAAGTTGCCTGCATTCAGGAAGAAAGCCTCATGCTGTGCAGAACAGTCTATGCAGCACAGAGTCCGTTCTTGGTGTCCTGCTGGACAGTCAGCTGAATATGAGCCAGCAGTGTGCCCAGGTGGCCAAGAAGGCAAGGGCATCCTGGCTTGTATCAGGAATGGAGTGGCGAGCAGGACGAGGAAAGTAATCTTGCCCCTGTACTTGGCATTGGTGAGGTCTCACCTCGACTACTGTGTTCAGTTTTGGGCACCTCAGTACAGAAAGGACATTGAGGTAATGGAGCAGGTCCAAAGAAGGGCAACAAGAGTTGTGAAGAGCTTGGAGAATATGCGCTATGAGGAGGGACTGAAGGAACTGGGGCTGTTTAGTCTGGGGAAGAGGAGGCTGAGGGGAGACTTTATTGCTCTCTTTCAATATCTGAAAGGTGCATACAGAGAGAGTGGGGTTGGTGACAGGACGAGGGGAAATGGCCTCAAGTTGCACCAGGGGAAGTTTAGGTTGGATATCAGGAAAATCTTCTTTACAGAAAGGGTTGCTAAGCACTGGAATAGGCTCCCCAGGGAGGTGGTTGAGTCACCATCCCTGACTGTGTTTAAAAACCATTTGTATGTGGTGCTCAGGGACATGATTTAGCAGAGTGTTGTTAGGGTAGTATGGTTAGGTCATGGTTGGACTCGATGATCTTTAAGGTCTTTTCCAATCTGAGCAATTCTATGATTCTCTGATTCTTATTGCCATTCAGAGATAATGAGTTGTCTTCTCCTCTTATCCTTTGGTTCTCACTGAAGTCAAAGAGAAATATGTTCAATAAACCATCCTATCATCCTAAAATGATTTTATTTAATCATTTTTATACCGTGCAGGGCAGACAGACAATGGTTTGATCATAGAATCATAGAATCACTCAGGTGAAGCAATCCCTTCCCCCTCTGGTGCCTATAGGCAGATTCAGCTAGTGCACTCTGCTTCTTGTCTTAGGACAGACCTGGGGACTCAGGGACAATCTTGAAGGATGGAGCTTTCACAACCTGATCTGCTGTTGTTGGGTGTGGTAGAAGCTGGTGAGACCCTGTCTTGGTGCCGTGTTCAGCTGTGACTCTCCATTCCTCAGGGTTATGGTATAGCCCAAGCTCAGAGGGAAGGCAGATGTCAAGGCACTGGCATGTCTTCCCACCTAAACAACAGCAAACGCTGGAAGTGAGTGGCAGGGCAGAAGCAGATTTTCTAGAATCTTCTGCTCTGAGGATGCGATGGGTGAAAGCCGCAGATCAGCCGTCCAGGCTTCAGCAGGGGGCTTTTCTCCACACATGCCATGGCAGCTGCTGATAATATGGCTGGGTGGAACAAGGCCTGATCGAAATCTGTGGGAAGTTATTTATTTATGTCTGAAATATGCACTGGGCCTTGTGTTTAGTGAGCTTCAGGTGCTGATTTGTCTCTCTAGTGTTAGAACACAGAGGATGAATCACCCAGAGGTGCAGCTTTCCTGCACTGACTTGTAAAAGCCAACAACAAGCTGAGTTGGAGGGCCAGCCACAGGCAGCACAAATGGAGGTGAGGTAAGTCTCACTGAAAATGACAAAACCAAAACCTCTATCCTGATTTTGAAATCAAGTATGAATCTGCTATGGCAATTCAAAACAAAAATTAAAAAATCAACATCCACCTTAGGACAAAGAAAAATGGGATGGGACCTTGTTGCCCTTGAAATCTAGAAGCATTTTTTGCACGTCTCCAATGCATTGAGAGGTTAACACATCCTTGTCTCTTTAAGAAACCTGCAAGTGATGACAGAGATAGAAAAGGTGTTTCAAACTGCAAAATATCCCAGGCTGCCTTTTTGATACATGATTTAAGTAGATTTTGCCAAGCACAGTGCTACTGAGCCTAGAGTGATTGAGATGCTCAAACAAGATTATTTAGAGCTAGCCTGAGTATTACTACGCTGGAGAACAGATAACCCTGAACATGTGGCTGGAAAGGTGGAGAGGAGTTGCACTATGGCTTATGGCCTGTATCTCTGGTACTTTTGGAAGGCTGGCTTTACACATGAAAGGGAAAAGCCACAGGTGACACCTCTGAATCCCTGAGGGTAAGGACTAATTAGCTAACTTTCAGTTTTTCTTCAGAGAGAAATACATTTTTCATTTTTATAACTGCGGGCTTAGAAGTTGTTTTAAAGTTAACTTGCACAGATGCATCTTTTAATATGTTTTCTTTTCCAGTATGACAGTTGTAGGGAGGTGCGGGGTTATAAGACATGACAAATGCCTACTATTTGCAAATTCCAGAAAAAGCAAAAGACACTATTTTACTATTTAATAGACTTGGCACATAGCTGGGTACAAATATCAGGAATGTGCTCAAATACATATGCCCAGCATTTCCAGAAAATAAATTGGTTTTCTCGTATGAAATGTGCATTTCAGCCACACAGAAACAAGGAATGCCGTTTTATTTGGAGGAGAAGGAGTTATAGGGCAAGTGAGAAAACAATGTCCAAAAGGTTTATTAGTTAGCCTGACTGTTAAAAAACAATTTCCTGAAAAATGTTATTTGAAAATTTATGCAATTTGACTAACCCAGTACTCCTTGTCTGTATTTTATCCAGAGCATGTTTAACTGAAGAAAGAAAAATCTTCAGGGCAGATGTGCTCAATAAAGTTAAAGAAAAGACCCTTCAAAAGAAATATTTCACCAAAGTGTTTCCAACACGGGCTTTACATGTTATCCTTGCTGTGCTGTTCCTGGAAAAAAATCTGTACTCCTCTTGCTTTATTCACACAATGAATGCACTTCTTCAGGAAAAAGTCAAAGTGTTTACTGAAATGTTTTCTATTTCCTAATGGACAGTTTTATTTTCAACTTACAGTTTATTGATTTATTTTGCAAAATATCATCAGTTTGAAACAGTAGGAAAGACCTTTTCCTCAGAAATGAGAGGAATCTGTAGAATTTTTTGTATTAAAAGATTGCAGCAAATTTTGCTAAAACAGTATTACCATAGTTAAGGGAACTTTTTTTGTGGCCTCTGTTTGTTGAAACAGATAACAGGCGAATAAAAGGGATGCATCTAATTGAACTTCAACTGTCTATAGTTGTGTCCCTGATTGTAACAGGCTTATTTAGTTTCTAGGGTCCTTTTATGATGCCTTGCCTGATCTCAGACTTTTAAGACAGTTCCTAGTTAAGTAAAAATATAATATTCTTAGGCATCCAGACGCAATGACTTTTCAAAATGCAGTGCTGAATTACACACTAGCCCAGGTATTTATTTCCTGCAAAGAAACTATTGTATGCTGAACTCTCATGACCAAACTTCCAAATGGAAACTGCCAAATGACTATGCAATCAATCAGGCTTTGCAGGCTGGCGGAACTCAGGAAAAAGCTAAAGGAAGGATTAACATTAATATGTATCATCTATTTGTCCTTCCACCTGTCTTAAATTTTCATAATTATATCGCTCAGGTATTGGTAAACAGTAAGAAGATAGATGACCCTTCTGGAAAAGAATACATGAAACTTAAGAGAAAAGCAATCTAGGCAGTTTGTTTTGATGTTTAGATGTTTGTCTGTTTGTCCACTATTTTATTTCACAAGTAAGAAGTATAAATATAAAGGGAGTTTCTCCAAATCGTACTGCTAAGTTTAGTGAACTTTAAAGCAGGGTTACTTTATGCAAAAATTAATTCTACTTGTTTGTTCTATCTGGCTGTTTTACAAGTGCTTTGCCCAACGGACTTGCTTTGTTTTTACTAGTTTCCGAGATTTATTTAGATACTGATTTTTTGTGTTCCTGACTCATACAAAATTGAAGAAACAACAAACTAGTTTGAACAGAGGTTGTAAGAATTTTGCTAATGTGAAGAATAAAGACTGTTCTGTTAACCAGATTGCGAAACTGATTGGAGGACTTCTCCATTCTGTTTTAGTTGGCCTAAGAAAATAGCAAGCTATGCACAACAGATGATCTAAAGTTCAAGATTAATCTCCATTTGCCTGATTGGAAAATACGTTATCTTCTCTTTACATCCGTGTAGGGTAAAAAAAATGTATCTTTGCTTTGCATTTGTTCTCCTCGCTGTTACTATTAACAAAGAACATTACTCTGTTCTTCAGCAAGAGACACTTCTGGACCTAGGCCTACATACACAAAAGGCCTTAGATGTTAACGTAGGATTTAAGTGACTAAACCCAACAGTTAGCTCCTTTAAACCCCCATTCCGTTTTTGTCTAATCCTGTAGGTGCCTAAAATCTGTAGAAGTTAAACTTCTGAATATCTTCATCTCTTTACTTTGCATGTGTTTCAATGGGTAGAAGACATTTTCAGAACATGTTTGCAGATTTCTACTCCACCCTACTTATCAGTCTTTCTCCCAGGGTAGTAAAAGTGCTCGTTATGCAGTAACTCAGAGGTTACATGCTTGGGAAGAGAGTGGCAGAAGACCAGGCTTAATCCACCCTCTTCTTGCTGAGCTTCAACTCAACATTCCCTTCTCCCCAGGATAATGGCTTACCAAGCATTCTCACTGTAACAATCCTGGACATGTGCTTTTTTGCTTACTTGCTCTTCCAGCTACATCATGAAAGAGAATCTTGAGCCTGGAAGGAGAAAGCTTGATCTTGAGGAAGCATACAGCTGCTGATTCTTAGGAAAAGGGCTATTACTCTAAAAACTATGGTAGAAAGAAGCACCTCCTTGTAGATATGAGTAAGTCAGTTGAAAGATTCCAGGTCATTCTGGACACACATATTACAATACCCATGGACCAGATTTACATCTAAAGACTTAACTATTACTTTCTCCATATAATTATAAAGACACTTTTCTGGCACTTGGTAAATGACAGTCATCTGAATGTAGCAGAAAGAAAGCTGGATGGTGAAAACACTAGGAAATAGGAAATAAACACAATTAAATTAGAAACTCTTATTCTTCTGTTGTTTCTCAGTGAGAATTTCACAGTATCTTCCGAATGGTTTGAGTCTCAGGGGTCTCCCCATCTTACTCTATTGTTTTTTTTTTCTTCTGCTGGACCATCAACAAAAATGTCTATGAGAGTAAGTGCAGTCAAACTGGGAAACTGATTAGATGAAGATGTCTCGAATGTTAGAACAGGTAAAAAATGAACTTTCAAGTTCCCTTTTATTTTCCTTTGCTTTGTCATTATGGGCATTGATATAGCTCATCCACACCGAAATCTCCAGTAAAAGATATTGTTCAAGTTACAAAGTCAGACTCTGTAAAGACAAGCAATGGTAGAAATAGAAATGCATCTTCTGGGCTGTAAATGTTGATCTCATTGCTATCTAATGTGCTCTATTCTTTGCTTTATCAGTCTCTTGAGCACTGCTCCCTGAAGACATAGTTATGAATTTCATTTGGGCAAACATCATTATTTGCTACAAACACAAATATCACTTCCCTTAAAACTGTTAAAGTACTTTGGTCCATCCCAGTATTTTTCTTCAGTCAAGGGCCTTTAGGTCCCCAGCACAGTAGGAAACATTAAAATCCCACAAGAATAGAAGTAGTATGAAGAGCTTACCATTAGATCCATTAGAAACATCTCTTAAATTTGCTGGAGTTGTGAGCAAATGTTTTGTTTGTGTGTTTGTTTTTTGTGTTAATGCCTTTGACCATAGGACAAAGCTAGGACAGACAGATCAAGAAAGTTCTTAATACATGTTTGTTAAATGTTTTTTGCTATAGTCAGACAAAGTATACATAGTTTTATATATATATATATATATATATATATGTATATATATATGTACAATTTGTACAATATATGTACAATATATATGTGTGTGTATATATACATATACAATATATGCACTATATATATATATGTACATTTTGGGAAACTTGACAGCTGTCAGTGCTCTCTGTCATATGTCATATGCTTAATGACAGATGATAAGGAAATTATGTTCTCTAACAAAAGAAACAGAAGTTCTCTATGGCTGCTTTTAACCTAAAAAAACCCCCAACTGTTTGGGGTTAATTCAAGGTTTCTGGTATAAAATGAGGGCTGGGAAAATGAGGCAGAAAACTTCCCATAAGCTGGACAGGAATAACAAGAGGATCTGGCCAACATGCGTGTTATCAAACCCACTTGGGTATTTTGAAAAAAATAGCTATTTGGTTGGCAGTTCTCTTGAGGTAACTGGTAAATAAACCTCTGTGTTTGATTTTGTGTCAGGATTGTTTTGAACACTTGGTTTTGATTATCCAAGTTTTCTGTTAGATACTTTGAGCTGCTAGTAAGTAGTTCCTGACCTTTATACTTCATTGTATCTTGAACTGTGATTTGGAAAAACAATTCCAATAACTTAGGAGATTATTATATCTAGTGTCTGGTGTTCATGGCCTAGAGAGCCTGTAGTTTCAATCAAATGCTCACAGCCAAAGGAAAAGAATACAGATTAATAATGTCCTTAGAAAGATGTTATCTGCTTAATTGTTGGTATCTCTCTACCTGACATATAAATGCACTTCAGATCTGAGTTTCTAACCTACATATTTTTGTGTTGAGACTAAATTTGAGACTAGATGTGAAACTTATTTTAATCTCGCACCTAAAACTCTGCCTTCAAGAGAGAAACTTTTTTTTTGTGACGTGGTATTTTTCTTGTGTTGGTGTTGAAGGCTATTTTAGTTATTTATGTTCCATTTTTTTCTGGATTTTTCTGATATTTCTTGGTATTGCTATCTATTTCCATTCTATAATATAAATGATTTTCTATTTTATATTTTTATTTCCAGAATTAATTTAACATTATTTGATTAGAAGATTCCTCTCCATCATCATCTGTGATTCAACTGTCTTTTCAGCACTGTTTTGTCTTTCCTCCCCCTCTGTTGTCAGCTATTGCCAGTCAAACCTGATCTCGCAGAAAAGATTAAGTCTAGCAAGTATGGCTTTGAACCTACAACCAAAATACTCCAGTCAGTACTGAAAACCTTAAGGAAAATCTAATTGTGACATTCTCCAGCTTCCATATTATTCAAGGTGTGCTCTGACACTTCTAAACAGAAGTCTTGTCATGGCTAACTGCAAATGAAATACTGGAATTACTGGTATGAACATGAGGTGGTGTAGCAGTCTGCTGTGTCCTCATCCTACAGGATAATATTGGAGAAAATTAGCTCCTCCTGCATTAGAAATATCCAGCCAAGGAACTGAGAAGAAGGAAAAAGAAGCTGTCTTTTATATTTCTTCAGGGTGTTGCATTCATGAATGCTTTCCTCTTAAAAGTATTAGCAATATTAAAACTGATCTCACCTGTTTTCCCTAAGAGGCTCTTTGGAGGTCCCGTATGCATATTACGAGCTTTCTCAATTGTCCAATGAAATCCAGAATGGATTTGATATCTCTCCCAGGTGTCTCTCAAGTATTTGAGTTAAGTAGGTGTTAACAAAAATAAAACATTAAACAGTCCAAATAACAAACCATTTCCCCTCTCTATTAATTAAGCTTGAAGGTATGCTACTGTGGTCATAATACCACCTGTTCTCCAACCATCCAGAGTCTTCCAGGAAAAACTGAGTAGATTTTCTCATGTTAATAGCAGGCTGAAGTTTCTATTCCTTTTTTTTTTTTTTTCTTTTTTCTTTTTTTTTTTCTTTTAAAAATAAGATTTATTTCTATGAAGTTTTTACTTTGCAGATTGTCTTTAAAACATATTTTCAGTGGTGATTCCAGATGCAACAATAGCAGTAACTGTCATTTTTAATTCTAAGAGGGGCAACTTGACCTTCCTTTTCTTTGCCAGCAATGAAGTGCTAGTAGATGGCTTTTTACATGGTTATGCATCCAGTAATAGTTTGTAATATTTTATTCTCAAAAAGAATATTCAGGCCTTCCTTGATGTATCATAAACATTAATCTGCAAGCCCTACTTCACTCCCCCTAACATCAAAAGGCATTTTGTGCTAAATCTTCAAGGAACTTGAAGTGGGGAGCATATAATAGAAAAATTTCTCTGTAGATTGCTTCTCCTAGAATTACACAAAAGCCAACATTTTCCTTATTCAGAACACACTGCAGAATATATTTGTCCCATTATCAACTGCAGATTTGTGATCATGTGAACCGAGTTCACTGGCTATCATTATAATCCATCTTTGTCCTTTGAAGCTGCTGTTGCCAGCCACACAGAATTGTTCTTCATGGAGTGTTAAGATTTTCCAAGTGAAGCCCTGTAGTGCTCTCAGATGTTGCAATTTGTCAAGCACATTATAAACAACAGTACAGACAGCAAGGAAAAATGTACTATTAATTTATTATTGAAAGTGATCCTTTAATATGGAATAAACAAAATTAAATAATAATGTAATCTTTCAATGATTTAAAATGAAATGTCCCATTTTTCTACCTCTTGTGATTACATAAGAAAAGCAAGAAAAGTTAGTTGACATCATATAAAGTGACTGATCTGGAAAGTACTGTTTTCATTGAATTGTAGAATCAATCACCACATGTCACAAGCAGTTGAAGTGCTACAAAATTAGACAGTGACACACAAACTTATTACAAAAAAAGTATTGGAATTCCTGCAGTGTTTTTTTTAACTTTGGAATTTAAAACATTCTATGTGTCTTTAAGTAAAATACGATCCAGAGATAAAATACAGTAGTGAATTGCTGTGTTTTTCAGCCTGCTTTCAATGTTTTCTTTACCTTTGCACATAATTGGTTATTCAGAACCGTACATTACCACCCACCTTATAGGTTAGTGTCAACTACATGATGAGAATGTCCTCACAGGGACCTTTGGTTGAGAGACCATATTATTTCCTTTATTGGCTTATCCCCAATGAGGTGTTTGCAAAACTTTCCAATTATTTTTTAGGCACAGAGTCCATATTCTGATATGAATGTGACAATTCTGTTTCATAAAGATGGCATGGATGCATATTACTGGCTGAAAGGAACATTTTTTGTGGTCATCCAGAATGCCACTGAATATCAGAAATTTAGTCTCTCAAGCATCTGAAAAAAATTCCATGTCTTTGCATATTTCAAACTCCAGTGAGAAAACAGACATTTTATTTCAGACTTCTAGTCTATTACTGAAATAATAATGAGCTTAATGCTGAATCCCATAGTTCTATTGATAACAAAAATCTCAGTAAATTCAGAAAGAAACTGAACTTCTAATATTTTGCCTCTGTTATCCAAAATGTCTTAAATCATGTGAGGCCAACATTTTAACTTGCTTGGGCCACACTGAGTGAACAGGAGTTGTCACTTTTAAAAAACAGTGTAGCTGATGTATTTAACAAAACTTCTATTTTATTCTATTTTTACTAACTATAAAAAAGGAGTGCAATAAAAACATGAAACTAGAGGTGTTTGACCTTGTTCTCATGAAACACTGATCAAATATATGTTGAAAAACAAGTGCATGTAATGTGCAATACACATGGGTTTCATTTTGACTGAGTGTGTGTGATGGGTGTGAGAGGTGGTATTAGCACAGCACTTCACCCTCCCCTTCGCAGCGTTCTGTTGCTGTGCAGGCCATGTTTGAGCTACTTACAATTTACAAACAATATTGCTAAAAATCATGTAATAACAGTAAAAGTTTATAATCTTGTGGGTTTGCATTGCTAGCTTTCCAGGGCTGTGTGTGGTCCTTGGAATGCAGGTTGTCTACTGACATGATTAGAACGTGGACCAAAAACATACTTCATTTCTTTCTATAGAAGTGTGCAAAAGGAAATGGATATCACAATCAATTTAGAGGTATATCAGTCATTCTGAAGAGATATTATTTATTTTTACAATTTTGTGCACCAGCAGCATTAGCTTCCATGTAGGAATGCAGGCAGGCTGGGGATAAAAATTGTTCTAGAGAAAGCAGCCTCCCCTGTTTCCTCCCTGTGATTGACATGAACTTTCAAGGCTGCTACATGAGAAGCAACCAGAGGTCCAGAGTTGTGATCCAACGTCCATTTCTATCTTTTCCATTTTTCTTTGAGGGCCAAAATCAGTACATAATTTAATAAGTCTCTAGTCTGGCTTCAATCCTAACTTGACATTTCTGACACAAATCAAGAATGATAATTCAAGAACTCTATCCTTACCCCACAATGAGAGTATATTGAGTGCAAATCATTATGAGGATGTGACACAGGTGACTTCAGTTTGGGTTCAGATCTGCCCATACAGCAGTGTTGGTTTTGGAACATTGTGCAAAAAATTTCCTTTAGTAACATCTTCACTGATGGTATAGATTTAAAACCTAGAACACTTCCTGCACTTAACTGCTACACCTGTGTTTCTAGTGAAAGAGGGGAGACTTATAGGATGACATACAGGTGGAGTTGGCACAGCCACTTCCTGTAGTGAGAAATAATAATCATAGAATCACAGAATCGTAGAATAGCTCAGGTTGGAAAAGACATTAAAGATCACCAAGTCCAACTGCAACGTAACCATACTACCTTAACTCTAACTTACGGTACGATTGACATGGTGGAAGAAAGCCATTCAGAGAGACCTCAGTAGGCTTGAAGGGTTGGCCCGACTGAACTTAATGAGGTTCAACACAGCAAGGTGCAAGATTTTGCACTTGGGCCGGAGGAATCCTGGGCTTCTATACAGGCTGGAAGGAGCAGTCCTTGAGAGCAGCCCTGCGGAGAAGGACCTGGGGGTCTTGATGGATGAAAAACTGAACATGAGCCAGCAGTGTGCTCTTGCAGCTCGGAAAGCAAATGGTATCCTGGGCTCCATCAGAAGAAAGGTGGCCAACAGGGACAGGGAAGTGATTGTCCCCCTCTACTCTGCCCTTGTGAGGCCCCATCTGCAGTACTGTGTCCAGGTCTGGAGCCCCCAGTACAAGAAAGGCAGAGAGCTGTTGGAGAGGGTCCAGAGGAGAGCCACAAAGATGATCAGGGGACTGGAGCACCTCCCCTATGAAGACAGGCTGAAGGAGCTGGGCTTGTTCAGCCTGGAGAAAAGAAGGCTGCGGGGTGACCTCATTGCAGCCTTTCAGTACCTAAAGGGAGCCTACAAACAGGAGGGGAATCAATTCTTTGAAAGGGTAGATAACAGCAGAACAAGGGGAAATGGTTTGAAGTTGAGGGAGGGAAGATTTAGGTTGGATGTCAGGGGAAGTTCTTTACAGAGAGAGTGGTGAGGTGCTGGAACAGGCTGCCCAGAGAGGTTGTGGATGCCCCGTGCCTGGAGGTGTTCAAGGCCAGGTTGGATGGGGCCCTGGGCAGCCTGGTCTAGTATTAAATGGGGAGGTTGGTGGCCCTGCCTGTGGCAGGGCGGTTGGAGATTCATGATCCTTGAGGTTCCTTCCAACCCGGGCCATTCTGTGATTCTATGATTCTATGAACCCTCTGCTAAATCATGTCCCTGAATAAATAATATCATGCTTTTGAAAAACTGTATTTTTTGCTATCTCTTGTGAAATTTTCTACCTGCACGTGTCTTTTTTGGGTAAATGAGTGTGGCAAATCTTCTGCAGTTGGAAATGTTGAGTTTTCTATGAGCTGAGAAGCTGAGGAAGGAACTTTAATGATTTTGAGAGTTCTTTCCAATGTTAGTAATTACTTGAATCTGTGAAGTACTTTTTGCAAGTTGTATCTACATCCAGAGTGATCAGTTATTGCTCTGTCTTCTTAGAGTTTCCTTGGGTCTCCCGGACAGCCTTATCTCTTAATAGTTGTAAGATCTTTTTGTTTGGAAATAAATAATCCAAATACAGCTCTGACTGATGGAGTCACTGGATATAGGAACTTGTGGAGAGGGCACGAGTTTCAGGAACTATGTCTGCCCAACTCCTAGTCTCAGAACTGATGGAAAAAGCTGCTACACAGATGGAATCATCATTTGTCTCTTAAAGAATGACCCACCTCAGAGAGTTTGGAAAAAGAAAAGCAGGCCCTCCCTGTAAAAGCTAAATAAATTCTTCTCTTCAAAGCGTTGCCATTTGTGCAAACTTCAGGCAGATCTACTTGGCAGCTGGCTGGCAGATGCACTTTATTTTATTTGTTTCCACCTCTTAAAAAAAAAAAGGCCATTTGATGTCACATATGCACCCACGGTCTCTCTCTCCAAAGTTATTGTGATAATAATATTGGTTTTAGGCAAGGAGGAAATTTTATTCTTCCTGGCTGATTTTTGTTCTTTATTACTTTTTACTGATATCAGGGGTAGTATGTACAGAAAGAATTCTGCAGAGCAAGCATGGGAGCATACAGTGCCTTGGATTTGGGACAAATTTAGATGCATGTTGACAGGTGTATCAGTCTGAGAACAAGTTCTATCAGCTGTGAAGACCCATTTAAGATAATTCTTAGCTGGAAAATGAAACTATGCAATAGGAAACTGGTGATGTCACAATAAATCCTTTTCCTTGGGGAAGATCTTGGGAGTTCTGGTCTCCTATCCATCCACATTCAAGTGACCAGTTCTGTAAACAGGTTCTTGCAAAGTCTAACATTACTTCTGCTTGATGGTCCACCTTTCTCCCACATTGTCACAGAAGAACTAAGTACTGGCAAAGATGGCTTTTATACCTGACTAATTTGCTTACCACTGGAATTTTGTATTTTATTGCTCAAAACAGAGTCCAAGTTCTTGGCAAGCTCAAATGAGCAATTTGATCATGACATTATTTTGCAATGAGCCTTCTCCTAATCTGAACTGCACTGAAAATACAACTCAAGTTGATAGTTCACTGACAACCAGTCTGTTTAAAATGCTGTTTTACATTTGTGTTCTCTGCTGCTATAAAGCTGTGGACATATAGATGGGTGGGTCCATACTGTGCCTCCACACAGCCTTGCTCACAGCTCTGAACAAAGCTCATCCTCTGAATGAAACTACCTTAGTGACAGGGCATAGCTTCTGTTTTCATTACAAGAATCATTGCTGCAGTGATAGGATAACCCAGTTTTATCAAAATGTTGAAGTATCAAAATAATCTCAGCAGATCCACTTTGGTCTTCAGAGTTTCACAGGATTAGAGGATTAATGTGCTCTTTGTAGGTACCAGCACTGAGTTTAGTGGTCTGATAGACATTGTAGAAGGAGAGTTGTTCAAAAGATGTTTTCAGCCTCAAATCTCCAGAGGTTTGAATAGTCTGGAAAAGCTTCAAATATGTGTCCAAACACACTGTACAATTCATTGTGCCTTCATCAGTTATCCTGTGTTTGAGAAATATCAATATGTCTCTACATATTTTTTCCTTCCTGGACACTTTGTTTTCCAATGTAGATGTAATCCAGCCCCTAGATAAATAGCTAGACACATGCAAACATACAAGAATTTGGGGTATTAAAAAGCTTTCATTAAACAAAACAAAGTGCTTCTTGGTCCATTTAAAAATAATCATGGTGCTTGATTTACATATACTTTGGAACATCCTATGATTAAATGTTCCAAATCTATAATTTCAGCTACTGCTTCTGGCACAGCCAGATTTAATTGCGTTAAAAAATGTAATCCTAGAAGTGCAAATTCAAAATCTTTGCACATTCCTGGCATTCCAAAAACATGCATAGTATTATAATTTAGCTTTTGTAACATCAAGCCCCAAATGCCCTCCTTGCCCGCTGGCTTGGAAAAAAAGTTGAAGGCCTTACTTACATCAAGAGAGTGGTGAAAGAATTTAGAGCAACCCTGGAGAACGTTCACAAATTAATTATTTCATTTATTTTATTAAAAGTCATGATGTTCACTTAGGTCTATTGTCTTTATATCTGTATAGAAATGGGGTAATATGCACATACTGACTCTAATACAGGGATTTCAGTGAAAAAGCATGTTATATATTGCCCCTGACCTGGCTGTGGATTGAAAAAGGAAGCTGACAGAGTTGACTGTACCTTACAAATCTCCATGATCACTAGATCCCTGAGTGTTCATTCATGCTTTCTGATCTTTGATGTCAGCAATGCTAAGATGGTTCGGATAGGGAAGGTGAAAGATGTGTGAAATCTCAGGATTTCAGTGTACTATCAAAACAAATATCTTTGCCTCATTTTTAAATTCTTCCTTTGAGTTAAAGTTTAAGCATGCTCTATGTTCTAATTATGCATTTTGTGTCAATAATTGGTATTATAAATTAATAAATAATGTATTTACATAATGACTTAAGAAATAGGTGAAGAGTGTCAGTGTGAACCAAAGCCTCGGCTTCTGAAGTACTCTCACATCTCTGACAAAACGGGCAGGCAAATAAAGCAGTTTTACTGTAAATATATCTTTCATACTCTGATCCTGCTGCATCTCTATGATTTTGTGTAATTTTCCTTGTTCCTGGTATCTGATAGCTGTTGCCAGACCCCATAATTTTACTGTTCGCAATGTCTTTGATGCTACCACCAATGCAAATAGCATTTCCTGTGGTGATTTGTAAAGCCACTCTGAGACCAAATTTTACCTGAAATATCATCATCATGTTGACCATCCAAACAGTAAGATGAGAAACTGTCACAGAACAAATGAACTTTTTGCCCTTGTAGACCGACAGCGGCACCTGGCAGCATCATGGCACTTCTTGAAAAGTCTTTGTCATAATAATGATCAATTCTAGTGAGGATATTTTGAAAAGAAATCAGCTGATTATTGTATAATTCATAGTTCAAGAGGAGTGATCTTCTCCATTACTGTCAGAAGAAACTGGAAGGGATCAATTAAAAGTGACTAAGAATCAGAAATGACCTAACATTTTTGTATTTTGAAAGGAAATAGATTGCCTGAAAAACTGAAGTTTGCCTATGATAATGCTTCAGATTCTGCCACTGAGTCTTCATCCTTCTCCTTGATAGAAGAACAGTTCATCTTTTAAGCCTTTTCAACTCTATGTTTCTCAGCTGAATGCCAGTTATTGTCTGTCCTAAAGGTGGCTGGACTACATTCTTAAAACATCTCAAAAGACCTTTCTTTTCGTTAACACAAAAGACAAAAAATAAGTTTTTGTACATGAATTCAGTATTTTGTATGAAAATGTGGGCACTCTCTCTCTATTTT
This sequence comes from Chrysolophus pictus, assembly GCA_037305975.1. NCBI lineage: Eukaryota > Metazoa > Chordata > Aves > Galliformes > Phasianidae > Chrysolophus > Chrysolophus pictus. The sequence goes on along the minus strand of CM074614.1, from coordinate 69,782,769 downwards.
AACCACAGTATAAATCAGAACAGAAAACAATGTAGGTTTTGGCATCTGTGTAATGTTAGTTTTGAATGATGAATACATACCAGATTAGAGAATTACAAAAGCTGCTTGTGTGGTATGTTACAGATTTTCCAGTGTATCTCCAAGTACTGGAGCTGTTCATGTCCCAAATTCTCTGTTGTTCTCCTTGGCATTGCCCACTAGGATTTCCCACTAAGCATAAGGAATCCTCCCTTGGATTTCATCTGCCCAGTAGTGTTAGAGGGCTATGGGGAACAGTGATGTATCATCTTATACAGAACTGCTCTGATACAGAACCAGATATCCTCACACTTACTTTGCAGATATTTCTCTGAACTGTTCTAAAAGATCTTTAAGAGATGCCAGAACATACTGAAGTACCTTACTGCACTGTTTCCACATCTTTTTAATTAGAACATATTCCCTAATATCCAGAAATATTCACAAAATCACAGAATGTCCAGGTTTGGAAGGGACATCAAGGATCATGAAGCTCCAATCCCATTGCCACAGGCAGGGCCACCAACCTCCCCATTTAATACTAGACCAGGCTGCCCAGGGCCCCATCCAACCTGGCCTTGAACACCTCCAGGCACGGGGCATCCACAGCCTCTCTGGGCAGCCTGTTCCAGCACCTCACCACTCTCTCTGTAAAGAACTTCCCCTGACATCCAACCTAAATCTTCCCTCCCTCAACTTCAAACCATTTCCCCTTGTTCTGCTGTTATCCACCCTTTCAAAGAGTTGATTCTCCTCCTGTTTGTAGGCTCCCTTTAGGTACAGTAACATTTTTTCTAATACTTTCTTATGTTTCATGGCAAACATCATCAAACATGACAAACATCATTGTACTTACAATGTTCTTTATATCAGAGGGCTACAGTCATGTCCTTCTTGATCTTCTTTCTTCTGAATAAATTAGTCTTTAAGCTTCCTTATAACTTTTTTTTTTTTTTTCAATACTCTTTCTTCTATTCACTTTTGGATTCCTCCTGGTAATCTACATCTTTCAAAAAATGCAATATTTAAAACTGCATAATACCATCTCATGCTTCTTGATTCCCTTAGAGAAGATGGATTAGCTGTCATTCAGCTCTGTATTGCTTTAACTGTACTGCTCCCCATGTTTAGTTAAGTTTATTCAATGTTCCCTTGGATGTGTATTTCTATAATCTTGCTTTAGATCTATCCTATTAGAAACTGTATTACAGTAAAGTGCTGTCTTTTCTCACTCACAAGTTAGATTTCAATTACTCTCTCCTTAAATATAAAATTAAATATGCCAGTGATGTATTCTAGTTCAAGACTTTCTAATACAGGCAGTTTATGACATATACAAGCAAATTAAAAACTTCTCAGTTCATTTTTAACACTCCTCACACAGGTTTTCCCATTTCCTTGAATGTTTTGTTGCTGTTGTTTTTTCCTTTAGATTGGATTTGGCTATGTTTGGAACACTTCCATGATGTTATTAACAGTCATTACAAATGTTAAATAAGGTTCATGTTTATTAAGAAACCATTTATTAAGAAAATTTGTTAAGGATTTTTGTTGCAATCTGATTTGAGCACACAGCAATTCACTTAATCCAGTATTCCCATTTTTATCTCCAGCATGGGCCTCAAGCAAGAAAACCTTCAAAGAGAAAATTATGGTAAAAGAAGCACAAAGGGAAAATTCTTCCTAACCTTGTTGGATGGCTGTTGGCTTATTCATTAAATAGTAAGGTCCCAAATTTAAATAATGTTTTATGCAAGAGAGAGTATTTGTGCAGTTCATGTAATACATCGCCTTTTTGCAAGTCCTTTAATATGTTTTTCTTTCAGTTATTCATGTTCGTAAGATATAATGGGTTATTACTTAAAAGAATGCTTTTTAAAATTTATTTCTTATTTTCAACAGCTTAAAATGAACTGCCTTTTGATCTTGTTGGATTTATGCTTCATCTCATATTACAGGAGAGAGTAAACAAACTACAAACAAATAAATCTTCCCAGAACTCTTCAAATATTTTTCCTTAAAATCGTAACCATTCCTGATATGTACCTTTTTTTAAACTGTTTTCATTTCTACAATTTCTAGTTTCATTTGGAGCTATATTAACAGACGCCAAAATCTGCCAGTGATGTAAGAGGCATTTAATTGTGGTGCTGCAATATACAGTGACAAGTGAGGGGCAGAGTATCTTCCTAATTCAAATTGATAAGAATCCCATATGCCCAGAGATTCTTGAAGACTTTGTGAGCATATATGTGATGAAGTCTCAGTCTAAATATCAAAAGGGAAATTTCCCACAAGCCCTTTGGAGCACAGCTCACAATTGCTGTAATATACCACAGCTTCTACTGAAAACTAACCCAGTCAATTAATACAGTCATTAAATTCTCATCTTTTTTTTTTTTTTTTTTTAAATTAAGAATCATTACATTTTAAAGCACTTAGTTCTCCTATTTTTCTCATCTGCATCCTGTCATATTACTTCTTTCCTTTACAGGATGTAAAGCTAAAACCCAGATTCTTAGAGTCCAAAGATATCAAAAAGTTGGTTTGGCTTATGTGATGGTGACCACATAAAAGCTTTGAGCTTTCCTCCATTTCATGTGTTTTTTTATTATGATGGACAATAAAAGCAGCAGAATAAGGCCAGGTAGCACATGTGAACTTACTATATAAAAGAAAAAAAACAGATGCTAATGAGAAAAAAGAGAATATAATAAAATGTTCTAGTGAACATGTTTTCTGATGAGAATTATTTTAACAATATAAATAGATATAACAAAAGTAACTGTTATCAGTTTTAGGGACATCATTTTAGGAAGAGCTTCAGCCTATATATTTAGAGCCTATATAATAAGAGATTCTGTGACTTCTTGGCTGTGTGTGCTGTGTATGTGACTGTCCATGGATTTCTATGCCTTAAACTTCTCAAGACTCCAGTTTACTCCAGATGAACCCACAACACCCTGTGGTAGAAAGTTTTATAGCTTGTCTTTGTTCTACCTTCTTCTGGTAAGTCTGTTTGCTGTTTGTCTCTTCAATCATTTCTAAAGTGATCTAAATCTGTTGTAAATACACAAAATGCAGCTTGAGAGGCTTTTTAAAGTCACCTACATGACTTTTTTCAAGATCTGCATAATGAACAGTTTAAAATAGAGAAAAATATTTCTACACATTTTGACTAACCTTAAGCACAGTTAGAGCACAGTTAGGTCTGTAGTCTAAATCAGTTGCCCAAACTCTACTATCACTGGAGAACAGCAGAAGCTACTGGATGGTGATTCATCCAATTTATTTGAGGCATCTATTACTGGATGAAGTGAGTCGCCGTTTGAAGAGCCTTGTCTCTCTCTGACAGAAGAGTTCTGGATAGCCAGTGTAGACAAGCTGCTCCACTTTTACAGCTGAAAATAGATTCCTTGAATCCCAGTCTGAGAGCTCATAAACAGTATTTACTTTAAACTCTTGTAATTTGGAAAGGCATTATAATTGGAAATCAAAAGAGGAATAAACTAATGAAGTAACAGTTCACAAGAGTGTTAGCACACTCTTCCAAGGGCCTTCCAAGGTCTAAATGAATAAAGCACCCTGGCAGCAGAAACCGAGAATATAGAAGTCTGTCTGGGGTCTGACTTCAGATCAGACTCAGACAGTCCTCAAGACAGGCTGTTCTGGTCAGGTGTTCTGCTAAGAGAAGAGAAATGTTAAAATAACCACAGAACTGGGCATATGAAATGCAAAACCAGGCAGCCTATGTCTGTTATCCATAACACAAATCAGAAAAGCTTTGTTTGCAAAACTTTCATTATACTGGCTGCCTGATTTGGACGCAGTCTGAGTGGTTCAGTGAATGGCTTCTGCTCATACAGACATCAATACATAACTAGGTTCTCTGAACATCTAGCAATTCAGTGCTGTTCTTTTGTGGTCCCATCCAAACCTCCCCTTTACTGAGGAATAGGATATTGCTGCACTTTAGATTAGACAGCACTGACCCAAAACTGTCAGCAGGAGTTTACCAGAGATATAACAGAAATTTAACTGTCTCATTAACACTGATGCACACAGTTTTGCTTTTCACACATTAAGCAATCATGCAGCTGGTTTGCTCCTGCTCCTGTAGTAGAACAGATCTGTTTCCCTCCTTGAATTGTGTATGTTGTTTATGTGTAAGCTAAGAGATTTCCACAGACCACATGACGTTCCACTGAGTTCTTACTTGTGATGTAGTTAGATCAACTTTGGCTCTGCTTGTTTCCTGCTGCTGGTGCAGATAAATGACTGCTGACGTGAAAGATGTAGGGACTTGTAAATGTAGCTAGCTAGAAACAAAGGAGCACAAACAATTCAACCTCTTCAGCCAGGGACTTCAGCTGCACCACCTGCAGCTGCTTGTAAAGTAATGGCACCTCATGACACACTCTTGACAATCACACAAGTATGTACTCCCTGTTGCTCACCACAACTCAACTGTTATTATTGCTTTCCTGAGTATCAGAAGTCAGTCAGATCTGTCTTTTTTTTTTTTCACTAACTCTGATACTGTCTTGTATCTTCTTCTAGTTGAGGTTTTCATCTGAATTCAGTTGATATATAATATCTATATAAGACCTATCGCATCAGACACTGCTGACGAGTCTGTCTTCTATCAGGTCTCTCCAAACCCTTCTCTTCTCCAGACTGAACAGCTCCAGTGGTTAACAAGTTGGTGGTACAATTTATATACAGCAGGAATGTGACCCTGAAGATGTGTCTTGGTATAGATTTTTTAGAAACGTATTACTAGGAGACCTCCCTCAAATGTTCCTCAAAATCCTCCAAATTTCTTGCTTCTGCGTCATATTAAGGCAGGATGCAGGAATGGGTTTTACAGAGATTTGTTGATAGCTGAGTTCACATGGGACAGATGTAATTCCAGTGGTCGTAGCTACTAGATGTATCATGCAAAGCATTACGAGTGCCCCAAGCAGATAATTACAACCATAAGTTAGTTTTCTGGGCTCAGTTCTAGATAACAATATAATTGAGCTTATGACACATGTACTTCCAAATTCCTCTCATTTAAAATGATGGTGAAAAAAGGCATTCTGAATAGAGCAGAAATCTTCAAAACAGAACTCAGAGAAACTAGGCTTTGTTTCAAAGTTAATATCCTGGCCAGACTTTAGGGAAGACTTGACAGGGTTTGTTCATCCAGCTCAGCCAATTCATGCTTCCAGATGGAAATTCTGTGAGACATTTTTTTGGTTTTGTTTGATCACCTCAAACAGTTTAGAAATAGAGTTTATCCACATTTTGCATTGCATTATGGGTTCATTCAAGCACAAGGCTGTTGAGTGCAAACTATTTAAACTCATAGTTGTCTGCATGATAGTATGAACTCTGCTGCCTGCATGTTCGTGATTTTTATGATGGGGCGGGAGAGCCACTGTGCTCTCAAAAAAGTATCCTTAAATAGCTGCGAGCTCTGTTCTGTTCCTACATCTCTAAGGATGGCTTCTCAAGGGATGTCATCCGCTAATTCCTTAAACTACAGGAATTTTGCTTTTTGGAAATTCAGGATCTAGATTCTACTCTTTGCCAGGCCCATATTAATCAACATCACAAACTTGACCAGGGCATGGCTGCTACAGACCAGACTGACTCTGATCTTAACCTCTTTAATGATCCCCTCTTCATTGGTGGTCATCAAGTCCACGAATGTTTCACTTTGGTTCGTCTATCCAAATTTGCACCAGGAAGTTATCCTCAACAGACTGCAGGACTCTCCTGGATTGCATGTGACCTGCCGCACTGTTTTCCCAGCAGATATCCAGGTGGTTGAAATCACCCGTAAGGATGAGAGTCTGTGAGCATGACACCTCTTACAGCTGAAGCAAGAAGGCCTCATCTCATAAAGGCTTCCCTTTATCAGGCTGCCTGTAGTATACCGTGCCCACCAAATGTCCTATATTGGTCTGGACCCTAATTTTAACCCACAAGCTCTTGCCCTGATCATGGCTCTTTTGCAGAGGTAGTTCTTTGCAATCTATCCACTTCTTAACACAGAAGTGCCCCTGCCCCTCTTACCCTGCCTATCTGTTCTAAAAATCCTCAGTGATAGTATTCCAGCTGTACAATTCAACCCACAATGCTTCTGTGATAGCAAATAGGTCATAGTTTTCTAATTATAGTGCTGTTTTCATGTCCTCCTGCTTATTTCCTATGATTGCATTCACTGGGGTAGAGGCACTTCATCTGTGCTATCAGCTGTGCCACCTTCTAGGAAAAGCCCTCATGAATTCCTCCTGGACAAATATGAGGTTTTCTTCTGTTTCCTGAAGTGACTATGTTCCCAGATTTTCCTCTGTCATTCAGAAGTACAACCCCTTCCCCATCAAATCTAGTTTAAAGCTTTCACGATAAGCTGCACAGTACATTCCTCTCCTGTTCAGCTACATCCCATCTAATGTCAACATGCCCAGCCTCTCAAAGTTGCATCCAAGATCATAGTATCCAAAACCCTGAGCGTGACATCATCCACTCAGACATTCCTTCAGCTGATTCATTCTCCTTCTACCTGGGTACCAGTCTCCAGTTGGGAGAACTGAGGAGAACAGTACGTGTGCTCCTGATTGCTTCAACATCTCAGTGGACATTAAGTTTCATGGCTTTTTCTTAATGTTTTGTAATTCTTTTGTTGCCTCTTCCTGAATGTGGGCCCTCTCTGAAGAGAGTATTCAGGTGGTAAATAGGTGCCTCAGTGCATCTCAGTCTGGAGTCCCTAATTACTAACATCCATAGTCTTTTTTAGGTGGCACTGATTCTGACTTGGGTCCTTGACTGGGCCATTTTAATGTTATCCTTTTCTGGATCTGAGCCATTATCCATACTTCTCTTTTTATTCCCAGAGCTTCATATTTGTTGTTCAGGGAACTTCAGTAGCAAAAAATAAGCTGCTCCAAGCAGAGACAGGGTATAAGTCTCCATCCTCTTGCACGTTTTTTTGCCATTTGTCTCCTTGGGGTTGGAAGCTAGCTTAGCTTCCTTACCTTGCAGGCACTTCAGACAGGGCTGTCGGTCTGTCTGTGTCACTGTATGATATCACTCATCAGTCGCTCTCTGATTGCCAAATGTTTCTCAGCCTGGAGATTTCCTCATAGAACCTGGCCACCCGATCAAACAGTTCATCAAGCTGGACAGACTTGCACCTTTGACACCTCCTCTTCCCTGAGGTCCATGGAAGACTTCTAGGTTCTGGAGTTCCTCACAAATAAAGGACTGGGCAGCTCCACTGCTTTCTTCTTGTGATGTCTATCTAAGTATACAGGTCAGCCGAGAAAGACTGTGGCTCCTTCATATGCCTCAGCCTGACCATTATAGAGGGTGGTTACCATATGCATTTCAATAGTGTTGCTTCTTACTGCTCCCAGTTGAGAAGAAAGTTGTCCACCTTGCATTCTCCTTTTGTGAACTGCCATGCAAATTGCCTCGTTATGCCCTTACTGTTGTGCCATTCCCTGTTTGCCTGTCTTGGTAACCACACTCCTAGAAACACACACAGACATCCTAGGAGCTGACATCTAATCCGAATCTCCCCTCTTTTAGTTTAAAACCATTCCCCCTTGTCCTGTGAGACTGTGTAAAAAATTGATTTCCGCTCTGCTTGTTATCTCTTTTTAAGTTTTGGCATGCCACAGTGAGGAAGCTTCTTTCCTCCAGGTGGAACAAGTCCAGCTCCCTCAGCCTGTCTTCACAGGAGACAGGAGAGAGCTTCAGCCCTCTGAGCAACCTCATGACTCTCCTCTGGACCTGCTGCAAGAGCACCAGCTCTTTCTTGTGTAGGGGTCCTGGCCAGATTGGCCTCATCCTGCGGGCTGTGTGATATCCAGTGTCTGGGAGCAAGGGACATGGAATACACAAAGTGTGGTGTGGCAGGATGTTAGAGACGAAACTGTTCACAACTTCTTTCTGTCAGTAGAAGGGTAGTCTATAGAAAATACCTTTCACAATTTGTTTTTGGAAGGAGCCAGTTCAGATGCTTTTCAACTAGATGAATGAAATCAGAGATTAAAGGAGTTTTACACTGAAAGTGAAATGAAGAGCAACTGGTTTTCTCTGTGGTGCATGCTTCAGATTCACTCAGATTACCTTCAGACACAGAGAGACCTTTTGCTACACAAGTCCCTTCTTGATTTTAAATTCTCTTCACAGAACAATTTCACTGAAGACAGTGTTACTTTCCTTTCTTACGTGACTAAGAGAAACACTCTTAGGATACAAATAGGTCTCATGCTTGCTATGATGACGACCTTTTTTCTAGGGGAATTACCACTCTGTATCCTCAGAGTCATCATAACAGAAACTGAAGCAGAACTGCCAGCATGTCAAGTAACCCTTCCAGCATCAGTGTCCTTTGTTTGCCTGGCAGGAAAAATCAGTTTGATTCTGCTTCAATTCTGATTCGCGGGACTGGGAAACAGAAGGAGCAGTACTATTTATCTCTGCATTTTCAAAGGAAGAGGAAATAGATATGTGACTCATGCCAGCTCCTCAAGATTTTAGTTATGGTTGGTTTCTCTCTCTCTTTAAATTGTGTGCGTTTGTCTGACCCCGCCAAGTGGGTAATATGCTTTCACCATACTGCTGCTTAAACTAACAGTTGTCTTTGGCAAGAACTGTAACTGCTTGGGCTCTTTTATATGTCTGGGGCTCTTACTGTGGTCAGCACTTCGAGTATAGCCCAACATAAAGGATCTGTGGAGAAAACATAAAAATGAAATGATTTTTTCCACTAGTGAACAAATGGGCTTAGTAGTTATTAATATTTTACAAGCATTTAAGGCTTTCATTAGAACGTTGAGCTGCCATTGTTAACATTGTTGATGTCTCCATTGTAGAAATAAAAAGCCCTTAGAGTTTACTATTTGGCTTCTTCAAGTGATGCTCAAATCCAAATTCATTTCACATTTCATGTGTCTATAAAATTGTACTATATATATAACTTTAACAGTGGCATTTGGGATGGATTTCAGAGACTTTTGTTTCAGCTTCTGCTGCTGGACTGCAAAACAAATATTTTGGTATTTTAACATTAATTTTTTAGGGGAATGGTCTTTAAAAAATTGGAAATACTTAATTTTTTCAATTAAAAACAGTAACCATTTTCATGCTGGATTTTTGGACAATGTCATATTAACGTTAACTCTTGCTGGTCTTTCTGTTACCATAAAGCCTGAAAGATGACTGCAACATAAATGCATTGTCTGGATTTGTCACTGTGATTATATAACAACTTAGTGTCACTGGAGATGAATTTCCTACTGAATCCAACAGGAGCTTCACATGAAGCTTCCAGTAGACAGTTCAGTTCATTGTAACATGTTTTTCACAGAGGGAATTAGCACATGTATGAAAGCCTTGGGCACTCCTTACTCTGCCCCAAACTCTGGCCCCCCAAAATAAATGTCTTTGTTAAGAAAAAGCATTTGTTTCATTGTATAAACGATCCCAGGTAATGTAATGGAGTTTGAGTTAGACACAATTTGTATGATGTTCTAAAAAGATATAAATCAGTGGAGTAACAAGAAGTGCATTATAATTTTAGAAATCAGATCGATGAAGACCTGATTGCTTGATCTGAATTCCTCTTTTAGTGTGAAAAATCATTCACCTCCATAAGATTTTTTTTCAGATATTTATTATTCTAGTTGCAAAGTAGTAAAACTAGAAGTCAGCTAAAGGCCATATTATTATGATGTACTTATAGTTGAAATCAAGGGGAAAAAATGTAACCTGATCCAGTTGTCACAGAAATACATGGAAGCCTCATTATGAAGGACAGAACTTGAAAGATGGAAAGGACACACATTTGTATGTAATTTTCTGAATACAGTTGGCTTCCAGCCATTAATAAAGCTGGACTAGTCCGTGTCCAGACTGTGTACCACCACTGTAAAAATAGGTAGACAAAACAAAAAAGGGTGCTTATATCACTATAATGGGGTCTTTATGATTAGCCATACTGAAGAAAAATTAGCATTTGCAGCCTGTAACATGTAAGAAATTATTTTAGCTGCAAGGAGAACACAATTTAAGTAACAGGTTAAAAGACTTCATAAAATATTTATGCATATATAGCTACTGCACTGCTGGCATGTATGAGTTTCAGATTTCTTTTCTGAGCTGCAAGAGGTCCAGGAGGCACCTGGAATCCATTGATGATAACTTTCTAGTCCAGGTATTGGACAGACCGACTTTATTCCTATACTTAATAGTTGGTGAACCATAAGAATGAATGAGAAACAAAGGTAGAAGAACATCAACAAAGGTTGATGTTCCCCAGAACATCAAGTTTCAGGCCTAGAGTTTATAAAACTAGATTAAATGTCAAACCCTGGCGATCATAATTTGAGAGATGGTGTTAGCATTAACTTACTCTAAGCATCGTTTTAAAAGTTGCTGATGGAAAACTTTTCTATTGAATAATTGAAGCTCTTTTTTAAGTGCTGAAAAAGAGGTATTGATTCTGTATTGACAGAAGTATTGACAAGCTGAGCAAATGGGATTGAAAGAGTGCATGCAGTTTGCATGGACTTTTTTGTAGAGAAGTGAAATTCATCTAAAGAGAGTAGTGTTGATTTATTTTGTTATTCTCACTTCGTGAAAAAGTGGTTATCTTTTGTAATTTTAAGACAAAATCAGATAAATATTTTCCTTCTAAAATTTAAAATGTTCAAAAACTCCTCCAGAAACCTTTCATCCTGCTTGTGGAAAGAAGCCTGTAATTAAACAATGCTTACTTGTTCTACAGATTATGTAATGTACGCCGTGTAATGCCATATAATGCCTGTGCAGATTACATCCAGTGGGTGTAACAACCAGGCAACTGAAAGTTAAGATTTCTAAGCAAAGAATACGTTAACTTTTCTTCTCATTTGCAAAATGCTTAGTTAAGAAAACACGTCCCTCTTTATCTTCTCCGTGTAGCAGAGAATCCTGTTTTATCTGCCTGTAAGAATAAAAGTTCTGTAAGGAATCCCAAAAGGTGTTATTCGTGAGTCTGAGTGGTAAGAGAAAGATCTCTCTATATATAAACTAAAAAATGAGATATTTTCCTTGAAAATTTCTGTTTGCTTTGTATAAACGAGACCTAAGTTTTGAAGGTGAGCTATAAAGAAAAAAGGAAAAAGAGGTAAGTGCCTTTCAGAAATGCAAAGAATTTCTACTCTTGTTTTCTTTAGCATTGCTGGCAGTCAGCTTAGGAGATCAGAGAAATGGAATGGGAACCTTCTTGGCTCTACTTGTAGGATGAAAGGTCAGAGTCTTGTCTTCTAGCAGTTATTAAACATTTATTTTTGAATTGTTGTATAACAACAATCAGACAGATTTCAAAACACAGAAGATCAGATTTACTGATATCAACTTCTTACAGATTCTCCTGCTCACTGCATCTCATACATCAAGCAGAAAGATCATAGATTTATTCTTTAATTTGTAGATAACATTTTAGATGTGGGACTTAAACAAAGCTTCTTCTGTGGCAAGGCCAATGAATATCCATGCAACAACAAAACACAATGGCAAGCCCAGACCATAAAGGAAAATGTTACTCAGATAATTATCTCAGATAATGCTGAATATATTACAGCAGGCAGATAAAGCATCATTTGAATAATGTAGAATAATACAAACAATGAGGGAACAAGTTATTCATCCTACTTTCATCTGAAAGTGCAGAATTTTTATAAAATTTATTGACTTTCAAATGAAGCAAGTCCTTCTTAGATGTGTTTACACTGTTTATTTACTCTTTAGGGAATTATATACTGTGTTTGGAAGAGGATTTGCCAAAATTTTCCAATCACTCCTGGAGAAAAGGTTGCTCCTCAAAGGCTGGTAGGAGTCAATATAGACCAAGAGGGTCATATACAGCTGCTGCTGCCACACTGTTATCTAATGAGAATGGTAGGAGCAAGGAAGACCTGGACAGGGCTTTGGAGGGGAAGTTTTCAGTGTCAGTAAATTCAGCACCTATATTCATAGTAGTTAATCAGACAGTGACAGCGCATGCTAGATAAGTGGGCTTGCACAGTAGTAAGTTGGTATCCAGCATAATTTCACCTTTCTAATCAGTGTCAGACTCCTTGTTAGTGATCTTTAGGATGTCTTCAAGAACCTTTCTTAAAGAATAGATTGATGAAACTGGATTCTATGCTTCTTAGTGGAGGTGAAGAGGATGAGGAGCCCCTGGTCTAACTATTACTGCTCACAGTTTGGGACTGACCATTAACAAATATGCTGTGTGTTGGCAGGCCTCTCTGTCAGAGTAGGAGACATTTTTTGTGTCAACACACAGTGCTGTGTGCCAGCTAGACTCAGTGCTGCAAAACAGTCTAACACCTACCCCTGAATCATTTGGAAGGATATTTTCTAATTCTGTCCTCCGTGGAAGTTGCTGGGAAATATAACAAGTTTACACCCAAAGAATCAATACTGCATTCCTCCACCATGGATAGAACTGTTGAATACAGTCCAGTTTCTGAGCTCACAGTGAGTGGAAAACACTATGCGACTGATCAGATTTTTACTGCAGCTTAATTCCTATGTGTCCAGTGGAGTGAAGAGAGAAGAGGGGCAAGGAAAAAACTGTAGGTACATCAATAACAAGGAGGACACTGAAACAACTACTTTTGATGAAGACAGAAATCTGAGCTGTATACAAAACATAGTGCATGAAATTTGGACGGTGTCTCCTTTATTCTGAATGAGACAATAATTTAGTTTAAAACAAAAGAATATAGAAAATTTTGATAGATTGAAGTGAAAATTCTGTCATGTATGAAGCAGGCTATGTTTTCTGCTTGAATTTTCACTAGTTTAGCAGAAATCAAAACAATGCCCATGACAATTTCTTAACAAGACCACTAATTCACTCTTCTTCCACAAATTAAAGCCACACTAGAAACTGCTGTTGGTAGCTAATCCTAACATTGTGTTCAGTTTCCCTGTGCTAAACCTAAACTAAGTAGTGGAAAACCTAGCATTCTACAAAAATTTCTTCAAATGACATGAACAAAGTTTCACTAATACTAATTTCATGTTGATGGAACTAAGCAATTAAGTGCTTGTCTTATATGAAGGTTTAAAAGATATACAGACAGAGGAATCTCAGTAATACAATTTCTGGCATACCCAATCATACTAAGGAAGATTTGACTGAGACTTGTCCGAATTAGAAATTATTCACCAACTATACCATGCTATCTGTGATAGCCTACATGAGGAAACTACAACTATTGCTGCCTCTGGAGTATTTTACAAACCATTAAAGTAGGGAAATTGCTTTTACCTGACTGTAAGCCTACAGAGTCATAAAGTCATAGAAACATTTGAGGTGGAAGGGACCTTTAAATGTCATCTAGCCCCTGCAATGAATGGGGACATCTACAGTTAGACCTGTTTGCTCAGAGCCCCATCCTGCCTAAACTTCTATTTGGACAATAGATAAAAATGATAAAGGATGGCAGAACCACAGAGGCAATCCACTTCTGTGATCATTTGAGCCTCTGATGATAAAGTATAAATCAGGTTTCAGCTGCTTTATTCCCAAAATTTCTTTGACTTTTATTATTATTATTATTATTATTAGTCACCAAGACATGTTCTAGTAATTACGTGGTATAAATTCCTGGAACTAAAAGTCATACCCAATATGTTATGTTCACCAAAAAGTCTGTAATATGGTTTCCCTTCTTTTCAAAGACAATTTAAAAGTTGGAAAACTTTAAAGCTTGGACATTGAAAAGAAAAATGAAACAAAACAGCTATTTTGCAGACTAGTCTGGAGTGAGCTCGTCTGCTTCCAGCCTTGTGGGAGTTTTGCCTCATTCTGGTGTTTAAATATTTATCCTGAAAAAAGGTTTAGAAAGAGAGAGAAAAACAGAGAGAGGGAAGGGGAATTTCTCTTTCTGTAACTGTTCCCACAGTCCGCCGTTCCCCAGCTGGAATGAATGGAATCTTGATAGCACTTGCTAACTCAGAAATGCAGAGCTTACCCTGTCTGTGCAGAGACAGTATTAATTGAACATTGCATGAAGTTTTCAATTATGGGAGAGGGAATAATAAAATAATAAAGAGTAGCAGCAGCTTAGAAAAATCATATTGATATAGAAATAACTACTTCATCAGTAGTGGGTGCTTTGAAAAAGGCCAAGTTAAGATGAATTTCTGTCTGACTCTTTCTATATTAACCTCTTTGTATGAATCTGCCACTCTCCAACCTACTGTTTTACACTTTCCCTGGCTTCGTCAGCTTTGGATGTTGGAGACCAGAGTGGTTGACTGCCACTCCATATGGCACTTAGCACCTTCCTGGTTGGTGGACTGTTTATTGTCTTTTCGTCTAAGAGCTGTGATTTTGCAATTCGGAAGCTGGCTATTACTAGTAGACCCCAGAGATTGAATTCTGACCTTAGCTAGGATAGTAGAAATCTCTATCTGTATGAAAAAATATGTATTAAAATAAGGCCTTGCTCTGTTATTCCTGGCAGCTCACTTTGCCAGGAGCCATGGGGAGTGTCTTTGAAAGATTTTTTCAGCTAGAAACGCATAAAGATCAGCTAAGGAAATCCAAAGTCTGGATATTTGTAGTGAATATTGTTGATTTGGGTCCACAGCCTGCAGGAGGAGTTATTTCAAGCAAAGTAATCACATGGCTATGCTGTCACATTGATAACAAGAGCAATTGGTGAGTCACATGAGTGTTCATGTACAGCTAAAATAGAGTAAATTCTTTTTGAACATGTAGCTCACAAGGAAGATGTTGCCCATAAACTCTAAGCAAAGCAGAGAAACAGAAGTTTTCTTCCCATTGATGGATTTTAAAAAGTTGGTAACAGTTTTGAAAGCATTTAATGATGCTTCAGACTCTGAGTAGTAGATTCAGGATTTTGAAAGATAACTTTAATTTTTATTGAAAAGTTGTTAAAAAATGCCTGGAAACTGAAGACATTCCAGTGGGTGGAGTCTAATTTTTCTTTTACTCAGAATGCGGTAATACCAGCTGCAACAATTTCTTTAAGTCTTAGGCTACAGAATGGCACTGACAGCTGAATTGATGACATTAGATGGGACAGTTTCATCTCCCAGCTTACCGGTAGCCAGAGTATTTCCCAGCTGCTGACTTGATTCCAGACTCTTTTTTGGGGCCAAATGACAGGAAAGAATAATAAGCAAGAGGTTACATTACCTGACTTCCTGGAAGCTAGTACGCAGAGTTTAAACTAGGACAGAGTTCTGAAGCTACTTGAAAACTTCCAGGCCTTAAATGTACACGAAACTCTCCTAGTCAGATCACTGGATTTCATGCAACCTTGACACAGCAAAGCACACTAGCACTAACATCTGCATCTTTATCATGTACCGGGAATACATAGGGGTAGTCTACTAGATTTCCTTTTACTAGTAGTAGGCAATGGCTCTTCAGACATCCTGCTAAAATGTTGCTAACATCCTGCTAAGATCAGTGCCAACCTTTTCCACATTATGATTACTTTATGAATGATAATAATGAGAGAAGGGGAGAGAAATGCCATAGTCTTAGCTACCAGCAATAGAATGATAACACCCAACAATTAATTCGTTCTTTGCTGATGAAGCTATCATTACATCTAAGGCATCAGCACAGGTCAGGAAATAACCTCTCAGATGATAGCCAGCCAACTCAAGCTGAAACAAGCAAGATGAAAACAATACTGTGGAAGAAAAAAAAAAGCACTTTAAAAAAATTGTTCGTGATGTTTCCATTTGTCCCTACAGGCATTTGGCCCACTACACTACAAAACCTTTATAATGCTCCTCTAGACAACTCTGAATGTAAAGTTTTTATTAGTTTCTGGCCTGCTAGCAAACTTCATTCGGGGAGAAAGCAGCAGTCTATGTGTTTGCCACACTCTATCTGAAGGACAGTCTTACTGTGATAAACAGTGATCTTCACATCTTGGTTAAAATATAATAAAATGGCCAATGAACTGTGACAGCTGACTATGAGTCCCTACTTCACTTCTGATGACAGTTCAAGCTTTTGATTCTAATTTCAGTCTCTACTTTATAGATCATGTTTAGATCTCAAATTGTGAGGTTTCAACCATTGCAACAACTGCTTCTTCTAGAGCAATGTAGACCACAACACTGAGGAGGAAGAAGATGAGATTAGGAACAAATATTCCATGATATTCTGATGTGCTTGAAACTCCACAAAACATCAGGCCAGTCCAGGCTTTCTGTTCACAAAACATCTTGGTATGAAAGCATTTACTACACATATCCTAGTTGCTGGTGGTTTCTTTTCTTTTGGCTTGGTTTGATTTTTTTTTTCTGGTTTGTTTTAGAAAATGAGGAACTTAGAGGGAAAAGTGAAATTTTTTATTAAGCTTCTTTTCTGGTAGAAAAGTTAGAAAAAAAATAGGGGTGGATCACCTTTCATCCAGACTAAATGATTTTCTTTGTTTCTCTCTGCATTGGTTACTCACCATAAATTATGTTCTCATTGTTCAAATATACTTCTAGTTCCAAATCCTTTGTTTTATATTTACTCTGCCAATCTAACCTGCCTCAACTTATTTCACATTCCACCTAGACTCATTGCTACTGTTTCTTATTTCACATGCTGACATTATCCACTATTTAATTTTTCTAATTGTTAGAAAAGTTATTCATTTTCTGAATTTTCCTTTAATTGTTATTGTTTTCAAGAGTACTTAAACAACTTGCAAGTTTTATCTGCAAGTAACTTGAATGCATTTATGCCAAACTTTTGAAAGGAATATTTTAACAAACAACAAAATAAAGTTATTTCAGAAATTTTATTTATGTTTGAGGTTTTTAACCTTCCAGTTATTTAGAAATGAATCTGAATTGAAACATATCAATACACTCAGAATGTTGGGCAAATCAGCAGTTTCAGTATGTATAACAGTTGCTCAATTCTGGTTTGTGGCTAGAGCATGGAGAGACTGGAAACAAAATTTTTAGAGTGAATCTAGAGAAAAAAATAAGAGAAATGATTTAGCAAAACCTAGATTGAGGGACCTGGACCTTGCAGAATGTTTGCAGAACTCTGAAGAGGACAGTGCTGTTTCCACGGGGATCTGTTTGTCAATCAAATTTTGCACTGATTTATTTGCACAGGTGAGTGTGAGGCTGTGAAATTAATGCCAGAATTTGTCTTGTAGAAACATTATTATTCTTGATGAGTCACAAGAAAGAACTCAGTTTGAACTTTAGATCAGGTTGCATTGAAGAGGTAATATTTAGAGAAACCTTCTTTTTGTGTATGACTTGTGTGTGATTTGATCTGAGCTGAGCGTAAATGTATAAAACTGTGTTAAGGATCTGAAGACAATCGGACTAGCAGAGCTTTTCCAGACAGACAGACTGAGAGGGAACTGTAACTATTTATAAGATTAATGAATTTATTATATATCACCTTCCAGACTGCACCATATTCATTACCTTAATGCAAAGGGCTCACACCTGACTTAATTTATTTTATATCATGTAGAAAATGGAAGGTTTAACATAATCTGGCTTAACAGCAGTACAAATTTCTCTAGAAATATGTCATAGGAGACTCTAGAAAAATGTGTAATAGGAGACTCAGATCTGTTCCCAGGCTTCTTGAGCACCATAAGAACATGGTACAAATCAGCCTATGTCATGGCAAGGAAATATATAATGATGCGGTGGATATCCTGCAAACCTCCTACAAAGAACTTCTGCTTTAAGTTGACTGAATTTCCCAGTATAGGAAATACAAAACTTCAGAAAATAGAGGCCAAATACTTCCACACAGTTTGTTTCCATTTAAACAGCAAAATGACCCTGAGACCATTTTACTTAAAGAGCTTTGTTAAATTTGAATACTTTTGTTCTTATCAACAGGAAGATCTGTGTAAGGAACTCATCAGAAAGCAGAAAATCACCTAGTGCTACAGATTGCTCTTTTCAGAGCACCAGACCAGTGCGGAAATTAAGTAAAACTCTTTCCCTCTGTCCTCTTACTATGCAGGTCTCCCACTTTGTCTGACTGTTTTAGCAAGGTATGTGACAACCTAAAGTATGTATTTCTGCATATCAGACATGAGAATCTACATAATGTTTTAAAAAGTTGTGAAGGAACAAAAATTCCATCCTTTAGGGGTGGGGGATGGGGAAGGCATTTCGTTTCAGACACCTGAATGATAGGTCTAAAAACATTTAGGAGCCTAGGTACCTAACTTAAATGAACAATCCACAAATCCTGCTTCCCAAATTAAATAGAAGGACCACAGATTCCTGTTAATCATAGGATCATAGAAAGGGTGTGCTGGAAGTGACCTTAAAGAGCAGCCATGACTTTTCACATGTGATGGAGAGTGGCTTGGCAACCACATCATCCTTAAGGACCCTGGGTTGGCTGGCCCCTTGGACTGTACATGTTCAGTCTCACCAGCTGATCTCAGACTTGCTCTTTGCTAACAGTGGGAAGGATTTTACTTCCCCACTCCCCACCTAGACTTTCAGGAATGTGAGAGATGTGGAAAGCCTGACTGACTGAGCAGACTGAGGCAATAATTTGTCCTCTTTGTCATTGCTCCACTTTGCTAGTGAAGGTGCCTTCTGTGTTCAGGCTTCTATGAATGCTTTTGTCAAGTGTGTAACTCCTAGCACAGAGGTTTTACTATGCTCTGCAGCTAAAGAATTCACTGCCTAAGCACTTTTGATTTAGACACTTCAATGGTAGTATAATTGGCAATTCAATAAATTAGAGCATCAGCAGTCATCAAATGGTGTCGGATGTTTTCTTCAGTTACTGTTTTGATATAGGAGTAATACTCTGGATTACTGGAGTCTGTTAGCTGTGCTGAGGTGTGTTTGGAGGAGCACATATAAACTTATCTAAATTCTTTGAACCTCTGACCTTAAATACAGTTTTGAAAGTCTCTGGAGAAAAGATGAGTGCTAGAGAACTTCAGGAAATAATGCTTTTCTGTCTGACAGAGAGTACTGAAACAACAGACCTGTGGTTATTTATAATTCAGCTGAAAACAAAGAGGTCAGAAAAAAGAATAGTTGAAAGAAATTACTGATTTTTTTTGAACAAGAAAATGTTGGGACTGGTCACAATATAGTGGCATTTTCAGCAGCCCAGGGCATATGTAAATGCCTTATTTACCCATCAAAGCATGTATAAAATTTATCTGATGTTAAATGTTCCATTTAAAAGAAAATGTTATAATATATTACTTTCCAGAAGCAACTGTTGAGAGCCTAAACATTCCTCTCTGTGTGGATACTATGCTTAATTTTTAAAATATGTTTCAGACAAGCTACGATTCTGCTGAAAATGTGAACTCAGCTGTGGGTGGCAAATGGTAGAGGCATTTTCAGTTTATTTGAAATATTTGACACTTTTTGTTTGCCTTGGGCTTCAACCCCCCATAAGTGAATGAAATGGATGATCTTAGGGTTACTGACTCATATTTCCTGTCCTCACAATAATAAAATATAGTAAGAACAAATATGGAGAAATTAAGAAACAGCTAGAGACCAATTATAAGTTGGGGTGTCTTCAAGAAAAATAATGAGATTCGAAAATAAATACTTCTTTTTCATTTCAGAGTCTGACTGTAGGATGACACTGAGTAAATTCTTTCTTCTTTAACTTAGCAGCCAATAAGAGGGCAGCAGTTGGAATATTTTAAAATTAATATTTTTAAAGAGATTCAGACTCTTTCGTCCTTGGGAAAAAAAGAAAGTGCACGTGTGAGTGGGCAAAACACAGGAAATTGAATCGTTTTGGGGATTATTAAGCCTGCATTATATGCCTTGTTTCCCTAAGAAAGGCAGAGCACAATTCAAACTGTAAAACATCATTCATTGTGAGCATTTGCTGAACATCTGAGAAGGGATTGTGGAACACAGGCACGTCTATATAGGTCTGCTTATGCTGCTAATAGACCATCAACAGTTATCCTCCAGTGCTGAGTCCATATTAAAGCTAGCAAGATGACCTGCCTCATTTACTATGCTCTGGTAGAGCCAACCTAGTTTCTGTTTGACCACCTGTTGATTCCCTTATATTGTGAGAGTACTGGTTACTGAAGGAACACTGAATGGAGAATGCTTCCAAATGCTCTTTTTATGGGAAGCTCGCACATATCCCTTATTAGTTGTTGCTTAGACTCACTGGTGTTGAAGCAGAAGAACACAGCTAGTCTATTGTAAGTTCCTACAACATTTTCTCCAAAGCTGGATTGACTTAATTTTTGTTCTGCTGTCATTTCTTATTGTTGCATATAGCATTTGTTGCATCTTTGATTTATAATAAAATCACAGAAATGTTGGCTGGAAGGAACCTTGTCCAGCATCCCACTTGGAACAGGACCTTTGCCAATACTATATCAAATCAGCCATGTTTTTCTATGGTTAAATGCTGAAAACCTCCCATGGAGGAGATTCCACCTCCTCTTTGGGTAAGTGCAATACTGTACAATCCTTGCAGTGAAGGCGTTTTTCTAATATCCAGTTTGATCCTTCCAAACCTTGACCTGTGACTGACTGCTTTGCTTTCTCATAAGCCAGTATAGGAAGAGTTCAGCTTCACAGTCTCTGTAACTATCCTTCTAAGAGTTTTAAGCTAATACATCAGAAAGTTTGTATCTTCAATTTGAAAGATTTGGATCAAAGTGAACAGAAGATTTCCCCTCTCTGTAACAGCAAGTGGAAAATATTCTTCAGATTTATCAGTCCAACTTGCAGGTCCATGTGGCATTTTGCCATATGCCATGTGCAACAACTTCTCCAAGAGGAGCAGCTTCACATGTGTTGCAAGCCTAGTGTAACAAGAAAAGATGGTTTGTAGTGAAATATTCTGCCATGCAATACCTGGCACAAGGATTTGGGTTTTGCTTCATGTTGAATGCATAGATCCAAAATACCTTCTCATTATATGGACTACTTTCAGTGATGTTATAAAAACTGACTTCATAGACCTGAATGAAGCAATAAAGTTCTGTGACATGCTATATATTATTGGTGCATAGTGATACAGGATTTGGATTTGAGAATAATTTCTTTTCTGTTGCCCTTTTTGGTTTTTCCCACTCAGGGCAATGGAATGGAATCATATCAATTTATATCCCACAGAGAGTAAATATATTGACTTTCAGCTCACACTGTGGAGTATATAATTCTTCCTAGCACTTTTTGGAAAGAGATATTTGTTACCACACTGGTTGATGAGAGAATCTCAGCTTGAGGTGAAAAGTTCTGTGTTTTGAACATTGTTCTAGCTGCATATATGTAGTTTATGTGTGCACATTTTCAAATGACTAATCTTTAAGAAGGCATATAAGACATGAAAAGCAGTAATGTGTACTCCAGAGAACTGTCATCTCTTCTTTACAGATCCATTAAACAGAGTCCATCTGCTAACACTGGCTTCTCAGAGATGTTAAGGAAGAGTTGACTCACTGAATGAGCTATCCAATAAATCCCTGGGTGCATACATTGAATATAGCTAATCATAAACTCTGTATTGTGGGCTGTGATATTTGAGTTGTGCTTTTTCTGCTGCTCCCTCATCCAATTTCCCATTGCTCTTCACCAAGCAATGTCTAATATCCTGAAATGATGATACTGCAAAGAAACATAAACAGAATAAGATTTAATTCACACCAAACTTTTTATAATGATAATGAAGGCACAGGACAAAATGATTTCCCTACTTCAAATGTAAAACATTTTTTCCAGTTTTAGTGGGAGAGAATTCAGCAACCATCAAGAGAGGCAGACAGAACTGCTCACTGCCAAAGTGAAGTGCCTGTGTTCTCAAGATCTTAACACTCCTAAAGGGGGATGTGGAATAAGTCTTCTGGAGATGTCAGCAAGACCACAAATAGCTTGAGAAGAATTAAGTAAAATTTTAAAATAATAGACTATAGGCAGCCTGTGGGAAGACCCCCAGTACATAAGGAATATGTGTTTGGCTTGTACCAGGAAGCCTTGCAGCTGTGTTTTTAATATAAGCTGAAGCCTGGGATGTAATGAGGTTTAGCTAGATGGCATGTAAAATGGAATGATTGCAGCTATAACATAAATTATGTGATAAATTCAGCATACCTACTTGATTAAGAACTATTATTTTTCCCCTGCATTTAATGCTCTATGAGTTACATATATCTAAACTCATAATTAGTACTATATTATAGAAAAGGACTGAGCTGAAACAGAAGCAGAATCAGGTACCAGTATGAAGTAAAATCGCAGGTAATTTAAATATCTGATTCCTAATTTTCAAAAATTAAGTGAATTTCAAAAAAGCATTGCAAGACTGAACATAATCATTGTATTTAGTACAAACTGTCATATGTGATTCTTGTCTTCAGGAACAACTAACACAAGGAAGGATTTCAAGCTTGGCAACCATATGCCCTATATTCATATCCATAGGCCCCAGAAGGATAATTCTTAGACCTACAAACTGTCTCGTGCAGCCTCTTTTTTTTTCCTGGAAGAATATCCTGTTACTTAGTGCTGTGCTGGGAGTACCTGGGGAAATAGTAAAAGGAAATACAACTGAGAGCCACTGTGGTTTGACTCCTCTCCAGATACTTTGAAAATATTTTGGCAAAAACAAGATTTTAAGTAAAACTGTTTCCTTTGGTAACATACCGAGAACTGCAGGTTTTACATTTTTGTACTTAGTATGGAGGGCCAAAAAAAAAGCCCTTGTGTGAGAAGGTTGTACACGTGGTAGTAATATTGGTGGGGAAGAAAGAGAGAGCAAGGGGGGAAATTTGAACAAGATGCAGAAAGAAGACAAGGAGAGAACAGTGACAGGAGCAGCATGATGGTTTGTTCATCAAAGGATGACTGTGATGAAAGATGAGAACTGAGCCCAGATTTCCTTTTTCTCTGCTTTGTTGTCAAGCAATGTCAGTGTGGGAACTCTTGAACTCACAGTGACTGCAGGATTTCTAATTACAGGAGATTCCTTTGACTGCTTCTGATTTCTTTTTCTCTCTGAAGTTTTTAGCGAGAAAAAAAAGAATTGCCATGAAAAGCTTTCTTAATGCATCACCTGTACAGATTTCTGTAGGTATCTAAGTAATTGGGAGACCTATGAATATTTAAATGAATGAAATGAAACATTAATACCTGTACTCTTCAATTTTTCTCCTCTGAAAGGTCTTTGTGTTTTTTCAGCTACCAGTGATTACAGAGTAGTTGGTTTCATGCTGGGATGCTCACTCATGTTTATTATTTTGTTGCTGTCATGCTCTCTACACTTCAATTACACATTACAGGACTGGTGGCATTCAACAAAACAATCCGAATTAACTCCCTTTAGCTATCAATTAATTAGCTAGATAAATTTAATGTAAATTCTTCTTTTTAATAGTTTCTTTCCAAATAAACAAAAAACAACAACAACAAAAAACCCTCCCTGCCACAGGGTTCAGCCAAACATATATTTATGGATGAGTTCATTTAAAATGACAGTGGCCATCTACTATTACCATGTATATGTTTCCCCCCCCTTTTTATTATGTTTCCATTTTTGTTCAGCTTATGACAAGTTTTTTTCCAGGTTAAATTCTTTTTTTCCTTTCAAGAAGTATTCATGTTAACAGGGCTGGTCACCCCCTTTCTACTTTGACTGGAAATGTTGTGGACTAACCACCACAGCCTTTCTTCAGCAAGACAATTTTTCTTCTCCCAGAAGGCAACTTCTGGGATGGATTCCAAAAAGCCATTACTTTAAAAGGATCTAAGTTAACTTCAATGAGATTACACTGATGATCACTTACATTTTTGTAAATGGACAAATGGTATTGAGAGAAGTTAAGAAACATGTGAGGTGTGAATTCAGAATAGCCAGATGACAGGACTGCAAATTGAGAAGAAAAAAAAATGAGGAAAGAGTATGAGCTGGTTATATGCAGAGGATGAGAGTTGAGGGGGTTTTAAGGTACTTGGGATGTAATCTTTGTGTTAAGCATGAGGCAGGAGAAGCACGCAGCTACAAATCTCTAAAGGATAACTATGCGTCTGAATTTTGATATCTGAGAAGAAAGTCAGATGGACATATTCAATTCATGACTGTACCTGAACTCATGGTTTGATTTTCATTTGAACAAAGAGATTGAATTGATTCTTATTTAACTGAACCATAGAGAAATAATACAAAATTTCATCTAAGTGGCTTTGTTCGGGGGTAGAAAGCTCTGCTAACTTGAAACAATGCATAATGTCCAGTAACTGGCAACTTGCCTCTTTCCTGTACCATGATAAATCTTTTTTTTCCTCAGAGGTTGAGTTTCATTGTTCTTTGAACATTGTTGAATTCCTTAGTTATTACATGCTGAAATCCAGCAGGTTTAACCATGTCTGTGTAGCCTATTTGTAGAAATTCTTTACCGCCCCTACTACAACTACTTCTTCTGCTGTTTGATGTTTTTCATCTTGAAAACTTGGTGTTTTCTGCTTTTCTTTTGTTAAAAGTTTTAAATGGCATACTTAACATCTAATGCAGCCAGTGGAGCTAGGAATCCAAGCTGCTTGGTTATCAAGGAAGGAAGGAGGTGTCTAATATAACTGCTCTTTGAAGACTTTCTTGATTGAAACATACACCTTCTTTTGGTGTTCATAGTTGAAATCCTCTTTTATGTAGCTGCCTTTCAGAAGAAGGCTAGAAAGTAGTCTGGAATTTGGAGCTGCAGTATTGTTTTTCATTTCACTTAAAATTTTATCTTTTGGCAACTGAGATGCTCAGAGGTGCACTGAAACAAGTAAATTTTCTTAACAATAAGTGCTTAGAGGAAGAAAAACGTGGCAATTTAGTGGAGCAATTCAGGGAAGAGCCTTAGTTCAAATAGGGAATAGTTAATTTGCAAAAAACAAAAAAACAAAAAAAACAAAAAAACCCTGTGTTTTCACATATCCAGTACATTGTCAGTTTTTCCATAAACAGTGAATGTGTTCCATTGAAGTGCTATGCCAGGAAGCTTTAATTTCTACATCTAATTCTTTCAATATCCGAAGCCAATTTTTTAAATGTTCGTGTACTGTCTTTTAAAACAAAAGCTGTGATGGAGAGATTCCCAGGATTATTTCAGCAGTGGTCTGTTCTAGTACTCTGCAGCTTACCACAGAAAACAGAAGAGATTCTTCCTGGATTTTCTTGTATAGCTATTTTTCAGGCATTTGTACAACAATTCTTAAATTGACTGAGACTTCAAGTAGTTATTATTGTAGATTGAAGTAAATATATTTTTGAAGGAGTCCTAAAGGTATTTAGGATGCTTAGAAGGATAATCAGTGTGTCCATTCAGACCTTGGGCTGTGCTGATAACTGGACTCTTTTTTCAAAACAGCACTGATCTTTACAAGTGTGGATTAGTAAAAACCATAGGGATGACTATGAACAGTATGATATCTCAGCTCACTACCAGACACATCACTCACTGCATCTGATCTCTTCTCCAAAGAAGAATATACTGCCACGATTTTTTCTCCTTCTGTCCTTTTACTTACCTCCTCCCTTTTCTTATTAAAAAGATAAAACTGTAGTTTACTAATTGATCTCTAGAATTGTTGGGCCTGTAATTCACATCTGTATATACACGTATTTATGAATTTCTGGATTTACCTTCCATGTGCTAGCAGATGATCTGAACTGTTGAAAACCTTTCATTTAGGAGAGTTATACCATGCTGATGAATCTGTTCCGTGTCAGGCAATATCCCGGTGTCAGGCAATATCAGTGGCCTTCAACTCCCAGGTATATTCATCTAAGAATTGCTATGCGGTCATTTCTAACACGGAAAGGAGCAGTGAATGATTATGATGGAAGTCTAAGAATGACCTTGATGGAATGTCTTTTGACATAAAAATACACTGAGGTAGTACTGAGACTAACAGCCACTCTTACTGTGTTTATTTTTCTCTTGTGTTAACTCAGTTTTTCCTTATTTCAATGTTTGTTTTTTTTTTCAAGATTCTTCTGCCAAATTAGCATTTCATCTATTTGATTACTCCACTGATAATATATAGCTATTCATGACAAATATGTCCTAGTTAATGTTGATATAATTGTTATCAGTTTAACTTAAAAAAAATACTGTTACATAATTTAGAATAACCTAGACAAACTGCATTCTTTGAATTTCCTTCATATTCACTTGGAAATAGACATAGGTGATCAAATGTGATGAAAAATGTTAGGAATCCTTTTAAAGCGTACTGTTCAGTTGTAGGGTTTTATCAGAGGCAAGATAGAGGGAG
Source organism: Chrysolophus pictus (assembly GCA_037305975.1). Classification (NCBI taxonomy): domain Eukaryota; kingdom Metazoa; phylum Chordata; class Aves; order Galliformes; family Phasianidae; genus Chrysolophus; species Chrysolophus pictus. The sequence continues at coordinate 69,756,444 of CM074614.1, read as the reverse complement.
CAGATGGCACAGAGACATCTACCGGTAAAGTAAGAGAGTAGTGTTGAATACAAGCACTCATTTAGCCCTCCTGGGAGACTTTTTACGCTGAACTGAGCATTTGCATCTTCATTAATGTGTTAGATTTGGTTCATAGTTTTCTTATCTCCCTGTGTTCCCTCATTCTTCAAAGTACAGACATCAAGTGGTTAATGGTGGAAGCACCTTCTCCTTGGTGACTTTACAGATGACTTCACAGCTAGGACCAGTTTTTAAGAACAAAATGGGTGCTAGTTATGAAAGATCTAAGGTAAATGCTAACAAGAAGCTAAAAATTAGAGCAGATAAATGAGTTAATAGGTTTCAAGGCTATAAGGCATGATCGCTGTCATGGCTTAAAATTTGTTTGCTCAGGCTCAGATGGAGAGGAAGTTCTTCAGACTAGATAAAGATTTATTTTAAGGGGTGGCATCTTTGTTAATCTGAGTCATGCTCTGTCTGTAGTTGGATAGAGTGGTTGTTGCTATGCAAAAAAGGCTTTTTCTATTGATAAAGTAATATAAAATTGAATTTCTCACTTTTGCAACAAAGAAAACTTAAGATGATAATAGGAACACACTGCCTGGTCCCTTTAACATGCATTGAATGTCATCACCAATTGACAGAAGACACTTGCACAGCCACTGTCATCCCCAGCCTCTGTTACTAGACTTTCATTTTACTTGTTGAAGTCCAAATAATGAATGCTGTATGTTACTCCTAGGATGTGCTGGAGAAGAAAGACACTCAATACCTGTCAGAGTTTATGGATTGGTTTACAGATTTAGTCCACCCTATTTGTGCTCCAGCTACTTTAAGTCATATTTACTGTAAGCCAGATCAAATCAAAATGCAAATCCAAAATGCAAACCTGTGGCATTCAGAATAGATAGAGTAGATGCAAATATTTTTTAAAGGCATAGGTGAAGAAATGGAAGAAAATCAATAGGTGAGATATAAATTTGGCCCAGAGCTGCCAGAGCTCACGGAGCATTTGCACAGCATACACAGATGTATGGTCTGATTTTTGGATGGCGCTGTGTGGGGCCAGGAGTTGGACTCAACGATTCCTGTGGATCCTTTCCAACTTGGGATGCTTTATGATTCTATCATGTATGCTATTAGGTCACAATTTTTATTACCTCTCAGAGGTAGAATTGTCTTCAGGTGTCAGATTTCCAGGCTCAAAGTTAAAAACAAAAGGATTGTGCCTTAACTTTTTTGTCACAGTGACCCCACCAACTGGATGGTCAAAAGCATCTATGTTGGATTCCATAGTAAACTGTTTCTGAAAGGAGAGCACAGCGCAAGAGGTTGAATCAGGCTTTGTTAAGCTGTTCAGAGAATCATCTGGCCCAGAAGGTATTATGAAAACTTCTTCTGCCTCTACATTTAGAATACCAAGCCACATTTATTGGATACAGACATCTGCTGTAGATACTGTGAAAAGAATTTTCCAAACAGCAAAAATTAGTTGAAAGTAGAAAAAATAAGCAAATTTCTTTGTGCCTTCTTCAGAATCAGTGGAAAATGTTAACACCAATGGCCAGATTGACGAATGTGCAGTATCTGTTCTGTATGATGCAAAATGACTGTGAGCCTGACTAATGAAGACTTACATATTAAATATCAGGCATGCAATTGACATGACTGTATCCTTTTTTGCGGGAATCACTTCTTTATCACTGTGATTTACTAATTAGGTGCATCTGACATGTTGGTCAAGAGACAGAAAAAAACTGTCTGAAACACTGCAACTGGAAGTGTGCCCACCCCTGGACACCTGCTCCAGGAGAAGACACTCAGTGCTCAAAAACCAGCAGAAGAGAGGATGCTTCCTCACGGAAAGATGCTAGCATGAGAAAAAAAGTCTTTCCGATCTGTCTCCAAAATAAAGCAGCTAACTAGATTAAAAAGACATTATTTCAGTTTCTGGGGCAAGCAGATCAGAGAACCAGGCCAATATCTGCTGATCTCACTGAAAAACAGGCTGTTTTCAGCAGACTTTGACACAGGCATGTATTCTTATAGGCTGGAGTGGGCTTATACGTTGAAGTAGAGATACTTCAGCTTGGAAAAAGTGCCTAATAACTATCCTTTGGTGTATCAGTCTCAAATTGTCTTAAATCAGATTTTCCAGAGGTTAAGAACCTCTAGGTAACACTTGACTTTCTGATGCTATCTTTTTGTAACTGTATGTTTATTAGTTTTTCACAAAAAATAAGAATTTCCCTTTATGGTAAGTATACAGAGTAAATTATTTCCTTAAAAATTAATTTAGAGTCACAATTGCTTAACTGCATTTCCTATCAATGTCATAGTTAAATTCCAGGAAATTGCTAATAGCAGCATCAAACCACCCATACTAACCCCACATCATGGAATCATACTAACCAGAATCCCCATAGCAAAATTTTTAGTTTTATGTCAACATGCAGCAACCTACAATCAACATCTCCACTTTCTAAACAAGGGAGAACTCTTACTCAACTATAAAATTCCTCAAGTGCCTAAAGCCTGAAACACTACTTAGCTTAGACATATTTTTACAGAGACTCATGTTTGTACTTTACCTGCTGGACTCAGAGAAAATTAAGGTCTCTGAGGGAAAATTTTTTAAAAAGATAGTGATTTTTGTGCCATATGAGCATAGCAGAAAACTTTTTTTTTCCTCCTGTTTTTGGAAGGGTTATGTTAACTTTCAAAGCTAAGCTCTGTTGCCAAAATTTTAAAGAAAATGATTTAACCCTTTTTGCTTTGCAAACTCAGTCTAAAAATGTGCCTGCCAATGATGTTACAAATTTAGTTTTAGATCTAATTTATTTATTATCCGCTTATATTTATCTATTTATCATTACTCATGTTATTATTCAAGAATCAGTAACTTAGGACTAAATAATAATAACTAAATAACTAAATAACTAAATAACTGCTCAGAGATGGTTTGTTTTTTGACAAACAAGCTTGTAAACAGGGGTATATTCATTTAAGAATTGCTATGCAATCATTTGTAACATGGAAAGGAGCAGTGAATGATTATGATGGAAGTCTAAGAATGACCTGCATGGAATGTCTTGGTTTGGAAGGGATCATAAAGATCTTCTGGGCAGAGTGATAGAGTGATCTTCCCTCCAGTCTATTCTAGCTTTCAAAAGTTTGTAACTATGAATACTTTGAGTTGAAGAACTGCTGTTGATTTATTTCATCTATCTTTTCATTTATCCATTGGCAAAGGATTCTAACCTTCTAACAAAGGGAAGGTTCTAGACTTGACTGTTCAAGAATTTTCAGTCCACATTCATGAGCCTTCTCTGATCCAGGCTGAAGAGCCCCAGATGTTTCAACACTTTCTCATAAAATACATGTTCCAGTCCCTTCAGTAGCTTCATGGCTGGACTTTCTCCAGTTTGTATGTTTTTCCTGGTCGAAAAGTGACTTAGCACTCCAGACGTGCTCTCACAAGGGCTGAATAGAGGGGAAAGGTCAACTCCTTGCCCTGCTGGCAAGGCTTTTCCCAGTGCAGCCCAGGGTGCTATTGATCTTCACAGTTGTGAAGGTGCATTGCTGGCTCCTGTTCTGCTTGTCCACCAGGATGCCCTGGTCCTTCTTTACAAATCTACTTTCTAGATAGCTGGCAGCCTGCACTAATATATGGGGTTAACCTTTCCTAGCTGCAGGACTTTGCATCTCCCTTCGATGAACTTCATGAGATTCTCACAAAATCCAGAATGGCCCGGGTTGGAAGGAACCTCAAGGATCATGAATCTCCAATCCCCCTGCCACAGGCAGGGCCACCAACCTCCCCATTTAATACTAGACCAGGCTGCCCAGGGCTCCATCCAATCTGGCCTTGAACACCTCCAGGGACGGAGCATCCACATCCTCTCAGATTCTTGTCAACCCTTTTCTCCTATCTGTTGAGGCCCCTCTGAATGGTAGCAAAACTCTCCAGAATACCAGCTACTCCTATCAGTTTTTCAAACCTGCCAAACTGCAGGTTATTATCAGGAATGTTGAACAGTATCAACCTTGGGTTACATCACTAATTGCTGGCTTCCAGCTGGACTTCACACTGCTGATTGTAACTTTCCAAGTCTGCCATTTCAGACACTTTTCAGGCCAACCTACTCTCCACTTACACAGCCCACACTTCATCAGTTTGCATATTAAGTTGTTACAGAAGACTGTGTCAGAAGCTGTAATAGACAACATCCAAAGGAATTCACTCATCAGGGTAGTCACCTACTTGTGGAAGGCTGCTGCACCAACCAAGAATGTTACAAATCCATGATGATGACTGCTAATCACCTTTCTGTCCTTCATATTTTTCAAAATGGTTTCCAAGGTTTGCTGCTTCACCTTGCCAAAGAAGGTGACCAGGCTCAGCTATGACTTCAGAGAGAGAATTGGAAACCAGAATTCCCATGCATGCTCGGACAATCATTTCCTTCCATGTTGTAGTCTTTCCAGAAGTTACTTCTGTTTATCCATATAGAGTGCCTGTCCATGTGAACACTTCTAATAGAACTGAATCTGGTTTACTTTGTAATGGCATGCACAATGAGTGTTTACTATGTCTCATGTAAACATTAAAGTCATGGGAAAATCTCATCTGAAAGCACTGCTGATTTTCCACACATAAACTGTATAACTAAACACTCACGAGACCTGATTCTCTCAAGGTACCATGTAAGAAAGGTTGTTTCATAAGTTTTTGCACAATACTGTTAAATATAGAGTGACTGGAAATGTTGTCCCTCCTCTATCACTATCACAGCTAAGGAAAAATGGAGCCAGAAAACATGAGGTAGAAGCTGCAGAATTCAGAGCCTGGAGCTTTTTCTTTGGAGGTGGAAAACCACTGACTTGTCAGCATTATTCTGTTGAGTGGTTTTGTCACACGTCACAAATTATAGCAGCACTGTGGGGATCTTCTCTGAGGGAGTCAGAGGAAAATTTGCCCTCCCTATGCTTATTTGTGACATGGCATTAACTAATAGTCTTTCCAAGCAGCCACATGATCTTATTACTTCAGCCTTTTTTTCCCCCTTCCTTCATCAAGTGATGACTGCTCAATGTTTTCATGTTAATTATAATCACTTCTGATATGAGGCTCCATTTCTGCTCGCAGATGTGCCTGACGGAGTCATCTTAGCTTCTGAGAAAGAATTTCTGCTGAGAAAACAAACTTATTGTAATGTTTGCAGTCTTTACTTCCATAAACATGTTCTGGGATAAGACTTAATAAGAGATGCTTTGAAAAACCACTAGCGGCCAGTCTCTTGTATTCATTATAATGGGTTCAAGCTTAATTTTCAAAATGAAATTAAAGCAATTTTAAATCATTCACCTAGCGAAAAGAAATTCAGATGAAAGGGAATTCCCTTTCAAGATTTCTTAGACTGAAAACCAAGCTGATCCATACATAGGCTGTATATTGAAATGGACACGTTATGGCTTTTTTCTTCCCAGTAGATTTTTTCCATTTCCCTCTCTCTTTTTCCATCTTCTCCTTGTACGGATAAAATAAAACAGAGGTGTCTGTACTGCCAATGGTAGCAGAGCAACCCAAGACTGGACATGGTGGGGCTGTTAGTGATCTGGAGCTTCTCCATAAGCACCAGAAGATGTATGGGCATGCTTTTGATTACTTGCTGGAGAGGCAGCTCAGCAGTTGAGCTTTCACAGTAAGACACTGCAGCTGTGAAGAGAAGCTCAGATACTAGACCGGGATTTTCCAGTTTGCCAGTCCTTCTGCAGATTATCTCTGCAGCCTGTATAGTTGACTTACATTTATAGAGCATTGTTTCCATTTTGTTATAATTTTAATTGCCAGTTAATTTTTCTGTTATTATATGGGATGAGATTGATTTATTTGTGTTAACATAAGAGTAAACCGTGAGCCATTTTATTTGCATCGTGGTTAACTGTGGTATTCGTGGCAGCCTGGAATATTTTTGATGAGTCTTTTAAGTACGTGTAATTCTGAAAACACATTCCCATTCAATAGGACAGATATAAAACGTTAAGCCCAACATACAAATAGCTTCCAGAAAAATTCCATAAACATTAAGCACATTTATCTCATAGCATTAAGCTTGGTCAAATATGAACCTTATGGTATTGTGGTATAAGAGGCATCTTGTTTGCTTTTATTTACCTTCTCAGTAGTAAATGTATTTTGGTTAACCACAATGGTAAACTTAGGCAAGACATTTATGTCAACAGATTCTTCTCAACAAAGTAACTTTCTTAGTTTCTAGGGCAGCAGATTGGATTCTGAGTAATAAGGTGTTTATAAGTCTTGTTGTAAATCTGAAACCATAAACATGTCTACTTTTCTATTAAACCGGCTGCTGTGTTTGAGGCACAATAAGTTCTGTTTTAAATTTGATGGTAGCAAGCATGTTGGTTTTTCAGCTCTGATGGCTGTTGATTTAGTAGTTGCCAGCACCTACTGCCAAGGTTTTGACCTAAGTCATACTCTCTGGTGATATCATTAACAGTGCCTAGAATTTACTAGTTGATGGAAGGCAGTACAAGGCTTCATATGTCCTTTGTTGTGTTTTAGATGAATTTAGAAACATCTAGTAAGAAAGCGGTCTTTCTCCAGACCTGACCTCAACTTAGTCATTTTGTGATAACAGATTCAACAAAGGTTTGGGCCTCGTTATGTTTTAGTCAGGACATTTGTTTGCATTTTGAAATGCAGTCCTTCAAACGCTTCTCAAACACTGTTATCAATTAAAGGATTCCAGGAACACTTATTGCATTCTTCAGTTTCTGTAGGGCACTTCCCTCCCAGTGAGTGTAACAGAGTTGTTCCCATGAGGACAGCCTACTCACACTGGCAAAGGCAGCAGGTCAAGGGCCCTTGGTGTATTCTTTTCCTTTTGAATACATTGATTGTTATATACTGAATTATTTATCTTCTACACATTTCAAACAGCTATGTCACATTGTCTGTGCTGCTATGAAAAACATGCCCTTGTCTATATGCAAACATAGAAGCGGGTGTGCATGCCAGTTTTATGTGCTTCTTGAGAATGTGGGAATCTGCTTCACTGAAGCAATATTTAGGATCAGGATATAATATTGAAAGTCATATATGCACTTTCATGTTCAACGTTTACTGCATAAATTTTTTACAGTATAAAATAAGAAACAGGAAAGTAGCATAAGAATACTTATCTTCCTCTATTATTGCTATCTTCAACTCAACATCAACTGCTAGGACACAACATCATGCTTTTTATTAAAGAAAACACCATGTGACTGAGCAAAAAGACTTGTTACTTCAATATGTGTAAATGCAAGTTGGAAGTGATCCAAGTTCCCTAATCTTAGTGGACAGCTGCAATTGCAAAATCAAAAATCAGTGTGTCCTGGAGATGCCTCAAATTTGCTTGAGTATTTTTCTAAGAGTAAATCAAGGAACAACTTACTTGAGTAGTACATTCCATTTAAAACATGTTTAAGGGCTTCTGTGGTGTTTGGAAAAAACTCACAAAGTCCTGGACACTTTTCTAATTTCTCTGTAATCAGTTTGCATCCTATTTATCATGCATCAGGTTTCACAGTTTCCCTAGACAGTGTGAATACTGTTATTTAGCAATTTGAAGCTCTCACTTCCACACTAGACATCCTTTAGTAACAGTTGTTGAACACTGTAGAAAGTTGACCAGGAGAAATTAAGTTCATGAGCAAGCAGAGCAAGGCATTATGAGATGACATGTCTTCTTTAATGATAAACTCTATATTATTTTTATAAGGTGCTAAAAGGGCTTCACAGTGAATATTGCAAATTTATATGCATGTATATATATGCAGATGCATATGTGTATTATATATATACATATATCACACTTCCACTTCTTTGAAATGCTCCTGAATCTGAGAGTAATCTTGAGCTGTTCACAGATTCATTAAAAAGTGCTACTTCAGCTTTCTAGGTTTCATCAAAGAACACTTCTCAGCAAAGGACAGGAGAGGAACATATTCTTTGTAAAGTTTGCACACTTTTATCTCTTTTGCAAAAATTACAGGGGTTTTCTGGAAGTGCTTGAAAAGTGTCTTGCAGGACATGGATGAACTTCAGGCATTTAACCTGAAGTTTTAATGCAGGAATAGCATCCAGGTTTTGTGCTGTCTCATCAGTCTCACAACCTCATCTTCAAGACCATGAACATTGGTGCTTTTGATAAAGAGAAATCCTTTGGGACCAAGCAAGGATTTTCAGCCAACAATTACTTCTGACTTCTTCCAAAAGAGGACATTTGTGCACTGAAGATCTGTGTCAGCCACACCTTGGCTGCTGCTACAAGACCAGTAAGGTGAGAAAACACTTTCACATCTGAATGGTCCTACCTGACAATTTGTAAGTGGAGAACAGGTGCGTGCTTATCTGTTACATCACCAGAAGACTGATCTGTAGGATCTTCTCTGCTTTCAGATTCAGAAACAAGATTTCAAAGGTAGGAAGCAAAGTACAAGCATAATGAAGCATTGCAAAATAAATAGAGAACAAAGAAGTTTTTGCAACTGCAAGTGTAGCCTTTTCTCCCTCTTCAGAGATTTTTGCTCTTTCCATCAGGAAATATGTCCTTTATACTCCAGACCCTAAGTGTGTCAAGGTGCAGGGTGATTCTATTCCAAGGGCAAATGCATTTTTGATCCTCAGGGCTTATTGGGTGCTAACGTGTGACCTGTTGAGAAAGCAGATATAGCTGTGTGTTGATGTTCATGGGAGTTACTCCAGTAGTTTAACGCTTGGACTTCTCAGGACTTAGATTTAAAACTGAAAGACCAGACTTGAGTTCAACCAGAGTAGCTTGTTCTGTATCATAATTGCTCTGCATTCAATTGAATGTTAAAAGACACAGAGCTAATATCTGTAATTTAATACCATATATTTAACTCCAAGTTTACAGTAAGCCATACACTGGACAGCATGTTGCAGAAAAATTGACAAGTCTTGGATCAGGAGATGTGGAACTCCAGTAAAACACTGCATAGGAAGGAAAAAGAAGAAAAGGCATGAAGTGAGACTTGATGGTGATAATACTTATAATATCCTAAGAAAATAACAAGAGTAAAGAGATACCCTAAAGCATGAAACTGGATAAAAGCAGATAGCAGAAAGTAAAACCAAAAGAGATAAATTATTTTACAAAATTCTGGCCGAATAGAAAGCATTCTTAAATTGTCTTGTCAAGCATAATAAAAAACTGAAAGGGTATTTGGGCTGAGATTTCACCTAATGCAATAAAATGCCTTAGGTGTCATGAGTCAGAAGGAGTAATTCTGACTAATGCGAGTCAATTTTTCATCAGGTAGCTGCTAGAATAAGAATTTTTTCACATGAAAATGTATTTCTGTGCTGATCTAAGCAAACTGAAAGCAATTTCATTTGTTTTTCATGAGCAACACAGATGTTGTTTGGCAACTTCCATACAGAGCACCATAGATAAAAACCGTAACTGCACAGAGGAAATGGATGTAGTCTATTTTTTCAGCAGAACCAAAGATCTCCAAAGCTTTATACAGCCTTTGCCAGGAAATGAGAAGAGATTAAATGAGGCTGGGGTCTCTGTGTTTGTGTAGTTTTTATCCATCTCACATGGAAACCAAAGAAAAGGCCTCTGGAGATTTCTTTCTCATGCTGGAAGCTCCAGTAGTCAGGAAAGTACATTCTTTTAAATCCACTGAACATTTTAAGTTTATCCAGTTGTACTGCATATGTATTTTCTCCAGATGTAAATCAGTAATGGAAAAGCTAATATCAGAGTTTGCAATGAATATGTAGTCTGCATACAAACTGCAGAATAGAAACTTCAAATTTTTGATGGCTAAAACCTGTAATCCTTGTACCAAATGCTTTGTTTCCATCAGGATTTAAGGAGTTTTACATATGAATCACATCATTTGTTCACCCAGAACATAAATTGCATATTATTAGCCCTAAATTAATTTTGGAGTGATTTTACTTCTTTCTTTCTTTCTTACTTTCTTCTTACTTTCTTCCCTACTTTCTGCTCCCAACTTACACACATGAACTCTCTATAAACTTAAAGAGATGTAACATGGCAGCTAAATTAAAGGCTGTAATCATATATTACATGGTTTAGGGCCAGCCCTCTCTCCAGCACTATCACTTGAGAACATCTGATTTCTTAACTACATCGTCATAATATCTCAATAGGTAACACACAAATTTTTCAACCTCTTTGCCTTTTAAGCCTTTGAATACAGCAATTCTATGATTCTATGATTCTACGAATGTCCCTCTTTAGAAATCCCATAGACAAGCTATGTATATATTTAGCTGTTTTATCTTTTCTTATAAAATCAGTTCTTTAATAATTGTTTTGCTGTGTTCAGAATCTCTTCCTATTTGGGGCAACCATTCTTATAGCAAGTTGCTCAAAACCAAATGCATTTTTTAAAGTTTCTTCACCATTATTTAATGCTCCCCTATATGTAAATAAATTTTTTCTTGCTACTATATTGCACTGAACAGTCATGACAAATGTTTTATCTGTTCCTCTTCCAAAACTGTTTTCCACATCTCTCTATTCCTATCTTTCTATACCTTTCTTGCTTTGTCCTCATTTGGCAGTAATTAATTCCCCAGAATTTTACATGTTTCTTGTTATAACAGGAGAATGGTGGTATAAAATACTATTAAAAGTGTTGAGATGTCGTCCAACTTTTCTGCTCCATGGAAAAAGCATTGAGTAGGACTTCTTTTTTCACAAAATGGACCTAATGTGAACCTAAGTGCATTTCAACACTGCAAAATGCCTGTATGAACTGATATTAGGCTTGTTTAAATGCCATAGATAAAGGATCTTTTTCCTTGCCACGTTTTCAATTTTGGTAAATATTTTAATTGTATTTTCTGTGTTTACCATTCCCAGTTTATCCGGGATTTCATTGACTATGTTCCTAAGCACCTGCCTGATACCCGCATAACTTTAGCATGTTTCTGGATTGTTTGATACCTGAGGGGCATATTGACAAAAGAAAAAAAATTCCCAAATGTCTTTGTAGTATCTGAACAACAGTTTGTGCAATTAAAAATTTGTGAGGAGTGCAGAGCAGCAGCAATGAGTGCTGTTCTTGTGCAGTGAAATTACTAACATTCTCATGTAGCTTGCTGATAGTTTACAGCACCTGTACTTTCTCCTTTTAAATAGCTACAGTGAGTGGACTGGTTGTTCCTGCTGGCAACAACCAAGTCATTAATGCTGGTTTCCCATTATATTAAGCTGGAAAATGCCCTTGGTATTTATTTAGAGGGTAACCTCCTGTCTACATTGACCTGCTGATGTATACAGTATACATGCCAGTGTATAGGACTATAGGGCTGTGAGTTGCTTATCAGCATTCAAAAAATAAAAAGAAGAAATATTTTCTGATATTTTTGAGAGATACTTCTCAGTCAGACTTCCAAGCCTGTCTGCAGTCAGAAGCTCCGGTTACATCGGTGTTTACAGGATTTCTTTAAATAAGAGCTGGAATTACCATATACATAGTTTGAAGAACGGTATCGTAAGACTCTGTGAATGGTTTGCAAAGGTTTCATCAACAGTGCCTGAAATTTGAAATGGCTGCTGCAGTGGTGAGTTGCAGGGTTGTGAGATACTTTCCCTGCTGTCAGACCAGACATTAAATAAGCCATATGTTGCACAAGTCCCAAGTAGCATACTGAAATGTAAAATGTAAATCTTTGTTTGTTTCCTCCAAAGTTGGCATCAGTTGCTGCTTCCACAGTTAAACTTAAATGTTTTCTCTGTACATACCCTGGTACAACAGTTTGCATGCGTGCAATGATTCAAGTGCATCTTAATTTTCTACTTCTCTTAGCCAGCAGGTAAATGTGAGTGACTGTGAGTATAAAGGGTTATAACTTGAGACTAGGAGTAAGATGCAGGCGCACACAGCTAAAAGTACTTTGGGACCCTAATCCATTGAAATATTGATTTCAGTTTCTAAGACTCTGAAATTAGATCTTGCCATTTGATTTTTGCAGCAGTTATTAAAAAAATGCTGGACTTAATATGCACCTCAAAAGCTGTAAAAAAGCCTGCACTAAATGCCTCAGAATAATACAGTTTTTAACTTCTGCTGTTGCATGTGTTAAAGAGGCACCTTAAAGACTCATACATTGAGATGAATATGAATTTGCTGCTGTGCTGAAAAATATCTGAAAAATACCTACTATTGCTGTGCTGAAAAATATCTGCTATATTTTTAGCTTATTTTTCTTTTATTATCTGTGGGCTCACCTTGAGAATGCCTCTGTTAGTTCTTCTTGCAAACTAGCATTCACTAGCACAATGGAGCGAGGTTTTCATTTGCTCAGAAATTGGCAGCTCTTAAATAAAGGGACTCTTATCTGCCTGAACCAAATCCTGGTTTTAAAACATGGCACTGCCTGTTGCTTCATTTGGATACATCACAAATACTATGTTTTGTAACTGACAGTCTAATTACCATCTAGTGATTAGAGTCTGGCATAATGGATCATCTCATGGATTGCTTTAGTTAATGCTTTGCATGAGCATTTCATAACTTACGATGATAAAATGGCAAGCTAAATTAATTCACAGGCGTGAGTGGACATGAAAAGTTTAACCTCCACCATATTTTTCCAGCGGGTTATCCATTCCTGGGTAACTCTCTTTGTTACAGCACATGTACATACTTTCAAAAGGAAAAGTTGTATCACCAGCACCGCTAAAACATAAAAATCTGTGCACGCAGGGCACAACAGGTTTTATGCAGGCAGAATCCTCCTCCTCCCCTCTGGCCTTGAAAATGCTTTTTTGTTTCAAATTGCATAACTGTTTTGGCAGTTACAGATGTGCCAAGAGTCCGGCTTTGGCTGGGATGGGTTTTCTTTGTATCGGTTACAGAGGTCCCTGCCAACGTCTCAGCAACTCTGGCCCCGGAGGGCTGCTGTTCTCCGAGTGCAGCAGCACTGCTCTTGGCTGCACGTTGCCCCTCTTGATCGGGCTTTGCTGGTGGCCTCAGTCATGCAGACCTCTGCTTCTGGCTGCTCCCACATCTCAGTGCTGCAGGGGCACATAGGAGAATATAAATCCCTTGGGATGATGGAGGTTAGAGAATGGGTCCCGTGACGTTTTGCCACCAGTTTTGCCACTGGGCAAGTTGATTTGCTGACAGCCCTTTAGGATGGGAGTAGTCAGTGTTAAAAGTCACTTTCCACCAGTCAACCCAAGCACGTGCCCCCAAAACATTTTACCTCTGGCTCTCCCAGCAAACTCAGCAAGTAGCTGTTGAGGACCTCAGACCTTAGAATTGGGAATCAGAAGGGACAGTGATTGCTCAGAGCCGTTCGTGATGAAAAGTATCCTCACTATTTGGACTAAACGATCTTAGTGATCTTTCCCAAACTTAATTATTCTAACATTCTATGATGACATCTGGAATGTGCTGTAGAGAAAGCAAGGAATGTGCCTAAAACCCTCTCCAGTCCCTCATGTGTCCTGATAAGTCCCGTCAATGTTCACCCATCTAGGCATCTCAGATCCAGGATGACCTGATCAAGGCATTTGATCCCAGCAGGTGAAATCAGCAGGTCTTGAGTTGGACCTGTAGCTTGGCAGTAGGACAGCGTATGTCTAAAACCATTTCTTTTTCAAACTGTCATTATTGGACTTCCAAACAAACAGCCAGCTTCTAACCAAGCAGTGTAAATCCCTGTGACTTTCTGTCACAAGAACATAAGTTCAGGGAAATTATTCTGCTTTCTGGCAAAACTGTGAAGGAATCATAGTAATTGGTCATCTTTTCACACAGCTGTAAGGATTTGTCAGGCTGAGCGTACAGAGGTTACAACAAAAGAGGACTGAACAGGTAGCCTGATTTTTGACTCTCTGTTGTGTTTTCATCTTTTTCAAGTCTTATAAAATTGCAGAACCAACAAACAAATATCAGAACTTGAAGCTTTGCCCTACTTTTTTTTTTCTGGCTCCGCCATTCTGACATTTGTCTCTAGGGAGTGTTTGCATATGGTGTAAAAATGATCCAGGCTGTCAACACATCAAAAAGCAAACAGAGCAATAAAGGTTGGGTTATTTTCATTTGTTTTGTTCAGCATGCTTCATAAACAGAGAGCTAGCTGGGTATTGAAATGACATACAACCCTGTGATGTGAATATTACATAAATACAACATCCAAGTTCAGATAGCAAAGTGACTGGTAGGGAATTAAAACATTATTAAATCATAGGTATTTGGACAACTTTCCATTCTTCCTGAGAACGCTAACTGGAATAATAAGAGTGGTGAATTTTAGCATGAATGATTAATGATAGCAGAAATTAGTTCTGTCTCTTTCACCACTATTATCATTCATCTTGAAGTCTGAGAACAAGAAAAATATCCTGTGCAAAATACTGCTTATCCTGTATGTCCTGTAGTCTGGCATAAATGGTAATCATGCCACCATTCAGAACCAAGGCTGCCAGGGATTCAAAGTATGCTGAAAACTGGAGCGAATCTGGCAAAGCTGAGATGTTTTCAGATGCTCAACAGTTATGGACAAGGAAGAGATCCCTCCCCTATTAGAGGAAGGGAGGGAGTAAGAAATCGTAGGATTTTCCATCAGGTGTGGCTGCAGAAGTGAAGCTGTGCTGCAGTGAAACTCCATGCGGTTTAAATTCCATCTCTATTTGCATTAAAAGTTTCAGGCAACTACTCAGAAAGCTGAAAGAAAAGATGAGAGAACAGCTCACAAAGAGACTCTAAAAACTGTGCAGTCAAGCCTTTAATAATCATTCAGTCAAAATAATGAGCATATTCAAAGGAAATTAAAATCTATTTGTGATGAAACACTTGATGTTTTTGTTCAAATGTGCCACTTTACATGGAACACAGATAGAACTTTCTATTGAATCTTCTTCCCACAGTTTCCATCCTAAGCAATATTCCATCAAAATCAGCATGCATTTTATGTCAAAAAGCATTACATAAACATAATTATTTTCCTTTTAGCCATGACTCAATCAACAATCACTCCAGACTGTCCTCATCACATCGTAACTTTTTCCACTCAATTTACCTTTTAGGATGGATGGAATTGATTAACATTCACCTTAAAAGTAAAGAAAATTGAATCGTTTTTGAAACAGATCATTCCACCTGTGTGTCTTCAGTTTAGCAACCAAATAGCAATGTATTTCAATGTTTATGCCTACAGCTTGATGAGATGGCAGCCAGAACTTTGGAAAGCTGGTTTTCCTTTGTTTTTTTCCCCCCTCATTTATTTATAGCTATGAAGACTAATAGCAGAAAAAAAGTCTATGAAATCTCACTTTAAGACATTCCTGGGACATAGGCTATGAAAAGATGGGTCAATGGTTTTTAAATAAACCAGCTGATGCAGATATTAAATATAAGTCTTGTGCCTTATTTAAGCCATCCTATGGGAGACCACTTAATCTAAGTACTTGAGAGCTTGTGGGAAAAAGCCAGTACCTCTTCCCTAAAGATCTTATATTCACCTCCTGCTCTATACATTATTACACATGGATCCAGCAGGTAGAGACAGTCATGAAAAGCAGTGCTTTTGTTTGGTTTTCATGATTAAGTGATGGAGAGAGAAAAGCTGCTGGTACAGTTGCACTGGTCTGCACAAAATGAATCAATCTCTTTTTTTTTTTTCCTATAGGGCAAAAACATATTTTATTGTAAAACACTAGACTGCTAAGAGCACTAATTACCTGTTCTGTTAGCAACTTCTGTGCTGGGTTTTGGGTTCAGTAACAGCAGTGTAAATTATGTTAAAATGTAACTCTGTGTTTACAACAGAAAATCTGTGCGTTTGATTGATACTGAATGGCCTTTAATCACAAAAATGTCATGGCCACGCTGATTTGAAGGGAACTCGCACTCTCTCTACAGTTGTTATGTGGGTAAATATTGTGGTTTAAGTGCTAAAATGCACATAGTTGAAAAATAATTATCCACAGTGTTAGCCAAGAAAAACTTGGCAAGCACTCTAATGCCATAGAGCTGGAAAGTTATAAAGCACTTTTTTTTTTTTTTTAATAAGCAGAAATAGGTAGAATACATCAGTTAGAGACACAACTTCAGTGACTTAAGTAAATTGCTGTTTTTTAAAAGGAAGACTTGCTCTAACTTTTGAACAGAGTCAAACAATACTGCTTAAATTCCTTTATTTTGTGAATCTTCTCTCCAGGAAGGACATTTGCAGGAGTAACTAAGAAAGCACACTTAGAGTAAATATTACAAATGTTGAGGAAAATTTATTCCTAATTTATGCTAAATCAAGAAATTAACCTTTAATGTTGTTTTCATGTTATGTGCACTTAAACAGAAGCAAGAAAAACAGACTTATGGTGTTCAAACACACGTTCATACTAGTTATTTATGGATGAATACATGAGATAGGTATTTTAATACTTGAATATTTATACTTCCTCCACTGCCCTCATTTAATAAATCAGGTCAAAAAAAAAAATCAAATTAGAATAATTTCTCAATTGTGGCATGATTTTAAATGGCAGTACTGGTAATAACAGTCAATTAACAACAACCTGAAAAATACAAAATGAAATTAAGTATACAATTCTTTCCCCATTTTAATAACTAGGAATCAAACACTCTATTAAATTACTGCCATTTTTAAAATGCAGCAGTAATTTCTGAAGAGCAAACTGTATATTTACAGCATTATCACATGAACAAAAAATTCAATAATTACCTTCTATTAGAAGTGATTCAGTGACTTTGGACAACCACATGAAAAGCCTGTATGTTTATTTATTTATTTATTTACTTTTAAAATGCATTTTGTACTTCACTGTACTGTAAGATAAATAGTATTCATTCCTGGGCAACCTTGGCTAAAATAAATATGTTTTGTACTTCATGCAAGAAAAGAGCTACTTTATCACTTTCTAATGCAATGTGTCCAAACTTTGTTATCAGAGCATGAGTGTTTGCCTTAAGATGAACTTACTATCAGCAACCTTACAAATGAGCAAATAAAAAACATACTCTGATAAAAATGTGCTGAAAGCATTCCTTTTGTCAAAGGCAGTTAAAGTGCACCAACTTTACTGCTTTGTTTTACTTCAGAGTGAGACGCGATTTGAAGCCTACTCTTTTTTTAATTTATGAAGTTTTTCTTTGTTGAAAAGCGTGAGAAAGACTTGCAAAGAGGTTATAACTTTCAGGTTCAGGAGGTAGCATTTTTTGTAACAAAAATTGAGAGATATCCACTTATCATTCCCATCCAGGAAAGCATAAGAAAATTGAAATGTTTAAAATATTGTCATTTGGCTTGTTGGTGCATGAGAGAAAATACTCCAACAATCTGGTATTGAGCAAGGACCCAACAGAGGCCTGGGAAGACTCAAGAGTTTTGGTGACAGACACTGGAGATCTGTTATCTTTAAATGAAGTGCTTTTGGGCCATTCCAACCTGAATCTATGAATTCAGGTCTTTTGGTTATGTGCAGAGGGGATCCAGATGTTGTTCTGGCAGCACAAACCTTCTCAAATTCCCTCCTCCATGTGCTCTAATGCTGGCTTAGATAGTGCACCTGTATGATCGAGAGGGAATTTCCTCCGCTCCATCCCCCCCCCCCCCCCCCCCCATTTGCTTTCATGCTTGACCTATCTTGTTCTGCTGGAATTGCCAACAAAGGCTTACGTCATGGAAGTGGTATTTTTTATCTTTATGCAACTGAGAACTTAATTGAAGCTACTAATTCATTCTATATGCAGCCTGGAACAACCACAAAATCCTGACATGATTTGCCCTTTCCAGTTTAAGTCAGTGATCTAAAGCCAACCAGTTCTGTTTCTCAATGCTAATTCGATCATTCCAGAAAAATCATTTTTCTCCAGCTGTGTTACTGGGAAATGATAAAGGAATACAGAGAATAAACAAACAAATATGTTTTTCTTCTTTCAAATTAAACTGAGACAGTGCTTTGAAAGAATTAAATGGAAATGTGCCACAAGAATTTGTTCAGCTCACTTCTCAGTTCTATACATTTGCTCTGGAAATTTCATGGGCTTCTGCAGCTCAGCTGCTGCAGGGACTGAATGGATCATAAATGCATGTCTCCAGCTCAGGCTCCTTCCTTTGGTGTCTGCTGCAAGTTATGAAGATGTGCTCACTCCCATCCCACATCCAGTGTTGTTCTGCGGCCTCTATTTTAATACTTAGAAAACATCATCACTGTTAATCTCCTTCTAATAAAAGAGGAAACAGCATAAAAAAAATCATATCTGTTTTTAATTCTGAGCTGAATTTAGGCAGCGATCAATGGAGATGTAGCCTTTAGGACTCTCCTCATTATCTAGGTTTTACAATCACTGTGCATCTTAAAAACCCACAGACATTCTTTTTAAATCATAAAAAGAACTTAAATAAATTAAGGTGATCTTTTAAATAATTAACTTATGTGAATCCCATTTCTTGATGGAAAATGTCACCCTACTTCTTCTACACCCGTGAGTTGACATGACCCTACAGCTACATCTGTCATTTGACACTGTCAGAAAAAATGGGGCCATTTAAAGGGTTGCTTTCCTGGGCCGACTCTCCAGCTTTGAAAATAAACATCTCAGTTTTTTCTTGACATTTCGTTTTGACAGTGACTCAAATGCACTTCAGCATTTGTCTAGCAACAGGAGATAACCGTGCTAGGGTGAAAGGGTCTCAGAGAGCCATTCTGTTACACTTTGGGAGTTCCTGATGGGATTATTGCTGCCTCTTGATCTCTGAGCATAGAGGCTCTGACGGATCTGCCATTCTGTGAAGCATCATGCAGCACATCAGATGCAGCCAGTCTACATCCATTGAAGAGCTCAGCTGGAATAATATTTTCTTTTACCATTTGTTCCGTCTATAAAACTTTTATATGGAAGCTTTACAAAAACAAGTAAACCTAATGCAGCAACTTAATCACCTGTTTATCTTATCTCTCAAATTATACAAAAGGAAAGAAGACAAACTTAAAGAAACACACTAAGCTAGGTCTGTCATTAACATATAACTAAACTTTTTTGTACTATCAGATATTGCCCGGAGTCTTTGAACCAAACTCTGCCATCCATACCTATCAAGCTGTTTGTCAGAACGGCAGCCTTATCATATTACTATTTTTTTAAGGATAGGTTGCTGGCCTATCACTTGACTCCTTTCCTATAAGCAGCTTTTTGTCTGGATTTTGCACTTTAATTTCTTCAACTATGTGGATTTCCAGGAATTTGAACTCTCACCAGTCTGTTTTAATGTGCTTCAGAGATTTCCTGCCATTTCAATGTATTAAAGACAAGTTTTCAGGGAAAATGGCATGCTTACACTGCCATGTACTGCAACTTGAAAAGTACAGGACACTCTCTATACTGCTTCACTTTGATTATATCCTACTAATCAGGCCATCACCTGGACTATGCTTTGTTCTTCATCGCCTCTGTTTGGAAACTCATTCTGTGTAAGAATGATAGGTGAGAAGAGATCTGAAGTCACCTTGATGTCCAGCCTTTCCTGGTACAGGCTAAAAATGTTTATTCCTTTCCCTTTTCATCTGTGTGATTGCAGCAATAATCATTCTGCAACATGAATGCATTTTGCATTCTGCAAAATGAATAAAACAACAACAATGTGCAGGATGCTTCGGGTTGAATTGCAAGCCATGGCTCCCTTCTCAGTTTGATGGCACAGATCAAGAATATACATTCTTATGGGAGTGCCCTTTTATTCTACTGACAACTTTTATTAACAGCTTGCCCTTTGGTTTAACATAACAAGCACGAAATGTGAGGTAGATGCATTCACAACACTGGTAGGTGGGTTGTCAAAGGATTTTTGGGACCTTTAAGTTTCTAATGAGGAGCAAAGCTCTGAATTTGGTTGGATTTTCATATGGATTTTAAATGCATTCAAACATCTTGAATAAATTGAAAGAGAACAGCCTTACTCAAGCCATTGGTTCTTCTAGATGTAATGAGAAACCCAAAGTGGAAAAGACAGTGAAAAGTTTCTAAACTTCAAGAAAAAGAAAAAAATAAGTGCAATTTGGAGATGTTTGTAGGAATGGAAAATGTTCAGTGGTTATAGGAAGTACAAGAACCTGCCTGAAAGTAACCATCCAGGCCAAACATCTGTACCATCAGATCTCTTCTACGCTTGGGCCATCTTTATTTTCTTCCTTCTTGCTGAATGCTCAGAATGTTTAATGCACCAAACATTATTGTTACTATTCTTTAATGTCAGTATTAGGCTTTGGAATAAAAATGAATGAGAGACTTTCTACCTGCCAAGAATGCAGTCCGGAGTTCTGGATTTCTTCTGCAACAGCAGATAATTTTGCTCCCACCTAAAGCATATGCTCTACTTCGCAGATTAGTTTATTACACAGTAGAAATCCAGGGACGTGCAGTTAGGTCCTGGCAATAAAAATGTGAGTGCTGATTTTCAGACACTTGATTTCAAACTGAGTTTATTAGAAAAGTGTCTATATCCAAGCAAGAAATATGTGTATATCCAAGAATGTGGAGTCTCCTTCTGTGGAGATATTCAAGACCCATCTGGACACCTAACTGTGTGACCTATTGTGGAAAAGCTACTTTAGCAGTGAGGTTGGACTTAATGGTCTCTTGAGGTCCCTTCTAGCCCCTGTAGTTTTATGATTCTGTGATCCTGAACTTGCGTATGGTTCTTATTTTTTTCCTACTGTGAAGCCCAAAATCATTGTGCTGAACACCTTACGTTTTGAGAAGCGTGGATGCAAATTTAAACTTTGTGTCCAAAGTCTGTTTCTGTAATTAAGCTGAATGTGAAAGTCTTTCCATACTGGACTGACTGACTCTGATCTCACTGGGGCAGGTTAGAAGGAACTGTACTAAAGTCAGTGGAACAGACTGTGACCCTGTGATTTCTAAATCAATTGAATTTTAGTTACTTCAATTGAGCTGATTTTGATTTACAGTGATTGAATGAGAACAGAGTTAAGACTTATGTTAAACAGATTATTTGCCTTTTGACTTTAGTAAAAATCCTGTATAGCAACACAGAAGTAGCATCAGATTTTTCTGCCAAAAGTGCTGGTGAAGTTTCTTTAAAGCAAACACATGAAAAGTTTTGTACTTTATAGATATTCGTGCTGTCAGCTGAGAGAGAGGAGAAATATTCTACAGCATTAAATCATATTTTAAAGTTCAATCATCTGGAAGATTTTCATATGTCATATTTACATTCATTTCCTATTTAATGTGATGTAGATTTTTTGCGTGCATAGATCTTGAAAAAAAATAACATATGGAGAAACCTACATAGTTACTTTCTTAAATGAAATGGTATGCTTTTTTTTAACAAAAGAATTCTAATGGGGAGAGTGAAGACCCTGGAAAAAGACAGAGTATCTTTAAATAAATATTTTTTTTATTTTCATTGCTCAACTCAAGCTGAGAAATACACAATGATATACCAAATCTAGTAATCAGAATGAATGAACATAAGGTAGAACTGGAATACCTGACATTAAAGCAGAAATATCTCAGAATGCCCTTTTCTGGTTCCTGTGCTGGTCTTGAAAATGCAAGTCACTTAAGATCCACATAGAGATGCTTCCTGGTAATCAGCTGCCATAGCTACTGTTGTAACCTAGACTGATAATTATTTTTCTGATCATGGTTTACTCAGATTTACGGTTGAAATGTGCAGTAGCACAGGTTTCTATTGAAGAAAGGAGGACTATTTTAGGGACTGCAGGAGGTGATAAGAGAAGAGCTTATGCAGACTGGCCCTACTCAGAAGGACTTGGGGATGTGATGGCATCAGTGTACAAGGAGAAGACGACCAATATCATTTACCTGGACTAGAGCAAGGCCTTTGACAAGGTCCCCCACCACATCCTTATCTCCAGATTGCAGGGATGTGGATTTGATGGGTGGACCACTCAATGGATAAGAAACCGGTTGAAAGGCTGCAGACAGAGGGTGGTCATCAATGGTTCTATGTCCAAGTGGAGGCCGAGTGGTGTCCCCCAGGGATCTGTCTTGGGATGGTGCTCTTTAGCATCTTTATCAATGGAATCGATGAAGAATCGAGTGCAGGTTTGCTGACGACACCAAGCTGAGTGGTGCGGTTGACACAGTTGAAGGAAGGGATGCCATTCAGAGGGACCTCAACAGGCTTGAAAGGTGGGCCCGGGTGAACCTGATGAGGTTCAATACGGCAAAGTGCAAGGTTTTGCACTTGGACCGGAGGAATCCCAGGCATCAGGAATACAGGCTGGAAGGAGCGGTCCTTGAGAGCAGCCCTGCAGAGAAGGATCTGGGGGTCCTGATGGATGCAAAACTGAATATCAGCCAGCAGAGATTCATGATCCTTGAAGTGTCTTCCAACCCGGGCCATTCTGTGTATATTCTGGTAGATGAAAAGCTGGGTATGAGCCATCTATCTACAGTTGCAGTCCAGAAGGCCAACAGTATCCTGGGCTGCATTAACAGAGGGGTGGGTGGCAGCAGGTAGAGGAAGGGGACTGTCCCCCCCTGCTTTGACCTCATGAGGCCCCATTTGCAGTGTCCGTGTTGACCATGTCCAGGTCAGGGGCCCACAGTATAGGAGAGATATGAGGCCGTTGGAGTGGGTCCAGAGGAGAGCCACAAAGATGATCAGGGGGCTGGAGTACCTCTCCTACGAACACAGGCTGAGGGAGCTGGGCTTGTTCAGTCTGGAAAAGAGAAGGCTCTTGGGAGATCTCTTTGTGGCCTTCCAGTTCTCAAAGGGAGCTTCGAAGCATGGAAATAACATTTTACACAGGCAACCGTGCCCACAGCAGCAGGTTGGAAGTAGATGATCATTAAAGTCGCTTCCTACCTAAGCCACTCTATTAACCTAGGACGAGATAGACTGAATCTGTGAATTTCTAAAATAATTTTGGAGCCACATTCATAGAATCATAGAATTGCTCAGGTTGGAAAAGACCTTAAAGGTCATTGAGTCCAACCACAACCTAACCATACTACTCTAACTCTAACAGCCCTCTGCTAAATCATGTCCCTGAGCACCACATCCAAATTGTTTTTAAACACTTCCAGGGATGGTGACTCAACCACCTCCCTGGGGAGCCTATTCCAGTGCTTAACAACCCTTTTAGTAAAGACGGTTTTCCTGATATCCAACCTAAACTTCCCCTGGTGCAACTTCCCCATTCTCCCTCATCCTGTCACCAGTGAGAAGAGATCAATCCTCCTCTTGCTGTAAGCACCTTTTAGCCCCCAGTTAGAACTATATAATTCCACTGGATTGTGTAAATAAAAATTTAGTCCAAATGTAGTTTTGTAATTTATGTTGAGGCACTTCGAACTGATGGAGCTATTGTAGAGCCATGTGGTTATAAAAAAAAAAAACAAACAAAACAACGCAAAATAAAATGTAGAACTGTTGTAATAAGGATTGCTACAAACAAGTTATAATTCAACCTTTACATTCAAATATGGTGGAAATAAGTGCAGCTCCTATGGAAATGTCTGAATGGCATCCAATATGGTTCTAAGAGTGAAAGCTGAGTAGAAAAAAAAAGAAAGACAATCCTAGTTCTCTCCTCCTGCCTTCATGAGGAAAACTTGCAATTTTTGGCTTGATTCCCTGGGCTTTAATGGAAGAGATTTCGAAGTACAAACAGTATCCTCTCAAGTTGGTTCAACTCCCTTATAATTACTTATTATCATGAAGCTTGACAGAATAACAGTCAAATGTCTGTGTACTTCTAATTATCCAAGTGTACGTGTATTCAGCACCCTTGTCTTTTAGTCATACTAACTACTTCGTCTTCCAAAAATGGTGCGCTAATTTCCTGCTGAGTAGTTAGGGAAGAAGACTCCCTTTCACTAAGGAGAATGTTGCCCCCTGCAAGCAAAATATGTTGAGTACTTAGAGATGAGAATGTCTGAATATGTTAGATGGTCATCCCACCAGACTCTAGAGAATGGCACCTCCAGGTAGACACAGTCTTTATTGACAAAGGGCAGACAAGTGGGAACAATGACAAGCTTCAGATGCACTATTCTACTTGATGCAACAAAGCAAAAATACTTGAACACTCATTTGGATCTATAGTCAGGCAGTTACTGTTAATCAGTCCATGATGACTAGGAAATGTTTGGAAGAAAAGTTCATGATCTGAATAAAACTGGCCTCAGTTTAAAATTTGCAATGAAGTCCGAGGTAATTTACTTCTGAATGTTTCATATGAAGCTTAAAATTTCATATTTAACAGCATTATTTATTTTTGGTTGACTGTATCTGTGAGAAGTCAGATATCTGTGTAGGCACAAATTTAAAAAGTTAGGTTTTTATCTAAGCAGTGCTGTCTGCTACCTTTACTAATATCACTGTAAATTACAAGCATTTACTTGGCACTGCCTGCTACTGTTGATATGATGTGGTCTTCACTCCCTTTCCATGTTCTGCAGACAAGCAGCTAATCAGCCTGACTGTTTGCTGAGTGAGCTGACAACTGCAAGAACCAGATGTTAAGTTCTAGAATTTATTTTTCCAATGGGGTCATGTAGGTTTCTGATTTGTTTCCTAGCTAGCCTGTTCTAAAGTCTTTTATCTGACTTCTTGGCTGATTTCCATGAAAACAATAAAGCATTTATAAGTCTTAGTATCCCCATAAGCATCATCTCCAACTGCAGTTTCTAGAAGTCCCTTGTGTAAGGATGTGAAGGTTTTATTTTCCTTGTGAAAGCTGTGAACAAAGTACAGGCTTTGTTATTTCTGATACAATATTTGTATCTTGTTTATAACAACTTGAAAGAACATACTGCAAAGCTTCATTCACAGAATCAATGTTTCAAATTTATCAGAACAGGATTTACATTCTGATATTTGTACAATTGCAAAAGCTATCTCTGTTGGGTGGAGAAACAAGTTTGTTTTGGGTGGAGTGAATCCATCCAAGTCTCCATGCAGAGCAAGGAAGACATGAAAAACTGGTATAGCAATCATAATGATAACAGGCAGTCACTCTGAAAAGACCTGAAAAAATTATTAACCCCGTGCATATTCCTAGTAATGATTGTCGTTCTTTCCTTATTTATATCCAGACATTAATTTTAAATAGGAAAAACTAGTGAGGAATATACTTGAATCTTTGAAAATCATATTTTCTAGTCTGTGCATATTTTACTTTTGCGTGAAGGAAAACAAGAAAATATTTGTCAATATTTTTTTCTCAATATCTAACAGAACTGGAAGCATACCTCCAAAATACTGCTGCCTCTTCAGTCAATTTTCTTCTCCTAAGCTTTGATTTGAATTAAAATTTTCTTTTCAGCAGTTCTGGTTCTAATGATCTTTTACAGTGTTTTTCAAACCTTGATCACTGTATGTGTCTTCAGGCCTACCTTAAACATGTTTTCCACTTCAGCTTGAAATGGCTGTTCTTCCACTGTACATTTCTCAAGTCATCTAGAATTCAAGTGGTTTGGAAAGACTTTCTGTAAGCCCACGATTCCTGAAGAAATGTGTTAAGTGAACACAAAACATCCTTAAAAGTCTTGTAGAAGGAGACTAAAGATATGGCGCACTTGGCATAGCTTTCCTTACAGCAATATGATGATAACGTTACAGTGTCTAAGCAGTTCCCACAGTGTCTGAATAGTTCCCCCTAAAAAAAAGAGATCATGTGAATTCAGCAGTTAAAATACAAATCCTTGGCTCAGAGAGTCCATGATGTCCCAGCTGCTATCAGTAGATAAGGTAAAGAACCCTTTTAACAACTAACCTTTTTATAAAACTCTTTCCCACTGCT
Source organism: Chrysolophus pictus (assembly GCA_037305975.1). Lineage (NCBI taxonomy): Eukaryota > Metazoa > Chordata > Aves > Galliformes > Phasianidae > Chrysolophus > Chrysolophus pictus. The sequence goes on along the minus strand of CM074614.1, from coordinate 69,730,591 downwards.
GAATTTTACTGGTTTGTCTCAGAGGTGATTTGGTCTAAATCAATCCAGTCATACGGATGTTAAACTTTCTGGATTGTAGATACTATCATTTTTTACCTCTATTTGCAATGTTGGGCTACCAAACTCTGATTTGAGAGCAGTCAGTATGACTGTAGGTAATCTCTTCTGTCATGAAAAATACTACAACATTTACCAGTTTAACAAACTGATCTACAAATACTAAGACAAATCCTCTGCTTTCGATTCATTTAAAATTAATATTTGTGTCATTAACAGTGGGGACGCTGCTACACAAAGCTCAAAAGGCAGTAGAGAGCATAAAACCCGAAGAGATGAATTCTGCTCCGTCACAATAAGCAGAATTTATTCTCTATTCTGAGGATTTAGCTTCCACTCCACCTTAGTAAACACGACAACACCTGGATTTATACAGTGGTACTGATAGTATTATATATTCCAAAGGACATTTTCATATGACAAGGATGTCTTCTGCAGGAGTACCATAAGCTGTACTCCTTTCTTGGCACAGGTTCATACGTATGTATCATGAATTCCTCGGTCTTGTTCAAGATTGTTATTTTTCCACATTCCATTCTACTGTAAACCTGCTCTTAGAGCAGTATCACTGGTGGGGTTGAATAACATGCTTGAAAAGATTGTCATCTCTCTACAGATGAAAAGAATTTGAAGGGAAAGAGAAGATAACTGATTAAAGCTTTGACTAGTGGGTACAAAATCCAAAATTATAATTTCGGCTGCTTTATTTTGAAATATTTAGCAATAATTAATGAGCCAAACAAGAAACATACAGCGTCATTTCGAGCAAGAAGACACTGTGTAGACAAACACAAAAAACACTCTGAATGACTAAGATACAGTTCTGGTAATGTTCTGATACAAGTCTAGAAGTTAAGACATTTCCCAAACAATTTTTTGTTTCACTCTCAAATACAAGCAATGACTTTTGACCACATTTTGCTGAAACAAAATGCATGGAAAACAGCTTCTCTCCCTCAGAAAGCTAACTGCTAAAGGGGGTCTGTAACGCCATTGGCCAGCTGGAACTTCAGTTTGCTTTTTGTGGCAGTTTACAGTCCTATTGTGAGGAGGCAGGATGGCTTCCAGAGAATTAGTTCTTTAGGCTTCAGGCAATTTTCGTCTTTTTTTTAAACCCATGTTTACTCCTTCTGCATAAAAAATCAGCTACCTTATCAGAACCTTAGATAAGGTTCTGGGATCCTGCCATCTCAGATGGCAGCTTGATTGCATGTATAAACTTTGCATGTGGGCCAGCACATTCAAAAGCTTACTTTTTCCAAATATGCTGTTCTTTTCCCTTATAATGAGAGGCATTTGGAAGGAAGATTATAGACATTTGATTTTAGCAGTGAGTCGAGGTACATCTATCCCCCATTTTTGATGTCAGAGAGAAAATTCACACAGAGCCTTGTATCCTATTTGCTAACCATAGGCAACATCAGTGACAGCATGCTAACTTAAGGCTAAGTCTGTTGCCTGTTCTTGACCATGTTTGAATAATTATCTTGTGTTACACAGAAAATGCCCAGTTCAATCTTCCAGATTTCATTTCAGAGTTGTCACATGCAACGCTAGTGTTTCTAAACATAAGGGCCATCTGATTTTCTTGAGAACTGAGAGTGGTACAGTCTGTACTGGCAGGACTCTGAGACAGCAGCCATACTGAGCATGGAAAACATGGCTAAGTATTGCTTTTATCATTGCAGCTGCATCTCTGCTTGGGGCTTTGCTGGCATAGATTTTCTGTCTCCATAGTACAATTTTTTTCACTCTCCAGCCAGCCCAATATACCAGAAAAATTTTGTAGTCTAGACCATACATTAACTTTCCTATAGGTCCTTTGATATCCGAAATATGATACCATAAATAGTCTTCAAAAATTCTTCCTTTTGTTTGTTCAGTCACCAAGGTCAAGCCTACTGCAAATTGTACTCCAACTGAACACACCATCACAGAACTTCTGTCTTTGATTTTGTTGTTCTACAAATCATCAGAGAAGCTTTGAAGACTAAATAGCTTTCCACAGCTAAAGAAATGTTTTTGCAGCAGCCAATAGTAAAAATACCATGGAAAAGATATTAATATACTATATAAATTGAAGCAGATGTTGTCCATAAACTCACTTTCGTGTACCAGACAGTTTGATTTACTAGTTAAATCGTTTGACTGAAGTGTTACAGCAAATCTGGTCAATACAAAAATCTGAGCTTTTCTGCACTTTGCTGTCTTCTAGGGATCATGATGATATATGTATTAAGCCTATGTCTACAGTATCTAAATGACAATTGATACTCCTCTTGGTCAGCATGACTCTTTATAAACTTCCCTCTATAAAGAGAGAAAAAAATTGCTATCTCTGTTCATCCCACATCCCACATTCACTATGACTCTACCAATTTAAATTTGATGGATAAGAAAGGTTTCTATGGAAGGATAGATTTGTGTTTTGTTATTGCTTGTTTGTTTGTTTGAATATAAAATTGGCCCGACTGCATTTTGAGTTTTAGTCAGACTTCTTAGGAGCTATTTTTTTATGTTTCATGAGCTGGTTTGTACACAGCCATCTTATTCCTCCTTTCTCAGTGTGGCATATGCACAAACATGTGCTGTTAGTCAGTGCTAAATATACAGTTTAAATTATGCAAGCTACCTAGGAGACTTACTTCCTTTCCATGGATGCTGGTAGATATGTGCTCTCTTCCATTTCCCATTTTCAATGGCATTGCATGAGGAAGGACTGATTCTACATAAAAGATAAAGACAGACTAGAATTATGTAACTGAAAGTTCTATTTCAATTCTGGAGGTCATCAAAAAGCTAAAATACTTTCCCAAAGTATGAGAGCATAATCTTTTAATTCTGTAAAATAGCTACAAATCATGTAAGAAAGCTCTTAAAAATGCAAGCTATCCAGCAATATTACTCCCAAACTGCTAGTTTTTGCTTGCAATCAGCATAACTATTAAGTTAGATTGAAACAACAAGATTAAGAACAAGGAAAAGTTTCCTTGAAAGACCACGATGTATTCATCTCCTTTGTCTTTCATGAACTAAGAAAGTGATTGCCTCTGTGTTTTGTTTGCATAAGAAGGAAAATTAATAGGAACATTCCAAAAGCTTAAGTATTATTGTATTTGAGTTTGCTACTTAAGAGAGGAAAAATTTCAGTTTGCAGGTATTGACCTTCCTGAACTGATTTGCACTACATCAGTAGAATTCTACAGTATAAATCTGAGAGCCTTAAGATAAAAACAGAACATAAACTAGTTTTCTGAAATCTGTGACGTCTACTCCTTGTTTTCTGATGGTGAAGGAGTCTCAGCAAATATGAAAATAGCAAACTTTGTATCTTTGTCAGAATACTAGGAAGAACTTCTTTTCTCTCTTCTCTGAATTTCTCCCTTCTACCTAAATAGTAATGATAACCAGAATGTTTCCACTTAGTGCTTTTTTCAGATTTGGATGTCAGAGAAATAAGATCATATTGAATAGGTGTAATTTTACACCCAAGTATGGCACTTTACATGGTGGCTTTTTAAACTCTGGTTTACAGAAAACTCATCTTGTTAGAGAGCAAAAATAGTTATAGGAATCAGTCTTAAAGTACTGCCTTAAAAAAAAAAAAAAAAACATACAAAAATATGACTTTGAGTAGGTCATGAACATTTGTTAGTTGAAATATTAAGTAAGCCCCGAAGGCTTTCCAATCCTGTTACGGCATTCTCCTTAATTAAAGCTGATGATCTATCAAGGTATAATCTTAGCTACTTATGAACAGCAAGGTATGAATAATAGCCTCTATGGTAACCATTTAGGTAGAAAGCTGCTCCGTTTGTGACAATAGGAACCACAAAAAATATTCAAATTCTCTTTGAGGGATTGGAGTATTCTGCATCTATTGCAGAATCTACTGTTCTGCTGTACTAGTTTTTCCTTTACAAAGACTTGTGGTACTCTGAGATACATCAGATGAAACATCAGTGGCTTTGAATTGTAATAGCAGATTTTGATAAAAAACAACATCTAAGCAGTAGTAGATGCTGAGATAAATTGCTGTGATTTTTTCTTGTGTTAGACAAACAAATTGGAAGAAACTGCATTAGTGGAAATGGAGCACTGGGAGATGTTAATGTGAGGAGAGGGGATCATATGGTTATTTGCAGCAAGACTACTGAAAGCCAAGAGGATGACTGGAGGTGTTGGATTATACTCTGTGTCATAAAACTAAATGCCTGCAATCACTTACTGCCTTGTAGTGCATAGTAGAACTTTCTTCTGACAAGTGTCTGCTTGGAAGTAGGTGCGCATGGATGACAAAAGGGAGTGTGAAGTTGTAGTAGTTTTGTGAAAAGTATTCCTTCATCAATATCTGCATCTTTCAGTATGAAACAGGAAGACACTGGTTTTACAGCACTGATGTTAGCTCCTAACATCTTCTTTATGCTACTGACATTGACATTTTCTCTGAAGACTTCTGATTTATATTAAGTATATATATATAATTATATATATAAGTAGTTTGCTCTTTCCATTCCAGACCAGAAGAAGGGCTTGTGCATTTGTAATATAGACTGCTATTGGTGTTTCTTTTCCCCAAAGTTATCACTAGATTTGATTGAGAAAACACTGCTTCTCTCTATGAGCTTTGCTTTATTAGCTAAGTTATGCCCACAGAGGACCAAAGCCCAGTGATGTGAGAGGTCATTGCTTTAAATAAAAGCCATGGTTGAAACCAACCTTGCTATGAGATAAATTAAATTCAGCATTCTTGCAAGAAATATCATACTTGCTTGTAAGATTCCTATCAGGAGACAAGCTGAATTTGCCTTTGTAATCTCTTTTACCATCTTAGATACATCCCATCATTATTTTATTTAAATTTCAAGCAATCACACTCAGTTTAGCCAATAACAGTGTAATTGTTTGCTTTCTTTTGGTATTTTCATGTGCCTCTCCTGACACTGAGCTCTTTCATAGTTTTAAATTCATAGCTGAAGTTACAAAGCTTCTTTTATCCACTTATTCAATTATGCTGATATTGGATTGCATATTAAGAGCAATAAAACTAATACTGCAGACCTTGAGACTCCATCTTGACTATCCTTGTGTCTACATTTTCACCACCTAGGAGCCCGGTATTCTTCCAAACACACTTTAAAAATTATAGCTTCTTGTATTGAGTTGCATGCACTGAACTTGATAAAAATGAGTTCTTAAGAGAATAAGTGGAAGGAGTTTTGCACTGTAAATTTTTATGCATACTTAAATAACTCCAGAGCTTTTTTCAAGCAAATGACTATCTGCAATACTAAGAGTGGTTGTTAATTTATGATAAGAGTATTATATAAATAAATATAAGAGACAAACCAACTTTTCTCACATTTGATGTGAAGTTCTCCTTGTCAACATATGATCCTGCGCAAAGCAAGGTGAGGATTTGTTTTTCTGTTGCTGTGAAAAAAAAATTCTCTGCATTCTGGCATGTTAGGAAGGCTAATATATCAGCGGATGTGACAGTGGTAACATATACCCATATGAAGCAAATAAATTTATTTTTTGTATACTATTGATATCTACTTGAAAAGGATGGTGTATAGATGAAATTTAGTTCAGTTTCCATCAATCCTACTAATGTTACTGGTAGAAAATCTTGATGAAACTTTACCCAGCTCTTTCAGTAAATGCACTTTGCTAGAAATGGTTAAAATCAACAGTTTAATACCATGCCCACATTCAAACTATCTTGGGAACATTTGCACAACCAAAAAAACACAACTACAAAAGCATGGCATCTCTCACACCTTCAAACTCATCCAGGAAACACGGTGTTTTTCAGGTTGTGAACTCATGCTACTCTCTCTTCAGTGGTTACATTTCTATCTGAATGGGACTCAAATCCAAACAGCAACAGCAGATTTTTAGACACAGATATCTAATTACAAACTCAGTATGAAGGCTTCTAGTATAGCCAGAGAAGCTGAATGGTTCCATCCAACTGGCCACAGTTTGGTGGCAAATACCATGTAAGAAAACCCTTAGGTTTTCCATGAGGCCTCCAGCTGTCAATCCAGAAGGGCAGCATCTTTCCAGCACTTAGTATTTGCCTAAGGTTGAGGCAGTAGATGATAAGAGTATCTAATCCAGTCTAAACATTGGTCTGTAAGAAACATCTGAAATAAAAAACTTATGTGCCAAAACAATAGAAAAGGTGAAACTCTTGTACAGTTTGTTGCAAAGAATTCTTTCCATGTTCAAATTCAACCCCAATAGGGAAAGCAATCTCTCTAGTTATATTATGAGCAGATAGAGAAGTAGGAATTGCTGTTACAAGAGATGCAGGCAGTCTGTGAGCCATCATTAAGGACTGAATGATACTACAGCATCGTGAAATGATTTAAGGCTGTTTAGTTTGTATGTATTTAAGAGATGGGCAGGAAAACTTGGTTGATATTATGTTAAAGAAGCCATGGGATGTGACTGAAAACAGGTTCCTACAGAAAATTTACAGCAACTTCAGTCTTCAACTGTCCTAAATAAATAAATGAAGCCTTAAAGAAAATGCATTTGCTTGCATGGTAAACAGTAACTTAAGTATTCTCAATCATTTCATGTTGTTTATTCTCCTGCGAAAATAACATACTATTGTTGCATTTTCTGTTCTGTGTCTATTAATTAACAGGCTCCAGAATTACACATTTAAACCTTTCTGACATCATCTGAACATAAAATGAAACCGCAAACAATAGGAGCATCTAAATAATTCTGCCTCATATTTCAGATCAAATGTAGCTAAAATTAAAAAGAAAACACCACTAACGTAGGGAAAGATAATTAATTTTAAAAGTACAAGGAGCAAAAGTTGACTTGATGGAACACATTTTGGCAGAAGGGCCTCTGGGTTTACATTTTATGCCTTTCAGATGCTCAGTGATATAGTATGAAGATAAGCTTAAAACAGAGTATCTCTCATTTCACTTAAAATATGACTTAATTTCTGAGATCACTTTGTTCTTCAGTAGACCTGAGCAACAGTGCATGCAGTTTCATGCTATTTGTCCTTGTCATTAAAGTGCCAAGAAAATTATTCTTTGAAAGACTGGGAGAGTACAAAAAAATAAACAATGGTAATTTCACCTAGTAACAATTGTTTCTGAAAGAAATGTTCCACATGATTAAGTAGAAATAAAGAAAGAGAAGAAATAATATTTTGTCAAGTAAAAATTAAAATTACTACTTCTAAGAAAAATTATGGAGACCTGTGAGATCTTCTTGAGCTTCTACAATATAATTCTTCTCTGTATTTTCCTGATAAACTGAAACATCATCCTGAGTTTGCGCCAGGGCTTTGTGTCAGATTCTGTGCTGGGAATATTTGTGGTACCAGTTGTTTTTGAGAATTTACTTTGGGGGCTTCTATGTGGATGTGATAAAGAAATATTCGTGTCTGAGGAAATTTAAAATTACAATGGAACTGATTCAGAATGAAAAGAATAAATTAAAAAAAAAAAATAATAATAATAAAAGAATTATTTTGATCCCTGGGACAGCCAGGGTAGCAATAAACAGAAGCATAAAGTTTCTCTACCTGTTTATTAGGTTAAGTACTCTGTCCCTGGAAGTGTTCAAGGCCAGATTGGATGGGGCCCTGGGCAGCCTGGTCTAGCATTAAATGAGGAGTTTGGTGGCCCTGCGTGTGGCAGGGGGGTTGAAGATTCATGATCCTTGAGGTCCCTTCCAACCCTGGCCATTCTGTGATTCTGTGATTCTGTGATTCTGTGATTAGAGCACTGAACTCAGCTGAGCTACTTCCATAAGGAATGTTACATGCTTGTTAGCAAGTTTCAGTCTTCGCACAGACCAGACTAAATGATTCAGACTGTTGCAAATGCCGTCATCTGACAGTGATTCAAAGGTGCCTGGCTGAGTGCAATGGGATACGTGAGAAATCAGAACAAGCAGTAAAAATGAGAGATGCTGGTTTTGGTTTTAATCAGAAATTAACAATTCAACCTGGCCATTGCTGCTCTGTCTAGATCTCAAGAAATAATACAGTCTTTACAGATACTTAAATATCTGTGTGCTCTCTCACATGAGAAACTTTCACATCCGTTGAAGTAATAGAACCGTAGAATATTCCAGGTTGGAAGGGACCCACAAGGATCCTTGTGTCCAGCGCTGAGAGATCAAACTCAGACCACTATTCTTTCTGCTCACTGCTCACTGCTCTCTCAGTGAGAGAGTCCATCACCTCTGCACTCTGCTGTTACTGCTAATAGTCTCTGTCAGGCCGAATTGCTAGAAAAACTGGTAAATTTCCTCTTATTTGTATTGGCGATGTCACTGCTGCAATGTCTCTCTAATCCTTGCAGACTTTCACTGACTGCAGAAACACTGCTTCAGATTTGACATGTTAATTCCCATGGCTCAGCATAAAATTACACTTGGGAGCTATTACTGTTCCAACAGTTTCTTTCTCTGTCAAACATGGGTACACTATGCTTGTATGGAGTGTTGATAAATAGTCTAAAAAATTCGTTTGTGAACTTACATAAGGTGTTTTGGTTGCTCTTTCTCTTTCCTTGGATAAAAATTCTTTCCTGACTTATTCAAACTCCCTCCAAATTCATTAGTTAATTAATTACAGGGTGTTCAGAAAAAAGAGGACGGACGGTTTATCTGTTCTTCCATCATGTAAATACTTGGTCTTTGTAATTCCCATGTTAAAAATCAAAATTGTTTTCCTGAAAAATTTCAAGGAAAACTGTGTTATTTTTTAATATAGAAAATAAATACTATACCGTTCACTAACATACATGTTAGCACAGCCAAATTTTTGCAGACTGCAGAAGTTTCCAAGTTATATTAAAATGAAGCTATCCAGATTAAGCAGACTAGATTTCACTGCACAAAATTGCATGGACTTTGCTCTTCAGAGAAGTTCAAAATTGAGATTTAAAAGGATCCTCACAAGGATTCATTTTTCGTTTGGCAAATTGCAGGCACTGTGATTCCTCTGACCATATACTGACCACAGGGGAAAGGCTTCAGGTACTTTAACCCTAACTTCTATTTCTATTTTTTTCATTAAATATATATTAAAAAAAATAAGGAGGAAGTATCTGAATTACTGATAGGCCCTTTGTTATACATACCAAAAGCTGTTCCCACCCTAGATGAATATCCATCCAAATACTGTATTTGTACATGTCTGTGGAGAAGATATCTTGGAGAAGGAGAAAAAGGCAATCACTGAGACTTATGTTAGTACGTCCCATTAGATTAGCTACAGTAGCTGGAAAAAAAAAAAAAAGTCAAGTTCAAACACAGAAGTCATCCCTTAGGACTTTGGGAAGGCCTGTATTTGTATTTATTTTAACTCTCACTGCTGTGACGCACAACTTTGCCTACCACTTGCTTTATATTTCATCAGTAAATCTTGTGTTTATGAAGATATAAGCACCACGAACCACTCTGACACTCTCTGCTTCCTTCATCAGAAGCAGTAGCATTATCTAAAATAAACGGGCTGTCTAGTTAAGGAAAGAGACATAATGAGTGTTTTTGCAAGCCCGCCAGTATTTCTGTGAAGCTATCCCAAGGTGCGAAAGCAGGAGGGGAAGGGAAGGAGGGCTGTGGCTGACACTGCTGGAACAGACAGTGTCCAGTGAGATCCAGCTGTGTAAATGTGACAAACATGAAAGAGATAGGAAGAGGTGAAGGTGAAAGTGTGTTTGTGCCAACAGAGAGAAAAAAGAATTGCTTGGCACAACTTGTGTTGAGACTGCAGGTTATAACTGAAGGAGAAGCATGTGCACTCCCACATGCTTTTTGTTCTCAGCTGAGACACAGGCTGGCTTCACTTGAAGATGAGAACACACTGTACTCTGTGTGCATCGTCCTTTCCACATAACAAATATTCGTATTCCCCTCAAAGGACCCAGTTCAGATCGGTAATCATAGATTTTTCCGTCACATTAAACCCTTCATTAAAAAGTACTCAATGAGATTTTCATTAATTCTGAATTTAGAAATTAAACCATCCTTTGCTATAATTTTTCATACTTATCAAATCTCTATTTTAGATCCTCCCAAGTTTCTTGCTGTGATTATCTATCAATACTCCTGGTAGGGAATGGGAATAGAAGGGCAGCTGTAATGTCTTCTCCTACAAAAGGGGAAATAGGCACAGAGAATTGGTTAAATTTCCCTGCTCTGTGTCTTTTGGCCACACGTAGCCCTTTTCCCCCTGTTGTTAAAGTCCACTCCTCACTGGTAAAGGTCAAAACCCATTTGTCATCTTTTCTCTGCAATCATTTTGCCTTCATGAGCAAATGTACATCTCAAAGCTTGTCTTGTTTTCCAGCTGCTCTGCTGGAAAAGCAGTTAGTCCTGCATCTTGGAAATTAGTTCTTTGCTCTTCCTCATGCATGTTCCATTGTTCATCTCCCAGCATTCCTATTACATTTAATGCATGTACTGAGGGCTACTAAACAGCTGTCATTATTTTCCTGATGAAATGACATAGACTAAAAGACAGATTTATAAGACCTCTGTGATTCTTCTGCTGTAACAGAAAAAGAGAATGACAACTGATTCAAGTAAAATGGGTATTTAACTGTGCTGTTGTCCAGGTGTAAAGCTGGTGCTAACAGGATTTGGGATACAAAGATACCCAATAATATAAGGCATTTTAAAAGAACATTGAGGCCTTTGCATACACACTGCTCTGTTGTGAGAGATAACGCTGTCTAGTGCTAAATGTTTAGATTTTCTCAACTGCTATTTTGCTCCTCTTAGCAGACTGGTTTTGACGTCTAAATACCAGCCTTGTTGGCCAAGTAGAACTAAGACAGTAACTGCTTAACTCATTTCCAGCTGCAATTTACTCTTTTAGTAATAGTGAATTTATTTAATGGGAAGGTCAAGTCCTTTGGCTTTTCTGTTTTGTTTGGATTTATTCATTGATGATAATTTTGATTTATATGAGAAGTTCCAAATGGAGATCACTGACTTTAGCCACTGTCCATCAGATCTTTGCTGAATATGTGTATTTGAGTTGTAAAATTTATAATAATGGAGCAACAATACAAATACAATAACCACCCAAAAATTCTAATGCTAGTGCTTACCGAACAGAAAAGCTATAAACCACACATCAATAGAGGAAAGTGCAAGAAATCAGTTACTGTAGAAATGATAGCTCTTCTTTATCTGCTTCTTATATTTCCTTGTCCTTTTCTACTCCCCTAACGAATCTGTGCCTCGCTTTCTTCCAGATGGTCCAGTGCCCTCCCTAAGCCTGCAGCATGGATTTCTGAAGAAAATGTCCAAGAGCATTACATTTGTTCATACATTCTCCTACTCCCTCCACTGCCATCATAGATAGAGAAATCAGCAGAAAGTTAGTAACTGAGTAAACACCGACAAAGGACAACACTGATTCTGCAAATGAATGTTAAATAGTTCAGAAATAACTCACTGAGCAATGCATTACTGTATGTATGAATATAGTTTTAATGTGGTTTTTCTTGTCTTCTTTCAGTAGTTATAGCACTTCTGCAAATTATCTGTAAACTTCTGTAACTAACTATGTGACCTGTCATCCTGGGGCAGGGAACATATCTCTTTCTGTGTTGGTATGCTGGTACTATGCCCTATTTTCTTCCTCCCTTACTAATGGGAACTAAAAGTGACGAGGTTCTTCCTGTGCCCATTTCTACACCAGTTCTAATTTGGCTTTGAATAGATTGTAGTTTGTTCTTGGTAAATAAATATCAAAATAAAAAGCTAGCCTCAAAAAAGTGAAACATATGGGTTCCTCTGGCACACACGCTCACCTCTGTTGTGGAAAAATGAAAATGATATATTTCCTGAATAACTGAAAGACTGGGATCCTATACCCTGGATAAATTAGCTCTGCTGAGCTGGTACAGTTGTACAGGTACAGTGTTCCTGCTATCTCTACTGCTGCAACAGTAGCTCCTGCTATGCTGCAAACAAGGAGAGACTTACCTAAAGAAGTTATCTAGTCATCTCTCCCAAAAGATAGAAGCCATAGAATCACAGACAAAAATGAGACTTCAGGAGGCCTACTTGTCCAACCCACTGTTCAAAGCAGGGCCAGTTTTTTTCAGAATAAGTTTCTTGGGGCCTCGTGAATTTTCATTTAAGTTAGACCCCAACTTGGCTTAAAAAATTCCAGGAACAGAGAATCTATCATACACGTTTCATACTCTTTCAGAAACCAATTGCCAACACTGTTTTTAAAGAGACTCGTTTTAAACCTGTAGTTGATGAGCTTCCACATCTCATCTTCTTTTAATCCTGATTTCCCCTTTGGATTGGCTGGCACTTGCTGTCATCATATAACCTTTTGATAAAACTAACAAGACCGAGCTCCATGAATCTATCACTGTATTATGTTTTATGTGCTTTTGTAACCTTGCTCTGAGCATTCTCTAATTTATCAACACACAGATAGCAACAACTGTCTGGTTCTGGACAAAAAAACTGGACAGAGTATTTCTAATCACAGTGCCAAATTCAGAACTAATGGATGTCTTTGCTAGTTACAGTCAGTGTTCCACTTATTATTTATATGAAGGCTGTGTTAGCACTTTTGGAAATGGCATTTTAGTGGGAGCTAATATCCAAGTTAGCTTTTTCCATGAATACTGATTTACTCCCTCTCAGGAAAGATATTTATGTCCTGGAAGACTATTTCCACATGACTACTCATCTAGACATGATTCTGCAACTCTATGAATTTGTTTTTGACTCTCATATCAAATGATTTCATTACCCTAAATACCCCTCTTCACTAATTACATTATGTCCAGTATATGTTTTGTCTGCAAACTTGGTCAGCAAAGATTTGATGTCTTCTTCCAGACCACAAAAAATATATTAATAATCTGAGAATCAAGAACAAAGCTTTCAGGGTGATGCTAAAAAAAACCAACATGTTATCGATGATTCTCTATTTTAATTCATTACTTAATCTTTTTGCTACATGTCTATTTGGTATATTCAATATAGATATTTTTTCCCCCTAATCAGAATGCCAGAGGGTACCAAACAAGATCTTATACAATAGCTAAAATGTGCAACATCCATATTAACTCAGTGACCAGGTATACATGTCAGGGTTGCGGCAAAATATGTGGGACTACCAGCTCTCTGCATACTACCTGCCTGTCAGTATGGGCGTTCATTCAAAAGCTTCTGATTATAAAAAATAGGAACCACTCACGCAGATTTTAAAAGCTGCTCACAGTTATGTTGTATCATCGCAGAAGAAGAGAAGATTAATTTCTTTTTTTTGTTTGCCTGATGTTTTCCTTAAAAGTTTATCTTAAATGAAGGAAAGGAAATATTTACAACCGCAATGGAACAATGGCCTGGAACTAAGGAAGGGAAAGTTTAGGTTAGGCTGAAGAAAGAAGTTCTTAACTCAAATAGCCTCGGACTCTGAAACAAGTAGTTTGAGAAAGCATCACTAAAGATTTCCATTGTAGGTGAGACAATTTGTAGAGTCATCCTGTAAAGAATATGATCTCGTATATGCCAAACGCCAGGCAGTCTTCACTTTCTTATATTACTTCCCTTTCTCCAATACTTTATTAGTAGGACAAAATTGAAGAAAACTTAAGAGCCTTACCTATGCAGGAAGAGATTTCCACCACAGTATAAATCCTTTTGAGAATGACAGCTCAGGGAAAAAAATCCAGGTTTTTGTTGTTTATAGTTAAATAGGATAATTTTGTTTCTGAATTCTTGAAGGTCTGGCTTATGCATCACAGTCCCTAGAAAGCATCCTAAGGAAATTTTACTGTTTTGAATTGTCAGTACACCAAAGGTTATATGAATGGATGAGGAAAATGAAGGAGAGAGATTCAGTGTTTTCTCAAAAGTGACAAGAGGTAGAAGTCCTGACTTTATTTTTACCAATTCTCTGCTAAACATATTATAACCAAGCATGGAAATATTCAGTTCACTGTGGTGCTGAATTCCATCAACCTACTCAAATAAACGGGTACTATTTACTTAGTGAACTAATCAAGTTTTCTACTGAAGCCAGAATTTAAACATGATCTGTGGAACGAAACACAACTTTCCTCGTTACACCATATTAAATAAGCCTGGACAGCACTTGTACGGAAGCAAGTCCATTCTATATAGTGGAAATGCTTAAGATTTACCCTGGCAGAAAAGCGTTCGGTCTAGTCTGCTTACTGAAATCTGGAGTTATCAGTTTCCATATTATGAGCATTTAATTCTTCTTCCTTGTCATATTCATTTTTAAAAAGATGAAGTTCTCTTCCAGACAAAAATATCTCAGTGTTGAAGAGAAAGTATTTTGTAGAATAAGATAACTTTAAGATGCTAGTTATTTCCCTGACTGTAGAGTCACAGTGATGATATTTGGCCTGCTATGTGCCGGATCTGCTATCAGCAGTGCCAAAAGTATGAATTCCCTGAAGCTGCACTCTTTTTTGTGACTGTGACACATGTCCAGGACTGAAGAAAGAGTAAAACTAGTCCCCCTAGTGTACTGTTGTTGTAAAATATTTAAGTCCTCAATCTGCTGAAGTTTGTCTGTCAGTTGGTAAATCTTTGCCATCTTCCCTATGTTTTTAACATGCTGAGTATAATTCTTGATGACAGACACTTACTCTTCATCACTGTTATACTTAGAAGTATAGGTTTGTGGGATCAAAAGTAATTCCACTTGATTATACAGTGCTTGCAAAATGCAAGATAGGAACTGATACTATTATGCACCTGTTTATCAAAACTTGGAGGAACTACACTGTATTTAGTGGTTTTTAAAATTTGTATTTTTATTATAAAATCAAAAATTAAAATTAATTTTCTGTACATCAATTCATTTTTATTATATATTTATAGATAGTATTTAAATTCCTTTGGAAAACTTAATTTTAGATTGAAAAGATCAGATCAGATAGGCAATAGTTATTTGAAAGAGTCCTTAATCAAAGCTTTGTTCTGGGAGATGCCTGTAAAATAATCTGCAGTTAATATTAGTTTGTTATTTTTTTTGTGTTTGAAAACTTACTGCCTTAATTATAATAGATTATTATGTTGTACTCTGAGCATCAAAGAATGGAGATGTTGAACACAGTGCTGCAGAACTTAAATGACTTCTCATCAAAGAGCCTCACTGTGCCTTAGAGGAAAACAATAAGGGAAATGTAAGTAGCTAATCTGCCTCAAATTTCCACATGGAAGTTCACAAGAGGACGTTGAGCAAGGGGAGTTTGCTCTATAAAGGCCACATGCAGCATTAGTGTTTCAGAGGAGAATATTTAGCATTTAAGTGGAGCATAGCTGTCTCTAAATGGGAATTGTGTATGTAGGAGACAATGGAGGAATTTATACAGTGAGAAGAAAAAGATACTTACAAATTTAAAGAAAGTGCAGATATAATCTAGAAAAAAAGCATGGATTTGTCCTAGGCAGTGGCCTTCAAAGGGAAATTTAATTGTCATGAGATACGTGCACAGTACAGTATAGCATAATGCTCTAACACACAGCTTCTCAACTGCTGGCAAACTTCAGACTGTCCCTCCTTCACCCAGCTGGTAGTCTACAGCTGATTGCAAGGGTTTTTTTTATTTTTTTTTTATTTTTTTCCTGTGAAAGAATAGGATTTGTGTCTTAGCATCAGATGGTGGACCTGCTTGAGTTAGACCAGATGTCTTTCTAAGGTACTTTAAATTCCAAACCACTATGTGCGTCTGTGATTCTGTACATGTCAATAGTCTCTAATGTATTAAGTCCTCCACCTACTGTGCTGAAGTAAGAAAGGGCTGCGGAAATACCACTTTCATTTGTGTTTTGAAAAAGGCAACTAGTGCTGCTGGATTTTGAGTGGCACCAGAATCAACAAGGATCAGCCTCAGACCAAGCTCTTCATGTAGGACTGAAGTATGCAGAGGAGTAATATATAGCTGGTAGATCCCAGCAGGTTGTGGTCTTAAGCAGGAGCTATTCACACTTGTCATGCCTAGGAGGACATAGAAAGCTATAGAAATTTCTTCTGTAAACCTGAACTGCCTACAGACTTCATACTCTTCCACAAACTTTAAACAAAGTGAAATTTTGTGGATACAAATTCACAATTTAGGCCACAAAATCCTGTCTCCTAAAGTCCTACTTTAATCATTTAATTCCTCATGCAGAGCAACACATAACTTGCTTTTAAATGAAAATTAAAAAGCAGTACCACCTATTAAGAAAGATGAAATCTGTACAACCTATCATGAAGAAGGAATGGAGCAAAATAACTTCTATGGTTACTGTTATTAATTGAAGTATAATTACTCCTATGATACTTCTAGAAAAGGGAATGAATAGAGCTTCTGTAGAGAACAAACATGTGGAAGGATGAACACATGCTTCTGGAGTAATTGCTACACTGCCAGAAAGCACATTTTGGGAAAATTTGCAAGAAACGTCATGTGCTGCAATGAGGAAGAATTTTCACTGACACCCACAAGCTGTCAAACTAGCAATGTGTATCCTTGTTTGCATTAGATCAGCTGATGGGATTTAAGAAATAGCAGGTTAAAACAGAGAATACAAAGGAGCAGGAGAGAAGTGAATCTTGTCTAGAAAGGGGACCTGCAAGCACAATTCTGAAAATAGATGATTTGCAGCCCTTCATTTGCTATCTCTTAAATGCCTCTCAGTATTCTGATAGCAATACTGCCTTATTCAAGCATATTTCAAACAAAAAATGATTACTTTCAGGATATTCCCTGTGCATTTTGAACATTGGCAGTTGCAACACCTTATATGTGTAGCACAACACTGTGGCATACAAAATAGATTATTTTTCTCTTGGACACAGTTATAGAAAGATACAAAACAGATGGAAACACATTAATGCAATTTATCTTTGTTTTCTTAAGATTCATTTGTAAAGATTAGAGGGCGATTTATTCCCACATTTCCCAGGATATTATTTCTAGAAATATTGCATCCTCCTTGGACAATGAGATGATTTGGAGTAACTCTTCATGCATTCCTGTCTCAGTTTATAAATGGGAATTCTGACCACCAAAAAATGCTGTTAGAACGATATTTTGCTTTTGCACGCTTTCAAATATGCTTTTGCTATGTATCATTTTCATGTTGCAACATGTTTCCATAAGCCATCCAAAACTCCTGTCTTCACATACAGAAAATAATACCTGAAGATTTTGGCAAAACCACTTTCAAGATGGAAGCTGTCTGCCAGTTTTCCCCTCTAAGTTCATCCTAGTTTATACAGCTTCAGTATAGTCTTTTGTATACTTACTCTGAGCCCTACTTTGGATGTGTTTCAGATGAACTCCCACGGAATCCCAAGCAATCTTACAGACAGAAGATTTTCCAGTGAGGAATGAAATCCATCATATTAGGGGAGGACATTTTGAAAATGAAGGCTACGTTTCAACAAACAAGGCTATCAGCCTTGCCCTCAAGCTTGAGCATTAGTTTTTTAGCTCAGTGCCAGGAGTTATTTAGTTTAGAAGAAATTCTGTATGCCAACACTATGAAAATGAGGAACTGAAGTTTCCTAGCTTGGCATGTTACCTATCAACTCTTTGCGTCAAACCATACTACTCTTTCTGCTCTGACACTGCTCCAGATCCTTGGCTCCTGAATTTAATTAATTACATCAGTTACTGTCATCTGAAGTCCTGACCTCCTGACTTCTGCTCTCCACTTATTTAAGGTTAAGAAAATATCTAAGTTTTACAGCCAAAATTCATGTCTTTTGAAAACAAAGCAGATAAACTTCCCCTGTAAGAGAAACTAGCCAATGGGTAAAAAAGAGAAAGAATCATCAAAGAATCATAGAATGTCTTGGATTGGGAAGGACCTCAAAGACCATCCACTTCCAAAGCTCCTGCTATGGCAGGATTGCCCTCAATCAGATCAGGCTGTCCAGGGCCTTGTCCAACCCAGCCTTGCACACCTCCAGATGCGGCATCCACAGCTTCTCTGGGCAGTCTGTGCCATTGCCTCACCACTCTCTGAGTGAAAAATATCCCCCGAACATCTAATCTAAATCTCCCCTCTTCAAGTTTAACACAGTTCCCCCTTGCTCTATCATTTGTATGTATCTTACTATGTAAAAAGCTCATCTTCTCCTGTTTATAAGCTTCCTTTAAGTACAGGAGGGCCTCAATGAGATCTTCTTGGAGTCATCTCTTCTCCAGGCTGAACAAGTCCATCTCCCTCAGCTTTTCTCTGTAGAAAAGATGCTCCAGCCCTCTGATCATCTGATGGTCCTCCTCTGTACCAGCTCCAACAATTCCACATCTTTCTTGTGCTGGGGGGCTGCAGACTGGAACACAACATTCCAGGTGGGTCCTCTCGAAGGCAGAATATAAGACTGCAATCATTTCCTTTACCTCTTTTGATGCAACCCAATATACAGTTGGCCTCATGGGTTGTAAGAAGACACTGCTGGTGCAATATCAAGCTTCTCATCCACCAGAATCCCATTGTCCTTCTCTGCAAACCTGCTCTCAAGGTATTGTCCCAGTCTGTACACATATCTGGGGTAGCTCAGACCCAAGTGCAACTCCTTGTACTTGGCCTTGTTGAATCTCAGCCTTATGAATAAGAGCATATATTTTCCAGCATTATCAATTTCAATGTAGGGTACATAGATAACAGGCTTTTCTCTTAACTGTTTCATGAGTATGTGGATTGCAACTTGTTTATGTTTCTCAGAGATAAAAAGGGCAAAACTAAACAAATATTCAGCTATATGGCATAGAACATTCTAGGAAAGACAGAGAAAGAAACTCCTTTATGTTATTCTTCTGTTCTCCTTCTCAGCTGGTGTTTGTTGCTAGACTGACATGAATGCAAGGAAGAACTGGAATTAAAAAAGAAGCTGTGTGGGAAAAATAAATACATTAAAAAAAAATAAAAGAGAGAGAAGCATGTGTGACATTGCACATAAACCTGTAAAAAACACAGATTTGAATCTGGTTCTTAGTCACTTCCCTGTGAACCTACTGAACCAACTGGGGCTGCCTAGGGATAAATGAAATGTGAAGCTGATGCATTTGGCTTGCTACAGTCTCTGGTAGTAAAAATGTAATTTTAACCAAATAAGAGCAGTAGCAACTTATCCTTAATCAGCACAGATGCAGGGAATGAGTCAAAGAGAAATGAACCAGGAGCATGGTTTGGAGGAATAGGATATCTATGGCTGATGGAATTCCAAAACAAAACAAAACAGAATGTAATCCGCTCCCCATTTTGTAGTAGCTGAGGGCTTTTCTGTGTGAAAATGGCAGCTGTAAACAAACACTGTACTATATTATGCATTTCCTTTATTTGCTATGGCAGTCACAGGTATGGTTCTTAATGATGGAAATGTGAGTTTCAGTTTATTCAGATTCTTTTGCTTTTCTGTTAAAGCCAAATTGCAGCCTTGATGCTGGCTTGTTGGTCCTGGCATTCATCTGCTGTGAAACAAGATCTGCTGTGAAGAAGAAACTGGTACAAAGACTGGAGACGCTCATTCCTTGCACATCCTGGGTCCCAGCTGCCTGCAGTCCAAGCAGAAACATAAATGGCTAAGAGGAGGAAGCATAACAAGTCTAGGAGACAGCCTGAGGATTTCTCTGTAGCTACATTTCCCAACTCCCACATTTTGGCTTCTGATCAGAAAATGCTCTTTCACGAACTGATAGAAATGCATTAGAAATCAGGGCCTAAAGAGAAATTGTTTAGGGATTAAATCTGGATGCTGTCTTGAGACTAAAGAGGATCCTGCAGATACATGAAAACCAACAGCTAAATTACTTTCAGCTCATCTGCTCCATGCTACATTTACCATGTTGGCAGATAAGCACTGCTACAGCACCGATGCTAGTAAAAAGATAGAAACACAGAAGTACTTGAAAGTAGAAAAATGGATGCATTTAAAAGAAGGAGAGCAAGTCTTTTTCCAGGTTTGAAATAGAAGCAGCTTGTCTCTTCCTCATTTGGAAAAAGTTCATATACACCAATGTTTTATTAGTTCTTTCAAATCATATTGGTTCAACTACTAACGTACACTGTCCCTCCCAAAATGAATTAATGAATTTCTTAACATTTCTTAATGAATTTATTATTTAATTAATCAAAACAACAACAGCAATAACAAAAAGACATTATTTCCTTTTGATGAAACTTCCAGGCATGAGAACCTGGGTCCCGTTAATCCACTCTTCTACCTCTGAGACCCCACTGAGAAAACTCAGCCTAGTCAGGAGATTAGCTTCTGTCACGATGAGACTATGTCATAGAATATATTTTTAAGATGGCTTACTATGCCTGTTAGTTGGCTGTTGTCTGAGTGACTAGAAAATAAGCTAGTTTTGTAAGGTATTTCAAACTGTGTCCTTCTATACTGGCCATGATCTGAGACTGACTAAAATACATGGAACTAACATGAAAAATCAGAATCATCCCTTTATTTCCTCCCTACATTTAATTTTGCTTTCAGTATTATTTTTATGGCAGCTCTTGGTGTATACATGTATGTTAATAAGAATTCACCACAATTTGTGTCAAACATACAGATAAGATACACTGAAGCTGGGGAAAAAGCCCATATTTATAAAACATACAGAATCTCGCAGAGCTTGGGCTGAATTCATACAGTTAGTATCAGTCTTTTGATCTGTTACACATGGAGTTAGTGCAGCAGGATTTCATTTACATTAGAAGCAGACATGGTGCTATCAAATTTCCTCTCTTGTACGCAATACCCTGTTAGAAGTGAACAACTTGGGACTTGTCACATCAGACTGGGGAACTTTTTTTTGGCCAAGTTACTGCAGACATGTTTCAGATGGTGCAGCCAGTACCAACAACAACAGCAGGCAAGAAACTGTAACATTTGCTTTCATTTTTACATTAAAAAAAAATGTCTTCTCATTTTCTTAACATAGCAAAAATGTAGGTTTTATTACAGGTTTTTATGAATTTATAATTGGCATGGCCTGAAAAAAAGGAGTATTGTCATTCAAAGAAGAAACAGTTTGGATAGTGCTGCAATCCTCTCTCTGTAGACTTGTCTTCAACATACCTTAATTTGGAATTTGCAGGACATAATGGAGAGAAAATAATCATGGTTTTATGTTCATTCAGTCCTGAGCTGCTGCATCAGAGAAGTCTTGCGTGTGAACATTTGTATGCAGGTAGTTGATGACTGATTCTTGGCCATTATAAATAGGTGGAGCTTCAGAGCAACCAGAGGCCTTGGAGCTATTTGCTGCTGATGAAGACCTGGAGCCATAGCCTGAGGTCAGCTCATCCTATGGATGTAGGAAATGCTCAGGGAAGCAGTAACTTGCTTACCAGCAGCAAGTACAGACCACTGATTTGAACAGTTAACTTGAATAACCCATACGTTTTCCAGGTCCTCAGACTAGCCTACAACATTCCCTCAGCAAAGCCCTACCCCCGCTGCTGTATTCTTGCTCATTCTGATGTTTGGTCTTATTCAAAAACGTTTTTACTCCAGACCTACAAGATTGCTATCTTTTCATCATTTCAGTCACAGAGAATTTGGAGACAATCTTATGCACAAATGTCAGGAGAGTACTGGAGGACAACAAGCATTCAATCATTTTGAAGTTGGCAGCTTTCGAATGAAGCTGGAGAACACCTGTGCTTCAACACAAATCAATGCAAATGCATATAAAGCAAGCCCAGGCTTAAAGTCTCTTAAGCAATGAGTTGGTCCAGACTTTGTTGATATCAGTGAGGTTTCTTGTATGGTGACAGAGGTTAAAGCCAGATAAAAAGACCAAATGAGTAATGCAGAGGTGTCTTACTCCTGCAGAGGAAGGTTTCTGTCTTCAACTAGCCACGTTACCAGAGCATTGCAAATCTGCTGCTATTTAACTTAAAGAGGTGTTTTGAAGGCAACTCCTTGACCTGAAATTTGCAGGGACCCTGGACTTCTGCACACTTCCTTCAGTCTTTGGAATATACAAGTCTTTTCAAAACTCTTTCCAATTTGAGTAGTGCTGTTTTCAGCGTTATAGTTGCTACAATTGTAGCTGTTGTTCAGCACTTGCTGTGATTCAAACCTCTCAGTTTCATCTGTAAGAGGTAATCTAGAGATGCATAGCTCAAGGTGGCTTAACACTACAGCACTCTGCTCTGCTGGCAAGGACGCTGTTTGTCTCAGTCCTTTTATCTCAGTGTTTGTCTGGTTCCCATTCACAACGCCAGAGAGATTTGCACCTATTAAGAGTTGCACTTAGTTAATTTTCAAATACTTTTCTTTAAAACGGCAAGTACGTTATTTGTATTTGAGCATGACTTTATAATTCGCTTCATTTAAATATTCTAATAGCTTTATTGTTGAGGTTAAGCTTTCAGATGCAGATGACAACTGAATCATGATCTGGAAGTAAAGACACATAAAACATCTGAACAGAAAACTGATGTTCAGATTTGTCTGAAATATTGACAGTTGAAAATAAGGAGTAGGTAAAAGTGGTGAGCTGGCAACTAATACAGTTATAAAAAAAATAATAAATATATTGTAACTGGTTTTGTTTGTGTTTTTTTTTTTTCCAAATTATTACAGAAACAATGAAGATGGAGGCTAGAAAGCAGTACCAGTTTGCTGCAGAACTCAACATACATGTTCTAAAAGAGAGCTTCTGTTGCAGTCCAAACAGATGAGACAATGATTGTGTTGCTAAAAATTTATTTTTAAAAATGAGTTCCTGTAAATTTGATTACTAACCAAAGACAATATGACAGCCCTGCAGCAAAATCAGGAACAAAATGCTATTTTTCAAGTGACTTAGCCCTGTGCTTGCTCCCAAGACAGTGTTTTCCTCTGGGAGTTTCCTACGGTCTTTTCCAACCTAAGCAATTTTATGATTCTATGATTTGCTAGTAGCATATTCAGATTTTCTATGTGTGGTTATTGCTATATGAAAATCTTTGCATCATGCAATCACAGAATAATAGACTACTTTAGATATTAGCTGGCCAACCCAAATTTGCTAATGCTAGGCCCCATTTGGACAAAATATTTGCAGTCACAAAGGAAAATAGTGGCAGCATTAAACAAATAGTGTGAAATGCATTATATAGAACAATTCTGTCTAAAATTGCTCTGAAAACTTGCATAGACTTTTCTTCAGTGTGTCAGAATTTCATATTTTTCAATTGTAATTTTTATAATTATAGGAATAATCATACAAGCTGATGCATTTTGTATATCTTTCCACATGGTACATATATAGACATAACTTTTATGTAGCTTTCCATAGTGGATCAACAGTGTAATTCAGTAATAAAAGATATACTACCAGCTTCTTCATTAAGTTCATATTTCTGCTGCTGACAGCTTTCTTTATAAAACAGTATTGCTTTCACTAGCATAGGTACTTTGGCTTTGTTTCTGATACGCCATTAATTGTATTTGTTATACAATGACTTTTGTTGCCCTATTTCCATGAAAGTATGTGATTCCTGAAAAAAAACCTCTTTCTTCTTTCCAGTTCTGCTGCTATGTTCCAGTCCCTGCTCTAACCCTAACCAGCCTTTCCTGTTTTCATGCAGTTTTTGTTTCAGTAATTTTTGTTTGTACTGGAGTTTTCCACAACTGTATTAGACAACAAACAAACAAACAAACAAACAAACCCTTGGTAAATATGTTAGGTAGGGTTGTATGATAAGCATGTTCTTTTCTGAATGAAAGTAGTGATTATCTCACATACGAAAAGTACATTTATAATAAAGAGCTTCTCCTTGACACCTTAGTGATAGGATTTGTACTACTCACAGGGTCTAATCTAGACAAATTACTAGAAAAAGTCTGAGGCTGATTCAGTTTACTGCACAAGTTTGAGTAGCTTCAAGACAACTTAAAGCTATTGCAGGCTACAACAGTTCTCTATAGGGCCTTGAATCCTTTTCAAGGTGTCCCTGGTTTCCTCGTTCTCCAGTTTACCACAGCCAATTCAACTAAAATTAACATCAGATATCCAAAGGTATTTTTCTATCTGCTTGTAGGTGTAAGGACGGAGGACTACTCAGTGCAATACTGCAAAATACATTTTTTGTTCTATAAATTTAACTTTTTTGTTGTTCTACATTCTGCCCAAAATACACCTTGCTGAGCATCAAGAACAGAAATGTTTGTGTGACAGTACTTCCACACAATATTTGGTCTGGAACTTGAAGTGAGATAAGGTGCAGTTCAGCTGGGGTTCAGAAACATTTATTTCCATTTCCTAGGGAATGCACAGCAACTCTCTTAATGCCCAGTTTCTGAGGAATTGGCTAATAATTTGGAAGAAACATATAAAATACTTTGTATTTAATTTTAAATTCAATATAGGGGAAATAAAACAATTCCACAATGTCAGTCCTGCGGAATTAAACACATTATGGCTTACAGAAAGATGGCTCCTTTTTAGAAGAGAGCAATATTTGGTATTCTCTATTTACTTTTGAATCTGGAGAAGTAAAGGCAATTTTTTTCCCAAGGTTTGCCATTAGATCCATGACTTTCAAAGACGATTTAGTTTTAATGAGACTGAGCTATAGTGCATTTCTCTTCAAAGATAATAAAATACACTGAGAAAAAAACTTTCTTAGAAGGCAACTCAGATAAGCTCTTGAAGTTAAAGATAATGAATTCAGGCCTACATGATTCTGTTGTATGACTGAATCTCCTCCCTAGATAGTAAATGTAAACTGTTTGATAGTAAATTCTCAACTGCAAAACACTATTTTTCAGCACAGTCATCGCTATTAGCTGTGCATTTTTGCCAGCAATGTAGAAGAACATGCATGCCAGGCTTGCGGCTATCTGCGTGGCTGTTCAGAACATGGCTTGCTTTTCACATTACTGTTGCCACTGCTGAAACACACCACCTACCACCTCACTGTGTTCACTGTTTTGTCTCCATAAGCATTTTGCAAGAATCAATGAATATCAATGGGTGCAATTATTTCTACATGGAAGAATTCAGTGACACACCTTTGCTTCATACTAACTCTCATGTCAGAAACCATTCTGTCAGAGTGCTCCTCTGCTGCCATCTGTCACACAGCAACAAAATGCAATGGAATACTGGTGGGAAGATTCAACCTCTATTGCCATCCCACCAATATCTGCCTCTGACGTCAGGGGCTGATATAGTGAAATAGGAGGCATTACTTTCAGAGCAGCCCTCATAATATTAGGAAGGACAGTTATTTTAGGATAGTCAAACTGAAATTTCAGTGTGTATCTATTTATGTGTCACTTTCATTTTTTCATCTTTCCTTCAGGCAGTGGAATTTTAACTGAAAGCTTATACTGTCAGTAGGGTGCTCAAAATTTGTACACACCTATTTATAAAAAGTAATGGCATGTTTCCTCATGTAATTATTATACATATTAAAACATAGATCTCTCCAAGGTACATATGCAAATTTGACCTCCTCTTATAAGAAATATTGCTTGTACATGTAAATGTTTATTTATGCAAAAGCTATTAAAATGAATATGAAGTGGATTCATTCTACCTATAGCTCTAGAAGCAAGTTTTTCCCCAATGTATGTCGAACTGATGTAACATGTTTTAACAATTCTTCCTGTTTGGTTTAGGAAGATAAAGAATGTGCTAATGGGTGGAAATAAAAAAGTAAATTATCATCCTTCCATTCTGTTCCCCATCATCTCACAAAATTCCTGTGTCATCTAAGGCAAATGAATTTAGAAGATTTTATACTTTTAAAAGTGAATTTTGTAACTGCTTTTTGATTTTCACTTAAAAGTTTTGTAGGGCTGCCGAGTCTTCCTGCATCTTCCGTATTTGAGTTGCAGTGGAAGATGAAGGCTCTAGCATACATTTAAGTGCTTAGCAGTTTGCGTGAAGTCGGGTTTTAATTCAGCCACAGTCTCTGACTTGGCCTTAACAGATGGAAAATAATGTTTTTCCACCTTTCCTTCTTCCTCTACAAGAATATTCAAATAATTTCACTTTTCAGGAGTTCTTTAATATGTATTTACAGGTCTCGACTTTTCTTAACAAAAAATACGGGGATGTTTGGAGATAAAATAATAAAAACTTAGTAGTTGCAGTATTATTCTACTTCTAAGTATTACTTGATATCTGGCTACTAGGAGTCTTTCTTCTCCTTGTCTGTGTTAGCTGTACGCATCTGAATAAATGACACATTCCACAATGTCAGGAAAATGAAGCAACTCGATATTCATCATACTGCTGGATTCCTGTTTATCATTACCCTAGGCTAGGCCCTTGACAAATAAAAACATCCTGTCTAAGAGCTTCAACGTATAAAAAACATCAGGAAGAGCCAAGGAGCAGATGGCAGTGGATGCAGAGTACAAAAAAAGGAAATCAAAATGCTACTAGCTCCTCCTGACATTAGATTATTCCGATGCTCTTGTGAATCTGCTTGCGTAGATGCAGATGTCTGCACAATACAAGCTGTACAGTTTCAGGAGTGCTTTGCATGACTGTGATTCTAGATGGAGAATTCTGATAACCTGTGGCACCACGCTGTGCAGAACTCTCCTTTGAGCCTCCCACCAAGTTCCAGGTGGAGTTCTTCCTTAGCAGATGAATGGAATCCTTTTCATCCCAGGACTGATGTGAAATTATAAGATAAATGATAATATATCCCAGCTAAGCAATGATCTCACTGTTAAGCTCCTGAGAGGGAAAGTAGTCAAAAAAACATAGTGCTTAATCTCCTTAACCATTTCCATACTGCGTCAAAACTTTTCATTCTCTCTTACCACTCAACTCTGTAGTGTGTCAATCCTGTCAAGTTGGTGTACTGATGGACAGTTAGCTGAATATGAGCCAGCAGTGTGCCCAGGTGGCCAAGAAGGCCAATGGCATCCTGGCTTGTATCAGGAATGTTGTAGCGAGCAGGACGAGGGAAGTCATCCTTCCCCTGTACTCGGCACTGGTGAGGCCTCATCTCGAGTACTGTGTTCAGTTTTGGGCACCTTGGGACAGAAAGGATATTGAGGTGCTGGAGCAGGTCCAACAAGGTCCAAGAAGGGCAACAAGACTTGTGAAGAGCTTGGAGAATATGCCCTATGAGGAGAGACTGAAGGAACAGGGGCTGTTTAGTCTGGGGAAGAGGAGGCTGAGGGGAGACCTTATTGCTCTCTTCCAATATCTGAAAGTTGCTTACAGCGAGAGCACTCAGAACAGATCAGATCAAAGCAGCTTTAAGCCATCCACAAGCACACTTTCATGATTTGTGACTGCACACAAAAATCTGGCCTTCAATTATCTTGAGGCCCAAATCTGAGACATATTAAACCCCTGCATTTTATCTGATGTTCAAATGATTTGAATCTTAAAGGTCAGGTCCTGAGCAGCTGACATTACCCTCCCGTAAACTCAGTTTTCTGAAATTATAGCCATCTGTGGCAAAAATCCTGCAACAAGAAAAATCAGGTAAAATGGGATTCCAGAAGCAAAAAGATGTGAAGATGGATGAAGAAACAGAAAGGAGGCAAATAATATTTCCTAAATAGCAAAGCTTATTCAAAATGAATGATTCAACTCAGATACCGGCATCTTTACAGGAATGTGACAAAGCACAATCCAAGTATCATTTAAAATAGTTTATGTACTAGAGAAATATGTTAAAAAATAGCTTAGAAACACACAGTTCAAAGATTCAGAATGGTATGTAAATCTCTTGACATTTTTTTAATTCATCTCAACCTTGCAACCTCCTGTTTCACAAGTAAGAATCCTGCTCTCCAACCTTCAGTGACAATGAGTGTCGCTGAAAAAGTCATCTTTCACCATGCCCTAGAATTTGCCCTGTCCTGCTAGCTGTTTTGCTAGCTATAATGGAAGACTAAGCAGAGAATAAAGATTTTATACTCTACGAGAATACAAACTAACTTTCCAAGAATCTTTGTCAGACATAAATCTCCCCAGATCTCATTGCTATATTTAACATAACAACAAAAATATAAATAGCAATGAAATACTATTTTATATCTCTGTGGCGCCGTTTAGTCGTGGATACCAAATGTTTTGCAGTTAGACAGTACTTGCAGTACCAGAAACTTAAAAGAATGAAAGCCATTGGTTTGATACTAGCATTGCAAAGAGGTCATATTTTGGGTGTAAACATTAATGTTCAAGCAGTTGAAGTAGATCAACACCTATTTTCACCAGAAGTTACCAGATGCTAGAGGGACTTACTCTGGATAGAAGAGCAGATTGCCCTAAAAAAAAAAAAAAAACTAATTACCAAGGGGAGACAGATTTTAAAATGCAAGAACAACAAAGAGACAGCTGCACTATGCTGATTATGGAGCTAAACATCTGAATTTTCTGAAGTGAACATGAACTCTGTCCAATACACATCCAGTGCTTGCTGGGTTAGGTATGGGAATTGCGCTTAGCAATATTTTCTCTAACGACTCAGCAGAAAATGTTTATTTAAGCATGAAATCCATTCCTTTACTTGTCCTTTACAAGAACAAGAGTATGTAGGTTGTGACAATATTTTCGTTCTACAACTTTATCAGCTTAAGAACTTTAGTTATACATTGAAATATATTCATGGGAAAAACCTGCATCGTCTTCATAGTCTTATCAGACCTATAATACATAAAACATCTTTATGTGAAACATGTACTAAAAACCACATCTGAACAATAAGCCCCACTCTTTAATGTGACCCCTGCAACAATTTCAAAGACTTTTTGAAGACTGCATACATATCTTTATTGATTATTTTATTTCTAGAGTTATGCTTTCCATGGGACCTGAAGTCACTGCAGGTGATAGCTGGTGACTCTGGAAGGACAAGAGAATTTATGCATTGCTGCACAAGACAAAGCAAAACAACTGGTAAGCACTCTCCTCTGGAAAAGTGGTACAATTCAGATTTTGATGTACATGTGCATGTACAGAAAGGCTGGCTGCTGGATAAGCAAGTAAAGTAGCTCCAGTTGTATGTGACTAAAAAGGTGATTTTTCTCTGCATTGTTTCTCTTCTGAGTAAATAATATTTTTATATTAATTATAAATAAATAAAATAAAGCAATAAAATTTTTGCTTTAGGAGAACAGGCTGCCTCTGACATGGCATAATTGCAGGTGTGGAGCTAAGGCAGATCTACTGAGTTTTTGTATGCAGATTTGTATTGCAAATCACGTTTCCAGATTCAGACCCTCTGTTGGGAGGGAATACACGGATGTTCCAGAAACCTCAGGACCTCAAAGCGTGCCTTAAAGTCAAAGCTACAGTTCATGTAGGAGCCAGGAAATCATGCATTTGAATAGAAAGACAACTGGAAAAAAAGCTTAGGGCATAAATAACCAACAACAACAAAAAGAGGGGAGCAAGAAAACTATCGTCACTGATAGACACATGGAAGTAAGGGTAAGAGATTAAGGGTGTTGCCCAAGGAACAGAAACCTAGATTCAGGTCTCTTCCTTAACCATCCAATAATTTGGAGTGAACAACATTCATATAGTTAAGTTCTATTTCCACTAATGTTGTAGGAGAGGAGACAGAATTGTCATTGCTATACTAATTATGGTCCCATATAGCAGTGTGCTTGGCAGCTACAAAATCATGTCCTGTATGGGACTGCTACTGGGTAGGAATGGCAAAAATTCCACATAAAACAAATGATTCTAGAATGCAGTTTGTCATCTGATAAAATGTACACTGTTAAAATAAGGCATATTTTGAAACAAATGTATGAATGAGAAATGAGCCTGGTATGAGAAAGAGCAAGACTTACATATACAGAATAGTATATAACATTCTCTATTCCAGATTGTAAATGTTTCCTGAAAAAGAGAACTTCCTCCTGTCAAAAATATCTGTTTTGCACACAAACACATTATTAAAAAAAAAAAAAAAAGCAATATTTTTCTAAGTTTCAGGAGTTTCTAATAATGTCACTGTCTTCTGTTCATATACTTTATTGTCTCCTTTGCTATTCAGAGTGACCACATGCAACAGACTTGTTTACTTCAGGAGATTTGTGAAGATAAAGGATGCTCTCCTGTGGCTTATGAACCTCCATCATTAAAAGGTACCAACTCAAAAGAGAAACAAAGAAAAGACAAACGGCAACTCTATAGAACTGACAATAAACTAACTCAACAATTTCCCTCAAGCAGTTAACACCAAATGTAAGAAACTATACAAGCTATCTGCTGGGAACAGGGCTCACTGAATTTAAAGATGTCTCCCACCTCATTCAAGAAAACAGTGCCCTAAAAAGACCCACTTGTTTCTTTTACCCTCTTTTCCTTGTAGTTCAAAGAGCTTATAGAACTCTGAAAATGAGCAATGTGTTTGTGACAGGAAGCAGAATAAAAGTGGAAAGACGAAATTTCTCCATGGGAAATGAGCTCAGGGAGGAGAGGAGATTGTGCACATGGACTTAATGTTAAATGAGGATATACAGAGCAGGCATTTTATCACCATTTGTTTTACTTGCTCTTTCGTAACCTGCTGTTCAATAACACTGGTGTCATGCAGACTCAAAAGCTAAATAAAATGCAGACTGACTAGGCTAAATAAAACTCTAAAGCATATTTACAGCATAGACACTCCTCTTGAAAGCCGTAGCAGATTGGGAATAAATTAGATATACTACAGACTGTATTTTCTATAACCAGTTTGCACAGTACAACTAACTTCAGCAGATTTCTCAATGATTTAATTTACATTAAGCATAGTAATTACATTAAATACATTTACCTTGTATATGCTCGTAATATGCTTGTAATAATTCTCGTAGACAAGATAGCCTTTGATAACTTTATCAAAATGATATTATGTATCAAAAATTATATTAAGGAATATTCAAGAGCCACCGAGTCCCAAAAGAAAATGAAAATCAACAGTGAGGTCATACAAAGTGAATCAAATTTTAATTTGTTCACTGCTAACTCTGAAGCTTCCGGTTGTTCATATATTTAATGTGTCCCAGGTCAGCCTTAATTTTGTATTTCAAAATTCACTCTTTTTTTTTCTTTTTTTAACTAGAATAGTATTTGTGACACAGAATTACATATTACAAGCTCTTAAATTCATAAATATTATTTCAAGTTTTTGGTATGAAGTTCAGATGAGATGCTGAACAATTTGTGATTTTTTGTAATTGACTCATGATTACTTTCTCTGTTTCTGTTAAAGAAAAAATGAAGGGAAAGAAAGAACAAAAAACATAAATTGGAACAATTTTGGATGAAGTATCCAGTTACTTTAACTATTATTATTTTCTTATGCCTTTTTTAGAAAGGAAATTATTTGCTTTTTTAGAAAGCAAATCATGTCATGAATGCCACTGACTTCAGCAAAGTTAATTCTGTGTATACCTTGACTGACCCATAAATCACATTGTCATGAGAGAATGGGACCACGTTTAAGAAAACAGTAGTTCCCAGTCCTTTCAGTAAAGTGAGAAGATAGAGCCACTGTCCTTTCTGTGAACATTAACCGGATCTACAGAAAAAAAACAAAACAGACTGACTGTACAACATGTGTGCAAAAGACTCAGCAGAGTTGTGCTACAGAATGCATACACATAGATAAATGTCCAGAGAGGTGCATAAGAAATAAGGCTATTACAAATGGGGCATTGGTCAGAAAACTCAAACTGGTGGGCTGTATTCAGTATACAGGATACATGCTCAGCATCTGTTCATAGATCACATTCTGTTTTAGAGCATCATTATGTTTGAGGATAGAACAGTATATGAAGTCTCTAAACTTGAAGCAGTATGAGTATTCGAAGATGTGTTTCCCGTATTTTAACTGTTCTCCAAGTACCCACCTACAATGACAGTTAGCTTGCATGGGCATTAGGCAGAATGGCTGTTCCATGGTCTTGGAAATCTGATTATGCAAGAACGCTGTGAGTTAAGTTACTATAAATTACCTCTAACAAAATACTAAGCACTTTGGACAACTTTCAACACAATTTCTATTTTCAAGCTTTGCACTGTTTGGACTATTGTGTAAATTTAAATAAAATACCACTAAGTGCTAAAAACAAGCGCTTTTTTTGACACATGTGAAGCCATGGCAACAGATGTATGGTACGCCCCAGTTTCTCATGAAGAAAGGATCCTAGCCATATCTCAGTGCTTTCTTCTACAAAAGCTGGACAAAAATGTCAGTTCCACTGAAATAAGTGGAAATCTTATGTGCCATTCATTCTATGGATTTGAACTCTACATTTGTATTGTATAGAGATTTTTTGTAACCTTCAACAGTTGATCTTACAGCAAAACTCACAATGAATCACAGAATGTAGCTGAAAAATTATGTTTAAACAAAGGGTGCAAAATTTCATAATTTCTACAGTGTTAATCTTTTGAGTAGCTGCTGTGATGAAGCCAGGAGAGAACACCTGAATCTTCAAACTATAATGGTAAAAGTGTTTAGATAGGCAGTCTGAACTTAATCTTGGACAGCATTCCATCACAAATACAAATGGGACAATGGTACAGTATTGTACTTAACAACATTTTCATAGGGAACGTGTTCTTCATTTTTGAAAAATATTAGATTTCCCATTTAGATATTTAAACAGGTAGCTCAGTATGATGTGCAGCCTCGGAAGCGGGTCACCTTCTATGACAAGGTGACCCGCTTTTTATGACAAGGTGATCCACTTAGTGGATGAATGTAAGGCTGTTGTTGTGGCCTACCTGGACTTCAGTAAAGCCTTTAACACTGTCACCCATGACATCTGTGGAAAGCTGGCTGCCCGTGATTTGGATGGGCGTACACTCTGCTGGGTGAAACACTGGCTGGATGGCCAGGCCTGAGGAGTTGCAGTCAGTGGAGTTAAATCCAGCTGGCAGCCAGTCATGAGTGATGTCTCCCAGGAGCCACTCCTCTTTAACATATTTATAAGTGATCTTGATGAGGAAATTGAATGCATGTAAGTTCACAGACTACACCAAGTTGGGAGGGAGTGCTGACCTGCCTGAGGGGAAAAAGGCACTACACAGGGACCTAGACAGACTGGATCGATGGGTCAAGGTAAACCGAATGAGTTTCAATAGGGCCAAGTGTCGGGTCCTGCATTTTGGTCACAACAAACCCGGGCAATCCTACAGGCTTGGGGAGGAGTGGCTGGAAAGCTGTCTGATGGAAAGGGAGCTTGGTGTCCTGCTGGACAGTCAACTGAATATGAGCCAGCAGTGTGCCCAGGTGGCCAAGAAGGCCAGTGGCATCCTGGCTTGTATCAGGAATGGAGTGGTGAGCAGAACCAGGGAAGTCATCCTGTCCCTGTACTCGGCAGAAAGTACATTGAGTCGTGTACAGAAAGGACATTGAGGTTCTGGAGCAGGGCCGAAGAAGGGCAACAAGGCTTGTGAAGGCTCAGAGAATATGCCCTCTGAGGACAGACTGAAGGAACTGGGGCTGTTTAGTCTGGGGAAGAGGAGGCTGAGAGGAGACCTTATTGTTCTCTTCCGGTATCTGAAGGGTACTTACAGTGAGAGCGGGTCTCTTCTCACTGGTGACAGGTGATAGGACAAGGGGAAATGGCCTCAAGTTGTGCCAGGGGAGATTTAGGTTGGATATCAAGAAAAACTTCTTTACTGAAAGGGTTGTTAAGCACTGGAATAGGCTCCCCAGGGAGGTGGTTGAGTCACCATCCCTGACTGTGTTTAAAAACCATTTGGACGTGGTGCTCAGGGACATGATTTATCAGAGGGTTGTTAGATTTAGGGTAGTATGGTTAGGTTGTGGTTGGACTCACTGACCTTTAAGGTCTTTTCCAACCTGAGCAATTCTATGATTCCATGATTCTAAAAAATACGATGTTCCAGCAGAAGCCTAAAAGAAGTTGGTGTTGAACACGGAGTTCTTTAGAAGACTAAATCTAAAGTCTCACTTTAATTCTTAAGGATTAAGTTTATCCAATATATCTGGAAACCTGTTCATACTACATAGAAAAAGGGAGGTACAGGTAAAAGCTATAAACTCCTGAAATAATTAATGGTTGTTTATTTCTCCTGTAGGCAGAATGGCAGAGACATCACTCAGATTTCTCAAGCCAACTGATAACACAACCTTCCCATGCCAGTTCTGAGGCTGAAGATACGTCAGCATAGAATCACTGAGGTCACTTCTCTCCTTTGTTATTCTCCTTTTTGGCTCTTTTCTATATTCAAAATTGTTTTAGAGCTAACAGGATTTACAATCGTGTAAATAAAGGACATTATATTAGCTTGCATATCAGATATGCTTGTTTATTCTGTCCAAGGAAAAGCTAGTAATAGCATTTTCATGACATCAGAGGCGAAGCAAAGGAAGCCATTCCAACGAATTAATCTCAGTACTGTTTATAAAGAAATATAGGCAACTGATCTGTGTAATTGTTCTAAGGAGTCACAGTTTGCACAGTATGTTTAAACAACATATGACTATTAAAGGCAACTTTGAGGATGGATTTTTAATTTATCAGTGTGAGGTACTTTCCAAAGTTTATCAGAAGAGTGAGTCCCACTGTAATGGTGATAGAGACTTGGCTGTACTTAAAGTCCATCTGAGTCTGTGGGAGTGATGAGGAATCCAGTAAGTTATGAATTGCAAAGGAAAGAGTTAATGGCAGACCTTACTAAGATACCAGATTTTCATTGACATATACCTGTTTTTTAAAACTTTGTGCAAGAAACAGTAGAAATCAAATAATTCTGATATGTTGTTTTGATTGTCTTCTGACTCTGACCTGAATATTTGCAATTTCTATTGTCAATTTTCGAAGGTACAATAAACTGTACAGTAAAAAGAGGAGATAAATGTGAACATTAAATGAAATAGTACTTTTTCACATGAAGAATGCAAAATGTCTTTCCAAAATCCACCTTTTATTGTAACTGAAGATTGAATTTTATGGTGATTTGGGAGTATCTTGTTCAAAGTAAAATTAATTTAACCAGCTTTCTAGATTTTCTCTACATAATGAATACTTTTGCTAAATCTTCATATTTTACATTAAATCTCATTAAAAACTTTAGGGGAAACTGGTCTATAAATAATGCAAATTAGTAACATTTCATATCATTTAAAAGACTACAAGTACGATAGCATCACCTGTATTAGATCAGTCACTGTGTGACTCTAAATTGCCTTCATGTCAATACATAAGAATCAGCATTTTTTACATGTGCACTGCATTAGTAGACAGGTCAATTCATGTTAAACTGGTAGCTGGGTTCATCATGCTATTAAAAACAGAACTTCAGCTTTACATAGCTATACAAGCTGGGTAGACTTCAGGGCACTGGTGCAGAATGTCTGTTAGCTCTCTGCTTCTATCCGTATCATTTGTTTTGCAAGCACATAAGTACACAGCTGCAATGCAGCCTGGCAATCTAATAATTAAAAATTAAATATGCCTTTGACCTTCCGTACCCTATAAAATTCTTCTGTTTCCCTGCCTATTGACCCTTCTACTGACCCTTCATCTAAATCCAAACTAACTCCTTCTGATCCATTCTCTCCCCAGTGACTTCAGATCAAGAGCTCAACCAGACATTCCTTAAGACCTGCCTTTGTACAACCCCCCCTTGCTGGGAATCTCACCACCATTTCTACCTTCCCTAACCTCCATTCAGAGTTCCTGAAAAGCCTTTTCTTCTCTTTATCCCCCCCCTTTTATTTTCCCCTGAAACATCCCACTTGGTGTGCTCAGCCAGCTGAACTCCTTCACCGAAATACTTTTTCTGTTCTGTGGGAAAAGAGGCAAAATACCTGAGACAGCTGATCTCTTTCACTAGAAACCAGTTTGGGCTTTTTTTTCCCTGTTTTTTTTTTAAATAAATTCCAAAGACTTTTTTTTTTTTTTTTTTTTTTGTAATGTTTGAAACATTCCAAATATAAATCAGAAAAACACTCAAAAAGCTTGTTTGTAGCAACCAGTGTTGAGACGGGCATTGCTCATGACTGCTGACCTCAGATGCTCTGAAGCATCAGCTACACCTCCAGCAAACATCTGATTAAAAATAATGTGATGTGGTAAATTAATCTACTTTTAAGGATTTTCTTGATAGATGATATCTCCACAGTGTCCACCAGCTTCTCAAGTTAAAATCTAACCACACAGCTCCCCAGAAGGGACTGCTCCCAGGGCAAACAGCTGCCAGATGATCAGTGTTGGAAGCTTTGCCTTATATCTCTGTGGGAAAAATAAAAATAAAAAAAAATCACTAGATCCACAGAATTCTCCTAATACAGGCTGTCAGAGAATTTACTTTGGCAGAAGAGTGGTCATCAGCTGAGCTAGGTAAGAAAGGTTCTCGCTGTGACCCAGCAGCCCACGTGCAGCTGCCTACCTGTCACCCGGCCAGTCTGTCCTTGCAAAACCTGCTGAGGGTAACGAGCAGGGATGACAGTGGAATTCCGGTGTTTATATGGGAGCTATTTAATCAAAAGAAAGTTCTGCTGTCATACCTTCCTGTTTTCAGAAGTTATCCAGCCGTTAGCTTCCTAATCGAAAGAGATGTGGCAGCGTGCCACAGAAACTGGGCCTCACTTCCAGCATGTAGCCCAAAAGATTTCTATATCCCAGGTTGTGCCTAGAAACACATGTCCTGAATGAAAAGTTAACTTGTACACTATGCATCAGAACATAAAAGAGCTATGCACAGAAATACCGTGCACTCAGATCAACAGAGCACTTCAGAGAGCAAAGCCAGACAAAAAATTCCCACAAGGTCTTGCATCTCATTTGTTATTCTGCATATAGATACATTTCCATGAGAAAATAGCTTGCAAAGTTACACAGCAGCATCTTAATGTATTTAAATTAGTATGTATATATAGATTTGCTTCACAGCACACTGCTGATGCAATGTGCATGTAGCATAAAAATTCTTTGCTGTATCATGTGCAGAACACAAAAAATGAGCTAAGGAATCCCTCTGGGTCCTTTGGTTGGTATTGTGAGTGCTCTTTGTCCTTTTATCTTCTCCAAAGCACCTTAGGAAGAAGAATACTG
Source organism: Chrysolophus pictus (assembly GCA_037305975.1). Taxonomy (NCBI): domain Eukaryota; kingdom Metazoa; phylum Chordata; class Aves; order Galliformes; family Phasianidae; genus Chrysolophus; species Chrysolophus pictus. The sequence continues at coordinate 69,693,513 of CM074614.1, read as the reverse complement.
AGTATGCTGGAAAACCAACTGCCTGGCAGTATATCCTAGGGATTAAAATTAAATTATTGTTCCTGCAGAATTTAGTTTGGGATTATTAATAAATAATGATTCATAGAGAACCTGAGGACTCCTGTCAGCTTATTATGTATTTTATGAATTTCAAGGAATCAAGTATGATATGCCTGACTCAGAGCTGACTGAAGGCATCCTAGCAGTAGATGCTGTATTGCTTTTATCTGCCTCATAGGTGAGCGGCAGGTTCATAACTGGGATCAAGCTGCAATCACTGTGGAAAAGGAATATAAGAGGGAAAAGAGCAGAAGGCAAAGGTTTTGAGGCTTCTGTCATGAAAAGCAGTGGCTAAAAATTTGCTGGCACTGTTGAGAGGAGGCAAGGTTCCCCAGCCTGCAGCTGCTATCACATGTGCTCTCGAACTCACCTCTGGCATCTATGAAGGTTAACACTTTCACTGCAGGATAGGCAAGGTAAACAGTGAGGTCATGGTTGTTGCATCATACCAGCAACCCACTGCCCTGGGTAGCTGCTGACTGTTATGTCTGTTCCTTGCCTGGTATCTGAAAACAGTCCTTGAAAACCAAGAGTTTATGATCCATTAGGAAATTTTGCGAGATAATCTACTGAAAAGAAAAACAGAATCACAGAATCATAGAACTGCAGGTGTTGGAAGGGACCTTAAGAGATCATTGAGTTCAAACCCCCCTGCTAAAAGCAGGTTCCCTACAATAGATCACACAGGCAGGCATCCCAATGGCTCTTGAGTATCTCCATAGAAAGAGACTCCACAACGTCTCTACCAGCCTTTTCCAGTGCTCTGTCACCCTTACCATAAAGAAGTTCTTCCAGTGATCCTTTTGTATTAATGCTGTTGTGAATTTGAGTCTGATAATCACAAAGTGACTATCCTGTGTTACTGAGGGTGTCAGATTTGAGGCTTGCAGCAATTCTTTCTGTCTTTAACATCTATGAACCTACATTAATTCAACTTAGTATTTGTTGTAATTGTGATTCAAGTGTGCATGAGATATAATCTCAGTGAACATGCGTAGGTAGTAGAGAGGTTTGATTTAAATGTGAGTTTCATCCTGTACATATAGTGTGGCAGTTCAATTGACGTCATAAGCACAGTGCAGAGACTAGCAAACACTTTCATCCCTCCATCTTGCACTCTGCGTGAGTTCTGGATACCCCTGCTGCATATTCCAAAGGTCAGCTGAACATGATGTCTTCTAAGCAAATTGCAAGCTGAAGATTTCCACCCACCTACATCATCTACCTACATGTCTCATTGCAAAACCTTTTTGTGAAATACTCTAGTTTGTACAGATGTAAACTGAAACTTCAAGAAATGTTCATTTGAAAATGTGTACTATGACATCAAGATTTACTTAATCTAAAGCTAATTTGAATATTTTCATTAATAAATAAATAAATAAATAAATAAATAAATAAATAAATAATTGTAATATTGACCTGCTTTACAGATCACATCTGAGAGTGGATGTCACCTTATGCATAAAAATATTTTGTTCACAGGATAGACAGTATGTTCTTTTGCACCTCTGTACACTTACATTTGCCTTTGGGTGGAGCCATGTTTTAATAAAAGGATTAGTGTTTTTAATGTGTTGTGTGATGACACAGCACTTCTATGTGATGACAGACATGTTAAGCATTTTTTTTCAAAAGAAATCAACAAAGAGGAATCTATGTACTTGATGGATTAATTGTTTTGTCTCTGCTAAGTATTCTTGCCTTTGAACACAATGCTGTGCACATACTAACCTAAACATGAGTGAAAGAGTTTTAGAAAAAAAATGTTTGTTAAAAAATGGACTTCATCTGGACATACTGAAGTAAAGACTACACGGTTTCTGCTTATCTCCTCATAGATAATTGACATGAAACACTGACATGACATTTTTCCAAAAGTAAAACCACACTTAATAGTAAATTTAAAAATAGAGAGAAATAAAATCTTGGCATGTGTTCAAGGAGGGAACACATAAGCCACACCACTTATTCTGACTGTATGAAGGTATAGATCTACTCTGTGTTTTTGTTCTTTTTTTTGTAAGAATCTATGAGGTATAAAAAGGCTAAGATGCTTCTTTTTTCTACAGTAATGGGGCATCCCTCCTGGTATCAAATGAAATACCAATCTAGCCAACTGGAAAATCAAGTACAGACACAGGGCAAATATCTAGTACCCAATTTTTCAAACTTAATTAGTGAGTTTAATTGCACACATTTTTGAAAGCCTATGAATTTACTTAATCTAAAGCTAATTCTAATCCTTTCCTAAAAAAAAAAAAAAAATTGTAGTATGGACCTGTTTTACAGATCATATCTGAGAGTTGCTGTCACTTTATGCATAAAAACGTTTTATTCTCCAGTTTGACTTGTACATAGAAATTAGACAGATAATATCCTACTTAATGCTAAGAGAAATTTTTTGTATGATGTGAGAATCTTTCACACTGGGAACTTTGTTTCAGTATCTGTGAGCGTGCCTGAGTCAAACTCTGTGCTACTTGATATATTTTTCTTCATGGATTTGATTGCCAGTTGATATGGCTTTTCAAGTATACCCTGAAAAAGTTCCAGTTTCTGATTTTTTTTTTTTTTTTTGACTAGTGTTTAATGACTAATACTTGCATGTATTTATACTTCATAGCAGTCCTACAAAGCTTTCCCATTCTCAGTTGTCTTTCTGCTTTTTAAGAATACGCATCCCAAAGATTCTTTTCAATATCTGTTGTGTTGTTTCAGCATCCAGACCTGTGGAGGACAAATCAAAGACTGGTAAGGTATGCCCTTGATACTGACAAGGGGCAACTCCTTGAAAGTCAGGGTTATCTGTTTTCATAGTGATTCTCACAAAAGTTAAGGGCATCTGTGCAGAAATCTGTGGAGGATTAATAAATCTTGATTCTTCTGAACAACCAAAGAAATGTTCTGTTTCAGTGCAGACCACAGACAGCATGGAAGAACTGTATAGCAATGAGATAAATAAGGACTTATTTCCCATTCAAGATTTGGAGTCCATTGCCCAGATCAGCAGTCTTGCGTGTCTCTTCAATCTGGTCTAATTCTTGCGATCAACCTCTCTTATTACTGTTAACCTTAATATTAGCCTCTAAAAATTTATTAATGTCACATTAATGACATTAAAGTAAAAATTCAATATCCACAGAATCACAGAATCACAGATTCTGTGGAAGGGACCTCAAGGATCATGAATCTCCAACCCTCCTGCCACAGGCAGGGCCACCAATCATCCCACCTAATGCTAGACCAGGCTGTCCAGGGCCCCATCCAATCTGGCCTTGAACACCTCCAGGGATGGGGCATCCACAACTTCTCTGGGCAGCCTGTTCCAGTATCTCACCACTCTCTCTGTAAAGAATTTCCCCCTGACGTCCAACCTAAATCTCCCCTCCTTCAACTTAAAACCATTTCCCCTTGTCCTGCTGTCACTCACCTTTTCAAAGAGTTGATTCCCCAGACACAAGCTGAGCCAGGCAGTGTAGCGCGCTTGCAGCCCCGGACATCTAAGGGCATCACAGACCTGTTATTGCTCAATCTCGGGTGGCTGAATGCCACTTGTCCCTCTAAGAAGTCCAATTTTATAAGGGCTACATGTGAAAATGCAAGTGCAGTTAGTGACCTGAATTAATCCAGTCAACTCTTCCTTAGCCTTTAACTAAAAAGCCTAATCTCAAAATCTGTGTCACACTGTGCAGTGTAAAGCTCAATGCTGATGTCTGCTGAATCATGACTTAGAATCACAGAATCATAGAATTGCTCAAGTTGGAAAAGTCCTTAAAGGTCAGTGAGTCCAACCACAACCTAACCATACTACCCTAAATCTAACAATCCTCTGATAAATCATGTCCCTGAGCACCATGTCCAAATGGTTTTTAAACACAGTCAGGGATGGTGACTCAACCACCTCCCTGGGGAGCCTATTCCAGTGCTTAATAACCCTTTCAGTAAAGAAGTTTTTCTTGATATCCAACCGAAATCTCCCCTGGCACAACTTGAGGCCATTTCCCCTTGTCCTATCACCTGTCACCAGTGAGAAGAGACCCTCTCGCTGTAAGTACCCTTCAGATACTGAAAGAGAACAATAAGGTCTCCTCTCAGCCTCCTCTTCCCCAGTTCCTTCAGTCTGTCCTCAGAGGGCATATTCTCTGAGCCTTCACAAGCCTTGTTGCCCTTCTTCGGCCCTGCTCCAGAACCTCAATGTCCTTTCTGTACACGACTCAATGTACTTTCTGCCGAGTACAGGGACAGGATGACTTCCCTGGTTCTGCTCACCACTCCATTCCTGATACAAGCCAGGATGCCACTGGCCTTCTTGGCCACCTGGGCAAACTGCTGGCTCATATTCAGCTGACTGTCCAGCAGGACACCAAGCTCCCTTTCCATCAGACAGCTTTCCAGCCACTCCTCCTCAAGCCTGTAGGGTTGCTTGGGTTTGTTGTGACCAAAATGCAGGACCCAACACTTGGCCCTATTGAAACTCATTCGGTTTACCTTGGCCCATCGATCCAGTCTGTCTAGGTCCCTGTGTAGTGCCTTTTTCCCCTCAGGCAGGTCAGCACTCCCTCCCAACTTGGTGTAGTCTGTGAACTTACATGCATTTAGTCCCCTCATCAAGATCATTTATAAATATGCTAAATAGGAGAGGTGCCAGTACTGAGCCCCGGGGGACACCACTCATGACCAGCCACCAACTGGTCTTAACTCCATTGACCAGATCTCTTTGGGCCCAGCCATCCAGCCAGTATTTCAATCAGCAGAGCGTACACCCATCCAAACCATGGGCAGCCGGCTTCTCCACAAGAATGTTGTGAGTGACAGTGTCAAAGGCTTTACCGAAGTCCAGATAGACCACATCAACAGCCTTACATTCATCCACTAAGTGGGTCACCTTATTATAGAATGCAATCAGGTTTGTCAATCAGGATCTACCATTCAGAAGCACATGCTGACTGGGCCTGATCCCCTGGCTGACCTTTAACTGATCCATTATGGCTCCCAAGATTATCCATTCCATAACCTTCCGAGGCACCAGAGACTTTATACAAACTGTAGCATTATGTGGTTCATTACAAGAATCACAATTTCACAAAGAGAAACTCCCTAATAAGAAGGGATGAGAAAAAATGACAGAAGGGGCCAGAAATCTCATATCAGCTTCCAGAAATGAAGTTAGAACAGCTAACAGTTTGCTCGGGAAGACAGAAAAGAAATTTAAGCATCTAGTCAAAGACTTGTTTTTGCACTAGTCAGCACTGTTCTGACATGAAAAGAACATTTACCAGTTCCACAATAGTTCTCAAAGAGCAGTGGTAGCCAGAGGCAGTTCTTGGAGTTTGAAGAAGAGACAAATGATTTCGTACAAGTTCAAGTTATTATTATAGTTATTATTATTCCTCAGAGACCTCAATGGCCTCAAGCAGTGCAGTGATTCAGTCGTATGTGTGAATCACTGAGAAAACTGCGTCGTTAGAGGAGAAATTTCCCATGCATCACTTTCCTCTATATGTCAACAGAACCACTGGTGGTGGAAATTGACTTTCTGTTTCAAAATAAGGTTCTGAGCACACTGCTCATCTCTACAAGAGAGACCCGTAGGAGCAAAGCTAGACTCTCTCCAGATCTTTTATCTTTTCAGTAGATATAAAACTTAAACGTCAGATGAACATAAGGGGATTTTTTTTTGCTTGATAACAATGTTTCTGTTTACAACTGATCGGATTCTTGTCAGACAAAGTACACCAGATTGAGAACACAATAAATGGCTTCTGAAAACATCAGCCTCAGTAAAGTACAGTGCATACAGTGATCTCTCTTGCCAATGAAAAATGTTTAAGATTTGCTATTTATGAAAAACAGTTCTCTTTTTCAAAAAAGTGTGATTCATATGCTTAAAGGATTTGGTGCACAGAGTCTTTTTATTTTTACCTTCACGGAGGGAACACAGATCCTCTCTGAATTTGTTGTTCTTGCCAGTTGCCATCTGGGGAGGAACACCTCTCTTTCTCAAATTCTCTGCCTTCTGCCACATAAGAGGAACTTTCCTCTGTAGTCATAATGTAGAATTCATTGAAACTAGAGCAAGGAAGCAGGCACTTACAAGTAGGTAGTGCCCAAAGTCATCCACTTCAGAACACTCTTATCCGTTTGGTCCATTAAATGCACACTCCACTGTCAATCTCTTCAGAATGAGTTAATTTTTTTTTTTACCATGCAGAACTCTAGTTAATGGCTTACAGGGCACCCTGTTTTTCTTCCAAAACATTAGCAATGATTTAAATATGATGAGCATGTCTTGTGTATTTGGAGCATTTTCTCAGTTTTTCCTATGTAAGCATGAGTTTGTGACTGGCATTAGAGAAACTGCTTCGCTGAGTAACCAGATCATCAGTAACTAAATAAACATCTCTTTAACTGCATTCCTGAAGAACATTTCATCCTAGTGTAGCAGGAAAAGTATGAGTGCATGGATCCCACTAATAAAATGATACCACATAGGAATTTGCAGGTAAAAGCACTGAGAAAGTGCTTACTTTCATTGCTTTATGGCCCTAAGATTGGAATGGCAGGGATACTAAAAGCAGAGGTCTTCATAATACTTTTATTCATGCAGTCTCCACTAAGCATGACAGATCTGTGCTATGGTCATTTCCCAGCACATTCTTTTTGCCCTGATCAGAAAATTAAATTATTTGAAAAAACTTTCCTGTTTCGTATTCTCTACTCCTTCCTGGTGCCATCGCTTCATTTGAGCAGCCAAATGACTTATCAAATTGGTCTATGCTTTGTGTAGCTAAATCCATGCAGTATGGAGATCTCAGTCTCTTTGTTGTTGAGACACAGCATACAGAAATTTTCCTTTCTTTTAGCTGATGGCAACTTGAAAATACATTGGTACACCAAAAGGAGATCACAGAATCATAGAATCACCAAGGTTGGAAAAGATATCCCAGATCATCTAGTCCAAACATCTGTATTTCCCCACTAAACCACGTCCCTTAGTACAACATCTAACCACAACTTTCTTTCAGGAAGCTGTAGAGAGTGATAGCGTCTTGTTTGAGCCTCCTCTTTTCCAGACAAAATAATCGCAGTTCCCTCAGCCACTTCTCATTAGACTTATGCTCCAAACTCCTCACCAGCTTTGCTGTCCCTCTCTGGACATGTGCCAGGGCTTTGATGTCTTTCTTGTACTGAGGGACCCAAAACTGAACACGGGACTCAAGATGCAGCCTCACCAGAGCTGAGTACAGAGGGATGATCACTTCCTTGCTCCTGCTGGCAACTCTATTTCTGATACAAACCAGGATGCGATTGGTCTTCTTGGCCACCTAGGCACACTGCTGACTTATGTTCAGCCTAGCATTGACTAACACCCCCCAGCTCTGTTTTGTCCATTTAATCTTCCAAAACCTCTACCCCAAGTCTGTAGTATTGGTTGGAGTTGTTGTGGCTAAAATGCAGGACCTGACTCTTGGTCTGGTTGAACTTCATCCCACTGGCTTCAGCCCAGTGATCCAGCCTGTCCAGATCCCTCTGTAGGGCCTTCTTACCCCCAGGGGGACTGACACTTCCTGCCAGCTTGGTGTCATCTGCAAACTCACTGAGGGTGTGCTCAATCCCCTTCTCCAGATCATCTGTAGAAATAGTAAACAAGACAGGCCCAACTACTGACTGCTGGGGAGCACCACTTGTGACTAGTCCCCGCTCTCTGGGCCCGGCCATCCAGCTAGTTACTTACCCAGCAAAGAATGTATCTGTCCAAGCCGCAGGCTGCCAACTTCTCCAGGAGAGTACTGCAAGAGACAGTGTTAAATGTTTTCCTGAAGTCTAGGTAGACTATATCAACAGCCTTTCCCTCATCCACCAGGTGGGTCGAATTAGTAGACGTGTAGTTTGACCACAAGTCCTGCACTTCTGGCTGATTTCAGCTGACTCTACTGTATAATCACAACACAGGCAGATCCAGAACACGGACAGCTAGCACACCATCTGGAAAAAACACCACAGGATTCTTGCCCAGAGAATGCTATGTGCTCACATTGAAATAGGCCCCCTGTTTCTATGCCATTGTTGTAGAAATGAAGTAGGAAACAGCTGGCCATGTGGACGTAGTTATTGCAGAATACAATTTCTGCAATAGGGTAGGAAAAAAGGTCACTGAAAATGTCCATGTGTAATGAGCTATCCATCTGCACATGACTTTGACTTGACTTTGGAGCTCAGTTGCTTTCACTCTTATCTTTTGTTTCCCCAGTAATTTAAACTCCAGCACCGATGTGTCACAAAAAATTCTTGCACTGGGATAATAATGGAAGATAATGATAATATGTTAAACTTTGTGATGATCGTGCATTCAAATGGCATTATTTTTGGCTAAGCAGAAAACTGCTGCTCACAACAAACTAGCTTTTCATGTCTATGCACCCAAAAAAATGAAGCAATTTAGTCAGCTTGTCAAGATAAAATAACTTATAAAACAATCTTTCTCTTTGAAATTTTAAAGTAATTTAGAGAAGAGCTTGTTACAGGTCTGTGTTCTAAAGGTAATGTCACAGTGCAATAGGAAGAAGAAAATGCTGAACGTCCCTGGAGTGTGACTTAGCCTCAAAGAATGAGTAAGTATGAGGAAACCGAAGCAGGCAGATACGTACTGGTTTGGCTTATTGCTCATCTAGATTTTGATATCATCTATTCTACCAGAAGCAAAGATTAATTGATTTGGATCTTTTTCAAGGTCTGTGTCTGTCTATTTCCATCATCACGAGTCCCTGAAGACCTGTACTGTAAGTCAGACTGCCCACAGAAGGGAACTCTGTGAAGGGTTACGCTAAGACACTGGGGAGTCTGTGTCTCTCGTACTAATTGCAGTGTCTAAACTCAAGGATCACAGGCATTCAGCTCTCAGAAAGGAGTGATTAGGCACCAGAATGAGACGGAAGAAGCAAACCATCTTTTCACTATTCTCAGAAATCTCAAGAATGTCCATAAGTGGTATGCTGACCATATTCCCAAGGACTCACACTTCACAGAAGTCACATTATGATTTATGATTAACTACTTTGTTTTTCTCCTTCTTCTTTTTCTTTATTCCTTTTTTTTTTTTAACTGGCAGAAAAAGGATGTTTGCAATTATGAAACTGTCATTTCAGATCGGCAGTACTGAGGATAAGGGAGTGGTTCTGTTTGCAGAAGTGGGTCCTTTGATCAGTACTCAGTAAATCTGCCTGAGGAGGAAGGTCTGGATTAATTTCTTCATAGATTTAGGCTTGGCTCTTGGCTTGATTTAGATTATTATTTATGTAAACAGACGGGCCTGCATAATTGCTATAGAATGCATTCCAAATACTCATTAGTGAACATAGAGTGGATTTAAGAAATCATAATACACTGAAGTCCATGCACTGCAAGTGGTACCTGGATGATTTACATGCACTACCACTAGATATTAAATTAAGTACTTCGGTGCTGGTAATTGTATGCAAAAATAATATTCAAAAGCAAGCATTTCCTTCCTTAACAGTTGTATGTGCTTATTTTTTGCAGGCAATATATATGTATATCACATTTCTAACGTTAGAACTGTAAAATGCATGCACTGTTTCTCCAGACCCCGTTTTTTAGCGCAATTTCTTAATCATGAATAATTTTTCCCTGATAATCCATCCTACAAACTACAAGTAGTTTCTAAATCTGCTGGTTGCCTTCAAGCAAATGGATAGAAAGGTGGAGTCACTGTCCCTGGAGGTGTTCAAGAACAAGGGAGACGATTATTGGGCATGATGGGGAAGAGTTCATGATTGGACTAGGCAGTTGTAGAGGTCTTTTCCAAACTTAATGTTATACGACTATATGATTGTATGAAAAAGGGGAGCATAGCTTTCTTCATTCTGCAAAGAACTTTTATTATAGCTGCTCATGAAACAAACAAACAAACAAACAGAAATACCAGCAAAACTGAAACATGGATGTTAGTTTGGATTAGTATTCATTCATATTAAATGTTTTGTGTTGCATTGCATATAAAGTAAGGTCCCCAGACAACTTAAGTTATCCCGATTAGAGCAAAATACCAGCTCTCTATTAGTGCTGTGGGAATACATCCAGCAGACAGGAAATAATTTCTATGAGAAATGGTTAGTGCTTCAGCTTGAGAGAAGCACAGTTAGGGTCAACATGCTGTTGCATGGCCTGCTATCCTGACTATCATTTTCCTTCTATTCACATGGAAGTGAGAAGTATTTTCTCACTGCAAAATTATGTGAGAAATAATCACCTCAGAATTCCTCCTGGCGTGGATAGACAAAGATTTCTTATGATACAAAGTGCTGACAAAGTCAAATTGCATTGCTTCATATCCACATACTCTTGTGAAAGCTCTAATTCTGGCCTAAAAACAAATATTTTTATCTGAACAAGAAAGTATCCTTTACCAGTCAGGCTTTGCATCTCTGTTTGTATTCTAATTTGGTTCCCTTACTGAAATAGCAGGAGGATTTATCCCCATGTTGAGATAAGGCATTATGAGGAAAAGGAAGTTGAAGGAAACTTTGCAGCTCGTATAGGTATTCCAGCAGTGCAGTTCTGATCAGCATTGGTCCCTGAGTATTCCTGTCCACAAATATGAGTCTTCAGAACTGTTATTCAGAAATGAGTTGTGGCAGTAGGAAGTTCCAGTCCTCACCCACGGCAGGAGGTTGGAACCAAATGATCTTTGAGGTCCCTTCCAACACAAGCCATTCTATGATTCCATAATTCTGTGAAGTTGACAGTGATCTGAGCTGTGACAGCAGCAATTGTGATCACTGCCAGGTTCACCATTGTGATTTATAGTGTTAAAGTGATACTTCTGAAGTAACACTCTTGTGAGAGTTGTAAAAAGTATGTGCAAACTCCAGTTTTCATTTTGCAGTTTTTCAGGTTAGCATCCTTCACCTACATATACTGTGGTGTTGCAACGTATGAAAAAAGTTCAGTCAAATTTTTGTATTGTACCATTGCCCATTTTTCACAGTCTGATTATGTGAATTATGTAAAGGCTCCGGTTTGCCTTTCGGAAGTACCCAATATCCAGCAGAAATATTCTGAAAACTCATAATAGAAAATGTTGTTTTTTCACAGGCATGTAACTCCGTGAATTCAGATAGGAATCTGACATCATCATAGACATTGCAATTTATGTTTCTGTATGAATCCACTGCTGCAGGACACAAAGGGAAAAAGTTACCTCTGGGAATGCTTCTCATGATGAGATTTTTCTCAGCTATTCTTAAAATACCTTATCATTGCAGAATACAGGGTTCTCTTCCTAGTTACAGCTGTAGAACTCCTTTGATATTAACAAACACCCACAACCAGGCTTGAAAATGAAAGCTTGTTTCAAGTCAATTGAGTGACCGTTTTTATTTTTCTGTAATTGCTTACTGCCTGGTACAAGAGAAGAAGTGAAGCTCCAGACAAAGTAACGTTCTTTTGCTTTGTCTTTGACACTGAATACCAGCGGTCAGACAGTTTGGCAAGCTTGTTTTCCTCAACTTCCCTGCCTTATTTAAAAGTTTTCCTTTCTTCTTTTTTTTTTTAAATGAAGATGAAGATTTCTTCAAGCTAGCTGTTGAAGTGAATTTTATTCCTACTGCATGGTAGGAATCAGCTAAACAAGGGTCTTTCTGTCCACTTGTCAGTAAGCATTCAGCAGACAACTCCCATCAGAGACCAGATCCAGAAACTGTCCAGGACAGCTGCAGAAAACTGAAGAAGCAATTGAAAATTGAAGGCCGGGTTATGGTCTCCATGCCAGTAACATAAATCCTCAAAATTGTTTCAACTGGTAATACTTAGCGGTTTCATAAGCGCTGTGCCTTCCAGAAGCGCTGTGTCCTTTTAGCATGAGCTCCATGAGCCAGGAAAGCCCATGAGGCACTTGTTTCTCCTCTGATTCCAGCAGTACTATTTCTGTAACTAAAGACTGGTGATCAAAACCTCTCGAACATGCAAGTTCCTAGCTGTGCCTTGACCAAGCACTTTGCACCATTTATTTGTTTCTGCCAATTCTATTTCAAAAGTCTCTATTAGAAACATTGGTTAAATGAAATATTTTTCAATTAACTAACAAAGTCCTAATTTATCTGCAATTTAATGTGGCTAGTTATCATATATTTATGATAATTTATGCTAATGTGCTCCACAGAGTCCTATAGGAAAACTCATTTTTGGCTGCATTTCACTACTTATGTTCCATCTCTGTATCAGCTACACTGCAAGTGGAGGATTATATTTGTGAATTCATAAAATATACTTCTCCTATTTTTTTGTATGAGTTTTTGACCTTTTCAGATCAGAAAAGGACATAAAAAAATACCTCATGTAAACAAGAAGTAGTGAAGTATTTTTCTTGGAGACAGAGTTCCTATGTCTTTGGGAACAATGTTACTTGAAATGTTTGTTATCGCTTCCTCTTTTAAACAGTTCAATAAAACAACTTTAAACCAAAGCTTCACACTGATATTTGGAAAAGGTTAAGATAATATTTTTTAATTATTTTTTTCATCAGTGATTTCAAAGGGGGAAAACACATAATTTAATTCTAATTGCTGGTCCCATTTCCCCAGAATGGCATGTATTGATAAAACAGATGTAATCGCAACCTTTCTGAATGCTTTCACATACCATAGCCATGAACAGGGGTAAACGAACCCAAACAGAATAGGAGGAAGTAGGGGTTCCATGAAACACTGTAAATACTTTATCAGAAAAATACTATTTATACAATGTCGTTAGAATCAATTAACAGTCGGCCCTTCAGAGGCTGATTTCAGAGTCACTACTGGTCCCTCCTGGTCGCAATGAGTCTTCTGTGCAGGTGTGCTGGAAAGGAAATGAAGGATCAGCTGGTAGAGGATATTCTCTGATGCTGGGGAGAAATGAAGGCACGATGGAAGATCTCGGAGGAGTAAAACAGTTTTTAATTGCAAAAGTCCTCTCTGGGCCATTTCTGAGGCACAGATTGTCAGAGTACACCAATGCTTTGGCTACCTTCTTTGTACAATTGCACCTCATGCCCTGCAAAGGCATGCACTCATTCTCAGGGCCTCATAGAATGATGTCTGAGGGCATTGCAATATTCTTTTGTCTTTTAGGAACCAGTCAAATATTGGAGTGTCTCACAAGATGTAATTTGTGTCTGCGCCTTTACTGTTATAAATAAAAGGTTATGAAGAATGGAGAGAGGAGAAAGTGAACAGGAAAGACTAAGAGGGCATTAGTGTGAGAGTGGAAGCTACGAATGAGAAAAAAAAGAAAAATTATTCAAGCCAGTGATTCTGGGCAGCCAAAGAGTCTGGACAAGTTGTAAAAAAATCTACTGTAAAAAAACCTATATTTTCATAGAACTGGAAATTCTTAACTAATCTGTAGAAAAGATAAGTAGATGTTTAGTGGAAGAATGGGATTAAACAATACTGTTATATACTGCCCTATTCATGCCTTTTCTTTATTGGCGATTAAGTAAACAAGATGAAAACTTCTGCAAAGAGACTAAGAGACTGGGGACTGTCTTCCCACAAAGGATCAAAATGAAACTCCAAAATATTGCAAGTTGTCTGAAATCTACTTGTTCATACAAAACAAAATCTTTATTTGGTGATCATTTGGTTCACTTTTTTTACCCTTTTCATCTGGAATTATTTTGCCCTACTGCATATCTGATAAAGGCAGCTACAGGGTAAACAGTGCATTTAGAAATAATCTAAGGAAAAAAGCCAGGAACCAATTCTGAAGCATTTTTCTTCCATTCCATATTTCTGTATCTCAGCTAAGAAAACCAAAGACTTAGGAGTTCTACCAAAGAATTTAGAGGAAGTAATTTGGCATCCATGTCAATGTTTCAAGTCACTGTTAATGCAAGAGTGATGAAGAAAAGCAGGTATTTGAAAATGCCTTTGGAAAGTGTTATAATGGATCTGTTCTCATAAGTGAATGAATTAGGATATAGAACTGGCTTGAAAAATTCCTTATGGGTTTACAAGTTGCAGAAAGTCTCTGGGGAGATGGATTCTGAGCTATAAAGCCGCCAAAGTACACAGATCTGTGTGGTATAGACAACATTTGTGAGCTGACAACTTTCCACAACAAAGATGCCTCTGATACTGAAAACCAGACCTGTCTGTCTGTATGTCTTATGTGTTAAATCAGACTTAGCATAGACTTTCATTTAAGTTAGTAATTATGAAGTTAAGAAGGAAAATTCCATATAATAGAAGGGAAAAAAACATGAAAATAAGTGTAATTGTTCTCTATTTAACAAATTTAGGAGGGTTTCTTCCTTGTTTCCTTTGATATCCAAACTCCTGTAGAAATGATTTAATGTTCATTAGTATCTTAGATGTATTTTGCAAAAATATTTATCCTTCCCTTTCCTTGTCCTTTTCCTCTGTTTATTTCAATGCCACATGAAAAATAATGACTCCAACTTACACTACCATTCAAAATTGTTATTATGAAATGGGCACAGAATGGCATGTTCAATCACCCACTTGGTGTATGCGTTTATATTGGCTAACAACAGCCTAATGGAGATGGTAGACGTTGAAGCCAGCTTTGGTTCCTTCTGTCACCTTGCTCTCATATTCTCCCTGTATTTAGTTGTCCATTTGTATAAAAATTCTTAATACAAAGTATCTTTCAGACCTCTCTGTCAAATGTATTTGAATTTAGACAGCTGATTCAAAATGTGATGGACCAACTACTGAAGTACAATGATCCCATTCCTTTAGTAAACCAGGCAAACACGAGATGGCATGATGAGGCCCTTAATTTCAGAAGCAGTACCTGTAAGTTCTACCCTCCTACAAAACTCTAGCTGAAACTGTGTTTTTCTATTAAAATGATGAATATTACTTAACATGGTTATCTTGCCTTTCAGTAACTCCTTTGTATTGTATGCTTGAAAATAGATCTGTTCAAAATAAAGAGAGCTGTTTTCCTCATGGAAAACACCTATTATCGAAAGATTGACAGAAAAGAGTATTTTTTAGTTCAAGAAGCTGTAACAATTAAGAATTTTGAAGGAAAAGTATTATGAGGAGGGTTCACCAGACTTCCCTCTTTCACAATACTCTGCTTTCTCCACTGTAAAGGACAATGTGCATTCTATACAAGCTACAGAAGCCTGGTCTGTGATACTAATTCTGAGGAGAAAGTCATGTAAGGTGGCATCATTACACTGGAACAGCTCCAGTTAAAACTGTAGGGACTACCTCAAATTGAAATAATAGTTTTCATTAGAAAATAGGTTTGTTTATTTGTTTGTTTCAAACAAAATTTGGCCAGTAATTTTCCAAGGAAAAGTAACACAGATAAACATTTTTCACTGATAAACATACAAAGGTTTTCATATGTACCATCGAAGAGAGAGCAAGAATTGCAACAAATAGAAAACATCAGGAAGTTTCATAACTTGGAATAGATATTGAAAAGATGTCTTTCACTTCTAGATGTATTCTGCTTCAATAGTATTATGTACAAATGTACAACTGGACCAGTTTCACTGATGGAACAGTGGAACTGAGTCTACTACATTCATATAGGCAGATCTTGAATAATTCTGAAACTCGTCCTTTATTTTAAGAGCCATATTTCCATTTCTGAATGCTACAGTACATGAGAAAAGTTGTGAAAATAGGCATGACCAAGGAAGAGTGAAGAAAAAAGAGCCATAATTTCCATTAAAAATTGCTATTTCTTAGGCATGACTTTCCTCTCGAGACAATGGAGGGAAATCTCTAAGTCTACAGAAGAGGCATATATCTTATGACATTAGAAAGCATTTAGCCCTAATCCTTTGACAACAACACATAGATACACAAGTTAGCTCTGTTTGCAATGTATAGATAGTGCATGATTGCAGTATATCTGATATACATACAATATTATCTAATAGAAGACAATGTGTTACACATAAAAATGCATTGATACAAATTGGTTGGGATTATTAGGATCATTATGTTGCTGGCAATGCACTACTACCTAGTATAACATTACCTCCTTCATTCTGAAACGTTAAGTACACAGAATCACAGAATCACAGAATGGCCAGGGTTGGAAGGGACCTCAAGGATCATGAATCTCCAACTCTGCTGCCACACGCAGGGCCACCAACCTCCCCATTTAATACTAGACCAGGCTGCCCAGGGCCCCATCCAACCTGGCCTTGAACACCTCCAGGGATGGGGCATCCACAACCTCTCTGGGTGGCCTGTTCCAGCACCTCACCACTCTCTCTGTAAAGAACTTCCCCTGACATCCAACCTAAATCTCCCCTCACTCAACTTCAAACCATTTCCCCTTGTCCTGCAGTTATCTACCCTTTCAAAGAGTTGATTCCCCTCCTGTTTGTAGGCTCCTTTTAGATACTGAAATGCTGCAGTGATGTCACCCCACAGCCTTCTTTTCTCCAGGTTGAACAAGCCCAGCTCCCTCTGCTTGTCTTCATAGGGGAGGTGCTCCAGTCCCCTGATCATCTTTGTGGCCCTCCTCTGGACCCTCTGCAACAGCTCTCTGCCTTTCTTGTACTGGGGGCTCCGGACCTGGACACAGTACTGCAGATGGGGCCTCACAAGGGCAGAGTAGAGGGGGACAATCACCTCCCTGTCTCTGCTGGCCACCCCTCTTCTGAAGTGCAGTTGTAAATGATATGCTCTATTAGCAAAATAGTTTGCAAAACAGTCCACTTTCCTGCCTCACATCTAGGACACTAACGTTCTTGGGGAGCTTGAATTAATCCAGTTAGCCCTGCATCCACAAGGGAGCCTAAGCAACATATGAAACACGGAGCTCTGGAGCAGTGTAAGCGTGGTGCAAGTGTGTGCACTGAAACCTACAGCAGACCTGAGAGGGGAGGTTTTGATTGAAAGCCCAGCTTCAGATTGCATTTTGAATAGGAGTACAAGTTAAATGATGGCTTCTGGTTTGTTATATTCATAGGCTTAGTGGGGCTTCTGCAGTTCAAGGAGGTGATTGTGTTCATTCACAATAGCAAAAAGGAATTTAGGATTTAGGATGATTGTTGGCTTTTTAATGAAAACAGCACGTCTTTCTATATGAGTACTGAATTTGTTTAGCAATCATTTCCCTGTTTTTTTTTCCAGTCTTCAAATTTTCTGTACAATTGTTTTTCTGTTTTCAGTGTATTTCACATACATGCATTTGTATATTTACTAGTAAGAAGAAATTGGTTATCAAAAAGAAGATACAATGAGCAGATTTTAAGGACTGCTGAAGAGGACTTGAAGACTGATATTTTAATAATTATATTTTCCAAATGACTAGTGATTTTGGATGTATTCTTTATATGTGGGACTGCTTAACCAAATCTAAATTAGATCTGATTTTCTCAGAGCAAAGATTTGCCACTGGGAAAGTCATACAACCATAGACTGTCCCAAATCAACAACAAAAATGCAAGAGCAGTATCAGATGCCTGCTCTGCCATGGAACACATCAATTCTCAGTCAAAGAACCTCCCCAGCTAGGAAAACTGGCTGGCATTCCAAATATTAAAACACTCTTCAAGAGGCAGCACTACTCATTGTTGGTGCTTTGTGGTATGGTGTGTGTTGCTTGACATTTGTGTTGGGCTTTGTACCTTGGTGAAATCTTAATGGTAAGATGTAGTTACCATCAGTTCTAAGATTTTCTCCCGTGATGTAGATCTCTTGGTTGTCTGAACACAGGGCTGTAACTCTTAATAAAGATTATACAACCAGCTTCAAATTTTGCAGACCTAAGGGAATAAGAGGAACTGTGCTGGTATCGTGGAATGCAAACAGGTGTGCCTTTGCCTCCCCCTCCTACAGGAGTACTATTCTATTAACATTAGTCTGCCAAGTTAGGTACCTCATGTCCCACAAAACACTGCCTCCAGTACTATCTGTTTGGCAGACAATAAACTCCGTTTTCAACGAGTGGTCCAAATACAGTTGAAGGCTGCAATATTGCAATTGGATTGCAATCATTCTTCCAGTCTGGTAGGTTATTTTCTGAGAAATAAGAGATGAACTGGTTAAAAAATATAAAAATATCTTCAAACTGTCCCAAGGAAAGTTGTGCTACCGTTTATGGCTTTCACTAATGGACGGGAGGCATAAGCAATGTCCTCTGAAGGAACACAGTTGGTTGTGATTATTTACATTTCTACAGTGAGCTAGAAATAAAATCAGAGCCATACAGTATTAAAGAAAGGTACTTTCTCCCCAGCAGTAGTCCTTGCAGCAGTACACAGGTAAAATGACACAAAGAGGTAACAGTGACCAAAGGAGCAAAATGTACAACTCCACTGCCTGGGGGACCCAAAGAAAAGCTCCTGGTCCAGAGATTCACAGCCTCAGGTTGCACAGACGACTGAAGATTCTTCTCCAGGCATGGACAAACCTGGTGAACTGTTTAAAACAAGGCAACAACAATTTTAATATTATCTTTAAAGAAAGAGAAAGCACACTTAGGAAATTGCAGGCAGTGGGATGAAAAGGAGGTTAGGCATGGAGTACAGGAGGAAAAAGGAGGAAATAAAGGAAAGAAATGATAAAGTGAAAACAAAGGAGGGACTACAGAATGGACTGACAATGTAAAGAGGTGAAATAAAACATGTTTCTTAGACAGACGTTCATGATTAGGAGAAGTCATTTCTCCATCATTTTTATTTCCTTGGCAGAGAACAGGGAGCTGTAGGGAGGAGGAAATTGTTTGGTGTTAGCACTGATGGAAACATTTGTTTCAGCTGCAGCTCAGGCAGAGGAAGAATTTCAGACTGGTCAGATCCAGGTGAGAGCTTACAGAGCAGAGGTGTCAGTGTTGGAGGTAGCCCTTAATATCTGTCTTAATTTGTCAGGCTTGGACTAAGGAATGCAGTGTTAATGAGGCTTTAACATACTTCTTGATGCCATGTGACATGCATCTATAAATATTCAAGAGCTGATGGGATCACTTAAGCACTCCTTCTTTGTTTCAACCTCAGTTCCCATCCCAAACTGAACTGGAAAAATTTTTATAGACTTTGGCTTGTCTCAGTTAAATTAACCCCCACCCCCCACCCCTCTTTCTATACCTCCTTTCCTGTCTACTTCTTCTGAATCACTCTCTGGAGTGGTGCACAGGCTTCTTTCAGCTCTGGCGTTGAACTGTAGCTTGTCACTAAAAGCATCCTGGCATGTACATGAAAGGGATTTGGAGGTGGAAATGACCATCAGCTAAATCACCTCATCCTGCCTCCACTCAGTGCGGGTTTGTTCCTGCAGCACGCTCCCAGGGACTTTGGGTTTCGATGCTTTGAGCAACAGAAATTCCAGCTCCACTCCCTTTGGGAGGGGTGCCTGAGGGCTAATAGATCACACTATTATGCAATTTTTCCTGATACATAGCCTGCATTTTCCTTTGTTTGAAGTCTTTACTCTGTTATTCCTATTTATACCAAGTGCTGGGTGAATCCCAGGTGGTTCTGAGGTTTATTTCTGTTCAAGAAGGCATGCAGAAGGGCAGAGTCTAGTCCACATTCTTTAAACCTTTTGGTGCCTTCCTGACAAGGTCCATTATTTCTTCTCTAATACCGCCCATGGCCCTGTAGAAAACCTCATTTCTCTCTATCCTATGAGTATAGAAGGTTGGATTTTGGCCAGTGCTCTGCTCTGGTTAATCTCTTCTCAGAACAGACAATAAAGTCCTGAATCTCTGATTCCTCTCTGTTATATACCTTTTCCTCATTAATACCTGTAAATATAATTCCTTCCAACTTAATTTCCTCTACTTATCAAGCTCTTGCTGTGCTTTTTGTTCTCTCTGAACTGGTTGGGTTTGTATATTAATAACTTTTCATTGAACCTGTTCTTATGATGCATAACCAATACACAGGTGTTTTTTAAGCTGTTATTCCAGGTAATAATATAGAATCATAGAATCAAAGAATGCATTGGGTTGCAAGGGACATTAAAGAACTGCCATGTTTGTTCCATTCCTATGTCCCTAGGGACAGTTTCCCAGGGGATCTTCTTCAACAATCCCTTAAACAGCGTGAAGTATGCGCTTATAAAGTTCATGATCCTGACTTTGCTCTCTGTCAGGCTAATATTCCTCAAGATCACAATCTCAGCCAGGGCATTGTTCCTACCGCCCAAGCTGCTTCCAGTCTTAACTTTTTAATGATCTTCTCAGCATTTTTAGTGGTCCACTAACACTTTACCTCTGGTTGGTCTGCCCAATACTTGGGCAAGGAAGTTATCCTTAATGAACTCTGAAAGTCTTCTGGATTGCTTGCAGCACTTGTTTCTTTCCCAGCAGATATCCAGGGGGTCGAAATTCCCCCATCAGGATGAGAGACTGCGAGTCCAACACTTCTTGTACTTGAAGCAAGGAGGCTTCATCAACAGGCTCCCATTGATCAGCTAGCCGTAGTAAACCCAACAAACAGATTCACTTTATTAATCTGGTCCCTAATTATAATCCACAAGTTCTCAACCTGATAATGGCTGTCTTTTTTAGAGGCAGCTCCTCACAGTCTATCCACTTCTTAATATGGAGGGCAATTCCTCCATCCCTCCTGCTCTGCCTGTCTCTTCTAAAAGGCTTCTAGCCTTTGATCATAGTATTTCATTTGTGCAATTGTCCCATGTTTCTGTGATAGTAATTAGGTCATAGTTTTCTAATTGTACTATGACTTCCACCTCTTCCTGCTTATTTGTAATCTGATATCTTATTTAACTCTTAGTAATCAAGTGGGAGCAAGTGGGATCCTTTCTCTTGTTATGAAAGGATTTTGTATAAAAAAATTCAATCACTCAGGGGCTGTGAATCATTCTTCCTTTAGAACTGTTGTTCACATGTGGAGATAGGCACAGTAGTGGCATCTCAGCATAATCCACACTTGAAGGCTGCCCAAGCATTAGTCAGTCATTACTGATAACACTCTTCAGCAGGTGCACCTTAAGTATGCAAGTTCAGAGACAGCACTGTCAGGACTATCTGAAATACTTCAGTGTGAGAGCAGTTTTCTCCTAACTCAGATTTCAGTGTCAGCGCAGCCTTTATTTCAAGCATCTAAACTTATCAGAACACGTAAGTCACACTGTTAGTAATAATTACAATGGCTGTGACACAACTCTGATCAAATCTTTCTTCTGTTTGGTTTGAAGAGGTGTTTAAATCCAGTAGTCCACATTCCTGACAGAATGACCTCTAA
Source organism: Chrysolophus pictus (assembly GCA_037305975.1). Classification (NCBI taxonomy): domain Eukaryota; kingdom Metazoa; phylum Chordata; class Aves; order Galliformes; family Phasianidae; genus Chrysolophus; species Chrysolophus pictus. The sequence continues at coordinate 69,672,233 of CM074614.1, read as the reverse complement.
TCCATAGTAGATGCTGTGTCTTCTTGATCTATTCCTTTTAAGGCTAAATGACAATAAAATAATTGTTCTGCTGTTGCAAGAGAGATAATTGAGAAGTCCTTGCTGCAGCCTGGTTCTCTAGGGAGACATTTATATTATGGTGAATATTATTTTCAATGCCTCTACTGAAGCGTTTTCAGTTTTCATACAACAACAGAGTTCAGCAAGTTCATTGGTTCATCAACAATATCATTGCTCTCTTAGAAAAAAATCAATTATACACCTGATCCAAATCCAGGACCCTGGCTTTTCCCACACATGCCTCTACTATTCTAACACTAGGCAAGAGGTAGGGAGAAGGCACAGGGACAGCTTCTGCTGTATGTTTTCTGTGGTTTAAGTAAGCATGCTGTTAGCCTGCTAGACCTGCTAGACCCCAAAAGGGAGGCAGGAGAAAAAGCTATCTGTGAGGCTTGCTGTCTCACAGGCAGCACAGCAGTAGTTGTCATTCAGAGGTTGTTCACACAGCAAGAACTTAAACTAGATCAGAATGGGGAAACTGTTTAAGTACTGGAGAAATATGGGTGTAAGATGAACAAGGATCTGGTCTTCCTTTGTCCCTTTATGTCCTGAGCAAATGTAAGTTCAGTGGCAATTTTCAACATCAACTAGTACCTAAACTATATATATACGTACCTAAAATTTGAAAGCAAGAGTTTATTGTATATGTTGAATGACACTGTCAAGAAGCAACCTGACACGTTCTAAGTAATTACCTGTTCACTACAGTGATTTGTTCTAGCTATACACTGGTTTATAATCACTGTAGTGAACAGGTAATTACTTAGAACGTGGTAAATTAGAATATTCATTTCCTGAGGCAGATGATTAAAGACATCAAACCAGTGCTAAGATGACTCAGAAGAATTTATGAATGGTAGCATATGTACACAGGGAGACCTTCCTGGCATTATAGACTGTAAATTATGGTTATTCCTAAGAGGCAACAAAGGAGGTTCTGACAGTTGTACAACTACTTTTTATCTGTAGTGCTCTTTCAAGTCAAGAAAACATTGGCTGAATTTCAAGACCAAGGTTAGGGTCAACTGCCATCACAGTTTTTCAGAAATGTGATAAATATTCTTCAAGAAACAGTTTCCCAAGAAAGCCTCAGAAATGCATCCAACCAGGTTACAAGATATTGAGAACGCTATCCAAAAGTTCCACAAGTTGCTACCACTGAAGATCAGTTGCCACAAGTAATCTCACCGAATTAAACTTCTACCTGTCAGGTTTGTTAACACTGACAAAAAGCACATTACATGATCTGTTTCATAAATATTGATTTATTTATACATATGCAGAATTTATCACGCATATCAAGCACTCATTTTGAAGCTACAAAAAAAGGAAGAAAGAAAGAAAAAAAAATCTCAGTGACAGTAAAAGAAAGTCTGACTATTGTGGAGGTAACAAGACACCAGTAATAGCCTGAGAACTTACTGAGCATAAATTCAGTCAGTAAACTTATGACATATTCTCAAGACTTAGTCAAAACTTTATGTTATAGAAGCTGATGAGATTTCTTTACGTTGCCACCAATGAAGGCAAGATGTTGAAAATTTATCCTGCTGTGTTCCCTGATGACATATCCCTAGAATATAACAGCAGCAAAGCACATAACATTATTGATCTCTGTTCTAGACAACTTAGAATTAAACATCAGTAAAATAATCTTTGTAATCAGAAGAATAATCTTCAGAGTGTCCTGGCTAGAATCTTAAATTGCTAATAGACAATAGAGGTGAGTCATGACGAACCCCATTGAGAGCAGTCCTGCTGAGAGGGTTTTAGGGATTCTGTTGAATGGAAAGTTTGAGAGACAATAGTGTATGCTTACAGCCCAGAAGACCAACTGGGCTGTATCAGAAGAGGGGCAGCCAGCAGACAGAAGAAGGTAATTGTTCCCCTTTTCTCAGCCCTCATGAAGCTGCACCTGCAGTACTGCGCGCAGGCCTGGGGCCTCCATCACAGGAAGGATGTGGAGCTGTTGGAGTGGGTCCAGAGGTGGGCCACAAGGGTGTGCAGAGAGCTGGAGCACCTCTCCTAAACAGAAAGGCTGAGGGTGCTGGGCTTACTCAGCTTGGAGAAGACTCTGGTGAGACCGCATTGTGGCCTTTTAGTACTTAAAAGGAGCTTAAAAACAACCAAGCCATTCTATGGCCATGTGATTCTGTGTAGGCTGCTCTAGAAGTAATGCCTCGTGTTTATTTCCACGGAAACTACAACAAAGAGCACAGTAACATTTTGATAGAGCAAAGTCTCAGCTACAAAACATTGTTCCTCAACACAGTCACTATCATTAGTTATACAATTTCACCAGCCAAGAACAAACACCTGCATGCCACACATAAAAAATCTGCACCAGCAGGGGTGACCTACTGTCACTGTAGTCAGTGCTGAAGTGTACAACTCACAGCCTCACTGTGCTCACATCCACCTTTAGTCTCCCTTAGCATTCTGCAAGAGTCAGTGAATGCTAACGGGGATAAATTCTTCCTCTTGGAGGAATTCAGTGACACACTTTTACTTCAGTTGCATTTCCCTGTCAGATGCTATTCTGGCAGACTGCACCTCTGCTGCCATCTGCCACACAAATGGCAAGCAAATGTACCAGAATATTGCTGGGAAGATTCAACCTTTATGGCCATATTACCAACATCTGCTCCAGTGTCTTGGGCCAACATAACATAATAACAAGCATTACTTTTGGAGAAGCCCACGTATGATTCTGTGCAAAATGTGCACTCTTAAAAAGATCACAGAATTCCTTTAATGATTACTGCTATTACCAGGAATACAAAACAGTACTTATATAATTATGAAGTAATATTGGAAAATCCCTAGGTACTGCCAGACAATTCTTGATCACGACTAGACAAAAATATAAGAGCTTTAAAAAAACAGAAACCATCAAGCAGAGCTAGGTGAAATAGTTACTTGTGGACGTACAATTTTGTACCTCTTTCACCTTTAATCAGCTGTACAAACTGGTAACATTCATTTACTTGTAGGCAGTACTGAGTTTATTAAATTTAATCACAGAATCACAGGATCACAGAATGGCCAGGGTTGGAAGGGACCTCAAGGATCATGAATCTCCAATCCCCCTGCCACAGGCAGGGCCACCAACCTCCCCATTTAATACTAAACCAGGCTGCCCAGGGCCCCATCCAACCTGGCCTTGAATACCTCTAAGGATGACACATTTGGATATTTACCAGTGAAGAGCATTGCAGCTATGAAAGTAGTTAAATTCTTTACTGATTAAATGGTTCTCTCCAAGACTGTGTTTTCACTTTTCCTGCTTTCCTGGGCTGCGGAAAGATTTTAAGCCCACAGTTAACTCAGAGGATATTTCCTCCTCTTTATCAGCTCCCCAGCGAGTTGTTGGTACTTGCAGTTTTGATATGAGTGTGATCAGATATTTCTTCCTCATACTCATTTCCCGGCTAGTTTAGATAATGAAGGACTGGCATAGTCTCAAACATGAATCTTAGCTCTGGCAACACTGCTACAACAGACATGCTTACAGAAAGCAGGCAGCTAGACAAAACACGGTAATTTAAAGAATGTATCTAAAAGCACAGTAAAGAACTAACAGCCCCAATTTGATAAGAGTGCTGCAAAGAAATGAGCTTGTAGGTTGGTAAAATGTGTAAGTTTTGCTTCTTCTACGTGACACAGAAATAACTGCTCACTCAATAAAGTTCCAGTGAAACAGACCAAAAAATGTAGTGAGCACGTGACAAAAGACACCAGGGAAACAGATGATATCATATTCCTATTTCTTTAATGGAAACATTTTGTTACAACTTAGGTATGTGATATTCTTGCATTTTTAAAGTGTGTAAAAGAAAATGCACATAATAAAAAGTCAAAGGACACCAATGAATGTAGATATTTTAAAGGACCGAGTTGTAAAAGAAATAAAATACATTACACAAATAAACAAAAGGTTATATCCACAGTCATGAATACTCACTCTTCTCTACACAAAAACAACAATAAATAAAATCACATTATATGCAGATAGTTCTACTTACATCAGTACAATATACTGTGCAGCTTTCCATTTTTTTTCTACTAGACTGACAATAGGTTTCTCTGTTGTCCAGTATTTTTTACATTAATAATGAACAGTATCACCCAAAATAGGGGACAAAGTTAACGTCCACAGTGTCTATCCTGAGTCCTCTTTCTTCTGTGATAAGTACACCGTATGCACAAGTAACACAGCAAATTCTACCCACTGCTTTCATCCTGCCTTTCCATCTATGTCTTCTCAGCACTTTCAGACCTGCACAGCAAGGAAGATATTTTTACTTACATGTATCTGCCTGTGGGCATGATACAACCTGGCCAGGTCCTATGTATCCCTTAAATCACATTTAAATGTTAGGTAATGGGGCTATGTAGGATTTAAAATGCAAATATGCTTCCTGCTGAGCCCCTAAAAATTAATTACTGAACAATAAAGGCAGCCAGGGCTTGATCCCATTCTCAGTACAGTCAATAGTATCATCAGGAGAGAATAATCAATTCCTGAGTATTTTCCCTATATCCACAACAGACATTTTCAACCTTTGCATCCTATACTACAGAATTCATTGCATCATCTGCCACAAAACTACATAAGGGATATACCAAATAGAAGAGGACACGTTTATCTCCTCATGTGGCACCAGGATAACTGGCCATGAATTAGGAACCACGATACTGACTTTTTATCATGGCTTCTTTCTCTGTCACGCTGCATATGAATTTTGCAGAAGAAGAGAAGTCCAGACCATCAATAACCATGAATCACATAGCTGTACTGTTTATGTTTACTGAAGGTTTCACATGTCAATAGCAAAACACCTGATCATAGTTTGAGGGGAGGTAATTGTATGTTCCTTGTGCATACCAGCTGAGATTACAAAATAAACCATTAAAACAAGATCATTTTAAAATACCCTTTTTGGTACATTTCTTTGTGTGCTTAAGTGTCCTCTAGAAACATTCACATGACAGGAACACCAAGCAACGGTTCACACTGAGTGGATTTTAACCTTTCCAAAACATAACACCTAACGAGTCCACATAAGATTTTATGAAGTACTATAGCTTAACATACACATTTAAACAGTGTCATATGATTGAGAATATTTTGCCTTTGATGCAGAATATTAAGTTAGTGGTTAGTGAGAGATCTTGAATGAACTCTAAGCCTCTCTTTCTGAAAGCTAGTTCTGTATGCTATAAATTTGATGTATGTCGGTTAAGAGGCATTCTGAAAGGTAAATTCTGGAAGAAGTAATAGCATAATAAAACAGTCTACGTAATAATACACTGGACATAACTAAACATGAGCCCAAAAGAGCCTCAAAGCCATGGCAGCATTATCGTCTCGATCGAAACCAGCCTTGACCTTTCAAAAACTCCAATATTAACCTTTATCCTTTCTTTTATAAGTGAGATAAAGGGAGAGATGCACTCGTGTCAGACTTAAGGCTTCACTGGGGTAAGCTGAAGTTCTTAGGCTTCCTGTCACCCTCCAGAAGAGAAAAGACATGAACAAAGCCTGCTGCACAGCCTGCTGACCCCTGTAGACAGCCAGGACTGAGATCTCTCACAGCTACTTGTCTTAATTTCATCAATCATTTTTCATCCGTCTCAGAGTCAGAACGTTAAAAGGTATCTGAGAATGGAAAAAATACAGGTCTGAAGCCATTGGAATTCATTTCTGCCTCCAACCAGAGATGGGCACGGTGCACACACTTCCATCCTTCTACTTGAAAGGTTTCACACACGCACAAATCTTTTTGTGCTTTCAACAGCAAGAAAGAAGGGCAGGGAGAGTACACACAGCACATCTGAAGGCAAAGTTTTTTCCAGCATGTCTTCAAAATATATTCCAAAAAGTAACTTTTGTTTTCCTTTGTTTCTAAAAAGGGTCAATGCTGCCTCCTGAAAAAGATGTGCCATAGGACGTGTCCCTTCATCCTTCACTGCTGTGAGAGAAGTTACTAGGACGTGTTCCTGACTCCAGAAAAAGTAATGTACCACTGGAAATATATCTACTTCCATTTGCCCCACAGACAGGTTAATACATTTGGTGTAATTTTTTACAAAAAATACTAGGGTAAAAACTATTGCTCACAACACCTGACATCATCTGCTCGTGTCTGGCGCATTGCGCTTCCTGTGAGCTCAGCCCTGCAGCACAGGGGTGCCTAGGAATCAGACTTCAATTTGCAGTGCCAGCCTTGGATGTTCTTAAAAGGACGCCAGCCTCAAAATTCCACTTAAACTCCATAAAGTTTTTAGCTAATCCAATTTTTCAGCTTTGTTTACTTGACAGGCAACATCAGGCAATTCTGGCTCCGAATCTCTGATAGCAACTGGCTGGCATGGCCAATCAAGGTGTGCAGGCTGTTGAACAGCAAGACAACAAGAAGCATGAACTGAAATTACAGAAAAGCCACCTCCCAGGGAACTGGGAGCAGATCTGACTACGTGATGGAAAGTAGCTGTCTCTTTTCAGAGTACTTCTGAAGCTGGAGAAAAGGGCATTAAAAAAATAGGGAATTCAACAGTGTTCATTCCACTCTGGGAGAAAATGAGCAAAAAACCTCAACTGCTTTATTTAAAGAAACAGAACGGCTACACGGCTTCTCTGAAGCACAGAGGAGGGTGGTGAAGGATGTGGAACTGTCTTGAGCTCCGGAAAAGGTGGACTGAATTGCCAAAGAAATTTACGACTAGGACTATTAGCTTCCTGTCTTTGATGTCTATTCTTAGCTTTCCAGGAGCATTATGGCATTCATGAGGTGAAAATCACTCTAGAGCCAAGGTCAGCTAAGGCTGATGCAGCCTGTTCTACTGCAAAGCTGAGAAATTAACTCTGAACTGCTTCAAGATGCTGAGTTTAAAGACTGAAGATACTCCAATGAGGGCCTAAGTTTGCTTCTCTTGAATCAATGAGAGGTTTTCTTTGTTTTGCTTAAGGAGAGAGTGATTGGATCTCCAAGCCGAAAAATGAAAGAGAGCTTAACCTCCCACTAGAACATGCTGTCATGGAGCATGTTCTTATTTTGTCTAGCTCCTATCCTCCCCACTGCTTTCAAAGTATTAACTACACCTTAATAACTCTCCATTAAAACCCTATGAAATACTTTCAATAATGCAATTAAGCATTTCTTAAAAACAAACAAAAAACAGATCAATAAAATTTATTTTTTAAAATGAATGAATGCAACTCTTTAATAAGCTGAATTCTGGCCACAATCCTGCAAAATGCACAACATTCCTACTGCAGTTTTTAGCATTGATTGTTCTCAGTGAAGCACATTGCTGACGGAACTGGTAATTAACTGATTATGAAGAGTCACAGACAGCCCCAGGCACATAAACTATCCATAAACAGAACTTCTCAAACTACATAGGATCTACATTAAAGCATTAGGCATCTGACTAAAGCTGTGGGTCTCAGCATACTAAATCATAGGTCCTATTGAAAGTTTTGCTTCATCTTTATCTGTTGTAGAGTATGCTGCAACAGCCAACCTGCAGTGGAAGTATACATGCATCAAGTAAAGGAGAAAGTAAAATGATTTGTCCATCTTATTCTCTGGAAAAGAATTTTGAACTGTATGAGCTATTAAGCTGACTGATATTTGGGAATTTAATGAAAAACTAAATTATCAGAATTTGCCACTGACCAAAACATGAAGCCACCAGTTCAATTTCAGCAGTTACAGGCACAGCTATGAGATTTCAAAATAAAGATATGGAGTCTGGGGACAGCCATGCTCCAGTTCAAGCACAAGGCAAGATTCACTAGGATTTGGCCGTGGCCAGTTATGACACCCTTTGGTCCCGAGTGAGTCAAGCACTTACAAGCTGAAGTTGAGCATGTTTCATGTGTTCCGAAGCATAGGCTGAATCAAGGCCCTCCTTGTGCTGCTCTGTAATGTGTACTTGTAACACAGGTAATTAATTAATTGAAGCCAAAAATGTGGGTTTTGAAAACTCTTTGGAGAATCAATTATTATTATTTTGATTAAACATTTCCTTACCGAGTTTAAAGCCTAAGAGTTGTGGCACTGAGCTAATGCATATGAATTAAAAAGGAAAAGTATATTAGATACTGATGAATAATGTAAACTCAAGGCAGTTTCTCATCTGTGGTTCTTGGAAGACCTGTGAAGATTAGCATGAGGCCTGTGGAGGGCAGCTATGAAGGGTAAGTTTGTTTATGCTGTAGAGGAATGTACTTATGTGAAGCACCTTACACAATCTCCACTCTTCTGTGGGAAAAATTCACAGCTGTATATCAACTTAGAAAGATTTCACCCATTAATCTAAAATACTCTAATACATGAGAAAGGTTCACCTTTAGAAGACGAGGGGTGTTGGGATGTAAAGTTGTAAAGGCCACCATCAGCATGCCACCATCAGCATCCCACCAACAGACATTTCAGGAAAAAACTTCCTGAAGCCATGATTAAAAATCCTATATGGACCTGCTAAGAGTAACTGTCATTCTAACTGAGGAGTGACCTTTCATTCTACTTTCTAAAAAATGCTTAGTTATAATAAGACATCACAAAACAAAAAAGTTGTCCTAAAAACTTGTTGCCCCAGACAGATCTCATTGCTCTGATCTGCTCTGACCTGGTTGTGGAAAGCACAGGAAAGAGGCAGGCCAACACTGCTTTGCTCCCCAACTAATGGCTAGGTCAGTAGCATTTCAGACTGGCAGGACAACTCATATCCATTAACATTTCTAAAAATTTTATCCTTCAAATCATACCCCTTTTCTCTACATGCTTAAAAATTTTCCTACAGTCTTCCTACTGCAAAGTAGTCTAAAGGATAAAAGAAAGTAAAAATAATGAAAGGCTTAACTGCAAAACAAAAGTAGATCAAAGTTATTTCTGAAATTAGCTTTTTTTTTTTTAAACTCAACCAACCAACCAAGAACTACAAACAATCAAACAAAACCACGTCCATTGACTAAATAAATTCAATTATTTTTAAAAATTTCCAGAAACTAATCAGGAAGTCTTCTTTCTCTCCAACTCTATAACAGTATGAATGCTGTTCTAGCCTACACCCATCTCTGGTGCCCATGAGACAAAGAGTACACTTCTGAAAACTGTCCATTAGTCTCAGTGCTACTTGGGATACCGTTCCTTTGAAAAAGTCATACAGGTCTTGACTGGAAAATGGGATGATACAAATCTACCACGTGAATAATGGCTATTACAGAAAATCCCAAAGATGTCTAAAATCCTAAAGTCTACCCAGTTTATGGCCATCATTGATCCTGCTGCTCTCCTGACAATCAGCAAGCAGGTGATGACCACTGCATATACTAAGAGATAGTGCAAAGAAAGAGATAGCAAAAATAGCCCAATGAATTATTCCATGGAGTATTTCTCCACCAACAAAAGACAGCAGAAAGAAAACAAAGCCAGCTTTTGAACTTCATTCACTTCCAGCCACCTCAAAATGGTTTCTCTGAATTTTCACTCTGGCTTCTCAGAGTACAAAAGTTTTGTAGAACACAGGCTTTGGAGCCAGTTTTCAGAATAACTATTGTGTAAAGTCTGACTATGACTCCTGAGACTAGAAAAGTTCTGCTTATGAAATCAGAATAAGATAAGCCAGAAGATTTCATGCATTACAATCATAGTCATAGCTGGGTTTTCTCACAGACAGTATTTTTACAGGTCGTCTTCATCGTTTATATTACATGCTGTTCATTTCCGTTTCTTGACCAGAAAGACCTCTCATCTGTCTAATATGAAATAACCTGTCAGTAGCTAATTCATCACAGATTCAGTTTTGCTCCTGGTAAAGTCAATGGCAAAGTTCCCAGGCATACTAATGGCAGTGAGATTAAAGTCAGTCCTAGAGTAGTGTTTTACCATCCCGATTCCTGAAGATAGTTGTTTGTGTGTTTAATCGTACAAAGGTGAAGTTAGCTTCACTGAGTAACGTGGGACTATTTAACACACACAGTTCATTACCTTCAGGACCAGCGTTACCATCGTAAAAGCGATCTGTTAACTGCATTTATATTGTTTAAATAACTGTACACAGGACACACGTGCCTGGAGAAGTAAGGGGTTAAAAAGTTTGTTGTTATCTATAGTCACTTCTTCTCCCCTAATTATTGGTTCTAAAATGCATTTACTGTTGCTGACTTTCCCTGCATGTTACTCCTATCATAAAAAATATGTCCTCAAAACATTATCCCCCTTAAGTTTTAATCCTACCAAAGCAAAAATAGATATTTTAATAGAAAAATACAAGATAAAAAATATCCTAAAACTAAAATGGTAGCATTAACGTCATTTTTACACAGAAAAAAAGACCCTCTTTTGAACTGTCTCAGCTATACAAACTCCTTTGTATTTACACATTTTGGATGCAATCCTGTGCTCACTGAAATTAATGGGATTTTGCCACTGACTTCTTTGGGGAACAGGAACAGGTCCCACATGGACTGTGCCTCTTTGAAAGGCCATGGCAGTAGAGAGAAAAGAGCACAATAAAAACACAAATAAGATTGCAGAATTAGCCCATCTACTCTGGAGACCTCTTCTCTTTCAATATTTCATGCCAGTAAAACTCCATATCCTTCACTGGAGTTTTTCTAAACTCCCGGTACATAAGAGGGAGAATCAGTACTTTTCTTAATACTACACAAACAAGGGAAGAATGATTCATGTGTGTTTCCATCTCCCTGATTGTCAACAGAGTTCATTACATCCAAAGTACTAGCTCCCTCTCAGGACTGAACTCCATATGTGCCATCCTGCATTTCCTGCAGTCAGGCACAACAAATCAATGACGCAGGATCATACCCCAAATTAGCCAACTTTTTCATTTTGACAGCAAACCAGCATTTGTGTCTGTGACTCTGTATTTGATACCCATAAGTGAGGTGCAACTAAGGAAGGTGGCAGAAGGAGCTAAAAAACAGGAAACAGAATGCAGCATCCTCATCAATAAAACATATCTGCTGTTCTTAATACACATCTTAAGAAATATTGTCTTTACATATTAAGTACATCCTGTAACATCAAACTGCATCATTTTTGTTCATGAGATGAAAGGCCATGCGGCATAATGTGATTAGTAAATCATTCCTGAGCTTCTGAAAAAAATTAAGACAAAATTACTGCTTAAAAGACTGAGTTCCTCAAGAACCTCTTCTTACACTGATGTCTTTGGTTGTGCCCATTCTCCTAATCTTTTTTTTTTTTTTTTTCCCCAGGAAGAATGGGATTATTTTTCTTCTTTATGCAGCAGAAAAATGAGATCTAATGGAGTCTTCGCGTAACTGCCGATGTTTCCCCATGTTACAGTCCTCCTGTTGAGTTCGTCTCTCAATAGTTATTCTGTACTTCTTTCTGCATGAAAGAAGAGGAATAGAGTGAGAAATCCTTCTCTAGCTGTAGGATAACAGGACCTTCCTTATAAAGAATGCCTGTAGGGGACAGCTGTGTTCCAGTTGAAAAATGAAATGTGACAGAATGTGAAACCCTGGTCAAAGATTAAAGTAGTTTGCATTGAAATATTTTACCCAGGCTCAAGAATGACTGTCACACAGCAGTCTCAAAGCACCATGACACAGACATTTGCTTCTTTGAAAAATTCTGATTTAAGTGATTAGGGAGTTTTTGTGAAATGTCATGTGAACTGTGTCACATCACTGCTTTATATTGATCAAAGCCAAATTTCTTTCCTGTGCACAGAGGGCACTTTCTGCAGAGTTCAAACAATTGATTTGACTCTTTATTCAGTTGCATTTCTCACTGAAACTGTATGCTAGCTAACTAATTGTCCCATCTCCCACTGAGAAAGCTGCTATGTTTATAATATCATAAGAAGAATCAAGAAAATGGGTGTAGCATGTAGATAAGATATAAATACAACTGCTCATTCCGAAGACATACTTTTTCTTGCATGTCTTCCTCCAGGACCTTTTGACGATCCTGTTACACTAATTTATACATCACTCTGCCTCTGACTGCCTTTCAGTTTCCCCTTCAGTACCCAAACCTTCCCCAAAAACCATCAGACTACCATGTTTACTTTTCATGTGTTTATGCTTCCACTGAATTTCAAGACCAATGCTTCAGGAGGGCATTAGTTCACCCCACCTGCACACAGTACTTTTTGTGTAGATGCATGACAAAATCTTTGCATGCCATGATTCCATCTTCTGTTCCACTTGCACGTGTAGCATTAGTCTAAGCTAGGTATGTGGTGGTGGGAGAAAGATTTTCAAAACACCAAGGTTTTAATTTGGATAATATGACTCAACAGAAATTGTTTACCTACAGGTTCCCTAGACAACTATGTCTGTATCCATAGGCTCAGAAGCAATTAGAAAAAATGTATGTTTTTTACTTAATTTATGCTAGTCTTCCACAGGTGAGACAGTGCATGCTCAGCAGTAGCTCATCTACACAGGCATGCCCTTGTTTCAGAAATGCAGCTCCTTGAATTTAAATCCTTTCAAATCCAGATCTTTCAATGGAGATTGCACGCTCACTCAAAACTGAGTTTCCATGCTCATCTGTATGGATTACAGATCCAGATGATAAAAACTATGTAATCGGAAGGTACGTATGCAGCCTAAAAGCACCCAAAAAAGTGCTCATTTCTCCTCTCTGACCATAAATACAAAGACTGCCAACCCATCTTTATTCACGTGGATTTCCAACTCAGATTTTAGTGTTAGATGACTTAGAGTCTAAGACCTGTTCCTATAGTGATCTTTGTATGTTTTTGTGTCTGCTCAGATATGTTTTTGCCTCATTTCTTGTACTCAACTACTAATTCCTCTCAGTATCAGCAACACTTAAAAAAACAAACAAAAAAAACCCAAAATTACCAGCTCAGATTGGGAATGTATAAAAAGATGCAAGAGTTTCTGATGAACTAGAAGATGAAGATACAGTTGTATTTTCTTTTTCCTTTTTTTTTTAGTTTTTTTTTTTATTTTAGTCTTTTGTTTTTTTTAGTTACAGTTAATTTGTCTTGTTTCAGACCCAAACAAGACATGATATAAGCACCAAATATTGTTAAGTATTCGATTAATAGTTCCGGTTCTTAGATCTTTTAAAACTCCATTAATGTGATAGTAAACTGACTAAGGTTTTGCCTGTTCATTTTGTTAACACTTTTTTTTTTTTTAATAGAGATGTATTTTCATTGACAAAAAAGATTTGATTCTTATTTGTAGAGGTTAATTCTATCCTCCTATTTGCTTTTGCTCTTCATACCATAAAAGGATAAATCATATCATATATATGATGCTGAACTGATATAAGAATAATTTGGTCTGACAATGTAGGATCAAGACTCAAGACTTTACATCCACTGGCCAGCAATGTAAGAATTATTTTAACTAAACAGGAATAAAACACCAATCACCCTCCACTGACCTCAGCTTATTAAGTTCAATGCACAGCTTTGAACACCAAATGCTCTCTTAAACCAAACCAGACATCTCTTTCTAGCTTCCACTACAATTCTACTCAATGCTCAAAAACAAAATATGGTACCAGGCAAATGACATAAATTTCTTACATGATCACAAACTGCACAATTGTTCTGCCAAGCAATACCAATCAAATAAGGCTTTCAAGGCCAAAGTAATTTATTAGGTAATCTGTGAATGAACAGAACTCACTGGAACTGGTTCCACAAGTAAAGTTACTCAGATGTAAACAGTTACAGGATGAGGCCCTGAGTCAATTATTTTGATTCACACAAAAGTACAAGCAAAGCATATTCACTGTCTATGATGGGAATGTTACCACAGATGATAATGGTGTCTCCCATCAGAGATATGCTTCCAGGAGCTAAAAGGTGTGGGTGATGAGCAAAGAGTTGAAGGAACATTCAGTGAATTGGACTAACCTGAAAAAGTAAAAAGCCATTAGCAATCCTGCTCCAAGTAAGGCACCCACGACTATTCCTGTAACTGCTGATTCTCCTAGACCACCTGCTTGAAAAAGGGAAAAATCAACAATCAGAGTTCATAATGAGCACTATTTGCATTCACACATTAGAAAATACACATGACTAGGAAATGAATGACCAATACCAGATAATAAGTAAAGTCTTCAGAGTTCAAGACTCTATGGGAATCTCTTCTATTCTAGTTCCTGACTGTTTATTTTTTGTCCCTGCTTTCCTTGCAGTTGAATAAGTAACCAAATCAGTATCAAATGAAGTAAAAAAAGTCAAAAATAAAGATTATACACATGCTGTTAAGAAACTGGTCTGGACAGCTTGACCTGAATCATAACATAAACCAAGATTGCAGCATTGTGCACAGTAGGAATCAGCCCTGGATATGCCTTGAGTCATTATAAGAGGAACAATTCTATTTCATCTGGTTTAGGATCATAACCTGTCATCAGCCAGTTTATTAAAATGACTGATTACTCAACAGTATCAAGAATCTGTGCCTTTTCAAGTCAAAGCCACAGAAGCTTCTTCTTGTTCCATAGACACAGTGGGTACAGGAGAGCCCAAATAGGGACTAGTCTTCTGCAAAGAACATCGTTTTTACGTGGATACAGCCTGCTCCCTTTTATCGCGCCTACCTGAATTTTTGGAAAACAGAACCACAGAATGGCTTGGATTGGAAGGGACCTCAAAGATCATCAGGTTGCCAAGTGCTCAATCATAGAATCACAGAATGGTTTGGGTTGGAAGGGACCTCTAAGATCATCGAGTTCCAATCCCCTGCTATAGACAGGGACACCTTTCTCTAGACCGGGTTCCTCACAGCCCCCGTCCAGCCTGGCCTTTGGTGTTTCCAGGGAGGGGCATCCACAGCCTCACTGGGCAACCTGTTCCAGTGCCTCACCACCTTCACAGTAAAAATTTCTTTCTAATATCTTGTCTAAATCTACCTTCTTCCACTTTAAAGCTATTTCCCCTTGCCCTAGCACTATCTACCTGTGTAAAAAGTTGATTTCCCTCTTGTTTATAATTTCTCTTTAAATACTGAAAGTCTGTAATGAGGTGTCCCTGTAGCTTTCTCTTCTCCAGATAGAACAAGCCCAGCTCCTTCAGTCTGTCTTCAAAGGAAAGGTGCCCCAGCCTTCTGAGTCAGAGAAATATTAAGGAAATTAAACTGCTTCTTCCTTTTATGTTATCCCTGAGCATTTGAGGAGTTTGTCATTAGGATGTGTGCTTCAGGTCATCTGAAAATACCTCATCTGTGCATGGAAACCCCAGCCTTCCAAATTCATAGTTTCAGTTCAATCTACTTCATCTCTTCCCAGCCTAGCTGTTCCCTCACAATGCCTTCTGATGGCATTGAAAATCATGCTGCACTGGGTAAGCAAGCACTGGAAGAACTGAGCTCCACACCTTCTAATTGTTGATATAATTATTCTCTATTCAGGCGCTCAGTTCTATCCTTCCTCATGGCTAGAACAGATTTTACCTTTTATACCCTGGAAGGTCACAAAGCCTCAGGGTCTTGGGCTGTGCCTCATGCAAGCATTACAACAACTATCACATTCAAATTCAGGAAAGTGATTCAGAACACATACTACCTGAGGCTGCAAGACCTTGGCTTCACAAAGAATCAGCAGAGACACACACACGACGTCTGACTTAAGACAACTGTGCTAAGCAGTTTAACAAGGCCTGTTATGCTGCTTCTCTACAAGGATCCATCCCTCTGACGGCTGCATAGAAGCATTAAGTCTCTAAACTTACATGATTTACATGGTGTATTGTTTGTGTGCTCCGAAACTCGGCTTTCATCTATTCTCAGCCTGCCATGATTCCAAGGATATTTCACATTTGATCGAATTTCAAAACGCCCCTGCTTTCCATAGTAGTCTCCGATCACCTATGCAAAAAGAAAGGAATGAAAGATTTTCCTATCATGTTAGAGAAGTAAAACAAAAAGGAATGCTGCACCAATTGCTTGGACTCCTGTGTCTGAATGCTGAATCACAAAGGACGTGGCTGAAGGGGTCTCTGGGAGGTTATGCAGACCATGCTCTGCCCCAAGGCAGAATCAGCTGAACAAGAGCATTCCTGAAAGATGTTTATCCAACCTGCTCTTAAAAGCCAATGAAGTTGGAGATTTGACATTTTCCGCAGGCAATCTTTCCGGAACTTAGTTATCTTTCCTGTCAGTGACTTTCCCTAGCATGTAAGCAAAATCTCCCTTGTTGCAATTAGCCATCACTACTTATCCAATTGCCAGTCGACACAGACTTTTTCTGAAATATCCTTTTGCATATTCACAGACACTTACGTGTTCTACCCTCAGTCTTTTTTTTTTTTCTGTATAAACCCAGCTCACACAAGGTGTTGTTCTTGTTTGTTTGTTTGTTTTTGTTTTTTAAACTCTTTGAATATTCCTCCTTGAAAGCTCTCTTTGAGCTTTCTTCAATTCCTCCACAGCAGAATGAATGCTCAGGACTGTCATGAAACCGGGAGAAAGCATTTAAAGTATTTTTATGTTAGACTTCTCTATTTTGTAAGGTCCAGGAGATACACAATCAATTTCAGTTATATCTTTAGATCTCCTGCAGAACTACTGAAGAGCCAGTCATTCTGTACCTTCTATTTCTGCTGTTGACATTATTTACTCAGGAAGGGCATTTTATGCTTATCATCCTGGTAGCGTGGTCTATTATTTCAGACCAGTTCATCAAGATGATTCACAATTTCAGTCCCATCCCCAAGAGTAAATTCAGGCTTTAATTCAAAGTAGCATGCTTTGAATCTACTGCAAAGTTGCAGGATTAAACTGTGCTACTAGTAGGTAACTCATTTGAAAATAATTCCAAAAATTATTTTCACAGTTGTAAAGGAAAAAGTCCAAATATGATAACACTGAAATAGCAGTGACAGCAGAAACACATCAATAGTATTTGTCTATAAGTATCTATAAATATCTATAAAGATAGAACTAGGTTTTAGAATTATAGTTTTTGAATTAAAGACACTGATACACTCCTCCAGACTTCTACTTAAACTCTTTTTTGAAGAGGTGGAGTTAAAAGACAGATAACATTTGCCCTGGTTATAAAGGAGTTAATTTATCTTCCAGTATTTCATCTGGAGTTAAAAACTCGTAAGAAATCTGCTGCATTTGCAGGCAACAGATTTAATTGGGAGATTGTTTAATTTGTCAAATTGGAGTGGGAGAGTCCTCCTCTATCATCAGGACTTAGAAAATGTGAAAGCATGCAGAAAGGCTTAAGAACAATAAATAGTTACGAAGAGAAAGTAAACAGATTCAAATCAGAAATAGGATACAGATTTTCAAGAAGTAAAAGCGGCTAAACACTGAAACATACATTAAGGGAGTTTGGGAGGCAGCTCTTCATTGCCTCCAGATGAAAAATGAGTGCCTATTGCAGTGCGAGCACTAGCCATGTGGAAACTGCAGGGCTCCACGCAAGGGTTAACAACCCGCACACCTGCAGCGAAGCTCCTGTTGGAACAGGTATTCTGTTGTTTTACCAGGACCTTTCGGATTTAAATTCTGAATGATCCTGGAGAACAGCTCTGCCCAGATGGATTCATCTGGCTCAGCTCAGCTGAGAAATAGAAGTTCATGTACTGACATAGGAGAAACTGACAAAATTAATAAAGCAAGGAATCAGTAAAACAATATTTCTAGAGTGAGGCGCAGGGACAGAAATATATGTAGAAAATACAAATAGTAAGTAGTCACACATAAAGCATGCTAATTGTATGTATATGCATCAAAAAGTAGAGGAGAAATTAAAATGAGCAACATGCTAATAAGTCAAAGGTAACATGAAAGAAGTAGAAGATTAAAACTGCAAGGGAAAGAACAACAGAAGGAAGGCTAAGAAAAGGAGATTAAACTGATAAAGAGAATAAAGAATTAATGGGCTGAACAAACAGAAAAGATAAAAGTTGTTCACACCAGCCTCATCCCAACTAATCTGTACTCCTTCAATTAATGATGATTAATGATTTATTGGTGGCCCCCAGGGCTTGATACTCAGGCTGCTTCTAATTAACATCTTTATAAATGATCTTGATGAGGAGATTGAATGCATCCTCAGTAAGTTTGCAGACAACACCAAATTGGGAGGGAGTGTTGATCTGCCTGAGGGGAAAAAGGCACTACAGAGGGACCTGGATAGACTGGATCGATGGGCCAAGGTAAACCGAATGAGTTTCAATAGGGCCAAGTGTCGGGTCCTGCATTTTGGTCACAACAAACCCGGGCAATCCTACAGGCTTGGGGAGGAGTGGCTGGAAAGCTGTCTGATGGAAAGGGACCTTGGTGTCCTGCTGGACAGTCAGCTGAATATGAGCCAGCAGTGTGCCCAGGTGGCCAAGAAGGCCAGTGGCATTCTGGCTTGTATCAGGAATGGAGTGGTGAGCAGAATAGGGAAATCATCCTGCCCCAGAAAGTACATTGAGTCCTGTACAGAAAGGACACTGAGGTTCTGGAGCAGGCCCGAAGAAGGGCAACAAGGCTTGTGAAGAGCTTGAAGAATATGCCCTACAAGGAGAGACTGAAGGAACTGGGGCTGTTTAGTCTGGGGAAGACGAGGTTGAGGGGAGACCTTATTGTTTTCTTCCAGTATCTGAAAGCTGCTTACAGCAAGAGCTGGGCTGGTCACTTCTCACGGGTGACAGGTGACAGGACAAGGGGAAATGGCCTCAAGTTGTGCCAGGGGAGGTTTAGGTTGGATATCAGGAAAGACTTCTTTACTAGAAGGGTTGCTAAGCACTGGAATAGGCTCCCCAGGGAGGTGGTTGAGTCACCATCCCTGAATGTGTTTAAAATCCATTTGGATGTGGTGTTTAGGGACATGATTTATCAGAGGGTTATTAGTTAGGGTAGTATGCTTAGGTTGTGGTTGGACTTGATGATCTTTAAGGTCTTTTCCAACCTGAGCAATTCTACAATTCTATGATTAGTTCTACCTCTGGTAGTGCCTGCAGTTTATTGCTGGAGTTATTCAATCATTTTTACACAAGAAAATGCATGAAACATCCTTACTCATGCAAAAAGGCTTCTTGAATTTGTTTTTGCTCCTGCACTGACAAAAATAATAATTTCACCAGACTCCACTCAGAGAAAGTCCACCTCAGTCTGACTGCTGCTTCACTTTTGAGCTTTCTGGGCTGTTTGTGAAGATGAAGAGCAAAAGATGACCAGCAAAACTTATGTCGATGTTTACTTTGCAGCTAAAGCACAACTAACTGAAGCTGTATACTACAGCTTGAGTTAGGGCCATGCATTAATAAACAACCCAGCCATGCTGTGTGCAACTGGTGCTATTTTGTATAGCCTGTTTTTCACTTCTGTTTTTGCTTCTTCTGTATCCAGTGGAATAACCCAAGTGGCATATGTTGTGCCCAACAGTCCTTCTTCAGGACTGAGTAAAAGGACGTATGTGTTTTCAACAATAATTTCTTATATTGACAATTTATCAGGCTTTGCTAGCATGGTCAGGTTTCACCTTTTAAATTTTAAAGACCAGCATAAGGTGAAGAAAAACATGTGAAACTATCAAAGAATTTTTAAATTTAAAAATTATTTAGGATAATTACTTCAAGAAATTTTTTTAAAGAAATTATATGGGCTGCAGGTTGACACGGTTAAGCAATATCATTTTAATGTGTATATTTAACAGACAGATGCCTTCTAAGTAAATAGATGACAGGCTGTTTTCTTACCTCCTGTGTGCCGGCCTCTGGGTCTGTCATCGCAATCACTGAGAAATCCCCGTATCTGTCCCCATTGGCATCAATGGACACCTGCCCTGCAATGCCTAAAGAATGGCATGTGAGGAATTAGAAAATTAATTAGTTAAAATACTGAGCCTTTCCAAGGAAAACAAGAAAACAGTGGACAGGTTTTTACAGACTGATATGACAGGAAATCTCATCAGTCTCCCAGCATTTTTGTTGGCATTCCAAAAGAAATTGTAATTTCATCTCGGTGTCTGCATTCCTGAATTCTTAACATTTCTCCCTTTTAAATATCAAATGTGTGAGCCTGTTTGGGGAGTATGTGAGAAAAACCTAATCCAGAAAGCTGGCATGCAAGAACACAAATACATTTAATGTGGATTATTTACAGAGATTCTAGGCCTGAAACATCTATCGATGCCTCAATAAGGAGAGGCCAGCTCATGTGTGGCAGAGTACTCAGAGGCATAGCCCTATGTTCAATAGACTTACAGAGTTGCTACGTGCATAGAGCCAGTTCAGAGTTGTTTCCACCCGATGGGATACTGAAGGAGTGAGGATAGTAGGCATTGTGTGCGTTACATATACATTAAATCTTGCATTTGTATACACAGGATTGCCTGCACAATATGTTTGTGTCTTATAGTTTAGCCCCCAGTTCGTTTCCTTTCTTTACAAGCCTGAGGGAAAGATCTGATATTCCCTCAGGCCAGCTGCCAGTCTTGCTCTACAGACTTCAACAGCATACAGCCTTTTAAAGCTACCCTGACAGATTATGGCACTGTCCCAAGCAGCCCTTCAAAGGACGAAGTTGCATTCAAAATTCCGCACGTGAAATCATGTCTGAATCCTGATGATTTCAGTATTTGCTTTTGATTATGAGGAATAAATTATATGTTCATTATGAATTTTTCTAGTCTTAAAGCACCATCTCTGCCTTCAACTATTATTCATATTCCAGGAATCTCTAGGAAACTTGGAATCACAGACTCATAGGATAACTAGGGTTTGAAAGAACTTCAAGAGGCTTCTTGTGCAACATTCAGTTCAGAGCAGAGTCAGACAGCAATTCAGAATGGGCTGCTCGTGGCTAGGCTCCACCTGGTTTTGAAAACTTCCATGGATGGAGACTGTACAACATCTCTGGGGCAACCTGTTGAATGTTTAACTGTCACGATGAAAATACATTTAGTCTGATCCTCTGTTTTGGTGTGTGCTCTTGCCTATGATAAACACGGCTCCACTTCCTCTGCTGTGTGGGGTGACTGAGCGCTGATACTTGTTGCCCAGAGAGGTTGTGGAACCTATTCCAAAAGCCACCTGCTGGGAACCTGCTCTGGGTGTCTCTGCCTGAGCTGGATCCAGAGGTCAGCTGACTTCAACCACTCTAGGATTCTGTGTAAATCAAACAGGTCCTTGAAACTCATCAAAAAATACCTGTTAGCTCTGATGAAGCTCCAGCCTAACTATCATGAAGACACTCGAGACTTCACTGTTATGCTCTGTCACCCTAGATATTCTAAAATGTGATCCACCACTGCCTGACACCAAATACAGCCGTGTACAGCAGTGCAAGTTAAACAGACATCAGTTTACAGCAATGCTACACCAATTACATGACTGAGCCAGGCAGTAGAGAATCAGCTTCTCAGAGACTGTTGGTCAGAAGAGAGAGACCAGGTACGCAGCCAGAGTATAAATTCCCTTTAACATACCTAAAAATATTAGATATGGAACAAATTAACACACTTCTATTTATCTTTTCCCTGTTGAAATGCCAGGAGTGTTTCAACCTACTGTGATTTTCAGAATATGCAGTGTTCACCAAAAGAGTTACTGTCAAGCATGTATTTTTTGAGTATAACAATAAAGCAACTGGACAACTGCAAATTTGATTACTGCAGGAATGGGTATAATTGCTCAGCTACTGGATAACTAAAAGTGGCCACCACAAAAAGCTGCAACATCCTTGCCTACACAGCTGTTTCGTTTCTAGATTTGACAGAAGACATTAAGTGGGCCAGACATCATCCTGGCCTAAGAAACACAAGACTGGATTATTAGAAATAGGTACCAGAACTTGCAGAAACTTAAAATTCATATGGAATTTTTAATGGGAAACACTTGCATGTTACTTTTCCATCTGAATCAAAGAATATGAAATTTTAACATTGCCTGCAATGTTCTTCCTTAAGAAATGTTTTTAGAAAATTTTAATTAATGAAGAACTGTGTTTCAATCTAGGTAGGAGAATTTTATCTGGGCTCTCTTTATTTCATTACGTTAGATACTTACATATAGACAATTCTGTTCTTTTTCAGAGGATATTACAAGGAAAAGAAAATATTCTCCACAAAATGTTTCCTGCAGTCATGTCATGGTGTCTCTGACAATTAAGCTCTAAGAAATCATTTGATCACCTCAGCCATATCCTTTTCTAAGCATACAATGTCACCTGTGCAGATGTGGCTGGCAGAAGTATATGCTGCAGGAAAAGGCATCCTCATCCTGCTGGATTTCTGGGGGAAGGTCACCTAATTCAGAGCAAGCTGTAAAATAAGGTGCCCAGGCAATTAGACATCTAGATGCCATCGGTTAAATGAGTATCCTTAATGCAATCAGAGTTCTGATTGTCAAGGCCTACAAAAGCAAATTACAAGCTTCCAGTCCTGCAGAAGACTCTGGTGAGAATACAGAATTACAGAATCATTTAGATTGGGAAAGATCCTTAAGATCAAGTCCAACCATCAAACTGACACAACTAAATCTCCTTTAGCGTTGTACCACATACATGCAGATGGACAACACTCTGCAATTCACTTCAGAGAGGAGCTTAATGGTAGAACAAAGGATGGCTTGAAAGACAAGTTCAAGATCTCTTTCAAAAACAGGTTTATTTTTGTAAATTATACCCAGTAAAATACTGCCAGAGAAGAAACTGCAATGTGACATGGCATTTTGAACTTTTCAACTCTCAGCTCACCTGGACAGCTACATTTTCAGAATACCTCTGACAAGTCACCCAGAAACAACAAATTGGTTTTCAGAAGTAGGGGAAGAGAATATGTGCCCCTGTCAGATTTTACAAGTCAGGTGTGAGAATCAGACACATAACCTGCATGGAGCACATAGTACTATAAAATAATGGCATGGGCACAACAGCTGGAGGCTTCCTGGAGCAAAAAAGTGGGCAAGAAAACAAGCCTGTGCTGGAGTATCTGTTCACATGCAGTATAGCCAAATCGTGAGCACAGTACAGTGTAACTATGAACTGTGTCCTTAGACATCAGAATCCATCTGTTAAAACTGTGTGGTTTGGGAAGTCACAAGTACTAAGGGAGGTAGTGGCACATTCAGCAAAATCTCCAGCTTATGCAGGGCTCTTTATGGGATGACTACAACCACTGTAATTTAAAGCAGATCCTATGTTACCTTAATCCACGTTGGGGGCCATTCTCCCTTTTGGTTAGATCACAGTTTCAGAACAGAAATGAGTTTTGGAGCTGCTGTCCTTCTGGCCTTCCTTCACAATGTCCAGTGCATTCTAGGAGTATCTGGCTACCAAGCTTTTCTTACATGTTTAATCATTCACTCCTTATCTAGGGGAAATGTTTCTCTCTCTTAGGGATTTCCATAGGAAATCTTGCCAATTATAAACCAAAAGACTATTTTGTGATATTGGAATATTATGAGATGAATGAGAATATTACATGATGGATGAATCCAACGACATCACACTCAACCTTCAATTTATTATAATCCTCACTTGGCAAAAGCTCTCACATATCTTTGCATTAATGGGATGACATTCGTTTGCCAGTTGCACCACAGAATCTCAGCCTACAGGATTAGTAGTGCTGCTGCCTCCAAGATAACATGCACAGCTCCCCTGGTGGAGCTGCCTCCTCCAGGGCCCAAAAAAGCCCTGGCAAGAAATAACAACAACAAAAAACCTGGCACCTCCTTGCCCTGATCCATTCCCAGGATTTGAGATTAAAAAAAAAAAAGGTCAAATGGAAAAAATGAGGCAATCTCAGAGCTAATAGATACACAAGAGTAAAGTGAGCAGTTGTAATCTTTTCAAAAACAAAGAAAGAGCCTGAGAAAATTATTGGTATTTCTTTACAACATCTGTGAGGGTCATTAAATTGTTTGGAGTTTTTAAGCTGAATAAGACCTCTAGGGTCAGTGCAAAAAAAGTTCAGACTGGTAAAAAATGTGAGCTAGTCTTAAAGATCTTTATAGTTTCACACAGATATCTTCCTCTTTCTTAAGAGTGGAACAGGCACTGGTCCTTACTCTGCACACAACAAAGACCTGATTTTTTTTTTTTTTTTGACTGTGAAAGCTGGCTTTCTACATGTATTCTTACCTTCATATGTTCTATTACGTGTTTGCTGAACAATTTTTTCCCCGTCTTTCTTACTGAAACCAAACTTCAGGACTTCCTGTAAAGCCAGAGCATAAAGAAGAATAGCATCGTGGAATCCTTCCACAAACATGTTCACCTAAAAAAAAAGAAGAAAAAAAAAAGCAATGGCAATTGACAAATGAAAAAGCATGTGTTCCCAATGAAACGGATTATCTGCAGAGAATTTCCAAATTAACTAAAACAACAAATTTGGAGATTTTTTTTTTTTTTAACTGTGAGCACATGAAGAAATGCCTCTCAAAGAAAAAATGGGAGAACAATGAAAACAGCTTTTGAAAAGAGTTAACCACCATCTGCTACTCCAAACATTCAAAATGTGCTTTAATATTGTGTCTGAATAATTTTGCAGATAGGGAGGAAATTATCTGATCCTGGTTGCTATGCCCAGCCACAAATTCTGTGGTTGACCATGTGAATTTCTCTAAGGTGCTGAGTGCCTTCACCCCACAGCACTGAGTATGACCTCGTCCCGCTGCACAGAGTCCTTAGCAACTCTTTGCATTGAGAAGTATGTTCTACCATGAATTTTTTGGAGCATGCAACTAGTGGATTCACTTGTTTAATGATTACCACTTCCATTTCTGGCCCCTCTTCAGCTGAGCATTTCTCCACTAGCAAATGAACAATGTAGGAAACTGTTTATCCTCTATAGTAATGCATTCTCTGAAACTGCCACTAGAAGTTTCCTTTTATTTTTTTTTTCCACTAAGCGACATTAACAGAATGAAATGTTGCTTTCTAACTCACATAAAATATCAGTGTGCCAAACCAGCTCTGTCTCCCACATGTCAACATTAGCAATCCTGTAGTTTTTGGTCTGCATCATGGTGAGAAACAAGTTAAAAGCAGAATGCTGCAGAAACATTACAGGTTTGTATGCAAGAATCTGGTCTGCTTCAGAGATGAAGCAATGGATTATTATTACCAGACACATGTGGCTTAAGCAGCCCAGGTATTTCTGTTCTGTAGGCAGCAATTCACATCTCAATCAATGCATTCTGCTGGCTTGGTGTAAAATAATTTAGAAAGATTTATCTTTTCAGCTGGAAGAATAATGTTCTCATTCACTCACAGTTTCTCTGCAATGGAAAAGTTCCTGATGTACTAAAACTAGCACAGCCCTAAGTACAGATTTCATCATATAACGGGGTCTGTTATTGCCACTACCAGGGAACAACACATTTCTGTAAATAATCTGGACGGAAAGACTAAGCTTATCCTCCACTGCGGCATATTAACAGAATAAAAAATATTGCTAAATAAAGTTGCTAAATACTCAAACTCCCACAGTTTTAGTTAGGACTGAAAAAGTTAAAAGATAAAAAACATGCAGACAGTTAAGTAAATAACTGCCCCACAGATAAAAAGCATTACATAGCTGATTGGCTGAGCTGAACTAACCAACTCCTGGTAATGTAATTACATGCAAGACATTCCTTCACTCTTAAACCAGTTGCCAACAGTAAGGAGAATTTCAGAATTATTTACTGATAATACAAAAGTTTATATTTCTCTGACATTTAAAATTGGACTTTTAGATACGTCTAGCCTATGTTTCATTAAGAAAATACACCACGACTACAGGGAAAAAACCAACAGTGCTACTCAAGGCACAGAACAACTTAGCTCAATATGAGAGCCAAAGACTAATTGGCAGCTGCAGCTACTTCGACCTGAAGAGAAAGGATGAAAGAAAAGGTGAAAGTCAGGCTTTTGGTGGAGTAACAAAAGCTGATGGACAGAGTGCAAACAAGGACAAGCTTTGCCAGTGAGGGGGGATAATATTTCAGGATTAAAAAACAAAACAAAACAAAAAAACCCACGGAGCTCAACAACTGCTTTATATGCCAGCCTGAGAGCCCAAGTGGCCAGCGGACAGTCAAACATGGGCTTTATTGATGTGACACTCATTCTCTTAGGGAGAGAAATGAGTCCATCTAGCTGCTTTACCTCCCTGTTGGGTGATTTACAGCTTGTGGCTGGCATCAATTTCAAGGAAAGTTATTTTGTCGCTTCCTTTGTCCATGGCAAAGACCTCTCAGTGTAACACAGCAACCTTCAAAATCCATTTTGTCAGCTAACTTGCTTGATCTCCCCTTGCAAGTAGCCTGAAAATCCTCCTTTGACACTGTAGACTTGCCAGATGAGCGCTGGCAAATCTCACTTGGAGAGCTACTGCAGCAGACACCTGCTTTGCCTCTTGCTCAAAAACCCTCATATTATAGGGGAAAAATCACACTGAAAAATCATCAGAAGATCATCTGTTCCATCTCAAAGCTTTTCCTGCACAAAACCCATCATTATACCTCTCATTGTAAAGCAAGGTAAAACTGGTAACCTATATCGTTTCACATGTTTCCCTAAAACAATATTATTTAATAATTATAGCTTGAAAGCACTTTCAATTAAAGCTGTATGCTGGGCATGCTGACTACTTTCATATTATTCCAGTAACATTTTCAAGCACTAGTTCTTGAAAGGAGACACCATGAAGGGCATATAGTTTTTTTTCCTTTCACCTTACTCAATCATTTATAAGTTGCCATGCTGCTACATAGAGACAGGGTTGCAGGATGTGCAGGAGTACTCTAACCTACAATGTACACGATACTTGAAAGAGGAAGAATCTTACAAAGATAGTAATACTGAGAGTTTTTAAGGGCTTGTTGTTCATTTGTTCCCTTTTCTGTCTGTCCAGAACTCATTCGGGTCCATTTTGCACTCCTGTTCACTTTTGACTAAGATTGTTTACAACAGACCCCTCAGAATAAAAAGAGCGCAAAGACTGTGCCAGACTGTGCATGATACCACTTTAGATTTACTAGGGCAGTGTCCCAAGCCGGATAGTTCCAGGAGTTCCTTTTTGGACAATAATAACTCTGAATGTTACCATACCTCATGTATCTCACTGGTATGAAGGCTTTTCTTTATTATTCTCCATTTTCTTTTTTTAACATGAGTTTTGTTTTACATTTAATCTGAATTTTGGCTATTAGAAATGACTAAACAGACTATTTTCTCTCAGCAGTTTTTACACTTTTCAGCCTGAATTTATTGGGATTCCAGAATATCTGGCAGTAAGAACAAAAACTCATAAAAAACAAACCCTAACAATCAGCTCAAAACGTTTCTTCCTTCAGTGCAAGAAATACACAACCATGAGAAAAAGGATTAAAAAGAGCTAGCAGAATTCTGCATTTTGTGTCAAACTGTGAAGTAAAGTCACTGTGGAGATGTCTTTACAGGTTGCTTCAAGGTTTCCACAGTAACTAATAATGTGTAATTCAACATTAGGCAGGCCTTGGGATGAAACTACACAAATGAAAAAAGGCATTAATATTAATATAGTAATAGGTATGTTAGTATATACACTAATCTTATAGGTAACTAAAGCTCTAATAAAAATATTTTTGATAGGATTTTCCATTTTGGTTTATGCTTTTAATTTTGTTGTTGTTGCTGTTATTTTTAATTAAAGCTGAGCTTCAAATGTTGTGACTGTAATTTGAACATCAGTTCTATTAAAATAGTGCTGGCTCCAATCTCTGCTGCACAG
Organism: Chrysolophus pictus; assembly: GCA_037305975.1. Lineage (NCBI taxonomy): Eukaryota > Metazoa > Chordata > Aves > Galliformes > Phasianidae > Chrysolophus > Chrysolophus pictus. The sequence continues at coordinate 69,644,466 of CM074614.1, read as the reverse complement.
CAAAGCCACCCAACTGTGCGTGTCATCAAGCAGCACTGAACTTCTCTGGAGGCTGCAGTACAAATAAGTGGATGGCCTCTGCCAAGATATATTCCCTGTTACTTTCACACTTGATTCAGGGTAAAATATAACTAATGAGCAGATCCTTTCTACTCTAATTAACCATATTCCGTCAGAAAAGAATTTAAAAAAAAATCGCATAAATAAATTTTACACAGTTCAAAGTTATATAGTTCCCCAAGCAGCTATAGTGTGACCACACAATCCATATATACCAAGGTGTTAACAACATACACAGCAATGCAAAATACTACCGACATGGAAGACAGCCAAGCTGCAACTATGCAGGACCTATAATTTTCCATATCCTGCTCTCTTGACTGTAAAGTAAGGTCATTCTCTTCCATCTGAAACTGCTGAGCTCTGAATCCCAGCAATTAGAGTAATTTATACCACTTCAGAGCAAGGTGGGGAGGATCATTATTATAATCTCTCTAGTGCAAAAACAAATACCTAGCGTTCCCCAAAGCAGATGTCTGAATCTACCTCCCAGTACATTCACAGGGATTTTCCAGTCGTTGGACTACTGCCCCAGCCAGAACCAATGAGGGCTCTGCAGGAACTGCATGGGGCATACCCAGACTTTTTAATCCTTCTTCAGAAAGTCAATTGTAACTACTATTCTTATTTTATGAGTTTTTCCAAGAAACCCTCATGTTGTTAACTTTTCTACATTCATTTCTGGATGTCTAACTCTGGTCATCTGCCGAACGACTCACAGTCCAGCAACTCTTCAGACTGGAACTTCTGTGATTCTGTGATTCTGTGATTCTATTTGCTGATATTGTGCTATTGCCACAGGTGCTGTCACTGCTATAATTACAGAAACCTGCCTTCTCCAGACAATGCTATTTCCTCAATATTAATTCACAACTGGAAAAGCATACATGGCGTTACGCCAAATTCTGGGCAACACAGATGTAACCAAGGACAAACTCAATGTAATCGCTGATACCAACTCTGTGTAAACACATAAGCTGGCACGTGCTCAAGAACTCATTATACCAGAGCTTAGGACTTGGTTTTCGAAATGACAAATAATTTTCCAAAGCCTCATTTGTAATTTGGGGCTGGATTCTACATCATATCTTAGAAGAAGATGATGAGCATTCCCAAGTGTGAGGAGATGTCATGTAGCAATAAATCATCCTGCTTATTTTATTCAAACACTGCTGCATTTCTCAGTGGATCATGAATTCAGTCTTTTACAGGAAGGTGATGTGCATATCGAAATCTAAATGAGCCTTTTTATACAGAGGTGCACGCTACCCTGTTAGAGAATTCTGCAAAGTTAAGGTCACACTTTGCTTTAAAATCACAGGTTAAAATATCAACCTTGGCAAATTATTAGCATTGCAGTTGAACAAAACATCATTTTCCTTTAACCTTACGAAGGCTTTTTCCAAGAAAAAAGCCTGCTCTTCTACATCTCCTGACATCGGTACAGTGGTGATGCTGACTGCACTGGAGACAGTGATGTGATCTTTCTAATGCATGACACAAGAGTTTTCAATTGAAGTGTAAGAGAGAAGGCACAGGTGGATGAAATAGGAATGTGATTACCCCTGAGACTGAGCAGTGTAATGTAGCAAATCTGCTGCTGACTGCCAGCATGAAAGAGCCTGAAAGCATCATTTTAGAGATGGAATATTTAAACAGATACCAGCTTCTACTGATTCTTGCAATTGCATCTATTCTCAGTTGCAGGAGAAAGGGGAACAAACTTCTCTCCTAAGTTTTCTTCCTGCCCAGATCACTAGCTAGGGCTGGCTTGCAGTGCAAAACCCTTGTTCCACCAGACAAGGGAATGCTTCCCCTGACTTATCACCTGCAACACAGTGAAAAACTGCTAGCCGCTTCAAAGCCTGATGCAAAGCAGAAGCTGATCCTTTGTTCAACAGAAAAGTCTGCTGAAATAAAAGAAATGTATTTTTATTTTCTTTTCATTAATTAACAACTAGTGTCCGGGATTTACTTAAAAAAAGAAAAAGCCTCTAATTTCTGATAGTTAAGGGATTTTGTCAGTTAAGTTTATTTTCTTGGTAGGGGAAGAAAACTAACCACAGAGCCATCTTTCTGCTCTTCTATCTCCTCCTCATTCTTTATGTTCTCATCCTTGTTTTGCTTAACACCCCATTCTTGAAAAACTGGGAGATTTACTTACTGTCATCCAGCCAGAGCAGCCACAAGCTGCTCTTTTGATTCAGCAGTGAATTGAAGCAGAGACCTATTCAGTGTTAGACTGCAGGGGAGCCTCACTGTAAAACTTCGGTGTTGCACAATGCAGCCCAGCCAATGTGCAAGTGCACAATGGAGGAGCCCCACCACCATGCTGTTTCTGAGAGTTGCCTATTGTTTGCTTATTTACTGCTTTAAACCCTCTTGCATCATCATCTAGGAAATAGCTTTAAACATCTAGTGACTGCTGCCAACAGGCCACGCAGAGAGCTTTCCAGATGTAACCGAAACCTGCTCTTTCCATTAAATACAGGCACGGGAATCTCCAGCTCAGCAGATTAGATAGAGCCTTACCCGCAGTCAGCGCACGTAAGGCACTCTCACTGTCACTGCTTTGCATGAACTTTGGACCAAACCCTGTGGTCTGACATCATCCAGCCCAGGACTCTCCGCAGATCTCCAGGAGCACTGCCAGAGCACAGGGATGGCGAGTGTGAATTGCCCCAGTCTGGGGATTGGGAACACTTCTGGAGACAGACTTCCCCCCTGCAGTCCTCTAGGGGCTTTATTCCTGGCTTTGCCAAACATGCACACTGATTTCTTCAGCAAGCTGATTTCAGCCACTTTACCCATCTGTAGTTTGGATTCTACATTGTGTTTCAATGCTGTTCCCGAAGGAGTACAACTGCTATAGCCGTTATGCAGCACTGCTTTGTACCAGAACTGAGCTACCTCTAAAATAAACATTTAGGGGAATTTTTCCTTTATGTATACTTTACATACACAATATTCATGTATTTAACTTTTCTCCAAGGACTCTAAGCTCCCTATTGGGCAGAATCAGAGTACGTATTAATGGATTCCCACAACTAAGGTGGAATACATCTCACCATATTCACAAGAAATTTCTAAATGTAAATAATCAACACAAAGGATCTTTAGCACACAGAATTATATAACCACTGATTGAATGCTGAAAGGACGTTAACTATAACAGGTATAACTGTCATTTTAAAAATTTGATATTTATAGGATTTCCTGCCTTCTAACAAACAGTCCTTCATGTGATGAGTTACAGAACTGCATTCAGAAGCTGTACTTCTACTCACAGTGGCAAAACACGAGAGATATTAAACAGGCTATTCTTCTCAGCACAGAGAGAAACACACAGAAATTAAAACATGCTTGTCATAGAGAGACTATTTTAAGGACCCCATTCATACTTCGATGATAACCTGTTCTACAGTTGGAATGAATGCTTACATTTTAAGTTAGCATTTTATGCAACAGATAGGACATTTTAATTGCAGATAAACATCTCGTAACCAAAAAACCACACACTGTTTCATTAGGTATTAAGTTTTAAATGCCAATGAGTTAGCTTTTCAAGCAGGAATATGTTTCAGTTTTCAGGACAACAGAGTCACTCAACTGAAAAAATCAGTTCCACTTGCTAAAATAAGCTAACTAGTTTAAATAAATGCAGAGCTAGGACAAACAGGAAGGACATTTTTTGTTAACTGTTTATCTTTGTGCAATTGTTTGGAGTTTTGGACTTCAACTTTATCACCAAACCACAAAAATCACAGAAGTATTTTATTTCCTATACTAGGAACTTTCAAGATCACATCAGTTCTCATGCAAAACTCAGGCAAAAACCACTAAATCACTGTTGTGGAAACTCAGGCTCAAACTGAATTTACCTGTGGTATGTTAGCTTGTGAATAAATACTATGAGGGTGGGCTGGTAAAAATTAGATAGGAAAAAGCCACATAAGTTTATCACATTTACTCACTGAACTATGGAAGGAAAATGTTTTTTCTGGTTTGCAGCAAGTTAGCAAAAGCTATCCAACATGGCATTTGCTTTAAAATCTATTGTAAGGTCTGGATAAACATGGACCATTTAGTACCCTCAGAGCTAGGATTAGACATTTAAGCTCCTTATTCAGTACTGGGTGAGGAATAGGTACACAAAAATAGGATTCATAAGCTTCAGCACAGTGGCTCACCCTTGAATTCCATCTCCTCGAGAAGGTGGAGGACAGTCAGACATGACTCCATTGCTTTCACCCAAACAAACAAACCCCTTGCAGCATACAGACAGTAGTTTTTAGAAAAAAAATACAGGCAGACAGTTCTTTCATCTTTTCTTCTTTTCATCTAAAAGCCCCAGGGCTGTAACAGCTTTGCTGGCATGAAAGTAATCCATGATTGCATCCTTTCTTGGCGGGAGCCTGAACTCTGCCCTTCCCCTGCCTGGCACCAGCTACCCGTCTGCCGGGCACCCTGGGGCATGCGTGCCCTGGACCAAAACTCAGGTGCTGGGAGAGAAGTAAATCATTTACCACTAAATACCAAGGTAACTGGGCATACCGACTTGTAAATCGCAATGGCACGGAACTAATGCAAATCCCCAGGCAGCTATTAATTGTTTTCATTCCAAATGCTTTAAAAATAGATGACTTATTTTTATTATTTTCCTTCAGATTCCGAATACCTGACAAAATACGTTCAGTTGGCTCCTTAATCCTTCTCTGCATGTGGGGACAGCATTCAGGCACGGGGGCTGCTATGTCCCCCTCTACAGTTAAAAGATGTGTGACCTTGGAGGATAGGGTCTGTCTTAGTGCTACTTTCAGGCAGTGTAAGCTTCCAGCACTTAGCAGTGAGCACGTCAGTGTAGCGAGAGCTCACAGATGCGTGGCATTACTGATTTCCACCTTTGTGAAATTTCCTGGAAGACTGTCACTTGAATGTCACAGGGTCCCCTTCTATTCTTAGGGATGGATTTTGCAGTATCAGTAGACCAAATGAGTACAGGAAAGCTTGGCTGAACAAACTCTGCATAGGATCTGGCTCTGGGGAGGCAGCAGCTCTTTTGCCCCGCAGCCCTTAAAACAGGAATACGATTTGGGTGTTCAAGAATTGCCCCTTTCTTAACATCCCTAAAGAAAACAAAATACTGCAACCTTTGCCCTGTATATTTTTCTGTAGTTTGAGGTGAGCCATGCAGGTGTCTCTGTTAGAACACAGCAGGCAGCTTCCCACTCAGGACACTGCTTTTATACTGCATCTTGCTACAAGGAGCATCCCAACACAGGACACACTTTACACATAGTTTATGTGAATTTGTTGTTGGTTCTGGTATTTTTTTTTTTTTTTTTACACTTCGAAAAGAAGCTTTCAACCCAGTGTTACTTTCACAATTTACTTAGAGAAAGGGGCAAGTAAAATCTACTACCTGCAAAAAAAAAAAAAAAAAAAAAAAATCACTTTGCAAAGGTCTTTCATTTTCCAAGTGTCATTTTGCACACAGAAGCAAAAGACATAGTTTTTTTTTCTGCATTCATTCAAACACCACAGAGACAAACTTGTGGACTACTTAACATCAGTAGCAAAATTCCCATAAATTTAAATAAAAATAAGACTTTAATGGGACATACTAGCTTTTGGATTATTAGTAATGCAACTAGCATGCAGACAGGTTATAAACAAAAACAGTTTATTAACTTTGCTAGGAGACATTTTTCACACTTTATTAGTGGAAAATAAGGTGCATTTCTAGCAGGTTCTTCAAAGGAATAGTGCCTAATAATGCCCATAAATGTCTGTGCATCTGTTTAGTAAAGTGGAATGTGAATGTCTGTGAAACCAAAGTGAAAACATAGGGCTATGGAAAATATACAACATGTATACGAAGATCAGTTCTAAACTTCTACATTCCCAAAAAGTTCAGATGTTACTATTTTCAGGTATACCTACAGTTTTATTTTATCTCATTCATAGTTTGAACAGCTTCAAAAATATTCTTAGGCAGACTAGAAAATCTAAACAGAAATCTACTGGAAGAGCATAATAATTTCTTTCTTTTCCCGTCTTTTATGACATCTGTTAACTGCAAATAACATACTATTACACTGTAGTTTTCCCTAAGACTCCAGTGTGGAAGACAGTGATCTTTCATAGTATTGAGAAAAAATTAGGTTCAGAAAAAAAAAAGTGTCTGCTACGTTCACAAAAATTAGCTGTTCAGAGATCGACCCCGTTCCTATGGAAATTGAAAAAAGTCTCATTAATTTCACAGGGTGAAAAGCTGGTCTCAAAAATCCTGAATATGTTTTACAAATAGAAATCATCTTGTTAATAAGCTGGCATGTGAACCCATTTCTTTCCGGCTGCTGAAAGCAGCTTGTGGTTTGCTTTTATTCTTTTCAACACAATTAGCAAAGCACTCCAACAGCTGAATAGACCTATTCATTTGAACAAATTATTCCCTGGCAGAGTATTAAAAAATCTCCCCCAAACTCTCTCCCATTCTGGTGCAGTCAGAAAAGACACAAAAGCCTGCCCTGTCGTTAATCTTGCCTGGCTATGTCTGAAAAACACAAGTGGGACATACACTGCTGAATACGTTACATTTTTACCATCTCTCAGTGACATGACTGAATTGCTTGCTTCTCCCAACGCTTATCTTAGCTGGTATACAATCCTAATTAAAAGGCTGACGTAAGGAATACACACAGGGAAGAGTCTGGCACGGATGCTGTGGATGGGATGATAAACTTTATGAGCACAGCTACCTCCCACGTAGCTTTTATAGTTAACTGTTGGAGCTTGAACAGTTCTGATGCTGATCGTTTCTCATTTCAGAAAGCTAAAACCAAAAAATAACAGACTTGCCCTTTCTAAAAGGTAGTAGCATCTCGCTGATCTAATTAATCTATGTAGCTCTGTCTCTGTGCTCATTCTTTCAGTAAGATTTACACGCAAATTGGGCAGCAGTTCCCTCCTCCTGCAGCTCACTTTCAGCATTGTATAAAGGTCTGTGGGTAGGATAAACCCCACGCATTCACCCAGCAAACAATACTGTCATGCAGTTAACATGGCAGAAATATTTAATTAGTTGCACTTTCAGCTTTTAAATGAGAAGAAAAAACAAGCCATGGGTGGTCTGTAACCTCAGACGAGCAAATATTCCAGGCTGTAAAATCATCCCAGCTCAGAATACAGGTTAGATTTTAAAAAAGTGTTTATTGAATCCTAGGCCTGAGTCAAAGACAGAAGATGCATTAAGAACTTCCAAACTGCACCGTACTGCCAACTCATTATGTGTTCATCATTATTTAATAAAAATGGCTTATGGATATACTTTAACTGGAACACTACTTATTCATAAACATTTTTAACAAGAATATCTGTTGGGAGTTATGTACATACCAGTTCAAAGACAGTTTCAAATTTTTCTGTCAAGTAAAAGCACGCAATTCCCATTGCTGCCTAATCTAGGCTAAAGGCTTGCAAGCAGAGGTATTCCCATATTTTGCTGTTAAACCAAGGGTCTCAATTGCTCCAGAAAGCCCAGGACATGTTGCTGTTAATATCTTGGTAATAAATCAACATTAGAAGCTGATTAAAATGCTGTAAGCGTAACATTAAAGCAATTCTATTGTGTCTATGCCTGAACTCTGTATCTGAACAGATTTTTGGAAAGAATCCCACTTTGGGTATATTTTTATAGAAAGCAGCCTCTAAGTAAGCAGTAAATAAAATGGTCAGGCTTTCTACCAAAAACGTGGTGCTTCTTGAAATCATGCAACAGGATTGTGCAGGCAGGGAACACTATCCTCTACTATTACTGACTATCCAGATAATTATAAGATAACTTCTCAGAACCGCTTCGTATCCCTTAAATTTCACTGCTGTTTTGTTAAAAAGTGTTTAAGAAAACTTCTTTCTACACAACAGAGATTCCCTGACAGAAATTGCCTTTTTCACACCTTCCTGCTCACTCAACAGATGTGGACTCTTTTACTTCTCCCACCATCACAGTGCAACACTCCTGCAAAAACAACAGCAATTTCTGACATGGAAAAGATGCATCCAGAACACATTTCCTGATTTTTTTTCCCCACTTATTTCTGTGTGATTTCACAGCTGGATATGAGGATGACCAATACTCTTTGACCTGACAGTCCTCTAAGGGCCACATGTGTTCTCCAGGCCAGCAGTTTGACAGCTGGTGTTTTAGAACTTTGCCCTTCTGTCTCCCTTATCTTTTCTTCTGTCATCTGGTTATTCTCCATTTTTATTATATTGTTTTTCACTAAATAATAATGCCTTTAGGATTAGTGTTGGCAAGAGGCCAGGACAAAATGGCAGTACTAACTACTTTTGTTTGAGTTAGAGTCACTATGAGATAATTTAGGCCATAGATCCAGGGCCCACTTTTCCAATAACACCGCAAAAATTCAGACAGAGAAGCAGAAACACTAAATGCTTCAAATCCAAATTTCTCTGAATTTGTCCTCTTGGGACACAGCTTGCAGAAAAGGATGAGGATTATATTTCAACACCCACTGATACGACTTGAGATAGACTGTACCAAAGATCATCTTCCCCCACAGGTTTTGTTTTGAGGAGCAGAATCCAGCAGAGAAAATCTGTCTTTGTCACTTCCTAGCCCTCTCAACTGAATGACTTCTCCCCAGACAGCTTCCCTTGGAGAAAACAGCCTGCTTTAAGGCTAACATTGCCACTTTCCTCCTACGTTGCCAAAAGAAGTACTGTTAATGAGGTGCCTATCCACTACGCTCATATCCTTCAAAGAGGAAGGAACTGGCTCTCAATTTAGCTTCTTATTTCTCCTTGAAATGTTTTCCCTGTCAACATGGCAGCATGACAACCAGTTAAGGGAATATGAGCCATCTCTTTCTCACTGTCAAAACTGGAAAAAGGCAAAATCCACCATAAATGGTTTTGCACCACAAATTTTATAAAAATTCATGTACACACATGTATGTAACACATCCGGTGTTTTTGTTATGTTCAACCCAAGCCCAGTGTTCTTAAGTTGTATTTCCCCATTTTGTTAGAAAGCTGTGAAAAAGCAGGTGTGGGAGAGTTTGTTATATACACATTAAGCATCCAATATTGGACATTCTGCCCTGCTTTTCCTAACTTCTTTTTCCCATAGCCAAGATTGGTAGCCTCCAAGATGGGAGCCCAAAATCCCTACAGCCTCCACTAGGAGTTTCCTGCAAGTCAAGGAAACTGCAGTGTGTGTAGATAAATCATGAGTGCTCTCTGTGTTCTCCCTTCCCCTCTGGGAAGTGTTCATAAAGCCAAGTGGCAAAGAAAGAGTGGGCAGACAAGTAGAAATATCAGCAGTGGGAGCCCCATGCCACTGCTTGGCAAAGGCTGATTTTTCTGGGCACAGAAGCGGTAGAACAAGGTGAAAGGTTCTGAATCCCAGGTAGGAAGAGAATATACAAAGAGGCAGCCCTCTGAGCGACGCAAAAGGTTGATGCTGAGGCAGTAGGAAGCCAGGCATCCCTGCAGCTGCCCTGAGACTGCCAGGAGCATGGCCAACATAGAAATCTGATTATATAAGCAACCACAGCCTGAGAAAAAAAGACTTCCAGCAGCAAGTACAAGAATCGAAGGAGTCTGCCCAACAGACAGCTTGCAAAGTCTCTGGCACTGGAGGATACAGTGGATGCAATTCTGCTTGACCATAAAACAGTTTTTATCTGTCCAGTGGCCTCAACTCAGCACCTATGCTGAACTGGCTTGAGGTTTGCAGTGGGCTCCCATCCTACAGAACAGCAAAGCTTCCTGATCCAAATCGTTTTCCCTAACACAGCCTGTCATCCACAAGCTGCGCAGACAGCATCCTAAGCTCTCAGCATTTTAAGCTTTCTTTCATCTGGAAAAATGTCACACTGCTTGCATTAGAAATGCCAGAAAACATTATGGCTGAGACTCTTCAAGGGTGACTGGATCTTTAATATTCAAATTTGCATTTCTCACCAACCACAACCAAGAACAAATGGCAATTTTTCAAGATACATGTCTTGCTAAGTGACATCTGCAAAAAGGCATGTAGAGGGAAAAGGGAGGAACAGCACAAATTAGTTCCATGCATTGTTCAAAACACATTTAGTAGGTTCTTCAGTGAGTAGCACCTTGAACTTGCCAGCTGGGATTTCTCTAGTAATGTGAGGCAAAGAATGCTAACAGAAGATTACTTTCCTACACTGTGAAAGCTCCATTTTTACAATACAAGCCACTGATGTGACTCAACATAACATTTAAATTAATATGTTTCAATAAAGTAAATCCACACTTTTGCTCTGAACTAGAAGATAATACCACCACAGGGGAGAAGGACACAATTCTCAAAGAGCTGAGGTAGGTATCTACGCGGAAGCTAGTGAATGGGAGTTTTGTGTTACTTTCTTGAATTTAGAGCATAAATTCCCTCAAGTCTTCCTTTAGGAATACTCTGGATGTCTCTCTCTTTCATCCAAGATGACAGCTTTCAAGCAAATTCAGCCCTTCTGCAGAATATTAATTTCATAGTCTACTTCCAGCAACATTTGAATTTGCTTGAAAAACAGCATAATATACTGCTTTAGTTTATGAAGTCAAAATTTCGCCTGACTTCATAGGTTCATTATTACTCTCTTTGTAGGCATGTATAATAGCAAGAAAACCTTTGTCTCACACTCTTAACTGCAGGATATTCAAGTTTTTTCCCCAACAGCCATTATTCCTAGTGAGCTGTTTGTATTACAGCCCTCCCTTACTACAAATGAAGACTGATCAAACTCTCTTCAAGCATCAATTCTTTCTTAACATCAGTGTTTAGGATGTGCACAAAAGTGGCCATAGACAATGGTGTGCAGACCTAAACACATCTATTCTAGCTGCTACTTGCTTTATCCTCAGGGAAGAAAGAGAAAAAAAACACTGTATAGGCAACAACGGGTTTTTTAGAACTGAACACAACTGTTTCTGTTCTGAGGAGACTCACTGCTACTTTTTGCTTTAAGAGAGCTTTAAGTTACTTGAAAGAGATGCTAATACCTGAAGTGTCACCAAGTACTTACATAGTCATCCTCATGCAGACCTTGCTTCTGAACAGAACTTTTCACTTCTAGGGAAAATTTCTCAAACTCAGGCTTTACGGTCCTCAGCAGAGTGATTGTTTGGAGGTATGAGTATGCCTTCTTTGCTTCAAGGTCATGCTTGTCTCCTCTCCTCCAAGAGCCATTTCCTAAGAGAAAAAGAGGCACATTTTCAGCTTCAAAATAGGTTCCACTACAAGACCACCTTCCTTTTTCCATCCAAATGTCCCCTTTCCCATACTTTAGGTGGATGGCAGAGTACAAGGGAAAACTGAACCTCCTCCAAGAGCTGGAAATCAGGCAGTGAGGAATGGCTGATGGGAAGTAAACGTGCAAATGGAAAGACAGCTTTACTCCCATGCTGTGCTTGCTTATTTTTAAAGGGTGGGCTGAAGTCTAAATATGATGAGAATACATCTCAGAGCAAAGAACAAGCCAGATTTTGAACACAGAGATCTAAGTTACAAGTGAGGGTGGACTTGACTACAAAGTTTTTATTTCATGTCACCTCATGAAACACTATTCAGTCCTGGGCAGTCAGAAAGGCTCCAATAAATTCAATAGTATGATCAACACCCTCAATGGGAGGCAGATGCTGTATCTATTTCTCTGACAGCTCTCCTACTGCGGTCAAGGAGGAAACCATGTGTGCAGCAGCTGCCAGTGCATCATTTTTCTTAATGGAAAAAAATACTTACAAATAATTAGGATTCTGTCTCTGTGCTGCATTTTAGTCTGTTTTTAGTCACAGAAAGGATTTAACTCAGAATACCGGTAAATTAACCATAATTTTAAAAGCAGGTCAGTTGACTAGCTGCTACATAACAGAAAAATTCTTCTGTCTAATGAGCACTGACACTAAGAGGTCCTGAAACCCCGATCTAAAGCTTCACGGTATAGGTGAAAAGGTTGCCCTAGGTCAGATTCTGTGCTATTTTTGCATAAAAAATTAATAAAAGAGAGAATAGTAATAGCCCTAAGCAGTGTGCCTTTAAATACCTAAAAGAAATAATTAAAAGCTAGACAATCTTTTTATTTTTGGAACAACTGTGAGAAACTCCCTGTCATGACTAAATGAGCAATGATGAAGACTAAGTTCCCAAAGGTGATCAAGGAACACACATGACCTTGAAATAAGAATGGATGTGCTTGGTTAGAGGACCATGATGCTGTCTGAACCAAAATAAGTAAATGCTTGTGGAACTTTGTGCTTAAAAATAAATAAATAACTTTTTTTTTCTTTCTTTTTTTTTTTTTTAAAGGAAGATGCTAATAGCATAGTGACAACAGAGTGCAGGTATCAAACCCTCACTGATGCTTACATGGCACTGCAGCCTGCAAGGAGAGTCTGTGGGAGAGCAAATTCATGTACAAGACCTATCAGGCCCCCCCTAAAGCAGGTGAATAGTGAGTTGTGCTCTTCCCCCAGTATCCCAGATACTGCTGCTGGGATTTTGTTTTATTGAACAAAAACGAACAAACAAAAAAAACCAACAAGCAATAAAGGCATTGGAAAAATTGCTCAGCTTCCTCAAAGAGTGTGGAAAAAGCAATAAAGGACTTGCATCTCTCAGGATAAAAACTCTTTCCTCGTGGTGATTTTGGATCAAAGGCAGCTTCTGTTACAGAGCACAGGGCAAGGGGACCAAACCCTGAAAAACACTCTCATTAAATGGAAACTCTTTTGCCTCTCTTTCACCCCAGGAAAGCCTTACTTATCACAGCTCAGCATCAGCAAGAATTGGTCATGAGCAGTAATTTTTTTTTTTTCCCACCAGCTATTTTTTCCAGCTCTTTCATTCTCTTACAAAGAAACTCAAGAAACTTGACTTGTTTAGGCCAAAATTATGTACATCAGGACTCCATTTGTCAGACTGGGTGGAAACATTGGACAGCAGCTATCATCCTGCAGAACAATTTTGTCCTGAGAGGCAGCACTGCTTCCTTCCTTGCCAGTACCCAGTCCTTTTCACTGCTTTCAAAAAAGAAATACACAGGAAGATGCAAAGGAGAACAAACCTTGCTGGAGCCTTAAAGCTTGAAAAACCTCTGTTCCAATTGGGTACCTGCATTTTGGAAGTGCAGCACTTAAAAAGTATGACAGAGACTGTAACGTGGAGGGGCTTGCTATGGCTTTGCACTTACAAAGGCAGACTACTAAGAAGAGTGGGTTCACATTAAAAAAAAATGATAGTGCTGTTGGAATGTGAATAAATTTCTGTCTTGGACATTGTACATATTCATTTTTTAAAATACTGACACTGGGAACAAAAAGTTGCACTTGCATAACAGAGTTCCTAAAATAATTTCCATATTTAAATTCCTTCATGGATTGTTTTGTGGGATGTAATCTTGCCACAGTACTTATCTGCAATTATTGCTGTCTTGGCATTAAATGCATCTGCTCTTATGAAAAATTAAAAATATTCAGAACAAAGGGCAACAACAAACTGCAATAAAGTCATCTGAGCCTAAAGGGAAAATGCCAGTCGTCTGTCACATCCACTCTTAAATCATGTGCATCTTAAAATTCCAGCACCTCCTGCCACTGGGAACAAGGAATTCACAGAAAATGTCCCTACATTTCCCTACCACATTTGCTTCCTGCATGCAATGACCACCTCAAGTCAGTTTCCAACACTTACTTTGCTCCTCATTGGAAAAACTCGCAAAGAAACAGAAAAAATGATTAAAAGAATTATTCCATGGAAGCATCAAGGAATTTCTGACAGCACAAACAGGAGGTAGATATTTGTAATTTATCCCTTGGAAAAGCTACAAGTAGACTGAACTAACTAATGCAAAAGGAAGAGGATGCTGAGACCTCCAAGACAAATGGGCACATCCCTGTTGGGGGCTTTTGCAACATTGCCTCCTAGTAAACACCACCCTGAAATGCAAAACACATTACAAAACACAGCAGCATATCTCCTGCAGCTGCTGCTCTTACATGAGCAACTCCTGCTCCATGAGGACCTCTACAACCCAGCCAGTCACTCTGCTCACTTATTCCAAGGTAACAAAATCACCAGTTTTAAGGCACAATTCATCTAGGCCATTTCAGACACTTCAGAATGAAGTGAATCACCATCCAGGGGTGCCTAAGTTTCTCCTGTGACTCCAAAAGGAGCCCAGCTCACACGGAGGCTTGTACTTGGGGCCAGATGAATCGCTTCTAATGAAATTTTTCTCTCGGAGATGAAAAAGAGCAGTAGCATAGCAAAAAGAAGCACTAGCAGTAGCAAAAGGTTTATATGATCAGTGGTTTCTAGGCACAAGTGAAATCAAGTCTGCAAAGCTCCCACATCCTACAGAAGGCTTGAAACTTCAGAGTTTTTTGACTATTGATACGAGTAAACCTTTTTGGACTGGTCCTGATTGAAGCTGCAATGACAAATGGTTCACTTATGACACAAGGGATGAAGTCACTCTGAAATTCAGTCAGCTAACAGATCACCTTGACTTGAATCATTGGCTTTGATCTTGCTCTGCAAATTTATCTTTTAGTTACAGAAGTAATTCCCTTATTGGCTGGTAGAACTTGGCACTTCCTTAGCTAACTTAGAAGGCACATATAGTGTTATCTTTGCTCCTTTACATATCTACAACTCTGAATTTAAGCAGTTACACATGTTCATTATAGAGCTTTTCAATAAGCAGCACTTTTGTTTTTTTTAAAAATGATCTCAGAGGTGGTAGATGGATAATGAAGTTTATGTAAGAGAATTTAACTTGCAATTAATTGATTCATTAAACAAAATACATCATCTTTTTGTGAATATGGTTTTTTTTTTTTTTTTCCTGTTTATCAGCTTTTCAAGGATTGAAAGAAAACAAGTTTTCCTTCTTTCACGACTCCTCCTGGTTCTCAATTCAAAATGAATCTGTTATTGTAATGGATTAGCTGAGGCAGGCTGCAGGGGAAAAATATTTTCTCTGCACCTGCAAAAGAAGCTGCTCTGTTCAAAAGCCACTTTGACACTTCAACAAAATCTAGTTCTAGACAGAAACTTTTCTAGACAGAAACTTCCTTCAGCTTCAGTCATATGACATTTTTTTAAATTGTCAGTAAACACATTGTTCCAGTATTGCCTTTCACTTAACTGAGGCAGCTGAGAACAGGTTTAGTCTCTATTATGTACTACCCTAACAACAGATGTAACTGAAGAGGGATGTATTTCAAAAAGAAAAGTATTTAATTTTTCAGTTAATTTAACTTGACACATCTTGTCATATTTATTTGGAATGAAGTAATTTGCTCTTATCTACCCAAACCTAGCACATTTGGACAGTCTGTGCTTTTGCTTGCCAGTGCTTTCTGTTCAACACAACAGAGCTGGATAGTTCTGCACATACAGTTTGTGATCAAAAGTAAACAGGATGTATGGAACTGCTAGCATAGAAGTGACTTCTGGAGACATTGGACCTGCAGCCATACATTGCCACTGCCAGCCCTCATGACTCCTCTCAACTGGCCACATGGACCAGGGCACACCAGAGTGCCAGGAGAGCCCCTGCTCTGACATCTGGCTGGGGATGGCACAAGCAGCCCTGTGCTGAAAATGCACACTGCAGTGTGGGGTGCCAACATTTGGCTGCTCAATGTGTCTTTTTGGTGCTGTCTCCCCTAAAAGTAACCAAATAAATAATACCCATAGCGTATTTCTTAGAATCGTAGAAAGGCTTGGGTTCTGAAAAGACCTTAATGACCTTTTAGTTCCGAATCCCCCTTGAAGGCAAGGACACCTTTCACTACACTAGGCTACCCAAAGCCTCATCCAACCCAGCCATGTTCACATCTCCAAGGATGGGACATTTATAGCTTCTCTGGCAGCCTGTGCCAGGGCCTTCTGATTCTCTGGGTAAAGAATTTCTTCCTCACGTCTCATCTAAATCTACTTTCTTTTAGTTTAAAACCATTCTTCAGTATCCTGTAATCTATTCAGCTGCAATTTCTGCAATGTCATAACCTAAGTACAAGGAGAAATGGTGGTGCATTCAGTACAGCACATTTTGAGACTAACAAATATAAAAATATTACTAGGCTTACAAAAGACTTTGCAAGATACTCGGGCAGGAAAAACATTACCATATGATGAGCTGTTGAAGAGTTCAATATTGAAGAAAGCATAGTCCCCATTGGTCATTCCTTGCCGATGAGCAGCCAACATGATGTTCCTGATTGTGTCACCACTGGCACACATGATTACAACTGGTGGAAGAAAACAGAAAACACAGATAAGAAAGAGTTCAAGAACTCTATGGAACAGATTCTTTAGCATGAATGCTGCCAGAGACAGTGACCTGAGCTGTCCTCCCAGTGTTGCAACAAACATGACAACATAAAGAACAAAGTTTATTACCCAAATTGCTGACAGAAGACAGGCATCAAATGCAGACTGACATTTTACTTGCATCTTCTCTGAAAATAATTAAGTAGAGCCCTACATTATCCTCTTTTCTTACTCCTGCAGCATATGATAAGTTCTGCCTTCAAATTTCTTCAATTATATCTATTTCTAGAATTGATTGCAACTATAAGCCTTGGTTAGGCTTATAGTGTGTGTGCATAAGACAATCTGAAGATTAAGTAGTAAGATACAATGACACTACCATTTCAATTTTATTGAGTTGTTTGGTGTAGATTTTTACCTACATCCTGTTATCTAACATTTAGGTACCGAGTCTAGAATTTATTGCTCTATGATGGTAGTAGAGAAGCAACACTTCTGCAGCTGTTTCACTCCATCCCTTGACAGCTTGTAGGGATTCTGTGGTACAAATCTGCTCAAGATATGATTTTAACTACATGATAATTCTAGTCAGCCACCTTTGATGGGACAGTCTTCATGTTAAATGAGTGCCATTTTCAGGCTCGGAAGGCTAAATGTGGATAAGAGATTAAATGCCACAGAGCCTCATTTATGATGGACTAGAAGCTAAACAGGGGCTTTGTGCCTACAAGTCCCAAAGGCTGTGCTCCATACAGGTGCTGTGACAACCCAGTGGGATGAAAGACAACCCTCTGGGATTTGACCATCAGCCCTCAGCCCTGCAACCCAGCTCTCTTTCTTCCTGCAGAGGCTAGGAATGGAGGCAGCACATGGAGTTTTTGAATACTCAGTCACCATTCATCTTCAGCAATAAAAAAGACCTTCGTAGAATCATGGAATGGCCTGGGTTTAAAAGGACCACAATGATCATCGAGTTTAACCCCCCTGCTATGTGCAGGGTCACCAATCACCAGAGCAGGTTGCCCAGAGCCACATCCAGCCTGGCATTGAATCCTCCCCTCCACGGATGGGGCATCCACAATCTCCTTGGGCAACCTGTTCCAGTGCCTCACCACCCTCTGTGAGAAGAACTTCCTCCTAATACCTAACCTAAGCCTCCCTTGTCTCAGTTTAAAACCATTCCCCCTTGTCCGATCATTACTCACCCTTGTAAACAGCCATTCCCTCTCCTGTTTATATGCTCCCTTCAAGTACTGGAAGGCCACAATGAGGTCTCCCCAGAGCCTTCTCTTCTCCAAACTAAACACACCCAGTTCCGTCAACTTTTCTTCATAGGAGAGGTGCTCCAGCCCTCTGATCACCTTCAGGCAACTCTACCTAGAACCTGAGTGTGCAAGCCAAATCTACAGCGTCTCACCCTGAAAGATTTTGCAGCAGTGCTTCTCTGCCAAAGAAGACTTGGAAGTAATGACGGATAGGAAGCTAGACATGAGC
This sequence comes from Chrysolophus pictus, assembly GCA_037305975.1. Taxonomy (NCBI): domain Eukaryota; kingdom Metazoa; phylum Chordata; class Aves; order Galliformes; family Phasianidae; genus Chrysolophus; species Chrysolophus pictus. The sequence goes on along the minus strand of CM074614.1, from coordinate 69,626,588 downwards.
CAGCAATGTGCTCTTGCATCCCAGAAGGCCAGAAGTATTTTGGGCTGCATCAAAAGAAGAAGCATGGCAAGCAGGGTGAGGGAGGTCCTAGGGTCCTTGCCCCTCTACTCTGCACTGGTGAGGCCTCACCTGGAGTACTGCATCCAGTTGTGGAGTCCTCAGTACAAAAGAGACACAGATCTGTTGGAGTTCATCCAGAGGAGGGCCACAAAAATGATCTATGGAATGGTACACTTCTACTACAAGGGCAGACTTAAAAAGCTGGGGCTGTTCAGCCTGGAGAAGAGAAGGCCCCAAGGAGATCTGATAGCAGCTTTTCAGCATCTAAAGGGGAATTACAGGAAAAAAGGTGACCCTCTTTAGCAGGGTCTGTGGTGATAGAACGAAGGAAAAAGGCTTCAACTTAAATAGGGGTTGGATTTAGGTTGGATATAAGGAAAAGTCTTTTAGAGTGAAGGTGGTGAGGCACTGGATTGCCAAGAGATGTAAATGATGCCCTGTCCCTGGAGATATTCAAGGTGTGACTGGATAAGGCCCTGAGCAACCTGACTGTGCATGTTCTTGTTCACTGCAGGGGAGTTGGACTCAATGACCTTTAAAGGTCCCTTACAACTCTAATAATTCTATGATTCTATATGTCTAATGTGTTTTTTTCTTTAGAATAATTGTGATGACTGAAAAGTCACTTTCCCAATCATAGGGGAAACTATGCTCCTTGCCACCCCATGCCCCTGCAGATAGAGAGCAGGAATTCAGCAACAGGGAAAAAAACATCTTTTGCATGGAGCACGTTATACCATAAACTTTTATACGCATTTATGGGACTATCAGTATGAAGCTAGTGACAAGAGACTGTTGCAAAATGTTTTGTCATTGCATGCTTTGTGGCTACATCCTATATTAAGGTTGTAAGATGTTGGGATGACTACACGCATGTTTCCAAGAATTCTGTCAGGCATGGCAGGGCTCAAAAATTGCAATAATGAATGCAAATATTTTCACTCCCATGATAAATATGAATCAGAATCATATTCAACTTTTCTGGTTATAAGTGTTTGCTATTATAAGAAAGATTTGGCCTATTTGGCCTTTTTACTTAGCCAATTAATCTTCTCTCATCACTTCTCTAGTTGGATGCCATCACAGGCATAAAGTTTCAGAAGCACCACCGGAGTGAAACACGTTTGGTATATCACCACATATCAGGAAAGCAATACCATGCAAAGTTCTGTCCTACTGATCATCACAGCCGAGTAACGTAACAATTTCCAGAGCAGCAGAGCAAGGCATATTTCATGAGTACTGTGAGCTATATTAGCACGAAGTAAAAGAAGAATTTCTTGCAATGAAATTTGGACCAAATCTTTTCCAGATGAACATCAGGAACAAATCTGTCTTACTGTTCCTAATTTCAGGATAGGTGAGAGATTTCCTTTTGTAATGTTTCCTTGCTGCTCACCCAACTCTCCCTTGACTTTGCCCATGTAATTCATATCTAACATAGAACTGTAAGCTGCAGATGGAATCAAAGAGATTTCTATATCACCATATCATCAGTGAAAGATTTTGAGCAAGTGGAAAAATAAAAAAAAAGAGCAGAGCAAAAAAAAAGACTACTTTAAAATATGTTAAGTCATATTTTGTAAACCTCTAAAGGAATGTAAAGGAAGTGATATTAACAATTTGGATGTAATTTTTAACCCAGCAGGAGAGCAAAGAGTAAATATTTCAAGATTTTGAGGCAAATAAGCTACAGGCAAGTCTCACAATCTTCCAAAAATGTAAATTACGCTTATTTGATCTACATCTGTACCTTATAATTATACACACAAAAATATGCAATATGCACGTGCACACAGGCACAGTGTTCTCCCTTTAGGACAATACACACAGAAGATTGTAATTCTAATACCAGTATTCTGTGTTTATTGCCAATCCTGCAAATACTTAACTTAATTCCAGTTAAAGGAGTGCTCTCTTTGCCAAGCACTTACCTCAGACTATGGCTTTACCTAGAACATGCCTATGCACATTATTGAGTTCTTGACTATTGTGGCTAACTTGAGCCTACAGTATCAGCTCAGTGAACCGAGCTTACAAGATAGCTTTAACTGTTAATGCAATAAAGACATGTAGTTAACTCTTATAATTGTATTTTTATCATGATCTTCTTGCATCTCCAGATCTTTCCAAGTGGCTCCAGAGCATGGCTTGACCAAGTTGGTGGCCAAGTGTGCCTGTGGGCCCCCAAGAATCCAACAGCAGTCCCCAGATAGCTGCCACCCAACCCATAGGGCCAGCCTTTGCCCTACGGGTAAGGAGAAAGGCCTGGGTCCCCATGGGCCACCTGGTGGGATGACTTCTTTCTCAACCCTGGGAGGGTCTAGGAGCACATATCCTGTACTGCTTAAAAACTGTTCAGAAAAGCCTCTTCACTCAAGTTACAACCACCACCAGCAGTGATCTCCAAGAAGGTAGAGAATACTGGGTAAGTGCACAGGATGGTATCACAATAGATGTGATAGTGGAGCCCTTAAAACCTAAACAAAAATTACATGCTTTGAACAGCGTCACATCATCCACCAGTCCCACTGCCCTATGGGGTGACCTCCTAGAAGTCCCAAGAAAAAATGAAGACCTAACCCAGTAAGCAAAGGCACATTGTGTATCCATCACAAGATACAGAACTTTTAAAGTGCCATGACAGTCTGGAAAATGTGGTAAGCAACAAGACCACCCCTCAGACCCAGAGGAACATGCAAGGCAAGCTGTGCAGTCAGTTCTTAAAGACAAGAATGGACAAGCAGAGACAGAAAGGCCTCATGTGTTGCATCTCTCAGTAGCAGCACGGACCAGAAAACGAGTTACAAGCTGAGATGGAGGGAGGAACCCCTCTCCTCCAGCACAGCACAGAGGTGTAGAGAAAAAGCACAGAGGACTGCATTTATTCAGTCTCTTGCACATTACAGAATAAGGCTGGATCAGAAGTCAGTTCAAAGCATTTAAGTCTGAGCTGAAACTAAGCCTCTCTTCCTTGAGTGTAACTATGGTTCAGTGGGTTTGCCCTTAGCCATCAGTCATGCTCCCAAGCACATTCAGACATCTTGAGCTCCCTCTGGCTAAGCGCAAACTCTCGGTCTTCTCCTGCCATAGTCACACTGTTATGCTAGGAAAGCCAAACATACACCCAAGTTGGGCTGATTAAAAGAAAAAAAGCACCTTTTCATATATAGTGTTTCCTCTAGCACTCACACACTTCTTTACCTCCACTCAGTGTATTTCCCTGAATGGCAATTCCTAGGACAGCTCAATTTTAAGCACCTGCTCCAGCATTTCTACAAAGAAGAGTTAAAGCTCCACATATCTCTAGACGTCAGCTATCTCCTATACAGTGTCCGGAGTGCACAGAAGACTTCACAGCAGTGTAACCACACCACCAACACCAGGCTGCTAAGTCAAAGCCCTGCAGCATGGTAACACAAGCTGAGCACCATCCTTATCTGCTCAGTTTTGATACTGTTTTAATATTAAGCAAACGGAGATGTAAATATAGCACAAAGTATTTTTATGTCTATTGTTCTACTAGAAAAACAGCTGAGGACTTTTTTTTAGCTTGATCCAGCAGTCTTGAATGACTCGTCTTTTCTTCTAGCAATAGCTTACTGTGGAAATTATGGCTGGGACACTTAGATGAGCCTGTGTATCCACACGTTGTTTGATACCTTAAGTACTTTAAGTTTCACCTTAAAGTACACTTAACTACAAACTTGTACATCCTGGAGTACTTCACGTTTTTACTACTTCATGATGCCACGCCAGCTCAGCCAGCTCATGGGTGACTTTCCAGCGTGCTTTACAAGCCACTTATAAACAGAAGGGAAAACAACTGTTTACAAGGGTGGATAGTGATAGGACAAGGGGGAATGGTTTTATACTAAGACAGGGGAGGTTCAGGTTAGATATTAGGTGGAAGTTTTTCCTCACATAGATGGTGAGGCACTGGAACAGGTTGCCCAAGGAGGCTGTGGATGCCCCATCCCTGGAGGCATTCAAGGCCAGGCTGGATGTGGCTCTGGGCAGCCTGGTCTGCTGGTTGACGACGCTGCACATAGCAGGGGGGTTGAAACTAGATGATCTCTGTGGTCCTTTTCAACCTAGGCCATTCTATGATTCCATGATTTATCTGCATGTGTTTTTGTAACAGCTGGTGACAATATAACTGCACATGCTCATGGGTTGTGCATTCAAACGTGCCTCAAAATGACCACTAACACCAAATGCATTTTTTACTTATGAACTTCTCCACAGGGTTTCTAACAGAAGGAGAGGGAAAAGGATCCCCATGGCAGGATACAGCAGGGTGAAGAAAAAGCTACCTTTGCTCAGCCTTTCAACTTGAACAGAGATGGTTAAAAAAAATCTCACAGAACAAGCAACAGATGCACTGCTTTGCACACAGGAGCAGAAGGGAGCAATTTCAGCTGTGGATGAGCACATACCACCAGCAGAAAGCCAATTTCTTCCTGTGCCACAACACCATCCCAGCGCAGTCCCAATGGCAGTCCTGATGCAGCAGGCGAAGCTCTAAGGAACTCTAGCAGGCAAAGCTTTGCCCAGGGCAGTCCCAGTCTGCTGGGAGCTGCTGCACACCTGGCCCAGGGATGCTCACGCGGTCCTTTTCCCACCTATCCCAGAGGACATCCCTACCCGACTTTCTGTTCCGAGCATCACACCTCCAGCCCCGGTCCCCACTAAACGGGCCAGTGAGGCACCGGGCAGCCCCACTGCTCCATCACGGAACCACTTAGATCATCCAGCCTAAGGCCCCTTAGCTCATCCAGTCCAACAGCCAACCCATCACCAGCACGCCTCTACACCGCGTCCCGCCCCGCACGGCCGCCACTCACCCCTCTCGCCAGTCTGAAGAGCCCGAACGACATCGTCGATGTCGAGGTGGCGGCTGGTCTCGTCGAAGCTGTGCACAGCCATGTGGAAGGCCTCATCCTGGAAGACCACATGGACGCCTTCCATGGCGAAGTAGCAGCTGCGCTCGGGGTTGCTGTCGCTGTAGAGCAGCGTGGCGCGGCTCCACTGGTGGTGGCGGAACAGGGCCAGCAGCATCTCGCCCATCTTGGCGTAGGCGGGGGCCACGCGGGTGAGGTGAGAGTACTCGCCGCCCTTGGCCCCGAAGCCGGCGGCCAGCGCCCCCGCCGACAGCATGGGCACGTCCCAGTGCGCCGCCAGCCGCGCCACCGGCGCCGCCGCGTACTCGCAGACGGGCCCCAGCAGCAGGTCGGGCCGGCGGCGCTGCAGGGCCACCATGTCCACCAGGCTGAAGAGGGCGCGGTTGCCGCACGCCGAGTCCTCGTAGGTGAGCTGGAAGGCGTAGCCGGGCGGCAGGCCGGCGCCGCTCTCCCGCAGGCTCCGCACCGCGTACTCGATGGCCGGCCGCACCCGCCCCAGCGAGAAGAGGTAGGCGTCGTCCTGCGGCAACAGCACCAGCACCCGGATCAGCTTCTCCTCCTCCTCGGCCGCCGCCGCCGCCTCCGCGCCCGCGGGGCCGCCGCCCAGCGCCGCCCGCGCCGCCAGCACGCAGCAGAGGCTGCCGAGCAGCCAGGGCGGCATCGCGCCCGCCCCCCCGGCAGACCCCAACTCCGGCGAAGTTTGCGCTGCCCCGTCTGCCCGCCCTCCCGCTCTCAATTGTTCGGTCGTGCTTTATTGCTCAGGTGTTTGGCCAAACGAACAACCTGCCCTAGCCTGCGGGTTACGGACGGCGCATCTCGGCTTAGCTCGGAATGCTTTGGGTTTGCCTTTCTCCCTCGGTTCCCCCCACCCGCCCCCCCCGCGGGGCTGCCGGCACGCTCCCTCCCCGCTTAAGTAACGCGGGAGCGGCGGCGGCTTCTCCGCACGCCCGGCGCCGCGCCGCCGGGTTTGTGCGCAGGGAGGAGCCGGCCCCGCCGCTCCCGCCCGCCCCCGCCCTCCGGCGGCCCCCCCGCGCCCCACACCTCGCCCACGGGCCGGGCCGCGCGGAGCTGCAGCGCGGGGTTGAGCGCCGAGCGCTCGGGGGATGGCCAAGGTGTCTGCTCTGGCAGCCGGGGCTGGGAAATAAAGGATTCCGCTGCGCTTTAATTCTTTTCGGTTGTGCGGGGGTTTGAGCACCCCGCAGGCTGGAGTGGGGCAGGTTCGGTGCTGGGGGATGTGCGGAGAGGGGAGGAGGGCAGCGCTGGGACTGGGGGTGAAGGAAGCACACCAAAGCGGGGTGGGCTGCGCAGGGCTCGCATCTCCTCGCCCGAGAGATGTCTGTGTCAGCAAAGCCCCGTAGGCTGCCACCCCTGGAATCTGCTGGAGTCCTTCTGAGACCCCTGGGGTGCCCAGGCGTGGTTTTTTATCCCTTCCCATCCACTGTGGCTCTGAGGCACGATTTCATGCCACAAGGAGTTGAGATCTTCCCAATGAAGAAGAGACAAGTGTTGCTCTGAGATTATTTTCTTAGGGGGGAAAAAAAAGAAAACCTACTTTTTAAATTCTCTTAAGAGCACTGCCCGATCAAAGCGTGTTAAATGCAGCCCTGTGCACCTCTCTTTGCTGCTCATAAAGCTGCAATGCTTAATGCTTTGTTACAGTCCATTTAAAATGGGCACTACGGTTTTGGAATAAGGAACGGTGTCAGTGTGAAACGTGCAGAATGTTTTGTGAGGGATGCTTTTAGACACCTGATGCTTTTCAGCAACGAAATCCTGCAGGATGCTTGCTGTGGATTTTTCTATATATGCATCCTCAAACCCAGAGCAGAGTTGCGCGGTTTGATGTTTTGTGATTACTCAGAGAGTGCCAGGTTTATTAGAAAGGTGAGTGAAGTGCTCCTCACTTTACAGGAAGGATTTGTTTAGTTTATCACGGAGATTGTTTTCAGGGAAGTGTGTGAACTCACAGTTGTTGCTGCCTTCACTGTGCAGTCCATGAATGGGAAGGTGGGGCCCCGGGGGTCACCACCACCTCACCTTGAAGGTTCCTTGATAACAAAGAAAAGAAAGCTGCAAGTGTTTGTGCAACTGCAGCTGGGAAGTGCAGTGAAAAAACAGGTAATGTAACATGCAGAAATAACCATCCAAAAATGTTTATTTATTTATTTATTTATTTAGGACCATTTATCTGACAGAGCTTGGTGAAATGAAAAATCTCACGAATGCAAAGATGTGTGTAGCTTTTCTGAGAAATGTGCCTCTAATGTAGTTTTATTTGATTACTGAATTGGACATCAGAGTGTTCTTGAAATTTACATAAACACCCACCATTGTGAAGCTTGTTTTGTGTGTTCCTGTACTGTAAGTTATGTCAGGCATTTTCTGTTGTAAATGACTCTATGTGACACACTGGAGATTAAGCTGAATGTTACAGTGTACAACATGCCAGCCATCTACACCACAAAGCCTGCAAAAACATTTTCTTAAGACACATTTTGAAATGCTGACCTTTGTAGTCACTGCTTTATGCTGAACCTACAGATGTGTTTACAGCACCAAAATCTGGAAGGATCTCTTTTGATTCCCCTTTCCCCAGCAGAATATCTTCTTCATTTTACGTGTGAGCTCCATACTCTCCTCACTGTCCTCTTTGAGTGTAAGCTGTGTAAACACGATGGAAGAGATAGTAAGCCCATAAATCACATGGTTGCTGTCCTTCACTCCAGCTACTCCTTGTGAGCTAAAGCACTGCTGGGAATGAATAAGAGGGAGAAGCACGGCCAGCCTGGGGGGCGGGGGGAGAAAGGCATTGAGCCAGTGCTATTTAGCAGCATTTTAAATTCGTTTTGATGCTTTTGGAAAAAATGTGGCCCGCAATATGTGGTCCTTGCATGAGCAATTGCATTCAGCCTTACTCACAATATTTCTGCAGGCCCAGCGTGTCACAAACGTTTCAGTTGTTTCCTTTCACCTTAAGCAATTTATAAAGGTAAATCCTGGTGATTTATTTATTTTTCTGAGCCAGACATTTATGTATGAGAATTTACTTGTTAATCCCAATTCAAAATGTCACTTAATCCACCTCGCCATTCGTTCACTTCCAGTATTTTCCATAGCTATAAATCCAGCATTTCTCCACCGACATTTTTTCAGCTACATAAATGCTTTTTTAATAGGAACAAATCCTGAAGTTGTGAATCAGTAGCAGGCAGAACGCCCATGGACTGCAGCAAGAGCAGAGGCCTCAGATCGGCCCTTTAGGACTAAGGTCATTACAGACATAGGCTGTTTTACCCACAGAAATAACTCATACACAAATCAAGAATCACTTGACTCACTGCAGCTAGCATTAGCAACAGTCCGAACTGCCTGCTAGAGATTAAGAAAATTCTTCACAAACAGGTTCGCTGAAAACATAGTCCCCCCTAGAGGCTGAAAGGATGAAATATTTTAGAATAAGCCATACTGCAAGTACATCGTGCCATTCAGACTTTCAAATTCTTTATGGTTTTTTTTTCTTTTCTTTTTTCTCCACTAGAAATCTATCCTCGCTATTTCAAGGAATCTGGAACACCCATAACAGATTTCTTATTGGTATGTGTTGAATCTTGGTGTCTCTTCTTGCATTTTACTGTCTCACTTTTGCATGGTTATACCTCTACGTAAAAAATGTTGTAGCATGGAAAATTCAGATGAGCAGATCTGATACTAAGAAATAAAAAGGAGTCATGTTTACTTCTATCTTTTAATTGAAACAAACACATTTGTAGGCATGTATATGAGGACTACATAACGACAGGATTGGACACAGAAAACATAGGCTTACATATAGTAACAACACTTTGCAGAACTAGTTACTGTTGCTATGTTAACAGCTTCCTCTTCACAGCTCAAAGTAAGGCTAAGTGGGCAGGTGAAGCTTCTCTTAGGACTGGGGAGAACAGAATTTGGGAGGACAAACCTGATGTATGAAAGATCTAGGGTGATATCAGGGTCATCCCATCACCACGCTGCTGATCTTCCCTTCCAGTGCTGAATCAAGGTTTGAGGATCCACTGTGCTCACACAGTTCTATACCTACCTTTCCTTTCCCACTGCTACTGAAAGATGCTCTGGAATTCAGCCACGTGAGAGATGTGATCCTCAATGCACAAAATCAGATTCTAGGATGAAAACATCTCCCCCTCACTCACCCCTCAACTGGTCATAAATTTTGCTCATACTCACAGGGAGTATTTTGAAAGTAGACACTTCTAAAACATACAAACTATGGGGCTAAATTCCAGCCAAATATATATATATCCTGATATAACTAATCAATACTTGCTGTTTGTCTTCAAATTTGCAGAGTAATATTGAATGTGAGCTAATGCAGTGGGAAACAACCAATCAGGAAATGTCTGGGGAGACAGAACATTCAAAGGAAAGAATAGGAGAGCTGCCATGGTCTACAGAAAAATCCTCCTCTTAGAACTGTCTTAATAGGCCCCAGCCTAAGAAAAGAAAAAATATGACAGACATGTTTATATGTTTCTTTTATGTATGACATGTCCTGATTTATCAAAATTAGATGACTGACAAACTGGTAGGAGTTAGAGCAATTTCTGCATGGCCAAAATTAATACTTTGAGACTAACATGGTATAAATCACCGTCAGAAAGTGTCTTATAACAGATTTATTTTTATGCCCCATGTAATTATAGCTAAGGCTTCAGAAACTCCCTGAAGCATTGCCCTTCCATGGAGGAACAACTGTAATGTCTTAAATTAGAGTTTTTAGCCCTTGTATGATACACTTTTCAGACATCTCATTTTTTCTCTCCTTCCTTATTCGGGTCAATCCATCAATCTATGGCAGGGATATATCAGCCCTGACATACTCCTTGTCAAAGAAAGCTGAAGATAGGGAATAGACTGCTTGTGAAGCTGTGAGAATAATTATTTTACAGTAGCAGGCCACCAGGACAGCATGCCTGAATTATATTCCATAAATTATATTCAATTCCACGAACTATATTTGATTATCTTCCATATTCCCTTATGAACCATATGAACCATAAAGTGTCCACCTTAGTAATGATGTGTCTAAATATAGAGTGTATGAAATACAGGCCTTATTGAGAAAAATTAATGTTAATTTTAAAATACAGAGAAATCATGTTTCATTTCTATGACAATGCTAAAGTTGTCACAGATTTTTCAGTTCCTGAAGACACTTGTCAAGTGCCTCAGGAAGGCTATTGCCTGTTGACTCCAGGAAGAAGCACTGCAAGTTCAGTGGGGAATAGACAAAATGATCTTCTGAAGTGCTTCAAAGTATGATAGAACAGTTTGCAAAATAATACTTCTATTCAAAATAATTTTCTCTTCAGTATTCCCACCACTGGCAAGTGAAGTTATTGTTTCAGGTTTATTGCAATGTACTTTTTTCTTTCTGGCCTGTGACTAATATTTATGAAAAAAATGAATGCCTGTACTGCTACAGTCAATGTGTGTCTGTAGCAGCTACCGTAATTTCACCACACCTGTGCTTTTTCTTTTCAAAACGAAGGAAAGCTGAAAAAAGATGACTACAAAAAAGGCCACTAGTTTTCTTCAAGAAATGTAGCAATAAAAAATCTTTGCTACTGTAGCGTAATTATAAAATCTACCTAGCATATAGTGTCTACTGTATATAGCATCTACCTAGCAGTAAGCCCACTTGATATTGCCCTTTACATAATGACATTACAATTATATAAATATATAGTGACACTGTTTTCAGTTGCTTATGATTTTAGCTGAACATGAATAATTTGGGTCCAAGTTTTCAAGATGTGCATTTACTGCAGGCGATCTAACCAAATGCAAACTATAAAGTTTGACAGACTGGTCCTAGAAACAGTCCCCCAGCAGCTAGAGGTTAAGAGATTATAAACAAGATTTCATCTGCCTTCTGTGTGCACCATCCCAAGGCAATTTGCTTACCATGTTGTATGCGCAATCTACCTCTACTAACTCAGCTCTAGCTGCACCTCACCTCTGCACCCTACAGCACATAGGCTGCGTTGGATGAGTATAATTCCTTTGGGATCTGACTTTGGGAGATCCCAACTGCTCCAAACTATGCTGGATGAAGGTACCAAATATTACATTACATTGTGAAGCTGGATCCTTTTGTTTTCTTTGGATAGTCCAGGGAAAAGCTGCTCAGCTTCCTGTGACTTGGCAGCACTGGCAATTCCCCAGGACTTGCACCAGAGTTAGCTAGCTACAGTGATTCCTTTCTGTGTCCTACCAGTCTTTACTTTACATGCTTCACAGAAGATGAACAAACAAAAAACAAAAACAAAATAAACAATCAAAAAATCCAAAAACCAAAAAACACACTCTGGATAACAGGAACCAATTCTTCCTTTTTATTTTTATTCACTTTGGCCAACATTAAGTTTGGAGTAATTTTAGATAGTTCTGATTAGTAATTAGAAAGTATGCTATATTTGCATGATATTTTAATTATAAATCTGGGCTAAGGAGAATTTAGTCTTATTATGTGTAGATGTTCATCTATAACTCAGTCTCAGCGCAACATCTTCAAGCTGTAGCCTCTAGATTACACTGACAGCAAGTAGCAGAGCAAGTAAAGGTGTTCAAAGGCCAATCAGAAAACATAGGTTTATTTGTTAACATCTCTTTATTAAAAAGAACCAGCTGAGTTTCAATTGTTAGCATGACTTTGAAGGTAATTAGTTGCCAATGAAAGCCAAGAATACCCATTCAGATGTGACTCACTGAATTCTCACTACAAAATTTGGCATGTGGCTTGTATGTGCGTTGTACTAGAGGAGAGATTGCACAGTGTTGAAACAGTGCCAGACATACAGATACACAATGTGGACAAACACTCAGAAGCAATAGAATACTTGCAAGCTTCACTGAAAGGTGAAATGAAATATGAAATAACTGATTGGCTGATCAGAACCCAGTTCACAAGTGGAAATAAGGATAGAAAATAAGAAGCTCTCAAGGCTACTGGAGTATGGCATTACTCATAAATCCTCAGAGGAAAAGTTGTACTGATTGTACAGCATCATTATTGACGTGGCACAGATGTTGTTTCTGTACCATAGGCAAAGAAAACTCAGTGCTCTTTTGGATTGAAAGAAATTCTGTGAGTAATGCTCTACTTGAAATTGTTTAATAGTGGTGTTTAAATCAGTTAACACGGGCTGTGAAATAGGAATCTTATTTTTGAGCCAGTCTCAAATGCTGGTCATTTAAGATAAAACTTTTTCTTTATTACTATATAGGAATTCTTTATAAAATTTGAAGTATAATTCAAGTATAAATTCAACAACCATCAAACTTCAAAACTTTGATATATTTTATCTCTTGAAAATATTTAATGTGGTTCTGCTAGTGTGATGCCTTTTCAAGTAATTTGTTATCAATTGAATTAGGAGAAAAAAGAGCAGAATTCCTAAAGAGGATAAAACTTGGAATTCTGCCTTTTTACCATAAGATTAAAATAATAATAATTTTTCTAAAAAAATTGAAAAATGTGGATTTTTCCATCAATAGGCTTTGCAAAAGAAGCTCCTTGTTTATGGATCTACACAGTAAACAAGTACCTGAAATTTCTAGAGTAATGATGAATTAATAAGAATTATCAGAGTACACTTTGGATGAAATCCTTTCCAGTTCCTTTGGTTAGCTTATAAGAAAAAAAAGTCCATTTTATCTTTTTCTTTAAGAATGCCTGAGCAACAGCAAAAGTATACACTGCACAACTGTACACACTGTCATTCTGTAGAAACAGGATGACAATCCTGAAAAAGTGGCTGCAGACATCTTCAGCAAACATATATGGAAATAAGTAAGCTTTGATTTGATTTGAGCTCTACAACCTTACCCCTTGAAAGTACTGGGTTGTCACAGAGTGGAAGCTATCTTTCCTTTCTCCTGCATAAATTATAAATATTAAACTTGTTGCATTGGCTGCTCAAGAAGGAATAATACTTCTTGTCAACCTTCTGCCAATGTTATGTTGGAAAAGATTCACTTTAAAGAACCAATTTCTATATTTATAGATCATATTTGGGTTCAAAACAGACTACTTATGAAAACTGAACTGAATTACAAGGAGAATCATGTTGATTCAGATCAAATTGATGTTATGATTACTACTTAAACTTGTGGAGACTTTTGTTGCCTTTTTCATTTTCCTCTGTTAAAACAACACCTACTCCTGGGATTTTACTAATTAATTATGATCAATGATTATGATGATGAATGATTATGATAATTAATGTTTATGCTAAGAAATAATACATTGGACACTTTCCTGGACTCAGTTCTGCCTTGGTTGGTCACCTCTGATAGGCATGGGACAATGGCCACTTTTTATATGCATTTGTCTCTATCAAAGAATCAAGTCACAGTTTGAGTAGCAAGTGCTGAAATACAAACATCTGCTGTACCTTACCAAGTATTCCACCAGGGGCACTTGAAAATGCTTTGGAGAGCAAAGACCTTTTCTGAGTTTTAATAACTCTAAGGTAAGTACAAATATTGTTTGTAAAAGAAATATCATAAATTCTGTCATGGTCTTCCTCAAAACCAGACATCCCAGATCCGCTATCAACCAATTGCTGTTATGTGTTATATCAAATCGGGAGCTATTCTGATGTGCTATTTTCACACCTATCCCTATATAAAAGCAGTAGAAGTTTCACAATATAAAGAAAGAAGTCTTCAAGGTTTTGGCTGGATATTCAGCCTTACAGGCAATATTGCTTTACATAGTACCATCAATAGGAACGCATTCATCTTTAACAATATTCTGACAGAAAATGTGGTTTATTTTATAAGCCAGATCAGTTCGCTGATGTGGTTTGCAGTTGTCCTGGCATGGTAGAACAAGAGATCTAAAAGACAGCAGCAAGCTACTAAAGAGGGAAGGCAGGAACTCCTTCAAGCTGGCATTAGCACTGAAGCCTCCCTAGGTGTTTCCCCTTTGTATTAATTAATGAGTAAATTATGGTGAAAACAGAGAAAAAAAACACAACACAAATTAAAAGCCTCACCACTTTTAACAGTACTGACTAATCTTTATGCAATTACTTGATTATCTTGATTTTGGGATATTGTGTAATGAATTTTTGAAGCATTGTTGGCTTTTGAGAGAATAAGAGCAACACCGCTGTTTTAGGCAGCACAAAGTTGAAAAACTCCTCAGGCTTATCACGTCTCTTTCTCTGCTATCAACAGCAGTCATATGTTCCCCCATACAAAACAAACAAATGAATAAATAAATAAATGGATGCAGTGAATGACATTTACAGATGGATTCAACTCTATTTTAAAACAGATCACAATTTTAGCAATCCGCTTTTTCTGTAGTACAGTGCTCTGACTGTTAGAGACTGTCTATAGATCAGTTCAAATGAAAGCAAAAAAGAGGTTATTTCTCCATCTTCAGCTGAAAAACAACTGCTTACGGAAGTGATGGCTAAATGTGCTGTGTAGCATTTCATCAGAGGTAATTCTAGATGCAGTAAGAAGTGATGTCATTCCACACATTTCTTCTGTCAGCTTTCAAGAGATTATTATGTGAAAATGAAATCAAGCCATGATGAAAAGAGCTTCATAGTGTCTACTACTGTTACAAGTACCACAGCTTAGTGGAATACTTGGATTCTAGTTCATAGCTGAAGCTATGCAGGTAAGACTTGTCTTCCAACCCTGATGTGAGATTCAGGAGAAGGACTGATTTACAAAGTACCAAGATTTGGGACCAACAGATGGTCATGCAGCTGTGCACTGTATGGTCAAAACCCAGGCTGATTGATGAAGAACACCCGCATAATAATTTTCACAAAAAAAACTTCAAATCCTAATTGAGAAATCTGCCTCAGATTTAGACAGCATTAAAACCTATGCATAAATTGAAAAAATATCTAGGCAAATGCTTTCTTCTAAAACAACTGCTAGTGATTTAAAATTTAATTAGTAATTAATTAAAGATATAATGCCTATTTCATTCTCCTTTTAGTCATATTTGGAGAAAAAGTTGGTCTAGTACACCTGCAAGATACTCACAGATAATGTGAATCCTATACCAAACAACCAAGAAATAGCGTATTAAAAGACTGAAAATTTTAAGACCTTGTATAGATCAAATTTCATCTTGTCTGTCTGAAGATGGAGAACAATGGTTTCATCCTCAGTATCCCTCTAAGACACTGTATATCTCATGACTATAGAAAAGGTATCTATGTAAGGAATAAGCACAGGCAGAAACCCTAATCATCTCTGCATTTTTAAAAATTAGTCTGCACAGTCTTAGCATAGTCCTGCTATGGTCAGCTGCAAAAGTTGAATCAGTAAAATAAATAGGAGGAATTGTTACTTTAATTAGGAATCTATGCTGAATATAAAGATTATACTATATAGAGAACCCAAACTGAAGTCTATTTGGTTTTGTCTCAAAGAAGCAGTCAGAAGTTGGTCCTCCAGCAAGGTGTGCTGTGCAACACCCAGCACTGTCAGGAACAGATGGCAGGTCCCAGAAAGTGGAATAGTTTAAGTGGGTGATAAAGAAGGAACAAATTATGGAAAGGCCAGCTCTCTAACACAAGTTTCACATTTGTATTAACATACCATAGACAGTCTCTACAAACAGCATAGAATAAACATAACATAATTTGCAGCTGAAGTGTAACTGTTCTAGGGTTTGTGTACAACAGCAATAACAAGAAAAAAGGCTTAATATCTATCCATACCGGACGCAGATGGTCTAAATGATATACAGGGCTTTGAGTACTGTTATGCAGCCCCTAGCTGGCTGGCTAGTTCCTCCTGCCAGGGTTTACTGACCTACTAGACATGCCAGGACAATGGCAGGTATAATTATTGCTACCTACCCCAATTGTGTCAGTTTGATTTTGAGTTTAAAAGGTGTTTCTACTAAACTAGGTCATTTGACGGAACCAGTCTAGGAAGCAGAATCATATGAAGAAATGGCAAGAGCGTGGAGGGGATGATAATTTCTGGTGAAGTGAACAGTTCCAGTTGAGTAAAAACAAATTTCTTACCCCTAGGCAGCTGCACCCAAGTTGGCATACAGTGCTCTGATGACGTAGAAGAGAATATAAACATTTACACAGACAATAACTCTTTTTACCGTCTTTCTCCTGTGGTTTACCCTTGGAGCAGACATTAAACAGTACCATTGTCTAAAACGGTAATGGACCATACAATTTTTATGAAAGGAAATCTTTAGGAATAGGGCCTACCAGCACAGGCTGTCTAAGTATGTGCCATATACAACAATGTACTGCTTTCCTCATATAGCTTTGGATACGGTAGAATCACTTGAAGACAGGGCCAGAATCTGGACAAATGAATGGGGAAAGATCAGAAAGATATGAGAGAAATAAAAAGTGCAGATAGCCTTGGCAATCAGAGAATAATAAGACCATAGAATAACTTGAGTTGGAAGAGACCTTAAAGCCCATCCAGCCCCAATCCCTGTCGTGGGCTGGGTGCCACCCATGAGATCAGGCTTCCCAGGGCCCTGTCTAATCTGGCCTTGAATACCTTCAGGAATGGGACATCCACAACTTCTCTGGGCAAACTGTTCCAGTGCCTCACCACCTTTATGGTAAATGATCATTTTATTCACAGCAAAATGTCTGCATTAGTGTGTTCTGAATTAGCTTACTGAATTCTTGCATGGTTAGATGAAACTGGCATAAATATTTGAAAATAAATGTATTACAGCTACAGTTACCTGAGTTAAATTGGACAGAAATTTCATGAATATTCTCTGCTGGTTCTAGTCCAAAAAGTCATTAGGTTGTAAAAGGAAGGGGTACATATTAAAAGTTTGTGAACATGCCAAGATGAATACTGGGCTGACAATTAATTGAAAGTCACTGAAAGATATGATACTATTAAATTATCTGAAGTGCTTCATGTCAGGTATGAGTAATAGTCTTCGCTGCTCTCTTGGAGCACTGTTACGAGAGAAATACAGATAAACAGGAGATTTCAGAAGGGAAGAACAAGAGTCTGGAACCATGTCTTGTGAGACAGATTCAAAAGTTAAGTTTGCTTAGTCTAGAAAAGAGAAGATTGTAAAGAGATACTACTGATGGACTTATTGCCAAGACACCTCTTTTCATTCTTCCAGGTGGACTGTGAATAAATCAAACTTAAACTCTTCTCAGAGTATCTTCCCCTTTAAGTATCTAATAGCAAATCCCTCAAAAATCCAACTTCTGGTAGTTCCCATAGAATGAGGAAAATGTTCTATCCTCCATCTCTGTAGTTATAAAACCTTGAAGTTAATATTAATTAATACCATTTAAGATTATTTTACTAAGATGATAAATAGTAAGGACACAAAGAAAAATGCCTTTACACTCATAAGAGTGATTTGACAAAATTCACAGTAGAAGATGACCCTGTTTGGATCATCTTCAGTGTTTTGACTTGAAGCAATATTATTGGGATGTGTCCATGAAATGTCATTAAAAAGGGATGAGAAAATCACCAGAACATTTGAGTCATGCCTAAAAAGAGAAACTGGGAACATGCTTGGGCAATGAAATAAATGATACTGAAAATGCCTAAGGAGCAATTAAGGACAGTTTAAAATGTTATTTTAATTTTTGCAGTTTGTCATTTCTTCTCCTGAATATATAATAATGCTAACATTTTATTTCCCTTTTTGAATATTGTCTCACAATCTTATCTTAACTAAGCAAGAAACAAAAGGTAGGAACTCTGAATCTTCATCTCACAGCACACTCATAAGTTTTAAAGTGAGAATCACAAATCCAGACTAACATAGAAAGTCTATCTTTTCCTGAGACAAATATCCAAAAAGAATTTTCTTTGAAAAACAAAAAATGGTTTTTCAGGCATTTTGTAGTGTTTTTTTTTTTTTTTTTTTTTTTTTGCAGGTGGCTGTTTTCATTGGTTTGTTTTTTTTTTTAAATACTTTAAAGTGCAAATCTTTTTTTGATAATGTAAAGGGGATATTTTATTGTAAATGCAGAAGTTTGGAAAAGTATCTTAATCCTGAATATGCCAGTTGGGTTAATAATGTGCCCCCTCAAAATGACATGCATGATTTCTAAGATCTGACTTGACTGAATGAAGAGCTATGACTTTTCATGCTGTGAGATAACAAAATATTGTTGACTTAACTGTATGTAAGATAGAACTTTTCAGCCAAGTGAAGCAGGGTTAATTCTGAAGCATAAGGGAAACATGAGACACAAATTACCATTGGCACATTTGTTACTGAGGCAGAAGGCGCTAGATTTTATTCAAGAAAAGAAATATCACCTACCGTCCCACATTCTTAAAAAGTGTAACTAATCCTAAAAGGGGCCTTTTGCTGCAATGTCAAGGAATGAATCTTGGTTTTAAGATTCATCAAAAATTTTTAACCTAACATGATCCTAGCATGTGTAACCATGAACAAAGAAACTGGATGTCTCCCACACTTGATCAAATACAACCTATACTGTTACCTTAATTTAATTTAAAAAAAGCAAGCAAGCTTGGTGGTAGATAACAAACTGAACCTGTATCTTCCTTCAGTACTGACTAATTTGAATGCATTATCCTCATAGCTGCAGGTATGAAGGATGGCAAGCAGGAAAAGTGAAGAGGACCTGCTTTCTGGGACAGAGATAGGATAAGCCGTCACTGCGTAGAGTATGCTTCCATTCCACAGATAGTATGGGAATTGCTGCTATTAGAAAGGATTTGCTCCATCGCAAGAGAGAAGCAGCATCTCTTCTGGGAGAAATATAATGGTTAGAAGGCTTAGGCAAATCCTCTGGTACCCTAAGGACTACATATTGTAATGACTTGTACATGAAGCTGTCCTAGATAGAGAAAAAATGAAACTGGGTCATTTCATTGCATGGAAGACAAGTCATTTTTCTTATCCTCCTAAAAATATAATTATTTCATTTTGAGAATAAGGCCATTAATGTTGAACAAATACCAAAGGGCAAAGGCTTTAATTCAGTTTTCCCAGCATGTGCCAGTTTGAATCAAGACTTCATTTATTTTCACAGGTATTTGACATTTAATGTCAGCTTCCTTAATTTTACCTTTATGTGTTAACTCTATGATTTCTATGCTTGCTTTACTGAACTTTTGAGAAGTCTACTCTTTGTTACATCAGTCCAGTTGAAATTAATACAATAGGAAACTGCTCAAAAAGATTTTTACTCTAAACGC
Organism: Chrysolophus pictus; assembly: GCA_037305975.1. NCBI lineage: Eukaryota > Metazoa > Chordata > Aves > Galliformes > Phasianidae > Chrysolophus > Chrysolophus pictus. The sequence continues at coordinate 69,607,377 of CM074614.1, read as the reverse complement.
TGAGATTCTCCTGTCTGCATTATTTTTAATGGCTCGTCCCTTGATGTGGGCTTCTGGCAGTTCTCTAGACCTTGATTCTAATAATGTGTTTTAAATCCTTGACATAAACAGGTGGCTATTTCTATATTTCAGCATATCTATATCTATCTGCTATTTTTACTTCTCCTAAACAAAACAGAAACCAAAGTCTTATTCCAATCAAACTCTCCAAGACTGTCTTCCAACAAATTTCAAAGTAAGCAAATACATCCAAACATTCACTTGGTGATAATCATTAATGCACATTCAAATCAATTTCACTGGCTTCGAACCTAGATGAGTTCAAAAACATATCTTTAATTCTGCTGCTTAAGAGTGAATCCAGGAAAACACTCATCAGTGTTCTAAAGTTTTTTGTTTTATGCCCTAAATCTCATTATCTAAAATCAAAAGTAATGAAGACAGCATACTCTGCAATGCCTTTTTCCAATCAACACAGCATGTTTCACTGCTGCCATCTTCTGGCAAAAGACACAGTTTTCCTGCAACTCTTCCAACCACTTTTGAAATGTTTAATTACTCTTTGCCATTGCTTTAGCCAACTGGAATTCAAAACACAAAAAGTATTTTAGAAGATACAGCAAATCTAAAAATTAGTATGTAAAGAAATATATCTATGCATTATTAGACTGCGTTTCTACAAGACATCTTATATATATCATTAGCTGAAAGTGTGAAAGGAAGTTTTTTCCAATATTCAGTTGATATTTTACTTTTAGATATTTTACTTTTATTCAGGTCTATTTAACAGACTTGATTCTGTCTTTTAAACTTAAATTTACTACATCTTCCTTTTTGACTATTTTAAACATATAAGAAGATCTGTATTTCAAGCTCCTGTATTTGTGGTCAAATAATGCAGCGATGTTCTCTAAACTACCTCACCTATACCAAAAGAAAGCCGTACAAAACTGCCTAACTTTTCTCAATTTTTTCCTCAAAGCATCAAAGTCTGACATTCATATAGGAATATTTTGGCTGAATAAAATACCCCCAAACCCCAAGGCATTGTTGCAGATTAAGGGGAAACATCCTACACATGCCTTTGTACACCAGGAGGCAGAAGGGATGCCAGGCAGCCAGTGGATGGAGCTGTATTCCTGACCTCTGGTTTTGACTTTTGCGAGATTCCTTCCAGAAAGAACCGAGTCTGAAATTTTTTGAAGTGTGGAATTTTGTAACCAATGTTGTTCTTATGTCAGGTCACTTGACCAGACAAACCTAAGGCCTCCAACAGGATTCCACTGGGAGCCCATGGCCATGAGAACACATCAAGAAAAAGCACCCTTCCTAAATGAAAATGCTGTTTATTTTTATATAGAAAACACCACTAGGACGAGAACAGGAGGAAGGCTGCAACAGCAAAAAGCTGTGTGTGAATACCACAGCCTTTTCTCAGAGAAAGAAATCAGTGACCTCCAGCCCTTGCTGATGCCAAGCGCCCCTCCAGCCTGCGCCTTTCTGCCCAGGTTAGGATTTCCTCAAAATATCTTCCAATTTTTTTTTTTCTTTCGGTTTGATTGGGAATCAAACCAGACAGGTCAATTCGATTTTAGTCTCCTTTGCAAAAAATCACTCCAATTAATTAATTAATTAATCAATCCATCCTGAACGGACTCTCTGGCTGAAATCAGGGGATCAGAGAGAGAGGTAGACCCCAAAGCAGCCACCTCCTCGTGGCGGTGCTCCACGGCCCCGCAGCCCTCGCCGCGGATCTCCCCGAGGCGTGAAGACAGCCAGACCGCAGAAGCAGTGGGGACGGGACCCCGCCCCGCTTCCCGCCCTCGCGGCCCCTCACGGGACCGCCGCCATCTTCTCCCGCCGGGAGGCCTGGCGGCCGCCTGGACACGCCTCAGCTCCGGTCCCGGCTCGACTCGGCTCGGTCCCATTGGCTCTGCTCGGTGGAGCCGCCCTCGGTTGCATCAGTTTCTGCGCCGGGCCGCGCCTGCGCCGCGTTTTTCCCAGCCTTTCCCACCCACCCCTTCCACGCTACAGCCATGGCTGGCGCTGACGGGCAGGTGGGCCTCGCGCCGCGATGGGGCGTGCGGCGAGCAGCGCCGGGGGTCCGTCTGGCTCTGTGCTCCCTCACCGCGCCCGGGGGCCGTGCTGAGGCGGCAGGCCTGGGAGAGGCGGGCGGGCTCATTCATTTCCCCGTGAGCCTTTCGTAAAGCCGCCGGGGTGCTCGGGTCTCCGGGAGGGGGCGGTGGGATTGGCTCCGTACTGAGGGAACCGGGCGGGCTTCGCGGGGCTGTGCCCCGGTGTGTGGGGTTCGGGTAGAGTGCAAGAAACTGCTGGAGGATGAGGAGATTTGTGTGTTCCGCGGTGTAGGTGAGATATTAGGAGGAAGTTTTTCACACACAGGGTGGTGAGGCACTGGAACAGGTTGCCCAAGGAGGCTGTGGATGCCCCATCCCTGGAGGCATTCAAGGCCAGGCTGGATGTGGCTCTGGGCAGCCTGGTCCGGTGGTTGGTGGCCCTGCACATAGCAGGGGGTTGAAACTAGGCGATCACTGTGGTCGTTTTAAACCCAGGCCATTCTATGATTTTGTGATTCTGTGATAGGTAAATGCTGGGGAAGAAAAAAAAGCAGACTGTGGGAAGAAGAAAATGAAAGAAGCATCTGGTGATGAAGGGCGTGCAGAGGTGAGCCCTTGTCAGACCATGGGGTGTTGAAAGATGTAGTTTTGTGTACTGCTGACTTTGCTGTATGTCATCCGTCAGATTCATTTATCTGCTGTTGCAGTAATTCCTTTCCCTGCTAATTCTTACTTTGGCAAAGTTTGCCATGAAGTGGCGTTGTTGCTCTTGATAGCAGGTTATACTGTTGTTACGGGAGAGCAGCTCTGGTTTCTGTGGTTGCTGCTTCACGATGCAGCCCACTGTGGCTCCCACCGGCAGGAGGAGATAGGCAGCAGATCTGTGGGGCGATGAAAACCCGCCAGAGATGGTCTGCCCTTTCTGTGTTTGTGGTTGGTGTGAGTAAATAGTGGGCACAGAGCTGCTGGCCAACTCTGAGCTGCAGCCATCTGCACTGTGGTGCCTGCACTGACAGCCTGACGTCAGCGGAGGACGTGTTCAACTTCAACAAGTTCTCCATATTGTTTTTTTCCTTTTGTACTGTATTAAATTAGCATTTGCTACAAGTTTAAGCATGAGGTTAATAATCTATCTAGTAGTTCATTAATATATCTTATATGTATATTAAAGAGATGCACAGTGGTATGTATAATGTACTATGTAATTGTAATAATTGTCTGTTAAGGTGTCGCACACATAGCTGCAGACAGTCACATAGGCCTTTATGAAATGTATATGCTGTTCACATTCTTGGCATCATGTGATATTAATTTGTTGAATGTGCCTTTATTCTTTATGTGTAGCTGAATCCTTGGCCTGCGTTTATCAATGAGCGTTTAGAGATGTACAATAAACTTAAAGCTGAGCACGATGCACTTCTTGCAGAGCGAGCTGCTAATGATAGTAAACCCATTAAAGTTACATTACCTGATGGCAAGCTGGTTGATGCTGAGTCCTGGAAGACCACACCTTATCAAATTGCCTGTGGAATTAGGTATGATTCTATCCTAAAATATACTTAGTAATTTTTAGACTGGTCTGCATCTGCAATTTGTGGCTGTGATCATTAACATTAGCAAATGCAAAATTAGTTGTTGGGGGCCTGGGTAAGATGATCTAGGTGATGTTTCAATTGACTTTTAGAGTGAGCTAACATTAGAAATGTATTTTGCTAAATTGTACTTTTATTGGCATGGGAGATACCTATCAGAAAGAACACATCTCCAGCTGACTCGCATATCTTGTGGGTGGAGGCCAGACTCTTTTCAGCAGTGTGCGGAGACAGGACAAGGAGAAATGGCCAGAAGCTGGAGCACAGGAAGTTCCGCACCAATGTGCGCAAGAACTTCTTTACGGTGAGGGTGACGGAGCACTGGAACAGGCTGCCCAGGGAGGTTGTGGAGTCTCCTTCTCTGGAGATATTCAAGACCCGCCTGGACACCTACCTGTGCGACCTGGTGTAGGGAGCCTGCTTTGGCTCAATGATCTCTGGAGGTCCCTTCCAACCCCTACAATTCTGTGATTCTGTGTGATTCTGTGTGACACCCTATCAATGAAAATTATGAAAGCTGTCTGATCCCTAGAGGTGAAATACCACTATTTTATTAGTAGTAGTAATTAATGCTTTAATACTTTGTCATTGGAATCTGCTTTGTTTTTGTGATTTGGAATCAAGAAAAGTGTTTTTGCCTAGAGGAACTGAAGAATGACTGCATTAGGAACAGTATTTGATAATTTTTGAAATAAAAGCTCTGTCTTTTATTGTAGTAGGATATTGGTGTCAGATTAGCACTTTGAGGTAGCTGCCTCTAAGTCAGATATGCATTAATGTCTAGTAAACGGTGCAGCTTTCCTCCTACATCTCATTTCCTAAATGTTCAGGACTGGCTAAACTGCTCTTTCTTTGAAATTTATTTGCAGCATTATACCCACTGAGAGCGCTCCTAAAAAGTCATTCTCAACATGGTGGAGCAAATCTTGAGTATTTTTGCTTGTTGATTTTAAACAAATATATACTCTGGGTTGTGGGTTTTTTGTTTTTTTTTTTTTTCAGTCAAGGCTTAGCTGACAACACTGTTATTGCTAAAGTGAATAAGATGGTTTGGGATCTAGACCGTCCTTTGGAGGAGGATTGCACCTTGGAGCTGCTCAAGTTTGAGGATGAAGAGGCTCAAGCAGTGAGTATCTGCTAGCTAAAATTTGTTTGCTTTTAGATTTGTGTTAAATCCAGCCTCCAGCAGGTACTAGCGTCTTAACTGTGCTCAAGGGAGGAGAGAAGGAGGAAAAAGATACGCTGTGTAGGTACATCTCATTTTTTCCTCCTTAGGAAGACATGGTATTGAGATAATGTATATTCTACTGTGCATTTGTTATGAAGTGTGCTAACTGTTGCTGTAGTTATGCAAAGTGTGTAATATTTGCAGCCTTAATGTTACGTAAGTCTTCTGATCCAACCACTTCAGCAGTGGCTGCATGAGTAATGATGAATACAGATACAAATATCAATCTAGTAAGTTGCTCTTGTGTTTTTTCTGTATACTGAAGTACATATTTTCTTTTGAGTACTCATTCATCTAAGTGTAGATACCCAGTGAATTTGTAAATTCTGTCTTTTAGAAAAAGTTATTCAATTAAGAAGGTGCAAATTCATTGCAGCGGAAGTCTTGCATTCAAACGTAGGATTTTCATGCCAACTAAATGATTACTTCTGTAATGCTGATGTTCTCTGGTTTATGCAAATAAAAGCAGAGTTAAATCTTACAGGTTTAGCTTTAATTTGCTAACCCTTTAGGTGCACTACAAGATAAAGAGTAGTTTTTAGCTTTAAACTGTTCTATATCACTGTGGGATTTTCCATACTTTAAATGTTTGTAGGACTGTGGCCTTATGTTGCAGATGCATCTTTATGTTTATGCTGTGTGTCAGCAGAGCCGATCCATTGAAGTTCATAGAAAAAAAGATGTTGGATTAGTTTCCTGACCTCTAGACAAATCTGAATCATTTCAACAGTGTTTGGAAAGAAGAATTATATGCTTTCAGTCTGTAAAATTAAAAAATAAAATAAAATCCTGTATTACTTCAAAAATATTGGAGCTTAGGACAGGAGTGTTTCTGGGCCAGTTATTGCTGATCTGAAGACTGCTATATGTGAGGTCTGCATGAAGTACCCTGGAAGCAAACATTCAGAAAACATTTTATTTAAAATATTCAGAAATGTGTTGTGCATATTTGGACTTCTCCCCCCCCTCTTTTTTTTTATTTTTTACTTCCATTAGGTATACTGGCACTCAAGTGCTCACATAATGGGTGAAGCTATGGAGCGAATCTATGGTGGATGTTTGTGCTATGGACCACCAATAGAAAATGGATTTTATTATGACATGTTCCTTGAGGATGGGTAGGTTTTGTATTTTTTTTCTTTTTTAGCATTTGAGGGAGACGATGGTTATATCAAAGTTTGGGTTACTTGCAACTAGATGAGAAATCACAAGTGAAAGTGACAGTGATGTGCTCTTCTGTATGTTTATTTTAGAGGTGTATCAAGTAATGACTTCTCTGCTTTGGAAACGCTGTGCAAAAAGATCATGAAGGAAAAGCAACCCTTTGAAAGACTGGAAGTTAAGAAGGAAACGCTACTTGAAATGTTTAAGGTAGGTTGTTCTTGAGTGTTGTTATCACACCATGCAGTTACACTCTGAGTATTTGTAACTTCAACCACATTTTCTGTTAGTGATAGAAGAAGGTCTTTCAAAGTCATTTTTGAAGATGTGTTCTTACAAACTCATTTTTGGTATTTAACCTTAAAAAAAAAAAAAAGTAAAAAAATTATCATTTAGATTCTCATAAATACATTCGATTTTTCTCCAGCTGTAAGAATTGTAGGTCTGGGTGATCTTGGAAATATGTTTGAATCGGCTTTCTTCATTTATTTCCCACAGATGTAAATTTGCAAATGTGCACTTGTATTATATTGGCTGTGGTAAAATGCTGTGCTGATACTAAACTGTATATATGCTGGTGCATTCAGAAAATATTCAGAAAATATTTTTTTAAGGATAACGTTATCAAGCAAGAATAAAATCTCTTCTTTTCTTTTTTGTAACTAGCTGTAAACAATTTCCTAGCGTTCTTCAGATAGAGGTTACTCAATTTTGTATATTAAGACTCTAAAGAGAATCAATATTTTTCAGAGTGGAAGAGGCCTTAATAGGTCTTCAGTCAACTCTTGTGCTCAGGGCAGTGTCAACAAAAAGCTGGATCAGGTTCCTCGGGTACTGCTTGATATTCTGTTCAACAGGAGCACCATGCTATATAGCCAAGTGTCTTTTGATGTACTATAGCATTGAGTTTGCAAAAAGCTTAAACTGCTGATCAGTTCTACTGCGTAACAAGAACTTAATAAATGTGCTCTTCTTCTCAGTATAACAAATTCAAGTGTCGCATCCTGAATGAGAAGGTCAATACTCCAACTACAACAGTGTACAGGTAATTATGCATGCATAGTATTACTAGGTATAATTTGCTACGATTAAATATACTAAACAGATGTTTTTTTCTATTCTTAGATGCGGTCCCTTGATAGATTTATGCAGAGGACCTCATGTTAGACATACTGGCAAGATAAAGAGCATAAAAATTCATAAGGTAGGACCTGAAACTATCCTAGCCAAATGTGTTAATTGACAATGTGTTGCTGTGTTTGGGCAGTACAACGTTAGATTATCCAAGAGCATAATATGAAGTGGATAAGCTGGCCATAAACTCAATTTAACCAACTGGCGAAGGGTTGTGTGCTATAAGAATGGTATTTAAGTGATGTGAAGACCAAATAGATGGCCAGGGACATCATTTCCAGCACATCTTGGAAAGTGGGTGTGGCTTAATTTTTGGTTGAGATGTGTCAGTGAGAGTTCTTGTTTTAGCTTAGCTGATGATTGTAGCTCAGTGTGAACAGAACAGATGAAATAGGAGAGAAATAGCAGACTATTCTTCAGAGAGAAATAGTAGACTTGAGGAAGAAAAAAAAAAAAGGACCATTTAGAGCTTGAAACCAGTTTTTACAGTTCAGCTCTTCTTTGTGCATTTTTTTCACCAGCACTGTTTTTATGATTAAAACTCTCTTCATGCCGTAGTTACTCTATATTAAACAGCAATTTGTTAAATTAGTATGTGTGCCTTTCACAATAGGCTGGAGCAGGAAAATCTGTAGGCTCTCTTTCTTTTCTTCATTGTTTCATTTATTTTTTGTGCACAGAATTCATCTACCTACTGGGAAGGCAAGGCTGATATGGAATCTCTCCAGCGAATCTATGGGATTTCATTCCCAGATGCAAAAATGTTGAAGGAATGGGAAAAATTCCAGGAGGAAGCTAAAAACAGAGATCACAGAAAAATTGGACGGGTGAGGCATTCTGTATGGTAATGTATTTTACAAACATAACATATACATAACCTCACAACTAGAACCATCTCACACAGCATATTTGCTGTCACAACTAAGACGTGATGCAGCTGTGTTTTCAGTTGAGTTGCAAAGCTAGGTTTTTTTCTGTGTAAAAGCATTGGGTCAGGGTTTTGAATGTAGCAGAGCAGCTCCCTCACTGCGATCTATTGAGTCAGCCCTCGACACGTTATTTAGGCCAAGTGCTGGGTCCTGCACTTTGGCCACAACACTCCGTGCAGCGTTATAGACTTGGAGACAAGTGGCTAGATGATTGTGAGGAAGAAAGGGACCTGGGGGTGTTGGTTGATGCTTGGCTGAACACAAGCTGACAGTGTGCCCAGGTGGCCAAGAGGGCCAATGGTATCCTGGCCTGCATTAGAAATAGCGTGGCCAGCAGGAGCAGGGAGGTGATCATCCCCCTATACTCAGCACTGGTGAGGCTGCACCTTGAGTATTGTGTTCAGTTTTGGGCCCTTCACTACAGGAAAGGCATTGAGGCCCTGGAACGTGTCCAGAGAAGGGCAACGAACCTGATGAGGGGTCTGGAGCACAAGTCTTATGAGGAGCGGCTGAGGGAACTGGGATTGTTTAGTCTGGAGAAGAGGAGGCTCAGGGGAGACCTCATTGCACTCTACAACTTCCTGAAGGGAGGTTGTAGTGAGAAGGGGTTTGGCCTCTTCTCCCAGGCAACAAACAGGACCCGAGGAAATGGCCGCAAGTTGTACCACAGTAGGTTTAAGTTAGACATGAGGAAAAACTTTTTCTTTCAGAGGGTGGTCAGGCACTGGAATGGCTGCCCAGGGAGGTGGTGGAGTCGCCATCCCTGGCAATGTTCAAGAGGTGTCTGGATGGGGAGCTGCAAGATATGGCTTAGTGCTTGTGGTAGCAATGGCAATGAGAAGACGATCTTATAGGTTGTTTCCAACCTTGTGATTCTATGATTCTGTGATCAGAAGTACTAAAGCAAACGATTTATCTTTAGAGCAAAAGCTTCTTCAACAGGTTAATGAAAATATTATATGAACACTTTAATATGCAAGACCTTTTCAGACTGCAGGCAGTTGCTTATTCCTACCTGGGTTGCTGCAGCCTCTTCACTCACAGTTTTGCCTTCTTTCTGATCTTTAGAATCTGTAGTACATTTTGGGGTTGAGTTTTTCTGGTTGATTAGTTTTTCATTTTCTTTTTTAGATTGAAATCTACGTCTTAGAGTTGGTAGCTTTGAATGCTGGACATCAGGAAAGAGAACAGAATACATTATATGCTGTCTTGAAGCATATGCTTGCTTTTTCACAACATTAGCCAATTGCAGTCCAAATATATAGTTAATATTTATTTCTGCAGCCCTCTAGTTATTCAAATATTTTTTGTCAGTGGATGAGGGTGCTGAGTGCATACAGTTAGGAACTGCACATAAACCTGAGTATTTGGGGTACTGACAATAGAATAGAAAATTAAACCATTTTCTTCCTTTATATGTAGTAATGGGGATACAAGTACTAGTGAAATGCAACTGGTCTATTGTTACTGACTTTTATTTTATTTTAAACCTTGGTGGTGACCAGTCAGTAGTAATTCATTTGTGAATGTTTATTGAAAAAAAATAGCTGTGCTATGTACTAAGTTTTTCCAATATTTTTCTGCAGGATCAAGAACTCTTTTTCTTTCATGAGCTCAGCCCTGGTAGCTGTTTTTTCTTACCAAAAGGAGCTTACATATATAATACCTTAATTGAATTCATCCGGGTAAGTAATGTCTTTTGGAAATTGTCTTATAGAAGGAAGTGCTTAACTTTAGAAAAAATGTAAAAGTATACAGCGATGTAACAATATGAATTAACTTGAAATGAAGGGCTGTTTAAGCTCCCAACATGTGAGCTGTGTAACTGAAGGAACCTGGTTACTTACAGCTGGTGTTTTAACAATGTCTAACAAATTATGTTTTTATCACTGCAGTTAAAATAGTGATAATGATGACTCATAATAGAGCTAAGCTCACTCTACTGTTGTTTCACTGATCCTTGTTGATTTTACTTAATAAGTGTTAGACATGGACTTGTTGAGCTAATTACTAGAAAAATGAGGAAAAAAATCCTGATCTACCTGTTGCAAAATGTAAATATCTCTGCCTTATTATTTGATATTTGGGCTGTAGAGTAATACCAAGTGTCATGGAATAATTAGAGACTGGTGCTTTGCTTGGTTGGAAGGAACTTGTTCTTCTTGCTTACTACTGAGGAATTTTTGAGGGAAGGGTGGTATGCTGCCATTTCCAGCTTGTTTTTCTTTTTTTCTTTTTCTTTAGTGATGGACTCTATAAAAATAGTGCTTGCATATTTTTCTGGCTGCAGATCAAAGCCTGAGTACCATTACTTTCGTTTGCTTATTGATTATTTTATGTACTGGGTTTATTTTAGAGTGAGTATCGAAAACGTGGATTCCAAGAGGTTGTCACTCCAAATATTTTCAACAGTAAACTATGGATGACTTCAGGGCATTGGCAGCATTACAATGAAAACATGTTTTCCTTTGAAGTGGAGAAAGAAGTGTTTGCTCTGAAGCCTATGAACTGTCCAGGACACTGGTAAATGCCCATCATCTTTGCATTGGATTTTCTTTTGATTTAAAAAAAAAAAACAACAACAAAACAACAAACAGAAAACCAAACTAAAAATCCTTGTTAGGAGCAATGTAATTATGAGTCTTGTTATTGTGAGCTCTCTCTACAGAGACCCTGAAAAGTGTCTTGTCTTTTTTTTTTGTCATTACAGTGATTTTGTTTCAGAACTGAAGCTTATCTTGATGCTGCAAAATCTGAGTAGCCAGAGTGGCTACCAGGGTATTGTCACTTTTGTGGCAGTGTAGCCGTTCAGGTTTCAGTGCTCACTTCAGGAGTTGGTACTGTCACTGTGTGAGGTGGAGGAATCCTCCTGCCCATATAAGAATATCAATTAATTTTCCTGGAAAAAAAAAAAAACACCTAGATATAAGTGATTGTTGTATTCAGGTGACATCTCTGGCAGAGTGGGCACTTGCTTAGGCACTGGCTGCTTCCTTTTGGCAGTTCTTTGCAGAATTTTGATTCTAGATGAATTTCAAGTAATTAACTTTTCCTTCAGCCTTATGTTTGATCATCGTCCAAGATCATGGCGTGAGCTGCCATTACGGTTGGCTGATTTTGGTGTTCTGCATCGAAATGAACTGTCAGGAGCTCTTACAGGACTCACTAGAGTACGTCGGTTCCAGCAGGATGATGCTCACATATTCTGTTCTGTGGAACAGGTATGGACTGCTGGTAAATGAAATAGGGTATTAAAATCAGAATAGCTGAATTTCCTGTAGTTGAGAGTGTATTTTCATTCTTATGTAGATAGAAGAGGAGATAAAGAGTTGTCTACAGTTCTTGCGTGCTGTTTATGATGTCTTTGGATTTTCCTTTAAACTGAATCTCTCTACTCGTCCTGAAAAGTATCTGGGAGATATTGAGGTGTGGAATCAAGCTGAGAAGGTAAACAGTAATTTTATTACCTTTCTGTATGAAATCAAGGCTGCAGCTGCAAGTTCCATAAGGGCATATTGCCTTCTGGGAGGTGATGTGGTAGTTGGGCATGAGAAATATAACTTAATAACTGTCTTTAGTTCTGGGTGGGTAATAAAATAGCTTTCTTAGTATGCTGTGTATGGACGGTATGCTCTCCATACAGAAGTACAGATTTCCATGTCAGAATCAGATCGTCTCTTTCCTTTCTCTTCTGTGTTTTTGATCAATTAAATAGTATGAGTGATGGGGGGGGGGGGGGGGAAGAGGATGAAAAGAACTAATTTTAACAGCTCTTGTGGTAAGATTTTGAAGCATCTTCCAGAAAACATGTTATTTTCCTTACTGAAGCTAATGCCCTTGCAGGTACAGTGGTGGAAAGAAGATGGGGCATGAACAGACATTAGTAACAGGGATGGATTCTCCCTCAATATTTACAAACTTTTACTCTATCTCAAAGAGTTCTTGTGTCTTATCTAATGCTGCTTGTTTGCCCTCTTAAAAATGTGTGCGTTAGTTTCAATTTGAACTTCTTTCAACCTGAGTCTCTTCTAAAACTTTGTTTTTTCAGAAAACAAATGAGTTGATAGGAATGTGCTAAGGTGTTGTTGCAGGAATAGAGAGATAATGAGAGTCTGGTAGATGGTTGCAGCAGCAGGCTGACCTGATGTGAGAAGTGAGAAACACTGAATACACATGTTCTTTTATCTCTAGCAACTGGAAAACAGCCTTAATGACTTTGGTGAGAAGTGGGAGTTGAACCCTGGTGATGGAGCTTTCTATGGACCTAAGGTTAGTGCGTTGCAATGGAGTTCTAACTGAGTGGCGGTTTTAATTTTGTTTGGATTAAGTATACGAAAGGTCTCACAATTCCTTTTTTTCCAGTGATGCTTCTGTAATCTTAGCAGTGTTGGTAGCATGCAGATTCTCTTCTTCATGGTACAGCAGACAAGAAGAAAAAAAAACTTGAAGTCTTTGTCTTGATAAATTATGCCAACTGTAGAATTTCTTGGAAAGAAGAGTGTTTGGAGTTGGTTTATTTGTACAAAATGTTTGCCTGACAACTTCAGACAAATATCTGACCAGCATGAAGGCTTTGTCGAAGTAACACTTGAATTGCGTTGAGTTAAAAACAAACAAACAAACAAAAAAACAAGTAGAGAAAGATGCTTACTGCTGTTAAATACTTCGGGTTTTTTTGTATCTTATAGAGAAAATAGTGGGTTGATGCTCTCGATTTTTATTCATCATCTTCGTCAAGACAGCTTTTACTTTCAGCCTGTCCTACATGTTCTGTTCCAACTTAACTTTAGAGCTAAATTTTTTGATGTTAGTGTGAGTTTCTGAATCACTGGTACTGTTCAGTTTTGGCTCGAGAATTAAGAACAAAATTGATTCTTAAACTGACAAACTGGTACAAGCAGAGATTGTAAAAGGCTTGAAGTAGGAAAGTGTGGATTTGTTGTTTTTTGCTGTTGTGTTTTTTTTCGTTGTTGTTTTGATTGTTTTCTTGTTGTTGTTTAATATATATGTTTGGTTATCTGATATCATCAAATGGTGCTTTCTGGCTGAAATTGTCTGTTTTCCCAGTGACCTAAATTCCTGGTTTACTTGAGAGAGGGAGAATTCTCTGTGATCTTGTTCTTTATGTAGCTTTAGTACTCAGTTTACTTGCAGAAAACTGTTTGCTGCTTAAATTGGAGTTGGTTTATTGAGAGGTATGAACAGAAGGTGGCACTGTAAGATCAGTGTGCTGTGTTAGAAATGCTCATTTCAGTGACCAGCGAATGAATCATAATGCAATAATCCTGTAGAATACAAGCAGGAAGAAAATCCTAAACCTGTATTGCTATGTAGGAAAAAAAAAAAAGACATGAGGGGAAAAATAATTAGTTGTAATTAAGTTTATTAAACAGATTTCTGAAAAATGTTTCTTTTACTAACATTGTTTTGTAGCACTGCTGGTGGTTTTGGTATTAAAAAAGACCGTTGCACAGTCTGTGTGTCTTTGTAAGAGTTTCCTCTTCAGTTGTACAGATGAAGAAGAGATTTCTAGAAATTTTCTGATGTCTTTGAACATGAGGACACAAAGCCTTACAGCATTGCTTGTAAATGTTTCCCTAATAGATGTAAATTTAATCTATGTTTGTATTCATTCATCTAGTAAACTAGTTCTGATTTTTGTCTTTGTATGCTGATTGAATCAATTTCATTTTATGGGTTGTAGGTGGAACGTTTTGTAACAGCTTATCATTCATAATGTGAAATGCAAACAAGATTTAGTAATTTCCTCAGTTCATTTGAAAGGAGGCAAATATCTGCAGGAACACTTTCCTTTGTTAACCTTAATTTACTTTAGCTACTGTACTAGGAGCAAGGGTAAGTTTTAAGTGAGCAAACACATAGCCTTTTGCTTTGGTTTTAATGTAAACTGGTTAAAGTTGCATTGTTAGGTGAAGCTCTGCATTCAGGATAGACTTTTTTAATGGATGATTTGAATTTCTATCAGAAAAAAAGTCATAAACAACCTTTTTGATTTCTTTAATTCTAGCTAAACTGTGATAAGTACTGGCTTCAGAGTGCAGAACTTTTAAATGAGTTTTTGTTTTGCCAAATGACTTCAGAAGGGCACTTCATTATCTTTCAGCATTTAATACACTGATCTCTTTATTTGATCCTTAAGTTTGAAAAAAAATCAAACGCATTGCCCTACTGGGAAAATGTTGAAGAAGATGTCAAATTCACTAGATCAGTAAGGTCCAGACAAATTGACTGTTTTCTAGGTACCTACTTGTCCAACTTCTGTCCAAAGTGTATTCAAGATCTAGATGTAGCCATCTGTAGTAAAGATGATTCTTAGTAAGACATGTGTCATTAATTATATGATCTCTCCTGATAAGTGGATTATTTAACAATACAGTGTGCATCCTGTGTTCAGGATTTTTTGAAACAAGTGCTCAATTTGGAGCCAAAACCTACTTTTACCTGCCCTCCTTCCCTTAATGTGGTGCTGAGTTTACTCAGTGAAAGACTGATGAATGTCCAATGAAAAACCAAGCAAACTCAGAAAATATTCTTGAGATATTAATTGTAGTTCCCTCTGAAGTAACGTCTCTTCATGTGCTCACCCTGTTTTTGGTCTGACATAATTTGCATCAGAATTCACAAATTGTTTTAAATGATAATAGAGTCCAAAGTGTGTTGTCTAAACCCACATATACTTTCACTGCACTCTGTGAATGAAGACTTCCATCTTAATATGGTGAATTTATTTTCAGAGTGGCATGCTTCACCTTAAAACCTAAAACCTCTGTTTTGTTCTTTTTTTTCATAAGATTGACATTCAGATTAAAGATGCCATTGGACGCTACCACCAGTGTGCTACAATCCAGCTAGACTTTCAGCTGTCAATCAGATTTAACCTCACCTTTGTCAAGTAAGTACAGTCTGATGTTCTTAATTGCTATATAATTTAACTTTTCTGTTATTCATGTGTGTAACTAACTTTGTTCACAGCCATGATGGTAATGACAAGACAAGACCAGTTATCATTCACCGGGCTATCCTGGGCTCTGTGGAGAGAATGATCGCCATTTTAACTGAAAACTATGGAGGCAAATGGTAACATTGAAAAGTAGATTCTAGTTTGAGCAAACACTTTTATATGAAAGATGAATTAGCACGAAGCATGCAGTTGTCAGTAGAGTTTATTCTGCTTGTTTGCTACTGAGGTATACCATAGGTATATCACTAGGCAATTGTGTCTGAATCCCTTTCTTCAGATATGAAATAGTAAGATACAATAGCACATGGCAGATGGTACCACTCTTGAACGTACACAAGGTGTGTATCTCTCACCTTGCTCTTCCATGCATGACAAAGAGTCATTTATGTTGGTAATTTCCTTTACCTACTGCAGTGTAGTGACCCTACTGATGATGACAAAACTCAAAAGTTAAATATTTTTCCCAGTATTTGTTAGTAAAGAGATTAGTGGCTCAATTATGTGTGTAAAATGAAACTCTAGTCTTCAGGTCAAAAAGTACTTTTGCCCATCCTGCAATTCTTTCAGACACTCTAGTTTTTTGGAAGATAAGCAGTAACTTAAATATGGGGCTGTCAGTGCCTCTGGACCCTTTCTAAGCTGCTGACTTAATGAATCTTATCTGTAGATTTTAGTCTCATCTGTTCCTAGGTTTTTCCATTCTGAAAAATACTAAAAATTCTCTAACTTTTTTCTTGTTTCTTGAAGGCCACTCTGGCTGTCTCCACAGCAGGTAATGGTAGTGCCGGTGGGACCAACATGTGATGAATATGCTCAAAAGGTGAACTATATGGTTTTGTCTTTGTTGGTTGGTTTGTTTCAGATATACTGTATTCAGTTGAAATGCTTAGCTATTAAGTACTAGCATTACTTGTCACAGGAAAATGTTTTATATCTTTGCATGTATCATTTGTTTATTAACGTGGCAGTAAGCTGCTGAAGATGTAAATGAATTTTAAAGAGGAACTAAAATAGATGTTGGCAGTTCAAATATCAGATGTTTATTTTCGTGAGGTTTTGGTGCTTCAGGTTCCAGTTCTCTCTAGCAATGTCCGTCTTGCAGAGCAGTAAGAAAGATAAAGAAAATTCTCCGCATGTTTGGCATCTGTCAGACTTTCTTCTGTATTTCTTTCAAACTCATGATACATAAATAAAATAGCCTGCAAAATTAAAAAATAAAAATTTACAAACAAGTTTTAATTTAAAAGCTGTTGCCATTCACAGCATCAAATTGAAATAGATACTAGTCCTAAACATGAGGTATTCATATCAGTGCTTAGCAGTTTGTATGATGGCAGACCTCATTTCCTGCTTTGAACAAGGCTAATCTCCAAGGCTTGAGCTGATGATAGTGCACTTGATTTAGAGGGGTCAGATAAGCTTGACTGGCTTAACTTGACAGGTCACAATTCATCATCACAAAATACCCTATTGTGACAGTTTAAATACATTTTCTCCTAGGTCAGACAGCAATTCCATGATGCTGGGTTAATGGTGGATATTGATGTAGATCCTGGATGCACCCTGAACAAGAAGATCAGAAAT
Source organism: Chrysolophus pictus (assembly GCA_037305975.1). Lineage (NCBI taxonomy): Eukaryota > Metazoa > Chordata > Aves > Galliformes > Phasianidae > Chrysolophus > Chrysolophus pictus. The sequence continues at coordinate 69,590,692 of CM074614.1, read as the reverse complement.
GCTCAACTTGCACAGTATAACTTTATTCTGGGTAATGTATAGTGCATTTGTTTCTACCTTATGCTGGCTGATCTTTTCAGAGAGGTTCTCTGAGCAAGTGGTAGTGTTTAGCTCACTTTGCTCTTCCAGAGTCTCCATTCCAGATGGTCTCTTCTGTACATCTGATGAGCATTCCTTGCTTGTATGGCTTTTATTGAAAAAGATGCCTGTTCTGTGGACCAAGGCATTATTTCTGCTTTAGAAAAAGTCTTTTCTATTTTCTGATCAGCAGTGTGGAGACGCTTGTCAAAACCAGTGTCACTTGTCACTCAGGTTAATTGTGATTATGAATTTAGTTTAAAAACCTAAACGAAAGATGAGAGTACCGGGAAAAACATCTCACCTTACTTAAGTTCAAAGACTGCTTCGAAGAGCTGTTAGGTAGCTGCAGCTGAGGAATCTCCCACTCAGTGAAGAAATGCAATCCTGTAGCTACCTCCAAGTACATTACATAAATTTCACATTAGTAGTGCCTCATGTAGAGATATGTCTTGGTATCTGTCAGTATTTAATTAGCAAACCTTTGGACTTTGCTAATAAACTATCTTGCTGTTTCTGTAAACAGCAAGCAAATTAATAGTTCTTGGTTATTTGTGGTCAGGTTTTGTTTCTAATGTTTGCTTTTGCATTACTCTTATTTTTCATTTTAACTTCCTGGCTCTCTTTAATATAAAACTGGGCTTATTCAGTTTACTTATAGCAGAACATGAATAAAGAAAATTTATAATATGCTAAAGTCTGTTGAGTGATAGGATATTAAATAAAGCTATTGGCTGTTATAAATCTAAGTTGGAGTTCTTTGGAGGAGGACCTCATAGGAGACCTAGGAGGATATGTTAGTTGCTAAGTTTTTAGAATTTTTGTTAAATATACCAGTGTTCTAAGGGAACTGGTGGGAAAAGATTTTTTAAGTGGTAGTTTTATTTTTTTGTGTCTTGGTTGTTCCTAGTTGTCGGTGAAAAGGAAAAGGCAAGTGGAACAGTTAACATCCGTACCAGAGATAACAAGGTGCATGGTGAGCGTACAATTGCTGATACTGTGAAGAGACTGCTGGAACTGAAATGTTCTCGTTCCAAACAAGCTGAAGAAGAATTTTAACACCACCTGTTCCATGTGACGTAAAATTATTCTAGATTTCCTAATTCAGTTAACCACAGAGTTATTTGTACAAGATTTGCAGAAATGTTCTGTCAGACATGTCTCTTTTTGTAAAAAATCAGTTTCTCACAAACCTTGAAGTAAATTTCCTGGCCTCTAAACAATGACAGATGAAGCAAGATGAAATGACTTTCTGTGACTGCAAGGGAAAATGGAAATATTAATCGGGGATATTTACTGTGTTCTAGCTACTTAAAAATAAAACATGTTTTGATAACAAATGTTTTTCATGGAAGTTTTACAAGAAACCTCAGGCTTAAGAAACCACATAGCAATGTTACACTGCAGCAGCTTTATGAATATCTCCTTTGGCAAGGTGATACCTTGCAGATTTGTCTGCTTGTCCTACACCAGTTAAATTTATTGACTCGATCACTTCCCAATCATGTAGGCTGAGAAAGGCATAGAGATCTCCCTGCTTAGTAGGTGTAGGCACTTCTGGGAGGGTTTCAGCTCTCACTGAGAGCAGAGTGCTCCAGCCATGGGGTTGTCTGCCACGTAGTGCTGAGCTGCTAACCAAGGCCAAGCTATGTCCTTTTCCAAAGGCAGCACCTAAAACATGCTTTAATTGTAAGCTCAGTGTTGCTTCCAGAGAGGATATGACTAAAAAGGGTACGGAATAGTAGGGCCAAAGAAGCAGCTAAGGAAGCCAGAATTGTTAGGACCAGATGATACTAAGATGCGTTACTTTTCAGTGTGGTACAAACCCCTTTTGTGGAATATTTCTATACCAACCTTCCAATCCAGGGCATCACATAGTTTGTAGCCCATCATTTTTGTTTAGTTTTTGCACATCTGTTTGACAAGGTAGTTGCCAAATTCCTGTTGCTGACAAAAATCCTGGGAGTAGACATGCTTTTTTGTGTGTTAATCTTAACTGCCCGAACACCTTTCAAAAGAGGTTGATGACTCGTTTTTTGAAAAGAAAATCCATTCTAAATTAACAACCAAACAACAAAAGTTAATGTAAGACCTTTTGCATACAAGTCTGAGGCCAGGTTTGAACCATCTTATTGTATAAAAAGCTTCCAACTCTCAATTTCTTGTGCTATCTGGGAAGAAAAATTTAATCCAGCCTTTTCTCACCTATCTTTTTCAGGTATGGATGATATATCAGCGTTTGAATTCATCAAATTTTAACAAAAGCTTTTTAATGCTCCTTTTTCAGACCAGTAACATTCTATTTGATTGCTTAGACTAAAAGAGAGAACTGACTTTGAAAGCAACAAAGCAGTGGAAAATTATTTCAGTGAAGATGGAATAGGTTTAAAATACCTTAACCTAATTTTCTATTTTTTCATCTACTTTACTTTGCTATGAATTGGCTCATTAAAAAAAAAAAAAAAAAAGTAAGATCAGATGTAAGTTGTCCTTGTGCTTGTGGCAGGACTTCATCACACGTTGAAACAAAGTCAGAGTAGACATCAGTGTCACAGGAAAGAAGAGCCAGTAGCTCCATTTCTCTCTGGGAGCCATAAAGTGCCTTTCGGATACGATCGTGTATTTGTTGAGTTTCATGGAGAGCTGTCTTTTGTGTTGGAGGGTGTCCCTGTGCGTGCTAGTAGACGTAAAATGGCCACTACTGTGTATGACTCAGTAGATGTCAGTTTGGGACAAATTGTCCCTTTACAAACCTTATTTGCATAGATCATGCTGATAGATTGTGTAGTTCATCTATGGAAAAACCCTATAAAATGAACATGTAAGTACATGAAAAATGTATTACTAGAAACAAGACCTAAGGAGGATAATCCAATAAAGTATGTATATACCCCAAGGAAGGTGTGGGCAGAACTGAGGTGACTACACCCAAACTGTGATAAATACACAGCTCCGTTCAGGTGCCGTCTAAGTGCTTTGTTCTCTGCAGCTTTGGTTTCAGAAGTCTTCGCTGCCAAGACATGCAGCCAAGCACAGAAGCAGAAATACTCTGGTCTGAGCCCCATCCTTTCCTTTGACTTAACTGGAGGTTCCTTGAAGAGAAAGATTTGGGTACAGTTCTCTATAGAGTCTCCAGTCCATGCTTTACCACAGTTAGGCAAGAGAAAGCCAGAAAGTCTGCAGCCTGATTTTAAGTCTGCACATCCCTTGGGAAATTATTGTGGGAATGTGAACTACCTCCACAAACTGCACCATGCCATGGGTATTTCCTCTGGAGTAGCTGATAGGATACAGCTCATGCTTTACTTCAGAGTGATTTTTATTTATTCATGCCCTAAAGCAGATTCCCATGCAGATTGCTGAAGGAGGGGCAAAAAATGACAGGTAGTTACATGGATAACCTGATGGATCACTCCAGTATATAAAAATAAAATCTTGAAGGAATTTCAGTATCTAGATAGACCACTGTGCCAGCTTTCACTTTTCTATGATTCTCTTCCATTGTGCAAACTCCTTTGAAAGAAATTCCCCTGGTGAGTCAGCTGGAGACTGCCATGAGCCATTCCAGTCAGACTCTTTCTGTCACATCTTGGGATGAAATTCCCTCAGTGGCTGATATTACTGCCTCAGAATACTGCTCCAGTATTTACTGCTCATGAAACTGGCATTTACTGATTTATTGCACTCCTGAAACACCACTCTTCATGTTGGAGATACTCACAACTAACTCTTATCCATAGAGTGCACACAGCAACAGCTCAAGTTAACTTAATATTCTGCAAGAGCTTAAATGCCCAATGACATTAATCTAATCATGTTTAATATGTGTTTTCTCAATTGCACATTTTATGATGAACTGTAACCTGTCTATAGTATTAGTAATCTAAGAATTTATTTTGTGATTTTGTTTAATGGAATAAACACATGAAAGAGATAACCCTGTATATCTGCAAAAATACTGGAACAACTCTTAATCAGCCAAAGAAGGGGCTTCTTAATATGGCTATTAAAAGTCATCTTTTACTGGTGCAGCCACTGAGACATCAAAGTAGTATTAATAACAGCATATGTTTCCAAGAAGCCATTACTACTTGAGAGGTAATAATCGTGCAGTCGTCTTCATTCATAAATATTCCACTAAGCCTTAAGGAAAATCAAATTGCAGATGTATTCTACATTCTGGCATCTGCATCACGATAGATGGGGTCAGCAGAGGGAGCAGGTGGAGTCATATACCTTTACATTGCACTAACAGGAGCAGAGTTTCTTCCTTTAGGATTTGTAAGACCCTGTAAGTCTTTGAGCAGGTGATCCCTGGACAGTTTATGTGCACAGCTATGGCCAGTGATGACTTCTTGTCATCTGTGTGAAAGACTCAGCTCTTGCAACTGAGTTCAGGAAAGATGTCATCACACAAGTGGGGCTGAGGGAAATGAGAGCTCAGAGTTGGTCCATAAGTAACTGCAACAATGCTGCCTAGCCCTGAGGTACCTCAACTGCAGAAGCAGTGCCTAATTTATCTTAGAGTTCCCACCCATCATGCACCAAGTGCCAGTTCCAGAAGTGAAATCCATCCTTTGGTTCTTTCCTCTGCCATTGGGATTCAAATCCTCGGCACCCAAAGAAGAACCTCTTGTGAGATTGGAGTCTCTCCCATACAGAAAAGGATACATGGAAGGGAAAAAGAACAAAGAAATACAGAAAATGGCCTTCAAACACATTCCAGTTTTATAGGAAGGAGCTACTGTCTTCTCACTACTGGCAAATAAAGTCAGAATTTCTCTTTATGTTTCAGTATGTAACAAATCTCAAATTGCTAGCAGTTAAATCCTGAATTTTCAATACACTCTGTGCAGGTGCGATGGAATCACAGAATCACAGTGACAGGGATTGGAAGGGAACTTGGAAGGCCATCTAGTCCAGTTTCCCTGCTGGAGCAGGAGGTGCAGTGATGTTGTGCATGACTTTGTATTCTCAACAGAAGAATACTTTGCAAAGAAATCATTTATTTACACGATAATCCAAATCTTCTAGGTAACAACCTTATCAGAGTATCAGAACAACAGTATCATAGATTGCTGATAAGGTCATTTCAGTCATCTCTATGTATGGAAGTGCAGGGAGATGATGGCAAGCTGTCATTCATTCTTTCCAAATAAATGGAGAAAGTAGTGGCTATAGTTAGTTAACATCAGTCTGCATATCTCATTAAAGATACACAGAATAATTTAATTTTCCTTTCACGTCAATGAAGAAAAACAAATATTGCATCACTTAGAAACATGTCTTGCATAACCCGTTCAAATTTAAGCTGGAGAGAGGTATCAGCATGCTTTTCATATAGAGCACCAGCCTTACCCCAGTAAATGAAAAACCTGCTGAGGTCATAACACTGACACTGCCAATATGATCCTATCCTGCTGTAGCTGCCGTTGCCATTGCCAAATGGTAACAGCTTTTTTTTCTGAGTGAGAATCATATAGTATTACCTCATGGCTTGAGCTAGGACTATGAGGAAAAGACTGCAGGAAACACTGCCTATCCATGTGGGGGGCTGACTCCAGGCTGTGCTAGGCTTTAGCTGATGGAGGAGCAGATCACCAGTGTGCTGTGAGTGTTAATTGCAGCGTGTCCAATTTTAATGCTTTTTCAGAGAAGTAGTACTGAATTTGCTGCATCAGGGTGCATAAAGTTCCATGTCTGTGGGGTGTCTCAAGGGGTGGACATTTCCTGTTGCAATTCTAGGTGACAAGGTGACAAGGACCCATATGAACCAAACAAGGTTCAGCAAGTGCAAGCTGATGCATTTGGATCAGGGTAATCCTGGATACATGCACAGGCTGGAAGAAGACAACGCTGAGAGCAACCCTGTGGAGAAGGGCTTGGATTCTGGTGGATGGAAAGCTGGATATAAGCCAGAAGTGTGCTTTCAGCTCAGGCCGACAATATCCTGGTCTGCATCAACAGAGGGGTGGCAGCAGGGAAAGGGTGGGAATTGTCCTCTTCTGCTCTGCCTTTGTGAGGCATCATCTGGAGTACCACGTGCAGGCCTGGGCCCCCAAGAAGGACATTGGAGTTGCTGGAATAGGGCTGGAGAAAGGCCATGGGGATGCTTAGAGGGCTGGAGCACCTCTCTTACAAAGAAAGATTGAGGCTTGTTCAGCCTGGAGAAGAGAAGGCTCTGGGGAGACCTTACTGTGGCCTTCCAGTACTTGAAGGGAACTTAGAACTTTCATACAAGCAGATGGTGATAGGACAAGGGTAAATGGCTTTAAACTAAAAGAGGGGATATTTAGATTAGATTCTAGGAAGAAACTCTACCCAGAGGGTGGTGAGGTGCTGGCACTGCTACCCAGAGAACTGTGGAGCCCTGCAGATGCTCAAGGCCAGGTTGATGGGGCCCTGGATAGCCTGAGCTGGTGGGGGCAACCAGCTCACTGCAGGGGTTGAAAATGTGTGGGCTTTAATCTCCTCTCCAACATAATCTATTCTGTGATTCTATGATTCTTTGATGCTGTGATTCTATGAAATAACAATTGGAAGCTCAGCTGTGTTTCACTCCTGAACAGGGACATCCAGCTGTTTGCAAGGGGCTCCTCCTGCACCTCTTCACAGTGGCTGCCAGCCTCCTTCTCAGGTTTAAACTCTGAGAGAACACCACCTGCTTGTGATGGCTTTGCTACACAGTGACTTGAACATAAATGGATTGTCTGTGTCACAGCCAGAGGCAAAAAGAGGACAACGGCAACACAACAATCTACGGAGAATTTCCATAAATCTTAGTTTTTTTTGATCACTAGCCTGTACAAGCCGTGGTTTTATGCCAGTTGAAGGAAAAAATAATTAGCTTAAAATTGTAACAGAAATCTGGAGAAGAGGTTTCAACTTCCCATCCTCAGCTCTGCCCCTTCATTGTGGAATCATTACTCTTAAAAACTGTCCTGGTGATGTGACAGTAGATCATGTAACATGATTAATGTAATAGTATTAATGTACTGCCGGGGGACCTCAAACAAGATCAAACCCTCATTGTTCGATGCTGCACACAGGCGACCTCTGCTCGGAGGAGACAGCGATTTAATTAATGGGGGCACTAAGAGTGCAGGGCTCTGCAACGCTGCCCAGCGTCACCCTGTGGTTCCATGGGGCTCCAGGCATCCATGCTGGCACGCCTGCACTCTCCTCCCCTCTGTGCCTTTGGTGGGCTTTGTCATGTGTCAACTTGAATTAGACTGCGCTCGTTAGAAGAAAGTGAGACTGCGCATGTGTGTACACTTTGTGTGCAGCATCAGTCTGTGTCACTGAAAGGCATGGCACAAGGGGATTGCTGCTTCTGCACTGTTTTGCCAGCTGACAGCAGCACTCACTGACAGACTCAGAGCAATACATGAACCATGCTGTCAGCCACAGAAAAGGAAAAGAGATGAGGCAAAATCTTTTTCTCTTCTGTAGGATTGAGTTTCTCTCTGGTTTTAAAAAGCAGTGATACCAAGCCAACTTGAAAGCACTATGGCAGAGATTTGTGCTGTAGTATTCAATTTCAGACACTCAGTTAGACCTCCTTCACCTCAAATCTTGAACATCTCTTTCCCCCAGCTCTGTAGCAATAGTCTGACCATCCAGCTGCACAATGCTGATGGGCATTCATGGCTGAACTCCTTCATTTTGTGGCCTAAATCAGCAGTGCCCAGCTGCAAGATGAAAAAATCTATCAACTCTTCTCTTTGATCAACCTTGGCTTATGGTATTTCAGGCCCCTTTTTGATTCAATGCTCACAATATCACCAGTGCCTTTAAAGCACGATGACCAATCCCTGAGAAGATAGCAGTCTTCATAGACTATCACAGATAACAATATCTGGAAAAAGAGACCACTCACTGCTTAAGTCAGCCTGGTGGTTCATAAGAAGCAGCCTTCAGACCCTTGGGCAGGCAGCGTCCATCATGTATCACGGTGCAAATCTAGAGGGAGATGACTACCAGAGAAGTTGTGGAGTCACCATCCCTGGAGATGTTAAACAAAACACGCAGATGTGACACTGAGGGACATGGTTAGTGGGCATGGTGGGGATGGATTGGGATTGGGATCTCAGAGTTTTCTTCCAACCTTCATGACTCTAAGATTCTAAGAATGTGTGCTGCTTCTACCTAGGTGTTTGTCAGAAACTTTTTTTTTTCCCTTTCTCTGTTGCTTTCTATGGGAACAGCTCCAGAAGTGTTGTGAGCAATGGAGATGTTACTACTGGTGTTGGAGTGCACAGGAAGATCTATATTACTCACTTGAAAAATGCAAAAGCAAAAGGGCTAGCAGTTTACTTTTTTCTTCCACAGAAGACTGATAAATAGCTTTCAGTCCTCCTTTCTGGTGGGGGTGAAGGGATTTTCCCTACACAGTTGTTACTGTTGTAAAACTGCATTTAAACTTGACAAGAACCATTGCTACTCAAGAAACAGGAGGAGCTGGTGGAGGAGAAGCACAGGACAGGAAGGGCAGCACCGCAGCCTCAGCAAGGGTTACCTGGTGTAGGAGCAGCACACAAGAATTTCATAAAATCAAAGCTCATTAAAGAACCACAATCCCTTATCATTCATCTTCAGATACAGCTGAGGTTTCTTTCCTCCATCTCGGCTGGAAACTTCTGGCTCTCAGTTACTCTTTGTAAATCCAGAGTAAGATGATGAGTGACAATTTCCTCAAGAAATACAGACATTATCTGTGTTAGTTACCTGCACTTTGTGAAGGGCTGAGTTTGCTGAACGTTTCTTGTCTGTGCTAGGTTTTGATAGCCCTCTTACTTTGTGTTGCAACCTTAAGCACTGTCAGCAGAGATTTCTGTGAACACATCTTAAGCCACCCCAGGCAAAGTTTGCAGAGCTATCCTTGGTCAAGTAAACCTGTCTTTTGGATTAGCATTCCTGAATACCCACCAGCTGTCACTTCCAAATTTATCAGCTTTTGACACCATCTCCTGTAATTTCTTACGAACAAACTAGTTCATAAGATGGAGGACGGACCAGGTAAGTAAGTATACATACCTTGGACTGACAGGTGGCTGAAATCCCAGACCTATCAAATTGTGATCAGCAGCACCAAGTCCAGCTAGATACTGGTGACTAGCGGTGCATCACAAGGTTGAAACTGGGACCAGTACTGTTTCACATCTTCATTCATTACATGGTCAATGGGACTGAGTGCTCCCTCTGCAGGCTTGCGCTGGAGAAGTAGCTGTTTTTTTCCTACTGTTTCAAGTGGTTGTACATAAGGACAAGCTACCCAGAGATGTGGAGGAGTCTTCATCCTTGGAAAAATTCAGTACCCAACTGGACATAATCCTGGTCAACCTGAGCAGAGAAACTGGACTAGGCAGTCTCCAGAAATCCCTGCCAAAATCATCCACTCTGTGATTCCATGCATTTTCCAGAAGGTGATTAAATAGACATGAATAGCACACATTGCTTCAAGTATAGGACAGCAATCGGCAGCAGATAGATGGAAGAGTTTTGAGCTGGGGACTGAAGCGGATATTGCAAAAAAAATGCACTCATGGGTATTTGTCAGACAAGAATGGACTTTGTATTATTACTGAGGCCATTTTCAAATCATGAATTGCATTCATTCATACAAATCTCATCCAAGGAATGATGAGCTGAACATCTGACGCCTCAGTCAAAGTTACCATAAGCTTTGCAAAACTGTTTTGTGGCTATGGATTGCATTTCAAATTAAATAAATAAATGAATAAATTGAAAAGCAATTATATTTTCATTTCTGATTTCAAAAATTGGAGAAGGGCAAACTTCTGTTTATAAAAATCCTTATGAATTGCCCTTCAGTTTTATTTAGTCCCATCTTCAAAGGAGCATGGCTTGCTATTTGAGGTAGAAATTACCTTCATCAATTGGTTCAACCCACCATTTCAGGACTGTCTTCAGATCTCGGATTGCAATTTCATATGAGTCACGATTTGAAGTTGATTATGTTAACAAATAACACCCAGTGCCATATAACAGGTAGACTATAAAGGCTATTTAGCAAAGAACAAGAACAATGAATTATAGCATTGCTCATCAGTTACCATGTAGTATTTCTCAAATCTTTATGGGGGGAAATGAAGCCTTAGAAAAGAAATTAGACAGAGAAGTTAACACCACCATCTCAGAAACACCTTAAGTGCTGTTTCTTAGTTGTTACTATGACCAGACACAGAGTCAGACAGATACAAACAGCAGGTCAAGGCTTTGATAGCTTCCCAGCAAGAACCACAATACTGTCAACTATTCACTTCTAAAGGAAAATGTTAACTATGACAATACACAGGTTTTTTTCCCACAGGAGAAAAATCACTGTCTAGTAAAATGTCATTTATAATAAAACACGTCATTTTGAAAAAAAGAATTCTGAGCTTTCCACAAGAGTTGAAAAATGTGTCTTTTGTGAAGTCTCTTTCTATCCATAAAAATCCCTGAGGCTCTCTGGGTCTCCACTGCCCAGAGATTCAGAGTCCAGCTGCTATGTTGTAGGCTAGAAGCCACTGACATTTGAAATAATACTGAAGTAGCATCTGATATTATTTCATAAGAAGGTGGCATTTTCACTCCTAAAATGACTGAGCAAAGGGCGAACCCAGATCGCTGGAAATAAGCATTCCCACACTGCAAATTCAGAAGCAAGCTACTCCTTGTTCAGTACTGTATAGAGGTGGCAGAGTTTAAGTCCTTCACTGAGACATGAAATTCCTTCTTTTATAAAAATTACACAAATTTCAACTTCATTTTATTAGTAATCAACAACTCCCAGTGCTTTGAAGTCATCTGTGAATGACTACAGGCCTATGGCTGCACTTTGCATCACGTGGATCTGAGAAGCACACAGGTCTATACCAAGGTCAACCCACTCCTCTCACCAACTTCCAGCACTCTCAGCTGCCCTATTCTTTCACCTCCAAACCAGCAGCTGCTGGATCAGCATCAAAAACAATGTACTTTCCCTTCTAGACTGTTACTGGAGCTGAACTGCTCTCCCCAGCTCAAGGCAGCTCTGTTCCCAGTTTCACCCACTGACACCTACAAGGTTGTTTGCACAGGGTGCCTGAGGCAGCGAGGCCTGTCGACTCCTAACCTGGTTTCACTCTGCAAGAGTGCCTGAAAACTGCCCCTTGGGAAAGTCCGGGAAGGCTCTGGTTTAACCCCATGTGCTCTGAAGCAGCAACCTGGGGATGGGATTCACCTTGCATTGCAAATGGAACCTGGAGCACCGCATGTCCTTGTGAGGCCCCACTTCACTACTGCGCCTTCTCTTCTCCAGGCTGAACAGCCCAGATCTCTCAGCCTTTCTTCATACAGGAGATGCTCCAGACCCCTCGTCATCTTTGTGGTCCAAGTCCCAGGAGTCTCACTGCTCCCAGGCACTGCTCTGTAGCTGCTTGGAACTGCAGCTGCTTAGTTTGTGAAATGAACTCCTATGATTTAAAAAGTGCAGTTAAGACTATCAAAAGGCAATACAGAAGCATGCCATGCATTAGATCTCAGACAAAGAGAATATGAAATCACGGAATTTTCAGCTCCTCAATAACAAAGCCTCTATGACTCTTACCTTTCTTTCCTCCCATTTCAAAGGGCATCTGGCCATCTGCTCAAAGATCAGTAGTTGAACTAGCAGATGTTGAGATTGAAGACATCTCAAAGTTGTTGTCAAGCACTTTTGGAGTGTGCCTTGGGATTACAACTTCAGGCAGAGGTTACATCTGTGGATTTTAGTATCTTGGTTCTTGTCTAACCAACACAGAATCATAGAATCATTAAGGTTGAAAAGACCTCTTAGATCATCCAGTCCAACCCCAGCCCATCGCCACCATGCCTACTAACTATGTCTCTCATTGGCATGTTTCTTCTCTCACCTCCATGGACAGTGACTTCACCACCTTCCTGGCCAGCCTGTTCCAACACCTCACCACTCTTTCTGAGAAGACATTTTTCCTAATACCCATATTGTCTCTCCCCTGGTGCAACTTGAGGTCATTCCCTCTTGTCCTGTCGCTGTCACGTGAGTGAAGAGACCAACCCCCACATCACTACGAACTCCTTTTAGGCAGCTGTAGAGAACACTATGTTCTCCCCTGAGCCTCCTCTTCTCCAGACAGAACAACCCCAGATCCAATGATGATAGCTTCCCTCCAGTGGACAATGAAATCAGTTGGACTGAACAAATAGGTGCTTGTGAAAGACTTCACTTTCATTTTATAAACTAACACTGCTAAAAATAAGTGCACTCAGAACTGATTGTAAAAACAGGAAAACATCAAGCAGACACTTCTATTTCTGTGGAGAGAGGTTTTTGGTTTCTTTTGCCATTAAATGTCTTTGTCAGTGATCTGGAAGAGAAAAAAGAGTGAAACAGTACATGAGAGTGGTTGGTTGAACAGGGTGAGGGGAGCTACTTGTTTGTGGAATTTAAAGATTGCTTTTATAAAGAAAGAAAAACAATAAGCAAAGATGACAACACACACGCAAGTGGGTGGCTGCATGCTTTTAAGTTCGTGACATTGAAAAATACTAGCACAGTAATGGCAAACTACTGAGTTTATATTTATAGCCTAATGCTGTTGGAGTATGAAGTAAAATTTGAGCCCAAAAAAACAGTGGAACTGGTAACAACACCATGTGCAGTGACAAAACTTGATTTGCAATTCTGCAGCAAGTTCCTGTCTCTACATTTCAAAGGAGTGTTTTTGAGGGTTCAGAAAAAGAACAAAAAATTGAAATATGCCTAGGCATAACTGAAAAAAATGAGTGCATTTATTTCATTTAAGAGAAGACTGAAAGTTGAGTTGATTGAAATTTGTGAACATTAGAGTTCTAATGGAGGCTGTATGTATTCCTGGCATGGAAAAAACAGCGCAGTCCAGATGTTGGAAATAGAAGGTACAGAATTTCAGCAGATAAAGTCTTGAACATGTGGTAACAAAACATGAGGTTAATTTGAAGTTTCTGCCATCCTAGCAGCCCAATTCACAAGCAAACGACATATCTTGATTTCACAAGGGCACAACCCCAGTACAGTTAAAATTAAGAACATACTCTTCTTTTGATTAGAACTGTTAATGACACAACTGCTGATCAGCAGCCTTAATTCATTAACGTAGGGGTAAACAAATATATTTGTTCTCTAAACAAAAATGAACCCAATGAATAAAGGTGACAAAAGACGAGAAGGAAACCAGCTCCCATTGTCTGTGGCAGAGTTTGTGTTTCATGTGCAGCACATTTTCTTCTCAGCAGACAAATCTGAGCTGAGGGGGTTGGGGCACTGGCTGCTGCAGAAGATACACAATGTTCTTTCCTCACTTATTTTATTGCTTCCCCTGTAAAAGTTCCTCAGAGTCAAGCACATGATGGCTCTGTGTTTGTGGAAAGAGTGGGACTCGATCAGACACACCCCATAAATCTGTTTGGAGACTCCCGGTAATTCCTAACAGGGCCAATTCAGCACAAACTTGCTTGGCTATCAGCTAGTGAAGCACACCCAGTGAAACCAACAACATTCATCTTTCTGCTCAGTAGATTTCCTGCATGAAATCAGCACAGTTCATCTGACAACCTGAAAATAAACGGCTTTCATAAGTAACTGATTCTCTCTCTGTTGACTGATTACTTATAAAATAAGAGATCAGCCAGAGTCAAGATGCAAAGGAAATATTTCCCAGTGCACCAGAGAGGAGATGCTCCTTGTTCTCACCCATCAGCTCTAAATACTATACTGTCTGTCTCTTAGTTCCACTCTAATTATCACTACTTAATGATAGGGGTGGAACTGGGAAGTGAATGACACTTGCCACTCACGCCAAGACCCAGCAGGACATGTGATCCAAACACAAGCTCCAACACATTGCTTTTGCCTTGTGAGCAGCATCCTCCTGCACTCCCCAACAGAAAGATTTCACTTTGTCAATATCAAAAAGAGCAGGTTTGACACCATTTATGACTTTTCACTGAGCCTAACAAATATAAAAGGTTTTTAACATTCGAGCCAATAGTCTTTTCTTCAGTGAATAATTAATTTGAGAATAATTAGTCCCTGTTGGTGATATTAAAACTTCTGTTTCACACAGAGGAAACCATTCTGCACCTAGGGCATGGGCTGCTGCCTGGGATCTGGCAGCCTGGAGAAGAGGAGGCACAAAGTAGACCTTACCACACTCCACAATCTCCAGAAAGGGAGGCTGTAATGAGGTAGGGATGATCTCTTCTCTCAGGTAACAGCAACAGGATGAGAAGGAACGGCCTCACGCTGCACCAGGGGAGGTTCTGGTTGGCCATTAGGACAAGGTTCTTCTCTGAAATTGCTGAAATTGTGGTGAGGTATTGGAACAAGTTGCCCTGGGAGGTGGTGGAGTCACCATGCCTGGGGGTTCTCAAAAAAACTGGAGATGTGGCAATGAAGAGCACAACTAGTGGGCATGGTAGAGATGGGCTGATGGCTGGCCCAGATGATCTTTCAACCTTAGTGACTCTATGATGTAAAACTTCACCTCTGATCTTTATTTAGTTGCTACAACTTCACACCACACTAGGGGTCTTGGACAGGGTAGGTGATGGCAGTAGGATAAAAGCTCCTGGAACACAGCTTCCTTTGTGTCACATCAGTCAGTGAAGTGAGAGACATGGCTGCTAAAGGGTTTCTGAGCTCGGTGGAGACTGTGATTTGTGTTCCCTGTCTCATCACCCTTTTGAATACTTTGAGAATTGAAAGATACATTTTCCATTTAGAAGATCACTGCAGTTCAAGGATGCTGGGGCTGAATGAATGCTGAAGAGACAAATGAGCAACATATCAAAAGTCCCAGCATTTCTGCAGGGGTTTCACGCTAGCTCTCCTTGCTCCTAGCATGTTCCTCCTACAAATGAGGGTTCCCTTGTCCATCAAACAGCAGTGTGTTGCTTGTGTGAGGAGAGCAGCAGGTTTCATTAAGACCTAGTTAGCCAAAACTGTACTGGCATTAATTACCAAGATCCATTTCTGCTCCTGTTAACTTCAGAAAGGTCTGTTTGTGGCAGCATCTGCTCTGCCCAAATGCATGCTTGGGAGATGGACATGGTGAGAAATGAAGTGATTCAGAAGCAACAGAGAACTGTGCAGAGAGCATTTGCTAACAAGGGGGGCATCCAAACTCCTGGTTCATGCTGCATCCTAAGGATGCCATGCCCTCCCCTAGCTCCGATGCAGAAATTTCATTTTACACAGCCTCAAAGCCAAGTTCAGCTGAACTCTTCTTCAGATAGGCAGGAGGAATGCCCCAACCAGCCACTCCCTTTTCTCTCGTCTGTGGCTGCTAGGTGCAGGGTCTGGGCACAGGATTTACTTTTAGCTTGGGGCAGAATGTCACTGGCTTTTCAATGCCTCAGTTATTGCACACACGTGTGGACAAGTAGGGTCTTGCTGTTCCCATGAAGCTTTGGAGGATTAGGGACAAGAACACACTGAAATGAATTAGCTGTTTTCCTCTGGAGAAAAACACCATTCAGTTAGCATTCAGATAGTAGGAGCTGCAGCAAATGACACCAATTTTGTAAGCCAGCATTGTTTGAGTCTGATTCGAGCTGCCATATATTGTAACATGACAGTGTATTTTTGCTTCCAGAGCCAAGCAACCAAACAATACACTTCCAAATGAACACAGTGGATAAGAGGTAATTTAATCTCAAGCTTCATTAGTTCAGCTATTGTATGAAACAGATAACAGATGCAGAAGAATAGACAGAAAACATGGTCTCCCTGTGCCTGCCATCTGTGTAAATAAGAGTGCGGGGAGTTTGAAAATTCACCGCAGTCCCATTCATAAGCAGTCCTCATGGATTTATAATAAAACTTTCTTTCTGATAGGTCACAAGAGGAATCAGCTTCTCTCAAACTGAAATTTTCTTTATGGCAGTTTTCCATTAGTGCCATATTTGCCAGCATTCCAGCTGGACAGTATTCCCAGTGGGAATCTCCCCTAATTCCAGCACTGCCATAGACAACAGTGGGTACCTGCTCACATCCCAAGGACCACTGCAGCAAAGCCATGCACTACCTTGACACTGTCATATACAATGATCTCGATCTGCCCAGGACTCCCTTCTGATTCACAAGGAATCAGCTTGACCTTGCAGCCTCTTCTTGTTCTCAGCTTCCTCCAGCCTCTACACAAAGAACATGTTCTCTTTTTGCTAGCTGATAGCATTTACTCAAATCCAAGAGGATCTTTAAGGGTGGGAGGGCACTGCACCCAGCTCCATATGGCTTGAACTCTTCCAACAGCTGCACAGTGGAAAAACACTCTGCTTGCATGTAACATCTCTTGGCCCTTAGGAAAGGCTTAAACAGGCTTACTGCATTTATTTGAAATTACCCATCCCCTACATGCATCACCCATCCTCACAACCTGAGGATACTGGAATTGCTCCCATGCTCCATTGCTACCCAGCAGACCTTAACCATTGTCCCCCTGGGTGCATGTGTCTGCCACATCCATCTAAATGGCCACATGAAAGCCATATACTGTGACCAGTTACAGCAATTTCCCTCTATCCCAGATTATTTAAGTGATAGTGTATTGCTGCAAAAACCTCCATGGGTAGGAGATGTATGGATTGCTCTCATTCATCTGTTTTTTTTGGTACACTGGTTACTGCTTGAAACTTTCGTACTCCTGGTCAGAGTTTAATTTGCCACTTGCTTAATTACCCTGACATTACTTTTGCTTGAGTGATACTTTCAGGAGCAATTCATTGTTCGGGTTCACTATGGGGGAAGAGGACAGATAATGGGCTTTTAAGTCCTGCCCATCACCATCACCATCCATGGGATGTGTTCATGTACCATGTATTCTTCCACAAAGAACTTCACGTAAGAGCCACAAGATCAATATTGAACGTCAAAACTGATGTGCTGTGGACTGAGCAAACAAGCTGGGATGAAAAGACCCTGTTATTTTCTCAGAGGCAGTATATAAATTTCTTTTCAATGACTGCATAACAGATCTGAGACAGGAAAAGTGGGTCCCCTTCAGAGCTGAAATCTTTTCCAGCAAAGCCCAGAGTCGTATTAGAAAAGGTACATCTGTGTTTTTAATGCAAGTAAACCAAAAGACAGAATTTGCAAGGGTTATAGTTCTGAAGATTTAGATGCACCTGATGGCACAAGTAGTGGCTTCCAAAGAAGACACTGATAGACTTCAGATGCTGTGGTTGCTCTATTTTAGCATATCTATCAGGCTGAATTCATTACTTATTTAGAAATAGTTGTATTCCTCCACTATTCAGTTTTGATTTGCTAGCCTGAAGACACCAACATTTGAATTGCACAAACTAGCTTAGATTTATCTTTTATGTTTTAGTTTACAGGCTCCAATTCTTAGTAATTGCCACTGAATGTCAGCAGAGTCCATCTCTGGTTTTTCCACTGTGGCATTTAGTATGGGGATCTGACACAAATATACTTTTCCCAGCATTTTTCCCCACTTTTTATAGCCTACAGTGCCACAAAACATCAAACCCAGAGCCAAAACTGAAGAAGACGCAGAAATTTACTGCAGAGAACACCTTTATCAAACACCATTCTGCACAGGGACTGCGTAGCAGCTTCTTAGTGAAATATTCCATGTGAAATATGCTGTGAAATTTTCTCCAAGAAATATTTCCTCCACACCTCTTTTCAATGAGGTCCTTTCCAGAGGCAGCTCCTCTGCAACCTCAAGGCTGTGCCCCTCTTTCCCTGCACCTGGCCAATCCCGATCACCTCTGCAATGGAGCTCAGGCAGGCTGGCTTCTCGCTGGCAGACGCAGCAGCAGGCAGTGCAGTGCAGTGCAAAGTCTATGTTCTCTGCACAGACCCAAATAAATCATTACAAGAATAAGAGTAAGACACAAAATTGTGGTGTTTTCTGCTGAGTCCACGAGCCCTATCAGTTCACAGACAGTGCTGGGAGAGGGGTGGGACTGCCCAAGCAGCATGGGCTGAGGTGTAAAGCTCTTCTGGTGGCAGAGGGATATTAGAGGTTCTGCTGCCCGTGAAACTGGAGCCAACATTTCTACTGTGTGTTTCTGTAATCGTGCTTAGACACTGTAGATGACCTTCCATTCTGACACCTGCAAGCAGTTTGATGTACAGACTGTAGTGGGGTTTAGGGATAAAGCATTCCCCTGACAAATTTACCAGGAGCCTGATCCTGGTGTGTGCTATGCAGGTAATGCACAGTGAGGGAAGAGGTTCTTTAACTGTCTTTGACTCTGTGCCTTGGACACTGTATTATTCTTCCCTTGCATATCGAGAGTAAAATCAGACAGCTTCTTCTCACAAGCCAGGCTTTAGTATAGACCTATTTTACTCATCATCGAGTCAGACTGAAGTTAATCCAACTGAAGCTAATTGTTCAGTGAATCTAGCTGAGGGCAGAGAGCTGCTAAGGACCATCTTCTCAGCTGCATATAACTGCATAGAGGTAACAGCAAAGAACCAGCAAAAGACTGCCTTCTCCAAATCTCCCAATCCCTATACATAATTGTTTTTCTTCTGTCCCAAGTCTTTGATTTAGCAAAAGTTGCAACAAATGGCTCTTAAAGATAACAGTGAATCAGCAGAAGTCCTCAAGAATCTTGAAAAATTTTAGTTTTGCGTTGTCTGTTGTAGTTCAATCCAGCAGGTGGCTGAGCACCACACAATTGTTCACTCACTCCCCCACTCCCCCGTGCAACTGGGGAGAGAACCCAGAAAAACAAAGTAGAACTAGTGGGTTGAGATAAATGTATTTAGAAAGATAGAGAAAAGGAGGAGGATGATTATTATGACAAATACACACACACACACATATATATGAAAGCACATCACAAGTGATGCATAATCGATTGCTCACCACCCACCAATCAATGCCCAGCTAGCCCACTACCAGCTAGGTAGTGGAAGAGAGTGAGATGAATAACCCCCCACCTCAAAACTCCTTCTTCATGATGTCATATGGTATGGAATATCCCTTTGGCCAGTTGAAGTCAGATGTCCTGATTCTGTCCCCTTCCAGCTCCTTGGGCCCTTTGCTGCAAATGGCCTTGGCTCTGTACACTGCTTGGCAGCAACTATAAACATTGGTGTATTATCAATACTGTTTTCCTCCTGGAAACTTAGCAGCATACCAGACACTATGAAGAAAACAATTCCATCCCAGCTGAAAATGAGACACTGTCGTTAGATTAGGCATCTGATGGCAGCCTTGGTGTTTAACAACTTGTCATTTCTCCCACATTTTCCTCCCCAAACCCAGACATTCCTGCTTACAACGATGGTTGCACACTTTGAATGTAGAGTAGCTACTGCTCATCCTCATGGCTCTCATTGCTACCTCTACCACACCTGTAGAACAGAGTACTGTAATACTGCTGTGCTAACATATCTCAGGCTTTGTTTCTGTGGGCATTCAGGAGATATCTGCATTTGTCCATCACTAGAAAGGAGGGATCAATCAATTACAGAAACACGCAGCATCTTTGTGTGAGCTCCTTATTTTCTACCACCTGCAGGCATAAAGGCTGTAGAGGCTGTAGTGCTGGGCACACTCAATGAGCCCTTGCAAGAAGTGGAGAAACTCCAACTCATTTCTCAATTCAATTCATTGCTGTCTCTTAGACCACATACTCAGGATGCTGCTCCAGGGACTGGAATGCTCTTTTGTGAAGCATGAAGCAGTAACTTCCTCCAACATCCACAGGGTGTTGTGAGCCTGAACCGATGGATGGAGCATGGGTGGAGCTGGGAAATGAGGCATAAATTCATGGTGCTCTCTATACAAGCTGAAATGCCTAACAGAGATCCTTGTGCTCCTGGGCTGCAGGTCAAGGAACTGAATTAGTGTGACTACATTTCTGGGCAGCACAAATCAGCTATACTAGCAAATCTTGAATACTGAAAGAATACAGAGGTGGGAGTGGAATGAACATACAATAATAATGAGTAAACAATTGCTCATGAAAACAAATACTTCCCACAACAGGCATGCCTACATCCATCTGCTACCAAGGAGCTAAAGTGCATCTGCTTGTAAGATGCCATCTATCTCATAGGAAATAAGCACTGTGACCTGCTACATTTTCCCTCTCAATTTTAATGATCTTCTTTCATGTTGGAATATCAAATATCAAAATACATGAATGATGAGGATACAAAAATCACAGGGACTGGAAACAAAACAACACAGACAACAGATGTAAGCAATGCCATTTATTGAAGCTTGAAACAAGTAATCATAGTCTGCTTTTTAAACCTTGAAATGTTAAAACAAGCAGTGAATGTGCCAAATACAGACCTTTCCTGAGCAACCTGCTGAAGCTGATGTGTCTCAGGCTAATATGATAATATAATGATATTATGCCTCAGCTCTTGATATTCCATTCAGTTTTAAGAAGAGCGACCATCTGGCTTAGGATCATAAATCCACATTTACTTAAAAAGAGATATGTCATAAGAAATGAATTTTCCTAAATGAATGAGAGAGATGACTAAATGCTGTTAGCATAAAGGAGATACTAGGCTGATGAGTGCAATGTAAAATACAGCAGTGGGCGCTGCTCTGTTAAAATAGTTCATGTTATTATCACAGTCTTTTCCCTACAGTTTTAAACTGAACAACAGTGATGACTGTGCTATCCCAGGTAGAATGATTATTTCCATTAATATTCATGATATGACTTACTTTCATTCATTCCAAATGAAGTAACAACTCCCTGAATAAAACTATGAAGACAGACATGGCTTTTGTCCACACTTTCTGTAAGGAACACTGAAAAGCCCAACCCAACCCCAAGGCATCCTTCCTCCCACCTGCACTATCTTCTTGCAGCCAGCTCCCTTCTCATTAGCCCCCATGACTAGTGGTTCCTCTGCTGACTTCCAGTATGCATTCGCAGTGACCGCCAGTCAGTTTTGTTTGGCCATCAGACAACTGCCTCAGATTTCACTGTGCAGGCTCTACTCTGCACAATGCAGCCTGAGGCCAAAGCCTGCTCAAATGCTTCCTGAATCATAGATGGAACACCTCCACTTCTTCACATACTTCAGTATTTTTGTGTCCCGTGCAATAAGAACCAACCTGATTACTATTGTTCAATGGGCCACTTCAGGACCTCAGAAGGACATAAGCACCTGTGATACTGAAAAAGCAATATGCCTGGCATTGGCCAGCAACACCATGGATATGTATTGTTTAAGAGTACGTGCCCATAGGCCATGCACGCACATGCACCACTGTATGGTCATCCCCCACATCTATATATACTAGCACCATGTTTTTAACAGTGGATTTTTAGTTTTATCAGCACCTATAACTGGGGTTATGTTGCCATCACAGAGATTAGTAAATCTAACCTTACCATGCTGCATATCCTAAACTCCCAGATACTTCAAGTGAAGAAGTGAACCCTTACCCACAAAAAGAAGTGGGCCACAAACCCACAAAAAAGGGCAATTAGACTTACAGTCTTCTTTATTAGGTTAATACAACAAAGCCAGGCCCAAGTGTTTTGATTAACTTCCATACAGGTTTGTCTGGAAATAGGACTGTTAGCTAGTCATATCTCTGTAACCTAAGTGACACTTCAATTCATGGCTATGTATCTCACTCTGCATTGTATAAGATGTGACATTTCCCTGTATTGCAATCTCAAATCGTCAAAGATAGTTAGGGAATAAATCTGAGATATTCAAAAAAGTATGAAGACTCAAGGTATCCAACTTCTACTGAATTTCTATCTAAATGCTAGGCTTTATCCACCTCTGATGAAAATGCCCAGATATGCTTTGAAGAGTCCAGTCTGGCCTCCTTAGCAGTTGTTCTGCCATTTCCTTCAATAGCAAAGAACGATTTGACTAGTGCTGTCTTAATGCCTGAGGTCCAGAATGCTGCTATGCAGATATTCTGGGTCTCAGGTTCCTAATCCCAGGTGTTACCTTTTGCTATGATTACTGATAGAATTGGGGGGAAGAATTTTCTGTGAGTGAGTGGTAACAATAACATGGATGTGTTTTTATGCCCTTCAAGGAGCTATTGGGTTAAGTAGTACTGCTATCTCAGATAAATAATTCACACTGATACTCAGTCCGTTCATATGGTAGATGCAAAAAGCTTTGCTTTCATAGTAGAAAGTAATGTTGCTTAAAATACATTTGGGAACTCAAAATTCCAATTTTGGTGGGTTATTTTAGGCTACAGCAAGACGCTGTACTGCAATGTTTGGTAAAGTGGTCAGGACAGACTGTTTCTGAGGCATCCTTTGAATGTTCAGTCAAGGACTAAGTGAGCAATTTTTATCTTCGAAAACAACATTTTTTTTGCTGTACGGCCTGCACATCAGTAATAACAAAACTCTGCTTTTAAATTTTTAAAAACTGAAGTGCGTAAACGATTGAGAGGAACACTGCCACTTCACCTCATTTGTTTAAAATAAAATAAAAAAGAATATAAAAGTGAGTGAGAACAGGGGGGTCTGGCCCACAGCATAAGTCTGTGTTGGCTGCCCCATCATCCTTCACTGAGCACTCGAGTTAGGTGGTGCTGTTTCAAGCCAGTTTTGGAAAAAAGATGGAAAAGAGCTAGCAAAACATTAATTAAAAAGAATTATTCCAAGCTTGTCTATAGCCTCTATGCACATCTAAGTACTAACTGATGGCACACTGCAAATTATGTTACAAATCTTGGACTTCTACAGATAAGAAATTGAAGCAGTAAATTAGGACTGATAACCCTAAGGAATGTGTTTTCCCAGCTGTGATCACAGATCTTCATTTATGTTGGACGGTTCAGAAGAACACACAAAGACACATAAAACTTGTAAACAGAAGCCCTATTGAAATTAACTAGCTAAAAAGCAGCTAGTGCTGAGTAGCTTGGCTGTTGTTTTCTTGGTTCCGAGGTGACTTTCTTCTAGATTTAGTATAATACTGTTGTTTGAGGCCTTGCTGATCCCAATATCTTGCTTTGTTACGAATTCGGGGATGGCTACATGTGGAGCAGCACTGCAATTGTATTGAAGGCACCAAGCACTTGCCAATGCTTCTCAGCCTCTGGCAGAAGTGAATCGACAGTTGGTCTTTGCTGCAGGGGAGGCCTATGGTAGAGAAAATGAGAAGAATATTCTGTATTTTGCTGACAAATCATCTGCATGTCAAGAATCTTAAAATGTCTCATGACAGCTTTCTCTTCCTTCATATTACTGGTTAACTTGAGCCTTCTGAAAGTTTAGTTTCCATTTCCGAATGGAAAGGCCATAGCAAATTTCACATGGCTTTCTGCCTCAGAAAATAAAGTGCTTTTTAATTATCGGTCAGCAAGGGTTTATTTTTGCAGCAGAGAGAGTTGATTTATGCTTTTCACTTTATCATTTCTGCCTTTTAGAACTGTCAGAGAGATTCAGTAACAATGATTTGCATGCCCGGTACACATTTTGGTCCTCCACATTTTTTTAATAGTGTATTTAAGACAAGCCAAAGAGCTGCAGTGTGCTACAGAGCAATGCAGAGCAGGCAGGAAGAGCATAAACAAGGCACACGCAACTACAAGTTCAGCTTGATTCTACTTTCTGCAGCACCAAAATAAGCTAGAGATTGCTAACATCTATAATATGGTGCTGACAGCTCTGTGGTAGCTTTAATAAACTGAGACATATCAGATTTGGTTAGGAATTAGAAAATCTGAGAAGCAATAGCTGAAGAAAGGTCAAGGTTTGCAAAAGGAGAAAGGTGGTGGATTAGCTGAATGCAGAATTTTTTCAGCAAACTCCTCAGCACCAGAATTGGGGAAACACAATGAAACTAGTAAAAGGTGGTTTACAACAGTCAGGATGACTTCTTTTTACAGCAAACTGCAAACTTCTGGAACTCGCTGCCAGAAGAGGTGGTAGGAGCAGATAGTATCAGAGTTTCAAAAAAGGAGATTCACAGAACAAATTACATAAATTTAAACTAAAAGAATCAGGATAGTATGCTTTTATTTGTCCTCCTATGTCAATTGGGAATGCTGGAGGAAAAGCCAGGAAATAAGCCACAGAGAAGCATTCAGCAATTGTAGTTTCCCTAAGTGGAACCTCCTAGTGTCATTCCTGGAGACAAAACACGGGGCTGCACGCACCACTGGCCTGCCCACTAGGATATTTCCTATGCTTCATTGGCCTGTTTACAGAGGTAACTATTAACTAATCTGCATGGGTACTATTTATCTGAGTCTGTCTTTTCAAATATGAGAGGGATAAGAGATAAGCAGACCAATTCAACCCTATGGCAAAACGTGCTCAAGATCTTTGAACAGCAGGGGGAATCATATATCACACTCAGTTGCATGCCATATCTGCATTACCCTCAGGAGCCAACCTCTTGTCTCTTCATCAGACAGCACCCTCACTAAAGACTTTCTAAGAGGTAAGAATCCTCCTCCAAAAGGTCTATGAAAGCTATTCCAGCAGGTGTCTGAGCTGCTGCTGTGCTCACCCTTAGGGTACCTGTTGGATACTGCAGTACGCAGACTATGGAGCTCCAGGTTTTTCTACACTTTGTATTTGTCATAAACATGGATAAAGATTCTTGTTTGTGTTTTCTTTCCCCTTCTGCTCCAGTTTTTCTTTTTCCAGACAATAATTATCTGAAGGAGTTTTATTCTCTGCATCTCTTCACTTTCAAGATACATACATCTCCCACTCTCTGGGACACTGAATTCAAAGTGCAAAGAGTCTGTGTTCACTACTAGTCAGATTTTTCTTACAGTGTCTTTCTCACTTTGCTTACTTGTACTCCTTGTTTAGAATTTGCAGAGCCTATAAGGTTGTCTATCCTAAGAAACATATCTGTTTAGACTCATGGCGCTTCCTTCTACAGGCCTTAAAAGCAGTGAACTACTTAAAACTCACCAGTGCAGGCAGACCCATTCATTTATTTGTGGCATTGTAAATCAAGGATGCATGCTCAGAAAGCCCCATCACAGCAACACAAGGCAAGAAGGACTGGAGAATACAGCATGATTCTGGCAACAGTGTAGCTGACTAGTAACTAACCTATAATTACTGTGCACATAGCATTCACAGCAAGCTCACAGATTCCCAGCTTTTCCAACACCTCAGAACAAACACAGAGCTACTTGGAAGCTGTTTGCTGCCGGCACATTATCATACCTGTGCTTTTTCTGCACGCTTGCAGATTGCATTGCTGATGCTCTGTTGGCTTGGGCTTATCCACACACATACTGTCATCTTCTGTTTCATCGGTTTCTATATTCCTGCAATTCACGGTTCTTCGCTGAATGCCTCCTCCACAGGAAACAGTGCACTGAAAAAAAAGTCATTTTAATACATATAAAATATTTCTAAGTGGGAGTTGTGTAATATATCAACATGTGAGATACAGTGAGTTGGAAAGCTAAAATAACATACGATCCAAAACTAAGGTCAATAAATACTTTGTGTACTAAATTCTCTACATAGACACCTATCTGTATGGCCAGATTTGTCAGTATACAATGGAGAGAGAAACAGAACAAATTCATCACCTTGGAATGTACAACCGGGGTGACAGGGGTATTTTCTGCATAGGAGGATGGTCTGAAATGGAAATACAATAAAGACAGTACTAATCCAAACTAGTATTGCAAACTGACAACTTTGTCAATCTGTGAAAAACACAATTCGTGTATTTTTCATGAGTTGTTTAAAACATGAATAATCCACATCAACTGTAATGCTAGGTCTAGAGCTTAAGATTTCAGAAAAGCTCAATGTGAAGCTTTTTCTTTGGTGACACTTACATTGTGGTTACCCTCACTTTCTAACAACGAAACAACTACCACCCGCTTGTTCTGGTGACACTTAGATGACCATAACAGAACATTTTGAGAACACATTCCTCTGCTACTCTGAAAATTTACTTACTTCCTCATATACCCCAGAGCTTAAGAGAATTCCAATGAATGTTTAATTCTTGCTCTCTTCAGATAAACAGTGGCCAGCAAGATGTACAACAGTTCAACAGATGTAGCTAATGTCAGCTAATGAAGTGCGAGAGATGAAGACAAGCTCATTAATTTTGCTGCAAATCACCCTATTTGTAATGTACACCTCTGTGCGTAAGACGCAATATTACTGGTGTGAAACAAGGAAAGAGATCTTGGTTACTCATGTAGCAAATTTAGATTCATGTTAAAATCATTTTTTTTAAGTAAATTATAATACATGGAATTAATGGAGCTGTAAAATTTTGGTATTCAGTTGCTTATTTTATGCATTTCCCAACTTCTTCACTTCTCTGTTTATGAGAGTTGAAGCCATTCCATCACACTCTTATCTCACCTGAAGGCTTTCTGTCAAAAATAACCCTCAAGAAATTTTCAGCATTAAATGATTCTCCAATATTTACTTATTTGTGATTTCTGGTTTTTGGTGTTGTTTCACTGCACTGTTCTGCTGATAGGAATACTTCTAATGTATGAACATGTGTATTAAGGAAACTGAAAGATTTATTAGATGTACCAGTTTCTTCATATATATATATATTTTTTTTTTATATATATTTTCTTTATATATATACACATATATATACATAGACATATTTAAAACCATTTATTGCAGATACATGAAAGTTCTCCAAACAAATATGCTATTTCATCAATTAGATTTCCAGAATCCAAAGTAGGAGGCAGTTTATCAACATTTAAAATCTCTGCTTGTGTAGACAATTGCAACATGCCATAAAGTTTCTTTCAGAATATCATTCCCAGCTCACCTTTGCTTCCGGTTTTCAAACACAAAAACCTTAAAGTGAGTGGGAAGGCTCTGAAAGCACAAACAGATCAAACAGTCTAGCTGCACTTGGAAGGATTCAGCTAGGCTTGCATCAGGGACAATTCAGGTTTTCCTTGCCTCTAAAAAGACAGCATGTGATATAGGATGGTTTAGCAATAGAGATCAATATATATTAGTTTAAGGACCAATATATTAGTTTATCAAAAGGGATCAATGCGTACTAGTTTCAGAATTTTCCAGGTTAGCTTTGCTTGTTACGTGAACAGTCTTGTTTTGCACGATCCTTATTTCACTCAAACGCTGAAGCTACAACAGGCCGCCTTTTATCTACATAGCGTGTACTCAGAGCTTCTTTGTATCCACCAGGTGAAAGGATTTCTTCTTGGGTTTCATATCAATTGTTCTGAATTGTAGTGTATCAAGACAAAAGCTTGCTTGTTATGCCATTTCAAGTGATGGAAATTTGCCAAATTGAGGAGAAACTGATGAAGGTTGGCCAAAGGTCACTGTGAAGAAGTTTAAGATGAAATAAAGGGATGAAGCAGGTGGTTGTACAGTCACACCACACAAGCCTGAAGGGACATTAGCACATATTAATGAATTCTTAGAAAATTATGAATAAGTATGCTGTTTTCAAGAAATGCGCTGCAAATGTATGCCTTAGCTGTTTAAATGTAGAATGTGAATTCTAAGAGCATTCATTTGATTTGCTAAGTCACCTGGTAGGTATCATGAATAAAGAAATGCCTGTTTTCTTGACACCTACCTGGTCATTCTCTTGAAATTTTACCTCTTTATTAAGCACAACCATGTTCTGTTAATCAGTGTCTTTCAGTGGAAATATCAAATGAGTAAGGGAAGAATATTGATGGTAACTCATTATTTTTGAGAGAACTAAGAACAAACAACCCCAAAACATGAATCACTTGAAGGAGGTAGGCTGGATCTGAAAAGTTTGGTTCTATTCTAAAGAGATCTCCCATTGTAAACTCAGTTGTCCAGTTTTACAACAACTTTTCCTACAAAGACAGGCCAAGAGAACTGGGGCTCTTCAGCCTGGGGAAGAGAAGGCTGCAAGGTGACCTTGCAGCCTTTCAGTTATCTTAAGGGGAGCTACTTTAGCAGGGCCTGTGGTGACAGAACAAGTGGAAGTGGCTTCAATCTTAAAGAGGGTAGATTTAGTTCAGATATAAGGAAAAAGTCTGTTACAGTGAGTGTGGTGAGGCACTGGAATAGGTACCTAGTGTGGTTGATACCCCATCCCTAGACACCTTCAAGGTGAGGCTGGATAAGGCTCTGGACAAACCAATCCAACTGTGGTGTCCCTGTTCATAGGAGAGTTGGACTAGATGGCCTTTCAGGAATGCTCCAATTCTAAAGATTCTAAGATTCTATGAGAATTTATTCTTTCTACTGGTACCAACACTCAAACACAAGCAGGTAATTGTCTGATCCCTCTCCTCTTTTTCACCTTAACTGCAGTCAAATCTTTAAAGAACATCAACAATTTAAATATGACCAAATTTCACAGAATTACAGAATCAGAAGGGTTGGAAAATACCTCTGGATATCATCTAGTCCACCCTCTGCTAAAGCAGGCTCCCCTACAGTACATTGCACAGGAAAGCATCCAGGCAGGTCTTGAATTGAATATCTTCAGAGGAGACTTCACAGCCTCCATGGGCAGCATTCTTATTGCACTGTCAAGAAGTTCTTCCTTGTGTTTGCATGGAACTCCTTGTGTTCCAGTTTGTGCTCTTTGCCCTTTGTCTTTGTCCAACCCATGAATACAAATACAAGAATCACAGAATCATAGAATCATAGAATCACAAGGTTGGAAAGGACCTGTAAGATCATCTAGTCCAACCATCTTCTCATTACCATTCTAGTACAAACTAAACCATATCTCGTAGCTCCTTGTCCAGGCACCTCTTGAACAATGTCAGGGATGGTGACTCCACTGAAGAAGAAACTGAATCCTACCAAACCCCATGACTGGTTAATCCACTGAGTACAAGACTGCCTGTTATATGATGCAATGGCATTGGGCCTTTTTGTCCAGTCCCAATTGCCTCCTTTTGGGCAGTAGATGTGTCATTTTTGCTGGCCACCACCACATGACCTTGAACACAATCAAAAGAAGTGCACAAACTCATGAGGAGAGAGATAGGAAGAAATAAGAACCCTGAAAAAGGCCACAAAGACAGCAGTGCTCTTCAGTTAGAAATGTGGATCCACAGGTAACAAGAAGCAAGTCACTGACCCATGTGATTTGGAAAGGTGCAGAGGCTAGCTTGCATGCCACATCCTACAATCCAGCTATGAAGGAAGTTCTGCACAGAGAAATTTATTTCATTGTATGTTTGGAAATAGACAGGGAACGAGACATGATTGGTCCAAAACACTTTTGAGAAAACTGTTCCTGACACATATTAATGGAAATAATATAAGACAGAAGTGGCAACACAGAACTGCTCATGTAACACCACCAGCAACAGTAATTTGTCTAACAAAAATGAGATTGCAAGTCATGTGTCTGTAAGATTAAACTGCAATATTTATAGAAGATATTACATGTTCATGAGATGCAACACCTCATTTTTATGAGGCAGTTAGGGACATTAAAATTCACTCAGTGCAAACAATATATTAGGTACAGAATGGCAATAAAAAGTGTCATGCAAAAAGAATGACAAGTTTTTTAAGCATTTTTGTGTCCCTTTCCTGTTGTTACTTCTCAACTGATTTTTACTCTCTTCATTAGATCTGCAACAGAGCCTGCTTGAAATACACAGAAGATTTGTAGCCTGTTGTGAAATAAGGTGACAGGTATATTTTGAATAGTGCACTATTGCTCTCCTACAAGGAACTGTATCCCTGTGGACAGAGGACTGGAACTGACATCCAGGAAATTCTACTCAGTATCCTCAACACGAAGACAACTTCCAGGGTTGAACAAGTGTTTTTATAAAATATTTTAAGAAGTAAATTTTTTTTAAGAAAAAAAATTCTAAGACTGTGCCACTTGGGCACAATCATTTGGCTACTAGTATTATTAAGTCCTTGTTAACTGCTCTGACAAGACTCAGGATGAGGTCTCCATTCAGTGCAAGTGGGATTTGTAAGGAAGCAAAATTTGAAAGCACCAAGTCCATACCAGCAAAAATACAGCACATGGCACTTTCTCTAGAGCTACTTTTGGCAGGAGCAGACAGTGAAATATAACAAGACTACATGCTTTAGCTGGTATAAATATGTGCCCAGCTGCCTGTTAAAATTTGTTGGTACAGATTTATATTACAAAGTGACTTCAAAATAAGATTTTGCTCATGTTTCATTTCAGCCTCTGTTCCCACAAAATTCCAGTCCCAAAAATTGTATAGGCAAACTCAACAAAGATCATAACATTAAAATAGCAGCAAAAGGGAAACATTTGAATGAATCCCATTTACTGATCCAGCAGGATAGCTAAAACAAATCCACTTAATCTTCCAGGCCATCTGCTTCTTTGTTTCAGGGTACAGTAATTTACTGCTTTAGCTGTGTATCACACGCAATCCTAGGAATGATTCTGGGAAGTCTTAATAATGTCTGGGATAATTTTTGCTCTAAACACACAAAAACATAGCAGAATCTTTAAGTAGTAACAGCTGTGTTGCTCTTTGTGCAGAAGTTTACTTAGCACTGTAAATTGGCAGCTAATTGTTCATTGCCAAAGTTTCTTTTGAAGACTAATACCTCATTCCAAGGTTCCACTCGCCACTGCAAGCAAGGCTCCGTATTACAAGTAGTAGTCAGTTGTGGTTTATATCCAAGTAATTGGCAATGAAAAGGCCTGAGAAGTTGCTTCTCACGAATATCGATGCACTGAACATCTCGGGTCTTGAAACCTCCATTACAGTAGGCAGAGCACTGTAAACAAAAGCAGAAAGGGACACTTCTTCAGAAGATGTCAGCAGATGAGCCCTTCCATTGTCTCCAGAGATTGCTCTCAAGCCTCATGCAGCAGCAGCAGCATCTGACCCCATGCAAAGTCTCTTCTGCTGCTAAGGAAGAAATAAATCTGCTACTCCAAGGATAGGAACAAATACACATTTAATTATTCTGTCTTCATCTAGAATTAAAGCCAATTCTGCCTATGACACTGAAGACCCTCAGATCAGCTTTGATCTTTATGACCATGTTGCATTATAACAACTAATGCCATTCTTTTTTATATAAGTAATTATTTCTGAGTTGAACAAGGGAAGTGAATTCACTACTTCCCTTGGGAGTTGAAGGGTAGGTGGAAGAGGAATTAATGTCCTTGTTCACAAAAGTTTCTGGTCCTCTAAATAGAAACAATAGACAGAAGTCACTGTGCAAGAAATTGAGTACAAAGCCCCCAGTACATTTGCAAATTGTATTTGGTATTAAACGCAGACTGTAAGATCTAGTTTGAAGCACATTTCCTTTAGGGAAGGGGAAGAATTAGATATGAGGGATGGAACACAGATTTACTACACCAGCAGTGGACTGCAGCCATCTTGCTCTGATAAGTTGCCTTAAGATACGTGGAACAAGAAATGAGAAAAACAATTTGGACTGGCAAAAGCCAACAAACAAATCAAAACAACCATATTAATGTCTCAAATTGTGGTAATGTCTGTATAGTTCAACTGCTGAAAAGTAGGGATGCTAACAACAGTTATCTGCTAAGAAAGGTCTTTTGTCGCAAACTATCCTCTTTATTCGCGCTCTAAAACATTTGTTTCCCATATTTTATCATTAAGCCTGATTTAAAGCCACTTTCTGTGACATAACTGTCACCTACTTGTTGCAAGAGCAACAACATTTATGAAGAAAAAGTGAAGGTGAAACACACCTTGCTTGAAGTAGGACCACATTATGTCTGTGCATCACTTAAAATCAATTTTGAAGATTTAAGTGTGGTCATTTTAAGGCCTTGCCTGGACTTTCTACACAGACACATATTTCATGTACAAATCACTTCTATGTCAACAAAATCAACAATGTAACACAGATTTTTTAACTATAACCTTTTCTGCAGACCCTTCTCTGTACAAATCTGCCCTGTAGTCCAATGGCACCAACACTGTCTGCAAATATGATAAAAAAAGTTTGACAGATTTCCTATACTAAACCAGCATTATTTCAAACAAAATTTTGTAATTTTTTTTCCTCTTCTGAGCCTTGAAAAATAACCCACTGTTTGATGCTCCAGTTTTAAAAAATGTGAAGACAAGACAAAAACTTCTAGAAGTCCTTTCAGGTATCCATCACACATCTTTAAATGTGCACAAACACAATTATTTGGGTTCCACTTATTACCTTGGACATGCTTCTGTCTGTTGACCAGGACTGTATATGTAACTTGCACTACATAAGACCTTAGCCATATCAGGCACTCTCCTCAGTATATTTTTCTTTAGTTTTTGTAATGTAGTAATTGTAAGTTCAGTGAATGGGGAATAGACTGTGTCATGTAAGAGAGGAATACATACCAGCTAAGGTGAACAGGAGTGTGCGAACTCCCTCTCCTGAAATCTCATCTTCTTAATAAAATTAGAATGTGTCTCTGGCTGCAGAGGTCAAAAAAGCACTTGCAAACACGTATAGCTTTGCCTATGTTTGTCCACATCACATGGACACTGAGTCCTGCTTTAGATTTAGGTGTGAGATTTAATGAGCATGATCCTAGCACAGGAAGAACAAAATTTGCAGTGGTTGTGATTCCACAAATAACTTAGTTAGGAAATTAGCACTGAATGGTCAACTGGGAATTATGTATGCATTCTGAATAAATACTTACTTTAAAAATGAAGTACTTAGAAATCTCTAGTCTTTGAAGTTAACAAGCTTACTGCTCACACGCAGCTCTCTGAATGAAGTTACCTTGCTCCAATTTCCTGTTTTCCAGCTAGCGCATGGGCGGAGATAACATTTTCTGGCATGATCCGGCTTTTTTGTGTGCTGACAGTGAGATACATTCTTGCTGCTGCATTCCACGTGTCTCCAGAAAGCCCCCATTCCACAAGTGGTAGAGCACTGGCCAAAGTGAGAGGAAAGCCCAAGGGACAAACTCAAGATTAGTAAATCATTCTGGAAACAATTCATGTGCCTAAACTAATACATCCAGAGCAATTTTAGTTGACCTAATTTGAGATGTTTGTTCAGGTGCTCAAAAGAAGACTTCAAATTTACCTAAGATTTACTTAAAATATACCTAATTCTTATTTAAAAATACTTGGCATTTTTTACATTAGGAAGATACCGATTCTTGTTTATACTACTCACTGTTTTTCCCTGGCAATCTTCTGCTTTCTAACACTTAATAAAGCTATAGCAAATGTTCCACTGTTTCCTTCTCTAACCTTTGGGGGCCTAAGGCAAATTATCATTGCTTCAAATCTCCATCACTTCTACTTCTCTAATCCCACGCAAATAAGATATTCAGTAAATTGAGTACATGATTCTGAAAATCTGAAATAAATTGCATGAGATTCTTGTGAAAACTACACATGAAAAGGATTTTTAAGAATTCAGAATGGCTACGTGCTTCCAAAAATCTGGGAGGGTTTCGGCACCGGAGATATGAGAACATCAATCATGCCAGCCAGGCTCCCAAGACTGCATGCTCTTCATCAAAAAGCCCTTACATCCTGAAGCAGGAAGAGGTAAAAAGTAACTAGAAATCCTCATTCATCTTTTTCTCCCTTAAAATGTGAGAGATAGTGAACTATATGCACAGAGTCAAATTCAACATATGCCAATCAGCCTGTAGTTGGTAGAAGAAACACCACAGATAATCTTGGATTAAGCCAGAAAAATAACAACTTCTACTGTGTAGTTTACAGCGAATTTACTGGTCTATCCAAGGAGCAAAGAAGTGCCAGAATACTGGTAGTTACTATGAGATTTATCATCTGCATTACAGTAACAGTAGTAAGAGAGCATAGCAAGAGAGTAATATATGTAGGTATGGTGACATTCAAATATCAAGGCCTTACAGATAAGGCATAAAAAAAGCAGGCACAAAGTTCTAATAAGGACAAATAAACAGAACAAAAATACACAAGAAGTCAGAATATTGAAATGAAAATGAATTGAAAGTAAGGAACAATAAGAAAAGGTTCCATCAAGTTGTACGGAAGAAATATAAACCCTTTGTCCCATGTGAAGCATAATAGCTGATATTCACAGCATTGTAAGAGATTTCTAGAGGTGGCCTTAACCAAGCAGGACCACTTAAAGCTCATTGCCTAAGACCATAGCAAGATGGAAGAAGTTAAAAGGGGCCAGGCTTCATTTAAAGTTAATTTTAACTAGAAGACATAGCTTGCATCAGAGTAGTAGAAGATTTCTAAAACATTTCAAAATACTAAATTGAGATGTGTTGAGTACCTCAAATTAATTTCATCTGCTCCATGAAACTGAATGCATTGACCTTCTTGTCTCAATATTCATTCAAATGTTGAGAATTATTTTTAAAAAATTGTTGAGGATTGGGAGGGCCCCAGAAGATTACAGAATAATCTTTTTCAAATTATCTTTGGGAAAGCAAAAAGACAGATCCGTGGACTGAAGAACACACACCCTAACTTCATTTCACAAGATACAAAAGCAAGTGTTAAAAATCAAGACCAAAATGGCACACAGTGACAAAGATGATAAAGCAATAATGCAGTCACCATGGAGCTATCAAGAAAAATGGGGACATCTGTTTTAATGGTATAAGAGCCAGTCAACATGATACACTTTTTATATGATTGTTCTTTTAGCAAATGATGGAAATATGATTTAAGTGACATTATTACAAGACTGGTGCACAGCTAACTGAAAATCTGTAATAAAGTGGTCCACAATGATTTTAAGTCAAAATGAAAAGACATTCAAATATGGTCTTGTAATGCTCTGCCCAGAGCCCAGCTCTCTTCAGAATTTTCATTAACTAACTGAATAATGATAGCATGCACTCATAAAATGTGCAGACGACTTGGTTGGGAGAGTTGGCAGGAACATGGAAAGACCCAATCTGAGTTCAAAAACACTGTGCTGAGCTGAAAAATTTTAAGGAAACAGTAAATTGAAATTCAAAAGTTGTCAGTGTGTAACTGAGAACATCAGCTGAAAAGAGACATATTCTATTGAGAAATCCAAGGCTTACAATGACCAACAAATGGAATGAATTGAGGGGGTATCAGTGGATAGAAAGCTGAATATGAGCTGTTAGTGTATCCTTACAATCCAGAAACCTAACTGTACTCTGGGATGCTTCAAAAGAATTGTGACCAGTTGAGGGAGATGACTGTCCCCTCTCCATGTGGATTCTCATGACACACTACTCTATAAGGCTCCATCTGAAGTACTGTATCCAGGCCAGGGCCCATCAGCACAGGAGCTGTTGGAGCAGGACCAGAGGAGCACAATGTGGATAATCAAAGGGCTGGAGAACCTCTCCTGTGAAGAGAGGCTGAAAGAGTTGGGGCTGTTCAGCCTAGAGAAGAGAAAGATCTGGGGAAACATTATAGCAGCCTTCCATCACCCAAAGGAGACCTACATGAAAGCTGGAGAGGGGCTATCAGGGAATGCACTGATTAGAAAAGAGGGAACAGTTTTAAACAAAACAAAACAAACAAAAAGATAGATTTAGCTTAGATAGAAAGTCCTCATTGTGAGGGTAATGACGTTCTGGAACAGGTTGCCTAGAGAAGTTGTGTGTATCTTATGCTTAGAAATGTTCTAGATGGGGTTTTGGGCAGGTGGACTGAAACTTGATGGTTTTTAAAGTCCCTTACGACTGAAACCATTCTATGATTCTATGCTCAGTTCAAGGAGGTTTCCAGTTCTGGATTAAAAATCTAAATGTGAATAGACTTCTTGCTGTGGTTTTCCCTTTATCAGCTCTGACCTCAGAGTAACTACTGTCCCAGAATATAGCAAAGTACAGAAACTTGTAAAAAAGCATAGGGTACTGGTAAAGGGAAGTATGAAAGATTGTGAACACTTTTGAGAAGCCATAGAAAACATAACAACTTATATTGCTCCTTAAGAGAAAATGTAAGTTACTCAGGTATTATAACCTTTCAGTAATAATCAGAAATATCCGGACTCGGAAGCTCAGTTCCCTATCGAATCTGTTTTGCACACAGAAGGGTGACACTCACAAAGTTATTCTTTTAAAAGCTTTTGTACTTAAAAAGCTAAGAACTGGGGCAAGCTGACACCTTTCAGAACAAGTCTGAACCTTTCAGTTGCGTTACACTTCAAAAGAGTTTCCAATTCTCTGTGAACTGCACTTCTTTTGTTTACTCAGACAGGATGACAGAGCTTTCCTAAGTACTACAGGATGTTAAAACTTGTTTCGATTCAACCGCCTTTAAGTACATCCATTAAAGCAGATAAAAACTGCTCCTTTCTCCATTCAAGACATAGTTAGCACTGTAATTATCAGCTACTGTATCGAAAGGTACGGCAATAACCACAATCACAGGCCCAACAATTTTAACTTCAATGTGAACAAAACACTTCCTCTTTACTGCTGCTATAACCTAGTTCCAGTTTATGATCACCCATACTTCAAAGAACAGTGCAACATCTCTCCATGAACATACCAGTTTAACTATAGACGAACATTCTCATCTTAACTTTATATATTCAAACTGGTTTTACCAGGTCAAATGCTGCTCTGAGTTAGGAGGTATTTGCTTAAAGGTGATTACAAATACTGATGGTGGTATGAGATAGGAAAGCACCACATAAATCTGTTAATAGCCAACTAAAGATACATTTATTAATTATGATATTTATGTGCTTTATTTAGAAACAAAGCTAGCTTAGTACATTACGAGGGTAATGTAGGTAAGTTAGGAAATACAACTTAGAGAGAAATAATATATATAAGTAAAAGTTATAATATAGAAGCACATGTACAGCTAACTTGGATGATTAAATTATTTGGAAATGCAAGCTCATTCATTGGGTATCTCCAGGACTCATCTTACAGCCTGTCCTTTTCCTGTGCTCTCAAACAGAGCTCTTGAGGTCTCAAGGCTATTGTCAAATTAAATGTCATGTTCCTGGAAGAGCTGCACAGAGCTATGCAGAATCCATACAAAAAAAAAATGTTTCATTTAAGCATTCTAATATTAGATATCCTAAGTTCTGTTATCCATTTTTTGTTATAAAAAGTTTTAAATCTGAATTTATGATACTCGTGTCAGATAAAAATTTATTTCCCCAGCAGTGGTTCAGAGAACTGATGCACTTTTCACTATTTATGAACTAAAAGTAACATACCTCACTCCAGTTCCCTACTATCCAGTAGGCATCACCAGTAGGAAAACTGTTGGATGTTATTAGGAGGCTACTTTCTGTGACATTCATCACAATCCTCTCAGATGCTTCCATGTGATTCTTAAGAGCATGCTTGTTTACTAAGAATTGTGTGCTAGAGGTTATGTTGTCAGGGAGCTTCATTTCTGTTCTGCTGTCAGCTTGTCCTCTCAATACATTACCAGGCGTGGTGGGCACTACTGTAACAGCTTCTTGGGTAGTTACTTCTCTGATGGGCACATCAACTTGCAGACTGATAGCGCTTGCTGTTGTCGTTGTCAATCCTTGTGTTGTTCTACTATCAGGAAGAGGCATAGAAGGTTCTTGGGGATGAGATAAGGGGGGGAGATGAGAAGTCACATCCCCATTTTGAAGGATGGGAGAGTTGTTATCTAGCATTGTGCTCTTGGTTCTGATTTCCAGATTGTGTTCTGTGCTGTAAAGGAAATCAGTTGGTTTCTCACTGCCTTCTGTTGACCCATCAACATCATCAGATTCTTCAGTTAAGTAATCATAGCTGGAAGTTATTTCCAGACTACTCGTAAAAGAAGAGACAGGAGTGTCCTCACTGTTTTGCAACTCATACCCTACAGTAGAAACTGTCTCACTTTTAAAAACCTTTTCAGCATGCTTTGTAATTTCAGTACTTAAGCTATTAGGAAAAGGCCATGAAGTAGTACTTTGATGAAAACTATTTTCAGTAGAAAAAACAGGATAATTGTAAACGTCACTTGATCCAGCAAATTTATTTTGTAACGTTATGTTGGTGGTTTCCTCTTTTTGTGGGATTTTATCTAAACCAGAGGATGTAGGCGAGGGAGTTACAGTTTCAGGCTTGGGAATTCTTGTTGTTGCATGGAACTTCGGGCTTGGCACAGGTAAGGGTATTCTGCGAGGTGGACTCCACTTGGGATTTGTAGTTTTTCGGATTATAATCTTTCCTCTTCTAGGTACCTGTGGGGGTATCAGGAATCTTCCAGCAGAAGGACATTGCTGGAGACCACAAAGGGCTTTAGAGTTTGGTCTTTTGGAACTATCACATGGCTCGTGATTATTTTTGGCACAGATGACACTGCGAGTCCTTATCCCACCACCACAAGTAACTGTGCACTGCAAAAGAAGTAGAATTAATGTAATTCTTCATTCTGCTGCACATGTCAATAAAAATAAGTGTCAAATTGCAGCAGTTCTAATAAAGAAGGATCATTATTAATAGTGAAAAACTTTTTTTTTCCTGAGGAACAAGCGTCCCATTCTAGTGATTTTCTTCTATCATGGAGCATTTTTAAAGTTCTTGGAAGAGTAAATGTCAACTTGAGTAAACATCACTGATAAAAGACTACATGATAAAGACAAAATATGGAAGTAATATGCCAGAATCTGATTTCTGCAGTAAAACAATCACAAAAATTGTTTAGCCAATACCTGTACAATTGAAAGCATAAAAAACAGACTTGAAAGCTGTCATTAAAATATATATATATTGCTTACTACTGGCTGTTCACAATGCCACAGACTTGCTTTGATGATTTGCACAGCTCATAGATCCTTGTTAACTTTATGAAATGGATCTTTCATTCAGTTTTAGTGCTCTTGCTGCCAGGGCTGCAAGCATTTCCTTTCTAAATTATGGACTTCTAACCCATGTGGCTTTTATTTAAATGGGAGCACTTTCATGTACAAAAGATGCTAGAAGCTAAGGATACCCAGTTTTTCCTCTGATGTTATGTCCTCAGTCTCACAGGTACAACAGTGAGTTAGTTTAGTGGGTGTTTGAAGATATAAGGCTGGTTGACTTGTTTGCTGGAGATCTTACATGTAACCTAGTGGAGGATGTCTCCTTAAGATCTGAGGGAACCCTACCAACCCATTTAGCTGGCTTAAAATAGATGCTCAACACAAACACTCCTATTGCCAGCACTTTAAAACCCTTGAGACACACAGTCCTTTTCAGGGTGCAGTGGAACACACATGACTTAGTGTTCCTGGTGCTTCCTGTGTTGCTAACACCTCTAAAATAACATCAGCTCTGCAGCATTAGCACAGTAACCTCAGAGCAGGAAGGTTAATTAGTTATTCTGTCTGTCCTCGCATTTCTGGCAGAATAGTGTATTTACTTAGAGCTATGCAAGTTTATATCAACTGCAATTTCACCTCTGAAGTTACTAACATTGGTAGTAGTGTGCTTTGCTTACTGACAAAGACAGTAACTGCTGGCATTTTGTAGCTGCTTCCACAGAAATACAACACAACTTGTCAGACTATGCCATGTGGCTGACTTGGATTAGCATTTGTGAATTAGAAGGAATATTTAACCTCGCTAAATTCTTGGGGAAAAATTTTCTCCCCCAGAATTAGCTTTGAAAGCTTCTGCTTTAGATTACAGACACGTAGTACAAAAGAGATTTCAGAATATCTATAACACTTCATCTTAATTATCTGCCCAATTAGGTATTTTCATGTTTTAATGTATAGAATGATCTTTTAATAACCAGATAAGCTTGGAGAAAAAGGAAGTTTTGCCTGCATGAAATCTCTCTCACACATTTATCATCTAAGGTTTTTTTCTACGTACTAATATCTGGACAATGCTACCATTTCTGGTGGTGAAACAGTCTGACCTATGCCCTCACTCCAATTTATTGAGGCAAAGAAATTTAGTTTTGTTAGAAATGTGCAAATAAAAACAAATGACAAGCGAGCAACTGCTGTATTCAATAGCAGCATGCTATTTTTATAAATAAATTGCCATTCTGTATAAGTAGGCCAAATACTCACAAGTGTATCTTTTCCCACAGGTAGTTAAAAAATGGTGGCTACCCAGTTTAAAAAACAATCAACATTTAGTGATGATGGCTTGTCAGCAGTATAAATTGTATTAGTACTGTCACAAAATTCAACCAGTTCATTAGCTGGATCTACTATCAAGCTCATTAATGAGTTCCTTAAAAAAAAGAAAAAAAAGGAAATCAAATTAGGAAAAAAAAAAAAAGAAGAAGTTTTAAAAAAGAATTCTTGAAAGTTTGCAAAAATACAGTGATTTTTAATTTTATGGACACCTAAAGTAGAAAAGATATGTTGAGCATTTTTTTTTATTGTCAGATACACTTTAGCTCAGTGTATATGACAAAACTGCACGTTTGTGAGGTGAGCTATAAGCAAGTTTCACTGTAATAGAACTGATTAGAGTAAAGCAATTTAAAAATTTCACATGACTCAAGACCTACTTCTTCTCCCCCCTTGTGCATTTTTAGTTTTCATGGAGAAGCAGACTGCTCAATATCCCGGGGGCCCATAACTCTCATAGCGTCAATGGAAAGATAGGTGTGAAGCACCTGTAGATACCAACAGTATAATCTAAAGAATGCTAATAAGCATGAGATCTGTCCACAGATTAATTATGAAGAAGCACAACAAATGAGTACTCCCTATTAACAGTAATATATATTGGAGAATAAGTTCCAGTATATTTAAACAATTTTACTGTATTGCAGTTATTAATTTGGTGACCTCACATTCTGCAAGTCATCAGCTGCCAGTGAATTAACTGCACAATATATTGAATTATCACTTGGAGTGTGCAAAAAAATTCCAGTGTTTACCAGGCCTTCAGATTAATACTAGAAGTAAAAAAGGTAGCATGCTGATGAAAAAACCAAAGGGTTTTTGCAAAGAAGATGTAAATGCAAAAGAGATGTAAATGCGAAAAATATTAAAAATGTTTCATTTTCTCCATGTAGACATGACACAGAACCTCTCCCTGTCAGTTTCACAGCAGTAATGAGCATTCCATACAATTCTGTGCATGCAAACATGCTCTGTTGTAAAATATAAAAGCTCAGCAAGACAAACCCTTGGAGATATCTAAAACACACACTCATTGAGGTGGTTGGCAAGCAGTGCAGCTTTTTTTTCACGTGCATAAAGGACTTGTGAAGACATGTTAAGAAATAAGGCAAAAAGAAAAAACAGCAAAAATGCCCATGGGTCTTTTTTGTTAAGTGTGATAGATCACTTCAGAAAAAAAAGGAATTAAAAAAACAAGCACAAACACAAAAAAAAAATCAGAAAAAGTAAAAAAGCAAACATTTAATGCCATAATTGGCACAAACTTACCTCAGTCCAGTTGCTCACTGTCCAGTCAGATGGGCACAAGACATCTCTGTTGCATGACAGATGGGTCTTCGGTTTAAGCAGGTGCTGGCATTCTGTGACAGCCAATGCCTGCTCATCAGATCCCACTGTTTGGATGCAAAGTACAGTTCGCTTCTTCTGTCCTGTCGGGCCACATGTTGTTGAACACTTCTGCCATTCGCCTGCCCACCATCTGACAAACAGAAATATTAGAAACACTGCGACAATAATCCATAACTAGTGTGTTAAGGTAGCCTTTCACATCCAGATTTCAGTAACTGCTGGGCAGCTCAGCAATCTTTTTATCTTATTGTTACCTGAATGCAGAAAGGATTAACAAATTAGAATCTGTACTTTGTTCCTTCAAAAAGGAAAAACCAGCCCCTTATATTTGCCTCTTCTGACCACAGATGATCTTCCAGAATAAGCTGTGCAATGCTTCACTAAGTGAAAGATAAATGTTTTCTCTAGCGCAATGTTTTCCAATGTAATTTAGTTTAGTTTACCATAGGCAAGAAAATAGCTCCAAGCTGCAGTATAAGAAATCTAGCCCAGTTGTGAACTTTTAAGTAAAAAAATGCTCCAACGCTTCTTGTTCCTGAGTTCATGAACAGGTCATGATGCTTTACACACACACACACACACACACACACACACACACACACAAAAACACACCTCAACAAACCAAAACAAAAAAACACCAAAAAACATAACGTATGTACTTAGAAAATGCCTTTCTGTCTGGAAAAAATTGTTTTTGAATTAGAACCGATATTACTCTCCTGTACTTTTTCTTTTTTAGCTAAATGAACTTTGAGAAAACTAATTCCATACTAATGAAAACACTGAAGTTCCACAGCAGGTTTATTAACTGTTTGTAGCACTCATCTGGCTCAGTCACAAATTCCAATCTCTATGCATTTCTGGCTTCTTTTGTTTGCTAACAAGCCCTTCCCTCCCCTTACTCCATAGTTTCCATTTTTCTTGATAAATTTATTCTTTAATTGCAAAGCAAACAAACAAACAAACAAACTAGTGCTGATAATCATAATCATTAAGAAAAAAAATATAAGGACTCAGAGGAATCAAGCTATGCACACAGCTCACTTGTGCAATCATCTGGTTTCCTCTGGGGAACCTACACCTTCCTTCTTCTCTTTACTTATGAAAACATATTGCGTTTCCTTCTAAATTACTCTGTAAGCCCTCTGAGGCACAGATTGTTTTCCAAATGCTGTAGAATGGTAGTCCACTGCCACAAACCTGTGTGAGACCTCTGGACACTGCTATAATAAAAAGAACACATTATTTATCCTAGTCTCTTGCCTTTTTTTAGAGTGTCTCTTTCTCTTTTGGGCTTCTGCAAATAACCAAGGAAAAATAATCAGTTAAAAAGAAAAAAATAAGCGCACCTCAGATGAATGTGGCAATAAAGAAGATAAAAATATGTTATTGTAACCTGAACCAAGTAATTTCAGGGCTGTTTTCATCTCCTGCATCTTCCTTCCAATTCTCTTTATCATCTTAGGTATCTTGTAAATGGCTTCTCCACAAATGCAATCTCAAATATGCAATTTGCCCTATTAATTTTAATGGAATCAGATAACATATTTCTAGTTACGAGATGCCATACTGACACAATTTCCCTCCCTAATTTTCACATGGCTCTGAGTAAGGGGCCAGCAGTTTGCAGGTTTGAGTACTGAACTCTAAATAATGAATTATCACTTCACTACAAAATCTACCTCGACAAGTGGTGCACTGTAACAAGCTAGTGCACACGAAACATTTTTTTTAATAAGTCATGAAATTTAGAAAGTGTTCTGAAGTTAATAAAATCCAGAATCAAGACTGTATCTTATTCCACCTTCATGCCAATCTTAAACTACATTTAGTCATGTAATTTTTTCTATTGAGCATTTCCTCATTCAACACAGGTAATAGATTGTACTGATGAGATAATTTGCACTACACATTACCCCAACATTTATTTTCTTTACTGAAAGTTTATTATCATCAGTAGGCGGAGTTCTCAGGGGTGTATAATCCTTCCTTTGATTCTACTTTATATATGTCATATGTCTATCATGAGGACTTCTGAACTTCAGTT
The DNA here is from genome assembly GCA_037305975.1 of Chrysolophus pictus. Taxonomy (NCBI): domain Eukaryota; kingdom Metazoa; phylum Chordata; class Aves; order Galliformes; family Phasianidae; genus Chrysolophus; species Chrysolophus pictus. Next base: position 69,547,233 of record CM074614.1, on the reverse strand, counting down.
TTCCAGCGGATGTGGAAGAAAGGCAAATCAAGGAGGGTGGAACATTAACATCCACTCATCTGTTCTGTTACAGGACAACTCAAAGCAAGTCTTGGACCACACAGTAGCAGCACCCAAGTGACAAGACACCACTCCTCTAGAAGCTTCTATTCTCTCCACATTGCAGAGGCATGACTGAAACTGGAGACAACTGCTGAACATGTAGAACTGATGCAGCGCCCACAGAAGCAATTTCTAATTAAGAATTAGATGAATTAGAATTGTGATGACCAAGCTGACAGACTTTCCAGCTTTGAGTTGGACAATGAAGAGCACTCTCAGACAGACTTAGCTTTAGGCATATTGTAAAGAAGGATTTTTTTTTAAAATCACATTAAAAGATGCTTGGCAAAGAAAAGGATGTGGGGAAGAAAACCAGTATATAGCTGTGCTGACTGTGATGAGAATCTGAGATGAGTTGGCGGAAACTGAAACCTGATGGGCTTTATCTAACACTTGTCCCTACCTCTGGTTTCCCGTGGCATTCACCATTACAGCAACTGGGAAGTTCTTAATTAATGCATCACCTTGTCCCTGCAAAGCGACAGGACTGTTTTATCACCATAGGCATGTATGGCACAGCACAGAAAGACTGTTAGCTAACAAACTGTAAGATTTAGAGAACTAATGTGAGTGAGAACATATTATCCTGGGGCTCTCAAACTACAGAGTATTTACTGTACAGTGAAAATGCAACTTCGATTGACTTTCAGTTGCAGCTGGGAGCACTCAGCTTTTCCACAGTCCAACAAGAAGCACCCAACAATGCACCTAAAAAATGAAGGATATGCACATAAGAGGAACTTGAGTCTGTAATAGTTAAAGCAGAGCCCAACAGCTTTTTCTGTGTATGCACGGATGATGCTTACTAAATAAGGTTATGGATCTTGTTGAGACTTTGGAATCTATGTTCACCCCCACTGGGTCATGTCTATGGAGTTGAATGTTCAGTCAAACTTAAAGAATGACACTTCTTGCACTATATATTTTGTAAAATGTCAGGCACAGCAGATACTAACAGGGCACTGATTTTTGGTCTGTTTATAATAATAAAACCAGGATATTTTGTTCTTATTGTGTTGCTTAACTGTTCTGCAAGAGGACAATACAGTAACAACAGATAAATTTGGACCCTGCAGGAGATCCCAAATACCTCATCAAAATCTATTTACAATTCCTCTTTTCATACATGTAGTCAAGTTAAGGCAATTTTCTTCATGGTGGGGAGAAAACATTCTATTCAGAGCATGAGAAGTTACAATCTCTCTCTCCAAGTACTGTCTGTCGATTTTTATCATGAATACCTGTGGAGCAAAATCCCTGCCTACCGAAGAATTGTGTGTCAGGAAAACATATTCCATAGCACATTGTGGAAAACACACAGTTGCTCCTGTTAGGCAGAATTATTCAAGTTTCACATGAGTAGCTGGATCACCTTTTAACTCTCAACTCTTCAGCCATCTTTATTTGTTCTTACCCAATACGTGGCACATATTTATTGCAATATTTAAAATACTTGCGTTGCTCCTGATTCTTTTAGTAGGAAGTGGAGGGAAAAACAAAACAAAACAAAACAAAAAATAATCACGTTAAGACCTGGACTTTACAGAAGCTTGTCATTTGAACAGTTTATAATTAACTTCCTGAAAAGAATTAATGAGATAAAATCTGGTCTGTGCGAGTTACAAGCATTACTATAATGTTATTCTTTGCCTGTAGATACTATTTGATACATTATCTGATGTTGAGTTAGGGTCTAGTAGCTAGTGACATAGCGGCATGTGTAATGTCAATGAGATATCCCAGGTTAGAGGAGGATTGTGCAAGAGAACATCTTTGTTGTATCACACGGAATGTTCCCACAGAGATACTGATTTGCTCTTGGGAAGCAACAGTATCATCTAGCAGTTCCAGTCCTGCGGCTACAGCACTAACAAAAGGTTTCCCAGCCATGCCATGTTCAATTACACTGTCCTCACCTCTAGCACATAATTTAGCCACCTCTGCAAAGCTCTTGTTCTGTAGTAGTCTCACATGAATTCTCAGTTATGCTATATTGTACTGTGTAGGACAGTCATCTCATTCTCTAATATTCAGGTTTTCTTTAGAACCACCTAACTGAACTACCTGGAGAGCCTTCTTGCTTTTCAGACAGAGATGTATAACCCATCTGCCTGGGTTCAAGATGGCATGTATGTCATGAAAAAGTAAATACCAGCTGGGACTACAGCCTGGATCAGAGACCAGATCTACTGAGTGAATGGCCTGAGAAGGATGAATAAAAACCCACTCTGCCCTGTCAGCTCTTCTAGTGAAAGAGCAAGTGACCACCAGCAGAAGCCAGTGAAAGCCAGATTCAAAATAAATAAAATCATAGATTCATAGAACAAAATCATTTTGGTTGGAAAAGGCTTCCAAGATCATAAAGTCCAACTATTAAAATGAGTGTTTTTTCACATAGTAGGCATTAAAACTGTGTAACTTCTTGCCAAGGAAGTTGTGCAATAATGAAGTTTTACAGGGTTACAGGGCCAAAATGAGCTATTACTGTGGAGATATATTGCTCTAGAAAAGCCTTTAGTTAAAAGTATTTGGAAACTGGAAGCGTATAAGAAAGAGAGATAATTTATGCTTTCCTTGTCTGCTCTTCTTTAAGCATGCAGCTATAGGTCTGCTGAAAATCAGAATAGGGGCTTGAACAAGGGGTTCCTTAATTAAACTATTATAGTCATACTTCTGTTAAGATAAAAATAAATAAATAGACTCTAGAAATATATATTATATATAGGTATTTTGCACTACAGATAGCAGAATTATCAGTATTTTGCAGTGCTCAGAAATGTAACTGGCCCTTTTCTCTGCAGAGCATGATAAGTTTGAGAAACATGACTCAGATGGGCAGTGAACAAGAGCTTTTCTGCCTAGTTCACATGCAGTATAATTCCATTATCTGTGTAATGCTGGAAAAATTCTCCTCTCTCACCTTCACGAGCATCCCTAAATAATGCAACTGCTTCGAACAAATGGAGTAACTTGAGCTCATTTGAAATTTTGGAATAAATATCAAGTTTATACGTGTTATAAATACAAAGCACCCACATTCACACTAACAGGTAGGTTTGGCTCTTATGTAGTCAACTAGTTGCTAAGTTTGATCTATTGTCTATTCGTATTTCCTCACAATCTATGGAGAATTGTGAGATGTTCGTGGTTCATACTTTTAAAAGTCATTTATAGAGGTTGCATCTGGAAAGATGTAATTCCCAAAGGAAATATCACACAATCTTGTGAAGATATTTGGAAATGATTAATAAAACCAACAACCACACAATTTGTTACAGTAAAGCTTCATGAAAATTGCTGCTGACAAATATACCATGAAATACTTTAAGGGAATAACTGCAATAACTTTGATCCTGAGTTAGCTAGAATTACTAGGTAAAGACTTGTACAAGACTTGTATAAGACTTGTATATGTCATGCAAAGGGACCTGGACAAACTTAAGCAGTATGCCCACAGAAACCTAGTGAGGTTCAACAAGACTAAGTGCAAAGTACTGCACTTGGGTTGGAACAATCCCAGATACATGTACAGACTAGGAGAACTTCTTTGAGGGAGGATGGAAATGGTTGGTTTGAGATCCCTTCCAACCCAAGCCATTCTATGATCCTGTACCATTGTGGACATCATGATAAAGGATTTCCAAAGACAGTAAAAGACAAATGTAGGACATGTCAGTACCCAAAGAAAAAAAAAACAATACTGACTATAGCAAAAAACACAGAGTACACATATACTCTGCATCACTGATGCCTTCCAGCAAATCTGTGCCTTTTTTACAGCCACAGGCTACTATTATCTGAAAATGTTTACTGTGGTTAATTAATTCACTCTTAATTTGACCACTACTGGGTTTCTAACACCTTTGCTCTGGAACACTTGGAACCTGTCTTTATGGCAGGCTGTAGATGCCACACTAATCTGGTATTAGAACCAATATATTCTTTTGAATGACTCTTATTTAAGATTACAAGGGCCTTCAAAGTAATGGTACCTTGGTGGACAATCCTTTTCGTAGCATTTCTTCTGTCGTCCATTTGGCTGTGTGGCTGGGTCACAGAAGGAGTTTTTGACTGCTCCACCTCCCTTCCGCATGCAGTGGGCAATCTGGCGACGCACCCCTGTAAGAGAAAGACAAAATAGGAAGAGTAATCCCTGTAGGCCAGGGACAAACTGCAGAAGTCCTCCAGCATGAGGTGTACACACTGTCTACACACCGCATCCTAGAATACAGAAAGAGCCATGTTATGTTTTCAGGAGTAGAAGTCAGTTCTGCTGTATGTCTGAGCTAAATCGGGTACATGTGTCCTTCAGTCAAGCTGAAAGGGTGTTATGCAGAGCTCCAGTGAATCAGTTAGCTGAAGGTACATACTAGAAGGAACTTACTCCTATCTCAATGAAGTTGTCAGTCTCAGAAAGGGTTCTTATAGCTCTGAAATCAGTTGAGTTTAAAGAGCTGTGAATGGTTTTTTGAATTTCTCACAGAGAAGAGACAACAGGGCAGCAGGAGGCTATTCACAGCATGTGGATTATTACTGATCTTTACTTTGTTCTCGTGGAACAGGCAATTATACTGAAAAAAACCCAGAACGTTTCACCTATGTTAACCCTATGATTGCTAATGCTGAATTCTGCTTTTTAAAAAGTTTTAAAAACGATTAAAATCTTGACTTAAAACAACGACGTCATAATACAAAGGAGAAAATCTGTTTTCTAAATAACTGATGCACAGCAGAGAGGCAGCAAATCACTGTAATGGACAGAGATTCCATATGTACAGTTTAGGTTATTTTTTAGCAGTTTCAGTCACATAAACTCCTGCTCATTGAAGAGAAAGAAAACAGAAATAAAATACTGCATTATTCCAGTGCGAACTGAAAGAAAAACGTGTTCCAGAAGAGTTCTGCAATAATGTGATGTTGGTCCTGTGCTGCAAATCCAGACAAATGTCTGGGATAAACATGACTGAAGAAATCTTGTTTGCTCACTGCGTTAACTCTGCCACTTATTCATAGCAATTTATATGCAGATGTTAAGGCACTATTTCTGTGAGTTTCATCCCTCTCCTGGGAAGAAATGGGCTTAGTAGCACTATTACTATGTGTCAGAGGTAAATGTTATGTATTCTGTGATACATTTAAGAACCAAGCTTTTCCTTTTCTCATATCTCCTAGTAATCAGCATGGGAATCTATCCAGAAGAAAAGAAGAGAAATTCAGATACAATGCTGCTTCAGAAAACATGAAAATATTCCTCTATGCACCATTTTCTTCTGATCCTTTATGCAATGTTCCCTTATAAGACAACTAAACCATACATCCTAGAATTTCACACTAGCATTATGGCTGGCTTGCCTTAAGCAACTTTGCAGCATTCAAAATCACATTTCTCTCCAAAATTAAACAGTTCACATAATAAGTAAACATAGGAAAAAAAAACAGACTACTAAATCTAATATTAAGAAATCCAAAGCTACTATCAGAGGTACTTCTTAGAAAAACTGAGCATGGCATGTATATACGAAGGGGAAGGTTATGGTCAGATATCACTGAAAAAAGCCTTCACAACAAGAGAAGTCTTCTATGCATATCTGGGTTACTCCATAGAAACAGACAGAAGTTTCTATGGATAGTACCCTAAGATTTCAGGTCTATGATAATTAAAAAAATGGTGCAGCTTCTACAGAGCCTTCAGACATGTGACTAGAATCTATGCAACAACTCAATAAATTGAATTTCCACCATCATACAAAAGAGTTGATTTTAGAATAGAATAGTTCAGTTGGAAGGGATTTCTAAAGCCATCTATCCCAACAGCATCTAGTTCACAATGAGAACTGGTTTCATCTAGAAGAGACGATTAGGGGACCTGCAGCCCTATGCTTCTGCTAATATTCTTTTTGCTGACGCATTCAAGCTTTAGGGTATGTGACATGGCAGCAGCTATACGGCAGCACAGCCATCTTGCCTGCAGTGTGGTTGCACATGGCTCTCCTCTTTTTTGGGGATTTCAACAAACATAAAGCTGTTTGGTCCAGTGCAGGACTCTCAGGGAGCAAAGTCCTGTCTTATGCTATGAAAAACGTAAGTGGAATAGTAAGCAGCCTTTGCACTAGTTGTAAACAATGGAGTTCACATAAATACAACTCTGACCCTTTCAAAATCATGATATGATGCTGCTGCAAATGCAAATTAAGCAAGAGAACACCTCTTTTGCTCCAATACATTTTTAGTGTCATTTCAGCTGCTGTAATTCACTTTAAAACAGCTATAAACCTTAGCAGAAATACTGCTTTGAGGCAGTAAATTCTCATAAAACATTTGTTGATCACTGGCGTCAGTAAACTTAATTCACACAAACAAAATTTTTAGTATGGAAGTTACATGAATTTATATTGTAGTTTCAAAATCTGGTAAATTCAAGAATGAGTACATATGTTTAAAGAAGCCATAAATGCGTTTTTTTTTTTTTCCATCAGAACTATATACAATTCAGTTACAAAGTTGAAAAAAAATTTATATGCTTGTATAGATGCATACACATTTTCTTAGAAGCTGTCATCTTAAAAATACAGTGGTGCTTCAATAAAGCTACGGAAAGAAAGGAACACTGTGTGCAGTTTTATTATGTTTTTTCAAGGTTTTCAGCTGGTCTGGAAAATGAAATAGAAAAAGAAAGTTGGACTGGCAAATGGTACATAAAACTAGCTTGCATTTGCCTAAATAGACATTTTATGCTTCCTAAACCTCATTATTCTTTCGAATGTTCAAGTCATCTTTGATTTTTTATGTCACTCTAAAAACATTATTACCATTTCTATGATTAAACGGAATACAAAAGATATCCGTAGATAGTTGATTTTTCTTAACTTTTTTTTTAATCTTGAGGAACTTGAACAAGAAAGCACTGTAAAGATACATGGGTCCCTCTGAAATTAATGATGCCTATTTATTTCCATGGAAAGTACAACAACAACAAGGACAAAAACTGGCACAGAAAACTAGTCACCTTATTTTCGACTCTGCTCTACCAAATATTTACACACGTTTTAATTTCACTCACTCAACGCAGAAAGCACTTCTACCTCTCCACGAAGCTTCAACACTAATACTGAACTTTTTATATGGGAGGTAGAAATTGCCCCCAGGCAAAAACGGTACCCACTGAAACGGTACCCAGTTGGGCTTGAAGGGATTTTAAAAAAGAGTAGACACTTGTTAGAAGAATAGCTATGACAAGAAAGTTGGAACTAGATGATTTTTAAGGTTCCTTTCAACCCAACCCATTCTGTGAAAGTCCAGTTTTAAGTTTGGGCATGTTTAAAGTTGTGAATGACAAAACTGAAGGTCCTGCATTCCAGAAGCACATGTACAAAGTGTGCATATAAAAGAGCATAGTAAGAACCATTTGTGTGAACATGGAATTTTCACTGTTGCGCAACAAATCAAACAGTCTGCATGGACTTCACTTTGGTACTTGAATGAACAAATTACATCTCATGCATGCACAGATCACGTACACAATACAACAAACTGCCTTCACATTCTTGGCATTATAAAACTTAGATCCATAATCGTGAAGTAAAACACTGTGACTATTGTTTTCTCAATCTCAGTGTTGCAAGTTTAGTAGTACATTTCAGTTCAGGAACACCTGGAGGTAATTTTTCAAAATAGACCTGATAGCAGTTGTGAAGGATTTAGAGGGCACAAAGCAATTAACCCCTAAACAAATCTCACAGTTAAGTCCTTCTGAAAAGCTTTGAAACTTTGCCAATCACTGGCGTTATCTATGGAGGAGTAGATTTTGAAGTTGCCTAATATTCTCCCTTAGTTGCAGCTGTGCTGTATTTTTTGCTTCTATTACATTCCATGCCACTCAAAACTAATCCTACAAAACATCATACCAGTATTTCAAAACGTACAAAGGGATTTTGCTTATAGTTTCTAATTGACCATTATTTTAAGAAACAACAATGGGTAGTCATTCTAGAAAAGTACTTAGTGAGGCATTTAAATTAACTGTCCTATAAAAGAAGCTTAAAGGCTTTATATGCTATCCGGCTGGACAGCAGCCTCTGGAGGGACAGCCCACTTGGTCAGAGGATTGCTGTATGCAACTAAAGTTTGATTGTGCAACAATCAACAGGATGCCTTCTGTAATGAACAGATCCTGACAGTAACGCAATTCTATATAAAGCAAAAGAATCTGCGGCAAGGACTGAGCAAAGTTCATGATTTTTACTGTAAATGATGGCCGTAAGAGTTTGTCATGAAATGAAATTATTGAACTATTTTCTACACTGCATATAGATATCAGATATTGTCATGCATGAATTCTCCTTTTCCCTGCAAACAGTATTAGCTATCCATTCTAAAGAAAACATCAATTTTTCAGACATTATTCTCTGCTAAGTGACTATATTGTTGACAAGCCAGATTAACTTGCTCTTTGAGATTACATATAAGCATGTGAAGGAGATGATGGAAAACATAAGCACTTCTTCTTTATCACAGCTGCAGTGGAGTTGGAGAAGGACATGGGCCAGGGCACATAAATATATGTGGCACAACCTTAAGGCAAGAAATATAGGAAAATGCCTGTAAGGAGTTGACCTGAGGTTATTCTGTGAAGGCAAAGCTTAATTCTACCAATATATTATGCATCATTGGAAATTTCCCTTAGAGAAGGAGGTAAAACTGTGGTTTTTTTCTTCTGGATAGAAGAGGCTTTCCTGGACCAGCCTGCTTCTGTGTATGTTGTCCCATTTGCCACTCCATAATTCTGTTTTCCTCTTTTGGCTATGGAAAGCATGATTTCATTGTCCTGATCTCTGAGGCTACAAAAGGCCAAAGAGCTCTTGGATTTATCACTGTCCTATTGACCAATCTTAATGTGAGGCCTACAAAGAATCTTTAGGCAGGTCCAGGTTTGCCAGGAGAAAAAAAAACCTCTAGGTAAGAATCAATTTCTCTCACTGGCTATGTCAGTCAGTTTTCAGTAGTTCAGCTTTCTTGGCCTCCCCTTCGAATGTGAAAAGCAACTAGTTCATTATTTACCAAATGATGAATGAAAAAGTACTTCAAGGTTATTTCATTATCACATTTAGTCTAAACAAATGCAACTCATTTTTTTTAATCTCCTTGACCCCCACTGAAGGTTTGTCTTCAGTAGAGTTGTCGTGCACCGTATTGATAACAGAAGATTATCTTCTTGCCTACTTCAACACACTTTATGTTAGAAGCATTAAGAAAATATTTTAATGCCTGAGATTTGGCACAGCAGGTTTGTTACTGCCAATGGCACTAAGTTCTGGTTCTAAACAGCCTGTACATTCAGATAAAATCAATCTCATTATTTAAACCTAGGGGGAAGTTCTGCAGAAGTCAGGAAAATATGCTGATTAATGCAGCAACACTGGGAACATTAAGTCCTGCCTTTATTTTGCCTCTTGGTTTTGAGCTGAACTCAAGAGGAACAAATACAATAATGTGCAACTGTGAGAATTTCTGGTTCTACATAAACATTTACTACCATGCCCATTCCTTGCTAAATGAGGCAAGACTTCAGAGTTTACAAACTTCTTTGCTGATGGACCATTAACATTTTCCACATACTCTTTCCTCTGTGGCTGCGCAGCTGAGCTCCAGGTTTTGTTGTTAATATGCAGGGTTACATCTAGATAAGCAGAGCTCAAACTCATGCGGAGCCTAGTAGGGCCACAGCTAGCTCAGAGTCCCCACCAACAGCATGACTGGTTCACATTCAGGCAGCCAAGAGTACAGTCAAATTAAGCATACGGTACCTGCAGAGAAATGCAAACAGACTGTAATATCAGAACTCTGTCTCCCTAGCTCAAAAAAGACAAGGATCTCATAGAAAAAGTCCAGTGGATGGCCATAAAGATGGTTAAGGATCTGGATCCTTAACACTGGATCTGGTTAAGGATCCCATATGAAGACAGGCTGAGTAACCTGGATCTGTTCAGCCTCGGGAAAAGAAGATGGCCAGAGCATCTGATAAATATTTATAAATATCTAAAGAGAGGTGGGAGGCAAATGGATGAGGCCAGGTTCTTCTTGGTGGTGTGCAGTGATAGGACAAGGATTAATAGCCTAAAACTTGTATGTAGAAAGTTCCATACTAGCATGAGAAAGAACTTATTTACAAGAAGGGTGACAGAACACTGGAACAGGCTGCCCATAGAAATTGTGGAGTCCCCTATGGGGATACTAGAGACCTGGCTGGATGTCTACCTGTGCAACCTATTGTGTGTACCAGCTTTAGCAGGGGAATTGGCCTCAATCTCTTGAGGTGCCTTCCAAATCTTGCGATTCTGTATATTTCCCCTTGTTCAAGCAAGGAATTTAAGATCTATGGCAGGCTTTCCCTTTTTCATTGGGTAGGGAGTAAGTAAGTGACAATATCCTGACTTCATCACTTACTAGCAGATTACACCTTCCTTCAAGTCCATTTTGTAATTTTTATAAGTGTATGTATCTAAGGGGAAAGAGAGCAAAAGATTTATTTATTCCTTTTATCTTGTCCTTGAATGAATACGGAGAACAGAGTAGGTTTCCATGCTTTCATACTGTGATGTACCTCACAGTATCCCTGCAGAGTCATATGAAGAAGTTCACAGTGCTGTGTGAAATGTTTCATTTCTACCTATGCAAAGAGGTAGATAATAGACCCATAAGCTCAAGAAATATTTATTAAGAAGCCAAAGATGGTGAAGTGGGAAGCCACTTATTAAATAAAAACTGAAAAAAACCCCATATCCTGCAGTCTTCTGTTTAAATAATCATGTTGCAGTTAGAAATCAAAGCCAAATCACACAATTCTTTAGCCAGAAGGTAGTACACAGGATTATAATTTACTTAGTAGGAAACACTTCTGGGAAAAGTGAAGCAGATGTTGAATAAAAACATAATAATCAGTCTAATTTCACTTTTCCTCTCTCTTTTTGTTATCATGACAATTGTTAGATTAAACATCAACGACAAGTACATAAAAGAGCTAAAACATGCAGCATGCCATTGAGCAAAGCATTTGTTTTAAGTACCTAAAGAAAAAGCTTTATTTACAAGAAAGCCCATGGTGTTCTGTGGTGAGCTCTTTTCAAAAACAAAACAAAACCCCACATATATACATAGAAATCTGCACTTAAAAGCAAACATCAATACATATTTATACACACATAAACATATTAATATAGGAAAGTTTTGGGGGATGGGGTAACTTATGAAGATCTCCTAAAATTCTTCTTTTCATCTTCTAGAATTACAGTTATTCGAATGCCTTCTTTTCCAAATCCTTGAAAAACACATTCTTTCAGTGTCCTTCGTGACAGGAAGGATTTAAAAACCATAACTAGTATAATCATTATAGTTGTCATACCAGCAACTGGATTTGTTAAGAAATCTGTCTTTACTTTTGAGAAAAAAAAAAAAAAGAAAAAGAAACCAACAATGATCACATACTCCAAGCAAAACCCAGGCATTAGAAAGATAAAAGACCTATTTCACATCAGTTATCCAACGGCTATAACATCAACAGTGTACTGTTGTAGTTTAATGTACTGCCCTATACCTTAAAGAACGTTTTCCCGCCAGCATTTTCTCTTACCAAAGGCAATCTTCTACACCTGTTAGCATTTCATGGTTGTCATTCTACACAATTGTCCAGCTTAATGCACCACACAGAACTACAATACAAATGGAATTGTTCCATTGTATTGAGAGTGGCAAAGATACACAAGTTTCAAGATCGACTGAAATATTTACTGAGAAATGCACAAATGTATTTTTTGCTTTTTGGACAGAAATGAAGGATAGTTTTTGTATTCAACATATCTGAGTTTAGAACACCTACACAGAGAAACAAAAGTAGGTTACAAATCAGTACTTTTGGGAAGTAGGATTATTACAGATAATTCTGAAAGTGCAAGGGAAAAGAAAACTAGATTTTCCAATTTGGCTCAGGGACACTGAGAATTTCAGGGCAGATACTACAAATACTTTCTCATCTTAAATAGGCTTGTTATCTTATTTTAAAGCTAAAATACATTCTTACATACAAGCTCTCTAGTCAAATGCATGTAAGAACCTTACCTCTTTAAGCCCATGGTGTTCTGTGGTGAGCTCTTTTCAAAAACAAAACAAAACCCCACATATATACATAGAAATTTGCACTTAAAAGCAAACATCAATACATATTTATACACACATAAACATATTAATATAGACAGAAATGGTCTAGATCATTTTAAGGAAAGTAACAAAGACAATAATAGAAAAAGGAAATATGGAATTACCTCTTCCACAGGTAACAGTGCAGGCTGTCCACTCTCCATATTGCCAAAAATACTCTGGCTCTCCAATCTCATTCTCATGATTTTCTTCTTTACGAACAGTATATTCATACTTGATTCCAGGGTTAGTCTCTTGAAAAAGTAGCTGGAAAAACAGTACAGCTCATTTAATCATTTATCATTACTATAACCTTTTAGCCCAAAGTTTTCGAAGCATGCCAGCAAAAAAAAAACAAAAAAAAAAAACTACCAAAACCAGCAGGTTTAAAAGCAACTCATTTTGAAGCCCACTACCCACTCAGAAATACAGACTGGCAAACCTTTCATTTGTTTGCTGACAGTGGCAGACACGTTTCTCTTTAAGACACATGCAGTTTTGAAAGCTCATGTGTAAGTGGGCCAACAAAATTGGTATCCTATTGACCATGAGATAAAGCAAAGTCCATCCAAGGCACTGGAAAATGTGGCACTGATTAAGAGCTACTGCCTACCATTATAAATGGTAATTACCCTACCCATATATAACAACTGTTAAAAAATATCCAGTATGTCAGAAAACTAGACATTTTATTCAGATTCTACCTTATTATTTTTCACCATTTCCAGATTAAGAAGGAAAATTCCAAGTAAGTAGAGTCACTCATGAGTATCACCATTTGGCCGATAGGAGAGAGGTAAGAAAATCTTCAGGGGATAAACTACTGAAGCAACGAATTTCTCCTCTTCCTCCTAAATGGTTTCATTGGATTTGATTTCTGATGGTGATAACTGAATACCCACTACATGGATCCTCTCCCAAGACTATAATCAAACTATGACACAGGACATACATGTTTTCAGGTAGAATGAACTGCTTTCTCAAGCAACGTATGTCTTTCCAAAATAGCTCAAATGATTTTTTAAAGATAGGATGCTAGTAGAGCAGTCTATATAAAAATATACATTTTTCCAGCCTCAGTTTCAAAGTCTTCATACATTCAGCTACTATCCAAACCCAATGGGCTCTGCTAGAGATCTCCTACTTACCTGAATCCATATTGATTCATTGGTGGGTCCTGGAGCTGTCAGATTTTCTAGATCACCTGTCCTGTCATACTGAAATATTGTTCCTGCTACTTTGTATTCACCATTCCACTGGATGATAAAACCTCCATTCAGGTAATATTTTTCTGGGTCTTTACTTCGCACAGCAAGGAAATTGCCTGCTTCTGCAACTTCTGTGACTCTAATACCCCTTGCACCTTTTGGAATTAATCCAATATCAACATATCCTAAGAGAGAAAAAAACAGATACATAGAAGTAAACAAGAAAAATGTCATTGCAGTTTATTTAGGATGTTTTAAAACACTAGAATTTGCTTGGGAAAAAAAAAATATATATATATATAAGCGCTCTCATGGAGCTTTTCATTTACATATTTATATATTCTTTTCATTTAATTAATAGAGGGACTTTCCAACCCAGATTTTCCAATATCAGTTAGAAAATATGTACTATGTTTCAGCAATTATAGTGGCATTTAGAAGGGATATGGATGTGAATGCTTTTCTGAGCTGTGCCACATGCAATTTACTTCACAGTTGTGTGAAAATGTAGCCATGCCCAAGGGCTCCAGCATACTGTAACCATGAGTACTCTGGAAAAAGACTAGGGAGTCTTTTGTTAAGAACCTGTTGTAGTAAAGTTTTTTAATTTGTAATGAACATTTTCATTACATATGAGACATTTACATACATCATCAGTGGATGTAAATGATTTCACAATCCTTAAGTCTGAAATCATTCAAGTTCTCCATGACTGTTTCCCTTAGATAAACTAGCTACATAAAACATGGAAGCCATTCACGTGCAAAATCATCTGTAAGAAGAGGTTATTGGTTTGTGCGTAAAGAATGAAGTCAGAACACCTGCTGGAGAGTTTTGTTTGTGCACAGGGGGTTAGGCTCAGTGATTCTCACTCTAGAGAAAACTACAATTGCTACTGAAAGAAAAACATAAAACAGAAAGTTCACATACAAATTTGAACACAAACTCAAACTGCTTTCTTGATGTTGCTCCTGGCTGAGTTTTAGAAATTGGAAGGATGACAAGCTCTACAAGCAGATACCCTGGAATGTAAGCTGCAGAAGTTTGGTGCAGTGTAGGTATGTAGTTCCTTATCACACACAGCTGTTGTCACAAATTAAATTCTGAGAATCACATCCCCATCACCGGTCTTGTGAAGTAAGCTGATCAGCTTTGATTACACAGGCATAAACCATACTGAACTTCAGAATCCGTGGTACACTTAAAATGCTGGACAACTTCAGTAAGTTACAGCTTGTAGCTCTTTTGCAGGATAACAAGTACAGACACTACTGACATATGCTGTCCATGGTAAAACGAAACAAAACATAAAGCCACTAAAAAAAAATTCAAATAAATTAAAATATCCACCCATCTATGTCCCTCATTTCTCCACCACCTCTCCCCCCTCACCCCCCAGAAAACCCAACAACCTACAACCATAAAAAAAAACCCAAAAAACAAAAATCCACAACCAAATAAAAAAGCATGTCTACTTCAATCCCTTTGTAATTAAAAGAAACATAGTGTTAAACAGATATTGTTCTCTGGATGACACCTTTTGTGTGTTTCTGAGATTAGCTATAGAAACTGAAATGTTTCAGTCTTTCACAAGTGAAGGGTATAGCAAAATTTGGAAGATTACTAAATAACTAGATTGTTATAGGAAACAAGAGCATTGTAAGAAACTAAGGTCTAATGACTTTCCCAAATGTTGTATTCATTTAGTGAGGTGGAGGCGTGTTACAAGCAGTGTGTGATTGTATGGTTAAAGACTTGATTAGAAGACATACTCACAAGTGGACCAAATTAAACTTTATGCATGCAAAAATTTTATTGTGTAATTTTCTGAGAGCTTGGCTTTGCAACCTTGGTGTCCTTTTTCCAGCAGGTTTTTTTTTTCCAGATGTAATTTGAATACCATTTGTTCAAAATACAAAATATAACAACAATTAAATGTAATTTTCTTTCTATTGTTAACCTAAAAAAGTCTGTACCCTGTCAAGTTTTTGCATAATTATATCTGGCTGAATCACTTACACTTGCATATAGACCTGATTTTAAATACATTTCAGCTGTCTGATGATAGGCGACCATTTGGTCGATGTATCACACTCCTTCCATTTGGCTCTCCCTAAATTATCTCCTGGATTCCCAGAACTTTAGTTTAATTCTCAATGAATGTTATCTGCTTTTGAAAGCAATGGTAAACAGGACTAAGCTTTTGATTTTATCAGGCAGCACCATATTTTTTTTTTGTTGTTTAAAAATGGTGTAGGTGGTGTTAATATAATTATTCCTGGATATATGGTTCCACCTGTCAAGATTATCTAGAGATGTGAGATTCAATAACAGTCGAAATGTCAGCTGGCTAACCTGCATACTGTATTTATTAAAATCTGCAGTATCCATGTTGCAGGTGCTGTCATATGCCTGTGCAATGGCAACTCTCAGGTGCTATTAATCTTTCAATTTTTAACAAAAATTAAATCTGTATCTTCCTAATCATGGGAAGAGTATATGAATAAATTTATACAGCACTTGTAAGCACATCGCTACTGGGGCTAAAGAACTTGTTTCTCTTTTCCCTCAGCTGTAAGTCAGAAGAAATTTCACTGAAGTACTTAGCACAATATTGCAGATAAGATTACAGTTGTGCTATTTCTCACACCAGCTCCCATCCTGCTCTCCAGTTTGTCATATATGTGACTTTCTTACTTAAAAATGAAAGTTCCTGAAGCACAATTTTCTTCTGAGCCAGGCCCTAGCTACTATCACAAAAATATGCATGAAACAGCACAGGCTTCCCATGGCAAATCAGGTTTGCAGATCAAAGTACAGTTGCACGCAGCCTTTCCATGGAATAGGAGCACTGCAGTATGTAACGGTAATGGGGAAAAAATTATAGGCTAAAGACAATCTCTGAAGTGAGGATGCAGGAGAACTTCCAATCTCTCAGATTCCTGTCTGCATCATGGCTGTGTCCAAAATTAATCTCAAGCGTGTATCAGGCCTCTGTGTGCACTTGGGCAGCAAGGGACTGTGCAAAGTGTTGAATCAGTTCCAATCAGCTTGTTCGCAGGGTGTCAGAACCAAGATAAACCTCTGGGTTAAAGTGAATGCAGTCACATTTCCTCATTTGCTTGTCAGTTCAGGAAAATTCAGTCCTTCATAGCACCTAGCTCTACCTTCTGCCTAGCAGAATCAGATCTCTCCTCATCCCTATTGCACAATCCCTCATTTCTTGATTTTTAAGATTTAAAGGTTTCTAATGAACATTCAAAAATTATTTTCCCCTACACACTATGAAGAGAGAAGGCAGAACAAATCCCTGTTCTTCTGACCACCACCCTGTCCCTAGCCACTTTTCCTTTTCCCAAGATTCCTTTGTTTGAACTGCAGAACTTCCTTTTTGTTAATCTATTTACTCCTCATTCTGCCTGCCACAGTCGTAAACCCATCATTTGAAACTCAGCCTTTCACTGAATCACAGAATCACAGAATGGCCAGGGTTGGAAGGGACCTCAAGGATCATGAATCTCCAACCCCCCTGCCACAGGCAGGACCACCAACCTCCCCATTTAATACTAGACCAGGCTGCCCAGGGTCCCATCCAACCTGGCCTTGAACACCTCCAGCGATGGGGTATCCACAACCTCTCTGGGCAGCCTGTTCCAGCACCTCACCACTCTCTCTGCAAAGAATTTCCCCCTGAGGTCCAACCTAAATCTCCCCTCCATCAACTTAAAACAATTTCCCCTTGTCCTGCTGTTATCTATCCTTTCAAAGAGTTGATTCCCCTCTTGTTTGTAGGCTCCCTTTAGGTATTGAAATGCTGCAATGAGGTCACCCCACAGACTTCTTTTCTCCAGACTGAACAAACCCAGCTCCCTCAGCCTGTCTTCATAGGGGAGGTGCTCAAGTCCCCTGATCATCCTCATGGCCCTTCTCTGGACCTTCTCCAACAGCTCCCTGTCTTTCTTGTACTGGGTCTCCACACTTGGACACAGTATTCCAAATGGGGCCTCACAAGAGCAGAGGGGAACAATCACCTTCCTGTCCCTGCTGGCCACCCCTCTTCTGATGGAGCCCAGGATACCATTTGCCTTCTGAGCTGCAAGGGCACACTGCTGGCTCATATTACGTTTTTCTTCTATCAAGACCCCCAGGTCCTTCTCCACAGGGCTGGGCTGCTTCCAGTCTGTATGGATGCCTGGGATTCCTCCAGCCCGAGTGCAAAACTCTGCACTTCGCCGTGTTGAACCTCATCAGGTTCACCCGGGCCCATTTTTCTAGCCTCTCGAGGTCCCTCTGAATGGCATCCCTTCCTTCAACCGTATCGACCGCACCACTCAGCTTGGTGTTGTCAGCAAACTTGCTGAGGTTGCACTCGATTCCATTATCGATGTCATTAATAAAGACATTAAAGAGCACCGGTCCCAAGACAGACCCCTGGGGATGCCGCTCGTTACTGGCCTCCACCTGGACATAGAGCCATTGATGACTACCCTCTGTCTGCAGCCTTTCAACCAGTTTCTTATCCATCGAATGGTCCACCCATCAAATCCACATCCCTCCAATTTGGAGATAAGGATGTGGTGGGGGACCTTGTCAAAGGCCTTTCTTCTACCCTAACACCTTTCCCTATCAAGCAGCAGCATTTATTCTCTTTCCATTGTCTGCATGCCTTGTCAATGTTCTTCTGTGCATAGTAATATTCCTCTGCAGCCAATGTGAGTAACAACAGAGATCTAGAGTCATAGTATCATAGAATTGCTCAGGAAGGAAAAGACCTTAAAGATCATGACGTCTAATTGTATTTCACATACTTCCCTAAATGGAACAGGACTCTGCTAAATCATGTCTCTGAGCACCACATCCAAATGGTTTTTAAACACATTCAGGGATAGTGACTCAGCCCTTTCTCTCTAGAGCCTATTCCAATGCTTAATAACCCTTTCTGTAAAGAAGTTTTTCCTGATATTCAACCTAAACCATCCCTGGCGCAACTTGAGGCCATTTCCCCTCATCCTGTCACCTGTGAAAAGAGACCAACCCCACCCTCTCTGTAAGCACCTTTCAGGTATTTGAAGAGAGCAGTAAGGTCTACCCTAAGCATCCTCTTCCCTGGACTAAACAGCCCCGTTCCTTCAGTCGCTCCTCGTAGGACATATTATCCATATTTACCTCTCTTTAAAATACTCTGATGTTCAATAAGGCCAAGTGCAGGGTGCTACACTTGGGTTGGAGCAATCCCAGGTATTTATACAAACTGGGGGAAGATCACCTTGAGAGCAGCCCTGTGGAGAAGAACTTGGGGGTCCTGGTGGATGAGAAGCTGGACATGAGCCAGCTGTGTGCGCTTTGCAGCCCGGAAGGCCAACTGTGTGCTGGGCTGCATTAAAAAAGGGGTGGCCAGCAGGGAGAGGGAGGTGATCGTCCCCCTCTACTGGGCTCTTGTGAGGCCCCATCTGCAGTACTGCGTCCTGGCCTGGGGCCCTCAGTACAGGAAGGACATGGAGCTCTTGGAACAGGTCCAGAGGAGGGCCGCTAAGATGATCAGAGGGCTGGAGCAGCTCTCCTGTGAGGGAAGGTTGAGGGAACTGGGCTTGTTCAGCTTGGAGAAGAAAAGGCTCCGGGGAGACCTCGTTGTGGCCTTCCAGTACTTGAAGGGAGCCTATAAACAGGAAGTGTATAAACAGGAGGGGAATGGCTGTTTACAAGGGTGGATACTGATAGGACAAGAGGGAATGGTTTTAAACTGAGACAGGGGAAGTTTAGGTGAGATATTAGGAGGAAGTTTTTCACATAGAGATGGTGAGGCACTGGAACAGGTTGCCCAAGGAGGCTGTGGATGCCCTATCCCTGGAGGCATTCAAGGCCAGCCTGGATGTGGCTCTGGGCAGCCTGGTCTGGTGGTTGGTGACCCTGCACATAGCAGGGGGGTTGAAACTGGATGATCACTGTGGCCTTTTCAACCCAGGCCATTCTATGATTCTATGATCAATCACAGAAAAACTTGTAACTGCCCCAGCGCAAATCCTGCCTACGCTTCAAGCTTTCTACCCTAAGAGTGCAGCTAGGGCAGCTTAACTGACTTGCTAATGAATCTCCTGAAAACAGTGTTGACTGAATACCGGCAACTATCAACAGCCAATACCATTTGTGCAAAATCAGAGTTCTGATTTGTTTTTCATCATAAAAATCTAATGGAACCCATTACGCTGATAAAACTGTCTCTCCTGCAGCTGTGTTTGGAGTCCCCCCTCCTCCCCCTGCAAATTTTCCCATTTTGCATTAAAAGGAAAGGAAAAACATTTAAAAGAAACTCCAAGTAGAAATACAGATATAGATATACGAACTGGTAAGACTTCAGGCAAAAGCGGTAACTGTGCCCTTCAGAGAAAGGCTGAATTATTAAAACTCTTTCCCAGTACGCCATTAGTCTGACCTGGCAACCTAGTTGACTTACAGACACACTGTACACTGCTACAGTATCAGAGTCAAGAAAGACCTAAATTCTGAGGAAAGCTTTAGATTAGAATGTTTACCCTTGCTTTATACTTCCCTGTGCCACTGAACTTTCAAAAAAACCTCAATTTTTCCTTCTCAGTTGATAGTAGTACATACCCTGAGCTTTGGTCCAGTTTCATTACCTGCAATGAATTTATGACCCCGAAATCACTGTATTTACATAAACTGTTCAGTAGATTGTTCACAGCTATTAATCTTTCCTGTAAGACAGAATGTCATAGTACTTGTAAATCTGACAGAGTCAAGAATCAGCCAGATGTTGTGAGTATCAGTAAGGGCCATACATTGCCTTAAAAACTGAAGTGCCTTCCAACCTCTGCCTTTCCTGACACATTTTCTTATTTTCTACAATAGAAGGGAAAGTAGAAGGGAACAAGTAAAAGGGAAAGAAGCAATAAATCTTTTTTTACTTTATCTAAAATGATGCAATAATTTACTTAACATTCAATACAAACACATACAACCTGCATGGTTGCAGGCATCTTCAAGTTTTATTAGTGGGATTCAGATTTGGAGGGGTATGGAAGAAGCATATCTAAGTGCACAGTGGGAAAAAAAATGAAACACTGAAAGTGCTTTTCCCCAAAATTGTAAATTCTAAATTATTTGCACAAATAATATTTTATTAGGTTTAGTTCCCACTCCCTCTTCAAGATTTTTTGGCACCAATTCATCCCACACAAAGCAGCTTAAGGACTGCATGTCTCACTGCCATTGGTGAAGAAGGGCTCAGACCTTGAAGTTCTGATGCAAACCTCTGTAACATTGCAAGGACTCACTTTTCCACTTTTCCAGCCCAGAAGCCTACTGCAGAAACTTCTACAGCAGACAAATGTGCAAAATTCTGCACAAGGAAGAAGCTGTACATGGTCACTAAAGCCAATGCTATCGAATTTAGGACACTTTGAAACACTTGGTCCAGCATTTCATGAGTGCTTTACTTTGCCTAGAGATGCAGTTAAGATTTTCCAAGGACATTAAATTACACTTTGTTTTTGGGTTTTTGTCAGTATCAATGTAAATTGCACAGGACCTGTTAGTCTCTGACATAATTTTTACTAGATGAAGTGCACTTAAAAACAGTTCACCAATCTTCTCAGGCACACACAAGATTACTTGTGAAACATCCTTTTAGTATTTCCTATACAGACTGATCATTCAGTTCACAATGAAAAGCATTTCTTAAGCCTTTTTATGTGGATAAAAACTTCATCAATAGAAGAGTTTAAGTAAAGAACCTAATTTACCAAATCCTTCACTTTGATTAAATGTCATTTTTACTGTATGACAGGCAGAGCCATCTCCCAAGCATACTCCACACTGGTCTTCAGTGGCATTGGAATTTATCTCATAATCACAGCCAACAGCCTAGGGGGGGGAAAAAAAAAAGAGTTTCAGAATAAATACAGTCTTCACAATGAAGCTTCAGCATAGATATTATATACAGTATTAAAAATATATATGTGTATTTTATAACATAAAGAAACTAGTAGTAGAGATCATGTAAGTGAAACTCCGATGTATAAATATGAAGTCAAAAAGAATAAAAATCCCACAAACACCACTAGGCCATGAAACATATAGTAGTGACTAGACACATATCTGAACTGGAAATGTCCCACTAAAATGATCTCAACTTTTTGGACTATCCAAAACATCTAGCATTCACGTCTGCTCTCTTATATGAGAAACCTCAGTATTTTACCCACAGAATAACACAAATATTTCACAATGTTTCTTCAACAAATGTAGAACAAAAGCTACGCACAGGAACAGATGCTTTGAATCTGTATTAATAATGGCACATGGGGCAAGGATTACTTGCCAAAGATTCACTTTACTAAACATGCTGAACTTAGACAACTGTACCCAGCCAAAGCCACAAGGCAACTCAAGAAATGACAGACCACTTTCTGATCACTGTGTCATGTTCTGTAGCAGTTCCAGAGAAAAATTACTACCGTAGACAAATCCCCTGAAAAGTAAAACTTTCTAGTAGGCATCATGTTTTACAGTGTTTTCTTCTTCAGCTTGCCAGCACAAGGCAATGTGTCAGACTGAAAGCTCTGACAAAGACTGATTTTCAGTTCATTTTTTTTTACAGGGAGAAAGTGAGAGAAAAAATAATCATTTTGAATTGAGTTAGAAAAAACTTCCTTGGCAAAACCTAAATTTCATGCACTAGTCTGTTACACTTGAGGAAAATAATCTTTTAGTTCTGGGGCAAGTTTTTTGCCTCTCTTTAAGAACTAGGAAGATTTTTAAGTTGAAGTGCTTTAATATAAAAATGTGCTATAAAAATAATCTGAAATTTCTTAAGTTTTATATCATTTATCAGAATCAAAGCAGCATATGCTCTAGATGAGAAATCAGAGTGCAATATGGGTTAAACTGAAGAGTTTAGTTCCTGCCCATGTATAAATCAGAAAAACTTTTCATCATCTGAATTAACCTGAAGGTAAATGTAATGGTTTGGAGTTCCCTGAAGCTTCTCTCTCCTTCCTTAAACAGAGCTCAGCTGTTGAAGGAAAATCAAGCCCTAAATTTTCTGACAGGCTTTGTTCTAATACAGTACTACAAAAATACAGCAGGAGAAGAATCCTAAAGTAAATTCATTCAAGATGATTTTAAGCAGCCAACCTTGGAAACTTTAAAAAGTATACAGCGCAAAATAAAAGCTAGATTGTTAAGTACTGTTAAGCTTTGCACTTTTTAGACTATTGCTTTTCAGAAAAAGGTGTATGCGTAACAGCACTTGAGCTCTTTGATATCATAAATATCTTTAAATCATATCTGCATTTCAGCTACTTTTGTCACAAATGAATATCAATGAATTCTGAAGCATATTAACAGACTTTATACCAGAGCCTATCATCATTACTGAGGAGCTGGCTGCAGCTTCACTTAAATGAATCTCCAATTGCATTGTTCCATGTTTGCTGTGTGTATCAGCATGGATCCACCTGTAATGTACTCTCATGCAGATAGAGCACATTTGGCAGTGTTCCACCTTCATCTATTTGTCACCTAAGGAGCATGCTACAACATTTGACCTGGTTCTCCTGGAACTGAACTTTTCAGTCATACATAATAAACACTATTTACTGATATATTTTTTTGCTCGATTTGAAAAATGCTTCAATAAATAATTTTGTCTGCCTCACTCCGCCTTGAAAATTACATCTGGGTAATCATTTAAAAAAATAAAAAAAAAACTTTTCTCAAAAATTCAGAGTAAATTTTGGGGGGAAGATAGTTGTTTTCAAAGTCACGCTGAAGTGCATCAACACTTACGTCACTCCCCATTCTCTGCTCCCTACTTTCCACATTCCAGTTTCAACCTGAAATTACTTTAAAATTTTGACATAGTTTAACTCCGTTAGATGTTACATTTCTTGATTTAATAAGCATGTATTAAATAAATAAAATCCTATTCAGCTTAGAGAGACGCAATTCTGGTCAACTCTTGGGAACATCCCAACCCCAAAGGACATAGCTGGTTGGCACTCTGAGAGAAGAGAACCATTTACCTGACAACTTGTCCCTTCTAACTGGCTGGTGTGTATGGATACTGCCACTTGCACAAGAGATTGAAGGGCCGCTATCCACTTGTGTGTTACCACTTCAGTCTCAGTCCCGGTTTAGTATTTACACTTCACAGATCCTAAATTCATTACTAGTAAGGGTTTTAATTTTTTTGCAGTTTTGTTCATTTGTTTTTATCAGTGAAACTCCACAGTGCTTTATGCTATCATGACATCAAGTTAAACTTGCAGAACACAAGCAGAGCCTGGTTGTGTCTTACACTTAGTGGTCGTCAGCAGTGTCTGAGACACCTGGAAGCCTATCATAGCAGACTCCCTATGATTTAGTTGAACAGCCATAAGGGATATGGCAGTAGATGAAAGTTTTACTTTGCTGATTTTTGTCAAAATAAACTTTCAGGTGCAACACCTGCCAATTTCTCCAATATCCCCTTGATGTATGAAGATCTGGGTATCCCCTCTTTTGATTCTGATCCCCTTTTACCTTCAGTACATCAGCCCTTGTAATCTTCCATAAGCTTTTGACAGGAAAGCCTATCTGTTAATCTAGGTACAAAGCCTTCTTCATATTCTACTATTTTTTCCTGTCAATTTCAGAGGAAGAAAAACCTGAGCTTTTACTCTGTGCACCAGTGATTTAATGAGCAGCTACAGGAGCTCCAAGGAAAGGCCTCAAGTTAATGATGCCACTTTATATAATAATATTATCACTCACATTTATACAGAAGTTTCAAAAAACACTCATCTGTCACTTTAATAACAGCACTTCATCAGCACCTTTGATGCCTGCTACGAAAAACAGGGCTATGCCAAGATGTTCTCCCCTGATTCACAGAAGGCCACTTTAAAAAAGAGGGAAAGTTTATTCCCACTGTTAGTGATGTGTATTTCATAGATATATCTCAGCACTAAGTACGACATTTATGAGAAGCACAGAATGTTACAGAGATAAATACATGCTAAGAAGGTTCTTGACTCAGTTTTTACCTCCAAGCTTGTAGCTATTCAACCAATGATGGATTAAATTGTACTACTTAAATGAGGCCTGATTACTCAGACACAACTGTAATGATTGCAAAATGATTCTTCATCTGGCAAAGAGGTCAGACCTACACTTGTTAGCTAAGGATGCAGTACAATTTATATTTAGCACTTCCTAAGAATGTAAAGAGATTGGTACATGGTTCTCTTTCTTCACAAGATGCATTCTCCTATACATTCTGTATCTACTGTACTTCCAGAACATTTGTTTATAGTCTATAAGAAGTTAGTAAACTCAGTATAATCAGTTTTATCATTAGACCAAAGCAGTAACGAGCCACTCTGGGAAGTCCTGCAAATTGAAATTTATTCTCTGTTCTGTGCACACATTTATCTTTAATCAGAAAGCAGGTAAGAAAATGTTTCAAGCAGATAAAATATATATTTTTAACTATGCAAATGAAAAATCCAGAAATAGAACCCCCAGCACTGCTTGTTTTACTACTAGGCAATACTAATGAGTGTTTTGAATCTTCTCAATCAAACTTCTGGGAAGGAAAGTAAAAAAAGATGTTTTCAAGTTTTAACATTTCTGTCAAATAAGCATTTACTTTTAGAAAATGCATATTCTTAAATGGTTTCTTTTCACCTCTGTTGGCTGCTCATACTTGCTTGAGTAATTATACCTGGTGATAGTTTATTTAGTGTGAGCTGTCAGTCAGACATTCTGAAATCACTGAACCTATTTCTCTTGTGAATACTATTTAATTTGAAAATTTCAAAGACTGAACCAATCAGTCGTCAGCTACTCTACTGTACTGGCACTGGTGACAATGTCCAGTATCAGCTCCACAATATAGCACCGTACGATCACTTTCCTGCCTTCGGGGTGCCAATTAATGTCTCTGCATGGGCTGCACTCTGTGTAAGTTCAGATCTTTCACACACTGCTATACATTTCCCTTAGCAACACATTAAGGGCTTCAAAATATGACGTAACATGAAAGGAATCCCTTTGTCCCTTCCAACTATAACCACAGAGGCTTTTGATTTTGATTTTCCCCTGACATTTTGAAACAGTTTGTAGCAGACATCACAACACGATATAAGCAAAGAAAGGGTATGCTGCAGAGGTCCCCAAGAATGAAACATCTGGAGAGGCGTGCCAGAGTAAATCAAGCTTTCATTTTACAGCCTAGCTAAGAAAATGCTGCTGGTGGTGCAATGATCCCATATCTAGCTGAAGGTCACCTTCTTACAAGGCTATTAATGACCTTCACGACGTGTACATTTTCATGTGTTTAAGTAAACAGCTCCAGCAGTCTTTCATTAGGAATACATTTACGTGAACTTTAATTTCCACCTTGTCACTCCAGTGAATAACACATTATTTTTTTTATTCATTAGATTTATTTCTAGATGTGTCTTCCTTTCTTTTATTTGCTTTCCCCAATTTTCTATCCTAGATATGCAATAGCAGTATTTTCTAAAACTGCCTTAAATAACAAGCCTAAGACTTCTGCCAAACTGACTGCTAAAGCAGATCTGGAGACTACATGTAGGTTATTAAAACAAGAAAAGAAAAAAAAAAAAACAGTAGCAATTAGGTTCTGAATCTATTGCATACAGGTTCTCGTGCACCCTCTGCCAGTTGAACGTGCTGTGCTAACAAGAAACTATTGTATGCCTTATCACGTGTTTTGCAAATCAGCGTCGATTTCTGTGCCCTTTGTAATTGCCTCATTTATCAAGTGCTTTTCTAACACACCTGAGACTAGCTTTATTACTGGTCCTACCACACAATGTGAAGGCAAAAACAGTGACCTGAATTGCCTTGGCCATGTTACAGGAAGGAAAAGTAATTTATTTCCTACTGCATGGTAACGAGAAGGAAAACATCCAGAGGTACTGTCATTTTGCCACTTCCATCGGGAGAAATTTTTGTGTCAGACTGGCTGTGGGAGTCAGATACAAAGAGTCCCTGCTGTCACTGAAGGGTATGTACTGGACCTATTGACAGAATATCGAAGTTACACGAATGCTACATTATGCTTCAAAGTTCTTCCTTGCACTTGTCTCCCACACTGTCCTCCAAACTGAGAAATCACAATCTTGTCATGTTGGCCAAGACCTTGGCTTAAATAGGGAGAGATACGTCCTGATGTGCCTGTTTCATTTACAATTTGTCTAGATGTGGCTGAAATGTCCTGTTGGGCTAGCTGTGGGAGGAAGAGATTTAACCTTAATGAGTGGCAGTAGAAGTACTACAAGAAAAAAAAAAGTAATCTGCTTTTTAACAAGAAAAAAAACCAAACAAACCACAACTAAACACTTATCTCTCTGCTATGATGCTGTCTTCTTCTCCACCATAACATTAATCTCTGAACACAATAATTGTGCATTACTACAGAGAACAACTCAAGGATTTGCATGACTGAAGGTCATTTAAGCCTATTAAAATTCTGTGCAGCAGATGAATGCCTGTTATAAACAGCAGAATTGCCAGGTCCTTCACTGTCAGTGTCTGCACTCTCTCAATGCACATACCATGTAAGCTTTCACTTCCAGATAATGCCATGTCATGTTTAACAAAAATCCTCAAACTCATGTATGTACACAGTTCAACATATATACCACAGTAGCAGTATCTTTCTTAATAATCCTATGGGATCAATCAAGTGTTCTAAAAGGAATTAGAGTCAGCTTGTGGTAAATAATTTAAAGCATAGGGAGATATGATATGTTCTTTAAATGTCTTCTAAATAAAGGAAAAAAGAAATGGTACCCAAAGGATGAGGGTAGAGAAATATGGTTAAATAGCAAACTAGTCATGATATATCCTAACGATGTTAAGTAACAGTAACTGACCAATCTTGATGACTGCCTCCATTCAAAATCATAAGTTTGACATTGTAACAGGAAATAGTCCAAGAAGAAAAGCCAAGATAAGTGTGAACAGAATAAAAGGGTTAAGAGGATGGCATGTATCTTCTCCTTATTAGCACCACCTGGAAACAAAACCTGGTGGCAACATCAGGCACGTAACTTTGAGATACCCCTTTGCTCTCACTGGTTCCAGTGTTGAGTGATTTAACAGCTTTACATACTTACAGGGGTTCCTCTTCTGTTTAATTCAGAGAGTCCCACTATCTTATTTGCCAAGTCCTCCAGTGAAGTATCAATTCCAGTTTATCCTTGAATCAACAAAACAAGCTCTAAGGAAATACTGTACCAACATCTAGCAGGTAAGGCTTCCTTGCATATTGAGGCACAGGCAGTGCTACTGAAAAACTTGGCTTTATACACTGGATAAATTGCAAGGGCCAAGAGAATCAGCACTGGTGTCTGTACTTACTTACCACTTAAAGATGCAAATCATGGAATTGCCAAGCTGAGTAGGCAAGCATTCAGTAAACCTCAGATAATTAAAATGAGGCACCACAATCCACATTTAGTCATCTAGTTAAGAACAATTTAATTGTCCATTCTGAGCAATACCATGGATATTTGTGAAATCAGCTGAATTTAGGAGATTTAAGTTCTAGGTTGAATATGAGTCTACTTATCTTTTGTTTTTACATATGAAAAGTTTGAACTTCTGGCTTAAATAACAGCTGCTTTGCAAACCAAGCACTATTTTAATAGAAATGTGAAGCACTTTTATAAGATGTAGACTTGAAAGTATTATGAGACACAGCTATTAATATTTCCTAATGTTCCCACATTATTATAAAATGTTACTATTGGACACATGTTACTATTGGTTACTATACCAGACTAATACTCTTAAATGCATTTCTAGATTTACTCACCATGATCTATAATGTAGGTTTAGCTAGCCAGACTAAAATATTAGTGAATTATATTGAGAGGTACTTGAAAATTCTTCTCCTCAAGTGTAATGCAGGGCTCCCATTACAGATAAAAGCACACTGTCTTACAGAAATAAGAGCTATTTGGGTAACCTATTCATCACTGGGTATCATTTGTGGAAGTGGCATGATGGTATTTTTCACTCCATGATTCCAACTCCAATTAAATCTGATGCAGTAGTTGACATGTGAAAGGCTGACAAAACCATACTCATTGGTAGAGACTGTGCTCTGGAGGAAATGTTTTAGAGACACCTTGAGCCCTAAGAACCACTATGTCTGGTATGTAGAAACTGCAGTTAAAATAACTTTTCCTTTGAACTCGGATTTACCATTATGTTATTGCAGATATAGGTATAAATTTGAATTGTCACAGGAAAGGTTAAATACAGAAAACATACATAAGCTATAATGAGCCATAGTGATCCCAATCTATTTGGTGTGGAAATCAGAAAATTAAAACATAACAACACAAAGACAGCCTTCTGGATTTAGTGCATTCCATCTTCTTAGTGAGGTTCAAAAGCACTAATACAATATGCAACATTAACATACTTCAGTATGTTAATCTTTGTTTCCAGCTGGCTTGAGCTACTCACTCACCATTATAGTTAAAAGAGCATTCTGGCTCTTAGCAAAGCCAAATGGAATCTTTTCACTGTGAATTTGAGCAGAATCTCAATAACTCCCTCTCACAAATGCATGTCCTGCAAGGAAAACTTGTAACAAACTTTGTGTTGGTCTTCTCTGAAGCACAATAGCTACTAAAGTGCAGAATATGCAGAGAACCTTACATTTATTCTTCAATAAACAGAATGTTACTGAACTACACGCTGTGTGTTTACTAGTTAACTCATTGTACCGTATCATTCAATTTACTGTTGTAAAAGGAAATTATTTTTATTATCTTCAAGAGCAAGCTCCTGGTCCTATTACAAGTGAGCTCACAACTGTTATTTAGTGTGCATCACTGAACTGAATTTTCAAAATCAAACCATGTAGCAGAGATACCAGTTGTAACTCTAAAGTTATAGTTCATGAAAATCACCAGAAACAAACAGGCTTTCTTAATATTATTAAAATAGAGGAAGAAAAGATGAGTTTGAAGGTACCAGAAGAAATGAGGCTAATGAACTTGCTAAAAATGATAGAAATAATTCTAATGTCTGCTCGGAAAAGCTATATCTGTGGATTTATTTCCATGAGCATTAAAGATGCAATCAAACGAAGTGCTTCACATGGATCTTCCAACAAAACAAAACCTCAAAGCATTAATTTTTTCCCCCTAACAATATTAAAAAAATTAGAGAAAGAAACATGCAAACATACCCAATACCTTACACATGCCATTAATACAGATATCTCGGCTGTGCCTTCCTTCAAAGCAGGGAGTACCATCAGTGACTGCATCCAACATCTTCTCTGAAAAATGGCGATCTATCGGGCGACAGTGGAGCTCACAGGGGTTAGCTGAAAGTGAAATAATTTCTCAGAAAATATTTCAGCACAAGATTGAAATGTAATGTACAGGGAATAACAGTGTGTCTTCATTCCACCATCCACCCCCTTTCTCTGGCATTTATTGACAAGTAATGGCATAATTAGAAGCAATTAACAAAGCCACAACACTAATGGTAACAGTGTAAGAGGCCTGATAGATGCGACTAGCACAGAGAACAGCTGGAGCCTAGTGTCCTCACACCTCCACACATTCCCTCACTGATAAATTAATGCCCAACTGAGTCAAGCAATAATGAGATCTTCAGTTGCAAAGGAGAAAGGGACAGAAAACCAGCAGAACCAGCTGTCATCAGTGAGGGGAAAAGAGGAAGCAGGGAGTAAGATTGTGAAACATAAGCAACTGTTTTTCATCAGCTGATGACTGAGTGATTTCAGGTATATTTTAAAGCTTCTGATCAGTGCCGTCAGCTTCTCTCAGGGAAGCAATGAAATGACTGCTTCTCATCTTCAGCATGTCAGTCAAGGGTCATGCCACTGCTTATTTTCAGATATTTGCTGGAAGTTAGTAAATTATTTCAACCACTCCACTTTTTTTCCTGCTTGGCAATTTATGAAATAGAGATAATGTTGGTAGGTCTGACAGATCCAGGCTGTTCTTGCATAGATGTGCAAAAGAAAAAACTGTGCAAAAGCAATCTGTGGGTCTCTAAAACAAGATTCTTCACAACAGCCCAGCTTAATTCTAGTCTATGCACAGATTTAGAAGAGCTAAAGAAAAACAACAGAGAACAACAAGAGTCTAAAGAAGGACAAAGAAGCTATGAAGAGTTTTATAGGGAGCGGCTAAGGGAACTGGGACTGTTCAGAGGAGGCTCAGGGGAGACCTCATCACTCTCTACAACTGCCTGAAAGGAGGTTGTGGTGAGGTGGGGGTGTAACTGGATGAGAAGTAATGGCCTTAGGTTGAGCCAGGGGAGTTCAGGTTCGATAATTGGAAGAATTTCTTTTCAGAGAGAGTGGTATTGCACTGGAACAGGCTGTCTAGAGAGGTGGTGAAGTCACTGTCCCTGGAGGCATTCAAGAAACTTGTAGATGTGATTCCGAGGGACACGGTTAGTGGTCATGGTAGAGATAGGTTGATTGTTGGATTAGATAGAGGTCTTTCTGACCTTAATGATTCTATGAAATATAAATCTGCTTTGCGTCACAGATATTGCTTCTTGGAAATTGGAAACTCTGGAACTCGGGCTTAAGAGAGTCCAAGGATATAATTTCGGAAAATAAGCTGTATAAATAGAAGATGAGTTAGAACTGAAACCAGGGTCAAAGCCAAGAAAAACAAGCTGTGCCCTCATATTAATCCCTCAGAAAGCCTCCAGCACTGTCAGAGCTATTTGACTGAAAAAAAAGCTCTCCATTGCCACATGCATGAGGGATGGCAGCTGGGGAACTGTCCCGAGCCCCTTGTCCTGTTCCAGGACCCTGGTCAAGCCAAGTGCCACAGCAATTTGTTCATGCTCAGCAAAAAGAAATCCTTTGCACAGCAAAACAGTAGGTGTTAAAAATGTCAGCTTTGAGAACTTTATGGGACCAATTTTGAGCTATTTTAATAAAATCACTCTGGGTGCTACAGAGGGGCCTCTACAGAATCACAGCTTCATTCTGTATCAACAGCCAACAAAAGTTGCTCGCTTTCCTGCTCTAAAAGCCATGCAGGGTAACTATAAATGGCTATCCTAACTGATGAATTTGTTTCCCTTTTCTCCTCTGTTGATCTGCTTTTGTCATACAAAGAACTTCATTCAAAATTGAAGGAGTTTCTAGTAATGAGAAAAATTCAATTTTTTGCTAATGCAAAGAAACCAAATCATTTCCTTTAAAAGGATTTATGCTTTTGAAGGGGGAAATTGACTTTTATAGCTCTGATTTGTACAGCACCAATACACACACAGCACCATGCTGTGCACAAAACTGGGATCAGCTCCTGGCCCCAAGGTGCTTGCAATGCCAGCACTGACTCCTGCACAGGCTTCGTTCTAATTATTAATCTCATTCATGTAAACAGAATTTCTGTGGAACTGGGACCCAGAAACTAAAAAAGAGATCCACCAGGAAATCCAAAACCTTAATGAGGAGCTCTGTGTTTTTCCTCTTGTCAATAGAGCTAAAATGGTGCCTAAAACCTGACAAGAGTGACATGTTTGTGTCATCTCAAATTAAAATGCTTTCATAAAGAAAGGGCAATGGAAGGATTAGTGGCAGAGGAAACACATGGACTAAGGTTAAGAAACAGGAGGAAATCAAGTTGATAACGAGTTGTGTTCAAGAATATTAGCAGAGATGGAGCTATAAGTCTCAGGCAAGAACATAAAGTTTGTATAAACATACAAACATAAAGTATCAGTCCTCAGCCCCTCTGCTGTTAGACATAACATCTGTCACATTTATTTTACTTTTATCTAGAGCAGTCTTTTTTCTTTCTAATTTGATTTCTTTCATGCTCTGAAGTTTGCTTCACTTTGTTTACCTTCTTAGTGCACCATTTTTTAACAGCACAGCATAGTAGTCAGTATGTCAGAAGACTTCCAGTTAGCCCATGACCCACTCAAAATTCATCCTGACACAGATTTTACATAATGCCATTTCAGTTTTACACTGTTCAGAACAAAATATGTGAAGTACTAGTCAGATATCTTCTCCCAAGCTGTATGTTGGCATAACAAGCAGAATGATATCCACTTCTATCTCAGAAATCAATCAGCAAGAAAAAGTGCTGACATAATCCAGTCACAGTGATGGTCTAAGCATACAGCTCAGAAAGAGTCTGAAGGGAAAGACAGTCTTTCTTGACAAGCCAAATGAAAAAGTAAAAACAAATAATAAGCAAACTTCCAGATTTGCAAAGCCTTGTTATTCAAAGAAGGGCTTTCTAGGCGTAAAAGCTTTCTTGTTTTCCCTAATTGTAGTAATTGATCTAAAAATAGATCCTACCTGTACCACAAACTTTGTGCTTTTCTTCTTGTCAGTTTTCTACTAAGACCCACTGGAAATTAGAGGATATAACTCTGTCCCCAGAAACTCACTCTTATTCAGTAAGTGTTCTCTTATTCTATTACTTTATTTCATCTGCATAGAAGGCTGATTAGGGCACCTCTGAAGAAATTATTCAACCACTGCATTAACCTTTCATTTTCTGAAGTTATTTACTTATCTATCATTATAATTTTCCACAGCTGAGCCCAGGAACCTAATGAAGTATCAGGACTCCATTATTCTAGGACTGTAAATAAACTAGATCAGAATCAGTCACAGTCCTCCAAAAGTCCAATATTTTAAACAAGAGGTGGATACAAATGTAGAAAGGTGTTTTATCTTCCATTTCTAGTTAGAGAACAGACACTAGGAAAATGCATTACCTTACACGACTAAAATGCAAAGACTGGCACTGAATTCACATCTTTTAAATCCTACATTAGCCCTCAGGAAAAAAAAAAAAAAAAAAAAGAGTAAACTGAGATCAGTGCAAGCATCACAGTTACTCAGATAGAAATCTTCAAAGCAGCTGGTTTAGTTTCTACTACTTCAGCAACTTTGATTAACTCATGATGAGGTTTTAAAAAGATTGTCATCTTTAAGGAATTTTTTAAGCCAAAATACATAGAAAATCTTACAATTGAGCATACAGATGAAATACTAGATCCAACTGTTAAACACACAGTAACGAACACCTGGGTAAAACACTGTCAGTTTTACTCAGATTTACCCATTCCTCCACGTAGGATCGAAGCCACTTTGACTGCTCCAGCCTAGACTGTATTTAAATTGTATTAATTATAATATTAATTCCCCAAACCCTCTAGGTAACCAGAAATAAAGAACTCTATGTGTAACCTAATGCGCTTTTTTACTATTTCTGGTTGCTAATGCTTATTCTGGCTTTCACAGACATGAAGAACTGCTGGAATCTGCACTTTGGTTCTCTTTATACTACCTGAGTTGAGGATATCAGAATTGCATTATGAAGTACAATTACATGAAACTTGATGTCAAACTCAAGTGTGAAAGCAGAAAAGTTACACTCACACTGAACTAATACGACCACAGGGTCTTCCTTTTCAAACTCAGTTAAAAGGGGCTTTATAGCTTCTGATCCCATGCAATACACATTTTGAAACAGTTTTCAAATAGCTTACATTTAATTTAATCTCTTTTCTAGAGCAATACTTGATTTTTAAAAAAACTTTTCCTTTAAGCTGAATTTTTTTACTTGTTTGTCATTCACACTGCTCTTCTGTGAATCTCTTCCAAATTGTCTGTGTCATTCTGGCAATGCATTAGCACTAGCTGGACATAACACATTAGCTGAGGTGCCTTCAATGCTCAGCTGCCCCAAAAGATTGCATCTTCTGTTTTATGCACACTGCTCACATCCTGCACCAAGAATATCATGCTGTTTTGAACAAGGACAGGATCAGTCATAGAAGAATATCAGATGTAATGGAATCCCAAGCCTAAGAGTTTTCTTCAGTGTTTTCTTTAGTAGCCATTGACTTAGTTGTAATCAGACTAGGGCTGAGGAAGCAAGACAGCGGAGCTGATAAAAATACTAAAATTCAGGAATATGACTTTCCCCCCCTGTATTTATCAGAATGGAATTCATATTCACAAAGTGTAAACAGAACAACATGAAGATAACCAGAAAGGAGCATATTGCCTGCTCAGAGTAGAAATACAGAATGTGAATGTTTCTCTTATAGCTGAATCACAAGAGTATGAACGCTGGAAGTGTCATTTTAATGTGACAGAGAAGGCTGAGAATAATATGACTGCCAGGAGATGATAAGGCCTCAATATTTTTTTCCTCTCCCTCAAAAGGAATAAAAGAGGTGGGCCTCCACTTCTGAAACCCCTGTCAATGTGAATTTGTGGGAAATCAGAATTGGATAAGGAAATCCAAAACAAAGAAAATTAGAAAATACAATCATCAAACAGACAAAACATGTTAAAGGAAAGGTATTTTATCACATTAACCTAACTTGGCACTCCAAAAGAAAGTTTAATCCCAATCAATGGCAACAGAAATAATAACTTGCACCATTAGCTGAAACCCTGTGAGGATCAGTGCAGATCTTATTTGACACACAGGCATGTTTTGGAAGAAATAGGAGATTTTCAATACTTTAGCTACATAACTCCTATCTGCCAGTACATGAGATGATCCTGGCGCTGACTGAGAACAGAAAGTTGTTTACATAATTACTTTTGTCACTTCAGTGTAAAACTCAAACTGACTATACTTTAAATCCCAGGTAGCTATCAGGTTCCAATAAATGTAATTTGTGAAAAGGTAGGAAATAAATGGATGTGGGCTCAGCATGATGGCCAGAGAAGTTGTTTCATGCCAAATTCTGCATAAAGTATCAATGCAGCAGAATGGAATTCATATTCACAAAGTGTAAACAGAACAACACAAAGATAACCAGAAAAGAGCATATTGCCTGCTCAGAGTAGAAATACAGAATGTGAACGTGAGCAAGCAATTCAGAAAATACCCTGACCAGAGCCACTGTATGCTTTAGCCACATTTGAGCCTTAAAGTCCTCTTCATATTGAGACTCTCAGGGGTACTCATGTGCTCTAGTGTGAGCAGATAGGTTTCTGTTCTCCACAGTAAATCTAAAGTAAATCCGTGCAAGCACCTAGGAAGCTCAAAACATTTAAAGCTCATTTAAAACAGGAGGAAAAATCTCCAAGATTTATAACCTCAAACATAATTAGTCTAGGTAACAGCAAAGTATCATTCACTCCTTTTCTTCCTGTTTGCTTGTTAAACCTATATGTTGCATACTGAGCTATCTGTAAGAAAATCTTTGTTCTTTTATAAGGGTACAATTTACACAATGTAAAAAGACATTAAAGCAGTGTTTAATTAAGTGGCAACGACTAGAACGGGGTTATTGAAACTATGAAATCAAAAATGCAAGGGTTCATCCACCGTTTACCCGTTTTCTAGAAGGATGAGGGAACATAGAAATTTCTAAAAAATTTCTAGCTTTTTTTTAGAAAAAAATTGAGGTTTTCATCTCAACTAAATGTTTTCACACAAAAACTAGTATATCACTCAGGGCTTGGTAAATCTTCAAAACATTTTCTTTTACCCTTATTTCACATGTACAGGATGTACAGGATGAGAGAACTGAAGATGACTGATAGTAAAACACAAGCCAAAACCTTCTTGGGAGCATGCTTAACGTAGGAACAGAATGCTCTGAAAATTCTTTAAAATTGGATGACATTAATTTAAAGGCAAACAAAAAACTTGAAAATACAGAAGAAACTGCCCACTCTGAAGCAACCCCAATATCAATAACAAGTAGACTTCTATACAATTCAAAACTCTCGAGTAGGACCAATAAAATCCACAGAAGAGAAAGAAAAGAAGACCAGACCAGACTAGACTAGAGTAGAATAGAATAAAAACAGTTGTAAGAGACTTAAATAAAAAATCAAGTCCAACTGGCTGACCACTTCAAAATTACAAGCTGAATTTTGAGCTTCACTTTTTCTTTAAAAAAGAACTACACAGATAGCTTCTTCTGTTTACCCCTTAAATTTCTGCATAAACCAGATTCAGGCTTCAAGGTATTAACTACTGCCCCTGTACTTAGTAACTAGATGTTACAAAGCAAGTGGTAAGGCAGATGCATCACTCTTGTCTCTACAATACAGAGCACTTCATTATTGAACCTGTTGAGGAATTATTTCCTTAATGCGGCGTCAGGCACACTTACCACAAACACCCAAGTTTGGTAATACTAAATAAGTATTTGTGTGGCTGAAAAGCTCTGCTTATTAGGTGCCATGATGCCTGCAGGCCTAAGTATGCAGCTCTACCCCACGTTAATGTTCTTCTTTTTCTGGAATTGACACTGGGAAAGACAGTTCACGTCTATCACAATCACTTAGCATAGGTAGGACTTCAACAGCTGTTATGAGTGTTGCATCTTTTCAGGAACCAGTCTGTTTGTGCTCACAGTCAGTATTGCTAGAGCCCTACAACAATACCTGTATGCCTTTGCACATACACAAAAGGCATACCTGTTGGTGGAGGCACATAAAATTTTTCAAAGTACTTAGAGGACTTTTAATTCAGGAACTTCTGAACTTAAATAGATGCTTTCCATAGATCTGTAAAATTATACAAGAAATTTAAAAATTCATAGCTTAGTACCTGTGTTATAAACTGGCACCCAATGGTAAAACTCGTTTTGGTAGGGAACTGTGTCAAACTCAGTGCACTGCATCTGACGAAAAGTTGGCAAGCCTTTCCGGCAGGGGCTAATGTTACACACACGATAGCGTTTCCTTTCTCCGGTGCAGTAGTCTCCTCCAAACTGTGGTCTACAAAAAGAACATTGAGACTGGGATGTGATGTTGGGAGAAAAGTAGCTTCAAACAAGCAATGATTTTCAGGTTCCAGTGGATAGCAAAGTGAATCAGAAACCTTTATAGGATAAACATACCTTTCACATGTATACACCAGTATAACGATCTAGAGATACCCCATACCTTGGTACAAGCAGGAAGAAGTGCTTGTACACTGCCTAGCTAAGTTCATGACAAAACTGCGTTATCAAACAGTCTTCTCTAAAACACTGCATTTTTCAGACTGCTTGACAGTTCTTCCATAAAGATCAAGTGATTTTTCAAAATTAGACGTAGGGTCCTCATGAACTCAAGTATGTACTAGAAAACTCTGCCAATCACGTTCTGCACTTACCAGTTCATGTATATAAAGCTGAAAACAAAGCTGATGACTAACACAAAACATGAAACGCAAGTCCTTGATTCCCCACAGGAACAGAATGCTACCTATTGTTCCCATCCTTTCTATGAATATTTATTTATTCATGACAGTACTATTAAATTAACATTTGTCGCATTTATGCAAAGCCCGCATGCAAAATAACAGGATTTTTTTTTTTTATTTCCTGTAGAAATAAGCTCCATGGAAGGTAAAGATTAAATAACGAGATAATGATTGTATAAGGTGAGCCAAGTGAATTTCACACAAGTATGCTTAAATGGGGAGATGAGGTTCAGTTTTTTTTGCTGCGGCACCCAAAGGTAAACCAGAGTCACATAGAAATGTCTCCTACATCCTAAGTACCACAAAGATCTTGAATAAAAGGCATGAAAAGATTGTGTTCTCAGCTTACTCTGGGTTATCACATGGTCTCTCTGCGCTCTGAACTCCTGCCCCACAGGTCCTTGTGCAATGGGACCAGGATGACCAAACACCCCATCCACCGTGAATTGCTTCTGGAGTTTTGCCTACTGTAATGCACTCACCAGAGAAGCACCACTGAAGAGAGAAGAGAAATGATAAACAACACTATTGCAATACAGAAAAATGTTACATTAACTGCTTGCTATTTCAATTTCTGAAGATTGACAACTTCAATGGAAACTGAAAAGCAGATATCAAAGGGTGACTCTCTTTTACAGTTAAACAATAGCAGAGATTTTCATGGTTTTTCTGCAAATATTTTGCAGGCACCAAACCTTGCAGTCACCTTGTTTTCTCCACACCGAGTTCCATCCGCAGCAGCATCCAGCTTAGAGCGGCAGGAGCCTTTCACTGAGCACCAGAGTGTTTGGCAAAGGTTCTGGAAAAGAAAGAAAACTGCTGCAATATAAAGCAGAGCTCAAGAACTCCCATGGCTAAGAGCTTCAAAATATTTCCCATAGTTCTGTACATCAATTTACCAAACCTTATAAGGGCTGTGTTTCCAGAGACATGTTCAGAGTTTTCCACAAGTTAGGACACATCAAGAGTCTATATTCAGGCACTCTTCGTTAGAGTAAAAGGAGGGACTCTGACTGTTTTGAGTTTAAATATTCTCCTCACTGGCTGCTCAACTTCCAGCTACATACAGGAAAAATTACAATGTTTGGGAACTATTGTTTATAGTGAAGGTGAAAAGAGTCTATTATTTTCACATTAAAAGTACAATGCAATATATATGGTATTTTTTATTGCTGCTTGCTTGTAAACAGTGAAATCAAAGAAGGTTACTTAAGCCTGTCAGGTAGGTGAAAACAACATTATGTCTACAGGTGTAACAGCTATGCCAACATTCATAAGCTCCTAAAATCTGAGGAAGAGAAAGTGGTCTCTTAAAACAGCCAAGCAGTCAGTGAGGTGGTACTCTAGAAAGCAGGCCAGGATAGCTGGCTGTAACAAACCAGCTGGTAGCCTGGGAAGATTAGGGGCTCTAATTGGTGATTGCTGGCATACTAGCAAGGTCAGAACCAGGTGCCATGCAATTCTGCATCAGTAAAGCACAAACTTAAGTTGCAGTTCCATATGCAGTGGTCAGCTCTCCACAGGTGGGACAGACATCCCCAGAGTCAAAGATAGCAGGTAAAAATCATTGCGACAACATTTTAACAAAACCACTTCAAACGCGCAGAACTATTCTCTGAGGAAAGACATGAGGCCAATTTTTCCTTGTCAGAGGTGCTTAATGTATCTCTGGTAGACTTTCCTCAATTCACATACACATAAGCTTGTCTTTTAGCTGACACACAGGAGTCCCATGTGCTTAGAATATCCTGAATGAGCAGGGCTTTGTGTGGAAATACATTTCCAAGCTGGACAAACCAGAGGTGTAAAAGAAACTGTGCAGTCCCAACTGGGACAGCAGAAGTAAAAGCTGAGGGACTCCGTGCTAGGTTTTGTCTGAGGGTGTTTAACTGCAGAGTTAAGTGCTGGGATCAGAGTTCAGTTGCCTATGGTTTCCTTGAAGTAAAAAACATTCTGGGCTTGAGAGCCAGGACAAAAATTGGATACTTGGGAAAATGCAGCTCCAATAAGCTAGCAGCAACATTTGGCTGAGTTTGAAATAAAAATGTGGCTGCTGATTTCTGGCCTGTTTATACTTAAAACAGCAAATCTTAGGGGTAGTCTGTTTTGAGAGAAATGCCTCTTATTTACTTTATTTATGTGTGTCATACAAAACATCTCTAAGTACTTTACTATCCAGTTAGAAATATATATCTCTGCTCGTTTAGCTGCTTTTAGGTGATATTTGCTAGTCAAGAGGTTGTTCTGCAGTTCCTATTTATAGTTCAAGAACAGCAGTCACTTTGCAACTATGTGTGGCACCATCATTGTCAGCATATAAAGGCAGAGCTACCCAAATGTTCCAGCTGCTTTATATTTCTTCATTATGAAATTCATCCATTATTTTTAGCTGTTAAATATAGAATATGCTTCATGCATGTGCCTAAAACACTCTACTGCACTGTAATTCAAACGCCAGAGAAAGAATCAAAGAAACACAGAATATCCTGAGTTGGAAGGAACCCACAAGGATCACTGAGACCACCCCCTGGCTCCACACAGCACCACCCAAACCCAAACTGAGGGCAATATCCAAAAGTTCTGTGAGCTCTGGCAGCTCAGTGCCGTGCCCGCTGCCCTGGGCAGGCTGTTCCATGCCCACCACTGGTGCAGAGCCTTTCCCCAACCCCCGGCCCTCCCCTGGCACAGCTCCATGCCGTTCCCTCGGGCCCTGTCGCCGTCACACACAGCAGAGCTCAGCGCTGCCCTCCGCTCCCTGTGAGGAGCTGCAGACGCCATCAGCTCCCCTCAGCTCCTCTGCTCTGTGCCCAGCACACCCAGGGCCCTCAGCTGCTGCTCACACACCTTGCCCTACAGACCCTCACCACTTTCTCAGCCCTTTTTTGGATGCTCTCTAATGATTTTATTTCCTGTTTATGTGGTGGTGCCTAGAAATGAAGAGGCACCGAAACTGAACACAGATTTCCAACGGTTGCAATTTTTATGAAGTGCAAATACTCATAGATTCCAAAGTCAAGTGTTCATGGAAGAAATTCCTTAGCTTTAAAACAAGTTCCCATTTTCATATGCTTTTCTCCATCTTTAAGAATAAATGAAACAATAACAGTACAAGAAAAAGCACTCCTTACTGTGTATTTTTGTAAATATGGGAAAGAATTAGGCTGTAACATGAACTCAAGGCAAGGCAGGTGTATGGTGTACACTTTCCACTCAATCTGTGAGATAAGGGTTTGTACCTTAAGAAGTCCAATGTAAAAAATCCCAATTTCACCAAATTTAATGGAAGTTTGGAGGTAAGGAGGGGGTTATAAGATAAAGATGTTGAACTTCTATTATCTGTAGAAAGCTACAGAGTTACTTATCATTTGGAAATCTCTCTAATGTAGTGTATTTTGCTTTTTATTTTTTATTTTTCTTATTATAGGGACAACATGCAGGTACTTCACAAGATACTTAGAGGACTTGCAACTTAAATGGCTCAAGGAAATCACTATCTGAATTCTAGAGCTGTCTTCACTAAGTATAATCACTGAACACCTGGGTATCTTCAGCTAAATACAGATTCTTCTCCATGGACTGAATTCAGATAGACATTAAAAGTTGCACAACAAACATAACTCTGTCAGTGACTGTTAAGTAAACAGTGGAAAGGCAAATAATAGTCAGACCTCTCAGATGAAATGCCAGGCAGACTATACTATTCACAATTCATTTCCTTTCCAGTTGCAGCTACCTGCAAAACAAAGTCCTTGCAATAAAAAGCAAAATAAGATAATACCAATTAGTTTTCTGACACGTGCCTAGTTGTAAAATTGGTCAATCAAGAGATGTCAAATGTAAAGGTCTACTAGGTTCAAACCAAAGGAGACACAGAGTAAAACAGAGCTGCAAAATTACACTTCAATTTTCTATCTGTACCATAGGACAAATTACAGTAGCTGGGGAAACTGGAACAGCAAATGAAAGTAATTTTTCAATACCTACTTCAGATTCAGTAGTTGCAGTTCAACATTGGTAATCATGTTATCTATTAAGGCTAAGGAGATTAATCAGAAATAATCCCTCTAATAGGATACACTAAATGAGGATACACATAATTATCCAAATGGAATAAACAATCAAGATCAGCAGTCCCCAGTCCACAGCTGTGTGCAATACCTTGCCTAGAGAAGACACTACTGCCACAGCCCTTCTTAACATGGGGATGAAACATACTGCTGCCTTCAGTGTTTGCTGAATATTGCTGTCCTAAACTCATCAAAATTTAGTGATCACTTAGATGGAGTAGCACTTGCAACCACTATTTTTGAACTGATCTATGTAGCAAAGTACCGGCTGAGCCAACTAGCTCCGATGCTAGGTACAGTTACAATAGCATAGCACTGCACCATAGCTAATATGATCTGTTACCCTGCACTACTTTCTAGTTCTTATGGGAAATCATGTTGATGTCAGTATAATGTTCCTATGCATCTCTGTTTTGCTGTACTGTGAGATAAAGCCTCAGGCTACTATCCAAATTACCCATTTGAGCATATAAATCTCATGCATGATGGGGACTTCTTCAGGGGACATGGACTGAAATTTTCTTTAATTATTATTAATTATCATATCAAGAATGTGAAAAGTTAAGACACTGGAAAAGAGCGCAACCCAGATTTCTTCAGAAAATACTTTCTGGAATTAGAAATGCCAGAAATATTTTGTCAGTACCTTGTTTTTTAAAATGTGACTCCAGTGACAACTAACTTAAGCTCACTAATAGAAGTTTCAAGTCAAAATTACTCCAGACAGGCATTTAATAGCAGGTATGGGCCCAAATCCAGTGAATGTCTTGGAATAAACAAAGCATACAGAACAACTCACTTGCAGAATCTATAGTGTGGAATTAAAATACCATGTTAGGCAATGCCTGTATTGCATATATAGCCTATAAGACTGAACATGCTGTATATAGTTAGCAACTGAATTTCAGTGACTGTGCTTCCACACTGTTTAAAAAGAGTAAGTTATCATTAGCAGAATGAATAAAAATATACAACACTCACATCCACATCTTCACAGAAAGTAGCATTGGAACCATACTGAAGCTGGCACTGGTGATGCACATCATAAATCACCCCCGGAGCAATGACTGGGGACTTTAAGACTTCTTTTTGGGGGATATCATCCAGACAGAATCCCCATCCTCGGCTAAAAGACAGAAATTGCATACTGAAAAAAAAACAAAAACCACCAAACCCCAAATCAAAAGAACAATCAACCACACTTTTTGATACTTCTATGCAGACTTTTTTATACGGTCTTTGGAAAAAAACTCTTCCATATTCCATCTAAGGTATGCTGAGGGGCTACTACCAAACAGCACTCACTTCTGGTTAATGAAATTTTAAAAGAGAACAAAAATGCATGCTCTGGAGCAACGCTAGTATCAACAACAAGTGAAGTTTTATACAAATCCCGAACTCTGGAGTAGGATCATTAAAGTCTAAAAAAGTAAAGGAAAGCAGAACAGAAGGGAATAGAGTAGTATAGGTCATAGTATAGTGTAGTGTAGTGTATAGTGTAGTGTACAGTCTGGTGTATAGTGTAGTGTAGCATAGTGTAGCATAGTAAAGTAGAGATTAGTACAGCAGAGTAGACTACAGTTCAGTTGGAAGACATCTTCAAAGAACATCAAGTTCATCCCCCTACTACTTCAGGGCTATCCAAAAGTCAAAGCATAATACTGAGGACATTATCCAAATGCCTCCTGAACACTGACACAGGTCACTGACTGGTCACAGGGCCACCAACCATCTCTGTAGGAAGTTCCAGGGTTTGACCACTCTCACAGTAAAGGAACTTTTACCTAATATCCCATGTGAATGTTCCCTGGCACAGTATTGTGCTGTTGGTGTATGGCATCAATTAGCAGAGAGCAGAACTTCCCACTGCTTCCCCTTCTTATAAGCTGCAGAGAGCAGTGAGGTCATCTCTCAGCCTCCTTTTCTCCAGACTGGACAACATTAGTGTACACAGCTTTTCCTCACAGGACAAGTTTTCCATCTCTTTTACAGCTTTATTGCCCTCCTTGGGATGCTTTCACAAGAACCTTAACATCTTCTTGATATTGTGGAGCCCAGAACTGCACATGATACTCAAGAATACTCCATTGCTAAAGATCTGCTAAATACAGCAGAGAATCGCCTATTCTGATCGCTAGCTGTGCTGTGTTAGTGCCCCTCAGAAGGCAGTTTGCTCTCTTGGCTGCCCAGGCACACTGCTGGCTCATGCTGAGCTGCTGTCTCCAGCACTTCTAGGTCTCCTCCTGCTGAGCTGCTCTTAAGCCACTCGTCTCCCATCTGTGCCTGTGTCCAGCATTGCTTTATTCCAGGTGCAGCACTCAGCATTCTCTGTGTTAAACTTCATGCTCTTGCTGACAATGCTCCAACCTATCTAGATCACTCTGCAAGGCCTCTCAACTCTCCAGGTAGTCAGAAGCACCTCCCATTTAAATGTTGTTGGCAGACTTGATGAGAAGTAGCTTTCTTCTCAACCTTCTGTTTTATATTTCCACTACAGAACTCTCAGTTCTTTCCCCACTGTGTTCAGGGTGCACAGCTAATAATCCCGGACAAGAATTCCAGTCTGATCAACAAGAGATTAAAAATCAGCCTCACAGATCCTCAGAGTCATCTGCTCACATCTGGACATGAGCCAGCAGTGTGCTTTTGCGGCCCAGAAAGCCAACTAAGCCTTGAGCTGCATCAAAAGCAGCGTGGTCAACAGGACAAAAGAGGTGATCCTGCCCCTCTGCTCTGCTCTGGTGAGACCTCATAAACAGTACTGTATTTAGAGGTGGAGTCCTCAGTACAGGACAGGCATTGACCTGC
The DNA here is from genome assembly GCA_037305975.1 of Chrysolophus pictus. Classification (NCBI taxonomy): domain Eukaryota; kingdom Metazoa; phylum Chordata; class Aves; order Galliformes; family Phasianidae; genus Chrysolophus; species Chrysolophus pictus. The sequence continues at coordinate 69,502,617 of CM074614.1, read as the reverse complement.
TAGAGTGTGTCCAGAGGAGGGCCACAAAAAAGATGTATGAAAAGGAACATATTCCCAAAGACAACAGGCAGGGAGAGCTGGAGCTTTCAGCCTGGAGAAGTGAAGGCTCTGAGGTGACCTGCTAGTGGCCTTTCAGTATCTAAAGGGGGGTTAAGGACAGATTTTTCAGCAGGGTTTTCTGTGATAGGAGAAGAGGAAATGGTTTCAGACTAAAAGAGGAGAGACTTAGAATGGGTATAAGGAAAAGAGTTTTCACAGTAACAGTGATGAAGCACTGGGATAGGTTGCCCAAAGATGTGATGACTGCCCTGTCCTTGTGTACATTCAGGATGGATCAAGCTCTGAACAACCTCATCTAGCAGAAGATGTCTTTTTTCAGGAGAGTTGGACTATATGACCTTTAAAGGTTCCTTTGTACTAAAATGATTCTATCATTCTATATTCTTCGATGAGACTAATCTTCAGTCTATTAGGAGACAGATGATATTTTTTTCAGAGTATTACCTATACTGAAAAATTAATTTGTAGCAGCAGCCCACTTGACACTGAGTACTAGTTCAAATTGAGAAGTCTTCTTCCTTGTACTTTAATGGACCTGAGCCAAGGATTAATAATTTGTCTATTAGAGCAGACTCACTGATCCCCATGGCAACTGTTTTCCAACATACATACTAAAATAGAGCAATCTTCAAGCCATAAATATTACTTCGTGATTTTCTTCAGGAATTTGATGGTGGCTATGCATACTGAATCATGTCCAACTTAAAACATAGCAAGAAATATGAAGAAAACTTTTACTTCTTCCTCTCATCCTCTAACTTACAGCAAAACAAGACTAGATATTATAAAAAATGTAACAGCTGTATTCATGGCTTTGGGAGATTTAAATGTCTGTGGCTTTTATGTGTGCCGATGATCCTGAGGCTAGGCAAAATAAGGCATGTCAAAGTGGAAATATCATGAGGCATTGTAGCTCACTCAGTAGTTTCAGAGAATCCCACCACTTCTGGTGAAATTTATACCACATTGCTGCTCATATAAAGAACATGTTGAACTTCAGCAAATCACTGAAAAGCATCATTTATCACTGTGGACAGAGGCAAGACCTATCAGGTTCCCTCAGAGTTCTTGACAAAAGGTTTCTTTCTTTCTGGTAACTTCAAAAAATTGCAGGTTGAACCAAACCTGAGCTATTATGACAAGACTGGAGTTCACTCCCAGAAAACACAAATATAGTGGAGCTTTCCAAAATTTCTAAGCTATATTTCTGAGCTACAAACTCCTCCATGGTAATTAACTCATGCATACTACAAAAACCTAAATCTAGTAGCATAATAATGCAGGATTTACTTCTAACTTCATTACACATCTCATACACAGCTGTACTTATCTTGGGGAAATGCTACAACCCAGTCACTCACTCTAGGAATCTTGTGATGTACTCCTTGCTGCACTGTGACCAGGTGAGTGGAGTGGGATCATACTGCAACTGTCGGGACATGATGTACGGGCGCTTTCCAACAGGCTCACAGTCATTCTCTTTTCCGTCATGCTGGATACCAAAACTGGAGACACAAAACAAGATCCGGTAACTCCAGCTGCTTGGTTGTACCACAACACTCATCTATGGGTTCCACGCTGTTTAAAAAGACACTAGGGTCAGTTGCTTCCTCACCTGGTGAACTGTAGATACCTATTTTCTAAAAAAAAAAGAAAAAAAAGAATTGACCCAAAACCTACAACAAATTTGTACTCTGTTAGGCTTTCAAGTAAGTCTGTTAGGTACAGCAATATTAATGAGGTAAAAAATTAAGAACATACTGTCAAAGACTACTACATTCAGGAGTAGCTTTGAGAATACTATTGCACAAATTAGCCAAGAATGACATTTAAAATTGAGTTAGGTTAAAACTTACAGAGTCCTTCCTAGTTCATGGACCCCAGTCATTTAGACTTGTACCACTTTAACTGCAGTCAGACTTTGTTACTCTCCTGTACACTCCCCTATTACATCTCTACTTCTTTTTAAATCTTTTCTTTGGTAGAGATATTGGTTTCCACATTACAGAACCTTCAGTGAATTAGCTTCCAGCCTTTACTCCTTTCTATTTAACTTTCTTCAGTTGTGCCTTACAGGCATACAGGTCTCCCATAGCAGGTCTTCCTGATGTGGCTCTCTACAGCTTCTCTGCCTTATTAGATCTCTTTATTCAAGAGCTAGTAAAAATCATTAAAAAAATCATTAAAAAAAAAAACCTTTGAGTAAGTTTGACAAGGATTCAGCTGACTAAACATAGATACCTCCACATCATCTCCTTGCGAAGGAGATTTTGTCTGAAGTAATGATATTAGATTGCATATATATAATGTATATATAGTAGTATATATATGATAGTATATATATATATATGCATATAGTAGTGTATGAATATTTTGACACTTGAATTGTTAACATCTGAAGTTTTATAAACCCTTATTTCACAGCCTTGAAAACTAACTCAGGTCATGATTCAGCCATGGATCAAAGACTTTCTGGTGAGTTCAAACCACTAAGTCTTTATTTCTGGAAAATGTAATTGTATCATGACTCAAATGTTCTAAAAACAGAGCATGATTTCAGTCAGAACTAACTCCAGTGGCGGGCCTGAGTTGTAAAAGCAAGTGTGTCCCCCTAGTGACAGATCCTTTTCTACAAACAGAATCTGATGCCACAGGTGACTGTGAACATCCAGAGGGGCAGCGGGGACTTTTTGAAACCATTAAAAATGGGATTTTTTGTCTTTTTTTTTTTTTCATCTGTTCTTACAGAGTTTTATTGTCTGTATTTGAAATTTTTAATTCCTTTTCTCTAACCCTGCTTGAGTGAAAGATAGTTACAGATTAATTATGAATGCTATCACTCTCTTTGGTAGACAATCCTTGAAGGCAAGGCCATGCAGCACCCCTGCAGTGGCACCACAGCTGTACTTTGTCTCATAGTACCCAATGGATCTGGGCTAGACCAGTAGAAGGTCTATGGGGAAAAAGTATTTTCTGATAACTACTGTCAATGAAAAAAGTTTCCTGTCAGCAAGATGTGGGGATCAGAAGGATGAACCTCACAGCACCTAAATCTAACTAAAATAATTATCATTATTTCCTTTCTGAGAATTCACAGGTTGAAAAAAGAAAGGCGAATTCATACTTTAATTATTTTCGTATCAGATTTTACATTCCATCAGGAAGTACATACTTCAGCCTGAGTGGCAGTTGGGTATATACAGAAAGTGATGTAATACAAGAATAAACCTGTCACCTCGCCCAGCAGAGAACTGCATGCAAACTGAACTGCCATGTGATAATGGTGTACCTTGAGGAAATCAGTTCAGTGTCAAAACATTCAAAAGATAAATTATTTCACATGAGTTTAATAAAGCAAATAACCAAGCAAAACACCTTCACAAAGATAGAATATGGATAAATCTAGTTTAAAGCAAAAAATCCCAATTGCAGACTTACAGAATCACAGAATTGCAAGGGTTGGAAGAGATCTCAAGAGATCATCCAGTCCAACCCTGATGCTAAAGCTGGTACCTACAAAAGGTTGCACAGGCAGGTGTCCAGATGGTTCTTGAATATCTCCATAGAAGGAGACTCCACCTCTTTGCGCAGCCTGTTCCAGTGGTCCATCATCTTTACCATAAAGAAGTTGTTCCGCATGTTAGTGCTGAACTTCCTATGTTCAAGTTTTAGGCCATCACCAAGAAGAGACTGACTTCATCTATTTGCCTCCCACCTCCTTTTAGATATTTAAGAACATTTATCAGATCCTCTCTCCATCTACTTTTCTCCAGGCTGAATAGACCCAGGTTACTCAGACTTTCCTCATACAGGAAAGAGCTCTAGGCTCTTAGTCATCTTTGCGGCTGTCCACTGGATTCCTTCTAGGAGATCCCTGTCTTTCTTGAGCTGGGGAGCTCCGAACTGGACATAGCAATCTAAATGTGGCCTGACCAGGATGGAGTAGAAGCAGAGAATAACTTCTCTCAACCTGCTGGCCACACTTCCTTTAATGCATCCCAGGATATCATTGGCCTTCTTGGCCACCAGGGCACATTGCTGGCTCATGGCCAACCTGTTGTCCACCAGGACCAGGTCCTTCTCTGCAGAGCTTCTCTCTAGCAGGTCATTCCCCAACCTGCACTGATGCATTCAGTTAAACTCCTTTCCAGTTGCAAGACTCTGCACTTGCTCTTGTAAATCCTCATCAGGTTCCTCCCTGCAAAACTCTTCAGCCTGTCCATGTCTCACGGACTGGCAGCACAGTCTTCAGGTGTGTCAGTTACTCCGCCCAGCTTTGTATCATCAGCAAACTTGCTGAAAGGGTGGACTCCATCCCTACTTTCAGGTCATTGATGAAGATGCTGGACCCGGAACAGACCCCTGGGGATCACCACTTGTTACATGTATCCAAACATACTCTGTGCCTTTGATGACCACATTCTGAGCTCTGCCAGTCAGCCAGTTCTCAATCCCAAACTAAATGAATGACAAGTAACTTTAGTAAGTGAACTTGACCTACCTGAATCCACAATGTAAATTTAACCTGCAGAGGCTACTAGTTACTAAGAAAAATCCAAAGGTAACCTTAGTAAGATGGAAAACCTGATACTCTTGTGAAGCATGACTGGTTTTATTAAAAAAATGGTTTCTATCCAATCTGCTATACTGAAATACCCGATACAACAGTTATTTTTTTATGTAAATGATTGAAGATCATATGAAGTAATTGCATAGTAAATTAATGCAGGCTCAAAAAATGAACAAAAGTGAAAAGTTAAAGCATTAAGTGATGATTCTTTACAGCTGAATTATTTCATCCTCCTGTACTAATGTAGTAGTCTATTAAGAGGGGTATAACAAAGACTTGTAATTACAAAAAAGTCAAAGGCTTAAGAATTTGTCTCTTATTCTTTTGCTCATTAAAAATAACTATGGTTTTGATTTAATAATAAAGACACATCAAATCACTCCCTTTTTTTTGTTTCTGTCTGGCAATTTATGTATTCATATGCAAATTATAATTCAATTTCAGCAGGGTCCCCCTTCACTTTGCATTATACCTGTGTCCAAGTTCATGAGCAATAGTGAACGCCAATGGAAGACCAGAATCTTCATTGATGTTGCAGCTTCTGTGAGGCTGACACATGCCTGATAGATGAGATAAACCTAAGGTTTCACACGGACGATTCATGCCAGCACAAATGTCCTTTCTAAAATCACAGAAAACAACTTGTCATTAAAAGAGATTAAAAGCAACTGTAGTGTCCCTTACATTGGGTGGTATGCTTCTAACTCATAACATATCAGTTCTGATGTTTCTGTGTATTAAGCAGGGGTTGTGATAACATTTACAAACATACACCTCTTTTGCTACTGTTGTATTATATCACTATAATAGATCATCAATATTGACACTGCTGTAGTGCTTAAATACATGCTTATTTTCAACTCATGTAAGAAAGTTTTAAAACCTCCACCTCTGACAGCATTTTGATCATAGCACATCTGAAGTTTTCTAGTTAATGCCTGATGGTAAATTGCATGCTGGATTTCCTTTCCTCTAATTTTGCACAAGTATTTTTTAGTTCTCTCTTACATTTTAAAGAAAACTCTCCCTTTAATTCCTCTATCTCACATAAGACACAGGACTCACAGCTACAGGCAGCCAGTGTTACAGTGCCGTTACAGAACAGAACACATACTAACCTAGAGCTAAAATCCCTGTAAACTTTTTAGGCTAACAACTTCACTCCCTCAGCATGGGCTATTGTCCCTAGCAAGTAGGCATGTGCTGCCATATCAGCATGAGCATTAAGGAACTGTGAACAGTCAGAAAGTGGTCCCTTCCTTCAAAATGTCTAGCTGGATGCTGAGCAGTCTGCTAGAATAAGTAAAAAGGAATAAATGTATGTTTTGCCTCTGAACAGGTCAAGCCATAATACAAACCTCTACGTCCACAACTTATAAAGGAAGGAATGATTCAGATGTCCTGTGGGGGTCGGGTTGATTTAACTTCTCCCAGTTCAGTCAGAGCAGGCTGCAGGGTTACAACCTCATCTCAGGCTCTTTCAGTGGGGAACATCCCACTGCAATACTTTGCCATAGGCTAAGTGGCAGATTTATTACAAAGAATGTGATTTAATCCTGTATATCAGCTCTGCCAGGTACAACATGCTTGCAGACACTAAAGAGTTGCCGGAGTGGTTACCCAACAACACCTCATCTTCATTCAAATGAACTGTCTAACACCTGTTTATCTGGAGAGCTAAAGAACTCAACATTTTGAGATTTCTTTTTCTCATTCTTCTCATACCACTTCAGGGTTTTTTTTTTTGTTGATTTTCTTTTTTGTCTAAAAAAAAATTTCTAGATCTGAAACCTAATCTTTTCTCTCAGCTTTGAATCCATTCTGACAAGCCAGTAGAATCTCTGCTTTGTGCCCTACCAAATACTCCCTGCATAAGTTCAAACTTTTAAGTTTTCTGTGTCTCCATTGCTTGCACATAAATAAATGTATATGTTGTTTCTCATTGAATAATGAGATAATATTTAAAAATCACACAATTTAAGCTGCAGTCTTCATAAAATATTCTTCCATTCTGAAGTGTAACTGTTGTTATTTGAGGATTTGCCATTATAGAATTTCTCGTCCACTCAGTGGGTTATTTTGGTACATCCCTTCAAAGGAGAATAAAGAAGTGATTGAGCACTAGATGAAACAGGATCAAGCAGAGAAAATGACTTGAGCTCTGTAAATTGCTAATCTCTCGAGGCATACAGTTCCCAATTTCCTGACTAAGACGCATCTCTAATAAAACACCCACATACGTACAGAGACTATTATGTGTACTTTGAAAACAAATGAAAAACAACATCTTTAAAACAGCAGGTCTAACCTTAACCACGTTTTTATAACATAACTCACATTCTCTGCCTGTTTGAGTATCAGGAATGCTCACATTATGTTATTTTGCATTAATTGTGGTTTTTCAGAAACAGCATGGTTTCATGGTTCTACGCAGGATGAACTAAATGATGACACGAGCATTTAAAAAAAAATCATCACCAAAAGTAATGTAACAACAATATTTGGTCACACCTGCTGTCATACCTTGTTAGAAGAACAGCCACATCGTGGTGTGTAGGGTTGACGTCACTCTTAGGGTTGACACTCTTTTGCCATTTGCAGAAACTGGCTAGTGTCTTATCAGCGTGGTGAACTATCTTCAAGCCTTGCTAATAGGAAGTGAAGGAAAATATTGTAAAGACAACACTGCATCACAATTATGTGTCAGTTACATTAGCTGGGAAGCTGGGTACTCTCAGAAATGTCCTTGATTATGCTTTTGTCTAAAGCTAGAGCCATGATGTGTATTTATATGTCATCTTGAATATTAAGTAAAATTTTGACATTTTTGCAATTGGCATAGGTAATTAAAAAAATAATGAAAAAATAAGCAGAAGAAAGGTACTTTTTTTTGTATGCACGCTTCACAAAATCCAATACTTGCAATTTTCAAACATTTTACATTCTCTGAGAGCAGGTTTTTTTCTTTTTACTAAAGAAGCTAATGGTTAACTACTGTTTAACTTCTATGTTTGTGACTTGATGTTATATGAACAAATTCATGCTTAAGGAATGGTTGCACTCTGAAGGGTATATCTCTTTCACAAGAAATTTTAATGTTTTTAAATTCCAGAAAGAGGCAATACAGTCATAAATATTCCTTCCCCATCCTATGATTATATAATACATATGCAAGCTAATGAAACTTCTGAAATAGAAAGTACGAAAAGCCAGTTCTCTCCTTTCTGGTGCTGAGAATCCACTGTATCTCTCCTCAGTTCATTTATGCAAAATTTTTAAAAACACCTAAATATCATTGTTAACAGATAGTAATTTTGAAGTAAAAAGATGAATATCTTAATACCAAAATTTAAAACCAAATTTTTAAAGTTATCCACCATGTTTAATTCCAGCATTGCCATGCTCAACTGAATAGGAATCCATTTTCTATTTACAAAGCAGCCATATAAATTTATCAGGTACACTTAATTGCATGTCACCATGGACTTCAGGTCTTAACTGCTCTGTTTAAAACATGAACTATACTTTTTGTCTGCATATCTTTACCCCAAAGGTGATTAGGATAGGCTCTATCCTTAGTCCCTATTTCACAAGGCATAGCCTCCCTCCAGTTTTGTCCACCAGTTTCAATAGCATTGAGATTATTTAGCTTATGTTCATAAACCATGAGCCATTGTGAAAATCCCCTTAATGTCCTCCTGCAGCCAGAGAAGGCTATGTCATTCATGGTATTTTAAAAATAATCATAAAAGTACCACAGTCTGTATTTAAGCATACAGCAAAATGGTTATGTGTAACAGATATTAGAATCTACAAATGTGAAGCTGGTTCACGCCAATTAGTATCTACTTAATCTTCATTTTTTGAGTTTTGAAAGAGGTATAGTAAGAGAAAGCATGTTGCAGCCTCCACAACAAGAATAGTTTTACTTCTTCAAGAGACCTGCAAATACTCTAGCATCATACTTTATTAGACCCTTCCAGTAATGCTAGGTAATTAGATACTAAGTGATGACACACCCCATGTTCCCCATTCCTAATTTACCTATTTTAATTACGTTTTCCAGTATTTTATGCAGAAATACCTGAAGTGATTAGCTAAATACTCTTTTATCCAGAGTAGCATTTACTCTAAAACCAGCCACACTACAATCACCAAATTAATAGAAGAGTAAAATGAACAAGTGATCTTAAACAAACAAATGCTTCTCTCTGTAATTATGGCTCAGCTCACAAGTTTCGTAAGCAACATTTTGAAGAAAACAAAAATCTTACCTCCTCCTCCTCAAAAAGGATGAGCCGGACCAGCACAATGTGAATTGCATTGCCAATGCTTGGATCGTGGAACAACCCTGTGACCTGTGCCAGAGCCAGGAGGTATGAGATTAACTGATTCCTCTATAGCAGAACAGAACTTGGGAGAGAAAATATAACATTGACTTCAAGTACACCGTCCACCTTAGTTTGTGGGGTGTTGTTTTGATTTTCTTTTGTTTTTTAGATCCGTAACATGAAATTTTACTGAAATGCAACTGAGGTCAGAATTACTGCAAAGGGCAGCTCTGCCAGTTGAGTGATGCTTCAGGATTTGGCAAAATACAGAACAAGCGCTTAGATTATAAATACAAGATTATTTTATGTCTTGTCTTCTAGACGAATGCATCAACTTTTGGCTGGCACCCTTCACTGTCTGCTCAACCACTTCAAAGATTATGAAAAACATTAGCAGAAAAGAATGCAATGTGTACAGTCACATAATAATGATGTAGAGGTCCTCTCAGTGCTCAAAAGAACAGCTTATCAAATCCTTATGTTTTGATTTGATAGGAATCAGCCTCTGCCACAACAAAGCAAAAATAAGTCAGTATTGGGCAGATTAATTATAGATACTTGGACTTTCACAGCACAGATGGGGATGCTAGGAAAAAAAGCAAGAAATAATTAATCTATGTTTTAAAAAAGCAAAACATTAATAATTGAACTCTTGATAAGTTTGGCCAAAATAAAATATGCTAAACCTTAACACAGTGTTGAATTAAGGCAGAAAGAAAAGTAATGAGACAGTATACAGTGAGAACTTATCTACGTAGGTTGCTCCAAAAGTAATGCCTTATACTTATTTCCATGGAAACTACAACAGACATAACAGAACACAATAGCACTATTTGATACAGCAAATTCTCAGCTACAAAACACTGTTTTTAGACATAGTGATCATGACTAGGTGTGTACTTTCATCTGCAGTGAATCGGAAAGAGCCTGCCATGCTCATAAAAATCTGAATGGCTTTCCAGAAGGTGGCTTGTCTTTCACATCACTGTCACCGCTGCTGATACAATCTATCCATCGCCCCACTGTGCTCCGCAGTTTGGTTTCCATAAATGTTCAGCAAACATCAAAGAAATTCAATGAGTGCCATTTTTTTCCACATGGAGGAATTCAATTACACCTTTGTTTCATATATGTTTCCATGTCAGATGCCATTTTTGCAGACTGCCTCTCTGCTGCCATCTGTTATACAGCAACAAAACGTAATGAGATACTGATGTGAAGGTTCAGCCTCTACTGTCTTACCACCAACATCTGCTTCTGACATTGAGGGCAAAAACAATAAAATAGGAAGCATTACTTTTGGAGCAGCACTTGTATAAGGAGCTATGCCATATTTCACAAGAAATATTGAATGGATGTAGACTGCAATGGAAATAGTCTGCATTTAGGTCAAAATTGTCATGTAGAAGATGATTAAAGTAGAAATTACTGAGATAAAGTGAAAAACGTGTTTTTTTGAATATTAAGGTCTGATTTGTATGTGAGTCTTCTACAAGATATTAGACTGCAAATGGAATGATTTTGGCTAACTAACATTTCAGGTACAGACTGCAGAAAAAATGTTAAGACTTTTTTGTTCCTTAATCTAATCATGACAGGGATTTACTCCACAGACTTTTCTTTTTCATGTATATACAAAACCTCATGCTCGAAGTTATTATTATTTTTAACAAGGACTTTATTTTAGATGTAGAGTATTTGGCTGGTAAAACACTTGCACTCATTTTAGCTGGGGTAGAGTTAATTTTATTCATAATTGCTTATATGAGTGCTGGTTTGGGTTTGAGACCAGCACAGTGATGGCAATGCACTGATGATTCAGCTGTTGCTGAAGTAGCCTACGGCTGTGCAAAAATCTGGGATGGGGGACATCTGGGAAAGCTGACCCCAACTGACCAAAGAAGGTCAGTAATACGAGCTGAAAAAGGGAGAAGTGGGGGATGTATATGCATGTGGAGTAACGGTGCACATCTTCCTGAATAACCATAACGAATGATGAAGTTATACTTCCTGGAAATGGCTAAATATTTGTCTGCCAGTATGAAGTACTGAATGTGTTTATCTCAGCCCCGGAGTTTCCTTACTTTTACCCTTGTAATTCTCTCCCCCATCCCATTAAGGGTAGTGAGCAAGTGGCTTAGGTGCCTCTAGGGACAAACACACCGCAAAAATTATAGAAAGAAAAAAAATTATCTGAAAAAAATCACAGTTTTAAATGTTTAAGTAACTGAATCATTTCTGTTAGGAATAAATCTATGCCCTATCTGTCTAGGCTGAACTTCAGTAAAAGCATCCCTCTCTAAACTATGCTATCTTCATAATGTTAGAAAAAAAGCTCAAAGTTATTACAATTCTATTGCTTTTCTCATTCAAAGACATGGGAAAGAATCTATATCTACAGGATTTCTCCCCACTGCTGCGGCCACCAACCCAGTTTCAGCAATGAGCAACAGGCCTCTGGGGGAGACAGGGAGTTTCATTTCAGCAGAATGAAAATTAGTGCTAGAATTTGTAACTACGTAGTACAGCCCTCAAAACTGAGAATTACAGAATCTTCCCTCAGTTAATATCCAGAGAAAAATGGCATCTATGCATAATAAAAGGAAAAAAAAAAATCCTTCAAAAAACAGTTTTAATGAGTATATGTGAATGATATTCTATTTCATTCAGTGAAAAATGTTACAGACTTGTTTCTGTGTGATTAATAACATAACAAATTTATAATTTCTTCATTCACCTAAAAAAAGATTTAAAAAGGGGAAATATTTTACCTACCATATTCATTATAGTAAGGATGTATGATTCCACATGGTCACTTCCATGGTATTCAACCATCTTACTGTCTGCAACCACAAGCGTCTCCACCCATCGCTCCTTGCTGACAGATCGCCGAGAAACCCTTCTGACAGCTACATGATTTTGTTCCCATTTCTCCCTCCGATGATCTTCTTGTTTGAAAAAGTTAAGGGTGTCTGGAACAGTAAGAAGTAACACTGACTTCAAAATATTTTCACAATTAGTTTAGATTTGAAGTGTGTGTCTGTAATACTTGCAGATATTGAAGAGCCACAGGATGCTGTAGGTTGGAATGGAACTCCACCTTCTTTGCCCAAAAACTTCGAAGTGACATCAGTTTGCTGAAGGCTAACTCCAGTGAGGTTCTGAATATTCCCCCATGATGTACTAAACAGTGCTCTGCCTTACAGATCTGGCTGCCCATACTCAAAGCAGCAGGCATTAAAGTGCAAGAAAGAGCCAGGCTTAAAAAACTTAATTGGTGTTGCCCTTTTCAAGGAATTTCTCCTCTGTCAGTTGATAGTTCAAGATAAGGATATACTTTCTCCCATGTAGCTCCTATACTCGACAGGATGGCAAATTGCTCAGTGCATGGAAAATATCACCCCAGAAATCTGGAGGGGTGGGAGTGCTTCACTAATAGATGTCATCTGAAAAACTGGTGAGGCAGATGGCAGGAGAAATCCTTTCTGCTTCCACTGATTCTCTGTGCATCCAGATCATTTTGGGAATAACTTTTTGCTCTGCAAAGCTACCAGCAAACTTGCCCAGTGCTCAGTGGGGCTAACTCGAATAGCATAGCATAGCATAGCACAGCATAGAATAGGACAGAATAGAACTCACTAAATGTTAAAAAATAGTACTGAGGGCATAACCCATATGCCTCCCGAACACTGGCAGCCATAGGGTATCTTGCTAGGAATAATGTTCCAGCGTGTCTGACAACCATCACAGTATAAAGATATTTTCCCAAATGTCTCAGATGAACCTCCTCTGGCACCAATTTGTGCGCTCCATCGTAGCTGAGAATGCCAGTTGGCTGCATTACCAGGGAAATACTGGTAATGTAAATATCTCTGTGTCTGAAAAAGAAGTAAGAGGTGCTGGCTTGTTTGCAAGTGGTGGCATTTTTCCAGTATAGATGCCAGAAAAACACTTTAACTGCACCGGAATTTCCCGAATCCTAACAAGGATCAGGAGTACTTGTTATTGGCTACTGCCATGGTCCTTTGGCATGTCATTCATAGAAGAGGACATCCTTATTCCACACAAGGCAGAAAGACAGTTCAACTCTTCAAGCCCTTACAGACAGCATTACCCCATAGCACTGCATGGAGGGGATAGCTATCCAGCATCATCTCCACCTCATAGTGCTACCAAGCATTAGGGGATAGCTGCCCAGACCATCCTTCTTTTCAGGTATGGATGGCTCAGCAACCAGGTCTCAAATTTGTGAATTCATTTCAGCAGGAGATCATAGAATCACAGAAGGTTTTGAATTAGAAGGAATCGTTAAAGGTCATGTAGTCCAACTGCCATGCAATGAACAGGGACAGAAACAGCCAGATCAGATTGTTAAGAACATGGTTCAGACTGACCTTGAATGTTTCCAGGGAGAAGGCTTCCACAACATTTCTCAGCATCCTGTTCTAGTTCCTCCTGTTCTTATTATATATTGCTGTTCTTTTATTTTATTTTATTTAATCAATATCTCCCCTTTTTTAGTTTGAAACCATTTCCTCTTGTCCTGTCACAATAGACCCTGCTGAAGAGTCTGTCCCTGTCTTACAGCTCTCCTGTAGATACAGACAGACAGCTGGCTGTCTGGGCCACAGGGCACACTGCTGGCTCACGCCCAGCTGCCGTCCACCAGCACCCCCAGGTCCTTTCCGGCAGGGCTGTGCTCTATCCCCACATCCCCGGCTCGTACTGGCAGTGGGGGTTGCCACGACCCAGGTGCGACACCTCGCACTTGGATTTGTTGAACCTCAGGAGGTTCACTTGGGTGCACTTCTCAGCCTATGTAGGACCGGCTGGATGGTATCCCATACCTTGGGCATGTCAACCACACCACACAGCTTGATGTCATCGGCAAACTGCTGGGGGTGCACATGATCTCTCTCCATGACTGTCCATGTCATTGATGAAGATGTTAAAGTCAGTCCCAGTACAGACCCTTGATAGGCATCACTCATCACTGATCTCTGTTCAGACATTGAGCTGCTGACCATCATTCTCTCGTACTCCTGGTACAATCTTGCTACCAACTCCTCAGTTCCTCATCCATTGAGCAGTCCACCCGTGATAGCTACTACACCTTTGCCATGAATGCATCATTTGCCATTTATAACACAAATGTTCAGTCACAGTGTATCACAGCATGTTATGTATTTATATGTGGTACCACAGGACTACCAGCAATGCATGTAATCATAGAATCACAGAATTGTAGAGGTTGGAAAGTGCCTCCAGAGATCATCGAGACCAACCCCTCTGCCAAAACAGGGTCCCTACAGCAGGTTGAAAAGGTTGAAAAGGTAAGCATCCAGATAGGTCTTGAATATCTCCAGAGTAGGAGACTCCACCACTTCTCTGGGCAGCCTATTCCAGGGCTCGGTCACCCTTACCATAATGAAATTCTTCCGCATGTTACTAGGGAACTTTGTATGTTCAAGTTATAGGCTATTACTCCTTGTCCTATTGCTACACACCATCAAGAAGAGCCTCATGTCATTCATTTGCTGTTCACCTCCTTTTTAATATTTATAAATATTTATCAGATCTCCTCTCCATCTTCTTTTCCCCAGGCTGAACAGACCCAGGTCATTCAGCCTTTCCTCATATGGGAACTCCACAACCCCCTGGGCAGCCTGTTCCCCTGCTCCATCACCCTCACCATGAAGAAGTTATTTTGCATATTGGAGTTGAACTTCCTATGCTCCAGTTTATGGCCATTTCCCTTGTCCTTTCCCCACAGACAACTGAAAAGATGTTGGCCATGTCTCTTTGTCTCCCACACTTAAGATATTTACAAAATATTTATTAATAAGATCCTCTCTCAGTCTTCCCCTCTCAAGGCTGAACAGATCCAGCCTTTCCTCACGGGGGAGATGCTCCAGGTCATTTATCATGTTTGTGGCTCTCTGCTGGACTCTTTCCAGGAGATCCCTGTCTTTTTTGTACTGGAGAGACCTGTTTAAAGAAGTGGATACAGTAGTCCAGGTGAGCCCTGACCAGGGCAGAGTAGAGGGGGAGGATCACCTCCCTCGACTTGCAGGCCACACTCCCTTTAATACACCCCAGGATGCCATTGGCCTTTTTGGCCACCAGGGCACATTGCTGGCTCATGGCCTACCTGCTGTCCACCAGGACCCCCAGGTTCTTCTCTGCAGAGCTCCTCCCCAGCAGGTCATTCCCCAACCTGTACTGATGCATGCAGTTATTCCTTCCCAGTTGCAAGACTCTGCACTTGCTCCTGTTAAACATCATCTGATTTCCTACTGCCCAGCTCTCCAGTCTATCCATGTCTCACTGACTGGCAGCACAGCCTTCAGGTGTGTCAGTTACTCCTCCCAGCTTTGTATCATTGGCATACTTGCTGAGATAGACACTGTTCCCTCATCAAAGTTATCAATGAAGATGTTGAACAAGACCAGACCGAGCACTGGGGAACACCACAAATCACAGGTCTCCAAACAGACTCTGCACCACTGACGACCACCCTCTGAGCTCTGCCATTCAGTCGGTTCTTAAACTGCCTCACCGTCCACTCATCAATCCCACACTTCCTCAGCTTCTTTAACAGAATGTCATGGGAGACAGTATCAAAAGCCTTACTGAAGTCAAGATAGACAACATCTGCTACTCTCCTCCCATCTAATCAGCCAGTGATGCCATAGAAGGCTACAAGTTGGTCAAGCATGATTTCCCCTTGGTGAATCCATGCTAACTACTCCCGATAACCTTTTCTTTCAATTGCTTGTAGATGGCATCCAGAACAAGCTGTTCTATCACCTTTCCAGGGACAGAGGTGAGATGGACTGGCCTGTCGTTTCCTGGATCCTCCCTCTTGCCCTTTTTGAAGACTGGAGTGACGTAATGCATCTCTCAGTTTAAAAACTGCATTAGAGTATATACACAGAAGAAGATGCACAGGATTTAAGAAATGAATTCTCTGAGGTCTGTCTGAAAGTTGCATAGAGAAGAAAATGCTCATACTGCTGATTTAGTATTTATAAAGTTGGAACATGTCATATTAATAATCAAAACTACAGCAGATATTATGCAGTTGTAACGGAGCTACAATGCATGGATGTATATTATGCAGCTGCTCTATTAGCTACAACTCATAAAGATCTGTTAGCACTACATTGCAGTACCATTTCATGGCTTCAGACGGTACCAGGCACATATCACCGAGAAGCACATCAACATGCAAGTTTAAGATACCAGGTTCATTCTGTTCCTTGGAATCCTGTGCTTTCCTGGACTGCTTTCTGAAACACTCTGTTTGAGTCTGAACTAATACAGTATGCAGAATGCAATGTATTCTATATCGTAAACCTGCATTTTAAAAGATGCTGAAGTACTACTTTTGTGAAAGTTTTTACCTTCTTGGAAAGACAAAAAGTGTAAAAAAATAACAAGTATTTGAATAAACTCAAATGAATTTTCAGTCACCACACACCACCACATAAATTTCCTTTGTGATTAACAACCCAAATAATTCTGTCAGTGTCATCCTGTGTAGCCACACAAGCAGACTCTGTCCTACACATATATTAGCTCATAAAAAAGTTACTCTAAGGAAAATTTCCTTCCCACCACATCAAGGAACTGAAAGAAAGCCATACATACAGTACCATAATCCTGAAAAGTAAGCTGGAAAAATATTTTCATATCTGCATGGAAGAATATATGTGTAATCTGTGAATAAAATTGAAGTAAAGAAAGTGGGTACTTTATATGTATTCATTTAAGAGAAGGAGACAGGTTATCACTGATGTAATCCCTGTCCTATCTCCACTAGCCCAGGCTGCAGCATCACTCCTGCTGTCTTTCTCAAGCTTTATTCAGTTACTGTCATACTCAGCTCTACTGGGGCTATTTATGAAATGTATTCATTGGTGTTCTCATAGATTTGCGTGGTTTTCAGCAGACTTATTTTTCTCACTGACTATATTTTCAAGGGTACTGTGCTGACAAAAGCCTTCCCCACAGCTACCAGAACAAAAGATTTTGTTCAAACTGCAGCTTAAATGATTTACTTATAGCCATATAAAACATCACATCAGTGGTCAGGCTTTGTACTCACATCTATCAATGACTTTTGTTCATTGTCAGGAAACATGACAGCTTTGGAAGTGAAAATTTTTAAAGCTATTCACACTGTAAGAGTAAATAACCTCCAAGAAAATGTTTGCAGACCTGGTTAAGCAGGAGGTTGTACTGCAGGAAAATTTTGGAAAAGAGATGTGAGGTGGGAAAATTAATGACAAGTAGCAAGAAAGTACCATGGACAAAACTCTTTCCTGAGTGACAGCCCCTTCTAGTGCAGGCATCCAACACAGATCCATGTAGTCAGTGAAGAACTACATCTCCAGCTACATCCTCTGACAGCTCTGTTAGTGAATGAAGCACAAAGAAAGAAGCTCTTTGAGCAACAGTAATGCAGAGGTGGCTATAATACATTGTTCTACTTCTGCTTCTACATCTCCACAAATGATTGCCTTGCTTAGCTTTTCATTCTGAAACAAGAAGACATCACTTTGCTTTCACCTTACATTAGCAATGTGCTGCATGGGATTTCAGAACTGCTGACAATCATAGAATAGAATCATAGCATCACCAAGGCTGCAAAAGACTTCAAAATCATTTAGTCCAATCATCCACCTACTACATAAATTTCCCCACTAAACCATGACTTTTAGTAACATCACCTGAGGCCGCACCTCGAGTACTGTGTTCAGTTTTGGGCCCCTCACTATAGGAAAGACATTGAGGCCCTGGAGTGTGTCCAGAGAAGGGAAACAAACTTGTGAGGGGTCTGGAGCACAAGTCCTATGAGGAGTGGCTGAGGGAGCTGGGGTTGTTTAGTCTGGAGAAGAGGAGGCTCAGGGGAGACCTCACTGCACTCTACAACTTCCTGAAGGGAGGTTGTGGTGAGGAGGGATTTGGCCTCTTCTCCCAGGCAACGAACAGGACCTGGGGAAATGGCCGCAAGTTGTACCAGAAGAGGTTTAAGTTAGACTTAAAGAAGAACTTCTTCTCTCAGAGAGTGGTCAGGCACTGGAATGGCCTGCCAAGGGAGGTAGTGGAGTCACTGTCCCTGGCAGTGTTCAAGAGGCGTCTGGATGAGGAGCGGCAAGATCTGGTTTAGTGCTTGTGGTAGCAGTGGTAGTGTGAAGACGGTTGGACTAGATGATCTTGTAGGTCGTTTCCAACCTTGTGATTCTATGATTCTGTGATTCTATGATCTAAACATCTCTTGAACACCTCCAGTGATGGTAACTTAGCCACCTCCCTAAATTGCCCATTCTAGTGCTCGTCCAGTTTTTTGGAGAAGAAATTTCTCCAAACGTCCATCCTCAACCTCCTGCCTGAACAATCCCCAGGTGCTCTGTTGTCCAAGAGTTGAAATCTTGACCAGGAGCCCACAGGTTCAGGAATACCCACAGAAGGATGGGTAGTTTGAAATCTTGTTTGAAATCACCCAGTGCTGTCAAAGAAAACCTGCCTTCCATACTGCCACCATAAAGGTGTGTGATTGAGTGTTCAATGAGTCCATTGCTGACAGGGGAGATGTGACTCAGGAGACAGAAAAAGATTCACCTCCCTTGAAACCCACTGAGTGGGACAAGAAAACTCCACAAGTTGCAGAGGAGAGAAAAGACATCCTTGACACCTGAGGGTTTTCCATGCATTCTTGAAAAACAGATACAACAGTTGGTATTATGTAAACATATGTCAATATAGTGCTTGGAATTCTCTAGGAACAGAAATTAAGGTAGTGCTGAAAAGATACTCAGGAGTCTCAGAGTCAGGAAACCGAAAGCCAGTAAGAAATTCAGCTAACAAATTGCATGAAGTTTGAGCAGCAACATTCAGAAGTTTCTGAGATAATTTTGCATGAGAGGTCTTTATTAGATTACCTCAGGCATGTCCAACCCACAGCCTGCATGTGGCCCAGCTCAGCAGCTGTGCCCCACTGAGCGGACTGGCCTGGCACTGGGACATGGGGAGGGTGCAATGCAGTGCTGGCAAATAATATGGCACTGTCCTTAATTCGAAAGGCAGTTGTGTCAGTTTTTGAATATTACAGTTTGAAAAGACATCACATGCAGAAACATTCTGCCAAATTCAATGCATATTATGGAATGCTTCATAAAGACAAAATAGTGAAACTGAAAAAAAAGTTTCCTGTCATCTCAACATAATATTTTTAAAAAGTTAAAACTCAAACTGTCTCTGTTACAAAAGCTACTTATGTGATAGCAAATCTGATTGCAAAAAAATCAAAACCATTTACTGATGGTGACTTTGTTAAGCAATGTATGGAAAACACAACAGATATAATGTCTCCTGATTTAAAAAAAAAAAAAAAAAGGATTTTTCTAATATCGGTTTGTCTCACCAGACTGTAGCCAGGTGAACTAAAGAATAAGGAAAATATATTGAAAAAAATATGGAGAGTAAAGCTGCCAATTTCAAATGTTATGCTTTGGTGATAGATGAAGGTACTGATGCTACAGATACAGCTCAACTTGCTGTATCTGTAGGGTAGCTGGTGTTGAATATAATGTCACTGAAGAAATGACTGCTTTGTGCCACTGAAAGACACAATTAAATCCCTATATTTGTATGAATCTGTCAAAAATATACATTAAAATGATTAACTTTAGTCAAGATTTCTCATATAGCTACTGATGGTGCCCCAGCAATGGTTGGTAACATAATAGATGATGCAGTTACCACCAGTAACTCACATTTGATGAAATATCACTGCATCAGACATCAAGAAAATTAACGTGCAAAAACTTTGAAAAAGGATAATGTCATGCAAATCGTCATCAAAGCTGTGAATTTCATTGCCAATTCCAGGAGTATGGATGCAGATCGTGGGAAGGTGGTTAAGTCAAGGTAAAATGCTGAAAAGACCTTGCAAAGTGATATCAAGTCCTTTATGTAATCAAAAGGAAAATTTGTGCCAGAATGTGAAGATGAAAAATGGCTCACAGATTTAGTGTTTTTGGTGAATTTTAATGCTAATTTAAATGCATTAAACATGCATCTTCAGGGTGAAAATCATCTTATCTGTGCTGTGTTTCAGATAATAACAGCTTTTGAAATGAAACTTCTATTATGGCAAGCTTAACTTATGGCAAATAATTTCATAAATTTTTATGCCTTGGCTATACACAGTCCTGTGAACAGTAAAAAATATGCAGCCTTGCTTTCTGTTCTGATAAAGGAATTTGAGAATAGATTTCAAGATTTAAAAAAAAAATCACGTTTTGTATATTTGCAATTCCATTTTCATTCAACATAATTATATTACTTGCAAATTTTCGTATGGAATGTTTAGAGTTGCTATCAGCAAAGGAAAAATTGGTCATGTCCCTTTACCAGATTTTCACAAGCTATACCTTACCAGAGAATAATATCCTGTTCTTCACAGTCACTCCTTATTCATGTCACCCCTTTTTGGAAGTACGTACATTTTGTGAACAACTTTTGTCACGGATGAAGCACAGAAAGAATAATATTTCATCACAAATCTCCAATGAACACCTTGAGAGCTCACTAGGAATGGCAACCACTGCCATCGAACCAGCCTGATGCATTTGTTTCACGAAAACAAGGTCAAATATCCCACCAGTTTTATGTTCTTGTTGCTCTGTTTCTAATGTTTTTATTTTAAAAAATACATTAAAAAAAAAAAGGGTTGTTATTTATATACATTACATTTATTATGTTTTATATGTGCCCAGTGGAATTCCTGTTCAGTGTGGCCCAGGCAAGCCAAAACGTTGGACAACCATGGATTACCTGATTCAGTCAAGTGGGTCAGAAACATTAGATCAGTCATATGTAATATCCATAGACTAAAAGGTGTAGAGGGACCACAATTTTCCCATTCAAAGTAGTTGACCCATTTTCACAGAAGGATTGTTTGGTTTTGGTTTGATTTGTTGTTTGTTGTGTTCTTTTTTAATCAAAATCTGAATTGTTTTAATGGAAAAAAAAAAAAAGTCTCCTAAAACTATCCACACAAATGCTACCTGGCTAACAGAACAATGTATATAACCCTTACCTCTCAGCTACAAGGAAAGATTTTAAGCTTACTGTAAGTTTGAATTAAACATGAAGAAACAGCAGTATAAAAAAATTCTCCTGGGCAGGTAAAACCTACATGGCTTCTGTGAAATAAATACATTTATGTTCTTTTAGCAAATCTATTTCACTTTTCATTAAGTGTCAACTACATTGTTATTTTGTCAACTTGCTGTTATTTTGCAGATAAACTTGATAGCTTCACTATAAAAAATGTACATGTTCTTCACTTTGAACTATTCTTCCGCTCACAATGTTGTTGGATTAGGGTGGGTGGATGTTTTTTTTGTTAATTTCTGCTTTTTTTTCCCCTCTCGACTTTCTTAAAGCATTGATATGACTCCCTTCGTTTGAAGCACTACGTGGGATTTCCATATCAAAGAGTCTCTTTCCACCTTTTCTTCCTGCAGATGCTGCACAAAGCAGAGTGCAGCACAGAGTGCAGACAGGGATCTCAGGAGGCTGTACACACAGCCACCTTCCAACACCTTTGAAGATGCACTGGGGGCTCACACGTATAAAAGTGTGGAAGAAAAGTTAAAATGCCTGTAAACTTCTTGGAGAGGAGAATGCAGACCACTGAAGGCTGTCAGAGTAGCGCAGATTCATGTCTCCACTTTCCATTCTTATCTCCTTTCTCTTTGCACAAGAGCTCATTTATTTTCTTCACTCCATATTATTGACAGTCAAAACAACACAACTGCGTACACGAGGTATGAACAATGTTAATAATGTTAACAATGTTAAATCCCACATTCCTCAGAACTTTCTAAACTATGGTTTTTCTTACAATCTTCACTTTATGTCATTGTTCTAAGATGTGACTTTTTTTAAGTATAAACAGGAAAACTAGTTATGGAATGAGTTCCTAAAAAGGTCAGTAAACCGTTAATGACAGTTACCATACATGGAGAGATGAATAAACAAATGAAATCATAATTAATAACATTAATCAAGCACATAAAAGAACACACAAGTTCAACCACAGACTAAATAAAGGGAAGACTGAGGAATGACTCAGCTAGTAAGAACTGAAAGGACACTAAGACAAAGAAAATCAGTATGTTTTTCCAAAAAGTGGTTTTAGAAAATCCCATCATGCTCGGCTAGATCTAATCAAAGACACAGTTTTTATGTCAGCACCAGCTTCTCACATGACCAATATCCAACCTTTCTGGGCTGCATTAACATCTCAGCAAAGCTAAAGGACACAGGGCCCACATCACATGTCCTGAAAGCGTGGAGCTGGCTGCAGGCAGGTAACAGGCTCTGGGGCTGGGAGGAGCATGCTGAAAGACCTGATGAGCTTTGTTGGACGCACAGCAATTCAGGCTTCCCAGCACTGTGCCAGACTGCTGATCATCCTCATCTGCCTGGGAGCTGGGTGTGAATTGATCAGGATTCAGATGAAGTTCCACTATCAGAGGTCCATCTCCTATCTTCCAGGATGGAAGGAAGCAATATTCCTATAAACTCCTTTCTGCTAACAACACTGTTGATCTGGTGTGCTTTGTGAACAATTATATAGTTTGCTCTGCTGAAATACAGTAGACTGGTTGCTAGAAATTTCATGTTGGGCACCACAGTACTGCTACTCTAGTGTTGATCTACTACAGGAACTTGACCGCTAATCTGCAAAACTAAAAAGCAACAGCTTACTCAATACAGTAAGCAAATTGCCTCCCCTGCTCTAATTCTAATTCTATTTGCTGAAGTAAGTAAGGCAGCTATCTAGAAAAATTTACTGGCACCAGTAATTCTATATCCATACTCTCTTCGTACAGGTAAAATTTTGGTTGTGAATAAACCTTTTAAAAATTAGTCAGGAGTCTGACGTGAGAGCAAAGATTCACATTTTATACAGAAAAACTGCTCTAAAACAAGAAACGACATGAATTCAAAACAGAACAGGTAAGCAAGTCAGCTTTTCTTAGCAACACTTCTGAAACAAAGCTAAATCATATAAATGTCTTCTGAGTGTTGAAGAACTATTACTGTTATTTAATCATGTTGACATGAGAACTCCCCAATGTTGACAAGATTTAAGACCCAACCAAAACAACAACAACAACAACAAACCAGCATAGAGAAAGAAAAGCTGCATCTTTGCAAGCTTTAAATTCAGCACTCCTGCTATCAAAAATACGAAGTGTCAAATAGTGGAATCATATCACGCTAATGCAGAATGAAGCTAAAAGCTGTGTTGACATATGCACTTAATTAGAAACAGCTGGCAAGTGTCTCTGCCACTCAATACCACTCGCAGTGGAAGGATGGAATGACAAATGTTCTGGATCACTGGCATCAGGAAACATACAGCGAACAATGTCATGGGAAACAGCTACGTCTACAGCTGCCTACACTTTGCAAGAAAGATGTTCCTTTGGACTGAATGTTCTCATTTCTTCTCCTCAGGGATTAAAGCCAAGTCAAAATTAGATGACAAAAAATTACAACTCCATAAGGAGCTGCTCTAGGAGTGGTTTGAACTTTCCATTCCCATTTCACCTCTTATCTTGCTGATAACATCAGTGCCATGGATTAAAAGAACAGGGTGACTTCTATGAATTTAATCTAGCACTTTGTAAAATGACACCTTAAAACAATTTATCTTGTAGTACTATTCTATTTTACTTTGATGAGAAACCAAGTATCTTCTAAAAAAGAATACATCTCACTGTAAAACAAATCTGTAGATTAAGAATTCCTAATAATGTATGTCCATATTATAATGTCTGTTACTAAAAATTTAAGAATTGCTAACCTCAGTTAAAGAAACTATTATGATGCAAACAAAAATTTAAATGTATAGGCTTTATTAATATCTTTTTTAATCTTTGTATGTATCGGTATGAAAATTCATTTGCATGAAACAAAAGCAAGTACCTAAAAGTAACATCTTGAAGAAATCTTTGCACTGCCAGGGCTGACCTGTTTTCCAGTGACGTTAACAGAGCATTATCTGGAAGCTCTTGAATAAGATTGCCAATATTTCTATTACCATTCCAAAAATTCCATTCACATTGGCAATGAAGGAAAAAAACTGCTTAAATGTAGGTGATCAGGGGGTCACTAACCCCCTTCTACCTGGAATGAGAGTAAGGCACAAGAATCTTATTATTCCAGTATCTCCTAAGCCTGCATGATGCAAGAGAACATGTTCAGGCACAGCAGCATTGAGGAGTGAAAGAAAGGGCTGAAACTCTGGAAGAATAACTGCTTTATAAAAGTTCTTGGAAACAGGATAGTTATGAACCAGCAGGAAACTGGCAGCATGGGTCTCTGGAAGGCCCATTCCCTCTCTGAATTTACCTATGTGATCCCCAAAACTCAGTGCAGGCTCTCCTAAAGCCCCACTTCAAAAGCTGGTGAGAACATGAGAATAGTGGACAGAGAACAAATGTAAAACAATGCTGGAGGAAACAAAGAATGGAGAAGGGCTACTCAGGGTTGTGCACCAAGGACCAGGGCAGTGAGAGTGACTCAGGTGGCAGGCTTTCTCTCAATATGGGGCAGGACAGGAGAGCACAGTGGTCTTCAAGCTGTGAGAATTGCAGCCAGCCAGCAGAGAGATGCAGCAGGCAGCTGAAAACTGCCTTCCACTTCCTTGGCTCCAGCAAGCTCATGTGCTTAGAGGCAGACTGGATGCTGCCCACAGGTCCTGAGGAGAGTAATTTCTCTAGGCAGCTTGTCCACTCACAAATATTTAAATTCACAGTACAAACTAAACCTAAAAATGGTGCACATTAGAAGTTATTTATTAGAAGTTAAGTCTCTTACTGAACATAACCACGGTTGATTTAGGGATTTTAAGTAAATCAGCATTCTTCCCTGTGCAAATATTTCATTTGAGAGATGTTGTGCAATTCCCCTTTCATCAGAAACTGAATCATACAGATATTTCTCAAAAATCCTAAAATGAAGAAATATTTTGTTCTGTTCCCCGGAAGAACTGTGAGCAAAGAAGAGAGGTAAATCAGCATAATGCTCTCCTTCGATCCATAACACATGCTTCTTTCCACTCTGGCCTTCCCTCCAGCCAAGACAACAGTTTCCTGGGAGTTGACCAGGGAAGAACAGCTGCAGAGGATTCCCCTTGAGGGAAATCAAGAGGTCTGTCCTCCTACGTGCAGCCCTGCTCATCCCTCTGCAAACAACTCAAGATTTCCTAGATTCTCCCTGGAGAGAACTGACTGCTCTTCCATATACCCAAGATGCACGTACTTCTTCCAGACCTGCAGTAACTTTTTAAGGATTTCCTCCACACAGACACTTCAAAAAATCCTTTCTGTACTGTCACCATCACCACAATGGATATGCCCAACAGCATTTAGTCTGCTTATGTTCCCCTGCACACACAAATCAGAAATGCCGGGGGTATCTGAGAGCTTCCCCTGGCCCTCCAAAAGCTGGGCTGGATGCCAGAGAGACTTCTTTCTGGCTTGTTATCATTTCCCTCCAGCAAACATAGCAAAAAAACAGCCACGTGCATCTCCTGGTGCAAAGATATAGGACAGAGCAGCTGGGAACAGCTGCTACTGCTGCTGGGGATGGAAGTGAGAGGCAAAGGGGCAGCTGCAAGATGCCATCACTCCTGCTGTTGGGTGGTCCCAAAACAGGATGCAGCCTCCCTAACTCATATTTTCAGCCTCAGAAAGAAACTTCTAAGTTAACGGAATCTCAGCAGTTTAATTTGCAACTGTCTGTGAAAAGTATGGGTGTTGAGTTCAAGCTATTCCATGTCACATCTGTCCTCCAGCTTGGGTTGATCTTTTTGCATTTTTCTATTCCTCTTGCCCTAACTTTCCCAGTTCCATTCTCATAACAACTTCCACCCATGAATTCTGCAAGACTCCAGCTTTGCCGCAGCTCCCATGTGTGAGCCCAAGCACCCAAACTCCTTGTGCTGTTTTTACAGTTTCTGTCCCAGCTCTCGGCACAATCTGCTCTGCTGTCTCCATTCTTCTTTGACTTGTGATGGGTCACAGAGAGCTCAAAAAATGCTGCTTAGCTAATTCCCCAGGAAGATCCAGATATTGCATTCAAAATCTGCAAGCAGACAGATGTACATGTCAAGTCTTTTTGACTTTGTGAACTAATTATCCCATTCTCTTAGCCAAAAAGTTAAATTATGGGAAGATTTTTCAGCTGAAGGCAGCATTAACTTTGCTTAACAAGTGGCAGGTTTTGTCAGTTTTGTCCGAGACATAAGAGTTGCAACGTATAGGATTTCAGGATATGACTTCCTGTCAAAAGCTTAAGATGAAATCTACCAGTTTTGTGAAATAAATCACTTCAAATTACGCACTTCTTCATACATGCCCTGTCTGTATCACACACACACTAAAAATATTTAGGAACCAAACCAGGTTCTCTACATTTTATCAAAACTGCAAAAATCAAGGACATGTATGAGCTCTACATCTCCCTAAGACCGTGGTAAGGATCCTCCTCCAGATATCCTGTTGGGTACCATGAATGAACACTATCTTTACAAAGAGTTTCTCTATAGAAAAACAGTTTCTGAGTAGTTGATCTGCATTTCTTGGAGTTAAATAAGGAATTTCATATTGTATATTCATATTTCTTAATGTACGGAGCTTGCTGAGACAAAGACTGCTCACAGTCTTTGTCTCAAAGCAAAGTTCTGTAAAGAAATAGAAATTTGCAAAGTATGCCGTATTAATTAAGTGTCTTTGCCATGTCATCCTGCATGTCTGAAATTCAGAGCAAATTTACTCTTCATTTCTCATTATCCCACTGACTTCCAGGAGGCAGATGGCAGTTCTCTCAATTTCAGCTTTTATTAGCAGGAATAGTAATTTTGCAAGCTTTTCTGCACTTAGGCAATATTGGACTTTAATTTTCTAGATACTTATCTCATTGTTTACTTAAAATACAGATTATTTTTAATTGCCTTTTAAAGACATTATATTTCATCTCTCTTTATAACTTGCTTCATTCACTCCTAATCCAAGATATCAAACTATATGGATAGTCTTACTATGCTAACACTGGGAAAAATGTGGCAAGAGGTTAATCTCAGCAGTGATATCTAGCATAGATCTTGCCCCATTACACTGTAAAATGTAAGGCTTTGAGAATAAACACATATTGGAACTTGTTGACTCTATTAAAGTGATTGGTTCCATGCCCTGAGGAGGAATGAAGACCATGCTCCTGATTAGATCCCTTTCAATAGTCAAAATCTTACACTTTTATGGTCACTCTGTCAAATTAAGTGCATGAATACAGATCAGCCTTTGCTACTTGGCAGCAGTGCCAAAGAATACAGACTTACTTCATGTATTAGTACAAATGTGGTTTAATTGTGTAGGATTAGTTGTTGCCATGAATACCTACAGTACTAAGGTGTGGGAGTCAGCACTTACCTGACAGCAAAATGCAATTTACTTTTTGGACCTACCACTACAAAAACGTTGGCAAGATTTCAAGATGACAGATTCATCCATTTTAACTTTTCCAAATCTGCAAATAAGTCAAGAATTCAGCTAAAAATATCTTTTCAAGAGTGGATTTGAGAGAGCTCTCCAGCTGCAATGTGACAGATATTCCCACTATAAAACACTAAACAGAAATAAATGATTTCTTGTCCAAACATGAAACAGGTAAAAAATTAAAGGAGAAAAATTAAAAGTTGGTTGTAGACAGATCTTTGGCTTAGTATTTGATGAATTGAAGTAATTTGGCCTAGTCCTCAGTAGTTAAGTAAAAATGTATGAGGATCCATTTACTTAAGTAAATTACTGAAACACTCATTAAAATACGTGTGCGATTATTTCACTGAGCACTGAAAATGAGATTTTCCTGATCTTATTGCCAATAGTTTTACAACTGTCTCTTGACTGCTTTGAAATCCTGACTCTTATCAAAAGAGAACATGAAAAGAAGAAGAAAATAATCTAGGTTACACTTAATTTTTTTCTACATCTCAGTGTAGCTCTCTGTTAATGCATAAGACAGAACCTCATACCTTTCAAAGCTTACTAAGAGGTATATGTCTCCTAATTTTATGTCAGACACAGAACTACCTACTGTACGTGGCAGTCACATCAAGTACCATGCATTATACAGTGTTTTAGCAAAACACACAGATTGGAGTGGGAATAAAAAAGAAAAATGGAAATACTGTAAAAATTAAGTATTTGGAATATCCATTGTAACTCATAAACAAACCTTTATCAAATACGTGAATGTTCCCCATATAAATTGCCAGGCTTTGTTTCAGCACTGTTTTTCCACATTTTATTTAGCACCCGGATATAAACACAACCATATTAATCTATTTCAATCTTTTATTTCCTTCTTTTTTTCAAAATAGTTTCTCAGTTTTTCAAAATAGTGGTGTGCACTTGGACCAGAGAGAAGTTGAAAAGCAAGAAGGGAATCGGTCTTCTCCAAAAACTCCCAAACCCTGCTAGCATACTAGTGTCCTTGGCTTTTAGTAAGACAAAGATGAAACTCCAGTTTGGTATTTGTATTAGCTAATTTGTGTGTGATTACGATTCCTGGAAATTCTTCAGTGCTTTTCTGCAAGATCTCATTAATTAAGCTATGTTCACACAGAAGAAAACAGAATCTACTCCGGCACGCTGTATGTTTAAACTGCTACCCACAGCAGATTGGTGGTGCCAGTCCCTTTTCAGAACACAGAAAAATCAGCCTGCACTGAGAGCTCCATGAGGCTACCCTCAGCTTAGTTGTACCCCAGAGCACTTGGGGTACATACAGTAGCACTTGCATCTCCATTCACTTTTAAACAAGAGTTGAGCTCTGCCTTCTGTTTTCTGGTGTCCTCCTTCCATTTCAACAATTAAGAGGAAAATAGTGCTTTTTCCAGACACCACTCAAAACTGTCACAACTTACTTCCATTACAAAGGAACTTTAAGGACATGAGCCATTATAGGGGAGCAAAGATTAAAGCTGGAAAACTCAAACCTATTCCTTTGCTCAGTGTCCACACTTGCAAACACTGAAACCAAAAAGACTCCCAAAATACTGTAGCTCACTGTATCTTTCTGACAGCACTGTATGAGATGAGATCTGAAGGCAAGGTGTGACAATAGACAGCGGTGTGTGACCAGCAATAAATCAGTGAAATTCTGCGTGCCATTTTCCCCATTTCTCCGATCTTCATGGACCTCTCTAAAGATCTTCATACTGGAGTCATGTCAGATCATGTCAGATCACAGACACACAGGCCAGGTACTTATAAATGCACCAACCATCAGTAATTGCACATTTCCGGCTCAGCAGTTTGTTATACGCAGAAAATAATCGTAACAGTTCATACAGAATTCCAATTTTGAAACACACCAAAAAGAAAAACCCCAAATAACCCAACAAAACAACACTCTCAGTTTTAAATGTTCCAAAGGTACTTTAAGAAATGTGAAGTACCAAAACTAAATTAATTCATAATGTCTGTGTTGTGAAAGAGAAATGGCTTCTCACAGAATAGGTCTTTGAAGCTGCAGTCACACCATGCCTTTTAATTAATTTGGTTTAAATATAGATTACTAAGGGGAAGAAGAAAAGGACAGTCTGGAATTAATCTTGAAAAGAACAGTTGTTATTTGAAAGTTTTATTAGTTATAGCTGCACATGCTATAACTCTTCCTGTTTCTGGGCTTATACAACAGATTATATTTGGCCTTCCTCTGGACAAGCTGTGGTTTTTTCCATTGCATTTCTCCGTAATATTTTAAATATACCAATTCACTATAATTGGTATATTTACTATAACTATATTAATTATACCAATACACTAGCGTTGCTAAAGGAAAAAGCATATGTTAGCACTTTGAGGAGCCTCCCTGTCTTTGGCTGAGGGCAAGTATTTCAGATGATGTTTCAACCTTCAAATCCTCACGCTCAACTCACTTGCTACAACAGCTGCAAACACAGCAGAAACATAGCTGTGTCTGAACCATACACTATTTTCAGTGTCTTCTATTCTTAGAAGCAGATGATTTTCACAACTCTTTGAAAGACCATCATAGAGGCTCCCCTTGACATGCACGTTTTCAGGCCTTCCCAAAACCAGAAGCCTTCACAGATCAGTAGTAAAAACAACAGAGCAGGGACAGGCTGTGTCCCAGCTACTCAGTTCTGTGACTAAGGAGAACTTACAAAGGCATTTGTAGAAGCAGAACTGCACAAATGAAACCAGACGTGTCAGAGGAGGCATCTCTGCATACGGAAGGTTAAGGACTCCTGACACCGGGCAGCCCACAGAAGTAACCCTGTTATGATATCATTCAGAATGTCAGAGGCAATCTCTGAAATTCTGAATTCCTCATGAGTGCTGTGGCCCAAGCCAGTGTGTTCCAGCTTCTAGCCAAAGTTTTGAGCATGATTTTTTTATTTGATTCATGTTCCCTAACAAGAACTGGTTATCAGTGGAATTATTACCTCTTGGATGTCATGATTCTGTTCATTTTATTTTTGTCATGCACTAGATGGACATAAACCAGGGACACCAGCTATAATTAATGACTCCTTGTGGTTGATTGCCTGTAGAAAATTATGCCACAATCATTCAGAGAGAGGAGTTATTCTGGCTTCCATAAAAAAATACCAAGATGTTCGCAAATGATTGTTTAGAACTGGGTTTGAACATTGAGATTTGCTCTCTACTGAAAAGGAAATCAAGCAAAACCTTGTTAACAGATTCAACCTTTATTATTCTGTAAATGACAATCTCAGTTTTCATTTGCAGAAACACCCTGGCTCTTCTCTGTGACAGTCTTGAGATTTTTAAGGTACATAAGGGCATGAGACCAGAAAGAGAAAAATGTAGGCGTGTTTGCTTGAAAAACATCCAGCTCAAACACATTATAAAATGATTAATAATAGCCTAAGGAGAGAAAATTATATTAAAAAAGAAGCTGGGGAAGAGGCTGTTGAGTAATCCCTTCTCTAAACATAAAGTGATATCTGCTTTAAAATTTTTAGCTGCCTGCCAGTATTACTGGCCCAAGCTCTGCAGGAAATCCCCTTCTTTGACTGCACTTTCTTTTCATTACCAACCTAGTAGATAAAATTTAGTACTTCTCCTACCCATCCACCTCCGTAGAGTAACAACTGACTGCCAGAATTACTTCACAGAATTACCATAGAATCATTAACCATTGGATGCAACTGAGACCCTGAAAATACTGTAAGACAGATAGTGGCTTAGTGAATGTTTTACCTGGAGAATGTCAGACAAATATTATAGAAAATGTCAGGAATAATCCTTTGCTAAAACTTCTGCAGTGGCTGTAGGAAGACTTTGATCCACACCCAAATCTCCACAGAGCTGAGGGAAATGCAGACTTGAGGATCAACTGACAGCAATGAGATTCGGAGTGGAAAGGATTTGATTCAGGTTGTTTTAGTCACCAGGCAAGCAAGAAACTTGCTTGTAGTTCTAACTTTGACAGACTCAAATCGATGGTATACTTTGCATTTAGGAAGTATTTAAAATGCAAAAATCCATTTATCTGTAGATTTAACTCAAATACTATTATTCAGCTGAGCAAAACATTAGACAAGACCATTTAAAAATACATAAAAAATTACTGTTTTTTGAAGAAGTGAACAAAGGATATTTTGCACAAAGATTCACTGTCTGGGAGTGTTCACTAAGAATGACTACAACAGCTTAGAGAAGACTTTCTCTAACCTAACAGACTAATTTGTGTGCACAGAGGCTTCGCCATTAGTTGTTTTAGAAGAATAAGAATGCATCTTTTTCAGCTTAGCTACTTGATTACGAATTGTTTGAAGTAAGTTTGAATATTTGCAAAAGAAAAGCAGAAAGTCAGTAGAGAAGAGATTATGGCAATAGTCAATATTCTCTTTTATGTTCTTTTAGGCAGAACCTGGGCGTGCAACAGATGGTTTCACAAAATCTTTGGTATAGTAGTTAAGGAAGAAACTGAAAACTTCTGCTTTTCTTCTCTTGCAAATATTCAAACACTTCTGCCTTCAAAAGACAGAATTTAGGATTTGGCCTAAAAAAAATGACTGAAAATCTTACAACTTCCTAAGTTATGCAATACCCTTTGACTCCAGTTAATCATAAAGTTAAAACTTATGAGAAGAGTGTGATGATCTTTAACTATAATTCATTATAGAACCTTGGAATCAAGGAATGGGTTGGGTAGGAAGAGGCCTTATAGTCTACCCAGCCCCAACCCCTGCTGTGGGCTGGGTGCTCCCCAGCAGCTCAGGTTGCCCAGGGCCCCATCCAACCCAATCTTCAGAACCTGTGATGGGGCACCCACAGCTCTCTAGGTAGCCTATAGCATTGTCTCACTGCCCCTTGAGTAAAAACTTTCCCCCTAACGTCTGATCTATATCTGCCCCTTTGCATTTAAAACCATTATTCCTTGTCCTATCCCTATTTGTTCATGCAAAAAATCAGACTGTCTCCTGTTTATAGGCTCCCTATAAGTACTGGAAGGCCGCAACGAATTCTCCCCAGAGCCTTCTCTTCTCCAGGCTTAAGAAGCCCAGCTTTCTCAGCCTGTCTTCATAGCAGAGAACTCCCTCCAGTAACTCAAAACATATCCAAATTCAAGCAGATTTTCGGAGAATGCACTGAAGAACACCAGATCCAAACAAGAAGTGAACAAACTGTAAAGACTGTGTTTCACACAGGATAACCTAGCATCCAAACAATGTGAGTGTCTTGCAGTTTAAGTGGGTCACATACAACAGGAGGCTACCCAGAGACTCATCAGGGACATGCAGACTTTGAAGAAACTAATTGTGAATGCTGAACTCGTATCAGTTCATTAGCCCCATAGCACATGTCCAGCACTTCTCAGAAGAATTAGAAATCTGTGATCTGCCCAGAAATAATAAGGTAATTGTAGTTTCTTATTAGAAAGTTCACAGAAAGTTCAGTATGACTGTGAGATTTGGCACTAAAGGCTGAGCAGCTTTGCCAATACAGCTCTATTAATGAGACAACGGTTCTGAGCAAGTTTTCAAACTCCTGTATTAAATTTTTTTCCCAAATGCAGCTTTCTGTGAGTTTTGTTTTGTTTTACTGCAACTCTGGAAATAAAATATCACATTGTTCAAGGCTAATATTCTTCTGTAAAGGAGAGAGGGATGGCATGTGAATGTTAGAGTTTAATTTTTAAGCTTATTAAGGCTCTTCAAATGGATATTGCAACAGCTTAACATTTACATTAAAACTTTTTTTTTTTTTAATCAAATCATTATCAACTCACTAAAAGTGAAATAACGTCACACAGTTTGACAAGGAAAGCTGTAAGCACAGATCAAGAGCAGAGTATATTCATCTACCAAAGAACATGGTTAAAAACATTGAACCTAAATTCAGTCTGCAACCCAACTCTCTTTAATCCAGTGAGTGGTTAAGCAGACTCTTTCAGTGAAGACAAGGAAGAGATCCCAATCTACCTTTTAAACAATAGTTATGTAAGCAGAGTGCAGCACGTACTCCTCAGTGGCACAGAAAGGAATGGAAAGACTTTGCTGAAATGCAGGGAAGGAGGTTCCTCCCCCACCATTCTTACAGCTTTGATTCACATTATGTAAAAAATGGCAAGTCACAGATCTTTAAAATTCATCCAATCATTGAGTGAAGAAGCATAACATGTTTCTGATGCTTTTTCGTGGAAACAAGTTACTACTGCCAAGTTACATCAAAGGTCTCCTTAGTTTCCACTTAATTTCACCCTTTCCTTCAGCATAATTAGTCTACCAAAGAACTTGATTAAAACCATGGAACCTAACTTCAGTGACTGTGACTGTGAAGAGGAAATGGACCTGGAGGTGTTGGTTGATTCACAGCTGAACATGAGCCTACAGTGTGCCCATTGGCCAACATGGCGAATGCCATCCTGGCCTGCGTTAGAAATAGCATGGCCAGCAGGTGATCATCCCTCTGTACTCAGCACTGGTGAGGCCACACCTTCAGTTCTGTGTTCAGTTTTGGGCCTCTCCACACAAGAAAGACATTGATGTCCCGGAGCATGCCCAGAGAAGGGAAACAAAACTGGTGAGGGGTCTGGAGCACAAGTCTTATGAGGAGCGGCTGAGGGAGCTGGAATTGTTTAGTCTGGAGAAGAGGAGGCTCAGGGGAGACCTCACTGCACTCTACAACTTCCTGAAGGGAGGTTGTGGTGAGGAGGGGTTTGGCCTCTTCTCCCAGGCAACGAACAGGACCCGGGGAAATGGCCGCAAGTTGTGTCAGAGGAGGTTTAAGTTAGACTTAAGGAAGAACTTCTTCTCTCAGAGAGTGGTCAGGCACTGGAATGCCCTGCCAAGGGAGGTGGTGGAGTCACCGTCCCTGGCAGTGTTCAAGAGGCGTCTGGATGAGGAGCTACGAGATCTGGTTTAGTGCTTGTGGTACCAGTGGCAGTGTGAAGACAGTTGGACTAGATGATCTTGTAGGTCGTTTCCAACCTTGTGATTCTATGATTCTATGATTCTGTGATAATACAAGTACTGAAGAAAAACATCCTGTTAAGGCTAGTAGGTGCTAGTCGAATACCAAGAAATTCCATTGGAAAAGAAAAGAGAAAGCATAAGGAAACCAGGCGTCAGCAATCTGCTAACATTGAGAGAGCTTTCTCTGGACACACACAGCATAGAGTTTGGATCCACTGGGAGAAATGTTCTGGTTTTGATCCTACTGAAGAGGAGGAATTGATGAAATATAATATTTTCTTCATTTCTCCACTCCCAGTATTTATACTGCCTGTTAGGCAGCCTGCACCCACAGCCTACCAGGTAGCAAGTGCTTCACCCTAAGTCTTCTTTAGGATGAGAGGTGATGGTCTCATGTTGTGCGAGGGGAAGTTCAGGTTGGGTATTAGGAAATACTCCCCCTCAGACCAGGCTGCCCATGGAGATGATGGAGTCACCATCCCTGGATGTGTTCAAAAACTGAAGAGATGTGGCACTTGGGAATGTGGTTTAGTGGTCATGGTGGTGATGGTTTGGCAATTGGACCTTGGTGATCCTACACATCTTTCCAGCCTTAATGATTCTAGAATTCTATCTTAGGACAGGATGAACCATCCTTTAACAATTATTATTCCTCTCTAAGAACTGTAAAATAAGCTAGCTTGTATGTATGAGAACTTTTGAGTCATGGCCTGAACCACTGATTGATCACCTGAGGCAAGGACTGGGTCAGCCAGGAGAGCACAGGTGAAGGCAATTCAGCTGTGTGACCAGAAGGGGTGGAGACTGGCTGCACCCTCCTAGACCCACTTAAGGGCTGACAGCCACTGGAAAGGATTGCTATCTGGAGAACCATCTCTTTTAGAATTTTCCACTGCAAGCCCAAATCCTCAGTTATGGGTGGACATTTCTTCTTTGATTGTCTCTTTTCTACCACAATAATCTTTCCAACTATAACACCTGAGAAGTACCATCCTAGCTGCGCTACTCTTCTAACTGTACATTTGTTGACTGTACACTTGTAACAGTACTAGCTTGAACTCGAATATTCAACTCTTAGGCTACTGAAGTTAAAATATATCAGCATTATCCTGTGCCCTTAAAACATGAAGTTCAAATATTTTAAATAGATTCATTGAACATCTGTATGGTAATGAAAATTAGATCTTCTTAGCAAGGAGGCTACACATCTGTACCTGCTTATTTGTTACAAACAGCACTTTTACGAACAGCATTTTTGACAGCAAAGTTAAATGAATACAGAAATCTTCTTAAATTTGTATGTCAAATGTTAACAGATGCAAATTGAAAGTTTCTTATCTCCCCAGCACGGAATCCAGAGATTTCAGAAACAGAAGTCAATTTTTCCTTTTTCCAGAGGAGGAAAGCACAAGAAAATGAAAATAATCTAACATATCTCTGATAAGCTTCTAATAAGTACCAAGAAATGTCTGAAGAAAAATTCCGAAACTTGAAATGTTGTGGTTTAACTCAACAGGTAGCTCTGCACCACACAGCTGATAACTGCCCCCAGACAGGATGGGAGAGAGCTCTAAAATATGTGGAAGTGTGAGAATTCCTGGGCTGGCATAAAGATGGTTTAATAGGAAAGAAAAAAATATCAAAGTAATGAGAAAAAGAGAACAACCAAGTGACACAAAGTGCAATTCTTCACCTTCCAGTGATTGAAACAAAGCCAGTCCTCAAGCAGGGGCAGCCCTCCTGACCAAACCCACAAGTTTCACAGTTCCACACAACTCTATGTTGTATGGGAGTCCCTTCAGGCAGTTTGGGTCAGCTGTCCTGCCTCTGTCCCCTCCCAGATCCTTGTATGCCCATCTCCTTACTAGCAGGGCAGAATGGGAAGCTGAAAAGTTCTTGATTCAGTGCCAGCACATCAGCATGTGATCCACCACTATTTCATCCTAAATCCAAAACACAGAGCCGTACCAGATACTGGCAGGAAAATTATCTCAATTGAAGAAAGTTAGAAATATGCATTTATTTCAAAAGCTTGTTTAAGGGAAAGAAAATGCTGATATCAACCAACTAGAAACAATTGTTATATCCACTGTTAGTAGAAATAGGCCACAAAGTCCTTGTTTCCAAGGTACACCAGACCTGAAATGCCAGATCTCCTGCTATCCATGCAAGCAGGTCCTCACTATTTTCACGTCAATGCAGCCTGTTCCAGAAATGAGAACACACTTATGAAGGCTGCTTCTTTTGTTGTTCCTGCTTTAAAAAAAGAGGTTATTTTGCCTAAATGCATCCATTTGCTCTTTTTTTTTTTCACAGCAAGTATCTTTTAAACAAGTTAGTAGGTCTTATTCATAGAAAGCAGAGGGATGTGGGGAGAAAGATGCTCTTCTCTCTGCATTAAGTTCATCTTGATTATTATAATTCAATATGTGAATTTACTACCCTCAAAAAAAAAAGTTTCTGCATTTTGGAGAAACTATGCAAATTAATGATCTAGCTAAACTTAATGATTTAGTTAAATACAGGATAAACAAATACTGGAAAAATGTCATCATTATTCTTTGAAAGATCTGAAAGTCACACAGCATGTATCAGGGTTTCTGCCAGCAAGAAAGGCTGCTTACATTGGTCACAATGTTCTTCCAAAAAAAGACAGGCTATCCTTTGAGAATAAAACAGTGTCCTGTCAGTTTTGTTTTTTTTTTGCCTCTTCCAAGTAGTTAAACAAAAGACTTCACTGTCAAGCCAGGACTAACAGTTTATGCTGTGTGCTTGCAGACAGAAGAAATGAGAATTCTCTGGCAGCAGCAAGTTAATTATCAACAGGTAAGGTCATTATTCAATAAAATCTTGCACTCAGACACATTACCTGTAGGAAGAACAGGTAATTATTGTCTGAAAGAATCCTAATAGCTTTCTAGTCATCTGTTAAATGAAACAACACCATTATGCAATAGTCCTAAAAACCAGTTTTGCACAGATGATGTTGCTCTGCTCATTCAGTTCCTCCACCCCACTACTCTCTTCATGCAGCACCAAGCCAGGTTCTCATCTGCCCTCCCACCCCAGCCTTAGTCTATCACAGCTCCAGGAAATGAATGACTTCCATCTTATGGAGAATTTTCTGTTTATAAGATTTGTAACTCCTCTGTAGACAAGAATTTGGAGGCTTATGTGCAAGTCAAACTGATGTTAAATACCAGTATATGAAGTATTCTCAGAGACCTGTTTTAATACTTCAAATCTCACCTTTGTTATATTGTACAGTCTACTGCAGTAATCACAGGGTTGCAGTCCAAATACAACCCAGCTACCCTAAGTCTAAACCATTGCTACTTGATCCCATCAACAAACCAAGAAAAAGGAGTACATCTCTTTCACACTGTACCCACCCCTCTGCAGTGCTGCAGTCTCACATTAGTGCTGAATCTGGAAGTGCTCATTTTTCTGTTGCAAACTTCATAAAGTTTCTCTATTTTACACCTCACAAGCAAGCCCAATACTGTGTGCAGAAATGGGAAAGAAGCTGGAGGAGATAATTGCTCATGTGTAGAGGAGATATTAATTCCTTCTCTTTCATGCTTACATGTCAGAGCATTGTGAAGTTTTTAACACAGCCAATTTGTGAAAACCAAACAAATTCTCAAATACTCAGTTTTCCTGTCTTCCAGGCACAAATGGTCAGAAAACTTATCTGTAAAGGTCAGGACAAATTTTCATTTGTCATGCTTGGCCCTTCTCACAAATTTCAAATAACATGAAGTGAGCAGCTTGCAATGTACTGTATCATAATGCCGTTCACCAGATAAGCACTTGGTTTTGCATGCAGCTTATGAATGAGTCATCCAGCAACTGTCATAGCAGCAGTAGGAGTGTAAGGCACATACCTAAGTTTTAATTTACACTATTTATCAAAATAATTTTTCTCCAAATATATGAAACTTAGAAATGCTGCAAACTGTAAGTTAATTAATATAATAATTGCAAAAACACTGGAATGTAACTGCTGCCAAAATATTACTTTGGGTAGATTAGAGACAGATGACAAGTAAGGTTGGAACCTGAAGACTGATATGGTCATTGCCACAACATACCAACAGCTGCTATGAACGCACTGTGCAGAGCTTTTTTTCCAAAAGGAGAGATGGTTCTTGAATTAAAAATAGCTTAAAAATACTGCACAGGAGGTCAGAGTTCTCACCTGATCCCTTACAAATGGATTCCCATTGATTTTGCGTTATACTCCTCGCCTGAAAGATATGTTAGTTCTGATCAGACGATTACCAATATCAGCACCAAACTTTGTGCACTAACTTGAAAACATCCTTGCAGTTCAACTCTTCCAAGCAAAACTCAGTACTACATTTTAACTTTGGCACTCAATCCCTTCCCTAGTGCAGATCCTAGACATGTCTCAGCTGTCCTGGTTTAAGTTAAAAAAAAGCACAAACTGAATCAAATAAACAACAGCACACAGCACTTATGAACATCAGCCCACAAGTTTTAAATATCTGACTCTGACAACCAGGTCAAACATGTGATATGGCAGACAACTCTTCACTGGTTACTTCCCAGTGTAGAGAAGTCAGAGCTAGAACTGATAATACAGAAAAATAGTCATGATGTGTAAATCTGTAAAATTCAATGGTAAATTTGAATTGTTCTGCTTTGAAGTGTTTCCAAAAGGCATTAATCTGGGCTATCTGTGATATGAGATGCTAGTACTTTGGCATCAAACTTAAGAGCATGAACTAGTTGTAGTCTTGAAAAGGGAAAGAGTCAATTTACCACCTTCGTAGTCTATTTATGCAACAAATATTTCCCACAGCTTATATAGTGAATATATTTAGCACAGAATTCAAGAATTAACTCATCTTCCTTTTTTGTTTTGTATCTATCTCTAACAAGAGCAACAGCTCTTCAACAATGCATAATGTAAACAGGAAATTACCCTGATTTTTTTTCTATCCTTGTTAAAGAGCTGACTACTATACAACACAGGAACTAAGAGCCTTTAGAAGAACCAGGATTTTTATATCCTTTCACAGACAGAGTGGAAAAGTAACAGAGAGTGTATCTTCCCAATGCAATGCATGTTTTCACATTGTTTCCTTTTACAACAATCAAGCAGATTACTATTTGACCAAAAGCAGGCATTACCTATAAAGGCTGACTAAGTCATTTGTACACAGAAGTATAAATAGCAGTATACTACTTTGTTAATTCATAATATGCTCCCTTTGCTAGCTGGAATATCATGAACATACTATTAATATCAGGAATAGCTCTGTCACATTAAAATGAATAATATCAGACAAGAAGTTTAAATCCATAAAAGCTTAACTAGGCTAAGTGAAAAAACCTCAACAAAGCTATGCTCAATTTGTCCCAGCATTCAGGTACAGTCAGTCCTTTTCTGTCTCATTCTGCAGTACTTCAAAAGAAAACACCAGATGTAAAAAAGTGAGCAGAAGAAAGAAAATTACCAGACTACACAAATACACAGATAGATACCTTGTATATCCTACCTTCTTTCCTTCTTTCTTTTAGTTTTTCTGCTTACAGACATTATTCCGTGCAGAAAAGAAAAAGTAGGCAGGAATATTTTCTCACTTTTCACAAGTAAATGTAAAATAATCCCTCCTATAAGGACAGACTGAGAGAGCTAGGGTGGTTCAGCCTGGAGCAGAGAAGGCTGTGAGGTGACCTGAGAGCAGCCTGTCTGTATCTAAAGGGGGGCAATAGGAAAGAAGGGGAGAGACTCGTTAGCAAAGTCTGTGGTGCTGAGACAAGGGGAAATGATTTCAAACTAAAAGAGAGTAGATTTAGGTTGGATATGAGGAAAAAATCTTTCACAGTGAAGGTGGTGAGGCACTGGAACAGGTTGCATGGTGTTGTGGTTGATGCTCCATACCTGGAGAATTCCAAGATGAGGCTGGATAAGGCCCTGGCCAACTTAATCTAGCTGTGAATGTAGT
The DNA here is from genome assembly GCA_037305975.1 of Chrysolophus pictus. Taxonomy (NCBI): domain Eukaryota; kingdom Metazoa; phylum Chordata; class Aves; order Galliformes; family Phasianidae; genus Chrysolophus; species Chrysolophus pictus. The sequence goes on along the minus strand of CM074614.1, from coordinate 69,462,111 downwards.
GTTCACTGCAGGGGAGTTGAACTAGATGACCTTTAAAGGTCCCTTCCAACTCTAAGGATTTTATGATTCTATGATACAGCCCAACAGACAGGAAAGAAAACAGAAATTGAGTCTTAATCTTAGGTTTAAGATAAAATAGACAACAGTTATAGATGTTCACAACTTTTTGACATAAGGCTTAGTTATCTAACAAGTAGATACACTTTCTTGATGAAGAATAATGAGAAGCAGCACCAACACTAATTCTTCAGGCTTCCCCTTATTCTAAACCTACCCAGTATCACAGAAGATTGACTATTTCCCCACTAGTCATCAGGCTTCCAGTTTCCTTCAGCTGTCATTTCACACTGGTCTTACCCAGCAAGCAGTAAGTGCAGTCCAGGTCTGTACTTAGAAATAGAGCGGAGCTGAACTGTTTGCTTCTTTAAATCATCAACTCACATCACACAGCAACAGAACTTCAGCAGCAGTCATGAATGAGAATTGAGACTTCCAACATAACCTTCTTTATTTTCTGCCCTCAGAAAAGAACTAATTGCTCTTTAACTATTAACTATTAAAAAAGACGCAGACAAAAACCAATAAGTATTCTGTACCTCTTTTTGTATGTAGCTTGGGCTTTATGTCATTTAGGTTATTCATTCTCCCTACCAACACTATAACTTCACTAATGAACGAATCAAGTAAATGATTATAAAAATAATTACAATACCTCATTTTGTAATTAGAAAATATCAACTACCCTTTGGACATGCTCCTTGCCCCCCCCGTCTCCCCTCCCTTCCAGGATAGTCTGTTAACTTGTTTTTTCAAGACACTTAATCACTGTGGTGTTAATATTTAAATTACTTCCACTTACGCTTCTTAAAAAAATCCCACCTCATGGTTGATGGTTTGTGCTTCACCTTCAGAACAAAATAAATATTCTGGTAACAATCACAAAGAATCCAGAAATCTTAAATTTAAACCAAGGATTAGAGGTGAGATCTTTTATACTAAGGAGAATACTTGCATGGAGTAAGAATATCTTACGAGAATCAGTATTGGCTGCAGTTCTTGTCATTCCAGAATACATGTCGAATTACTTGACCCGTTTTGGCTTGAGAAAGAAGTGTGGGGTAGAAAGGATCAGTGCTGTGAAAAACTATCCCAGTAGCCACAAGGAGGATTTAGGTGCAAGCTCAGAAAAGAACCTAGATGGATGATAACAGAAATGTTTTGATTGAGAATCACTCATTTTGCATGATCTCTTTTTCCTTTTCCAGAATTTGGAAAAGCCCTGGCATAATGAATGGCACAGACAAGTGGAAAATAAACATACTTAAAAAGAGACAGATAGGAAATTGGGTAGAAATTCAGCAACATTTGTACCATTCACTCCACATGCTTGTTCTTCTTCCACTGGGATTGCTCGTCTTCTCCGTAGAGCATTTTGGAGGGTATTTGCTTCATAGATAATGTGGGGTTGGGGTGTTCCCTTTTTCTGTAGATGCTTTTTAATGGGCTCAATGAAGTAATCCCCATGGGGCAGATGGAAATATCCAGTCTGAAAATAAGCATAAAATAGTTAATCTACTTTCCAGCACTGGAAGTCAAAAAAAAAAACCCAGACTCTTTTCACATCACTATGCCTGGGCTTTTCTCACAGTGAGTCACTACACTGCGGAATCAAAATACGAAAACAATAGGTTTTCAGCATTCATTTTGCTGCATACATCATGGTTGCTTCGTACCTCATTAGGGTATAAGAAGCTAAATGAGAACAGATGAAATATCTTCTTCCTAATATCCTGAAATTCCATGTAGTGAGGCAAAGGCTTCCATATCTGTGCAAAGCCACTGAAAGGTCAGGAGTTAATTAGTCAAACATGATGCACTACAAAGAGTTGCATCTTGTTCTTCTGGCATTTTGCAGCCGTTCCTCAGAGAACAAGCCCTGAAGAGAAGCTATTTCATAAGCTAGAAATGTAATTCTGCACCTTCTGAAATGCCACAGATTACGCAACACAGACTGGCTGAACTGTGTGGTCCACTCTCAACTCAGATAGCAAGCCCCCCCCACCTTCCTGAGTCCACAAGCTTCCAAGTAGAAGAAATAAGCAGTCTGTTGCAAATCATAACAAGTTATTTTGACCATACAATAGACTGGCATGAAAAAGGCGATAAAATTTCCCGTGCTACAGCTTCTGTATCAAACTACTAACTTTAACTGAGCACGCTTTGACAGGGCCTTTGAAAGCCTACACAGGATTCATTTACATCCCCTGCTGCAATCCAAGAGATACATGCAACTGAGCACAGCCTAGGTCCCTTGAGTCTTAGTTTGCCTTTCTGCAGCAACTGCTAACATTGCAAAACCATTATGTATATATGTATATAGTTCTTCCACTCCAAGACACACAGAGCAATACACAGTCTAAAGCAAAAAATCTGCTAACATCACAGCTCCCACAGCCCAGAGCAGGAATGTGACAATAGATAAAGGTATCCCACCCATTCTTACAGCTCATTTTCCTCTTTGTTTTTGCTCTTGATGTGGCCAGTGCAGACTTCTTAACTTGCTCCGGGATAGGAAAAAATACAGCAACACTGACATTCTTTAGTTGCTGTATTCAAATTTAAAAGGATAGACAAATTAAAAAGCACTTTTGAAATACTATGAAGCCTTCCAGTTTACCTGAACAGATGGGAGAGCCAGCCTGAGACCAGGAGAAGAGGGAACTCTTCAGAGAGTGCCCCACTATCTCTTAAAAGTGAAAGCCCTTTCCTTCCAATTTTCCACAGCAAACTGAAGTTCAAAAGCTAGAGACTGTAAGACTCAAAGTCCCATATGATTGTTTATTAGGGATTACTGTTACTGCTTGTATGTTTTCATTCCTTTTTTTAAAAAATGAAATCAAGCCTATCAATGCTGAAACATGAAACCAAAATTCTCAGGTTTCTTTTTAAATTTTAAATCAAAGCTTCTTTTAACACTGAAATGCACTATAAAAGCAATAGATCATATGTTCAGAATGGATAAAAAATGTCAATACAGAGCAGGAATGAGGCTAGGCCATGAAATCAGTGGATGTGGCTCCCCTGCTGCTGCTAAAGGAAACAAAGCACTGGCCCAGATCTTTGCCCATTCCTCTTTTATTCCACAGGACTCAATCTTTCTTTGATATTACATAAGATTGAGCTATTTGACCTTCTTTGCCTTGTGTTTCTTAACCAGAGGGAACCAGGAAGAACTAGCCATCATCACTTGAGACCCTGCTTTTGTAGGGCAGAATGATTACTTACTGGCTTATTGTGTCAGAGTTGCCTCTGTAAGAAAAGCAAGCAAAATTTTAAAAATTGATGTATGTTACAAAGTACAAAGCTCCCACAACAATGCTTGCATGACAAAATTCAGCTATCCAACTGAGGTTAATGGAGCAGGGGAATAAATATAAACTTATCATATTTCATTTCATATTTCATATTGCCCATGCAAACAGACATGACAGGAAAAGTTATTCATTGAGCCAACACCCACTGCCTAATACAAAACTTGGCTTTGGGCTTTCCACTGATTTTTTTTTATTCAGTTTCCAAAACATTATTCTCTCTCAGAATGCAGCATGCTTTCTGAGCCTTAACTCTTTTTGCCATAGCAGCTCTATCGCAAAGTGAGCTCTGTTCTCATGCTGTCATGGCACTCCATGTCTATGACTATCATCATAGCCCTCATCAGGAGTATATGGGCTACTTGAATCTTATCTATACGTGCTTCATTCTTTGTGTGGATGGACAATTAAATATGCACAGAAAAACATCCACACCAGCCTTCTTTGCCTGCTTGTCTCCTCCTCATTATGTGAGGCCTCCTGCACTTTATGCAGAAAAACTGAAAATTTTGATATCACTTACTTTCTGGAAGAGGACATGTCTGTGCATCTTCCCCTGAGGAAGGCCTGTTTAAACATGAAATATTTTACTTAACAGCTTTAACATTTATTCCTTTAAAGAGGTTGATAACAGACAGAAATTCCACATTTTTTTTGGCTATAGATTGTTCTCTCTTTAGATGATAAAGACTTCTTCTGTGTTCAGTGTCCAGAGCAAATTCACTGCAAAGTATAAAGGAAAAACCTGGTACCTATTTTAGCAGGGAAGCACTCCAGACTTTCTGGAGTGTCATCAACTCATAATTCAATTTGTCGCAATAGCTTCTGACACGCTGAGACTATCAGAAAGTCTCTACTTACTGCAAAGCAATTAAGCCCGTAATGTAACAAAGCCAAGTGAGAACTAGAACTGCCAGCATCTCAGGATAAAACAAGGAAAACCCTAATTGTATTTTTAGGTTACACACAATCCCTCATTGGCTTGGCAATAGTACTGGCACACCCACACAGATATTTCAGTGGCAAGTCCCCACAACCAACTGATGGGATAGCATGGAAATACATGCGTCAGCTTTGCCACCAAACAGAATACCACTGTACCTTGACCAAGCACTTCTGAATCACAGCCAAGGCTTGCTGCAGTTTCTTCATTTTAGTTCTGACCTCAGGGTGAGCCATGAAAAAATATTTAACCGCAGCCTAAAAAGTGGTTCTCAGGTCAAGAACATGCTTCCTTCACTCCTGTTTCTTACTGCAGGGTTGAAAGGCATATAAATATGCTACTAAGGTTGCAAAGACAGATAATGCAGGGGTGCCTGTCTTGTGTATAATAAATTTGCCAATGAAGTTAGAGATTTGTAAGAAATCTTTCACTTGAAGTTTGTGCTTCAGGAGTTTCTGAATGTCTGAAATTTGGTTGAAGCCATCATTGCTGCAGTACATAATAAAAATAATGCCATTACATCTTATGGTAAACAAAGCTGCTTTGATGTGTTCCCGCACAGGACCAGGCCAAATCTTAGGTTCCAAAGGTGTCAGTTACTGTGTAACTGAAAATCTCTAAGTGTTCTCTCTTCCTTGCAGTTTCAGTATGGATATTCTCTGTCTTTGTTGCTGGCCTGAAATTGGCGCATGTACAGACTTCATTTTTCTAGCAGCTGGATTTGCATAGTGCTATACATATGTGGAAAGAAAGCTTGAAGAGAAGGTGGAAATAGAGGTAAGAAAATGACCTAAACTGCATTTCTGCCATGCTCCAGTCAGAAAATGTGTAAGGATTCTTGAGACCAGTTTTAAATAGCACTCTATATGTGTGTTCAGAAATATTTTCTTTCTTGTGTTATCTGAAGTATCCTAACACAAAGCAAATTTAGGGGAGTCTCTTTCCTTTTTTTAACAGTCACCGATGCTAAATACAACTCAAATATATTTTCAAATACTTCTCTTTTTATACCAACTCCAAATCACTGCCAAATTACCCACAAACTGTCAGAACCAGAACTACAATTCAGCAGTGGAGTGCACCGAATAGAACATTCTATGTATATACATATATTTTGCTGCCATTGTAACTTGCTTAACAATAGATTGGAGGATTTAGTGTGATGACAACCTGAGCAGTCTATAGGACTGAACTAATGAAATCCCCAAAAGCACTCATTTTCCTGCTGACAGGTCAATATCATGTCAGACCTACAAAATCCTCATCATTGTTGTAGAGCCTATCCACCGATAATTCTACTGTGAACATTTAATTTTCTCTCATACCTCAGAAACAGACTTGGGACTAAACTAAAGTGACCATACCTTGCACTCTACACATCTATCACACCTAAAACTTGTGTCCAATACTGAGCTTTGACATGCCTGGTTTGCAGCGTGAACACAATAAAGCAGCTAGGACTCACACTTACAAAAGAGCTTCCTGCTATAGTAGAAGTAGCAGCATGAGAATGCTTCTTAATTTTTGTTGTTGTTGTTGTTCTATAGAGACTTTCTGTAGAAAGAAACTCTTTGCCTAACCCAAACAAGCATTAGTCTGTCCTCTGAAACAAGATCATTTATCCTTGCTTTGTTTACCCTGAAACTGCTTTATTTTTGTCTGATCGATTGGCTGTCAGGCAGAAGCAGCTATTTTCATTCTTGTATGGAATCATAAGGAGGAGAACAAATGTTATACTCTAAGTCATACATTAAACAAATTAACGATTACACAATCTATCAGCTGCAAATATAAAGATCCTGCACATTAGTGCTTGGATAAAGTTTAAACCCTGAGAAATGTGCAGCTTTCAGAAATAGTCTATTACTGAAGAAAAAAAAAAAAAGAGTAATATTTTATATTTTAAATGATAACCTACTTGCCAAAAGTATATATTTTTATAAATTCAATTTTCTGCTCTGTCTTCTTGAGAAACGTGATGTTTGTGTAAAATCATGTGTAAAACCAAATAAAATAATTGCATTTGTTCACCAATGCTGCTTGGGATGAAGTGACCGCACGTCTGCGTGAACCATGCAGATGCATGCTTTAAGGCAGCTTCCAACAGACTTTTAGTTCTTACTGAACTTGCACTTCACAGCTGCACTTCCATTCCCTGTGGGCTATTTACCAAGAAAGGAAATAATGAGACCAAGTAAAAGAAAACATCACCAATCTTTGCATTAAATTTCAGAGCACTCAGAAGTGGTAAATTTCCCTTTGCCATTTAAGTTTTTCTTACATTTGCTGTTTGAATCTGTTTCTTTTCTGATTCATAAATATAACAGTGAGTTGTTTTGATTTATAATTTCAAGGTATGTATACGTAAAATATATGTTTGTTTCCTCTTTAGGAAACAGCATCAACTTTTCTTCTTTTTTTCTTCCACATTTTATAGCACATTTGGTGTTCCCATGAACTGCAGCTCCTGTACTCATCCACACAGTCTCAGCATACATAATTGATCCCCATTATGAAGTCCTCATCATAAATAAGCAAGCTTTATTTAAATTTGTTATAAAATACAATCACAAAGTTCAGTTTTTATCACAAAAAAGTGATTGCATCTAAGATTCTTTTCTTTTTTTTTTTTTGTCATGAAAAGCTACTGTATAAAGTGGTAATAATAGAAATGGACCAAAAATTAAACAACATGGTGGGTTTCTCAATGCCTCCAGGGGAAAAACTAGAATTTTTTAATTTTGACATGTTTTGAAGAACATTTTCCAAAGCCATATTTGGAAGTGATGCTACATTATTTAGTAGGATTGCCTCATTCTCCTCACACAAACAGCTCCATGGACACGTTGCATCTCCCACACTGCACATTGCTCACCATGAGGCAATACTAGGAAACTTCTGACTTGAGGTTTTAAGCCAAATGTTTTGATTTTCAGAAAAAATCTTTGTTTTCCAGCAGAATTTTTGCATAATATTTCTTCTGGAGAAATGTTCAGGGTTTTTTTGTTTTGTTTTGTTTTTGGTGGAGTTTTTTTGTTTGTTTGTTTCTGTCAAAATATATTTTCCAGCAGATTTTTTTTAATCGATTCCATGTGGCAAGCTGAAGCAGCGTCCCGGGGGAGAAAGAAGGAGAGCAGCCTTAGCCTTGGATAAGTTTTGCAATTTGTACTTCTGTGTCAGATGGAAAGGACTGGAATTAGTGGATGTATGTCAAAAGGGCAGAACAAAAAAAAGAATGCAAATCTTGCAGCGTTAAGTCTGTATTACTGAGCAAATTGATAATAATGAAAAAAAATAACACCTGTAATGAGAGCAATTTGTTACTTACTCGAAGAAGACTGCAATATTTCTGACAGTAGGGCAGCAGTGGACAGTTGTAGTCTACCTTGATTTCAGCAAGGCATTTGATACTGTCTCCCATGACATCCTTATAACAAAACTGAGGAAGTGTGGGATAGATGAGTGGACAGTGAGGTGGGTTGAGAACTGGCTGACTGGCAGAGCACAGAGGGTCGTCATTGCAGAGTCTGGTTGGAGACCTGTAACTAGCGGTGTTCCTCAGGGGTCGGTGCTGGGTCAGGTCTTGTTCAACATCTTCATCAATGACCCTGATAAGGGGGTAGTGGCCACCCTCAGCAAGTTTGCTGATGAGACAAAGTTGGGAGGATTGGATCACACACCTGTGCTGCCATTCAGCGAGACCTGGACAGGCTGGAGAACTGGGCAGTAAGAAACCAGATGAGCTTTAACAAAAGCAAGTGTAGAGTCTTGTATCTGGGAAAGAATAATTGCATGCACCGGTACAGGTTGGGGAATGACCTACTGGAGAGGAGCTCTGCGGAGAGGGACCTGAGTGTCCTGGTTGGCCATGAGCCAGCAGTGTGCCTTTGTGGCCAAAAAGGCTAATGACATGCTGGGGTGCATTAAAGAGAGCGTGGCCAGCAGGTCAAGGGAGGTGATCCTCCCCCTCTACTCTGCCCTGGTAAGGCCTCATCTGGAGTACTGTGTCCCGTTCTGGGCTCCCCAGTATAAAAAAGACAGGGATCTCTTAGAAAAAGTCCAGCAGAGGGCCACAAAGATGGTGAAGGGCCTGGGGCATCTCCCCTATGAAGAAAGGCTCAGTGAGCTGGGTCTGTTTAGACTTGAGAAAAGCAGACTGAGAGGGGACCTGATCCAGGTCTATTAATATCTGAGGTGTGGGGGGCAGAGTGGTGAGGCCGGACTGTTTTCAGCAGTGTGCGGAGACAGGACAAGGGGAAACGGACAGAAACTGCAGCATAGAAAGTTCCACAAGAACTTCTTTACGGTGAGGGTGACGGAGCACTGGAACAGGCTGCCCAGGGAGGTTGTGGAGTCTCCTTCTCTGGAGATATTCAAGACCCACCTGGACACCTATTTGTGCGACCTGGTGTAGGGAACCTGCTTTGGCAGGGGGGTTGGACTCGATGATCTCTGGAGGTCCCTTCCAACCCCTACAATTCTGTGATTTTGTGACTCTGTAAACATGGTAAGTTTGCAGAAATTAAATGAAACAAAAATAAGAAGAAAAGATCCCAGTTTTACCCTTAAGTAATTCACTCCACAGTCACACATTACAACTGCAGTGCGTGGTAAGAGAAATCCAATTTGAATAAAAGAATTTTCTAATCAAAGAAAAAAATTCTACTGTAGGAAACAGAAGCATTCCCACACTCATTACCACAGAACTTCAGCCTCAAATAATCAAAATTGAACTAGTGAAGTAAATTATCTGTAAACATTACACATGCTGAGTTCATTTTCCTTTTTCAGATTCTGATTTAATTGCTTTCTGAGCATTTTTCCCTCCAGGATCTTTCTATGTAAAATGTCATCAGTTACTTCCAACTAAAACACAAATATTATGACATGAGGGTCCAAGTGAAATTTCACGTTCTTCCTCAGGTACAGTTACAAAGAAGTGGACCTGCAATGCCATTGCTTGGGCAGAGAGGAGAAGGTTTAGGTTCAACAAGACCAAGTGCCAGGTTGTTCACTTGGATCACAACAACCCCAGGCAATGCTACAGGCTTGGGGCAGACTGGCTGGAAGGCTGCAGGGCAAAGAAGGACCTAAGGGTGTTGATCAGTGCTGAGCTGAACACAAGCCAGCAGTGTGCTCAGGAGGCAGAGGTCAATAGCATCCTGCCTTTCATCAGAAATAGTGCTGCCAGCAGGAGCAGAGAGATGATCATTCCTCTGTACTCAGCACTGGTGAGGCTGCACCTCAAGTACTGTATTCAGTTCTGGGTCCCTCATTACAAGAAAGACATTGAGGCCCTGGAGCATGTTCAGAGTTGGGCAACAAAACTGTGAGGGGCCTGGAGCACAAGTTTTACAGGGAGCAGCTGAAGGAACTGAGACTGCTGAGTCCGGAGGGGGTCAGGGGAGACCTTATCATTCTCTACAATGGCCTGAAAGGAGGTCATGGCGAGTTGGGGATTGGCCTCCTCTCCCATGTAACAGCAAAAGGGCGAGAAGTAATGGTCTTAGGTTGCTCCAGGGGATGTTCAGATTTGATATTAGGAATTTTTTTTTCTGCAAGGAATTGGAACAGGCTACCCTTGGAAGTGGTGGTGTCACAATGCCTGGAGGTGTTCAAGAACCATGGAGATGTGGCGCTGGGGGACATAGTGGGCATAATGAGGATGGGGTAGAGTTTGGACTAGGTGATTTTAGTGGTGTTTTACAATCCTAATGATTCAATGAAGAACAAAGCAGTTGAAATAAAAATCCTGTAAATAAACAGCAAACACCAGGATTTGTGTGGCCTATTTAAGCAGCTATTTAGGTTACAGAGTTAATGGCATTAACTATTTGTTTGCTTTAGTTCAGGTGTACACTTTCTCAATATAATTCTATATTCCTAAGGCTAAGACTGATTCTCTATAGGATATTGAGAAATCTAACAAGATACTTTTGTTATGAGCATCATGCACAGAAAAGATCAGCATTCTAGCTTTTTCAGAGTTCTACAGAAATAAATGATGTTTTCATCAGGATTTGGTGACAAAGATCATAAGACACTGACAAAAAAAAAATCTTATAGTTTAGCATTGTTTTAGTCCAAAATTAAAATAACTTATTTTCAGCGTACTGCAAGTAAAAGAACAAGACAATATGATAAAGAAAGACTTCATCTCTTTTGTCATGCTTGCTACCTTTCAAATATTAAAAGCAAACAGAAAACTGTTCAGAAGCATCAGGTACATGCAGAGTTATGCCTTGCACACTTATGAGCTCAGAAAGTTCAATTAGACAAAAAGGAGAGGGAAAAATTGCCAATCCAAGCTCAAATCTGCAGTGAGATGGAGATTTGCAGCAGAAAATAAGGTAATTGAGAACAAAAGAGTGCCTGACAACTTTCTGTTTTTCAGTTTTTAGCAGTCAGACTTGAGTGGTAAACAGTCTGATGATAAAACCAGAGCTAAGGAGAAAAGCTGATATCACAGAATCACAGAATTGTAGGAGATGAAAGGTACCTCGAGAGACCATCAATTTTAACTGCCCTGCAAAGCAGACCCCTAAAGCAGGCTGCACATGTCAGCACCTATGTGGGTCTTGAATTTCTCCAAAGAAAGAGAACCCACAACTTCCCTGGGCAGCCTGTTCCAGGGCTCTGTCACCCTCTCCATGAAGGAGTTCTTTTGCACATTGGTGTGGACTTCCTATGCTCAAGTTTATGGCTGTTTTCCCTTACCCTGTCCTCACAGACCACTGAAAAGAGGTTGGCCATGTCCCTTTGATTCCTACACTTTATGAACATTAATAAGATCACCTCTGAGTCTTCTTTTCTCAAGGCTGAACAGACTCAGGTCATCCAGTCTTTCCTCACAGGGGAGATGCTCCAGGTCCTTTATGGCCCTCCACTGAACTCTTTCCCATATATCTCTGTCTTTTTTGTACGGGGGAGCCCAGAACTGGATACGGTAGTCCAGGTGAGGCCTGACCAGAGCGGAGTAGAGGGGGAGAATTACCTTTCTCAATCTGCTGACCATATTCCCTTTAATACACCCCAGGATACCATTGGTCTTCTTGGCCACCAGGGCACACTGCTAGCTCATGACCAACCTGTTGTCTACCAGGACAGAATCACAGAATCACAGAATGGCCAAGGTTGGAAGGGACCTCAAGAATCATGAATCTCCAACCCCCCTGCCACAGGCAGGGCCACCAACCTCTACATTTAATGCTAGGCCAGGCTGCCCAGGACCCCATCCAGTCTGGCCTTGAGGTCCCTCTGAATGGCATCCCTTCCTTCCACCGTGTCAATTGCACCACTCAGCTTGGTGTCGTCAGCAAACTTGCTGAGGGTGCACTCAATTCCGTCATCAATGTCACTGATAAAGATGTTAAAGAGCACCTGTCCCAAAACAGACCCCTGGGGGATGCCACTTGTTATCGGCCTCCACCTGGACATAGAGCCATTGATGACCACTCTCTGTCTGCGGCCTTTTAACCAATTTCTTATCCATCGAGTGGTTCACCCATCAAATCCACATCCCTCCAATTTGGAGATAAGGATGTGGTGGGGGACCCCCAGGTCCTTCTCTGCAGAATTCCTCTCTGGCAGGTCATGTCCAAACCTATGCTGATGTATGCAGTTATTCCTTCCCAGTTGCAAGATTCTGCCCTTGTTTTTGTTAAACCTCAATTTGTTAAACCTCTAGTCCGTTCAAGTCTTGCTGAATCTCTTGTCTCTAGTGTGTCAATTACACCACTCAGCTTGGTGTCATCTGCAAACTTACTGAGGGTGCATTCAGTCCCACTATCTGTGTTGTCTACAAAGGTATTAAATAACACCAGTCCCAGCACTGATCCCTGAGGAATGTCACTCATCGCTGGTTCTCCACTTGAACATTGAGCTGTTGACTGTAACTCTCTGAGTGTGACCATCCAGCCTTATTCATCAAATCCATTTTTCTCCAATTTGCTAACCAAGATGTCATGAGGGACAGTGTCAAAGTGGAGGAGGCATGAAACTACCAGTATCAGTTCAGTGGTGACCACATACAGCAAAATTTCTGCTTTTCACTGGACTTGAGAAGGACAGGTTTCATTCCTCTTCTGACAGTGTAATAAAGATGGAAATTTGATTGAGGGTTATCTCGGATGCATTTAAAACTAAGGCAGCTGCACAATAAAAATCCACCATTTAAATGGATAAGAGAACCAAAGAGCTAAAATCCTGTGTTCATCTGTTCTTCTGTAGTGCCCCAGAAATGGTTCTGACAGCCAGGAATAACTTGTATAGACTTTGGCTCACTGTAAGCTTCGCACTTCCTAAAGAATTTGAAGTACTTAGCTATATTCACTTATAGTAGGGGAAATTATTTTCAAAATCTTCTGTGGGAATTTGAGGATACATTAAAAAGCACACAGCCTCAATCATGTAATTTTAAAATACATGTCTGTTCATAATTCAGGTTATGGCATCCCTCATTATCAACTGTTACTGTCCATCCTAAAAACATTTACTAACTCTTTGTTGGTTACTCTAGAACTAGACAATGTAACTTCTTTACACATTCACTTCTGGGTATCCTGCTGGCCACTAGCTAGATTGGTATCACAGACATATCCCATCAGACTACTTTTGCTGTGATAGAAGATGCAAAACTGAAAGATTACTGCATGGCCATGAAGCTGCTTAGAACCTCATTAATCTCTGTGTGCAGTCTTCTGCTTTGACATCTTCAAAGAAGATAAAGATGTGTTCCCACAGCTTCTACATCTCTAACTGTATCACAGGCACTTCAAGTTGTCTAATTGCCAGACAGTCTTTCTGTTACTTTCCACATTCTCCACTTTTGAAATATATCCCATTTAATCTTCTTGTGCCAGAATGGTGCTCCTTTGCTGCATATAAAGCTCAGACACACAATTTACAAAAAATTATCATCTATTAGGGAGAAACAGTAACTATCCATTTTTATGGTCTTAAAGTACAGCAAAGATGACATTTATTAAATCTTACAAAATTTCCAGCAATGCTTATATTAACTTGAAACAATCTCATTCGTCACAGGCTGAGTGTCCAGCAGAGTGATTGCATGACACAGCTGACTCGTAATTCATTAACTCAAACACAGTTTGAGTCCTTATTCTATTTGCCAGTGAGAATTCCACACTGTGTTTAAGAGACCTGAGGGTTCTCTGAGGCCCACAGCACTCCAGAAGTCATGAGCAGTTCCTTTGTAGTTTGGTAGCTGTGCCCTGAGCTGTGCAGCTTACCGCAGCACTCTCCAACACAAATTGCAAGCTGGAGCCCTTCCTCCTGCACAAGTCAGCTAGGGGACACTGGACAGTATAGCAAGCAATGAATATGAAGAAGTATCAATACAGCTCTCCTTCAAGGTGAACATAATAGCAAGTTAAATCTAAGTTAAGAAAGAACAACCTTTACTACCCAACTCGAATGACATCACGGTATTTTTCTGAGTGTTTGACTCTCTCCTATCCTTGCTCTCTTCATCCTGTTTCACAAAACCCTTGCGACTGCAAGTTTTAATGGCAGATTTTACTGCCCAAAACAAAAAAACAAACAACCACAACATAACAACAACAAAACTAAAAAAAAAAACAACATGAGCTGCTTCTTCAAGTGCAGGAGGCTTAAACTGACGATAGTCATTAGCGGATGAGATTCTAGCTTTCATTTGAGATCCAAAAACAACTTGGCAGGTGTCACTGTTCTGAGACAAAATATGTTTTCCCAATTCCTTCAAAAACAACTCCCAGTTTGGAGAAGTAGGGAAGAGCAACAGCTGCTTTATTCTTGGAAAATGCTCTTGGAACATATAATTCACGTCTTTTGAATTAAGCTTGTTCAGCACTGCCTCTAAGGGATTTACACGGTACAAACACTTTTTCCCACTCCAGTATCACAACAGCCTCTCGTGAAAATAGAAATAAACATTAGAAGAGTGGTTTATACTACTTAGCTGATAAGAACCTTTGAGACTTTTGATAAGAGACTAAGAATTCTAATACTAATACTTCTATTTGGAAGACACAAACTTTTACTGTTTGTGAAGCTGATTATGTTTAAAGGTTCAGTGGCTACAAAAAAAAAAATAAAATAAAGAGTAAAGACTTAAATACCAAATTGGTGAGAAGTTCCTTGCCTAAACTTTTATTTCTAGTAACAATGGAAAAACAAGCAAGATGATCCGCAAATGTGGCCCCTAATCCTACAGACTGAAAGCACCAAGACTGTTTTGTTTTCCTGCTCACTTCTATCATGAAACTAAGTCCATGCTAGCAAGCATAACAATGTTAATACTGCAGAGCTCAAACTTTACTAGAGAATAACTAAATATTTATATTTAAGCAAGTGACAAGTGGCATTGTTTCTACTGACAAGTCTTGTTTGTATTAATGCGACCCACAGGAACCCTACTCAAAAGCCAGAAAAGCAGAGATACAAATGATGAACACAAGAGACAGCTGCCACGACATGTGCAGATAGATGGAAGAAAGCACAATTATCCCTTTTTGCTGTGGATCAAAGCCTGGCTAGCAGGAGCTTTACTCTCCTGAAGAGTAGAGCAAGGGAAGGTCACAGCCCAACATCTACTGTGCAGAAAAGATTTTGCTTGAAGAAGCACAAGATTGAGGGGTAGAGCAACAACAAACTGGATTCCACTGGCCCATCTGCTGACTCTCTTCTAGCCTTATTGTGTCCAGCTCCATCCTACAGAGTTGTCAAGAGCAGATGGCATAATTCGGGTCTGCAGTTGTGACCATATGTGTGTCAGAGGAGAAGGATTCTGCCTCTCTTTACTCCAAAATCATGAGAGCTCTGGCTGTGCACTGCAGATGAAACTAAGAAATTAATTTCAGCATACCTCCAAAGCATCATTGCACCACTTACCTGACACTGTCACATCAAGGTGACCTAAAAGGCAGCAGTCCAAAAGATAACTTCCCTGCATCACAGCATAACCTCAGAGCAGCACTGTGACACTGAGTTTCAGCTCAGTACCTATCGAGAAATTATGCCTTCTGTTCAACAAGTGCTTGAAACATCCTGCCCTTGTTTCCGTAAGAGGCATGAGAAAACAGCTGCAAAACCTCTTGCTCTGTACAGCTTTGCAGCAGGCTGTGAGCCACATTCCAGTGGCAGCAAGCTGCACTGTCCCTGAGAAGGGATGACGGGAGAGTGGGTTTATCAAAGCAAAACACTTTATGAAACAGGAAAATTCAGCTCCCTGTTGAGGGGACCCTGAGATACCAGTATTGAAGAAGTGACTCTATACTGAAAAGGTTATTTTGTTTCACAGGAAATTGTTATACTGAAAAAGGAGTGAGAATAAGAAATGAGATATGGAGAGGGATGAAGAAATGAAATAAAACCATAAGGAATATCTTCAGAGTCCCAGAATCCGGAGAAGAAACTGCAGTCTCTAGCACACAGATGATGTGTAACACAAGGCAGCCTGGGAACCTGCGTGACAAAAACTGGTAATTGCAGCAGAATTGCTACACTTCTGTTGGCCTGAGGCAAACCACGTGTCACTCATTTGATTTTCCCTGTTATTTCTGCCTGTCTGTTGAAGGAGAACTAAGTGATTTTATGACTGCATCCGGCACACAAATCTAGTACAAGGTCCAGGTCCCACGCATAACAAAGTTGAAAGCTGATCAGATTCAGCACTGGGCATAGGTCATTTTAAGAGCATAAAGTAAGCAAGCACACTCTAAACTTATTTTAATTTTCACCCCCTACGAATCTTGACTTCTGACTGAAATCCATTTCTTTTTATATGAGAGGGACACTGTGTACACTTACATATCATCCAAATTACCTGCATGTGTGAGAAACTACAACTAGCAGGCAGAACAACCACTCTCTCAAAGTTGCAGAGATGACTTGAACTTTGAGATTGAAATTCATTAAAAAAAAAAAACCTTAAAAAAAAAAAAAAAAAGCAAAACACTAAGAGCAAAAGCTTACAGAATAAACAAGAACCCCTCAATCCATTCCCAACCAAGTTTCAGCTCAAAACTTGGCAGGATGCAGGTTCGGGAAGAATCAAATGAGATGCAAAGTTGCTACAAAACCAGTAATTGAGTAAACTACTTATACTAAAACTAGCATAATTAGATCTCTGCTAAGTCCAAATTCTTTCTGCTGAGAGCTAAATCTTACCAAATGCCAAACACTGCCACTGAGGTGCTGAATCCTTTAGCTCCTATTGAAGCTGCTGAAAGTGAGCACACTCAATCCTTTCCAGAACAAGGCCCAGGGTAAATTTTACGTCTTTAGGCTCTGTCTATAGAGGAGAAGATTAGTGCACGTGTTTGCACTGCCCTGCTAGGGAAGAGTGACAAGCACCCCTCTAACCTCTTCTTCGAATTATACATGGAAAATAATAGTATCAGATCAAGGGCTTTGCCAGTCACCTTCAGACCTGTTTGAGTAAGGAACTGATAGGCTGTGCTGACAGCAGTTGAGCATAGTGGAGCAGTGGAGCAGAAGGGCAAAAGCTCACTTGATCTTGATTTTCGGTACAAATACAGACTGTGAAAGCGGGGCCTCACGATCCTTCTTACTATTGTCTTGGATTCTGCTGTTGAAGAGATTTCTATTGCAGGAAATTTCTTAGACCATGCATTTGTGATACACACATAATAAAAGGCCATTTTATTTAAAAGCATGAAGTTTGCAATTGATGGGTGCCCTGGAGACATCTCAAGAAAGTGAACATTGAAGATTGCTGGGTCAAGTGAGGAGGTGATCATGCAGGTGATTGCTCTGTCTGTAATCAGCCCTAATGAGGCCACACTTGAGTACTGTGCCCAGTTCTGGGCTCCCTTCTACAAAGGGCATTGAAAGCCCTGGAGCATGCCCAGAGAAGGGCAATGAAGCTGTGAGAGGTCTCATGGAGATCAGCTGAAGGAACTGGGACTGTTTAGTCTGGAGAAGTGGAGGCTCAGGGTAGACTTTACTGCTCTCTACAAGACCTGAAAGAAGGTTGAGATGAGCTGGAGGTCAGCCTCTTTTCCCAAGTAACTAGTGATAGGATGAGAGGTAATTGTCTCAATTTGCACCTTGGGAGAGTCAGATTGAATATGAGGAAGAATTTCTCCTCTAATAGATTGGCTAGGCATTGGAAAAAGTAGCCCAGGGAAGTGGTGGAGTCACTGTCCTTGGAGGTGTTTAAGGAAAGAGCAGATGTAGTACTTAGAGACATGGCTTAGAAGGCACCATTAGCGGCAGGTGGACAATTGGACTGGATGATCTTAGAGGTCTTCTCCAACTTTAATGACTCTATGATACTATGATTCTATGATTCAAGCAGTCAAATAGCAAATAGTAGTGTTGGCTAGCCTGATACAAATGCACTAACTGCCATTTTATACTGAGAAGGTCAACTAGCAGGCCACTCTTGAACAGGAAACAGCACATGGGACAAAGCAACAAAGGAGCAGCCTCTCTTATAACTGCATCCTAGGGAGCAGATTTGACTTGAAGCATTTCCTTGTCTTCCAAAGACAACAGAACCTGGCAGAGTGTAAAGGGAGGAACAGAAGAACATCCTTTCCATCAGCATCAGTGTTTAGGTTATGTTCATTAGAAGAAGTCTGATATTTCAAGGCTAAATGACTTAGAGCACTTCCAGGAACTATAGATAGCTATGTCCTAATATAGCAAAATGCTTCGTAGTAGGCACTGTAATGTATGCTAAAGCACTCAAGAAAAAATTGCTTGTTAACCAGATAGTGCTCCCTTTTCTCTGGAAAATTACAAGAATTCAGTGAATCCACTAGTAGAACTAATGCAAAATACAGTGCATGAAATAGAAAACAGAACATAATAATTCAGAGCAAATCACAAATAATTACAGTGCCTATTTGTAAATCCACAACATGCCTGCCTACACATTGAGCACTTTGTAAAGTTTTGTCACTTGATTGAAAAAATAGTGTAATAGAAATAGAGAGGTATATAGAAAGGTTGATAAGTGTAAGGAGCAGCTTCTGCTGAACGATTACCTTAAAAAGATAAAAAAGAGACAACACAGGGCAGGCACAGAAAAACTGGAGAGTTCCTGCCTGTTTCTTATCAGCTCTAGCACAAGAGCTAGGGAGTTTTAAAAAGCTAGCAGTAACAAAAGATTTTTCCATCTAAGACATACTTTGAGAGGGCATTTGCAACATGGAATTGTTAAATGGGAAATGTTTAGAGAGATTCCAGATAAACCCATTTAGAGAAAATTAATTCCAGACTCTCAAATAGAAAAATACCACCTACAGCTCAGAAAGAGCACATCAAGAACATGTTCCTATTTCCTAGCCCTGTACTTACACCTCTCTGTGGGAACCACCTGCTGTTGACCATTATTTCCTTCTAAAAGTCTGCTGTGTACTCAGCAAAGCCACGACTCTGGCAAATTAACACCCTCAAAGGGAAAATTCACAATCTGCTGCTCAGTCAGGAGTTTTTCACTGGGGAAAGAGGCTTTCTGGTTTGTGTCTCTTTTGCAGCCTGAGAGGCTTGTTCCCTTTGTGTCTTTTACTCTCCAGGTTCCTAATTTTTTTAGTCATAACATCAGCCCATTTGGATCTTCACAGTAGAGAACGTGCACTCTTTTCCATCTCTAGCCTAGCCCTTCTCAGTTCATTTTGGAGGCTGGTCATTGGGGTTGATCCTGTACTGCCAGGGGTCTTAAATCTTCACACAAGCAGCAACCACTTCCATTAAAAAGTGTCACTTTTAAAAATGGTTCTTGGGTATGGCTCTTTATTTGCATGCAAAAAGGATGACTTAGCTGTGCAGCTAACCCATGGAAATCTAGTGGATAGATTTCAGGCTATAAATGATGAATGTACAATCATCTTTAAGTATATTGACAACTAAGCCTTTCTTCTGGTTTTGACTATTGGGAAAAAAAAAAAAAAAAAAGGTTTTGCCAATTGAAAAGCTATTGTTTTTATTTGAAACTGATAGAAGAATTAGACTTCCTGAAAATCTTTTATTTTTTTAACTGCAAAGTAATTGCCTTTGCTATTTTGGAAATAAAACACTTTTGGAATAAAAGCATTTCATTTTGTCTTTCTTAAAAGCAGCAGTCAGCCTTCAAGGTTTAAATGTGGTATCCCTTAGCACAAAGAAAAAGCAATATAGAGAAGAATTGATCTATTTATCTGAGGAAGAAGTTGCAGTAAAACATTCTTGGGAAACAGGAAGGTGAGGAACGTTATTTTGCCATAGTAAAAGTACTCAATTTTTGCTGCTCTATCTCTTTGTTTGCTCAGAGGATGTTAAAGTTTTGTCTTCAAAATTGGCATGTTTTGAAATTCTCTTAATGCATCTTTCAGGGGTTCTGAAATGATGAAAGCACCTTCTAATTTGAAAAAAAAAAAAAAGAAAAGAAAAGAAAAAAGAAAGCATAGATGTTCAGTACTTCCAAAAACTCAGCACACCATCTCTTTTTTATATATAACACAGTGATATGTAGGAAAATATGCAGAAGAATATTCTTGTACTTCTGCATACTGCTCTTTTTGGAGTTCAGACAGATGTTTTATGCAGATTAAATACCCTTCTTGAAGGCATGCAAGCCTTAAATCTAAGAGATATCAAGCATCTTCTATTCCTACTCAGAATAATTCTTGCCTGCCAGAAACTAATGGAAATCCAAAGTCTTGATACCAAGGAGAAATAAAAGATAATAAAAGGTCTAAGTCATATGCAGTCCTGAGAGAACTCAGTGTTCTTAAAAAGAGGTACACTTTACCCTTAGACATCTAATAAGCAATTCTTGTGGTCAGGAGACTGTTTAGAAACAAAGTCAGGAAGGAAGCCAGGACTGAACTATCAGTAATTCATTCACCTTCCACAAAGGTGATCTAACAAAAATAGTATACTCACAATTGGCAATACATTCAGCTGCCACTATCAGGGAGAGACACATAGCTAAATGCCAGAATTTTACTGCAGAAATCTCTAAATCTGAGTGAATCAAAGAATTGCTGAGGTTGGAAAAGACCTTAAAGATTGTCTGGTCCAACCATCAACTCATCTCCACCATTCCCACTAACCATGTGCCTCAATGCCATATCTCCACAGTTCTTGAACACCTCCAGGGACAGTGATTCCAACACTTCCCTGGGCAGCCTGTGCCAATGCATCATCACTTTTTCAGAAAAGAAATTCTTCTTCATATCCAGCCTGAACTCCCCTGTTGCAACTTAAGGCCGTTACTTCTCATCCTTTCACTGTTACCTGGGAGATGTGTCCAACTCTCACCTCACTACAACCTCCTTTCAGGTCATTGTAGAGAGCAATGAGATCTCCCCCAAGCCTCTCCCAGACCAAACAATCCCACTTCTCCTGGCTGCTTTAAAGATTAGACTTGTGCTCCAGACCCTTCACAGCTTCGTTGTCCTTCTTTGAACATGCTCCTACACCTTGATGTTTTATGGTAGTGAGTGGCCCAAAACTGGATACACTACTCAAGGTACAGTCTCACCAGAGTACAGAGTACAGAGGCTGGCAGCATTGTTTCTGATACAAGACAGGATACTGTTGGTCTTCTGGGCCACATGGATACTCTACTGGCTCATGTTCAGTCAAGCATCAACCACTAACCCTAGATCCTTTTCTGGTAAACAGCTTTCCAGCCATTCTATCCCAAGCCTGTGGCATTGCGTGGGGTTGTTGTGACCAGTGTGAAGGACCTGGCATTCAGTGTTGTTGAACTTCATACAATTGGCCTCAGCTCATTGATCCAGCCTATTTAGATTCCTCTATAGAACCTTTCAACTCTGATCAGGCAGATCAACAGTTCCTCCCATCTTCATGTCATCTGCAAACGTACTGAGGGGGCACTCAATCCTATTGTCCAAATCATCAATAAAGATATTACACAGAGCCAGCCCCAATGCTGACTCCTAGGGAACACCAGTAATGACTGGTTCCCAGCTGGATTTAACTCCATCAATCAGGAAGATTCAACCTCCACCATACCACCAATATATCTGGAATTTGAAAATTGTGGGCCAAACACTAAAACAAGAGGAACTGCTTTTGTAACAGCCACCATATTTTGTGAGGTTCCATGAAAACAGTTGGGGTTTTCTTGTCTGCTGACCTTAAAAGATAAGCCACTAATTTGGGAAGAATGTAATAGCTGCAGAAATACATAATCAGCTCTAGCTCCACATGTCCATCATAGCAGCTCAAAATGCAGAAAGCAAGTAAGGAAAGATAAAGATGCAGTTATGCAAACAGGACACATTTGTTAAACAGAAATTAAAGTGGATATCTCAGTTAAATTCCTGAAACTAGACAGAAAATACGACAAGCTACTGTGCAGTGAGATCTATCAACAGCAGTTTCCAATTAATCTAATTGACTTGCAACAATCGAACTGACCTCTGTCTCATTATATTGGCGATATATAAATAAATATCAGTGAATTTAACTAAATTTGCAATCCGCCAGATGGAACATCTGTTAAACAAATAAATAATACTACATGATGTTAGTTGTTTTAAAACTGTGGTTAAATACTTTTTTCTTTATAGCCAGACATCCTTTAGGAATACCATACGTTAGCTTGCTTAATTAGCATGTGTCGATATATGAGAGAGAAGTTCAGAGCACACAAAACCATTTTTATTAATCACCTGCCACAGATCCTTCAAATGTAACGAATTCAAAAAGATATTTGCACAACGCAACATAAGCCGCAACTCTGAATCACAAGCAAGAACAACAGGGTCAACAGTGTTGACAAGCCGCAGGTTCTGGCCTGCTGACGCTAACATCCAGTGGCAAACTCTGTTTCACTGATGACAAATACCATCTGCCCATTTACCACTGCTCACAGAATTGTTGGTATTGGCCAGTTGCAAGGTTGAAAAAAGCCTCAGAATAACACAAAAAGCTCATTTTCTTCTGTTGAAAAGAAAGGTAAAGAACCAAAACATACATCAAACATACAATTTCCCAAGGGAAAATAACATTTTCTAGCCTGTACTCATCTGCTACTGTTCTGTCTATAGTGAATAAAACACCTTATACATTTTTGGTGATGCACTACTCTTATGGTTCAGATATCTAGCACAAGCGCTGTATGAATTGTTAATCCTGATAATAACAGTAATAAATGTGAGTAATACTCAAGAGGAGTTAACTGTTCTTCACTACTTGGGCTCCCTACAGAGATATGGCTTGAAAATGTTTTGACAAATGATACATGCATGCTCATTTATCATCATGGGGTTCATTCAGTGTAGTAGGCGTAGCGAGGAAACGGGATGTGACGGGGTCAGGCTCCCTATGCTCTGGTCTGTGCTTGCCAGGTATTGTCCACTGATAGGAGGATGCGCTCTATACATATGTAGGGGCTGTGTATTTAAACGCCCACCACGTAGCAATAAACGCCATCAGTGTTGCGGTCAAAGATACAAGCTGCCATGGGTCGTGCTCTGTCTCAAGGTACCCAGTAAATGTTTTGTGCAGCGGCCAAAACACTTAATCTCAACAGAATATTTGCTGGGAATCTCTACAACAGGCTACTGATTAAGTGTTTTATTTATTTATTTATTTTAGATTCTTGACAGACTCCAGCACACCAAGTGCAGAATAATTGGAAGTATACCAGACACACAACCTGAGAATATTGTCTGAAGTTTGTCTTTGTAGCTATGTTATACAGACACATTGACCAAGACAACCTCTGGTCCCCCAAAAATAGTACTGTGTTAGTTTTTCTCCTTTCAAATTGTAATGAGGCATGGAAGGCAAACTTTATCATTTACATTGCTTTATTTTGCAACATATACCACTTATCAACCTCAACCTTATTTTCACATTCCCAGAAAACCCTCATAAAGCCCCAAGTTGTAAGCTGAACATGATGTTTGCCTGGTAATTAATTTCAGGCATCTGTGCAAAGAATAGTACTTCATTGCAATTCACTGCCCTTCTGCCTGCACTGGAAGTCTCAGATGTCCACTCAAACAAGTGAAAAGATGCAGTGAAAGACAATGTCATTGCTATAATATACCATGTTTCCACGTAGCATAGGCAGGAAGTAACTAACAAAATTTGGGATTCCACTCACCTGGCCTATATTGCCCCCAATACAGGATAGATATGGAGCTCTTGAAGCAGGTCCAGAGGAGGGCCACTAAGATGATCAGAGGGCTGGAGCACCTCTCCTGTGAGGGAAGGTTGAGGGAACTGGGCTTGTTCAGCTTGGAGAAGAGAAGGCTCCAGGGAGACCTCGTTGTGGCCTTCCAGTACTTGAAGGGAGAGTATAAACAGGAAGTGTATAAAAGGAGGGGAATGGTTGTTTCTAAATGTGAATTGTGATAGGACAAGGGGGAATGGTTTTAAACTGAGACAGGGGAAGTTTAGGTTGGATATTAGGAGGAAGTTTTTCCACACAGAGGGTGGTGAGGCACTGGAACAGGTTGCCCAAGGAGGCTGTGGATGTCCCATCCCTGGAGGCATTCAAGGCCAGGCTGGATGTGGCTCTGGGCAGCCTGGTCTGGTGGTTGGTGACCCTGCACATAGCAGAGGGGTTGAAACTCGATGATCATTGTGGTCCTTTTCAACCTAGTCCGTTCTATTATTCTATGATTCTATTTGCTGTCCAAGAATCAACTTCAAATCTTCTCCTAGGCTAGTTCTCAACCAACAGAGCAAATTTGGCTAGGACAGGGATTAATTCTAGGGGCTAACAGCCTGACACAATGGAGCAATGAAAGTCTTCACCCAAACTCCAGTCATCCTCCAGTAAGTAAGTAGGGGGAAGAAAGACGTGTGGGCAGCAGGGTGATGGTGGGTGCTGTTCAGGCAGGTCTGATGCAAGCAGCCAGACTCTTCAGAGGAACAGACTTCACTACCAGGTCTCTGCTGCATTCTGCATGCAGATATTCTGGATGTCTTTTTATATTAGGTGAACTCTCCCTAACACTTCTGTAGTCCCTCTTATGTGTAGGACACCAGACTGAACTGCTGTGGGATCAAAGAATTTTTCTGAAAGGCTAATGCTTATGCTGTGAGGGTGCAGGAACGATTCTTGAGCAGTTCTTACCCTTACTTTCTTCATGTTTACCTTGCTCCTTTCAAACGTTAACTTCACTGAATGGTACAGCTGCTTTAGTTGAGCTCAGCCCTTACTCAGTCAGACACCGAAGATTCTCTGAAGATGCAGAGATCTGAAGTTACACAAACATTTTTTCCAGAGTTGAGCCTACACAGGGGGCCAGGGGAAGGG
This sequence comes from Chrysolophus pictus, assembly GCA_037305975.1. Lineage (NCBI taxonomy): Eukaryota > Metazoa > Chordata > Aves > Galliformes > Phasianidae > Chrysolophus > Chrysolophus pictus. The sequence continues at coordinate 69,437,537 of CM074614.1, read as the reverse complement.
AGCAGAAAGAGCTACACAGAGTCCTCAAGCTCTTGTGAAGTTCTGCTGCGTGCTCCCAGAAGCAAAACCACTGAGGATATTTTTTTGCAATTCCAAGTTGCTGTGAACAGACAAGCCCATGGTTGCATACTCTTGCGTGGCATAGAAAGCAACGTGATATTCTGTCAGAAAAGTCTTGCCAGAGGCTGCAACCTCCTGGCTTAATATCACAGCACAGCAGTGAACTATTGACTAGAATTGACTCTACCTCTTTGAACACGTCATCAGTCTTTGATCTCATGTCTAAATCGTTAGACAAACAACTGCGTTGGGCTCCCTTTTATAACTGTTGTCTGTGGAATGGGATGGGCATCTCAATAGGATGATAGAAACTGTTGGCACAGATTAAGGTATCTAAATTAAATTCTCAGCTAAGTAGGTGGGAAAACTCTACAGCAAGGAATTTGCACTAATAGGAGGAAGTAAAGGCAAGAGTAGCAGAAGTAGTCTATGGGAATCAAAACTAGTTCTGAATTCTTAACAGTGCCTAATTTATCCTGTATTTGTAACTAGCCCAAGCTGAGATACTTCAGCAAGGCCAATGGGATAACTAAGCCCTGTAGCTACTGCTGCCCAACAGTTCCCCTTGAGCATGGAGGGGCACGACTGGGATTTTAAGCGGGTGATATAGGCCCACTGTAGGTTGACAGTGAAAAACAAAGGTATTTTTTCTATCTTGGGAGAAATTACTGAGCTTCCTCAGTATAATTTTCTGAAGCTTTCTGAATTAGTGCATGTGATTTAGGAAACATGCAACACACTGAGATTCAATAACTATTCAAAGCAGAAAACAATTTAGTTCACTAGAAAATGTTTTTTAATAAACATATAAAATAAAAATAATCAATCATTATTATTTTTAAAAGTCTGGCTTTTCAGCCAATAGCCAGTAGGAAAAGTTTCAAACCCTTTCTGAGTAGCTCAATGCAACGGTACCCAGCCAGTTACAAACAATAATAAATAGGGGGATAATCTGCAAAAAGGTTCAAGTAAAAGACAATCCTTGTCTGTCCTACCTAGAAAGAAGCAGTTTTCCTCCCTGGCAATAGCAGCTAGGTGAAGCTACCTGTAGCTTCAGTTTAATTAAAGATCTGTAATCTCCTGATCCCAGCTGACGATGTTTCCCCATCCCTATATTTCACTGATAAATCCTTTGTTACCATCAAGATGAAAAGCATCTCTCTGTTCTTCATCTGAAGCAAAAATTCTATTCTCTTAACTGGTGACATACAGAACTCCTGGAAGTGCCTTTCTTTATTCTAACTTGTACAAGTTGTGCTGAATTGTGTTTTGATGCAATACGTGCAGTAATGAATAACAATAAAGAGTTGGAGAAAAAAAGCACAAAATTAATTGTTCATTATCTGCATTATGCAGCTTCTAGCAATGACTTCAAACAGAAGGGAAATTCAAAAAGCAAGAGTCCCATTAGGACTCATCTCATATGCGGTCTGTATCAGGAAAAGCAAGTGTATTTCCCAGTTCCAGCTGGACAACAGTTCAAATTCCACCCAAACACACTTATACATTTACTGCAAAACAAAAGCTTTGTTTATGCTCTAATTCTTGTATGAACTATAGGCCCTAGGAGTTTAATGTAAACCTGGCTAAGCATAAAAAAAATTGTCCTCAGTGTGTACTTGACTGTGGACAATGAAACAGTGACAGAGAAGACTCCTGACAACACTCATGCTATTAGAGATCCCAAGCTGAAATACAAGGTACAAGTTTAAAGAGCAAGAGAAATCACTGACTGGTGAGGAAAGGAACTTCTGCTGCCATTCTTCTGCATTACTGCAGCAAGATGACTTCAGAGTCTTCAGTAATCTCTGAAGTAACTCTGAAGATCCCTCCCAGTAGAGTTGATCAAAATCTACATATTTTGTGGTTAAGTATTGACTGTTTAAGGAACAGAACTGCTAGCAATGAAATTACACAGAATCACAGAATTTAGGGGTTGCAAGAGACGTCAAGTGATCACCGAGTCCAACCACCCTGCTATGTTCAAGTTATAGGCTATTACTCCTTGTCCTATTGCTACACACCATCAAGAAGAGCATTTGCCTCTCACCTCCTTTTTGATATTTAGAAATACTTATCAGATCCTCTCTCTGTCTTCTTTTCCCCAGGCTGAACCGACCTAGGTCACTCAGACTTTCCTCAAACAGGAGATGCTCCAGGCCTTTTACCATCTTTGTGGTCTTCCACTGGACTCCTTCTAGGAGATCTCCATCTTTTTTGAACTGGGGAGCTCAAAACTTGACATGGTATTCCAGAAGTGGCCTCACCAGAGCAGAGTAGAGGTGGAGAATCACCTCCCTCGATCTGCTGGCCACACTTCCTTTAATACACCCCAGGATACCATTGGCCTTCTTGCCCACCAGGGCACACTACTGGCTCATGGCCAATCTGTCGTCCACTTGGACACCCAGGTCCTTCTCCGCAGAGCTGCTCTCCAGCAGGTCAACTGCTAACCTGTACTGATGCAACCTCACGTGCAAGATTCTACACTTGCTTTTGTTAACCCTCATCCAGTTCCTTCTTGCCAATTGTTGCTTTAACCACGCAAACCAACATTTCCTTTTATCCTGTATCAGTGGTCAAGGAACATATTGACTTACTTTCTAGGAAGTAGTTTTATAACTAGACACAACTTACATTTATTATTTAGACCTTTACTGCTATTCAGGGATCCTAAAGAAGCAATCTCACAACTGCTTTTATAACAGCAGTGTGGGTAAAACTGTATGTGCACACACATACACAGAATGACAAGGTCTTCACTGCCAGCTATATGCAACAGACTCTTCACAATTACCAGGCAATCCTACAGGCTTGGGGAGGAGTGACTGGAAAGCTGCCTGATGGAAAGGCACCTTGGTGTCCTGCTGGACAGTCAGTTGAATATGAGCCAGCAGTGTGCCCAGGTGGCCAAGAAGGCCAATGGCATCCTGGCTTGTATCGGGAATGGTGTGGTGAGCAGGACTAGGGAAGTCATCCTGCCCCTACAGTTGGCACTGGTGAGCCCTCACCTCGAGTACTGTGTTCAGTTTTGGGCACCTCAGTACAGAAAGGACACTGAGGTGCTGGAGCAGGTCCAAACAAGGGCAACAGGTCTAGTGAAAGCTCGGAGAATATGCCCTACAAGGAGAGACTGAAGGAACTGGGGCTGTTTAGTCTGGGGAAGAGGAGGCTGAGGGGTTCTCTTCCAATATCTGAAAGGTGCTTACAGCAAGAGTGGGATTGGTCTTTTCTCACAGGTGACAGGTGACAGGACGAGGGGAAATGGACCAGGAAACACTTTTTTACAGAAGGGGTTGTTAAGCACTGGAGTAGCTTCCCGAGGGAGGTGGTTGAGTCACCATCCCTGACTGTGTTTAAAATCCATTTGGACGTGGTGCTCAGGGACATGATTTATCAGAGGGTTGTTAGTTAGGGTAGTATGGTTAGGTTGTGGTTGGACTTGATGATCTTTTAAGGACTTTTCCAACCTGAGTGGTTCGATGATTCTATCATTCTGTGTCCTTATTCTTAAATCCGGTGGCTTTATTTATGAAAATACTAAGCCTTCAACTGGGAATTACAGTGTTGTTGCTCAATGTGTAATAACTTTATTTGTTGACGCTTCAAGATGCTAGTAGAGTGCTAGAAATTCTGAAATGAAGTACAGTACTCAAACAATTAAATGCTAGCTAACCATAAGAATGGCATTTATGTACTAATAATCATGTTCATAATCCGAATTCCTGTCTCCATGTGTAATCTCTCAAAACAGATTGTGAGTGATTGCAACTATACCTAATAAGGCATTAAGTTTCAGATTTTGGACCACGGCACAATGTTATGGGCTATTTCTGCATAAAATCTGTCTCATCAGCCAAGTTCTACAACCAAAAGAAAACAGTTGTACATTCTACTTCACTTTATACAGTAACTTTGCTTTTCCCCCTAAAAGCAACAGTTTTTCAAGTTCTGTGCTTTCCTGACATTCAAAAATATATCATTATGGATAACAATCACAATAGGTAACAAATGACCTAACAATTGATAAGGTATTGGCAAAAACCTGATTCTTGATTTGGCTCTCCCAGAAGGGCTTGTTATATGGCCTCCACAAACTCAACCAAACAACTGCTGGGGGATTCTGTTGCTTTTAGGTGATGACGCAGCTGTGGGACAGTGCACAAAGCCAGGTTCTCATCTCTACTTCTCCTCATATTTTACAAAGAGAGAAGAAAAAAAATCTGTAGGACGGATACATGTGAGCATATTATAGAAGAGAATAAAACATCTATTGTTACAGCAATCTGATAATTGAATATTACCGCTGTATCTGTTATAGCATTCTTATTTGATGCTGGGCACATCATCAACACGAAACTTCGTATGGAATTCCTGAGTGTGTTCTTTTTTTCTAATCAACTTCCAATGATAGCTGGCAGGAATCAAATATGTATAATTACAAGCTGCTTGAATGTTTTGTATTTCAAAGGAAGATATAAAATATGTCTTAAAAAATACAAAGTATGTATTAGAATTCATCTGCAACAAACATCTCAAAGCAGTGAATCCATCTGACTTTAACCTCTCTGCTCAAACTTACAAGATGTAAAACAGTTGAATCAGCATATCCACTTTAGATTTCTGAAAATACATAAACGTTCACTGCTGAGCAGGGAAAACTCAAGAAGAACTACAGTTCTTTCCGAAACAAGAAGGTTGAACCATGTAGTTAAACAAATACTGATCCACGCTGTCAGCAATGAATAACAGTTGAAATGGAAACAATTAGGTCTTGCTAGAACACTTGAGAGGAATTAATTGAAAAAGCATTTATGATTTATATCCAAGTCATTTAAAGGTCTCAGAATCCACACACACTATTTAAGGTTGTAATAGCAGCAGTGCAACAGGCTTTCCTCATTATGGATTCTGTTACAGGAGTTTGCTCCAGCATAAGCCATATAACAATGCCATTTGCAGTGGATTCTTCCCAATACAATGGCCACTTTTTGCAGGAGTGATATGAATGACATTTGACAAGAGAGCTTTTTTTACAGCTCCAAAGCATCTCACACCAGTATAACCATTAATAACACAGAACATACAGCAGCATTTATTGTATCAATTGATGGAGAAGTGAGTGTTCTATGAAGATTAAGAGACGTGCTTTAATGCAGTTGTTTTTAATTTCCAGTAGCAATTCACTGGAGTGACACAAAGTGAGACATAGACAAGGCTATCAAGTGTCTACCATTCCCACATAATCAGCAATATTTTATTTTTAAAAGCTGAAAATGATGCTGGACACAAAGTCTGTTTCCTAAATAAACATCCAGACATAACTAGTCATGCAACTTCTCCAACAAACTTCCAGATTATATTAGTCCTTCGGGAGAAAAAATATTTCTGTTGCTGTTTTGTATCTGCCCTCCCCTGTATTCCTTTTGTGTGCAATTGGAAAGCAATTCCCGAAGGCTGAGGAAGTACTGTATTCTCAAGTATTTCCTAAGGCAATTAAGAACTTGGAGTAAAAATTCTCCTGAAGCAGAGGAAAAACAACAAAAGCAAACAAACAACAGTGAACAACAACAGTCCACTTGTACTCAGTACAAGTTTCACCTGCAGTTCCCACATTATTTCAAAGTCTACTCTGAAATAATCAGCACCAGGAAAGAAAAGCTGATTTGAGAGAAATAGATTTGCTGCTTATTTCTTCTGGATCATTTTCTTCCCCAACTTTTCAGTGCTCAAACTGCATACTGTACCATGTGTCTGTATTTCATATGCAATTCTCCTATCTCCGCACTGTTAAGAACTTGCTGCAAGGCTCAGGCAAGCCACAACCACACAAATTAGCTAATAAGAAAAACAGCACTTCTTGGTGTGAAACCAAATGAAAATTCAAAGGAATAAACAGCACAGGTAAATGGAAAAAAAACTGATAATCTTCATGTTTCAAATGAAGTGTAAAACTCAAATCAACTTTATATGATTGCTAACATTGTGGACAATGAGTCAGATGTAAATAAATGCTGACATAAGGATTGGAGCAAAGGCTGCTGTTAGCAATCTTCAGCAAAAGCCTAATCACATATATACAACACATAGTTGTACATAGCCTGAAACTGCCTTCCATCAAAAAGTGTTTTCAGTGGTGAACAGAGAAATTACATAAATCAGAAGAGAAAAATCCATCTGGGTCACTCGATCACTGCAGAAGCAGAAGGAATATCTGTGGAGAACTACCTGAGAAATTTGCAGAGACCATTGAAAACAAGAACTTTACTAACGAAGAAATGGTTACCATTTACATCAGTGGAAATTCCTCCTCAGTCTGAACTGCGAGAAAGGAAGGAGTTAATTTCATTCTACAGCATTCATCCAACAGATGACTACACCCAGCGAGAACACATGCAGAAACCTCAGCTTCACCAGATGTCTTATTTCCTTGTTACATCTTATAAACTCTGTGCCCCAGACTACTTTGGTTCTATGTTTAAAAGCACCCTAAATCTGTTTGGTATGTGCAGTGCGTGCATTTTGGGAACCATGATCTGAATTAACTGTTTTGAAATAGCATAGCTCTGAAGAAAGAGTGAAAGAATGCAGATATAATCTGTGACAGCAAACATATATGCATGGCTAAAACCTTGAACATTAAACTAAATCCCAGATGTGGGGATATTTTCCCTTCCATCAAACTGTCAGGGAATGTAGGAAAGGAACCAGTACCACTTTCGCAATGTGGCACAACTTAGGAGAAACCTCTGGGCAGAGAAAACAGCCTCTGGGAATTCAGGTATTTGAAGTCTCTTCTCTTCACTGTGAGGAAATTAAACTTTAGTGCATTGCTAGCATTAAATGCTATCAAGACGAAGTTATTGGGGTGAAATTTAAGGTGAGCATCTTGATGTGTCCATTCAAAAAGAAAAACAGTCAATGTAAAACACCTTAGGACACTTCAATAAACTTTTATCGCTTTGAAACAAAGATCTTTCCACCACTGCAGTTACAATATCATTTGATTAATAATTTCACAGCATGTTTTCAGAATGTGAAAATATTAATTCTAAAGTTGCAAAGCCTGCACTACATTGGTTTAAACATTCAAGCTTTTCCATTTCCCTTTCCATGCTTTTACTGGCTGCCACACCAGAGAGGCGCAATAGGAAGGAACTGAGCTGTTTTCATGACAATAGGAGCTGTGCTAAACACGTGCTGGCAAATCCAATAAACTATACAGCCACATCTTTTAACACTGCATTATAGGTTTTCCTGTAAAAGAGAAAGAATTTACTCAGAGCAACAAAAGAACCCAGAAAAAAGCAAAGTCCACCTGCTAAGCACACTTTGACCTTTAGGATTCATTTAGAAGTAGTGGTCAGTTGTAACTAGCCTGAAAATATCATCCATAATTCAAACATAAAACAGCAGAATTTTAAATTGTATCAGAAGCTAGCATCTATGTTGGTCTGCTTAAAAAGCTTCAGATTAAGACTAATTTTATTTGCAAATATTTTTTTTTCCTATCATACACACAAATTACTTAGTATGATACCAAACAGCACTATTTTTACCAACATGAATACAAAACAAAGACTTTGACTCAGTGTCCATTGACTCAAAAGTACAAAAGCACTTTTGCCCATTCCAGAAAAAGACAATTTATATTTCTTTTACACTAGGCTCACCGGCATGGCATTAAATGGTATCAAGTCCCCAAAACAGCATGAACAGATTTTCAGTGACAGAAACACCAGTTGTGGCATTTGCTTTCAAACAGGCTGTAGATCTCTAGTTGCCATTCGTGCATATCCAACAAGCAAACAAACAAACAAACAAAAAAAAACAACAAAAACCTCTCAGGCATTAGGTGATTAACGCATGAAGGCAACCAAAAAAAGAATCTGCATATTATCCATCTTGTCTTTATTACTGTACAATTACACAGTGATTTTTATTGGCACCTCTACTCCCAAAAAAGAACTTGGATTGAATGTCATCTTGCCTGCAAAGAGTGCAAATAAAGTAAGGAAAAAAACCTACTTGTTCCACTCTCTATTCCAATTCTCCAACCTTTGCAAAGGTTAAGAATCTGACACCATGTAGTCCTAAGACATCTCCAGCACAAGAAAAACATTCTCACATCCCAATTCGATTAGAGCTGCACAACTCCCTGATTTTGCAGGTTCAGGAAAAAAAAAAAAAAAAAAGAAGAAAAAATGAAAAAACACCTGTGAAAGCTGAAAGCTGAAAGCAAAGAAAAAAAACAACAACAACAAAGCCATCAAAAAATAAAAATAAAAATAAAACAAACAAACAAAAAAACCAACAGGATTAAGGTTAAAACTATGTAATATGTCCCAGGTAAGGGCTGCACTGAATCTGAATCCTTCTTTCAGCAGTGTGGCTTTGGATGCTTCAAATAGAATCCACATTGCAAATTTAGCCATCTATTTGTTCAGATGTACCACATTTTTTTGCATTTAATCTTTTACAGTAGAGATTCAAGACTATGTATGGCATGGACTGCATTTCCTAGATATGCCAGAGAAAAATGAAAATGTCTTGAATTCAGCCTTGACATGGCTCGCCTATTTACTGAACATAACACAAACATGCTATAATACTAAATACAAATATTACTTCTCAAAAATCTTTGCCACAACCACAACCAGTTTCCCATCTGCTTCTTCAGAAGCTAGATCTGCATCATGGAGCTAATTCAGCCTAAGATGTCTGTATTTTGGAACTTCTAATAGACAATTCCAGAAAGAAAGGAGACTGATTTCTTTTCTGGGACTGTGGTAAGATTTTAGATATCCATCTTAACAATTAAAAAGGATTCAGACAGGATCTTATCTTTAGGTATCTGGTTTGCCACTTTTTCCGTCAGCATATCTGAATAGAAATACACATGATAATAGGTTTTTCCAGAATGAAACTGACTTTTAAGCAGTCTTCAGTCTCAAAAGCAGATTATGCAACCAGTCAAGCAATTAATATCCATTTCACTCTGCACTGCAGGTATCTTTGAAATGAAATTCATTGTCATTAGTCTAGTACTACTAACACTGAAAAGTGAGCATTGCCCAAAACCAAGCTTTGGTCAGTAGCCATAAGTACATCACACAATAGCAATCATACAGAATCAGAGCATGTCAGAGATGTGTACCACCAAACTTATCTATTTCTCAGACACAATTTTCTCATGAGAATGGAGAAGCACCTGCACAGAGACTGTTTTTGGAGCAGACTCAGCACAGAAAGATAAATGGAAGTGCAGGTTAACTTCAGGGACAGTCTGTACCCCTACATACAAATTTGACAAGGAGAAGATACTTGAAAACTTTGATCAGACAGCTGATTAAAAAACCCACATGAATTGCAGGTGTGCTTCACATGAAAATTCACCTTTCTCATACACACCACCTCTACACAAGTTAAAGAGCATTTCACTGACACAGTTATTCTAACTTCTGCACATGCAAAAGGATCAAGACTTGGGAAAAAAAAATGACTGTGAGATCACAGAATCACAGAATCACAGAATCACAGAAACACAAGGTTGGAAAAGACCTTCAAGATCATCCAGTCCAACCATTCACCCATCACCAATAGTTCTCACTAAACCATGTCCCTCAGCACAAAATCCAAACATTCATGAACACCTCCAGGGTCATGAACACCACCTCTCCGGGCAGCCCATTCCAGTGCCTGACCACTCTTTCAGACAAGTAGTATTTCCTAACATCCAGCCTAAATCTCCCCTGGCGCAGCTTGAAGCCATTTCTTGTAGTCCTGTCACCAGTTACACAAGAGAAGAGGCTGACCCCCAGGCACTACAGCCTCCCTTCAGGTAGTTACAGAGAGCAGTAAGGTCTGTGCTGAGCCTCCTCTTCTCCAGATATAAGCTATAAAATTTTTTGAAGGATAAGGGTTTCTCTAGTTACATTTTTACTTTATTTTGGTTACCTTTGACAACAGGAAAGAAAACAATAAAAAGGAGCTTATTTGAAGACCATATGCATGAAGGTCAGCTGTGTCATTCATGTATCTCTCTCTGTTTTCTCTAAAAAGAAGAGTTATGATTTCAATCATGTTCCTATGTGCCTCCAGGAGGGAAGAACCTTACAGCCATAAGCCACACTGAAAAGACAATTACAATTTCGTTTTATTACTCCAGAGCTGCCAAACAGGTAAACAACAATGCAGGAGAACTCTAACTTTCTAAAAATAAATGTTTATTCAAATGAGTTTCATATGGAACTAAAGGTCCATACTACCTTTAAAATTCAGTTGAGTGATAGAACTTATACAACCAAAGGATTATCAGACAGCAGCTGTTGGTGTCAAGAACAAATCACAAAATCAAGCTATTTAATATGATTTGAATTCAATAAGCTCCCTTTCATTTAAATGCGGTCTATATTTAGTTCTGGCACTGCACAAGACAAGCAGTGGGATGAAAAACAGCAGTCAGTTCTGAATTCAGCTTGTTCAGGACTTGAGAGACCTGTTCACACCACTTGCAGGAGGGTGTAGTTGCTGGAACTGGATCTTTCTGGTAACCAGAAATGTTAGTCTAATTCTTGTTCACACATCTTTTCAGGTCTACTGCTTTACAAAATACAGGGCAAATGCAGCCAGATACGCAAGTAAGTCTGGAATTGCTACGCAGCCCCTTTGCTATCTCCTTCAGCTACCCTCTCCTTAGCAGAAGTGAACCTAGCCCTCTTGTCATGTGTTTTGAGCTGCATCTGAACAATCCTTCTGTTTGCCTTCAACTCCTCATTCTTGGAATATCACTGCAGTCAGTTCTCGTTACAGCTACATCCTGTGAAATAATCCCAGAACAAAGTAGACTTCTACTTGTTATGCCCAAGAGTTGGATGCCGTCCATGATAAAATTTAACATCCTCTACTACACATTTAGTGACAGTTCACTAAAAAAATAATTAAATTAAAAATTAAAACAAACAACCAAACAAAAACAGAACAAAACATAACACTGTTACATAGAAATAGGGAAAAGAACCACTTGTAAAAGCTTTAGAGATAACAAGAAGTAATCTATTTCCAGTCATTTGATATCAGTTTCTTTAACCTATGGGTACTTCCATATGACACACATTACACATCCCACTTGAAAGAGAGTACATGTTGACACAGATTTCTGGTTTTAATGCTATATAACGTTAGTTCTCACTTCTTCTTTTAAACTACAAAGGAATAGATTACCTACCTCTAATAATTTAATTTAAGATACAACAAGTCTGTGTAGCAACAGAATGGAAGGGAATGAGGGATAACTTTCAAAAAAACAAAAAGGAAAAAAGGCAACATTTTGTCCAGAGAAGAAGTTAATTTGGGAACCCACAGCCTAAACAAAATGTCCTGTTGAAACAGTAAGTGTGTGAGGGCTCAGAGCTCCCCTCTAAGAGACTTGAGGTGTGATATCTGACTAGCAGATGGAAAAATGCATCCATTTTTGTTCAGACTCTTCAAAATGCTGCCAGCCAAATCCCTAACATAAAACCCCTAGTCCTAGTCAAACAGCCCAGCAGAGTAACATCTGTGACTTGATTTCCTTCAAAACAAAGACAGGACATGAGTCCTCATCAAAATGTCATACGGTAGTACCAGTCCGTTTCATATCTTTCTGCAGAACTGGTTTCTCAGAAACAGGGGAGGGCAAATGTTTGGTTTTCTAATTCAAAGCGAAGAATTATTTTATGAGACATTTCAGTAAACGAGGGTAGCATATCAAATAATGTTTCTAAAAAGTACAAGGGCCAGTTGCTATGTATTTTTTCAGCAATAATTAACTGACCATCAACTCTGCAAATGCCACTTTCTTTCTTTCACATGAGAACTGCTTTATCTCTAGTGCCAATATGCAACAGCCTGACAGAACATGATTGCAAACAGCTTTCCGGATCATTGTCCTTGGACTCAAATACAAGCTGTATTAATGTTCTTTTCCCCAGTGTTAAATGTTTTTGATAGCTAAGAGAAAGGCTCCATAGTGTAAGAGCTAGTTGCTAGACGAGGGCATCCCACTGTGGGCTGTATTTGGCACTTCTTTCCTATATTGTGAAAGCATGACACCCATTAGTATAATTGGGATTTACAAGCCTGCACAATGAGGCAAAACTTATAAAAGACCCAAGAGAGTGAACATAAGCTATCGTCAACAGGGGTGAATTTGATGTGTAAGCCATAATGCTGTTTCAAGACCATTTCTGGCTTTCACAGAGAATAAAAATTCTTAGTATTGCTTGGTATGCATGTAATTCTATTTTGTGCCTGTATCTCACAGTACTTATTAAAACAAACCAAAATAAGATAATCCTAAACCCATATGCAGCCATATATTTTAAAAAAAAGCATCCATGAAAAAACAGATTATATTTTTAAGGTAGGAGAAGTTAATGGAATTAAACCTGCTGGGAGACAGATGTGAAAGTCTTCATTTCTTCAGCTTTCTTAGCTGAACGTAAGGTATTCAAAAATATTTCAGTGAAATAAACTTCGCTAACTTTGCATGTGAATTACAGTTTTAATGCTAACTTCCCTCGTGTTCCAGGAGGCTGCATCTTTCGGTACCTGCTAAAGTTGTACTCAATTTATGACATGAAAATGCCTTGGAGTTAAAAACATAGACATCATACATTATTTTATGCAAGTTAGCTACTTTAAAGACCACCCTAACGAAGACAGAACTTTGCTATTATAATTCTAACTGTCCTTGCAATATGTGCATGTTTTTCAGTCTCACCCTAATAGACTGTAACGATTATGTATCCACTTACATTCATGAACAAGTTAAGCTACCAGACTCAAAAGCAAGGGCTTCCCTCTAAAAGTATCCTTAAGCAAAATAAACAGACACACAAGCCAGCAGAGAAGAAGAATCAAAGAATTCATTTGAGGTAGATCTCCCCCTTCCTATGTACTTTCTGCCCTGCTGATGATGATTACAAAGTCAATGAAACACAAATAACATGTACTGGAAATGAAAGCATTAACATAAATTTTGGTCCCTTGTTAAATAGAAATGATAGAGCTATAGACAGAGAGCCAGAAAAACTGACAACAGTCAGAAAAGATAGTTTCACTCATGAAAGTATTCTTCTTTTATATATGGGAAGGTAGTTCTCCAAAGCTGTCATATCATTTCTACTTCTAATATAACTAAGGAGTATGTCAAACTGCAAACACTAAAGCACTTTTATGGTTATCAAGCAATTTGTATCTACAGGTTGTAAAAGAGAAGACCAAGAACTATGGGAAATTCACATTGTTGCCCTGTAAATTTTGGAATAAGAGATATTCTCAAGAAATGGCAAAGTCAATGTTAGCATAGGAAAGAGCACAACATAGGATATCATAGTCACATCAACTTGACATGATTCAGGGCAAAGAAGGAAGGACTGCTGATACTAGCCAGACTAGTAAAGAATTAACAGCAGGAAGTATGGTGAAAGCCAACTTTATAAACAACAGATCCTATCTAATGAGATTACAATTTTACATTTTCTAATCACATTTCCTAATTAGATTAGAAGTTTGACCAGAAAACAAATACAGTATGCTTATAACACATTTCAGCTCTGTAAGATATCTATCTTGGCACATTTTGACAAAGAATGATTCACCTAATTCAAAACTAGCTGACTGAGAGAGCTTAACATATAATTACAAAACAGCAGACATTATCAAGCAGGTATTTTTCTATCAAAATCCTCTTAAGGCATCAATTTTTCCCTCTGGAACCATACATTCTTAGGAAGAATGCCGCACATAAACATTCCTGGTACTGTCTGTAGATAATACAAAGATCATGGGCATGCTTTGTTATTGGAAAGGTGGCAGGCACACAGCAACCAGGCTCCAGGAAAGAGCACATAATTCTTTAAGGTCAAATGAAGAGTTGCACAACAGAGAAATTAAGCCTTGGAGAACCATGCTGCAGTCTGCGAAGCCAACTCTGAGGTTCTTAGTGTCACCTCAGACTGGCTGAAACTAGCTCTTAACGGGCCTTGGAAGACAAAAAGGTGAATCCACTCCCAGAAGACACAGAAGGACATCAGAGTCTCTCCTACTCCACCATCCATTGCTGCATGTGCCTGCTAGCATCTCTGCCAACTGTACTTTGCCTTAGCAACACATCTACCTGGTTCACATCAGTGTTCAGTCTTCGCTCAGCATTGAAAACTTTGCTGGAAACCAGGTAACAGCCTAGTAGCACTTCCTATTCTCAGGGCTGCCACACAGAATTACAAGACATAAAATACAATCCTGAAAATTGCTAGTTCTTACCTACCACAATACAGTGAGCAGTGTGACAATTTTGTATTTTTCTCAATGGTGTCTTTGTCTTCACCAACAAATTCGGTTAGACCTGTCTTTGTAGAAGTTAGACTTATTAAAGTTTTGTTATAGTTTTACCTGCTACTGTTCATTTGCTTGCATCTGAATGTACAGGCTAGCTTGTTTCCTCAGAAATAAAGAAAATTAGAGCTTTTTTTTTTTCAATGGCACAGCAACAACCATTATTTCACCCTTCTGTCCAGCTTTCGTATTTTAGTGAATCCAGTGCTGCATTGATCTTCATTCAAGCAGAGGAAAACTCTTGGGGACATAGAGTGCCTTTGCAAAGGCACACACCAACTACTGGAAATCAATGTCTCAAAGCACTTAAACCTGTGCCCAACACCTTCAATTACTATTCCCTGTTAAATGTTTCTGAAGTGACACACACAGAATATTTAAGACAGAGTATAGTGGACAAAGAGCATGGCTTGTGTGTCAGCTACAGAGGACATTCTGTAAGTTTAAAATCAAGCTCAGTTCAACACAGTCTTAAGGACATGATCTTGCTGTTTTTCCTAGTAAGTTCAGAAGCACCACCATGCTTACAGAAACAGTCTACACATTAAAGTGCTTGCAAATTAGCTTTGATTAGGTACCCAGGGGATTCTTTTCAACTGCCTGCTGCCTTTCTTATGGGCTTATTTCAGCAAATATCAGTTGTGGTCTGCTAAAATTTTCAATATGCAAGGAGATGTTTTCTCCCTTAAACTCGAAGATACATACTAGATTTAAATAAGTAAACAAATAAATAAGCAAACAACCCAAACTATTGTGGACATGAACTCCTTGTTTTGGGTCTGAAGATGCTGAAGATGTTGTATTGAATTACAACACTTGGTCAGGCTTGCAGATCCTACCCTTAATCTGCCTGGGATTTTATGTATAAAAAATACTTTTAAAAATAATTTTTACATAGCTGATTACTTGTGTAATAGCTGTGTTATCTAACACTGGTACAAAAATGGAAAATTGTTTAGAACAACTATATTCTTGCTTCACCATACACAAGGAAATCTGTATCAACATATAGCCAAGGATCTAAAGCCATTTGAGCATACAAAGATATTCAACATCTCAATCTGGTGTTTATTCTCTTTTTGGCTTTGTCTTCCTCTTATGAGTCTGATTCTACTACTTTACCGGATTTTTTTTTTTTTTTGTGGGTTTTTGTGTTTGGCAGGTTTTATTTTGTTTATTTTATTTTAGTTTTTAGGTTACTTTTTTTGTTTGCTTGTTCGTTTACCATTGTTGTGGAGTTGGGGGGAGACTTTTGCTTGCACTGCTTTCTCTTTACATAAGTTTTCTTTTATTACCCTGGGTTCCACTTTTTTTTCAACATTAATTTTTTCAACTAAGTTATAGAACCTTACATGTTTTCAACTTTAAAGCCAATGCTCGGATTTGCGTAATTATTACCACTTCAGCTACTCTCGACTTCAGCTGTAAAAGGTCATCTACAAAACATAGATTTGGTAGCAGCTTTCTGATGGGATACAGGACAGTGCTGCAGGAGCACTTTCCAAAACAGGACTTTCTCAGACCACTAGTATCTCACTAATCCTCACCCTCACACTTTAGAAGGTTTTTCCCCCAGTTTTGGTTTGGTTTGGTTTGGTTTGGGTTTTTTTGCTGTCACCTATGAAGAAAATACTAGTCAATTTTTTCAGGATTTTTTCCCATCTTTTCAATGCTTTCCTGATAATCTGGAAGTCCTCATGCTCCACTCTTAAGCTACATGTATCCATGGGAGGTCACCTGGCTCTGTCACACTGGCCATATTTTTATACCACCATTCTTATAAAAGTGCAGAAGTAGGTTTTATCATGAAAAAATACGATATCAACAGGGCAATAGGAAAATATACAAAGACAGTGAAGCACAGGAGAGGAAAATATTCTTTACTACCCATTGCATTGCTAAAAGAGAAACATACCCTTTTCCAGTCTCCTTCTTATTAAAAAGAAGATCATACAAGGAAAGGGAAAATGGAAGATTCCTTAAAACTTTCTACTAAGACTACCAGATGTGCAGCTGCTCACTGCATCCATGCCAAGCACCCCAACTTCATGCAGCTTTGCTCTCTCCACAGGGAAGAGTGGCACAAGAATGTATCTTATAATATCAAAATATCAGACTTCATGTACAACACCACTTAACCACCATATAATTGCCACTAACACAGCAAAGCCTGAACTTCTCTATTAAACTCTTATTGTAAAACATAAAGTGTTTTTTATTGTTATTAGATGACTATCACACCCAATTTTTTTCCAGAGATTACTTTCACATGAAGAGAGTCTTTCTGAAATACATCATTCCCATGGAGTCACTACACATCAAAATAGGAATAAAGAAGTAAAAATGGAAAAAAATTAAAACAAACAAATCAAACTCAACCTAATCTTGAAACACAACTTTCCTCTTTTGCACATTGATGTCAGAACTAAACGTCTACTTATAGTATTTTTTATATAAGAAGACAGCCCAGTAATTAAAAAAACAAACAAACAAAAAAAAAACACAACAAAGCAAACAAACAAAAAAGCCCCACCAAGAATAGTGGAAACACAATACATATTGACCCTGCCAGATAAATTAAGTAGTAAGACAAATAAGAAGTAAGATACTGGACTTTACTATTTACTACAGACCATTCAAAAACCACCATAAGTCTTAAAAACAGGCAATGCAAGGTCTATACTGTACAGAAAACACTGTACTCTCATTTCAGATTCACATTTCTCACAAGAACCTACCAAATGCTGCTTCTTACGATTCAAAAGAAGAGAGGTGAAGCTTGAAGCCAGATATCAAAATTTATCTCCTTGCATCTGCAGCATCACGGGTGTCTTATATAAACTTTGATATGAGTGCTATCAGTGAGCCCCTCTATACCTCTACACTCTGCAGACTAGAGTTAACAATCCAGTCTGCAAACTAAAGTTTACAATCCAAAGAGGCATGGAAGTGTTACAATGAAGATAAATGCTGTGACAAGTTCAACTGTTCCAACTTTCACTTCAAACATCTTTGTCTGAGTTCAGTCTGCTAATTCCTGCTATCAAGTGGTAACGTGACAGTGACGGATGCAGTAAACAACAGTGCAACTTCTGAAGCCAGGTTGTGCCATCCTTCCTTCCATTCTCCAGGCAGCACCCTGATTCCCATCAGCTCCCACTATCTGACCAACTGTGGGGCGTAAGGGCAGTTGGCCAGCAAGTGAGAAATGTGGATTCTCTAAAAGTCTTCCCAAAGTCTAGCCAAGAAACTTCTCAGCTTCTGCGATCTGGCACTGCACAAAAAAAGAAAATGAGCATAAATTCCCTTTAAGAACTTTGAAGAAGTTCAGTCAGTCAGGAGCTACTCGTTACAAGCAACAAGAGCAGAATTTGTTCCTTAGCTGTGCCTGCCTTTTGCAAATATCCTTACGAGCTTTTATGGCTCAGGATCTGTTGTTTTGCTTCTGACAAACATCTCTGCTGTTCTCACACTCCAAATCCCCTTGGAGACACTATGCCAAACTGCTCCTCTACTGCTGCTTAAATAGCCCTTGTAGATAGTAAGTCATGTGCAAATGCAAACACTAGGCATTTTAAGCACCACTTCTAATTTGTATTTCACAGCTTTCCATTTTAAATAACTTCACAATATATTTGATCATCTGGGGCAGTGGTTAACAAGATAGGGGACATCAGAAGGGGAACACATTTCCTGGAAGATGATAAGAGCAGAGAGGACGGCACCATAGAATCAGGCAGAGGAGCCAGCTGTGCTGTTTTGGAAGCCAGAAAGCTTAAGGCTGATTTGACTGAGGACTGCCTTCTGCTCATAGAGATAGCAAAGAAAAAGTAGCAAGCATTTCAGTGATTGTAGACACCTGCTATACTTGCTCACCCTGCTGTAACTATCACAACTCCATTTCCATCTCTGAGTTCAGCACCCCTTCTTGGCTCTAGTATGAGCAGTTCCCCTCACTTTACTGATGGTGGGGGGAAATCTGGCACAGTTAATGATTAAGAAATCACTGAGTAAATCAACCAGGACTACTGTCTCTTTTCCTACTGTAACAACAGCATGAAACTACCCTTCTGGGTAAACCTTTGCTCTAATGACGCATAATAGAAAATGAAGAACTGTGTTACAAGGCAGCCATTAAGTTTTATGCTGCAGCAGAAAACAGAGATAGCGCGTTTCATTCTTTGATGCTATAGCAATACAGGAAACCAGAGATGGTCTTTGTCTCAGCCTTCTGCACAAGACAGATCTGGAAGCACTACAAGTGTATTTTCTGTGAAGTTGCCCAATGCTCACAGAGCAAAACAATTAGAATTTCTTGTCATCAGCATCATCTTCACTCCTCTCTTTTCCTAGCACAACCCCTGGAGCACAAACTCACATTTCAAAAGAAAAAAAAAAAGAAAAAAGAAAAAAAAAAGCAGAATCAGCAGTATGTTTGCTGTCTGACTAAACATAATGTAAGCCATACATAACAGAATCCCAGCCAGAAAGTAAATAGTTTACTGCCAGACATACTTTCCCAGTAACTTCTTAAAGTGAAAGGTGTCCCAAGAGCCTTTACAGCCCTGGAAAACTCTTCAGAAAGTAATTCTCTGAACTCAAAAAGTTAATGTGACTCTTATATTACAGAATTTACCATGCAAGTACATGATGCCAAGGCTTATCTATCTGCAACTCCAA
The DNA here is from genome assembly GCA_037305975.1 of Chrysolophus pictus. Classification (NCBI taxonomy): domain Eukaryota; kingdom Metazoa; phylum Chordata; class Aves; order Galliformes; family Phasianidae; genus Chrysolophus; species Chrysolophus pictus. The sequence goes on along the minus strand of CM074614.1, from coordinate 69,418,418 downwards.
CGGATTGTGACCACATAATGAAGTAGTGTGAGACACATCTTGTTTCAGCAATAGAAAGCAGAGAATTTGAATCCTTCATGAAACCAACACCAAAAAGACACGTGATAGTACAAAAAGCTGTAGTGCAATTAAGCCTTTTGGACAAAGAGTCAGTGAGTTTCAGGGTATTCTGGGCAGCACTTAGGGTTACTCTTCTCTTGCAGATAACAAGTATATCTCTCTGGGAGACACCAGCAAAAGATGATAGGCAGTAATTCGAGCCTATTTCTTTACAACATCCAGAGGCTGTATTTAGACTAACACTCCTGCAATGTATGAGAATTCTACCCTCAAAAAGCCTTCTACAACACATCTGACACCACACAAGGGCTGCACCACAGCACTTTGTGGAAGAGAATAAGGATGACACTGATGGAAGGATGCCTCAGCATGCCTCCAAAACCATCACCCTCTTGGTTTTCAGTCCAGAGAGGCCACACAAGCAGTCAGTCCCAGCAACAAGCAGTGGTCAGAGGGAGTAACAGAAGCCAGAGCAAGCAATGAACAAACAAGAGCTGAGCTGTACCACACACAGCAGTGTATGACAGATGAGAGTCACACCCAGTGAAGCTGGCATTGCATTACAGGATTGCACTCACAAAGCTATTTAGCATCAGTACGTCACTCAAGAAGAGAAAAAACCAAAGTTATGGCAAAGATTTGTCAAGACAGATCTTAATTTAGGCATCATATATTCTAATGCACATTACTAATGGATACAGAACACAGTCAGTATGGGATGAGTGGACTAAATGGAAAACATTAGGAGGACCTTCTTCTTGCTTGGTATTTTTAAGTAAAATTACCATGGACTTCTTTAGTGCTTCCTGCTTGAACAAATCAGAAACTCTCTGCACTCCGTCCAGAACACCAATGCATGCAGACACTGCCTTTATGTGGCTCTGGCCACGCACAGCAGAGTGCACCACACGACCACTGCTCCCCAGAAGCTGCACTCCGCAGTGGGCATGTGTACAATGTATTTGTGCCAGTTGGAAGTATGGCAGTTCATTTCAGAATGCAACAATGAAAGAGGTTATAAAAATCTTTCTATGTCCTGTCTGGAGCTTATACTTGCCTCCTCCACTTTACTGCACCAAATGCCAACACACATACTGCCATGAGCACTGCAGCCTTCACATGCCATAGCACTGAGATGATCTCTTCTACTTCTGTGAGCTGGACACTTTGGGTCTCCTGAAGCAAAGAAGCTGAGCAGAAGTTTGATCAGAACAGGATAATATTTGAGCAGACCTAGAGTGGTCAGACAGAGATGCTCTCAGGTGAAGTCTGTTTTCAGGATGTGTATCATTTTCCCTTGCTGTTTATCAACAGTGATCAGTAGAGAAACATATAATACTAGGAAACAGAATTTCCCAGATGGGAAGGCAGACAGGGCTGCCTGAAAGAAGTCAGTTTCAAGGGTGCTTTTTGCCAAGAAATGTTTTCTGCCAGAACCAGCCAGACAGAGGCTAGGGCTTTGCCAGTTGCCACAGGAGCAATGCTGTGGTACCCGTATCTTGCTGCCTGTGACTGAAAGTATCAGAGAATTATGCTATTTGCTGTGTTCTCCCTAATTAACTATGTTCCCAAATAAAGCTACTTGCAAGCAGATTCTCCTGATGCATACTGCTGCTAAGTGCTTCCTGACACAAACCCTGGAAGAACAGTTCTTGGCTCTCTCTCCTTTTGTCCTATATACAGAAACTGAGGCAGTGCAGGGTGTATAACAGATCCCAGACAGCTTTACGAACTTTATGGCTGCCAAGATCTTTTCTGTAATCACCTACATAAACAACACTCCTCTTTTTTCTTCCCTCCCACACTTCTTTTTTTCTTTCTCCTTTGTGTTCTTTCTCTCCTTTATCTCTTCTCTATCCTGTCTCCCTTCATTTAAACCTTCAGTATTTTAGTTTAGCTCTCTTTTGGTTCAGAAGTATTTTGAGTTGTATTTTGGCTGTGTTTTGGAAAGGTGCTGGTTTTATTTATCTATATACGTCCCATTACCTAGACTCATACCAAATGCAGTCATACTGTGCCTCAGAGGATTACACTCACTTTGGCTTCCACAACCTTAAAAAATGATAAAGATGAAGTGAATGAAGATTACTTGTGAAGAATATAAGATGTCTATCATCAGATATCAAAGCAGTACTAACAGGACGCGTCTTGCCTTCTCAAAATCCCACCCTCATTGATTCAAGTATGCCTAAATCATCAGTCAAATAATTGATTTTGCTCTAACTTCAAAGCTTGTTTACTCTTTGTCTGTTTTCCAGGTCTTCCTAAGAATGTCAGCCTGCGTGTTCCAAGAGTCTGTGAATCCTCACAAAACTCTCTGCTCTGAGCACCAAAACCAATTCTCTAGCTTTGCTAGAAACAGAGCTTGAAAGAAACCCCTGAATTAGCAGATCCAGCTGCCAGTTCTCCATCATATAAACTAAGTCTCACGTAAGAAAAGCAGGACTGACTCAGATCAACACCTCCCACCCTACTATTTCCAAGAACTGATGAATGCAGACACCAAGAAAACAGTAGAATATGATACATCCTACTCATTCTTCCTTTTTTCAAACGGTGATGTCTGTTTTGTTCTAAATAAAACTTTGAACATATTTTGCCTCTATTTTTCTAATCTCTGATCAGCTTAAGATCATTTATGACATTTTGCAAGGTAATATCATGCTAATAATAATCTATGTTGGCATCAGATAGTATATTTAATTCTTAGTTTATATTTCAAATCAAAGAACATTTTTTGAATGCAAATTCCTATTATTTTTCAAATTTATGATGAAACACTCTAGGCTATGACATTTGAATTCTCCTCCCTGGAATTTCAATTCAGACACTACCTATTTTAGAAAAACAGCATCCTCGTCGATCTCTGTACTGATAAGATCTTTCCACTTTGGGTCTTACATAAACTTCATTAATATTCTTTAATTTTGTCCCAGGAGTGTTAAGAAAAATAAATAAATAAATAAATAAATAAAAGCAGCCCCAGAACATACAGTTAAGAAAATTCAAAGAACAAAACCTCTTCAGAATAGAGAAAACACAGAATTCTTAACCAAGAGTGAAAAACACCACTCAATTTTGCTAACCTTGGTCTCCATAAGTAAGTGGAACACAAACAGGGTGGTTGGTTTACATATTAATATACCTGTCATTCAAGGAGCTTATCGCGTGCTTTTCTTGAGAAGTGTTACAATAATCAATTTAATTGGAGCAGGCACCACATAATGCAACATTCACGTGCATAACAAGAAAAACTATGTCAAAATCTGCTCTACCATCTTCCCTAAAGAAGAATAACCAAAAAGATAGTGCTACTGAGTTGGAGATCACCTTTCGTTCTAATGAAAAGCAAAGCACTCAGAGCACTGCTACAACACAAATTTGATAGCCTGAAAGTTCACCTGGATAAGAAGTCAGTGTGTTTGGTCTCTCAATACCCTTTCAGCTCTTTTCTTGGAAGACAATAATAATTAATGCAGGCAGGGGCTCTGCAGTTAGTCACAGCTAATTTACACTCAGTTTCATTCCCACCTTAGATTTGGATTGCCCCACTGAGTGATAATGGATGTTTAAGCTTTATTGCTCTCCATGGCATCTTTTTCCTGAATTACTACTATTCTCAGACTTCTGAACGCCTCTCCAAAGCTAAGTGAAATCCATTTCCTCAGTTGATAGAGAACACTTAATTGGATAAACAAGTGGCATGCTCTCCCTGTGGCTTTGCTAGCAGAAAAGAACCATGCATTTCTCTGTGTGAGGAGAAACCTGTACTGCTTTAACTTACCCTTTTTCTGGCTGTAGGTACTGTGATCCTACTTAGAAGAAATAACAGTAGCTTTCTCTGTGTGCTGTCATGCAAGAAACATTAAATATTCCTGTCATTTTTTTCCAAATATCTGCTACCAGGGTTTTTTTTAATTAAACTACATAAAGTCATAACAAAAGCTGTCAGAAAGTAGTGAGTAACTCTAAATGGACAATTTAAAAATCTGTTAGGGAAAAAAACACAGTTTTCCTTCATTTGTGAGTTATTAGGAAAATGAAGAAGAAAATGAAAATGAAAAATGAAAATATGTAGACAACGCAGTTCAAATATTCTGTTATCAGCATAGACACGGACAGGACTTAAACACAGATAAAAATCTGAGGTCCAAAGAATCCAAAGAACCAAAAAAAGACATCTACAGATCACACTGAAGATAGAGCCAGGAAGACTTAGTTTTCAGAAGAAATCCTGAAATCTCATGGCAGCCGGGTGCTATCTTCTATGCACAGCTCAACATTGAAGATGAGGGTTTCTAGATTATTAGCTGCAACAATACTCTAGCTTGATGAAAAGCTGGTAAATACCTCATGCTGCAGGAACACAAGAATGGCGAGACATGAATTACAGAGCCCTTCAGACACTCATGGTCTTACAGAAAGGCTATAAGAACTATGCGAGGATGAAATGACACAATCCCTGACCTCCAGATATTCTGGAAATGTTCTGTATAAGGAACTTCCTGAATCAAAGACCACATTCTCACCACATACAGAGTAAACTTTTTCAACACCAATTGCACGTTTGGCCTATTTTCTATATTGCCATACTAATTGTCTCACATTTACCCACCTTCTAAGGTCAATTTAAGTGACAGATAGTGCCTTACAGCTAGTGAGATATTATTTTTTATTGAGTTACAGAGTCCCTCTGTTGCAGCCTTATCTCCTCCAATCATTTCTTTTACTCTCAGCCAAACACACGCCTTGAAAGAAAAATCATCAGAACACTACCTGATTCTGAAAACTTTGAAAAAGCTCTCAGTTCTGCATCTTTGACAAGTTTTTCTTCAAGACAATTTTTGCTTAGAACAATTTTGCTGTCATCTTGCCAATGTTAATTTTAATTCCTTCCTTACCAGCAATCATTGTATTTTCAAGAAAAAAATTGGTTTTCTAGTCACACATTTTTATTCTAAATCTTTATTTCCAGTAGCTTCTTTTTCCTTTTTTTTTTTTCCACACATAAGACAACAGTAATTATGAATTGTCCACTGTATTGAGCTTCCAAAAAATTATTAAAGAAAGCTCCATAGCTTTTAAGTATCTTATCCCTCTAGCTACTACCTTTCGAGACTTCACGATTATCAAGCACTTTCCCTTTTGAAAATTATATGCTCCCATAGTAGAATGGATCTACAGAAACAAAAATCAGGCCCATAAGCTGCAGCACAAGTTTACAGCTACAAATTACTGCATGTAATTCTAACAGATCTAAAGACTTCCAATATTAAATCTAGTACTTTATTATCTTACTTGGCACAATACAAAAATGTTTTTTAAGCTAGCAGCATGACACCTGACAGTCCACTCTGAAAAAAAAAGAAGCAATAACACAGCAGATTCAGAAACATAAAATTCTTACCTATTCAAAAATGATATATATATATATATGAAATTACAGTGCCTCATTAATACAAGCACAGTTTCCTCATCCTGTTTGTTTTGTGTGCTTTAACACAGCAGAAAGACAGAAAGGCAAATATTACATGCTTAATACCCGTAAGTACAAAATATAGAGATAATCTTCCTTGACATTATAGAGCCACAGATGAAAGAAGTAGTAGCTAGAGCACAGTGCAGATGAAATACAGCAAGTACTTGGGTAATTCTATTCTGACAGCTGGTACAGTATGCCATATTGCAGAGCTGGCAGGGCAGGAGGGGAAGCAAACATTTCAGTGATGCTACAATGAACAGTTTTCTTTCATTCATGCTTTCCTCCTTTGTATATGACACTTCAGTGCAAAGCCATTGACTATGACGTGAAGCCACTATCACTTTATTGCAGTGATAAAGAGGCACTACATACAAGATATCTCCTCTAGGCATCAGTCGGCAGCATTCACTGTGAGCGTTCTTGAGTCAAGTTTGGAGCTCTTCCAAGACGTTATATTTTCCCTTTCCTGAAGGAACAACGTACCAGAAACCTGCACATCCCAGAGATATCCAAATGGTGTCCTCTGGGAGGCACAGTGCTGGGATTCATTAGTTTTATTCTACATTCTTCTTCACTTTATACCATACCCCAGTTAGTCTGTCAGTCACCTGCCATCATACTGCACTCCTTCAGACGTGCTTCTTTTTTGTGTCAGTTGTGCTACAGAAAAGGCATACCAAAAAAAAAAATTTCACGTTATGAAAAAAATGCAGTCCTCTCATGACGAGTGCACTGCAAGAGCAAGGCATGTCATGTCTGCAGGTGCTTGCTCAACCCTCTGGCTTTCATACACATTCCCCACCTGCCTTTTCCATACCCAATTTAATGTCATTATTCGAAAACTTACAGCCTCGTGTTGCATTCATGTCCTGCACAAAAAAGGCTCCACACTATGACATGAGACACAGAGGAGCAGTGAAGGACATTTTATACCCACCAAGCACTTTGATCAAAGCTCCTTCTTCATTTAACTGCTTGCATTTGGGAGAGTTGTTGCAGGGTCAGAGCAGTCACAGTACTGAGATTACTGTGGAGTTAACAGCACCAAATTGAATTTAAATTTAAATGTTTTTAAGTCTGCAGCTTCCACAGATGCTACTACTGTTAATATCTCAAGACACAAACCCTCCAGCACCTGGGCAGCACAACAAAAATACTACCTTTCAGCATTGCTTACTAGAGTGTCTAGGGCAGCTATGATGTAAGATTGATGAACTTCTGGTGTATTAAAATATGTCATTACCAGCAAGTGACAATTCCAAAAAGAATCACCTACATAAGTTATCTTTTATTTGAAGGACCTGAGGGGAAAACAAAAAATGTAAAAATTTTTGGAACTACACATGCAGTTGTACAAACCGTAAGCAATAGTAACACTCAAAACATCAAAGATCGTAGATACATTTGCTTGGGACCACTGCAATATAATTTGTTCTTCCATAGTGGAGATAGAAATAAGGGGTTTTCTGTATTTCCATGATAGAAATACAGCTCAAAGAAAAATCTTTTAATTTGTCTGACTTCACATCCAGCCCAAAAGTAACAGGCACCCATTCGGGGACTGATCAATGAACGTTATGAGTTAGGAACAACAATTTGATATATTTCTGAATTCCAAGTACTTTAAAGCTGTGGATTTTTCCTGTCAGTTCCCACCCTTCTCCTCCAAAAAAAAAAAAAAAAAAAAAGTGCAGATTGAGATAATCTAAAGAATATGACGAACAAGCTGGGAGAATTTGCCAATACTTTTCGTAAGTCCAAAACATAGTGGGTTTGTTAGCTTTTATTTAGGAAGGTATCCAAAAGTGCATACCAGACAAAATCCTAAATAAGAATTTAATTTTAGGTGTAACTGAATTTTCACTTGAAGTTATATGATGTGGGCACGTAGGCGTAGGAAAAGCAGCATGGGGAAAAAAAGCCACTTTTTGTTCAGTGACAAAACTGCAAATTATGTGTAGTTATCTGAAGATACTAGAAGTGTTCACTGATGGTCTAACTTTTGGTAGAGACTTTTCTCAAATGGTATCCATGAACTGCGATGTAACAGTTCAGTAACAGTTAAAAACTACCTCCAATATTATTTCTGCTTCACTCCTGGTGAGTTCTTATAGTAATACAAATTATTTATATTTCCTCTTGCAAATGTAGAAGCATGTTAATTTCTAACAAGGATTTGCTGCGAGAGGAAAATAAATTACTTAGAAACTGTTTTTTTCCAAAAGCAAACAAGCTTTGTCCCCTAATACCTAATCCACTATTCGCTTGATCTGATCTAATCATAAAGACAGTGGACCTGGCTAGATCTTGATTCATTTCTTTAATAAACTCAAACTCAGAGAATATTTGGGGGAATAGAAAATGAAGGCATAAACCACAGGTAACAAGAATGAAGAAAAATATCTGCTTGTACTATTAAGTTCCATTAAGCTCCAGAGCTATGGACATGTAATGATGTTGCAAAGGAACCAAAAGCAGATCTTCTTCTTCATGGCAACTTTCCTTGCATTTACATTTTGGATTAAAAATTAGAGTCTGTTACACAGGATCTAATATAGTTCTATCTTGCCTTTCCTTTTCATTTAACTGTCTCCTGTGATAGGGAACTGACTACTGGAAAGAAATCTATAACAAAACCTCTGACAAGTTGAGCTCAGAAACACAATCTATGCAAAGACAAGCAACAACACACATTTTAGCTTCCAAATACTCCTGTAGCTACAGATAACAAGTTGCAGATATAGCTGCCCGGGAGGTTGTGAGCATTCATGACAATTCACCAAGAAGGCAAAGCACAAAGGTAAGAATTCACTATAGATTGATGAAAAATGGTACATTACAGCATGGCAAAGGGGTAAAGGCAGCAGAGAAATAATCTCATCTGTGCATGTTAAGAGATGGGCTCTGACCTGTCTGCTGCTCTGGAGAAACAGAAACCCAAACTGACATCTTCATAGCAAAAGGTGCTTGTATACAACAGCTTAACAGCTACCAAAATAGAAGTATCAGGTGTTTAGAATAACCTGAAAACAAAAGGGTTACACAAAATACAGTATGCCACTGAATAAAACCATCAAAACCACTGTAATCAATGTTTGATCTTACATTCTCTCCTCTAAGAGAGTAATTTCAGAAGGCATTAAAAAGAAGCCGACAGAAAGCTTGGTAAAAACAAAGGAAGTTATATCTGAATCATTTTAAATATGCAGGGGAGCCTAAGAAAGTATCTGAAAGATGAATCTGTTAAGAGATTCATCAATGAAAACATGCAAGAAATATCATATCAAGAAGTCTGATGAAAGCTGAAAACAGAAGCAAAGCTGAACACAATGGAGATGTCCTACTACTCTTGTCTTACTCTTCCCCAGATATTTACTTGCAAACATTGTTAGATAGAGGATGCTGAGTGAAACAGACCCTTTTTTTGCCCTACCAACATCCTCCATGCTTTTGCTCTTAGCAGATTTGGTCCATGACAGTTCTAGACAAGGAAATGAGTCAAATCAATATTGCATCAAATTAGGCAGATAATTGAGCTCTAATCAAGAAATATTTTAGACATATATATTTAAAATACGAATACATATGTATTTATTTGCATAAGCATACAACAGATTTAGGTCTACTGTTAGCATTTACAGGCATCCAGAAGCCTAAGCAGTTTCACTAGGAACTTTCTGTTTGCCATCAGAGCAACTTGGAAAACAATTGATGTATTTAAACATAGCCACTGCTTAGACGACACGACCAGATTAGTATTATTACTTAATTAGTTATTTTTGAAGCTTGCAATTTCAGATCAGTCTCTAACCAGAGCATGGTAGGGAGCCAGCATGTACATAAAGCACATAATTATCCCATCCTAAATTAGTGACTACTTGAAATCTGTTTCAGTTTAAAAATGGGTTGGGGAAGTCCTCAGCTGCTAGAGAAACCCAGTATATTTGGGCATGACTGAATAATAACCAATACACAGAACAATACAGAAGTCTTCCTAATGCAAAAGCATGAGACAGAGCTACATACACATTTATGAGTGCGTCTGATGTATGTATGTATGTATGTAATAAGCCTTATATACATATAATAGTCCCTGTTACTGACCCACCTCAGGGCCTGCAGCTGCTCATCTCTAGCAGACAAACTGAGGTGACAGGGCCTGATCTCTAGCAGAAGCCATGCTCATAGAGCTGCACTGTAAGTAACAGTAGTCATCTATCCTCTAAATGCAAGCAGTGGAGACAATGTATTTTGCTCTGTTGTTTATAACTCCCATTGCTGTTAACGTCCTAACTTACTGCCACTGTTTATCTGCTCAGAACAGGAGCAAGACAAACTTCTTATGCTACTTTTGTTTTTCTTTTGAACAGCTAGGAAAAAAAAGGGCATACAATTGGTGAGATTTGTCCTTATTAATGTCACATTATATGCATCACTGGACATGTAGGAAAGCATAAGTTCCTCCCCTTATGCTCATCATCAGTGATTACATACAATGCATAAGCTATGATGGGCAGCAGGTACTGCACATTGTTCATATGGCAACCAAGGAAAACAACTCAGTTAATCCGCAAGCTTCCTTTCAGCGTCATTAAAATGGATTAAAAAAAAATTATACAGACAGCAGAACAATCAAAACCTGGTTTCTCCATAGATTTGCTTCCCACATGCTCTGGTTCCCCTCTTAAAGCTGTTTTCTCTAATCTCTCTTGAATCTCCCCTCCCAGCCCTCCTCACTTCCAGTTGGGCCACAGGTAGCACTGCGCCATCCTTAGCAGCAAGTTATAGTTCTGCTGAGTTACTGGTCAACCATTGTATGTTTATCAGTCATTTCATTTATCAAAAGATCCCATCTGTACCAGCAAAATTTGTGAGAACTTAGTATCTGATTCCTCTACTTCTCTTACAGATCAGGCTGAGTTTGGCCAAAAAACTTGCAAAGATACTAAAATAGAGAACAGATAATCTTACAAACCTCATAGCGTTACAAAATCAAGCAGAAAAAGGCATTAAGTGTATTTTTTTTACTACTAGGTTACTAGCAGTAATCTGAAGTCGCACATCCACAGCTTCCCCTAAGTGAATTATAAGCTTTTTATTAGGAACACCACGCATGAAATCATGAGTGGAGATTTTCAGGGGAAAAAAAAATCAACAAAATACATGAAACCACAAAAATACATACACAGACAATTCATTAAAAAGACTCATGGAAACCAGAAGCATGACTGGAAAGCACAGTTTTATAATGATATTCTAGATCACGTAGCAAGTAGCCAGAGTTAAAAATAACAGAATAAGATTCCTTAAAACTATACAATAAATAACTTTTTTTCTGAAAATACAGAAGACGGACATCTTGAAGGAGCAAGGCAGTCTAATCCTGGGCACTCCATTCAAACCAGTTACTAGCAACTAACTTGTGCTTTAACTTAGCCAGTCAATGACAGATTCACTGATATGTAACAATACTGTAACAGCAGCAACCATTCACAGTTTCCCGGGCAGCAACTTCACATTGGTCAAAGGTGACAAGGCCAAGACCAGGAGCCACCGACACAGCTGGATTCTCATGTATTGAGATCACGGATGAGATTCATTTGACCTGTCAATTAGAGTATTTTTGCAGACAAAAGAGTGGGGGGAAGGGAGCTGGCAGATGAATAAAGTTGGATTTCACACACAAAGGGGATGATGTTGAAGTACTGAAGTAAATGCTACTGAAAATTTGAATGATTTATCTTTTTAACAAAAAGAAAGCACCACCCACAACATACCCTACTTTTGAATGTTTTTCATAAAAAAATTGGAAAATAAAACAAAACAAAATAAATAACAACCCACAACACAAGCCAAGCAAGGAGAATATCCAGATATTTATTATCACATGCAAAAGGGTGGAAAACAAAGCATGACATAGGACAGATGCTCAGAGAATACTGGATTTACTGTGTGATGTTTTTCCGCTTACAGAATGCTCCATACTACTGCCCAAATAAGAAATGTACAGTAGATATTAAAGAGATTTAGAAAGTTACCGAGTAGGTCTTTCCTTCTTTACACATGGCAGAATAAGCCAAGTTGCAACATTCAGACTTCACAAACTTCATTATATCTAGGCATGGAGAAATCCCCACCCCCCAGGGAAAAAAAGATATGCAGATCACTTTCATGCCTGGCATTCTTCAGACTCCTCATTCATACTTTTTAGCTCCAGTGTGTGGACAAGACAAAAGAGGATGCTGCAGAGATTTCACTGACATCTAAATTAGGATGAAATTATCTAAATTATCTAAATTATCTAAGTAAGGAGGTACTGCAGGCAAATAGGTCACCTGCCATACTTCTCACCACAAGCACCATTCACCAAATACTATAAGGCTGGAGAACAGCAAAGAAAGAAGTGACAGATGCCCTTAAAGCAAGAGGAATGAGAGAAGGGGAAGAGACCCCTGGAAAAATAGTTGCATACTTATCTCGAAGGAAATGGAGATTGGAATGGAGCTTCCTTGTTGAGGTAGCACAGCTGTAATATGCTTCAATTCACTACCATCAGCTCCTCTTAAGATAAGAATCACCAAAACTCCATGTTTTTTCAAATATGTTATGGGGCTGTACAGTTTCATGTGATGGAACAGTGCTGAATCAAAATTCATATGGTCATAAGAGCAACTTAAGGAGAAACGAAATGTGATCTTTCCTGAAGTGTACTTCTGTACTGCCAAAAATCTATCCACTTGTGATGTTCAAAATCCACTTGCTCTTGAAGAGAAACAGTTTTATTGGCCACAAGTATACTACAGTGGAATAGAAAGACATTGCCATTTTTCTGGGCTGAAGAAGCAATATTTGGAGTTTTGCAAGGCTGTAGAGTTACCTTTAATAGGTTAACAAGCACATTCCTCACAACGAACAAACCTCACAAACTGGAAGATGTAGAGGTGGTTAGAAGCGTAGTGATGTATTCTGTCCATTACTTTAAGACAAAATGTTATTAAAGTGTTGTAGGGATTTCTTTACTTCCTAATCTTCTCTAAGGAAAACACTGTCTTTGCAAGATCTGTCAACGAGGTGCAAGCTTTCTACATCCACAAGAGTGGAAAGTCTAGAATGGTGGTATCAGACACTATCAGTGCAATGCTGTTGTAGTATCTGCTCAGGACAGTTCAATGTGGGACAAAGATGATACTCTGCAGATCAACATGGAAAAGTTATCTCACACTAAGTAGAAAAACTGCCTGGGATATTGGGGAAAGTGAACATGCTGTATTTCTCAAAATTGAAGCAAGACTGAAAGAGAAAATGATAGTGATGAATGGAGATTAAGAAGAAAGGTGGCACTCTGTAAGTGCTAGAGTTTGTTTTCAGGTCTCATACAGTGGTGCTATGCCACAATAAGAACAGTTTCACATGAGCAGAACTCAACATAATTCTACTTTTCAATGAAATTATTCAATGCAAGCATCAGGGCACACACCAATCTGCAGAGAGAGGACCTGCTTGGTACGTCTCCCACCAGCTGCCATATAAAGAAAAGCTGTCTCAGCCATCAAGAAGAGCTAACAGATGACTGTCCTGTCTGTGGCTGGGCACAGAAGGAAAAACTGACGTGGAGAAAATCTGAAAACTCCTGAGCACAAGTAGCAGATTTGACCCAATTCTGTATAGCCAAGAGGTCTGGTTTGCTTGCTCAACACTGTCAAGGAAAAGCTGTGTGCTGATTTGGGGGAGGCAGGAGGAAGAATAAATAAGCAAACAAAAAACTTTGTGACTTTGTACAGCATTGCTGTTGCCTAGGCAGCAAACAACAGCAGCACTTCTGATAAACAATCGTCCATCAGGACAGAGGCAACCTGCTGACCTATTCGGTGCCACGCAATGCCCTAAAGTTTACCGGGTACAAGGTACAGACCATTTTTAATTTCCATGCTAATGTCCTTCTACTGCTCTTCCATTTCCATGATAACATTTAAAGAATCGTTGAAGATTAAAACATCACCAGATGTCCAACAGCAACTATCCACTGACAACAAGTGTCAAGGAAACAAAGCCTTTATGATGCTGTCAACTAAAAATTCTATAAACAGTGACTGAGCTGTTGATGAATAAAAGAGGGCTTTGTTCCTAATGAAGAGGATAGATTACCAGAGAAAAATTAACTTCCCCCCTCTATAGGTCTCAGAGCATGAACTCAGGATTCATTCATTCTACTTCTGAGCTTTGTTCCCTCCCATTCCCAGTAAGAGAATAGGCTCACACAAACCTGAACTGCTAACCAAGGAATAACACACAATTGAGAATTAAGGTATTAGTGTTGGGAAAAATTCATTGTAATGTTTTTTGCTGAAAGGCATCATGGAAACCAAGCATTATTAGAAGTGTGCCCTATATGGCATGCCAAGACATGTCCAAATGTTATTTCTACAGTGGGACAAGAACAGAAAGCTTTCGTCCCTTTACTTCCTCTTGCCAACTTTCCCGTACCAAAGAGATTTCATATCTGCTCTCCTCCCACGTGCCACAAGTATGATGATTCCCGAGCTAAACAGCACCATATTGACAGAAATCAGGAGCAAAGGCTTTCCCCATGTTTTGAAAACATTGCTTCTCTTTCTCAATCATTAGTTCACAGAGCCACAGAACAGCTTGGGTTGAAAGGGACCTCCAAGATCATCTGGTTCCAATGCCCCTGCCATGGGCAGGGTCGCCATTCGCTAGATCAGAAGGCCCAGGCCCCATCAAGTCCTGCCTTGAATGTTTCCAAGGAGGGGGCAACCACAACTTCTCTGGACAGCCTGTGCCAGTGTCTCACCAGCCTCTGGGTGAAGAATTATTTCCTAACATCTACCCTAAACCTCACCTCTTTCATTTTAATCCACCCCCCCTCGTGCTATCACTACCTGTGTAAAAATCTGGTCCCTCTCCTAATTGTAAGCTTCTTTCATGTATTGGAAGATTGCAGTGAGGTCTCCCTGGTGACTTCTCCAAGCTAAACAATCCCAACTCCCACAGCTTTTCATCACAGAAGAAGTGCTCCAGCCCTCTGATCATATTAGTGGCCCTCCTCTAGATCCACTCTAATAGCTCTGCATCTTTCTTGCACTGGGGACTGCAGGCCTGGACACAGTACTCCAGATGGGGCCTCATACTTGTTAATGTAACTTAGAAGCTCCACTGAAAACTACAGTTGCTCAGTCCATTTACATGGTTTATTCAAGAGAAAATTGATTCTGATAAATGTTACAAATAAGAGTTATATAATCATTGTATGAGTGATACTCATAACAGCACAGCCAATGGAAATAGGAGTATATTTCAAAGTAAAAGTAAAAGGGAGATAGAAAACAGAAATCAGTTTTCTGTGGTGAGCTGAGGTGCTGAATCTGAGCCTGGTCCTGACCCATGAAAGGTACTGAATACCCACAGCAGTTACTGCTGCCTAATCACACTCTGGGAAGCAGCTATCTTCCAACCACACTGTTTTGTCATCTTGTTCTTCTTCATATCTCAGCACTGGAGACACTTATCAACTTGTCCAATTTAATATTACGCTTATCAAGTTGTTTCAGAATTCCTACAGTAAACAAGCTTACCATTTCTCCTCAGGGGATAGTTTTCTAGTTTCTCAAGTAATGTTTAACCCTGCTATGGTGTTTATCTATTGTCAGTTCTCCCTCCCTGATAAGAATAAACAGAAAATGTATTTTCAGTGGAAAAACACAGTATTTCCCAGGCAGGAGGAGAAAAAATAAGGGGAAAAAAAAAAAAAAAAAAGCAGAAATGGATACGGTGTTGAAGAGCAAAATCTAGGAGCTCTAGGACAGAAAAAAATTATCCATTAGCTCATGAGGAAGTAGGCCACCACAAACCAGCTCGTAAATCTCAGGTTTTCATCCTGAAAATGAAATTGTACTTCTGTCAATGGTTTCTGGGCTGTTTGGGCTTACTTCCAAGACTAATGGGGTAGGGGACCCATGGACTCATGCCCCGGTAAAGGGGGAAGTTGAAAAGAGAGAAAGGGCATAAAACAAAACAGTGGCAACGATCTGAGGAGGAATGTCAACTCATTAATTATTACATTGGAATGCAAAGTAACACAATATAATAAAATAGAATTGGAATTGGAGCTAATAAATCAAATAAAATGAGTGAGTGTCCAAAAACTGATGGCCTTACTCTAATGCTGAAGCGAGTAGGCTAGGGAGCAAATACACTGCAGAGATGAGCAGCAAAAGGGAATAAAAAAGGGGCATGTCTTGCGACTTGAAAACAGTTTTATCTTTCCCTCTGAACAGAAGCAGAAACAAAAAGTCATCCGGGAACTGGAGCATTAACTTTTTAACTCCCAGTGTACTATATGCTGCTATGATGCAGAATATCCATAACAGTAATCATAAAACCATGACAATTTCTCAACACTGATAAAAAAGGATTAATATGTTTTCATGTGATGTAGTCTCTTATGAAGAATCAGGGAAAGACAAGAAAAACTACATTCCTCTGCTTGTGGTGCTTACGGGTATTAAGAGATTCAGACCCAACTATTGAAACTTCTTCAGAATAGTGATTTTCAAACTTCTTAAATCACCCCATCAAAGCTATAGTGGTTTTCCCCTAAGGCCACTTGCAATCTGAATTAATTTATGATTCTGTGTCTTCAAAGTTTTAGTTTTGAAAAAAAAAAAAGAGAGACTATTTTTTGGATACAGGTGCTTTGTCAAAAATCCCCCGGCCTGTCTACTAGCCAACTGCTTTGAAAAACCTCAAATCAAAGTAAACCTCAAAAAGCTTGTAACTGCAACCAGATTATCAAGCTGACTTTATGATTTAATTAAAGAAATTATTCTTTAAATCCTTACTGTGGACAAAATACTTCAGAAGGCATAATGAAGTTCTATTGTTTCATTTTCAAATTTTCATTCTAATGGTGACTAACCAAGATGTTTCAGCAAAGCATGTGATAAATTAACCAAAGTAACTAATCTTATCTTCATACCACCTTTACCTTAGAGACCCTTCAACCATAAGGAGATTCAGGGAGGTTTTCATAAATTGGTCCCCACTGGAAAAATTTCAAAGGAGACTCCTGATCTCCATTCCTGCTGGGATTGACAAAGTAATAGTCCAACAGAAAGGAATTCACTTGGATACTGATAGGTTGGCAGGGAACAGATATACTTTACAGACACCTTGCTGAGAAATTCAGGTTTAAGTGTGAGTCACAATTCCTTAGCCTGTTGCAGGCCAAGATGCATTGGTCAAGAGGGGTCAATGTGCTGCTCTATCCACTTTAAACTACTGTCAATTATCACACTAGGATCAAGGCTTTAAAGCACATGCAGGCTGCAAATACTGCCTGCATACTCCACTCTGCTTGCATACTGTAAGAGCCCTTTGCGTTTTGCCTCTTACACTCTATGTGCCATTTTACACAGTTCCCTAAAATACCACCTTATTCACACCCAGGCACTTTGTCTCCTATTCCCCTCCACAGCAAGATACATACAGCCTCTTCCTCTTGAACTAGAAACCTGAGCTACAGTACTGATAAAAAACAAAGCACAACAAAATCAAGGATTCCACTTCCTTATCTCTCTTTGATCCACAGCTTACTGAGAAATACAAAACTTCAAGCTCTAGACTTGGAAGTATTCCTTTGAATGAAGGATGCCTATGTTTGATTCAGGTTTGAATTTAAAGCCCTGGCTAAGGTTTCATCTACCCAAACATTTATTTTTGAAGTTATAATACAGTTCTTCTATCTGTCCCCACCTACCACCTGCTGATTTGGTTTGTAAAGAAGTTCTGGTGCACTTGAGCTACATTCCTTTGGAAGAATAGCATTCCAGGAGCGCAGCAAAGGCACTCCAACTACTAACAGGCTCAAAACAATGAGTAGATAGTTAAACAACTTCAAATCATAGCAAAAATTTCAGAGTACTAGAGGAAAAAAAAAAATAGTAAAGTTTTCATAGTAAACGCCAAGGGTCCTCAGCTTCAGCTTTTGACTCCTGTTTCTCTTTTTCAGAAATTGCACTCAAAATACTGAATTGATTCTTCTAGAGAATTGTGTCACTGAAGTTTTGGATAGGTTCATCCAGTTTTTAAGCACACACATTCATAAATGCTCCACTCAGTTTCAATGACACCAAAATTAGCCCAGAATCCCACATCACTTACCAAGCCATTGCAAGTGCTGATTGCTGCTGTTCCACTCCCTGAACCTGGTTGCAATACTGTGCCAATAAAGTGGCAAGGAACTCCTGAGTGCATTGCAATCTTCGCACGACTGTGGTTGCCACGTCTCCTCTCTACTACGTAGTTGTGGGAAAGAAATCCCATGTGGATAGTCAAGTTGAAAAACAGATCCTTCTCCTTGTGGTTAATTTTATAATATATTGGATTCTCTTTTTTGCCGAGATCTCTCTTCTTTCTTGTGTTTGAGATGTGATGGTGTAAATTAAAAGAAACAAAATGCCCATTTGCATCTACTCTTGCTGGATCAACCACTTCGTATTCTTGCAGTGTCTTGATAAATTCCCCTGAAATGAATGTGAAAAAACAAAGAAGCAAAATGGGTAAATGCAATCCTGTTCAGAGATCTTATGGTTTAGAGGAAAACTCAAGAGTGACAGCAGTCCACCAAGCCATCCTACCGGCACAAGAGCAGACATTCTGTATCTTGCATACCCAGCACAAAAGGCTCTGATCAAGAAGATGATCTCCACACATTCAGAAACCTGGCCAGCTTAAGAGGAGATGGAGCCTTATAAATTAGGAAAAATAAAAGAAAATGCTACTAAGTGGTTTGATGGGCTACAGGAATAGCAAGAACATCGGTAGCCTCAGCTTTGGCAGATACTGCAGCAGAGGAAGGAATCTTAAAGGGTTTGAAGGAGAATGAAGTAACTATACAATTTTGCATAAGGATTGCCAGCCAGGATAAGACTGGACACCTTATCAGGATCTAGAAGAAGAAATTAGGAACCAGCAGAGGAAAGCATCACTGGCTCTCGTGTCCCTTGCTACGACACAGTACAGCTGTTTCTGACTTCTTGCTGTGGTGTTCTGTTTGTTTTTTTAATTAGTTTAAACCTTAAAAGTCCCAAGCAAATAATAAAAGTATGTAAAATGTAATCATAAGAACTCATATCCTAAAAGAAGGATCTTCAGCTGGCATTACTGATTTCAGCCCAAGAAATCACAGGCTGAACATCAAAAAGAAATTATGAGGATGAATATTACTTCAATTCTTCCTTTCTCAGTCACTCATTCACAAAGTAACTACACCTCATTTATTAAGCCGATTAGCAAAATGATTAACCTGTTTCATAAACTTCCAGAGCCATTTATTCCTCCCTAGGACTGCTAAGATAAAACTTCTAGACGCACTTCTCTCTCCACTGACTGCACTTTCAAAGCTTCATGGGCTAAATCATGCCTAGACGGATTATCTGTCTGGATTCATTGCCTTTGGAAAGGAAGATATCTCCTTCATCCCCACTAGCAGCAGCATGGAACATGACTGCTTGTATTTCCTTAGGCCATGTGCAGTCAAGACACATGCACTGAAAAACTCCCAATTGAAAACCAAAACACATATGCATACACACACACAGAATGAAAAATACACACCACACTTCTCAGCACATACATAAAACTATGAGGGCAATATGGCCTTGACTCAGTAGCATCTTCTATTTCAGAAACAAGCTTACTGCTCTTCACACAATAGACAATATATTTTTTTAATGCAAGTCATACCAGCAGCCTATAGTAACTTTGTGCCTTCACAGGAAAAGCCACAGCAGTGGGCTCTTAATCTTCATAGATGCAAGTCTCACGAATGGGGAGACTCATGCCTACAATAAATTCTGAGAGATGCCTCCTGCCCTTTTTTGCATCAGCACTGTGGGAAATGAGAGGCTGAAAACTCAACCCACACACTCCTATCCAGAGTTTACGTAGCCCGTTGACAGCGTAGCAAGTGTCTGCTCCTTGACAATATAGCAGCTGAAACTACACTAGGGTCCCCCTCCCTTCATCACAGTCCAGTGCGATGGAAGAATGGGCACCAGGAAGAGAGAAGAAATCCCAAAATACACCTTGCCTGCTTGTTACAAAATACACCTTGCCTACTTGTTACAAAATTCCTGTGTATTTTTCTCCATGTCTTACACCGTGCTATCAAAGGCAGGGTGAACAGAGTCCTGGAAGATCAAGCTCCCATTTGCCTGCTTTTCAGCCCAATTCATGGAACAATGAAATAAAAGCCCCAGAGAAAGACTTAGTGGTTTGACACACTGGACAGTGTGTCTCTGCTTGATGACTTGACCTTAATTTGTTGTGGCTCAACTGTTAAGCTCCATTCAAGACCAAAGGCTTGCAGTTTTGGACTTCAAAGTGTTTAAGGAAGTTTCTTATTTCATTGCTATAGTAATTAGTGTGCAGATGCTAGGGCAATTTAGACATTGTCAGAAAAACTAGAAATAATGCTTGAGCGTCTGTTGACATCAGGGTTATCAAAGCAGAGAAGTCTAACTTCTTTCATCCACTCTTTCAATACTCATCTCTGAATGCTAGTCACTGGAGAGTGAAATTATGCTGAAATAATATTATACAATAATATAACCACAGAAATGAATTATTAAAAAGTCTGCAAAAGGCCATAGGGAATAAGATTACAACACAATAAAGCTTAACAAGATGAGGCGAAAGGTATTTCTGCAAGTAATCATTATCAATGTTAGCAGAGGCAAACCTATCAATATTAGAACAGCTTAGTCAGCTCCATGCTAAGGCTAACCACTCAAACTTTCTAGCTGGAGACGAGAGTCTTAAACAAAGATAGGAGACACAATTTTGATAATGCCTTTCTGCTCTTCTGGGAAAGAATAACAATGAAAAGGAAGCAGCAACTGAGAGAATAACTTCACACATGAAATCCACACCTCAGAAGAATAAGGGCTGTAATTCTTCAACACTGACTTCCTCAACCTTCCTTCTTAATTCATATTAAAGCATTATGGGCTCCCACAAAACTTACTGCCGGCAAACATGAACAGAGGGAAACTATTCCAGGACCACAGATTAGCCTCAGGGCTGGCATGCCCTCCTTGGCCTCCAGGGAAGCCTGTCCCACCAAGTGGCCCTGCTCAGGATTTGCAGGCCAGGAAACGGAAGATCTCCACTTAGGCTTGGGGAGCACCAGTGTGGAGAACATTTTGTCTTCCCACAACTGCCATTTGGGCAAGCTGGCTTGCATCATTGCCCTAAGCAGGACCACAGCATTACATTAAGCAGGACTTACATATTCATTCAGCTCTTTGCCTTGATACCACAGTGCATGCAAGGGCCATTTCAGACAGAGAAATTAACAAGCCCCAGTCCCATTGGGCTTGCATAAGGAATCTAAGAATTGATTAAATCATTGGTGGAACCCTCCCTATAGACCCTGCCATTTCTGTGATTTGACAAACATCTGATAGTACTTAGAACCACTGCTGTTCATTCTACTCCTGTGTGGATTCAAACTCACAACATGTGGCAGAGTACTGCCTATATTAAGAACTGCTGTACACGGAGCAGATAAACAGGGGAAAAAAACCGTCACTGTCTGTCACGTGGGACAGAAAATGTACAATTTATTTTAGGGGGAAAAATACGTTCTTCTGAAAACATTTTTTAAAATATGATACATCATCACTTGCACTGACTCATCTTCATCTTTGTAGCCCATCTGCATCTGCCCCTCAAACCATCTGATCCCCTGGGATAGGAAATAATGTTGCTCATCTCTGGCAGGAGACATCCTGAGCCAAAGAAAGACTCTGCCGCAGGAAATACCCCTCCTATGAAAAGACCCATCCTGGGGAACAGTCATCCAGGGAGGATTTGGTCATGTAGCAACATTAACTGTCTGATCAGTCACACCTAACACCTATGCTGTTTCAGTCCTAGATGTTGCACGCTTCACTCTTACCTCTATCTGCACTCTGTCTTCCTTAGGAAAAGAATAATATTTTGAGCTGTCCCTTTATGCAGAATTTATTAAATCCTAGGATTCAATGCCTATAAATGAAGTTAATTCTACATCCATTTCTAAATACCTGGGAAATAAACAGCTACCAAGTGCTAATGGAGCTATCCCTGTCCTGTCTGAGGGACAGAAATGATTGTATTCAATCACTGTAAGCGAATTCAACAGAAACTAACTTCAGGATAACTGTCTTTCCAAAAAATTTATTTAACAACCATTTCTTTCCAACAGATCTGAGGGACACAGAAGACTTTCTCTGTGCTCACACTCATCTGCTGACAACACCACAGGTGTTGATTTGATCAGAAGGACTTTCAGAAAACAAAATTTTCTTCCACTCTTTCAAGATTTTGATGACTTGGCAGAGTCTTCCAGCTAATGTCTTTCCTCTTCTCTTAACTTTCTTTAAACTGGAAACAATACAGAATTCCTAAGTTACGCTACCCCAGATGTCCAGCAGCTATAAATGGATATGGTAAAGTTAAGCCACCTGTGGAAGTCAGACCGGGGAGTGTTTGACAAAAGGCTTCTCTAGCATACAAATACTCAGCCTTAACCTACTGTCCTCAGTGCACACAGAACCACAGAATCATTAAGGCTGGAAAGACAGACAGGATCACGAAGTCCAATGACCAACCCATCACCAGAACACCCTCTAAACCACGTCCCCAAGTGCCACACAGTTTTTGAACATGCCCAGGGATGGTGACTCCATCACCTCCCTGGGCAGCCTGTTCTGAGGCAATGTATTTCCTAACATCCTACCTGAACCCCCCCTACCCCCCATTGGCACAACATGAGGCCATCACCTCTCATCCTAAAGGAGACTTAGGATGAAGGAGTTGGTACTTGGTGAGCTGTGGGTGCAGGATATTTGTATCCAGCCATTCAGCCTCTGATGATAAGCCTTACCCTGCAGATGGGTTTGGCAGATGCAAATGTATGGGATTAATACTTGGTTGCTTTTTTTTTTTCCCCCCAGCTGGAAGAGCAAAACTTCTGTGTCTTGTCCTTACAAAGCCAGGCTATCTCCTATTAACACCAATCCAAGCAGCTGCAGTACAGAAGTGATAAAAATAATCAGAGAGTAAGCTCTTTCAGTTTGGTAGTAAGAAATGACTCTGTTAATTAGGAGATGATTCCTAACGAGGAACATGAACGAAACATGGGATGCAGCAATGCCTTTATCTATATAGCACAACTCAATGACTTCCAAAAAGTAACAGGAAGGCGCAGCCAGAGCTGTGCTTTACCGCTGTATAAGTTGAATTCAAAGTCTCGCGGCAGCCCCGGCAGCACCGCACGGGCAGCGCCCGGAGCTCACACTCCGCAACAGCGCGGCGGCGACAGAACCACGGCGGGGCAGGAGCACGGCGTATTCCAGCCTCTCCTGCCTGGGTAACACCAGAAAAACAGCAAACCCGGAGCAAGGCTGCCCGGCGGGGCAAAAGCAGCAGTCCGCCCCGGCCGCCTCCCTCCATCCCTCCTTCCCTCCGGAGCTCTCTCCGCCCGCGTCTCACCGACCTTGCCTTCCGTCGGGGAAGAGCGACCCGGCCGTCCCGCACAGCGCCGGGACGTGAAGGACGAGGAGCCAGAAGGAGCCGCTCGCCGCCCAGCTCGGCGGGACGCATGGCATGTTGCGGGAGGGCAGCGCTCAGCCGGGCCGCGGCATGGCCGGGCAGCGGCGGAGCGGCCTCCCGGCACCGCCCGCACTCCGTTGCCGCTCCCCAGAAGGGCTGCGCGGGGCCGTCCCGGTGTCTGATTTCTGCCGGCGGAGGAAGGAGGGCCGGGAGGAAGGGAGATGCTGACGGGTTCACCCCCCTCCCCGCGCCTCGGAGCCGCCGGGTTTCACGCGCCCGAGAGGAGCGGAGCGGAGCGAACCGGACCGGCGGCGGGCGGGGGCTGCCGGCCCCTCTGCCCGCCTCATACGGCGGTGGCCGTGGGGAGGGCCGGCCCGCAGCAGCCAGGCGGCCATCCCGGGTCCCCGCTGAAAGGCCACGGGAAGGAAGCAGCCCATCATCCCCGCTCCCGTAAGGCAGCCCCCCTCACAAGGGCGAGTTCTACACCTAACGCGAAAGCGCACGAAGCACGCTGATATGTAACGTCTTTCCCACCGAAGAGGAGATACTTGAGAAGCTGGAAAATGCTCGGAGGCCGCTGAGTCCATGGCACCTCGGCAGCCTCCATGCAGTTTCTCTCACAGTGGCCCCGGTGTTGCTCTGGTCTGTTGTGGGGAAGGCTTCTTGTAACATTTGTATTTTTAACTGGGTGCTCTCTACTCTTCACCAGAGATAACTAAATGCAGCCCCTGCCTCACAGAATCATAGAATGGTTTGGACTGGAAGGGATCTCAAAGATCATCCTGATACAATCTGAAGCAATACTTTTATGCTTGGTGAGCCCCTTGGTGGATTGCCATGCAGTTTGTTTAGACAATGGAAGGGTCTGTGCTTTTGTATTGAGTAGATAACAGTGATAAACTCATTGCACCACGCAGACAGTGGAAGTTCTGTAAGTCAAGTAGATAAGGGAAGTTCTGCTTTGGATCTGTTAGTTGTGAAAACAAGCATTGAATATTTATGTACCTCTGGGAAAACTTCTGAATGTGTGTATATAAACAGAAGACCTTCTGTGGAAGGTATGCATGACAGGAGGAGTTCATCCTCCATGCATCCAGCGCTGAGAATAGAGGACGCCTGCTTTCTAACCCTCCAACTTGAGTCTTAGAGAGTTTCCTGATCAACCAATTAACAGCATCCAACCAGTTCTAACCCTTGCCATGGGCTGGCAGTCCCCCACCAGCTCAGGCTGCCCAGGGCACCATCCAACCCGACCATGAGCATCTCCAGGCATGGGGCATCACAGCTCTCTGGGCAGCTGTGCTAGGGCCTCACTGCCTCCTGAGGGAAGAATTTCTTCCTAAATTTTCCTTTTTGGTTTAAAGCCATTCCCTCTCATCCTATCACTATTAGCCTGTGTAAATTCGCTCTCCCTCCTGCTTATGAGCTTCTTTCAAGTACAGGAAGAAACAGCCCAGTTACTTTACTTCCTAATGGCACCATTTTGGCTCTGTCCTGTGATTGTGACCAATTCTGAGTTTTTCAGTAGCCTTAAAACTGACCATACCTCTTGTTTCTTGGATCATTTCTTGGCCATCAAGGTTTAACAATGCTCTCTCTTCTGTTGAAAGTTACCCAAAGATGAAGATTCTTTTTTTTTTTTTTTGCAAACACCTCTCAGATTCCAGGGGATAAAAATGCAAGAAACAGTTAAAAATCCAAGGATTTCCACATGAGTTAGAAATGCAGATTCTCCCAAGCTTGGGCCATGATAGCTCCAGAAACAAGACATGTCTGTGAAAGAGTAGCAATATTTTATTTATGAGTCATAATGTGCTCTCTTCTGGCTAATGTAATGTCAATGGAATGGCACAGATTTTGAAGAAAAGAGTGATTTTGTGTAATATTTGGTATCCTAACACTTGCCAAGAGAATTTTTCATTGGACCATATTTATTTAATACAGTAGTATTTTACATACGAGTATTTCATGTTACAGTGGCAAATTCCCTGATGCACTTGCCATTAGGATGTTTTTTAATATTCAAGTCACATATCGGGCACTGGACTGTTCTGTGACATTTGAAATTGTATCCTATTTAGCTCTCTGTCAGCACATCACTGAAATTAATTTAAAGGAATGTGTGACCTGAAATCAATATGATGTCTTTAAAACTTAACATTTAAAAAATTAAGTTAAAAATTTTATATAAATTGGAAAATAAGGATGTGCCTACAATGAATGGAATTAAAAGGAGAAGAACTAAAATGAGCAGAACTGACTACAAGCGCTGGAAAGAAGGGTTGAAAGTTCAAGGGATGGGCATGTGTATACAAAGTCCTGGTTTGGAAAACTTACTGAAGGCATTCAGAAAAATGAGTCTTATGCGTGAGGCATGTAACTGTTCGTTTGCTAGAATTTCCACTCATCTTTTTGTTTGCTGTATCTGGTATGAGGCAACTAATATTTTTGTGAAGGATCCCATCTTGGTTTCTTCCACAGGAAAAGTTACTTTCCATTGCCAATAATTCTCTTGAAGCATGAGACGATTTTCCTCCTGCTTTTCTCCTCCCACCCCCCCCTCCAAAACTACAGAGCTTATACTGGTTTAAATCTCCCAACCTTGCATGTTTTCTGCTCTAATGTCTTTTTTCCAGACATGAGAACAAGGGAAAAAAATCAAGAAATAATAAAGAAATGAAGACTTGAACTTAAGAGCGTTTGTGAGAATGTGGGTGTTTTGTTTTGATTATGTTTTATTAACAACCAAAAATTATAGATGTAAAAGCCATACAGAATGGAGGAAAAGAACTGTGGGAATCTGATCCGAAACATCTATGATCTCTTGGGCTTTGTGCCAGCACTCACATACACATAGACTGGGTATGATGTCAGAAAATACACTGGGGAAACAGTTGGATTCCAACTTGCAGGCTGCTCTGGTGCTGGCTGACAGACACTTAAAACGTGAAGCAGTGGCACAAGTAGAAAGCACTTCCATGCTGTGCAGACATACTGAGGCCAGCTGTTTTGGTGCTCCAAGTCCGTGGATCTGTGACTTCTCAGAGCAGATCTGACATAGGACAGCATTTGTGGGCTATGAAAATAGAATACCCACATGTTAGACCATTTTGCCATTCACAAGAAGTTGTTAAACTCTCATGATAAGGAATTAAGTCATTGTCTCCTGTTCCAAGAGAGTCATAACCTGAGGTTTTAGAACCTTTTGAGAAAGTAAGCGCTATTTTTTTCTTTTTATAACTCAACTTCAATTACAAAAAGTAAAAGAACACATCACAACATCAATTATATTCCTGTGACAGCAATGGCACTATGGTTTAGTGCCTGTGCATTTATTGAAAGGATATCAGAAATGCCAAGACATACAATCAAGGTACACTGCCAAATCACTCATCCCTGAACCCCCTTCTATTTCCCTAAGTGGACCTCCAGACCTCAGATAAAATAAATGTGTGTTTAGAATTCCATGTATTTGCGTAAATGTGTGTAGAGAAGTGGAAAAGCAGTGGCTAAAGAAAAGTGAGGAACACCACCATGAACTACATGGTTTGACATCAAGGAGCTGCGAAAAGCTGAAGCTCAGCTGAAGACATTGAGAATTAGCATCTCCTACCCTAAGTTTAGAGATCTAAAAGGCATGTAATAAATGCTTGCTTGTCTTCTCCTTCTGTCAGCAGAGGGGTGCTCTGGAGGAAGGTACATCCTTATCTGTCTCATACAAGGCGAAACATCTTCTGGGCCTGACTGCCTGTTAACTATACAGGCAGCTTAAGAATCTGCTTGGATTAGAAATGTTAAGGAGATAGATCACATATGTTGTGGTGGGCCATGTTAAAGCTAGAAAGTATTAGCAGGGAAAGGAACTTTGAGGGAATGAATCCAAATCCCAAGGGCACTAGAGAATATGCTGAGTGCATCTGTGCATCTGCTGCCTCTTTTCAGAGACAAATTTAGATGGGAGTATGTCATAACATCATTTTTAAAAAATAATCTTTTCCCCTCTTTCTCTGATAGAGATGCAGTCTCCTAGCACAGCTAATTTCTGGTAACTGGAATAGAGACAATGTTGGATTTCCCATTCCATTTTGGTTCTACTCTAAATATTTCTGGAATTTCTTAAGTTAGTTACTCATGCAAATAGTATTTGCTTACATTCCACTTCTGATATGTCTGTGAGCAGATTCTAGTAATAGACTGAAACAAACTCTAAAGCAGTGAGTAGTTACATTAAAAGAATTGGGTGGGAGGGAGAGGGGGAGGAAAGAGGAGAAGGGATGTTTACATTCAGATTCCAGTGTTCAAACTTGGATTATTTGTAATTGAACAGATAAAATTCAAAATGATCACTTTGTCCATGTAAATTTAAAAGATCATTTGATCTTACTGTCTATATTAACAATTTAAAGCAAAATTGCGGAGCAGTAGTTCACTTTGAAATTAACTTTTTTTTTTTTTAATTAGTGTCATGAAAATATATTCTTAGTGATGTGTGTAGGCATTCAATGAGGAGAGGACATGGAAAAAATCACAGAATACCTCAAATTCAAAGGGACTCATATAGATCATTACTATTGATATCTACATTCAAGCAATACTTTCTGGAGAGTGTACCATGTTCCATGAAGCCTAACAAGGATTTTACCCTTGGACACGACGACTGTGTTATCTAAGTGAGGTTTTGTAAGGAAAAGCTGTATATTTATCTCTCATGTTGCCACAAATATCTTCCTGTAATGGATACACACCAAATTGTACCAAATATTCACCATCAGGACAGAGATAGCAGAGCTGTAAAATGCAGTTCCATGTGTAAGAGTTGACTATCTGAGCATGAGAGCTCAGCCATGAGCTCATAAAAAGCCAAGAGGAGACCATATAAGAAATTAGACGGAGAAAAATAAATATATGTTAAATATTCTTTCATTTTTCCTATTTCTGTTTCTGCCTCTCTCACAAATATATACATATATACACACATAAATGAAAAGAAAATTGAAAGAAACAGAACAGAACTGTAAAAAGAATGTAATATTTAAGAATAGTGTCAAGTCACTCTAAGTAATGCATTATGAACTCTTTTTAATGAAATGCATCAAGACCTTTAAACTACTGGTCCTTTCTTTGGTATGTAGAATAAATAAATAAATAAATAAATAAATAAATAAATAAATAAATAAATAAATAAATAAATAAATAAAACAATTTTGCTGCCTCAAAAATGCCCTGAGAAACAGTCCCACTAAAAACGTTTCTGTAGTTGAAATAATTATACATTCAATAATTCAAAAATATAGTTTCAGCTACAAAAGAAAGAGAGAAACAAACAAAAACAACAAACTTTCAAAATGAAAACAAAGCCCCATCTCCCTCTGTCAAGGCACTCTAGAATTCCTAGAGTTTAGCCACTGCTGTAATCATAGCCAATCCTTCATTTCTGGAGGAGATTTGTCAAGCAAGTGAAAAAATTACATAGATCTTTCAAGGAACACAGCGAGTAAATTACAATTTTCAGCAAGTGTTTATTTGGCATATTTATCTGAAACACTCCTAAAGGTTGTTTTAGAGGCATTTGCAGGGGCACATTTCATTCTGTCACATTCACTCTGACACGATAGAGTTGAACCCTAGGGGCAGTTGCCACTGCAACTCTCTGGTGACAGCCTTCTACATTTGCTGTTTAGAACAATGCTGCCTTAAAATAAGTGAAGATGGCCCAATGGTTATTGCAGCACAGCATTATACAAACCCCAAAAGACTCACGCAAAGCTCTAAACGATCTGCTTGAGAGTTCAGAAGTAAGCAAATCAGCCACTTTTACTGCAGGCATCAGAATACTGCTTGGAAACCTAAGCCCAACAAGTTTGTTTGGGTTTTCAGAAAGATTGATTCAGTAAAGCCAACTGCACCAACAATTTGATAAAAGGAAGACTCCCGACAGTCACGTGTTAGTGATAAGTCTTTGGGAAGGTTATTGCATTTACATGGAGCAAGTAGAAGGTAGCTTTCTCCAAAAAAAAAAAAAAAAAAAAAAAAACATTGGGCGATGTGAATGAAGAATTTTGCAACACTTCTTCAAAAAATCAGATGACATTTTATACATTTTTAAGCTACAGAAATGTCCTGATGATGTGATGAATGAATTACTGTGAACATACAGTGAACATTTCTTTGACTATTCACCTAACTGTAACAAGTTCTCTTTACTGCCTCTAAAAATCCTCTTTGGTAAAGGATGATGAAAGAAAAAAACAAACCATTTGAAGCTACAAAGAAATCTGTCTGGTGGTCAGAATGTGAGCAAAAGACCTGGGCAAGTATGTTGCACTTGCATTCCTGAGCTCAAAATCCACTATCAATATTCTCATCAGGTACCTCCGTTCTCACTCTGTAGCTTTTTCTGTGTGGATAACAAAAAGCAATATATTTTCAGCTATGATTTCTCTCCTGTTCCCAGTAATTTTTTTTTATGCCAGTACCCACGTATTTAGCATAGCAAGTAATCTGGAGGCTAAACCTCCCCAGAGCATTACAGTTAATTACAGAGCTAATTCTACTTAGTTATTCATTTGTTATGTGCAATAGAGTCGATGCAAAGAACTTCCAGATTACTCACATTCTCCGTCAGCATTTACATTAACTGGCTGATACTTCCACAAGGTCACCACAGATGTAGAACATAGTGGAAAGTGGACCACTCGCAACAAGAGGCACACACACATTGGTGTTTTTGCAGGAATTTCAGTAAAATAAATCAGCATTGAGACTACAGAGAAGGTGGTCACCTGGTATGGTATATTTAAGTACGTGTGGGATCTATTTCCTTTTCAAAATGTGCACTAATTTTGCTCCGTTTAACATGCGAAGAGGAGGAGGAAAGCCCCGATTCACTTCTCACCTGTTGCTTTCCGTTCTGCTGCAGGGAGCCGCCTCCAGGCGCGGTGCCGGGCAGCGGGGGGTCCCGAAAGTCTCCGAGCTTCGGACCGGGCGCAGCCGCTGCCGGTACGCCGGGGCCCCCTGCGGGCGGGCGGCTGCCGGAGCTGCTGACAGCGCGGCCTCAGCCCCTCGCCGGGCTGCTCCGCTAAGAACAGCGATAGCTGCCCTGTGATTTCCTCAGAGCTGGAAAGGTGCTGGAGGGACTCGAGCGAACGGCACGGAACTGCGTCAGGGGCGGGTCGGGGATGGTTAGGAGAAGATTCTGCCCCAGAGGGCGGTGGGCATGGAACAGGCTGTCCAGCGCAGTGGGCACGGTCCTGAGCTGACGGAACTCAAGGACTGTTTGGAAGCCGCTTTCAGATATAGGGTTTGTTTTTTGGGTGGTGCAGTGTGGAGCGAGGGATTGGACTCAGTCATCCTTACGGGTGCCTTCCACCTAGGGACGTCCCGTGGCTCTGTGAATCGTGTGCCCCTGCGCTGCGTGCAGAATTTCCGCGGAAGGAAGGAAGCCGCCGAGCAAAGATCAGCGCCGCCGGCACTCCTCAAGCTCCGCGGGACGGATGCAGAAAAGCAGGACTGCTCTCCGGAATAAAACACCGTCCAGACTTTATTTTTTTTTTCGGAGATGGAGGGAGAGGCGGCTGAGCACCTCTTTGCCATGGGTAGCTACTCACGCACACTCCCGTCCCAGCGCGGGACAGCGGAGCGGAGCGAACTCCCTAAAAACCAAGAGCCGGAGCTGTGCGGCCACCTCTGCCTGCCGGGGCTGGAACACAGAGCAGGAGGGGTTGAAAAGGGGGCGCGGCCGCGGCACTCAGCACCCGGGAGAGCTCCGCCGCCGCCGCGCATGCCCCGGCCCCGCGGGGATGGATATAAGCGCGGCGGCCGCACCGCCCCACCAAGCGGCATAGCCGCTGCCCGCCGTGTTCCGACGGCTCGCTCTCCGGCGCTGGGGAAGCGGAGCTTCCACCGTCCCCGAGCATGGGATGGATGAGCCCTGCGAGCGCGATTCCTGCTCGGCTGCCGCCGGCATAAAAGAAGGAGCGGGTCGGGATCCCTGGGGCACACCGCTGGATTTGCTGGAGGGCGGCCAGATGGGCAACAAGAGCAATGTGTCCTTCCTGCAGCTCTTCAAGAACCTCAATTTGGAGCGAGCCGATGGGATGCAAGGAGACAGTTCCGACGTGGTGCGGATTGTCATCTCCCTCGTGTACTCCGTGGTGTGTGCCCTGGGACTGGTGGGCAACCTGCTGGTTCTCTACCTGATGAAAAGCAAGCAAGGTTGGAGGAAGTCCTCCATCAATCTCTTTGTGACCAGCCTGGCTGTGACTGACTTCCAGTTTGTGCTGACCTTACCCTTCTGGGCTGTGGAAAATGCCCTAGATTTCAACTGGCTCTTCGGCAAAGCTATGTGTAAGATTGTCTCCTATGTGACAGCCATGAACATGTATGCCAGTGTCTTCTTCCTCACTGCCATGAGTGTGGCTCGATATCGCTCTGTGGCTTCAGCCTTGAAGAACCAGGGGCGAGGTGACCCTCTAGGTGGCTGCTGCTCCGCCAAGTGGCTTTGTGCATTCATCTGGTTGTTAGCAATCCTGGCTTCTCTGCCCCAAGCCATTTTTTCCACCACTGCCACCGTCTTTGATGATGTCCTCTGCCTTGTAAAGTTCCCTGAGGGCCGAGGCAGCAACGCACAGTTCTGGCTGGGTCTGTACCAAACCCAAAAGGTGCTGCTGGGCTTCGTGCTGCCTCTGGCCATTATCAGCCTCTGCTACTTGCTCCTGGTGCGCTTCATCAGTGACAAGCACGTTGGCAGCACCTGCAGTGGTCCCAGCACCAAACGCCGCTCTAAAGTGACTAAGTCAGTGTCCATCGTGGTGTTGTCATTCTTCTTGTGCTGGCTGCCCAACCAAGCACTCACAACATGGGGCATCCTCATCAAGCTCAATGTGGTGCACTTCAGTGCTGAGTATTTCCTCTCCCAGGTGTACCTCTTCCCCATCAGCGTGTGCCTGGCACACTCCAACAGCTGCCTCAACCCCATCCTCTACTGCCTGATGCGCAGGGAGTTCCGCAAGGCACTGAAGAGCCTCCTCTGGAGGATCACCTCGCCTTCTCTCACCACCATGCGTCCTTTCACTGATACCACCAAGCCAGAGCAGGAGGAGCAAGCCCTGCATGCCTTGGTGCCTGTCCAACCTGTTGCACCTTCTTCTGCAGCTGCGCCTGTCCAGCCGGAGCTGGCTTACTACCCGCCTGGGGTGGTGGTGTACAGCAGCCGATGTGACATGCTGCCCACTGCCTCCGTGGAGCAACAGTACTGAGATGGCTGTGGGGATGGGACTGGGAGGGGGTTCTGTGCAGGATGTGGCCCTGGGACATTGAATGTCTGTTAGGAACAAGGGGAGGTGAGATAGGTGGACAAGGGTGGGAGAAGTTTTTCTGGAGTTGTCTGCTCCTGGAAGCTGTGTGATGAAAATTATCTTGAAAGTGTGCCCCAAAATGGAGAACAGGAGGAGGAAGGGATGTTGTGGGATGCTAGGGGTCAGGAGGTCTCTCAGAGATGCTTTTCATTACTTGCACTTGTCCTGGCTCCTGCTGGAGCTCCAGCTGTGGGCTCAGCCAGTGAGGGTGAGGCTGGTTGGGGTGAAGCAAGGCTGTTCCTCAGCATCTTGGCATGGACATGAAGGGGCCAGGACAAGCAGGTACAGGGCTCCTGCTTGTTCAGGCTCAGCTCTTTTCTCCCTTCCTAGGGACTAACCAAGAGGGGAGAAGGAGTGCTGTGCTTCTCTTTGGATCCTTGCAGGATCTACTTTTCCAGCTTCTTCATCCCCTCTGCTGCTACTGGCATACAGAGCAGGATAACAGATCCTGGACATCCAAGGAGAAAGCCTGGGACAGGACTTGCAGCTTCACAAAGAGGGGTTGCTTTGGCTGGGTTTGGAGGGAAGAGAGTTGCACCCTACCACCTCTTAACAGCCCAGCTCCAAGGCAGGCATCTGTCCAGGCATATGGAGGCTGCAGGTTCTGTTCTGTGCCTCAGACTGCTGGGCAGTTCACTCCAGGAGATCAGCACAATTGTAAATAAAGGAGAAAAAGGGGAAAAAATCTACTTCAAACTGTTTGCTCCAGGATACTTCTTATTTCAGCTAAAACAAACCACAAAGTTTTGTGGGATCTGCACTGACACTTGCCAGTGTTTCAGTTAACTCAGTCTCAAATCCTAAGGTGTGAGAAGCCCAAGAAGCTGCAGTTCAGCACCCCAGAGAAGAGCAGAAACTTCCTGTCCCAACCAGTGTTCCAAAGAAACAGCTGGGGAATAATTTGGGATTGATCTGAAACGAACTTGTAAAAGCATGGGGAAAAAAAAAAAAAAAAAGTGCAGTTCCAAGCTGTGAAACTTCTATGTTAAGGTTATATTTTTCTAATTGTTTATAATTTTTAATTTTTTTTTTTTTTTTTTAGTATGGTAAAAGATTTTAAAAGAAAAGGTCAAAGTTGTTTTGTTTTGTTCCTTTTTAGAAGATAGAGAAATTTTTTTTTTTTTTTTTTTGGTCAAAAAGTGTTGATTAATACCCAGAAGTGCAAATAGGTTGAAAATATCAACTCAGTACTTAAAAAATGCTCTCTATTTCCACTTTCCTCTCCTGTAGTGTAACTCCAATGTGTACTTGACTCTGTGAGGGGGAAGTGTTTCTGTAGAGGGTGTTTGTCACCTCTAAGCACAGATACAGAGCAAACTCACTATTTCTGTTTGGAGAAAAACGCCTTTAGTAGCAATTATGTCTTGCAGAATCCTTTGGGTTTACTGTACATGTCAGTAAATCCTGTTGTAAAATTCCAGTTTGGTCTGGAAGCAGCTGGTTCTGCTTCTTGCAATGAGACACTGTTCTTTTATTTGAGTCAGCAGAGACTTTTACTGCAGCTTTGGTTGCCTCTAATGGGAAAGATCCTGAGATTTGGAAGAGCCTGGAGAACAGCAGAAGTGAGCTGGCAGCCGATGGATGTATTTACAAAGATGCAAAAACTCTGGAAAAAATGCAGACAAACAAACAAACAAAAAAACCCCACAACAGATGCCTGCAGAAGATCTGGAGCGCTTAAGTACTGTACAAGAATCCCTCAAAGTTCCTAAATGTTGATTCGGATGCCAGTTGAAGTCTGTAGGTACTTAAATATTAACTGGAAAACTTTTTGTGCCTAAAGTCTGCTACTGAGCATGCCTGAATCTACTTAAGTTTGTAGCACTGTTTATGTTTCATGGGGATCCTGCACACAGGACTGGCTGCTGTGTGCACCGTAAGCCATGGAGGCAGCTCTGCACCCTGACACAGAACACCCTGTACCAGGCCACACAAAGTTAAGAGGGGATGTAAGCTTAACTGATTCTCCCTGTCCCTTTGTCTAGATGTGCTTCTCCTGTGCTGTCTTTGATGCATGCGCAGATTATGCTCTTTCCTCTTGCCTTTTTAAAAACTGCAGAGCTCTTGATCACAGTGTAGGAAATGCTCCTTTTCACCTTTCGTATTACAGGGGATGTGCTTGAATCCTCTGGCTTGAAAGAGTTTCCTGTTGCATGAGATGCTCACTGTTGCAGGGTCAGAAAGGGAATGCAAACCATTGAATGATACTTTGTAGCATAATGGTGAGGGCATGAGCCCTAGAGAGGAAGGTTTTTTTTCTCTTGTGCAAATAAATACAGAAGAGAAATTGGATTCAGGCCTGAATTCTAGGTTTCACCTTCTCGAGGATAATGATTAGCTAGTTGGCTTTATGACTACATGCTTGTCCTTGCTTCCAGGTCCTGGTTCAGTTAATGTCTCAGTGCTGTACATGATGAGGCGGCTTCCACAGACTGGAAGCTTTCCGGCCCTAAGAATCCAGTAGTCTAATGTGTCAGAAGATTTGCAAGAAATGCAGCTGGGTTTTGTACATTCTAGGGAGAAAGCCCTAATACTTGTGCTAGCAGATAATTACACTGTTGCATGAGGAGAAGGGTGCTGTGAACACCTTAATCCAGAGTTCAGACAGGCCTAAACATACTTCTGTAAGACAGGAGCAAGTAGCTGAATGAAGAGGAGAAATGGACCTTGAAACCGCAATCTTTTCTTGGTGTTTGCTATTGAGCAGCGTATCTTCCTGTGTGGCTTGCTGCAACTGTAGTTTCTATTCTCAGCTCTTGTGCACTGCATAAAAAGCTATCGAAGTATCTAAAGCACAGCTTTGAATTTCAGTAGGTGGTGAATTGCCTAAAAGACATCCTCTGTGGTGGTCAGCATGACAAAACTCGTGTTTTTGTGGATGTCAGTGTACGCACAGTTTTATGGCAGCAAAATAGAACATAGTTGAGGACAACCCACAATTAGTCCAGAATCCTAGCAAGTTTTGGTGATCAGAGAAAGCCTCAGATGTCCAGCCACTGAAGATACATAACTCTTTTGTATGGGAAATCACTCAAATAAGGAAAATGCTCTGGGTGTGTTGGGAGGGACCTGACTAATTTCATAAAGGTCACCTATGTCTTAAGCCACTGGGTCTAAGTCACACATACGGTATTTGAAAGAGACACGACCTACCCACAACTGGTCAAATGTTGGTTTGAACCTGACCTGCAGTTCCAGCTACGTAGTTGGCCAGTATGCACAAGCAGAGAGAAGTTTTGTTCCACATGTGCTGTGAATTGTAACTATCTGTGCAAGAAATCTGGGCTCTGTTGTACAGGAAGTGGCACCAATCTGCACACTGTACGTGCTTGATGTGCACACAGTCTTAGGAAAGTGGCCACAGCAGAAGGTCGTTGCAGCTCCAGCTTTGAGACTGTATGGTATTGTGGGTTGTCCTAAGTAAACAGTAAGTACAACTTACAAGAACACTCCTATTTCCTTCAAGTGTTTGTGTTGTCATTTGTAACAATCACGTTTTCATGGACTGAAATAAACACAGCTGAAATAAAACAACGCGTACTGAGTTCTTTAAGAGGTTTTTGCGACGCATCTTGTCCTATTAGAGATTCCCCTCGGGATGCTGGTGGAGAGGAACATGTTGCTAAGGAACGATAGGAACCCAAAGGTGTAGGCTGACACCTAGTGACAGCCTGTAAGATTCTAAAAAGCCCAGATACTCTGATTGATGCCGACACTGATTGCTTAAAAAATTCTAAATGCCCGCTCTCCTACCTCCCCCAGGTAATGAACTGAGCTCTTGAAATGTTAACAACCTCAAACTGAATTTCCAGGTCTCTCTTTGAAATGCCTCTTCAGTATAAATATTATGTCACTTTCTCTTTGAATTATTTTTGCCCCAACTCTAGCAGTATAAAACATGAAAACCCATTCATTTCCTTTCAGTACCTCTTTCTTTAGAAATTTATTGTTTAGTTGAGCGCCTGCACAGAAGGCTTTGATCCAGTGGGTATACATGAGCTTGGGCAGGCATCAATGCAGATGCAGTGCAGCTCAAGGACATTAAAATTGGCAGCTTGAATCTGTAATTTCAGTGAGGGTTATTTCACTCCTATTTTGGAAGAAAATTCTGATAAAGGTGTACAGAGGGGGGTATTGAAAATACTTTTCTTTGTCATGATTATTTATCTATAAGAGCTTCTTCCAGACACAGTCTCAGTGTCAGCTACTGCAATAGAGGTTGAGACAAAGTCTACAAGAAAAGGCTGGGCAGTTAACTCATTCCTTTGGGAAAGTGTAGCTGCTAACATGCCTCACATATCCTCCCTAGTTGCAGGGATTTTTTCTTCTTAGAATAGGCACTTTCAGCTCCAAATGAACTTGCACATGATGTGCGCAGGTTTCTCAAGCTTCTATTTGTGCATAGCCTTAGAGTCATTCCCAAAACTGTAAAACATAGGCTAATGAGATGCCAGAGTAAATTGAGGGGGAAAAAAAAGAACTCCCTCCCTCCAAAAAAACCAACCAACCAACCAACCAAAAAGAACAAACACCAAACCAAACACACAAAAACAAACAAACAAACAACAACAACAAAACACCTAAAACAAAAACAATCCAAAACAGAAGCAAACAAAAACTGACTGGAGACAGAAAAGTTTTGCCTTTTTTTGTTCAAATTTTTTGAAACTTTGACCTATACTCTTATGGAGTGCTAGAAAAAAGTTAAAGTGACCCAAGCAGACTGTCCACTTCGGGAAGCAGCAAAATAAAGTAGTTTATTCAGATGCTAACTCCTTTCCTCATTCACCTATTTACTGTGAAAATGAAGTAGTATTTCTCCACGGGATCTGTGTTGTTCCTTGCTCAGGCCAACACTCACTGTACAATGATCAGGTTCAACACTGACTTCTAGTGCCAGTGTTCAACTAAGCTTTCTACTTTTGTTCAGAAGTCATGCCTAACCTCATGCTGAATGAAATTGAAATCCAGAGGAAAAATGACTCTTCTCTGCATTTATGAAAAAGTTTCTGATCAGCTCAGACAAAAAATATGAAAATCAAATTCCTTCAATTTCCCTTTCAGGCCAAAGGCTGAAGCTGAGATAATAAAGCTGCTATTTTTATCTACCAACAATTAGTTCTGAGTTAAAATGACAGGGAAATCACAGCTGATACACCTGATAATCCTCCATGAAGTTACCATTGGTTTGGTGGATAAGAGGAGAGCAGCAAGTGTTGATTATCTCAACCTAAATAAGACTTTTGATGCTCTTTCCCATGACATTTCATAAAATCACAGTCATAGGGGCTGGAGGGGACTTCTGGAGATCTGCTAACGCAGGTTCCCTACAGAACATTGCACAGGAAAGCATCCAGGGTTTTAAAAAATATTTTAAGAGAAGGAGACTCCACAACATCTCTGAACAGCCTGTTCCAGTGCTCTGTCACCTTCAGAATCAAGAAGATCTTTTTCATCTTCACAGAGGAAAAAACATGAAGCAGAATAGTCTGCTGCCCCTTGTCATGTTTCTGGGCACAACTGAAAAAATCACTTCATATCTACCCCTTAGATATGTATAAGAGTTGGTAAGGTTCCCTCTCAGTCAATTCCAGATTGAATAGTCTCAGGTCCTTCATTCTGTCCTCATAAGAGTGATGATCCGTGTCCCTAATCATTCTTATAGCCCTACACTACACTGATGAAGATGTTAAACAAGACTGGGCTCAATAGTGATGCCTGGGGAACATCAGT
The DNA here is from genome assembly GCA_037305975.1 of Chrysolophus pictus. Lineage (NCBI taxonomy): Eukaryota > Metazoa > Chordata > Aves > Galliformes > Phasianidae > Chrysolophus > Chrysolophus pictus. The sequence goes on along the minus strand of CM074614.1, from coordinate 69,380,168 downwards.
TACAGGCCTCCAATGATCACAACTATCTGAGCTCTTCCAGACAGGTAGTTCTCAGTCCACCTCACCGTCCACTCACCTATCCCATGCTTCCAAAGCCTACCTATAAGGATATTATGGCAGAGAATGGCAAAAGTTTTGCTGAAGTCAAGGTACAAAACATTCACTGCTATACCTTCATTTACTCAGCTTGGACATCCCAGAAGGCTACTTCATTGGTCACCACGATTTCTCTTGGTGAATCCATGTGGACTACACCTGATAAACTTCTTTTCTTCTAATTGCTTGGAGATGACATCCAGAGTAAGTTGTTCCATCACTTCCTGTGGAACTGCTGACCAGCCTGTGGTTTCCCAGGTTCTCCTTATTGCCCCTTCTGAAGACTGGAGTGATTTTGGCTTTCCTTCAGTCTTCTGATACCTATTCTCTTCTCCATGACCTTCCATAGAAAAGCTGATAAAATATGGACTAGATAAGTGGAAAGTGAGCTATATTGAAGCTGGTTGAATTCTTGGGCCTAAAGAGTTGCAATCAGCAGCATGAAGATCACTTGGAGATCAGTGACCAGAAGAATATGTGAGGTCAACACCAAAACCAATCCTGTTCAAGACATTTCTAATGATCTAACCATGGAACAGAATGTATCCCAACAAATAATTCAAAAGTTGGAGTGGCTGATATACCAGAATGTTTTGCCACCACCATTCATAGGAACCTCAATAGACTGAAGAAATGGGCTGACAAGAACCTCAAACAAAGGAACTGCAATGTCCTGCGCTAGGGTATGGACAGTGCCCTCACAGCAATCAGGCTGGGGCTGAGTGGTGGAGAAGCAGACTGGTAGAAAATAACCTGTATACCCTTTTGGACAAGTTGAATATGTGCCAGAGAGGTGCTCTTGCAGCAAAGAAAACCAACAGCTTTCTAGTTAGAGCATCACCAGCAGGTCAGGGGAGATGATCCCCACTCTGCTCAGCTCTGATGAAGCCACATCAGAAATGCTGTATCCAGTTTTATTCTCTTCAGTACAAAGAGAGAGAGAGAGAGACTTACTGGAGGGAATTCATCAGTGAGGGACCATGAAGATGACTTGGAGTATCTGACATGCAAGGAGAGGCTGAGAGAGCTGGGATTTGTTAGTCTGGAGCTGAGCACACTCAGGAGGATCTTATCAATAAATATCTGCTGGCACCAGGGGTGTAGAGGAAAAGAAAACGAGCCCAGACTTCTCAGTGCTATCCGGAGAATGGACAACAGGAAATAGGCAGAAACAGAAATTCAGTAAATTTCACCTAAATGTAGGAAAAAAACTTTTCTTTTCTTTTTTTTTTTTCTTTTTTTTTTTTTCCCAAATGTTACAGTCAAGCACTGGGGCAGATTGCCCAAAGAACACAGAGTCTCCACCTCTGGAAGTACTCAGAACACGACTGGCCACACTCTTGATCAGCCTATTTTAGCTGACTGTGCCCTGAGCAGCAGCACTGGACTGAATGATCTCCATCAGCAGCACACAATCATGTTGTGATTCTGTGTGGTTCCATGATGGCAAGTAAGTTGTGAGTACGCCTTTGTTCCAATACAACAGAGTAAATGTACTTATTACTTGACATTTATTCTGAAAAACCTCTAAAAATTTCAGTTTCCATAGTAAAATCACTTTCTATAATATATTTCAAATAAACTCATGTTACGTATTTATAGTAATAAAAACTTAGACATCAAAGCTGAGTGTGCTGTTTTTTACTTCCACTGCAACAGCTCAGAGGATTGAGAGAAAATATAACTTAATTTTTATTACATCAAAGTCATTTCCTACTGAGCTCCAGTACCTTTTTTATAGGTAGTGATACACATATATGGTAGAGTACTCTTTATGAACTGAAGGAAGCAGGAATCCTACTGCTCTGAAGATGTAGTTGGGGTATCAAACAATTGCTGAACCTGTGCAGCCAACCATAAATAATGGAAGTACCTAGTTTGAAAGTAAGATCCAGGGATACATTTTCAGAGATCACAGAATCATAGATGGCTTGGGTTGGAAGGGAACATTAAGTCCACCCAGTTCCAATGGCCTGACATGGGCTGGTTGCCCCCATCAGTTCAGGCTGCCCAGGGCCCCCATCCAGCCCAGCCTTGAGCACCATCAAGGATGGGGCACCACAGCTCTCTGGGCAGCAGTGCCAGCACCTCATCACTCTGAGTAAACTTCTTCCTAACATCTAACCTGTATCTCACCTCTCTTAATTTAAAACCATTCCCTCTTGTTCTATCACTATCTTCCTGCATAAAAAGTCAATCCCTCCCTACTAGAAAGCAACATTTACGTATTAAAAGAAAGTGATGATTTTTTCCTGGAGCCTTCTCTTATCCTGTCTGAACAAGCCCAGCTCCTTCAACTGGGCTTCATAAGACAGGTACTCCAAATATCTGACCATCTTCATGACTCTCCTCTAGACCCAATCCAACAGCTCCAGTGTCATTCTTGTGCTGGGGACCTCAGACCTGGGTGCAGAACTGCAGCTGGAGGTGTACAATCCCCTCCCTGTCCCTGCTGCCACCCCTCTGTTGATGCAGCCCAAGATATTGTTGGCCTCCTGGGCTGCAAGAGCATGCTGCTGGCTTATGTCCTGTTTTTGTTCATCAGAATGCCCAAGTCCGTCTCCACAGGGCTGTTCTCAATGAGCTCTTCTCCCTCTCTACACTCATCTCTGGGATTGCACCAATTGAAGTGCAACACTTATCACTTCACTGAACCTCATGAAGTTCAGATGGGCTCAATCTTGTCCAAGTCCCTTTGGATGACATCCCTTCCTTTTGCTGTATCAACTACACCACACAGCTTGGTGTCATCAGCAAACATGCTGAGGGTGCACTCCATGCCACTGTCTCAGGTATAGACTGAAATCTTGGATTTCAAGCACAAAAAAATCAAGTATTACAAAAGGAATTTAAAGACTTTCAGAAAGGAAGAGCATTCTTTGATAATGTGCCATCTCTCTCTCAGAGGCAGGGTAGCTTTAACAACTGTTTTACTGCCAGTGTTTGCATTGTTCCAGCAATCGTTATTTCCTAAGGTCCTACCTATTGGGATTAGGCATTATGTTGGAATATTAGCTCTTATTTAAGAAACAGTTGTTTCAGCTCTCCTTAAAATCCCTGGAATCCCATAACTTGCAAAATGTATTTCAAGGTGGTATTTTTTGCATGAAAATAATAAATAAATAAATAAACAAACAAAAACCCAGAATAAGACAGCACTGAAAAAAAATGAAACAAATAAGCTGGGATGCATCTGTCTTTATACTGCGATCTTCCAGCCATGCAGCTCCGGACTTTGGATCCCAGCTTTTAACAACAAGCATTACTTCTGGAACTTTTTCCTTTCCTTCATGCCAAAAAGACCTTCTGCTTAAGACTTCCAGTAAAATTTCTGCTATATTTCACTTTGTCCCCACCTTACTTACTGATGACAGAAGCCATGAAAGCGGAGGTTATGGGGAGTGACACTGCCTCTTGTCCTGTTCCTACTACACAGTGCACCTTACCTGTTAGTAACTAATGCTGCGAAAATTAATCTGCCACACAATTGGTACAGCCACACCACAGGTTTGACTCTTAGTGCAGTATGTTTCTAAAGGCTTAATTTTAGTATGAGATGCGAAACATCTGGATGGCTCCTAATGCCTCCAGTCCATATAGCAGCATCTTAATTAGAATGATGCTGCTGGCTTACAGCTCAGAGCAAGAAAACTTTTCTTTGTTGTCTACACACAATGGAAAGCTGGACAGTGCCTCTCTAAGGAAACTTAGGAGTCGGATAAAACAGAGAGGAGAGATTTAGGTTAGAAAGTAATGCAAGGGAAGGCAGCACCTGAGCTCTAGAGAAGTGCTATAATGCCTTTGAACACTGGGGGGCAAGCAAGCACTCAGCCTTAGGGATGGAAAGAAGTACTCGATTCTTAGTAAGACAGCAGGTCCGTTCCCTTTCTCCCTTGGAGCATTCTCGTCTTTGATGATAATTCCTTTCTAAAGCAGTCCTTCCCTCCAGCCCAACACCCCCCTTAATTCTGCAAATAATTACATAAAGCAACACAAGCCAGTATTCTCTGGCTGGATGTGTCTGCACGACGTGAAGTCATTTTTAACACACAGGCAAAAGAGTAGAAAAGGGGAGATACTACATTAATTTTCAAAAAAAAAAAAAAAAAAAAAAGCTTTATGAAATACAACTAATGAATACACTTTGAGTAACTAAACAAGCTTACATGAGACTGAAAAAGCATTATAGAGAACTGAACTGTGAATTGCTTTTCAGAGTTTTATTTCGCACAAATAGCTTCAAACATTGCTTAAATGAACAAAGAAGGAGCAGGCATGGGATGAGAAATGAATGCTGGAAAATTGCAGGGAAAAGGTTTGTACATAATGTCCATACAGTTTTATCATGACAAAAATAGTTCAAACATACTTTATCACAGTGTGATCCTTCACTTCACTTCCACCTTCTTCCTGCATGAAGTAACCCATTTTTTAATCCAGAATTATCAAACTTCATTGCCACACATAGTTACACCGCTTTCTCCCTATCTTTTGACATACTGCAGGGGCTGGTAACAAGTTGCAGACACCAGTGCAGAAACTGTGAATTTTACCAAGCGAAGGTATTAATGACTCATGACAGAAAAATTATCACCCATAAACCCCCTTGTTTGCTAGTCCAGAAGTCAGAGAAATCTATTGAAATCACTGAGAAAAGATGAAAACTGGGGGAGAAAAAAGTAACTGTAACATTACTAACATTGCAGATACTCTACGAAGAGAATCAAAACTTCCTGTAACATTTCAGTTAGGTAACAAGCTGGTTTATTAAATGGGAATAAATGAAAGGCACTGCTAAGAGAAAGAAAAATGAAAGAGATGGGAAAATAATATGGTCTCTTTTCATTAAACCACACAACTAGTTCTGTTAAAGTGGAAGGGAAGAAGGACTGATTATTGCAGAACATCTGCATCTTCATCTAGGTACATCATTTGCCTAAACACAGCATAAATCTTTATTTGGTTTTATGTATACAGAAGCAAAACTACAAAGATCAGGTGAGCCCCATTTAACTTCAAAACTCATGTTACTGCAATAAAAGCTAATACTAAATGCCTTAACTGAATATACTGATAATTCATTTCAAGTCCTGAACTAATACAGAAAAAGATCGAAAAGGTGGAACTTCTTGAAATAATAGCACCACAGTGAGGTTCTTCAGTGCCTGTAATATACTTCAAGTGCTGAAAAAAAATACCTATTTTCTCCCTTCTCACGAATTAGCAACATTTTAGATTATTTTCTTCAGTGATATCTGAAATGTATTTTTGGCTTTAGAATGAGCACCTTCATAAATCTTCAGTTTTAAATACTGTTACTCAAATTGCACTTCTTTTTGTTGTTGTCTTGCCCTTTGACAAAGACACATTAAGATGGACGTTACTTTAAGTCTTAGAATCAAATATAGGAAGAATTTTAAAGAAAAACTAAACCTACTCTGTTGTGCATTTTATAGATTGTAATTCATTTTAAAAGGAAAGATAATGAGAACAATGATATGAATGTTTGGAACAGTATTCTCTGAGCTTTGTAAATGAAAGTATTGATATATAAGTTAATGACATCTCCCTTCTTTTTTCAGGTTCATGATTTTGATGTTGCTATAGATCTCTGTCACTTAGTGGATGTGAATCAATGCCAGCTTTTGTTTTGTATAAGAGAGCAGAGATAGCAACAGCTATTCGAATTTCAATGTTCTGATTGCACTAAGCCTCAAGGAAAATATTGACACAGATGTAAGTAAATGCTGCAAAGTTCTTTTCTAGAAATTGAGCATTACATAGTAACTCATCTTCAGCTCTTGGAAGACAGGCCTACATGCTGCTTTTGAGTTTGGTAGTCCTGAACATCTCCTCCTTTCCCTGTTTTTAGCCTTTCTCTTTCCTTAAAATTTCCTCCCCCAGGGAGATAAGTGCATCAATGGAAAATAATGGTGGCAATAAGTGAATTGAGATTAAAACCATCCTTCATTATCCATCTTTCTCCTGTTTTTTGTCCTGGTTGCGCCCTTGTGTTCCACACAATATACCCACAGAATGTTTCAAGCACAGCCCTGTGCCACACTCTTTCAATCTCTTCTATTCTATGGGTATAACATGAGAATGATTAATGAAGAACCCCAAGGCAGAAAAAGCCATGAACCACAGATTCTTCACAAGGTCGGATGAAGGAGCTGTGAAGAAAAGCAAGGTCTGCCATGAACTGAGTCCCACTTGGGGCCTACAATGGAGATACAACCACCAAGAGAATGCAACTGAGGTTTCCACAGGGTTGTTATTATATACATAATATGTAAGTATATATATTATATATATAATTTTTATAAGTTTATGTAAGAGAAATTGTATTTTTTTCCTGAGAATAAATGGCTCACCGTGGTTTTGAAAACAAAAACAAGGTTGCAGTTGGTGAACCTGTGCAAAGGGTTCTCTCCCTCAAATGCAACCATTTGTATGTAGCATTGCCTCTTTACTCCATATGCCCCTACTCTAAGAGCTAATCAGCTCTGAGATGATGATGTTGATCATACATGTGCAGCATGTGTTTAAAAACAAACAAAGAAACAAAAATCCTAGCTGGCAACAGTTTTTCTCCGTATTGCTATTCATTAATAATATTGCATTAGTGGATGTCTTCACGAGGAGTAGCAAATGGGTATGACAATCTCCAGAATAGAGGAAGCCAGCATAAATATAGCATACCATTTTCACAGACAGGACTTAGAAACTTCATAGGAATGAAGCTCCATATACTCAATTAAATATAAATAAGGAGACTTCAGGATTTATGGTAGAAGTTAGAGGTATCTTTGTACATAATTCATGATAGACTTTGCATAACTCGACTAATTTACAGTAGTCTGTAAAGAATAAAAATGAATCAAAGCTATATTTATGAATGGAAAATAGAGAAATAAGATAAGTTGAATATTGTAAAATTCAGTGTCAAGATTTGAGTAGTGTACAACCACGAATGTAATTTTTTTTTATTTTTTTATTCATAAATGAAGTCATGAAGCTAGAGTTTTAAGGGAGAAGGAATGGCAGATGTTTCCTGTAGATCGACTAAGTAGGTGCCTAAACAAAGATTTGCAGAGTAGCCTTAGGCAGACTTTCATGACAAGCTCAGTCATGCTGTCATTTCAATTATACACAAACAGCAGGATACAATAAAACAATAACTTTACAGATATACTTTTAAGCAATAAGCTTCAATTTTTTTTTACATTCCAGCCACCTTCCATACCCAAACAGGATTTCATGGCAGCAGGGAGGTAACTTATCCCCTTTAACAATAGCATGAGGGCTGCTTCAAATGTAATGCCTTCTATTTTATTGTATTGGCTCACAGTGTCTGAGGTGGGTGTTGGTGCTCTGGCAGGGGCTGAAACTTCCCACCAATATTCTGTTACATTTAGTTGCTTTGCAATAGATGGCAGCAGAGGGGCAGTTTGACTAAATGGCTTCTGACATGGAAGTGCAGATGAAGCAAAGGTGTATCACTGAATTCTTTTGTGTGAAAAAACATCACCCATTGACATCCATCAACACTTGCTAAATGTTTGTGGAGATCAAACAGAGGATATTGGCATGGTGGTGCAACAGTGGGTCATCTCCACTGGTAAATGCAGGCCTTCTTTCACCACTGGCAAAAATACATAGCTAATGGTGGCATTTTGCAGGTGAGAATTTGCTCTATCAAAAAGTGTTATTGTGCTCTTTGAATCTGTTGTAGCTTTTGTGGAAATAGATAAGAGGCATTACTTTTGTAGTGACCTACATACTAACCATACAACATGATGGCACGTGACCTCTGACACCTGTTTGATGCTTCCGCAGCTTTAGATCATCATAAGGAATATCCCCAAAATTAAGATAACAGAAAAATGAAAAGAAAAAAAAAAGTTTAAACTTAACTCTGTTCAATTCAACTTCTTCAATTCAACACATACTTCATCTATTCTCTTCCACAAACTGATAATGAGTTTCACAATGACTCCTCACGTAGGGCATCAAGATACCACAGCCAGATGTGTTTTCAAGTGTAATAGCATGTTCATGCACTGAGGTCAGCAGGAAGGCAGTAATAAAGCACTCAGAATGGAGAAACTTTCTACCTGAGGCATTAGGCAACCAATTTCATCAAGTCTTCACTTTGTGGTTAAGTGATGCTCTGTAATTGCAGCTGCTCCAAGCGGGTAAGAGAGGAGGATGTATCAGCAGTATCAGCATGGCAACAGTACCAGTGCTGATCCTATGGGTGTTTTTCTTCTAATTTTTTCACACAGTCTTACCTCACATATCGAACACAAAAAGCAACAAAGCAGCAGCCAATCAGTGCCACCATTGATGCCGAAATCACAGTGACTGCACTGCCGGCAACACTGACCAAGAGACCAAGGCCCACACCAAGAATGATCTGTGCCAGCTGGACCATGCAGGTGAGAGCAGCACAGTCAATGCCCTTGCCTCTCCCGTGCTCCATGCCTTGTTCTTTCTGCTGCAGATTCAGGTCCTGGAAATAAAAACAAGACAAAACAGGACTCAGAGGACTTAGACATAAGCTGAATCCCTCATGCCATGACATCCACATGCAGCAAAACAGGCCAAAAGCTCTCTGCTTCCTTTCTGGTTTTAGTGTCTGTCCCACAGAGGCTACAAAATTCAAACAGAGATTGTTCAAGTGATAATGATTTTTCCAAATTGTCCTGTTTTCCTCATCAGCAACTTTATCTCTTCTCTCAAGGAAAAAAACTGAAACTTGATCAGAAAAAATGATTGTTTCCTTGAAGTACAGCTCTACTTGAGCTCTGGCAAAAAAAGAAAATTTCACAGGGCTGGACACCTCATCAAGAATATTTTAGCTCCAGCTCTTACATGGCAGAATCACAGAATCACCTAGGAGTAATGGAGTGGAAAAAAAATGGAAAAGACCTTCAAGGTGAAGTCCAACCATACGGGGAGCTTTGGGGGGATATTGAATCATACTACATCCCACACATATAAAGATCATAATTTGGTCCAATAGAGCTCTGTGATCTGAAGTTATATTAGATGCTCTGAAGTTATGTCTCAGAGCATATAAAGGAGTTTAGTATTATAATCTAAATGTGATGTCTTTACTGCTAAAAAAAATTCTGAAAGTGAATGAAGAGACAAATTCCTCTACATACAGAACACCATTGTTAGTGATTTAAATTAAAATTACATACATATTTGAGCAAAAGCCTTTACTTATGGTATATGAGCGTCCCATATACACCCTCACATGCTGTGAGGTTTGGAGAACATCGAATCAGGTTGTTTAGAGCTGTGAGACTCCAACCAGGAAGACCTTCAAAACTGGACTCGACAAGACCGTGGACAAACCTGCTCACGGTGACATTACTTGCACAGAGGTATTGGACCAGATGATCTCTGGAGGTTCCATAGTCAGACTTAGGTTTAATTTTGTGAATCCTTTCCACAAAGACCTATTCTGTTTCACAATATAATTACACAATGATAATTAAATGTTCTTGCTACTGCTTGGAGAGGTTTGCATTGTAACAGGCAGAAAGTTTCCATGCTGTACTCCAGCTGAGCTGCTCTTTTCTAGTATCCAAATGCTCTTGACTGTGATTAGGATGGTTTTTGCAACACCTGTTACACTGCCTTTGAGCTTTTGCCACACAAAGCTGAAAAGCAGCAGAAGCCAATAGTGCCTTCCTAATCCAGCAGGACTGAAAATGAATTAGGGTCCTAGGGAATGGCAGTGTGGAACGGGAATTCAAATGGCAGCAATTTGAAACCAGCATATGATTTTGGTAGATTATATACTAAGGAAAGATGTCTGTTCTTTGTTCCAAAATAATGCAGTGTTTTCAATTCAAGACACAGTTTTTTTAATTACATTTATTTTGTTGGGCTGTGCCCAGCATTCCTATGTGTCAGTTGTTCCAATCACAGTAATATGAATGTGTAAGTGAATGCAATTTTGCACTTGACGCTTCCTTTTCTATCATACTTTTTCTATCATCTCATACATTATAGGAGATTTAAGACAAACCTAATTCTGTTAATGTCAGATTTAACGTATGATTGTCATTTATCAAATGGCATAGCCATTTGCCATATGCTCTTATAAATGGCATTTGAAGATATTAGCTTATTATATTTTAAGTCCATGCACACTTGAGCATATTTCATTTCACTTTTGTTTTGGAACAAGTCTGATTCAGAACTGGGTAAATTTTGCCTTTACCTCCTCTCTCTTGGTTGTCCCAAGGTCAGGATTGTGATGTCACCCTAAATTGGGTTCAACACACGCATTTTGTAAAATCTTTCTGAAATTCTACATCATAATTGTTCCTTATAGGAAAAAAAAACAGAAATTAAATGAAAAATGATTAAGCAGATCTATGAAATATTTAATCAACTTGTAAAATCCTCATAGGATTCTTTGATTAATTTAGAGTTTCCTCATGTTCATCATTCAGATGGTGGTGTTGAGAAATCATACAGAATAGTAGGAGGTACTCTCAAGGGCTTAATACGGTCCCATTTCAACTATTTTTTATAGCTGGTTTAAACTATCTTTTGTTGTGTTTCAGCGTTTTCTTTATTCATTTCTCCAAATGTCACTGGACACATTCCTTAGTTCTTCCAATTCTCCTCTATCCTGTTTGTTTCCAACTTTCTTATTAACTTGCTAGAATGTTTCCACTGAAGACAACAACACCTTACAAGACCTTACGATCCAGCTGAGCCTAGTAACATGACAGAAACAACTCAGGATTTTCCAGATTCTCTTTGCATACAGAACATGAAGGACCAAAAAGAATGCCAGAAGAACGAGAACACGGAATACTTACCATAGAACTACACGGAAACTTACCATATAACTACAAGAAATTCTTTGTACTTGAATTGCATATCTTTATTAGAAAACAGGTTTTTGTAACATTTTGCAGTTAGCTAAAGCTTCTGGTAGCATTCACAGGGTGGTTACTAACCCCAGGGACTCAGAAAAGTCAGCTCCTCAGCTAACATGAACAAGCTCGTCTTCCCTGAAGTAGCAGCAGCTGCTTGTACTGAGTCCCAGCCCTCCCTTTGCTTTTAAAGAGGACAAAAAACTTAGTGATTTAGATTTTATTCTCAGTCAGGAAATCCTTGAAGGCAACACATGTTGACTGGATCTCTATAAGCAGCTTACAGCCTGAATACATACTGCAATTGGCCTTATCTCAGTTGTGATTATTATTCTTCATCTTAATGCGGGACTATGGAGACTCTCTGGAGCTGGGGCCTTAGCTGAGGGCTGTCATCTAGCTTCAACACAGCTTATAATATCAGTGTTGTTTAATAAAGATCTCTATTAACAGAAACTTTCTGTTCATATCATGTCACCATAGAGAGTTTCAAATTTATAATTTAAACCCATTCTCCCCTTCTACCCAATGTTCAGCCAAAATAGACTAAACAAATTCAGACAGACACAAATTTACCCTTCCTTAGACTTTCAACTTACCTCTTCTTCTTTGTGATACTCTGCAATGAGCTGGAATGGCACAGTATACAGAGTGCTGGACATGACTCCAAAAAGTGAACATAGAACCAAAGTGAAATAGACATTGGGAAACAAGCCAATCAACCCAGTGCCTAATCCAAAAAGTAGGTATCCAATGAAATAAAGTCCCTTTAATCCTGTGTATGGCAGAAGGACTTTCTGCAGGTCTGTGGAAAGAAAGAGAAATTGTTGCCAAGAGTTAAACAGAACAAGGAACATTTCATCAGGGAATTCATTTAGGAGTTCTGTTTTGTAAGATGCAGTGAAGAGGAAGGTCTTCCTGATTTTGAAATTTGCTTGAAATTACTGTGGTTACAAATTTGCTGCAGAATGCTTCTTTCTTATACTCTTAGGCTGGCATAACCAAGCTCAGAGAAGTAGTTAACAGCCATTCTGGAAGGACTACCCATGGACAACTTCAGACATTTCTGCTGTTCGATTACAATAAAAACATTTGGCATCAACCTCTGAGCTCAGAGAGGTGCTACATAAATGCCTGTTGTTGAGCTTCAAAGGGGATTTCCCTCAAGCTCTTTCAGATGCTCAATTCAATTCCCAAAATACTACTAATATGAGTTTTTGGATTGTAAGTTTTTTTTTTCTTTTTAATCCTGAGTAAGAGCTATGGTAAGATTTATCTAGGAAAATTGCTAGTATATTTACACACGATTTTGGAGAACAAGGTCCATGTTTTTGGCAAGGACTTCTGTGCAATTATGAAAAAGTTTATTTGTGAGGGATGCTGACAGCAAGAGGCCAAGAGAGGGGCCTTTGCAAACCTGCAGCTACAGGACTGCTACGTGAAAAAGCATCTCAGAATGATGCCCACACCATCCATTTCACTCTGACTTTTGGCTTTAAAATGATTTTCGGTGCTCAGGGTCAATCCACAAGAAGGACAATGCTGATCTCCCAGAGAGACCCTTTTCATGTGGTCCAGGCAAGAACTGCTCATGATAAGATAAAGGTTTCAAATGCTGCTGAGAATGTAATACTTGTTAAAATTTTCATGTGGGGGAAAAAAAAAAAAAAAAAAAAAGACATCAACAGTTAATTTGGCAACTTTTTTTTTTTTTTTCTTAAGAAATAGTGAACAGCAAAGAGATTTTTGTTTGTTTGTTTGTTTGTTTCCATAACAGTGATGGAGTACATTCCCGGATACTTACAAGAATAGGCCGAGGATGCAACTGCATTGATGCACAGTCCCCAGCATCCAACCTCCACTCCTCTTCTGTAGGTATGGTAAAGTGTGGAGTTATGAGAAGCATAAGGACTGCCCTGGTACACAATCTAAAGAGACCATGAAGATCACAAAAGGCAAAGAATTATTGCATATATATAATACCTCCTGTACAGAAAGACTGGCTAGCACCCAGGAAATCTTTGAAACAGTGCCCTTATCATCCCTGTGTTGTGCTCCGTATTTCACACACATTTCTCCCAGACTCTCACATACCAAGCTTTTCTTCTTTTCTTGCCCTTACTTTTTCCTGAGTTAGCCCCTCTACAGGGACTCATCTGCTCTTTTTTCTTTGGGTGTTTCTCATTTTTTATTCTCCTTCTCCCTCCACTTCTGCCTTCTTACTTAATCTGCTTACTCCTAACTTAGCTACAATTATTTCTTTTTCCAGGCCTACCCCCACACACTCAATTTTTTCCACTCCGTCTATCCCTCATGTGGTCCCTTATCCAGGCAAGCAAAATTCTTTCTTCTATTTCTTTCTTCTTTAGTTGTTCATATACATTGAAAGAAACAAAAACTACCTCTGGTTTCTTCCACAGAGAGAGAAAAAACAAAAACTCTAAGGCAAGGAAATGTGGAATACTGCGTGGGAGCAAGAGTCATGTCTTCAAGTTCGTAACAGTACCTTCATTTGGTTTTGGTGGAGGAGGAAATGCTATGAGGAAAGAAAAGCAAGAGGATTTTACACTTTTACCTGTCCCATGAAATCCGTGAAGAAGAGCATGTTGGACAGGAAAGCCATCCATCCAAAGAGGTGGCTCACACACAGATAGCGATAATGGGATGGCATGCTTAAAAGAGTCTTCAAGAGTGATTTAAGTGTCATCCGCCTTTGAGCCTAAAAGCAAGTATTTAACAATAATATTGCATTATTGCCCTTAAGGCTAATAAAATTCTGACAGTATGCGGAGAAGACCTCAGTCTTTTCATGTTAAAATTCCAAAGTTATTTTGGTTTTACTAGAATGGGTTGGTTGGGTGCTAAACATCCTTCACTACATATTTGATTTGTAGAGTCATTGCCAAATAAAGTTATCTGAAAGATGATAGGGACTCTCCAAGAGCTGGGATACATCTTAGTGGTATTTCCTGCCTTAACAGTCGTTAGAATTATTATTTAAGGGTACTAAGACAAAAATTTCTGCCAAAACAGATTCAGTGGAGTTTCAAAAACTAAACCAAAATAAACCAATAAGCATCAAAAGAACTTCTTCCTGGGGACAACCAGCTTACCACTGCAGATTTAAAGCCGCTATAGAAAAAATGAAACTCAAAAGTATTTCCTCAGAATTAAAATATATCATCTGTAGAATACTGCAGTTTTTATACTTAGTTTCCATTCCCTACTAAATTTTGTGTTCTACCTATTTTGGTATACAATTACTATGAAATTTTCCCTATGGACTGCATCCTCTCTCAAAAAGCAGTGAGAGATAGTAATTCGTAACAGGAGAAGAAGTAGCATCCAAAACAGGAGATGCAGCAAAAACCCTACTGGGTCCAGTACCTGAACATCCCCAATCTTGTGGGAAAAACAACACATTTCAAAATCAAAACCTGATGGGCATACATTAAAAAAAATCTCACTGACTGGGAAAAAAATTCTGACCATCTTCAATGTCCTATTTTATTTCTTTCTCCTCATCTGAACTTTAGGCTCAAAACCTCAGTCTCTTTTTCAATCACATTCATCGGTGTCATAGTTTCAGCTGGGATGGAATTGTTTTCAACAGACTGTCTGGTGTGATGCTATTTTGGCTCTAGCAGAAGAACAATGTTGATAAAACACACAGTGTTTATAGTTGCTGCCAGGCAGTGTTGTACAGAGCCAAAGCCATTCACAGCAAAGGGCCCAAAGAGCTGGGAAGGAGCAGAATTAGGACAGCTGACTTAAACATGCCAGAAGCGTATTCCATACCATATGACATCAAGTGGAAAGAGTTTTGAAGGGAGCTGGAAAGCTTGTCTCACTCTCTTGCACTGTGATGGAGTAGCTGGACATCAGCTGAGAAATGGTGAGAAACTGCTTGTGCACGAGTTGCTATATACATTCATATACACATATATATTTGTCATCATTATTATCCTTTCCATTTTCTCTATCATAGTAAATAGTTTTATCTAAACCCATGAGTTCTGCTTTGTTTTCTTTCCTTTTGATTCTCTCCTCAACCCACTGGGAAGGGGTGGAGTGGGCAGAAGACTGTGGTGCTCAGCCATCTGCTGGGTTAAACCACAACAATCACTGCTATCACTTTTCTCACATTTTTCTCAGTACATCATTACTTGCCTTCATTGTTCTAGTTACTTTTCACAGCTCTCCCTTCTTCTGAACTAGGCTATGCTGCAAGCTGCTCTATGAAAAATCACCACATATGAAGTTAGAAAATATTTTACTTCAGTGAGAGGATTTTAATCTTCATAGGAATTCATTTTGCTGACTTCTACCTTGAACTACATACCGTGTAAAACCCTTGGAATTTCTCTTGGCATCACTGTCTCTTTTAACTGTATTTTAAACTGGGAAAATTATAAATTCTACTACAGTTATACAAATAATAATAATAATAATAATAATAATAATAATAATAATAATAAAAGTAAATCTCATATTGACTCATCAGTATTATTTCAAGGATAATTACTATTTTTTTCCTTAGCTTATATAATTTATTCAACTCTTCCACAGAGTTATTTAAAATAGTCTTCCTAATCTCAGTATAATGTCAGGGTACTACAAGGAACACCTCTGTAATTACAAATGGTAATTTGACATCTAGAGAGGAATGTTTGCTCTCTATAGAGATATTTTAGAAAGTGGAAATGGAAGCAAGTGTTTAATGCATGCATTCAGTACTTAACAGCAAACACATTCTACACTGTTATTTGTAAATGAAGTTCTGAAGTCTGCCTCTGTCTAAGTGGTTTATCCTTCAAATGTTCACAATACCCAACCCATTTCCCTACAAAATCACTACAACTTAAAGCCTAAGATGATTATTATGATAGAGAGGAATCCACAGTACAGGTTTTACAGCATATCCTCAGTGACTTTGCACCAAAGCAAATAGCAGAAGTAGAATAACTTTGGATTTTTATTCATACTGTAAGGGATCAAATCTCATTAATAACCATGGAAGTTATTAGTATGCAAGAGCAGATTCCTTAATTTAGATGAAGTAGGGCCATGATGCCAACCGTGAAATAAAAAAGAGACACAGAGAAACAGGAAACCAAACCATTTCTTCAAGAAAGCAATTACAGTAATGAATGAACTTGTAAAGGAAGAGACAGAGAACACTTTGGTGGTGAGAGCGTCTAGAATCTATCCAAGCCTGGACACATCAAAGGAACATGAGACAGATCAAAGCTCAGCAAATCTCTGACAGGCTGTGCAACTGAAAACTTACAAAGGAGGGCAATTGCACAAACTGGGTTACAGTGAACATCAGAGCTGTACCTAGGGTGTCAGATGTTACTGATTCAACAAGATGCTTGCCAAGCCAAAGGCTACCCCAATGCATCCTCCGCTTCCCTGGCTTCCTGCAAGGAGTGCTCTCTGCAGGGGAGATGGCTCTTTTCCATTCACTTTCCCTTATTTCAAAGCCCATGCTGGCCAGTCAGTGAACCAAGCATCTCCAACAATTCAGAGGACAATCAGAGTGAACAGTGCTTGTGAAGTTTACTGTGCCCCAAGCCAGGTGGGCACACAGGAAGCACAATGTAGTGTGCCAACCATACTCTGCTAACAATCTGTTGCTTTGTTTGTGCATCTGGTATTCTCATCAGTCAGTGCCCATCTTTTAGTATAGCGTTTTGTAGTATGTAGTGTGATGATATTCTTGTTTGGTTTAGAAATAACAAATGCTATTAGAATACAAATGATAAATAATAAAAGACAATAAATCGATTGTAATGGTAGCTTAAATGTTAGTTTAGGTTTCCATCATATCTAATTTAACCACCTGAGTATTCTTGGTAATTTTTAGCTGATTTCCCAACACTTGTATCCATGATATATACCTAATAATGCTAAAAGATGAGAAGTGAAGTTAAAGCAACAGGTGACCATTCCAGTATTCATTGCCATGCTTGGATACAGACATATGTATTAGCCTTTGTGTGAATAGGATACCATGAAAGTGCAGAGAGGATTATTGTTGATGACATTTAGTGGTGAAAACAACTGTCTGTTCCTAAGACTATCCTACATATATCTCCCCAGATTTTTTTCAGGTAGATTCATCTTTTCCTAGCTGCCTTAGATTGCAGCAATGTCTCATAAGATCAAAGAATAAACAAACACCACTGATTACTTGAAGTACAAGTTCCTCTCTGCCATCTCAAAGTTATGCCAAAGGCACAGCCATAGCAACACTTCAAAATAAAATGAAAATCCCAGAAGTGATGTAGTATTGTTGCTTAGGCAATTTCAGACAATTCAATGTCATCAATAAATCCTCAGTGAAACAACAAATGGCAAACAATGGACCATAGACTGAACACTTTCAAGTACCACATGTATTAGTACGTTGATTTCAATGGGAGTTACAGACTTACATCAAATATCAATACTCTGTAGTTCCTGTCCACAATGTGATGTTAATTCTACAAGTACTAATAGAGAAATTAGATCCTCTTGACAAAATTCAGATGGGTAGGATATGAAGAAACTGACACAGAGTAGAAAACTGTATTTGGCTCTCCCTCAACCCTGCCAGAGCATCAGGACAAGTTTGTTTCTGTCCCACTTGCTGGAAATACTTTGTAAATAACCAAAGAGAAAAGAAAGACTTTGATCTGACCCTTTATCCAGGTCAGAAGAAGAAAGAATCCAGAGGGAATATTTTTCTGAATACGTGTGTGAAAGGACTCTATTTAATTAGCCAGCAATAGCTAACTAAAAGGCTATTGATGGTCTTCAATAACGAAATGATATGGGTTATAAAATTGTCTCTGTTCTTACCTCTGTACATGATGTGTCAGTACATTTCTTCGGCTTACTTGTAGCATTTAAGTCAGTACACGACAAGTATCCATTCTTGATTTCCTCTATGGAGCTGTACTTATAGGGCTCAGACACTTCCAACAAGAGCTTTGTCTCTTCGTTGTCGTATCTGAGTGGGACTTCAGGAATACTGCGTAGATGTACAACAAGGCAGATGACGAAAACCAAGGCTGACAAGAGGAAAATCACCTGGAATTCTGACGTCAAGGTGTATCCTAGTACAGTTTCACCCCAGTCCACAGCACCTGTCAGGTAGCCCAGTGCTCCTCCTAAGCCTACAAAGGAGAAAAAGGGTGAAAAAAAACCTACTGGCATTTGTAAATAAACAGTATCCAACACTCTCATTGTGTGATTCCCTATAGAAATGATTGAATAACCACTCCTCAGATATCAAGATATTCACTCCTCAGGTATCAGCATATACAGGAAGAATCAAAAGAAATTGGAACTCAGAGGTAATCACACATACAAGCAGTTATCAAAATACGAAACAAGATATGCTCAGGTCTGGAGAGAGCTGTGCAGGAGCTCTCAAAAAAGATTCACTATATAGCATGGAACTCCATCTTTTTTCCAGCAAATATTCTGCAGGACTCAGAAACACTTCCTTAAGGCTGACTTTCCTCTGAAACAGTGAATAATATGAAACAAAACTCTACTGGAATATGCTCTTTAAAACTATTTTACAAAATACAAACTATTTTTCTATTATATCAAGCAGGGTTTGTAAATTGCACCTTAAGTAGCTGACTCTAGACAGAAATACTGCTTCCACGTGACTTATCTTTCTGAAAGGGACTAAAATTAAAAACAGGGTTTTGTAATCCCTGAAATCCAAGAATCTCTCCACTAGGAGAGACGCCTCTATGTCTCAGAGTTAATAAAAGAAGAATTCATTCTCTTTTATTTATTTATTTTTTTAAAAACAATTTCTTTCTTTGCTGATAGTGCACACAGTTTGAGAGGCAGAAGGAAGAGCACAGTGCTGCATTCAGCACATGGCTCTAGTAGAGAAAGTGTTTGTCCAGTCCTGCCCTCCCCGGTGGCTCAGGAGGATGGAGAAGTGGCCCAGCACAGAGCATTCGAAGGATTGGGAGTATTTCTACCCTTCTGCTTAGGGAACTGAAGACAACATGTGGTGGAACCATTCTGTTCAACAAAAAGAAACAGAAAAAGCAAGGCTTACATTTCCCTCACCTAAAAACCATGGTATTGTAATTCCATTCTGGGTTTTCTGTACTTATTTTCCTTTTATGTGTGATTACAGCCCTCCTTTGTTATGTCTAATTGAATACTACAGGGCCTGTATCACTGCTTGTTTTAATGAAGAACAATTAAGCAGTTAATGTCTTCTGGAAGAAAACCTACACTCAATGCTTGCACTGCAGCTCATGTTTGATGCTTGAGGTCTTTTTTGCATATTGTTTTGACTAAAAGTAATCATGGCATTGGAATGCACAGCCTGCAAGTTGTGTCAGATATGTACCATGTATCTTCTTTTTGTCTCAGTCGTCTTGCTATAACAACAATCCATCTAGTTTCACATTTAGACTTAAAACACAGAGAAGGTAGATTGAAGAGCAAAGTCTTGAGGATGTTTAATATAAAATGAAGGAATTAAATAGTGGAAAAGTGGTAACTCAATACACAAAATGGAAGCTGGGAAAATGAAGAAGGAAGGATGCTTCTCATGTCTGAAAGAGATAGAAAAAAGGAGTGACAAATGTCAGAAATGTAGAAAGATGGATAATATGATTAAATTTTAGAGAATGCAGTTTAAAAGCAAGGCCAATGGAATGCTGGAACAGGGTTCTCCGAGAGGGCTCTAGGATCACTCTCATGGGCAGACTTGAAAACTAGAACCATGCAGATGTGGCACTGAGGGTCACGGTTAGTGGCATGGTGTGGGTGGATTGATGGTTGGACAAGATGATCTTAGTGGTATTTTCCAGCCTTAATGTTTCTGTGATTCTATGCTTCAGGAATGGGCTGGGCATTCACCTATTCAGAAGGGGCTTAGGCAAGCACAGCCTTGCTACAGAAAGCATGTGGTGTTGGTCCAAATAACATGGAGAAATCTGTCTGCCCTATCTAATGCAATTCAGCCATCACCCCCATTTGCAGCTTGCCATACAAATGAATCAGTTCAATCCATATCTCTGAACGTGGAAACCAAAACTTTTTAATAGGAAGAACAGTAAGCAGAGTTCTGCTGTAGACAGGAATATACTTCGCAACTTGCTCCTCATTCTGTCCAAACAAGTGATTAGAAAAATCTGTGTCTGTTTCTAAAGGCTAAAACTCATTTCAACCCCACATGGCTTTCAGATTCCCTAGAATCTGTGCCCAGGTTCCAGGATGCAGCTATTTCAAATATCCAAAATCTGCCCACTGTCAATACTACTGTGCATCACTGCATCACTGTTGGTACTACTATGCTCTACTAGATGTGCGAGGGGCGGCTGAGGGCCCTGGGTGAGCTGGGCATAAAGCAGAGGAGCTGAGCAGAGGCTTCATGGAGGCTGCAGCTCCTCACAAGGAGCAGAGGGCAGCGCAGATCACTGCCACAGAGCCTATGTGCTTCAGTTCTTGCTACAGCTCAGCTGCCACAAAAATCTGCATCAGAACAGGCATGAGTTCTTATCTTGCCTGCTTTTTGTCCAGTGCTGTCACAGTGACTGGTCCCATGCACAGCTGGGAGCGGTCCCATGCACTTCCTGAGTCACGTAACAGGTACACAGCTTTATGTGCATTCCTTGTGTGTTTTCTAGATACAGGACAAAGCCTTCTGTTTTGTGCGAGCTTTTTCCCTCTGTACTCAGCAACATTACAGATGTCTGAAGGCAACCAAATGAAGCTTGAGCCAGAACTTATTTTGTGGAAGTTGTGAAGCTATGAATGTTACATAGAACTTCTATACTGGAAGGCACCAAATGTAGGGCCACCACTGAAGAATGGATGCTGGCTGCACTGCTGTACTTGCTCTGTCAGGAGCTGAGTAAAAGAGTTACGTATTTGTAAGTGCTTTGGCAAGAAAACAAGTCACTTCCCCTAATTTTGGCTTCATCAAAACTTGAGGATCAAAATAAAAGGAATAAATACTACTTCATTTATATAATAGTTAATTGTTCTGAATTGAGTCACGGCTATTTTATTGTAAATGCTTAGGCCTGTAGCCTTCTGCAATAGAGATCTTGCAGCAGCAACCACAAGCCGCAGTTTTCTGTAGCAGCGAAAACCCAGCAACAACAGACCCGTGACTGAAGCACAGAATCAGATGATCAGTTCATTCAAGATTAGTACACAAAGATCACAAAATCCATGCAATTTCCTTCCCCTCCCTCTAAGTAGGAAGGAAAAGAAGGGATATGAGTACCTGTGAATAGGGCATGATAATGCAGACCCTTCTCTTTATCTTCATGAGAGCAGACATCGAATAAATATGCTTTGATGGGGCCATCAATAAAGTCAGCTGCAAAATCAAAAAGCACTACTCCCAGCATGGTAATGACTATTGCCCATGTCCGCTGCTTGTCTCTTTCACCGATGAAAGCTACAAAACCAAAAAGACTCTCATTGTGACAGCAATAGTGCTGTGTTTCACAAAACATCATTTTATCTTTCCAGATTCCTCCAAATCTAAACAATGCTTAGCTATGCCTGAGGGACCAGTGATACCCAGATTGGCATCTGAGAAGTGGGATAACTGGAATTTGAGTCTGTGCAGCACTGAGCTGTGCTAGATTCACTTTGAGCCATGGATCAGCAGAATCACAGAATCACAGAATGGCCAGGGTTGGAAGGGACCTCAAGAATCATGAATCTCCAACCCTGCTGCCACACGCAGGGCCACCAACCTCCACCTTTAATGCTAGACCAGGCTGCCCAGGGCCCCATCCAACCTGGCCTTGAACACCTCCAGGGACGGGGCATCCACAACCTCTCTCTCCAGCACCTCACCACTCTCTCTATAAAGAACTTCCCCCTGACATCCAACCTAAATCTTCCCTCCCTCAACTTAAAACCATTTCCCCTTGTTCTGCTGAAGCTCTTAATATCCTCAACTTCACAGTCAAGAGCATTATTCACCTTTCCTTACTCCTTTGCACTTCCACTGAATGCTCTGTTAGCCTAAAACACATGTTGTTTGGAGAACATTTTTGTTTTATTCAGTTTGTCCCACCCTTCTACAATTTCAGGCAATCAGGATAGGCCTAATATCTCTTCCTGGCTAAACAATTACAAATACATGCAACAGCAATGATATCCAGGAACAGAGAACAAATCAACCTGTGAAAACACACTCCTCCCCCTGAGGAGGAGCCACCAGTCACAACAGCAATAATTTTCCAACAAGTCTTTCAAGCTGAACTACAACAGTGCCTAGGGATGTCAGTCCTATCGGATTTGCACATTCCGGTGCATTTTTTCCATGGAGTTGTGACTTCTATTATTCATCAGCATGACACATTCCTGAGTCAAGCCAGTGCTGCAATAATTTAAGATAAATGTTTTGAATGTTAACTTATGTAAAATAGGAACTAACACAGATTTAGTTAGGATGTGTACTACATCATATGAGCAACATCAACCATTTAACACAAAAAGGCAAATTTTAGTTATCAAATACATCTCTGGGCCTAAGCAGTGTTTTATTGTATGAACTGATCAGGCAGAGAGGTCAACATATAATACCGCAATCACATGCAGGAACTACGGAACATTACGTACAGGATACATAACACGCAGCATTAGGATTGAATGTAAATAGACTGCAGTGTTCCTAAGCTCCTTCAGTGCAGCTCAGTAGCACAATACCCAATTTTAACACCCAATTTTAACAGGTTAAAAAAAAGGAACCCCATCCTTCTTTCCAATTCAAAGCATAGGGTGAGTTTTGTCTGTCAATACAGCGTGCTCCCCTCACTTACCTGAGATCATCTCGTCACCATTGAGGTACAAAGCCATGCCTACCAGCATTATGATGCCCAGACCCAGAATGTAAGGTCGCCTCCTGCCCCAGCTACAGGTGCAGTGATCACTGGCGGAACCTGCCACGGGCTGCAGCACGAAGCCCAGGATGGGGCTGATGAGCCACACCAGGCTGTACAGGTTCTTGGGCAGCCCTACACTGAGCAGCACCGGTGTGACAAAGGCAGCCTCCACAGCATAGCAGAACTCCCTTCCGAACATCGCCATGCTGTGCATGATCAGCCTTCCCGTTGCTCGCTGCTTGGGCACCAGCACTCCAGTCCTTGCCATGGAGAGGTGCGCAGCCTTCTCCTTCCCTCCTGAGACATCCATGTCTGCCTTGGCCACCTCAGAAGGCGGTGGAGGAGGCTCCTGAAAGCTCTGTTCCGTTAAGGTCATTGCTCTGGCTATGCACAGCGCTCGAGCAGGTCAGTGCTGCCTGGTGTGGCTGACATGGAGCCCTGATCATATGCCGGGTGCAATTGCTCTGTTCTGGGGGAGGGACTGCATACTTTCATGGCTCTGCGATCACAAGTTATGAAGGAAGGGGGCGGGGAAGCCTGTGTTAACATTAGCAGTTCTGCGCTCTAGGGCGTTTGCAGAGCTCCCAACTATCCCAGACTAAAGCATTACCATTGCAGCACGAAACACGCCCACAATGGGAACACACATCACATGAGAGAGATGCAGGATTAGCCTGACACAAAGCCAGTCATTCCTTTTGCTGCTGCAAGTCAATGGTGCCACCAAGAATGAGGAAATCTCATCTTTTCATTCAGCAAGAGTGCTGACCTGCTGCAGGCAGGGACATAAAAAGGCAAACATCCAGGAAAGAATTTCAACAAACTTGAAGAAGTAGACCTAACTGTTGTTCTGAGTGTCAACAGCAAACAAAAAGATTGATAGAAATCTGTTAAACTGCAACTGGTGAATATTTTTTGTATCTGTTCTGTGCTACTCTCAGTACGACTGATTATTTTGTTCATTTCTGAAAAGCAAAGTGTACGGTGATGACTTAATCTCTTTTTTTTTTCTTTTTGGAAGTCTTACTGGGCACACATGTATTTGGAAAGCAAACAGAAGGCTTTTAAAGAAATCTACAGCAACATACCAAAAATCCCACCCCTTCAGGTGAGCCACCTGACTGAGGCAGCTAAAGTTAATGGCAATTTTTGTAACAACACCATCAAATTTTGGATCAGATCCTAAATGTTCTGAAGATTATGCTTCACTATATGTACTCTGCTCCAATACAATCAGATGCGTATGATACTAAGCAAATTCTCCTATCTTAGTGTGGAGCAAGGAATTGGATTCCATGATCGCTGTGGTCCATTCTGACTCAAGATATTCTATGGCTCTGTGACAATACAACGGTATACAATATTCTAATTCATCAAACTGATTATAAATGGAAAACTTAAAATGGTTTTAATAATTGTTAACTGATCTGTCAATGTCTATTAGATAATTCTTGCTTCCATGCAGGTGCTTGTGCAATAGGATGTAAAAAGTCTTTTTGTATAGTAGTAATGCAGACACTTTGCCATGACAAATGTAAAATAAAATGTATCTCAGCTTTGGAAATCTTCACTGGCAACAAGCCTATCTTCAGCAAGATTTAAAAATGACCAAAATTATTTAAAATAACAATCCTTTGTGTCAAAATTCTTGACACATTGGACTAAAGAAGATTATATTTAAATCCATATATAACTACTTATTTTAAATGTATATAATTTGTTGAAGGAGAAAAGAACGTTTCAAATTACTAATTTTGAAGGAAATAGCAACCACTACAGTATAACCTTTGTTTAAAACCTGTGCAACTACCCATGCCTTTCATTTTTCCAGAAAGAAAGTGAAGGATCAATATTTGGCAGATATTTATAATGAGGAATTTATTTCTGAAATTATTTTTTAGGCAAACTGGGATGCTGAACATAATACAATCAGGAGACCGTATTAAGAAAACATAGACAAGATATTAAATACAATTACTTTATCATAGTAACTCTGTAGCAACACAAGGAAGCATTATTCGAATCATTGTTTTGGTATGATAAGGTAAATCAACCAATATGGTAAGATCCCCATTAATCTATGAGTAAAGAATCAACTGCTTAGTAAGCATTTAACTGTATTTTAAGAACAGATTTGCCTTTAATTAATTATAGCATACATTACAAAGGAACAATTTAACTATGAATTAGAAGAACCAAAAGTTTCACAGGATATACTTTTTATATATATTTATATATTTTATATATATAAAAAATATTTTGAGGACTTACATCTGCTTACTATGACAAACAGCACAGAACTTCAGAACACATTTTTGGTGTCACCGTAGACCACAAACCATCCAAGTACACAAATACAGAACTCCCAGTATTTTCCATTATATTTAAAACTTCATTTAAAATATTCATTTAAAAGAAACAGCACACAAATATTCATTTGTCATGTAATTCAGTACATTAAATCTTATGGCATCAGCCCAAAGTTCATCTGATTTGCGTAATCAGATTATAAATTAGCTTTTAGTGTGTTGGATTCTATTACTTTATCAGAATAAAGTTTTGCAATCTCTTCCTGAGTAAATCCATATTCTAAAAGTACCTCTTCTGTGTGCTCGCCTATAAAAGGATCTCTTTCAAATGATGGAACAGCAGGAGTCCTTGAAAGAAGAGGAGCAGGTCTAGGACTTATCTCTTCCTGATCATTTTTGATAAAAGAACTTCTCTGTTTGTTATGCTGATGTAAGGGAGCATCATCAAAGGATAAAACGGGGGTCACGCAGGCATCAGTTCCATCAAATATACGGCACCATTCACTTTGTGTCTTCTGTGCAAAGATGGATGCAAACTTTTTCTTCATTTCAGGCCAATCAGAGAAACTCAGCTGACTGGGAAGTTTACTCGAATCCAGCCCAAGACCTGAAAGGAGAAAAATGGAACAGCTTAGCTTAGATAAAATAAAGTGCTGCCCCTAATTAAGTATGTTTATCAATATGCTATTATTTTGCAGACAGTCCAACGCAGCATGGAATACTAAAAAAAATATCACTAGGATACTGACAACATAGGTGAGGAAGCAGAAAAATAAAATGTTACACGATTTCTAATTAGAGCAAACAGTATTTAACTAAGCTCATCATTTTTATAAACACTTCATAAGAACAGCAGCTGCCTAGAGGTAACACTTCATCCTGAAAACATTTTCTGGAATAGATACTGTGCTATCTACTAGGAAGAACAAAACTCTGCTGAATGGGTTGAGGGATGCAGCAATGTACGTATGGCTCAGAAGCTGTTAAGAATCCAAAATCATTGGGTATTTCCATGCTAGAACTGAGAAGACAGGGAGGATGGATATGATCAGGCTCAATGCGAATGAGATAGCTTGGCTGTGGGTGGCTACAGGCTAACTGATCCGCTTCTCAGACCCAGTCAGTCCAAATGGGCACAAGCAGCATCCGCTGCTCTCACCTTTCCAGGACACTTCCTAGGTTCAGATTCTTCTGCTTTTGCTCTTAAACCTACACCCCTTAACTGCTTAAGGACCCAGCTTACCAGGTCAGTCACATGGGCTACCTAGGTATGCAATACACAGAGCCCTTCTGAGACACAACAGTTTGATATGTAGGCTTTGTACTGAAAATTTTCTGAACTAAGGGATCCTAAGCCCTTCTCCCAACTAGGCATCACTTTCTCAGTGTGGAGGTTCAGATCTCTCCTTTGCAGCAATTTCCCATCTCTATTTCTGTTCTCACGTATTCTGCTCTTTGCACTCCTACTTGAAGGAGATGGAAGCATTGCTAAAATTTTTTCTAAGTTAGAAGCAAAAAAAGAAGTCAGAAACAAGAGACACAATTAACCCGTATTTCCAGTCTACATCAAACAGAATTCAGAACTGGTACATAGAAGGTTACCCAAAATGATCACATGTTGAAATTTAACAGCTTCAATGAAGCAGTTAAAATGCAGAGATCGGGTACAGGACAGAAGTTAATCTCAGAAATTAAGACAGGCTTGAGAACAATTATATCATAATGCTTTAGAACAAACAAAAAGGGAGAAAACTGCTCTGTGCAAAAGGCAGAGGAAATGTGAAGCTCTGCATAATTTTAGTTTCAAAGTATCCTCACATCTTTTGATGCAGCTACTATCTGAACAATGATCTGATGTGCAACCATTAACAAGCTTATGTAGTAGATGCTGTTTGCATGTAGGATCTACACAGAACTCCCATCTTCAGCTGCAGATAGGAAAAAAAAAAAGAGAACAGCAATATTTCTGTATCTTGCACTATTTCTACATCTTTGTTATCACTGAAAGGAGTGGAAATGCAGCTAAGTAGAACATAAAGGAGAAGAAAAAAAGACATCTTTCTCATTCCTCAGAATCTCTACCACATGCATTTCTTGGGCCTCACAGTTGCCTCTGAATTACAAAGCTGTTATAGTATGAAATGGTGCTGCACACAACATTCTTAAACAGTAATTTTAAAATTAACACATGCTTCTAAATCTTACTTTGATACTGCAAAATATAGCACAGAAAATTACTAATATCCAGACACAGAAATATAATAGTTCACATTTAGAAGAAAATCAAGACAGCCAAAGGCAGAATAATAATGTTCTCATCACATAAGAGATTCCCAAGTATACTCCATTATCTGCTATTACATGATAAGCCTCTGTCCTTATCAAGTCACAAGGTCACATGCACCTTAGATCACTAATATTATTCCTAGCCATTGATATCATAATAGGTAACCACTCACATAAAAGGATTAAGTACTCACAGTGGTTAGGTACCCATAATTAAATTGAACCTAATGATCCTTAGAAAACAGAGTTGATCACTTAACTGAGAAATGAACAGTGTGAGACAGTTTACTTAAGAACTAGGAGGTGATTTAAATTTACCTTCCACAACAGGTGGAAACCTAAGTAACAGTATACTACCTGAGACTCCATCTCAATGCCTGAAATTAGGTCAACTGAGAACACTGTCTGTTTACCATCAATATGCTTATTAATTTTGCTTTTCGTTCTACCGTTCAGTCCAATATGAATAAAGATCTACCGTTATCCCATTACACAATTATGTCTGAAGATTGTGCCAGATGGAAAGTTGGCTGAATCCAACCCACATCCTCTAGTAAAACAGAACAATATGCAGAACCTAGAATTTAATATTACATGCTCATTTTCCAAGGGCCACTGAAGACCTCAACTTTAAATAGTATGAACTGACAACACTTAAGCACCAAAGTCTCTCATTTTCCAGCTTGTGCTAACCATTTGTGGTGCAGATGAAGAGAACTGCAGCAGGAACAACTGAGTCAACAAGGAAACAATTACACAGTACAGAATTGTTTGGGATACCGCAAAATGACATATTTCACCCAAAATAATCAAAAGCAAAATATCCTTTACACAGAGTATCTGGTAGAGCAATCAAGACTGGTTTCCAAGCTTTTCTTGTTCAATTTTCATCTAAAGATTTTTGTTTAAAAAAACCTAATAACCTATCTGGTATAGCTTTGACATAATGGCTTTTGAAAAAAAAAAAGAAAAATTAAGCCTCCTTGCAATGCTTTAAGTTTCTCACAATTGCCACAGCTTTACTGAATCATTACCTGCACACTATTTACTGAAGCAACAAATTGGAATCACAATTTCTGCAGAAATTTTAAAACAAACTCATACAAAACAAACTCAAGACCTAAAATTATGTGGGAAAATTGTCCAAAATGTAATGAGGAAACCGCTAGGACCACTAGCTCCAATTTAATTGTGAACTATAAGATTCATGCACTCAGTGCATTTCTTAATAACGATGCTGCATTGAATTCAGAACATTAATAGATTTTTGAAACAGAACATTGGTATGTCACCATCACTAAATGGAGAGCTCTGGAGAAATCCTTCATAAAGATTTAACTGTTTTTCAAGTGCTTTCTAAATTTTTTTCCATCCTTTTAAACAGAAGTTGCTCAATGTCGTAAAACATTTATTAAACACATGTTCATACTTCTTGTGACTGTTTCTGCTTTTCCTATCAATGTAAATTTACACAAAGTTCACTTTATACAGTAAAGTTCATAGAATAATAGAATCATAGAATGGCTTGGGTTGGAAGGGACCCCAAGGATCAAGTTTCAGCCCCACTGCCACAGGCAAGTTCATGCTTCTTACCTGATATATGAGCTTCATGTTCTATATGCCTCTCTTAGCTTGGCTTCTGCAATACTAAGCCATACTGCTAAACATCAGGAGAAACTTGCAGAACCAGTTTATAGGTCAGAGGAAGACATTCTGACTCTTTTTATCTAAATACTGAGACTTCATATCAGTCGCACATGTACCTTACACCAGGTCTCTTGTAAAATGCAAAGGTATTTTCGTTATTCATTGGCTAACTTTTATAATAATAAAATTAATATAAGCAAAAAGATTAAGCATGCTTGTGAACAGGAAAAAGTCTACAGTGAAATCAGAATTCAACTCTTGATACTGAAGGTATCATACCAATTATTTACCATATTTCTCCTTCAGAAATCACGTCCTCTGCCCACTTTTGCAATCCTTAAATCTCCAACTATTACTTTCACAAAACCTCTATTTTTGTGTTCTCATTACAAAAGAATGGTAAAAGTAACTTATTCTGTGAGTACGGACAGAGAGATATAAAGAGGCTTTAGATTTTATCTGGAACAGCACCAGCAGAACTGACCAGAATTATAGGGGGAAAAATATAAGTATGAAATAAAATTATGGAAACTGGAACATACTATTTTAAAGCTACCTCAAAGCAGAGAGTTAATACCTTGAACAGACAACTCAGCCTAAGTCAAAGTTCCTTGGATTTGTGAAATAGAAATACAGTCCTCAAAAGGTGCTTTTTATTGCCTGTAACATTCAAAAGCTTAAATTCCGAACTGAGTTTCTGTAACAGATATCTCAGAAAGGAAGAAAATTCCCAAAGGCGTAAGACGAATCATCTGTTCTAATTCAGTATACTACCGCCTCAGAAAGCTTGCAAGCAGAGTTACTGAAGGGAGTAATTATTCCTATGTGAAAGTATAAAAAATTCATAATATGCTCATGAATACAATGAGGAAAAACAACTTATTTTAAAAACAGTATAGTGAAAAAATATTAGTTCAGTCTCACTTTCACAGAATACAGAAAGAAAATTAGTGAGTGGAAATGAGAAAAAATGTAATTATAGGCAAAAAGCAGTATTTCCTTAAAGGACTGCAGTCTGTACATTGAATTTTTGAAAGAAACTCACTGAAACACACACAGCTGTGATTATACATTTCAGTCTTAGAACTTAGATACTTAGAACCAATGATAGGACAAAGGGCAATGGGTGCAAGCTGGAACACAAGAGGTTCCATGTTAATATGAGAAAAAAACATCTTCATAGTAATGGTAACAGAACATCAGAACAGGTTGTCCAGGGAGGCTGGGGGTCTCCTTCTCTGGAGACACTCAAAATCCACCTGGACACATTCCTGTGTGACCCGATTTAAGAGTTCTTGCTCCAGCAGGGGGACTGGAATACATGATCTTTCGAGGTCCCTTCCAATCCCTGACATTCTGTGATTTTGTAACTTACATCTAAGCACACAGGTATTTTATAGCTGAAATAACTTCTGAAACTTCCGCTGTTAAAATTAAGTGAACACACATTTTAAGCAAACGGAATTTATTTTCAAGCATGAAAATAAAGCACAGACAGATGAATTAATAGTTGCTGCTCCAAATTTGCACTATAAATTTTTGAAAAATCATGAAGGATACAATAGATTTCAGCAGTTTTCTCAGTAAATAGATTTTTAGGTAAGACAGAAATTAGTGACCATGATACACTGTGTGAACACCAGATTCATCTATCACAACAATTTTTGCAGAAAACGTGACTGGCTTGCTGACAGAGAAAAGCCTAAGACTTCATCCTGGACAAAGATCAGCACAGAATGCTGGGTGCTCAGCAAAGGCTCACTGAGAAAAAGTGACAAACCAACACTTGACTCCATTAGAGAATCTACTTCCTTTAGTAACAACTATGGATTCTATTCCACTCCTGCAACTTACTCTCCTGAGAAGAATAAAACACTGTAGCCATGAGTACTGCAGATTTATTCTTTTTTCTTTCCTTTGTATTTAATGTGGGTCTTCGCCCTAAAGACATGTACTGGAATTCCAATTCCGTAACTTCCAAAATAGGAGGTTAAATTTTACTTCAATATAGCTTTACACTTATTTTTCATGTCAAATTCTTTCTTGCAAGTGAAGAAAGATTCCAGAGGTTGGACGAAAATAGCATTTCCAAGAACTGCAGCATGAAATAAACAACAGTCTCTTTCAAGAAAGAGTAGCATAAAAACTGAACTTAAAGACGTACAAGGTACTCTCAGGTCAACTAGAAACAAGTGTGCAACTATCTTCAGGCTGGAACGTGGATCTTCCAAACCTAGCATCTATCTGGGTGCAGCACATAGTGCTAAGCAAATCAATGAGTTACTTCAGGAGCCTGCCATCTGCATTTCACTTATCAACATGCAACAATTCTGATAAACAGTCCTTAGCTATTTAGGGATCTCACTCATCAAAGGCATGTCTCATCTTACAACCCCATACCTTCATGTCGTCTTAACTGCACTCCTGATTTTCAAAAACTCCGAAAAAAGTGCAGGTCCTGGCACTGACGATGCTCTTGTTAGCACAGACTGTGGCAGAGCTGGCAGTAACTGCCTATGAGAAGGTACCAGCTCTATAACTGACAGAATCATCAGTGAAGAGTCACTGAATAAGGCACTGTCATCCTCACTCAGCAAAGATTTACCATGTTTAAGTCATCTGTACAAAAAAGCTGTACACGTAACACCGTCTGAAAATATCCACATTAGCTATATTGTATGCTGGTACTCCTCATTAAACAAAATTAAAATTAGATTGACAACTTTTGATGTATTTCATACTCAGAACACTAGAAACAGGAAACATACATCAAATTATTTTGGGAAGTAAGATTTAATTTCATTAATGCCATAAATTTATGAAATTAAAACATTACTGTATGTTTTAAGCTCATGCAATAAAGATTCTGCAGAGAACTACAGAATATCCTGAGTTGGAAGGGACCTGTGTGGATCACTGAGTCCAACTCCTGGCTCCACACAGCACCACCCGAATCCAAACCCAATGTTAGAGCACCGTGCAAATGCTCTGTGAGCTCTGGCAGGTAAACTGAATTTAATAATCCTATTTCAAAACTCTTAAGTCTAATACAGAAATCATATCCATAGATGGTCACACACACAAAAAAAAGAACATGCAAATTCTGCAACAGAAATCAATTCATAAAATTTTGTTTTTTTATAAAATTTTCCAGTTTACCTTAATTATTTTCAATAAGCATTTACTTCTAAAATAAGTTCAATCCTCTTTAAAAATTTTATAGCAGAAATAATGGAAACTGCTCGCAGTCTTATTTGCAGTATCAAAGAATTAAGCCTTCTTTTAAAGCATATTCACTTTCTGTTGAAGAAAATGGTTCCGAAAAATAGTTCATTAGTGCTTAAACCAAGTTACATCATGGATTACCAATGCTGAAATGTAAATTTCTCATTTAAGTGTAGTACCTGAGGGTAACACAAAAGAATGAAAAACAAACACATCAATTTCCAGAAGAGGAAAGTCTTCTACTACCATACTATCCATTTGGTTTCAGGAAGTGTTTGGGTTTTACAAAGAAATCAACAGGATTAACTTCATGTCATTCAATAATGCATTATTGATGAGAAAAAACTACTCCAGGCTACTCACCCTTTATTAACTGGTCATAGAATTGAGGCTCAATAGCACCAACAGCCATGAATTTTCCATCAGAGGTCTTGTAGGTTTCATAAAATGGTGCACCACTGTCTAGTAGGTTCTCACCTCGCGGTCTATTCCAGAGTCCTAAATTTTGTGATTTCCACAGAAAAGAACTTATGTATGCTATTCCTTCTACCTTAAAGATGCAGAGAAAAACAAAACAACAGCTTCAGTAAATCTTTAGCGATTTTATACCCACTGAGAACAGTAAGTAATTTTCTTTGAAAGAATAAGCTTCTTGCTTCTATAGAACACTGCATACCATCAAGTGTTCTACCTCTAGAAATCAAGATACCTATAACAGTAAGCATCAATCTTTAAGCATCAGTTTTTCTGCATTTTTTATTTTCACGTATTCATATATATGTATATAAAACTATATAAAATATATAAAAACATACAATTCTGAACACTGTATTTTCTTGAATGTACTGACTATACTGCTACTTTTACAACTGGAAGGAAATTGAAGGTTAAAATTTTACTACAACATGAAAACCGAAAAGCTCATCTGGATCCCTAAGTTAAAAAATACATTCTCCCACTCTTGTCACTGAGAAGAATAGCAACATACCACGGTAACCTTTGAATAGGCAACTGTCTCATGAATATGGCACTAGAAAACATGGTTAATCCTGTTTCAGATTTCTCCTCAAAATTTTGGTTATGCAAAGCACAACTAGTTGAAAATTCAGGTTGTTCAGCTTTTCTGTAATTACTTGTTCCCATCTTTCCAAGCGAAACCATACTCTACAGTTTTGCTCACCAACAGGGTCTAACTTCTTCCGAGTGCACTAGAAAAATTGTAAGAGAAGACATGACAGCACAAGGAAAATTGTAAGAGAAGATGTGACAGTAATAGGACATGACCAGAAACATTCCAATGGAAAAGTGAAAAACCTGAGCTGTGTAATTATCTAGTCAATACTCACATCTCTGTAGTAATACAAGGAGCTTGAAAGGCAAAATAGCATTAATTTTGTTTTATTACAGGTTTTTTTTTTTTTGTAAGATGTTCCCATCAGTATTATATGTGTATCTGTTACACGTTATATATAATATGTAATATATATTGTATGTAATGTATAATGCATATCTAATATACTATATGTATATAATATACAATAAGCATCTAATAACGCATAATGTACATACATCTATTATATGAGCATTATATATGACTGAAAAAGAGAAATGCAGTATAGTCTCAAAACATAGAAATGTCAGTGAGATTGCGACAAGATTCTTCAAGCTGTGTGCTAATAAGGATTGTGTAAACATGATGATTAAAATTAGATGACGCCATATTTTCACAGTAAAGCATCACAATAAAAAGCTACTCATTTTTCATATATATTAATTTCTACCATGTAAAACAAGAAGCTTAAAGTATGCAAATCTTTGAAATACGCAGTCATGAAGGTGTTTTCATTTAATAGGTACTGCTTGATTTCTTTCTCAATTTCCTGCCACAAATACAGAAATATTTTTGCCCTGTCATATGATGAAGTTAACTTTCTTAGGAAAAAATAATATGTACCATCATACGCATGTTTGCAAGACCAGCAAAGATATCAAAATAGGGCTTACTTTATTACAGATCTTATCTTATCATTTTAACAAAGAATTACACAAAAAAACACTGCAAGTAAGGGTAATAACAAGTGAGGCTAATTCCAGAATAAGCTCTAACTGCAAGTTAGATTTCGGTTCCAAAAATTTGTCAGAGCTATTGACAGTATCTATCCACTGTGTTATCTGCCCTGAGGACACAAAAGATAGCACTACTATTTTGGTCTGATACATGCATTTCAAAATACCCCTACCTGGTAACTGGACAGCTAGCTTCTGCATGAAGTCAGCTGCATTTCAGACCAAAGTGTCTAGCATCCTCAACTAATCTACAACAGCATGCTCAAATTACACCATATACATACATTAATGTGGTCACTTTCTTTTAAAACACAAAAAGGACAACATGGGAAGACTTCACTTTAACCTAATTGTACAGTGATTATCATAATCATTAGGCATTTAATTTATGATATCCTAATGCTAAAAGCATAACCAGCCTCTGAAAGAGGGACAAGAATCCAGAGGCACAATTCCCCTGAATGACCTCTGTCAGTTCCATGAGTCTTCTGTTCCCTCTGCAGAATGAAACAGTTCAAACAAAACTGAGAAAAAACCCACACCAATCTAACTTATATCCTCGTGACTGAGGAGGAACTCTTCTAGGATGTGGGAGTTTTACTTTTGAACATCTCCAGGCTGAGAAAGACCTGGAACCCCAGCCTTCTGTCAGACAGCTGAATGCTCTTGCCATGGGACTATTATGCAAGTGATCATTATCACCATCTTTTCCTGTGGCTGTCTTTCCACAAGCAGTGAGTCATGCTTGATCAGCTGCCTACCAACAGCTGTAGACTCTGTCTAAATTTCAAGTGAATCCAAAGTGTTGTCCTGACTCACATGTGTGAGAGTGCAGAAGCATCACTGTGCCTACCATACGACTTTGTGGCATCCACCCTATATCATACTCAGTGGGAACTATCATGCCCATTGTACTGAAATCTATGATCCTTATAGTGTCAACGAGAAGAGGTAATACATGAAGCTGTCCAGATCAGTTACTTAATTCTTCTGAGGTAAACAGCTGACACACGTTTCTACAACCAAAAAATATCCCACGTTTCATTCCCAATGAGCCAGAGATCTTCTAAGGACATTAGTGGACTTGCACTGACTCGACTCCTATAATTTTTTTTTGGTAACTCAAAATATTTTATTTTTTAGTAAGTTATACTAATAGTTTCCCTTTTTTAGTAACTTAAAGTTCCTCTCTTATCTGGAAAGGCTGAGCAACCTGCATCTGTTCAGCCTTGAGAAAAGAAGACTCAGAGGAGATCTTATTAATGTTTATAAATATCTTAAGTGTGGGAGTCAAAGGGACATGCCAACCTCTTTTCAGCAGTCTGTGGGGACAGGACAAGGGGTAACAGCCGAAAACTGGAGTACAGGAAGTTCTGCACCAATATGTGAAGGAACTTCTTTGCAGCAGGGATGACAGAGCACTGGAACAGGCTGCTAGGAGGGTTGTGGATTCTCCTTCTCTCAAGATATTCAACACCCACCTAGACACCTACCTGTGCAGTCTGTTGTAGGGAGCCTGCTTTGCAGGGGGGTTGGACTCAATGATCTCTAAAGGTCCCTTCCAGCCCCTACAACTCTGTGATTCTGTGAGTAGTGAAGATGAAGTAGTACTTCAAACAGTTGAGCTAAATAATCTCTTAAGGTTCCTTCCAATTGAACCATTCTATTCTGAACTACAAGAAGTATTTTAAGTATTCGAAAACTTGCCATATGTTTTCACAAAGATGCAAATCCTCTCAATTTTCCTTTGTAGGCCATGTTTTTAACATTCATAATCATTTCTGTTACGTTCATTGGATCTCCTCTAATTGGACTTTTTTTTTTTTTTGTGAAGGACAATGTCCAGTGTCAGAAAAAGTATTTTTCTGAGGCTTTAGAAATACTGATTTAGAAATACTGATTGAAAGAATCACTTAAGAAACCTTGCCAGCTCTATTTCCTGTTTATACATTCCAATACAGTGTGTATGTGTCTTACAACAACATTACATTGTTGACTCATGTTCAGCTTGTGACTATGATAAGCCTCCAGGATGGTATTTCAGCCTATTGTTCTCATATCACATTTGTGCAGCTAATTTTTTATGCTTTAAAAAATTACAGCACAGAGGTCTCAATGAATTTCAACCAATTCTTTTCAGGTCATCTCTCCAATTTGTAAAGGTCAGTTTCAATTCTAATCCTGTCATCCAACATGCTTGCAGCTCTTCCCACATCCACATCCTCTGTGAATTTACTAAATACAATCCTTTGCCATCATCCACCTTAATGCAAAAAACACTTTAAAAATAATTAGAAATAAAAGAAGCCCACAAACAAATTCAGAGAGGAGGAAAGTGAAAGAGAGAAGGGAGGAGAGGGGGGGGGGGAAGACAGCACACTTGCAAGTTTTCAAGAATAAATGTAAATATATATTATTTCTATATGTGTAAATGGGCGGCCTTGTACTGGGTTGGAGCTTGATGACCCTTGAGCTCCCTTCCAACCCAAGCCATCCTATGATTCTGTGATTAAAAATTCTACAATATTAATTATTAAGCAATAAAAGAATTATCCTTTATTTTACAGCACATTAATGCAAAGCGTTTGAAATTAATTTCTTGGCAATGATCCATGGCTGTGTAATTTTTTCTAGGGAACAGTGCTTCTCATAAGACCTGATACACCTCTAACTGACAAGCAGTTTTATCTAGGACAAAACTAATGCAAATATTTTTATTAGGGTCATTATTTTTGCTGTAATGTATTAGTTGTTTATTGCATACCCTATTTACAAATACCAAACTTATTAACCAAATCTACATAGCTAACAGTTTTTGAAGAAGTTAGACTGGCAGAATAAAAATAGGGAAAGGCACTGGAGAAGAGCTTCAGTATGTCTCCCATGTTGAAAGGATGTCATGGTAAAAGTGACCTGTGAAATCTGCCTGCAGGTAGAAAAAATAGCTGAGGTTATTTACTTTCCCACTCCAAGTTCTCAATTTTAAACCTCAGTCAGTAGCTCCAACTTCCTCCCTTTAAGAGATTTAGAGTAGGGAAAAAAAAAAAAAGAAGTCTTAACAAACAAATCCAACCACTATCCATCCCTTTCCCAAGACAAGACTTACCATACTTGCATCAACAACCTGCCCTTTGCCAGATATGGTACGTTCATAAAGGGCTATAATGATGCCCAGTGCACATAACACACCTCCACCAGCAAAATCAGCTAGAAGATTTAAAGGTGCATATGGATTTTCACCTTTTCTCCCCAGCTTTGACAGCACACCTGAAAGCAGAGCAAACAAAGCAAACATATCCATTAAAACTGATGTTTGTAAGTTAAGTTTCATTCTTTTCAATTTATGCAGGCAAATACAGGACAAAGCAAACTTCTCCCGATGGCTTTCTGATTCATCGCCAGCCACATTTTAGCAAATAGTTACTCTGTCGTTCACAAAATAACAGGATATCTGAAATCACATCAGTAAAGACATATCTAAATATATAAATTAATAAAGAAGTTAGTATCTTGTAGATAAATCACTGATCATTTGGCTACATAAGTAAATTTCACAGAAAATTTAACTTATATGCAATAGTTCTATATTAGTTCTTCTGCATGGATAGAACCCCCCATAAAAAATACAGTAGGTGTTGTGAACATTCCTCAGAGCAAAAACAGTGAATTTTTCTCACTTGAAGTTTTTAAAGTAAAAATGCACATTTACAATCTTCAGTGCACATAACCTACAAATTAACAGTACTAAAAAAGGATTTCACACTGACATCTTCACTTCTATCCTCTCACTTGAACTATCCTTGAAAAACAGGTTGTATATCAGAGGAATGGATAAATAACATACAAAAGTAATCTATGAATGCATGCAACAGACACTAGGAACCTATGT
Source organism: Chrysolophus pictus (assembly GCA_037305975.1). Taxonomy (NCBI): domain Eukaryota; kingdom Metazoa; phylum Chordata; class Aves; order Galliformes; family Phasianidae; genus Chrysolophus; species Chrysolophus pictus. The sequence continues at coordinate 69,341,857 of CM074614.1, read as the reverse complement.
TCATGCCAGAGACTATGAAGATGAAAGAGGATAGAGCAAAGGGTAGGTAAATTTACTTCAGTCAGAGCTCTGAATCTGTCAGCATTTTTCTAATATCCTGAACAGCCTTCTTACTGTCACTTCATTCTTCTTAGCTTCCTTGTATGTCCCTTTGGGTAAATAAAACTACACATATGTTCATGTCTGTCCTAAGCCTTTAGTCTAAGGCCTGAGACTCACAATATACATTGTCAAAATTTCCTGAGAACTGTGTGATTTTGAGGCACTATTTAGTTAGCTAACGCTCTAACTCACTTCAGTACAACAGAGTGTACTGTACAAATAGTTCTGCAAAGCTTGTAATGCAAATGTAAAGCCACATCACCGACTGAAATTTCTTTTAACAATCTTAGGGTTCTCAGTCACCATCACATTAACATATTTATTCAAAGAAAGCCAGAGTTTATCAGGAAATTATCCATAATGTAATATCTCATTTTTAGGACAGATATCTTTCAAATACTTTGTCCTGTTTCCTTCAAGTTGGCAGAAACCAAGAATTTTTTGGCCCGATTTCTCTCCTCCCGCATACACTTGGAGAAGCAACAAAATCAGAAGTACTGAGAACAGCAGTAAATGAGCCCATGCCTGAAAGCACTGATGGTGCTGATTGCTATCATCAGAGCTGGGTAATTTTGTTGTTTAATGCTGCATACCTGTAGAACTGTTATACTTGAAATCAGCACAACACAATACTTTTAGAAAACAGCACTACAGACAAAACCAGTCTATTTTAAACTTCCTTTCTCCTCACTTGGTGTCAATACAGATACTTAGAGAAGAAAAGCAAAACATGCTCACAAAAGCTTAGGCTGTTTAGTTTTCCTTTACTTTACTTTAAAGCAGACACTCACAAATATACACAAAATTATCCACAGAACTTTGGGGATTATAATCAGATTTTCTAGGAGAAAAGCCCCAAAGAAAGACAAAAATGCATAAAAACTTCCATCCTTTCTATAAAGAAAAAATGTTATTCCAATAAATAACACAAAGGAAGGCAAAAACAGTACAGTCTGAGAAGTCATGCTGGTCTAGCCTAACAACTCACTGTTGCTGCCAAAAAGAACTGTCCGGTCTAGACAGCATTTCATCCTTTCTCGTACAAGCATTTTGTATCTGTCAGACCTCTTAATGAACTGCTTCATCTCAATTTCCTGCCAGAAAAACATCCTCTTTTTTCCTAGTTAGTTTTTGTCTTGTTAAGGAGCTGAGTTTTATGAGTTTCCATAGGGGTTAAGCAAGCCCAAGAGCTGACTGGAGAAATGAGCAGGAAGCAGCAGAAAGAGAAAGAAACCCTCCTTTCACTGACAGATATGCTTTAGACCAGGTCAGTTGTCTTGTCAGACTGCATCTGAGGTTATCTGAGCTACATGCAAAGAACTTCTCAGTGAATGCTTGAGTCTTGACTTAGGAGAAAAATAACACTTCATTCAACAGAAATTTTTACAGCCTACCTGATAAAGCCACGTAATTGATGTCATGACCTGCAGACCTGGCATATTTTCCTGTCTGACCAAATCCAGTGAGTCTAGCATAGATGAGTCTGGGGTTCTCATGCAGAAGGACCTCTGGACCAAGACCAAGTTTTTCCATGACACCTTAATGAGACAAAGCACAGAATCCTGATTCACGTTTATGTTTAATAACATAGATAATTCAAGGTTTACTCATAAAACAACAGAAATGAACTGCCATTTCTGAAATAACACATTCTAAATCATTGTTCATATTAAAACATTAACAGTCATAATGTTACAAATTACCAGCAAACTGCATACATTTTGAATGCAAGCCAATTAAGTGCAAATTAAGGTTTAGGGTCATTTCTTATTCTTCTGCTTTCTGTTTTGTTTTCCAAAAGAAGGCCAACAGCTTGCTCTGCTCTATAGTAGAAAGCTACCAAAAGCAGGCGTAAGTTTAAAACAATTCAACCCAGGAAAGAGTTGACTCTTACAGTTTCCACATCTAAATGATATGAAATTGCTTCCATTTTTCACTGGAATATATCACAGAATTATAGAATGGTCTGGGTTAAAAAGGACCTCTAAGATCATCTAGTTTCAATCACCATGCCATGGGCAGGGTTGCCAACCACTAGACCAGGCTCATATTCTTCATCATATTAGCCTCTCAGTACAACATGCATTTTATCTTCTAACTCACTAATACAAATGGACCGTGTCACTATATATTCCACAATTTATTTGCAATAACTACACAAAAGAAAATGTGTTGTTTTCTAATGCAGAGAAAAAGAAACTTTTAGAAATCAATGAAATACAGTGGAGCTGGTGAAGGATCTGAAGCACGAGAAATCAATGAAATACAGGCTTGATCAGCATGGGTTTACAGTAATCAAGCCTAAATTTTTGATCTTGCATTCTAAAATAATGGATTTAAAAGAAGCAGATTCAATTTGCAAATAAATAAAGATCTTTATTGGTTCAGTGCCTTCTGGTCAGACTATAAGCCATTATCTGTACAGGGATTGCAGGCAGGTTTGGAGAGGAGAGGATTGACTTCCCATAGAATCACAGAATCATCAAGGTTGGAAAAGACCTCCAAGATTATTCAGTCCAACCATACACCTACCACCAATATTTTCCACTAAACCACATCCTTCAGTACCACATCTAAATGTTTCATGAACACCTTCAGGGATGGTGACTGAACTACCACTCTGGTCAGCCTCTTCCAACACCTGACTACTCTCTCAGAGAAGAAATTCTTCCCACTATCCAACCTGAACCTGCCATGGCCCAACTTCTGGCCACTCCCTCTAGACTTATTGCTCGTTATGTGAGAGAAGAGGCTGACACCCACTCACCACAACCTCCCTCCAAGTGGCTGTACAGAGTGATAAGGTATACCCCGAGTCTCTTTCAGGTTAAGCAATCCCAGTTCCCTCAGACACTCCTCTTAAGACTTGTGCTTCAGATCCTTCACCAGCTCCACTGCCCTTCTCTGAACACACTTCAAGGCCTCTACAACTGTCTTGCAGTGAGAAGCCCAAACTGAACACAGTACCTGAGGTGCAGCCTCACGAGAGCTGAGTACTGGGGGATGTTCACCTCCCTACTCCTGCTGGCTACACTATTTCTGATACAAGCTAGGATGCCATTGGCCTTCATGGACAGTAAGGCACATTGCGGGCTCATGTTGAACATCAAAAAGCACCCCTGGGTCCATGTCCTCCACACTGTCTTCCAGACACTCCGGTCCAAGCCTGTAGCAATGTCTGGGGTTGTTGTGGGCAAAGAGCAGGACCTGGCACTTGGTCTTATTGAGTCATGTTGAAGAAAAAGAGATGGGTATTAGTTGTATGTGATTCTTCCCTCCAAGGAACTGATGTCCAACATGATGAGCAGACCCTGCTCTTAGAAAAGTCTGCTGGGACTCAAGATGTCACCAGGAAACTATCTAGTATGGTACAGCTAGCTAGTACAACTCTGTACGCTTTTCCATATAGGGGGAGATGAAGCAGCTATACATGGGTCAAGGGCTTCAGGACCTCAGGACAACACCTAAAGGAACTGAATGCATCGATCATCTTCTCCCCTCTGCCTCCTGTATTGGCTAAGGACACGGAAACAAATCAAAGGATCTTATCTTTAAATACCTGGCTCTGTGGCTGCTACCGTTGCCAGAGCTTTGGTTTTCTTGACAACAAAATGGCTTACATGGCAATGAGTTTGTGGTCAAAAGATGGGCTACATAGGAATGGGGTCAGGAAAGCCAAGGCTCAGCTTGAACTGACCTTGGCAAGGGATGCCTAAAAGAACAAGAAAGGCTTCTTCAGGTACCTCAGTCACAAAAGGAAAGTCCAGGAGGTTGTACTCCCCTACTAAGTGACACGGGCAAGCTGGTAAAACAGTAACAAGAGAAGGCTGAGAAAATTATTTGCTTCCATCTTCTCTGATAACTGCTCGCCACACAGCCCTCAAATGTTTGGTTAGGTAATAGGAGATCAGGGAAGTAACATCCTTCCCACTGTAAGCGAAGATCAGGACTGTGAGCACCTGAGGAACCTGAATATCCGTAAGTCTGTGGGTTTTGTTGAGATGCATCCGCGAGTCCTGAAAGAATGAGCTGATGTAGTCACCAAGCCACTCTCAGTGACATTTCAAAAGTCACAGCAATCAGGTGATGTCCCTGGTGACTGAACAAAAAGCAACATCACACCCATTTTTAAAAAAGGTAAAAAGGGTGACCCCAGGAACTGCCAACTTGTCAGTCTCATCTCTTTGTCAGGGAAGAACATGGAGGAGATCCTCCTGGAAGCTATGTTAAGGCCCATGGAAGGCTGTGAGGTGACAGGGAGAACTAGCATGGCTTCACCAAGGGCAAATCCTCTTCGACCAACCTTAGTGGCATTTTATGATGGTGTCACTGCATCAATGGACAAGGGATGTCATCAGGATGCCACTGATGTCATCTATCTGGACTTTAGTAAGCCTCTGAAAAGATATCCCACAGCATCCTTCTCTCCAAATTGGAAAGATATGAATTTGATGGGTGGACTGTTCAATGAATGAAGAACTAGCTGCAGGATTGAGTCTAGAGAGTGGTGGTCAATGGCTCCATCTGGATGAAGATCAGTGACGAGTGGGGTCTCCAGAAGTCAGTACTGGAATCTATGCTGTTTAATATCTTCATCAATGACATGGACAGTGCAGTCGAGCGTACCCTCAGCAAGTTTGCTGGTGACACCAAGCTGTGTGTGGTGCAGGCAACACACCAGAGGGACAGGATGCCATCCAGGGGGACCTAGACAGGCTTGAGCAGTGTGCTCAGGTGAAACTCAGGAGGTTCAACAAATCCACATGCACGATCTTGCACCTGGGTCAGGACAACCTTAACTACCAATACAAGCTGGGGGATGAAAGGAGCAGTCCTGCTGAAAAAGACCTAGGGTAATGGTGGATAGGAAACTGGACATGAGCCAGCAATGTGCCCTTGCAGCCCAGAAAGCTGCTTGTATCCTAAGCTGCATCAAACAGAAGTTTGGCCAGCAGGATGAGGGAGGTGATCCTGCCCCTCTGCTCTGTACTTGTGAGGCCTGACCTGGAGTACTGCATTTGGATGTGGAGTTCTCAGTACAGGAGAGACAAAGACCTGTTGGAGTGCATCCAGAGGAGGGTCACAAAAACAATCCAAGGAACGGAACACCTCTACTACAACTACAGGTTGAAAGAGCTGGGGCTGTTCTGCCTGGAGAAGAGAAGGCTCTCTGGTGACCAGATAGCAGCCTTTCAGTACCTGAAGAGAAGCTACAAGAAAGAAGGGGACAGACTCTTTCGCAGGGTCTGTGGTGATAGAACAAGGAAAATGGCTTCAATCTTGAAGAGGGTAGACTGAGGCTGGATATAAGCAGAAAGTCTTTTACAGTGAGGGTGGTGAGGCTCTGGAACAGGTTGCCCAGAGATGTGGTTGAAGCCCTGTCCTTGGAGACTTCCAAGTGAAATTGTATCATGCCAAAGATCCCTTCCACAAAATTCTGTGATTCTATGAACATCATCTTTATGGGCCTCAGCTAGAGATGCAGCCTGTCCAGATCCCTCTGTAGCGTCTTCCTTCCCCTGGACAGATTGACACTTCTTCCAAGCTTGGTATCATCCACAAACTTACTGAGGGTCCACTCAATCTCCTCGCGCAGGTCATCAATAAACATATTAAACAGGACAGGTTCCAATACTGACATAACTGATATGTCTGTTCTATTCCAGAACCTATTATTGCAACTTGTTTTAAACTGTTCATAGAATTATTACATCTTCAAATTCCTTCAAGTCTACTTCTCTTGTATTACTGGGCACTGAAAATATTTAATGTTACAGAGAAAGGGGTGATATTTGGTACCGCAGTTCTACAAACTCACACCTATTCTGAAAAGCAAGATCCATCTAATTACCAACAGGAAATGAAAAAAAATTTCAGTCTTCCTAAAGACAAAAGTTTTTAGGATTCATGACCATATCTTAAAATAGGAACCGTTATCAAGAATGGTTCCTATTCACACAAGCTTCAGGAATGGCTTGCATAAAAACTTTCAGTGTAAAGACTTACTGACAGAACCAAATATACTCCCTCCATAAATTCACTTATTTGACAACAAAGGTACAGTACTGGCTCAGAATACACAGTCAAAGTCAAAAGCTACTTTCTGCTGAATCTCTTGCTATTGTATGAGCAAGATTTTCAAGTACAAGTGAGGACTGGGTGTTTAACATTCATTGAGCCACAAGATCACTGTCTGAAGGTCAAAGTACAAGTATGCCTAAAGAAACTCTCCTTCCACTTAGGCCCTTCTCATCTCTTTGGTTCACATGGAATTTATTCTGGATCACACATTTAGCTTTTATAGCTTTAGGCCCATAAACCTTAATGTCTAGTTAAAGAATTGCCTGCATTTCCAGATAATCATAGAATCACAGAACCATCTGAGTTGAAAGAGATTCTTAAAGGTCACAGCCTAACTCTCCTGCAATGAACGGGGACATCTGCAGCTAGATCAGGGTGCTCAGAGACTGCTCCAATGTCTCCAGTAACGGGGCGTCCACAGACTGCCTGGACATCTTGTTCCAGTGTCTCACCACCCTTACTGTAAAAAACTTCTGTAAATCCAATCTTAATCTCTGCTCTTAGTTTGAAGCCATTGCCCCCTGTCCTACCACAATAGACCCTGAAGTGTCTGTCCCCATCTTTCTTACAGCCGTTATTTACATAGTGCAAGGCTGCTATGAGGACACCCCAAAGCCGTCTCTTCCCCATGCTGAACAGCCCCATCTCCCTCATTCTGTCCTTGTAGGGGAGAAGTTCCATCCCCGGGAACTAGAAATCCCTAAAGTTAAAAACATGGCTTACGAATGAATAAAGCATCTCACACACATCTGCTGCCTGCAGAGGAATCACAAGCTCCAGGACTATGTACTACGTTAAGTTCACGAGTGAGAGCAGGGCCGACAGACCCCGCAGGACCGACAGACCCCGCAGGACTGCTGTCCACACTCACACGCTGTCTCAGACGCACGGGCGTTGCGCAGCGCCATGTGCCCAGCCTGCCCCGGGCAGCGTGGGGCACGGCCTGGCAGACCACGGTTTCTCCCTTTCGTGCAGCCGGCCTGATGGATTCCGCAAATCCCCGTCTGTCCCACCCAGCCGAGGGCAATAAACTCCCAAAAGCCGTTCTCTTCCCATTCCGCCTACACACATCAAAAAGGCCACAAACTGAGGGATCCCCCTCAGCACTGCACGCGCCCTCTCCCTCTCGCAGAGCCGCCGCCGTGGAGCCGCCCCGAGCGCCGCTCCCCGCGGCGCAGCCCTCACTCCCCGAACCGGGGCTCCGCCGCCGCCTCACCGTGGCGGAAGGGCTCGATCAGCACGTCCGCCCCGCCGCACAGCCGCCTCAGAGCCGCCGCGCCCGGGGGCCGCTTGAGGTCGAGCGCCAAGGAGCGCTTGCCGCGGCCCTGCACGTCGGTGGCCACGGCGGAGCGGGGGGCCCGGTCCACCCGCACCACGCGGGCCCCGAAGTCGGCGAGGATCATGCCGCACAGCGGCGCCGGCGCCAAACCCGCCAGCTCCAACACCCGCAGCCCGCTCAGCGCCATGGCGCGGCCGCTGCCTGCCGAGCGCCGAGACATCGATCTTCGAACGGCCGCAGCGGGCCCTGGCGGCCCCGGAGCGGAGCGCGGTGTGCCGCCCCTCGGGCCCTCCGGGTCGGTCCCGGTGCTCCGCCCTGGCTCCGGCTGTCTGGCGAGCGGCGGGTTTCCCGGTCGCGCCGTTGGTTTCGGTGAGGCTGAGGCTCGCGCGTGTGCTTTCCCTTCTGGATCAGGCGAACAGTGAGGAACGTGAAAATCTAGTCGTCTTTCCTTGCTTTGTGAAGCTGCTGCGGAGGGTTCGTGAGAGCGCAAACACACACGTTCTTCAGCGTCCCCGTGGCATACTCCAGGATATTAGTGGATGAGCTGATAAAAACCTTTTTGTTTGTTTGTTAGTTTGTTTTTTCCCCTCACCAGATTTGCCCTTTAGCTGGGCTGTCTGGTCCTGCTACAGCTGCTGTAATCGCTGCTGGAGAGTCTGTTCTCACAACATGGACACCTTAACCACTTAGCAGATTGCCTTCAGCACATCATAGAATCACAGAATAGTTTGAGTTGTAACGAAGCCTTAAAGGCCATCTAATCCAACTCCCCTGCAATGAATGGAGACATCTGCAGCTAGATCAGGGTGCTCAAATACTCCTCCAGTCTCACCTTCAGTGTCTTCAGGGATGGAGCACCCACTACCTCTCTGGGCAGTCTGTTCCAGTGCCTGACCACCCGTATTTTAAAAAACTTCCCCATGTCCAATCTAAATCTCCGCTGCTAGTTTGAAGCCGTTTCCCCTGGTCCTATCACAGCAGAACCCGCTGAAGAGCCTGTCCCCCTCTTTCTTGCAGCCTTTATTTAAGTACTGACAGGCTGCTCTGAGGTTTCCCCTGAGCCTTCTCTTCTCCAGGCTGAACAGCCCCACCACTCACAGCCTATCCTCCAGGTAAAGTGGTCAAGACAGGACTGGCACAGCTGCTTGTAGCAAATGTGTCACTGAGATTTTAAATAAATAAAAATTTTAACAACGATTTTAGGCTCACAGCTCAGCAGTGCCACAAAGGGAAGATTTTCATTGTGGGGGCCATCTGCCCTTTTCTCATGAAGAGCATCATGAAGCTTAAGCCAGAAATATCTCCTGTTTTACCATAGAGTCATAGAATGGCTTGTGTTGGAAGGAACCTTAACAATCATCTAGTTCCAAACCCCAGCTGTGGGTAGTGACACCTCCACTTGTTGCTCAAAGCCCCATTCAGCCTGGCCTTGAACACCTCAAGGGATGGGACAACCCCATCTTTTCTGGGCAACCTATGCCAGTGCCTACCACCCTCACAGTGAAGATTTTTTTCCCTCTGTCTAATCTAGATCTACCCTCTTCTGGCTTAGAGGCGTTACTCCTTGTCCTACAACTTCACTGCCTGACAAAGTGTCTGTCTATAGATTTCTTGTAGGCTCTTTCTAGGCTCTGGAATGAAGTCTTCCTGATGATTTCACCACTTCCCCTGCACACAGCACAGGTAGTTCTGTTTAGTTTAATAAAGCCTGTATTCATACACAGTTGCTCTTTTAACGCTGCCTGCCTGAAAAGTAGCCACATTTGACTGGAGGCCACAGTCATTTTGTTTCTGTTGAGGCTGGTGATAAGAACAGACATCCATCCAGGAAAAGCAGTGGAGCAGGTGTCGAAGTAACAGGGCTTTTCATGTGTATGTCCCACTCCCAGTCTGTCAGGTTAGCAGAGCAAAGAGACCCTTAAAGACAATTGTATATTTTTTTTCATTTATTCCTAAGTTACTTGGACTACAAAAATGAGTACGGGCTGCAAATGCAAATGCTGAATTTGTTTTAACTCTGTGCTAGCCAACAGAAAAGAACTATATCCAGAATATTCAATTTTTCAAGTAGGTGCCTGGTCTCTAATGCAAGCACAGATTGTATCCACTGTATATCCATTGTATGCTGCCCTTTACAAGAAGTATAAAAATATATACATTTTCATTCAAGTGAGACTGGCTTGTTTCCTGCATAATTCATCTCCTTTAGAGACACACTTCCATATACAGATTTGTTTCCATGGTACCATGTTTCCATGTTACCATGACATTACTGAGACACTGTGTTTCTTTAAGTGATTATTAATTTCGTTTGTCTCCTCTCATTATAGGGTCTTGGAGTTTGTGCTGAATAGGAACAGACAATTTCCGTTGTATCCCCTTCTTTTCACCTGGTGTTTTTTGGTTTAACACACCTAAATAATGCTCTAAGCACAAACTGGTTGACCTCTGGATTTTGCCAGTTTTGTCAGAGCAACTCACTTATGTAGTGCTGTACACCTGTTTTTTTTTGCTGTTATTGGCCATTTCAGTGGGTACTCTATAGCAGCAACATCCAAGTCAGAACATTATTAAATTATTTCAGTTTCAGGAAAGTGAGAGCAAAACTACGGGCATTAAATTCACTTTGAAATTTGCATTTTAACAAGTTAAGAAATACATAGGTGTAAGAGAGAAACAGATCTACTAATTTACCAAGGGATGACACTGATGATCGGCATCGAAAAAATTCTCCCAAAGCAACAAGTCACACAACACAAAATATGTGTTGAAAGCAAGCAGCCATCCCCTTTCATAGGCTTGCAGTAAGAACAGTACAGTGCTGATATATGCAATATCATTTACTGTGATTCATTAACATGCAGCAAGAAATAGGTGGCTGTATAAATTCTGCAAGCCACTGCAGAGGTAATAGGTATGAGTGAGGTCAGTACATCCCTCTGAAGTAGCTGTGAATTCATACTGCCCAAGAATCTGTCTTTCTGAAACTATGAACTACAGATTTAGAAATGGAAGCCCACTCCCATCCACAGAGAACAGATGTGTGATATTACATTAAAATCAACATATCCTAGAAATTCTGCTCTTTTTGATTTGTTTAATCCAGGCAGTGACTGGAGTGAAGATCTGGCCTTGCTGCAAGGAATAAGCTTTGCCATTAATGTTTGGTTGACTCCCTATTATTCTGTTGAAACAGGAGGACAAGTTACTGATGTCTGTGACAGTAATTTCCGCACTTTGGACCTCTACCCTTGTACCTAAATTAGAGTATTCACCTTTTGTACCTTGTGGTATTACTGTGCTTTCTTGATTTAGATGAAGAGACTGGCAAATAGATTTGACTAACCTTTATGCTGGGCTAAACTGAGGAAAATAAATATTTTCCTGCAAGTTTATTATTAACTGCTATTGTATGGTCTGGAAAGTCTAGGCCATGGTTATTCCTGGAGTTTGATTGCCTGGATACTGAGCTTCAGGTCTCATCATGTGGGGCATGATACTGGGCATCATGTGTTCCACTAATTGCAAATCTTGCCCTAATTCCTTTCCAGCAAGACATTCTTGCTGACTAGTGTCTTCCACAGTATGCATCATAGGCAATTTTTCTAGGTTTGCCAGTGTGATAGGCCTTTGTTTTTATGAACTGTTTCTGTCACACAGCCACACTGTCACCAGGAAGACATTAATTTGCACCTTAGCTATGGCCAAATTTATTTAGTTTATAATTAGTTCATATTCTTTTTCATTTTTTGACCCTTAGATAGTTTGAGAAAACAAAGATGGACTTTTCTGAGGAACATGTATTCCTGAAAGAAGGAAAGCATTGATCTGAATTGACATACTATCTGAAATATTTCATCTGAAATGATGTGTCCACTCCTTTGTAGTTTAAAAGATGTAAAGCAGACAAAGTAAATTTCATCCAGGACTTTTCACATTACTCATGGCACAAACACTCAGTTCCTGTATAGAGAATGTGTTCCCATATTGTTGTCTGTCAGAAAGCTTTTGTGGTGTTTTTCAGTTGCCTCCACTCTGTCTTAGCAGGCCAAGTTGTACAAAACTTGTGAAAATTATGTAAAATGAGAATAGCAAAACTATATATCACTGGCCATCATAACAGATAATACAAAGAACCTTAAAATGCTTATGGATATCCTTGTTTTTAAGCAGTTTGTACTGCCCCAAATGAATGAAAATAGCCATACCATAAAGGAAAACGAATTCTTTAAAGGAAACTTTACAGATTTAAATTTTTATGTGTGCATATATATACGCATGTAAAAAGAATATATTTTATGATTCTTAATATTGGCTTTCTCCTATTTAGTAGCAAAATTAATGCTTAAGAAATATATATTGTGCATATATCTCTATAGTCTTCGAATGGTCTTTGGCTGACCTCAGATATATAATAGAAAATACAGGTATGAACAAACCATTGTAGTTTTATGACTATTAATCTTTATTGGGTAAATGTATGTTTTACAAAGTAAGCAAACATTGCTAACACGTACACAATAGTTTTTCCAAGGTTTTTCTTACTTTGAACGTTAGCTTGTGATGCCATACATCTCATACACCTTGTGTATTTATTTCAGAAGAACAGCATTATCTGAATACTTGATTGGTAGGTTTAAAATTGAAGGCATGCCAGAATCTTACTAAAATACTTATCATAAGAATATGGTCTTGGGTTTTAAAATGTACCTGGTACAAACCCATCCCAAATTCATGAAAGAATAAAAGTCATCAGAGGACAGTTCATTAAGATGAATATTTTCAGTGGTTGCTGCATAAACCTAAAAAATCACAAATCACAGTCATCAAGTATCAACACGCACTATTCATCATAAGGTGTGATTTCCATACTCTAGAAATAATACAAGGACATAGAAATTCATAGAGCAAATTTTATTCACTTTCTCTGTTCTACCAATAATAGTATCTTTATTCAGTATAAGAGAATTTCAAAGAAATGTTGTCCTAGCCCTGCCTGCTTGTTACATATTAATGACAGGTAGTGTTGTCTTTACCCTGTTGCAATATAATCTGTATTTCATAAGTTCATGGTGGAGAGCCAGAATGTGCAGAAGATGCATTCAAACTTCTGTTTCTTTAGCATATTTCTTGTTGATTCTGACAAAAAGAAAATAGTAAGGCAGGATTTCAGGTACGCAGATTTTGAAAAACTGGTGTAAATGTTAATGCTGAAGAATGGCCCAATTTACTGCAGTCAGAACTGCTGAGCCTGCCAGTGTTTGCTTTCACCAGCTAAATATTGAACTAGGTTGCTACAGCTTTTCCAGGCTGCAATGTCTTTTCCTGAAATACTGGCTCTAGGAAGGCTGGTAAGAAAACTATATCAACATCTTCACTTTTAAGTAAATATGCTATATTAAAATATACATCCTTCTGAAAGATCCCCAAACTCCATAGTTCATTTGTTTCTCTGTGCTGTTGACATGTCCCAACTTCTCTCTGTTTTGACAGCTTGCATTCATTACATCAGGTTTCAATTTAAAGGCTAGGAGGAAACATGACAGGTCCCCTGTCCAGTTCCCTGCGCTCTGCAGTCTGAATTACCTAAGTGTCAAGTTGCTACTAAGGCAGAAATTACTGCCACTCTTTTTTTTTTTTCCTTTGTATGTTTTTTGGAGAGAGCAAGCAAGCATAAATACGCACTAAAAATCTGTGAAAACTGACATCATAGGCATCTTCAGAGGTTTGAGATGGGAATGGAGTGAAGCTGAATCCTGGACACCTTTATTTTCACGTTTTTTTCTTTTGTGTGTAAAGTTCATTCTATCCAGTAAAAATGTATTCCTTTAAAATTGGTCTCAGCTGAGCCTACTTATAATTCGTTATGGCCTGGTTCCATGCAAATTTAAATGAACATACCATTAAAAAAAAAAAAGAAGAAGAAGAAAAAAAAATCAATTGCTCAATTCCTGATATATACTTTAGTTAAGTATATTTACAGACAAAATTGGCTTTATTGAGCAAACTGTTCTCTAAATTATTGAAACTATTTTCCCTTTCTTTTTCTCTTTGAAGAAGAGAGCAATAACAATTGTGTCAACTACCCAATGTATCCAGCTCATCTCTGATACAGAAATAGCAATGCACTGCATCAAAACAAGCCTTCCTGACCTATATGATTCCACAGTCCAGAAAAAAAAATGCAATTCCAAAAAGAAGCTTCTTCACATAAACAGCTATTTGGCTGTTTTCTTCTTTACTTGGTTTCAAAAAGAAGAAATCCAGCAAAGGTGGAGAAGCGTTGGTGGTCCCCATGGAGGGCTCCATTTCCCATTCGCAGCCAAACTTCATCTCCCTTGGCAAGTTTCAGCACCGCGCTGTTTCCTGAGGTGTCCGCCTTCCCTTTTGATTCATAGCTGAGGATGAACATTTTAACAAGTCAGTTTTTCTTTGTCAGCAATGATCAAGGAAACAATTTAAAAAAAAAAAAAAAGTTAATCCAAGAAAGCACATTAAGCCTTGCCAATATTGAAATTTGGTGGGTTTATTTATTTATTTATTTTGCATTTGATCTCTAAATCAAACATTGCACCTTGTCTAATTTCATCATTTCTTTCAAAAATTCTGGAATTCTGAAGGTTTAAATGATGTATTTTTCCTGCATACAGGTTACGAGTTTACTATTTAAAATAAACTTATGCTCACTCTTTGCAACATTCTGGATTTTCTTAGATGATCTCTCTTTCCATGCGAATTTAAATGCCTCAAAATTAGAAGTTTAATGTGAGCTGAATCCCTATACTTCTTGCACAGGCAGCAGGCAGACAGGGTACTCAAAAAAAAAGACCTTGAGGTCTTTTGTTGAAACACAGATGTGTTTAATGTGGGCTAACCCCACTATTCCTTTGATTGTCAGTTCTCTTTCCCCCACCTTTTGCCTTTTTTAGTATCAGTGCTTTAGGGGGAAATAATAGAGTGCTTTTTGTTTTGCAGAGAAGATCTGCTGGGAACGAAGTACAAGGGGAGAAGGATGCAGGAACATGGTCTCAAGTTGTGCCAGGGGAGTTTTAGTTTGGATATCAGGAAACACTTCTTTATAAGCACTGGAATAGGTTCCCCAGGGAGGTGGTTGAATCACCATCTCTAGATGTGTTTAAAAATCATTTGAATGTGATGCTCAGGGACATGATTTAGCAGAAGGTTGTTAGTTAGGGTAGTATGGTTAGGTTGTGGTTGGACTTGATGATCTTTAAGGTCTTTTCCAACCTGAGCAATTCTATGATTCTAGCTACTCTTTGGTTGTGCCTTTGTTACTGGCCATTGAAAAAGTCTAGACAGCTTAAATAAAGCTGCTCTCATCGTAAGTGCCTAAAATACATTGTGCTGAATCTAAGCTTTTGTCTATGCTTTATCAGGTTTCAGAGATAAATTGGATTTTGTCTCCAGACTTCTTATTAATATTAAACAAATAACATTTTTTCAAACACTTTTTTTTTGCACATGTCCACTTGGCAATAAGCTTCTTGATCTAGTCGATATAGAAGATACTAAGTTAAAAGTGAATCTTGTTCTTCATGAATCTGCAAGAAATATATACAGCTCAGAAAATTTTTGTTCAAATTGTGTTAATGTTAACAAAGCCAGTAAATGGAACGAACACCCTTGCTTCTTACTTATCTTCACTACTGTTTTCCACCTTTAAAGTGCTTTCCCTTAACCTTCCATAAGAGTATTTTTAGTTGCTGAACATTTCATTACACCCTTTCACTGACAGAAAAAAAAAAAAAATGAGGGTGAAGATATATTTTAGCAGAATGATAGTATTCTACCAGTAGACTCCAATCCTGACTTGCAGTGAGAATTCATTTTTCCTCAGCAGCGAGGAACTTCTGATGAAGGATCATTTTCCAGCCTTATCTCAGGGACAAATGTAAATTTGCAAGTTGAGGAGGGCAAAATGTAATATTTTCCTTAGTTGGTTATTGCACCCTATGAAATTTCTTCAAAAAGGAACAGGTTTGTGTTTTGAAATGTGACCACATAGTCACATCGATGCAAATGTCTTTTACTGAGAAAATGTCATAGTCATCTACTTACCTATATAAGCTGAATACTGTGTTGCCGTTATGCATCAGGTACACATACACTTCCTCCACATCTTCATGTTTCATCATATTGAAGGTGAAGAAATACACCCCTGAAATGATTAACAAAGTGTTTTCTTCATAGAAGGAAGTAGCCACGCTACAGACTACTTCTTCTTGCTTAGGAAAAAAAAACTAGCTGAGGCTGAAATTACTTCAGCTTTTTCAGCGGGCATTTTGCTTCTGCTTGCAGTGAAACCAAAACCTGGTTCATTTTTATTCTGTATGTGTTGGGGGTTAAACCATGTCCTGTTCTAGAGAAATGACTTTACTTGAGCACAGCTGGACTGCCCATCCCTTCCATCTGACTGAAGGTGAAATTTCCCAAAGGCTCA
Source organism: Chrysolophus pictus (assembly GCA_037305975.1). Classification (NCBI taxonomy): domain Eukaryota; kingdom Metazoa; phylum Chordata; class Aves; order Galliformes; family Phasianidae; genus Chrysolophus; species Chrysolophus pictus. The sequence goes on along the minus strand of CM074614.1, from coordinate 69,325,934 downwards.
GTATAGTGATTTTCCTTACTCATTCTTTTCCTTGTTTTCATGCTCCTGCCTAATTCTAAAAGGCTCAGCCTTGGAGGCCATCAGACATCCAGCATGTCACCAGGACCACTCAGGGCATGAGCAATTGTAACAGCGCTCACTGCTACTCTCCTGGTTGTAATGCATCCTGTGCAATGCACTACTTTTTCTGCTTGCACTGCATGTCTCTCTTCATCATCTTTCTGAGCTCTTTCATTTCTGAAAGTTACCAACAGCGTTACCAGTGCAGCCTTGTTATGTATCACAAGCTTTACAAAATGCCTGCAGGAGGGAGGCCTACCTTCTTTTTCATGAACTGTAGTTTCGTAGCATCGACCCTACAATGGGAGCTTGGAGCATACATCAAAGTTGTTGAACAGGTCAAAGTTTATTAATTTGCACACATATTTTTGAGTGGCTCTTTGTAGAGCTAGGAGTTGTACTGAATGATCCTTATGGGTCCCTTCCAACTCAGGTTTTTATAGTTCTATATATTAACCTCAAAAGAAAGCAGCTGGGAGGAAAATCACCTATGCCTCTAAGTGCCAGAAAGACATGTGACACAGCAAGCTTGGAGGGCCTGACTTCCATTAAATATAACATTACGTGTCATAACTGTAAGTAAATGAATAGAAGGGTGAGAAAGGCCAGATGGAGGAAGATGGTCTTAGTCTTCACTTACATGTGCTATTGTCCTCCCTCCTCTATGTCCTCTTGATGACTGGCAAGCCTTCTGTTGACTTACTCAGTTTCCTATTTCATTTTCCTGAAAGCAGGTGGTAATCATTTTCCAGAGTGAGCCTGATCTTGTGCTAACTCAGTACTGTTTTCTCACTGTTATTGAGCACACTTTTCCCCGGAGGTTTGAGAATTGCAGTCTTTTGTTTGGCAAGTACTCACCATTCACTGGAGCACCAAATCTCCCAGTCATTACATCAAAGAAATTCCCAACATTAGTTTCAACACTACTGAAGATGATCCCACTGTTCTGGTTGCTGAAGTGAGTAGCCATGGAAGCCATGAATGCAACCTGGAAAAATGTACTTCTTAGTCAGTCATTCATTGAATGTACATGTGTCGAGGAATCAGCTACATTATTTTTTCCTGGATTTTCAGTCTGTTTATTTTCCTGACAGAGATGTTCTTCTAGGGCCTGTTCCAAGGCCATTAAACTCCAGTAACAAAGCTCCCATTGAAGGAAGCTAGAAGAGTACTAGCCTTCTTAGATTCAATTGGACTATTCATGACTGTAAAGGTAAGTGTATGGGCAAGTGTTTGCAGGGCAGAACCTTAGTTTTAGATTTTATTTACCTTCAAGTCTCTCCAGAATGATGCAATAATCAACTGATACGGTGTTTTAGATAAATGTGAATTAATTCATTTTTATATGCTCCCAAATGTACTTAGGCTGGATATTTTTTAAATGGATTATGTTAAATAAACAATCTTGGTAGAATCCATACACGATTGTTACTTGCCAATTACCTTCAGAGATAAATTAGGCATTTTTATTAGAGATCTTCTAGAGGTTCACTAGCTGGGATTCAGCACTTTTCCTCTCTTGCCCCATACTCCTCAGTTGTGACAACAGAGGATGGTAAATATCAAAAGAAGAAATTGAGAACTGTGGTTCTCACTTTTTGCAGGGAGGTATATTGGCTGTGAATTTTTTTTCTTAGGAAGCAGCGCAAAACCTCCCACATTGGACAATTCAAATTACCTCACTAAGACACCAAGGAACAACCCACGTGTTGCATGGGTGGGGCAGAGGGTTATCTCTTTTGTCAGTCTATAATCCCCCCACCTGAATGTCAGTAGAAAGAGTACAGGCAGAATTGCAGCATCTGCATGCTAGAAAGTAAGTCACATGGCAGACACTTCATTCCTCTCTCTTAATTTCTCTGAAGAAAAGTTAGAAGAAGAGTGTTCAATTACAGTTGTTAAGTGATCCCTAAAATAACCAAATTTTAATAAGATTCCAGATAAACAGTTATTAAAAAACGAAAACAAAACAAACAAACAAACAAAAAACAACAACAAAAAAAAAAACCACCCCAAACTTCTTTTGATTTCAAATCCAAATGAGAAATGAGGCGAAATCAGATGCCAGTTCTGATCCAACAATGGAAACCATTAGCCATTTCTCAGAAATTTAAGGACCTCCAGATGTGAGCTGAAAGCTTGGGCTGATTTTCTTTATCCTTACACAGGTACATTTTCTCTGACAGTAAGCGGTTATGTTCTTGCTTCTCAGCCAGGTTCACATCAAAGTTCATTCTGTGTTAAAGCAAAGCAGCTGTAATGGCCATTAGATGGAATTTATTACTCTTTGTTCAGATTCCATTTCACTCTCTCTCTAACCCCAAGGTACTTTTCTGGGCTGATCAGAAAAGCTGAAAAAAATGTCCTTTTTCCACATCTCATTTTGAAATGCAAGTCTTTCAAAATAACTCTGTACTTAAACCAGTATTGTATTCAGAAGTCTTTTTACTCTTCCTCTCCTCTCTCCAAAGTTCTTAAGCATGACGTTAACAAGAAATTACATACTCTACTGTATAAAGAATTTTTAAGCACATCTATCAAAGAGTGAATAACTTTTACCTTAAAATAGTTACTGCAATTTGAGCATTTGTTATTCAAGCAATTATAACTAAATCACTACCACTGTCTTATATAAGAAAAAATACTGATAGCTCATCTTAATATTGCAAAAAAATCTATGTTGAACATAATTGCAACAAATATGTTTTCCAAGATATTGAGCTATGATATTAATTCCACTTGCTTTTTAAAGATTGCTAAGATATGCTTTATTACAAATGTCTATTAGTTTTGGAAACTGTTTTCATTCTCACTATTTTACTCTGTCAATTATCCCATCTTTGTGCAACCTAGGGCTGAGAATTCAAGCATAAACAACACCAAGAAATCTGAAGTCATTTTCCCACATTTCCCCCGCAGGTTGGTTAAACTAGTGATTCTGCTGTTAATTTGCATAATCTTAATGAGTATGTAAAACAGATATGAATGACTTTTATTTGGAAGAACACATTTCAGTTAAAACCTTTTCAAGTAGATTTTCAAGTAGATCAGAACTTTAGTTTTGCCCAAAGTCAGAGGGTTTATAAGTAGAATTAATTTTTCTGTACATTTGTTTTATCCCAATTTTGTACTTTTAGTGGTGAACAGAGTGTAGGGGTATGAGTCAGCTCAAGACTAAGACATTTCCATTTGAGTATGTACATGTGAGCAAGGATGTAAACTGTCTTGTAATTACTGGAGATTTTATCTATAGGCTCCTTAAATCTGAAGACCCGTATGCCTAAAAACAGCAATGATTGTTAGATGAAGTTGAGTTGTTCTCCTAGGTCCCCAATAATTATAAAGGGAGTTTAGATGCTCCCTGCATAAGTAAGTTCCTCAATCTGGATCTATGTCCAACCATAATCAATGGCTAACACAAATGCATCTAGAGCCATATGAAGTGCTTTAGGACTCCCCCACATGAGACTGGCTAATCTGATATAAGACCTACAGAAGCCACCGCAGTGGCAGCTGGAGACTTTAATCCCAAGGCCTTTTCACACACCTAAATCCTGCCTTTAGTACCTGTGCCACTTCACAGACATAATCAAGTCTACTGCTACTGCTGATGTAATGATCATGTATCTTTACACTGTAATGTACAGTGTGGACAACTCTTAAAATCCATTTTCAGCTGTAAGCAAGGATCTTAGATATCCAAGTCTCATTCAGTTTTGATTGCCTTAAGAACAGGATTAGGATCATAGAGTCATAGAATCATCAAGGTTGGACAAGACATCCAAGGTCATCTAGTCCAACTACCTCCTACCACCAGTATTTCCCCAATAAGCCTTGTCTAAAAGTTTCTTGAACACTTCCAGGGACTGAAACACCTCCTTGGGCAGCCCACCACTCTTTTAGAGAAGAAATCTTTCCTGATATACAACCTGAACCTCCTCAGGTGCAACTTGAGGCTATTCACTCTAGTCCTATCACTAGTTACTCAGGGGAAGAAACTGACCCCCCCACCTCATCACAACCTCCTTTCAGCTAGTTGTAAAGAGCTATAAGGTCTCTCCTGAGCCTTCTGCAGACCAGACAATCCCAATCACACCATCATGACTCTGCTGCACTGCAGGTACATGTATGTGAGCTCTCTACCACCTCCCACATTCCATGAATAAACTCTAATCTAAAAGCTAGAAGACTAGGTTAAAAAAAAAAAAAAGAGTACAGATATGTCCCTCCTTCAGCAATGCTTATCAGCTCAAACTTGAACTCAGTTTTTAATGCTTCCCTGGATTTTGGGTGGCTCATACCTAACAGAGCCTACGTATTTCTCAGCATACTTAAGATACTGAACCACTGGAAAACACAGATGAATGCTGTGATGAATACCATTCTGCTGAATGGTATTTTTCAAAACAAGTGGGCTCTGTTCCGAGTTCAAAGGTTTTGACCCAATATTTGGATGATTTGGATACATATACTTCTGTAAGTCTCACAAGGCCTAACTGGCTTAAGGAGCATGAGTCTAAGTAACTCCTTTGCTCTTTTGTCTAGGAAATACAGAGCTATGTAATGTAATGGGGCTTAATAGAAAAATGTTCGTCCTAGTTATTCACCTTTAATCACCCAGATACTGGCTTTCTGTTGTAAAAGGGAGCCATATTTCCTGCTGTTACTTTGATGGATCCTTAGTCTAAAATGGCTAAACTTTGCTGACTTTCTTTTCCAGGAAGATCTGGTGGAGCATATCTGTCAATCATGACAAACACTACGTCTGCCTTTCATTGTATTCTTTTAGAAGTGGATCTCCTTCTTAGGTATCCTATACTAATCTCTGCTGCAGCAAACGTGAGGCAGACGTTTTGTACCTGTAGCTCTGGAGGGATCCCAGGATAACCCTTCTCGCCTTTGGGTCCATGATGGCCGCGCTCTCCCCTTGGTCCCATATCTCCTTTGTCTCCTTTCTCACCCTTGGCTCCTTCCTGGCCAGTTGCTCCATTATTGCCATTGTTTCCATGATTTCCTTAAAAGAAACAGACCTTCCTGTATAACTTCAGTCATTTCATGCATTATAACAGATGCTGTATCAGGGTCCTTTTTTAGCAGTTAGCAACACATGCACTTTTCAGTACCATTGAATAAAGATGAGCATTTTCCAGAAGGATGTACACTGATGTTTAAGAGTTAACCACCATGTTATCTTGTTACTGCTCTATTAACTGCAGATGTCTCAGGTCAGTTGCCTTGCAGGGAAGATGTCCAAGGAAGAGAACTCAGAGGATATGAGTAAAGTGAAGGCCACTGTTGGCTGACACGTATCAGGTAATCTGCATTTTCAGTCTTATTTTTATTTTCTTGTAAAAATATTTCCTATTAATACAAGGGGACTAAGATAGGATAAGATAATTTTGAAATACATTTTGCTGTCTTTAAAACTTTAAAATGTAAGGTAACTTTTAGTGTGTAACTTTAAACTAGCTAAAAACTGGCCCATCTGTGCCAAAAATTGGAGGAGCTATGTTCTTGATGTGCTGGTTGGCTTTAACAGGTTGGTTGCTTGTTCCTAGGCTTGAAGACAATGTTACAATGAAGCTTTTCTGAGAGGGCTTCTTATAATAGGGGTCATTACAACAAATGCATTTCTGCATCTGCTGTATTAATTCCTCTTATTTACTGAAGAAATTACTGACCAAGCATCTATGCATCTGACAAATTTTTAAAATTGGTCAAGATAACAGAGTAATTATTATGCCTGCCTAAAGCAAGAGCTTGATCTTTCAGTTAATTATTCAGAGGATTAATTAGTGTCATCAATGATCTACCTGAATTTAAATTATATTTTTTGTCTCTCTGCTTGTTTTCTAATTAGTCACTTTAGTTATGAATTTTCAAGAATGATGTTGTCTGCAAGCAAATCTGAGTAAGTGATTCTTCAAAGCTTTTGTATTACGAAAATGTCTTCAAATAAAATGTCTGAATGACAGAAGAATAGAAGCAATTTTTGTTTGGGAAATCAATAACTCCTAAAAATTACAAGATTGATCCTTTGTGTAACAAGAAAACTACAGCTCAGAACAGAAGTATACAAACCATACTTGATTCAATCAAGAGAAAAACAGCTGTTGCCCTTCACTTCAAGTGTGCAGTGATAGAAAATGCAGCAGTTGAAGGAAATAGAGAAATTCCAAACTGCAGAGGGATGCCATTGGTCATACAGTTGTGGCATCCTTTGGTAGAAAGAGAGTGTGTCTGAGTTACACATTCATATGAGGAAAAGGCAAAGGTGGATTAGGCTGTATCTCAATATTTCAGCTGTCAGCCTTGAAAGTGTGGGTATAATACAAAACCGTGTGCTGCTTCTAAGAAGTCTGCTTTGAACTGATACAAAATGCATAAGAAGCTTCATCATTAGTTTCATTAATATTATCTATCTGCTTTAGGGATGGTAATTTTCAAATCCCTACCCCCCAGTAGCTTCTGTAATGAACATTGACCAACATACAGCTTTTTCCTTACTATGGGCCTTTCTTTTTTTCTAGGTGAAACTATAAATTCTTATTTAGTCTTATTTACTTCTTCGTGTGCATATTTTGCCTTTAAAAAATACTTTTTATTAAGGAAAAATAAAACAAGAAAGAAATGAAGAAATTTCAATGAAAGAATACGGATATGTGTATCTCTGTAGAAATTTGGCTAGCAGTATGCCCGATGAAAACATCTCCTGAATACAGCACAAAATAGCATTACAGGATATTCAGAGTGAAAGCAATAATCAACTCCAGGAAATAAGTTGTTCCAGCTTTAATGGAAGCTTCATGCTGCTTTAAGGAGAAAGAATAATTTGGCCTAAAAATGCAATGACATTGCTTTCAACATGAATTTGTGAAAGCTGAATTTTATTATCAAATGTTTTTTTACTAGAAAAATCTTTTGAGTCTAATTGAAAACCTCTGTCCCCCCAGGAAATTTTAGAAAAGTTTGCTTCTAAATCCATCCCCTGATCCCGATTTGGATCATTCTGTAGTACTTCACAGGCTACCTGAAATTTACAGCCTAAAATTAGGCTGCTCAAAAATCAATTAAAGTGCGTCTTTACCTGGCATCCCAGGGGGTCCAGGAGGTCCTGGGGGCCCTTGGTAGAGTCGAACTCCAAAGTCACCACGGCAGCAGGAGCTACAGTCTGGATTCTGCGGTCCAGTCTGGGGGGGCTAAGGGCACAAAAATAAGCTTTAAATAACTCATTCATGGAGTAAATTGGTCATGTGCATGTCAGACACAGGCTCTTCATTATGTAGACTCTGCATATATGCTGATTTTTCAAAATGCTTATCTGGACTGAAATCTGCTATATTTGGTTTCTCTCCAAAAATGTTATTTTCAAAAGATTTAAGGGGGGAAAAAAGTTCTGTCAAGTAATGGGGGTTTTGAAAATAAAATAATACCAAGTAATGAAAACTAGATTAATATCCCAGTTAGGCATCAATACTACTTCTTTCTGATCCCATATTTCAGCTGACCTTTATTGACAATCAGCAACAAGTGGTAGGAAAAAAGGTTGGCCATCAGCTATGATCCTCCACTAAGCACTGAGGAAATTGGGTCAGACTTCTAGAAAGACGCTAAAAATAAACAACTCTTAAAGCCCTCAGACTTGTGTATTTACCAGGTATTTAAGTTGGGGAACCTGAAGAATTTCCAAGCTATGAGACAAAAATTTGAACTGACCACAACCCCTGGTATTAATGGCACTTGATTATTAGCAGTTGTGGATGTTATCTCTAACCAGTTTGTATGATAAAAGTAATACAGCAATATGAATAATAGGTTAAATACATGCAGCTCAGTTTCTGTAATAGTAGTTTGATAATAGCTTTATTTCAGTGCTCTTCAGTTGCGCCCCATTCTATTTATTTCTATGGAGTCTCATTCCATATAAACTTGGTTAGTTTTCATTGTAATGATCTAGAGGTCACAAAGGCTCAGCTGAGGCAGATGTCCTGGATTTTATTTTATTTCTCTACATCTTCATTCTTCCTGTTTTGTTGCTTTTTCTTAATGATTCTTTGCTACTATCCAGAGTCACAAATGTGCGGTTTGTAAATTCTAGAGGGCAGTAATTCCAACTGCACCTTTTCTCTCAGCATTCTATTATTTGTCTTCCTTTTCACTTCCTTTACTTTCTTTCCATTCCTCTTTATCATCATCTAATGACTTGTTTAATGCGGATCTATTGTTTTAACAGCAAATTAGCCTCTGGTGAGATGAGAATTGCCAAATGATCATACAGATATTCTGGTTTTTTGCCCTTGATGTCACCAGCTGAATTTGAAATACTGAAGTTTTATGCCCATGTTTTGAAAGCATTTAAGAAACCCCTCTGAATTCATCCCCTCAAAATTCATTAATTTCAAGAGGCTTTAAAATTTATGTCACTGATACAGAAAATACCTTTCATGCCACCAAAATATTACTTGCTACAGACATGTGCCCTCCACAGCTGGAACCAGACAGTGGAGCTCTCATGGGAGTAAAGGCTAATCTGACAGTTCAGCAAATAAATATACTCATTATTCACAGACCAATAGAAATGTTAATTGCAGTGCACAAAAGGGCTTTGGATTTATATAATGTTGGTCAACACTTTGTTTTTTCACTTTTATTCTGGGTAAAGTCTATGCAGTTCTACCTGTTCAACTGTCTGTTCCTGGAGTCTGCATCTCTCCTAGCTTTTATGAAGAATAGAACAGATAATCACCAGGCACACTGATCAACATTTCTGAATATGAGAGAAGTGACTGCTTTCAGCTCATTTTCAGTCCTTGAAGGGTAGTTGAGAGGATAGTAACTGTGCAAACATTTTGCACCATCAGAATAAAGTGTTTGGCTGACAGCAAAATCTCCAGCTTTTTCTTTGATAGTGCTTGATATTCAAGTTAAATGAAAAAGCCAACCATATAGACATCTGCCAAGTGCAAATAAGTGCGATCACCCTAGAAATATCAAATAGTTACAACTGTGCCTTATTGCTATGTGAAACCACGAGCTCCCCAAAATGAAATATATGTGTCAGAAAGCCTTACTTCAGTCATGTGAGTGTCTCTGCACGGATAAGATTTGTTACGTTACACAATGCACTGAAATCCTGACCAAATGGTATTAGATTACCAGCAGTGTTATTGTAAAATAGACAATAGTGTTGGTCGTAGCCAAAGCCTATTTTGACATAATCTCTCCAAAAACTTAACAGATTATTACATGTGCAGGAAGGCAAGTCCTGCTAGTCTGGTTATATTAGAGCAGTCCCACTGACTTATAAATAAATACTTATGCAAGCCATAAAGAAGTACTGATTTATTAACTTTACTGATTCTTTGACTAGGAGGAAAAAAATGTTCAAATCAACTGTCAAGAACAAGGAATTCTGAGGATACTTTTTAAATCTCTGAAATCAGAGAGCTAGATGAAAGCTACAGTTAAAATAAAAGCCTGTGCCTAATGTAAAAGTACACTCAAATGGGACATAGAGATTAATTACAGCTTACTTGCCAAAAGTGTCCTATACAGCCATTTCCACATAAATTTTATGTGGAATGGATCTTTGGCATTGCTTTCAGAACATAAATATGATTGAGGGGCTTTTGAAATGTATCTGCTACATCACTAACCTAATACAGATAGAAAACTGGAAACAGTGATAGCAGGGATATTTGTTGATTTTCCTACAATTTTGTGTTTAGGAGGCAGTTTTAGGCAGCAGATGGTTTATAAAATTCCCTTAATTTAAACTTATGAACTGATCATAATTGGAGATTTAGTTCTTTTTACTTCCTGATTAATTTTATGGGTTTCTGTTATGCTATCTAAGATAACGCAGAAGACAAGTAATGCACACCCACTGCTCTTGGCTCCTGTTCCGAATACATAATAACATGTCTGTGTGGGCACCAGAGTTCTCTGTGCTACTTCTCTAGCAATGATGTAAGAAAAACACCAGCATTTGAGGCAAAACACCAGTATCTTGTGTAGTACCTGAAGGTTTTCAGGGAGCAGTCTCAAAAAGGAGAAATGTCTCTCTATTCATTGAGTTCTCATGTTTCAGAAAAGCATATTATATTTTTCATAAATTACTGGAAGTACAGAAACTGGCTTCATAAGCAAATGCTATTGTTTCAATGCCACAACATGGAATGAGATCTTTAGTATACTTTAGCAAGAGTTCTCCAGCCACAGCTAAGATAATCAAGAAAGTAGAGACTTAAGAGTGAAACCTTTGACTTCACTGATTGGTTGTTTCCAGCAGCTGCCAAACAGCTCATGGGGAAGGGAAAGGTTTGACATAAGTTAGAATATGTCCTTTCCATCTTTTTTCCTCCTCTGCCTGGAAACCCCTGGAGTCTCGAGATTGAAAATACCTATTGCATCAGACACTCCATGATGGATTAGCCCTGTCACACATCTGCTAGTGCTCCATTTCATTTCAGTAAGCCAAAAATTACATCATTTCTCCAGCAAAGATTGCTTCCTAGAGAGGAGACTGGCAAGTAAATGACTGCCATCAGTTGTGCTCAGAGTTGCTGGGCTAAATTTTAATGTCACAGTTTCTTCTAGCAGCAGACAACTTCATACAGGTACTAAACTCTGGTAAGAGAGACACATGCACCCAGAAGCAGTGGAATCTATGGAAATGGAGAATTTTACCTTAAAAAAAAAAATTATATTGCATTAAATCTTGCATTATCTGATATTTTGTTAGCAGCTGTCTTTAACTACCAGCAACATAGGGTCTATAGTATGCAATTGCACAATTCTCTGTGCACTTAAGACAAACACACACACATGCTAACTGACGCATTGTACAGCATACCCGACTGATTACATTATTTGTATGCTACAAATATCATTCAACATACCAACAGTCTATCTTGCCAATTGCACTACAAGAACATAAAATTCCTGTGCAGGAAATATGAAATGCAGCTACAAAATTTAAAGACAAGGCATATAGTGGTGTATTAAACTCATGCCCATACTCTGATGTGTTTCAGTCATTTAAGCCTACAATGGGGTTAAAATCAAATCTCCTGTCTGCTTATCATGAAGCAGATTGCAGAGTAGGTTGTTTTTCAACACTTGTCTGTATGTCCATAATTTTTGGAATTCAAAATATCATGGTTTGATCTAAAAAAATTTTAAATCACAAATGACAAAAAGTGAACTCTACTGGACCAAACATTTGTATCAGTAATAAGAACAAAACACTCACATTCTTGTTATTTCTAAAAAATAACAATCAACACAATTTTTTTTTTGAGTAGTATTTTGTTGTGCTATAAAAAGCTTCTGCTCTTCAGATTTTTCTTTTAAATGTAGATTGCAGTACTTATGTATAATCAAACTGTTCAGTTTGCTGTAGGTTGATGACTGTAATATCCAAATTGCTGTGTAAAAGGCATAAAACACCCCCAGTTTAAAAAGCAGATGCTGCGGTTGATTTTAAAAGTTTCATTCAAATCCAAATCTTTTTCCCATCAAAACTAAGTTATTATATGTAATTACTAAAGCTACTCAGATCTCAGGACAAGTACCTGCAGGTTTTTTTCAAACATTCCTTCAGAACTATAATTCTGACTACTCAGAATTTCATTATATTTGTCTCAATATATGATATACATGGTTTTCAAGTAAACTCATTCTCTGCTAATTGAATCTTTACAAATCTCTCTAGAAATTCTTTAATTTTCCTCCAAAGCCAAATCAGTTGATTGATTCTGAAGCTTTAATATATTAAGCAAGTAACAACTTGAAATGGTTAAGAGGCTTTATCTGTCAGTACGATTCCAACATATCAAAGTTTCAGCCAAAGAGGGCTTCTATCTGTGTCATTACGATCATCCCCAAATATGCTGTCGACTCTCCCAGCTCATTTAAAAGTTGTATTAAGCAACCCAGCAGAATACAGACCATTATACAGCTGTAATAAAATTCATTTCATAAATATATTATTAGTAGTCTTAGAAAAAATAAAATAAAATATCTCATTAGCTGTAAAGTTATCTTTAGAAGATTAATTCAGAGTACCTGGACTCTATCTGAGGTAGTCAGTTCTACATCATCTACCTCTGGTCTCAGAACATTTTGGTCTGTAGAAGAGCTATTAGCAACAGTCCACTCTATAAGTTGACTCCGCTGTTTCAAAATTTCCCTGCTTCTGGAACCTTTGTGGCCAGTCTGGTGGTGACTTTGCAATACTTTGGCCACTGGTTTATAAGATCTTCTGCTCACCTCCATGTATTCATCTTGACACAGGCAAAATGGAAGAAAAAATAAAGCCAGCAGATGCCAACTGATGAAATCCTTCTCTGCCATGTTATTCAAAATAATTTCTCAGGAGTCCAGCAAAAGTCTTGCAGAAGGAGAGTTTCTTTGCTGCACCAGGAGTTATGTAGTCCTTTCAGCTGTCCCACTCGTAAGCCTGGCACTGAGACCAGTACCACGTTTTATACTGTTGTGCGTAATAAATAAAACTGAAAATGCCAAAGTGACAGGATACTTCATCCAAAATCAGTCATGCTCCTTTAAACAAACCAGGCATTATTCACCACTTCACCACCACAAGGAAAATTGATTTGTATGCTGGAAATGGCCACAGCATTTAACGGACTCCCATGGTTCCTATTTGGGGGCATTAAAAAATGTAGCACCTTTTCTTTGGCATGTTTCTGTTTAAGTGTGAAAAAATGTGATGGAAATGGAGAGCATGTGGCTAATGGTTTACGTTCCCTGATTAGACATGGAAAAGCTGTGAATTCACACTCTAAAATGTCTTTTGGACACAGTCACCTTCCTCATTTGCCAGGAAATTCACACACACAACTGCGTCAGCCCAGTCTGAAAAATCCTTCCAAGAGCAATTAGGAAACAAAAGCACAAGAGGAGCTTTCGCATATGATTCTGACCCAGTGGCTGTTTCTGACTATGCTTTTCATTCACTAAAAGAAAAATATTGGATTTCTGTCAATTGGCCAATGGTGGAAGTAGACTGGATAAGTAGCTCTGAAAAACTGGGTTGAATTCAGATTCGCAGAGACCCATTTCTCAGTATTAGTTCAACCCACTCAACCAGGCAGTATTTTTTCCCTTGAGTTTCCAGTGTTTTGCTAAATCAACTGCCAAACCAAATTTTATATCTTCTCTGCCAAGTAAATATAAATTTACTGGGGCTTATTTCAGACTAAATGTATCAAATTATATATATATAATAATATCCTTTATTATGTTTTCAACCACCCACTAGTATCCAGTAGAATTGCGACAGCTGCAGAGTGAAGTTCTGCAAATGCACACATATATAGGCCCGCACACGTGCACATACAGCCATCCTGAGAGCAGGTAGCATCCTGGCCTAGAGAAGCACTTCCCCAGAATACAGCTACAATACCGTCACTGAATGCATCAGTCGCACAGTGCAATGGACTGGCTCGTAATGAAGTTGCTCAAGGTGAAGCACCCTGCTTAGCATTTGGACCATTGCACAGCAAAGCGTCCTGTTGAGTCCTGAACTTCTCTGTAGAAGGAAACTCCACAACCTCTCCGGGCAGCCTGTTCCAGTGCTCTGTCACCCTCACAGTAAAGAACGTCTTCCTAATGTTTGTACGGAACTTCCTGTGTTCCAGTTTGTGTCCATTGCCCCTTGTGCTGTTGCTGGGCACTACCAACAAGAGTCTGGGCCCATCTACCTGATATCTTTGTGAACTCTGCTGGACTCTCTCAAGCAGTTCCCCATCTTTCTTGAACTGTGGAGTCCAGACCTGTGCAAGTACTCCAGATATGTCCTCACCAGGGCGGAGTAGAGGAGGAGGATCACATCCCTGGACCTGCTGGCCACACTCTTCCAAACGTGCCCCAGAATACCATTGGCCTTCCTGAGCACAAGGGCACACTGCTGTCTCATGGGCAACCTGTTACCACCAGGTCATTATCTGCAGAGCTCCTCTCCAGCAGGTCAACCCCTAACCTGTACTGTTGCTGCCATTCCTCCCCAGGTGTAGCACTTGCCCTTACTGAACCTCAGAAGTTTCCTTACCGAATTCTGGGGAGGTGTCAGCACTGACCTGTGCTTGGCCACTCTCAGCACTGACCCATGCCTGGCCACTCTCCTCTATTACTTGCTGTTTAGCAGTCCATGGAGAGGAGTGTGGGGCTGTGCTGGTCCCCAGAAAGGCATTGCTAGCCCCCATGGACATGCAGAGACCTACCAGAGACAGCACAGGACAGTTCTCAGGGCTGCCAGGAATGAAGACCATCAAATGAAGCTCTTCCTCATTTTCTCCTCCATTCAGCTCATGATTATTTTAGTTCACAGGTTTGGAAGATAGGCATGTGTCTCCTGGCTTTATACTTTTGCTGCATTTACCTCACTTATTTTGAAGTTCTAATCACAGGAATTTTAATTCAATTTCAATGAAATCTTGGATTCTAAAGCCAGGTATTCAGGATCATCAAATACACTTTGCAGATTAGCTCTTGAGCCCTGCTGTGGTGTATATTAATTATCTAGATAGGCTTGCAGAATATGCTCCTTAGCCTATGCTTTATGACTACTGAAAATCCCTATTTGAAAAAAATGCAAATATTCCACTTATTTCACTAGGCAAGGTAGAATGGAAAGGAATTTACTGGAAAGTTAAACAAGATTCTCTAAACACCATTCCAGACTTTTGAAGATGCTGCCACCAGAATCAGGTTTCTTTTTCAAGGAGATAAGACTTTCTTGGTAGGAAAGCAGTTTGAAAACCTTGAGCTCTTCAGAGCTGAGAATGACTCAGAGACAAACATTAATTTATCTTGGCATTCAGTAATTTGATTCAGCAAGTACTGGGACAGCACTGATATTTTCAGCTGCCGTTAGGGCTTTCATGGCTTTCCAAACTCCGTTCCAGGAGCTTCCTGTGGCAAATGTTTCCAGTATGAGTAATGAATATCCGCTGCACCCATGTCCCAAAGCAAGGAGGAATAAAAGCAGAGATTTGGGCTTTAAAAAACCCATCTATCATTTCATGCAAAAGCTGAAACAACCGTGTTTCTTGGCAGCTATTAGAAAACATTCCCTTCTTTGCTTTCTAATAGAGTCCACCTGGTTCCTGTCCATCACTGCTCTGGTGGTTTGATGCTACGCATATTTTTTGGTCCAAATTAATGATGGAGGTTAGCCTCTGCTCTTCTTTGTTCAAGCTTCTGATCAGAATCCCATCTGCAGAAGCTTTGTTGCGCATTGTTTTCCTCTGTGCCTTAAGCAAAGAAAATCTGACCCACAAAGTCACCGTCTGCAGGCAGAAATTTTGGATTTGGAATTAAAAAGAAATAGAGGTACTGATTCTCCATTTCTGGTCTCCAAATAGTGAAATATGCTTGTTCAAATGTGTGAGGAGAATCTAAAATAATAGGATATCAAAATAGCTTTTGTTTTTTATTGGAATGGAACACCGAGAGTGCTTCACAATGAGAAGAACAGATGCTACTGATATGGAGATGAGAAAAAGACTACAAGGTTAAGTTCTGTGTTTAGCCGTGGGGCCAGCGTGCATTGTAAGAATGCCAAAAAAGAATAAAGAACCCAGCTTCACCCTCCCAGGCTTTTCTACATAAGCTCAAGTGTCACCGTAATTGCCTTTCCCCTGCTGACACGGTTCTCTGAGACCAACATCTGCCTCTGTCTGATCATCAGCAGTTTAAGTTGAAGGGAAGAACATGAATCTGTGTATGTCAGATAATTAGACATCATCTGAAATGCAGGAACTGATAGGTAAAAGCTGCTGCCACCTTCTCCACAAGGAAAAACACTGGTCTATGCGGAAGGTGACCCTTACTACTATCTTACCTGTACTGGCACTGGGAAAGTAGGTTATTAGTGAGATTATTATGTAAAGCTGCAGGACACCACTTCAAGGGGCAACAAAGTGAAACCATTTTTTTTTTCTAAAGCCTGGTCTGACTGAGACAGGGTTGTATCTGTGATTAAACATTAACCGTTCCTTTATTTAGAAATCATTCAGTAACAGTGCTAACTCCTTTATACTAGACAGAGAGAATATGCACCTGGTTTTTCGCAAGTCATCTCCACTGAGCCATATTGGCAGAGCCATTCCACAGATGGCAGGATGAAGGTCACTTAGCTCCATGCCACCATGATACATGACTGTTACAGAACTCCTGACTCCATCACAACTCTCTGTTTCCTTTATTCCTAGCGTGCTCCTTGCCCTGCTCTGTGGGGCCACCAGCTCTTTCCATCTGGCTGGCACTGCTGCTGCTCCTGCAGACACACAGAAGTGAATGCTTCTCTCTCCAGTACCAAAGCACAATGCCTGGCACTGTGCCATTCATTGGCTTACTTCTCTATCAGCCATGTTCAAGGTCTGGGCAGAGCTCTCAGAGCTCAGCATGGCTGCAGGGAGAATACAGACTTCCCTTTCAGATGGGATTTGTGAGTGTCATCCCCTGGGAGCATGGATGGAAGTTGAAGAGCCAATGAGCTATGCAGTTGCTTTTCATATTATGTCTTTGAAGCCTTTTCTCACCTCTTGTGCTGACCACTGCAAAGCCACAGAAGCAAGTGAGGTATTTTCATGGAAGGTTTATGTGATCTGCTCTGTACTTCTGCAGGACTTTTGGTCAGCAGCTGGAATTTAGGCAAATCCCACAAACATGAGCTCTCCAGGTGAAAGCAGATTCATGGGGTTTCCAGGCCTTATGCATCCAGAAAGGGCTCACGCTCACAGTCTATGAGGAAAACTTTCTCCATGGTTAAACATATTCTTTTCCTGCAAGCTGGTTCCACTGAACTGTGTGGATGGTAGCAGTGAACCGTCTGGTCTGGGCACATACAAGCTGTGCACAGTTTGTACTGTTACGCTGGTTCCCTATCACTAGCTGCTGGAGGAAAAAAATGGGGCAGACCCAGCTGTGTTATGTGGTTTCTACCCTCATCGGAAGTTGGTGGGTTTGAGAGAGTTGTGGATCTCCCCTACGTTTGACTTCCAGCAGGAATTCCTTTTGCCTTGTTTGACACTGGCATTTTCTTTTCAGTGTGATCTGAGAGCTTGTAGTGGTTTCCACAGTTGAGTCCTAACTCTCTGCTGATGTCTAACACCCCTTTGGGCAGTCTGGGGAGGCCTCCTGAGGGTGACATGCTGCAGCAGCCCTGAAGTGCCTCTCCTGGCACATCACTGGACTGCTTGCATCTCCTTCCAATCTCCATGCATTTTTGTCCTTATAACCTAAGAGCTTAGGGAAGCCACCAACATCACAGATGGATGTCCTAAAAAGTGCAGACCATGGGAGACATAAAGATGTGGCTTTCCTGGGACTGGATGCATTCTGGGCTCTTACAAAGGGTGGCCCACATGCCCTCAGCACACCAAAAATGCCTGCTGGGAAAAAATACTTGCCGTGATGCTGCTGGTATGACTAGGTCTCCTGCTTCAGGGATTGTCACTAGTGCTCTGCTCAGTGCTAGCTAAAGCCCCTCTGAGTGTCTGCTGGGTGATTAGCAAGGGAAGGTTGGGTTTAAATTACAGATAAGGCACGGTTGGCTTGATGCTACATGTACCCAGATGGCTTCATGCGCTCTCCCTCAGCAATTTTTGGATGCAGCCTGGCGTTGCAGAAATGGGGCAGTGGCTGACATGTTCACACAAACCATGGGGCAGAGCAGAATTTCTAGGTTCAGGCTGGCTTTGAGATGAGTGTGGTAAGGAAATTCATTGTGAACAGCAGCAGGCAGAAGAATGGGCATGAGCTGCTGGCTCTGAGCAGAGACACAGTCTGGGTGATCCTCCACTACACAGCACAGCTCTTGTCAGCGCAGAGCCTCTCTCCAAAGTATGCACTGGTGAAACAGATCCCTTCACTCTGTCAATGCCATTTCCAAGGATCCGTGACAAACTGGATCAGACTGTCAACAGTCCCAGACAGGATCACCAGGTGGTTTATCCAAGTCTCTTTCGAACTTGAATAAATAGATTTCACAGTGGTGATAGGTCCCCAGTGGTGGAATAAATAATACAGTGTGATAAGATTTTTCCAGTCTGCAGTGCATCAATTATACGTCTCTAATTGCAGTGCCAGAGCACAGAGACTTCCAAGAAACTGGGGCAGGGAGAAAACAGACACGGCACCGGAAAAATGGCCAACATTTTTGTCAGGGATGGATATCCTGGTTTGGATTAAACGAGATCTAACCTGAATCTTTGGCTCTATCTTAATTCACCTTTTTCTCAAGTTTCAAACTGTTTAAATTTATTACTTGAAATGTGCTCTTCTCTGCAATTCTTTTCTGGACAGGACCAAATGTGTAATGGCTAAAATACCGCAGGAACAACTGCTTGTTACTTTAACCACGCCACCGGAAATAAGGAATGTCTTGTGAGAAATCCTTCTCTGATTGCATCCCCAGCTTGAGTTCTGCATGTGCAGCTGATGTGAGCAATTCACATAAGATATGCTGTTTTTGGATGGGAAGCTGAGGCACAGTCTCAGGCCCACTGTTACCCAAGATTCTTCTTCTGGACTGCACAATGATAGGCATAAAGACAAAATGCTCTCAGCATGCCTGAGTCTCCAGGAGAGGCCAAGAATAAACTGTGCAACCTTCATCAATGGTCTGTAAGAAGAGTTGCTTTAGTGATATGATCCCATATAAATCTTTTTTAAGGATGAGGACTTATAAGACATATCAAAGACATATCAAAGTCATATCAAAGTCATTATATCTTCAGGAAACTGTGATATCAGGTGAAAAATGGGGCTTGTATAGATCATCAACCTCTTCCAGGAATTCTTCCTACCCTACTTGAACACCGGATGAACATTCTTATTCATGATCTATTAACCCAGCAAGATCTGATCACAGGGATAGTTCCTGACTGTTCACATCAGATTACCAAAGTCTTTGCTTTATGCTTTTATTGAAATGCAGAGGTTCAAGAATGACACTGTGGTTCAAGCATTAGGAAAATGCCATCAAGGCACCACCAAAGCTCTGGATTACATCCTTCTGGGAAGCCCAGCAGAGATCTTTAGGAGATAGGTCCAGGTGAGGGATTGTGAATGCACCATGTCCAGGCTCCAACATGAGAAAACCTGAGTCAGCGTGCTTGGGTCACAAATCAGTTTATACAAATGACATTTTGGAAAGAGGAGGGTGTCCATCACCAACTTTTTCCTGAACTACCTGCATCTTCTACCAACACTACATTCTCTGAATGGACCGTCTTGCAAGGAGCTAAGAAATCAGCCCTAGAAAGAGGGAAAATGGTCAGGCTTGTCTAACCAACACAACCCAGATGCCAAACTAACATACAAACCCAGTGAGAGCAGTGTCCTGCAGGACTAGCTCTTTTCTTCACTTATTCCCCTTGAAAATATTATTTGATAAATGCCCAAGCCACGGACATCTGTTTACCCCAGAAAAGGCAAAAAATGGCACTTCCATGAATTAAGAGGGACATCTGGTACAGCACGAGATAGAACTTGTTAATTTTCATTCATTGCCTGCCTGTTTGAGCTAAAAATATTTTTAAAAACATATGCCGTAATAATAACTGGGAAAGAGCCACATGGACTGAAGGGAAAAGTGAGTTTTTACAGAACTGGCAGCCCTTGCTGGGTAAAAGCCCTGCCAACTTGCACCATTTATAACAGAAAAGAATGTGTTTCCTGCAAGGTGAAAGCTGTATTTGTCTTCCTAATTTGGTTTCTAAATATTCACTTTCAAAGGGAGGAAAAAAAGATAGCTTGAAAAGGAAAGTGGTTTTTGAAGGGCATTTGTAGAAGATTATGGCTTTATACACATGAGGAATTCCTTATTCATCTAAAGGAAAGGATGGGGAGTAGCAGACAAACCTTCTATAATGTTCCCCACACTCTTGTAGACCTGTTACCAACCACATCCAGGCCTTTGTCTCAGGATTGTCAGTAATTACTCCCTCTGTCTGAGCTGATGGCTTTTGTAAGACTTTCAGGAGTTTGTTCAGTTTTTGGCAGCCACAGCTGTTAGCAAATGTACCTCCGCTTATGACAGCTCCTGGACTGATTTGTAGTGAGTGAAATGGAAATAAAAGCCCCAAAATATGGAAGGCAGTCTGTATCTGTTGCGAGCTAGACCTAAATATTTTTTAACTGGACACTTCTATTCTCTGGCAGTGCCATCAGCATCACTGATCCTCTATCTGCCTTTCCAGCAGTCATTTTAATTTAAGATATTACTGTATTAAAGATGAGAGAATAGCCTGCCAGTTTTGTAGCTGTTTGCTGTATGCTCCTTCCATGTCTGAGTCCTGAGAAGTAACACATCCTTTGTATGCCCTCCTTTCCTAAGGGAGGCATTTTACATTTTATATTCCTTACTGTAATGCTCATTGCAAATACTACATCTTGTCCATATATTTCTAATTAAGGACCCAATTTACTTGATCTTTAAAATGAGGATGTGGGCACAGTGTTTATGGCTGTATGTCAAAGGAGTTGTATTGTAACCTGCCAAGTGTATCAGCACAGTCTCTTCAGAAGACAGTGGGACAGGAACAGGCGTTTTACAGAGCAAGGCAGCTCCTGAGACTGCGATAACTTCTGAGAGTTGTAAAACATTTCAGTGTCAGCCAGGTGACGTGGCTCTTCAGCTCTGGATTAGGCCCTTCTCCTGACTGCAGGGCCTGGCCAGGCATAGTGAGGTGTTCTGTCCGGCCTGTGGTGTGCTGCCCTGCAGGAACAGCATGTGTCATGTGAGCCGACTTCCATGAGCACAACCGAGTGCATTTATAAGATGAATAATATGTTCTGTCACGGCATAAATCAAACACAGATGGCAGTGCAGCACTGTGAAAAATAGGTTGAAAAGCAATGCTACCTAAGGTTTTTGTCTTTTAGGCCCACAAGTGTTGTTGGATTTTCCAAAATTATTTCTGTTGGCATCACCGTAGTAGTGTCCTTTCTCTTTCTCTGGTGACACTGATGGGATAATCCAAAACCAGTTTTGAATGACCTTTGTGGCAGTGTCTCAGGTACCAACAATGATGTTTCCATCTGAGATAGATACAGGATTGTACAATTATTGATAATTCCTTCACAGGGCAGTTCTGACTCTCCCTGAGCTCCCCTGAGTGAGGGAAAAAGACAACAGGATCCTTTGCTTTGCTTCTCCTATGTACTGTACTACAAGATTTTTGTCAAGAAACAGAATAACCAGAAAAATAAAAGTCACAACAGTGACGGAGGACCTTGTATAATACTATCCAATGTCTCAGATAAGGTGTAAACTTATAAGCAGAGGCAGTACAGTGAAAGGCTGTCTGAGTTGCCCAGTCGCATATTTCAGCTGACACTGATGAAGATATAGACTCAGGTACCCATCACAGAGCTTTATTTTGGGAGGCCAAATATAAAGTAAAAAACTTCAGACATTTAAAAAGTGTGTAGGCACAGCTGGTGTCTTTGCTATCATCTTGCTTCAAAAGCACCCTCCTTATCATGTGTAATTAATTTGTTATGGCTACCCACATCACTGCTATGTCTGCTTAACATCATTTCAAACATGTTATGGAAATATATATTGCTTTTTGTTTTTAGAGTGCTTTCTGGAAAGAAAGTATTTCCTTCTACAAGCCTTTTGGAGGAAAAACTGGCAGAGATAAGTTGTTTCCTGAATCAATTACTCTAAGATGTACAAATTAAACTGGTTTCTTGTTCACTCATAATTTTTCTATTTAGGAGAAAAAAAAGTATTTAATTTTTTTAGAGAAGTCAATCATCTTGGCATTTTCTTGCATTTAAAGCTGACAAGAACTTAAAGGCTTTGGTAGTAGGTGTAATTTTTTCATATGGATTTGTATTCATTTAGACAATATGGGCCTTAGAGAGAAATAAATAGACTTTATTCCTGCAAAATGTCTTTAGAAACCTCAGGACACAGAAGTTACTAAAACACATGTTAAATTTGCTGATCTGATTTTAATCTTCTTCATTGGTTCATAAGAAAAGCAGATGGGGTTCTGAATTACAGCCAAGAGATCTTCTGCAGTGGGGCGCTCTGGCTCAACAAAACTCACCCCTTCTGTAACTACTGTTAACTTCATCAGTAATGCCGGATTCAGTTACTGACAGGAAAGAAACCTGAGTACTGTTCTGAAAGGCTCAGCCATGGGACGGTTAGCCTGCCTCTGAGCAGAGAACCACCCAAGGCAGGAGGCAGCCCGGACCTCCACCTTTAGGTTGAGTTGCAATGGTGTGTGGGAACACCATCAGTAAGCGTAAGTAACCCATGAATAGCTTCAGGCACTGGTGTAGGTGGCTGCCTTACAGCTCCTCCTCCTCCTCCTCCAGTCTGGTCCCATGGACTGTCACAAGTCCATGGGACCAGACGGGCTCCATCCTAGGGTGTGAGGGGGCTGGCAGGAGTGTTTGCTAAGCCGATCTCTGCCATCTACCAGTGCTCCTGGTTATCTGGAGATGTCTCAGAGGACTGGAGGCTTGCTGATGTGACTCCTATCTACAAGAAGGGCTGTAAAGAGGATCCAGGAAACTACAGGTCTGTCAGCCTGACCTCGGTACCAGGGAAAGTTATGGAGCAAATCATCTTGGGTGAGATCACATGGCATGTGTGTGGCATCCAGGGGATCAGGCCCAGCCAGCACGGGTTCATGAAAGGCAGGTCGTGTTTGAGCAACCTCATCTCTTTCTGCGACTGGGTGACCAGCATGGTAGACAAGGAAAAGACTGTTGTTGTAGGCTATCTAGACTTCAGCAAAGCCTTTGACATGGTCTCTTCTGGGGAAACTGGCTGCCTGTGGCCTGGACAGGTATACTCTTCTTTGGGTAAGGAACTGGCTAGAGGGCTGTGCCCAGGGGGTAGTGGTTAATGGAACTAAGTCCAGCTGGCAACCCGTTACAAGTGGTGCCCCCACCAACAAGGGGTTGGTACTGGGGCCCATTTTGTTTAATATCTTTATTGATGACCTAGACGAAGGGATTGAGTGTATATTCAGTAAGTTTGCAGATGAAACCAAGTTGGGAGGTGGTGTCGATCTGCCTGAAGGTAGAGAGGCCCTTCGGAGGGATCTAGACAAGCTGGATTGCTAGGCTGAGGTGAATGGGTTGAGGTTCAACAAGGTCAAGCGCTGGGTCCTGTACTTTGGCCACAACAACTCCATGCAGTGTTCTAGGCTTGGAGCTGAGTGGCAGAGACATGCCTCACCAGCCCAGAGCAGTGCCTCTGGGCTCAAAGGTCTTTACCTTAATCTTTCACTCTAGTTCAGCTGCTTTCACCCCTTCTTGGAGACTTGGCTTCACACATCTGCTGCTAAAGGTGATCCAGCTACCAATGTTCCTTTAAGTTATTATTATTACTATTATTATTTTTTAAAGAGAAAAAACAGTACTTTTTAGGGCACTTCAGGTTGGAAATTGAATTCTTTCAAGTAATTTGAAAGATGTTGGTGTGATATCTTTACCTTGCTCTCCAGCTAATTTCTGCCATTGGTCCTTACCTTGTTTTCCACCTGCCTCCTGAAAAATACCATATTTCAAAGATTACCAGTGTCCCAGGCAATAGGTGAGGATGTATTTTTCTGAAAACTAGGAAAAATCAGTTCCCATCTATAGAGCTGTGCAAGGAGGTTGTGCCAGTAAGGCAAGGATGAGCAGCAGAGATGGAAGCTAAAGGAGCTTACTCAGCTTGGTGGGTGAGAAACACTCCTGCAGTTCAGAAATGCAGATTTACCATTCTACTGCAGGTTGTATGGTCGAAGCTGGAGGGAGCAGCCCATCGCAATATCATCAATATCAGCCATAGAGTGCCTGTTGTATGTCTGAGTGCCACTTTCAATATACACCTCTGTCTGACATGGCCTAGATTTGCTGTATATTCATTTCTGCATTCAAACGAGGTTCACACTGTGCAGGAGCCACTGCATGACATGGAGTCCAGCTGTCATGGGCACAACAAAGAGTAAATATTTGCTTTCAGATAGGAGAGCACTCTGAAAGAACTAGAATTTCTAGTGGTCTGGCCTTAATTTACTGCCAAAGCAAGCAGGACCCCACAGTACTACTCTTTCAGTGATCAGTGTGACAGGAGTTGCCATGAGATCAGTGCTCCTGAGGACTCTGCAGTACAGTGACATGGGGAAAAGCAAAGGGAAGGAGGGAAGAATGAACCAGAGGAAACATTTCACATCTGAAGTATTCATATTTAGTGTAAACTCCGTCATTAGAGGGAAATAGACCATGTTAGGAGACAGCTCAATTTGTCTCCATGCCCAGGGAGTGTAGAGTGCCTGCAGCTTGCTCTCAGAGGAGGTCAATCCTGCCAGATAAGACAACCTTGTACCCTGGGAATGCCTGTCAGCCATCAGACTGTGGGCGTTCAAAGAAACGAGTTCACTGAAGGAATAAATTATGTACTAAATAACCCTTGTTCCAGTCTGAAGGGCAGAAAACTGGCTTCAAAGACATTAATTGAAGGACCTAATTTATATGGCATCCATAGGATTTCCTTACTCAATATGTTCATATGGTATACCCATTCATCTGTCCACATGCCTGTCTGTCCATGGCTTTAATAACCTTACCTCATAAATCCATGCTGAAAGCTGGAGACAAGGTGTCTTGCTTATGGTTCAAGCTGAGGCTCTCATGATCTTTGTTAAGGAATTTTGTTTCTTCCTCATTTACTAAAGAGAAGAACAAAATGTTATCCAGAGTATTGTAGGTTTCACATTACTGCCTCCATTGCTCTATACTACAAGTCTTTCCATTGGAAGCTGAATGCTCTTTGGATGTTTAAAGACCATCTCTGGCATGTGCATAGTCTACGTCCTGGTGTGAAAAAGGATTGGAAAAATCACTGTGAGATTTACTTCTCTTTTTTTATTCTTATAAGCCAGAAGCTTATATTTCAATGCAAGTTCACAGACATGAACGCTGAGTTTGTGTCAAAACACTGTGTCAAAAATTGGTGAACTTAGAGTTTTGTAATATTTGTATGTGAAGCTCAAGCACACTGAAGTACTGAGTTTCTCTTATACAAGCAGATCTCAGGGCCCTTTGGTCAGAGCAGTGTAGTTAGGCTGCTTGTGAAGGCAATTCAGAAACTGGCCCCCAAGGAAAGGATGTGTCCAAGAAGATAAGTTGGGCAGATGTAGAATCATAGAATCATAGAATTGCTCAGGTTGGAGAAGACCTTAAAGATCATCAAATCCAACCACAACCTAACCATACTACCCTAACTCTAACAACCCTCTGCTAAATCATGTCCCTGAGCACCACATCCAAATGGTTTTTAAACACATCCAAAGATGGTGACTCAACCAGCTCCCTGGGGAGCCTATTCCAGTGCTTAACAACCCTTTCAGTAAAGTTTTTCCTGATATCCAAACTAAACTTACTCTGGTGCAACTTGAGGCCATATACTGCATGTAAGCTTTGAATCAGGCAGTGAATATTTTCATATGCAGTTTTGCTATTGAAGATACGATTTGATTCACCTTGGCCTCCTCTGGGCTCTGAGGCACGTCTGGTAGGAACAAAGGAAATCTGAGCTAAGAAGAAGTACTCCCATGCCCTGCAGGGAATGGCTCTGACATTTGGCTTGATAAATGACCTTTGGCTTGACAAGCAGTCAGACGATGAAAAGTGCATCCACATGACAGCCCTGAGGTAATGCTTTGTCAGTCTGATGTCCTACAAGAAAGAGCTCTCTAATTTACATAGTGGCATAGGGAGATAGAGGCAAATGATATAAAGATAATAAAAACCACAGTAGTACTGAATAGAAATATTTAGTCTAGACAATCAAAAACATGAGGAAGCGTGGGTGAAGCAACTTGAAATTCTCCTTTACACGAAAGATTTCCTTAGCATCAGGATTACTGGGGCCTTACTTGCCAGTCCTGCTATACTTTGACTGCACAGAAAAAAATTTATAGAAATTTTGTTCTCTGGGAAATCCAATATACAAACTTACTGAGCACTTTTTATCTGAATTACTCAAACAAGCACAAGGTATTCCCACTCATGCCAATCTATTTCAAAATAATATCTGTAATTATTCTGGATATGCACTCAAGCAATTAACTTATTCTGTTCTTGTGATATGTACTGTGATATTTAGCTTCTCTTCTATCTGGTACAACACAGCAAGTAGTACCAGCCTCAAGCAATCACCTGCAAATTTAGCACCATGAATATGTTGCTCTGGACTCCAGCACCCTTACTGATGCTTGTGTGACAAAGCATCTGCATTTAAAATTGTAAGACGTGTTTTTAAAGAAGGCAAGTCTACACATGCTCTTGTTTTTAATTTAAAATTTATGTGTATCTGAGTGCTTGACTGAAAAGGTGTTGACAAAACTATCTCAGAATACTGAGGTAAAATGAGATAAAGTTATAGCAGCAGTCTGTGATGCCAGTAGTAGCCTCGTTTCTCCAGCTCTCACTTGAACAGAAACAGCACCATCTGTTGCTCTTTGTGCTATCAATCACAGCAGCTTTTTCATTGCCCAGAGGATGAAAAGAAGAAATCAATCATACACAACAGAAATTAAATGAGGAGGAGAATGTTTGTTTTCAAGGTATGATCAGACTCGAATAATTTAACCTGATCCATCTGACATGTAAGGATGAATCACAGCTGCCTTTTTATTTTACAGAAACAATGGGCAATCTGTGAGTTTTTTTCAAGAACCCAGTAAATGCAGTACTGATTTCAGATTTCTCCAGCAGTTTTGCAGTGTAGGAATGACCCTCATAAAATCATAACCACCAGGAGTGGAAAATAGTTTCTCAGTCTAGTCTGATCCCTACATGTCAGCTTAAGTATATTCCTCAAGATGCATCTTATCCAAACAGCACCATCCATTATTTGTTTGGTTGACATAAGACATTTCCCCAGACTGCTTTCCCAGAAGGGTTAGATGACACTGTGCTGAAAATCCTGCTCCCAGCTGGAACCTGTTTTACAGCAGTGCTCTCACGTTGCTGCAGCTGAACCCTGGTAGCAATGGTGGAAAATTTCTCTTCACTTTCCACAGTGCAGTGCAGTGTGAGTCAGTCTATGAAAAGGCGTCTGGGACAAGCAGCAGCCATGGGCAAACCGTGGCAGAAATCTGACTGGGATGCTCTCATGCTGTTGTGCTTATGCTATCTACCACTTTTCAAATTTGCTCCTGAAGGTGATGATGCTTGCCCACAGCCTTGCAGACAAACACCTCTGTTTGTCTCAGTTTTGCCTCCATCTCATGTGCCTCCTCTCAGTGCAGATGGTGTAGGAGCCAAGGTGAGCCTGGAAATCTCTGCACGCTCACAATAACCACATTTTGGAGAGAGGATCTTCAGTTTCTATAGATCTGCTGTAAAGAGGGTCTTACACTATAAGCTATTAATAAAAACAATAGGCAGTTAAAGTCTTCTGTTTTATCCATTACATGCATGGCAAGGAAAGATCTTTTTTACAGGCAGTGGAATAATGATATTGTTATCCACACACTGTACCATATGCTTGCACTGGACCTGAAGCAATGCTCAAGAGCTGGCTCAGGGCATAAGTGTGGCTCTGTATTGTGCTCACCCATACCCAGTCCCTGCGTCAGGTGATACCAGAGTCCATGGGATCTCCAGATCCACAATGCAAACTGGAGGAGAGCGCACCCCATTCGCAGCCTTTCCTATTCCCTTCCACAGGCCTTGTGCCAGTAGTTTTCTTTATACAAATTTTGAAAATGAAGTGAGAAAAACAAATTACTGTGTTCTGAGTGATTGAAGAAGGGGGATGAAGGATTCGAAGGAAGCTTGCAGCTGCTGCTCTTTTTCACTGTAAAGCTATGCTTGGAAAATTGAACATAAGGTTATGGTCAAGATATCCTAAGGGTGCCTGGTGGAAAATGTAACTTCTTCCTCTCCACTCCTCTTTCCCCATACTCAGGTGTTTGATTTCTTTAATATAACATATCAAACTAAAACTGGCATTTGTTTCACATCAGGTCTTGGTTTTCACTTCAAGTTTGAGCATGTGAAGAAAAAAGTGATTTCTTGTAGCTTTTTTGGAATAGCTTCTTTTTTCATCTCATGGGGAAAAGTGTGAAGATATTAAAAAAGGGAGAGAGAAATGGCAGTTTTAAAAGGCAGAAGCAGTAAATTAAAACTGCAGTGAAACTAAAAGTTGCTTTCCTTGTTATTCAGCTGTTTCTCAGAACACTATTCAGCAGTTTAATTTGTGCTTTTCATGCTGATATTTTTGTCAAAAATCAAAGCTTTTTCATAAGAGGTTTTGACGTCAATTACATTACGGACTTTGATGGAAAAATATTTGGCAAAAATGTATGAAGAGTACTTCCCATGCAGACAGAACTTGTGAGGACTGTCTGAAATTGGCAGAAACCCTTTGAAACACTGTGTACCACTGAATGAGTACAAGATTCCCAGGCTAGCAGAAGTTGGAAGTGGATTTATTTTTTAGCCACTCCCTTTAAACTTAATAGTGAAAACTGTGGAATTTATCAGCTCCTCTGAATGTTCTTCCTTTTCCTTAGCTGATTCTCAGCTCATGATTTAATTTCTGCAGATAAGCCAGGTACAGCTGGGGCTTCCCCTTCATCAACACAGCAGCACAGGGTATAACCGCAGCAGAATAGAACCATCCTAACTTGTCCCTATTAGATTAGGAAGCAACTGCTGCTAGAGGATGAAACTGTGCAAAGTTAATTTAATGCACTCCAGCCAAAAGTGCATAGCATTGGCGTGTTAGTTCTTCCTCTGTGAGATCTGGAAAACCAAGGAAAGTTAGTGTCCATTTCAGCGCTTGGCTTTTGTTTATTCTACTTTTTATTGCCAGCTACAATAAAGGGAATACTGTCGAGACAGCCCTCCCAAAAAATTACCAGAAACACTTTGATCTCCAGTAATGTAGCATCCGTTCTGCAGGATGTGAGGTGACAGATAATGATGATCTGCTCTGGGAGGAAACAGCCCCAGACTCTGAGGTAAGACTGACACACAGAAAGGATGGCCAGACCAGAGGTGGTAAAGGACACAGGAAGAAAGCTCCATGCAGCAGTCTACAGGGTATTGTAGAAACCGCAATAATTTCCCACCAGAAAATTATCAAGACTGTGTCTTCCATGATGAATAAAGTAGAGACCCCATCACTGCTAGGGAGTGTGCTGGGAAAGACATGTGGGAGATATTATAAGCCTGCAAAGTAGGTGACTGAAAAAAAAAAAACAAAAAAAAAAACCTGGGAGCAACGCTCCTGTAACACAAACACCTCTCAGTTTTGGGCCTTTTTCTTAAACACTAATGATGTTCATATGAACCTTCTATCCACCACTTCTCTTGCACTTTCCTCACACTTTTGGGAAATAATGGTCAGATCCCAGAGAAAAAATCTGCTTTTCAGTATAACTCTCAAAGTGAAGAAGCAGAGGTGGATAACAAATTGCTTATAGTGGGTGATTGGCAATGTCTGAATGTTCCCAAGTGTTTCATCCACAACACCAGCCAACATCTCTTACTCTCCAAACACTCAGCACTGTTCTCCTGTTCTCCTCCACTCGGGGTTTCAGTATCTCTGTGATCAAGGGAAACTGTAGCCTGACTGAGAGGAGTCCCAAAGAGATCAAGCATACCTGCAGGCAAACCTGAGCCAACCCAGTTCCTTTTTCGCAGTAGGGGCTGTATTGTCCTGCTCAAATGTGACAACAGGCTCCAGTGTGATTCCAGAGGCACATATGTTTCTTAAGACACCTGGAATGGTTGCTGATGGAGAGGTCTCAGTTATGTTAGACCAACCACAGTTCTTTTCAGTACTTAAATTCCAATGCATTCCTCTTCGTACGTGTTCAGGACTAGCATATTCATCATAATCTGAAAAGCAATTTAAGATAATCCTACAAAGCAATAGAAATGCACGCTTAAGGGAAAAAAAAAAACCAACAAAAAACCACCAAACTATTCTTGAGTTTCATGTATTGTGAAATCCAAGGCACTGACTATTGAGTTTCTTGCACTTATGTGCAGTGTCCTGGGGTGATGAGACTGACAGTTTGACACCAGTGTCAGATGCCATCATGTGAACAAAAAAGAGGTAATAAAATGCAAGCTAATGGAACAAAATCATGCTTGGAGTAGGTTAGGAGAGAAATGCGAGCAAAATCTGGAGGCAAGGGGAGATGTCTGCAGTTTCACATGTTATGTTTTTCATCCTTTGACTTTACCTACTTTTTGTGCTACAGCATCCTTTCATCCATCCTGCTGAGGGTGGGATTAACTGTCAACAAGAACTATTCTTCCCTGGGTGTCCCTGTGTGGATGATGCACAGGAGTCTCTCCTGCAGCTTTCACATGCATGCACAGCAGAAAATCAGCATCAACAGATTTTGACAAAACAGTCCTGAGAAGCTTGATTTCCAAGTTAATTGGCAATAGTAAAATGAATTAGAATGATGTATGAAACAATCCCTCTCTCTGTAGTGGTCTGAGTGCTGCAAGAAAGCACTGTGGATACATCTAACCTGCTAGTTCAAACTGACCTTCAGAGCCCTGCAAGGCCATTTTCCACTAGCCATCACCACTTTAACTCTCAGCAGCTCTCCAGCTCCCCTTTTCTAGACAGTGCATTGGGCTTTCATATACCAACACTGAAAACCTGATTTCTCTCCTCCTGATATCTTCTGCACTCATCCATGCAGGACAGCAAGCCCATGACCCAGCTCTCTGAAGAAAAGTGCCCATAATTTCAGTCAAGAAATGCAAAATACAGCATAGACTAAATTTACATGACCGGAGCAGGCTGTGAGCAGCAGCAGTGGCAGGTCTATACTGTATATCCAAATACACAAACTCTGTACACCTAGACATCCAGTACTTACAGCCCACATTTTTAGATCTTTTTTTTTTCTTTTTTTTTTTTAACCTCTGTGCACATTGCTGGGCTTAGTCTAGAGTAAATAGCCCCTCACAGCTATGAAGAGAAGCTGGCATACATGAACTGAGCATAAGCAGGAATAGAGGTGTTTTCTCAGTAGGACTGCACTAATAACTTCAGATTACATCTAACAGGCTGACATTACCACAGATGCACATACCTGAACACAGCAGGATAGTGGGGTGCCAAAACTGCACAGCTGTAAATGTCTTCATTTATTGTTATTAACTGCAAGCCTGACAGCAGCTCCCTCTCAAACAGAAGTTGCAGTGCATCTGCTGCTGATGCTGATGACCTTACAAACAGAGTTCTAAGAAAGATTCATAACTCACAAGCTTTTTTCTTTCAGATGTCACAGAAGTTCATTTCTTCATGGGTTCTCTCCTACAAACTTTTCTACTTCCCCTCATGTCTCTAATGTTCCCACCGCATGCTCTCCTCTACCCAACACACTGCTTTGATGGGAGCCAGAGTGTGCACACTGTCTGCTCTGCAGTGGTGATTTATATTCTGCCTCCCACTCGGTGGCAGTGTAATTTGAAATAGGGAGAAATCATTACAGCTGATAGATGTATTCCTCCTGTACATTTTCCAGTCTTTGTAATGGATGAATGGGACACTGCTGCTGCCTCTGCCTGTGTTGCTGAAGCTTTCTCCACCTTATTCCACTCTGACATTCCTAGGGAAAACCCCAAGAAAGTTTGTCTAACTTTGAGTTTGTCTAACTTTGGCTGTAACTGAAGCTGACTGCAGTGCCTAGCCTGAGCCCTTCCACTTTGCAACTCACTCCTGCAGCAAAAATACAGGCAGAGCAACTATTTCATGTGGGTGAGACGTGTTTTGAAAGGTTTCTTGTGGCAGAGAGGAGCTCTGGGAGTGTGTCTTCATGGGAAATTGAGAGCTTATGGGACTGGTTTAGCCAGAGTTGTGTAGCACCGAGATTGGTGAAATCTGCTCCCCAGGTACCAGTTAAGTGAAGCGATTAGTACGGAAGATAAAGTATAATCTACACAAGGATTAAATGTCTGGTATGGAAAATGAATCATGATGCAAGATAAGATCTTCATTGTCTAAGCTGAAGTGGTCACTCTCTATGTTCAACAGGAAATTGATTGGCAACAGCAGTGCTTATTCATGTGCCTTAAAGCAGCTGGAAAAATAAATGTGCTTTCCTTTCACATGAAAATCTTCTCAAGCTCCACAGATACAGACAGCAAGGGGCAAGTGCCTCTGCAGACACTGCGACATGCTGTTCTCAAAAAGCCGTGTCAGTGCCAAGGCATGTGGCCAGGAATTCCAGTGTGTGGTGGAATGGAGCAGGAAGCACAAGGAGATTCTGGGGGATCTGGGAAGGGGCTGTTTTCAAGTCTCTATGGGAGTTCATGTGGCAGGGAAATCAATAGGTATGCAGACAACTTCCAAACGTGTGATGTTCACTTGATAAGTTGGAGCAGATTCCTTGGAATTAGGCCAGGCTATGTATACAGAACATTTTGGATGAGAAATGCGGGCAAGGACCAGGGAGGTTATTGCTGCTTTGAAACCTGGTACCTGTCAGTAATTCAGAGATATCCATTAAGAGGGCTTTTCTGGATATTCCAGTTGTTTTTTGGAAAAGAAGCATACTATGAAAATGTTACAAAATTACATTCTGTTCATGCACAGTAATGTTAAGTAATACACCGCAGTATTTCTCCCTTGCTGTAGTGAGGACTCCACGAAATAATGAGTCTTCAGATCAAAGATACGTAGATAAGTCTCACAACTATTGCATTAATACAAAGTTACACTAGGTTGAAACATTTTCCTAGAATCCATTCATGCATCACAACATATAGTTAAGAGAAGGGTCATTTCAAAATGGCAAGAATGCAACACCAGCTTAACTTTGAATAAGGGCTGTAAAAGGGCCCTTGTTCCCTGGAATTTTGATAGTTCACAGGCTGTTCACAGAGATTCACTATATGCAGTGACAGTGTGCCATAAGGACTCCCTAATTTGGAGAGAAGGAGCCAAGTATGAACTTTTGCATATGAATTGAAAATAATAGGAACAAGTCTGCAAACACGAGGCATGTAATCTCTTTCACACAAATTGACTACCAGCAGAAGACAGCAGAAGATAGCAATCTATACATCATAGCTCCAGTGCATACTCAGCGCATGTATGTACAAGAGATGCTCCAAAAGTTATGCCTCCTATTTCATTATGTTGGCTGACAATATCAGAGGTGGAGATTGGTGGTATGGCTGTAGAGGCTGAATCTTCCCTCCAATATCTCATTATATTTTGTTGCTGTGTGACAGATGGCAGCAGCATGGGCAGTCTGATGGAAAAGCATCTGATGTGGAAGTGCAGATGAAGCAAAACTGTGTTATTGAATTCTTCTACACAAAATAAATATATTAATTAATAATAGTAATAATAATTTTTTTTTTAAATGGCACTAAATTATATTCATCATTACTTGCTGAACACTTACGGAGACCAAACAGGGAATGTGAGCACAGTGAGATGAGGTGGGATGTTACATAGAATCATAGAATCACCAAGGTTGGAAAAGATACCCAAGTCCATCATCCAGTCCAACCATTTACCTACCAACATTTCCCACTAACCCATGCCTCTCAGTACAACATCTAAATGTTTCATGAACACCTCCAGGGACAGTGACTCAACCACCACCCTGACAACTCTCTTGGAGATTTCTTCTGGGAAATAGACATTACTTTTCCTGAATTTATCTCCTGTCTGCAACTAGGATTATTAGTGATATCTGGCCCTCGTTTCTGCTACAGAAAAGAAAGCTAACTATGCCACTCATTCCAGCAGGCTGCAGTTTATTAATATGCAACACACCCTCAGTTCTATGGCCACAGTTGGAATAAGCAGAAAGAAAAAATCTTTTGGTTGTCTTCACTCTGACCAAAAGCAAGGGCATTTAATGGCTCTCCCACTTGTCACAAACTGATGAGGTGTCAGGCAGTGCCCAGCTCCCATCACAGGACAGCATGTGCTCATGGTCAGCACTTCTTGCTGGCCTCTATCAGAATGTACTAGCTTGGCCACATTCTCACACAGCTGTTCCCTAAAGGTCTTAATTCAATAAATACATAAACATAAATCAGAAGATATATCTGAACATTCTCTGTATTTGGACATGGAAATTTAGACATTTAGAAATTACAGACAGTATCTCCATTTCACAAACGTACTTCTAGCCACCAGATCCTTGGATGTAACCGTCTTTGAATTTCATAGCTTTACTGCTTTAATCGGGCTATATTTCTACAGCATGCAGTCTTGAAGTACTGGGAGCTAAAGGCAGAGAAAGCCCTGAAGGATACCAGACTGCCTATGGACACACAGAAGAGTGTATAAGCAGCAGAGGACAGACTACCCCTGGTGAGATGTGGAAATGGAAGAACTGGAGTTGTAGGGAAAGGGCATAAAGAGCTGTAAGCACAGTGCAGAGACAGGAATGGGAGGCACACATAGAAGATGGTATTGTTACCAATAGAGCACAACAGGATGTCCACACAACCATGACACAGTGCAGTGACTGGGGGGGGTCACAGATGTCCCAGAAGCAGAAGCAGGCAAGAGAGGAACTCACACTGAGCATGTGGGAGGAACAGAAAGGAGCTGTAGGAGCAGGTGATAAGCATGCCTTGACACAGGAGCACACAAGTCTTGCTGCCTCTTGGGGATTCTGAGCAGTTCAGGTAGAACTTGAATGGATGAGCTTTGAAGGGATCTGGTCACATCGGTAAAATGCAATGTCCTGTGCTACTGGGAGCATTAACTGAGGACTTTCAGCAGAAGCAAGCCTTCTTGACAGATTTTAAATATTTCATTTTATTCCAAACGTCGCAGTTCTGTCATGGGCTATCACAAAAGATGTGACCTGTGACCTAAAGGACCTGTGACTCTAAAGGCATGGATTATTAAGTATGTTGTTTTTTATTGAGAGCATTCCATCAGTATTTGAAAAATGCTTTTCAAAAACCACCTGGACATGGTGCTGGGCATTCTGTTTCTTAGTGTCCCTGTGTGAACATGGATTGGAGCAGATGATCTGTGATGTTCTGCCCTTCTGTGGTTCTGTGACCCTAGGTCTGAGTGAAATAGGATGATTGCATACATCTGCATATCTTCATTCTTTTTTTCTAAAGAAAAAAAAAAAGGGGGGGGGAAATGGGAACTGCAGGATTTCACTCTACACCAAAAATCATTCAGAAAATCTGCACAGGAGGGGTCTAGTCCCATCTCTTTTCTTTCTTCCCAAAGTTTACTCATACTTTCTGATTTCATATCATAGAATCATAGAATGGGCTGGGATGAAAAGGACCTCAAAGGTCATCTAGTTTCAAACCCCCTGCCGTGGAGAGGGTCACCAATCACTAGACCTGGCTGTCCAGAGCCACATCCAGAGATGGGGCATCCACAGCCTCCTTGGGCAACCTGTTCCAGTGTGTCACCACCCTCTGTGTGAAAAACTTCCTCCTAATATCTAACCTAAACCTCCCTTATCTAAGTTTAAAACCATTCCCCCTTGTCCTATCACTATCAGCCCATGTAAATAGTTATTCCCCAATCCTATTTATACACTCAAGTACTGGAAGGCCACAGTGAGGTCTCCCCAGAGCCTTCTATTCTCCAAGCTAAACAATCCCAGTTCCTTCAACCTTTCCTCATAGGAGAGGTGCTCCACCACTGATCATTTTAGTGGCCTTCCTCTGAACCCATTCCAAAAGCTCTGTTGTGCTGGGGGCCCCAGGCCTGGACGCAATACTCGAGATGGGGCCTCTCAAAAGGTGAGTGAAGACACTCAGCTGAATATGAGCCAACAGTGTGGCTAGGTGGTCAAGAAAGCCAATGGTATCCTGGCTTCCATCAGAAGTGGTGTAGCCAGCAGGAGCAGGTAGGAGATCATCCCCCTGTGCTCAGCACTGATAAGGCTTCACCTCAAGCACTGTGCAAAGTGAGAGCTTTGGGCCACTCACTACGAGAAAGATATTGAGACTCTGGATTGTGTCAAAAGAAGGGCAGAAGCACATGTCTTATCCTCAAAGTGGCTGAGGGAAATAGAGTTATTCTGTCCAGAGAAGAGGAGGCTCAGGAGAAACCTTATCCCTGTATACAGTTACCTGAAAGGAAGTTGTGGCATTGTAGAGGTCAGCCTCTTCTACACGTAATAGTGGTAGTATGAGAAGGAATGGCCTCAAGTTGCACCAAGGGAGGGTCAGGTTGGATATTAGGAAAAATTTCTTCTCTGAAGAAATAGCCAAGCATAGGAGCAGGCCGCCCAAGGAGGTGGTTGAGTCACCATCCCTGGAAATATTCAAGAAACATATAGATTTCTTTTACTTTTTTAATTTTCCTGTCCTTGACTAATGGACCACAATAGTGACAATTCCATACATTATTATTTTTTTTAAAGATATAATGGAGATTATTACCAGGATGTCTCAGGAAAGAGGAGAGATGAGGTAATGTGCAGAGCAACACAAACTAATGGGCAAAGGGCTCTGAAGGCTGCAATACTCGGTGTAGCTCTTGCATTCATCAGGAAATGATGAAGGGTTCTTTTTAGCCAGGATGTCTGCCTGGAGTTGGAAAAAAGCAGGCTTGTAGTGCCTTGGTGTTTCTTATGGTCTCTGAGAAGCCTGGGAGGTGTTTCTTTGGATCCCTGGAGAGGCAATGAATCCTGATGATGAAAAGCTTGGTTTGACAGCACTAGAGGCAGCTGCCAGCCACACTGAGAGCTCACACAGCCAGGCAGGGCAGACGGCCAGGCCCCAGTGAAGGGGACGTTTGTGGAAACTTTGTGAACCCAAAAGGGCAAAAGTGACTCTCATTTCAAAGGAGAGCACAGGGCTTCTCTGGCCAGGCCAAACAGCCTTGTAGTTCTGGGAGGTGCTCCTCATGCTGGTGGCAGGTCTGGAGCACCCTGTTGGTGTGCTCCCTGGGGCAGAGCCAGCTGTTTCCCAGACACCAGCACTCCTCTTTTGCCATGGTGGTGCTGCATGAAGGGGATGTTTTCCCCAGGACTGTGGTGACAACATGAAAACATTTGTTAATTTTTCCTTCATATGCACATCAATAGCTGATATGACTGCAGATTGTTTCTTTCCAATCGTAAGTCTCTGTCATGGTTTTGTGATTTTTAGCTTTCGGTATGCCACATCATAACATCATGTGGGGCACTGGGAGTTTAACTGTTAATGCTCAAGCTCTGGGTACCTGCCCGGAAGAGAAGAAGAACTACATTCCCCAGGGGACGTTGCGGTCACAGAGAGTCTCGAGATATAGCTCCTGGCAAGGTCACCTGATGCGCTCTTCTTTTGCCTGCTTTTCGTCGGCTCTCTCCCTTTTCTCCCTGCTGCTCAACTGGACTGCGCATCTCACCTCAGCCCTCCGCATTGTGGTGAGGCCTACCCACCTTTCGGACATTCTCTCTCTCATTATATTTGATTTATTAGCTTCAATTTTAATTATATTGTATTATAGTGTGTTATCTTGCATTCCGATAATATATTTAGTAAATTAGTTTGTTTCTCCTCAGATCATTGCTGCTGTTTTTAATTATTTTGGGGTCCCCTGTTCCCTTTTTCTGGAGGTGCGGATCTGCGGATCCCTCCGCCCCGCTAGTCACGGAACTGGGCCGAACCAGCCCGTAAACCGTTGACAGTCTCTGTTTAAGATCTCTTCCAATCCGTCAGTCTAATATTCAATGACTTTCTAAACCCACTTTCTGTCCATAGATCTCAAGTCATTTTGAAGCTATGAGAGCATGGTACTGTAGTTGTTATCTGACAAGCAGATAAATTAAATAGAAAAAATAAGAGAGTCAATTTCCACACTGGTCTAAGCCAATGTTATAACTCAGTCCTCTATCTCTCAGCATCTCCAGTTTCCTGTCATAGGATTGAAATTTCATCCTTTCTCTAGAGTAAAGTTTGAAGGAAGCACAAGAGCTTCTCAACAACAGAATTTGCAGTGATTTTATACATACAACAGTGTTTCACCAGCAGTTATATAAAT
Organism: Chrysolophus pictus; assembly: GCA_037305975.1. Lineage (NCBI taxonomy): Eukaryota > Metazoa > Chordata > Aves > Galliformes > Phasianidae > Chrysolophus > Chrysolophus pictus. The sequence goes on along the minus strand of CM074614.1, from coordinate 69,287,863 downwards.
CTAAAAGTATAATGTACCAGAGAAATATAACTACTGAGAACAGTATGATAGCTGAATTTCATGCTATTTGCTGTAATCTTCTCATTTAATATGTCATATATATTTCAGAATGCAAACACTCCAACAACTTCCCCTTAAATTTTGAATTGGTAATGTAATCTGTGTGACAAAGAGTAGAAAATATGCTCTATATTCATCTGTATTAGCAAGTCTGTCCTGAGGACAATCAGGAAAGGTGTAAATATAGGACACAGGATTAATCTTTTCCAAAAGTCTTTATACCATCAAGTAGAAACATTCCAGAGCAAAATTTCTAATACTGCTGTACTTATCTTGGAATTGTCTCTTAAAAATGTATTTCTAATACAGTTAAAGCAAATGTACAAAGCTTTAGACAAAAAAAAAAACACCCATCTTCAGTCCTGGGAAATTCTGGCAGTGAAACAGTACAACAGACGCAGTGGTTCAACAACTCAACCAAAGGCCCCTGGGCAAAAATTTGTACCCAACGGACAACAGCACATGATCAGTGGACTAGTTTTGATGCTATATGTAGTCTTAATGAGTTCAGCTCTGGAAACTTGCAAATAAGTATGCTGGCAGTGTTTTTGAAGTTTTAGAACAAACTGGTGAAGAGAGTCATGAAATTATCCAAAGTGTCTTTAAAGACAACCTTCCTTCATCTCTTTTTTGAAATGAAAACCGAGTCCTCTCGATTTTCTTTCATATATTGTCTAAACAAATGGAGAGAAAATATCAATGGACAAACACATTGTAAGAATTTGTAACTAGACCATAAAACCAGGTGAATTCAAATCAGAATTAGAAAACTATGAAAATAGAGCATTGTCCAGTCCTTTATATGCTTGAAAGGCATTCTGCTGGAAGACATAAATTCATATTTTTTCATCATGGAGGAGTTGTGGAATGGGTTAAGATACATGGATCAAAATAAAACCTACCCCCATGCCAACAGATAGGTAGCTCCTGTAGTGAGGTGTCTACGTTCTTTCTGTAGTCAATGGAGAAAGTGAACCAAGAGAATGGATCACACCATTTATCACAGATGCCAGTCTCAAGAGGAGATGAGTTACCTTTTGGAGGTGTCTTTCTCTGTTGTTTGGAGTAAGAAAAGAAACAACTTCATCTGGATGCCTAAGCCTCTGAGAAAATTAGGCATGGTGAATCTCAGCACTGCTTGATGGCCCCTCTTGAGCTGGAGTGACCAGGCAGACCACTGCAGATCTTCCTCAGGCTTCTATCACACATCGTTTTAACCCAGAGTTTGGCCTCTCTGTTGGTAATGTGAGGAACAGTCACTCCGGCTGTATTTATGCAAACATTGCTCAGTAAGAACAGATTTCTTGCTTCAAATCCTGCATCCTTCTGCACTTCAGTCTTTCTCAGCTTCTTCCATCTTCCCATAGTCACTTACACCCCTAATCGATGAGACCAGCAGGTACTTCAGGTACTAAAAAAACATGATATAGTTGCTAAAACCTGATGGGATAATTCCAATGACTGGAGTGTGGCTATCAATGGCTATAAGTTCAGAAGGGAAAGGTGAGGAAGGAGGGTAGGTAATGTTGCTATCTACATCAGAAAAGGAACAGAATGTGAAGAGCTGTCCCTGAAGACCAGCCATGAGCAAGTCAAAAGCCTCTGGGTGATGGTTAGAGGCCGAGGAAGCACAGGGAACCTTGTGATCAGTGTGTACTATAGACCAGCAGATTAAGGAGAGCCTGTTAATGAGGCCTTCTAGGCCTTCTACCTCTGGAGAAGGCTACAGGAGGTATTACGATTGCAAGTGCTCATCCTGCTGAGGGACTTCAATCACCCAGACATCTGCTGGAAAAGTAATATGGTGAGCCACAGACAATCCAAGTGGCTCCTGGAATGCATTGAGGATAACTTCTTGAGTCAACAAATAGAAGGCCCCATCAGGGGGGATTCAATACTGGACCTGTTGCTCATCAATACAAATGGTTGGTGACATCAGGATTGGAGGCTGGCAGGGCTGTAGGGACAGTGATGGCTGAGTTCATGCTCCAGGATATGAGACAGTCGAAGAGCTAAATCAGGATGCTAAATTTTAGGAAAGCTAACTTTCAGCTCTTCTGAGAGTTATTCAACAAGACACTCAGGGAAACTATCCTCATGGGCAAGGATGCAGAGCAGAGCTGGCAGGTCTTTAAGGAGGCTTTCCTCAAGGTGCAAGAGCTCTCCATCCCCAGGTGTAGCAAGTTGGGTAAAGAAAGCAAGAGATCAGCATGGCTGAACCAGGACCTGGTGGTCAAACTGAAGAGCAAAAATAAAATGTACAGGCTGTGGAAACAGGGGCAGGTAAAGTGGAAAGAGTACAAGGGCTTCACCAAGGGCAAAACCTCTTTGACCAACCTTAGAGGCATTTTGTGATGGTATCACTGCATCAATGAACACGGGAAGAGCCACTGATGTCATCTATCTGGACTTCAGTATGCCAGCTGTATCGTGAACTTCTTCAAAAGAAGCATGGCCAGCAGGGCAAGGGAGATGATTCTGCCCCTCTACTCTGCGCTGGTGAGGCCTCACCTGGAGTACTGCATCCAGACGTGGAGTTCTCAGTACAGGGCACAGACCTGTTGGAGTATCCAAAGGAGGGACACAAAAATGATCCAAGGAACGGGACACCTCTGCTGCAAGGACAGGCTGAACGAGAGCTGGGGCTGTTCAGCCTGGAGAAGAGAAGGCTCTGAGGTGAGCTGATAGCAGCCTTTCCATATCTAAAGGGGAGATATAGGAAAGAAGGGGACAAACACTTTAGCAGAGTCTGTGGTGATAAAATAAGGGGAAGTGACTTCAATCTTGAAGATGGTAGATTTAGGTTAGATATAAGAAAAAAATCTTTTATAGTGAGGGTGGTGAGGCTCTGGAACGGGTTGCCCAGAGATGCTGTGGATGTCCCTTCCCTGGAAGCATTCAAAGCCAAGCCGTATGGGACTTTGAGCAACCTGGTCTAGTGGGAGGTGTCCCCCCTGCCTATAGCAGGGGATTGGAACTAGATGATTTTAAAGGTCTCTTCCAATACAAAACATTCTGTGATCCTATGATTCTATGATACTTACAAGGTGAGGCTGGATCAGGCCCTGAACAACCTGATTGAGCTGTGCATCTCCCTGTTCCTTGCAGGGGAGCTGGCCTAGATGACCTTTAAATGTCCCTTTCAATTCTAAGGATTCAGTGATTCTGTGATTCTTGCTGTGCTTTCTTTATAGTGGTCCAAGCCCTCCACAGCTTACTCTTCTTTCTCACATCCTCTTACAGGTTTTCTATAGACCTTAATGTATGCATTTCTTCTTCTCTGCCTTACAGACAGGATGCATGCATGTCAGTGCCATCTGGCATCACAGGGTTCCATGTTACTGTGGGGTAGCCTCACATGGTCCCAACAGAGGAGGCCCAGGGCCCCCAGAAGCCTGATGTGCTCCATAATGAATTATTTCCAGCAATAATTTCGAACAGAAAGAAAAGTCCTGGAGCATAGGCGTTTAAGAAGGGGACTCTTGAGCAGTGCTACAAGACAGTGCTCTATCTCCCTCTAGTGATGCCTGGGAGCAGGGAAGTGGGTGACATGGTTCAAGTTCCATCTGGCTCACCTCCCAGTTTGCCTTATGGCTGAGTCTGGGAGGGCTACTCATCCCTCTGGGACCTCGATTCTCTCCATCAAGTCTATGAAAAGGATAAGCAGACCCCATTTAATTTCACAAGTCAAACAGAAACAAAGTAGTTTCACCCTCAGCCCATGCCACAGATGCATCACACAAGGGTATACATGATAACACATGAATCCTGACCCTGAGCTGCTTTTCCTTCCCCCAAAACATGGTGGGAAGCCCAAGTCCACATCTGATTAGTGGTTTTTATCTTTGTCTACAGGAGAGAACTCTGGCCAAGGCTACATACTTGTAGGCCACATTTAGTAATGTGAGGAAGACATCAAATGGAAGAGCTGCAGTTTCTTAGGCAGCATCATCTAGCAGAGGCCTCGTCAGAGCTCAAGCCATCTACATCTGCCAAGGTCATGTAGCTCTAGAGATGACTGTCTGTGAAGGTAGATTGCAAGGCAAGAAAGCAGGAGATGCAAAATAGTCTCACATACCAAGGGATTATGTCCAGTCTCTTTGGTATCATGCACTGGCTCTACTTGATTCACTTCTCAGAAAATACCCTGGATTACCTTCTTTGAACAGGAGACCTCCCAGACTTGCTCTCTCTGGACAGTAGCACTTGGCAGGGGATCAGCATGGTGCCTTGGATCACACCTTGGTCATACATCCTGGTGTAAGATTGAATGTACACCCTCCTGGGCTTTTCTGTATGTTATCTGTCATGCCCTGTCCTGTATAGAAGTGGGGTACCAGCCACTGGGCTGGGCAACGTGGAGTCAGTGACAATTCCAGCTGAAAATGCCTGGGGACAGAGCATTTGTCACAAAGCTCTGGAGACGGGCAGACCGGGCTAATCTACCAGCCAGCTATAGCAGCAAACAAGCAGGGCACAACCACTTCCAGCTGGCTGCTCCAGAAGGCATCGTTTTGCCTTGAGTTTGCATGAAAAGCAAAGCCCACTAGGTGGCAGACACAGGTCTATGTTGGCCAATGATCGCAGCAAAGATCATCAGGTTTAGCTCTCTCAAAGAGTAAAACATACCCTAGTGTATGTACCATGAGCACACTGGTATTTAGATTTCCTAATATCTCTTGAGCGTTTCTTAGGGATAATTATCAATTAAATGTGAGATTTGATTGCCATATGCTGAATTAGAAGCGCTATGCTTTTCGATTTGTCTCCATCATGGAAGCTTTGCCAGAGTGCAGCTATATGTCTGTTAAAGCTCTCTAAGGAGGCCACTGTGGCTGAAAGGAAGAAGTTTCTTTTTCTGCCACATCCCCCTCCCACTCCAGACACAACTGTATCAGACCTGCCTTCCCCAGATCCTGTGTCACCCTGGCAGGTCTGCTAGCTGAGATGGGGGTGTCTCCATGAAAGGCCCAGCAAGGGCTAGAACAAACACAAGAGATGTCTGAGAGAAGAAAAGTGGGGGCAGGACTTATTGCATTCTTCTAGGGAGCAGGAGCTGCTAGATGTTACCTAGAATTTCACCTTCAGAGACATTCTCTTAATGAATCTGCTTTTATTTGAGATATACACCGTGCTTTTTTTTCCCCGCACCTAGTTGCATTCACAGGTATAAAAAAGCCAATTTTGATTTGGGAGGGACACCAAAATGTAGGTCTCCTGGTCCAGCACACCCTGCTCAAAAAAGTAGGTGAGATCAGGTTGCTTTGGTGCTTTTCAGTCTGTGTGTTGAAGATCTGCAACTATGGAAATTCCCTACATCATTGGCTGCTATCTCAGTATTCCCCTATTCTGTTTCAATGTTCCCCTACACACACACAGACACACATGCACACACACGCACATGTTTTCTTTTTATCTAAATTAAGATTTTTTTTATGCTCCAGCTTGTGCCTCTACTCTTTCTTGTCCTACCACTGCACACCTTCAAGAACAGTTAATTGGCTCAGTTTTAACCTATCTTTAGACAGCTGCAGGCAGCAGTATGCCTTCTTCACCTTCCAAATAATCCACTCCCAGAGGAGTCTTACACCAATGGAGTTCTGCTATCAGATGTCATCATGACTGCATTTTGCTTAAAAAGATACTTTCCAGTTTCTAATTAGAACAGTTTGCAAAGCACTGGGCAGTTACATAAATAGACCTGGTTAACAGAGAGATTCTGAAGCAAAGCTTTTTATGGCGCTTCAGGACAATCAGTGCCCGTTGTTCTCCTCATGTTGTTGGTAGGCTACACCCATTCAAGGAAGTGCAGTTTGCAACACTAGCAGCTGACACCCACACATAAAGCTTTAATGAGTGCAGCTGGACTGAGGCCTCCGTGCCACATACAGGGTCTTTGCACAAGTCGGGAGAGCTGACCAGACTACTTGCCCCCTTTCACATCACCCTCTTTCAGAGGTCCCTGCCCCAGAGCAGACCTGGATAAAAGTCTCTTCAATCACTTCTCAGCTGCCATAGGCCCTAACCCAGCTGTTTATATGTTTAAGGTAAAACAGCAGCAGTCCTGGTTTTCTTTCAAGCACAAGGGCTGTAATTTATTAACTGCTTCACTCCTTGATTATCTGGAAGCTGATGGAAGCTTCATTTCCAGACTCTCGGAGCTCTGATAATCAGAGCGCTGAATCATACGGGCTGTATTGCGATCGTGGATGATGTGAGCTACAAGGAACAGGACAGGTTATCACTGTGCTCACAGACAATGAATCAACAAAGAAACATCATTAAAGAACTAAAACTGAGGGAGGAGAGCAAAAGGAGTTCAAAGTCGCTTGAACTCACTGATTATGTTCAAAACAACCGCCTGGGAAGTGAGGAATTCTGGGATACTTTGAGTTAACCTTACTGACGTAATATTCCTTCAAAAAACAGAGCACAACATGAATGTTATCGTGCTAAAAAACAGTGTTGTTGTCAACTTTTTCGTTTAGTGACTCAAATACATCTCTGTGCACAAGTACAGTGCAGCAGCAGAAGCGGCAGCCTGTCCTTCAGAGCTTTTACTCCTGCCTAATGCAAAACTCCCACTGAAATGTAAAAGTTTGACTGACCATGACTTGTACATAAACATGGTTGCAGTCAGTCTGCAAAATTCTCTAGAACAGGAAAGGGAGATGAAAATTTCCCTGAACTCCCATGTTTGTCTGTAATTCACACCATGACATCATGATTCCAGGCACCAACATTTGCATTCACTGTCACATGCTGGATGAATGCTGCATCGTCTCACTGCCCCTTTCCATCTTTTCTATGCCCTTTGATCCAGGCACACTGCTGTGGAAGCACTGTTACATCTGTAAGAAGCAAATTCTCTTTTACAGAAGGCTTGAAGATTTTTTGGGTGATTCATTTGAAGATGAAATAAACTTTCTGGATTTCTGTTGTTAAAAAGCAGATGAACAAACAAAAACAAAACAACAAGAACAGCAACAAAAAAAACCAACACAAATGCTCCTTGTCTCATGCAAATGTCATTTTGATTGACTACAAGTGTCTGTTTTTTGTATTGCATTATATAACACACAAATATTTGAATATTCAAAAAAAAAAATTGAAGCAAAAGTAGTTTAGCATACAAACTAGAAACATATGTTGAAGCAGGATTTTTTCTTCTGTAGTTTGAGTTGAAACCTCAGCAAATTCAATTTCATTTCAGAGAACGTTTCAAAGTCCATAGCTGGGCATATTCTTGCCATCTCCTCCACCACAGCTTGTTTCACCCCTTCCACCACAGACTCTGGTTTCAGCTCTTACTGCTCTGCAACACTACTGGAGTTACAGGAGTCCTTTCACTCAGCATTTTTGTACACGGGGTCACATATTCAGAGGGATTGTTTTGAGCAAAGCTGTGCAAATCTGCTTGCAATGACAACCTTGCACAGGTCTGCTCAGGACACAGGCCAGCTCTGCCTGGCATGCAGTGTAGCACAAATGGAGGCTTTTCTCAGCTCTTATAATCACAGCCAGACTCTGTGCTGCTTAATTTAACAGCTAGGCTCTGAGGCCAAGATTTTTTTGTTAGCAGAATCACGTGGGAATTGTAAAATGCTCAGAACATCTAAAAATCGGTCAGTTTATTCAGATGGCTGAGCAATGGGCTTCAGGGACACGGCTTTAGACAGACAGTTTGAGAAGTCTTGGCTCTACCAACTGTTACAAGGTGATGAGCTTTCCTCATCTTCCTTTATGTGGCTAAGAGAGCTGCAAGTACTCAAATAACTGGGTCCCATTACTAGCTTTAGAAATCTGGCCTCTAATCTAGTGCATGCTGTATTGTCCCCCTTTCATTTGGGTAATCACAATTTTATTGTGCATAAGACAGCCTTTATTGGGGAATGGAAAACAGATCAGGTTGAATCTTTGAATTGTCTTTTGTTTACAAGTGAGGAAAAAGTATTCACTGCTACATTCCTGCCTAGCAGAAACTAGAAATGATATCATGGTGTTGGCATGGAGAAATGGTGTTAAGGGAGACCAGGAGGAAGCCTCAGGGGAAACAGGGAAATAAATGTTAACATAGCACATAAAGAGTGCTCTCCTTTGGTGAACTCAATAACAAGCCTCAGAAAAATTCGTGCTCTGTTCAGGACTTCTACAACCTTTCTTCAGGATTTGTTTGAACTGTGCTGGCAACCCACTTGCAGTTACCTTGGTTCCCCAGATGTGCAACCACATGTGTGCAGGCATGAGTGCCTCATCCTCATATCGCTCACTAGCATGCTGATGTGGCACTCAGTCCTATGGACCTGACTGGACGAGACAGACATAAATGCAGCTGGGGATACACAGCAGTCTCTGGTCATAGATGAACTAGTCCTTGGCTGGAGCACATCTGGTAAGATGCTGGAGAAGACATGGCATGTGTCCCTCAAACACCTCCTGCAGAGAATGTGTGTCCCATAGTAGCTCAGAGCTTAGCTGCTCTGTCTTACGAGCACCACACTTTAATTTGATTCTCATTTTTCTTCAGAGAGCAAATGCTGGTATCCTGAGAGCTACAAGCAGAACAATTTTCTTATTTACAGTTATTCTGCCTCAGAAAGAGGATGGCCATATCCCTTCCCAAGCAGAAGCAGTCCCCGCTATATGCTATGCGCTGGCACTGGTGTTGCCTGGAACAGTGTGAGATGTAAGGTCATGATTAAGCATCAAGGAAAGACCAGACCATGTGGTGTCTTGGATTTGTGGTCTGCCTGCATAGAACTCACAGAAGTGAGTGGTGAATCTGCCTGAGGCTGCTTCTACTGGCCTCAGTGCCCTTCACCATGGTTTGAACAGATGAACAGATGCAGGTCACTTTGAGCTGCATTTACTACAGATATCTTCTCTTTCCTTGCCAGGCATGTTTTCCCTTAGATCGTATCTAGCCCTCCACCCGAGCAATACTAACCTGCCACTTCACCACAAGCCAAAAGGCTATTCAAGCACTAGGAAAAATTCTCCCCACTGAATTTTCCTCTACTTGTTAGCAAGTTGTTTGGTATTACTGACTACATCCTTACTGCTTCTGTGTAAAAACAGTAAGATTTAACTCTTTTTTCATGGCTGATGAACACTGGCAGAGAGTGCTCGCACCTCTGCTCTCTCTTTCTGCTCACTGCAGTACTTACAGGGGCCTGCAAGAAAGCTGAAGGGAAGCACTTACTGAGCAGTATAGACGAAGGACAAAAAGGACAAGGGAAGTGGTTTTAAACTAAAAGAGGGGAGATTTAGATTAGATATTAGGAAGAAATTATTTATTATGAGGACAATGAAGCACTGGCACAGGCTGCCCAGAGCAGCTGTGGTGCCCCATCCCTGGAGTCATGCAAGGCCAGGTTGGATGGGACCCTTGGCAGTCTGTTCTGGTGGGTGGCAATTTGCTCATGGCAAGGGGTTGGAGCTGAGTTTGCTTTATGGTCCCCTCCAATTCAAGACACTTTATGATTCTATGAATCCTATTATAGTAAATGTAGTTCAGCTCAGGGGCCAGTGAACAGCAAAGTACGAAGGCGTAAAGAAATCTGATTGCAGTGTCTTCCAGCTGACTCAAATGCAAGTGAAATGGTTTCAATGTATGGATTAAGAAAAAATCAGTTAACTACTTTTGACTTTCTCCCACAAAATGTATACAATGAAACCCTATTTTTTTTCAATAGTATGGCATTTAAGTAAAATAACTAGAATGCTAAAAAGGAAAACTCTAAAACTGAAAAGAATCCATGCCATTCCCAGGTAGAAGCATTTCCAATACAGAGCAAAGCAGTTGAGGACTTTGGGTTGTTCAGGTTTCTTAGTACAAACTAATTGACAATCTTGTACAGTCTTGCCAACAGCTCTGCTAAGTGGTAAATACCAGCTTCTCAGCTGCAGGATAAACTGCAGGCCTCTTTCTCTGTACACAGGGCTTCGAGTAGTGAACTCTGAACTCATTCAGGAGATATGATATTTATTCTTCTGCAACGCCCTATAACAGCAGCAAAAGCCATTTCATTGTGAACAGGAGCACCTGAGTTTCAGTGTGATTCCTACTGCTCACACGAGCCTGCAACACAATGGTTTCAAAGCACTGCTGCAGAAAGGAAGGCTCCCTTGACAATATGCACAAGCTAGCTCTATACAGTGTATTTGCATTTTATTCGGTCTCCCTTGCAGAATGAACATGTTATCTGGGAGCTCTGGCAGACTGCAACCTGCCATGTGCCAACTGTGCCATCCTTGAGCAAAAATACAAGCACTACACTGAAGGATAATAAATAAGATCCAAAAGGAATCATTCCCCTCTAGTGAGCACTGGTAGAGCTTCACCTATAGAACCTGTGTCTGTTTCAGGGAAATTGTCATTATAAAAGCCAGAAACCAAGCACTGTAAAGGATGCCAACAAGAATGATGAGCTGTCTAGAAACTGTTACCTTTCCAGAGAAGTTGAAGTAATGGAGCAGTTGGCCTTAGGAAGCTGAAGAAGTTTCTAAGAATAGATGAGAGAAATTTTGTCGGAAATGGTTAAATTATATCTGATCTTATCTTGCAACAGAGGAAGGGACTAGCTGGCCCTCCAACATCCCTTCTAGAGCTATTTTTGTGTTTCTATGACAACTCTTCTTCAAATACAATTTTTCATTGTATCACTGGGGTATTCTAAGGTGACTCACAGAAGCAGCTTATGGGGGTTGGTATTTAACACCCACTTGCGAATAGCTAATAACATTTTTTCCTCTAAACTGATCCTCCTATGAATTCTTTGAAGACACTCACTTTTATATGAATCTGTTTTGAAACTGTTTTCAACATGTTTCCATCCCCCCACTGAAATTCAGCCAAAGATAGGATGACAGCAGCTAGAGCACACCCACTCATGGTAGGATAGAAAGGGAAGAATAATTTTCCTATAGTTCGTACCAAAGGAAGTTCTTTTAAGCAAGATTTTCCAGCTGGAATTTGCCCAGGTATTCCACAACACTGCTCTTAAAATAAATAAATAACTAAATAAAAACTGCCACAATATTAGAACAAATGGCCAAAGAAGAAGCTGCGATTTGTGAGAGCACACATCAGCCAGAACTGATAAAGAAATACTCAATAAGCAAATATATTTGGCCAGAGAGTGAGCTCTTATGAGAGGTTTTCACAATAGCAATAGCATAAAGGGTAGGCACAGCTTTCAAGTGGGAGCAAGCAGACAGTACAAGAGTGGAAGGTGAGGTCAGATACAGCAGGTAAGAGAGGAAATGCAATTTGCCTTTTAGAGACAAGCTGAATTGTTCCTCCAAGATGTGTATTCTACGCCCTTCTTATGTAACTGTAGGAAAATGTTGATTAAGCAGACACAGGGCTGCTACCCAGAGTGATCTCTTAGCTGGCCTGGCAGGCAGCTCGGCAATTGCCTTGGATTCAAAAGTCTGGATGGAAAACTATGAAACAGAAGCTGCTTGCCACATAGCATGTTGGCATCCCCAGAAAAGACTTTGGCTTGAGATCAGGTACTTCTGAGTAACAAAACCAGACATAGGACAAGCTAGCTTGGACACACTGCAGTTATAATTTGCACACTGCCTAAACAATTGTAGCTGGTGACAAAAGTACAGGAGTTTAGGATCATATGAACAACTAGATAGACATGAAGACAGCAATTATATATGATGTTATGCACCCATTAAAGAAGCAACTCCTTGTCTCTCCCTCTCTCTAAAACTTTTTTCCTCTAATTTTTCCTTTTCCCAGACATCATCATGCTTTGGTTTCAAAGCACCTTCCTATGGGGGTCAGTCCATGCCATACATACACACAGGGACCTATTGGGCCCCCAGCATGCACGCTGTGATGTGCAAATCTTCTCACATTGAGGTGCAGCAGCTGCTGTGAAAGTTGGTCCGTTGGAGCTGGGCAAGGTGTATTCCCTTCCTCCAGTTGCTCTCAGTGAATCAGCAGGCAGCTGTGGTGGTAGGAGGAGGATTCAGGTCTCTCTTGAATTAATAGTTCAGCTGGGAATGTATTGCTATGCAGCTGCTGTATGAGAGGTCAAAGTGAGCACAAAAGGAAATACAGAATGGAGGCAGCTCCAGGTCAAAGTCATAGGAAAGGTGTTACGATGCTTAATTGCACATGTAGTTACTCTATACATTATACCATACAGTATGTTCTTCCTGCTCCTGCAGGCAGCCAGAAATCCAGGACTAAGCTGCAAAGGCAATGGCCTTTATGGCTGTTAATTTCTCCACCTGTCAGCAGAGAGGCTTGTGGGATGCTCAATCACGCTGCACCTCTGGGACAGCCATCACTGTGCTCATTGCCATCATGTCTCACTGCTTTTTAAAAGCAACTCTGGCACCCAAGGAAAACGTGGAAAGTGAAAATGCAAAAGGCCAAAAGGCAGCGATGGATCCACAGCAGCGTATAGAAATGAGACAAAGATTTTTTTTTTAATTATTTTTTTTATTTTCCAGGGAGCATAATGTGTTTTTGGGCTTTGCTTCTTGGTGTTACTGGGAATGAGGGATCTTAGCTGTAATTCTAGCTACTTCAGATTAGGTAACTCTGATATAGGGGACTTGTTTTGATTCCTTGTGTGGCCAATAGACAGAATGGCAGCTGCAAAGGGAGTGATTCAGCCTACCCTAAAATAGATGGAATGAGTCATCTCCAGACAGGGCTTATCGCCTGCTACTGATTATAGAGAGACCAGACAAATAGCTTAGGTGAGATGCCATGGCTTTTAGATGGTTAAAATTAAATAGGTGGTATCGCACTTTGTAGTCACAAAGATCTTTACATTTTCTGGCTCAATTATCCTGTTAAGAGATAGAAGTTCTTCCCTCTTCTACTTACAGTGAAATGATACCAAGTGTTCTTGCATATTTGGAAAAGCACAGTCCAAACAGAGATTTCAGCTCTCAGAGCAATTAGCAAGAATTCCAGAGGACGATAAATAGGGCCCCGGGCAGCTGACCCAGAGAAAATCCAGGCTAAGTTATCTGTGGTCCACAATCAACTGACAGAATGCTGAATATTCATTTTTAGAAAATTGCATTTTGTTGGAACATTCTCCTTCAACCAACATGCTGACTGAGAACATGGGAGGCAACAGTGGAAGCAAGAATGGGTTTTCCTGGTTCTGAGCCACCACAGTGTGAGCAGCAGAGCGGGCAATGGGCAGCAGCAGCACATTGCAAAGCTGAGTGCTGCAACAGTAGAGCCTTGAAGGATATGGGCACATCTACTGCCCTTGCATGTGTCCCCAGCATCATTTGCCATTGTAGTTAAACAAACACATCATGAGAGAAACTGCACCCCAGCCCCATTTTCCTTTTCTCCTTTCCTAATGCCTTTTCATTTCAGCTGTGCAGAAAAGCGCGTATTTTAAGCAGTCTCTGACCTCCCAAAAGACGACTGCTGTAGCAGAATAGAAATGTAGTCACGTACCTTCTTAAAGATTCAGCATGTTTTACAGAATGATAACTAATGGACCATTAGTTAATGCACAGCTGAGGGCAAAGCTGTTAAAAACAAATCAATTTGGTTCTGCTGGTTAAGGTATGGAGCAGGAAGATTGTGCTAGCAAAATGTTACAGCCCAGGAAATAAGGGGATGGTGGGATGGAGGGGGTGAGCAGAACTTTTGTGCCGAGGCAGGGAGCAGAAAAATACTTTCACACTGCTGAGCACATTTCCTGCCACACTGATATTTGCTTTGGATTGCATTTTCCCAGTAGTGCATGCCAAGGCTACAGAGCTGTAGTAGGGCGAAGTCAAGGGGCAGAGGCAGTTTCTGCATGGAGCCTGTGATGGAAGCTGAAATGTCCCAGCGTAAACAAAAGACTTAGTACTGCAAGGGTCACAGTGTTAGCACCAATAAGATAACAACTGGCACAAACCAAAGCAAAGAAATTTCAGATCAGCTGCATTGAGACTGGGGAGATTTTCATCAAGCCAAAATCTTTAATAGCTGTGAGGGTACAGCAATTTCTGGGACAGCTGTTATGATATGAGGTGTTGACTCCCCTGGTGAGGGACATCTCCATCACTTCTGAGGAAAGGAAGAGTTAAAAAAACATCCCACTTTCCCAGAGTTGTTTGAATTTGGGAGGCTTAGACCATGTTATAAGTAGCTACATAAGGGAGCAATCCACTGACCAGCTGCACCAGCAAGGAGTTAAAATTGTTGCTTCCCCTTCTTCTAGACAAATAAATCTACTTGTGGTTGCCTTGAAGGAAAAGCAGGCTGTGGTATGTGGGCTTCTGGGACAGACGGAGGCCACCCTTTGTGCTAAGTGTGCTGGGATTTAATGTCCCCAGCATCCCACAGTAGGGTGAGATAGGCTTGTCTGCATGTCCTTACTTTGTATTTACCTACCCATCTCTGGAGTCTGTAGCAAACAGAAAAATGATCACAGATAAACTTCAAGGAGCAGCACTAAAGGAAAAAAAAAAAAACAAAAAAAAACCCTGCAGAATAATGAGAGCAGTGAATTAACAGCTCTTGGAGCTTCCCTTCCAGTGGTACTGGGTGTGTCTTCCTATTTGTGCCTGTTTTTCTGGCACTACAGGGACAAGGGCAGCGGCACAGACCTCAGGGCTCTGTGCGTGCTCAGTACACAGGACTGTGCTTCTGTGGAGGGGGCTCTGTCTGAAAACCTCCTCATATCAAGAACTCAAGGGCAAAGGAAAAGAAACAAAACGCACTGCGTTAACGGACAAAATGTTTAGGAAACTCAATTCTGTCAAGTACAGAAAAAGGTATTTTACCTAAAGGAAATGATTCCAACCAGACAACGAGCTATCAGATCCCTTTCAGATGGAATCTGAAGCAACAGAATGCCCCAAGGAAGTGGGCTACAGAGCAGGAGGCATTGCCTTAGAGAGAGTGGAGAGGTTCATGAAGCTTCAGTGTATGAAAAGAGGCACAGGGGAGGCACCATAGGGCTTGCTTTCTCCCAGGATGAAAAAGGAGCAGTTAAATAAACTATAGGCACAGGCAGGAGTCCTAGATGCAAAACTGAGCAAAAGAATAACAAATACAGTGCAGTAATTGCAACCCCAAATGCAATGAAACCCAGCAGTATAAATCATAGGATAGGTTGGGTTGGAAGGGATCTTCAGTTCCAGTGATTCTGTCATGGGCTGATTACTGCCCTCTAAATAAGGCACCAGTTCAGGCTGCCCAAGGCCCCGTATAACCCAACCTTGCACACCTCCAGGGATGAGGCACCCACAACTTCTCTAGGCAGCCTGTGCCAGTGCCTCACCACCTTCTGAGACATCGAATCTAAATCTCCCCTCTTCTAGTTTAAAATAATTCCCATATATCCTGTCACTATCAGTCCGTATAAAAAATTGATTTCCCTCCTGATTATAAGTCCTGGAAGGCAGCGGTGAGGCCACAATGAGTCTTCTCTTCTACAGGCTGAGCAAGCCCAGCTGCCTCAGCCTTTTTTTACAGGAAAAGAGCTCCAGCCATCCAAACATTAAAATGATGGGGAGCTAACACCAGCTCTATGCATCAGCTTCACGCCCTGTGCACTCTGCATTGGCACTTTGTGGCTGGTGGCCATTTTAAACACTACACTGTGGCACTTTTGTGCACTGCCCTGCTACAGCACTGCTGCCCCTGAGCTCTGCTCCCCTCAGCTCCCTGGAGCACACAGGGGCTGTCAACGTCAGGGTAATGTGTGCCCTGTTTTCATCAGGGATAGAGGAAAATAGCCATCTTGTACAGTGAATTGTACTGTGGAGAGTTAGTCCCAGGGATGTGACCCAATTTACCTCAGGGAAATCAGAAGGCTTGTGATTGCCCAAGAGACAAATGTAGAGTCAGCCCTGAGCATCACTGCCCCCTTGCCCAAGATCAGTGGTAACTGCTTTTCTTTTGTTTTATGAAGGATGCTAGTGGCATCCTTTGCCCATGGCTGTTATATGATCTGCTTCCTCTTTAAGGTGTTCTTCAAGAACAACATTCCTACCCTATTCTCTTCTCTTTTCTCCTCTCTCCTCTTCTTTCTAATTCCTTCTCCACAGACCAGCCATTTGTCACTGGCCGAATTCCCCACCAAACCCTCCTCCACTTGGGCCTGCAGGTTCCCTGCATAGTTGCCCTTGAAGCTTTTAAAAACTTGCCACTCTGCCCTCTCCAAAACTGTACTGTTATTCTCCCAAAACATACACTGGGGAATTAGAAGGGCAAAAGAATGACTTGTAAATGTCAGAAGATCATAGCACAGGACTGGAGAAGCAGGGCAGAAGCTTGCCCTGCTCCTCTCTGCCTGCAGCTTGCCCAGGCTTTCCACACTAGGCAGATGGTTGGCTTTTAAAACAACACAACCATCTTGCAACTCCTGTTTGCTTTCATTTTGCAGGATGTTGTGAATAAGACTGGGTATCTTCTAATGAGAGGTCAGGTATATGGCTTGCTAGTTTTGACAGATGGATCATACATGCCTTAAAGAAGTACTTTGCTGCAAGTTTTCCTACAGGTTTTTCTGAAGCTGAAGGCAGAAGGGGAGCCTCATCTCCCTCAAATTCAGTTTGGTCTCAAACTGGGGCTGTTTGCCCAGGAAAAGGGGGCAGGGAGAGAAGGTAAACTAGATTAAATATAGTCTATTCCCGCTTTGGTTTTGGTCTTCCAGGATTAATTAACTTCATTGAAAGCAGCTCTAAGGTACACTGCATTTGCAAGCATGAGGAATGAGGAGGTGCCACTACTCCTTGGGAGTCACATAGCTGAAACCAGTTGCTATTGTTCACAGCTAAGGTGCTGTGAGCATGGTCACAGCATGTTCTCTAGAGCATGCTTTCACTCATGTCTATCTGAACAATCACAGCCAGCAGCTACGAAACATCCTTCAGCAGGATGAGGAGAAAAAGTGCCAAAGGATCTTGCTTAAACCAGTTCTGTGCTTGCACTGCTTTAGAGGAGTCACCCTAACCACCACACACGAAAGCTGAGAACAAAGTTAGACCCTCAAGACTTGATCTCACTTCTTAGGAAGCCAGTGAGAAACCAGCCAGGTATGGCTGTGGTGGGACTGCTGCTGTCCACAGCTTGCCCTCACCACAGGCTGAGAAGGGCTCTGAAGAACAGTCTAGGAATTCCACAATTAGCACACTTCTGTGCATTGCCTGATGGCTGCACAAATACTACTAATTCTTCTTATTCATCCTTCCCAGCCTGAGCAACTCACCTCTGAACTTCCCAGCATCACTGAGATACTGGATGGAGACTGGGCAGGAAGAGGACAGAAAAGCATGAAATTAAGTCTTCTGGCAGAGAAGTTTGAAATTTCCTCTTTGGGAGGTCCCAGCTCTCATTGTGCTGAGGGAAGAAGTGGCCATCGGGAGCTGCACACTTTATTTTGCAAGCAGAGATGAGACCTTGAATTGACCTTAATGTGTGAAAAGTGAGAGCAGGAAGGTGGAAAGACAAAACTTGTTCCATAACAACTTTTTTATTCTTCATACCTTAGGACTTCAATTCATTTAAATCAGGGGGTTTGAAGCTCACATTTCATTTATTAAAGGACTGAAACACTCACTCCTTCTCCCTTTCTTTCTGATTTAGTGTTGGAAATGAGAGTCTGCATGTTGGAAAGCCCCCTGCACTCCAGCAGTGACAGCAAAGTCTGGAACACTTCCCTGTGCTGGAAATCCCCTGCCGGCTGCAGCAGTCCGGCTGGGGGTGAAGCAGGGCTGATGCAGGAGCATCGCGGGCAGCAGAGCAGAGCAGTATGTACTGCAAAGCAGTAGGACTGGGAGTTACAGGGAATTTTCCTTCTTACTCCTCTCCTGAGCCTTCTGGGACAGAATTACTAGAGTTCAGCTGAGACATGGCAGTGCATTTAAGTGACCAGCATCTGCTTCCTCTGCCTTTTTGCTTTGTTTATATATGTACATTACTGTCTGGAAGAAATGTCTTGTACATTCCAGACAGCGATAATGAAATCCATTCAGAGTGGAGGGAATGGGGGTGGTGGATAAGACAAAAGGTGACCCAAGACAATGCTTTGGCAATGCGCAGGCAACAGAACAGCAGTTCCACATCATTGCCATGCACCAACATATGCAGACATACGTTCCCTTCCCTTCCCTTCCCTTCCCTTCCCTTCCCTTCCCTTCCCTTCCCTTCCCTTCCCTTCCCTTCCCTTCCCTTCCCTTCCCTTCCCTTCCCTTCCCTTCCCTTCCCTTCCCTTCCCTTCCCTTCCCTTCCCTTCCCTTCCCTTCCCTTCCCGTTCCCAAGGGAACTCAGGAAGATGCAACTCATCAGTATGGGACTTACTCAGAATATTCAGGATCCCTTTCTCATATTGGCACTCCTCAGATCACTTCCTATATGAGGGCATAGGGTTTTTCACATCAAATTGATTTGATAAATGTTTTGACCTTTGCATACCACTGATAAACTCTGAAGGCTGTTCACCCTGCCTTTACCCTTACTGCAAATATCTTGCAGATGCTCTGCTCATTTTTCTTCTATTATAGCCAGCTGGCAACTCTGTTGGCACGCCAAAGAATTCCAGTCATTGTAGTAAAGAAACCTTTTAGTTTTTAGCCCTGGATGTTTTTCTCAGCAATAGGCCAATCAGCTGATAATTTTAAGATTTCTATTTAATTTGGCCATAAGAACAGTGGACAGAAAGTGTTACCTGGAATACAAGCCTTCAGAACAATCATCTTCAGAAAACTCTGTCCACACGAATGAGAATACTAAGCAGATGCAGCTGTGAAAGATTATGGAAAAGTTCAAGTGAATTTTACAGAGTGTTAGTGCATTTGAACAAAAAAATTAAACCAATCTACAGCATTTAATAGTAGGGATGAATTTTTCACTTATATTCCATAGATGGAGCTCAAAGTTCTCCTGGATGAGTCTCAGTACTGAATTTTCATTTGCTGGGCATATCCTAGACAGTTCCAAATTTGTTTCAATATTATTTTCATCCTTATTAAATATTAAGTGCTTTCCAGAGAGGGGAAAAAAATAAAATAAAAAAATAAAAAAAGCAACAACTAACAGTAGTTACTAGGTAGTACCACTGCAGCGCAAGCAAACTGTATAAAGTCCATGAGACCGACATCCAAAGAATGCACACAAAATCACGGGAAAAATGTTCTGGACACAGTTGATGTGGAGCCCCTGTGGTGCTGTGCGCTGTGAGAGGAAGAGAGCCTGCAGGAGAGGAATTCAGCTCTGTCCACGCCAGTGATGGGACAAGCACGCAAAGTACAGGGGAGGGTTGCTTGAGGCTGATACATATCCTGTTGTTAACAGAGCTTGTTAACGGGAACTCTGGGCCACACAAACCTCATCATACACAGCTTCCAGGCAGCACAGAGCACAGGCAAGGCAAAGCTCTGTGCAGAGGGGTGCCCAGAGCAAAGTATTTGTCTGAAGGAAACCAAGTGAAGCTTGTGGTTTTCCAGCACATCCAGCATTCATTTGTCTCCCAGCATTGCCTGTGTGTTATTCTCATGCAGCAGCTCAAGGAGCTTAGAAGCAAACTGCAGCAAGCAATGCCTTTTTCTCCTTTTCCACACAGGCTCTTAAATTTTAGGAGTTGACTGATCTGCTCCAACATGTAACACATGTGACACCAGAAACACTTGTTTTAGCATGAAGAATAAGGAGGCATGAGGTTGACACAATCAGAGTGTGGGTGGGAACTGGTTAGGCAAGTGTAGCTGTGGGGAAAAGCATCTACAAGGTTTGGCTCAGAAAACAGAGAGGCTAGTCCACATGTGGAAAGCCTGAGTGAAAGACAGAAAGAATAGCAATGTGAAGACCAACCTATAATATGGTGGGGAGAGCAAAGACAAGATCATGGAGAGAGACGGGAATCCAGAGAGGAAGTGTGGAAAATCAGATTTGTCTGAGGAGTGCCAATAGAGTAAGCAGCAGTAAAACCAAGGCAGAAAATCTTACTGAGGAGTGATTAGTGAGGGAGTGTCAGTGGAGTGAGAGGAGTGGAAATAAGATTGATGGCACGTCAGACAGGTCTGGAAAAGACGCATGTGAGATTAAATTACGGATTCTGCTCTTGAAGCAGAAGAGATGATTGATTTGTGCATCACTGTTGCTTTTATCCAGCCTATGAAGTGAAAGGCATGGTTCAAGCATTTTCAAGAGCCAGGCCTAGCAGACATACTAAGCCTGTACATCTAACAGTTATGCCTGACTGATACAAATGGAAGCACTGGTTTAAAAAAAAAAAAACAAAAAACCCAAAAACCTAAGACTAAATCCGAATCTTCAGGGATGCTTAGGTAAAAACTACTTGCTCCTGCCCTTCCCTGCTCCACACAATAATATTTCAAAAGAATAGGAATCTTACTCCTCAGTAAGATTTTCTGCCTTGGTTTTACTGCTGCTTTCCCTTTACAAATCTCCTCTCTCTTTGATTTGAGGGCTGGATAAAGAGGCAGTCACAGCCAGACAGAGACCAAGAGATACAGGAACGCTCACTGGCCAACTGGCTACTGGCCCCTGGCAAGCAGGTTACACAAATGGATTCACAAGCCACATATGCACACTCAGCCCCAGTCTGAAACATGGATGAGTTACTCACTTTCCCTGTCTGAATAACAGCCCGATCTGTCAGATCCTGACAACTGAAATATTATCTCTAAACTTTCCTGAGATTAGTCCAAGCTGTGCTGCACTGTCAACTCAGAGCCACTCTGCCTGTCCCTGCTGGCATCAGCCCTAGCCCTTAATGGTCCCTTGCAATGAGTTCCATCCCACCAACCAGCTTCAGTTGATCAGAATTTTCCCCTCCCCTTCACAAGTGATGCCAAATCCAACTCAGAACTGAGCACTTGAATTTCCCACTCTGCTGCCACTTGCCTTTGTTCATTGTCCTTCCAGACCATGGTTCAGATGTACTTTCCCCCACCCACAGCTCCTACCTTAGTTTTTTTTCTGAGGCCTGATCTACTTCATGGTTTGCTTGTATGAGATCTCCAGTAGAAAACTAAAACAACCGAACATCAACTGTTTCACAAGAATTACATAGCAAAGCTGACAGAGCTGAGAAGTATTTCTGATGTATATTTTGCTGTCTGGAGAATAAAAATTTGGGCAAATATGCAAGACAGTGCCCTTCCTAATCACAGAGGACAGGCAGGAAGGGAATATCACAGTCCTGATGAAGCCATGGAGCTTTTTGTGAGCATAAGAGAGGCCAGTCAAACCAGAGAGCTGTAGTGGGGTCAGGAGGGAAACCTGAGCCTCACAGGCTCACCTGGTGCAGAGGCAGGGGACACAAGCACGTGGGTTGCAGGAATTAGAGGTGAGGACCAGAGAACGAAAAAAGATTTTTGCTTTTGTTTACTCATTGTAAATTTGCTTCCAGTCTTGTAATGCAAAGCCAGATTGTTTCTTCCTGAGTAAACTCTTAACTCTGTCTTTAACCTTAAATTCCTCTGAAAGTGGAGGTAGTCCGAATGGGACTCAGATTCAGTTTTGATTTTCTTCCTGGGACTCAAATTTTGTTGTTTTTTTTTTTTACTTTGAGTTAACTAATGCAAATAAAGTGCTGTGTATCGTCCCTCTCTGAGATGTTTGCACTGTGACAACCGTTCAGCTTCACAAAATACAAGGACCCTCCCTTGTCTCCCTCAGTCTGGGTGAAATGGGAAGTAGATGTTATGGCAAACAAGCTGAAGAGAAACAGTGACTGTGTGTACTTGTATGTATTTTTATAAGCCCCATGCATTGGAAACTGATCCCTAGCAGTCCACAGGCACACAACCAGGGAGTCTGCAAAGTTCCTAGAACACTAACATGCAACTGCAATACCTGCAAATGTAATTTAGTAATTATGTGACTGAATTTGCACCTGAATTTGTAGCTACTGAAAACCTGACTTGGAAATGTGATGTTTGGTTTGATGTAGATTTATAATATATGTATAAAAAAGCCAACAACTTTCTGATTGCATACATTTGTAAACCAGGCTCTCAGGCCATGTATTTGAGTCTGTAACTTTAAATATTTGACGCTTTGCTTCTCTATGTTGAGAGCAACAGAGCTCTTTCATACCTAAAATAATTTTTTGGGGAAGCAAAAGTGACACCAACCACTTTGGGGATGGAGGGTTTTCATCCATCTTCTCTTTCCCTGTGTCCTACTCCATCAGTTGCGTGGGAACCAACAATGAACCCCCATAAAGACACTGAGCTGGTTGTGAGTTGCTGCTGCAGCTACCATTTGGATCATAGCGTCACTGAATCATAGAATGGCTTGGAGTGGAAGGGACCCCAAGGATCATCAAGTTCCAACTCCCCTACCAGAGGCAGGGCCACCAACCTCCAGACCTGGTACTAGACCGGGTTGCCCAGGGACCTATCCAACCTAGGGTTGAACACCTCCAGGGATGGAGTATCCACAATCTCTCTGGCCAGCCTGTTCCAGCACCTCACCACCCTCTCTGTGAAGAACTCCCCCCTGACATACAATCTAAATCTTCCCTCCTTGATCTTAAAACCATTCCCCCTCCTTCTATCACTGTTTACCCATGTAAAAAGTTGATTCCCCTCCTGTTTATAATCCCCTTTTAAATACTGGAAGGCTGCAATGAGGTCTTCTCAAAGCCTTCTCTTCTCCAGGCTAAACAAGCCCAGTTTCCTCAGCCTGTTTTCATTAGGGGAGGTGCTCCAACCCTTTGATCATCTTTGTGGCTCTCCTCTGGACTCTCTCCAACGATCCCACATCTTTTCTGTACTGGGGGCTCCAGACCTGGACACAGTACTCCAGATGAGGCCTCACGAGAGAAAAGTAGAGAGAGACAATCACCTCCCTGGCCCTGCTAGTCATCCCTCTTCTGATGCAGCCCAGGATACCATTGGCCTTCAAAGCAGCAAGAGCACACTGCTGACTCATGTTCAGTTTTTCATCCACTGGGACCCCCAGGTCCGTCTGCACAGGGTTACTCTCAAGGAGTCCTTCTCCCAGACTGTATACATACCTGGGGCTACTCCATCCCAATTGCAAAACCATTTGTTCACATGAGCCCACCTTTGGAGTTTGTTGAGGTCCCTCTGGATGGCACTGCTTCCTTCTAATGTGTCAGACACACCACTCTGCTTGGTGTCATGGCAAACTTGCTGAGGGTGCACTCAAGCCCATCATCAGTGTCATTGATGAAGATGTTGGAGAGGACTGGTCCCAAGACAGACTACTGGGAACACTGCTTGTCGCGAGCCTCAGCCTGCCATTCAACACAACAGTCTGTCTATGGCCTTCCAACCAATTCCTTATTCACCACATAGTCCATCCCTCAAATCTGTATCTCTCCAACTTAGAGACAAGGGTGTGGTGGGAGACCATGTCAAAGGCCTAGCATAAGTCAGGTAGATGACATCAGTTCTCTTTGTCTAGCAATGTTGTCATTCTATCATAGAAGACCACCAGACTGATGAGGAGAGACCTTCCCTTAGTAAAGCCATGCTGGCTGTTTTGGATCACTTGCTCAACCCTCATTGCCTTAATATGTCTTCTAGGAGGATCTGTTCCATGATCTTCCCAGGCACAGATGTAAGACTCACTGGCCTGTAGTTCCCTAGTTCTTCTTCCTCCCTTTCTTGTAAATGGGAATGATGTTTCCTTTTTCAAAGTTGTCAATGATTTACAGGCTACTTCGGCCCGGTTCCGTGACTAGTCAGGCAGAGGAATTTTGCAAAATCCACGCCTCCAGAAAAGGGAAACAGGGAACCCCAAAATAATTAAAAACGGTGGCAACGATCTGAGGAGAAACAAACTAATTTACTAAATATGATATCAGAATGCAAGATAGCACACCATAATACAATGTAATTAGAATTGAAGCTAATAAATCCAATATAATGAGAGAGAGAATGTCCAAAAGGTGGATAGGCCTCACCACAATGCTGAGGTGAGATATGCAGTCCATTTGAGCAGCAGGGAGATGGGAGGAGAGCCGACAAAGAAGAGCAGATGAAGAAGAGCGCAGCAGGTGATCTTGCCAGGAGTTATATCTCCTCTCTGACCACAGAGCCCCCTGGGGAATGTAGTTCTTCTTCTCTTCTGGGCAGGTACCCGGAACTTGAGCATTAAAAGTTAAACTCTCAGTGCACTACATGATGTTATGATGAAGAATACCAAAACCAAAAATCACAAAACCATGACAGAAATCCTCGATGACTTCTCCCAGCGGCCACGACTTTTCAAATATGATTGAGTGTGGCTCAGCAACCACATTAGCCAGCTCATTTGGGACTCATTTGAGAATGAGTATGCCAGTTTCTCCCCAGTAAGGCAAAATGTAATGTAAATCCTGTGAAAATTGTTCTTCTTCCATTTAGACAACATTCTTTAGAAAGAAATCTGTAGCTCTTCCCTATCCCTATAACTTATGAATAGAAAAAGGAAAAATAAACATATTTCAGTGACTTGGATATGGGCCTCACTGGAAAAATCTAAAATGCTTCTGTGGCCTCAAGAAAAATTTTCACTTCATGTCTTTGGACTTCTTAATACACCACCAAAAGCACTTAACGTTGGAAAAGTAAGATCTCTTAATGGAAATATTACAGATTTGTAATTTGCTTAGGCATCAGTTTCTGCAAAAAGATTTCTTACTATTCTAAGGAAATGAAAAACATGTGTTTTGTGTTCATACAAAAAGCACAGTTGTTGACAGAGAAAGTCCAGTAAACAACAAGGGTGTTATAGCAAATGTCTTCATGTTATTTTAAGTGTGTTTGGGAGTAAGGACACACTGCTCTGCTGAAGGCTATCACAGACCTACATGGACGAGAAATTTAGCTTGAAGTGTAGTGGTTAACATATTCAATATTAAATAAATAATAAAACTGGTTTATCTTTAAGATGGACTTTACTTTGAGCTTCACTTCTGTTTCCATTTACATAATGGTAATTTCCTTGTCATCAGTGCTGTACTCCAGAAGGTGCAAATCAGAACAAAACTTTTCACTGGCCACATTTAACTACTATAGATCATTAAATCATTAAATCATTAAACCAGAGATCCTTGCAGAGAGACATTAACTTCACATTGCCCAGCTTGCTAAATGGTAGGGGGGGCTAAATTAACTTTTTTACCTAAAATAGTAAATGTTTTTATGTGGCCACCACTAGGTCTGCAACCAAAAGACTCAGCTTTTGTGGTGCTGGAATGTGGGGCCATCTCTGTGCTTATAGGATTTCTTTAGCAGATATTAAAACATAAAATTTTAGTTGACATCTCTGAGTGACTGATGTACATTGTATTGCTGGTAAGGTTGTAAAGCAAAAACATAGAATTGTGCACTCTGAGTTAGGTTTTCAAATACATTAAAATGTGCTAGATGAGTTCATGTGTATAGAATCAGCTTTTTTTTTTTTTTTTTTTTTTGCTTTTTTTTTTTTCCTGTTATTAGATGCATTAATTCTCTGTGAAACAATTCCAAGTACATCCTGCCCACCATTAAACAGTTCTGTGGAGGAAGAGACTTTTAAATTGTGATAAGTGATTTAAGGTGTAAATTTCTCAAGAAAACCATGGTATTCAAAATATTTCAAGCACCCACATTAAAAAAATCACAATCCTTAATTTTATCTGGGTTCCAGCATCCCAAAATGCAGTCATCTAAAGTCATCATTTTGTAATTACAAACTTGGTTTCAATTCTTTACAAACTAAAATTGTGTTTTTTATATCTGAAACTGAATCACTTTGCAAAGTTTCAGTGTGCCTTGATCAATGGTTTGGGTTTGGTCTGGGATACAGAAGTGGCTCTGCTGAAAGGCTTGGAAAACAACTGTAACATGCCCAAGGTCAGAGTGTTGGTGAGGATCCAGATTTGTGATTCTGGCTCCTATCTAGTTTAAACCCTCCACTTGATGAATTTTCTCAGAATTACAAAGGCTGGACACTAAATATGATGGTGGTTAAGCCTGAAAAGCAAAATAAATATTTTAACCAGGAAGAGCTTATATTCATCATATATGTATTTAGACTGACTTCTGTCATTTTTAAGTCTCTGAAGAGAATGTTGCTGTGTCAGAGAAATGAGCCAAGCAGAGAACTGCACTGTATCTCTAATAAAAGCTTTCTGACAACTGAAAATCACCTCAAGTGGAAATTACTTAGCTAATATTCTGAGCTAACAGTGAGCAAGTTCATGTCAGACAGTTAATGGTTTTAACATCACCTTGTTTGCTTGCCTGCCCAGCCCCACACTTTCTACAGTGCCTGCCCACGCTGCTCTGACCATAAGTTCCCCAGTTCTCAGGCGCACAGTGCCTGGCTGAAGCCACATGGGACGAGCTGACCGACGGCATGAACTTTTCACGGTGGTTTCTGTGATGTCTGGACCCTCTGGAATGTGAAAGTTTCCTGTTTCACCAATGTACCATGACTTGCGTTTTGGGCAGAGAAACATGTAAACATAATTAGGGGGCTGGCAGCTAAAATTCCTTTTTAAAACAAGCTCCGTGGCTTTCCTTTCTATTTTATTTGGGAGAGATTAATCTGATGCTGCTCAAGACAAGCTTGCCTATTGCCTTAAGAATTTGGGAGTTTTCCAACAGACTGTCTAAGAGTTGTGTGTGCCTATCAGTCCAGAGAAAAGGTGAAGAAAAAATATTATAATTTTCACAAGATGAGCAAAGGATTGTGAGCTATACTAAGAAATTGTGTGTCCTTTAACTTCCTTCTGTTTTTCCTCCTAAGCACACAGCTTTTAAATTCCCACCAGCAGCAGAGCCCAGGCTTTTGTAAATCACAAAAATGTGTCTATTTCCCAGCCAAGCTATGGGATGAGAACTATAAGCCTGGTCTGGCAACTTTTTCTGTCTCTGTCAATACTGCAGTTGCCTATGACAGGCTGAACTGTAAGGCTACCAAATTATTGACCACTTTTAGGGTATGCATGAGAAGAAGATGAGACTTAGGGGCCCTAGGGAAAGGAAAAGGGAACTGGTAAGGTCTGTGGCTGAAGGCCACAGATAGCCACAGCTGTAGTTAAACAAACACTGTTACCTAATCGTGCTAGAAACTAGCTAGACAAGGAATTCCTTTTTCTCCACAGTCAGGTAGGAAACGCAAAGTTCTGGTGTTGCTGACTTGTATGCAATATGAGAACACTGGAACTTGTAAGGATGCTAAAAGTAGTTCTCTAAGGCCAGTGTCTGGAACTAAATAAGAATTTACTGCTCTGTCTGTGATGGGGGAGGAGTATCACAGATAGATTGATTTCAATGCTTGAGGAATTTCTGTTTATGAAGCCTGTGATTGCATTGAATGGACAGAGAGGTTTTTCCAAATTGCTTTTCCAGAACACCAAGGAAGGACCTTTGAAAATTAGTGTGCATGATGAGGGAATACTAATTTATCTTCAGCACAGCACTGCTGGCCGGGATCTGGAATCCAGCCTACAAGAAACTCTTCACGCTCAGCACCAGTGATATACATCAACACCCATGGAAAACAGAGGAATGACCTTCCCTCATTTCTTCTTTTGTAGCATAACCCCCTCATAGTTCTATATATAGAAATGCCACGTCAACTCTGTTTTACTTAGTTTTAAAATCCACATTCTCTTTTCCATTTGTAAATTCTATAATTGTACTATGCCTGCATCACTGGGTCTTAATGTAGATCAACTCCATCTTGCTTGTTAATTTGTGACTCTGTACTGTTACTTGCTATGGCTAAGGTTTTTTTGCCAAGCAGCTGGACAAAAACCTTTCATTCTACATCAGTTTTTGCATTGCTTCAGTCTGTACTAACCTAGGTTGTAGAAGATCATACTCACCCTTACACAGGGAGCTCGCCCAAGAGCTTCTCCAGGGCAGTGCATGCAGTGACAGCAGGTGTCCTGTAAAGTCATAGATAAGCTGTAGGAAAAAAAACAAAAGATCTGTAGAATTGGTTAAGGAGTGTTGATCTTATTCTTTTGCTATAGTAGTATTATTTTTTTTAAATACCTCCAAAAAGAAGGAGTGAAAAAAAATCAAAGGAAGAAAAAGAAGAAATTGGACAATGGGGAATACAAGTATAGAAAGAAAAGCAACAGAGAAAAGCTATCAAGTAGCATCAAAGAAGAAAAATTTGAAAAGCAGCAAAACAGCAACAAGAAACAAGAAATGATGAATCTGTGCTCAGTGCACTTGTAGAGTGAGTTGCCGTTTATATTTCAGTATTACTTTTTCCTTGACCCCCTGAAAACAAGTTTTCACACAAATTTCACTATATATTCTCAATGTTAGCTGAATACAGTTATACACACAAACAAGCAGCAATAAATTTCTGTTTATGCATGCACATGAAAAAAATATTTCTTGTTCATTTTCTGCTTTTGCCGACCTTCCTAAATGTTAGTAAGGTCAGAAAGTATAAGCAGAAAATTTTTCAATATTCTCCTCTCCCTTCCTCTGTTCCTCTGAGCTACAAATTTTCATGTAAAGCTTAGGGTGATTTTGCTGTGTTTATAAATTAAAGATACACAAAGCTTAAAAATACACAGGCAGCATCTTTGAGGATAGAATTCCACATCATTTCTACATTTCCTCAGCAATAAGGCCAGCATGAAGAGTTCCCATTACACACTCCAGCCTGGAACTTGGGCTTGCAGCTCACAAGGTTCCTCAGCCGAACTAATACAATTGCTTACGAGGCCACATTGTACAGATTTTTTTAATGGTATTTACAAAAATGGTATGGTAAAAAGTCTCCCTGGTTCTCAGAAGGCAGAACATTTTTTTTTTCACTCCAGTGTAGAGTTCTTATTGAAGAATGACCTTTGTATTTTAATAACTGACTCAGATTCTGTAATATTATTAGCTCATCATTAGCTTCAAACACACTCTCCTCACTTCATCTTCTCTCGGGCCACCACCAGTCTGTAAAACCTTGTACTAGCCACAGAAGACACTTTTGTTTGAGGCTATGCT
Source organism: Chrysolophus pictus (assembly GCA_037305975.1). Classification (NCBI taxonomy): domain Eukaryota; kingdom Metazoa; phylum Chordata; class Aves; order Galliformes; family Phasianidae; genus Chrysolophus; species Chrysolophus pictus. Next base: position 69,258,865 of record CM074614.1, on the reverse strand, counting down.
GTTTCATTGACTCAGTAAATGAATTTTCTGATGCTTCCCTTAGCTGATATTCCATCCATTCTGAATATCTATCTATCCAGTGCTAAAACTTAAGGAAATCATGATCTAGATGTATACTTCTGAGAAACTTTTTTTTTTTTTTTTTTGACAGAAACTACATTTGTGTGAATATTCTAATGCAATAGGAGAAGTTTTCCAGGGTTGTCTGTTTTTACTCACATATTTTCATTATTGTTTTAAAATACATTTACAGAGCATTCATAACGTAATTTCTAAGTTATCACGTATTCCTGTCTCCTAGATCATAACTCTTCTAAGACAGCGGAGGCTGGGGTGGAGGAAAAGAGGCCAAATGGAAAGGACAAGGACTTGAACCCCACAGAGCTGAGTTAATCACAGTACATGAATAGCAATGATTTCATCAGTGACCTCGGTATGAACATGAAGTTTCCATTCAAAATCTGCTTTGGAGACATGTGAATTTATAAATACAAAACTAGCTATCTTGTTCATATCAGCAGTCCTGTGCATGGCTTTTCCTCCTATTTAAGTCTTATTCATGATTTTCCATGTTAATCCTGTTTAAGGGTAAAGAATGTTACTGTATCTTTATCCATCACTGTTAAAATGCTATACCTTTTATAGTTTTGGGGAATCATAAAAAAAGAGATAAAGATCTACAACAATAAAGTACGATGAGTGGATTTTTATGGCTATTAGTTACTACTTTGAGCATTCCATCACATCATAGGTGTAGTCTGTGCCACAGAATTTCCCTCAGCTAATCTCTCCCCCATCTAAGCACAACCCCCCTAGAAAGGCACCCAGCTCTTCCTGACAACTCCTGCAGAGCTGGAGCTGAATTCCAGGGGCTGGTAACCACTGTGCTCTAACACTCCACCACATCGGCCTCAGATATTAATGTAATGTAAGATAATGTAATTTACAGCCACTCAGAACTCTTTCATTGGCAGAGCTATGTAAAGAAGGCTTAATATAAATGTATCAGTTCCAAATGCATAAATGCCTAAAAACACACTTGTATGTAAGGTCAGCTACAGCAACCTGATGAGCTGGCCAAACAAGATCGTGGCAAAATTTTCTGTCCGGCCCTGGAAATTCTGCTGTCCACTCTGGCCTGTTAGACAGTGGGAATTTATCATCAGCCTTGAGATATTTTTCACATTCTTTTGACCTTTAGAGAATGCTCATGGGTGTACTTCTGCTTTCCTAGATAATTAATGGTGGAAGTGAGGAGATCTGGGCTCTGGGAAGGGAGTGTAGTTTTCTGCAGTGATGGATTGGATAAACAGATTAATTGTTAGATAGTAGCTTTCTTTTTTCTGTTTGTCTACTCCTACAATGTAATGATTTTCATTGTACTCAGTTTTTTGTTTTTTGTTTTTTAATAAATCTAGGTATATTCATTAAAATATGGCCTTTAAAAAAGACTCATCTATGATCAACAGCCTTAGAAAAACTGAATCACACTACAATGGTAGTGTTCCCTGACATGGTGCTTGAGAAGAAATGATGGGTGAGTAGATACAGAGTGGAGACGAGAAGCAGAGTATTAAAATCAGAGTGGGAGACACTGAGACAAACAGAGAAAAGAAAACAGGTTGCAGAAAAGAGCAAAGGGGTGACAGGGGGCTGTAAAGGAAAAAAAATCCGGACAGGGAGCAAATGAAACAAAGACAAAAGGGAGTGAGAAGGAGAGAAGGAATGGGAAAAACTTATTCCATCAATTACTGTCATTATTAATGGAAATGTCTTTAAAAATTGGATAGATGAATGATCCTCTCAAAAATGTACATGTGTTCCACGGGAAGATGAATACAGGGCATTTCTTTGCATGTGTAGCTATGAAGCCTAAATTGTCCTCTGATCACTGAAGAGAACTGTCAGCATAAATGATATTTAATGGCTGCTCTTGACATTAGAAATGATTGCCTACACGCTTGATTTATAACCTCAAGGGGATAGTGTAAGAAAGAATCTTATACACTGAATTTTCAATTTAATAGACATTGCTCCAACATTCAGTATAAATGTTCTCCATATATTCTTTCTTCTATGAATTTCATCTCATCTCAGAGCAGTAGAATCTTAGGTCAGGTTGGTAAAATTTAAATTAACTTAAATTGGTCTTATTGATTAGCTAATCTATAAAGTCTCAATCTGCCACTACCTGGAGGTTTGATGAGAAGTATTTGCTCATTTTTGTACACCTTTAGATCACTTGGGCAGGAAAGAGAGGAACATTTTATATTAATACGTGCTCATGAAGTAAAAAGATTGAGGAATATGACTATTTGTTGCAATATTTTCAATTAGTTGTAATACACGTGTATTTTACACAGATTTTACCTATTTGTTTATATTTAGCCACTTCAGTCCTTTTTCATATCTGTAAACCATTTTGTTTTAGTAGAAACATTTGCGTGAGAATAAGCTATCTGAGTAAGTAAATGTTTCCAGGTTTGGCCCCTAACTGTGTTTGGTATGGTTATCAACACTGGCCATCTGTGTTTTTTCATTTTAATTCCATAAATGAATGCCTTTCCTTTGAGAATTTAAAGGACCAGGAAGTAGCTATAAACTTCTTTTGCAGCTCCAGACCAAATACTCCAACAATTATTAGTTGATGGGATACATAGTAAAAAGTTTTTTTTTTTTTTACTCTGTAATTTATAAATATAATTTCTTTTTGCTAAGTATAATATCTCTGGTGCAAAGATGTGGCTTACTTAACCATGGGCTTAACCGGTTTTTATCTGGATTCTTGTGATGCAACCTAAACAAAGAGCAAGTATGTAATCAGTTAAGTAGCTCTGCATTAATGGGATGTCCTGATTCAAGAATATTAGGGTTTTTAGTAACTTTTATTTTGTTTTACAGACTCTAAATTCCAAGCCTGTATTTTGCAACTGGTAATTAAAGGGAATTAAAAACCCACAACGAATGAAAAGCAGCAGTCCAATCTGCCATCTATACTGGTATGGCTGGAATGCTGGTAAGAATATACTCATCATCTTATGATTCAGCACTTACTCAGCTTTTGTTAACTCTCCCATAATTAGTTTCAATACTGAGATAAGACCTAAGGATCCAATCACCAGACTGGTTTTAAAATTACTGTGAGCTGTAACTGTGTAAATGAAAGTAGATCTGGCCCCTGGACCAGACACCTACTTACCATTAGCTTAAGGAAAGCATATGGATAGATTCTTACTTAAAAAGCGAGTCTAGCAGTGAAAATGTAATTGGATCACTTTAAAGGAACTTTATGTATAAATAACATTTATGTATAAATAACTGCTATAAATATAAATTAAAATTCAATTACTATATTAGATCCAATTGGCAAAAAATTAAGATTTTTCTCAGAGTTCTTAACTAATAAACAGAAAGCCAAATGCTGTGTTAATGCTTTTATGTTGAGACTCAGCAAAAATTGTCAATATCCTGAAGGAAAGAGATTGTTCTCTAACTGTCCAGAAGAGGAAAAATGGGGAAAAGATGAATTATATCATTTTGTTTTCTAGTGAATCATGAAACCATGCCTAGTAGACCAATGCTTCATTGGATATCAGTTGTACAGAGCAATACATGTTTGTAGATTAAATTATCCTAAATATTGTTGGTAATCTAACTCTGTCATGAATTGAACTAGGACTTGGATTCAATTTAATTTGATGCAGTTTTTGCACCCTGATACATTTATTATGCATCCCACCTTCTTGTAGGCAGAGAGGAGATTTGGACAGGCATTTGCTTGAATAATGAGATAGAATGGCTAACCCAGTCCTGATTCCTAACTCAAGTTAAAGGAAATAAATTTAAAGTAAGTCAGGAAAGTTTATGTCTATGTCAACATTTTGGTTTGATGTTTTTCGTGTTAATCTTTCATCGTGTTGGTTAGATTTGCAGAGCAGCTTTGGTGCATATGAATTAAACACAGAAAGATTTCCATTCCAGATTCCCATTAAACATGCTTTGCCTCTTTAGGGGGTTATGTGGGTCCAAACCAACAATCTATATTTTAAATGTTTTTGAAACCCCCGTGATGGGGGCACTTTGCCCAGAAGACAAAACTGAATGTGCCTGAAGGAAAAACTCACAGCTGTGTACAGTGTAAATCCAGGAGCCTTGGCTGCAGCTGTTCTGATCCTCTCTTGCACCAAGTAGCTTGGAGAAGCAGGCACACTTCATTTTCAGACTGGTGTGGAAGATGTCCCTTCCTGAGACCTTCTATTCATTTGCGTAATGTGCATTTCCGACTGAGGAGAAAAGGTATAGTTTGGCGTACTCTAAAAGATACTAGAGAAAAGGTCAGTTTCTGGGACCATCAGAATAGCACTGGGACCAAATGATGTTAATGAAGGCAGAGGTTGAGAGAAGTTCAAAAGCAGCACAATTGCTCTGTCTGAAATAAAAACAAAAATAAAAATGAAAATGAAATTCAAAGCCAAGACTGCCATTCCCAAGGAAATTTCTGATTCTGTTGATTACATTAACAGAGTTTTTCAAAGCAAATGGACTGCAAATGCAATGCTGCAGACAAATCTCACAAAGCATAAAACATTAAAGGAGTAAGTTAATATCAGAGACTTTTGTCTTCACCTATAGGCACGTGATTGCAATCACCTACCATCTCTCTGCAACCTTTGAAGAACAGATTTTCCAGATACAATTACTGTGAATGTCATTTCACCTTGCAGGTTTCTTCATATACAAACTGGAATTACAGCTTGCAGGGAAGCAGTGCAAAACATATGCAGGATTCAGGAATAAATATTGACAGATAATTTAAGAGTGACTGCGTGAATCTATAAGTGATGGGCTTTGAGATTAGCAAAACTTGCTGGAAACTTCATGAGATAAAAAAAAGGCATATGAAACTTATTCCAGTATTCAGAATAGCAGAGGCTAAGATTTTCCAGCAGGAATTAACTTCTGGAAACAGAACAGATATAGGTCTAGCTAATGACAGAAAATATAAATATATTCAAAGATAGTGAGGCACTGTCACAGGCTGCCCAGAACAGTTAGAGGTGTTCAAGCCAGGCTGGATGGACCCTGAGCAACCTGATATGATGGGAGACAGCAAGCCCACAGCAGAGGGTTGGAACTGGATGATCTTTCAGGTCCCTTCCAACCAAAACCATCCTATGCTTCCATGAGTCAGATGCAAAGATTTTAGCATCTTTACTTGAAATATTTGCAATGAATAAATGTAATATATCACTTACGAATCAAGTACTACTATGGGGCTATCTTAAGGGTAGCTCCACTGCAAAAATTATGCTATTGCAGACTATGGAAGACAAAAAGTGGCTTATTTGATAAAGAACGAAAAGGAAAAGGCACCTAGTTCTCCTCAATACAATGACAGAAAGTGAAAGTTTACAACACATTATATCACCTCTCATATACACAGATGAACATCTTAAGACTTGAATTTTCAGAAAAAATCAAACAACTCTTGTTTTCAGGAATGACTGCAGAAACAAAAGCTGACAAAATACAGTAAAACTTATTTTAAGGTATTTGGTATTTACCTAGCTCCAACAAACACTGGCTGCCTAATGGTGGTAGAAAAAATGTTTGCTGTATCCATCTGTCTCCATGCTTCAGTACCCAACTGCAAGCATACTTTTGTTATTCAATTACTTAAAATGGAATTGACAACATCCTTACTACTAATACTTATGCATTATTTATTTACAAAATATATTTTTGTGTTTTAAAATTTCAGAATGAAATAAAATGGCAGACACATACCCAAGTAAACTATTCCATCTTAACTATTTTTCTGTGATTTATTACTACATTTTATTGTAAAAAGTTCCATTCCTACTAGTAATACTTTTAGCCTGAAGCTATAGTTTCTTGGCTTTTATTTTAAATGCATTTAAATTTAATTAATAAAGTATAGCCATATCTCTCAGTAGTTATATTTTTCCTTCCAAGGCAGCAGAAGGAAATAACTAGCAACTGACTAGAAACAAATGTTGGTTTTTTATATTTAATGATGTTTATTCAATCTGAAAGCTAAAGGAAGTGGAAGCAGCACCAGACTGTCAGCTGGGCTCTCACAGTCATTGCCTACAAAAAGAGACTCCTGTGCCTAGGACAAAAGGTAACAGGATCCAGAGTCTGGCTTTTTAGAGGTAGGTGCTGCTAGACTTTTTCGCAACTTTCCTGAATAATCAGGAACCCTTTCTAGAAAGGTGTTCTGTTCACATTTCTTGTACTGAAGTTCAAATTCAGGGAAAGTGGAAGAGCTGGTATGAGTAAATCTAAATCTGAGCTTTTTGTTCACCGATCAACTACACTAAGACACTCCAAGGTGTTGCTAGCTTCTAGGAACTCTGTGTTCTACCCATTCTAACAACACATTATGTCAAGGTGCTTGCTTATTAATGTGTACGTGCATAGTTTGTCACCTCTCAGCACAAACTTTGTCTGGCTTAAATCTGAGCACATCTAATGTGGCATCAAATCAGTACAGCTACAACATGGTGTTCACATGCACAATGAGTACATTGCTGGGTATTCCTTGCATTCCGCTTCCAGATTAACAGCTAATGCACTCTGGAAAGTCTCCAATCCTGCAGTGGATTGTCGTTCCCCTCCCACAGTCTTGGCCATTCATTTTGTTGAATCCTTTTGAATCGTCAGCTCCCAAATTCTTACCAATTATAAAGGAAATGTCTGCTTCTTGAGCATCTTCACTCCCAGTTGCCACCTATCCAAACAGAATGAGTGATTCACATAACAATCCCTGGGATACAAAACTCTCCTCTCCCCTATACCACAGAGTCTGTTTGGTGGGACAGCCAGATCTATCTGTCTGCCCAGATCTTTGCTTGCAAGGAAAAGAGAAGCAGAGGAAGAAATTTTAATGTTTCCTAGGAAATAAAGACTTGTGGTATGGTTGGCATAATGGGAAAACAAAATATGGGTCTGTGGTGAGAGCACATTGGGACTTTTATTGCATGTATTCCTCTGACTGGGAAAGAAGGGTAAGATTTGGCCTGGACATGGTAATCAACCCACAATGGGTCATGAAAGGTGGATGAGCGTTAGGGAAGGATAAGGCGGGAATCATCCAGCTGGTGACCACCATGACCTTTTGACATAATCCCTGTACAGGATGTGATCCTGTGAGTCATTCCAGGGCAGCAAAGATATTTTGCCCTGAAGGCAAAAGGAACCTGCTTAAGCGACTGAGTCTACTTTGATGGTAGGCCATGAAATGTCTGAAGCTAAACATGGAAGTGCCAGCATGTGCATAATATAAAACTGTAGGAGTCTAGAAGTATCAGCCATTACACTGCATTGATGAGCAATGTTCCACGTTGCAAAATTCCGCTGGACTAAAGATATCACTTTAAAAATGTATGATCTTTTTCTATGAGTACAATGAGTTTATAACAGTTCAGATTTGCAGAGAGTATCTTTGGCTTTTTTTAACCCTGTTATGTCAAACCTAGATCTCATCAGTTCATTAAATTCTCCTCTTGTGCCCACATTTACAATCTTCTATACACAACTGCATTCCTCTGTGATGTTTTGGCTTGTCACATTGTCTAAGAACTGGTACAATATATCAAAGATTGATCAAAGATTTTCTCTCACTGCTTTGTTTCCTACATATGTGGTGACAATTGGGTGCTTCATTTGTAGAAGCCCTTGTGCAAAGCCTCTCTGTTGAAGTAGGACTGCATAAGATTTATATATCTGTCCTTCTACAAAGTGCAGAAATCTCCAAGCTTGCATATTAAATCAGAGTCTTAACCTTGGATCCCATCCCACTTAACAACTCCTTGCTATTTTCTCTTTATGATCCAGCATGTACACCATAGCCATCTTTGAGAAGAAAAAAGGAAGGTATGATGCTCATTTATACCAACTCCAGCAGAGGTGGGTTCTTTGATTGCACCACTTATGAATCAGATCCAAACAAACTGTTGGTTTGATTTCAGAGATACAAGGGAAAGCTTCTTCTTTTTCTATTTTTCTTTCTGAGAAGTTAGGTTGTTACTATACACAGCAAAAGAAAGACCTTAATGCCTCAAAAGAAATGAAGAATCAGAGCATTCAATTATGGCATGGTAGTCTCTGTATCAGTGAAAAGTTTTTTATAAACAAAATAAATGATAGACTTTTGTTTCCTGTGAGACAAAACTTTAACTATGACAATGAAGATGGAACGCTTATATGATTGTGTACCTCCACAATAAAATCAGCAGTACAAATTGTGTCACAGGAATATAGCATGGGATAGAGTTGAAGTGTCAGCTTGCCCAGCACATTAAGAAATCCCGTAGGGAGCAAAGACATAAAAATCAGCAATTTGAAATGCCATTTGCAAGGTGCTTGGTTTCTCTGTAATGCAAATAGACATATAAAATATGCAGGAATGTGGTTTTCTTCGGTTTGAATGGGAAGAGGGAATTGATTCACGAATCTTGAATGGAAGAGAAACTTTACAGCAAGAGAACAGACAAAGCAACTCTCGGCATGGTGTGGAGTATATATGCAGTATAACTGCCCCTGCCTGTGGGAACTGCTTTGACTTTTGTACTATTACAACATAACCAAAATGCTCTCCAGCATAATTGAATACTAGGGCTTTACTCTTTAGGGATCTTCAGATTAGTATAATCTTTGTGGTTATTCTTGGGCAACTGGCCTTTCAGGACTTTCAGTGATGGGCCTTCAAAGAGCCTTTTATATTTGCCGAGAGTTCGAAGCCAGCTCTCTTCAAGGTGTGTTCTGCCTGGCTTCCAGTAGTTTGGTAGTTTCACAGAGATGTTGCAGGATTGTCAGCCCTCGAGTGTGCAGAGAAGTCTCTGGGGTTACAGATCATGGGAAGGAAGACGTTTCCTCATGTGTGATCTTGGTTTCCAACTGTTCCTGGATTATCTGCAGTGTTGAGCAATGAGAAGAAAGCATGTGGAAGAAAGAAACGGAAAAATCTGAGCAAGCCAAATCTCAAAGAATTTCCATAGTTCCTTACACCACTGGCTGTGCAGGTGAGGCACTGTCTTAATTAAAAAAACAAAGCAGGGAACGTTACACCAGAAAAATTAATACACAGTATACAAAACTGAAATAGACCCATTTAATTCTGGGATTTTTAGCAAAGCTTTGTTCTTTACCTCCAAAGGCCTCTCTTCCTGCTTGGACAGTTGTCTTTCTGCTTGCTGAGTATTTCCTTTAAGAAGATAATAAAGCATTTTTTCTTTTTTAAATTATTCACATAGATGCACTGCCATTTTAGGTACAATTTGTGTAAGAAGTGCTTAGTCCTCTTTGTAGTTTCTATGGACTTGTGCTTTAAAAATAATTTAAGAATGAAATATGTTTTGGGAATAATTCTGCAGATGAGTCTCTGTGGGAAAACTGCATTAGATCATCAAACTCACTGCCTTGAAGCTTCAAGGGTGCTTCCACAGGGAAGTTGCATAAGACAGTAAACATACATTACGGATGCTAGTGAAAAGGTCAGGAAATTATTTTTCTCCTAGTTAAACATACAAAAGCACATTCATATAAAAGACACTAACACACAAGCACAAATTTCCATAATGTGAGAAAGTGAAAAGGAAAAAGAGGATTCTTAGTCTTTGTAGTTAAGAAGAATTGTATTAATTCCTTTTGTATAACAAATGGGTAAAACTAAACTTAAAAAAAAATATGTCCAGAGGCAGGTAAGAGAGAAGAGTAAAATACATTTCTGGAGATCTGTTCTCTGCTCTAACTGAAGATGAGCTCAATCTTTTATCCCTCCTGTTCCAACCAGGTAAGACTTCTACTTAAGGCTTGATCTCCAAGGTCCAGCTGATCTCTGCTGCAAACCCCCTGAAGAATTTACCAGTGACAAGAATAGCCTATTTTAGCTCTTATGGTAGGTGAAAAATATACAAACTTATGGGATACAGCTAACGGAGGCCCAGCTTTCTGCTGCCTCTTGGTGCCAGTCATACAGAAAGAAATTGACAAAACAGTTGAATTTCTCTACAGTTTTTCTATAAATATCACCTGGGACTGTAAATGAGTCCCTCAAATGTGATAGACTGGGACGCCATGCAGATAGGTTTTAATCAGATAACATGCATGCAAAAACCACGAGAAAGCGGTAGAGGAAATATACATCTAGCATTTGAAAATTAAAACAATCAAGATGATTCATTGCAATGACATACAGATCTTTCTCCTTCAGCCTTTAAAAGTTCACATAAAAGGAAAAAAAGTCACTAGATAGCCTTTTCTCTCAAAATACTATCTCAATTAAGAGACTTGTTTGACCAGCTCCAGTTGCGACTTTCTTCACTCTTCAGTATTTTCCTGTGCAGCCTTTGTACCACTTATGCATCAGAAGGACACTGCTGCTGCTATGTGAGTTACACAGAACAATAAAGAAGAAAAATTCCTCACTGGATTTTCTGAAATGTGCCATATTGTGAACTGAGACACAAGAGATGCATTTACTAAGTGGGGTAGCAAGTTATTAAAAAAAAGAAAGTGCTCTGGTGGGAGCAGATAAAAGAAAAACATGCCTTTAAAGTCTCTCTCATTTCATATGACAGAGATTCCTGCATTTATGAGGGACATCTGTCACAAAGGGTGAAAAAAATATTTTAATGTAAGCAAAGAACAGCCCAGGAACAAAAGTACACTTCAAAATCTAAAAATAATCTTTCTTTAAGTTGTTCTTCAGCAAAAAAATAAGACAGGATTATCAAAACAAGTTATATTCAGACTGCACGCAATTATATCAGAGTAAGTCTGATGTGGAAAGACAATACAAGGCACTTAGAGCTTACAGAACAAGTTTAAGCTGCTTTCAAGATAGAAGGGAAATGATAAACCAGTTCAGGAGCATGATTTCTTTTACAAATAATTTCTAAGAGGAGATGTGACTGGAACTTTGAGTACTGCAGAAGGCAATAGCCAGAAGCAGCAAAAAAAAAAAAAAAAAACAATGCCAAGTAAGATAATTAGCAGATACTATCAAGACAGTAGAGTGATAAGGTGTGATTGAAGACATCTTTAAGCCACTTACAGGCCTCTTCTTTTTGGAGAAGTAGATAGGAAGGCACAGGAGAGCTCATTATACCCTCACTGTGGTGGGCAGTGGCTCCAGGTCACTACTGGCTGCAAGCACCTGAGTTTTTCCAGGAGGAATTGAACAGAAGGCAATGCTCTCTTCTTTCACCCTCTTCTCATGTTCCTGGGATAAAGGATTGGAGAGGTATAGCCACATAGCCAGTTTGTATATCACATAGCCAGTGTGCTATGTGATAAGCTAAGCTTCTTTCATTTGGGAAAAGCAGCTTGTGTTGAATGTGCTCCACCTTTTGAGTAGCTGAATGGATTATCTCCATTTTGCTGGCAACTTTTGACTAGCATTTACTAACTACAGGTCTCACAACGTTGTTACAACAGACAGACAGACAGTAGAGGCACAGGTGGGAAAAGACAGCTATTTCAGGGCTCTACAGCACATGAGATCTCCTGACTCCTGGTCTTGTGCTCTGCCTGAAGAGGTATGAGCCACAAAAATGCGTAGGAGTATTTAGGCAATGCCCTTAGAGAGAAACCCGAAAGGGAGCTCAGGGAAAAAAATCACAGTCTACCATGGAAAGAGACTAGCCTAGAGGGCACTCGGGGTCTATAAGGCATCAGCTTGGTTTAACAGATTTAACCTAACTGCTGCTACAAAGCCCAAAGTCTTCTTCCTGGCCAGCAGCTTATAATACAGTGGAAAATGCTTCTCTAGAATTAGTAAATAGCATATTTCCCAGTTCTCAAAAACTTTTTTGTGTTTTTTTTTTTGTTTGTTAGTTTTTGGGTTTTTTGTTGTTTGTTTTTAATCATACTGTAGCCAAAACATATTTAGCATTAAAGTGATGTTATATGTGACTATCCCATGCAAGCCTACCAAACCCAAGTACATGATATCCTAGCACCGAAGATAGAAGTAGACATTCATAATGGTTGAAACACTCAAAGTGTAAGAGATTGTACTTGCATATTAAGTCATGCTCATTTTGCCAGCATGGGAAGAAATGGGCAAGGTATTTTCTAACCATATTATACACACACATATTACACCAGAATTAAAAATAATTGCATAATAATTGCAACACATTTTGTAGCTGCAGAACTAACATTGCTGGACAAGTTTAATTTTCCTATTTTTATTCTTTCCGTGCAAATTAAATTTTCAGCATTAACTATGTTAGATTAACAGAGGTGTGTGTGTTTTTAAAAGAAAAAGGAGAGGAAATGGTGCTGGCATGATTATGGCCATTCTGAAAGGTGAAACACATGCAAAATTAATTGGCCAATGTAAGGACTGTGCATAAGCAGAGGAAAGTATGCTCCCGGGTATAATCGAATGTATTTATTCAATAACAATGCCTGCCACTATTGCAATAATGACTTAAAGTTTTCAAGCGCTCGTTTCCTCTCTGTACTGTTTGCCACTTTAGAAGGTGTGGATGGTTGGGAACAGAAAGGAGCGATCACAAAGATCAAAGGCGAACTGCGAGGTGTGGAATGTGGTTGTCGTGAAGGGACCAGCAGATGGGTTTTTGCGATGAGGAGAAGGCTGGCATCTCTGGTGGCGGAGGAGGTTCACCGACTGGCTAGGACAATTTGTAGACGAAGCATCCTGGTTTACTTGAACAGGGTACGGAACTGTGGTGTTAGTGGTGAGATGCAGAGGTGGGGCAGTGGTTGGCCACTGGTGGCAGATCAACTTGGAGGAAGAAAGAGACTTTTGGAGCGCATCCAGCGAACCAGTACCTCGCTCAGCCATAAAGCCCATTTGGGATTTTATAACTGCTGGACTCCTGTGCCACCGAACTCCACAGCGGTAATGAATCCAGACATTAAATGAAAAGAAACCCACTTGTCTTCCCTCTGGTGCATCCCAGGGCTCTGCGAAAGGGGAATCCGAGGCGCGGAGAAGCGCAGGACGGAAACCCCCTCGCCTCCCTCCTCAGCGTAACGGTCGCGGGGACGCGAGAGACGGGCGGGTAGGCGCGGTGTCACGTGACCCGCCCCCCGCGAGCGCGGAGCTGCAGACCCCCGTTCGAAGGGGGGCGGACCGAGGAAGGGGCGAACAGTCCCCCCCGGTGGGCGACCGGAGCCCCGCGGTCACGTGACCGTGGAATGATGTCACGCCCCCCGCCCTATCCGCGTGGAGCCGCTGAGTGTCCCGGGGCGCGCGGCGGCGCTGCTCCGCCCTTCACAGCGGCGGCGGCGGCGACCGGAGGGGGACGCGGCTGCTGCCTGGGGTGAGCGGGCGCGGCGCGGCGCGAGGGGGAGGCGGCGCGCGCTGTGAATAGGGGCTTTGTGCGCGGCGCCCACCTGCCCCCGCCCGGCGCTGGTAGTGGTGGTGGCCGCGGCGGCGGTGGGCGTACGCGGGGAGCAGCTCCTCCGCGCGGAGCAACAGGAGGAAAGTTCTTCCTTCTCGCCGCGGCCGGAGAGCCCGGAGGGGGGAGCGGGGAGCAGCCCGTGAGTGTCCGCCGCTTGGTTGTTCCCTCGTGTTTATTTTATGCGGTTTTATTTCCACGGGGGGCTCGGGAGGGCTGACAGCCGCCAGCGGGGGCGGGCAGCGCGGGTCCCTCATCGACCCCGCCGCTCCGTGACAGCGCGGCCCGGCCGCGCCTCCTCGCTGCTCCGAGGCCCCGGGACCGAAGCGGCGGCGTCGGGCGGTGCTTTCCTGGCGGTCCGGGCGGCAGCTCGGCGGCTGTCGGACCGGGGTCCCGTCGCCGTTAACGACCGCGCCGCCCCCCCGAACCCCGCGGCCGCAGCGAAGCTCGAAGGCGAACCGAGGTTTTTTTTGTGGTTGCTCCGAAATGCAATCGAGAAAATCCCTAATCGCATCAAGTTCGGCCAGAAACCTTCGCTCCCAGCTTCTCACGGAGTTCACGGAAGGGCTGTCTTTCTCTTGCGCAGCGCTCGGCAGCGAAGAGCCTTCCGCCGGCCACTTGTCACAATCTGAAGTTTCCTCAGGGCTGTGAGCAGTCTGCTTCAATTTCTGCTCTGCTGGCACTGCGGGCTCGGAGCGAGTTCTTGTCAGTGTTTCAGTAGAGAGCGTGCCTGTCGCAGAGCTGACACAGAACGCCTGCCGTCTGCGTAGAGCTGCTGCTGTACACGCTGAAAGGCAGCCTTTTCTTTTTGCTTTTTGTATCCCAGCAGGTTTCAGACCAGTGTTTCAATTTTATTATTATTATTTTTATTTTTTAAAGCCCAGATGTGCGGATACGTCATCTTAGATAGGCCTTCTGGATTAACTACGAGTAGATGAGTTTGGTGAATGTCTGTCAGTGACCTGCTTGGCTCTTGTCTCGGGGCACTCATGGAAAGCTGTCAATGAGATTTTATTTACTAATAGAAGAATTGCGTAAGGGCTGTATGAACCAGAGTGAAAGAGTTGGATATTAGCTCAGGGTTCCCTTGAGTTCAGGTCAAGCTCAGTGTCAGTAAGTCACAGTGCAGTAGCAAGCATCCGTCTGTCCAGTCTCTAAAATATGGTGCTCTTCTCTTCCCTCTTCCAAGACTGCATGTGCTAGCAAAGCAGTAAAACCTCCTTCCCTCTCCTTCCCCAAACCAAGAAACAGTGCACATTGATGAGAGAAGAGATGTTGAGGGAGGCTGCTGCTCTCGCGAATGATGTAGGCGTTTCACAGTAGAGTTTACTCACTTGCCCCATCTCTTACTTATTTTTTTTCTTTTATATGTTCCCCACTATGTTGCTTTTCTTTTCTCTCTCACTGGTAAGAAGTTCATGCCTCTTTTAAGTGAGAAGTAGTGGTAGGAGGCCACAAAAACTAACTAACTTCTTATGTGAGATGTTAGCAGTTCCTAAATCCTTCTGCAACAGTACCCTGATCACATTCCTTTTGAGAGCTGATTGTGGACTGGTTATTTTTGTGTAGGGCTAATACTTGAAACAGCTGTAGAGGAAAGCCAAGCAAAACTAGAATAAATCAATTTTAGGCTTTGTGCCTTGCTTAGTGGCAGAGATGGTAGACTACTGAAAATTCCAGGCAGCTTTTATTAACTGGATGTTGAGCGGGAACATAGCGATCCGTAACATCTTCTAAGCTTACAGATTTGAATAACTGGCTCTCCTGCTGTCTGTATACTTCCTGCATGTCTGAGAAGCCTAGTCCCTTTGCATGCTCCTTGGAGTTGCTGTCTAGGTGCCTGTGAGTGCATATACTGGTGGTAACTCTGCATGTGGAGTAACTTGGAGATTGTTTTGGAGTTGTCAGTCATTGCTGAGAGTCACCTAATACTCAGTTTTAACCTGTAGTGGTGATAGGCAAATAGCTGTGATTCATGGAATATATTGAAGGTTATTGCTATCAGACTGCCAAAAAATAAATGAAAGTTTGTTGGTAAACTGTGGAAGTAGTGGAACATCTCCACTTACACTTAAGATTAAAAGTTAATCATGGTACCTGCAGAGAACTGTCAGAGCTGAAGTACATAGCAGTGAAAGAAGGCATCTTTCTCTTGTATTCAGATCCAGAACGTTGTGGCCAGTAACACCCTGAGGTGATGGTAGTGGTCACAGAATCTGCAAGTCATAGAGGTGAGAAGGGACCTCTGGGTCCGCCTGGCCTGACCTGTGCTTAAAAAGGGACACTCAGAACAGGGTGCCTGGGGCCATATCCAGGCAGCTTCTGAAGATCTCCAAAGGGGAGACTCCACAACCTCTCCAGACAATCTGTGCCAGCGCTCTGTCGCTTGCACAGTACAGGAATGCTTCCTGATCGGAAAGAACCTCGTGTTCCAGTTTGTGTCCATTGTCTCTTGTCTTGGAATTGGGCACTACTGAAAAGAGTCTGGTTCTGTCTTTTTTTGCATCCTCCCTTCAGATGTTAATAGATGTTGATAAGAACTTCCCTGAATTTCCTCTTCTCCAGGCTGAACAGTCCCAGCTTGCTCACCCTTGCAGGAGAAGTACTTCAGCCTCTTCATTGTCTCAGTGGCCCCATGTAGTTTGGTGTGATCGCTTCATTAGGGGGGTATCAGCAGCCTAACGATTAGTGCATTTGCCTGGAACGTCTTAGATGTCCACTCAAGTCCTTCTTCTACAGAGCAGGTCTCACATTTTAGATGAGTGTTGTAATAACATAAACATATTTTTGAAAGCTGTCTTAGTTTCTTTTTTATTTTGTACCTTCAAAACATAAGATATGTGAAGTTTTTTTGTTGTTCTTTGTTTTTCTCACCTGAATCTATAGGGTAAATCCAATCATTACGAAGAGAAAACTTGTATGCAAGTCTTTCTAAGACTGTAGGAAGATGATATTCCAGTTTCTTTCCTCATAAGTGCTGAGGCTCAGGAAGCTACTGGGAGCTATTGCTGGTGGGCATGCAGAAACAGTGCCTCACATCTGAACTACCAGAGGCACTGGGATGCCTTGAGATGTCTGTGGGAAATTTGGCATTCAAATGCTTTCTTAGAATCTGGTATGCAAGGTCTTGTCTGAATTTCCACGAGGATATCTCTAAGAGCCCTCTAAATGTTCATAGGTCTCTGAAGCATGGGAAAAGTATCCTACATGTTGTGCCTTCTCTAGTACCTAGTGCTGTTGCTACTGAACATGATTTTCAACAGCCTAAATAAAATCAGATAAAATTGATTCCATTATCACTAAGATGTGGATAGTGATCTTGCTGAAGTTCTCCTCACTTATATGACTGATAGTCTTCCAGGGTAGAAAAAAATCTCAGTTCCTAATACCTCTTATGAAGTGTGGATGTGCTTAATTTTTGGTTTCTAAACACACCCAATTCCCTTTCATTTTCAGGTAATGTTTAAAAATGTAATGCTCTTTGATCAGCTAAAATGTTTTCCCTCCCAGAAACTTGGAAGCTGAATAGAGTAGTTTGTTATTAGCACCATCTCTGAAAGTATTTCTAGACTAGGGAGGTTTTCAGTGGAATATTTTTTCAAGGCCTTTCAGCACTGTAAGAGCTTAGTTAATGGGAGTGGGGTTGGCAGGTGTTTTTTGGTTATCTAAATCAGTGTTCTTAGCTGCTGCCCTGGTACGAGGCTGTTCTATGTTAGGCTATTTCAGAGTATTTGTCTATAAATTGATGCTGTTGTTTCTTTTCACCCTGAAGATTGCATCTCAACAAGTTCTCATGTTTGCTGATTCTGAAGTGCAGTTAGTTGAATAATAAAGAATATTAGGAAGTAAGTATAAACAAGGTCTAGTTGTTACCTTCTTGGATTTCTCGTGTAAATAACTGACGTTTGCAAAGTGGAACTCTGCATCTTTTTTCTCTATTTCAGTTTGTATGCTTCAATTCCTGTCTAGTCCTGTTGGACTAAATAATGAACATGGGAAAAGTCTTCAGATCTGCAGTGCATCTTATGTTTGATGAACCAAAGGAATATGGTCTCAAAATGGGGTGACACACAGTGTGGGGGAACTTTTTAGTTTGGAGATCTGGCAATTCAACGCGGAGAAAGATAGCAATATGTCCTAGCTTATGCAGTAAGTCTTGTCTCGCTGTAAGCTCACTGTTGACAGATACTTTGAGACAAAGGAACTGGAGTAAGAACAGAGTAAAGTTGTAGGATAATGATTTGAATGACAGATGTGCTCGGACTTCACTTGAGATACAGTTTTGCCTGGAGTTCTCTCCAGTATATCAAATGAACAAGTCAGAGCTGTGTCACATTTTGCATTTTCTCTTCTCTGTAATTAACAATGTATAAGGCCTTGTTCATGCAAACTTTCCCCAAGGAGAAAACACAGTTTAACAAATTGCACATATCCCAGATTGACAGTTAAGTACTAGCTGTGTAATGTCCACAGAGACTGGTACGACTTCAGCTGCAGCCATTAGAAATGAAGTAAAATATTTGCAGATTTTGAACGTAGAGGATGTGTAAGAGTAGAAAGCTGAGGCAAAGCATTCTGAAGAAAAGAGAGATAACTACATTTGTTAGTGATGCAGTATCTGTAGAGTTCTTAACTTCTGGGCTCAAATGCTTAAATTTGTACTGTTCAGCACATCCTTGCCAGTGATTTGTGAGCAGATTGAGAGATTGTACTGTTACCCAATGCCCCTGCTATCTCTGATGTCTGATTCTGTTCTGTATGGGATTAACGGTCTATAAATCACTCCCATTTTTGTGTTGTATTTGGGCTTCTCAGTGCATTTTTTCAGTGTGTTTTCATTGATAAGTAATAGCAGGTTAACCAAGCCAAGAATTATTTGTCTTTATAGGTGACAGTAAGTTCCATTTGTTTTTTCCTATGATAGGAAGAGAAGGATAGGTTACTCAAGATGGAAAAACTGAGTTGTGTTGATGAAGACTGTGGAAATTTTCCTGTAGCTTTTGATCTGATTGTGTATGCTTCTCTGCTTTGGAATGAGAAATAGAGGAATGTGCTCAGCTGGATGGTAATTAGATGGTAGTCATAGATGGAGTGCTAAGTGGATTTTTAAAATTTATTATTTATTTACTTTTAGGATGCTATGGATTTACTTTGTTCACATGCAAACAACTGGAGAGTCTGGTTAGCTGCTAATACCTTAAGGTGATCCAATGGCTTTGGAGAAGCTTGTGTTTTGGCATGTTCTTGGTACAGGTTTGTAGGTCAGGGGAGCTCAGGCATGTGAAGTATTTGACAAGCTGGGTACTGAAGATGGGCAACGGCAGAAATGCTAGAGCTGAGTATGCTTCTGGCAGCCCTGCAGAGCTGACTGCTTCAAAGGCTTGTTCTCCTGGGTCACAGCAGAGCTTGTCCAGAAAGATAATGATTATTCAGAGAAAAAACGATGTTGTTTTGCTGCAGTTGAAGTGACTTCTGGGACATCTTATTTTCTCTTTTGAGAGTAGTTACATTCACACAAAGGAGATGTAAGTAAATAGTGGCATTGGTACTTTTCTAGTCTTTTTTTTTTTCATATGTTTCATTTTACCTGTATGTTGCCAGATCTTGCATGGAGTCTGTAGTCTGTAGCCACATAAACTGAAAAAAAAAAAATCTGGAATTATGGGGAGTGAATCAGGAAATCAGCTGACGATATAAACAGTGCTTTGCTGCAAAAGAACGTTTTGAGATGGAAGCTATTCAGTGTGTTCTGAAAGAGATGCATGTCCTTTAACACTTAAAAGTAATTAAAGTCAGCATGCACTAATCATTAAAGGATAGCAGTCATTGCCATGAACAGTATGCACTGCATATCCCTAAGGCTGTTTTACTGTTACATCACTGAATATTTGGCCATTCAGTGTATTGACTGTAGCGCCCATATCGTGTAGAAGACCTTGCTCAGATTTTGCAGCAAAGTGATGAAAGGGAAAAAAAAAAAAAAAAAAAACATCAGTACAATTGTTTATTGTGGTTTCCAAAATCTTACTGTAAATCAGTGGGGAAGATTATCTTAATCTGATTCCTACATTTGAACTTGAAGACAGTGCTGTATATTATAACAATGAAATTATCGAGGCTGAATACTACTGCATCAGTATCTCTTACTTTTTCAGTAGATAGGTTTGCCATCAACCTAAGGATGTTTTCTGCTCCTGAGAACTGTATCTCGTTATTAAGCTGAAGGAAGATGAGATAGAAGATATTTAATTTTAGAGATAATGGTTGACAGCATGTGATCAGCGTTAGCTGTAGAGAATCTCTGGAGTTAAGCAGTTCTGAACTGCTAACTTGCTGCAGCTACAAAATGACAGCATTTATTACCACGGTTATTTTGGAAAGGGAGAAATGCCACAATAGGTAAAACTTGCTTCTTGTTAATAGCTGTGATTCACTGCAGAAATAGTTTTCAAGTGTCTTGATTCTCCCTAGTGAATTTCTAGTTGTCGTTTCCTGTCTTGTAAAACAGGAGTTTATTAACGGTGCTTCCTTTATTTCCCCCTCTGGCAAATGAGCAGTTGTCATAAAGCTCTACTGAATCAGGATGCTGACCTCTTTTTGCATCAATTCCAATAATTACACCCTTTGAGAGGTGACTTCCTCCTTAAAGCAGTGCCAAGAAAAGACAGCCCTCACTGCTTCATTGGTTTTTATCTCTACAGAAGGGTTATGATATAAAAGCTGTAATCATAATGTTTGTGTTTAACTATCTTTCACAGAAAATAAATACAGATGTAAAATGCTCTGAACTCAGAAATATGTTTTTTTTGTGTGCTTTTCCATGCTTCTATAATTATTCTGTGGATTTCATTTTCAAATTCAGTGTACAGAGCGCACTTGTAGGGAAAAAATAAGTTGGCTTCTGATGGTATCACAACTCGCCTCCCTTCTTCCTATTTCAAGATGGGGAAAAACAGCATACTGGGAGTGCTTGCAAAGCTTGTTAATTGGACTGCTATAGGTCCCTCTCAGAAAGAATTCAGCTTTACATGCATCTATAAGGAGCATCTCTTATCGCCCTGAAGTTGAGTATAGCTTCATTTCCATGGAAGCTATAACAAATATTTTGTTCATAGGAGAAAAAAGTGGTGAGGGGGTGAGAAGGGAAAAGACAGCTTATAGCAGACAGTCATTTGACAGCATGTATGTAATAAGAGATCTGTTATTGATGCCCACTGCAAAGTGTTTGGTTCTATTGTATTAAATGATGTAATTAAACTTAAATTTTTTTTTAGTCAGATAAGTTTAACTTTTACTTTTTTACTTTTAGGAAGACCTTCTAAGCCTGTGTTTTGTTGGATATTGCCTGATGTTTCTCAGCTTTTAAAGTCTCTCTTGATCTTTTTTCCCCTAAAGGTTTTTCTGGTGGGGTGTATATTTAAAGAAGGCCAGCTAACTCTAATGTCATTTGTCTTGTCTGTACTGTGCTGTTTCCAGTCTTTGTGATGCCCATAATCCTTGGTAGTACTAGAGAATGAGTTAGAAGATTATTGGGCTCTTGCTGGGGTTCAGGCTCATTTCCAGTGTAAGTCATGACAGCTGTTCTATGGTTTCACACTTTCTTCAAAATTTGAATAGGTGTAGCAGATTTGTTCAGCCCAGGAAAAAGCTAAGGAATAGTCAATTCAGGGTATGAAAAGCTCTGAGAAATTTTTTGCTGCCCTTTTGCATCATAAAGAATTAGACACAATGCTGCTATCTAATTTTTCTTATTCTCATACCTTGAAATGAAGAGCAAGAGCTCTCAGTAAAATCCTTTCATATACATGGATGCAGTTAGGAATCTGATGCTACTTTAGAATGATTATTTAATTAGACTCAGAATCATATAATTAGAGTTAATAATGTTTTAACAGCCTACAGAATTATTCCATCAAAATTACCTGTTGAGGTCTGTATTCTGTGGGAAACCTACTTGTGTATATGTAGTACATGGGATTTTTTGTTTGGTTGTTTCTTGTTGTTGTTTTTTTAAAGAAATGTGTGTGTCTTAAATGGCTGTCAATTAAATATGAGGTTGAGCTAAATTACATGTTTACTTAATGTTAATTCTCCTTCCTGAATGGTGCTCAGTGTTGTGCTTTGTGGAATTGTTTTTATGTACTTTACCAAGAGTGAACAATGAAGTTTCATTTTAAAACATCTCTCATAGTCAAGGGAGCATGTAGAATGTAGCAGCATGTTTTCATAACAGTAAGGGACTTTCTCTTATGAAATAACTGAAATTCACTTTCCTTATCAAACTGTAATTAAAGGTTTCTGAAGAAGGATGCAACACACCAGTGACCCACCATGACCTAGTAGAATTTGTGCTGTAGTCCTCTTTTTTAGTTATTTATCAGTTAGGCTCATAGTATTTTTCTCCCTTTTTTTTTTTTTCCCCGAAGGTGGAGGGAGGAAGTTTATACAGCTGAATAACCTTTGCTTTAAACTCTTCCTTCAGCAGAATTTCTGTACAGCTGCTAACCTTTGTGGTTGAGATGGATAGATTGGGTTTTCCAGTGAGCATACTAGGAAGCTGGACGTTTTTTGTATAGATGTCCTTTTCTTGTCCTTAGGTATGTTTCTCTTCCATAAAGTTTTTCTACTGTGGTCTAGGAATAGACACATTGCCCTGCTACCTTATTGTGTCTCTCATCATTTGCATTTACCTTCAATTGCTACATACTGCAGTTTCCCAGGAGCTGGGGAAGTTCAGGATGGACATTAGGTTCTTCTCCAAGAGAGCATTCGGGTGCTGGAATGGGCTGCCTAGGGCAGTGGTTGAGTCACTGTACGTGGAGGTGTTTGTGGAACATTTAGATGAGATACCAAGGGTCATTGTTTAGTGGAAAATATTGTAATAGGTGGACAGTTGGACTGAATGATCTTGGAGGTCTTTTCCAACCTTGGTAATTTTGTGATTCCTTAGGAAACTTTGCTCTAGTACAGATTCCTTAGTTCCCTATAAAATCTTGCAGCTTGTCTGTAATAATGTTGGTTGTATGTTTTTGCATAACTGCTGTTTTTTTCATTTGAAAGAGATAAAAGAGAAACTTGGCTTGTTTGTGAAAGTGCATCCTCAAACTGAAAACAGTTGTGATTTCTCAAATACGGAATTGCACAGAATTTCAGAATTGTAGGGGTTGGGAGGGACCTCAGGATATCATCTAGTCCAGCCCCTGCTAAAGCAGGCCCTGTAGAGTACACTGCACAGAAGAGCATCTAGGTAGGTTTTGAATATCTTCAGAAAAGGAGACTCTGCAGCCTCATCAGATGTCTTTTCTCTGGATTCCTCACGGTGAAGAAGTTTTTCTTGCATACACATAGGGTTTACGGGAGGAGCATAAAAGTATTCTTCCAGTGATTAACGCTCTTCTTGCTTAAATGGTTCCATCTGTTATATTGTGTTGAGCTGTACTAGTATGTATCATGTATGGTTTACATGTTAGTTTTGAATTAGTGGTTAAATGTGTACATGCAGTACTTCTAGCTATTACAGAAGTATAGTTGTAGGATAGTGAAACTTTAATTGAATGACTCAACATCCATCTTTCTGCTTTTACTATTTTATAAATGGCTGCCTTGATGTTAATATTAAAATAGACTGTGAGCAGAGAGGTGATACGTGTACGAACATGTCAGATCTGCTTGTAGCAAGAGGTAGCTAGTGTTATGTGACGCACATTTGAGTTTTTGCTAAAGGCTTCTCCTGTTTTTCTGTGGTCAGATTTAGGCTTGCTTTTAAGTTTGGAAATACAAAACATGACTCTTAGCGGGTTGTTAATCTTCGTTAGAGCTTGAGGGCTAAATCCTTGAAGGACGATATATGTGTGTAAATTCAATTCGGATTTGTCTGCCTGTGAGCTGAATGATATCAAGTTGGAAACTTCTTTTTTTTTTCCCCTTAGATATTGAAGAAGAATAAAAAAAAAAAAAAAAGAAAACTTCTCAAACATTTCGAAGACTGAATGTAACCAGGATGAAGAGCTTAAAAGCAAAGTTCAGGAAGAGTGACGTAAGTATTTCTGCTGAGTTTGATTGCAGGTTTCCATGCTGGAAACAAGTTCTTCACTCCCACCTTGATAAGGTTGCAGGTTAATGAATTACAGAGAGGAGCAACTTTTTCCAAGCACAAAGGCATTAGCTGAGTATAGTACGTATTAGGCTGTTTTGAAATGCAGGTCTATGTTATGTAAAATATTTCTCTACCTTGCTTCCTTCTTAGAATAACCAAATCAAGCATATATGCATGGAGCCTGTAAAATTTCTCTTAGATTGTGCTCACAGATTGAAACTTTGTCCTGGGTGCAGGGTTAAGCCTAGTGAGGACTTTACTGCTCAGCTGTATTTCTGACTAAGTATAAAACCATTCTTATCAGTGTGATGTTTGAGCATATAACAAAACGTCTCCTTATCCTGTGGCAGGTTTTTTTTTGTCAGCAAGAGTACAAGAACCAGCTGTGCAATTAGGGCAAGACGTGGTTTATCAATCCCCTTGTGACAGGAGGAGTGGATGCAAGGCTTGATCAGTGAGGACAGCAGACATAAATGTGAAACAGTAGTGAGCATATGACGTGTTGTGTATTGTTAATGATAGTATCAGTAGTGACCCAAACTTGAAGTTGAACCGTGTGATCTTTCAGATCAGTGTGACTGCTATTGTCCAGTTCTGTCCTTGTCTTCCTACTGCTAATCTTTCCAACTTCTTGCTGTATACTCATGTTGACGCTCATGTGATATTGCAGTGTGCAGTCAATGAAATAAATGATTTTCAAGATCTTACATAGAATTTGTAACAAATATTCATGAAGAATGTGATGTTTTATCTTTCAGAGCAGCAGATAAGTTGTGGAAGGAAAGAGTGTATTGTTTTTTCTTGCCATATTCCTGCAGAGTTCTAGAGCAGCTGTGTAGTGAAGTTGGTGAAGCAGTTGGTGAAGATTCATAAGGTTTAAAAGTGGAGCTTCTTTAGAGAGACTGGTATTTAGGAAAATCACCACACACTGCAGTCCGGAGCAGTCCAAGCTGTTCTTTGGTGCAAAGATGGTCTTGTAGTGCTCTGTTAAAGTGATCTCTCTGTTCTAGTGATCTCAGCTTGTAATGCCCTTCAGTAGCTATGAAGAAGAAACAGGTGCTGTTGCAGTGTAATATGTAGATATGATTACCGCTTACCAAGTCACTGAACTGCAAGTTAGTATTTGTTGCTGGCAGCTGTTGTACTGGCATACTAATGGTAGTACTGTTGGTTAATCTACTCCTTCAGATAAGCAAGAGCTCTTCCTAAAAGGACCAACTTTGTAGCCAAGCTCAATATATCAACTAACTTTTGGGAGCAGGACAAAACACTTAACTTTTAGGCACGTTTTACTTCTGCTGGTGACCAAGCCAACTCAGGTGATGGTGCAGCATCTTGTGCTGCTTTGCAGCAAATGAACATGTCATGAGTCTTTGGTGTCTCGTCTAATTGAATATGCCTCTCAGTCTACAGCTGCTTATTTGCTGGTCAGAAGTTGTTGCCATTGCGATGAGTAGCAGCAGCCATTGTTTCAGTTCACCTAACAGTAGTTAAAACTTTCTTTAAGTATCTGCTTGAGTAATGAGAGCAGTCCTTTTGCTAATGTAGGGACATACTTGGTATTATGGAAATTAGGTGTGCCTGCGTGTTAGGATGACTTCGTTCACACTTTTATGCTAGTTGGCTGCACTGCTGCTCTAGAGCGAAGGCTAAGTGACATGCATATGATGCAACTAGGTCTTGCTGTAGCTGGTCCACCCACTGTTATTCAGCTGTTTCTCTTATTCCTTACTCACCTGGCCTTGTCTCCTTCATCCCCACCTTTCCCCCCCAAACCAGGGGAGGTCTCAAAATAATTGCTGTTTTGGTACTACTTCTGTCTACTGTCTTGAGACAAAGTTGCAAAGTTGATCACAAAGGATTTTTCAGATACCTAATGGTTAGATAGGTAGCTCTAAGAGCACAGCAGCATAAACTCAAGAGGGTCTGATTTTCTCTGTGTTGAAGCCAAACCTTAAGGGCATAATTCAAAACAGTCAAGTGGGGCTGTTGTGTGTTCTGTGATGATAACCGAGGAAAATTATCCTTCTTTTTAGTTTCCATATGCTTCTCATAGTTACAATACAGGAGGAAGAGGAGGTAGTTTTAATGGGAGTTATTCTTATTTGTATCTCAGTTTATAAAATATGGTAACTGCTTTCAGGATAAGAGGAAAGTCAGCAGGGATGGAGGGCCTCTTTCTCATTCTGGAAGAAGTCTTTAATGTCTTAGTTAGAACTGGAAATATCTTGGCAGAGGGAATGGTACCTTTTCTTTTAGCCTCGCTTGTTTGCATTAAATAAATAGGAAGAAGGGGAGGAGTAGAAATAAGTCTTCAAGGTATGTGTGGGAGACAGGGGTTAGTCAAACAATTCTCCAGCTGATAACATAAAACTGTATTCTAAAATGAAGATTGAGTAGGCAAATTCACTGATGCATTAAAATTCTCTAGGTTGTTTTGAAGTGAGTGAATTGAAAATGGGCACGCCTGCTGGTATTTATGCATGTATTAGCTGTCTCCCTGCTGCAGAGCTTTGTTGTGGTGCTATGTCTACACCATTCTTGAAGCTTTAGAAGAGCCCAGCCTGGCTCCCTCTTCTATTGTCTCTGCCCTTCTGGTTTTAAGGATACCTAACTCTCAATGAGAGACTCAGTAAGTCAGTTCTGGATCATAAAGTGATGGAAAATTACTTTGTGGAGTTGGTTTTAGCTGATCCAGCTGTTTAACTCCCTGTTGTGTCTCACTGTAGGCCAGCCCAGAGAGGAATGGTGAAACTGGGGAGGAGCAGCAGTACTTCTCCTTCTGCAGCTGTTTTCATGGCTTAGCTGTGTTGTCAGATCACACCTTCAGATTTCTGGCATAAAAAGCTCTGGGCTGGGCATGCTAGTAGTGGAGTTCCAGGAACATGCATATATATATTGTTGGAAATTCTGAAATTTATCAAAATTGGTATAGTTCACTTCTGAGGGAGGGGAGCAAGGCTTATCTTCTGGCTTTGCGATTCATGTTTTTGTTACTCAGCTTCCCTGTACCTTACCCGATTCACTATCTGTGTGTGTGTAGGCAGCTCTGTTAACCAGGGAGTCTTTTTTTCCCCTTGACATATTTAGCTGCAGTGAAATCATTCCTAGGGGTGACTGTTGCCATATGAATATGTGTATTTGAAGTGGAGCAGTGAGATTTAGTGCTCTGTCATAAATGAGTTTTTCAAAGTATGATGTACAGGAGAATGGATGTAGTCTAAAAATCTGAACAGGATGCCTAAGTGAAGTAAATACTGAGACTAGAAAGTAAGTAGTGAATACTTGAAATATCTGTAGACAAAATGATAGAAATTGCGCTTGCATTTTGATGAAGAATTAGGCTATTTTTCTGTCTAAGGGCCTATATTTTTTCCACTCTTTCTTCACTTGTTTGCTCCTGATTGTCAAACTAAAATCTACTGTTGGTAGCATCTAAAAGCAGACTAAGTTGTTGCAAGATACCTATTATACGTAACACTTAGAGAAAGTGGTATGATATGAGCAGGAGCTATCACTTGGGAACTTACATTTATTTACAGACTGTCAGTAGAATTTTGTCTGTAGGAGTAGGCTGTCTGTAGGAATATTACACAGTGGAGAATACTTGTCTCTAAGGATTAAGACTGAAGTTCTTCGGTGTTTCTGCTCAGAGAAGTAGAATGTGAAATAATCCAATTAAATCCAGTGCTACCCATCTGATTGGTCCTCATAATTGTATTTAACATTTGTGATTTTAATATCTTCAGTAATAATTAGTTTGTGGCCTGACTTCAAAAACAACTGCAAAAGGCAGATGAGAGTCAAGTAGATTTTCAAATGTACAAACATATCAAACCTGTCTAAACATGTTTTGTCTGTTTCTTAAATATGACAAGATGCTCATCTACATTTTTAGATACTTAAATACATATAAGAATCTAGTTCTTTGACACTAAGATATTGTAGGAACCTAAGTGATTTAGGTGATTTATTTTTAATCGTCTTAATAATTCCTCTAGAAAACAATATGTGTGAAATTTGATTAGGGCTGGATGATTTCACTCCTAACTTATATATATGGGAAAATAACTGAAAAGTTTTAGGACCATATTCTGGGAATACTGAAGGCCATCAGGAAACAATTTCTTTCAATTTGACAACTGATTAATTTTCTACTTATTGCTAGACTGGTGATTGAGCAAGAGGAAAATTAGAATTGGTATGTATTTCTGAATGCTTTCAATAGTGAAGAATTAAATTATTAGAATTTCTTGAAATTTTAAAAATTGATCGTGTGGTTGAGCAGAAAAATTAGCTATTGTCAGAAGCAGAGGCAAGAAAGGCTGGGATTTCCCAGTGCTAATTGCCAGGTCAAACTTCTGGTATTTCCCGAAATGCCTATTTGTTGTGCTATCAAATGTGGGAGGAAAAGTTTTCTGTTCTTATGGAAATTTCTTCTTTTTGACCTCTAGTGTAGTGATTTTTCCATAAATCTCAAAATAACAAGGTAACTTAGGTACATTGCTGTGTAAAATATTCCAATCTTAACCTAGAGGTTATGCTAATTAAGGCTTGGCACTTTTTTTAATGCCTAATGTTTTAACTAGTAGTTTCCTATTCAACAATTTTTGAGATATCAAATGCTTTCTGGGGATCCAGAACTGAAAGATTACTGTAATACATTCCACTGAAATCATTGTGTTCCCATGTGCTCTGGAGTGTGTGTGTGGGAGAATAAAATTTGGGTGGGGAAACTTTAAATGAGATTCTGCTCTATTATTTTTAAACAGTCCTTACATTCTTTTACCCTTTGAGCACTACAAGTATCCTAAAAAGGAAGATGGGATTGTTGAGAAGTGCAGTATCCACCCTGTGAATATGTGCTACCTCCAGTTGAGGTAATTGTGACTTGAAAAAATAACAACAACAACAAAAAACCCATACAGAATTCTCTCTGACTAGAAAGTGGAATAGCAGTGCTTTCTGATTATTCTCCTCAGCTATTTAGAAAATAAACTTCTGAAACTTGCTTTTGCAAGTTTAGAGCCTTGCATCTGAGCAGGAACAACCCCCGGTTCCAGTATAGCTTGGGGACTGACCTGTTGGAGAGCAGCATGGAGGAAAGGGGTATGGGGTCCTGGTGGACAGGAGGATGACCACAATCCAGCACTGTGCTCTCATGGCCAAGAAGGCCAGTGGCATCCTGCGGTGTATTAGAAGTGGTGTGGCTAGTACATCAACAGAGATTCTCCTCCCCCTCTGCTCTGCCTTGGTGAGACTGCATCTGGAATATTGTATTGAGTTCTGGGACTCTCAGTTCAAGTTCAAGAAGAAAAGAGATTGTTGAGAGATTCCAGTGCGGAACCACAAAGATGAATAAAGGAGTGGAGCATCTCCCTTATGAGGAAAGGCTGAGGGAGCTGAGTCTCTTTAGCTTGGAGAAGAGGACACTGAGGGGTGACCTCATTAATGTTTATAAATATGTAAAGATTGAGTGTCAGGAGAATGGAGCCAGACTCTTCTCAGTGACATCAATGATAGGACAAAGGGCAGTGGGTGCAAGCTGGAAGGAGGTTTCGCATCAATATGAGAAAAAACTTCTTCCATAGTAAGGTAACAGAGCACCATAACAGGCTGCCAGGGAGGTTGTGGGGTCTCCTTCTCTGGAGACAATCAAACCTGCCTGGACACATTACTGTGTGACCTGATTTAGGTGTTCCTGCTCTGGCAGGGGGATTGGACTACATGATCTTTTGAGGTCTGTTCCAATCCCTGATATTTCTGCATTCTGTGATTTGTCTAGGTGTTCTGGGAGTCCGCTATACAGTATGTAGGTTGAGTCTTAATTTTGGGATTGTGTAGGAAATTCTCAACCACCTTCTCTTGGAAAGATAAGTTTTATCCTTCTCTCTCTCTTGTAGTGACTCCTGCTTCTGTGTTCCTCTGTCTGGAATTAACAGCTCAACCTTCCACCACATTTCCAGCTTGGGAACTGTTTGGCTTCATGTCTTCTGTTCTGGACAGCATACAGTTCTGCTCTAGTGAACCTGCTCTCCCAAAGAAAGCTTAAGTGTTTGTGCAGAAAAGAATTCAAACGTAGTTGAGTCCTGCATACAGAGTGAAACATGCTGCCTGTTGCAGTAGGCTCAATATGAACATTTTACCATCACATAGTATCTTTTGACTGGGACATAGAGAAAAGGGAGTAGGTCAAGTGAGAGGTGTATCGTGTGTTAGAAATTATGGTAGAGTGTGATTTGGAGCTGGCTAGCTTTGAATAAACAGTTATTTCGTAGAACAGGATTACAGTCTGGAGTGTAGTAGAGAATGTTTTAGTTGGGTTCCCAGATGAGACATTTTGCTATGGACAGAAAGTGCTCATCAGCTACAGATTCGTAATTGCTTTGGTTCTGGTCCTTTGTCTGTTAAGTAGTCATTGACTCAGGTCAGGCTGATCATGTACACTGCAATCCTGATCATCTAGCCTCATAATGTTGTTGTATGGCACATATCAATGATAAATTCACTTTAGCTCTGGAGCTAAAGGAGTGTCAGATAAAACCTGAAGGGCTGGCCTCACCCATCTGCTTCTCATTTCTCTGTCCTTTTGATAGTGCATCATGCTCACCTGTGCTCTGCTTTCCACAACTGTGTTATGTATCATAATCACTTCTGAAGTAAATGATATATGTTTCCTTCACTGCTTTCCTTTTGACTTCCACCTCCGCCCTTGCTTGTGCCCCAGTATTGTGGGAAAAAAAATCTCCCATTATTATTGGCCCTGGAGTCATATTCTTACCAGCACTTGTTAATATGGTGCTAGTGATTCTCCTGTAAAAATAGCAAGGGCCAGGTGTCTCCTTTTCAGGCGTGTACTCAATTTTATCTCAGGCTTCTCCCTGCTTGCTCTCTCTCTCATTTAGAGCTGGAGCAAGGGATAGAGGCTTTCAGAAAAGAAACGTTGACTGATCTCCAATACTGATCTGCCCTGCTCGTCTGGGCCATGCATGGCCAGCTAGACACTTTGCAGCTGTGTTCTAGTCATTCCAGGATGGCTGGAATGGCCATCTCCATGTGATTCTATCATTAAAAAGAGCATGTATAAAACCTTTGTGGAAATGAAGTGAAAAATTTCCATTAAGAAAAAAAAAAAGTTTTCAACAGAGTTAAACCCTGTAGCAATATACAACATTGTGTTAGAATGTGAAACTAGCCAGTTTATTTGACATTTCATTACAAACTCAAGTACCCAAACTGAACACGAAGAGAGGGTGGTTAGGAAGAAGAAAGGCAAATTGTCTTTTTTTTTATGTTTTTAATTTATTGCAGCAAGGAATTTTTGCTGTGTAGAGACATGTCTTTTGTGCCCCTTTAAACAGAGCACAAAAGTTCAAAGACTTCAGCTTGGAGGAGTTGCAAAAAAGCAATTGTTCTTTTTTTTAATTATTATTTCATTTGTTTATTTTATGCAAGATTTAAATATTAAGCAAAATAAAAATAGGAATTAGCTGTCTCTATGTTCTTACTGAGGTAAACTACATATATACTCTTCTTTTCTTGGCACTATTTGTACCTAGTCTGATTTTAACAACAAAAAATCTGTCCAGGTGTCAGTTAAAACACATGTAAAACGGTTTAATGAGTGGTCTAGTCTTCATGTCTGAAGTGTTGTCTTGTGTCTTACTATGAATAAAAACATCTGTTGTGAGTAGGCACTGTAGAATTAACTAAAAGCTAAACCTCCCATACATCCTACTCTACTGAACACTTTTTTGAGCCTTTTCATCCCACGCTAATATTTTGAGAGCAAACAACAAATATTATAATGTTCATCAAACCAAAGTAGGTGTACTGTTAACTTTTGTTATCACAGCTTTCAAGCCCTGTTCTTCAAAATGTTGTTCTCCTTGCTTGTTGTCAGATACCCAGCTGAGTCCAGCATTAGCTGCATGTTAAGCCCATTTCTGTTTCCTTTCTCGGCAAGGTTTTGCACCTCAAGTTTCAAGCCATGCATATATCATAAAGGTGCATGAAGCTTAAGTGTAGAGGAGAGTGAGGGCATTAGTGGCCATTCTTCCCAGGAAATACCATGTGGTGATCAGGGGTGGTTGGGCCTTTTTTTGTTTCAAGGTTTAGATACCTTTGAACAGCTGTGAGGAAGAGTTTTCTGTGGTCCGAAGGCAGATTTATTATGTGAGGTGAGGTTGATGGCTGATGTTTGTGCTTCACTTTGTTAGCTGAGATGATTTAAAAACTTCAGAGCTATGTAGAGAGAGAAACAAACCTGGGGTGAATGTAAGGCTTGTGGAAAGTTGTATTTTTGGTAGTGAGAAAATGCTCTGATATGACAGTACTTGTCTTATTGTTATGACAGTGTATGTATACTATAACTCAGTGGTGAAAGTGTGTTATGAACAGCTACTTAAGTTTTGTAACCAGATGATCTTCCTTAATGAGCTTTTAAAGTACTACAGACTCTTGAATATTTCACTTCATTATGAGTTGATGCAGAGCTAATAATTTACAGTCATTCATAGTTGGGTGTAATTTGGTTGTATAAATATTCAAAACCTGACCTGGCAAGATTCCAAGCAACTTGCTTTAGTTGGCCTTCCTTTCAGCAGGGTCATCTGTCTACCAAACTTGGCCGTTTTCACAGAATCACCACGGCTGGGAAAGACCTACAAGATCGTGCAGTCCAACCATCCACGTATCCCCAATAGTTCTCACTAAACCATGTCCCTCAACACTATATCCAAGTGTTCCTTGAGCACATCCCTTGGCAGCCCATTCTAGTGCCTGACCACTCTTTCAGACAGGCAATATTTCCTACTGTCCAGCCTGAATCTCCCCTGGCGCAGCTTGAAGCCATTCCCTCTAGTCCTATCACCAGTTACACAAGAGAAGAGGCTGACCCCCAGCTCACTACCACCTCCCTTCAGGTAGTTATGGAGAGCAATAAGGTCTCCCCTGAGTCTTCTCTTCTCCAGACTGAACAATCCCAGCTCCTTCAGCTGCTCCTCATAAGGCCTGCGCTCCAGACCCGTCACCAGCTTTGCTGTCCTACTTTGAACCCGCTCCAGAGCCTCAATGTCTTTCTTGCAGTGAGGGGCCCAAAACTGGACGCAGTACTGGAGGTGCTGAGTACAGGAGGACAATCACTTCCCTGTTCCTGCTGGCAACACTGTTTCTGTAGCAAGCCAGGATGCCATTGGTTTTCTTGGCCACTTGGGCACACCGCTTGCTCATGTTCAGCCCAGCATCAATCAATACCCCCAGGTCCATTTCCTCTACGCAGTCTTCCAGCCACTCGTCCCAAGCCTGCAGTGTTGCCTGGGGTTGCTGTGGCCAAAGTGCAGGACCCAGCATTTGGCCTTGTTGAACCTCATCCCATTGGCTTCAGCCCAGCTATCCAGCTTGTCCAGATCCCTCCGTAGGGCCTCACTCCCCCCAGGCAGATTGACACTTCCTGCCAACTTGGTGTCATCTGCAAACTTATGAGAGTGAACTCAATATCCTCATCCAGGTCATCAATAAAGATATTGAAGAGGAGAGGCCCCAGCACTGACCCCTGGGGAATGCCACTGTTGACAGGTCACCAGCTGGATTTAACTCCATTCACCACCACTCTCTGGGCCTGGCCCTCCAGCCAGTATTTTGTGATTCTCTGTGAAGATTTGTGTCTAGAAACAACTTATTGGAAGCTTGCAATGCTCATAAAAGGCACAAAGAGTAATCTTAAAAGAGGTGCTTTATTCTAAAATGTTCTCAGATGCCTTAAAAAGAAACACTTGAGGATTAGCTCAAGGGTGTCCAACCCATGGGCTGCAGGCTGCATGCAGCCCAGCTCTGCTTGCAGTAAAGCCCATCTGCTACCCTGCACCACTATAGTGGCAGCTTTTCCCTGGGTGTGTCCCTATTGCTTAGCAGTAACCAAACTGTCAGTCAGTGCTGGCTGGGCTGGAACCAGGGGATGAGGAGGGCGCTGATTCTGCCTCTCATGGCAGTTGTACACACTCTGTTGCACAGTGTCCCACGTATATTACGCGTGACATGTCCTTGAGGTGCTTGTTGAGAAAAACACAGTGACTGCAGATGCTAGTATTTCAACTTGCTTTATGGCATCTCAGTAGAAAACAGAATCCAGGAAAAGAAAGATCTTGAGTTAAGGAAGAGAATTCAAGGAAAAATAGACAGGTGTATACTTTATCGGTAAGACAAATAATGTGGCTCTATGCTCAATTAGTAAGGAAACTGAGTCAGTTTTCAAAGATCACAATGTGAGAAAACATTATCTACAGAAACATGTTGCTAAATTTGATGTGTACTGAGGAGTGAGTGCTTTGTAAACATAAAATAGTGGAGCTGAAAAATTTGTCTACAATCTCAACAAAATCTTAGAAAAAAAGAAAGTTAAAACTCAAACTCTGTCAAGCTCTGTCACAAAAGCTAGTTATGTGATAGCAAATCTGATTGTAAAAAAATCAGAACTATTTGCTGATGGTGTGTTTACTAAGTAGTGTTTGGAAAGTGTGACATATATAATTTGTCCTGATTAAAAACAAAACAAAAGCAGATTTTTCTGAAAACTGTTTGTCTCATCAAAATGTCACCAGGTGAACTAGAAAAACAGAAAAATCTATCAAAAGAAATTTGAAGAGTAAAGCTGCCAATTTCAAATGTTATGCTTTGGTGATAGATGAAGGTACTTATGCTAGAAATATGGCTCAACTTGCCATTTTCATTAGGGGTACTGACGATGAATATAATATCACTGAAGAAATGACTGTTTTGGTGCTACTGAAAGACACAAGTAAATCTCCTGAAGCAATATGTATGAAGCAGTAAAAATTACATTAAAGCGATTTTCTTTAACCTTTGTCAAGATTTCTGGTGTAGCTACTGATGGTGTCCTAGCAATTGTTGGTAAGAAAGAGGGACCTGAAAATTAATAGAGTACAATGCAATTGACACTGGCAACTCACTTTTGATGAAATATCACTTTATCATACGTCAAGAATGTTTCTGTGTGAAAGCCTTAAAAATGAATAATGTCATGCAAATTGTCATCAAAGTACAAGGAGCTGAATCATAGAATCACCGAGGTTAGAAAAGACCTACAAGATCATCCAGTCCAACTGTCTGCCGGTTCCAGGAGTTCCTTAAAAGTGCAGATGCTGATCATGGGGACATCATTTACTTTTCTAAACGAAGATGGCTAAATTAAGGTGAAGTGCTA
The DNA here is from genome assembly GCA_037305975.1 of Chrysolophus pictus. NCBI lineage: Eukaryota > Metazoa > Chordata > Aves > Galliformes > Phasianidae > Chrysolophus > Chrysolophus pictus. The sequence goes on along the minus strand of CM074614.1, from coordinate 69,224,148 downwards.
AAAAGATTTTATGATCTGTGAAATGAAATCAAGTGTTTTATGTAAACAAAAGGAAAATTTGTGCCAAAACGTGATGATGGAAAATGGCTCACAGATTTAGCGCTTTTGATGGATTTGACTTTTTGATGGATATTCATTTAAATGTGTTAAAAATGTGCCTTCAAGGTGAAAATCAATTTGTCTATGCTGTGTTTCAAACCGTAACAACATTCAAAATGAAACTTGAATTATGGCAAGCTGAAATTATGGCAAATAATTTCATGCGTTTTAATATATTGGCTAAACAAAGTTGTATGAACAGTGAAAAATATGCAGCCTTGCTTTCCATTCTGATAAAGGAATTTGAAAATAGGTTTTAAGAATTCTGAAAAAAATCATCAATTTCTTGGCATATTTGTGACTTGATTTTCAGTTCACATAAACGTGTTGCTTGCACATTTTTAAATGGAATGTATAACGTTGCAATCAGAGTTTCACCTCAAAGGAAAAGTTGATCGTGTCTACTTACCAGACTTTTATGAGACCATCTTAACAGAAAAAAAGTATTCCTCACTTCATGATCACACCTTATTCATGTCATTGCTTTTGGACAGTGTGTATATTTGTGAGTGACTATTTTCAAGGATGAATCACAGTAATAGTTCATCAAAAATCTCAGATGATCACCATGAGAGGTCATTGACAACTGCAACTAATTCCACTGAACTAGACACTGATCTGTTAATTTCACAAAAACAAGGTCAAATACCCCGCTAGTTTCATGTTTTTGTTTCTGTTTAAGTTTTAATAAAACATATATAAAAATATATATATTTTTAACTTACATACATTAACTGAATTATATATTCTGCATGTGGCCAAGACAGTTTCTCTTCTCTCAAGCCAAAAGATTGGACACCAATGGGCTAGCCTCAGGCAATGCTATGGTTTCTTTGTTCACTTATTAGCAGTATAGCTGCCTGAACTTACGGACTTATTCCAATACAGCTATTTAAGGAGCTATGATTTTTACTTTTATTTTTATTTTATTTTCATTTTTACTTCTTGATCTAGACCATTTAGAAGTGGCTGTAGACTTAAGGTTTTTAAAGTACTCTTCAAGATGTCTGTGATTGAATACCTTTAACTACAGCTGAAGGATGTCTTTCATCTTTTTGACATCTATTTGACATAGCTTTTATTTACATGATCTTCTCTTACTGTATTTTACTTGTTAAATGTTTACCTTCAAGTTTTTTGAGGTATCAACCTCTTTCTGGCTGTTCTTGTTCAGCATCTAACACTAGTGCTATTTGATGATATTTGGATTTGGGAAGGTAACCTAACTTGCAAAATAATCTGAAACTCAAGCTAAACTCACTGCTGTATGGCCATCTGTCATTTCCCAGACATGCTGCTGATGCTTCTCTTAGATGCGGCTAAATATACAGTTAACTGTCTAGAACACTTGTACACTACAGATGATGACAGAAGCCAAGGTCTTTTTGTAACTTTGCAAACAATGTGGTTACTAGTGCTTATGTACATGTCTGATACACGTATTTTACTCTGCTTGCAGGTGTGTGCTTTTCTTTCATCTTTGCTTCCTTTACTGTGTGTGGTGGAAACCTCTTAGGAATCCTCTGGGAACTTGTCTGCTGATCCAGAGACTGAAATAGGGCCCTTTGAAGTCAGATGGCAGACTTCAGTCTGCTTGACTGAGCTTTGAATCAAGAACCAAAATGTTGGCTTCCTGGAAGTGAATGGTGAGGCTTCAGTGAGGTTTGGACTTCCCTTGATTCTAGCATAGAAATATGTTTACCTATTGAGAATACCCAGTGTGGCAAGTTATCCTTTAGTGACTTTGTGAGGGCTGTTTTTCTGTTGTTATTTTGCTTTTGGGGTGATTGTTTGTGATCTGACATGAATCTGTTCAATAGATACAACAACAACCTCTTACTGACCTTGTGCTGATGATGTGAATCACAGATCTATAAATTATAAATTTGTCAGAAGTCTAAATGAAGTGCACCATTTGAAATGTAGGTGAGATGGGGAATTGCATATAAGCAACAGTGTGAGCTTATGAAGTGCTAGTCAGTTCACTGCTTGAAAAAAATTTTATTGCATGCCCCAGTAGCATATAGTTGCTGTGTTTTTAAAGAAGAGAAAACTGTGTAATATACAGTCAACCTTATTAGCCGCTAAGGTATATGGTAGATGAGTTACAAGAAGCTAGTGCAGTGTCAGATTCATATCTTCAATTGTTTTACCTTTGTTGCTTCTTGTCAGTGTGCATTTGAATGTCAGGGGAAAATTTGAAACTATAAATCTGAATGCAACCCGTTTAATGAGAGAAGAGTCAGTTGAGGACAATGATTTGTGAGTACATTTATAAAAAGTGTTTAATTTGGAGGTTGGGTTTTAAATGCATTTGAAATATGGGTTGACCAAGTTGTTTCTGTGTATTTATCAGGTGAGGAAGCTGAATTATTTTTTTTTTTTAATAATTCTTCTGGCTAAGGGCATTTGAACGGTGTCATGTGCTTATGTCCTCTGTTCTGGCTTGAGAAGGCTACAAATTTCAGCTATCTAGCATGTGTTCAGTGCATTTACTGGCACAGTAACAACATACTCAGGGGTGGGATTTTTGTGAATTTCTTTTTGCCCACCCATTTATGTTCCTGTCCTACTTGGTATACTGAGTGGTATAAAGCCTATTGCTCTTTGCTATGGACTTCTCACAGTTGTCACCTGTGTCAATGTGTGATGACAATTACAAGCAGCAGTTATGCACCCTTGCAGTTATGTTGGATTGATGTGACAAACAGGACTATGTATGCCAAGTGCTAAACAGCAACACAGCTTTCCTGGACTTGATGTTGTGCAGCTCTTTTTTTGCAGCAGTGAATACTACGACTTAATGCATATGTTGTTTGCTGGTAAACTTCAAGTTGCTCAGAGTGTTTTGGTTTTGTTATTCGTAATGTAGGTTCCTTGTTTGCAAGCCAGGTCTCGCTTCAACTGGATTGCTGTGCTGGTTATTTTGCATGCTGTGCTTTCAAGAAGGTTTGTGAGGAACGTCAGCTCAGATTGTCACAGCAAAAATTTCTTGATTGTCTGCTGTAGTTGCGCATGTCAGCTGTTTCCATTATCTCAGAAGATGGTAAGATGCTTGAAATCTGATGAAGGCTGGATTTTGTTGTGTTTGTGAGTAGAGTTGCTAGATCATTTGAGGTAGAAAGTCATTTATATAATGCTGGCTAAACTGTACCATGGTGAATGAGATGTGGCAAATGTAAGCATTGTGTGGGGAAAATGGCTACAGTGGAGTTTTTTGCATGCCTGTTGAAGGTGGCTATCAGTTTGTGTTGTATTGAATCAGACCTTGAATTAGTATATAGTACATTTCTTCTCATCATTTTAAAGTATGGATGCTAGCTCTATTGTTATAGATGAGGTGATAACCACCAAACTCCCTCTCCCTCCCCCCCCCCTTTTTTTTTTTTAAATCTGGGGGAACATGAGACTGTGCTGTGGCTGTAACAGCTTATTTCCAGACTCTTGTCCTTCAGTGTCTCATTGTGTATTTTTGGGCACACAAGAAACTGTGGCTGTTTCAGTCTACAAAATCTGTAATATCTACTTTGGATAGCCATCTTTTTTAAGAGAAAGCATCAAGTCCAGTCTATGATTCTTCTGATGAAATGAAATGAAAGAACATTAGGTAAGTAGTCTTCAGGGAGCAGGGGGAAGTTTAGTGAGATAACATATAGCTGAAATGTACTTGGTGTTCACTGATGTTTTCTCTTCTGGTAGCATAAGAATGTAATCATTCTGCCATGGTGTATTTTTCCCAATCCATGCAAGGAAGTTTCTGTGTCTGGAGTATAGATTTATAATCTCCTTTGGCTTTTTGGTGGGACTTTTTTTGTTGTTTATTTATTTATTTTTTTCCAAATGTTTCCTGATATCTTTAATCAGATCAAGTCACTTTATGATTTAACCTAGAAATGTAAGTTTCCACTTTCCTGCAGTGGTTACTCAGCTTGTCCCTCTCTATAAGAAAGAGAAGGAAAAAAACTTACGCCAAACAGAAATGATGCATAAGATATTTACCTAATGACAGATTTTTAGTTACTCTTCTGCAATGGTGATTCTTGAAATCTTTCACCTGTCCCATCTCTTGGGTAACTCATGTAGAGTTAATGGTTGTTTTCAGTGCATCATTTTCATTTTCTTAGGCTTGTATTTCTATTTTTACATTAATTGCTGTTTTCCTGTTTTGCCAGGTTTTCATCTTTGATCTGTAAATTACGTGTGTTGCTTTGTAGTTTCAGTTTTATGAATGTGGAATTGTCATCTCTGTACATACAGCAAACACAGCTATAAAATTTCATTATTTGACATAAGCAATGAAAACAAACCAAATTTAAGTTATTTGTGCATGCACTGAAGGCAGCTGTAAAATATAGTACAGCCTCCTTGAGAGGAGGTGAATGGGGGCTGTAAGTGTTACTGTCAGTACTTAAGCTGCTAGGCAGCAGCATGTGGACCCAAACAAGTGTAGTAAAGGAAGGAAAGATTAGAACAACTCAACCCCTCATTTTTCATGTGGGTTTATGTGTAGGTACTTGTTATTCCACCTTTACATATTTAAGCTGAGGGAGGAGGTGTGTAAGAATATTTTTGAGGGCAGTTGTGTTCGATAACAAAGTAATTGCACAGTGCTCAAATGCTGTGGAAACATGGGGCTAACAAACTCTCTTCAGAGACAACCAGTTTCTGCCTTGTCCAGCTCTATTTCTCTCTTAGCTCTACATAGCTTCGGACTTCATAGCCTGTTTTGACTTTGATATATCTGCTGGCTGTTACTGTAAATTTCTTTATCTCGAGTTTCCTGCTTTTAAAATATGTTTGTAATCTGAAGTGCTGTCGTTGACACTGCTGGAGATTTGCTCTTCCTTGCATGGCAAATTGAATTTGCTCTAGACACATGTGATAGGATTGCTTGAGTATTTTACATTCATGCTTCCATCAGTAGAATTCAAAAGGGTGATTTTAAGTACAAATCCAAACGCAAGGTCTTGCACCTGGGTTAAGGCAAGCCCCATTACCAATACAAGCTGGGGGATGAAAGAATTGGATGCAGCCCTGCTGACAAAGACCTGGGGGTTCTGGTGGATGGGAAGCTGGACATGAGCCAGCAGTGTGTGCTCGCAGCCCAGAAAGCAGAAGTATCCTGGGCTGCATCAAAAGAAGCACAGTAGGGCGAGGAAGGTGATCCTGCCCCTCTACTCTGTGCTGGTGAGGCCTCACCTGGAGTACTGTGTTTGGATATGGAGTCCTCAATACAGGAGAAACATAGACTTGTTGGAGTGCATCCAGATGAGGGCCACAAAAATAATCCATGGAATGGAACACCTCTACTACAAGGACAGGCTGAGAGAGCTGGCACTCTTAAGCCTGGAAAAGACAAGGCTGAGAGTGATCTGATAGCAGCCTTTAAAGGGTAGTAGTATTTAAAGGGAAGCTACGGAAAAGAAGGGGACAGACTTCTTAGCAGGGTCTGTGGAGATTGAACAAGGGGAAATGCTTTAAGCTCAAAAAGGATAAATTTAGGTTGGATATAAGGAAAAACTCCTTTACAGTGAGGGTGGTGGGGCACTGGAACAAGTTACCTAGTATTTTGGTTGATACCCCATCTCTGGAGACTTTCAAAGCGAGGTGGGATAAGGTCCTGGGCAACCTGATCTGGCTGTGGGTGTCCTTTTTATTGCAGGGGAATTGGACTAGATGGCCTTCAGAGGTCCCTTCCAACTCTAAGGATTCTGTGGTCCCATGATTCTAAGTATGGAAGCTATCACTGACCATGATTATAAAATCTCTAATGATCTTTTCTAAAAAGTAGAGAACTCTGTTCCTGGCGACAAAATGCTTAGGACCTTGTAGAATAAAGTTTTTTGCATCTTAATCAGTTGCCTTCAGTTACCACTCCCAGTTCCCATCAATGCAGGATCACAGTCTAATCTGAAACATCCCTTCTGTATTTTCAGCATGTGTGGGATTTTAGATGAATTATTAGTTTTCACACAAACAGCTGAAATGCATCCTCTTTTCAAGTATGTTTGACTAATCCATAGTGATTAAGCAAAACAAGTAGGAAAGAATGTGATCTTGCTATATTCCACAATTGTAATGACTCCCTTTGAAATAAATCAGTTGTCAGAAGACTCATGTCTGCATATGCACATGGCATAGCTGCAGACAGGAAATGCCCTAGTCTGTTGACCTCGTCTCCTAGGGAAAATCAAAGCTCTTGTTAAATTTGACAGAAAAGAAAGAAGAAACCAAAACCAACTTGTCTTAGTTGGAGACAAAGGGAATAGTATGTATAATTTTTTTTTTTTTTGTATATGAATGTGTATTCTGATATTTAAATTGCTTTTTTTTTTTTTTTTTTTTTTCCCTAATGCAGCTGAAAAGAGTGAGGTCTGATGTATGTTCTTAAGGCTCTATTACAGTCCACAAGGATGAAGAGGAAATGGTTAGAGGAATGCCAAGAGGTCCCTATTCCCTAACCAATTTCCTTGTCGTATTTTAACCAGCTTTATTTCACATTGCATGCTTCAGCTCCTGTGAGCATTTCTGTGTTTAGAAGATGGGAAGATTTCAATGTGTTCTTAAGTTACATCACTCAAATTCTTTTGCCAGCAGTTTAAAGAAGAAAACCGGCTAGATTTTAATACATTGATATACAGACCAGGTGTGGAGAAATTGAAATGTTGATTTCATAATCTTTGATCTTTTAGAATCTTTGGGAATGATATCTTCTTAATATCAAGAAATGGTGCTAGTTTAATGCAGCAAGAATATTCGTCTCTGTGCCTAGTTATTACCACTGATCTCAGGAATTTACAGCTTGAATTTATGCAGTACAAGCCCCATTTACTCACTTTATTCCATGAGTTCAATTTTTTATGCTTCTTGCTAGGCTCTTCTTCAAAGTAATCTGAATTTTAAAATTTCTTTGAAAGAATTTTAAACAGAAGAAAGAAAATCAAATATTGCAAAATTCATGCTTTTACGAACTGTTAAAAAGCAGCAACAACAAAAAACACTGGATTTCTCTTTCAAGTGTTTCTCTACTACATTTTTATTTCCTTTCTGCCTTATTTCCCTCATAGAATCATGGAATGGTTTGGGTAGGAAGGGACCTTTAAGATCATTGAATTCCAACCCTCTGCTATAGGCAGGGACACCTCCCATGAGATCAGGTTGCTCACACCCCCATGCAGCCTGGCCTTGAATGCCTCCAGGGAGGGAGCATCCACAACCTCACTGGGCAACCTGTTCCAGCGTCTCACCTCCCTCACCATAAAGAATTTCTTCCTAATATCTAGTCTAAATCTAAAAGTCTAGTCTAAAATTAGAATAAATCTTGAATGTCCAGATCAGATATACAAAGGAGAATCTCCTTGTAGAAAAAGGGAAATCTTTTTTGCTGCGGGGAGAATAGTTATTTGGATGTGCAGTGGCTTCTATGAAGTGTGGTCTTGTACTTTCTGATCCTCATAGGTATGGTCCCTTCCATTCTCATGAAGGTTACTTGCTATGGTAAGTCTTCTCCTTCTAAGGCTTTGAACAGGTGTAACAGATGCTGTTTTAATACCTGGTTTCTAGTTCATAAGTGTTTTCATATTCAGTGTGGCTGCTACAAGTGTGATAAGTAATGGTTGTATGAGGGCTGCTCTGAAATTAATGCTTCCTATTTTAGTATTTTGGCTCAAGACATCAAAGGCAGATGTTGGTGATATGACAGTAGAGGTTGAACCTTTCAACAAATATCCCATTACATTTTGTTGCTGTATGACAGATGGCAGCAGAAGGGCAATCTGCATGGAAGCGCAGATGAAGCAAATGTGGAGAAACTGGCACCCACTGACATTCATCGATGCTTGCTATGGTCTCTCCGGAAACCAAACAATAGATATGAAGACAGTGAGGTGGTGGGTGGTGTATTTCAGCAGTGGTGACAGCACTGTGAAAGACAAGCCACATTTTGGATGGCCATGCACAGCTGCAATACCACAAAATGAAGAGCATCTTAACCAGCTCATCTGTGCAAATTCATGAATTATGATGAGGGAAGTGTGTATATAGTTGAATATTGGTTTCAGTGTGTTGGAAATGATGGTAGCAGTGTTGGAGTACTGCAGAGTTTTGGCAGTGTTGGAGTACTGCAGTTTTGGTACCAGATGAGACCTATGAATGCTTACACTGAAACAGAGAGAAAGCATATGCAAGTTTGTCAGGACCTGTTGAACCAATGTGAAATTGAAGGTGGCAGTTTCCTGGATTGCATTGTTGTTGGTGAGGCGATGTGATGTCACCACTGTGCTAGAGTCAAAACAGCAGTCCATGGAGTGGCGACCTGAACTTCCCGTCAAAGACGTTCAAGACATTGCTGTTAGGTAAAGCGATGTGCACTGTCTTTTGGGATAGGAAAGGAGTGATCCTACTGTGCTTCCTGGAGCACAGACAAAGCATCAATTCTGATTGTTACATGGTGACACTGATTAAGCTAAAGGTTCAAGCTTCCAGAGTCAGGCCAGAGAAGAAGACTTTTCTCTTGCAGCACAGCAAAGCCAGGCCCCAAACTGGTTTGAATACTGCCAATCTTTGTTAAACTGCTGTATCATACCCACCAAATAATCAGCCTTCTGACTTCCATCTGTTTGAACCGAGGAAAGATGGGTTGTGTAGGCAACATTTTCCTAGCATTGACGTTGTCATAGCAGCTGTGAAATAGCTGATCATCTCTACTGGTGCAGATTTTTAAAAATGCAGCACGGAGGCTCGTGTTCATCACTGGTGAAAATGCATAGATAATAGTGGTGACTGTGTGTTGGAAAACAATGTTATGTAACTGGGAATTTGCTCTATGATATACTGTTATTATGTTTTTAGTATCTGCTGTAGCTTGTCTGGAAATAAATAGGAGGCATTACTTTTGGAGTGACCTCCATATCTATTATGCCTTATAAGGTAAATATTTCAAATATTCACTACCTTTTCCAGAATGCTGCCACACACAGTTCAAGGCTAAACCAGAAATGTACTGAATTCCTTTACAGTGTATTTTTTATAATCTTGTCTCTTTATGAGTTTTTTCAAACACAAATACGTAAGTTTCGAAACAAACCTACTGCTTATCTTAAAGTATCCTTAAATAGTCACATAAGAGATTATCGTGTGCTCCTACAAACTTGAATATGAGCCCAAGATGTATGAAGTATGGCAAAATTAGATAAGCTGGCTTTTGTAGTATTGATACCAATTCACGAGTTCAAACTGAGTAATGTTTTGCACCTGCCTTATTCAGAAGATGAAGTAGTAGCTTCTTTTTTGTAGCTCTTAGAAATCTTTTTTTGGCTTTGCAGAGTTCAGCAGCTTTTCTGACTGCCTGGCTTAGATGATCTGCCTTAACAGTGTTAACAGAAGTGAGAAATATTTGTAGAACAGTAATTATTAAAGAGAACTGGGAGCTCTGATTGTGAAATCCAACACCTATAACAATAATTAGTGTTGAATGTTTGAGTGGAAGGCATGTAATACGCTAAGAATCTACAATTAGGACTGAGTACCTGCTACATGACATCAAAACCTTGTGTTGAATGTTCTTAACTCATTAGGCACATGGGCAGGACCTTGTAATGAAATTAAAGGACCTTCTTCAAGCTTTCTGATACTCGTTTTAGTTCTATGCTCACTGCTTTCTGTGCTACAGATCCTTATCAAAGCTGTGATTTGTTGAAGCTTTGAGTTGAATGGGAGACTCCAAGAGCATTTGGTGTTACATCAGTCTCTCCCCCACATTTCTGTTCAGTTTTTTGTTTGCTTCAGTGCTGTTTTGGTGGAGGAAAGACACTAAAAGAGGAAGCAAGCTACCTTTCAATCTGCTTCAGGACTGCTCTAGCGAAGTCTGCTTGAATAATCTCATCTGAATCGCCAGCAGTACTTGTTTCCCACAGGGAGAGGAGGTCAGTTCACTCTTCTTCCCTCCCTCCACTACCCCCACAAAAAAAAACCCAACAAACTGACACATTTGAGATCATTTTTCACAACTAAGCCCTGTAGAACAATTCGTGATTGAAAGAAAAACAAACAAAAACCAGAAGAAAAGAAAACACATGCATTGACACAAAGCCTGAGTTTTATTTAAAATAGAAAAGTAGTATCTTGCAATGGCATGAATATCATCCACATTCTGTTTCTTGTTTTCTCTTTAGCTGATCATGGGTGGAGTTCTGAAATATTTCAAGCTAACTCCAGATGCCACTGACTTGGGAGAGAGCTACCATCAGCTTGGGCCTCCATTGTCCTACTGTAGCTTTGAGGATATTTTTGGCATTTCTTCATGTGGCTTTTTCGTGCTGCTCTTGAGGCACTGTTCTTACCAATAGATCTTAATTGTTACTGTAATTAAAAGCATCATAACTAAGCCATGCCTTTCCTCTTTCCATATTCTTTTGCTTATTGTGTATCTGCAATACAGCAAGCTGGTATGGACCCTGGATCTCACTGTGCTTAGTGGTGTTATTTTTATTCTTCTTTCTTGTCCTTACAGTTTGAGTTCTACTTTTGCAAAGTTTTGTTCTAAAATAAAAGCTACGTTTCTCTCTTGTAAAATACCAAATACTTTTCATCATACCTAGAGGAGGTGCTCTGTGTTTTGTTGAGCAGTGGGTGAACATAATTTGCATTATGCAGACTTGTCGAAAAAATTAATAAATTCCAATCATTGAAGTTGGTGAAAGACACACATTATCTGTTTCTGGCAAGAATTATTGTGTGTCTAATTACTCCCAACTTTAGACCATGTCATTTCATGAACAAAGTTAATTACAATGTTCTTAGTTTTTGTTACAAGAAAGCCTGGTGGTGGGGAGAATCAAATTATGTTAATTTGTGTTCTCTTAACGCTTAGCTGTCTTGGTCTTTTTGTATGTAAGCTTGTCAGACCTGCAATGTAGTGCAGTTGTTGGGGAGAACATAATGTCAGCTGATGAGAATGACAGGGAGAGGATATTATTTCTGGTAGCTGAAAGCAGTATGGTTAACTATCTAGTGTTCATGCAGTTCTCTATCTTCAGTGACTCAATCGAGTGTTTTTTTAAGGAAGATAATTAAATGATTTTGTGTGAAGTTGCTGCCTTTGGTATAGAAAACCTGTTCCTTCAGAGATTTCCCATAGATTCCTCCTTAATCTAACAATTTAAACCAGGTGTGTCCAGCATGGCCTGCAGGCCACATATGGCCCAGAACAGCCAGTAATGTGGCCCCACAAGACTTTTACCATTAAGATTTGATTTTTAGGAATATTTTTCATGAGTTGGTTGCACATAGCTTGAGCATGGACTTGCATAGGTGACAGCAGAACTGTGAGGGGTGGTGCAGTGCAATGTTTACTTCCCCTCTCATGCCTGCCACACTCAGTCAAATCAAAACTTGTTTGTGTTGCACATACATTGTACTTGTGCCATTCGGTGAGTATAACACTGATTACTGATAATAATATTTCAACCTACCTACCTGTGTGTTTTTTGTTATTAAGCAGGCATGTAAGTTTTCTTATTAAACTTGAGCAAATCTAAAATTGCCAGAAAAAAAACAATCAATAAGACTTTTAAATATAGACTTATAAAGTATTGTCTGCTAATAACAAAAACAGATTTGCAATCAGATGTTCACCTCAAATTAAAAAATGATCACATCTCTTTACTAGACTTTTATGAAACCTATCTTACCAGAGAAAAGTATTTCTCAGTTCACAGTCATGGCTTATTCATGTAATTGCTTTTTGGCTGTATGTATGTTTACAACCAACTGTTTTCAAGGATTTAGCACAGGAGGAGCAAAATTATGCTCACTAATTGGCATAAACATGGCCATTGGATGAGACATTGATGCATTAGGTTCATAAAACCAAGATCAAATAATAAATACATTAAACTAGTGGGATGTGGTTTTTTTTAACATTTTAATAAAAAATATAAAAATAGAAATTTTTTATATAAATCAACTATATATATTTTATATGTGGCCTAGGCGAGCCAATCTTGGATACCCATGATTTAAACCTTCTTTTCAGTACAGTCTATTTGATTTATATTGTAAGTATGAATACATATTCTGTAAAAGCAGTAGAAGAGTAAGACAGCCTTTCAAGAAACACCATGTGGACATTTTGCAGTATTTCTTGAGATTGAGCAAAGTCAATCTTAGCTTTCCTAAGTTTCACAAGACCCTTCAGAAGCAACAGAACTGGTGAAGCCTGGTCTACCTATCTATTTGTTTTGTATTCCTTTTCTACTTCATTGCATACAGTACTTGTGGTTTCTCTAATCTGATCTTCAGTGTCTATCCTTTCTGCTCTTTCTCAAGCATACATGCAGAGACAGATCTCTACAGTGTCCTTCCTTGTGCCTGCTGTATGTCAAGCAGTGCCAAATTGCTAAAACAGTGCATTTAACTGTTGGTGTTTCTTGGATCAAACAGCTTAACTCGTACTGCAGCCTTTGATGGATGCACTGTATAATTCCTGTAATAATATAATCATTGTTTTTCATGAACTTTATGTGAGCATATTTATCTTGGATGGTGCTTCTAGCTGTAAATAAATTTAGAGTAGGTATACTGGTGTAGAATGGTTCAGAATCAATATCTTTTTGTGAATGAGATGGAAACTGCATCAAACTGAAAACTTGCAGAATAGTTGTGAAACAACAGGATCTTCAAACCTATACTTCTAAGTTCACTCAAGCTAACCATGGCAAGGACCGTAGGCTTCTCAGACACTTGGTCATGAATACCATCCGTGCTAGCAGAAAGCTACCAGCTGGGTCCAGTTCTTAAAGCTGTCGATTTATATTTAGGGATGGGGATGTGGTTTCTGTCTATGCCAAATAAACTTGTAAGGAAATATGATTCCACTCTGTAAAACAGATGGAACGCTGAAAATAGTGTTGCGTTGAACTTGTTAATAAAACTACTTAACATAGCTGTTTTGGAGACTGTCTACTTGGGTAAAGATCTACCTATATTTGAGAATTTGAGAATAAGCATGATTAATTTGTTCTCAGTATTGCTTTGTGCAGTAGCATTTTTAACCATGACTAGGGCCCTGACATGTTAGGATAATGTCAACTCTAACATGCGTCTAATGGTATTTTCTTGTAAAGTAAATACATCTCAATCTTCTTCTGCTTTGCAGTATATTTTTCTGCCTGACATCTTGCATGGTGTGTTTATGGGTGTATCTTCTATCCAAAGGGACGATGATTTTCTGTTACTACCACTGTTCTGAGATGGCACATTGCTCATCCTATTTTTTGCTACTCTTACAGCATTAATGCAGACAAGAAATAAGAGAATAGGGTATTTTGACATTATCATGATCTTGCTTCATTGTGTTACATGAATTCTTCTGTTTTGTCCTCTGAGGATGGAGACTACTGACTATTATGTCTGAAGATCAAGTCTCTCACATACACACCAGTGAGAGGCATTCAGGAATGCTGGCTTATCTAAGTTCCTACCTCCTCTAATCCATCCAGCAAAAGTTTTAGCAGGAAAAAAGAATTGGTAGAGGTTTATTTCAGGAAACTTCGGCTAAAAACAGAAAGTGATTAGATGGCTCACTTGTGAAACCTGTATGTTCTTTACAGGAGGTATGGATAGCATTCTTTCTGGTCTGCTCAAGAGCTTCTCCTGCAAGCCTGTTACCTGAACAGGATGCTGTAGTAACAGCCATGATATGCTGCTCTTTTAGTGTCTGAGTGATCCCTGTGTCTTAGACAAATATAGATGAGGCTTACACAACTTTTGCAACAGAAATTCTACTGGAAATAGCTTGGGAAATACTCTATCTGTGAGAAAGAGCTGTTCTTGGTCTTGTTTTTTCTCCCTTAGCTCCCCGTCTGTCTTTTGAAAAGACTAGCAAGTAAGGTGTTCTACTACATGGTATTGAAAATGGTGTTGTTCAGATGTGGTAACCTGTATAATCTTTCTCTCTCAAGTGCACATATGGATCTAAGTGCTGGAAAAGATTGTTTAGGCAGAATAAAACAGCTATGAGATGAAGTGCGAAGAGATTTTGGCACTGTTCTGCAAGGAGTTGTTGGGACTTGCAATTAAGTGTACCAAACCACAGTCTGCATAGCTTTGAGGAATTGAACACAGTTGTGATACCATCTCATTTGAGCTGTACTGTTTCTGCTTGTGTTTCAATAGTGCAGTTGTTTTGTGAGCTATGCTCTGGAATGGTATAGAGCATGTGATTGCCCACTGAGTCATCTATGGCAGTGCAAACATTGCAGCACATTGGAGAGTATGTTGTAAAGCAAATGTTGAAAACTTGCTTTCAGTGGTAAAAGCAGGACTTTGCAATCAGTTAGTTGCCTTTTCATTAGTGCACTTAAATGCCTGATACACCATAAAAATAAGACTGTACAGACTTCTGTAATGTAAAGTTGAGTTTGCAAGGAAAAGCTGTTTTCCATTTTCATCTGAAATATGAACTCTGCTTTACATTCCTGACCCGTAACAGAGCTATTCCAAAAACATGCTTTTTGTCCACTGAAACAGCATGTGTTGAATTAAAATGGCCCATTCTGTAGTGCAGACCTTTCAATTTTCAACCGGCATGAACTTCTTGCAAGGGGGTGAAAGTTCAGGAGGAGAAGGGGGCTTAGCTTAAAAACTATGAACAGAAATATGTTCCTTTCCAACTGTCTGTTCTTCAGAGCATTCTCACTGAAATTAAAACCAGAAAGAATTTCAAAACATTTTTTTCTTGAAGAGAACTTGATGTCTATCTGATTTTTTAGAATATAGGTCATAAATTAAGAGCCATCTTATGTTTGCGTGAAAAATGCACTTTTGAAGGCTGAAGAGACTATGTAATTATATAAAAGATAAAGATAAGTAACTATCTTTCTTAGCCTTGGCGTGCCAGCCTAGACCAAGGGGAACATTCTGCAATCAGTGCTTTCTATTGAAAATGCTGAAATTCTTCATGCCTTGCAAAGAATATTTTCTGCAAGTTATGTGGATGTTAAACTAGTTAAACTGGGCTTCTGCTGTATCTGTTGCTCACTACTTGACTGGCACTGTTTCAAGCAGAAGCTGACCCATTTGCATAACGGGATGTAAAACTTGCTGATGCCTTCTGATTGCAGCTTTCTGTAGCTCAGGGACTGTGTGGACTAAGTGTAGCTGTTGTAGCAGTAAATGTAAAAAATCTTCTGTACTTCTGAAAATCTTAAAGGTGGGGAATTTGATGGGGAAACCTTGTGCAAGTACCTGAGTTCTTGAGTTTTGGGTGGTAATTGACTATGGTAGAATGCTAGTAAACTCTATTGGGCTTCCTCAAAGAAGACCTTCAGGGTTTTTTTTTGCACAAATGTCCTGATCATGATATGTATGTTACAGTAACAATTCCATGTGTCACCAAGGCAGTGGATATGCCACATAACGCATTGTACATCCTCAGGCAGTCTTGTCAAACAGTAGAGTGTTATGTTGTGTGAAACACTATTAATAGAAAACACATCTCTGATGAAAGGGTCTAAAAGTTCTGTTTGACATCTTTGTGTGCAGATTAAAGCAACATGGTGGAGCCATCTGCTTTCCTAGGGTATGACTTATGCTGGAATTGACTTCTGCCAGCAAGATAACGGTGATAAAGATTATTTTTCTTTAAAAAATTAAAAAAAAAAAATGCAAGTGTATCTTGTTTTATGAGAAGGCTGTACATATGTACTGAATGTAAAATTGGATCCATGTAGTTTGACAAAAGCTGGAATAAGAGAAAGTTGTAAAATCAGTGCTATTCATAAAAACAGATAATGCCTTCCTTGTCCTGACCCTCTATAGCTTTTGTTGATCCTCTTTCTCTGGCTTAGGGACCACTCCTGTGAAGTGCAGGGGTGTATGTACCGTAACTGTAGGTTTATTTTATGTGCCATCTCCCTGCGGCAGTTTCAAAACACATGCATGGAAGTGTGTGCTTCTTTATTTTAACTGAGTGCTTATAACATCCCATTCTGCATCTTTTATAAGAAATCCGTTTGATTAGAAGGAGTTGGACTAGATGATCTCAAAAGGTCTCTACCAATACCTGTGGTTTTGTGATTGTGTAATTCTCCTACCTGTTTCCCTAGTTGGTGTTAAGAGAATGTTTTTTGGGGAAAAAATTCTTTATTTTTACCTTTTTGAAAACTACTTGTGATTGACCAAGCTGTACAGAATACAGATAAATGCAGACAATATGATTAAAATTTGACTGTGGGGAATAGGTCTCACTCCATCTTCCCATGTAAGCAGTTAAGGAAACTGGTAGCCTCTAGCTATGTGAATCAAATGTATCATATCCTTTGATTTTTTTTTTTTCTTCCCTTCTTTTCAGCTGCTGGTGCAAGAAATGCCCTTTTATGTTGCCTTTAGAAACAAAATAAGGGTTCTTGAATACGATATATCATTGCAGAGGTGTTGATCTCCGTTTTCATCTCTCTTTTCAGTCTTGTGACTGTGTTTGTTGTAGGGCCTTTCAGTGCATTTCCCAGATGCGAATTATTTTAGGCTTGTGTTAGAAGAGATAATGTCAATAAGAGTCTGCTGTACTAGTCTTCTAAAAATAAACACAAGTGTTCATTCCAACTTGTGTCCCTAAACATCAACTTTCTCTCCCTGTCACAGAGATTGTAAAGATTAAACAAACAAAATAATGAGTATATTTTCTACAACTAATGGGGAGGAAGCCTACACTGAATGTTTTCTGAATCCACTTGTTATCTGTGCAATCTATAACAAACAAAATAAAGCAAAAAAGCTTTTGTTTTTAGCAGGTCCCTACTGCACCATAGTTTTACTACTCCCGTATATACTAGGATCGGATGCTATGCTGGGATGCTTTGGTCTTTTTCCTTTGTGTTATTATTCACTGCTCAAGCACATGGAAGTTGTCTGACTATCCAGCAGAGTGATGCATTTTGGTTAAATATATCCTGGGAGTTCTGCCAGAACTGTCTCTGAGTGGTCTCCAAGGTAACCAGACTTTTCCTGGCAGAATGGCTTTGGAGGTGACTGCGTTGGTACAGTAGGAAAAAATGCATAATTTTTGATTTAGATAGAAGTAACTACTTCTCTCTCACCTATGTGAGGCAGGCACTGTCATGTCTCTGAAAAGGTTCAGAGTTTAGTCCCATGTTCATGGAGCTGGAAGATTCCAAGTGTTGAACTGTAATCATCTTATAGTTTGAGAATAAATCTTTTTATGTTTGCCTGTTGAAGATTTTTTTCCCTCAGTCAAATGAAAAAATAGTATTGACTTGTTCTGGTGGGAGGTATGTATGGAGCCAGTGAAATATATAATGGAACCTAGAGCCTTGCTTGCATACACTCTCTTTTATGTTTTTCATTTTTTTATGTGTTTGTGAGACTAACTTTATATTTCTTGAGTAGTCATTTTTGATGGTTTAAAATCATTGAAGTGTTGCCCTACAGCATCTTATTTTTCTAGGTCTACAGATATGCATGAATTATTTTATTGCCCTTTCACTGTGTCTTTGCAATCTCATGCAAACATAAACAATGCAGGATGTTATTTTTGACATTACATTGAAATTCTATTGTTTTTATTTGCAAAATTTTACTTCTCTTAAAATAGCATTAGCATGACTGGTTTTAGAGTTTGCAGTAATTCAGAATGTGTATATTGTGTCAGGATGTATGGAGCGCGTTGATAAAGCTCAGTTGAACTGGCTGTCATCCACTTTCCACTTCAGTTTTCCTGTCTGACATAAAACGTTTGGAAAACTTCTTGCATGGGCATAGAAATAATTGTATGACGCACTTTAAAATAAAACAAAGCTAAGGAAGTGGCCAGCTACCGATGAGGCTCAATATTCAACTAAAACTTGTAATTTGTTTTCAAATAATATAATAGTCTCAAAATTTTCTTCTTTTGCTAAAATGTTTGTTACCTTCATTTAAAACAAATCTGAAGTGGAATGGTAGAATTCTCCTTTCCCTCTATCACTTATGTCTGAAATTGATAGATCGTTTGAAATTCCAGTTAGTGCATGAAACTCTCCTATCTCTTTTTAACATAGAGTAGAGGCTGCAGGTAACCTAGCAATCATACAGTCTGGCCCCCACTATTTGGTGTCTTGTGCCATCTACAGCATTTGTACTGACAGCATGTGGTAGAAGTGGTGGCCAAAGTGAGCATAACATCCCTGTTTTACAAAAGGCAATGTAATATAACCAGTTCAGTGGCTGTGGAGGCATTCAACAAGCAGCCTGGGGCAACATGTTGTGTCAGGGTCTGAGTATAAAGCCTTGGATAACTGCAGCAGAGAGGTTTAATTTATACTGATGTGGCAGTGTGTGCACCAAAACTTTTTTCACTCCTAACACTTTATGGCACATGGTTGCTCAGCTTCATAGGGCTGTTTGGAGATGCTGAAGAGTTCTTTGTGGCTTTTTTTTTTTTTTTTCTTTTTCTCTCAAGCAGATAGAATGCTCTGTGGTGTGATTATGGCAAACTCAATCTTCGTCTTTTTCAAACTTAATGATTTGATGATTCTGAAACCTGCCTGTTCACACTTCACTATGATTTCTGGTTCCCATGTTAATACTACTTCTGTATTTTGGTAATAGCAGTATGTTTTGCTTTAATCTTTCCTGGAAAAGTAACAGGGGATCAATTTCACTTGCTTAGCTTAATCTCTCCCCATTCAAACAGCATACTAAACAAAAATGTTTAAAATTTGATTCCTTGAAGATCTTTGTAGGGCAGCTGCAGAATACTGTGTGGAATCTTTCAAATGTAAGACCTTGATTTTCAGGTACAGTTCAGGAAAAGGACAAAACTAAACCAATATGTGGTAACTAATATCTGGTAATTTACTGCGGTGCACTAAAAGGGCAAAATAGGTACCCTGTAATTGATACTTCAGCTGCTTAAAGAAAATAATTTTGCTAATATCCAGGCCAAGTTTTTGAGTTTCCATTTCAGGTCCGTATTTAGATGCAACAACAAGATAGCCAACTTTCAAAATGGTCACATGTTCAACAAATAATTCAGTATTTCTATAGCTAGACTTCAGTGGCATGAAATATGGTTAATATAACATACGACAGTCCACTGCAGTTGTATTGTTCCATAGTATAGATGTAACCTCAGCCTCTGTCAGTGACCGTTTTAGGTGTCCTAGTTTTTAATTCACTCCCGGAACTACAAGCGTGGCTGCAGCCTCTCCTTGGTTTTACTTCAACCCTTGACTCAAGTTACCATTACAAGCTCTTGCCGGAAGGTGATAAGAATGGGTGGCTGGGGTATGTGAATATCATGCAGTCAAAAGCATTCCAAGCTTCCGTGTGTGTAATTCTCTGTGGGTAAGGCATCATGGCCAAATTTGGTGACTTTACATCACTTTTTTTTCTACAGTTTTCTTATAAATGTTGAGTTGATATTACAAAGCTGGCTTGCTGAATTCAAGGTTATGGTTTCCTGGATTCTTGAAGTGGCTAAGAGACTGCTGCAGCGTGCAGGTTGCTTGAGTACAGAAGTTTCTTACCTAAATATGTTGGTGAGGTGAAGCACAGAAAAGGGTGGGTTTTTTATTATGATTTTTTTCTACCTTCCTACCCATTACTGAAGAAGAATATCAGTGTTATCATGAGTACTTAGCTGCTTCTCTAAGACAGCATTTCTATCATGACTTAGTTCTTGTGCCCATCAGGCTCTAGGAAGGCCAATATGTCTGCTGTTGCAGAGCAGAAGAGCAAGTAGGAGATGTGATGTTCCTAACATAAATCTGTTCAGCCCTGTTGCTTTTAGCAACACAGTGATTACCAGTTCAGATTGAGAGTTCTTCAGGCCTAATATCTCCAATGAATCTTTCTGCCTAATGCACAGTGGGTTTCTCCTTGAACTCACTCATTTAAAAGTCTTGCAGCTGCAACATCCTTTGAAAGGAGTTCCACAAGTCTACCACTGACTTTACTATTTATTTTTGACCTGGTCCTACTTTTACTTGCTGGTACCTCACTATGCCAGACACTTAACAGTTTAGCCCCGTGGATCTTCTCCATGTTATTGATAATTCTGTTTACTTCATTTCCTCCTTGCCTGTCTTTGGCACTAAGGCATCCTAGCCACTTCATTCTTCATGTATGCTCTGTTTTGGATCATCTTTGCACTTTTGAACCCCTTCCAACTCTACTGTCATGTTAGAAATGAATACCACCAATACTGCATGCAAAATGCAGTATTACATACAGTAGGTGTACAGTGGTCATTCCTAATGCTTATTGACTTGGAAAAGATTGGGCTGAGTCAGGAAACTGATGTTTTTCCTGGCTCACTTGTGCACTTATTTGGCTTACTGATTTCTGCTTTTTTTCTGAACTTTTATGCTGGAGTGGATAAGTGTGCATTCTCTCAGGGAGAAGGATGGCTAGCACAGTGACTGGGCTATGCTCTGCTGGGGAGCAAGATACTACTATATGGGCTGAGGGGAAGTGTCCTCAGTAATCTCTTACCAATTTTGTTGATACAAGAAGGGAAAGTACTGTTGCTCATCATTTTCCTTAATGCTGATGGAATTGCTTTACTTTTTTCTGGTAGCTTGGTTTGAATCCTGTGTAGATTTAAACTACCTATAATAAAAAGTGGAGTTTTAATAGAATTGTTAGACATTATAGACTCACTTAAGATATCTGTGCAGACCTTTTAACGTGGAGCCCTAAATAAAGTGAGGACCAGAGTTATAAAAGTCTTATCAAATGGTCACTGCTAATTCTAAATGATTATAAAGTGCATGAATATCTTTGATGTCGATAACTTCTATTCTATATATATTGATAGTTTGAGAAGTATTTTACTTGTCAGACCTGATGGCTCTGTTTTATTTCTTAGCAGTTCTTTTCTTTCAGCCTTTACATCGCCACTCGGTTTGTGTCTGATCTTAAGTTATGTATATGCTTTCCCTTTCCCTCAAGGTTTTTTAAAGGTAAACTTCTTTTGATTTGAAAATAGTCCTTCAAACTCTTTTCTTTGAAATTTTGATGTTTGTTGAGAATGAAGCGGTAATCAACCAAAGATTGTTTTTGAAACTTATAAGGGGAGTCTTTTTAAAAGATGCATTCTTCTGGAAGTGTATAACAAGTAAATAGTTCATTATAGATATTTAACTGAGCCACGGTTTGTAATAGTAATTAATGATTGATGCATTAATTCACACTTGAGGAGCAATGCCTATTCCTTTTCCAATAGAAGACTTGAGAATATTTATGTTGGAGACTTCTAAAAAAACCGTTTAGAAATAGCTAGCCAGATGGATCCAGAGAATGCTTATGCATGTCACATATGTCTAACGCCTTTCCTACCCCTGGGACCAAACTAGATTACATCATACTTTATGGTTACGGGACAGAATTTTAGTGGAACTTAGCCATATGGTTGAGTCATCTGTTCTCTTCAGTTTTGGAAGGATTATACTAGCATCTTCAAAAGGCTGTTAAATTTATTGGCCTCTTTTAACCCATAAAATTTGGAAACCTTCTGCTGTTTCTGGCATTGAAAAACACCCAATTTTCAGCTTATTTATACAATTTGCAATTATTAATTGAATATATTAAAGTTGCTGTTAGGGGGTACAAAAAAGATGCTCATAGTGTAGGTTAATCTGGCTTTTAATGTCTTGTGAGATGGAAGGAATCTAAAATGTGTATAATGTGGATTCTTAAAAAATATATTGTCTTTGCATTTTTGTCATGACCCACTAAGCTCTTAGGATGTCTCTCTTCTTCCTCACAGTCTCAAAGCATGTTGAAAATCTTTGATCTCTTTCTCTCTCTCTTCACCTTGCCACATAATTGAAAAGCATGAATTTAACTCTCAGGTAATCATTTGCTCCTGGGAGTAGTCAAAATTCAGCAGTTGTTTATTCATGGTCATTGTATTAGCTGCTCTGCAGAATCCAGCATAGCCTTGGTGCGCAGTCTCAATTTTTGAAAAGTATGTAAACAGGATGTAACAGGGAGTGTGAATATTTGGGAGTATTTGTCAGACCGCTCGTAAGCATCAAAGTGGAACAATGGCTTTAAGGGCTTTAATTTACATTATTACTGTACTTTCTTTTTTTCCTCATTTCAGTACCTCTGTGGACTGTGATAAAGAGGTTCCAGATGTAACAGAGATGTTTTTGATAATTGGTAAGGGACTAATAGCTCAGCAGCCCCACTTACTTTACATGGGGTTGTGTGCTCTGTCTCCACAGAAACGCTGCGCGCTGTGCTGCCTTTCAGGATTTTGTACTTTCAGCATTTTTTCATTGTAGCTTTTTAGTTCACAGTGACTTTGTACTGGAAAGGTGACAGTCTCCAGGTAGTTTAACTGAACTCTCTTAATCCAGAAACTGTGCATGGAGCTTTTGAAGAGATCACAATTTAAGTCAGGTAGCCCTGGGAGAATTCCTTAATGTAGCAGCAGCAGTATTCCTCACTGCATCAAGACTTCACAGTCAAACCATTGCCAGCCCTAATCTCTGCTAATGGTAAATAGTTTGTGGCATGCAAGTATAATTTGGTTTAGGAATAATTAATAGGAGCTGAATGAATGTTTTTTAATAAAAAAATAACACACAGAATCGTGATTTCTGTTGTTTGTGTGAATAATCCTAGAGTGTCTGGTGAGATGGAAGTTATCCAAATGAGCAAGAGCATGATAGTGATAATGCTCAAGTAAATTGCACTTACATGAGAATATTTAGATGAG
The DNA here is from genome assembly GCA_037305975.1 of Chrysolophus pictus. Lineage (NCBI taxonomy): Eukaryota > Metazoa > Chordata > Aves > Galliformes > Phasianidae > Chrysolophus > Chrysolophus pictus. The sequence continues at coordinate 69,201,320 of CM074614.1, read as the reverse complement.
AATTGTGGGTTCTTTATGTGTGGACTAGTCCATTAATACTGAGCTGGGGTAGTTGTGATACGCAGCATATGGCTTGATCACTGTTTGAACTGACAAGAGTTAAACTCCCCAATACCCTGGGGCAAATAGCTGAGTTTCCACAGGCTGCCTGAAGGATAGTTTGATAGCTGCAGCCCTGATGGGATGAAGGATGAGGTCATCTGTGCATGACAAACAGAAAATCTGCATAAAGAGCATGTGATGCGTTATTCACTCCTGTAGAGAAAGGGAAGGAACTCTTTCAGCAGATGAGCTGTTTCTTCTTTATGGAACAAATGGACCCGGAAGGTGTTGGTTTACTCTCAGCTAAACATGACCTAGAAGTGTGCTCAGGTTGCCAAGAAAGCCAATGGCGTCCTGGCTACTATCAGAAAAAGTGTTGCCAGCAGGAGGAGGGAGGTAGTCATCCCTCTCTACTCAGCTCTGAGGAGGCTGCACCTTGAGTTCAGTTTTGGGCCCCCACTACAAGAGAGACATCGAGGTCCTGGAGTGTGTCCAGAGAAGGGAAGTGGAGCTGGTGAGAGTTCTCGAGCACAAGTCTTACGAGAAGTGTCTGAGGGAACTGGAATAGTTTAGTCTGGATAAAAAGGAGGTTCAGAGGAGACTTGTAGCACTCTACAGCGACCTGAAAGGAGATTATGGTGAGGTGGAGGTTGGCCTCTTCTCCCATATAAGTAGCAACAGAACTGGAACAAATGGGTTCAAGTTGTGCCAGGGTAGGTTCAGGTTGGTTCATTATTAGGAAAAATTTATTCTCCAAAAGAGTTCTCAGGCTGCCCAGGGAGGTATTGAAGAAACACTTAGATGTTGTACGAAGGATCATTGTTTATTGGAGAAATATTGGTGGTAGGTGGATGGTTGGACTGGATGATCTTTTCCAACCTTGGTAACTCTATGATTCGTTCAGACTAGAGGGAAGAAGGTAGTGCGAGTACCTGCTTATTCTTTTGTCCTTTTACATAAGGTGCCTGCCATACACGGGAAGTTGATGTGTGTACAGAGATTCGGATGTAGAAAACCTTGTTTGATTCTCTATGTGTGTGATGTTGAGAATAAATAACGTGGGAAAGATGTGGTGCTGTGAAATCTTTCGTGCTCTTCTTCTCTGTCTGCTAAAGTTGAATTTCATGCAAAACAAAGCTTTCCTTTCAAATGTTTGAGTCCCACTGGTAATGAGTTTTAGGTATATGCCTAAATGACTGTTCGATTGTCCTGCGCACTGATGCAAGTTAAAAAAGATAAGCTTGGCCTGCTACTTTTATATTGGATTTTTGGGACTCAACAAATATTATATCTAAGTCCATGACACAAATTATGTCAGTAGTCTGTTCTATCAGACAGATAGTGAAACATTTTTGCTTTCTTTTGTAGTTGTGAAGTACTTTTAGAGACTGAGTTGAGCCCTTAAAAGACTCCAAGCAAAATAATTTCTTGGCATAGGGATTAGTCTCTATATATGCGCTGTGTTTAGTTTGGCAATATGATGGGTTTCAGAATATGAGGCTATAACCCAGTAACAGTGGATAAGTCATTACAAGAGGAATCAATTCAAATGTAAATAAGCTGTTTATCTACTCTGAATAGTTTTGAAATTTTTACCACAGGTTTTGTTAGGAATTATGAAATTTTATTGTTTCGTAGGAGTTTAGTAAATATCAAAAAGAGTGTGAATTGGTTTGAAAAGCAGCCATTTTCTGATGCTTACAGAGAATTTTAAGATGGTGGAGTTTTGTCAGGTAATCTACTCAAGTTTGGTTAGCAGAAAGACAGAACAAAGCAAAGTGGAAACAACCTTCATTATGAGCTGTTGCTATGAGGTAGACATTTGTAAGATTAAAAACAAGGTGCTCTAGTGACTTGTACGTTACAACAGTAGTAATATTAATCAATGTATGTGATTCCTCACTTGGAGCAATTCTCCTTGATGCTAAAGACATTTATTTTTCTTGTCTTCAGACTTCATAATTAGCCTTTGTCTCTCTGTTCCATTATTCTATTTACAGAATAATGGGGAGGAAAAAAGGGCAATAACCCTGAAATTAATGAAAACCACCTTTATACAGAAGAGCAGCATAAGCAAAGATTGGAAAGATTTGGAAGTAGGCAGGAGAAAATATGGCGTTATTTGTCAACAAAGTGCCAGTCCTAGGAAGTGAGGCAATGTTACGGTTGAATGTGTTTCAGCACCGGTGGATGTCCTTTTGCTTGTCTGAAAGCAAGAGTATCCATCAAGAACCTGTGGTCTCTGACTAAATTCACTAGTCAGCAGAAACTGGAAAATGTTTCTGAAGATCTGAGTAGATGGAGTGAGCTTAGGTGCTTATACCAGAAAATAACTGGTGCTGATTTTGGGAATGGTCCGCTAAGGAAGTAGTATGTGTACAGCATTGTATATTCAAAGCTCGCTGTCTGGAGTTGAGATGGTGATGATAAGAACATGGAGTTTAGAACTATGTCTTGGTCATTAGGCACACTCTGATCCTCAGAGTCCGTTGTATCTAACACAGTATTGCAGAATGGAAGATAGTGAGCATAATAGCTAAATAAACAAGCTTTGCTTGCAGATAGTTGGCAGTGTCCCTGTACCCTTCAGCCTGTTTATCACTGAAAAATATTTAACAGATAAAAAGTGAGATTAGATTGTCTAATCAATTTCAAATCTCACAGTTTCTTTATTCCAACTGAACACAAAACAGTTGTATAACAGAAATCCTGAGGACTTGAAAGATTAAATGTCCTTTATATGAGTTGCAGTTTGATCTTGATACTAGGTAAAAATCTTTTAATTCAGTAGTTCTTCAGTCTTAAAACGTCATTAGAGAGCAGTTGTCTTCAGGCCTATCATGCTGAGGATCAGTTCTATTTATAATATTAATAATAAATTATTATAAGTGTATAATGTATAGTGTATAATTAGTGTAAGGAAAACTTGAGGATTCTCTGTGGTCTTTGGCTAACAATTAAGGAGGTAGGGTTTTTTGTGTAGGTTTTCAGGTTTTCTTTAAGCCTATGTTCTGATACCCCATGGGTTTATCGTTTTTTTTTTTTGTTGTTGTTTGTTTTGTTTTTTGTTTTGTTTTTTGAAGGGCTGACGTGCTCAACAGTAAACAGAAGTCTATTAGTTTCATTTTGGGTTTAGTAACATTTACATAATAATTTCAAGATAAGAAGAACTGTTATGTGAGTGCATTGTAGCTCAAATCCCTAAAACTATGATTAAAGACAGAACAATGGGAGATGATCACTTCAGAGAAGAGTTTTTACTGTTCTCTGCTGGTGAAATATCAGGGTCTTGATGGATGAAAAACTTAGCATGAGCCAGCAGTGTGCCCTTGCGGCTTGGAAGGCAAATGGTATCCTGGGCTCCACCAAAAGAGGGGTGGCCAGCAGGAACAGGGAGGTGATTGTCCCCCTCTACTCTGCTCTTGTGAGGCCCAATCTCGAGTACTGTGTCCAGGTCTGGAGCCCCCGGTACAAGAAAGACAGAGAGCTGTTGGAGAGGGTCCAGAGGAGAGCCACAAAGATGATCAGGGGACTGGAGCACCTCCCCTATGAAGACAGGCTGACGGAGCTGCACTTGTTCAGCCTTGAGAAAAGAAGGCTGTGGGGTGACCTCACTGCAGCCTTCCAGTACCTAAAGGGAGCCTACAAACAGGAGGGGAATCAACTCTTTGAAAGGATGGGTAACTGTAGGACAAGGGGAAATGGTTTTAAGTTGAGGGAGGGAAGATTTAGGTTGGACGTCAGGGGGAAATTCTTTACAGAGAGAGTGGTGAGGTGCTGGAACAGGCTGCCCAGAGAGGTCGTGGATGCCCCATCCCTGGAGGTGTTCAAGGCCAAATTGGATGGGACCCTGGGCAGCCTGGTCTAGTATTAAATGGGGAGGTTGGTGCACCTGCCTGTGGAGGGGGATTGGAGATTCATGATCCTTGAAGTCCTTTCCAACCCTGGACATTCTGTGATTCTGTGAAAGACTCTTTTATGTCACAGCATGTAGTCACCTTTTGCTGGGAGACTTTCAGGGCAGTCCTACTGGCTGATAAAAATGCCCTGCTGAGTGACTTGCTGTTCAGCTGTATTATTCTGGGGGTCAGCATGAAAAAACAGTTTTCTTCAGTAATAATCACTTCTTTATCCACAGAAGCTACTCAGTGAATGGGTAATTATCAAGGTTTAGTGACAGTCTACCATTAGTTTTTTGTTAACACTGGTGGTTCATTCACTTGACTGTTTCCTGCATCCCAATATGGTTTTTTCTCTCCTGTTCAAATGGAATTTGTGTTTTGGCACAAATATGGTCCCTAATATCAAACAGACCTGGTTCACTTTGCATACCATTATTCCAACTAGGCAGTGTAGTAGAAAGGAGCAAGAGAACAATTGGGTAACGCTTCTTGTTCGTAGCAAGTTTCACAGAATCATAGAATCACCAGTGTTGGAAAGAAGTTCACAAGTTACTTGCTTTACTAGTGTTTCCACTTGTAAATAAATGCTTGTGTAAGCTCTGTGAATTACAAATGTTTCTTTTGATATATAAATATAATTGATGTTACTAGCCATCAGTCATCTCAAGTAGGGAACATGATTAGCCATGAGAAACTGGAAAAGACTTTCTGATATAGCAATTATTAACATACAGAGAATATTACTATGAGTTACCTTCAAGGCCTTTGTCACACTTGCCTTTTTGATAACTTAATTAGAGGTCAAGACATTATTTGTGGTAAAGTTAATGAACACAGCATCTTTTGGCTCAGTGCACAGGGAACTGCTTTAGTGGGGGGTGGTGCAGCAAAGCTTGCAGGGGCTTTGGTGACTAAAAAAGCACCTGGGTAGATTTTGAAAAGTATCTAGGAAATTGCTGGTTCCCCAGCAATTGACAGTGTTCTTGGAGGTAGTAACTTCTGGAGTCTACTAAGCTCTGAATGTCCTGAGAGCTGCTGCCATAGTTTTGGACAAGCTGTTGTTTATAAGTTCAGAAAATCTTGCCATTCTGCAAGAGAGATTTTCACTCACACCATGCATGTTTGTTTCTGGCCAATTCAGTCTTGGGAATGGAGGACAGGGGCAAGTTTAGATTACTTAATCACTTACCACTGAGTCCTGGGTTAAATGTTTTCAGATAAGGCATTCTTTTGACAAAAGCCGTAGTCTGTTGTTTTAACTCTGAGAGATGTTTTGTACAGTGAATGCATTCCCTACAATAGCATTGTTCTTAGGACCTCTTGGGAAATCCAGCACATGCAGACTTTTGTGGGTGACCTTGTGATGCAGTGGTGTTCAGGGTCTTTGCCATGCAATTGTGACGCCAATTTTTAAGTATTCCTTTCCTTTTCAGACAGCAAGTTGCTGAGTTTGAAGTTGCCAGGAATTTCAATTTGCTACTCAGCTTCCCTGCAGTTCTGATTTCAGTGGAGATAACATAACTCTGTCTCCAATAGGTTTGTAACAATGCAAGGTCACTTAAATCATCTCCTGTAGGCTGCATGCCAAAGATAAAGAAACACAGTTGTTGTCCAATTAATGTTTGCTCAGGTCTTTGCGCATGGGAAACACTGTGTACAAGTGCTAAGTAGAACTGACACCTCTTGTTATATGTTGTTGTTGTTTGCGTGGCATTTACTGGTAATCTCAGATAACTGAGAATTAATATTGTGATGTGATCATGATGGAAAATAAGAAAGTATCTTTCATAAGCATTTTTAAAATTCTTGACCTTTTCAACTGGAAGCGAAAATGTTCGTTTTGTCTGAGAAACAAAAGCAATGCTCAAAATAGTTAATGCAATATTTAACTACAAAAAGTAGGTTTTAATATGAAGATTTATCTCTGGACTCAAAACACTTTACCATGTAAGCATATTGAATGTGATCACAGTGGCAAAGGATTTTTAACACGCATTTCAAACACCATACAGTAACTATTTGATTATATGACTGCAAGATACTTATAATTCCTGGGTTTGCAGAGGAAATAACTTCTCTGTCTGTGACTGATAGAGCTGCAGCCAGGACAGTTACTCCTATCCTGAAAATTGTTGAAGAAGATACTATGTACACTTTTCTTTTGGCTCTGGTACCATGCTTTTTTTAATGAGTAATCATAAAGCAGTCAATCAGTCTCCCCCGCCTTCTTCCTCACTCCCTAAACCTCACTCTGACAGTGCCTTATGAAGGAGTGGCTTCCCCTCCTGAACTTGGCTAGCTTTGTCCTGCAGACGTCTTTCTCAGGTTCCTAAATGTTTAAACATGGAAAATTTTGGCTTCTGTCAGCACTACAGTTAAGGCTATGGGAGGGGGATGGATTATCTACTCCCTTATATAAATGCACTCTTGTTAGTAGGAACAGATTGCCTATTTGTTGGCAAGAGAAAAAATTTCCTTTCATCCAGAAGCATGCACCTTTTGAGCATTGATCACTATTAATTTCTCTTCAAATCCAATGAATCTAATCATGACCTAAATTTAACTGCACACTGATGTTTAAAAAAATAAAGTGGAGAGAGAGCAGCTGAAATGTGCAATGTAAGGTACTAATTCTGCTATATGAAGCTGAAATATGTCTAATTTGCATGTTTTTATAAACCATTGTTATTGCAGAATGTTAACTGGGGGACTTTGTCTTGTTCTTGTTGAGGAAGGGATAAAGAAAGCTCACATGTGTGATCTTTTCCATGGGGATTCTACGTGGAAGTGTTTGCCTTTAATACCGAGCTGCTCGTTGTTTCTTTTTATCTGCATACATCATGGTGTACCATACTGTCCGGGTTGCTCAATTGACTAATTTGCCAATTTGCAACACGTTAAAAAACACAAACAAAACATCCTTTGGCTTTATTTCTGACAAAATACATCTATTTAACTGCTTGAGTCTGACAGTTTTGTTGCTCTGACACTATACTCAAGAGATTTTCAGAAGATGCTACTGCTGTTCTGTGTTTAGCTTGTGCCCCATGTTGCTCACTTCATTTGCTCACTTCAACATATTTATCAGTGACCTGGGTGGTGGAATCAAGTGCACCCTCAGCAAGCTTGCAGATGACACCAAGCTTGTAGATAACACCAAATTGAGTGTTACAGTTGATATAATAAAGAAAGAGATGCCATGCAGAGGGACTGGGACAGGCTCAAAAAGTGGGTTTACGAGCACTGAATGAGGTTCAAGAAGGCCAGGTGCAAGGTTGCACTTGGGTCAGGGCAGTCCCAGATATGTGCACAGACTGGGAGAAGAGCTCCTTGAGAGCAGCCCTGCAGAGAAGGATTTGGGGGTTCTGTGAAGCTGGACATGCTTCACAGTGTGTGTTTGCAGCCTGGAAGGCCAGCAGTATCCTGGGTTGCCTTAACAGTGGGGTGGCAGCGGGGAGAAGGAGGTGATTGTCCCCCTCTGCTCAGCCTTTGTGAGGCTCCAACTGCAGAAATAAAGTACCCCAGGCCCCCAGCACGAGAAGGATATGGAGCTGCTGGAGCGGGTCCAGAGGAGGTAATAAAGATTCTCAGAGGGCAGGAGCACCTTTTCTGTAAAGAAAGGTTGAGGGAGCTGAGCTTATTTAGCTTGGAGAAGGCTCCAGGAAGACCTCATTGCAGCCTTCCAGTGCTTATCAGAAGCTTATGAACAGGAGACAGATAGTGACAGGACAAGAGGGAAGGGTTTTAAACTAAAAGAGGGGAGATCTAGGCTAGATACTAGGAGGAAATTCTTTATGCCAGAATATGCACTGGCATAGGTTCCCCAGGGAAGTTTTGGATGCCCCATCCCTGAAGGCCTTCAAGGCCAGCTTGAGTGGGACCCTGGGCAGCCTACTCAGGTGGAAGGCAACTCTGCCCATGACAGGGTTTTGGAACTGGATGGTCTGTAATGTCCCTTCCAAACTAAGCCATTCTGTTGTTATATGAATGCATGTCTAAGCATCTCTGTTGTAACAGGAAACATTAATTTATACTACCTGAAAGAAGTAGGTGACAGAACTGAAGCTTCTGAAGGGCTATTTGGTGGATGATGCTATGCTGTTTGGCTGGTATGTAGTTTTGTCAGTGTGTGTAGATAAAGGAAGGATTCAGCAAGGAACCTTGTGATAGAGGAGGCAGCGTGTGTGGCAAGGCAGATGAAGAAAATTGCCTTTGAGAAATGTTTGGGCTTCCTAGATAAGTGGTGTAGGATGTTTTGTGTGACTGCAGCGGCAAAAGCTTGTTGCAGAAGACTTAAAAAGGTAAGGTCTCCAGTTACATCATCTGCAGACTACCTCAGTCCTTCCAGTACTCTTAGCTATGGAGAGCATCTCTCATGTCCGTGTTGTCTAAGAAAAACAAATGGTGCTGCTGCATGATAAGTGATAGCTCAAGGTGCCTTTTTCAGACATTTACTGAATAGTAGCAGCAGCAGCTGGGAGTTTCCATGTTTTGCATTGTCCTGCACAAAGCTGAATGGTGCAGTTTACATGAGGAGGGATGCTATCCAGAAGGTCCTGGGCATGCTTGAGAGGTGGGCCTGTGCCAACCTCATGAAGTTCAACAAGGCCACGCGCAAGGTCCTGTACCTGGGTTGGGGCAGTCCCAAGCACAGATACAGATTGGGAAGAGAGCAGCCCTGAGGAGAAGGATTTGGGGTTGCTGGTTGATAAAGCACTCAAGGTGAGCTGGCAACATGTGCTTGCAGCCCAGAAGGCCAACCCTGTGTCCAGTTCTGCGGACTGCAACACAAGAAGGACATGGAGCTGTTGGAGCAGAAGAAGGCCACGAAGATGATCAGAGGATTGGAGCACCTCCACTATGAGGACAGGCTGAAAGAGCTGGTTCATTTCAGCCTAGAGAAGAGTCTGGGGAGATGTTATAGTGGCCTTCCAGTACCTGAAGGGGCCTACAGGAGAGCTGGGGCAGGACTTTTTGTCAGGCATGTAGCAACAGGAGGGGGGGGAAATGGCTTTAAACTTGAAGAAGGTAGATTTAGACTAGAAATTAGGAAGAAATTCTTTACTGTGAGGGCGATGAGACATTGGAACAGGTTGCCCAGTGAGGTTGTGGATGCTCACTCCCTGGAGACATTCAAGGCCAGGCTAGATGGGGCTGTGAGCAACCTGGTGTAGAGGGAGATGTCCCTGCCTATAGCAGAGGGTTGGAACTAGGTGATCCTAAACATCCCTTCCAACCTAAAGTATTCTATGGTAAGTTATCACTTCAGTCTTTTGTGGACATTCCATGATAACCGTAACTTGTGGGATCAGAAACAGGCTAATATTGTAAGAGATCCCAAAAATGTTGCAAATGCAACAGCCACTGCCTCAGGGGCTCAGGGATATCTGCTTTCTGATCTACTCTGTGCACCAGTGGCTTTGCAGTTTTTGATTGCATGAGTTGCTGTGAAACCCTCACTGACTTAAATTTCTCCAAGTTGCTTCCAGCTATGGGTGCAGTGTTTTTCTGAGTGCATATTGTTACTTCCAACTATTTTTTTTCCTGGAGAGGATGGATAATAGAACTAAAATTTCCTACAGGAGTGGGTATTTTTGAGCATCTGTTGTATGCCATTTATTTATTTATTAGCTGTCCCTTTAACTTCTGGAATGCATTGTGCAAGGCTGCTGTGGAATGTAGTGGAGAAATGATGATCGGCTACTGCAGGCAGTGGAGAATGGTGATCCTGAAAAAGTCATATTAGAAAAATACTTAAGCAACAATTGATACCTGCATAGTTTCTTTTTCTTTTTTCCCCCTATTTGGACAGTTGGAGACCCCATTCCATTTTGCAAATAATAATAAAAAAGGTCTCTAAATAGATTTATATATTATATTTATACATTATAGTTAAATGTATTTAAATCTCAGATATATTGAAAAGAAACTGGGTCTTTCATCTTTTAAGAGTCTTACAGAGAATGCAGCTATTTAAATTTTTAAAATGAGCCTGTTAACACCGACAAAAGGAATCTGTGTTCTTTTGTCTTTCAGGAGCAAAACAAAAGAGCTTATATGATAACATTAAAGATGTTATAGCATCACTGAGGAAATCTGAAAACATGCAATTGAAAAAAATACAGTTGGATTAAGTATTTGACAGTCTGTAAGACTGGTTATTTCTTCAGCAAATCTCAGTCGTAGTGTTTAGAAGAAGAGGTACTAAGTAGATACAGAATTAGCACCTTGAAAACAATGGTCCAAAATGACATATTTTTCTGTTTTAGTCTCTAGTCTATTTGACTTTCATCTAAATAGGGAAAAGAATTACCGGCATTGGCATAAAAATACAAGGGAATGGACATTGGTGGCTGTTCTTTGATGCTGAGATGGAGCTGGCAGACCTGAGTTTTTCAGGGTCTTCATGAGAAACTGCTTTGCCTAACATCTTGTGTGTTTGACTCTGTTTAATTCACAGATAGAAGGGATTCTGACTGTGATACCTAAGTTAGGGTTATCAGTTACCTGCTGTCTCCTCTTTTCTGAAGACTGGGGGGGAAAAAAGGTGCGGGATTTAGGTGCTATTAGGTGCTTTGCAGTCATCAGGGAACTCATTAAGTATCTTATATTTAAATATCTTATATGACTGCATAATAAAAAACCCACAGAATCAGGAGTAAGCACCAAAACAGAAGGCACAATATGTTGTCAAACAAACCGTTAATTTTAAAACATTTTATTTACCAAGAAGATATTTTTTCCTTAACATCTGTTTTTGATAGTAGGCTCTCTTTAAAAGGATAAAAATTCCTAACTGAAGAATATGCAGTGAGTTTCATTTTAGATGGAACCTGCTGCTTGAAAGGGTATTCACTGCCATGTAGTCTAAGTACTGCTAGGGGAAACATCATTTTTTGCAGACAAAACTATTGCTCTGCAATCTACAGATATCTATTTCAGTGGTGTAAGAATAAAGAATATAACCTGCCTGACTCAGTTACCCACCAGTCATAACAGTCTGCAATTGTTCTTAGTCTTTTGCATGCCACTTCCTTTGACAGAACAGCCATTCATATTCCTGGTTCCAGGTGTTGCTCTGTCAACTCCTGTCTACTTTCTTGCCTGGACTGTACTCTCACATTAATGTTGTGTTACTGTTTTCTTTTTTTTTTAGTTCTTTTTTTATTTTAAAAAAGTAAATCATTTATTTCACTTTTAAATAGCTAATAAGGTGGAACACTTTTCTTCCCTTCTACTTTTGAGGGAGTGCAGAGCCTGCAGAGCTGGTTTGTACCAGTGTGCAGCTCATACATTTTTTTCTCACAAGTCCAGACGGCAGAGCACTGAACATTTTGTTCAGCTAGTGGCAAAAAAAAAATGTCTACAAAGTGTTAGAACAAAGTGCTCTTTAAGCTGAATATTTCTCAAGGAACATATTAATATGATTTCAGTCTTTGCCAAAGTTGTTTGTGTAGAAGTCCAGTACTGATGAACAGATAATTATGCTGGAGATGAGCTAACTGATGTCAAAGAGAAGGCTGTAATTTGTTGAAAGTATTTTACTGACTGTAGCAGGATGCAGTACTAAGCCAAAATGCATCAGATGTTTTTCCTGAAGGCTGTACCTTGTTGTTAGTCTACAAAGCATAGCAGGAACTTTTCTTGAGTGTTATTATTTTGCTGTGATTTCATAGGATATAAAAGGTTACTATGTTTTCTTAGTAACTTCCTAGATTCTGGTTACAGATCTGGTAGAAGAAATACACTGTGTCCTGAGAGCTTGGAATCATAGGGGGCATCATCAATCGCATTAGGAAGTAGTGTCTTTTCACTGATACAGGCAATCAGAATTTCCAAACGGATATTACTGAACTGTTTTTTGGAAAGGTTTAAATGTAAGGTGCTTGTCTTTTGCTTTCAGTAGTACTATGGATGTACTGTCTGTTGTAGCTTGATTTGTTTTAAAGGCAGGCATGGGGATTAAAAGCTCAGTAGAATTAGTTAGCCATCAAAGGTAAGTCTCCTGACCTGTTATGCTCCATGAAGTGAGACAATGGGAAAGACCTGAAATATGTAAAGTTTTGGCTGGCCTGTCTTTGTAGTGTGGGATGTGAATCAGCTGAGATAGCTCATTGGTTATCCATCTGATGTGTGTGATGAAGATCTCATCGGGTAAGTCCAGCTCCAAAATAGAAAGCAGGACTAGACAAATGATGGAGAACTCTTTCAAATAGAGTGGGAGCAACATCTGCACTACTCTTCTACAGTGTTTCCGTGTGAGAGGTCATCTTTGGTGGTGACTTAGGTCCTGGCTTGAGCATTTGACTACTTGGGAGCTTGTGCTACACAGGTTGCAACTTTATTTAATGCGGCTATATCTGCACCTTCTTTGGGCTTTTGACTGAGCTTTCGTTGGTGCTGAATATGTGCAAGATCATTCCAGGAAGCCTGTGCACAGTGCTAGTGCTAATAATGTTTCTTTCTCCTTTTACTGCAGACTAATGAGTGGAATAAGAATGATGATCGGCTACTGCAGGCGGTGGAGAATGGTGATCCTGAAAAAGTGGCTTCATTGCTGGGTAAAAAGGGAGCCAGTGCCACGAAACAAGATAGTGAGGGGAAAACTGCGTAAGTCTAACTTAAATTTAAATATGATAGTGGGGAAAAGTAGCCTTGGATGTGTATGCCACTTCTAAGAATGAAAAACCAAAGACCATCCTGAAAACAAAGGTACCATGTCTTAATGAGAAACCTGTTGAACTAAATTGAAGCTCATCTGCTGGACAGATTGATCCTATTTTGGTACAGAGTATTTTGAGACTTGGGAATTTCATGACACTGTACAGATTGCACACTCCAAAAGGCATTAATCTTTGGGTCTATTTTTTCCTGTGAGTATTATCTTAATGACATAGAACTGAAGATAACTTTTCTGTCTAATGATTTAGTTTGAATTGAAGATTTTGTGATGGGCTTTTAAAATCTTGCAGGTAGTAAAGACCTGTTCCTTGTTTTGTTTGAAATTTGGCAATGAAAGTTTTGTGTGAATGAGATTTCTTTCACATTCTCAGTGTATTTTTCATTGAGATTTAGTGTATTATTTTCTTCTATTCTTCCTCTTGTTCTCTAATGAACAGTCTTAACTGTGGAAGATAAAAAATTGCAGTAAGAAAGTTACAACATGGGATTGTTGTCTTTAAGCTTTCTTAAGGGACTGGGAGATGATTAAATAAGTGTGAAATAGGCTTCCCATGAGAAAACCAAAGCCTTCAAAAATTCTGGATAGATGGAGAGAAAGGAAAGCAGTGTCTAGTCTTAGGATAGACAGAATGAGGCAGTTTGTAACAAATAATAATTTCTAATGAATTACCTTTGCATTATTTATTGAGTCACATTCTGTTTCTTGCTTGATCTGTTTTGAGTTTTCTACATCTGCGTTATTTCTGTTCTGCATCTGAGGAAACTAAATGATGGCAACTCATAATGATCTGCAGCTTCTTACTGCAAAAGTCCACATTCTCTTAATTATTTTAAGTGGCCTTTCTCCACACATAGTATGATTTTAATTTTAAAAGTTGCATGTGTGCATTTTCTTTTGAAAAAGGCATACTCAGAGCATGACTTCTTTCAAGTCCTCTGAAATAGAGATATATTTAGCATTTTGTCTTTTTCCTAGTCAGTGAAACTGTGGAGCTGAAGTCCAGAGCTTCAATGTGTCCAGTGTAACACTGGTATTTTACAAGTTTCATATATAATTTGATACTGATTTTTTTTCTAGGAAGCCAAGCAAGACTGAAATTATCAATAAATATTCACAAGTCTTTTGACGCTTAATATTGAGATTGCAACTGTAGGGATTTGGTGCAATGGCTTTCATGTTTACAGAAACAAACTTCAAAATTCACTTTTCTTTGTAGCTGCAAATAAAGAAGTTAACTATATATTTCTATTAATTATGCAGCTATTAATTATGCAGATACATATACTGTTAATTTTAATATAATGAAATGTATATGAAATATAATCAGATTTAATTTTAGTTTAGAAATATGAATTAATGCTGTAAATATCTATGTTTTTTACTAATTTAGTATGTTGAGCTGATTATCAGTTACTTTTAAAGTATTTCTATGTAATGGTTTAAAAAACTTGAGAGAATGCAAAAAATATCATTGTTGTGATACAGAAATACAGCTTGTCAGCTCTCATTCTATTTCTTTGAGAAAATCAGCAGACCTGCTGGAATTGTTTCTTCTTCAATTTTGAAAGATAGAGACAGACAAGTATAGAAGCCATTACACTGATATGGAGAGACACAGCTACCAAAGAATACTGTTCTCTAGTACGGCTTATTACTAACAGGAAGTTTATTGTTTTAATTTTCCCAATTTCACAGTCTTTAATTTTTAGTGTGTCTGTATACATGTATGCTCTAAAACCGAAATACAGTTGCCTAAGCAACATTTCTAAATGCAGAATGAAGCACAGCCACAATTTCCATCCAAATAGGCTTGTGTTTGCTGTGTTTGCAGTATGATGCCAGGGCTTATACCTGCGCAGTGAATCCTGGTGCCTAGCAAGCTGTTTTGTTCTGCCTCTGGATCTCTGGTTAGAGGCAGATACAGCTACAGCCTAGCACTGAGTCTAGCAGTGTCCCATAGATGCATGGTACTAATTTGTCAGCTACCTCTTCTGGAGCATGGGAGACTCATGCTGGGAAAGAGCAATCTGGATAAGTCTTTTTGGGCAACTCAATACAATCATGCTCAAATGTCACTAATTAGTTTAGAAAGTGGTCTATTATGCTATTTGGGAAGGAAGCTTTGCTAATCAGTGGTCTATTGATTGATCGATCCCTGTGAGTATATATTGATGCATTTGTTTATTTAATTAGTTTGAAGGTGACTAACTGGAAGGGTATGATGGATCCAATTATGTAACAACTTGCATAATGTGATTACAGCTTTGGAATGTGCTTGAAAGTGCAAAAGGAAAAACAATTTGTTTAGCTCTTTGTTATCCGTTCACTTAAGGTGCAAAGTGTTTTTACTTTAGTGTTTTCTTTCTTGTTCTCTTTCTTACTAACTCTTCAGACAAAATTCTTGATATTGCTCAGATCTTTATTTGAAGCATAGTTTTTAAACAAAAGATGGAGAAGACTAATTTTTTCAGGCTTAAGAGTACATTTCTAAGGTTTGGGGTTTTTTTTGTAATCAAGTGGTTTCTTAATATAAAATCCTTGAACTAAGAGGAACAGAGACAGCCCACAGTTTTCTGCATCTGTTCTGTTGAATATTGTGTGTGTCATTCTACTGAGTCCTGTTCCAGCGTTCTTCAGCTCTGGCTCAGGTTTGGACAAAATAAATTTTGCCTCTATCTTCTTTTGCTCCAATCCTACAAATACTTTTCTCTGTATATGCAGTAAAATACAGAATTTTTAATTAGTGTGGTCAAAGGGAGTAGGTATATTATTTGGAGATTGTATTAACAGATTTTCATCTGGAGTTTTAACTCCCCAGTAGTAACTCTTAGGAAAAAAAAAAAAAAAAAAAGAAGTCAAACTAGTGAAAGAAGGTTTTTAAGTCTTGCCTGACATCCCTACCACCACCACCATACGGCCTCTGACTCAGAGCTTTCTATAAACAATAAATTAGTATTAAGGCTATGGAGCAAATCCACCTTTGGTGTAGGTTGACAGAGCTCCATTATTGCTCCCACTTATACTGCACAGACTATTGCCAAGTACAGTTGTAATAGAACCTGTCTGGAAATCTGACTCTGCCATTGTAGTCCTATTCTTCCAGATGGTGATTTTTTTTTCTTGTCCAACTTCCTTAAACAGCAAAACAGTGCTTTCCAATTTGGAAGTTGAGCATTTAACTCCCACTCAAACTAACAATAAAGGCTTTTCAAGGAGGGGATAGGATTTATTCATGTACTACTCTTTCCACAAGAACAAGTCTTCAAATGGACTATTATTTACATAATTTGCTGCTATTATTGGAACAACAGCAACAACAACAAAAGTCAAACTTTGGAAATAATTCATAATGTATAAATGGCAGCACTTCCATGTCCTGAAGTTATTTTGTCTGTGTGCCAGTGCATCAATGCCGTGTTTGCATGTTTTTTTCAAGATACTGAACTAGAATCAAATGCTTATGACTATTAAATGAAACAAAAGATCTCTGTAATTTAATTTATGGCAGTTGTATCAGCTCTTGCTTAATGAAATGAGTAAGATGATATAAAAAAACTTTAATTCTCTACAAATGCACTTTCACAAAACTGTTGTCAATAGCAATCAGCAGAAATGATGTATTTTCTTTTGAACAAGAATGTCCATGCCTCAGAGACTGAGCTGGAAATAAATTTTGGAGCATATTTCAACCCCAAATCCTTTAACTTGTTCAAAGTATTCAGTTTTCCTTTCTCACTTTTGTATCTTCTTGTATTAGGAGATAAGTGGAGTAGTACGATGGGCATCACCATTTGACGAATAAATTAGGTATTAAATGTTTTTTTGTGAGGAACATCTTCCTTTTATGTATTCATGTTTCCTATTGTATTTATCTTAGTAGGAGCTTTTGAAAGAATACATGTTTACTGCAGTTATTATACTGTCCTGATTGAGAGAGAAAGCCATAGAAATGATTTAGACAGCTCACCTCCAAAACCAGGGAAGTACCTTACCAAATGAGTGCAGTATCTGTGGAATGGAAGAGCTGCAGTATCCTTCCTTTGTTGATTCAAAACTGTATTAATCCTCTAGAAGGCCTTCAAAATTAAGGAAGTTTCCACATTTTATTGTGCACATACTGGAGCTCCTCAGTAAAACATCATACACTAGGGGATGTTTCCTTTGCACAGACAGAATCAAGAATCACAGAATCACCAAGGTTGGAAAAGACCTTCAGGAGCATCCAGTCCAACCATCCTCCCATCACCAATAGTTCTCACTAAACAATATCCCTCAACACAAAATCCAAATGTTCCTTGAACACTTCCAGGGTTGATGAATCCAGCACCTTCCTGGGCAGCCCATTCCAGTGCCTGACCACTCTTTCAGAGAAGTAGTATTTCCTAATGTCCAGCCTAAGACTATGTTACCTCCAAAAATTGACCTAACACTTAATAAGAAAAGTGTCCTAGCATATTTTCTTCTAAAAATTGTACCAAGGTGGGAGCTATAAGAAATGTCTAAGATCTGAGCATCATTACCTCCCTAGGAATGGAGTTCATTGGTGTTCCAAAAGCTTGACAAGTTCTCTGTCAGAAAGCAATTTTTGACTAACATTTATCATAGTGTCTAATTTATGGTAGTCCAGATGGTAACAGCAATGTCCACATTTCAGAATATAGACAAAATAAAGACAACCACATGATAGAGTAATCTCTACCCATGTTTTATTGCTCAAGAACAGTAAAACTGGAATCTGGATCTTGTTTCAAAATTTCTAGTAAAGTTTGTTTTTGTGGGAGATTGGTTGTAAATGCTTTTATTTTTCCGAAACTTCCTTGAAGTTCTTTTCAGGTTAATATCCCAATTGCTCATTTTAGTTTCCCCTGCCCGCCACAGCATTGTTATGAATTTGATTCAATTAAGGTGTTAATATTAAATTTCCTGAAAAATTACTTTCCACTTTAGTCTAAAGTTTAGAAATGCTAATGAAACATCTGGGCATGGTTGGATAAAATCATCCACTGCCAGGATAGTAAATTGGGCTAATTAACTTCCTGTTATAGTCAGTATGAGCCAGTTGGTACTGTATAGTGAGGAGAATTGCTTGTATCTCCACAGTGAAGGAACAATAATTAATTTTTATTTTAGAGTTCGGCAATACATGCAAAAATCCGTACTTCATACATGTATTTTTCTGCTGACAAGCACAACTTTTGTAGGTTTTTAAATGTTGCTCTTCAAGTGCAGTTCGTGCCAGGGGTCCTGTCAGGAACAATCCTGGTTCTTGATTGTAGGATAGTTTCTGATGGTCTGAGTATACAACCCCTCACTGAGACTTGAAAATCATGATCATATTTTTGCATCAGAGCTCTTGGCACAGATCCACAGAAGGGCCATCACTAAGATGATCAGAGGGCTGGAGCACCTCTCCTACGAGGAAAGGTTGAGGGAACTGCGCTTGTTCAGCTTGGAGAAGAGAAGGCTCCGGGGAGACCTCGTTGTGGCCTTCCAGTACTTGAAGGGAGCCTATAAACAGGAGGGGAATGGCTGTTTACAAGGGTGGATACTGAAAGGGCAAGGGAGAATGGTTTTAAACTGAGATAGGGGAGGTCTAGGTTAGATATTAGGAGGAAGTTTTTCACACAGAGGGTGGTGAGGCACTGGAACAGTTTGCCCAAGTAGGCTGTGGATGCCCCATCCCTGGAGGCATTCAAGGCCAGGCTGGATGGAGCTCTGGGCAACCTGGTCTGGTTGTTGATGACTGTATATGGCAAGGGGGTTGATACTAGATGATCATTGTGGTCCTTTTCAAACCAGCCCATTCTATGATTCTGTGATTCTATGATCTTAGTTATATTTTTGACAGGACTTTGAATCAAGAATGTTCGAGTTCTGCTATGTGTATTTTTAAAGCATTATTTGTTAAGATGTTTTAATATTATTGTACCTTCATATTTAAAAATAAGAAGTGACAGTCTTGTAAAGAGACGGAAATGAATGCTGTTTAGTTAGATTTCAGTTACAAAGATCCTGACCTTTGCTCCTGATAAACTGAAACTTTCTCTTTAATATTTTCATGGGAAAAACAAACAAATTCCACTTATCTGAAAAGCAAACTCTCTATTTCGAATAAATTGCTTTGAATGTTGAGAAATATCCCACGGGTCTTGTGCATCTTATATGGACAAAATTTCCTGCAGATAATAGCTAGAGTTCAAGGAGGAAACAATCAAATTCTTCTAAGAGCTAGCTTGCATCTTCTGTATAGTACTTGCTTTTATTTGCTGGTTGATAGGATGTCTATTCTTAATAAGTGGTGCATTTCATTATCTACATGAGTAGATCTGTGATCTTGGAGAAATCAAGTTTTCTTTTGAAGGGCCTCCATGCATGTGTTGGATACTCTGTGAGGCACCCATCCCTCTCTGGACAAACCTGTAGTGCTGCTTCACCAGGCAGCTGATGGAATTCCCTGTAAAACAGGTCCTTCTGCAGGGTTGCCAAATACCCAGTTTTTTACCAGACCTGGCCTGTTTTCAAGAAGCCTGTGAGATGCTTCCATCAGAGCATAGCCTAGATGGTTGGGAGTCTTTTTGTGCCTGGCTTGGAACAGCTGCTGCTTGGCTCATGTGGAGGCAGAACACTGCTTCTGTGTTGTGAATGCTGTGGCTGCTCTTTTCACTCGTCTTATCCAAGCTGGCAAGAGAGCACGGGAAGCATGTTTCTTGTGGGCTGGGCCAGAACCACGCTGTGCAGGGCTGGAGGGGACAGGGCAAAGGCTGAAGTTGTTTTTCAGATTTATATCTACGTAATGGGTTGCAGTTGTTTAACGTGTTTTTCAAAGACTTATGCAACCAAATGAGCTGCATATGTAGATTTTAATTACACTAACTGGCTTCTACTAGCCTAAAGTGCCCCAGCCTAGGAAGGGAAGGAGAGCAGATAACTGAAACAAAATAATATGTGAAAGCTAGATTTTTTTTTCTTCAGAACACTTACTTGTCTGGCTTTTATATCATTCTATGTCTTGTTTTACCTACTGTGCAGGTGCATGTTGTGTTAAGGAAGCACTAACTGGAAAATGAAGAAATGTGTAGAACTTGGCTGTTCCTACTCCATATGTGTGGAGTCTTTGTTAAAAGCTTTACTGGTATAGTTATTCTGAAATGCTAAATTAGAATACATTGTCATAATCTTTTAAAAAATGTAATCTTTACCATCAGTCTCTGAAGAATGTTACTGGTGGATTAATGCACTTGTTGTTTAATTCCCTATGAAGTAAGAGAAGGTAACTTTATACAGTTTCAAAGAAAATCACATAGTTTCCTACTTCAAGCCTAAAATGATTCATCCTACCTGAAGTTTAAAAATCACAAAAACTTCAAAAATAGTGCATACCCCAGGCTACCATAAGTCAGTGTGCCTGATGATGAATAAGGATATCTGTACTCTTTGGTTCTTAGAATCATGTGTACAGTTCATAAGCCCTGCTGGATTTTCATGCAACAAAAATATTTTCTTTAGATTATCTTCTACCCAGTTATTTTCAGCCGTTTCCAGCCCTTTCTTGGCTTCTTGTTATGCTAACATGCTTTGGGATTCCCTCACTCTAATTTCATGACATTTCATGTAGCGCGGTTGTTATTTGTGTTTGCTGGCCCATAGGCAGCAATACCAAGCAGGCTGCGTTGGAGGATGGACATTGAGCGAGGTGCTAGACATTGCCTTTTTTGTTGGGCTTAATTTTAAGTTTGAACTCTCTTCTGCCCTTGCAAGCCAGGACAGCAAATGGGTAATTGGTTTTATCTAATGCGAGGGAAGAAGTTGTAGTGATCTGGACACATTTATGGCATCCTTAAAGACTTCACCATATGTTAATAAAGATATTTTGCCAGAAACCGTATATATTGAGAAGGCATCACTTTGGCCTTTGAGATGTTGAGGATCTGTTTTAAAGAAATAATTGGAAGGAAGCTTCCCTGTAAACTAGCCAGTGTTAGACTGATCTACAAGAAGGTCACAAGGGAAGATGTAGGAAACTGCAGACATGTTTGTTTATCCTCAGTGCCTGGAAAAATTATCCTGTGTACTATTGAAAAACAATTAAATAAGCTATTATCAGGCATAGTCAAGGATGAGTTCCTGAGGGGAAAGTCATGTCTTAATTTGATCTAAGGTCACCGATTGCTGGATTAAGGAAAGGTGGTAGAAATAATCTTTCTGGATTTCAGTAAGCCCTTTTGTAACATTCCTCACAGCATCTATCTGGACAAATTGTCCAGCTAGGAGATAAACAGGCTAACACCATGCTGAGTGTTGACAGGGAATGGGGCTACGTACGGCTGGTAGCTGCTCTCTAGTGATATTCTCCAAAGCTCAATTCTCCCATTCAGCGTTTAATCGATGATCAGGATGCAGGAGTGTAGTGCATCCTCAGCATGTTTACCAATGACATTAAACTGAGAGGTGCTGCTGGCTGCCTGGAGGGATGTGAGGAAGAGAAATCAGTCAACAGTGATATGAAGTTCAGCAGAAAAAAATGCCTGGTGTTGCACCTGGGTTGGAGCATTGCAGGACACAGGCACAGCTGGAAGACAAGTTTCTGGAGAGCAGCTCAGCAGGAAGAGACCTGAGGGAGGTGCTGGGAACAGCAACTCAGCATGAGCCAGCAGTTTGCCCAGACAGCCATAAGGGCAAATTGCCTTGCAGGGGACACTGAACACAGCAGAGCTAGCGATCAGAGTAGGTGATTCTTTGCTATGTTTTGTGCTGGAGTAGCTCGCCTAGAGTGTTGTGTGCAGTTCTGGGCTCCACAATACAAAAAGGATGTTAAGGTCCTTGAAAGGGTTCTGAGAGTCTTTTATTGCTACTCATGTAAGCAACAAAGCTGGTGACAGGGCTGAAAGGCATGTCCTATGAGAAGACGATGTGGATGCTTGGGCTGTCCAGCAGAAGAGGAGACTGAGAGATGACCTTGCTTATCTCAGCAGCACAGAGGGAGGTGCTGGGATCTGCACACCGACAGTGTGCATGTATATGTGACTGCAATGAAACTGTGGAAAGAGCTTTGTTTTTCAGCTGATTTTGGTCTATCCCAGTGATGTGGTTACCTACCTAGCTGTGCAGATGCAAGGAAGAAGTAGAAGTAAGCAGCTGGATCAGTAGAATGGATCATGCTGGCCATGGAAGCGTACTCCTTGGCTGACAGAGTAAGGCACAAAAAAACAGTGTCTGTTTGGGGAGCGTTCTGGACCATTCCCATTCTTTAAATCTGAGAGTAACTATTTTTCTTTGAATTAGATTCATGATGTGTTGAATGTTTTTGTTGGTGTTTTTCTTTTTTTTTTTTTTTGTTAGGTTTTAAAAGGATTAATTTCATCACTTTTTTTTTTTTTTGGTTGATAAAATCCCAAACCATTCACAGAAAAATAAACTTTCTTCACTAATTACTGGTAATTGTATTACATGCCAAAAGAGACCATATTTGGTATAATTCCTCAGTAACTGCAGACACATCATTTGTGCATGGAGTATGCTGCTCTCATTTTACTTACAGCTCCTTCTCACCCAGGGGATATCTCAGCCTCCTTCTAGTACTTCTGCCACTTGGCCTATGGTGGAAAACAAAATACAGATAACATTTAATCATTTATTGGTACTGTTTTTGTTGAAGGAAGAAATCAAGGCTTTGGGGAATAATTCTGGCTGTGAAAATCACAGGCATTTTAAGCAAGGTGCTGCCTCCAAGGTGTGTAGATGTTCAAATCAATACACAAAACGAGCCAAATTACCAATGGGTCTCTTCCTGACCAAGATATCTGGCAAATCATTTGCCTGTCTCATCTGGTAGCAGCAAGGGTTGAACGTTTTCCATTTCTATGTTTTTTTAGTTGGCATTCAAATACTCTGAGCAGCTCTGTGACTTTATTTTATCAGTCTTCTTTGTTTGTTGAAGGTATTGGTCTGTTGGAAAGCTGTAAATCATCAGACTCTTGGCAGACAAGCCAGATTTCTTGAAAGTCAATAAAGATTTAACGTACGATATAGAAAATGAAGAAGAATGGACTGCTTTGGGGAGGGATGTTTTTACTCAAAATAAACCTTGACAATGAGTAAGTTTGAGTTCATAGTGTATTTCAAACATTCTTGCACTTGAAATATTTTCAGACCACTCAGATAAAATAGTAGAGAACAATAGCACTGTATGCTTGCATATATGTTTTACTTTCTTCTTTTTCATAATATTGTATTAACTATTTTCTGTTCACTTGGCATTTGTAATTCAACCACATTCTTTATTTTCTTTGGATTTTGATGAATACTGTGTTAGACTTCTTTCAGGCTATGGAGAGATTCTGTGTTCTGCTCCAGAGCAGCTCTGGAGCATGATGCTGTCATACAGAACTGCAGTACTCAAGAGGATATATTTTTTCTGCTTTTTTAATTTTGCTTTTCTTTAAACAAGTGAAAATTTCCTTGTGCTAGAAGGTTACAGTTTTAACTTGAGGCTTTATTTTTTCTTGTTTTATCGTGTTCTATTATACTTTTCTGGTATTTTCCCTAGTTGTATGGACCACCTAGTTGTTTTAAGCCAGTTGTCAAAATACATTCAGTTACAGGATTGTGCTCAGTTTTACAGAATGTAGCTATATAGATTGTTAAGCAGAGAATCTGGAGTCAGTAGACTCATGTCTTGTTACTAACAACACCTCAACAAGCTCAATTAGCTTTTTTTTTTTTTTTTTTTACAAGTCTAACCTCTAAATTTTGATTAATTCTGTTATTTTAGCTGTTGTGAAGTTATTTGTAAATAAATAGTTTATATGAGCTAATTAGTAAAAATTACAGCCCTGATCTGTTTGAGTTACTGTATGATAATTAAATAATTTCTGGAAATGTTCATTCTTGACCTCCTAGCTATATCTGAACTCTTGCACTCTGTCAGTCACCAACTGAAGAAGGCTCCATTCCTTTGCTGACTTGATTTCATGACTGAAACATGGAAAAAAAAATCCTTAGCACTGAATGTGGGACTGGCTTATTTGGGACTGTTGTTTCAGTGACATCCATGTGTAAGAAAAAAAGCAGTGTCAACCAGATGATCTTAGTCAGATGCTCTGAGGCGAGTCTAAATTCTGACTGTTGTCATTTGTGGAGAAAACCACTGGGAAGGGTAGCTGCTACTCTGCTGCACTGAATGTTCTGGAGATAATAGTAGAAGCTCATCCTGCCCTACAGGAACGGTAGAGATGTTTCATAGTAATGAGAGATCTATCACAAATCAGTTCAGGTTGGGGCACCAAGAAGTAGCTGGAGGTGGTACCAACAGGGTTCTTGCGAAGGGAAACTGAACTACATTAGAACGGGGAGTTAGGCTGAGTGAGAGTGTGTATAATCAATGAATATACAGATGTTATAACCAAGAAATATACTAGAAAGTTAGGCTAAACAGGTTATCACGCTAAAGAACAGATGGAAAACTTACCCTTGTCCTGGGCTCAGCTGAGAAAACTCCAAGAGGAACAATATCCAAACAAGATCCTTCCCTACTGGTAGTCAGCTCTTAAATGGAGTCTAGGAGAGGTGGAGCCAGGCTCCACCTCTTCCAGTAGCACAGGTGAATTGCCTTCACCTGTGCTCTCATTGCTCACCTCAGGTGGTCAATCAGAGGTTCAGGCTGTGATTCAGCAGTTCCCATACAGAACGTAACCCTCAGCGTGGCCCTTGCTCCAGATGAAGACTTACATTTTTGTTTTTGTTTGCCTGTCACTGCACAACAAGGAAGTGGGAGGAAAGTTGTTTGCTTACATTCAAGGGGAAGTTTATTCATGAAGGATGCAAGTGAAATGCACCACTGTTCAATGCTTCTAGATGGTGAGAACTCTAGGGTTTGGAAACCTGCAGCTTTTGCCTCAAATGTTTTAGAAACCTTATATAGCTTGTAAAGAGTTACTCTGTTCTGAAATAAATGTCTCCAGGCTTCTTTGTTTCAAGAGCCTCCCTTATTGCACACCAGTCCCCAGTATCCACTACTGATGGTATTTCGATGTTGTTGATGGCTTTTTTTTAGTTGGTTGATTTGTTTGTTGTTGTTTTGTTTGCTTATTTGTTAGTCTTTAAACAGATGGGAAAAGAAGAAAAAAGTAGGGGGATATTAACTTCAAAATAAAGTAGAATTACTCCTCATAGGGAGGTTTTTGTTCAGTGCTCTGTTACATACTTTGACTTACGTATGATTGTAATAGGATCATCCCAGTCTGGAATAATTCTCTTCATATTTCATATTTCATGAGCAGAACAGATTTCCAGTAAGCCAGTTCAGTTCACCAAAGAGGCAACTAACTAAACAAGCTTCCCATCTCAATCACTTTTAGATCTTCAAGAAAAAAATTGACTTTCAGAGTTATATGAGACTTGGTAGCAGTAAGGAAGGGATATGCAGAAAGCATGTGGGAGGGAGTTGTAGCAGTCCCAGTGCTGTTAGGCTTAGGTAACTGTGAATGAATGTGAAGTAAACCTCATTGTACTCTCCTTTCCTGGGACTCTGCAGATAACTTCTGTGCTTTTGTTAGATACTTCACACATTCTCTCAGCTTTCCCAATACCTGTTTTGCTGACAGATGATGATTCTTCATCTTAGTAATTTGGGACAAGCAGTACTTTTAACTTGTAAAATTTTGGATAGCATGAAACTAAGTGTCTGCATGTGTAGTTTCTTGTTGAGAACTTCCTTAGGAGTTATTTGTGTTTGTGGGATTGATGTATTCTTAGGTGCACAGCCTGAAAGGGGTTAAGGTTTTCTTTTTTTTATTATTATTTTTTAATGCTTTTTTTGCAGTCTGATTTTGTCTAAATCAAACTTCTTTTGCTCTTGCATACTCTTGTTGCACTTGGCACTACTCTCCACAGCCTCTCTGTAAAATCTTAATGTCCTAGATTTAGCCAAGTTATTATTATTCAAGTATTTATTATTCTATGAATACTGTCAAATGTAAATGAGCAAAGTGCATGCATCATGGTGTTCCTGAAATTTAATTGATTTCAGTTGTATTGCATGTCTACACAACTGTTTCTGAGTCTGTTTCAGTATTATTCAGTGGATATTATGTGTTGGCCAAATTAGGAGTGTTGGAATTTGTCAGACTCCTTTTGCTCCCTCTTCCAGCTATTTTCCTAAAGCCTGAGAAAACCCTTCTTCTAAAGAAGAATGTTTACACAACTTTGCATTGATCACCAGAAACAAAGTTTTGGTTGTTTTGAACGACCAGAGAGCAGCTAGCGGCAGTACCTTTTGTGCTTTTTGAAGTATTTAATTATGCCTCTGTTCAGTTTGTATATGGCAGCTGTAAGAGTGTGGATGAGCATACAGAATATTTTTACATATGCAGAGAACAGTTTGAAGCCTTAAGCACTGCCTGCCTAGTATTTGTAGGCAGCAGACGGCAGGATGGAAAGACTTCATGGAGGAAGAGAGGTAGTTGCTGTACTTGGTACAGGACTTCATTTCCAGAGCTCTCCTGTTTTGATTAATTCTCAGCTCTTTACCAGATCTTGTCAGTAGGTCTTTTTCCTCTGCTGTTTTTTCAGGGAAGCTGCAAAAAAAAGCCTATAGCATAGAGAAACGGTGTTGCAGTTCACATACTCCGTGCCAGAAATACACGTTTCATTTTTGCCTGTTATTCTAGTTGTTCTGCTTAGCAGGCTAAACTTTCAATATTAGTTTTAACATTTAAAGGAAACTGTTGTCCAAAATATAAACTCCTAAATACTATGAAATATCTACATGATTAGTTAGATTCCTTTCAGATTCTGGAGGAAAAAGCTTTTAACATAGAGATGTGTGGTGTTAAAAATGAACTTCTTTATAAGATGTAAGAAAACACCCCAAGATTACAGGCTTTTTCAATTTGGGCCATGCTTAGGATGGTTCTAGCTTTTAATGCACTATTTAACAGTAATTGTTAGAAGTGTTTTATCTCTAGGGTTTTTTTTCTTTCATTTTTTCTTTTTTTTTTTTTAACATTATTCCTAATGTGTATTAAGCTGATAATAGCAGGACTGTGGGGAAGCAGTAAATCTGCCTGTGCTTGACTCACATGTTGGCACAACATGTATCAGAAGGATATAAACTTATCCATTTTCGTAAGTTTTTTCTTTGAATTTGCTTCTCAACTTAATTAAGCCAGAAGCATGTGTATAAGATAGCTCCTGTGAATCTGGAGGTGCTAACAATGTCAAAGATGTATACTCATTATAAAAAGGCTTGAATTAAGCATAACATCTTTGGTTTGTTCTGTAATTTCATGTTTGGTAATTTACGCTCTTAAGTGCGTCCAGTCATGGTACGGTTTGTAACCTCTGCAAACTTCTGCTGTTCAAACAAGCAGATACTTAAAACGAAAAGCAAAACCAAAAGTTGCAAAATACATCCTTAGTATAGTTTCACAAATATCCAATAGCTTTCTTATCTCCAGGTTGCATTCACATGCACCGTCTCAGGGTTTTCGTTTCGCCTCTGCAGTGAAGAAAGATTTACTGTGAAGAGGGCAATTCAGAAGCAGAACTTGATTCAGTTTAATTTAGGAACAGAATCAACTCTTAAAGGATACTGTCCTGAAAGAGGAAAATTAAGATTGTCCTGAGTGCAAAGCAAGTAGAGCAAAGCCAGTTTTTGTGAATGCTTTCTTTAGTAATTTCCCAAGCCCATGCATTCTATGGGGATATATTGCATCACTAAGGATATTGGTTTAGAAATTCAGTAGGTAGATGCACATGAGGTATATGGCATGGGTTTACAAGACAGCAGCCTATATAAATACATGAATACAAAAGCTTTTTGATGTGCCTTCTCACTTTCAGAGCTATTATCTTCTTGGGAGGTAGTGGAGGATTGCCAGAAGACCTAAGAACAGGAATGGGAGAACTTGCTAGTACTTGGTTTGTGAGTGAAAGATAAAGAAGCTCTTATAAACAGAAAAGTGTCATATAAATACTCTCTTCCAGTTTTCACCTGGCAGCCACAAAAGGACATGCAGAATGCCTCAGGATTATGGTGACACATGGTGCAGATGTGACAGCCCAAGATGGTGCAGGTATGCCTCTGTGAACCTACACATACAATGCAATATGCTTCATTTGCCTTTAAGTCTTGATGTGCAAATTTGGCAGTGCTGCTCCCTCCAATTCACACCACATTGTAACCTTTGCAGTTTAGACATACTTGCTTTACTGCAGATAGAATAGAGATTTTTAGCCCATATGCTGTAACTATCAGCATTTGTAGCTGACTCCAGTAATTGCAAAATGGTTAATTTTATTAATTATTGCTGTTGATATTATTATAATTCCCCTTCTCTCTTCCCTGCCTGTCTCCAGTCCCCTCCCAGCTTTTTGGTCATTTCATTTAAGACTTTGTTTAGATTAAATCAAGATCTTGTGCTTTGCTTTTATGTGTATCCAAGCTATTAACCCCATTTAACAGTACTGAAGTTGCAGTTTCCTCAGGATTATGACATAGTGAAAATTGCTGATACAGGCCAAACTGAGCTGAGAACTATTAAGTGTGCTGTTTCACCCCTCGAAAGTCCTGTACCTTAATTAGTACTCTAGTAGGAGAATGATGAGTGCTGAATTTGAAATTGGCAAACTCTTCTTAATAGATTTCAGTTGACCTATCTGTGGTCTGTGCCCAGCGTTTCCTCTGTCTAGCAGAATCACCTAACTGAGGTGTCAGTACTCTGTCTGTCTTGTAATGATTTGTAAATTGGGTTCACTGGGTCTGTTTTAGCCATTGCTTCCAGCCTGGTTGAATTTATCATAAACAGAAATTGTATGCCTCTGTGAGAAAGCATCTGTGATACTGGAAGAAGCGTTCAGATTAAATGTAATGATAAGAGATTATACACACCTGACATGGACTATTATTCAGAATTCATACTTCATCTTGCCTCAAGATTTATTAGTCACTTAGATAATAGTAGGTTGTCTGCTCACTCTTGAGAGTGTCAACTCTGCATTCCTTAGGTAATGCCTTTTCTGCTAAAGTCTCATTATTTACTGTGAGGTTCTTCATAAGTGGATCTACTGTCTGTATTGATTACTAAACCATAACTCCTTTCTTTTTTTATAGATAATTTAGTCTTCTGCTGTCTTTGGCCTTTAAGATTTTTCATGTGTTGTGTAAGAAGGAATTAGAGGACAGACTGCAAAATCTTTAATCATAAATTGATAGTTAGTAAATCACTGTATTGCATTGCTAAATATGAGCTCATAGTTGCTAAGTAAATTAATAGGAAGAGGAGCCTATTAAATGCAGAAACAAAGTAGTCATGTGCTCTGAGTCATTATTATGTGTGCATTCTGTAGATGATTCAAATTTATCGTAGTGGTAGCTGGTGAATTTGGATGTTTCTGCTCTCCAGAATGGGTTTCTTTTTAATCTGAGGGGAAAAAAAAGTAAAGCAGACACATGCAAGGGAGGCAGGTTCTGTCACAAAGTTTCTGTCATTCCTATATCTGAAAGTAGACATTAAGATTATCCTGTTCCCTGCCTGAACAATTATAACTATATTCTGCTTGATGTAGATTTTATTTTATTTGTCCATACTTTTCATGTGTTGATGGTCAATTAAAAATCTTGCCTTTGTTATGACAGAGTTTATTCCAGTGTCTTTGAGTGGCTGAATACTAATTTTGCTTTGCATGTGTTGATGTAGGGCACAGTGCTTTACATCTTGCAGTGAAGAACAGCCACCTTGACTGCATTAAGAGGTTACTTCAGGTAAAGTAAAAATTAAACTAATTTTGATTATTTATATATTTTTATTTTTATTTGGTGGTTCTTCACTGGATATCAGTGCATTTCCTGCTAATCATAGAATCATATAATGGCTTGGGATGGAAGGGACCTCAAAGATAATCTGGTTTCAACCGATTGCCATGGGCAGGGTTGCCAATCATTAGATCAAGCACTAGATCAGGTTGTCCAGGACACCATCCAACCCAACCCAGGCTTGAATACCTCCAGGGACAGGGCATCGAGAACCTCACTGTCACTTTATCTTATCATTACCTTAAGATAACTGCGAACATAAAGTTCATGTCTCCAGTTTTATGAGGCTTATGTTGTTTGCCTAACATCAAGATGCACATTCATGGTCTGCATCACACTCTTGTTCTGTTGTCCTTTTTTCCTGCAACTGATAGATGTTCCTGAGTTTAAGACCTTTTAGGTACTGTGTGGTTAGATGTATATAAAACAGTGTGGTATCTCCTCTGAGCGGTCCACAGTTTCAGTTTTCCATATGCAGTGACTCCAACATAGGAAGACTGGGTCTGAAGCAGAGTGCAGCTTGACATTTCCCATCTTTAGTCTGTGTGTCTGGGTGGGTTGGAAGTAGATGATGTATAAGAGATACAGGGAAAAAGAATTCTTCATTTGTAGTGAAACTTTGATATTGATCTAACCAAATGTATTCTGTCTGTGCAATATAAAATAATCCATTTATTGAGTCAAAGGGAAAGAAACCAAAGCAGTTTGGATACTAAAATATGGAAATACTCAAATCCTCGGTGAAATGAGTGAAAGGACAGTGAGAGGTTAGAAATGGAGTAGAAAAAAGTGGGGGAGAAAAAGCCAAGAAAAATGGAAGAGAAGAGGAAGAGAAGATTCTTCTGACATTAATGCTGAAGTTGTGTGTTAGCAAACAAGAAGGGATGTCCATCTCAAATGCATTTCAGAAGGACAGGTAAATTCTGGTCATAGGGGTGATCAGAGTAGTGGGTCAGATTTTTAGAAATGTAGATTTATCAATAAGACTGGCAAAGAATTTGTATGAAATAATAAGCCTACAAAATAACACTGCCTGAGTGCAGCGGTACAGAAAGAAATTGGATCCTGTATCTCAGCTTCATAATTGTTTTCCTCTGGCTACTTCTGGGCTCTCCAATTCAGTTTTCACTGATCTCCCTCAATGTCTGTTGCTGAACTGGGTCCAATTTCACTAATTCCTACCCACTGTATTTACTGACATCACTGCTTCTCTCCATCTTTTCTTGAACACTTGGAAGAGATTATCATTAAGTGAGGAGACTGTCCGCTTTGGGGTTTCATTAGAAAAATCTACTAATTCTAGAGTAAATCCATTTAGAGCATAAACAGTGACATCAAGCTGTCATTAATTGTATCGCATGCAGCAGCATACAATCAGTGCAGCAGATGAATGTGTTTAGTACCAAATATTTGCTGCCCATTTACCTGACAGGTACAACCAGGGAATGTTTTAGCTGATGTTTTGTTAGTTTTATTATAAAATGCATTTCTAAACAAGTTTGTAAGTTTGAAAATCCTTTGTTAATATTCTCTAGTGCTCTTGGAGGATGCTCTCATGCTCTTTGGAATGCTTTGTTGCTTCTGTCGACTGGCTTTGTCATAAAAGCTCTTTCTACGTGGAAGAAATGTCTAACCTTAGCATAAGTAATTGTTTTACACAGAATGAATCTTGAGTTTTTTAAATAAAATTTGGTAATTTACATGAAACTGTTTACCTGGGAAATCAAGGAAGTACTGGAGGTGATGCTATACCTGAAAGTCAGAATATACAATATTTGATTTCAGAAATCTATTATTTCGGTGTGATATCTTTATTTGTCATAAACTAAAATTTTCTGTACCAAAGTAAGTCTGGATAAAGATTTGTAATTTGATATTTTTATGTTTAGTACTTCAGAGCTAGCTAGGCCAGTAGTAAAAGGTGGCTTAAAATACTATAAAATATAACTGGATTGTAGATGCGTTAGATTTTACAAATAGAAAAAAAAGTGTTATTTGCTTTAACAGGAATAATTTTGGATTAATTGCCTTAGGCTAAGGTTGCTTTAGCTTTTAGTGGAATGTAAAATAGGAAGCTTTTCTGAGACATGGAAGTCAGATTCTTTTTAAATATGAATTGTTTGTTGGTTTTTGAATATGAATTGTTCCAAAACAATTTTTTTTAGGTACATCTTCACCATGCATATTTTCTCTGTATAAGCTGTTAACAAGAAAGGACAGTTGAGATCAGTAGAGAGTAAAGCTGTGTCTTTTATCAGTATTCTTGTTCATTTCTATTGTATGGACTGAGCTTTCTGTAGGAGCTCATAGAACTATTCTCAGACATGTTCAGCTGTCTGTTCTGCTCATCACGTGTATTTTATTTTTTTTGACGTTTCTCTAATTTTTTTCTTTCTCCTTTCTGAACTGTGCAGTATAAATGTTCAGTATACAGCACTGACAACTGTGGGAAAACAGCTTTACATTATGCAGGTAACTTCTTTGTTGAAAGCATGCACCATCTATTTTGTTATGCTTGATTTTCTCAGCTCTTGAGTTGGTATAGCTTTTTACTGATGGGAAAAAGAGCAGATAGAATGGTGAACTATATTAAAGTGGGCTTTTTTTCTGCTCTTTCATTCCCTTTTCTCTTCTCTCTCTATTTTAAAATTTTTGCTGGCTTTCTTTTACTAACCTTTTGATTTTTTTCCCAATTAAATATCAACACTTTTTGAAACACTTGCATTTTTAATCTGGCAGTGAAAATCTACTTACTTTTGTAAAATTAATATATTATTGATTAATTGAAGATTTGAGTAGCCGAGTGTTGCATATCCATTCTTATAGATGACAAATTCTAAATATTTTTAGATAAATACTCTGAATATTGAATTTCAGTTGATTACAGCCAGCAAATACACTCTTGCAAGTGCAAAGCCATTGAAAGACTTGAAAAGTAAGACTAGGTTGATTCCGATTTCAGTGTTTAAAGATGATATGTTCTCGTGTTAGTTTGGACTATAATGTCTGTTTTGTTTTTGCATACAGCTTGCTCTTCATCCTATTTGTCTTTCTTACCTTCTTTCTTAAAAATAGATAGATACAGTTTAATTTGTTTTTCTTGAATCCCAGTGTTATGCTACAGTATTGCAAGCGTAAGCGTGGAACACGAATTTCAAAAAAATAAAGTTTAATAGATTTTAATGTTTTTTCTTCTTTTAGCGACATGTGGTTGTCTTCAGGCAGTTCAACTTCTCTGTGAACACAAATGTCCAATTAACATCAAAGATTTGGTATGTACCTCTTTGTGCTTTTCCCAAAGCTTTACTACCCTCCACTTCAATCAAGCTGAAGTACTGCAGTTAAAACTATTATTGCTTTTCTATCTCATTTTGAATTTCTCTGACAATGTTCCTTTCATGACTTTCCATAGCCATGAAACTCACTAGTGGCAAGGTCTGCTGCTAGTTAAATTGCAAGATTTTTAGAAGTAGCTAGAATTAATTTGGATATATTTAAGACATGATTAAAAGACCATTATGTGGGCCTTTCAGGTACTGTAAAATGCTTAGGGAAAAAAAAACAGAGTATGTTAAAGCTGGGGGAAGAAATATATTTGGTATAGTGTAAAGGCTAAGGGACAGTACACTGGCTAGCACAAAACACCTAAAAACAATCGGATCTGTAGTGGGAATGATGCAATTGCCTCTTAGAAAACTGTTACGTTACAGAAATTAGAAAAAAAAAAAGAAAAGAAAAGGAAGGAGGAGGGAAGCATTAAAATATCTATTTTTTTTAAGTTTTTTTTTTTTTTTTAAATTGTTTTATTTGTTGAGTATTTTGGGGGTTTGGGATCTCTCCTCATCTGGTCGTTCTAGTATATTAAGACAAACAAACAACAATCACAAAGATTAAACCTAAAATTTCAGCAGATGTATTTTAAAGACCAAAAAGATTTTCTTATCGTTAGAAGAGAAGGCTGTGGGAAAATCTTTTATGTCCTCCAGTACATAATGAGTGATCGTAAAGAAGACAGAGCCAAATTGACCTCAGAAATGATGACAGGCAGCAGTTACAATTTGGGCAGTGAAGCTAGTTGGGAAATTCCAGTTACGTATTAAGGAATAAAATAATTCTTACCACGCAGTTGGTGAAACACTGGAAGTGAGACTGAGACATGCTTCCTCTGTCCTTGGACATGCTTAAAACCTGTTCAGACAAGTCTCTGAGCAGTGTACCATAATGTGAAGTTCGCCTTCCTTTTGACTGAAAACAAAGAGGAAGAAACACCACATAATTTCTAAAGGTGTCTTCCAAGTGCAGTTATTCTGCGATTCTGTGAAATGTTGCAGTTTTGCCTAGTACTCAGAGTTATCCTTTTGTTGTGGAGATATCTATAGGTATTGTACAGTTGCAAAATCACTATGTTGTAGCATTAAGCAAAGAGAAAAGGGAATACAGGCAGCAAAGAGTATTCCTATTCTCAATGCATTGCTGAGTGACTCCATCCCCCAAGGTCAAGGAAGGGATTAAATAAAGTCAGCTACATTTATAATACACAAGAAAAATATACAGTGCCTTGTTTGTGCTATGTAGAAGAAAAGTTCATATCTGACCTTTAAACCTCAGAGTTGTATTTGTAAGTTGTCAAATTATTGTTTATGGTTTCTTTAAATGCATTCCTAGGATGGGAACATACCTCTGCTGCTTGCAGTACAAAATGGCCATACAGAGGTCTGTAAATATCTTCTGGATCACGGAGCAGACATCAACACAAGGGATAAAAATGGAAGGTACAGCAGGTTAACATCATCCTGTTAATTCTTTCCTAAGACTGACTGTCAAATGAAGCTCCCTACCCAAAATAGTCTTTACATGAAACAATGTCCCCAGTACTAGAGAACATGCATATTAGACATTGTTGAGAAGGCTGATGAAATTCTGCCCAATGAGAAAAGCAAAAGAGAAACTAAGTAACTCTAAAATGAAGTAAACTGTAAGCTTTTCCTTGTGTTACCAGAACAGCAAATCCCATTTAAAAATCATTCCCACAAGAATCTAAATGATAGCATTTACCCAAACATCACTTTGCATATGTCCCATATTTTCAATGCTGCTCTCTCTGTTCGTGGCCTGAGTTAGTTTTGCTGACTTAAATCCTAAACTATTACTTAGAAGTGACATCCATGAGAAGCTCTCATTTCTACCACAGCCACAGCAGCAAGAAAAAATACAGTAAAACTATATAATGGAGATGCTGTCTTCTCAAAAGGTGCCATTTAGAAACTTTTTGCATTAACAGACATGTAGTATGTCATAAATATCTGGTATTTCATAGTATTGTTTTTAAATCAGAACATTCTTACTGTGGAAAAATGCACTTGTTTTGATGATACTGATAAAGTTTCAAAAACTTTATTTTACTTTCAGTGAAACTGAAAAGGTAGAGCAGGATGCTGAGAACACTTGGCACTTATAATTAGTAGCTATTCTCACTATTATTATGTGATACAGTGCCCATACTGTTCTTCACAAACACGTGAGAGGATAAGACTGGGCCTAGCCTAGTTTATATGAATTAAAAGTTTTATTAGTCCACTTTTGTTTTAAGTTAGTTAAAGAAAACCCCTTTGTTTTCTTGGTTGGTTTGAATGGCCTCACTGGTACTTTGAACTTGAGGTGTTACCTGCTCAAGAGTAAAAGAGATAAAGCCTTTTAGGTAAACACTCCTGTATGTCATGCCCATCGTAGGATCTGGTGCTGTCTAGATGCCCTGTGTTGGAGAGGGCACTCGTTGTGCTCTAAGGAGATTCTTTTTGTTGTTTTTCTTCAAAAATAGGGCAAGGTTTAAGGTGAAACCCACCTCACAGTCTCAGTGAAGAGTTTGGATAAATTTGTTTGGCTTTTGGAATGACAGCTCTCTATTTTACCTAAAAGCAACATGTGAAATGTAGACAAATGAAATTAAGGCTTTTGTGTTGTAATTGGAGTGAGTGAAATTTGATAATCTGACTTTATTCAGCAGCCAACTCTTAGCCTCAGGAACCCATTTTCAAAAATGTTTGTAAACATGTGCAAAGCATAACAGGTTTTTGCAGAAGGTCCAGCTGGGATATATGAGAAAGGAAAAGGAAGGGTAGGAAAGTTTGTGCGGAGAGATGATGGTTACATATATATTTCAAGGCACATGGTGATAAAATCTTGATCTTCATTGCACAATGCCTGTTACATTTTTCTCCTGAAAAAATGAGCTGCTGCTTCAAAAGTTTCTCTTGACATTTTTATCCTTGTTTCTTTTGTCCAGAACTCCTTTGATGATGGCTTGTGAAGCTGGTAGCCTTAACATGGTGGAAGTGTTCCTTAGGAAAGGTGCAGATGTCAGTTTAGTAGATGTCTTTGGACACAATGCCCTGCATTATTCCAAGATTTCTGAGAATACGGGAATCCAGAACCTGCTGTCATCAAAAATATCTCAGGATGTGGGTATGTAAGAGGTTCTGATCTGCAGTTTATAGCTTTGAATTGGCTACTTCTGTGTGTAGCAACAAAAAAATTTACTTCATGGAGTAACTTCATGGAATCACAGAATTATAGAATGGGCTGGTTTGAAAAGGACCACAATGATCATCTAGTTTCAACCCCCCTGCCATATACAGAGTCACCAACAACCAGACCAGGCTGCCCAGAGCTCCATCCAGCCTGGCCTTGAATGCCTCCAGGGATGGGGCATCCACAGCCTCCTTGGGCAACCTGTTCCAGTGTGTCACCAACCTCCGGGTGAAAAACTTCCTCCTAATATCTAACCTAGACCTCCCCTGTCTCAGTTTAAAACCATTCTCCCTTGCCCTTTCAGTATCCACCCTTGTAAACAGCCATTCCCCTCCTGTTTATAGGCTCCCTTCAAGTACTGGAAGGCCACAACGAGGTCTCCCCGGAGCCTTCTCTTCTCCAAGCTGAACAAGCCCAGTTCCCTCAACCTTTCCTCGTAGGAGAGGTGCTCCAGCTCTCTGATCATCTTAGTAGCCCTCCTCTGGACACGCTCCAAGAGCTCTGCATCTTTCTTGTGCTGGGAACCCCAGCTCTGGACACAATACTGCAGATGGGGCCTCACAAGAGCCGAGTAGAGCGGGACAATCACCTCCCTCTCCCTGCTGGCCACTCCTCTGTTAACACAGTTGGCCTTCCAGGCTGCAAGCGCACACTCCTGGCTCATGTCCAGTTTCTCAACTACCAGGACCCCCAAGTCCTTCACCTGCTCTTAGGGGGTTCTTCACCCAGCCCAGGTGCAGCACCTTGCACTTGGCCTTATTGAACCTCATTAGGTTGTCATGGGCCCTCTTCTCCAGCCTCTCCAGATCCCTCTGGATGGCTTCCTTTCCTTGCAGTGTATTGAGTGCACCACTCAGCTTGGTGTTGTCTGCAAACTTGCTGAGGATGCACTCGATTCCATCATCTGTCATTGATAAAGATGTTGAAGAGCACCGGTCCCAAGACTGACCCCTGAGGGACACTGCTTGTGACCACCTCCATCCCGACACAGAACCATTGATCACAACCCTTTGGCTGCGACCAGCCAATCAGTTCTTAACCCATCAATCCATTTTTCAAATCCACACGTCTCCAACTTAGAGAGAAGGGAGTTATGACGGACCATGTTGAAGGCTTTGCAGAAGTCCAGATAGATGATATCCATCACCTTTCCCCTGCCCACTAATGCTGTCACTCCACCACTTGAAAAATTTCAAAAGCTGTCTTCGTTGATAGGTCTAGCTGAAGCTTCCCAAACCAGGAAAACGTGACACTTGCTCCATGTGGTTAATATCTAACATGAGATAAAATATTCAGCAGGGCAAAAAGAGGTGTTCTGAAGAAAAAAAAGGCAAGCTGATGAAGAAGCGTGATGAGGTATTGCTTAGAATTTGAAGTAGATCCTCTTTATTATTTGAAAAATTAAGTTCAGCTCCTCAGTAGAAGAATTCAGAAGGAACTAATGTGGAGAGGGTGTTATGGTCAAGCTATAACAGATTTCTGAAATAGGAAGCTGAGGTAAAGAACAGTGAGAGACTATAGTAGAAGCAGAATTATCACAGTTCTTTGAATTTTGTATCAGTATATCAGGATAAAACACGAACAGAATTTTGAAATACTGCTTAGATTTCAAACAAATTCAAAAAGGAAACAGTTGCGTGGGAACTAAAGCTAGGAGATGGTTTAGAAATGTAACTTTGATAACTGCTCTTCTGCTTTTCTCTGCTTCACAGATGCAAAATCGCCAACAAAAGCAAAGCAGGTATGTATTCTTTCGGACTTAAAAATATTTTGACTATACAGGCTTGTAACATAGGAAAAAATATTAACTGACTTGACTAGCAGCAGTAATAAATATCACTATGAGATGTACTTCCAGTGACTACTCTGTAACGTGAAAAGTTTTTGTTGCTTATTTAAGAAATGTGTTTCAAGAAATTCATTTTTAGATTTAGCTTCCCTCTGTAACAGTAACCGTCCTTCTCAGTGACAGAAGGGAGGGAAAATGCATGTATATGTGCACATATGTACGTGGAGAATGTTCCACCATTCTCATGTATAAGACAGGGGCTTGGCTCTTCAACTCTGTCTCTTCAAACTGTAGAGAAAATGATCTAGGGAAAAGTCTCTTGTTTCCAAAGCAGATAACTGAAGGTTGTCACTAGTTGCATCATACTACAGGAGATATATCTTAGAAACTCTCAGCAGATTTAGACAGTTGAATACATGCATTATCATGATATCTTGTAGTGCAAGTGTCTTGTAGAACTGCTAGTGGCTGAAAATTGGATGAGGATGTCATTGATTGATTTTTTCTCTAAATGGAGAAGTTCAGTGTTTCAGGGAGCTCAGGCAGAAGCTGAAGGAGAGGGAAGATGGTAATTGTTAAGAATGGCATGACTGGACTAAGAATGAATTTACAGGAGTATCTGAGATCACTAGTGCTAAACCTGTTGTCAGCTTTGGCTTTTTCACTAAATCTTATTTGTTTTCACTGAAGCATGGATTACAACAGAACAGGTTCTTATTGTCAGGCATGTTTAATATTTTTGTGTTAATAAGGATATAGTCTTTACACAGAGGATAAAGGAACTGCATGAGCTGCTGAAGTTGATATTAATGTGGAATTTTATTTTATTTTATTTTTTTGTAAAACAACTTGCTCGGACTTTACTAACCAAACTAACAAACTTACCTTTTCTGGCTGGTGGAACTTTCAGCATGATCAAGGCTCTAAATTAAGTTCAGAAAGAAGTGGAACTCCAAAAAAACGCAAAGCCCCACCTCCTCCTATCAGTCCTATGCAGGTAAAGAAAAGACCAATCTTGAGACGCTTTTAGGGGATGAAGAGTGTTTTAACCATTATGTGAATAATGTGGGCTCTGTCACTCTTATTGTATATACCTTCTTATTGTGAGTGCTTCTTCAGACATTAAGATGAAAATGTGTGTTGTTTAGGTTGAATGAGAAAATACAGAAATATAGAATGGGCTGGGATACAACAGTACAAATTTTACTGTACAAGTGCTTCTTTCATCTAAAGTTGAAGACCTTGCGGTTTTGTAGACTTGCAGAAGTGAATAATTTCATATTTTTTACATCTATGTACATATATATCCACATTTTTATACGCATATTTACAAAGGATAGTAAAATACTGAAACAGATTTGTATGGTATCAAAATGCAACTTCACATTTGGGTTTACAGTTAGTCTCTATCTGTTATAACAGCTACTTTGGAAAAGTGATACTGGCTCAAAAGAGTACTGAATAATTAAATCTGCTCTTTGAAACTTACCCAGAGTTCTGACAGAGTTTTCTTGAGTGCAAGGAAAAGTATTCATGCTCATGTATATGTCTATATATAGCACATGTTGGAGGATTATTCCTATGAATGCATGCGTGTACTTATTTATACAAAATCTTTTACAGCTTAGTGATTTGTCTTCTCCACGGTCATCAACTTCGACTCCTATGACTGGAAAAGGACAGGCTTTCTTTGCTGATCAAGTATGCAAGATACCAAAGTTTTTTGTTCTTACTAAGTGGGGGGAAAGAAAGCAATTACTTTAATAATTTATTTTGTTGACTGCAGAATTTCCGTGAATTAAGCTAAGTTTTTGGAAGAGAAAGAATCCAAATCTGCAAGGGGTGTTTTGAAAGTAATGCCTCCTATTTATTTCTGTTGAAACAACAATAGTTACAAAAAGCACAGTATACAAATTCTCATCTACAAAACACTATCTTTTAACACAGTCACTCCCATTACCTATGCATCTTTGCCAGCTATGGACAAGCACCTGCATGCCCCATTCATAAAAGTCTGCACCAGCGGATGTTATCCATTGTCACTGACCCCAGTGCTGCAACATACCACCCGCCACCTCACTGTGCTCATGTCCACTGTTTGGGCTCCGTAAACTAAATGTTTATGTGCCAATGAATGTCAATGTGTGCCACTTTTTTCCTCATGGAGGAATTCAGTGACACACCTTTTCTTCATCCACACTTTCATGTCAGACACCATCCTGTCAGATTGCTTCTCTGTTGACCCTCTGCTGCACAGTAACATCATGAGATGGTTCAGCCTGTACTGCCATACCACCAACATCCACCTCTGACATCATAAGCCAACATAATAAAATAGAAGGCATTACTTTTAGTGCAATCCTCATATTCCCAATGATTTTACAATGCAAATGTGGATTACTTCACTATTTACTGAATATGTAAATAGAATTATTCATAAGCTAGTGAAGTATGTAGGAATATGGTTATGAAAGTATTAATGGTGTGAGAGCTCATTAGCTAATACCAGTGAGGTACATGAGATTATGTGATGCAAAAAGCAGAGGCCCATCACAAAAAGTCATCAGTCAAATACCAGAATGTGTGCTGTCTGGTATTTTTCTTACGGTTTTGAAGATTTCTGTTTAAGTACACTACAGTATATTGCAGTCATTTATCACAGGGTCTGCAGCTTTTCAAACTACCTATGAGACAGTTGACCCAATTTCATTAATATTTAATGAGTACTGGCCACCTGCCACAATTAAACAGGACCCCAGAAACAAAAGAAATCCCTCGTGACAGGTTTCTTCCAGCAAGATTTATGCTATCGATATTTATCTTCTGTGAACTGTTAAACTTTTATCTGCTGTCTGTGAAAGTATTTTCTTCTGATGTCTCAGCAGGAAGACTTCAGCTCCTTGCTTCAAGATAATAAAGACAGACTAAGTGACAGCACCGCAGGTATACAATAAAGCTTAATTCTTATTTTCATACTTAATTAAGCATTTTGAAGTTGTGTGAAAAGTTTAAATCTGGTCAGAAATCTTCTGTGCCTTTCCACTTAGAATGTGAGCTCCAATAAGTGTTGCAGTAACATTCTGTAATTTCACTGCCAGTTCCTACCAATACTTCCTGCTTGTACTGGTTCTCCTAACAAATTTTTGGGAAAATGTCCACTTGTTCACTGCACTTAATGGTCATGGAAACAAACTGTTTAATTTGAAATGCAGAATAACTATCTATCTCTGGGATCAGTTCAGCTTTTAAAAGTTTTGGATCTTTTTTTTTCCTTCAAAGGTGCTGACAGTTTGTTGGATGTGTGTTCTGAAACTGAACAGCAAGATCTACTTATGCTGATGCAAGCAAAAATTGCTTCTTTGACATTACACAATAAGGAACTACAGGACAAATTACAGGTAGGGTAGTCTGTGCTGCTCTAATGCTTTGCTAATTTTTTAGCAGAACAAAGAGCTCCTTACCATTTTAAAGAGATGTACTGTGAAGATAAAAAGATCTTGTCGTGGTAAGGTAATGGAAGTGCTCTGCTCTGCAAGGATTAAAATTAGTATTTTGATCTTCTCATTTTTACCTTTGTTTACTACAATAATTGCATTCTAAAATATACTGATAAGAATTGTGTTAGCAGAATTTTAATTTGTGTAGCTGTGATTATTAGTTTATGGAGATCAATACAGACTTTCAGAAGAGGCTGGTAGTCACTGCCTTTGCCATCCCTCACTGTAGATGGTTAAATGGGACCACCTGGATTTTGAGTTCTCCTGCAGATTCCTTCTGTTGTGTTTTAATTACCCATCTCTGTAAGATGTGGCAGGAATTCCTTGCTTATTCTATTATAAAAAAGAGAAAACAAAAAGAGCACCATGTATTTGTTCTAATCATGCATTTGTTTGGATTTATTTTTGCACAGGAAAGAGCACCTAAAGAAGTGGATTCTACCATAGATTCTTATCATTCAACCCAAAGAGAGTTTGATCAAACAGCAGATAGACAAAGCGAGTTCTCAGCTCAGGAGCAGAAGTCTACTTTAAATGCCACCCAGTCTCAAGAAAAGTTGGCAAGCCCCAGTGAAATAAAAACAAAGTACCTCCAGGAAGAGTTAAAGGATGCACAAAGGAAATTAGAGAATTCTGAAACCAAAAGAAAGCACTTAGAAGCTCAGGTCCAGTCTAGAGTCCCAGAAGCAGATTATTTGAATAACGCAGACATCTCAGAAAATGGCTCTGATCCTAACCTGAAAATCCAAGAAACTCAAAACAAGTATGAGGAATCGGTGAAAGAGGTTTTAAATGTACAAAAGCAAGTGAAACTGGGTCTTGTTTCCTCTGAAAGTGAAGAAGCTTGTTCTGAGATGAGTAAGTTGAAGGTTACATGTGAAGAAGTTGAGATGCTTAGGCAAGAATTGAAGAGAGCCCTGGAGGAAAGTGAAAGACAAAAAGAGAAAGTGAGAGAATTACAGAAGAAGTTTGAAGAAAGAGAGCAGAGTGTTACAAGCAAACTGTCTGTGGAAGAATGTGAGGAATTAAAGAATTCATACTGTTCAGTTATTGATAACATTAATCAGGAGAAGGCACTGTTGATTGAGAGGTACAAAGAAGGACA
This sequence comes from Chrysolophus pictus, assembly GCA_037305975.1. Lineage (NCBI taxonomy): Eukaryota > Metazoa > Chordata > Aves > Galliformes > Phasianidae > Chrysolophus > Chrysolophus pictus. The sequence goes on along the minus strand of CM074614.1, from coordinate 69,158,961 downwards.
AGAGGAAATTAAAAGGCTACAGGACAAGCTGACAAATCAGACACATTTAGAGTCTAGTACTGAATCCGGAGAAATGAAAGATGCAATGCACAGAATGATAGATGAGCTCAACAGACAACTTAGTGAATTGTCCCAGTTGTACAAAGAAGCACAAGCAGAGCTTGAAGATTATAGGAAGAGAAAAACTCTAGATGATATAGCTGTGGACTACATACCTAGAGATGAACATGAGAAGCTGATGCAGGTAACAAATTCTTTGAAATACAAAGCAGAGAATGAGTTATTAGAAATGAAATCCCAGTACACAAAAGTATTAGATGAAGCAGAAGAACTAAAGCAGCTGTTAGACACTCAGAAACAAAACTCAATGCCAATTGCTGAACACCAGCAGGTGATGAATGCACTTAAAAGTACTGTAAAAGAAATGGAAGAAGAAATAAATGAGCTCAAAGAATTACTTACCAACAAGGAAAGTGAAGTAAGAAATCTACAGAAGGAATTATTAGAAGAAAAAGCTGCAATTAATGAAGCAATGGTACCCAGGGTTGCATATGAAAAACTCCAATCTTCATTAGAAGGTGAAGTTAGTATTTTGTCATCAAAACTGAAGGATGTAATCAAAGAGAAGGAAAATGTGTCCTTAGATGTTATGCAACTGAGAAATGAAGTTTTGCATTTGAAAGAAGAGAAAGAAGGTATGCATAATCTGCTTGAAGCAAAGGAACGTGAGGTCAGTGGTCTTCATCAAAAGTATCATCAAGCTCAAGAAGATCTTCTTGAAATGAAAAGATACTCTGAAAGCTCATCAAAGCTAGAAGAGGATAAAGATAAAAAGGTTAGTGATTGACTGCAGCAGTCAAAGTAGTACATGAATCCATACTACAAAATACCAGATGGGTCATAGGTTACCGTAAACCGTGTACTGTGTCAGGGGTCACAGAGTGAAGAAAGAATCTCTACTTTGACAGTACTGTCCCTCAAATCTTAGCCAAAGGAGTTTTTCTTTGACATAATTGATTTTACAGTTACCTTCCATAGAGATGCACATATTTCAATTCATGTCTTTTAACTTCTGTTCAGATTCATGTCTTTTAACTTCTGCAGTGTTCATGTAACTGAAGTCAAAGAAGTATAATGTACAGCAGGAAAAGGCTCCCCAGGAGATAGGGAAACAGAAGATAACAAAAAACAGCAGAAATTAACTATTTTAAGTTTACTGTATCCTGACTTGTATCAGGTTCTATCAACATGATGACTGTTTTTCTTGTGCAACAACTGTATCTGTAAACATTTATTTATGAAAAGTTATGTGTTTTGCAAGCTGTGAATAGCCTGTTTGTATGTTGCTGTCTTGTGTTTAGAAGCCACATCTGCTAAGGTTGTAAATATAGCCTTTGTAAATATTGTTCAGATTAATTAATACATTAATTAATACATTTTGAATGACTGCTGAGAGTGAGCTAGAGAAGTGTTATAATTCTTTGTTTATTCAGTGTCTCTGCTTTTCACTGAGTTTTCACTTTTCCCCAGCTCTTTCAGTTTAAGTCCCAAATATCCCAAAGAATAAGATTAATGAGAGTATAGTATGCATTCTAGCATTTAATGAAAACCCATTTTTCATCTTTCTAGATAAATGAAATGTCCAAGGAAGTCAGCAAATTAAAAGAAGCTTTGAACAGCCTTTCTCAGCTTTCCTACTCAACCAGTGCCCCCAAAAGACAAAGTCAGCAGCTGGAAGCATTACAACAACAAGTGAAACAGCTGCAAAACCAACTGACGGTAAGTGTAATAATTCACAAACCCACCGTCACTCTCAGTTCTCTGTAGATGTACACACCATTCTTAACTGTGCCTTACTTAAAATGTAGCACAATGACTACAAGAAAGAGTTTTCATCTAGAGATTTTACAGTGCTCTGAAACACTTAAAATTCTGCAGATCACTTATGAATTGTTCTTCAAAATTAATCTAATTAAAGAAAACTATTTTCCTGTATATATTTCTTCAGATCAGTAATGGAGGAAACTGCCTATACTCGTAATACAAAGTAATGACCAGATCTGCTGTTGAGATTCTGATTTGTGAAAAATATGGCCAATGTGCTGTGGATTAGAGTTTTACTTTTTCTCAAGATCATTTATTATAAGCTGAAATCTTACTGTTTTTGTTTTTAAGCTAAAATAAGTTTGACTTTTTTGGAAGAAAATAGCCCCTGAAGGTGTGAAGCTTCAAATCAAGCAAGACCATGTGTTTATAAGGGAGAACAGTTTATTTTCTGAAATTCTGTAATGCACAGAGAGTTTTAATATTGTACTTGTTCATGCATGCAAAGCCCAGTCTTCTAAGTCAGGTTGCGGCTATTTTCAAGAGCTTGCCTGTCCAAAGCAGCATAATCATTCACTTTAGACAAGATGAGAAGAAGGTATTTCTAGCTTTTTAGGAAGAAAGTCAGGCAGATGGAGGAATTAACATGCACATAGTCCAGAAAGAAAAGAAAAAAATGCCTTGCAGTGGGGAGAAATAATTAGGTAGGTAGCTAATAGGTATCTTCTCACTAAAAACCTATCAAACTGTGGGTGTCTCTTGTTCAAGTCAGGTCAAGTCTGTAAAGAGCCTTCATTTCCTGTTGCTCAGGGGCCAGGAAAGTACTGTGAAGTGCAGATGCACATTGTGTTAGGGCAGTGGATGATAGGATTTAAAACAGGACAGAAGCGTTCATCGCTTCTCTTACACTGGCTTTCCCAACAGCATCTGTACAAACATTTATTTAGAAGGACTGCTTCTGGTATATGGCAGTCTGATCATGACAAAGAAGGTTGGATTTCCCTGTTTAAATGTATAGTAGTTAACACAGAATTTAATGGATTAAGACATTTGGAAGTGTCTCTTTCCCCAAGAAGGCATTTGCTGATAAAAGGGTTACTGACATTAGGAAAAGACTCCATTGCAGTCAAGGGTTGGTTTGTCAGAGTATTGTCATCTTTTCTCTGCTTTTTTTTCTGATAAACTTATAAACAGAGTATGATCTTATTTCACATCTTTACATCAGTGGTTCTTACCACTGATACCATCTTAGCAACTTTTTGGTTGGTACGATATGAGGCGGGTATGATTACAGCATTTCTGTGGACTGTTTCCCAGCAAATGATGTTTGGGGCAGCTAGAAGAGTGTTTGATATGGTTTTCCATGCATGCATTAGATGATTACTCATATCTTTTGCAGAGCTCCATACATCTGGGTGGGGATTTCTGAATTCAGCAGTTCTAAATGCTCTGCGACTTTCTGCTTAACTATTTTCTAGGAAACGAAGAAACAACATCAGGAAACAGTGTCAGTTTACAGGATGCATCTTCTCTATGCTGTGCAGGTAAGGCTAAGTGTTACAGTGCTGGTATTTTAATGGCAGATGTTTCTGCTGCAGAACTATTAAAAACATTGCAGGCTATATTAAAGACATACTGCCCCAAACATCTGACTGGTTAAGCACAAATGTATCGCTGCTGTCTTTTGGGAAATTGATGTAATTACCTTAGAACTAGTTTGCAAATCGTTTTAAAAGTCAAGAAATATTTTAATTCAATCATCTTTTCTTCTTTCTTCCCTTGTCTAGGGTCAAATGGATGAAGATGTCCAGAAGGTGCTTAAACAAATTTTATCAATGTGTAAAAGCCAATCACAGAAAAAGTAAACAAAAAAGCAAATCTCCCCATTTCTATTAATACTTTATGGGTGTTTATCTAGATTTGCCTTAACGTAAGATTTAAAATTGGCAATTTGCTGCTTTTTTGTTGTTGTGTTGTTTGTGAGGTGGATTTCTTTGTCTCTACTATTTTCCATGTGCACCTGCATTAGCAGCAACTAAACACATGCCTGCTTTTCATATCCAAAATGCAAGTATGTTCTTCAGACTTAGGCCACTCCATGTCATGTTTACTCTGAAAGTACTTTCTAGCTTCCTCCAAGAGGGAGGTTAATCTGGAGGCAAGCACTCATGTCACCTGGAAAATGGTGAAATTCTCCATAAGGACTCCTGCACTGTGTATAAGCTGCATCTTGTTAATGGGGATATTTTAATTGCTTGATGGTGCAGCACTTAGATTCCAGACATTTTGCCACATGCAGTCTCTGGCAGAGCAGAAGTGAGCCTTGCAGCAGTGAGTAAAAGTAGATCTTTATGGTGAGCCAGAACATCCAACAGCTCTACTTAGAAACCTAATTTTAAGATTAGCACACCATAATGTGGCTGTCCCAACCCATCCAATGCACTGAGTACATAAAAATCCTACCATGCTTCATGATTTCCCTGAATAAACAATTTCTTTGAACTAAAACTATTTCAAAAGGTAAAATAAGTAGTTTATTGAAGTTGTCTGCACAAGCAACTAATTATAATAGGTTTAGCTATCTATGCAAGTGTTGGCCGTGAAGCTCAGGAACAAAATCAGAACATATACTTTAGACAAGGGATTCTAGTGAACACAGGATGTTTACAGTGAATGTTAATGCCTCATACTTCCTAACCTCACTTTTGTAAAGATCTTCTCTTCAGTCTATTTTTATTGGCCCTCTAGTTAATTTTTTTATAACTAAACCATTTTTTCTACGTGATATTTGCATTAAGCTTATTAACAAATATTTTTAGGTAATCGTGTATTAGAATTTCTTTTTATACCCCCAAGTATTCAATAACAGCAAAGCACAGAGAAGTGTTCTCAGTTCGAACAACATCTGTACAGAATAATAGACATGTCTGTCAGTGTGGTCCAGAGCAGTGAGGTGTAAAATGCAGTTCAGCCTGATGTGTCAACAAGTATAGAAATGATAGGTAGAGAACTCCAGAAGACATCAAAAATCCCTGTATTTTGTTTCTAGAGGCCAGGGGTATCAAGAATGTCAGCACTTTCAGATTTGGAAGTCAAATAAAAATGCCCAGTGTAGTTTAGTATGAAATTATGGAAAACATTTTCTAAGCATACACTGCACTTGAGGGTATAACCATTTGATCGATCTTGCAGCTTCACTGTGGTATTTGTTTTCTCCCTGCTAGTGGATGCATCTCTACTAGAGAAATCTCCAGAGCTGTATGAAGTTAATATAGAGACATAACAGGACAAGAGCCAGCAGTGCCAGAGGCTGGCTGGACTCATAGTGCACTTATATCAGATAATTCATAACCCTGGCAAAACTAAATTGGATTTTTAAAACAAATTAACAAACAAAACATGCCTTTGCATCAGTTAGACATTGGTGTTACTTTCCTTGGGTGGTTTAACTAGTGCCTGCTTATTTTGGACAGTATTTTCTAGTTTAGGCGGTTTTGAAAATTCTCCAAAGAAATGTGAAAAGAATTTTGCTGCAGCACTTCAGAATGAACAACAAAATTTTAAGCATGCTACTGCTGCAAAGTATAAAACCTGGTGAACCATTTTGTAGGTTGCCTGATGGATTTAGTCTTCTACCGTGTTTTGGTTTGTATATTTATTACAATTATCTTTGTGGAATACTGAAAATTATACACTACAGCATAGCAAGTTTCTTTATATGTAATTTACAAGAACTTTCCTTATGCAGCAAATAAACTATTTCCAGTTTTTTCATCCTGGTTCTTTTTATGACTTCAGCTACTTTTTTTATTGAGGGAAATCTTGCTACAGTCACTGCTTTACTGTAGTACAAATGTGTGCTATATTCTATGTTTAAATAACTATCAGATGTGCCCCCTGAATTTGCAACTTTGCAATTAACTCTAATCTGTTTGGTGGAACAGAATCCACTCCAAACCCTGTGCAACCAGTTTGGCAGATTGTGCCTTGTGTTGGATTGATAGGCTCAGAGCTCTCTCTCACATGCGTATCATGCTTAACTAACACAGTTCTCCCATTCAACACTGGATGCATTCACAGAATCATGGGTTTAAAAAGACCTTAGACCATTGTCAGAGGTGGGTGAGGCCCCCCATCTCTCCTGTTCTTTATCACTTGGTGCTTCACTCAGTACACGGAACTACAGTGGAAGTGTATTTGTGGGCATGTCTGTATGGGTGTGCACATGCATATCTGTGTATGTGAACTTCTCTTTATATATCAGATTGACTGTGTGAGTCATACTCTTTTTATCATCTCTCGCTCAAGTTTTATTGGAAAAATTAGTTTTTTCAGTAACTAACTTGCTAATTATGTCTTTTTGTCTCAGGGCAGGCCACATAAATGGCAGGAATTGCACCATGTTTTGCAGTATCCTGAGGGTCAAGTAGCTCTTTTGACTGTACAAAATTTCTCTAAGCTTCTCAGTAGTGTATGTCTTTTGAACAAGAGTGCTGAAAGTGAGACTGGTGTGCAGAGTAAGTACAGTGAGATCACCTGGCAGGCCAGATTGAGTCATTTCACATTGTATATTAATGATTTAATTGCTGATTGCTGATGGATTAGTAAGATCACACTTCCCGCTGTGGGGCAGGGCCTGGAGCAGGAGCAGCCTCTGGTGCTTTTAGCTGTTTGCCACTGCTGGCAGCCCAGCAGCTGCACTGCAGGTCATCGTGCAACATGTGGAAGAAACGGGTGGGAAGGGTCCTGGAGGAGCTGTGTGTGAGGCACAATGCAGCGGCATAGACAGACATGATGTAACCCAGCACAAATTCTGCAGACACAGGCATAAAACTGAGTACTATTTTCCAAACAAATATGAACTGGTGCAAGGTTTGAAGCCAGATCAGTGGCTTAAATCCTCTCTGTGCTCTGGTTTTGACACAGAGCAGTAAAAGTGCACTGCATTTAATGTCAAGCAACAGATCCAGAGTTTGATTACCTTCAAACTTTCAATGGTCTTGTTCTCTAAATGTGGGTCAGCGGTTGTTACTTGTGAGCTCAAGTCAGCCCCTAGCAAAACACCTCATAGAAATGTATGTCCCGAATGTCCCAAATTTCTCAAATTTCTTACATCTGCCTATTTGACTCCATCTGGAAATAAGTAAGAGATACTAAACGCAGACTGTAACTATACTTTTTGTTTACTTTTCAGGATAATAACAACTCTCTTTTTATGAAAATGATTGTTAATACCATTCTTAGAATTACATGCCATGGTGAACTGCAGCTAAAAGGAATTCAAAGCTGTGATTTAATAAGTTTCCCCTATTTAAAGAGGTTCAAGATGTGATTTTTGTAGTTGCAGAAAGCTCCTGGTGGCAGACTGTCTGTGGCAAGTGGAGCATTTTGTCAGATACCTGTAAAGGGCCATGTTCTCCTGTGCTGTGATACCATGGGACAAAAGGTTTTCTAAGAGAAATGGCAGCGTCTATCTCACAGACTCAGTGATGGGATTGTGGAACAGCATCTCACTGACATGAAATTTGCCCCTTTGTACAAGTGGTTCAAGTTTGTGCATTTAGTCTTGAAAATGCCAAGTCCATTGTCCCAGCGTTGGCTTCAGGAGAGTATAGTATGTCTGTGATACAGCGCGTCATTCCTGAAGCATCTTAAGGCAACACATCACGGTTTACAAGCCTTTGGCTGCTCTGGCAGGCCCCTGTTTGATGAGTTTAACACAGGTATTTACACAATCATCAGTTTTTCAGTCTATGATTTAAAAACCTCGAACGCTGCTCTGTCCAGGTTCCTGGTGCTGGCCCTCCCCTTACATTTTCCACCAGCCTGAAATGCTCAGACGGTTGGTAATGGGGCCTCCTACCAGCAGCTGAAGATTGGAAACAGGCACAGCTCACTGACCTCATCCCTTCCAGGAGCTCTGCTGCTAGGAGCAGGGCTGCGGGATGGCGCCTGCCTCTGACCGCCCTCGGAGGCGAGCAGCACCCACCCAGCTGCGTCCGGCCGCGGGCTGCTGCTGCCACGTGGCTGCTCTGCCCTTCGAGCTGAACCAAAGCGCCCCCCAGTGGTGGCTGTGCTGACAGCCCGAGTGCTCATCTAGCACCAAGTGCCGTCCATCTGCCAAAGCCCTGTCCAAAAGTGTTTGTCTGCTTTTGTATCCCAGAAAAAAAGGCTGGGAAGCAAGAAGAGCGCTGGATTAAGCTGCATTTCCTAACAAAACAAAATAAGGAAGAGACAAAGATAAAACCTTCTCTGCTGAGCCCCTTCCAGCTGGAGAGTTCTGGGGAAGGAAGGCACAAAACACAGAGATCTGGGCTGCCCTCAGTCCTAGAAATAGCTCCTCTGGGTTTTAGCTCCTAAAGCAGCAGTGCTGTGCTCAGCAGTTTGGCTTGGGCACTGCTGGCCAGATGTTGCAGATCTGGGCACGACACAGCTGTGCAGATGTTGCAGAGTTGGGTGTCAGCTGGGAGGCTGCAGTGTGGGGGAAGCAGTGGGGCTTGCAGCGGATCCTGGAAGCCCTGCAGTACCAGACAGGGCTGCATGGCACCTGCAGTGGTTTTAAACCTGCTGGAGGATATGGAAGTGAGACTCTCTTCTTCACATGCTTTGGCTAATGTGACTTGCATTGCGTTCCTCTCCAAATCGGAGTATGCCCTACATGATTTCCCAGCTTGGGCTTGTAGTCCTGAAAGGGTCAATGTGCTGCTCTGTCCACCCAGCACCCTTCTATGCCTCCTCTTCCCAATCCCTCTCCTTTTTGGTTCAGTGCTACTACCCCGGACCTCAGCTTCAGAGTGTCCTGGCATTAACCTGTGCCTGGCTATCCCAAGGAGCATGGCCATGGCACAGCCACCACAGCACACAAGCCCAGGCTGTGTCAGGGCTCTGTCCACTGGTGCCCTGCCTGGGTTTTGAAGCAGCAGACTCTGCAGCTTGGCACACTGCATCTCATTTCTGCAGCACCAGGGCATAGCCTGCAGCAGGGAGAAAGGGCTTCCAATACCAGCTCCAGCCCATTCCACAGGCATCTATGGGCAGCACCGCTTGTCTGGAATCACTGGTGCACCCCTGGATTGTGGCTGCTTGCAGGGAAGAGGTAAAAGCATCCTCAGTTCCTACAGGACAGCCCTAGTCCTTTCCTCTGTATAGATAGCTCAGCATTCTGCAAAGTGAGCTTCCAGCAGTGCAAACTCCAACCTCACAGCACTTGGTGCTTTCCCTGCCGGGAAGGTTCAACGTGGGCAGGAGTAGCCTGACCTGGGCCATTAGCACAGCCCCAGGGGGAACACCTGTGAACCTAAACATTCACTCCTCTGGTCTTGGGACTGCAGAGATTGTGTGCAAATGGCTAGAAAAAAAGCATCTGCTTGAGTGTCTGCTGCTCTTCAAGCAAGCAGAATCATTGCAGCTTGCTACTTCTGTTGTCGTATAAAAGCACTATAATCTATTGGTACTTACAGGGTAAAATCCACAATGTACAAATACATAAACTAATTCTGTAAATGCAGGGTCTACTTTGATGACTTCTGCTTTCTGCTAGCTTGCTCATTTTTGGACTAGCCCACTGTCCCTTCTGAGATAGGAGCAAGAGGCTTCTAAGTTCGTCAAGAGCTTTAACCATCCCATCTGCCAGCCTCCAGGCAGGATGCTGGGAAGCCCAGTGCCTACTCATGTGCCTCTGGCAGAGCTGTGGCCCCACAGGAGCTGACCTGGACCATGGCTGCTCATGGGCACTGGTATGGGTGGTCACCTCCCTTGCACACAGTAATCTGTTTCTTGCAGCTCTCTGTCATGGATTTGGGAGAACAGCTTGAAGAATGGCTGAAAAATCTCCAAGGTGGCTTTGTTCATGGAGTCCTGCACCAAAGCACTGTTGGATGAGGTAGTGAATGCAGAACTAAGATGGAGATGTGAGTCATCTGGAAGAGGAAGTTGTGCATATGCTGCCTTCCTCCCAGGTTGCTCATTCAGATAAATGAGCCAACAGTAATTACGCTAAACCAGGACCTGCATCTCTTCTGTCTCCTGGGGATGATGGCTTACAAGGTTCTGCATTTCCCTGAATTAGGCAAAGGAAATGCAACACGGATAAGAAAGGAGCGGCATAACAATACGGTCAGCATGCACTGCATCTCTGTTCTTCACAGTGAGCATTCCAGTGCCAGTGGGGGACAATACCAAAGCCAGTGCAGGGGAACCAAAGACTCTAAAATGAATTCAGATACTATCCCTGTGCACGCTCTAGGTTTGCAAGCTAGTGGAATGTGTGGTGGAATTTTGTGTGCTTGGGACTGCGCACAGAGCTATACTGTGCATGGAGTCAGACAAATGCATCCTCATGGCAAGGTGATGGGGGCTGCTGCCAGCATCTCTGGAGGAGAAGGGACAGAATGCTGTGACCCCACTGATTGCTGCACTGTGGCTGCAGCACACCTGGCACAGGGTACACATCTCAACTGAGTGTAACCTCAGCAAGTTTGCTGATGACACCAAGCTGAGGGGTGCAGTTGATACAGCAGAAGGAAGGAATGCCATCAAGAAGGAACTCAATCAACTTGAAAAGTGGGCCTTTGTGAAACTAACAAGGTTCAAAAAAGCGAACTGCAAGGTTTTCCACTTGGGTTGAGGTAACCCCAGATGTGTATACAAACTGAAAGAACTCCTTGAGAGCAGCCCTGCTGAGAAGGACCCGGGATCTGGTTGAAGAAAAACATAACATAAGCATAACATGAATGCACCGTACCTGGAGGTGTGTTAGGCCAAGTTAGATGGGGCCCTGGGCAATCTGCTCTGGTACTTAATCTAACAGTTGGTAACCCTGCCTGTGGCGGAGGGTTAGAACTTGATTATCCCAAAGGTCCCTTCCAGCCCAAGCCATTCTATGATTCTATGATGAGAAGCCCATTGGTTTTACCAAAACACCATGTCAGTGTTTGCAAAAAGAAGGTACCTTCTGCTCTTATGAAATGAAACTGAAAATGTCGTTCTCTTTCAAGAGAATGACAAATTAGGTAATTGGAAGTTAACTGACTGTTTAACATACAGCTAGTACTCACACTTCCCCTTCTGTAATTGCTTAGAACAAGCCATAATACAAAGCCAGAAAAGCCAAAATACAAACAAAAATGCTTGGACAATGCTGTAAATGACAGCAGCATATTACAAGAAGACAGCTTTAACGTGTATGGTATCTGTGGCTTTTGAAGATTAATACTACTTTCTGCTTTTTTTCTGTGTCAAGGCTGAGAAACAGTGGCAGGGAAATTTATGAAAGAAGACTTCTTATTTTTAATCCCACAGCTGTAAAAAAAAGTACGTAATATTACCAATCTCTCTTTACAGATTTCAATCAGTATTATAAACATACAACACTTCATATATTCATAAATATAATACAGACACTAGAATCAGAATATGCAGCTACAATTCTGCTTCAGTGATTTCCTCATTGGGGCAACAATAGTATTCTACAAAACAGATCTGTCCATCTTCATTCCTAATCATATACTGCAGTGAAAGAAATCCTCGGTTATCAGTTCGAATTGAGACTTTACAAGATAAAGCCAGTGCCTTTGTAGATGGTTTAAGCAAAGAAATCTTGTACCTGTAGGGGAGAAAAACGGCATTCAAAAAAGGCACATAAGGAGTAGCTGAAACGCTATCCCCAACTAAACTCATCAGAATGACTACAAAATAATTAGCATCACTGTGTTAATCTTTTCAGGGTAACTTCATTAGTTAGATATTGCTACCACTTAGCTTTTGATCAGAGACACAGAATTTTACTAGAGTAACACAAAATCAGCTTTTTTCATTTTCTATTGCAAATGAATGAGCTGCTACAGAGTGCACTGATCATGGACTTACTGACCTGTTTGTCTGAGTTTGGTTACAGTGGAATGCTTCCATTAAATCTGAATCCTTGGGATAGTCCAGATGTGCACTTCCTGCATTTCCAAAAGTGGATAACCTGCAAGACAAAAGGCACCATCCCATAACAACTGATAGCAGCTACAAAAAATCATAGAACTGATTGGGATCTAGTTCCAATCTGTCTGCTATAGGTAGGGACACCTCCCACTAGACCAGGATGCTCACAGCCCCATCCAGCCTGGTCTTGAATGCTTCCAGGGAGGGGGCATCCACAACCTCTCTAGGCAACCTGTTCCAGTGTGTCACCACCCTCACAGTAAAGAATTTCTTCTTAATATCTAATCTAAATCTACCTTCTTCCAGCTTTAAGGCACTTCTGCTCATCCTGTTGCTACACACTGCATAAAAAGTCCCTCCACAACTTTTGTGTAGGCCCCCTTCAGATACTGGAAGGCCACAATAAGGTACCCCAGAGACTTCTCCAGGCTGAAGAGTCCAGCTCTCTCAGCCTTTCCCTGTAGGGGAGGTGCATGCCCTTCTTGTTGAGGGCCCCAGAACTGGATGCAGTTCTCCAGGTGGGTTCTCATGAGAGCAGTGAAGAGGGACAGAATCACCTCCCTCAACCTGCTGGTCATGCTTCTCATAATGCAACTCAAGATACCTTCTGGGCTGCAAGCACACACTGCCAGCTCATGTTGAGTCTTTCATCAACCAACAACCCCAGATTCTAATTCTCTTAAGGACTTCTCCTAAAAATCTGTCAGAAGCAATCAGCTTGCATATTACTACAGCTATTTTACAAAACACTATCATTTGTTTCACTTTAACTAAAAAAGCTAAACTGTGACCATTAGAATAGTTTTTACCAGTTTGGCAATGTATTCCTTATTATCTTAATGAGATTATATACTGTGATTTGCTACATTCAGTACATTTCTCCTTGAAATGAACTAATACTCTGTAAGAGCTCCTTCCTCTTCATCCTGTATACTTCCAGTCCTTACCCAGGGAAATGCAAAAAGGAAAAGCAGGAACATTTGAGTTGAAAACATAGTTTCCAGTACCTGAAATATGGTTTATCTGGAGACATGGTAATCTGCAGAACTTCACTGGTCATATCAAGTTCAGAAAATGCTTCTCGCAGTCCCTCTGACTGCAAGATAATTTTATTGATGACGTTGGTACTGCAGAAATTAAAGTCTAACAAGTCCTCAGGTTCTTGAGTGTTAATTCTGCACACTGTCACTACTCCTCCTTCTTCTAAGAACAACATTAAGGGATTGCCATATCCACGGTAACACATCCGAAGAGCTGTTGATGTTCCTGAAAAAAAGAATGAAATACTTGTTCAGAGAATATCCACTAGGGCATATGATCACTTCAGGAAATTCAGGTTTTCCTATCATACATCACACCCAAACAAAACACAGCTTAGCTTGCAATATGGTTGTATCCTCCTTTTGCTAAATATCTGAATGTTTAGGTTACTAAAATCACAGTGCAGTTCAGCACAGTTGGTTTAGGTCTTTAGGTCAGAATCACAACAGGAACAGCAGAGGAATCAGGAGTTCAATACATAGTTCCAGTGGCAAAGCAGCATGAGAAAGCCCATATCCTTTCAGTCTACTCCACTTGAGTATACAGTGCATCCCATAGGACCCACACAGCTAAGCTAACTTGTAAGTATTTTTGCTTGTGAATACTTCTTTTTGAACACTCCTTAAGTAAGGAGAAGAAAAAACTTCCAGGAAATAGAATTTCCCTAATTTTTTTTAAAAAAGCAATATAATTCTTTATAAAGCAATGTACATAACTGTGAAGGCAATTTCCCACATTAGAGGGGAGACTTAGGTTAGATGTAAGGAAGAAATTCTTTACTCAGAGGATGGTGAGGCGCTGGCACTGCTGCCCAGAGAGCTGTGTTGTCCCATCCCTGGAGGCATGCAAGGCAGGGTTGGAAGGGGCCCTAGGCAGCCTGTGGTGATGGGGGCAGCCAGCCCATGGCAGGACATTGAGTGATTTTATAGGTCTCTGCCAACCCACGCCATTTCGTGATTCTGTAATCTAACAAACATTTGGATTTTGTAATTTACACATTTGATCAGTTCAGAAATGCTCTGTTCACCCAAGAAGTATGCACTGGGGCTAAGATGGTTTACTTACAGTACCTGAAGCGCTACCCAATTCAGCCAGATTTCTTGCAAGACCTTAGGAAAGTAATGTGCCTCAGTACCTTATCTGCACAGTGGAGATAAATATTCACAAAGCATAAGGCAGGGATATCGGGAAGAGGGGAGTGAACAGAGAGTGACACACAACAACAGCTACTGCTTTGTGAGCAAGAGCACAGTGAACTGATGGTCCTACCTGGAACTGCTGCAGGCCTCTTCAAGCCCAGTAAATCTGCACCAGAACACTTCCTAACTCACAAACACCCTTGTTAATGTTTTTTAGGCTTCACGATATTCCAAAGTTGCACTAGCCACAGAAATAACAGAAAACAGAGCACATTTGCTACTGAGTTGAGACACAATTTTTAATTTTAAGGAATTCCAAGTTATATTCCAAGCTCTCTCTCAGTGTGACTACTTCTACGGTTCACAGCAAAGGGACACTTGATCAACAAGTTCTAAAGTGCAATGGAAGCTGCTTAACGGTGAGAGCTTCCACCCTCAGAAGAGCTTGAGGTGAAGAAGTCAGAAGTTTTGCTAAGACTGGATAGCTCACGATGGATAAGCACAGGTTTCACTGTGTGATTACAGGTTATACATACATATGGTCAAGTTATGCACTATACCTGGCAAAGAACTGGCACCAAAAATGGTCAAGCAGTCAAGAAGAACAGCCAAATTGATTCGGAACACCACTGATTCTTCCTGAACATGAAATTCCTGAAAAATTTCTGCCTTTGGGAGAAAAGAAAGAGATGAAGACAGCGAAGCTTTTCCAATTACTCTACAGTTTACTCATGTCTTACACTTTCAGAGACCGCTGTAACATGCAGTATTTTCTACAGGTAACACAGTAACCACTGAAAAAAAATCAGTCTTCATCTTCAAAAAACAGTATAATAAATCAAGTTACAGTTTAAATAAAGTAGTAATGTATAACCAAGAACACATTAACACTTTTTTATTACAGATTAAAACAAACTATGAGCAGTAAAGCCTACAGCTGCCTACATTCACCTCCCTGCCTTCCATGTGCCTTAACATAGCTTCAAGGAGGATCTGCTCCATGATCTTTCCTGGCACAGAGGTGAGACTGACAGGATGGACTTTTCTTTCAAAAGCTGCTCAAATGACTGCTTGTTTGTTTTTTTCCCCAGTACTCTCTTCTGGTAAGTACCACAAAGCAGTTGATTCCCAGCAACATACTGAGCAGCAGGCATGGTGAATTCACCTAAAAACTCAACACTCTCAGAGGAACACACTTGTGAACCTAGGAATGGCATGTCTACAAGGAGCCACTGGCTTAACAGGTGCTAACACTTTAAAGGAAGCAAGCAAGCATGTATGAATAAACCAGTCACTGAGTTTGGTCTTTCAGTCCTGACAACTTGAGCCTCTGCCGAGAAGAGCAAAAAGGCTGCTGAAGGGTCTAAAAAACAAGACTTATGAGAAGTGGCTTATGAGGAGTAGGGTTGTTTAGTCTGCATAAGAGCAGACTGAGGGGAGATCTCTTCACTCTCTTCTAACTAACTACCTGAAACATGATCACAGTGATGGAAGTGTTTGTCTCTTTTCTTAGGTACAATTGACAAGGTGCAAGGAAATGATATCATGTTGCAGAAGGAGAGGCTTAGATTGGATATGAGGAAGAATCTCTTCCAGGAGAGGGTGGTCAAGCATTGGAACAGGCTGCTCATCACAGTGGTGGAGATGCTTAAGAAACATGTGGACGTGGCATTAGAAAACCTGGGTTAATGGTGAGACTCAGGAGGTCAGGTTGATGGCTGGAGTTAGCACAGAATCATGAAAGTTGGAAAAGACTGCTGAGATCATCCAGTCCAACCATACCCCACCATACTCCTTAAACCATGTTCTTCAGCGCTACATCTCTTCATTTACTGAACACCTCCAGGGATGATGACTTCACTTCCCTGTGCAGTCTGTTCCAGTACCTCACTACTCCTTCCAAGTTTTTCCTTACATCCAACATGAACCTCCCCTGGCACAACTTGAGGCCATTACCTCTCACTGTACCAAGGTTTTTTCCAACATGAATGATTTTATGATCTGTCCTGGGCAGGGTTTGGCAGTAGGTGATCTGTAAGATCCCATCTCCAAACATGACATGATTCATGAACGGCCACATTCTGATCACTGCATTTTGCTCACATCAGCTTCTGCAACTACTCCATGACTGTACTAAAGCTACCCTTTCCCCACAGGTAATCTTCTGCACGCCAATTCTACCACACAATTTGAGCTTTCATCAAGTCCATAGCGCCGCTGCCGGCCCCTTCTCATTGTTAACCACGGCCTCACGGGAAGAAGCTCAGCCTGTAGCCCCTACCTGGATAAAAGCATTGGCCTGAATGCATTTAGCATCCTCCACGGTCACCCGAAGGCCGTTGGCTGTGGCGAAGCAAGTGGCGTGATCCTGGAAGTGGACGGCCCTGAGGAGGCTGGACAAATTGCGGGCGTTGTCCAGGCTGGCCGTCAGGACATACTGCTCGCTACTGGCAGGCGACTGTGTGGAAAAAGGCATGGCGGGCCCCGGCGGAGCCCGACTGGGCCTGACGAGGCCTACCGAGGTCTGACGGGGCCTACAGGGGGCCGGAAGCCACGGCTACCAGCGGCGCGGGCACTTCCGGTGGCGCGAGGGGCGGACGGAAGTGCGAGCGGCGCACGGCGCGGTGCTCCTAAGATGGCGGCGGCCAAGAGGAAGCGTGAGTTGGTGGCTGCTGGCCGGCCGAAGAAGCGAGCGAAGGGAGCTCCGACCGGATCCGAGTCGGCCGCTAAGGCTGGCCCGGAGGGAGCGGCCCCGGAGGAGTACAGCATCCCGGCGCCCGTCTCTCAGGTAACGGCGCGGTGCGCTGGGCCGAGCTGGGCGGCGCTGGGACTCGGGGTGCCGATGGGAGCTCAGCAGCTGCACGGGGTTATGGGGACGTGTTGCAGTCCTCTCGTGACTGCGAGCAAAAGCGGTATCTGATGGTGCGGCTCCCGTGAAGCTGCGCAAAAAAAAGCACTGCTGTGGGCCGTTCCGTTAAGCTGCGTTACCACAAGCTAAAAAACATTTTAGAAAACGCCTGCAGGGCTGTTATATCCAGACGATATTGCGTGTGCTTCGTGTCGGACTTATTCTGAGGGGGCCTCAGAAATGGCGTTTAGGTGCTGCTGCTTGTTTTTTGTTGAAGCACACTGCACTGCGTCGCGTGCTCATCCGAAGGGTCTGTGTTCCTGTGCCCGCTCCGGGGCTCGGGTCCTCCTGCAGAGGAGGAGGGCTCTTTTTAGGGCATCCCTCGTGTGTGGATTTCTTAATGTTTTTATATGCCTTTTGTAGTAGCGAAAGGCTTTCACGTGGGAACCTCATGAAGCGTCGTGGTGAGCAGTTATGTAAAAAGTCGAACCTTTGCAAAGCTGGAGGTTCTGTGCAGGTGATGAGATTGCTATGAATGCTCTCACTGTGCTTTTCTGTTACTGCAGTTCAAATGTCTTTTGTTGCTGTGTTGTAAGATACTTTAAGAAAATTAAATTTCTTGCTTGTGTTTTTGTCTTTTTTTTTTTTTTTTTTTTAGGGTAAATGGAAGAACAAGGAGCGGGTGCTTATTTTCTCTTCCCGTGGAATTAATTTCAGAACGAGGCACTTAATGCAAGACTTAAGAACACTGATGCCTCATTCTAAAGCAGGTAGGGCTGAGCGTTATTCTCAGTGCATTTGCAGAGTAATCTTAAACCAAGTACTTCTGAGAATTTGTTATTTTAAAAATGTGATAGGTAATTGTTTTGATGAAACTGTAGCCTCTTATCCTAAGCAAAGAACAAACACTTTTTCAGCCAACAAATACAGCATACACTATATCCTTATATTCTCTGGGAGATGATTACTCTTACGGCTTTTGTCTTGTAAGTGTGCTTTTGTCATGTATTATTAGTTATCTGATTTCATTATAGCATCCTGCTGTGTAAGGTTGTCAGGGATTTTTAGTAGAAATCTCTCTTTGTGAAGAGAGGGACATATAAAATATAGTCTGGTTATCTGTTACGGTACAGAAAAGCATCCTAGGACACATTCTAGAATTCTAAAAATACATGATAACAAACTAGGCTTATTTACAATTGGATTGAACAAATGATTGAAGCCAGGAGTTGGACTCCATGATATTTGTAGATCTTTTGCAACTCAGGATATTCTATGACAGCATGACATGGCTAAAAAGCCCTTGATAGTTGATCTTCCATTCACAGCAGTGAAAACTTGGGCAAACTCTATTAATGTTGTGTTTTAATTTGGGGTTCAGGCCTTCTCAACATTGTTTTTGTTTTCCAGATACTAAAATGGACCGCAAAGACAAGTTGTTTGTAATTAACGAGGTAATTCTGGTTTTAATTTTTATTTTTTGTGTGCAAGAGGTATCCAAGCTCAAAAGACCTGTTACTAGTTATAGAGTTGTGTAACTTCATAAATGAAAATTGGTACTGAAAAGGTGCTAATGCCAAAGGAA
Organism: Chrysolophus pictus; assembly: GCA_037305975.1. Classification (NCBI taxonomy): domain Eukaryota; kingdom Metazoa; phylum Chordata; class Aves; order Galliformes; family Phasianidae; genus Chrysolophus; species Chrysolophus pictus. The sequence goes on along the minus strand of CM074614.1, from coordinate 69,140,594 downwards.
AGTTATCTTTTGATTAAGAGACATTAGAAATTAATATGGAAGGTTTCTGAAAATGTCTTCGTGACTGTATAAATAGCTCTTTGACATATTTTGTGTAGGTATGTGAAATGAAAAACTGTAATAAGTGCATCTTCTTTGAAGCTAAAAAGAAACAAGATCTTTATATGTGGTAAGTAAATACCGCTTTTTGTTTGTTAATTGCATTTATATATACCACTGACAATGCTTCTACCTAAAGTTTGTTGCTGTAATAGTGAGGCTGCTTGAAATAGTGCTTAGTTAAGTCCTAAAGAATACAGCACTTCTGTTGTAGGTAGTGAAAGTTTACAACATGGAGTTGTTTCCACAGACTACAAAAACATTTTACAAAATTGTTCAGAAAGCAAGTATGCATATGTATCCTAAAGGAATCAGTACTGCTGTAAAAGCGACTGAAATTGCTTCCATACGGAAATAATTTGTTGGAGTGTACTGTAGATATCCAACATAACTTTATGGCTGTTCTTAAGATTTTTATTTTCTTTCTTCTGTCTCTGTTCTCAGGCTTTCAAATACTCCGCAGGGACCATCAGCTAAATTCTTAGTGCAGAACAGTAAGTTGGTTGATATTACTGTGTTTAGTTACTTTCTTGTCTGTACAGCTTTATCTAAGTAATAAAATGATTTTTTTTTTTTAAATCACTAGTTCATACACTGGCAGAATTGAAGATGACAGGAAACTGCTTAAGAGGGTCACGGCCCCTTCTGTCCTTTGATCCAGTAAGTATAGTATTTATATTTAATGTATTATATGTCCATTTTCTTGACATTACTCATGCATTTATCTTTGTATCTAAAATTTTGTTTTTTCCGCTGTAGACTTTTGACAAGGAGCCACACTATGCCTTGCTGAAGGAATTGTTTATTCAGGTCAGTGTGTATCTTGGAAATTCTTTCATAAGTTATTTTAATTTCTTTTTGTACCCCACCATACAAATTGTACAGAAAATACTCAATTAGAGTTGTTCTTAAGGTCACTGGGACTCTTGTTCTTAAGTTTGTTGTATGCAGCCTGGAATCGGAGTCTTAATAACTTAAATTAATGCTTGTACCCTTATAACTACAGATATTGAGAAGTGCTGCCTTTTATTTCAGATATTCAGTACACCACAGTACCATCCCAAAAGCCAACCCTTTGTAGATCACGTTTTCACATTCACCATCACAGACAAGAGGATATGGTTTCGAAATTACCAGGTTAGCAGTCTCTTTCAGCTCTTTCAGTGGTGCTCAGTGGAGTAACTTATATTGAATCCATTAATTACAATAAAATAAGAATTATTTTCAGAAGGTGCCTTTTCCTGTATCTTTGGAGATAATTTCTGGCTGCTCTCTGTTAGCTGTGGTTCTGTGATGGGTCTCTTAATAAGATGAATTGGTAGTGAAAGCCTAAGCTTCACTTTTAACTTTACTTGGTGCTTTATTCCAATGTATGCAGGTGCCTGCTTTCTAACTGAGGAATTTACAAATGTGTAGTATTCTTAAATGCTTGCTTGAACCTAATAGAACTCCTCTGTATAAAGAATTGTGTTTGTAAAAGTGCAGTTTATAAACTTCTGTGGCATTGTATCTTGGATTTAAGTTGAGTTTTATATTATATTGTAGTATAAAGTGCCAATGAGGTCATATACATTGATTCAATCCATTTGAAATAGAGTATTCTTTTACTGCAGATAATAGAAGAGGATGCATCTCTAGTAGAAATTGGGCCTCGTTTTGTCCTGAATCTCATAAAAATCTTCCAGGGTAGCTTTGGAGGACCAACTTTGTATGAGAATCCCTATTATCAGTCCCCAAATATGGTAAGCAGCCTTGTCTTCTCTTCGGGAGTTACTTTGAAGACTGCAAGCTGTATGTGCAAGAGAACCACATGTGCCTTCTCCTGAATCTCTTTGTAATGCCTTAACTGTTTGAGAACAAAGTAATTGTGCAAAAATGGAATGAATGCAAAATTCCTGTCAATGGAAAAGTAACATTACGTTGTGGATTTTGACAATTAAGCAGAGAAATGTAACCTGTTGTTATAACATCTGATTTCTTACATCTTACTTATTTTAAATGTTCTATTTTAAATCCTTATTTTTGTAGCATCGACGGTTGATAAGATTGTCAATGGCTGCTAAGTTTAGAGAGAAACATCAAGTGAAAGAAGTACAAAAGATTAAGAAAAAGGAGAGTAAAATGCTTATGGAAGAGGATCCCACTGAAGTAGTCTTTGAAACTCCAGCTGAAGAAAAGCCAGTGGAAATACAGCTTGTGAAACCAGAGTCAAAGGCAATTGTAAAAGATAAAAGGAAACCACGCAAAATTCAGAGGAAGAAGCAAAAAAAGCTGTTCAGAACTGAAGCATAAGCCTAGAAGTTACAGGTGGAGATGCCAAAGTCATCTTTTAGTCTTCTGTAGCTATGTTAAATATACATATTTCTTAGCTGTATTGACAGAATATTGTGAATACTTGTTTTCTGCAGGTAAAACTAACTGGATTTCAATTTTAAGTAAACAAAGATAAATTTCTTTATTGAGTTTGTGCTTTTTGTCTTTTCTTTGAGAGGATTCTGGGTTTTAAAAAACTTGAAAATAGGAGATGGAAAACAAGGAATTCCAAATATTCCAGCTTTTGATAATTGGCCTTACACTCAGATATCTCTAGGAAATAACTTGCTGTAATACACACAAGAAATACAGGTTTTTTAACCATTACGGGGAATTCAAGTCACCTATGCTAGTCCTTGACAGCGGCAGCTAATCCTTTCAGAAATTTTAACTTTATGTGAATTTTCTTGTTGGGAATGATGAGTAATTTTTCTCTCAGTCCCTAGAAAATGCAAAGAGAAATGGTTTCTTAATTGTTCTTTTCTTTTTAATTAATAGTAGAAAACTTTGCCTATGATAGCTACTGTATCTAATCAGCTACGTAGGACCTGAAATATTTCCACCGGGGTGAAGAGGTAACGTAGCATTCTGTTCTTTTGTAACTAATTACAAGTTTCCTAAAAGTACAAGGTAAACACTGCCTCTAAGTACAAAAACCATGTGCCTGAAACAGAACTGCCTATAACTCTTCTATTATGGGACCTGTGATTTTAGGCACCAATTGTGCTTAACAGAATTCTGCACTTTTATACAGTTACTCATGCAGACAACTTTTATTTTCATACAGAGGCTGTCTTCTTGATTCATTTATGCGTTTCTCAGAGTAGAGTGACTCCATGTAGATTTTTTCCATTTAAACATTTAAAATTTCCTTTCAATAGACTCAGTGTTGTTAGAACTAAAAGCTTTGATTCTGCAGCATCTTAAAATCCAATGCTTCTGTAGCCTGCTGCACACTCATGAGCAGCAGGAAGTTCAAAGGTTGGTTCCTTGGCAGTTGACATTTCCTCAAAGCTTTAGTGTGGTTGCCTCTTAATTTGGGCTTTATTTTCATAAAGCTTTTAGGACACTGTCAGTGAGCCTGCCCTTTTGCTGGATTTAAAGTGAGTCACTATGTTTATAAGTTAATATTTGGGGAGATGAGGATGTAACTTGTCTCTCAACCAAGGTAGAATGTTGAAACAGCCATATAAATTCCAACCATAAATCCTGATTCATTTTAGCAGATAGTCATGGGTCTCTGTGATTATCTGCTTTCCTATTCTGTGACTTGTTTTTTGTTTGAAAACTTCTGTACCCCTTCACAATCTTCCTCCTCTTCTGTGTGTTGGAACTGTTTTGCCTGTGCTCTATTATTATTTGGTTTCTCTATGTGGGTTTTTTGTTTTTTGTTTTTTGTTTTTTTTTTTTTTTTTCTCAGCCTTTGATAGAAGAGGAAGATGGTCTGTTAAGCATTAGGTTTCATTCTCCATAGCAGGTCAAAGGAGATTCAATATTACCTTTAAAACTTAGGAATGGGAGACTAGTTACACAGGCACCAGCTCAGTTGACACAGAATAGCTAATCCAAGGAAAAAAAGAGTCTTGGGCCAAACCCAGAGTCTTTGAAGAGCACAGATTCGTCATCATCTGTCTCCTTCCCTGAAAAACAGTCCACAGGGACAGCTTGACAGGAATGATGCTGGATGTAGAAAAGAGTGGGAGCTAAGCGTGCAGCAGGAGTGCATCTGTGAGGAGTCAGAAAGCGTGGCTGGGTCGCACACAGGGCTCACGGGATCGCACGATATCCCGAGTTGGAAAGATGTGAGCCCAAACCCGAACTCCACGCAGCACCGCTCATAGTCCCGTCAGGAGCTGCAGCCGCCATCAGCTCCCCTCAGCTCCTCTGCTCTGGGCCCAGGGCCCTCAGCCACCCCTCGCGCACGTTGCCCCGCAGAGCCTCGCCGCCTTGATGAGCCTCCCTCGGACGCTCCGACCGGCCCGTACCCGCAACACCGAGGCAGCGCGACTCGAGCGCCATTCGCTGCCCCGCTCTCGGCCCCGGCCGCCCAGCCCCGCCCCCGCAGCCGCGGCTCCTCCCGGCCCGCGCTCCGTACGGCGTCGCGGCCGGCTCCTCCCGTTCCCGCCCGCTGCCCCGCTCTCGCTGCCGGCCGGCTCTCCTCGCGCGCGGCCCCGCCGCCATGAGGTGCCACTACGAGGTGCTGGGCGTGCGGCGCGACGCGGCCGAGGAGGAGCTGAAGCGGGCCTACCGGCGGCTGGCGCTGCGCTGGCACCCGGGTACGACGCTCCGCGGGCCCGGCCTGCTGCGGGCCTGGAGGGGAGGGGAGGCCGGGCCGGGGAGAGGGCGACCGGGCCGTGTGGGGAGCGGAGAAGCCCCTGGGGGGATCGGGGCTCGTAAAGGCTCGCGGGTGCCTCCGGTCTGGGAGCAGTGGGCCGGGGCTGCGGTCCCCGTGCCCTGTGGCAGCGGCTTTCCTGTTTGCGTGAGGGGTGCTGCTGTTGTGCTCTGAGTTGTTGACGATTAATTCGTTTAATTCGCAGATAAAAACCTCGAGAACGCCGAGGAAGCCGCAGAACAGTTCAAGTTAATCCAGGCAGCGTACGATGTGCTCAGTGACCCTCAGGAGAGAGCCTGGTGAGTAAATCCAGCCGGTAATGGGCTTGAAGATACTTTTCTGTGCCTGTGTTGCTTCTTGCATTTCGTTTGTTTTCTGTTGATGCCGCTTGGCTTTTTTGCCTTCCCTTGCTCTCATAGCAAGGACTTAGAGTTCTCCGCTCCCTAGCTTGGTTGGAGGTCTGGGCTGTGGGTCGGCCCTAGCAGTGCTTTGCCCTGCGCTAAGGATGGTTCCTTTCATGGAATCATCTGAGTTGGAACACACCCCTGAAGGTCACCTAGTCTGGCTCCCCTGCATCGAACGAGATCACCTACAGCTAAATCTGTGTGCCCAGAGCCTGGCCCAGCCTGACCCAGCCTGACCTTGAGTGTTGCCAGGATGGGATATCTCACTGCTTTCTGCAGTGTGATGGGGTGAGCGCTGAGGAGCTGCTAGTGCTGGCATCTCTTTGCCTCACAGGTGGGAGGCGTTGGTATCCACCTGCTCATCTGGTATCACTACAGCCTCTTTGCCTGTGTTCCTGTAATGGTCCTAGTTTGAAATATGCAAACATCTCTTTGTGAGAGATTGTGAGTTCAAATATTCTGCATAACATGTTTTTCAAGTGGGCTGAGGCATCCAGCTTATGAAGCCAAGAGCACCTCCGCTAAGTTCGTCTTTCTATAAAGGAAAGTAGTTTTTCACTTCTAATATGATAGCTGGTGCTTGTTTTTTTCTTTCTTTCTTTTTTTTTTTTTTCCATTTCCATAAGTATTGGATAATTTGGATAATGTCCTACCTGCTTGTGAAAGCTCATTCTAGCAGCTTGCTCAAATGTGTTTGTTGGGATGTTGCTACTGTAGATATTATAAAAAGTAAAATGAAGGTCTGCAGGTAGTGTTTACTGACTCAGCCCTTTTTCGGTCTGAAGACTTGTGTATGAGACACAAATTCCAGAAAGTGAGGTGCACTGAAGCTTAGCCCAGCAGCAGCACCAGCAGCCCTTCACTCACTCCCCCTAGTGGGACAGGGGAGAGAATTGGGAAAACAAGATAAAACCTGTGGGTTGAGGTATTAAGACAGCTTAATAACTTAGAAAAGGAAGGAATAAAAAGATGATAGTGATAGAAGAATATACAGAACCAGTGATGCTCAACACAATTGCTAACCACTAGCTGACTAATGCCCAGTCAGTCTGCAGGTAAGACAACTCCTGGACCAAACCCCCATCCTGTTTGGTTGTTCAGCATGAACATGATGTGGTATGGGATGTTCCTTTGGCAGTTTGGGTTGCTGTCCTGGTTCTGTCCTTCCTAAGTTCTTTGTGCACCCCTAGCCCCTCACTGACAGGGCAGTGTGAGGATCTGAAATATCCTTGGTTCTGTACAGCACTGCTCAGCAATAGCTAAAGCATTGCAATGTTACTGACATTGTTTTTCTCCCAAAGCCAAAACACAGCATCATACCAGATACTGTGAAGAAAATCAGCTGTATCCCAGCTGAAATCCTGAACAGCTATACTTTGTATAGAATAGTTCAGTTGGAAGAGACCTTCACAGATCACCAGGTCCAAGTACCTGATCACCAGGCTAATCAAAAATTAAAGCATGTTATTGAGGGCATTACCCAAGTACTTCCTCTGACAGGCATGGGGCATCGACTGTCTCACCAGGAAGTCTGTTTGAGAGCTCGACCACCGTCACAGGAGAGAAATTTTTTCTAATGCCCTGCCTGACACTTTCTCAGCTGCCGCCTTATTTGTGATGACAGCATGATATTCCCAGTTTATTTCTGGGAAATTGAAGTCTCCCAGAAGGATGAGGTTTACTGATCCAGACATTTCTAATTGCCTATAGACGAACACATCCATGCCATCATCCTGGATGTCATGACACAATAGTAGGCACCCACAACTACATCTGCTTTGCTGTCTGTCCCCTTAATCCTCACCCAGAGACTCTTTATCATTCCATCCCTAACAGCAATGACTGTGCAGAGGGTAGTTTCTTCCTTACATACAGCCCAACCCTGCCTGTTGCTCCAAAACTGCTGATAACCCTCCTTCCCAGCACAGCAAATGTGGAGTGAAGCTATACACATGCTTTTACATGTTACTTGTGTCTTATTGTTATTGGAGAGTATTCATTTTCTTTACATTATTGATTTTTGCCAGGTATGATAACCACAGGGAAGCTCTTTTGCGGGGAGTGAATGGAGACTATCAAGATGATAGTTTGGATCTGCTGCGCTATTTCACCGTTAGCTGTTACTCTGGATATGGAGATGATGAAAAGGTAGTGAACTAATTCATCTTTTTAATTAACCAATATAAATTTATTGAAGGATGTTGTGGTTTAACCTGGCGGGTGGCTGGGCAGCACACAGTTGTTTGCTCACACCCCTCTTCCCAGTGGGATGGGGGACAGAATAATAAAAAAGTAATATAGAACTTGTGGGTTGAGATAAAACTATTTACTAAGAAAAAAAAGGAAAAGGAAAATAGTTGTGGCTGGGTAGATAGATAAATGTATATAACAGGTAATGCACAAGCAGTAGCTTACCACCCCACAGCCAATTCCCGCCTAGCTCCCCAAGCAATGGAATTGAGTGAGATGAACTCAACCTTCCACTTGATGCCATACGGTATGGAATATCACTTTGGCCAGTTTAAGTCAGCTGTCTTAATTCTGTTCCTTCCTAGCTCCTTGGGCCCTTTTCCTGCCGTGGCTTTGTACAGCACTGCTTACAGAATGGCCAGGGTTGGAAGGGACCTCAAGGATCATGAATCTCCAACCTCCCTGCCACAGGCAGGGCCACCAACCTCCCCATTTAATGCTAGAGCAGGCTGCCCAGGGCCCCATCCCATCTGGCCTTGAACACCTCCAGGGACAGGGCATCCAAAACCTCTCTGGGCTGCCTGTTCCAGTACCTCACCACTCTCTGTAAGGAATTTCCCCCCGATGTCCAACCTAAATCTCCCCTCCCTCAACTTAAAACCATTTCCCCTTGTCCTGCCATTATCTACTCTTTCAAAGAGTTGATTCCCCTCCTGTTTGTAGGCTCCCTTTAGTTATTGAAATGCTGCAGTGAGGTCACCTCACAGCCTTCTTTTCTCCAGGCTGAACAAGCCCAGCTCCCTCAGCCTGTCTTCTGGACTGGAGAGGTGCTCCAGTCCCCTGATCATCTTTGTGGCTCTCCTCTGGACCTTCTCCAGCAGCTCCCTGTCTTTTTTGTACTGGGGGCTCCAGACTTGGATGCAGTATTCCAGATGGGGCCTCACAAGAGCATAGTGCTCTTAAAGCTGGAGTCCTTTAAGCTGAGGAAAAATGATAGCAGCGCTTGAGGGAAGTGTGCTTCCAAAAATTTAATTCCATGTTATATTTTAAGATACTCATGATTTAAAAAGCTCCAGGTAATTAGGAGGACTTCTGCCAGAGAAAATCGCCATCTGTCTTTGTATTACTATGGTATGAGTAAGTCAGCATCATCTTCATTTAAAAAATAAAGATATAGTTGGGGTTAGGGTTAGTCATAGTAAATTTTGTATTTGAAACTTCCTCAAAGTGTCATAACGTGTAACCAGACTCTAATCAACATTGTCTGCATGCTGTAAGTGTATTTATTTTTTTACTTAGATTTGGATATGGGTTGTTTGAGGTGTGAGAAAGACTAGTGAGTGCTTACAAGACCTTTCCCTCATTTTGAATTGCTCTGCAGAACTGCATTTTTTTTCTGAATGTTCTGTAAAAAAACACTACTTACTGTAACTGAGCGTTTGTACATTTATTATTGAACAAATAATAATTTACTTCTTTTAAAATTTCAGGGATTCTTTACAGTCTACCGACATGTTTTTGAGCAAATTGCAAAAGAAGAGATGGAATATATGACTCATGAAGATACTGAAGAATTCCCTACATTTGGGTATTCCCACAGTGATTATGACATGGTAGGAGCAAGTATAATGTTGAACTAGAAGTAACATGGCTGTTATTACTTTGTCTCACACTGAAATCAAAGAAAAAGTTCTTGGGAAATCTCTGAGGCAAATACAGAACCACATTTCGATTGTCTTTTCTACTGTAGTAGTTCATTACTGTACAGGTGGTGCTTATATTGTGATTCATAACATTTAGATGAATCAGAATAATTGTTTCCTGTTGGACTGTATTAGCAGTTAGATTTTTATTGGTAAGTTGTCAAGCAAAATTTTGTAGGGCTAACCATCAATTATGCCAGTGAAACTTAAGTGCAGTGTGCCTGATGCAAGGCCTGAAAAAAAAACAGAGCACCAGACATTCTCAATGAGATGTAAACCATAGTTTACCAGTATTTTAATGCGGCATAGGTTACAGCAAATGATATTACAAATGATTTTTTTAAATAACACATACAGTATTATGTTTCATTTAGGGAAACAAAGACTCACTTACTACATAAATGCCTGTTGAAAAAGAAAGACATTGTAGTTGACCTGCTGTGTGAGCTCCTGCTATGGCACTCCTGTCATCTACACTTGTAGTAAGATTTAGTTTTCAGGATATTGCATGTCTGCTTTTGGGATATGAGAAAAGACAAATACTTAGAGGACACATGAATTCTGCCCATCGGGTTTATCAATTATTTTTTATAATAGCTCTTTTCCTGGTGATTAACTACACAGTAGCAATACTCACAAGTATTCCTCCTAGTTTCCTGCTTCTCCCTTCATTTTTAGTAGTAATATACTGCATAACTGATTATTTATGAAATTTAAATTGATATATACCTCACAAATGAGAAATTTTGATGGTATGAACCTTGGTTGGAGTTAGAAACAGTTAGTTACTTTGGCACTAAAGATGCCCAAATGGGTATTTTAATTTCAGGTAAAATTACACAATGGCTTAACAAATAAGTATCTTTCCCAGGAAGCATATATTTAATGTGTCTAAAATTGCTAAGATCCATCTATTCGTAGCTTGAGCTTGGAACATCTTTTGGGAGCTTCCCATGTCAAGACTGTAGAATAGATATGGCTGTAAACCAGAAACTACTTTTAATGTTGACAATTAGTAGCTGCAAAATCAGCTGTAATTCTGGCACCATTATCATTAGACATCTGCCTTGTTCATGAAGTTATGGAAGCAGAATACCCTTTCTTTTTTTTTTTTTTTTAAATTAATTGGATTAAGTGATTCTTCAAATTAAATCATGGAAAATAGCTTCATTTAACCAGGAAAGCCATTATCTCTCTTATCTTTGTATTTAAAGATACAGTTGGAAGATAGCAGCATTTTAGTACACCCACTTCCCTGTTTAGTAGAAGTACTGTGGGAGAAGGGAAAAGAGATTTAGAAGGGAACTACAGAAGCTAGATCAAGACTTCAGAGTCTGTGACGTGAATGTTCTCTGATCCAGCCTTCTGAGTTGACTTGCAAAAGGTTTGGGAAGTGACTCCATCTGTGCCAGGCAGACAGGGAATATATTCTTAACATGACTTAACAAGATTTCACAAAAATAGTTGTAGAACAATTATGTGTAGAAACAAAAGCAGTCAGCTGTGAGTGCATAGTAAGCAACAACCTGAGTGTCCAACATGAGTGTCCAGGTGACTGGCAGGACAGGAACTGTTCAGCTTTTCAGCTACTTTTGCAATGGCTGAAACACAAGCTCGCAGAAGGCTTAATGTAACTCAAAGTCTTGAAGTTTATTAATCAGTTCATTTATAAGGGGTCTTCTTTCCCCTCTGCCATACACTGCTGCAAATGTACTAGCATACCTTTCTGGTGCAGTCTTTGTGAATGTACGCCACATATTTGGTGTACACCTGACTCAGGATCATGCTCTTGATCCGGCTCATCAGGAATGAAATCGGGGCTATGTAGCGTTTCCACCACAGCATATTCTCTCAAATAACGGATGCCTTTTTCTATATCAGTCCATTTCTTTTTCTCAGGCATCAAATCGTCTTTGAAGGGGTATCTTTCTTTTACAGCTAACAACATCCTCTTCCAGAGGGTGAAGGCCTGGTTCTGGCATGTACTAATGCCTCTGTTAATGGCTGAGTCCCTAGCAATGCCACCCAGCTGGCGAGCTTCTCTACTATCTAGCCACACACTGTTTGGCCCCATTGTCCCAACATCGAAGTAACCAGGTGGCAGTAGGCTCATTTGGGTGACGTGAAAAGTCTTTTCTCAGACATCGAATTTCATTCATTTTCAAAGATCAATCAACAATGGTAACGGTATCTTGCTCACCTCTTACTCTTTCAGGACTCCTTGTTGCCCTTATAGGCATTGGTGACCGTGGTCTTACTGAGGGTCCCTCCCCTGGACTCGGAGGTGCTTCTCCTGGATCTCGGAGCCACTCCTCTGGACCTCTTTGCTCCTCTTTCTTCTCTTCTAACTGAGTCGAGATCCGTTTCATTTTCCGTCCTTTCACAGTGGCAACTGACATCAACTTTGGTGCCTCCTGTGGTTGATCAGGTTGGTCAGTTCCAATGCTCTCACCCTCCAGCTCGGCTTGGAGTCTGTCTTTTTCAATCATGAGAGCATTTAGTTCAGATTGGAGGGTATCTCTCTCAGTTTGGACAGTATCCCATTCAGATTGGAGAGTGTCGAGTTTGGATTGCAGGGAGTCTCTCTTGATTTGGAGGGCATCTCGTTGAGATTGGAGATTCCTTCTCTCAGCTCGGAGATTTTCCCCTTTGGCTTGGAGACTTTCTTTCTCAGCTCGGAGACACTCTTGCCAGGTTTTGAGATTCTCTCTCCTGGCTAGGAGACTCTTTCTCAACCTGGAGATTCTCTCTCTCTCCTTGGAGACTCTCTCTTTGGGATTGCAGGGAGTCTCTCTCAATTCGGAGGGCATCCTGTTTGGACTTGAGGATATCCCTGTCAGACCAGAGGGCATCTCTCTCAGATTGGAGGTCTTTTCTCTCACCTAGGAGACTCTCTCGCTCAGCCCGGAGATTCTCCCTCTCTGCTCGGAGTCTCTCCTTTTCAGCTTGGAGACTCTCTCGCTCATTTCGTACTGTCTCCCTGAGACTCTCCCTTTCAGCTCTCAGATACTCTCTCTCAATTTCACAAACCCTCTCCCTCTCTGGGTTACTATTGAATAAGGCCCGATAAGCATTAGCTAGGCCCCAAATCATTTGTGCCTCCTCAGATCTGCCTGAGCTGCAACATTCCTGTCTCAAATACATGTTTAAGCACTCAGGGTCTTTCAGGTGTTCAGGAGTGAAGTTCCACGACACCGAAGATGTACATCTCTCTAAAGTCTCTCCCAGGCCTCTCCACACTCCCTGCCACTCAGTATTCTCTGGTTTTGGGGAAGGCTTCCTCAAAATATGACAAATACAAATAGTGAGTGAAATGATGAACAGTACTTTTAGCGAGATTGACAACGTGATCAGGTGAGCATTCAAAAACTGCATAAAGGATTCAAAGGAGAGGCTGGGAGCCTGCTTAAAAATCCCAAGTTCTGTAAAATTAGCAGCTCCCTCTGCAAACAGGTTTAAAAGAGAAAGCAGAATCATTTTTTTTCTCTTTCTTTACAAAAGCAAGATAGCAGTGCTCAAAGTTTACAAATATCCCAGAATACTGGCAGTCCGCTTAGACTTTCAAGGTCAAGTTTTCAGTTAGCACCGGTGAAAAAGATAAACTTACCCAACGAAACTCTCCAAGAGCAGAGAGAGATTCGTTCTAAAAACTAAAAAGCAGCTTTTGCCCGCATTCTCCACCAAGAATGTCAACGGTTTACGGGCTGGTTCGGCCCGGTTCCGTGACTAGCGGGGCAGAGGGATCCGCAGATCCGCGCCTCTGGAAAAAGGGAACAGGGGACCCCAAAATAATTAGAAACAGTGGCAACGATCTGAGGAGAAACAAACTAATTTACTAAATATAGTATCGGAATGCAAGATAACACACTATAATACAATATAATTAAAATTGAAGCTAATAAATCAAATATAATGAGAGAGAGAATGTCCAAAAGGTGGATAGGCCTCACCACAACGATGAGGTGAGATGCGCCGTCCCGTTGAGCAGCAGGGAGAAAAAGGAGGAGAGCTGACGAAAAGCAGGCAAAAAAGAGCGCATCAGGTGACCTTGCCAGGAGTTCTATCTCGAGACTCTCTGTGACCGCAACGTCCCCTGGGGAGTGTAGTTGTTCTCGTCCAGGCAGGTACCCAGAGCTTGAGCATTAACAGTTAAACTCCCAGTGCTCCACATGATGTTATGATGTGGAATACCGAAAACCAAAGATCACAAAACCATGACAGGAGCTTATATTCAGGTGGCCATTGAGGAGAAAAATCTCATAGCTCATAAAGCTGATGAGGGGATGGTTGATTCCTGTCATCAATAGCTGTGGCTATTGATGGCTATGTATCCTATTTACTCAAATTGTCTCATTTTGAAGCATAAATCTGAATAGTGTATCATTGCTTACACTGTTGGACATATAGAGCTGTATTTTAGTGACAGCAGAGAACTGCATAGCTATTTATCTGCCAAGGGCCACAGCCTTGAACCTTCACACATAGACAGGTCATTAGAAATTAGTGTTGAGGAGTTAGTAGTTGTAGCACTGACATAAGGAGAAGAAGAAATATTAATAGGAAACCTGTTAAGCTGTTATGTTGAAGTCCAGAACTTTTTCTGTGAAGTATTCAGAAATACAAAAACAGCAGTGCATGCAGGGATGTAAAAGAGTGTGTGCAGGATGTAGTAAAAAGAAAGTTTAAAGAGATGAGTAATTAAAAAAAAAAAAAAAATTACATATGTTGTTTCCCAAATATGCAAAATGCAAAAGATTAGGAGTTATTTGGAGAGGAACAAAACAAAATAATACAAAAGAAAATGATACAAACTAGAGTGGCTTGCACACCAGAAGTCTGTGCTGCCATTCAGCAGAACCTGGATGGAATACAGAGTTGGATGGAGGGGATCTGGTGAGGTTCAGCAAGAGTAAGTGTAGAGCCTTGCACCTGGGGAGGAATAACTGTGTGTGCTAGTACAGGTTAGGGGCTGGAAAAGAGCTTGGTGGAGAAAGACCTGGGTGTTCTGGCGGACAACAGGTTGGCCATGAGCCAGCAGTGGCCCAGAAGGCCAATGGCATCCTCAGATGCATTGGAAAGAGCATGGACTGCAGGTCAAGGGATTACCTGATCCTACACTCTACTCTGCCCTGGTGAGGCCGCATTTGGGGAACTGTGTCCACTTGTGGGTTCCCCTGTTCTAGAAAGACAGGGAACCTCTGGAGAGAGGCCACCAGAGAACCACAAAGATAATTAAGGTCCTGGAACATCTCCCTTCTGAGAAAAGGCTGGGAGACCTGGGGCTGTTCAGCCTGGAGAAAAGAAAGCTGAGAGGGGATCTTATCAACACTTAGAAATATCTGAAGGGTGGATGAAGTGGATGTGGATGGATGTCAAGTGGATGAAGACAGGCTCTTTTTGGAGGTGTCTACCGACAGGACTGCAGGCAGCAGACAAGAACTGCAACACAGGAAGTTCCATCTGGAAATGAGAAAAAAAGTTATGGAGTTTGAGAGTGACAGAGCACTGGAGCAGGCTGCACAGAGAGGTTCTATGAAGATACTAAAGACCCACGTGGATGCTTTCCTGTGCAACTCTAGGGAACCTGCTTTAGCAGGGGGTTGGTCTAGATGATCTGCAGTAGTCCCTTTCAACCCCTATGATTCTGTGAAAAGAAAGTCATGATGTCTCTTTACTAATCTAGTGTTTACTTATGAGTAGTAAATAGAATAATGAAAGATAATTTACTGCTTCTTCTAAAGTGAAAGCTAGAGGGCATCGTTTTTACCTGCAGTTATATAATACTACAAAACAGGAGTAAGTGCATCTTCACACAAATGGTCATTAAACTGAAAGTCACAGCTTCATGATATTGTATATGGTAACATTTTGTATACATTAAAAAAAAAGAAAAGCATTAATGAAGGAGAAGTTGACTGGAGTTATTAAATGCTCTCACTTTCTCTGGAAGTAGATAGAATATGATGGGAAGAAATACTGTCATGTATTTGCTTTTTTTTTTGTTTGGTTTTTGTGTACTGATTGTCCTCTGCCGTTGGAAATGTATGGATGACCTTTGATGTAATTTGATGTGGTGGCTGTTACACAGTATGTGCTTATTTATACAATGTCTCATTCCCGTTGTGCTTTGAAAGGAAAAGTACAGCAAAGTTAAGTGTCTGGCACTGCTGTTAGCACAATCTAATCTTAAATGGGGTATGATTTTAGAAATAGGTATTTGGAATAGTTTAAATATAAAGCTGTTGATTTGAGAAGGTATGAAATTTTAAAGATGGTGTTAGAGACTTCTGTAAACCTTGTGGTGATTTACTTATACTCTGGGTAAAAATCTTTGCCTATAGGGAAGACACAGAAATCCTAAGTTATTTGTTAAGTTTTTTTCCCACTCTCCCTAATAAAGTGACTCACTGAATTTGTAATTATTTTTATTTTAACAGATAGTTCACCCTTTCTATGCCTATTGGCAGAGTTTCTGTACTCAGAAAAACTTTGCTTGGAAAGAAGAATATGACACACGTCAAGCATCGAACCGCTGGGAGAAACGAGCTATGGAAAAAGAGAACAAGAAAACCAGAGATAAAGCAAAAAAAGAGAGGAATGAACTTGTCCGTCAGCTAGTAGCGTTTATTCGTAAAAGAGACAGAAGAGTACAAGCTCACAGAAAACTTGTAGAAGAACAGAATGCAGAAAAACTTAGGAAAGCAGAGGAAATTCGGAGGCAGCAAAAACTCAAACAAGCCAAGTATGTAAATATGGAAAGAAATGTTTGTCTTAAACCCAGAGAAACTATCAATGTCTACCATGCCATTAGATTGTAATGATATGATTATAGTGGTAGCTGTACATGCTCTTTTAAAAATCCTTCACCATTTTCTATATTAGTTTTGGTTTCAAGTCAAACCTTTTTATTTGTTCTGAAATAGAACAGAAAAGAAAGATCTTTCTCAAAAGAAAGATCCAAGAAAATCAGGGAATAACCTGTGCATTACAGGCAACTGGTTGTAATAGCACAGAATCCAGTGTGGGAGGGAAGATTTAAGGGAAAAAGAATGTATGATTGAAGCAAAACAGGACTATGACAATCTGGACTTTCAGGCTTCATTTACCTTGGAACTTCATCTGCTAAAAAGAATGTATGAAAAACAAATGTACTTGTGCTTTTCCTTTTAATTTGGTGGAGAGGACCCTTTTAGTAGAATGAATGCACTTTTTAGTGCTTTTACTTTTCATGAAATATAAAGTAGATGAAGGGGAGCCTGCCAGTCTGAGCAGAAGTTCTTTAAACTTGAAGTAATTTTCATCTGAAAATAAGAAAAAGGAGCTTAAATACTTAATTGTTTTGAAATTACACTCTTGTAGCATTAAAATCATAATTAAAATCATAAATAAATAATTAAAATAAATTTAATTAAATAATAGTTATTATTTAATAATTATTATTTAATAAATAATAATTAAAATAATTAAATTCATCAAAAAATCATAATATAATTCACATACATGTGAAATACATATATTAGACATAATGTTTGGGATTTCTTTGTTTGGTTGGTTTTTTTAGAAAATTCAGCTATAGTATGGTGCACTGACTGGTAGCTTGGATGACACTTATCAGAAAAACTGAGTGGGTACACTTTTGTAACACAAAGTCAAGCAGTAATTTGCTAGTGGTTTTTGCGTTGCTGTACTGTTCATTGGTTTGGATCCTACAGCAGGTAAAAGCAGCTAAAGTACCTTCAGGATTGAGCTGACTTTCTCTGTTGTGAGCTTGACATTTACCATGTGGTCGTACATTTCCTGCATGAAATTCAAGCAGGATCCACTTACGTTAATATCTCCTTACTAGCAGTGTCAGTGTGACCACTGGCATCGTAAATTACCTGCTCAGATTTCCATACCCTACAAACAGTTCTTTGCTCCATTATAATAAATTCAGAAATTTCCACCTGAAATACCAGAGAAGACCAAGCTATCTTTTACATAATACTGTTTCTGTAATTCCAATCTCATAAATGCCACATAGATATTACTGTATTTTTCTGCTTAAAGGCTTGCTGAACAGTATAAAGAGCAGAGCTGGATAACTATGTCAGATCTGGAGAAAGAATTGAAAGAGATGGAGGCACAATATGAAAAGGAATTTGGAGATGGATCAGATGCTGAAGTTGAATTGGAAGGACAGGAGACAAAAGAAGGTATTGAAGGTATGCAGCACGGGGGTGTGACCTGTAATGAATTGTTGCAGTGTGAGTATTGGCTCACTGCACTTGGAACCTCAGGTGCATGTGGGGCAAGTCCTGTGCCAGGTTAGTCTGGGTGTCTGATGTTTTCCATTGAACTTGAGAAGACGTAAAGCCATAGCTGTTAATTATCTTGATGTCTCTGCATATGAAAAATACCGAAGGAGCTGAATGTCAATGTTGTGACTGTTTCCTGGAGCTTTTAATAGCAACTTACTTGAAGATTGCTCTTCTGACTTTGTCTCTTTGATCCCCATTGATTTTTTCAGACAAACTGAATGATGTGACTGAAGAAGCTGAATATGCTGATGATCTCTACTGCCCTGCTTGTGACAAATTGTTAAAAACTGAGAAAGCGTAAGTGTGTGTGTATATAGTTGGGAACTTTTCAGCAGTGGTAGGGGAAGGTGTTGCTTCTCTAAAGCAACTTTTTAAAAAGCATGGTAAGAACTTTTTAGCTTCGCATAATAATGTCTTCTTTCCAGCTGAGACATTATCAGGGAAAAATTTTCCATTCTTATTAGTGATAGATAATGGTCCTATTGCTAATTTATATGTGAATGTAACCATATTTACTCAGATCTACCTGCAGTAACAATTTGATAATCTTCATAGCATGAGGAATCATGAAAAATCAAAGAAGCATCGGGAGATGGTAGCACTGTTACGACAGCAACTGGAAGAAGAGGAAGAGAAATTTCCTGTGTCTTCAGATGATGTGAATGGAATACATACCAAAGAGGAGGAAGAAATGGGAGAGGTGCCCAAACAGAAGTACTTAAAATTATTTATTATTTTAAATTTTATTATTAGTAATGACTTATTAAATCTCTGAAGCTTGGGGGAAGCTTGGTGCAGTTCCATTGTTTACCAGTTTGGTTATGCTACTCTTTGTCAGTTGGATGCTGACATACATAGAAAATGAGTGTGCTTGAAAATGAGTGGAACTGAATAAGTTATGTTGTACAGCTTCCATTCTTTGAATGGACCAAGCATAATATCAGCTGCCTTTTTAGTATCTTTAAGTTTAGTCTGAGCAGAATAAATTGTTTTGTTAATGCAAAAAGTAGATTATGAGAAGTGTTGCTTTCATTTCAGATGAGAATCATTTTCTAGTTGTGGCTGCAATCTCTCTCATGTTACTGTGTTAAGAAAAATATAATTTGATACCTTTCTGGAAACTGTATTAATGTTTTCTTTTTTAAAAAAGTCTATTTTACATTCTTACCTTTCCAGACTCTCCAAGAAGCAGAAGAAGAAACAGAAAACAATGATGGTAGGCAATCAGACACAGTGAATTTCAAAGAACTTTACAACATGATTTTGTTTTATATATTATCATAATACATCTCACAGATCTGACTTGAGAAGCATCTGTACAAACAGAATAAATATGGTGCAGGTTCCAAAAAGCTTATGGGTTGAAATGTAGAGAAAGGAGATTGGAATGGACAGAGAGAGAATGCAAGGAACTGATCAGCAAGATCAGCAGCAGCTCTGGTGTATTAGTGACTTAATTGTTTGGTGATAGTCTTCTGCTTTGATTGATAGACCTGGAAAAATGTACTGTTTGTAAAGTAACTTTACTAGCATCCTACTGAAACTAACAAACACCATCCACTCCACCTCTCACTTGCATTCCAGGCACGAGTAATGCCAATCTGGCATGTTCCAGGATCCCATCTGTGCATGACAGAACAGATCTGAGCTGACAGGAGCAGGCTGGGATTCAAGAATCGCATGTCTATGTCAGCTTTGAGTGTCAGGAACTCCACAGAGAGCAGATTCTTCTCTCTTTCTCATGCATGATTCTTTCCTAGTTGTACTTCTTTCCTATTCAGTATCTCAATCATAGTCATGTCCCACTGACCTGCGTACACTAGATCCTGCATCTTGCATGTTTCACAAGGTGGCCTCATGGTTTTTCCCCAGCCTAACCCTTCTAGTGTTATGTGTTCCCCTTCTCTGCCCTCTCCTACACCATCATCTTTTATCAAGAAACTTCTCCAAGGCTTTCAATCTGCTGAATTTTTCTTGCTTCTCTTTGTTTGGTTTTGCATTGTCCAAGTTAGTATTGGCTTGGCCTTCTTGTTTCTGTGCAGGCCATCAATATCTTGTCCAACTCTGGCTTCTTCACTTCCTTTCCAATTTCCCTGAAATTCTTTTTCATCTACCTTATAAATGTGTAAGCACCTTGTGTCCCATTCTTCAGTTATGTAAAGTTACGTTTTTTGCGGCCTAGAATGTGGGTTGCACGCTCGCATAACTGACCTGGAATTCTGTTATGCAGAGATCCTAGAAGCGTAACTTCTATCTGCTATCAGTCTTTACCAAGAGTTGAGAATCATTAGGATCTTCAGGTTTTTTTCCTGGAGATAAAACTACCTGAGAAAACGTGGCTAAGCTATCTAAGTCTGCAAAAGTTACTGTAGGTGATGTAGTTATATTAACACACTGTTACGTTTATTCTACTTTTGGAAATGGAGCTTTGCCTCAGACATGCTCAGATGTTGACCTTTTACTAAACAGTTGTTGACTGATTCTGGTACATGGAAAAAGTCGCCAGTGTTTCAGAAGATAGGGAAAATACAGTATGTTTTGCTTCAGTCAGTTCAGTTATTTAGGCTTAAGTGTCCTACTACAGATGTCTGGCACAGAAACCAGTCAAAACGTTTGTCAAAATTAAAAAGCCTTGTGTTCGAGCCCTTTGTGTAATTAAAAACCACCACCACAGCTGGTCTCATCTTTCAGAAGAGAGGAGCTAAGATTTTGCTTGTCGGAATCCCACTGAAAATACAGTGTAAAATTCAGAGGCTTCATGGGTTTTTTGTGTTCTCCCCACGCGCTCATGTTTTAAGGTAAATGATTATAAGCATAATCACTAGTGAGCATCAAGTAACTTTTATTTCTTCTATTTGGACAGACTTACGAGGATTCTTTTGATAAAAGTGCTGATGAGGAAACAATTGAGAAAAAGGAGTTGCCCTGTCTGGACAAGGACAGTGGCCCAACAGAGCAGTCTATAAATGATGACCAAAGATGTGCTGTGTCAGAGGAAGCAAGTGCTGCAGAAGATAGTAGCCAAGTGAATGAAGCACAAAGTGAAGTGAAAAGGTGTGCCCATGTCATTCTATGTCGTGTTTGATACTGTAACAAGCAGACCTTTCTCACTATTGTGAATTTAGGGCTACTCCACTAAATCAGAGTTGCACAAATACAATACTGAACAGAGAGTGTTAGGAGTGTTTGGAAATGGTATTAGACTGCATATCAGCACTGCATCATTCACAAGTAGCTGATTCATCTTTTAGCAAAATCTTGAGATTTTACATAAGTGACGTGGCTTTATTTTTGCTGGAACCAATTAGGTTGTGTGAAGAAAGAACAGAGACATTGACTTGAATACAATCAGATTCTTTAATTGGAATATTCTTGTGCACTGATCTTGGTTTCTCTTTGTCTATCAGCAGCACTAAGCCTAAAGGTAAAAAACCCAAGGATGCAAAAAAGTCTGCTAAGGGATCTTCAGAACACCAAACAATGGTATGTCAAATTACTTACACTGTTTAAAAAAAAAACAGGGTCATGTCATTACAAACAAAAAATAGTTTGTTTTACCTCCAGTTCCCAAATTCTGTCCTGGTTTACTACTTACTTCTTAATAGTACATAAGTTCTCTTCCAGTGATTTTATTAGTGTATAGGACACTGGAACATCAGCTCTTGTCTGTGCAGAGAAGTGCAGGACTAAATTTCAGGTCTAGGAGAGTGGCTAGAACTCAGTAATCAAAGCAGTTCAAACCAAAAAATGTAAACATCTGAAGATGGCTGCTCTCACCAGGCAGGTGGAAGACAGTACTGTCTGCATCTTTCCAAATATTGGTACTTCCCAGAAGAACAAATTCTTGTAATAGCTACAGCTAAGACATAAATTCGACGTACCTCAGAACTCAAAATATTATGTTTATAGTCTTGTTTATTGAGGTGAGATCAAAAGTAATCTTTATCATTAATTACACTTGGTAAGTTTCTGTTGTATTCTTGGCTTTACTTGCCTCTTCTTAAAATTTCACAAAGTTATGCTTTTAATATTCTATTTTAATTGCCAATCAATAATAGCATATTCATTATAGAAACAAGCAACTTAGTCACATTTCATTCTTTTAAGAGTAGCTAGATAGAGCCAGTTGGTGTATTCTTTTTATTACACAATATATTTATTACACATCTTGTACAAATGTGAACAGTTTGTTTTTTTCATCTTTTAGAATGAAGTTCCCATTCACTGTGTAACCTGCAACTGTACATTTCCATCCCGAAATAAACTGTTTGAACATCTAAAAGCAACAGGACATGCAAAAGCAACACAGGCACTGTCTGTAAATGGAGCTGTTCACACCAGAAGCAAAAAAGAGAAACGTAAAAACAGATAGAACTTTGTTACACTGACAGTCTTTAGAATCATACAAGAAAATTCTCTAAAACATTGAAAAGTGTGCATTGCCTGTTCTGAGGTAAACTGGGAAGGCAGCTCCAGGTTTTGGTGGAGGAAACAAAAAGGAAAAAAGAAAAAAAGGAAGATGAGGAAGATGTAACAAGAAGAATGTTATCTTGTGAAGCAATTTTTGCTTTTGTTCGTTTTTACCTTTTTTTCTTTACTGACTGAATTTGACCTACCCTTCTGATAGCTTTCTTGGTGAAGGGGCAGCAGAGACTCAGAGTTGCTTAGCATTCCTGTTGAAACTTGTATGGATGGAGTAATTATGCAGAGGGAATAAATTATTTTACCACATCACAGTTGTTTTCTTTACAGAGACAGAAAACTGATTTGAGGTTAAGATTGGACTCTGCTGTTTTGATCTTCCATCAAAAATGAAATATGAGCAGCACAAGTGGAAGAGTAACTACCCTCAGTGGCCCCTTCAAATTAACCAGCAGATAAAAGGGGAAAGATGTCAGAGTTGATTAATTACAGTTTGGACAGTCCCTGTTAGTTTTGTACATGACCATGTGAGCTAAGGTGTTTGTACTGGGGAGGGAAATCCTGTGGATGAGCCTTGCTGGAGTAAGTATGGGAAGGAATGGATGATGGCTGAAGTGTCAGTGTTAATCTATGTGAGTTGACTTGCACACAAGTCTTTCCCGTGGTACATGCGCACTAGATGCTGCCAATTGAGGAGAGAGTGGCAGGTGGTATGGATTGCTCTCCACATGTGTTTTGATTTCCTAATGAAAAACAAAATGGGAACTAGTATTATGTCTCTGTTTAATGCGTAATTAATTCATTCTGAATAGCACTTAAAAAAAAAAGAAAAGACAAACACTTGATTTTGGAGTGCAGTGAACAAAAGAGTTCTGCAAAACAAGCAGTCAGTGAAGTCAGAATCCAGTGTTCATGGAGGACTTGGGGATATGGTGTGTTTAGTATACCCCTAGATTTTTCTGTATTTCTCTCATTGCATTTCTAAATGTAATGCTCTTACCTCACCTGAGTTGCTCTAGCATTTCAGCTTATCAAAAAAAAGGGCAGAACACAGAACTGCTATTAGATCAAGAAATTATTCAAACATTAAAACTTTCATCAAAGTAAAATGACAAATGTATAGTTCTTGCTAACAGACAACAATGTTACTTTTATTGGAGAGTGGAGAAGGTAACAAAAATTTTGTTCCAAAAGTCATTACGTTAAAAAAGCTGTACTTATTTCACCAGTCAGAGTTTGCATCTTTGCTAAATAACTAAAATTCAAAAAACAGCAGGAAGAAAAGCAAAGAATTTATTTTTTTTTGGAGAGGATGATGACTGGATTTGACATTAAAAATAATTACCATAATTAGAAACTTCCAATTTGTGTGCACAGATTTTTTAATGTTGTAATTACACTGTATCATTGTGATAAAGGTAAACAGTTTTAGCTCTGTTTGAGACACGCAGTCACATTCTGCTCAGAATACTTCCTAGCCCAAGAGTGACTTTGTGTGAAATCTCATGTCATGGGTAAGACTTAAACTGCAATATTATCTTTTGAGTTGATTATTTTTGTTATTTAAATAAAATAAAACAATGATGAAGTATTGATTTTTACGTATGCTTATGCTTATTGGGTGAAAAAGGCAAAGTTCTGGTAGCTGCAGAGATGACCACTGTGGAAGAGGTGGTCAGGGACTACCCTGTGTTGGTCACAGCTGGCTTTGCAGCAGTTCTACCACATGCCAACGTTCAATCAAGCAAGAGTTCATATTGCCTCTCCTGAAAATGTAGGTAAGAAATGGCAGCAAAGGAGACACAGGAACAAAGCTGGAACAAAGGAACAAATAACCTCCTGTAACCTCACCCAAAGGGACTGCAGCCTGCTAGAGAACTTCTGCTGGAGCATAGAAAACCAGTGAGAGAAAAGCAGCAGTAGAAGAGTAAGGAACAAGGAGCAGCAGAAATAAACTATTGTGCCTTGACCATTCCCAGCCTCTAGCATTGCCTGTTGCCTCGTTGAGGGCAACTGAAATACTAACCTGTATTTTGATAAAATGGTTTAGAGACCATTTTTTTCAGTCTGGTTCTGTAACAGTAGTCTTACGATGCTGACAAGTATTTTATCTTTAGACTGTGCTTTCCTTTGAGTCTGGACAGCAAGGATCAGGTCCAATGTGTGTCTTGTAAAAAAACAAGACTAGTTTGCAGCTGCTTTTCCCATGCGTTTCTCTAATGCAGTATGAATTACTTCAACAGCAAAGTCAACATCCTTTTTAGTAATGCACATAGGGGGTTTAATTCTAAATGTCTGAAGAGAAAGAAAAAGAAAAGACAACCTTAAAACTGTATGGAAAGAACACATGTTCTAGCAGCCCATCCAGGTTAGTACCATTCTCTGCTAAACAATATAACCAAAAGTATGAAAAATAATATAAAGCTGCAGTGCTGGGAGTGAGGCCTCTGACAAACACACCCTGAAATGAGGCACTGACTCATTCTTATGCCCCACTCTGCTCCAGGGACAGATCAACTGTCTTCAAAAGAGAGCTGACTAGAGTAGATTGTGTCTGTTACTCTAGGTGGAGCCTGAACATCCATTCTTAGATTGATTTGTACTAAGAGCCAGATGAAACAAAACGGGCATTTTTTTCCTTACAAATAACTTTTCCATAGTGAAACAGTACTTACTGAGAATGGCAAGTCCCCTGCATTGTGTTAACCTGCTGTTAGGTATTTTTCTTCTATATTAAAGGCTTTCCAGTAAGTTTCAAAGAGAATCACTAAAAATGAACTTTCAGTTAGGTCAGCATAGCTTATTGATCAGCTTTTCGTGTTGATCAAGAAGGGATATATATGCACAGTGAAACTTAGTAAGAAATTACGTTCTAAAAGTCCAAATATTTGGTAGTATAATGTTTACAAAGTCATTTAACTTCAGTAAGAATCTTACACTTTCATTTTAAATTTTTTTGTCAATGTGTTCTAAGACTGTATGCAAAAAGCACACAGTGGTCTTTCTTCCCCCACTTCAGCTGAGGCTGACTTCAGCTAATGCTCCCAGGCAAACAGCATTCCCATGAAGCAGCATCAGACTGAGCTGCAGGATACAACCTGTCTTCTGGTTTGTGACTTCTGGAAGCTTATGAGATGACAGAAGCAGTGTCCAGCTTCTTCTAGCCATCCTGTATCTGTCTCATAGAAAAGCTACTCTAATGGTTTAACTGACCTAATCATCCCAAAGCCTGTTACTAATCTTCATGCTCTAAGAAACTTCTGGCACGGACCCATGAGTGCAGCATAACGTATCTTCCAGAGGCTGATGCTCATTTGCCTGCAATTCTCTCTTCTGTGCTGCATTGCTGAATTTGCTGCTAAGAGCTCCCTTTACATTTATTTTTTTTGTATTAACATCCAGATAGAATTTTTTCAGTTCTCTAGAATGAAAGAACTAGCAAGAATAAACTTGATTCTCTGTCACCAGATCAGGTTATAACACCAACAGTAACAAATGCTTAGCAGACCTGAATATTGCTGATTTCCTCTAGTTTGCATATATTATACTGTGTTGCTTTTCTAGGTTAAATTGTCCTTCCAAGGGAAAACTGCAATCTGGAAGGAAGTTCAGCCCACTTCAAAAAGAAACAAACAGCTCCTGCCTGTTTTGCAAACCAAGAAAAATTAAGCAGGGAGAGCTTTTAAATATATATGTTTTCTAATTCATTTAGTAAACTAAAATTAATTTAACCAGAAGTTCAATACCTGATTGTAGAGTCCTCCTCTGCCGATCAGAACACCCATGTCTTTACAGTCCTCCCAGATTTGATTGATTTCTTCACATGGAAGAGGGTGACGACTGTCCTATGGAATGTGAATAGTAAGCTTCACTAGGATATTCTAAATTAATTCCAGGAAAAAAATGTATTATTCCAGTTCTTCCAATAAATCCCATCACCATCTCTGACTGAAAACATCAGCTGCATAAAGTAACTGCCATGCTACAGGCTAGGGGAAGAGTAGCTGGAAAGCTGCCCATAGAAAAGGATCTGGAGACACCGGTTGACAGCTGGCTGAACACAAGTAAACAGAGGCCAAGAAACCCAATGACATGCTGATACAAGCAAGGATGTGATCGTCCTCCTGTACTCGGCACTGGTGTGTCTGTACTTTGAATACTGTCGTTAGTTTGGAGACCCTTACACAAGAAAGATTTGAGGAGCTGGAGCAGCAAAGGGGTGGTGAGGGGGTGGAGCACAGGTTTTATGGGGAGTGGCTGAGGGAACTGAGGTCATTTAGCCTACAGTGGTTAGGCAAGACTTTATTGCTCTCCACAGTGATGTCAAAGGAGGTTGTAGCAAGGTGGGGATTGGCCTCTCCTAAAAGGTAACTAATGATGGGACAAGAGGGAATGGCCTTAAGTTGCACAAGGGGAGGTTCAGGTTGGATACCAGGAAAAAAAAATCATTATTCAAGGGGTTATGAAGCATTGGAACAGGCTGCACCACCATTTCTGGAGGTATTTAAAAGATGCAGATGTGGTGCTTAGGGATATGGTTTAGTGGTAGACTTGGCAGTGCTGGGATACCAGCTGGGCTTGACCTTAGAGGTCTTTTCAAACCTAACTGATACTATGATAATTGATCTGCTTTCTATGATGAATTCATGTAATTGAAGTGCACAAGTCACTGTTTACTCAAAACTTGTGAAATACTTGAAATGCCAGAATGCTCAGTTTTAGCCAGAGCAGTGTTTTCTCTCCATTATTTGTATTTAAGATAAAATCTTCATATTATCACATTTCATCTCAGTTGAAATAAAATTTGCAATGGCAGTGTAAGTCAAAAGGTATAAAATAAATCACCAACCTTATCTGTCACCATTTCTATCCCAATCATGAGTCCCTTGCCACGGACATCTCCAACAATTTCAAACTTATCCCGTAGTTTAGCAAGCTCTAGTAACATGTATGTTCCCACATCCTTGCTGTTATTTTGAAGATTATCTTCTTCAATAGCCTGGTAAAAAAGACACACAATGACAAAGCTACAGGAGAAGCTTCCTTCACATCTGGTTAATTCCCATTTAGATTGGTGACATTATGTTTATTTCACTTTCTTTCATAGATTTGCACACTGTGTTCCTTCACTGCTACAGTACTGAAATTTCTTCTCTCTTCCACTTAACTAGTGGCATCAGGATAAAACTGAACCTAATATTTTCTTTTACATGCTTTACTTATTTCTCAACAATCATAATCTCTTACTAATTCATGCTCACAAATAATCATAGCTGAAAAATACTTGGCCTCCATAATTGTTTGCAAAATCTTGCCATAGATACTTTAATTCCTTCTCCAGCATTATGGAAAGAATAAAACTTGACATAGTATACCTCTGTGTACTAGCCAGCATTTTAGTAAAGTCTGAGTGTTTTAATTGTTTTAAATGCACTCCTTACTCTGAGAAGAGCACTTATAATCAAAGTTCTGATATGCTGCCAGCTATCAGCACTAACATGTGCAAATCATTTTACAAATTTAAAATCTGCTTTAAGAAAATTCATGAGTGAAAACAAAAAATACAGTGTTAGAAGTTAACATGAGTGTTTTTCCCTCTTGTTTTCTTGCTTTCGTTTACTTTTTTTTCTCCTGTCTCCTTTTCCTTCGATTGCATTCTATTTTTCCTAAATCTGACCATCTCTTCGCTCCAAATGCAGGCTCTGACTTATTTCAAAGATGACATTATAGATGACTCATATTCCTGCAAAAGGGATGGAATTTTGCGTGGAGATAATGCAATTTTTTTTCTCTTTACACAGGGTACCATAGCTATGTACAAATAATACTTGTGGATGTTTATGAATTTAATACAGCTGTAAAATTACCGACATACAATTTTACAGTAAGAACAAACGCAAGCATTTCTTATCTATCTTTTGCTACAAAAAAAAAAAACAAAAAAAACCACTCTCCTTACATCAAGAACTGCAGATCCCACTACACAGGCCAGAGGATTTCCTCCATAGGTATTGAAGTGAAGGTTTTGAGCCAAAGAATTTGCAATCTCTTAAGGAAAAAAATATAATAATTAGTCTTACAGTTTCCTTACATTTGGTAACAACAGTTATCTACATTAACTTAAAAATTTGCTGTGCTCCTATCCTGACTCTAAGTGATTGAAGTGATAGAAAGATTGTAATATATTGCAAAAATTATAGAGACTAGATGCTAAAGACAGACTTAATAAGGAAAACACAAAGCTAATATCACACTTAACAGTTAGTTGTTGCCTTAGGGCATCACCTACGAATATTCTTCACCAGATTTATTCATATGAATCAAGTAGTCAGTTAACATGCTGCCTTACTTACTCGTTGTGCATTAATCATTAAAATGGTGCACACAGAGAGGAGTTCCAGGATCTATTACCAAATCTACCCATGACTAGCAAGGTTATCTCTGCTTTAGTTATACTACTAACCTAATTCAAAAAATCTTGACACTGGTATAGCACAGCACTTGATAAAATCATACAGAATTGAGAACCCAATTCTTTCACCTCAGAAAACAGCTTGAGACTAAGATTTATGAATAATCTTAGTTGTCTGAACATGCACCTCTCTAGTAAGTAATCACTGTGCAGTATGTTATGTTTGCCCTATTTTGATCTTTAGCAGAACAGAATGCTTATACCTTTTGTTGTAACAACAGCTGCCATTGGAAAGCCATTACCAATTCCTTTTGCTAAAGTAATTATGTCAGGGACTACATCATGTGTTTGAAATCCCCAGAAATGGCTGCCTGTCCGTCCAAATCCTGTCTGTACCTTTCAAAGGAAAAATCCAGAGAAATCCCCGTTATCTTCTCACATTTTACAATACAATTCATTTTTCTTTTCTTTCTATTATTGTTGATCTGCAAGCACACCTAGAATCAACTGCTGTAATAAGATCCTTACTTGGGTAGCTTTACACAAAATACTGCTTATTATAATTTGTTTCTTTCTTCTGCAAATGGAATAGCTAACATCTCACTGTATCTTAGGCAGGTTGAAATGTACAGACACACTGCAGCATCCACTTAAAAATGGAGAAGAAATGCAATTGTTAGCATGTTTCAAAATAGCAATCCTATTCCCGCTGATCTATTCTATCTGAGGTAAGTAGCACAGTCCCAAGAGTATGGCAATAGGCATATTTTATTTAGAAAATATAGTTGAAAAGGAACAGCAAAATAAACCCTTTCTAGAGTTCACATACCGCAACAACACTTGTAAGAAAGAGTGTTATTGTGACAATAACCAGATCACAGCTGGCATTTATTAACTGCATGTTTTTGTAAATTTACTTTATGCTACTCCTAAAATCTAAAGACTCAAGTCTGCTACAAGCCTTACCTGTGTCTAAAATTAGAATATCACAGTGCAGAATAAAGGCAGTAAAAACCAGGAGACTTGAAAAAAGGCGCTATGATATCCTTAATCTATAAAATATTTGTCATTTCCCTTATTCATAGAGTTCCATTTTGCCTTTATGTGGATTTTCAGAAGACTTACAGAGATAGACAAAACTTCAGAGTTTTAGGTCAAAACACTCACTTCATCTGAAATACAAACTCCTCCTCTTTCCCGTACTAGCCGATAAGCTTCCTTTAAGAAACCTTTTGGATACTGAACAGCTCCATTAATACCCTGCCAAGACAAAAAAGAAAATGTCTTCAGGAACAG